>OY998182.1:149153132-154076882 GCA_963921935.1 Galeruca laticollis
GCGTGGTTTCTCTACAGTTATATGATCACGTAGAGTATCTCATGTACCCTTTTACAAACTATTGTTGTTTTTGAAAGGGCAGATTCTTTGAACACATTCACCATCTCCAAATAAATTTTTCATTCCATTCTGAAGCTTCTATATTTTCTAACAAAGACCGCAATCATTGCTCAATTTTTTTATAGAAAGCAAACTTGAAATTGGATTGTAAAAATGAAAAAAGGTCATCTTGAATTTCTTGAGGAGTTATTTCAGGATTCCTCTCAATGTCAATTTTAAGTATTTATCAAAAAAAAATTATATCTATACACAGCGTTACATATTTTTATACTTTCTTGTGAAATTTCTACAGGGTGGATTTTTGGGAGTTCCGATTAAAGTAACTATTGTGTATGTAAGAGTAAATTGCACAGATGTGAACTCAATGATAGGTTTATTTTTGAATGACAGTTATTATTTACAATCAATGATATGAAGTTGGATGAAAAACAATAGAACTTAAAAGAACGTTAATTGTAGTATACCACATGTCCTCCCTCCTTTACAAAGATTTCTTGAATTATCAAGGTGGAGAGTAAATAGTTCGTGATTTGCGTATCCGAGATGATCGTCGAATCCGCGGTGTGTTTGGAATGAAAAATGACTGTTCTTATCTTGAGGTAAACTTACAGTACGTTGATCTTGATTTTGAAACGGAAATTCTTCTTGAAAAGTTGCAGAGGTAGATGGATCTTGGAATGAATCAATTACAATAGGTGAAAAAGATGTGTGAGACGTTGAGGATTGAACTTCTGATGTAGACGTAGACTTCTCAACACTTGAAGTTGGTAAAGATTTTAAAATTACAGATTCTTGAGTTGACGTAGCTTGTATAGTCGGCGATTCTTTAAGCAACACATTTTGAGAAGTCAAAGGAGCATTAGATGAAGGTGTAACTACTTCAGTATTAATTTCTTGTTGTGCACTCATAGATCTTGGAGTTACGTTATTTTTGTAAAATCGAGTACGACGTCGTGTGCTTGTGGTGGGAAACGTTGTCAAATTAGCACCAATTTTATCTTCAAAAAATGTGACTCTTTCTGGTTTCTTTCTTGTTTCTTCCCCTTCTGATTTCTTTGTAAAAGCATGAATTTGGTCGACGTGACGTTTATACTTTTTATCCATGTAACTGATTTCATAATGTAGATCTCCTAGACGAGAATTAATTTGTCCTGGAATCCATTTATCTAATTTTGGATGACCGGAAAGAAAATATACATGTTCATGTTGTTTAAATTCTCGGTACGTATTTATAAAATCAGCTTGATGTTTATCAGAAATCTTCTCGTTGATAGGTTCGGGTCGAACAAGATCTAATCGTGTGCGAATGTTTCGTTTTAAAAATAATAAAGCAGGTGGTTGTCCAGTAGTTGAATGAGGAGCTTTTCTATATTGTCTCAAGAACTCATTCAAGTTTCGTTGTAAAGAACCTTGGGTCGTATCCATTTTAAGTAAGGCTCTTTTTGTTGTACCTACGCATTTTTCTGCTTGACCGTTTGTCGACGGGCGATAAGGAGCAGTAAGTTTGTGATATTTCACTCCACTTATCTTAAGAAATGTTTCAAACTCATCTGAAACAAATTGACGGACATTATCTGAAACAACAATGCTAGGTACACCATAAGTAGCGAATAACTGATCGAGAATATCGATTGTAGCAGTGCTAGTACTGGAACTTGTGACCTTAACTTCAAGCCATTTACTATAAGCATCAGTGATAACTAGAAGCATCTTACCATCTACTGGTCCAGCGTAGTCTATATGGATACGTTCCATAGCCATGGGCCTTTAGGATATTCCCAATTATGTGTGTTGAATTTAGGAGTAGCATGAGCATGTTTGGCACACTCAGCACAAGATTTAGCAATAACTTCAATATCTGCATCGATTCCTGGCCAGTAAACAAATGATCGTGCCAAACCTTTCATTTTGACAATGCCCAAATGCGCCGAATGAATGTCGTTTAAAGTTGCTTGATGAAGAGACGATGGAATCACAACTCGATGTTCAAAAATCAAGCAATTTGAAGATAGAATATAAGAAGACTCAGGCGCTTTGTATCCATGACGAGATAGATCTTGACCAGCTTCGTAATTTCTTCAATAGCGTCTACTGTTGAAGGAAGTGGAGCACGTGAACAATAATCTGCATTGGCATTAGCTTTAGTTGGCTTGAGCTTAATATCGTAGTTGAAATGAGCTAAGTAATCAGCATAATTAGCCATTCGATTGATACACAGAATAGAAAGTGATTTTTCAGGATGAAATAGCTGTGTCAATGACTTGTGATCTGTAAACAGCGTAAAATGACAAGCGTATAAATAATTGAAATTTTTTTGACAAGCCCAAACAATAGCTAAAGCTTCCTTGTCGATTTGGGGATAGCGTTGTTCAGTAGCAGTTAATGTACGGCTCGCATAAGTAATTGGTCTTTCGATTCCGTTGCTAAGTTTATGTGATAAAACAGCTCCGAGTCCTATTTTGCTTGCATCAGTGGCGAGTATGAGAAGTAAGGATGGGTCGTATAACATCAAAACTTGAGGAGAAATGAGAATATTTTTAAGTTCTTCGTATGCTTTATCAACATTTGGCGACCATTGGAAAGATGATGTAAGAAGCATGTCCCAAAGTGGTCGCGCTTTTGTAGCTAAGTCAGGAATGAATGAATTGCAGTACGTAGCTTTACCAATAAACAATTATAATTATTGAGGTGTGGAAGGCTTAGGTGCATCTCGAATTGCCTTGATGTGAGAATCCGATTTATGAATGCCTTGTGTATCCAGTTTATGACCCAAAAACTCTACAGAATTTGTAGCGATTGAGACGAACACCATTTTTAAGAAGACGGATCAAACATGTTTCCAGAGTAATAAACAATTCTTCGAAGCTTCCAGCCCAAACAATGATGTCGTCGAAAAAATGTTCAACGTTTTTTAGACCTTGCAAGATTTCTTTTAATCGACGTTGCCAAATTGCAGGAACGTTAGCTGCGCCATAAACAGCTCGTGTAGGACGAACTAACCCATGTGTAGGAGTATTCAGAGTTAAAGCATGGCTGTACTCGTCGTCAGTAGCAAGATACGTATAAGCATCTGTAATATCAAAATGTGCGTGAATTTTGGCTCCTTTTACTTTGTTGAAAATGTCACTAGGTTTTGGAATAGGGCATTCATCTATTATTATACGTGGATTCAACGTATGTTTATAATTTCCAGTTATACGAATATCACCATTTTTTTTTGAAAACGACGTGTGTAGGTGAAGCCCACTCGGAAAAATCAAGTTTTTTGTAAAATCCAGCGCAAGTTTAGCGTCAACTGCTTTAGAATATTTGTCGTGTAATGCATATGCTATATCTTGAGCACGAGCAAAAACAGGAGAAGTTCCAGGTTTAAAATGTAGAGGAAGTGGTCCGAATATGGGCCCCCCATTTGTTTTTTTTTCGTAACTTGATTATTTTTTTATAACAATGTCTAAAATCATCTATACATACTATAAGACCTTAGTAACAAAACTGCAAAACCTGTTTTTCTTTAAATGAAGTTTGTTGGTTTTACAGAGAAATATATAAAGAGAGGCACTTTTTTGAAACGGGTCAGACAGTATGAAATATGGGCCTCCTAAAAAAATATATAAATTTTCTTTCTACAATAAAAAATACAAAATAAAACAGCAAAAATAAATTTCAAAGTAAAAATAAACATGTTTTATTAAAAAAAACGAACTAAATTACTGACAAAAATCACAAACGTAAGTGTCTTTTTCTGCTCCGGAACATTGTTCATGTGCCCAGAGATTGCACATTAAACACTGAACCCAGGTTTCTCTTCTGGTATCATCTGAAAATCGTGTTTCGCAAAATAGACATGTAGCGTCATTACTGCCAGGAGTGTACTCGCCGATCTGGTCAAGGTCAAGGTCCTCGTCAGCAGGCAAAAATTTATCTTCCTCTCCCTCTTCATCTGAGCTGTAGCTGGTATTTGCTTTTATTTTGGGTTTCTTTACTTTTTTTTTTAAATTTACCATAGATAACTTTCGCTTTTGCTTTCCCTTTCCCTTTTTTGTCTGACATGTAGGATCATTACTGCCAGGAGTGTACTCACCGATCTGGTCTGGATCTGGGTCAAGGTCATCGTCAGCTGGCAAAAATTCATCTTCCTCTTCTTCTTCATCTGAGCTGTATCTGGTGTTTGCTTTTATTTTGGGTTTCTTTACTTTTTTTTAATTTTTCATTTTCCATAGATAATTTTCGCTTTCCCTTTCCCTCGTTTGTCTTTACACTTTCTTTTGATTCATCTGAAAATACTTTCCTATTTTCGTTTCCTTCTTTTGATTTCCTTATTTTCTCAATCGATAATTCAAGATCTGATTTATACGGAGATGAAGTTATAATTTGGGAACGAGAGGTTTTTCTTCCTCTTGTAGACGCTCTTTTTGTAACTGATGAGACAGGTGAAAGAACGAATGGGCTCACGAAGGTTTTTGAACAGTCTCCTAATAGCACAGTTGATGGGGCCATTGTGACCCTTAATGGTGGATCGGGGTCTTTAGAACAACCCGGTTGTTGATCTTCTGAATGAATTGATATACCTTCTGAAGAAACAGTTTTGGAATGGTCACATGTCGGTTCTTCTAGCTGAGTTTCAGTTGAGTTACAGGTTTTTTCAGCTTCAATTTTTTCAGTAATAAAATCAGCATCTGCAAAAATGTGTTTATTTATTGGCCATATTCCGGTTACTTTAAATCCATTTGTAGCTATTTCTGCCGTCTGTCATTTCAGAACAGCTTTACCCAATAATTCTGCTAGATCAAATTGTGATAAGGCTCTGTTATTAACCCGAATCCAAGTTCTAACCTCTTCGCTGTAGTACGCTTTTAGTGGTCCCATGAACGTTTTGTCAAGGGGTTGGAGTTTATGTGTCGAGTGAGGAGGGAGTGATATGATGCAGACATTATTTTCCCTTGCCAAGTTTATAATTTCTAAATTTCTAGTGTGACTGTAATGTCCATCTACTACAAGCAACACAGGTAACTCCTCAGTTGGCTTTACAAACTGGAGAAAATGTTTGAACCATTCGGTGAATAAATTTTGCTGGATCCAGCCACTTGGATGTACTGCATAAATACTTCCAGGTGGTGCTCCGCGCATAAGCTGATCGTTTCTATTTTTTCTCGGGAGGACCAACATTGGGGGAACAAATTGCCCTCCTGCACTCATTGATGCAACCATAGTCACTAGCGAACCTCTCTCAGCCGATGTAATAGCAGCAATCTGACGTTTTCCCTTTCGGCCAATGCCTTTAGGAATTCTTGATGGTACAACGGAAAGACCAGTTTCGTCTACGTTATATATTTGATGCGGACCATAGTTATGTTTTTCATATTGTACCTCAAGGTTATCGAAAAATATTTTGATATTTTCCTTGTTGAATCCCAAAGCTCTTGCAAAAGAGGTTCCAGTTGGTCTTCGGGGGGACAGTACATTTTTATGTCTTCTTAAAAAAGCGTCTAACCAGGTACGACCAGCTATACCATTTTTAAAAGGATTTTTGATTTTATTTTTAATAGCCAGTGTGTATGCCATTCTACACAGATCTTTTCTGGTTAAACCATAAAACTGAGACTCCATTTTGAGAATATATTCAACCAATTCTTCTTCTATGGCGTGTCCAAGAACTGGTTTTCGTCCCAATTTAGAATTTATAATATTAGCAATTGGAAAATCGTTGGTTTTGACTTTTTTTACCATTTTCTGTAAAGTCGTTCTTGGCACCTGGAAACTTTTGGAGGCACGTTTTAATCCCATGTTTCCCTGCTCTACAGCACGTACAGCTTTTCTTCATGTCATCCTGGTTCCATTTTTTTCGCAGATTTTGACAAATAAATTTTCTATTTTTGGCAGACATTGTTAAGCTGTAAAAAATAGATGGCTTAATTATTACGTTCTGAATATGGGTCCCTGGCCCATATTTAACTCACACTAGGGGCCCATATTTCAAACTGTTTACATTCATAAAAAATATTAAATTATGTTTGTAAATATTTTTTTGTTCATAATCTACGCTAGAATCTCTTTTTCGTCCTTTCTTCTGTCAGACTGATATATATCAGTTCCTAAATAATAACAAAAAACACAAATATCACTCAGTATAAACTTACCCAATAAAATTCTGTCCAAGGTCAGGAACAAAAGCACCACACCATTCAACATCAACAAGTGTACTGACCGCGGCATCTATAATATAGCGTAGGAGAGGTGCCCTATAGCACATTTTGACATTTTTCTAATAGATGACGCTACCGGTTTCACAGATAGTTTGGGGGCCCATATTAAATGCATGGCCCATATTCGGACCACTTCCTCTACCTTAACTGGAGGTCCAGTAAGTTTTCCAGCTATTTCACTGAATACTTCAGTGTATCTTGTCAAAAGTTGATCCAGCTGTGCTTGTTGATCACGAGTTAATGAAGGTGGAAGAGTAGATAACGCATTAACCTTGATTGGAGAAAAGAGTTCGGTCCAATCAATTTCGTGACTGAATTTTGCGATCCATTCACGGCCAAATAAGGAATCGTAAGAGCCTTGAATAACGTAGACCGGAAGTTGTCGAGATGTAGAACCAAATGAGACATTAACAGAGCAAGTACCGATGCAGTTAATGTGATGTTGCGAATAACTCATGAATTTCTTAGACGTTGGCTGCAATTGGAAATTAGGTTTAAGGTTACGTAGTGTATCGCTACTAATGAAACCATATGGTGCACCAGAATCTAATTCCATATTCAATTTATGGCCTTCAATGAGTACTTGAAGTATTTTCTTATCAGAAGAATCAATAACGTGGATTTTTTCGACTGCGTTGTAACATTTCAATGTGTTTATTTGCTGTGCAGAACTTTGTATATGAGAAGCAAAAAGCTAAGATGAAGCTCTGCAAACTTTCGCTATGTGCCCACGTTTTTTTGCACTTATGGCACTCAGAAGTACGAAATGGACACTCACTGCGTTTGTGACGTTCTCCGCATCCATAACAAGCGTACTGACCTGGTTTTTCACCATGATCTTGCTTCCGAGAAGCATTGTGCGATGCATGTGAAGGGTTCCGTTTATGTTTGAATTGCGTCGTTGAATAAGATAGTGCATGTATCTTATTAGAAGTAGAGGTAACCTCATCCGCTGTTTGACGAGTTGACTCCAATGTATGTGCTATTTCGTATGCGTCCTTGAATGTAGTAGGTTTCTTGGCGATTATTTCGTCGCGCATATGGAGCTGCTCAATCAACATCCTGTCGAGGAATGTACCGTATTCGCAGAACGTAGCTCCTTGCTTCAATCGTAGTGAGAAATTAGCAATGGGTTCATTCTTTAGATTTACAATTTGTCGGAAAACACTTTCTGCATATTTATTTTTCTCGTCGTCGAAATGTGCAATTACAACAGTGCGAATTTGTTGATACGTACAATTTTCTGGTGTATCAGGAGCAACAAGAATTTTCAGAACATTATTAAGTTCTGCTCCTATATATACTCGAGCGAAATTACCGTATTCTTCTTCCGAAATTTTACTCAGTTGTAATGCCCACTCGAATCTCTTGAACGTTCGTCCGTCGGACGAAAGATATTCTTGATACTTGAACGGAGGAGCTTTGGGTTGAGCTTGAGAAGTAGATTCAGCATCTGCCAACGCCTTCGTCACAGCAGCAATCAATGTAGTAGAAGGTTCCTCTCCGTCCGACATGGTTATGTTGATTTGTAATGAAAATATGCACTTTTCACTATTTCTCTCTGCGTGTTATTATAGTAGAATATAGGAAATGAAGTAATTGGCGTATTTTCGAAACCACTTCTGACACCAATTTATTGTGTATATGTTTGAATGACAGTTATTATTTACAATCAATGATATGAAGTTTGTGGTGGTTACTTAGTAAGGGTCCCTCGTATACTCGACGTTTACCATAAAGGCATTATATCTTGGAGGAAACCACTTACCTAGCAACCTGTGTTCGGGAACAGAATAAACAATAACACATTTATAAAATCACTGGGTTCAAGTTTAATACATTTAAAAATACACTACTATAAATATCAAAAACGACTTATTCAAAGTATTAATAACAATCATATATATATATATATATATATATATATATATATATATGGCACGTGGTCGATAACCAGACTTCAACAAAAATGAATTTTAAAAGAATTTTAAAATGTGTAATAATTTTATTTTGTAATGAAATGTGATATAGTGTGAGTTAATGATAGACGTAGTTGTTGGTGCTGTCGATGGCCATTCCATTTTTTACCACTGCTAATCACGTTTCAATCTCAGTAAGTTTGTAAGTAAATAGTGTTTTGTATAATATATATATATATATATATATATATATATATATATATATATATATATATATATATATCATCCTGGTTCGTTCACACCCGTTATATAGGAAACATAGTTGTGTTTTTCTACACTTCTGACCTCCGTCTGTAAACTATACATGTCTGTTTATAAAATAACAAAAACAATCTTTCCTTGATAAATGACATTGACTATGGCCGGCCGATGCTCCCTAAATACTATAATTAATATTAACCTGAATTTAAATATTATTTCTAAGTTAGTGTCCTTTTGTCTTTAATGTCTTTTAAGGGATCACTACAAGTTGCATGAAAAATAATACAACTTAAAAGAACGTTAATTGGAATATACTACAGAAACTTTAGAAAATTTAGCGGATGGACGTTGTGGAGCCAACAAAAAACTACCCGATTTATGTGGTACTTGCGGGTATCAAACAGTAAAAACACGGGAAGTTAAAACTGTCTTTATTCCGATAAAAACGATGTTATGTATATCGGTTACACACCCCGTTACAACAAAACTTCCAAAAATACCTCGTTGATTATTATAATAGATAGGACTATTAAAATGAGTCGAACTTAATCGAAGTAACTATGCGTCAAGAACGAAACTACGAGACGCTCAACTTTTAACATTTACATTAATAAACAAACTTTTGTTTTTTTTATATAACAAAACATAAATTCAGCAACGTGTTGTAAAGTGTTGTGTTGACAAATACTATCTACTAATTAGAAAATTTCATATAGTTACAACATATGTTTCCAGTTATTTCCAATTGATCTAATATATTTGGAGCCTCCTTTCATTTCCGGTTATAATTCCTTATGTCGATAGAACTACTTTTGGGAATAAAAGTAGGCGAATCAATTTATTTAGAATTAATTCACGTCATAAAACTAACCCAAATCAATCTTAAAATGCCATAATGATAAATTTATCAAAAAAGCAATATTGCTCAATCATGTGTCGGGATATAGAGCGCCCACCGATCATGTCAATTCGAAATCTGTGCGTTCAAATTAAATAGTTGATGAGGTTAGGATAATCTTCTACCACAGAATTACGGCCAAACTTTTCGGAGAATCGAGCCTCCTAATCTTTTATCAATAGTCGTCCAGGTATATATTGATTTACACCTACGTTAGTCTGTGTAGTGACTTGACTAAAGTATCCAACTGTTTACAAAACTCTAAAAGACTTTTTTCTACTTCTGTTTTATAATATACTTATTAAGAGAATAAAATCTGTATCATGATGAAGTTCATTATGATACAGAGTTCATTACGATATGTATTTTTTCTACGATCCTGCAAAAAGTGACTATTTTTTAAACTGTGTACTGTGCCAAAATTATCATTTTTTTGCACTAGTGCAAAAAGTATTTTACTTTTATACACTAGTGCAAAAACACTTCGAACTGTCTGGACTGGATTACATTGAGGAGTAAATATCTAAAAAAACAGAATTAGCTGCCCAAATCCTAGAAGGTGAACCAAGTACTAATACCGGAATTTTCGCAATCCGAAAAATAACTGTTTTAACACATTCGCTGCCACCATAAGAGCGAATACGGAATTACTCAGGTGCCAAAGATTAGAACGTTATAAAACATCATTTTATTGATGAGAACACATTAAAAACATGATGGGGGAGTACAAAAGAAATATTTTTTTCTTAACTATTTGAGGTCACCGGTGATCCTCATGGCATACAAGTATTGATATATGCTTAATGTGCCATGAGTCTCACCGGTGATATCGAGATATTTTGTAACAATAGCAACTTATAACTAAATCATTTAATGCGTATTAGCAAAACATGTAATACAAAGGAATTTATTACATTGAGCACAAAGTGTCGAAATCAGTTTTGCTCCCTTTTGAGCCGCACTTCTTCCATCCGTCTCAGCACTCTTTCTATAACATTCGGCACATATTTTCCTTTTCTTCCGATTCTTTTCATTTATTTCCTCGTTATTTGTAAGGGAATGTTTTTCCTCTGTTCTTTTATTCCGATTGTCTCTTTCAAACTTGATTCCCAAGAGTTGCATTACCAATTTCTCCCGAAATTCTGTAATGGGCATATTTCTTTTCGTGTAGTAACTGAAGTGTTTTTCTTAGAGGGAAGAAGTAACTTGTAACATGTACGCCATCTTTACCTTTATTATATTCAATTATTGCCTCTGGCTTTTTAATTTCAATTCCCTTTCTATCATGCTTCCCTGTAGCTTTAATGTCTATTCCGTGTTTCGTAGATAAAAAATAATCGTCACGCTTATCTGTGCATTTAGCAACGACAACGACCATCAACACTTTCTTTACCATATATTTCCCCAACCCTCAATTTACTGCCCACAATGTTTTTTGGAATCCCTTTTCGATTCTTTCTTAGAGTATCTAAGAGATGGGATTTTCTTTTCAATAGTTCCTTGGCCAATGTTACAGGAGTATAATAATTGTCTCTGACAATTATTCTTCCTTCATCTAAATATCTCTCTGTTAAATCAAGGACTACTTTTTCGACTAATCCTTGTCCGTTAGTAAGTGTCTGTTCTGTGTATATGTTCAGATCGAGAGTTTAGCCTGATGAATTACACAATTTGAAGAATTTTATTCCGTATTTATGTCTCTTAGTGGGAATTTTTTTTCCGGAATACCAACCTTCCTCTAAAAGGTACCATGGATTCATCAACTACAAGAAAGTCTCCAGGATTGTACTGCTGATAAAAATTATTTGGAACTATTTGGAAAAGGTCTTTTATCTTGTGAAGACGTTAGCTGGGTTGGGCATCTTCGTTATTTGCGAAATGAATACATCTTAACAATAATTGGAACCTATTTCGACTTATAATTTTTGAAACCAGTGAGTTTTGATACAATGGAGAACCACTCCAATAATCCGCTATCTTGAGAAATTTCACAATGCCCATATATAAAATAATATCAAAAAACGATTTCTTCTGTATCAGTATCTTTCCAAATATGCATCCTCGAGGACCTACTGTGTATTTTGCTATTCTTTATTTGTTGCGCATATCTGTTTGTTTCCCTAACGTTGAATTCTAAGGTTGCACCATCTATTACTTTCCTATATACGTCTAGTGAGGAAGATCGTTCTTATTTGTTGGGTATATTGCGTCATACTTCAATGCCTATAAATTGAATATCATGATGTAAATGAGTACAATCTACTTTATACCAATCTGAAACTGTGTGATCCATGTACGTCTCTTCTTCCGGTTCGACTGTTTTTGTTGCTGTTAACGTGGATTCATTCCGTTGTTCTAAATCATCGCTGTCGGAAGAGGTACCATCCACATCGCTTTGTGACATCTCAGACTCAAATTTTTTAATAGTCGCGTCAACGCCTGCGGAAATAGGGATGAACCTGGGAAAGTGGTGCGACAGGACGCATCGGGATGCGGTTTTCTGCATTCTCTTCCAGAAACGATTATCACGAAATATGGGGTGGTAGATTTTCCCTCCCACCGAAAATTGCATTGCTGCATGCCAAGTGCACGCGAAAAATGCATTATCTGGGAGGCCTTTTGGAAGATTTTCAAATTTGATAAATAAGGGTCAGAACTGGCCCGGATCGGGTACTCGGGGGTTTTCGAGGCCGCTGATCACGAATATAATGTTCAAATTGACCTCCGAATACCTGGTGCACCAGAACCTGACCCTAAACGTCATCTCCGGGGGTTTTCCTGACACAATCAAAGAAGTGCAACTAAAAATCATTTTGGGGTTTTTTTTGGCCCGCTGAATCCAAATCTGGCATCGGCGAGCACCCCACTGGCACCTGGTGCACCGAAACCCGGGCTAGAACGTCATCTCCGAGAATTTTTTTGAGAAGAGTGCCAAAAACCACCCGAAAAACAAAAAAGGGCAGTTGTGTGGGGCGGTGGTCCCGAATTTCACGTCGGAAACAACCCCCCGAACACCTGGTGCACCACAACCTGACCCTAAACGTCATCTCCGGGGGTTTACCTGACACAATCAAAGAAGGTCAACCAAAAATCATTTTGAGGGGGGGTTTTTGGCCCGCTGAATCCAAATCTGGCATCGGCGAACACCCCACTGTCACCTGGTGCACCGAAACGCGGGCTAGAACCTCATCTCCGAGAGTTTTCTTGAGAAGAGTGCCAAAAACAACCCGAAACTTTATGCTAATAATAGGACGATAACGTTATGAGACGGGTTTTGGTGAGTTTGTTGGGGTCGTATCTGTATAACTCTCGGAGATGACGTTCAAGCCCAGGTTTCGGTGCACCAGGTGCCGGTGGGGTGTTCGCCGATGCCAGATTTGGATTCAGCGGGCCAAAAACCCCCCAAAATGAATTTTGGTTGACCTTCTTCGATTGTGTCAGGAAAACCCCCGGAGATGACGTTTAGGGTCAGGTTGTGGTGCACCAGGTGTTCGGGGGGTTGTTTCCGACGTGAAATTCGGGACCACCGCCCCACACAAGCCCTCTAAGGTATTTCGGGTGGTTTTTGGCACTCTTCTCAAAAAAAGTCTCGGAGATGACGTTGTAGCCCCCGGGTTTCGGTGCACCAGGTGCCAGTGGGGTGTTCGCCGATGCCAGATTTGGATTCAGCGGGCCAAAAAACCCCCCAAAATGGTTTTTGGTTGACCTTCTTTGATTGTGTCAGGAAAACCCCCGGAGATGACGTTTAGGGTCAAGTTCTGGTGCACCAGGTGTTCGGAGGTCAATTTGAACATTATATTCGTGATCAGCGACCTCGAAAACCCCCGAGTACCCGCTCCGGGCCAGTTCTGACCCTTATTTATCAAATTTGAAAATCTTCCAAAAGGCCTCCCAGATAATGATTTTTCGCGTGCACTTTGGCCTGCAGCAATGCAATTATCGGTGGGAGGGAAAATCTACCGCCCCACATTTCGTGATAATCGTTTTTGGAAGAGAATCCAGAAAACCGCATCCCGATCCGTCCTGTCGCACCACTTTCCCAACAGTTCGCAGGCGTTGATGCGACTATAAGGCGTTGTTCCGCTTCCGCTTGCTTCAGAATCCATTTTAAACCGAAAATTGAAAGAAAAATTATTGTAGTTCAGTCAACAATAAAATACGAGATATCAGAAAAATATACACATCTTATTTATTCTGTCTACCCGAGTTATTTCTCTAACGCACTTTTATTTCAAACATATATTTTGAGGTTAGATTTAACTACCGGTAAGTTTTTACAGAATTTCAATTATTTTAGCCTATCAAAAGCAAACATATACTTATCTAAATATATTATGCACTTACCAGTAAGTTTTTGTATTTATTCTGTAGATTTTTTAGCACTAAAATGGCATAACATTGATAAAGACTTCCATCTGTTTCAAGTGCCAAGTGTCTAAATTAAGTTAAATTTGTGCTACCTCGTGGTGAAATTTGAGAATATACTGTTCCTATAGTGCCGTAAAACATAATCTAGTCGTTCATTACTATGCCACAATAATCTGTTCGTCATAAAGAGTTGTGCCGTGAAACAGATGAGCATCACTGGTGATTCTCATGGCAATAAGTAAAGAACATAATGAGACAAGCAAAAATAAAACCAAAACTCAAAAAATCAGAGGAAATGAAGTTTTTCCGTCACTAACAATCGCAAATTGCGATATCAATAATGATTTCAACATTTCAAAAAAGTAAAATTATTAGTAATTTTTGTTGTACCTGTTGTAAAATAGTCTAATAAAATTTGATTTAATAACATATTCATTTCCATAGTTAGCTTAGCATGATTGCAGCTCTCGACTTCGTCTCGAGCTGAAAACTTCATACATCGTGCAACAAATATGCACTTTTTGCACTAGTTACACAAATAACTATTCAAGCCAGTAGAATCAAGTTACTTTTTAGTAGTGACACTTAATTTGACAACTGTCAAATAATTCTGATTTTCAAAAGTACTTATATCTAAAATCAATTGAATTAAATTTTATTATGATAATGAGTAATGACAAAGAATTTTTTCTGATGCCTCCAGACGTTAGAGAAATAGAGCGCTAAAAGTTATTAGAAAATTATCATCAACATCATGGCCCGAGAACTGTCATTTGATTGATGTGGGTAATTAAAGGCTTATTATTAGTTTACGGATTAATCATAGATAAATACTTGAAGAATGGAATCTCCGAAGCCACAAAGTTTTGTCGAGTGCTGTGCCATCTATTGTGGTGGAAGGTTACTATTCACCAACAGGGAAGAAATAAAGGAAGATACCTGCATGATTAGTCACAGTTTACTAGCTACTACTAGATGGCAAGCTAAGCAAATACTAACAGTTTTTTAAAATATGCCTATGTTAGTTCTTCTTAAATAAACAAATAAAAACAGTCACACAAAGTTTAAACACTTTTTGAAACAACCTGTTATTTTATTTTGGCTTAAAAGTAGGATAGGTTGTTTCAAAAAGCTGTTTAAAGCTTTTATCCGTTTTTATTAACCAGGATAGTTTATTAAAAGACGAATGTCGAAAAATAGTTTCAAAAATTTAATATAAAATTTTGTTTATAAAATAGTACAGGTGATTTTCTTCATTTTCTTCTCAAACTTAAGATAAGAATAATTTATTGATAATAGCATGTGCTAACGAATATTACACATATGATACAATACAATGGATACACATTTTTCAAAAAGTTCAGTTTTTTTAAAGGTTTCAGCAGCATACCTTTTTAACAGCAACTGAAGTCTTCTTCTAAACCGGGTAGCTCTTTTTTTAAATTGAGTGGCTATTTGATAGAGACGTCTTTAACCCTAGAGACATTCACCTCAGCAAGTCAATCAGATCTTTCTAAATTAAAAAATAATATCATTAGCAATAAAAAATAATATGAATATGCAATATACATTGCATTTAGATAACATTTTTGTTGAAATGTTAAATTTTAAACCCTATTTTAGACAATATTCTAATAGAAGTATACAGTCAAAACTTGATGTAACTAAATAATATGAAATTATAAATGCATTTCTAAGTACCTAATAATTTTTCATGTTTTTTAATAAATCAAAATATTGACCTATACCTAATATCTACTATTTCTGTGAAAATTTCTTTGTTAAACACCTATATATTAATAAATCAATTAATTATTCACTCACTTCTTTTTGGAGTGACTGTGACATTCAAGTCTGCTGGTGTGACAGAAGCAGAATCTTGAACAGCATGTGTTGATAATTTCAGCTCGCCTCATTAATAGCACAGGATTCTTATGCTTTTTTAGCTCTCAGTTTTACAAACTGAGCATTTAAAGCTTCCTGTAACTTCCTTCCTAGGACTCTCACTTACAGATACAGTGCCAATTTATGGTACAGCTAAAGAGGTTGATGGTTCAGCTTCAATTATTGAGGAAGGAACATCATCAGTTACTGTTTCTAAAGATTCTAGAAAATAAAAACAATTATTGAATAAATGTTTCCAAGTTAGTTGTTTTTTTTTCTTTAATTATTATAGATTTACCTGGTAAATTGACTGATGGGAAAACTCCTCTTTTCAGAACTTTATTTGGACCAAAATCTTTAGGTAAAAAGTGTAAGGCACACATTCTACAATTGTTGTAAATATTCTTAGATGTAATTTTCTCCTTCAACCTTCTGTTTCCACATAAATTTACACATTTGTCAAAAATTACTTTATTTTTTAAAATTGACAGATTGGTTTGGGTAAATTCACAGATGACGGTATAACAGCAATCAGTAAAATAAAGTTCGTTAGTAACCTTCCAAGCGAATAGATGGCGTTAAAAATGCAGTTTAGCAGTGGCTATAAAAGATCGCAGGGCATGGGATTAATTTATTAATCGAATTAACAATAATTATATGCAGACACAACAACAACAACCTGCTACTAACTGACAGTGACAAGCTACGACATGCTTGACATATATGCAGACTGTAGCGCCATCTATCAATGGGAAGCCTAAGTATAATATTGCGGATTTCCTAATTTTACTTAACACAACGCCTCAATGGAATGATATAGGGCACTCAAGTAAACTGTCATTTAAATGTCAGCATGGCGTCCGTGGGGCATATACCACTTGCTTAAAGCACTTCAAGACGTGTTTTATCCATTTTTATAATATAATACAGGTGCAATAGGTAATTTCAACACCTCCATCGGTATTCACAAGCACCCACACTTTTAAATCGGGTTCGTTAATCCTTTGTGAACGTTTTACATGGAAAAAGAAACAAACAATAATTTAGCTGATTGTAAATGAAAAATAGCAACCCAAGTAGCAATTTTAGTTCTAAATAAGTCATAAATTGGTTCTAGAACTTTTTTTTGAGAAATGCTTTTTAGTACAAATAACTTCCTCTAACTGGCTACACAACCTCCTGATGACAAAAAGGGCCCACTCCGCAAAACCTGCTACTTACCTTAAGGTTGTGAGATTTTTAGAACTTGAAGGTTAAATTTTACAGCTAATTAGAACCCAAAAATAACTTTTGTAGAACCTAAATATCTTTAATATGACTTAAATAGAACTTAACTGCAGTGGCTGTGTAGTTCAGAACTAGTCACAAAAAGGTATTACTTAACTCCCAAGTAAAGCCAGTATCTGTCTTTTTATTTTATCCCAGATAGCTTTGTATTGGATTCAATCCCATCCATCCAAATGGACAACTTTTGTAAGCAATAGAGTGTCACAAATTCAATCACTATCTTCTAATTGGAAATGGAGACATGTAAAATCGAGTGAAAATCCCGCTGATATTTTATCTCGCGGAGTTCTTGCTTCAGAATTAATCGACACCAAACTCTGGTGGCATGGACCAACTTTCTTGCTCGATGTTAATTGGAATTACATAAATACATCAAGAACTATTGTGGTTGATGCTCCAGAACAAAGAAAAAATGTGACGTATACATCATTGATTTCTACTGCCCAAATTCTGTTTTGGCAAACTTATTTTCAAAGATTTTCTAACATTAATCGAATAATTAATTCTATATGTTACATGTTCAAATTCATTACAAATTCAAAAAATCGTTCTGTAGTTTCCATTGGTTCTTCAAGCGTTCTAGAGAATGAAGCTGCTTTTGAATTCATTTTAGAACAGACCCAGCTTTACGTATTTTCCAAATACATTTCTGAAATTGAGATGAAAGGAACAGTTTCTGACAAAAACATTCTTCGGTTAAATCCAATATTAAATGAAAAGGGTATCCTATGCGTAGGAGGAAGATTGCAAAATGCACCTATTCCTGATTCTCAGAAACATCCCATTTTGCTTCTATCCAAGAATCATGTGGTAACTATAATGCTTCGACATGAACACATAAAAAACTATTGTCATTATTATTTGTTGCGGTTGGTATTGTGTGTCTGTTTATTTTTGTAGTGCTTCTATATTTAAGATTTTCTTGGTTTCCGACAATAATGAGTTTTATTAATCTAGACGATATCTATACCTGGCGAAATAATAATGAGATTATATCGCAAGCGCGGCGTTTGGGTTTAATACCCGCAAATAATGAAATTAAGTGTCCGGTTGATTTTTGTGACGAACATTTCATAATGACATCACGGCCACTTTGCATAGAAGATTTTCGTTGGAAATGTAATGGACATATAAAAAAAATAAAAAGAAACGTATATTTTGTAATAGAAGGTAAGTATTAAATTCAAGTTTATTATTCAAATCTCTTTTTGACGTTTCCGGTAATTATTGATGTTGCCAAATCGCAATTTTTTTGGAAAATATGCGAAACCCATATAAAGAAATTAAGTAGCAAAAATAGCTAGCGATGAGCCGGCGATATGGTTAAACTTTGGAATACCACCAAACGACTTCGGGCTTGAAATTTTTTTTACAGATAGGTCTTATTATAAAAACGTTTTATACCATGTCACAAGTTGCGGAAACAACTACTTTTCGTTATATGAATTTTCAAAATTATTAAAACTTACTTGTATTGTCATGGAAACACATTTTCAATTTTAAAATATCTCCAATCCTGTTGGGGTCTCATATCTTTTTTACATACAGTTATTACTATAGAAACGTTTTATACCAAGTCACGAGTTGAGAAAACAAATACTTTTCTGAATATGAATTCTAAAAATTATTAAAAATATGTATTTTCCATGCAAATACACTTATAAAAGTCAATATCAAACTCGACAACCGACAATAATATACTACAGTGTCGCCAACCGTTTGGAAACTTTTCCCTAAAAAGAATTCACGTATCTTTCATTTTCAATATAATAAAATAATTTCACATATTTATCTAATAATATTGAATAATATGATTGTATTTTTGATTTAATAAATGTTTAATACTATTATAATTTAATAAACTTTGATTTTGAATATACGTAAATTTCGCACATAGTTTTCCTCATAGTGAAAGTAATATGCATTCATCCTTCCGCTTGAAAAATATCCAATACATTGTAATGGGCACATCAGGTTATTCAAGAACGAAAAGGGTGAATCCAATGATTATATTTCCTTCCCCTTCTTGAATAACTTAATATCCAATACTTTGTAACGCACATTAAGCTATTCAAGAAGGGGAAAGGAATATAATGAATAATTATATCCCCTTCCCCTTCTTGAGTAACTTAATATCCGATATTTTGTAACGCACATCAATTTATTCAAGATGGAAATGGTGAATTAAATTATTATATTCATTTCCCCTTGTTGAATAACTTATTATCCAATACGTTGTAACGGACATTAAGTTATTCAAGAAGGAAAAGGGTGAATCCATTGAGTATACTCCCTTCTCCTTCTTGAATAACTAAATATCCAATACTTTGTAACGCACATTACATTATTCAAGAAGGGAAAGGGTAAATCCAATGATTATATTCCCTTCCCATTCTTGAATAATTTAATATCCAATAGTTTGTAACGCACATTAAGTTATTCAAGAAGGGAAAGGGTGAATCAAATGATTATATTCCCTTCTCCTTCTTGAATAACTTAATATCCAATACTTTGGTATTGAATATACGTAAATTTCGCACATAGTTTTCCTCATAGTGAAAGTAATATGCATTCATCCTTCCCCTTCAAAAAAAAAACAATATTTTGTAACGCGCACATCAGGTTATTCAAGAAGGAAAAGGTGAATCCAATTATTATATTCCCTTCCCCTTCTTGAATAACTTAATATCCAATACTTTGCAACGCACATTGAGTTATTCAAGAAGGGAAAGGGAATATAATAATTGAATTCACCCTTTCCCTTCTTGAATAATCTGATGTGCGCGTAAAATTATTTTTTGTTGAGGGGGGGGTCAATACGTTTATACAGGCTATTTAATTACGAAATGAAAAAAATATAAAAAAAGCCGATTTTCAGGAACAAAAATTATTGGAGGGGGGGAGGAGTGAAATTTTGATGAGACCGCCGAGTTTTTTTTCCTTCTCTATGTTTAGGAGGCTTATTTAGTTACGAAAAACAAAAAAAAATCGAAAAAAGGCAAATGCCCGTAATCTGCATTTATTCCCAGAGCGTAAACTGAACAATGTTCTCCACAAAGATAATTTAGTACAAGAACTAATAAATATATCTTTTAGAGCTTGTAATTGCTCTTTTGCAATAGCGCAATCTTTAACAATATCCAAATGCTAATCTGACACATCCTGAACGATTTTGGACTTTGCTTTAGCATCAAGTCTCCTGGATTTTTGTTGCTCCTCAATTGATGCGGTCGACGGTGGCGGATCATTTTCAATAACATCATTACACTGTTCTCTAGTTAGCAAAGTCAAGATGCGAAATCTCCAGTTGTTGAAATTATTCGCTTCCAAAATTGGCTCAGAAAGACTACTCACAGCTGCCATTTTGTTGTTGCACCTTTTTCACTTTTTGCAAACTTTTCGCGATTACGCTAAGAAAAATTATCCACAGTTTACCCAAGGACAGTCCTGGGTCCATAACCTGATTGATGTGGGTAATTAAAGGATTATTATTAGTTTACGGATTAATTTATTAATCGAATTAACAATAATTATATGCAAACACAACAACAACAACAACCTGCTACTGACTGACAGTGACTAGCTACGACATACATGACAGATATACAGACTGTAGCGCCATCTATCAATGGGAAGCCTAAGCATAATATTACGGATTTCCTAATTTTACTTAACACCATCGACAACCGTCTGTCATCAACCACTTGTTCTTTATATATTATTACATGATGCCAACAAAAACAGTTCTGTAAATATGTAACTAACTAAATAATAGGCAACACTCATGACATCTGAATCTTGTGCCTTTCAGTTACATATTTAATCGAGCATTTTCTGGTATAAAATATTTTCCTATGATTTTTTCTGACTCTTTTTGAGAGATGATAGATAAAAACGAAGTCATGGTTTTATCATTAATCGACCCAAAATATTACTCTGTTTTATTATTATTATTATTATTATATAGACTCTCTACATCTCCTACCTTTTTAATTTTCTCAAACTATTGTTTATATATTTAGTTTGCGCACCCCATTAGATTTTCAGAAATATAGGTCCCTTCCCCAAGGGCCGTATACTAAAAGGCAGCAGCGTTCATCATGGCTATAATGTTGATGTATACATAAATCTGTCTCCAGTGAAATTAGCCTAACGCTTCTCGATGAATTTCCCCATCAACTTGTTTTTCTAAAAAGCTTGAATAATTCACTCATTCAAGCGATTATTTCACTTCAAATCGAATTAGGTTTTCCTTTGACGTCTATAATTTACTTAATGGTTGATTATAGTTCATTTTAAGACAAAGATGAATGTTTTATAATCAGCTATAGAGATAAAGATCCTTAGAAGAACAGATATCATATTGTAGGTTAAAACAAAGAAAACAAAACAAATCAAATTTATTAAAAAAAGTACAGAAATTGTCGTGTTGTTTTTTATAGGAGTTGTGATTCTCTAAATCCCATCAATTTTAGTGGCTGGATTCAAATTACTGGAATTTTGTTACATTATACGGATTAAAATTTTGGGAGGTTAGACAGAGTTTTTTGTTCATCATTTCCTCCTCTTTAAGAATATGTTTCTTAATTGTTAATAGTTTTTGAAATATTAGCAAAAAACGAAATACTTACAACTACTAAATTTACAGCAGATACATACGTGTGTTGCTGTTTTTATCTTAAATAACAAATCTAATATAAGTTCCTTAAAATGGTTATTTTGTTTTAGTTATATAATGGAATATCTACGAAGAAAAGACCGGCGCGGGGAAACTATTGCAGACCTTTCAAAATTTTTAAACGGAAACTAGACAATCCAACAGCAAGATGTTTCCTTCTAATTTTATGAATGTTATGAAAAAGGTGAGTCGTTAATGCCAATTTATAGGTTTAGGTTGTCTAATATTTGTCACATAATCATTAGATCTTACCCAAATAAGTTTAATGAGAGAAAGGTAAGGCGAGTATCATGGTCATTGCAAGATTTTAAAAATATTTTTATTTTTAATATTATCTAGCACAATTTATACGAATTATTCTTTTAAAAAATGGATTCTAAATATTGTTGTTTATCTGATGGAAGCCATTTGCGTCTTGTTTGATTAGGCATGATAAGTGTAAACCTAGTGTAAAACTTGTTAATCATCATTGAAACGTCATTCTAAATATAGTTTTTGTATGTCGCATAACATATTTTCTTTAAAATCATAATTACACCAATAATTACAACGTTACATGAGGTGCGTTCTTTTTTACTGAGATCTCAGATCACTTCAGTTAAGGTGATCTGAGATAAAGTGATGTAAGTAAGCACCAAAAAGAACGACATCTCAATTGAAGCGCGCGATCTGTTCGCATGTTTGAATAAGAAACAAAACATATAATAATAATAATGCTATTGTATCCATAATTTGTAACAAAAGACAAATAGATTATGTGTGTTTATATGTCAATGGTTAAAACTATAGATAACCTTTGTTAAAACTACAAATAGCCCAAGCAAATCAAATATTTGTTCATCCCCTCCACTTTATTTCCGACTCAAGTCCAACTGATTCCCCCTTACAACACATTCAGCATCGGTAAAAGGGGAGGATAAATCTCAGCTCACTTAAAGTGAGTAAAACAAAAAGAACGCTCACATTACTGATGTGAGCTGAGATTAACTGAGATCTCAGTCAAAAAGAACGCACCTATAGTGTCAGAATTATGAAAAAACGTGTTAAATAAAAGAAAATACGAGAGAAAGTTATAAAATGGCTACCAACGACGCAGTTTTTTGGGGAAGACCCTCCATGGACCTGATTGTGGAGTAGTTGTTAAGAGCTCTTTCGCAGCCACTATCATTCTCCAAATAATCTCGGATTCTATTATTGTCTCTCTTACTTGATCGGCGTGATAAGGAATTTGAATTGATGTTATTTTCTATTGAATAGGATGAAGATATTGCGGTTTTGGAAAGTTTGGGTGATATCGATAGACCATTCGTCTGGATCACTTTGTTAATATATTCCTTGTTATCTATATCATTTTTAGAAGTGTCCTTTTGTTCTTGTTAGTTTCATCCCCTTTCTAAAAAACTTTAATCGAAAATGGAATGTACGAAAAAAAATTGTTAACTCTAGAATTATTTTTAGAAAGGGCATTGCTGTTTAATGATTCTTCAGTTACTACGTCCCTATTGACTTCTGACCCATTTTTTTATTCTACGTCTACATAATAAATATTATCATATTCTATAGTTAAAATGGATTTCTAAATTATAGTTTATTTACGATAAAAAGACGATGACGTTGCAAAACAAAATATTGTGATGTTGCCAAGCTGTAGTTTTTTCCTTTACTTAACGAAAACTAGAAAAGTCTATCTGATGTTAGATTGACAGTTCTTCTTTTTCATTGTTCCGTGCCTCGTAGGGCGTAAGTCAAAAATATTTATTTAAAAATAAAAGGCTTGTATGATAGGCTTGATTAATTTAATATAAATATTTATTCATGAAAAACTATGGATAAGATACAAGAAACAGTAACCAATCATTCTATATTCGAATTAACATTCAATTATTTCACATAGAAGGGGGTTAAATGACTAACTGTAGGTCCTTATACCTTATTCTATGCTCTATAAAACCATCTTCAAGAGCACTGCATGGGTTTACGCTAAAAGGAATCAATACAAGATATAATCATCTTTATGCAAATTTAAATATTGTTTCTTTATACAATATCTATTATATTTATTATAATAAAAATAGAATTGAAAAGAAAAATATAGATACACAAAATAAAATTGCGTTACAAGATATTAAAATAAAAAATTTCCCATTTTATCAGTATTATTTATGTAGAGATACTGTGGTAATTGTTTTAATATGTGTATTATATAATAACTGTACCTAATTAATTTAATAATAGTTATTAGTGATTTTGAAAAGGTGGAAATAGAGCAAATTGGATAAAAATATACAAAAAATAAATACTCCACTACAAAATTATCACTATCTTCATTGTCACTGTCAAAATTAATAATAAGTAAAGGCACATCCTGCCTATCAAATACTACTTCTCTATCCCACCCATCTTGTATAATTTTTTCAGTGTGCTCTACTGTCTTTGACCAAATATCAGGACTCACTTTTTCTAAAGACTTTTTCCATACACCTATTGCTTGTTCTGTTGAAGAACCATCAGTTCCCTCATGATCTCTATAAAAAAATTAAACTATGCCCCAAATATGTTCAATTGGGTTGAACATACAGTGGTAAGTGGGAAGTCGAAGCACTTTGTGACCATATTTTTCAGATAATATATCAGCTTCATATACTGTTTGTGGTTTATTCCTACAAAAATGCATATATTTAAATAAAATAAGTTATCTAAGTATTACCATAATATATTGAAAAATGTTTATATCAACTTACCGTTGTACTAAATTCAATAATTGGGTTTTGAGGAAAGTATTTTCAAAAGGAAAATCATTTTGTATCAACCAGTTCTGTATATCAGCCTTTTTGGTAGCTGTTGTTGGTACTTTATGGATCACTGTACTGTGATAACTTGCATTATCCATTACAATTGTGGCAGGTTCTTCCAAGTTCACTAAAAGCTGGTATTAAAACCAATGCAAAAACATTTCTCGGTTCATTTCACCGTGGTAATCACCATCTTGTTTTTTGGAAGAAAAAACCAGCCCTGCTCCAGGAATAAATCCAGAAGAGGAACCAGCATGCAATACTATATACCTACAATAAGGAAATAACAAATTACTACTAGGTTTCCTAGATAGACTGCATAGCTCAAAACAACTATTAATAATTATATAGATTTAAATAAAATAGTGTGCCTAGTAAATATTTGAAAAGGTCTTAAAATGACAGGAATGTTAATACATCATAAATTAATTGCCAAATTTTATTATTCAGTTACCTTGGAGCACCAATTTTTTTTTCACGCTTCTATGATTAGAATCTTGCCAAGAACGTCTAACAGTACCGTCTTTAAATATCCAGGTCTCATCCAAAAACACAAATTGATATAAACCTTCCCTTTTTATCTTGACATATTCATGTAGAAAATGTACACGTTTTAATGCAATATGTGGCAACTCCATTAAACCACGACGAGGATCATCTTTTTGGTATTTGAATTCAATATTTTTCACTATCTTCCAGAGTGATTTTAAACAACCATTAAAGAGTTTACGCTCCTGGAGTTTGCCTCTTAAAGTTTTCAAGGTTATCTGTTCCTCTGAAAAAATATTGTGTTAGTTAATTGTGAATAAAATAAAACAGTAAATTCAATATACTCACTGTTTCCATATATTTTGGAAAGTATTTTGATCAAATTTATCAATTTCAACAGTAGGTTTTATGCGTTGTCTCTTTTTAGGTGGGCTTTTAGGCTGTTCACCTCTATTATGCTTGGCGGAAATACGGTTAACAGTGGTGACGCTAAGTTGTAAAGCTTCTGCAACTCTCTACAATATAATTACTTCAATTTATGAAAGAATAATAGATTATCAAGTTTAATTAACCTAACCTAACGTTACAAACATTTAATCATTCACATTTAAATATAATATCAATAATGATGAATACAAATAGCGAATACTATTACTTACGTCTCTTACAGCAGTAAGCGGGAGAAGCGGGCCCCCATCTCGGCATTCTCGTTCAAAATAGCTCAACAGAGATGTTACCTTCTCTTGACATTTTCTGTTGAGCTGCTTCGACATTTTATTAACCACACACTGCAGATTTGTCTAAATAATTAGTTATGAAAATAACTGTTTTTTTTAATCTTAAAGAAGCAATGAATTTAAAAGCACCAAAAAAACTTGTAAATATTAGACGATGATCGAATGTCAATAAACGTCAAAACAAACTGGGAAATTCTACCAGTTGATTTGACAACATCTTGAAGTTTTGCCAACCCGTTAGCTGTAAATTGCCCTGGCTGTTGAGGATAAATTGTATTCACGGTTGGTAAATTAATATTTATTCTGATAAGCAGGAAAGTAACTAAAAATGACATAATCGTCTTTTTATCGTAAATAAACTATATTACATTCGCTAATGGTGGTGTATATTACATTACAAGTCATGAAAGTGAAACTTTGTAGAAGAGGAGGCCTATTGAAGAGTACGAGGATGCGTAGCATCCGAGTATCTCTTTAAAGCCTCCGAGTCAAGCAGAGACACTTTCATGACCAGTGATGTATTATATTTTTTCTGAAATCGTTTTATCGAAATTAAAAATAGATTTAAACTGAAAAAATATATCAACATCAGAGTCGCATGAGAAGTTAATATCCATGACAATGAATCAACAACAAATAAAAAAAAGACGTGTGGCACTCGGAGACTGCCGCGGTAAAGCTATTGCATAGAGTTTTACACTTTGACGTTCACAATTTCTTTTTAGCTCTTTATGCTCTTCTCTATACTGTCACAGTCCTCGTATCAGCATAAAATAATCAAAACTTATTGGACAGTCCTCGTATAATCATACAAGTATCAAAATTTATCGGACAGTCCTGGTATCAGCATAAAATAATCAAAACTTATTGGGCAGTCCTTGTATAAGTATAAAAAATAAAAATTGATTGGACAGTCCTCGTATCAGCATAAAATAATCAAAACTTATTGGACAGCACTCGTATAATCATAAAAGTATCAAAATTTATTGTGCAGTCCTCTGTGGTGGTTACTTAGTAAGTGTCCCTCGTATACTTGACGTTACCGTAAAGGCATATTATCATTGAGGAAACCACTTACCTAGCAACCTGTATTCGGGAATAGAATAAACAACATCACATTTATAAAATCACTGGGTCGAGTTTTTAATACGTTAAATACACAAATATAAAAATATCAATCGACTTAGTCAAAGTATTAATAACAATTCCAATTCCCTGGTTCGTTCACTCTCATTTTATAGGAAGTGTAGCTATGTTTTACTACATGTCTGACCTCCGTCTATAAGTTGTACGTGTGTGTTTACATTGCAATTAAAACGTGCTTTAAACATATAATTATCATTGGCCTTCCTAGATCAATGCTCGCTAAATACTATAATTAATATTAACCTAAATTTAAATCTTATTTCTAAGCTAATGTCCTTTTGCCGTTACTGTCCTTTAGGGATCACTACACCTCGTATAAGTATAAAACAATCAAAACGTATTCGACAATCCTCGTATAAGCATAAAATAATCAAAACTTATTGGATAGTCCCCGTATATTCATAAAAGTATCAAAATTTATTGGGCAGTCCTCGTATAAGTATAAAAGAATTAAAATTTATTGACAGTCCTCGTATAAGCATAAAATAATCAAAACTTATTGGACAGTCCTCGTATAGTCATAAAAGTATCAACATTTATTGGGCAGTCTTCGTATAAGTATAAAAGAATTAAAATCTATTGGACAGTCCTCGTATAAGTATAAAACCATCAAAACGTATTGGACAGTCCTCGTATCATTATAACATAATCAAAATTTATTGGACAGTCCTTGTATAGTCATAAGAGTATCAAAATTTATTGGGCAGTCCTAGTATAAGTATAAAAGAATCAAAATCTATTGGACAGTTCTCGTATCATCATAAAATAATCAAGACTTATTGAACATTCTTCGTATAGTCATAAAAGTATCAACATTTATTGGGCAGTCTTCGTATAAGTATAAAAGAATTAAAATCTATTGGACAGTCCTCGTATAAGTATAAAACAATCAAAATGTATTGGACAGTCCTCGTATCATCATAACATAATCAAAATTTATTGGACAGTCCTTGTATAGTCATACAAGTATCAACATTTATTGGGCAGTCCTCGTATAAGTGTCAGGTTATTTTCGTTACGGAATTTCTGGATTCAGTCTCCACGCTCAAGGACCGCGATAGAAGCTAATGCAATAGCTTAATATTTTTTAAGTGTCACAATTTGTGTTGTAAAGTGCTTTATAAAATGGAAAAACTCTTCGCACTGGAATAATTGAAGAAGATGCATTAACGGAAAATAGCGCGAGTGAAATTCCTTCAACAAGTGCATTTGATCAGACTGCTGCATATATGTCAACGAAAAAGTAGTGTTGTCAAACATAGCTAACGCAACAGAAAATAGAAATAATATTGCTTTGAATTATATACCTGAAATAAACTTTTCTAATGTGCATAATACTAGTGTTGGCAGCAATAACATTCATTTTCATAGTTCTAATACCAATTAATAATATTTGTTGTATTTGATTGTTAGTTTTTTTAATTATATTAAATAAACGTTTCATAAGATAAGTGACGATTTCTAATTCAATTGCACTCTAAAAATGACAGATGAGTTTTGTAAAAATCATGAAAGTGACTAGTCTTTAAAGTGACACTTTCATGACCAACCTGAGTTCTGTCATGACAAGCTTTCTTGACGATTTCAGAAAAAGTACCATTATACAAGCAATTTCTGAAACTAGTACGAATGTTCCTTTGTACTACCGAAACAGCGAGCCTCGTCAGGATGCAAAGGTACCTCTAGGAAGTAACTAGTTTATAATGATCTAAATCGGGATTGAGTAAGACTTTCTTGTAATGTGACAGTAATTTAGTAACTTGTCAGTTTGACGTTTTTCATATAATAATGGGTCAGTTTATGTCTCATACGATTGAAAATGGAGTCAATTTATATTATCACCCAGATGTAACGCCTAGTCCTTTAGAGGAACCGACATACGAACCCCTCAAAGGTTTTGATAATGGGAGGAAACGAAGAGTGATGATAGCTACAGAGGAAGAAATGAGATCTGCTAAAATGCCTCTAGCAGATAGAGATTATTGCGCGCATTTGTTGTTGAAATATTTTAGTTGCAGGAAAGAAAATTTTCCTTTTGTCGTTAACTGTCACCATGAAAAACACGAGTACCTCGGTTGTAAGTATGACGATTTCATTATAAGGATGAAGGAGTATGAAAGGGAGAAAAGGTTGAGGAAAAAATATGGCGGACCTTGTACTGAAACTAGATAATCACGGCGGAGAGAAATATGAATACATATTTTTGTAATTATTAAATTAAATGTATGAAAGTTGAATAAATATTTTAATAAGTATTAATCATCAAATACCGAAGTTTTTAACTGTGAGATAATGCCAATGTTCGCAATTCTTCATTTAGAGCATGTAAAATTTCTAATTTCTATATAGTGTAAATGTTATAATAAACCTAAACTGAAATGAGGCTTTAATCAACTTTCAACTTGACAGTGACAATAAACAATTAACATAATAGCAAAGTGAACTATATAACATTCTTCCCCTCTTCAGTTTCTTATGAAATCTTCAAAATGCTTTGGAGGGTTTCTATTTCGTTCTGAACCACGAGGCAAAATCTCTTTCACTTGATCAGATTGAGCATCACCGAACCATTAGTTGAACCTGAACCCAAATTTTCTTGATCCAGATTTGTACTGGTTTCCTTCAGCAATGATGTATCACCTCGAGGTGCCAGATGTCGAGTTGAAACAGTAGTTTCTCTACCATTAGAAAACCGTACGTGAGCATAATCTGGATTTACTTCGACCAGTTCCACTTCTTCCACTGAAGGTTCGTATTTATTCGCTCTAACGTGCCTTCTTAAGAATACAGTGCCAGGAGTAGATAGCCATGTTGGAATTGATAATCCATTTTGCGATCTTCGTGGATGAATAAACATTCTCTCATGAGGAGAACAATTAGTTGCCGTACATAGAAGGGACCTTATTGAATGCAGAGCTTCTTGCAAAACTTAATCCCATTTATCTATCTTCAGGTTCTTAGATTTCAGTGCCAACTGAATGGTTTTCCATATTATACCATTATATTTCTCGCATTGTCCATTTCCTTGATGATTATACGCAGTTGCACGACTTGAAGCAATACCGTTTGATTGTAAATATTCTTCCAACTCATGGGGTATCAGCGAGGTTCCTTGGTCAGAATGTATATACGGTATCCGCTAAAATAAACAGTACCGAAACAGAGAGTGCTGTGGAGTTGTTTATGTAATATGGATTTGTCATATTTGACTTAGTTGTCATTAGTTGATATATTAATAGTACGCTGCAGTTAAATTTGATTTAAAAATGGTTCTAACAACGGAAGAAAAAGTTTTTTTGGTAGAGCATTATTTTCGTTCATACGGAAAAGGTCGTAATGATGGTCCAAGCTTAGAACAGCTGTCAATAAAATATCAACAAAAATTTAATAAAACAGCTCCTAGTAAAAGTGTAATGTTAGCTGTTGTTGAACAATTTCGTCGCACTTGTAGTGTATTGTGTCAATGTAAAGGTTCTTCAGGTCGTCGAAGAACAGTATGCACTAACGAAAATGAAGGACGTGTTTTTAACCAAGTTGTGCAATCACCTCAAAGAAGTCTTGTAAGAACTGCATGTAAACTCAACATTAGTGAAACGTCTTTACGTCGCATGTTCAAATCAATTGGTGGTTATCCATACCGTATTCAAGTTGGACAACGACTAAATGCTTCGGACAAACGTGCAAGAGAAATTTACTGTGGTCGCATGTTGAGTTTAATTTACGAAGATCCCGAATTTTTGAAAAACATATGGTTTTCAGACGAGAGTCACGTTCATCTTAGCGGCTATAAAGGTCGACAAACAACCAGATTCTTTGGATTTGAACGTCCTGATGTCATTGTAGAGAAACCACTCCACAGTCTTTGAGTTACCGTTTGGTGCGCGGTATCTGGTCATGGAATGATTGGTCCTTATTTCGTTGAAAATGATAATCAGAATCCACTTACTGTCAACCAAGAGCGTTATAGAGAGAAAATTATTATACCTTTTGTGAGAGATCTAAATAACTTTTGCCGTGCACGAATCTACAGTTTCGCACACAATGGTTCCAACAAGATGGTGCAACGAGCCATACAGCTGTGCGCACTTTAGACTTACTCCGTCAGCATTTCGATAATAGAATAATTTCTCGGGGAACAGACTTCGAATATCCTTCTCATTCACCTGATCTGACGCCACCTGACGCATACATTTGGGGCATAATGAAGGACAAAATATTTCACTCGGAAAATCCGCCGGCAAATATTGCCGAACTACGGGAAAGAATACAAAATATTTTTCGGCAGTTACATCAACCACTTTTTATAAATATGTTTATTGACTTACAAAATCGATATGAAGCTTGTTTGCGTCGAAATGGTGAACATTTTGAACACTTACATTACAGAAATTAAAAATTAATTTTTATTCTTATTTTTGGTACTGTTTATTTTGGCGGATACTGTACGTAGGCATTCCAAAGATTGCAAAAGTTGTTTCAAGCACCAAATGACGGTTGCGGAAGTTGTGTCTGGACATGCAAAAGCAAAAGGGAATCGTGAATATTCATCAACAACAGTTAAAATATACTTGTTGTTAATTGTTGATGGTAGGGGTCCTTTAAAATCAATGTTGAGCCTCTCAAATGGAGAATATCCATTTTATTAGAGTTCCCTGGCATTTATGAAATCTTGGCTTGATTTTGGCGCAAACTGGACACAATGCGGTAATTTTCCGAATATCATCCAAGGAAAAAGGTAGATTTTTACATCGAATCCAATGATACAACCAAGTCACTCCGGAATGACATAAGGAGGTATGTAAGTTATATAAAGTTTTATCACTTTGTTCTCTTGATATACCTGAAGTTATTCTTGAAAAAGTATCAGCTACTGTATTTTCTAGTCCAGGTCTATAAATGATGTCGTAACTGAAACAGGATAATTCTAGGCGTCACCGTATAATCTTTTCATTTTTTATTTTACTTGAAACTTTATGATCAAACATGAAAGACACTGATCTCTGGTCTGTTATGAGTTTGAAATGTGGTCCAATTAGGAAGTGTCTCCACTTCTTGAGTGCTTCAACTATAGCGTATGCTTCTTTTTCCACAGATGAATGTCTTCTTTCAGTACTAGAGAGAGTTCTTGAGAAAAATGCTACAGGTTTGCCATCTTGAGAGAGCTGAGCTGCTATCGTATTCTCTGAGGCATCGGTTTCCACAGTGAACATAGCAGTGTCATCAATTGATTTAACAGTTGCATTAGCAATGCTTTTCTCCAAAATTTCAAAGGCTGCTATAGCACTCTCAGACAAAGGAAAGGTTTTGCATTCTACTAATGGGTGAATCTTTTCAGAAAACTTGAGAACCCATTTTGAGTAATGTGCAAACATTCCCATTATTCGACGGAGAGAGGACATGTTGTTTGGTTTAGGTAGTTCCAGAAGTGGCTTCATTCTATCATGGTCAGGTTTGATTGTTTTATTCTCTATACAATAATCAAGAATTTTTATTTTGTTCGAAGAAAACAAACACTTTTCTTTATTTATGTTAGGTTATACTTCTCGGCAGCTTTCATGGAAAGATGAAGATTATCGGATCCGCAAATCGTCACGTCGTCGAAATACGCAAAAGTATCTTTCAAACCCTCTTTGTTGATGATGTTTTGAATTACCCTCTGAAAGCAGGCAACTCCATTGGTAACTCCGAACGGAATTCTAAGAAATTGATAAAGGTTACCACAAGCTTCGAAAGCGGTGAACTTCTTTTCTTCTCCTCTGATGGGGATCTGATGGTAGGCACTACGAAGGTCTATGGAACTGAATATATCATACTTTGATACCTTTTCCACGATATCTTCAATCCGGGGTAGAGGGAAAGCATCAAGCATAGTAAATTTATTGATTGTCTGGGAATAATCAATGACCATTCCTTTTTTATGGTTATCGTTTGAAGTTATCAGAACTTGTGCACGCCCGGGTGAATCACTTGGTTCTACAATGTTCTCATTCAATAACCTTTCGACTTCTTTTTTTATGAACTCGAGATCGTCAGGACAATATCGACGTGATCTCACTGCAATAGGTTTACAGTCTATAGATGAATTTGAGAATCGAGGAATTGGGTCCAGATTAGCAATAGCTAAACTACATACTGTGAGTGGACACCTCGATCCACCAAAAGTTTCTTTCACATCTGTGTGTTCTTTGAGTAAATTGTGACCAATAATTATATCTGCGCAAAATTCATCCATTATTAGAAGTTTGAAATCTCGATAGATGTTATCCAGTATTCTTATAGAAACGATACAATATCCAATCACTTGTGATACTAACGATGTGGAGGCCATTGCTACATCACATACATAAGGAAATATCTTCAATTTTCTGGATTTTACAACTTTACTTGATATATAACTATCCGAACATCCCGTATCGATCAATACATCTGTCACAACTCCATCAACTTCAACTTGAAGGATGGATTTCGATAGACAAGCTGGCGAGGCAGCTGAAATAGTCGCTAGTAGAGATGATGTCTGTTTGGTATATTTCATTGAGTTTCCTCGGGATTTGCAGACTTTTGTGAAATGACCTAAACTGAATTGAGGCTTTAATCAACTTTCAACTTGACAGTGACAATAAACAAATAACATAATAGCACAGATTAGAGAAAGAACAGATACGAATCCCGGTAAAACATCAAACGATTTTCAACTCCGTCTTCAATGACCTCGGACCTTTAACTCGGTATGGCCGCGATGTTGCCAGTTTAAAATACTTTCTGAATTTCTAACCAAATTGCAATGTTGACTCGGGGACAATAACAATTTCCAGTGCCGGATCTAGTTTTTTTTGGAAATTTCCACTAAATCTTTAAAATTGGGCCATGAAATAAAACAATAACCATAACCGAATATATATTCATGTATTTATTTAATACCTATGTGTACATTCTTATGATTTGTTATAAATAGTCATTACTCTTGGGAGATTAATTAATAAATACATTTTTAGATAACACAAATCACTACAAAAATTCATCAAATTCCAAATAATTCTCAATTTATCATTTATCAAAGGAAATACAAACGGGATGAGCCAAATACGGTATTCAATAACATATCAAGTATACAGTATAAATTGGTAATTGTAATTATTGAAACTAAATAGTACGAAATTAAAACATAATTTTGTTATTAAGATACAGCTTTTTTAGCTTATTACAAAATGTAAAGAATTTGTCATGGAATATATCAATATCAACATGGTTATAGACTGAGTAGAAGGATTTACAACACCTACGCAAGGGAGAATTTTGATAATAATTTGTAGCACTAAAGTTAATATCAAAAACTTTAAAAATATTAAATTTAACGAGGCAGGCAATCTCGTTGGAATCAACAAGATTATTAACAATTTTACATAAAAATTGATTTATTGATTATAAATTGAGTAAAATAGACAGTTTTCTATTTTTCTTTGGCCGGAACTTAAAATCTCTATTGCTAAATTTCAGCAAATAAAAATACTTAATCGGATGAAAATTTTTTTTAAATATTCGTGAGGGAAGCGTTCACAAGGATGTGTAAATTCTGTAGCTGTTGATATCATATATAAATTATTTCCAACTGAAGGGTTCGGCAAATATTTCTCTATGTTTGTGAAAAAAAGGCATTCTAAATTATAAATATATTGACAAAACGAGTCCTCGGGTTTCCAAATACTAAGTTCTTGTCATATGCTTTATAATGAATAAACATATTGGTCAAGTCCAAAACTTGCGTATTTGTAGAAAATTGTTGACAAACATCACATGAATGAATTTTTAGACACTTACCAATAAGATATCCAACCACATATTTAAATGCGTTTTGTTCTGGCAATGGATTTCGATGATAATCACAATTAGTGACTCTGAAATTTGCGGAAAATTGGTTAATGGCAATAGGAGTTTTAATAATCATAGATGTATTAGTGTTGGTCTGCGCCAAACAACATAATAAATTTTCAAACTGATCTTCACAATTCATGAAAGATGAATTGAAAAAGTTGATAAAAAATAATTTTTTAAATGCACGTGAAAACTGAATGGGGGTAGGGTTGGTAGCATTTCCACTTTGTTGTCTAATACTACTACTAAAAAGTTTTCAAGACAGTCTTGATTTAGACGTCTTGTTAAAATAAATTTAAAATTTTTTGATTTTAAATATGCCCATATTTCTAACAAGGAATTAATTGTAATTTTCCACCCTTTAATAAATTTGCAATGGTTTGTAATATTTCTCCCTGCAATGCTCATAACACTCATGTTATTTAATATTTTAATTGCATCATTTAAAAAATCAATTTGGTGTATTTCCCCGTAAAATTTTCTGTTATATAGTTTGACATTGTTCAATGAAGAAGAATTGAAAATATCAAACAATTTGTCAGCATGTGAAATAAGTGTGACTGTATCTGAAGCCGTCACCGTTATTGTGCATGGTTGCCAAAGATATGATTTGTGAAAAAAAGTATATATTTATGGTATGATTTTTATACATTATAATTTTTTAAATTGTATAATTCTTTTGATGTTAATAAAATTGATTTAAAACAAGTGATTGTCGAATATTTGTATCTGTATAACTATCACACTTAACAATAATGCTTATAAAATATTTGACCAATGATCGTAAATTGAATGAAATATTATGCAAATTGACAACCCTGTTGAAAAATTTCGCGCAGCGGCCCGAAGGGAGTCGACATACGACGATGGACATTTAAATGGGTATGTCTACCCATCTCTCTCTTTTTACTGTTCTCTGTCAAGCTTTTGTATCTGTTCTTTCTCTAATCTGTGATAATAGTAAAGTGAAATATATAACAGTAAAGCATAACGCAGATCATTTGGTTCTAAATCAAGCCTAAAATGACTTCGAACGACAGATAGATGATTGTCATTGGATATTGGACATGATTAGGGAAAATAGAGAATTCTTTGGCCGGATGAGACCACTTTTAGGAGTTAATTTGCATGATATACTGATTTGACAATAATCCTCACTGGTTTTGTGAGGTCAAGCATCAAGGTCATTGAAGCTTCAATGTATGGTGTAGCATCAAGGGTGAAACTATTACATTGAGGAACAATTTTGAACCCAATTTCTGTTGATTTTTTAGCTGTTTTTGTGGAAGTTTATGGTGGTAGTAATAAAGTATCTCCTTCAGAAAGAAAGTGTTTACTTCGGTGAAATTACAATATAACATAAAAATATTTTTTTCATTTACGACATTTACATTATTACGATATGACAACGATTCACTCAAATACACACTAACTAGATATATGTCACTCAGTATGGCCAACCCATAATACAATTTTGAGTGTTACCACTACACCCCCGCTCAATCAAAGTTTAATATAAAAAAATATTAATATTGCAACATAAGGTTTCTAAGCTTTTCAAATGTTACTTTATTCAAAGGTTTAGTTAGTATATATGCAATTTGTTCCCCACTTGGAATATACATTAATTTTTTTTTATATAAGAATTTTATTTATATTTAAACGGATACAATGTATATATGAATATATAAATAAATTTTGCAGAAAAAAAACAAATAAGACATTGATTCACAATGAAAATATACAATTTAAAAACTAATAAAAAAAATTATTAAACTTAAAGGTGGGATTTTGTGTCATCTTGTTCATAGAAGAGAACATATGCTTCTCCACTGACTAAATATTTCCACGATATTAATAGCACTCTTGAATCGTTATATTCGTGCCACTGTCCCGTGTAGGGATGTCGGCAAAATGCTGTGTAGTGACCATTATAAGTGGTTCCACAGTGATTAGATATAGCGTAGAGGTTGTACATACAAGGTGCCACATTATCAGCCGCGTAATGGTTCATATCAAGCCCTTCTATTGGAAAATCTATTGAATCATTAAGTTTTCCACTAAAACTTTCTGTTTGCGAAAAGTGCTTCAGGTGAATAACCAGTATTTTCGGAAATGTATGAATTGAGAATGATTTAATGCATCGTCTTCGTTCCTTACATTTCGAACAAGTTGGTTTCTCATCACCGTCGAGTGTTTCTTCTCTTGTAAACGAATCTAAACATTGTGAAAGTCGTAATTGACCTGTTCTTTGTGGTATCGGAAGGGATAAATCCCAAAAAGGATCGTAGGTAACTAAACAGTGACCACAGTGTGTGCACTTGATTGTTGATTTTAATTGACCGACAAAGTTATCCATAATCTTGGAGTTGTCCATTCTCGCATATCTTAACCAAAATTCTTGTGCTTTCTCGATATCACTAAATTTGTCATCAATTTCTGTTAATATGGGCTTTGGTTTTTCATATACCTTGTTGACATATTCGTGAAGTCCTGCTAATAGGTAACGAAGAAACTCATGTACATCATGTTGAGTGTATCCCATGAACCTTGAAGTAAATCGGTGAATCTTACTTTTCAATGATACTGTATTAACCACTCTGTCTGAACCGTCTTCAGACCAAAGCTCTTGAATAACTTCAGCAAATGCTTTAATTATTGTTCCTTTCATGCTAGATATGTTTATGTTAATATCTCTTATGTATGCGTCTTTCTTTAGATATAGCCACCTTGTGTTTGATAGGCATTGGATAATACTATTCATGAAACATGTGTTACCAATATTTTTGAGGCCTTTGAGACCCAAAGAATCTTGGGTAATACCCTTTATGGATCTAAATGTGGAAATATTGTTAAAAGCTCTTTCGCCACTACTATCATTGTACGAATAATCTCGGATTCTATGATTGTCTTTCTCACTTGATCGGCGTGATAAGCAATTGATAATGTTTGCTACTGAATTGGATGTAGATATTACGGATTTGAAAAGTGTTTTGGTTAGAGATAATCTATTGCGTATAGGAATCGCATCATTCTCTAGCATAGTCATCTTCTTCAGTATTCCTATGAATGGGACATCATCTGGCTGGTGGTTATCTGTACTTTTTAGTACACTGAGGCCCAAAAGCTTGTTGGGGGCATAATTTATTAAATTGTCAAAGCATGTATTATCAGAAGGCACACATTCTGAAAAAGAGAATGAAGATGTTAAATAAGAATCTCGGAAAAAGGAAAGATCACATGTTTTGGGGTCTGTAATGTGAGAAAGTTTGAAAGTGGTAGAAGAATTACGTTTCTTATGATAAGGTTTCATAAAAAGTTCTTCTAGAGGCTTAGAACGGTGAAACGTACCGAGAAAAGAGGAAGCGTTTCCTCTTTGAATTGCAATACTTATTTGTTGTATAAAGAACAAAGTTGCTCTTGAATAATTGGTTTCTACTGATATTTTTTTACCGATTTCTTTAATGAATTTTAAAGCTTCATGACCGAAAACACCAGAGGTTTCAATTGCTACAGGAATAAAAATGTAAATAGAAATGTCTGTGGATATGGTGTACACACTAGATGTAAATTTAGTGAATGAAAACGACGAATACTCAGTGTGTATTAGTTTATTAGTCTTTTCAATCATGCTTTTGATTCAGTGTTCGTCGTGTAAATATGTTGTATTGTCATGCACTTGTTTTTACGGCGCGCTGGCTTATTAGCCACCGTAATTTCAATGTCAAACTTGTCATCTGTTTTCATTCAGTTTTTTAATTTTGAGTGAATTTACATCATGTGAATTATAATTTTACACCCTTCCAATAGAGTATTTTAATGTTTTTATTCCAATGACTCAATCATAACGATGATTCTATCTTGAGTATTGTTTTTAATCAACTTGATGGCTTTGACAACTACTTTTTTAAATGACGTAAGTTCAACCTTTTTTAAATTGTTTTTTCAAAATTTCACAAGCTTTGTAATTTTTCATAGGACGGCTTTGATAATGGCTTAATAGCCGAAAGCGCTTTGCTGGAAAGTAATAAACTAATACACACTGAGTATTCGTCGTTTTCATTCACTCAAAAATGTAAATGTTCTCCAAATTTTTGTATTTATTGATTTTAAAAGTTTCGCCTTGTAAAGCTGCAGCGCCTGCGGAAGTAGTTGTGGATCGGACATGGGACGGAGCCCAAGTGTCAGTGCAAGTGAAATCCCATATAACTGGTCTGCCGCGTTGCTATGGAATGAGGGTCATACCATCTGGACGTTTACCGTCGTCGCGGCAAGTACTTAACATTAATTGTATAGTATTCTCCGCAATTGTTTCTTTAACAAAATGGTACTTAATATCTAAGTGTTTAATCATTTTCAACTGTTCATTAGAACTACAGGAACGAATTGCAGATTGATTATCCTCATACTACAACTTTGAATTTTTCGACTAATGTTATCTCTAACAATAAGTTTCTTAGCCAACAAGCTTCACTAATACAAAAGCTTAGGGCAATAATTTCAGCTTCAGTGGTTGACATGGCGACAGTACTTTGCTTTTTAGAATTCCATGACACAATATTGCCAAACAAAAACAGACAAAAACCACTAGTTGATTTGCGATCAGTAGTATCGCCACCCCAATCTGCATATCCTACAATAATATCATTACTTCTTTTTATATTCACTAGCTTAGGTTCGAGAGTTCCTTTAATATATCTCAATACTCTTTTTAATGAGGTTAACAATTTTTCACTTGCATAATTTTGGTACCTTGATAACAGACTTATACTTGAACATAAGTCCGGCCTTGTTCCTAGCATTGCATACATAATACAGCTAATAATTTGGCGGTTACGTCCTGTGGCGACCATCCTGGAAATCTGAAAATATTTTCCACAGTTTTCTTTTGGCCACTTTAATTATAAAATTTTCGACCGCTACCCTCTACGACAAATAGTTTCCCAAGTACAGCATTTTGAATTCTTATTTAGCTACCTTGTAGAAATCTTAGAATTATTACGAAATTAATTCCAACTTTGTTATTCATTTATATGGGCTTTTTTACATCAAGGACACCTAGAAAAATCTAATATTTTTTTGTTACTCTTTGTAACTGTTTTTAAACAGTATACCAGTGGTTTGAACAACCAGTCGGCAAACAAAAAGCGTAGCTGTTCTTGGGTATGTAATTTCCTACGCAGAATCTCTATAACGTCGAATTCTAGTGTAATTCTAACTTGAAAATACAAAAAACCTGGGACAATTAGTATACGACCAGTCTGCGAAAAAGAAGCAATTTTCTATGCAGAATCCACACCGATTACAAAATTGCTCTATAATGTCGAATTTTCCATGAATTTTAACCTAAAAATACAAAAAACGTAATTTTGTTCGTACATTGGGATTACTCGGAAAAGTTTCTCTATTTTATTAGTATGGGAAGACCGTACAAATAATTAGACACTCATTTTCCTTCAGTATCATTCTCATTGAAAATTCTACAGCGACGAATGTGGAGAGCAGAAAATCTAACTTTTGTGAAGTTTTGATGGCTGAATCTCAATACTCATACATAATTCAAAAATTCGAAGGGGAACGCTATAACTTCAGACTTGAAATTTAATGAGGTCAACAAAGAGGTCGATTTCGAGGTGTGCGGGAAATGAATCTAATTTACGAAGCCTAATAAATACGTCTGTATTAAAGTTACCAAAAATTCCTGTAGATGACGATATTGATATTTTATTTAAACGGGTTTTTAGTAGATTATTCTGTTCGTATGGAACAGTTGTCTTTCAAAATAACATGAGCCACTTAGGCATTTAGTAATAATTAAAGATATTATGACAAATTAAAGTCGAAATATAAAATACTGCAATGTTTTTCTTGATTAAGTACGGGCTTTCCCAAGATTTCTGTAATTTTGGAGAAAATTCTTTTCTCTTCGTCGGGTTGTGCAAACATACTGTGTATCCTTCTTTGAAACTGCCTTCTGTGACCTGCATGTCGTACTGTTTTTTCATTCTGTCGCTTCTCAATTGAATCGCGTAATCTTCTCCCGCAAGATCCTCTTCCGGTCGACAATCAAATTCTAGATCACAAGGTAGCATCATTTCGAATCAAAACAGGATTTTTGCTGGTGTTACACCCGTGGACTCATTAATGGCAGATTGATAAGCCAATGCCAATAGGGAGAGATACTGGTCCCAGTCCAGGGAATAATTACCCCCCGCCCTCCCCCAGGTAGACGATCGTCGTCACCCTGATTTACTTCAATATGTATAATACATACAATATTTAGTACATTACTTTGGACATGTATTTTCCATTGATTCTATTCATTCTCTCGACCTTTCCGTCTGACTGTGGATGCAAAGTTGTTGTCCTGAACTTCTTCATTCCCAGGTTGTCTCAAATTTCCTGGAATACCTGTCTCTCAAAATTTCTTCCTTGATCGCTGCGCACTTCCAAAGGAACTCCATATCGGCTGATAAATTATGTCACCAATACATCCGCGACAGTTGTGGCCTCTTGATACGGGTAAATTTCCACCAACTTTGTGAAATAATCCATTACTACTAAGATGTATTTACCGCCATTTTCTGTCGTCGGAAATGGTTCAGCAATTTTTAAAGCAATCCTTTCGAAAGGGCTTCCAACATTATATTGTTTTATGGGTGCCTTTCTATATCGATGTGGCCCATTGCTCATAGCACAAGTCGTACGTTTCTTATACCAGTTATTCACAGACTCAAACTTGTTATTGTTTGATTGTGAAGAGATTAGAATTAAATTGTATATTGAAGGACCACTCACATTACTTGATGTGACGAGAGATTTATAATTTATTTTCGTAGTGCTGTAAAATTAACATGATTGCTGGGTGTGGTTTAATTAAAACATTCCACTATTTTTAATCACTGAATTAAGTTCCAGTTTATGATTTATGCATCGCAATTCAGAATTTACTGTTGTTGGTTTTATATTTAACTTAATTCATGATTAAAGCCGGGTTTTGCTGGTAAAAGTCGACTGTGAGGGGGTATGTGTAGTGATGTTACTGGAAGTACCTACGTGACTTATGACCTGATGGTAATATGTTTTAATGGATATTCGGTTCGATTTGGTATGGCTACGTGACTAATTCACATAGGTTGGTATGAGTTTCACATGAGAATTTAAATATTTATTTTTTAACAGAAAGTGATATGGTAATTTTTATTGTCGAATGGAAGGTTAAAATCAATATTTGAATGGAATGTTGCATAATTAATAGGGGGGGGGTGTTGATGAATGTAATTAATTTATGATTCTCAGGAAGAATTTAAATTTAAATTCGAACAACAGTCCTTCACATTGTCGGGGCTGTTTATCCAATAAAAGCTTTCATGGACTCGCTGAAGGGTTTTATTCAATCCCAGATGACCGCTTTTCTTCTCGGAACCATAATAGTTTTCAAGGATTCTTTTTAACAGGCCTTCTTTCAGGACAAGGGAGTCCTACTGAACCTAATATGCCTTGAATGAAAATCTTGACACTTGTTGTCAGTTAGGTTGCCGATTTTCTTCCTTCCATTGACGGATTATCTTTAGGTGAAAATCAATCTCCTGATCTCCTCTTATCCTGGCGAAGGACTACTGCAGTTCTTGAAACTGCAGCTTGCTTAGATTCCGCCTTGTTATAGTGGGAACAGTCTGTTGGGCTCGGCCTTCTGGACAGGGAGTCGGCATTTCGGTGACTCACACCAGCTCGATGCTGAAATCGTACTCTTGAAGTCGTTCAATCCATCTAGCGATCTGGCCCTCGGGAATCTTGAACTGCATGATCAGTACATTAAGAATTTCCTTCCATAGAGATACTGGTAAAGGTGTTCCACGGACTTCACTAGCGCCAAAATTTCTGTTCTCGTGTCGCAGTAGTTTCGTTCTGGTTTGGAGAGGACTTTACTGAAATATCTTATCCTCCTTGGATCTGTGATTCCTAAGTTGCTTGCATCAGTGTCAAGAATAAAATCTCCCTCTGGTAATGGATATCCTAGTATCGGCGCCGAGGTTAAATGCCTCTTCAAGGTTTCAAAAGCCGTTTGACAGTCTTCGTCCCATTGGAAAGCTCTTGTTTCTTATGTGCGTCGAGTTAATGGCTTGGCAGTATCTCCAAACTTCCTGGTAAATCTTCGATAGTATGTGCAAAGACCAATAAAACTCCTAATTTGATGTTTGTCGGTTGGTTGCGGCCATTGCTGAATGAAAGCAATTTTCTCTGGATCCACCGCCACTCCTTCATTGTTCACTACCTATATGACCCAGATAGTTGACTAGGTTTTGGAATAGCTTATATTTCTTCGGGTTTAACATGAGCTGGGCAGCTTGAAGTCGTTTGAATAGATCTTTCAAATTCTTCAGTTGTTCGTCAAATGTCTTCCCCAGTACTTTGATGTCGTCCAAATATACCAGGCATGTCTTCCATTCCAAGATAACCATCAAGACCCCAAGATAACCCTCAAGACCCCCAAGATAACCCTCTCATTTTTCACGAGTCTTTCAAATGTCGCGGGCGCACTACAGACCCCGAATGTCATGACTTTAAATTACCAGATACGGTGGTAAAAGCCGTCTTCTCTTTGTCTTCTGGGTCCATTTCTACTTGCGAATAACCAGATTTCAGTTCCAAGGTGGAAAACAGTTTGCTGTCGGCCAAAGTATTTAGTGTATCGTCAATTTGAGCGTTATGTTGTTTAGCTGACGATAGTTCACGCAGAATCTCGTAATTTCATCCTCTTTCTCGACGAACACTACTGGGGACAGCCATGGACTAGTAGATGGTTCTATTACATAATTAACATTAACATAATTTATCATTACCAGTTAGCATTGCAACCAAAATACCAAATTTTACTAACTATAATTAAATTATAGTTAAATTTAGATTACACAGATTTGGTATAAGTTCAAAGTCAACATCTTCATATTTAAAAAATTGCATAATAATCATGTATCAAAAGGTTTAAAATTTTTGTAATATGCCTGTTAGAACAGTTTAGCAAGAAACAATACTAAATTGCTTCATTCAAAGATAAAATCGCGGTCATTATAGATTGTTTTGAAATAAGGATTCAAAGACACCTTCAAATCTTCTAGCCAAAACTCAACCCTGTCGCCATTACAAGAATCATCATAACATTAAGTGGGTAGTGAACGACAATTAGATGTATTTTTCAACCACATCAATAATTTACACCCGAAAATTAAATTTACATTAGAAATTGAAGAAAATAGCTCAATCAATTTTCTTGATTTAAAAATTCAAAGAGTTAATAATGTGCTTGATTATTCAATTTACCGAAAACCAACACAGACTGATGTGACAATTCCGTTCAATTCTAACCACCCTATGTCACACAGACTAGCAGCATATAATTCAATGATACATAGAGCTTTTTCAGTTCCTATGAACAAATGTAATTTTGATAGAGAGATTAATACAATTAGACAAATAGCAACATCTAATGGTTATCCATTAGATATGATAAATAAGCTAATTAGTAAAGAAGAAGAAGTGGCATTACAACTAATATATCCTAAACAAGCTGATGAAATTAAAACTTATAAAACCATCATATATGCAGGAAATATTTCTAATAATATTTCAAAGATAATATCTTCAGCAACGAATACAACAATTTCTTTTAAAACAGAAAGTAACGTTAGTACAAAATTGTTAAATGTAAAAACAAAAATACCACTATTAAAGAAGTCAGGTATATATAAACTCAAATGTCCAGAATGTAATGCTGTCTATTTGGGTCAGACCCTTAGGAATTTTGAAATACGATACAGTGAACACTTACGAGCATACAGATTAAAACAACCAGATAAATCCCACTACGCAAAACATCTACTTGACACCAATCATTCATTGATACCTAACACAAAACTAGAAGTGCTGCATATTTGTGAAAAGAAACAAGAACTGGATTTCCTTGAAGAATTGGAAATTAGAAGACATTTAAGAAACCCACAATATGAAGTTGTCAATGAACAGTTAAATCTAGGGAGTTCTCCACTAATAAACTGTCTTCTTAAGTGATAATTGTAAAGATCAGCAGATATAGTTTTCCTGGTTTTCTATGTCATTGCACAGTTATACTAATCTTGATTGGAAAAACGATATCCAGGATATCACCATAGGGCTAAAAATATCTAAGCTTCAATATTTGTAATATCACATCTTCTTCTTTTTTCTATAAACATATATTAAGCCAATCACAAGTTAGGTTACTTCTTGGTCTAGCCAAAAATAACTACTAAACATCAGGTAGGCATAAAATGAAATGTAACTTCTGTCATTCTGACGATGATATTGATTTATCGAAACAATTGTCAATTTTTTAGAATTTTCAATAACTTTTATTATATTGTGGAATTAACTAGAGACCGTGAGTTTCATTTAAAAACACTAATAAGAACATTAAGTATTTATTAAGCAACACACCATAAGGTTGCATTTGCTTCATTAGTGATGGTTGGGGAGGAAGGGTATCAGATATGTTCCTAACATCACATCTCTCAAATTATTCTTTCAACTTTCTCTCTCTTCGCTCATAGTGTTCTTGTGGCTGATTACCTAATTGCCTTGGCATCGCCAGTATCGATTTTGTGTTTGACATCTGATGTTCTACCAGTCTTCCCTCCTTTTGGTACGAATAAGTCTCGATACTGCAAGAGAAATTCTCTCATTTTCCTTTTCTCAACTCGGTTCAAGGATTGACCTAGCTACTGATAACATATGTTCGAATCTGGCATTGAAATACTCATTTGTCGTTGTTTAACGAACTATAGACGTCACTGGTACGCATGATCCAATCCTGGTTTCTTTCTTGATAGTAATTGGGTAATCGTTCACGCTTATCACACGTACTGGAATCTCCTTGGGAACAATCCTTTTCCAATTAGTACTCCCCTGACAACTTCTTCGTCGTGGTTCCATGGCTCCATCATAACCGGTGTACCTTCCTCCATAATTCCCTATAGCCTCGCTACTATCATGGTTGTGCAGGTAGAACGGTATCTTCCTGTACAGCTGCCAACATCGTACCGCTGCCAACATCGTACCGCCTTCATATGGATGAAGGAATACCTCTTCGGAATATATAAGATTAATATTTGTATGGAAGGTGGTATAATGAGTAGGTATGATAAATGGTTTATTTTCAGAAAGTATTTAGTAGAACAGATTTAAGGTGTATATTATAACGAGAAAAACCTACCAACCCCCTCAGTGCTTGTTATAGATATGCGGGTTGTCTCACGTGGTACAACCCGTGCTCGCCAGTCGACTAGCTTCGAGTCGAAGAAGGGGTGGATTCTTCAAAAGATTATTAAGTTTTCAAAAAGGGCGCCAGAGAAGTTTTGGCAAGCACCCAAGACTTCTTTAATTAGCCCACAACTCCTCAGTGGGTTAACAATACTCACTACATACTCCAAAGGTTAAACTGATAGGTAAGTTTTCATAAGAAGTCAGCAAGTATCCCCTGATTGAAGTTTTAATTAGTCACTTTGGAACAAAGGTCTCTTTTCAAAATATTTATTACAATTTTACTACAACATGTCCCGAATAATGTCTGAACTCAGCTGAAGGCTGTAGACTCAGAATGTAGATAGGCTGAAGGCCGGAATCTACATAAATCCTAATTCGCAAGCTAAATTATCAGTTACAACGAAATCGCAGCTTAAATAAATAACTGACAAGCAGGTTCTATAATCTCTGAGCAGAGCTGAAGGCTTCAAACTCAGGGTGCAGAAGAGCTGAGGGCCCCAAACTACACCGATGACTCAATTCTATAATTATAGAGAAACGACCAAATGGTTCATGTACAATATCTCAAAATACAATGATAATATATAGCAAAAATTAACAATGTACAGTTACAGGGGTTCACACTTCCGCAATTTATACCAATATGAACATAAATATAAATAAATGCGTAAGCATAAAATTCAAATAGCAAACGAGCTTAGCGTTGCGAAAGAAAATATAAATCGAAATTATGTACGGCGCAAAATTATATACATAAAATCGTCAGAGTTTGAAAAATCCACTATATAACGCAGTACCCAGGTACGTACCGTAGTATCCTAGCGTTCAGAGCCAACAGCCCAATATTTTAAACTATAAGCAAAAGAGTACAATTTTAAATAGAAAGTGTAAAGCGAAATTATAGTAATTGCCGCAAAAAGAGAAATAAAACTTTACATAAAAAACTGTGAAATGTAACGCTGTAACGCTAAAATTTGCCGAGCCGTCGGAGACTTAATATTGGCTAACCTGTCTACTGAGAGAAGTCACAGCGCTGTCGGTACGAAGTTAAAAATTCAGTCCTCCATTTGCCGTCAAGGTGTAAACACACATCTTTCAACTTAAAATTTCCGCATGTGCCCTGGGAGCCATAAGCGTTTTTTTGGAAAACCCAACAATTCCGACGTAGGGGAAGAGAAATACGGCTGAAACCAACAACTGGCAGCTCCGACCCGATAGGTTTCTGGTCCAAAAACGGTCGATGGCTGTGGGTACCATAAGAATTTAGAGGAATTGCGTATGTGTGGTAAATTTCCGTAGACGGCGTTAGGATTCATTAACAAGGGGGGTTTTTGTACGTGGACATTAAAAAAATCACTGATTGGAATTTAATGGGTCAGTGAGACCAGTTCCAGGAGAGCTGGAATATTCTGGAGCAACTTCAGTTCCTGTTCTGGTTCCGGAAAAGGATAAGTGAACAGTTTTCCTTTTCTTTATTCTTCAACTTCATTAGTAAACTCACATTTATGCTTCACATATTACCGTTCTTCATATAAAGTTTTATTTCTTTTTTTTGCGGCAATTACTATAACTCGCTTACACTTGTACTTTGTATTTAAAAACTTGAAATCTTTGCTCATAGTTTAAGATACGCTAAGACACTACGGTACGTACCTGGTATTGCGTTATTTAGTGGTTTTTTGCCTATTTTTGACGATTTATGTATATAACTTGCACCGTGCACAATTTTGAATTGTATTTTCTCTAGCAACGCTAAACTCGTTGCTATTTAAATTTTAGGCTTATGCAATTATTTATATTTATATTGATGTTGGTATACATTGTGGAAGTGTCAACCCTTGTAACTGTACATTGTTGATTTTGATATATATATATATATATATATATATATATATATATATATTGAACCAGATATCATAGATAATAAGAGAATTAGTATTATAAAAATATGTTGCTAGTATTAAAATATATGAAAATAATATAATTTAAGAAAACAGGTAAAAAGGAAACACTTTTCTTAATTTAAACAACATATCAAATAAAGATATATTAAATAATAGCCTATAACAATATAATAAAAAAGGAATTACCTCAATAATAATACAAAATATAGAGATTGCCTAACCAATGTAATGATGTAAATAAAGTTGCCTAAGACGAAGAATAATTTCCATACCATAACCAGCTGTTCACCTAAAAAGATATAATTATATAGTCAAGTCAAGAGAATTTTAGATAGCAGTAGTTACATTAGAATACAAATATTATTATAGATAATTCATTATAATCATTAATTTAAGAATAAAAACAAATACAAATATTGAATAGAATAGAATTCAATAGATTTTCATAGATAAACAAATAATGACGTATAGACAAATGATATATGGTAAATAAAATAAACATTGAATCAATAAATAGTAATTTGTTAAAGTTTATTATAAATAATATAATGCAAAGAGTTTAGACAAATAACATAAGAGAATTTATATTTATGAATAATAAGAGTGTAACAGTGATATATTATCAATAATAATATTGAATGTTGTACCATGTAAATGTATCTATGTATAACCAATTTTAATTTATTTGTATGATGAAAAAACTCATAGGAACTCTATAAATGAACTAATAATGTAAAAGAGTGTATGTATGAAATTTTTTAATAAGTGAAAGAAGTTTCAATTAATCTGATTGCAAAAGACAATATTTTATTGGTTATAAAATATGACAGAACAAATTGTGAATCAACAAATAAACTTTGAAATAGTGACCTGAAAAAGAACAAAAGACTGTTTGTTGAAAAAAGTAGAGAATCGAGGGGACGCTTAGATATAAGGGAAGCTGGTGTTAAGAAGCGAGGAGTGTGTGTGATGGTGTTCCTGAAATTTCAAGAAATTCCCGGTTTAAGACATTTAAACCTATAAAGTACTATTAAATACAATCTTAGTAATACTCACAGTCAATTGTATCAAGTTTTTCGGCAAGAATCTGCGAAATTTTCATCAATTTTGGTTTTTTGGAGCTTCAGCGGAGTGTTCCTGGGATCCAGAGACTTTCATCCCAATTCAAGAGCAACAGGTCAGTGTTTTTAAATCATTATTGGCCAATAATCAGAGTAAAAACTCAAAATACTCAAATAAGTACTTAATTTCATAAATTGATAAACTTTTGCAAATATGATCGATCTAAAAAAGAATGAAACAGACTTTATATAGTGAATTCATTGCATAAATCGTTAAAATTAATAAAAGGCCGAATTTTAAATAAATTAAAATATGTACTTACGCCATCTTGTAATTGCATAAATCTGGTGATTGAAATTTCATAATGTAATAACTATGCCCATCTGTATATAATTCCTATATTTCTATCTATGTATATAACTATTTTCTTCCCACAGCAATTTGTATCATATATATGTATGATTTACATATAAATTCTTTTATGTGTTTGAACCATTTACTTGTCTGCATCGTCAAACAAACTATGTTTGTAAAAATATAGATGCTTCTTTAGTGTAAGAATTGTTCTTTTTATGCTAAAGCGCATGACTAGTTTTTCACGCATGCGCATTGATAAAATGATTAAAATAAATAAGTAGATACAATACAACCAGTGCCGTCTCATAAAATTTTTATCAAATATATAAAATATTAAATTTAAAATTAAATTGATTTCAAAATAATGTGTTTTCTTTTTATTTAAACAATTACAACAATATAAAATGCCAGGACTCAAAGAGAAAAAGGATTTCATGTTCCCGAATAATCAAATTAAAATAAATTACTAAACAAAATAACAATAACCAACTGAGCTAGCCAAACTAAACAAAAATTCTAAATAATAAACATCTACATTTAAATTTCACAATAAAAGTAAGTATAAGCTTTTATATCATATATAGAATATATATATATATATATATATATATATATATATATATATATATATATATATATATATATATTATTGTTGCATTTTTGAGATATTGTACATGAACTATTTGGTCGTTTCTGTAGAACTATAGAATTGAGACATCGGTGTAGTTTGGGGCCCTCAGCTCTTCTGCACCCTGAGTTTGAAGCCTTCAGCTCTGCTCAGAGTTTATAGAATCTGCTTGACAGTTATTTACTTGAGTTGTAACTGATAAATTAGTTAGAAATTTTTGGATTTATGTAGATTTCGGTCTTCAGCCCATCTACATTCTGAGATTACAGCCTTCAGCTGAGCCCAGACATTATTTGTAACATTTTTGTAGTGACATTGTAATAAATATTTTGAAAAGAGACCTTTGGTCCACAAAGACTAATTAAATCTTCAATCAGTTCAACCTTTGGAGTGTGTAGTGAGTGTTGTTAACCCACTGAGGAGTTGTGGGCTAACTTAAGAAGTCTTGGGCGCTTGCCAAAACTTCTCTGGCGCCCTTTTGTAAACTTAATAATTTTTTTAAGAATCCACCCCTTCTTCGACTCGAAGCTAGTCGGCTGGCGAGCACGGGTTGTACCACGTGAGACAACCCGCATACCTATAACGAGCACTGAGAGGGTTAGTAGATTTTTCTCGTTATAACGCGTAACGTGAATGTACAAATGAATGAAGAATAAAAAGAAAAACTGTTCCACTTATCCTTTTCCGGACCCAGAACAGCAACTGAAGTCGCTCCCGAATATACCAGCTCTCCTGGAACTAGTCTCACTGACTCATTAAGCTCTAATCAGTGAATTAATATCCACATAAAAACCCCCTTGATAATGAATCCTTCTAACCAACGCCGTCTACGGAAATTTACCATGAATTACACAATTCCACCAATTCTACTGGTATCCTTAGTCATCGGCCCTTTCTGGACCAGTAGCTTAACGGGTCAGAGCTGCCAGCTGTTGGTTTAAGCCGTATTTTCTTCCCATACGTAGGAATTGTCGGGTTTTTAGCAAAATACTTTATGGCTCCCATAGCACATGCAAAAAATTTTACGTTGGAAGTGTTTGTTTACACGTTGACGGCAAATGGAGGACTGAATTTTAACTTCGCACACTCAGCGCTCTCTCAATTTTCTCCATCGACAGGCTTGCCAATATTAGATCTACGACAGCTTGGCGATTATTCGCGTTACAATATTAATATGGATGGTTGTAAAATGTAATTAAGTTGAAAATTTTTCAGGAAGAATTTGTTAAATTCGTACAATATGCGCTAACTTTTCTGCACCAATTCCCAATTAGATTTGTGCTGTCGCAGTCTCGTTGGTAGACGCATGTTCTTGGAGTTTATTATCTCGGGCCGTACAATGCCTCTAGCTGCTCCAGTGTCTACCAGCAGAGTATATTTCTTGCCATTCACTTGCCCATCCACATATTCATTGTCGTTGCGGCATCTGGGAGAAGCTATCAGCATGAGAGGGTCTTTGGAACGATCCGGTGTGGGAGCTGCCCCCTTGTAGCCGACCCGTTCTAGTTTTCCTGTGACTGGGGCTCTTGTGGTTTGCAGGAGTCCTGGGGCGCTTACACGAACTGCGTACATGCCCTAGCCTGCTACAATTCCAGCATCTGATGTTCTTCCGTCTCTTGTCTACCATACTTTTTATCAAGTTGACAATCTGATCCAGACTATTTTCATCACCTTCTTCTTGGATGGTACTAACTTTGTTATATCTCGTGGCTGCTTCATATTCAAAAGCAGCAGTTAATGTATCGATCAATGTTTTGGGATGGGCTAAACGAAGCGTCCTATGTATATCGGGTTCACGTAAGCCATTAATAAAGGCCTGGTTGCCCAGACATTTCATCATTTTCTTCTATGCTTCATACTCTTGAAGGGTTTTGTCACGTTTTTGCCTTCGGTTCTTCAGCTGGGATTGGTACAAGTGACCGTATTACATTGTTGAAACAGACCATTTTATCTTTGTTCGCAAGAATAAAAAAGTCGTTCGAATTTGAATTATTCGAACCACTACAATGCGCTACGTTATGAAGACTCCATATTATCAAAAAGCATACACATAAGGCTGGGACACAATGCAATGATTTATGATTTAATATTTCCGTCCATCACTGTCGATTACACAGATTGTCATTGTGTAAAAGTGACGTTCACTTACTAGATATTGAGGAAGAGAAGTTTTTATACGATAAAAAAGGATTCACCTTTTTGATCGATGTCCAAGTGCCCGGGGGAGTCGGATGGAGGAGGCTGGAAGTGATCCACCCCTAATCTTCCATGCGAGTTTCCTGGGGGGGAGGTTGCCCTACCCGACACGGCGCGTCCCAATGGCTCATAGGGTGTCTCCACGAGGAGTGGTCGGTCATGGTTCTTGCGCTCTCATGGGCTGTGAGGGAGGCACGACCGACCAACCTCGGGGATAGGTGATGAATAGGAACGAGTAGTTCTGAATAGTCGCCCGCGGATCAAAAGGGATAGAGGAGTAAACCTGACTAAAAATCATCGTCGCTGACCTCCCCGCCTCTGCTGAGTATCTAACAATCAGTTAAGGGGATGGGAAAACTTTTTTCTTCATGACTATCATGTCCCATCTACTCTAAGTTACCCCTCAATTTCTTATACTTTCTCTAATTTTCTTTTCTTTTTTACTCCACCGTATCTGCACAATAGATTCTTCTCACTTTGTACTGCATTCCTGTCTCTCTTCTTTCCTCTAGCCAACCAGGTCACTAAATTTCTTTCGTTCTTTTCTGTTTCTTTTCCAATTACCATTCTTCAATTTCTTTATGGAACATCCCGGTCTATTCCCCAGATAAATCAATTTCATCTCATAGTCCACACACAGGGGAGGCAGCTGTGTGGGGCTACCCGTTGGCAAATCTGCGTCCGGTGGCAACCGTGAAAAAAGCCTAGAGGAGTAAACCTCGAAAAAAGAACCCGTAATCCTCGTTGTTAGCTACCGTGGCCATGGATGAATGGCTGCACGAAACGCAGTCAGAAACGGTGCCTCTGGGATACCTGGCGACCTCCCAGAGTATCTAGCCTTAGCGAGGTAAGGGCGCACTGCCTCGCCGGACTTTCTTTCGACCCAACTCGTGGGATTCAGTATGAATAGGAATTTAACAAAGGAAAAGGAACTGGAGAAGAGGCAGAGGAGCAGGAGAGAGGAGGATGAAGACATAGGGAAATATGAGGAAAGCTTACCGGTACAGAAAGAGAAGGAGTCGGTAGTGAGGGTCGGGAACTTGGAGGACGAAGTGAGGGCAGAATACCAGAAAAAAATGGAGAATGATGAGAGGGAAAAGTACGAGAGATGTATGAGTAAAGCTAAGAAAGTATGTGAGAGGATCGACGGGGATAAGGGAAAGGAGGAAGTAAGAGAAGTAGTACTGAAGTTGGAAAACTCCGCAAGAAAGTCGGCAAAGCAAAAAAGAAGAAGGGAGGCTGGAAACGAGGAGGGAGATTCTGACTCTGATTCGGATTTTGAAGAGTACGAAAGAGCAGTAAGGCAAAAGATGATTACTCAGGTAAAGCACAATCAAGAAGCAAAGGAGAAAAGATTCAGGCTAATCATGGAGAAGCGACCCATGCTGATATGGGATGATGAAGGTGAGGAGGCGGAGTTAGATTCTGAGGAAGAGGGAATGCTATATGTAATAGGAAGGTTAGTAGAAGCAGATAAAGTCTTCAAAAAAAGGATAGAGGAGTTGGAAAGAGAAAGCGAGGAGAGGGCAAGAAGGGCAAGTGAGGAGATGGAAGGAAGGGAGAGAGGGGGGCAAGAAAAAGAGGGAAAGAAAGAAGAAGAAACAGACGAGGGGGCAAATCAGTCCGAAGACAGTACTGTCATAGGTAAGGATGCAAGGAAGCAGTCTACATCAGCAGGGATTGGGGGAAATGAGGAGATAAATGACGATGAGATGGCTGACTTTAGGAAAAGAAAAAACAGAGGTGACAGCCCAGAGGAAAAACAAATGGAAAAGAAAGGAAGAAAGGAGGAACGTATGAAAGAAGGAATCAGAGATAGACTGGGGCGAAACCTGGAGGTGCTAGAATATCTGGAAAAAAAAGTGGAACCTTTTGACATGGAGGTTTTTAGGAGAGCTCTAAGGGAGATAAGGATAATTCATGGGGAGATGAGGGATAAAAACCACGAGTTATGCAAAGAGTGCAAGGAGATTGAAGTAAAGAATAAAACAAGAGAGAATACACAGAAACTGATAGAGGACCTCGATAAGGGGGGGGGGGATTTTAAGGATTTCTGTAAGATTAAGGATGCCGGTTGGGAAGAAGAGGTGTATATAACTACTAAATGGAGTAAAGGGGATATTGAGGAGATTATTCTGGATGGAGAAAACTGCGCGCTTATATGTAAAGGAGTTAGTGAAGGTGGGATGCGAGAGAGCGTTATGAAATGTAAAAAGGAGATTTGGAATCTGTTAGAAAGTTGTGAGGAGGGAGGGTGCGATACCCTAGAAAATAGTATAAAAAGTACGAAGTCCCAAAGAACCATAACTACGTGGAGAAGCTGGGGAATAATGAAGATGTGGCTCTATACAAAACCATCGAAAGCACAAGGAGGAGGTGAGATTAAAGTCGTAATAGGGGAAGGAATAGATAAAACCAGGATAAGGAAGGTGATGGAATTTATAAGTAGGAAGGCAGGGATCACGTGGATGATAGTTACTAGACCTGAGGAAAGGATGGGAGAAACGAGGGGTATGAAAAGGGAGGTGCTCGTCATAAAAACGGGGGAGGAAAGATATGTGGATGTTCTTAACAGAATGAAGTCCCAAGTCAACGTGGAAGGCTTGGGCATTAAGGTTGATAACATTAAGAAAACCAATGGTGGAAATCTCATCGTCAAGATGAGAGGTAGGGGCGCAGCTGATAAGCTCAAGGAAGAATTGAGGGATAGGATGGGGGAAAAGAAAACGATTGTCAAGAAAGATGAGACAACTTTTGACATTCTGGACATTGATCCGTCTGTCAGTGAGCAAGAGCTCAAAGCGGTGGTATGTCAATGGACGGGACTGGTACAAGCGGATTTGAACGTAAGGAGTATGAGGGAAAATAGAGGAGGTAGACAGACTGCAAGTGTGTCCGTCAGGAGGGGGAAAGCGGAGGTGCTACGGAGGCACAAGAATATCAAAGTGCACTGGCAATTGTGCAAAGTTAGGGTGAGGTTTAACCCTCTTCGCTGCTATAAATGCCTAGAATACGGGCATAACACCTATACATGCAGAAATAAGGAGAGGAGAAGGGCATGTTTTAAATGTCTTGAGGAAAATCATTGTGCAAAAGATTGCACAAATGAGCCTGTATGTCTGTCATGTAAGAGACAGGGGCATAGATCTGACTCTATGAACTGTCCTAAATATAGGGAGCTTGCCCTCGGCAAGAAACTAATAACCGAAGAGGTATAAAGGTAGAGTCGAATACGACATAATAGATGCATAACCAACGGCAGGATAATATGTAGGGATTGCACACAAGGTGCTAAAAGGTAGCTGTATGCTTTCATATGCAACATCATGGAGACCAAAGAGACGGAAGATAGGAACAGGGAACGTACGTAGTACATTACACGGCCACCCCTGATGTAATGGGCAATGCCTCTTTCCCGGGGGTGGACTGGTGAAATTGAGGTGGGGGTTTAGTGGGTGAGAGCCTCACACAACGCCCGGCAGCATTGCACACCCCAGCTGCTGGGAAGGCTGGTAGAGCTTCCCCATTCCTCAGGGGGAAAAAAAAGGTATATGACATTTTAACATTGGAGTTAATTTATCAAAATAAAAACCAAAAAAATTATCGGTGTAAAGGTTTTTAGCTTGTTGTGCAAAATTACCCAAAATGGATATGATGTTTTGATAGGCCTAATTTGAGCTTTCATGTATTTAAGTAAAACTTTTCTACTACAATGAAGTCACTTTTTATGCACATTTGTACTAAGTTATTTTTGGTCACTTTTTTGTTACACCCTGAATATATTGATACAAAATCCGTCACAAGCTCTGTAATAGACGGTTGGAGAGATAAAAGAAACAATTATGAGTCTTTAGTCAAACCGGTGATTATAACACTAATAATTACGTATTGCGTACAGTAATTTCATGGTATCGCGTCGTGTTAAGTTAATAGGTTCGTGGGGAACAAATAAGCCATAATGTACTCGAATTATAATTAAGAAAACCATAGTAGAGTCGTTGTGAAACAACCAGATTTAAAGATAAGAAGGAAACGGAATGGTTGAAAGTTTCATAATCCTACACTGATTTTCGAGGAACTTCCGACATTATTATTTATTCGTTTATAATTAACTTTATCTGGATATTTATTTTATACAGTTATCCATTATTAACGGTAATGGGATCGATATAGTTGACTATTATTAAATTTTAAAAGCTCAGGACCGACAACATTTACAAACAATTATTCGACATAAAGATTACTGAAATATCTTCAGTATTGTTACAAAATCGCACACTAAAGGTGGGTACAGACATAGAACAAAACTTCGTATCGTAACTCCGTCGCGCAACAATTTTTTGTTACGCATCGAAGATACGGCGTGTCAACAAATATAGCGTATCAATACATCGTCGCGTATCTTATAAACGGAACATTTTGCCGTTCCGTCTTTACTAAAACAACAATTAAATAAGTATTTTTCTTGTGTGCAATGGAGGTTGTTGCAGCAGCTTATATATACATGCATTACTTAGTTAAAAATAAAAATAAAAAAAGACGCGCAGAAAGACGCTGGTGGCAGACCCGGTTGTATACTAATAGAAGTGTGTACAGCGGAAATCATTTACTGTTGAATTTAAAATTTCAGGCAACTAGTGGCCTTTACAAAAATTTTACTAGAATGTCTCCAACAGACTTCGATTACTTGATTAATTTAAGTGGACCCAAAATAGCACGAAAAGATACTAGATGGAGAACGGCAATTTCTGTTCAAGAAAGGTTGGCAGTAACAATTCGGTTTCTGTCGACTGGTGACTCTTTCACCAGTCTACAATATCTTTTTAAAATTTCTAAACAGTCGATAAGTGCTATAGTTCCTGAAGTGTGCGAAGCCATTGTAGAAGGATTAAAAGAAAATATACAGGTAAGAAACTGTCTTATTAAAGAAGTATAATAAACACACATTAAACAAAACAAATGTTTATCTTAAATTCTCTAATTCAATATCGGGAACATCCAATAGTTGGCGTGGTGAAGAATTGACTGGAGTACTGCGACTTGAATGATCTGAAATACTAGAATTAGCATAATTATATGCTGGAGATGGTAACTGTGAATGCTGTTGAGTAAAACTGGAAGCTTGGCTATCCTGATACTGTTCAAATTGAGAATGTTGTGGCACAGAATTTGCAAAGAATGACTGAAGAGTATGAGTACGGTATGATTGCGAATGATAAAAATTGGTTGAACTTTGTTCGAGATGGGTATTGTCTGCTTTAAACAAAATTAACATAATATCTTGTTGTACAGTACTTTGTAATACAAGAGAACATTTGGCCAGTTTTTTAGCCCAATATTTGACATTCGTTTTGCTCCTGTGGGTTTCTAGCGTTTGATGATGCTTCTGACAGTATTTTAAAAGCTTTATCCAATTTCTCAGAATCTTCATTCCTCTTTTGGCGTTTCCTACTAGGTGGCGCTTCATCGCTTTTCTTTTCGGTACTAGGTGTTGCTTTTCTTTTCGGTACATTTTCTATACTTTCCCGATTCTATTGTACAGCAGAATTTTTATCGTTATCTGCTAATGCTCCTTCATCACCCGATATTTCCTTTTCATCATTATCTTCTTCTTCGTGTACAATCTAAAATTAAAAATAATTTAAAATAAGTATTTAATAAACAAACTTATTTAGAAAATAAAAATATGTCCTATTTTTGGCGCACTGTATAATTTGGTTTAACGAAATTTTTTTTAATTTTTACAGATACCTTCAACACCAGAGAGATGGTTAGAAGTGGCAAAACAGTTTGAGGACACCTGGAACTTTCCACATTGTTTGGGTACTTTAGATGGGAAGCATGTTGTTCTACAAGCTCCAATTAACACCGGAAGCGAGTTCTTTAATTACAAATCAACATTTAGTGTAGTTCTTTTTGCCCTAGTGGATGCTAATTATAATTTTTTGTATGTTGATGCTGGAGGCCAAGGAAGAATTTCAGATGGTGGTATCTTTAAAAACTGCTCGCTTTACAAAAAATTAGAGCGAAATGCCTTAAATTTACCTGAACCAGAAGCTTTACATGGCAGGCAACAGAAAATTTCCTATTTTTTTTATTGGAGACGAGGCATTTGCCTTAACTGAGTCGTTAATAAAACCGTTTTTGGGAATACATCCTAAAGGATCATTGCAAAGAGTGTTTAACTACAGATTATCTCGCGCTCGAAGAACTGTAGAAAACGTGTTTGGCATCGCCTCAGCCGTTTTTAGAGTACTTCGTAAACCGATGTTACTTGAACCCAGAAAAGCTGAATTAGTTATAATGGCAGTAGCTCATCTACATAATTTTTTAAGAGAAAGTTCCACATCTTGTGCTTTGTATACGCCACATGGAACCTTCGATACAGAAATTGATGGAAAGCTTGTAGAAGGAAAGTATAAAACTATAACTAATGAACCAATGTCTTCTTTATTTCCAATTAGAAATATTCCCAGAAGACCAACCGAAAATGCAACACGAATTAGAGACGAATTGTCATCGTACTTTCAAAACGAAAATCGACTTTTGTGGCAAGATAATTATACGTAATTCGTTTTATACTTACGGTGCCTTGTGTTTCCCGAACCTTGTTTTTGTCCCAAAAGAATAGCAAACTTTTAAAGGCAAACCAACTACTTTCATAGATATCTGACAGCCCTGTAATAAATAAAAATAAAATTTGTAATTGAAAAGTAAATAAACAAAATAGAAAAGAAATTAATTTTCAATTATTCAAACTTACCTTTACTCGTACCGCGGCTCTTTTTAATTTTTGCTTTCTCTCGCCTGACAGCTTCTGACAGAAGAACATTAATTTTTTTTTGCATTCATCTACTGTTGTCCGAAACTCTACAGCAAGTTCTTCCCAAGCATCATGCTTCTTTATTTTATTATAGTATTTGGGATGTTTTGCATCCCACAAAATTTCTATATTACGATAACTATTTATGAAATCCAGGGTAGAGTCTTCTGTCCACTCCATGTTTTCAACTGAATAAACAAAACGAAAAATAAATCGCAACTGTGTACAGCAGACCTGTCCAGACATGCTAACAAGTGGTGCAACATCAGTGCGTATCATCTCTTTGATGCGGCGTCAAAAAACCGACAACCGATGAAACGCCGAGATGTTACTATGTTCTGGTGTTACGGTGTTACGCAGTGCCGTCCACACTTGTTACACGACGGCGTTACGATACGTAAGTTTTGTTATATGTCTGTACGCACCTTAAGATATCTAAAAGTTTAATTTTTAACGGGAGCGCGCCGATTTTTGGAGTGGACTATTTTTTGTGATTGTTTTTATAAGCATTTTTAAGAAGGTCGATTGTTTGTTGGGGGCCGCATACTAGAAATTTCAGGTATTCAAATGTTCCATAAAAACGTTTTAATATATAAGCGACAACCGACGAACCGCAGGCAGTCTACAGTTTGATTTCATAGCCAACGCAGAATAACAATAAAGTGATCTGTGTTTAATATAAACAGTGCATTAGAATTAAGCGGGTGCATAAATTAAATATAAGTGAATAAATAAATTACGTACCTTCATATAAAATGATATACTATTCCTCTCTAGGGAGGAAAAGTACGACTTTGCTCCCTACAATGAGGCCAGGAAATGTATACTGTTAAGAAACAACACACTGGTATAGACCCTAAATCCGACCCTGTCTAAGCCAGGTATGAAAATGAAAATTATGGCGGATACGCAGTGTTTTTATAACTGTTTGGGACTATCTTATCTAAGCATTGTTTTTGTGACCAGACTTATCTAGAAAAGACCAGAATCAATTATTTGTGTGTGTAAGCCGCAGCCCGGAATTTTCTAGTAAGAAAGGCATTAATATAAATAAGGACCGATCAGCGGATGAGTTTAGTTGATAAAGTGACCTCGAGAAATAAACAAAAATACACCGAACAGTAAAGTGCTGATTAATAATCAAGTTTGTGTGCATATAAATGAAATTTAAGTGGTTGGTTAAGTATATATAAATTGAGTATTAGTGAGTTTAGTGTTTAAATAAATTAGTAAGTAGCCATACCGAGTGTTTGAAATTTTTCCCACCCGTTTACGTTTTAAATAAATTAGAAAAACATTACAATACTTTGGATAGAGGTAGGCGGAAAAATAATTTATGGAAACCTGCTATAGAAGAAGAAATAGAATCCTTAAACAAAAACAAAACCTGGGAGTATGTAGACAAAGATCAAGCATATGGAAAAAAATTTGACAAACAAATGAGTATTCAAAATAAAGGATGATGGAACTTACAAACCCAGATTGGTCGTAAGAGGTTGTCAACAACAGAAAGGTATAGATTACGAAGAGGTATTTAGTCCAGTTGTACAAGTTAGCACATTGCGTTTGATGCTAGCGATTTTTGCTGGAGACAAAACTACGACGAAGAGTACTACAGGGTATGTTGTTTTTTATGCTGGTGGACCAATAAGCTGGTGTTCCAGGAAACAACCCATAGTAGCATTGAGTTCGACTGAAGCTAAATTCATAGCAGCCGCTGAATGTATTAAAGAATTATTGTTTTTGGTACTATTAGAAAGTTTGATTTTTCAAGATTAAAATGTTATTTTAAGTATTGACAATCAAAGTGCAATCAGTATAATAAATATAAATTAATAGAAAATGTAAACATATTAACGTTAGGTTTCAGTTCAGTCATGAGAAAATAAAAGATGGCTCAATTTTTGTTAAATATTTGTGTACTCAGAATAATATTGCTGATATTCTTACAAAAGCAATAAATACTCTCAAGTTTGTTAAACATATAGGAATTTGCTACTTAACTCAGACTTATAAGTTTATGTTTTTTATTGTATAACTGAAATAACAATTATTTTTTTATAAATATTAGGACAATGTGTTGAGAAAGTAGGTAATAGTCTGTATTTGATTTGTGATCTTATTATATCATAGTGTGAGATTGAAGTTTATATAAAAAAGAAGAAGATTTGATGTAACAGTCAGTTGTAATAAGAAAAATAAAACAAGTGTTCAAAAACTGTGTATTCTGCTAAAAATAAAATAAAAACTAAAATTAAAATAATATAAAAAACCAAGATTATATATTAAAAATAATAATAAAGTACGCTTACGTTTATTCATAAATGATTTGTCAATTGTTTATTTTTATATTGTATAGGATCAATATATAGGTATAAATAACGTTCGATTTTTGGGATAAATTACCTGATATTTATATGAAGATGTATTATAGAAATAATTCTGTTCATGATTAAATATAAATAGATCGCAAGAGCATATACGTAAAAGCTCTATTTAAACAAATAATCATCCTCTGTTTGCTTAAATGAAAGTTTGTTTACAATTTACACAATTGTCATTGTGACACTTGTTTTACAAATAACTATTATTCTTTTAAGTGTTAAAAGTAGTTATTACAATGAAATTTATTCGACTTTTTTTTGATTCTACATAAGATGGATAAACTACTCAGACCAGAAAGGTTAGAAGTTGAACCAAGCTCTAGTACTGCCGCTCAACAGTGGACACATTGGATTCGGTCATTCGAGAATTTTATTGAAGCTGTCAATGCCACAGAAAGCAATAAGCAACTGAATATCCTAATTAACTATGTCAGTCCCACTATTTATGGATTTATCAGTGAATGTTCAACCTATGATGAAGCACTCGCAATCTTGAAAATGATCTATGTCAAACCACGCAATGAAATTTTTGCTCGATACTCCCTTGCAACAAGGCGTCAACAAGTTAGTGAGTCTATTGACCAATACTTACAAGTTCTGAAGGAAATGAGCAAAGAATGTAATTTTAAATCTGTATCTGCAGACGAAAACAAAAATGATTACATAAGAGATTCGTTCATCAGTGGTCTCAGTTCTCCTCACATCAGACAACGACTTCTGGAAAATAATACACTAACCTTACAAGATGCTTTCGACAAAGCCAGAGCTCTTGAAATTGCTCATTATCATTCAGAGGCTTATGTGTCTTCATATGGATCCTTTAATGCAGCAGCTAATATGAATACAGACAATCGCTCTGAACAAATTCAAGAATGTTCCGATCAACCAACTACTTCCGCAATTTCTTCTAAGTGTTTCTTTTGCGGTTTTGATTATCATTCTCGTGATATGTGTCCAGCTAGAAATTGCAACTGCCATGGATGCGGGAAGAAGGGACATTTTTCAAAAGTCTGTAAATCTCGAGGCAATTCAGCAAAATCCACCAAATACTCAACCAAACAGACATCATCAACAATCCTGGCTACAATTTCAGCTTGCCTGTCAAGAGCAATCCTTCAAATTGACGTTAATGGAATTATGACCGATGCGTTGATTGATACAGGAAGTTCGGATAGTTTCATAAATAATAAAATAGTACGAGCAAGAAAAATGGAGATATTTCCTTCCTAATGTAATGTAGCCATGGCCTCTACGTCTAAAGTGTCTCAAGTGATCGGATGCTGTATCGTGACCATTAAAATGTTGCAGAATATATACGAAAACTTCAAATTACTGGTACTTGATGATTTGTGTGCAGATATGATAATAGGTCATGATTTACTCAAAGAGCACTCAGGTGTAGAAATGACTTTTGGTGGACCAAGAGATTCTTTGGCAGTATGTAATCTAGCTTTGGCTAACGTTGATCCATTTCCTCTATTCTCACATTTGGCTCCAAATTGTAAACCTATCGCAGTGAGATCTCGCCGATACACATCTAATGATTCTAAATTCATTGATAATGAAGTGAAGAGACTATTAGAAGAAAATATTATTGAGCCAAGTAACTCACCGTGGCGTGCACAAGTTTAAGTCACCTCAAGCGAAACTCATAAAAAGCGAATTGTAATTGATTATTCACAAACAATCAATAGGTTTACATTACTTGATGCTTATCCATTACCACGGATAGATGATATTGTTAATCAAATAGCAAAGTACGAAATATTCAGTACAATTGATTCTACGCAATGCTTACCACCAGATTCCCATCAGAGATAACGAAAAAACGTATACTGCTTTTGAAGCTTGCGGTAAACTTTACCAATTCCGTAGAATTCCGTTCGGAGTAACTAATGGAGTAGCCTGCTTCCAGAGGACAATCCAAAATATAATCGAAAGTGAGGGTTTGAAAGATACCTATGCTTACTTGGATGACGTAACCATTTGTGGATCGAACAAGATGGACCACGATCATAATTTACAACTCTTCATGAATGCTGCAGAGAAGTATAGTTTAACGTTGAACAAGGAGAAATGTATGTTTTCCACTGACAAAATAAATATTCTTGGCTATACTATTACGTGGAAAACAATTAAACCAGACCCAGAGAGACTCAGACCACTTTTGGAACTTCCTGCATTAAATAGTTTAGCTTCCGAAGTATAATTGGAATGTTTGCTCATTATTCGAAATGGGTGCCTATTTTCTCTGAGAAAATTCAACCACTGGTACAGTGTAAAACATTTCCCATGTCTGAAAATGCTATTACAGCATTCGAACCATTGGAGAAAATTATTTCCATTGCTGCCGTGAAATCTATTGACGAATCCGTTATGTTCACCGTAGAAACTGATACGTCGGATCTTGCTATTGCTGCCCAACTCTCTCAGAATGAAAGACCTGTAGCGTTCTTTTCAAGAACTCTTTCAAGTACCGAACAGAGACATTAATCCGTTGAAAAAGAAGCATATGCTATTGTGGAAGCCCTCCGGAAATGGAGACATTTCCTTATTGGCCGACATTTTCAGTTGATTACTGATCAAAAATCGGTATCTTTCATGTTTGATCACAAGGTTTCCAGTAAAATCAAAAACGATAAAATCATGCGGTGGCGCCTAGAACTATCATGTTTCAGATATAATATTATATATAGACCTGGAATCGAAAATACAGTAGCAGACACCTTCTAGTACCTTCAAGTACCGAACAGAGACATTCATCCGTTGAAAAAGAAGCATATGCTATTGTGGAAGCCCTCCGGAAATGGAGATATTTCCTTATTGGCCGAAATTTTCAGTTGATTACTGATCAATAATCGGTATCTTTCATGTTTGATCACAAGGTTTCCAGTAAAATCAAAAACGATAAAATCATGCGGTGGCGCCTAGAACTATCATGTTTCAGATATAATATTATATATAGACCTGGAATCGAAAATACAGTAGCAGACACCTTCTAGTACCTTCAAGTACCGAACAGAGACATTCATCCGTTGAAAAAGAAGCATATGCTATCGTGGAAGCCCTCCGGAAATGGAGACATTTCCTTATTGGCCGACATTTCCAGTTGATTACTGATCAAAAATCGGTATCTTTCATGTTTGATCACAAGGTTTCCAGTAAAATCAAAAACGATAAAATCATGCGGTGGCGCCTAGAACTATCATGTTTCAGATATAATATTATATATAGACCTGGAATCGAAAATACAGTAGCAGACACCTTCTAGAGAATAACTTCATCATTGTTGAATGAATATAACAGGAAGACTCTTTATAATCTACATAACTCTCTGTGTCATCCTGGAGTTACTCGAATGAACCATTGGATTCGCTGTAAAAATTTACTTTTCTCTATAGAAGACATTCGAAAACTAACTGCATCATGTCCCATTTGCGCTGAAGTAAAGCCTCGATTCCATAGAAATTGAGGAACTCTAATAAAATCTACATCTCCATTTGAAAGGTTGAATAAAGATTTCAAGGTGCCTCTACATTCTTCAACAAATAATAAATATATATTAACTATTGTGGATGAATATTCACGATTTCCTTTTGCTTTTGCTTGTCCAGATATGACCTCTACGACAGTTATAAAATACCTTCGTCAACTTTTCGTTATTTTTGGTACACCATCTTATGTACATTCTGACCGAGGAACTTGTTTCATATCTCAGGAACTAAAAGGATTTCTAGGATCACTTGGTATAGCTTCAAGTCATACAACAGCTGACAATCCCCAAGGAAACGGCCAATGTGCGCGTTATATGGAGAACAATTCAACTTTCGTTGAAATCACAGAGACTCAGGATCGATCAGTGGGAATCAGTGTTACAAGAAGCTCTTCATGCAATAAGATCTTTGTTATGTACAGCAACCAATTGCACTCCACACGAGAGGATGTTCAGTTATCCTCGACGATCCTCTAATGGTACTACAGTTCCAACATGGCTTTCTGTTCCTGGTCCGGTATATCTTAGAAAACATGTAAGAACCAACAAGTACGAACCATTGGTGGAAGAAGTTAAACTAATCGAAGCAAACCATGATTATGCACATGTACGCTTTTTGAATGGTAAAGAAACCACTGTTTCAACCCGTCATTTAGCTCCTCAAGGAGATATGACCTTGTTGAGTGAATCAACTTTAAATCTACATCAAGAAAACTCAAATACAACCTCGAATGGAAATACCGATCTAGTTTTGATGGAGAAGCGAAAATCCAATCTTCCACAGGAGACAGCTGAAATTAGTCAAGTAGAGATGCCAGAAAGAATAGATGATATTGCTGTTGTACGACCAGTTCGAATTAGGAATTCTCCGAAGTATTTGGAGGACTTCGTGATAAACTGAGGGGGGATGAATGTAATATATTGATCTGATCTTCGTTGAGATTTTTGTTCAGTTGATTTTGTCAATGTAAAGTTGTTAAAAGTCGAATAAAGCCTATTTCAGCTCAGGTTTATTTAGTACAATTGTAGTAAATAAACCTGAACTGAAATAGGGTTTATTCGACTTTTAACAACTTGACATTGACAAAATCAACTGAACAAAAATCTCAACGAAGATCAGATCAATATATTACACGCCTCTAGACTAAAAACGTGTTTAGATTATTGCTTATCGAAATAGCAAGGGATGAAAGCGGCGTTGTCAGACTGCAGATCGTATTATATATTTTATATTTTCACCAATAACTTCTCAATATTTCATCTGCTTACTTTTCATCAAACTTTTTCCAACTAATCTTACAACACGACTTGTAATATGCCTGGGCTCATAACCTATTGAAGTGAATTGTTAAGCTTGTGGAAATCAAAAAGGAATAAAGTAGACGTAAACGATGTTGTAAATAAAAAAGGCATCCTCAACAATACTACCACAATAAAGATGTTGTCAACTTACTGTCGCCTGTTGCCTATGGTTTTTGTCGTTACGAAATTCATCAGTTTTATCGCCGATCTCACCATTTCGGTCGATAAAAAAGGCATCGTTTCCTTTCTAAAAGGGATTATAGGGAAAATACTAGGGCGGATTACGGTTAGAAAACGTCCAATCTCTTTCTGAACTATACAGGTCCATAATACCTGTCATATAAAGTTTTTTTTATAATTCGCGTATAAAAGAGACTTCATTATAACATTGTTTACAGTGTCACAATGAAGCTCTTTGAACACTGTTATAGTAATTTTTAGTGTACAGTTGGTTATTGTATTTAGTTATACTTTTATTTGACTTTAACCTTGACAGAAATTATAAATAAAATGGTCTAGCGTTGTTCTAGCTAGCAAATTATTATATTAAAGGTAAATTAGAATGATTTATATATTAAAAATATTAATGAATAAAGTACGCTAATGTTTATTTATCAATGATTTGTCAATTGTTTATTTTTATATTGTATAGGATCAATAAATAGGTATACAAAACTTTCAATTTTTGGGATAAATGACCAGATATCTATGTGAAGATGTATGACAGAAATAATTCTGTTCATGATATAATATAAATAGATAGCAAGAGCATATACGAAGAAGCTTTTTTTAAACAAATAGTCATCACTGTCTGCTTAAATGAAAGTTTGTTTACAATTTACACAATTATTCGGTTATAATATGTCAAAAGTCAGAAGTGCTGAATAAAACCATCTGTTATCTGACCAATTAGGAATCTACAGAATTGCCAACTTAAATTCAAACCACTCGTCCTAGTTTAAAAACAGGGATTATATGAAATTCTATTTTATTTAAATAATTAAATAAATGCGAATTATAAAAAATATTGTGTAAAACTTGTGCCACAATGACTTTCTGTAGTACTCGTAACTTGCACAACTCACCGCTTCGCGGTTCGTTGTGCAAACTTCACTCGTACTACAAAACGAGTCATTGTGACACTTGTTTCACAAATAACTATTATCAACCTTGAAACATGAATGGAACTTAATCAGTGTTCATTGTTACGTTTTCTAAAAGTTACAAATACATGTAAGATTTTAATATCGTTATTACTATTATTATTGTTTTATTTAACTAAAATTTAAATAAGGTAATATTAAGGTGTTTATTAAAAAAAAATTATGGTGTGAAAGATACCCGGAAGAGAAGCCACTCTACTATCAAAAACCATTCTTCTTGAATGGCCGATAACCAGAAAAAGGAATGTAAAGAAGCCTTATTCAACTCTGACAAGCAATTATAATCGAATTTAGCCTGAAAATTATTTATTATGATTCGGTCTGAACCCTAATTTGTTTTTTATCGATCGGAAAGTTCTGTTGATCACACGAAAATTCTGTGTTTTCAGCTTTTTCATTTTTCTATATAAAAATATGCTGAATTCAGGTTTGATTTAGGGTACTATTCTCGACCCTAGCGTGAATACTTTGAATGTATTTTTAATTAATATGTGTATACGTGGATGTATAGATAAGTATATTGTTAAGGAATCCATGAAATAATGACGAGGTAACATGAACGTTGACAAAAAACCAGTAATTTGTAACAGCCAGCTAATTTGATGATAATTATAAGATCCATTAGTAAATAATAGGTGTTGGAATATAGTTAAACTTACTCTATCAAAATCCATGTTTTGCTAATATTGTTTATATGGATATTTTCGATAAAAATACCTTTTTATATGTTTTCATAGTGATTACGCCTCCTAGCAACGGAAGATCTCATAACAACCATATTAGCAGCAGAATCTGATCCTAACAGGGGATCTCAAAAATTACAGGACCACCTTACTCAACTCCAGAAATGGCTAGAACGTTGGAAGATAAAAGTAAACTTTGAAAAATCAACACAGACCATGTTCACCACAAGGCAATCAAATTGTATCAACAACAACCCTATACCAATAAAAAATGAACTCAAATACCTTGGACTTCACCTGGAAATATTACATTATAACTAAACCAGTTCAATTATCCATAAAAGTATAGTACAAATGCAATGGTTAATTGGTAGAAGGTCCCAACTCTCATTATAAGATAAACTCTTAATCTATAAAGCTATACTAAAACTCATCTGGACGTACGTAAATCAATACTGGAGGTGCAGCAAACCTTCTAGATTAGATTAGATTTTAACGGGGTTACTGTGAACTGAAACCAAAGGTTTATTGTGCCACCCCTATCAGAGCTGTTGTCGCTACTACTACAGCTCGCCTTCCAGTTCCAAGGTTCTAATGAACTCTAGTATTTGGGACGGCTTCAGCGAGGTTAGGTCCTCACTCTTACAAGTTTCTTGTCCAAAGCATTTCTTGCGTTGGCTTGCAATGGCGAGGCATTCCAGAACTAGGTGATCAGGAGTTTCATCCTCCTCCCCACAGAATCTACAAGTGCTTTCTAAGGCGGCAGTGTCCTGTAAGAAAGCCCGTGAGGAGATATCACTCCCCCTTGAGGTGTCCCCCGAGTGGCTTTAACTGAGGTGGTTTGATTCCCCACCTGTGTCTCAGCTATCCTTGTTGTCAACAACTCATACATCCATTTTACAATGGTTTCATTCACTCCTCGCCTTTTTAGTGCTTCTTTGACAGACACATGAGTTGTGTTGTCAAAGGCCCCTGATATATCCAGGAATGCACACATTGCGATTTCTTTGTTGTTCAGAGTTCTCTGGATGACTTCTGTCAGCTGATACAGAGCCGTCTCAGTTGATCGACCCGCTCTGTAGGCATGCTGACATTTATGAAGTGGTATATTCTCCAGATTCTCTGTTCTTATATAGTTATCCACTACTTTCTCCATCGATTTGAGTAGAAACGATGTTAGACAGATGGGTCTAAAAGATCGGGGATCAGTCCTATCTTTTTTCCCTATTTTTGGTATGAAGGTTACCCTTGCCCTTCTCCATTTTCTAGGTATTAGACCCACTGCTAGACTGCTTCTTGTAATCTTCAGCAGGTGAGGAAGAATCTCCTCTATCCCTTGCTGTAGGAGTGCTGGAAATATTCCATCAACTCCTGGTGATTTATATGGTTGAAAGGTACTTATTGCCCATTCCAACCGTTGTCTGGTAAATATTTTCTTAGCAATGTCCCAATCTTCCTTGCGGGATTTTTTGGTGTAGTTCATTGCTATTTCGATTTTTGTTGCTGGTTCACTACCTGGGAAGTGGGTTTTAAGAAGAAGAATTGATCGTTCCTCTTCACCTTCCGTGTATGATCCGTCTGGCTTTTTCAGCGACATTGTGGGGTTAGCAAACCTTCTAACACAAACATGTTACAGTGTATCCACTCGAAAACACTCTGCATGCATCCTAGTTTGTGTCCATTATAAATTCTTGCACAATATACCTCTTCAAAATATGGTCATTTACATATATTTTCATTCTCTTTACATCATTTTTTACCGATAGCTTAACAAATTTCTCCAACGTTCGTCATAACTCGAAGTTATATTATTCGGTATGTAAGGCTTTGCTAAATTTCAACTTATTTTTGAACCGTACGCTCATCCTAAGTGAGACACGGTTATCTTCAAAATTTAAGATTGGCAAATTATGCTTCTTTAAATTATTTAAAACTTTTATTATATATTATATACTTAGTTCCAACGTGTTACGTCCTTTGAAAGGAATAATTTGTTCCTCCACGGTAAGGTTTTTATCCATTGGTATTCTATTTACTTTCTTTTTTAAATATGTTATAAATGTCCGGATTTTGTGCAACTTATCATGACCTGGTTGTCCAGCTGGAATGCATATATCGTTGTCATTGCAATGAATAAATCGTTTGATTTGTTGAAATTGTTCTATTCGACAAGTCTGATTCCAATACATTCTGAATCGTGGAAGTCCAAACACCAACCAATATTACGTAGAAATAATGTTTATGTCATATTTTCTAATAAAAATCACTAAAAAGTTTCGTCAAAAAAAGTTACCAGTCAATTTCATCATCAGAAATCCTTCACGAGGCTCCCCCTGTAACAAAATGTCAAATAATACATAAAATAATATTGCCTGTATAAAATTATGCCTCTGTGCTGATTTTGATAACAATCGATAAATATACAGTGAAATTATTAGGATAAAACGAAAAAAATTCAACTTTAACGCCCTTCATCTTTTTCCACAGCAATATTTTATTGATGTATATTAGGTCCTATCGCCATATTTTGGTCCAAACAATCTACCCTTAGCCTATGTCCCAATAGTTATGAATCACCCTGTATATATAATTAGTTGGAAAATAAGTATGTATATATAAAATTTTTATCTGAATAAATTTCAGTCAAAAATTGATAATTATTTGGACAAATGCTTCTTTGTATCAATTGAAAATAGAAAAAGATGGATAAATTTAATATACGACATGGTATTTTACGTGGTTTCAAAAATGTTTGTGACTTAAATTTGATTAGGTACTTTGATTGTTTATTAAATGGAAATTTTATTCTTTCTAGAGTAATTTGAGACGTGTAAATGGCAAATGGCAGTTTTGTTAGTATAAAGTTATACCAAAATATTTCCTAAGATAATAATTGTTATATTTTAATAAGTAAAATGAACACAGAAACCAAAACCATATTCAGTAAAATATCTAGAATGTTACAAGGACGAAATAACGGAAGACATTTCGTATTCTACTTTAACTTATTTTCCATGAAGTAACATTTAACTTCGACATATTTATCTAAAAAGAATTCCAGTACGTGAAAGATATATCGCTTATAATAAATTCATGGAGTGTACACCCCTGTCAATATAAGTAACACACTCGGAGATCGGTTCTCCTTACAAATTATTTTCAGTCACAGAGGCGGACTAATACAATCTAGCGATGTCTAAATACAGTATCCGCCAAAATAAACAGTACCGAAAATAAAAATTAATTCCTAATTTCTGTAATGTAAGTGTTCAAAATGTTCACCATTTCGACACAAACAAGCTTCATACCGATTTTGTAAGTCAATAAACATATTTATAAAAAGTGGTTGATGTAACTGCCGAAAAATATTTTGTATTCTTTCCCGTAGTTCGGCAATATTCGCCGGCGGATTTTCCGAGTGAAATATTTTGTCCTTCATTATGCCCCAAATGTATGCGTCAGGTGGCGTCAGATCAGGTGAATGAGAAGGAAATTCGAAGTCTGTTCCCCGAGAAATTATTCTATTATCGAAATGCTGACGGAGTAAGTCTAAGGTGCGCACAGCTGTATGGCTCGTTGCACCATCTTGTTGGAACCATTGTGTGCGAAACTAGATTTCGTGCACGGCAAAAGTTATTTAGATCTCTCACAAAAGGTATAATAATTTTCTCTCTATAACGCTCTTGGTTGACAGTAAGTGGATTCTGATTATCATCTTCAACGAAATAAGGACCAATCATTCCATGACCAGATACCGCGCACCAAACGGTAACTCGAAGACTGTGGAGTGGTTTCTCTACAATGACATCAGGACGTTCAAATCCAAGGAATCTGGTTGTTTGTCGATTAATATAGCCGCTAAGATGAACGTGACTCTCGTCTCGTTTCAAAAATTCGGGATCTTCGTAAATTAAACTCAACATGCGACCACAGTAAATTTCTCTTGCACGTTTGTCCGCAGAATTTAGTCGTTGTCCAACTTGAATACGGTATGGATAACCACCAATTGATTTCAACATGCGACTTAAAGACGTTTCACTAATGTTGAGTTTACATGCAGTTCTTACAAGACTTCTTTGAGGTGATTGCACAACTTGGTTAAAAACACGTCCTCCATTTTCGTTAGTGCATACTGTTTTTCGACGACCTGAAGAACCTTTACGTTGACACAATACACTACCAGTGCGACGAAATTTTTCAACAACAGCTAACATCACACTTTTACTAGGAGCTGCTTTATTAAATTTTTGTTGATATTTTATTGACACCTGTTCTAAGCTTGGACCATCATTACGACCTTTTCCGTATGAACGAAAATAATGCTCTACCAAAAAAACTTTTTCTTCCGTTGTTAGAACCATTTTTAAATCAAATTTAACTGCAGCGTACTATTAATATATTATTTTGGCGGATACCGTACTAATAACAGACTCAAATAAAGGTTTTCTAATAATGTAATCGAGAGTGTTAATAATTCAAATTATTTTTTAAATTATTATGAAAAGAAATGCATCATAAATAAAAATCCTCAATCTCCAGAATTATATGGAACCGTTAAATTACATAAAATAACGAAACTAATTAGATCGTTAGTTTGTTATCTTGATACTCGTACTAATGAATTAGCTAAAAAAGTGAACATTATGCTCAATAACTGTGAATATATATCTAAATACTCAATCAAAACTTAAAACAATTTAAAAACAGTCACTTACAACACTCATTTCATTTGATGTTACAAATATGTTCTTTAAAATTCCTCCAAAAGAATGTCTACAACTTGTAAAAAAATTACTAGAGGATAAAAATATTAATTCAGGAATAATATCAGATATATTAAATCTGGCGGATCACAACTTAGTCTGCGGTCGAGGGACTATTAGTCGAAAACTGGGAGTCAGTGCTAAAGGATGCGCTACACTGTGTACGATCGCTCCTATAAAATCCACTCCTCATGAAAAACTCATCACTTATCCAAGGAGATTTTACTCGTGGAGTTATCTCTTCAAAATCTTGAGATGTATCTTCTAACTCAATTCAGAGCTATATCTAAAGATGTACAAGACAGATATTTAGATAATCTAGCAGTGGTTTCTACGTTCCGAGCTTTCCTAACTGCTCCAACCTCATCGTTACCTCCATCACAATTCGACAAGCGCTGTTTTTGTTTGTGGTGGGAATGTGTGCACCCGAGGTTTAGGTGTCCAGCAAGTAAGACAACTTGTGAAAAGTGCTCGAAGAAATGCCATTTTGCAAGCGTTTGCAGGTCCGGGTATATCAACATTTACTCTCTATTAGTCTAACACCCTGTATATCAAATAATTCGTAAGTCATTAAACGTTCAAAGATATGTTGGTCAAGGATTATTAGAGTCAGCATTTATACATACAGCTCTATTTAATATTTATATAAAATATTGTGTAAAAAGCGTTGAGTAAACGTAGATAGAAGTTTTGGTTAGGTCAAGTAAGTGGGCTACGCATCATTATTAAAAATATGTTGTAAAGATTAAGAGATATCTTTTGGCGAGAAGAATAAATCATTATTGATTAAAACCAGAGTGAGTTCTTTTACCAATACCTTACAAGTCAAAGAGTACACGAGATCTAACGATTGTGAATTCTACAGCGGAGCTAATTCTGCTATCCCGATTACTGTAAATGGATATCGGGCTAATCCCCTCATCGATACCGAGAGCCTGGTTACCTTCACAGCAAAGTCGCCCGTATCTTAAACTAACGCGAGAACCCTGTAAGTATACTGTCAATCTTGCCTCTCTATATGCATTACATCGTCATATATTTCATCGAAAATTTATTATTTCAACTTTCTATATTGTGAAACATAACCTTGTAGTGTGAAATTCGATGATTTGATTTGCAATAGAATGAAGAGACGAGGCAGTCGAAGCAAATTCTATTCCAGACTCTCTAACTTGTTCTGTATATTCGAATATCAAATTTTAGCTGAATATTTCAACCGAAAATGATTCCGTTCCAATTCGCACGTATTTTAGGCCAGTTCAGTAAAAATACTTCATGAAAATGTATTTTTTAACAGATATGTTTTTGCCAATCAACTAGCCATATATTTTTAAATGCATACATTAAACAGATGGTGAAGTGAAGGGCGTTTCCTATTCGCATCTTAGTTGCTAATGGACACAATTAATTTGTCCATTTTTTTTTCGGAGTTTTGACGGGCCTATTACTCAAATAATCGATTTTCCGACCATTTTCTACGTGTATCAATTTATCAAGAAGTCAGTAAAGAGGAAGCACACGTGCCAAATTCGAATGAAAAATGTACAAATAACATCAACGATCCGTTTGGGTAATAATTGTATTGACGTCGATTACTGACTTCGCGTTGTTCCACTTTGTTAATCTTTTTAAGATGAGACTTTAATGTAATTAATTAACAGGCTGCTTATATTTCACTTTCAATCAAAAGTAATGGAAACAGATATTATAGATCGGAGATGTCTAACATATAGAAAGAAATAGAGAGGTAAAGGGGGATAGAGACAAAGTCTGATAGTGAGATACAGCAAGAAATGGAGAGAGATCACGATACATAGAAAGAGGTGGGGAGATATGGAGAGTGATGAAAAGAGGTAGAAAGATTAGGGGATTATTGGAGTACTGTATTTCTTCAAATATTGAATTAAATCGATCAATTTGTACTACTGTGACAAAAAAATTACTAGTAAGTATTAAATAAAACGCAAATTTTGTAATGTTCATCAATATCACCTTCAAAATAGACTCCATGCGAATATATACACAAGTACCAATGCCCTTTCCAATCATCAAAACATTTTTTTATAGGCACTTTCGGGGATGGTCTTCAGTTCCCTCAAAAAGGGTTCACCAATTTGAGTTTGGAGAACAGAGCAAGATCAGGTGAATAAGGCGGGATGGTATATACAGGGCGCATTAGAAACAGTCCACCTCAAATATTGTTGGCGGGTGAGGTTTTTGCGGCAAATCCCGAGACACGTCGATCTTGTTTTCGAGGAGGACAACTTTTGATAGTTAACTTATGGTTGTACGGTCATCCCCCTAAAAGGGTTGACTACCCCTGCGAGAATCTTTAATAGCATGGGGGATCGAGTGGCACATAATTTGAAAGATATTTCAATTCTCTTTAAAGACATGCTAAGATTTTTGTGTTTAGTGTTAAAATCAATGACAAAAACCAGATTGAAATCTCCGTTAAAGAAATCGGAATAAAAAGCTGAATTAATAATTAGGAAATAACATTCCAATAAAATGTTATTATTTTTATAAAGAAAGGAGTAAAAAATTAAATTCATGAAAATCTAAATACTACAAATACAATTCAACCTCTCATACCTTTTAAATTATAAACCTATTCTCATTTATTACTGAAATAGCAAAAAAGATGTTTTTCTCCAAATGACATTAAAAGCGGCCTTTTAATGACACTTGGCAGGCTTAGAAGTTGTACTTTTAATGCCTAGGCAGAAAAAGTTCACTTTTACTGCCTAGGCAGAAAAAGTTCGTTGCTAGGCAACCTTCCAAGTGATAATTTAAATCAAACTGGTTATTAAAATTGACAATGACATTAAGAAAACTCAAAATGATGCTGATGATAATAAACTTGTTTTATTGCATTAAAACTACAAACTACAACACGAAATTTTTATTTATTAGATATATTTATGGCGAATTGTGAACAATTATTTAATACAATTGAACTCTGTCCACTTCCCTCTTTTCCAGTAAAATTAACAACTTTAGTATCCACACTTGATACTCCGGTAACGCCAGAAAATATTTTATTGCCGATGTTCGACTTATTGGCTAGCGAGTCCTCAATATAGCCCTCCGCGACAGCGGAAGACTTCCATCCTCCATGTTTCTTCAACATTGTTATGTTCCCACCAGAATGCACCAGCAACGTGGCCGAAGTTCTGCGAAAGCAGTGTCCGGTATACTCTTTCGCATGGGATAGTCCCAGAAAAGTAGCAATTTCTTCTGGCATTTTACCGAATTTGTGAATGCCAATAAATTGATGATGTTCTTTACCGTTCGCATACTTATAGAAGACACGCCGATTATTTAAATTCGAGGGTCTGGAGGCTGCATATTTTCTGTAAACGCTTAAATATTCCGTTACTACAGAAAATCTTGATCTTTTGTTCTTAGTATTTGGTAGCATAATTAGCAATTTGTCGCCCATATCATTTATATCATCTGTTTTCATTTGCAAAAGCTCATCACATCTACAAGCCCCAGCGACTGCAACAATAAGTACAACCTAAAATATAAATTGAAAATTAGTTCTTTAATCCATAATAGATCATTTTCAATATATTCCTACCTTCGTACATAAATACAGTTCATCTGGGGCATCTGATAAAAATTTCTCGATTTCTTCTCTTTGAGAAACTCGGGATTTTTTTGCATGGAAATCGTCTGACTGGCGTTTCAAAAAAGCCCGTAACTTCAGGTATTTTGCCAAATCAATGTTATTTTTTATGTTCATGGTAGCTTTCAACATCGAATAGGTAGACCATAACGTTGAAGGCTTCATTTTCTTTGAAAGATCGGAAAAATAGACAATCAGCACATTTTCAGACAAAGATCCTATATTTTTCTTCTGTCTATATTCCATGAATCTGCTGTATGTGAGTTCTTGATTTTTCCGGTAAAAGGTTAAATTCCACATCTCGCGCCTGGTCTCTTATCTCAGGTGGTGTTAATTGCATCAATTCATACTCACTTTGCAGTAAATCCATTTCTAACATGACAACTTTTCAAAATTGACAATGACAAAGTAAACAGTAAACAAACATATTCAACAAACGTCATCAGCGGTAAACATAGTAACGCAGGGCCCAGTTACCTTTGATAAAATAATTTAGTTATTTGGATATTGATAATGAAATGCAATTTAAATATGAAAAAGTCGATTTTGCGTGGAACTGGAACAAATTTGAAGAAAAAATTATGTTTCACACGGCAGAAAAGTAGATTTAATGCCTTGACTGGTTTTATAGCCTCGCTATGCTCGGCTATGAAACACCAGCCGCGGCATTAAATCTTGTGCTTTTATGCCTAGTAAAACAAATAACTATTGTCAGCTATTGACGTGATAAGAAATAGTTTTTAGTAGAATTTTACGGGTACCTAGTTTTATTTTAGTGAAATTCCTTCATTCTCTAGTTCAAAGTAAATGAATCTAATTATTATGGTTGACACCATTGCAGAGAAAATTGAAATTATTGCATACTATTTTAGAAACAACGAGTCTGCACGGGCAGCTGCAAGATTTTCTAATAAACGTCATCCCGGTAAGAATGTAAGACATCCCTACGTGATAAATTTAATATCTAAGTTCATGAAGATCGGAAACGTTTCTAACAGAAAATATAAAAGTCAACATCCTGTTTCTAACGAGGCTACACAGGTTGCACTTTTGGGACATGTTGCATTGGATCCCACTTCAAGCATGAGACAGATAGCAGCAGCTACAGGAATTCCACGTAGAATCATTCAGAGGGTCTTGAAACAGCATACATTCCATCCCTATAAGATTCATCTCGTGTAAGAGCTCAACGAAGACGAACCAGATCGCCGTATCCAATTTCGTGAGGAGATGACTAGAAGAGAGGTGGACAACCCCCACTTTTTATATTCGATATGCTTTTCTGACGAATGCACGTTCTTTCTTAATGGTCACGTGAACAGACATAATTGCAAATACTGGAGTGATGCAAATCCTGCAATTATGAGAGAGCAACATACAAAGGCTCCACAAAAATTGAATGTGTGGGTTGGGGTTTTTGGCAATAATAGTTGGTCCGTTTTTCCTACCTCATAACTTGACGGGTGAATCTTATCTTAATTTGGTCGAAGACCTTATCTACCCTCAAATTGTGGAGATAATGGAAAACGATGAACAGATTCCAGAAAATGCAGCACTATGCAGCTCCTGTACGTAACTTTTTAGATCAACATTTTCCCGCACATTGAATTGGTAGAAGTGGTTCCATTGAATGGCCCCCAAGATCGCCTGATCTCTCACCGTTGGACTTTTTCTTATTGGGTTATTTAAAAGGCGTTGTTTACAAAACGCAACGAAACTCAGAAGATCTTCGCCACCGGATAACTGTGGCATGTGGTGAAATAACTCCTGTTATGCTACAAAATGTTCGGAACAGTGTTGAACAAAGGTTGTAAGTGGACTGTTTCTAATGCGCCACCCTGTATAATGTTGTTCAAGTTGACCCATTTTAGTATAAAATACATTTATTGACATCTTTTACTCGATTTCAATCGTAAACAATATTTTTATTGGAGAAACATAAAAAATAGAGTAAACTTGGCAAGAATCCATATTTTGCTAAAACTGGAGAGGGCTGAAATCGGCATATAGTTTGAAAGACAACTTTTTTCCCTGATTTATGGATGGGTCTCACAACAGCAATTTTTAAAACATCTGGAAATACTCTAGTTTCTAAAACCATATTTATGATTGTTTTTAGAGGATATAATAACAGATCAATGCATTTTTAATTGTTTATGCTCCAATCCCATCCAACCCAGGGGCTTTATTTCATTCCAGTTTCTCTACAACACGTTGTATTTCATTTTCATCCTTTGGCGTCATAAATATTGTATTTGGGAATTTATTGCTAAGGAATTTTTGATCTGTTTTTGTTATTACATTCGCAAGACGTGCTCCTATATGAATAAAATAATCATTGAACGATTCTGTTATAGTAAAAAAATCAGTGAGAGTTTTATCATCTACCTGTATTTCCTTTTAGTCTAAGATCCGGGATTAGAAAAATATATCCTCATCTGTTATTTAGATGAAACAATTTTTTATAAGCTGATTTCAATATCATGAACTTATAAAAACAACCTCTGCCATCATAAGCCTGCCGCAATTAATAGTAATTAATAATAATAATAATAACGTTTATTCATAAATTTAACAAATACAGTGATAAAATACAAATAAAATTGAATAAACATCTAGACATCCACAGAAGTATTGTACATACTTGTATGTGGTGAATATAGGCAAGTGTGTCAAAATTTAAAACAATTCAAAAAAACAAAAAATGCTGTTAAAAACAATATAAATCCATTTTTACATGATTGTATTTCAGACATACATTTCGTATATGAGTTTACTCTTCTCTGTTTTTTGATTCAGCATTCTATCATTGTGTGTATTTTTGTTTTGTCTGTTTCTCCAATAAATGTTACTAGTTGGGTTTTGAAGCGTTTAAAAGAAGTTTCATCGATAATTCTCTGTGGTAGTTTCCCGAATAATTTAGATGCCAAGTAGGAGTAACCTTTTTGACCTATTGTTTTAAGAGCTGTTGGTATACAGTATTGATTATATTTAATTTTTGTTCGCTGCCCATAGCTTTTAAATTTAGCAAAAACTTTGCAACCTCAGAAGAAGCAGCTCGGCCACTCGTTACATTGAAGAGAATTTCTTTATCTAGTGTAGCATCAAAGGGGTTGAGTATATTTTTTATTCCTTCAATAATAGCATCAAGCTATGAGGACCATCGTCAGTATAAGACAGATTAACATTATTTTTGACAAATGATAAAATTTTTGTTCGCATGCAGTGACTCAAGGCCCACCTTTGACGAGCTGCTATTGAGTTCACCGAATAATTCCTAGTCAGCTGATTTTCAGCATCTGCATTCACGGTTTGTTCTAATGTTAGATCTATCGGTGATCTTGCTAAAGGAGCCTTGGTTCGTTTAATACCAAATGGTCCACGACGAAATTCTTGAACGAGTGGTGAATTCTGTATTTGCAGGTTTACCAGATTACTCAAGTACTTGACAGCCCATCTAGCATAATTAGGTTGATTAAAGCTGAAGAACAAATCGGACATTTCATAAATTGAATCCAAATATAATTCAAAATTATTACTCCGTATGCTTGAGCTGTCTTCCCATGTTTCCCATTTAACGTATCATGACAATAATTCTTGTAACCTTGAAGAACTTTATCAATTAAATCAGGTAATTCCATAGCATCGTTTAAACCATAAAGTGTCTCATCTGAAGTATTTAGAAGATTTTCACAATGTTGGAACAACATCTCCGGACTTACGTTGCTTTCAGCTAAATATTGTTCCAAATGTATAATTTGCAATGCAGCCGATGTAAGGGGATGAATCCTTTTGCACCGATTGAAATGCTTGCTGTCCAAAAAACTATTCATCGAACCTGCAGCTAACACTTCTGCCTGAACGAGAATATCAACTAAACCACATGATTCAATGTATTTTCCGATGGCTTTAAAATAAGCCATTTGCAAATGAAATGCTCCCAAATTAACAAAAATGTTATGAAACTCCGGGCGTGGTCACCAGAAAATATAACAAAATTTGGTATCTGTAACAAATTATTTTATTGAATTTTGGCTCAAAAATAAAAGTCCTTTAATTATAAGCATTTACTTTTTTACATACCTCTTGTGATAAAACATTCTTCAAATGCATCTTTATATTTTCCTTTTACAACTGTAATTTTTTTTTAAACAATCACGATAATATCCAAATTCATGGGCAATTTTAACATCGAATTTTAAATCACCGTATTTAAACTTTTTTTCTTTACGAAATAAAAGTTTTAAATAACAATCCTCAAATTTTTGCTCATCAAAGTCACACACATCTCCATTTTCACTGCACATGAAACACAGCTTCATTTTTAATTTTTAGGGTGATAATATATTCAAAATGTAATATTTTAAATATAGTTTAAATAATTTATTTTTTATTTTTATAAATATAACAATATTTTCATCATCCACGATGCCACTAAAATTTCTTGGTTATGTTTTGACACGCGGTATTACGGACGGAGCAAGCTTTGGAATTTACTGAGTTTACGACTACGCGCAGTGTACTCCGGGACGCATGCTCAGCTACGCTGTTGTATCCTTGTCTCTTGCACAAAAAATCAGATTGTCTGTCTCTTTTATCAGAATATATTTTTCTTAAACTTTCGAAATTGAACTTTTTATTATAAAGGCTGCAGATGATTTCAAGGTAACTGCCACATCTAAATAGATTCAATTTTTTTTTAATTTTCAAATCATGCTCGTAATTTTTAATTAACATATGAGGGAAATAAGCTACATTTATCTACCTTTTCTCACCTGGCTGCAGGTAAATATAGCAATCATAGAGATGGGTGCCTCCTACAGTGAGGTATATAATATAAAATATTGACTGTTTTAACTTACTACATGTAACTAACATGAGAAAGTAAAAATTAAAAATAAATTAGTTGTTAATTAATTAATTACTATTAATTGCAGCAGGCTTATGATGGCAGAGGTTGTTTTTATAAGTACATGATATTGAAATCAGCTTATAAAAAATTGTTGTGATAACAGATGAGGGTATATTTTTCTAATCCCGGATCTTAGACTATTTATGTTACCAATAGTTTCTCTCTTTTGCAATTTTTTAACACATTATTAGCAAAAATGTCAGAATAAAAAAATAAATCGTGAACCGTTTCGTGGTCTGATTTATTCAAAATTGTTCAAATAGTTTCAGTGTCGCATCCGATGTGACAATTCGCAGCTTTGCAAACAAATCCACAAGCAAACTCCGTTTCTTAAAGCCTTATGTTAACAAAGATATTCGTCTTTTCCTTGGACATTTCTCCGCAAACATCGAATACAATGAAAGGAACGCTTTCAAAAAGGGTCACTGAGACAGATATTGAATTTATAATTGACGAAGTTATTCATTCGCCAATAAATCAATATTGAATGTGCTATTGAAAGTAATTTCATTTATATTGTAATCATTTTATCTCATTTGTAGCCGAGCAACTGATTTTTTTCGTATGTTTCTTTCTATAGCAGCCTAGAATTAATAATAACATAATTGAAGTGGTTAATGTCTCTAACGAAATAACTTCATCTATAGAAATAAGTCATAATGGTACTAGTTTCTTCATGCAGCTGTAGACAACAATGAGTTTAACGGGGAGACATTAAGTGGCAAAAATTTACGCACGTTACAGCCATGGTAGTGTATCAACAAAAGGGTGATGAAAAGAACACTGCACATATTGCTAGACCGAAACCAATTGAAACGGACGACAACAACGATTCAAAAATGTTAAGATGCCAAGAGATATATCATTGTCATTTTAAAAAAATAAACGTTCACATTTCTAATTATTTGGATACCAGCAGCTTATTGAACCACCAGTGGAGTGGGTGTTACGCAGATTGGAGTACGACAAATCTACCACCAATTTCCTCAGAAGAACCACTAATAGTATACCGGGATGGACTCAATTTCAACAAATTCTCTTCACCGAAGACAAAACTGTAACTACAATTGGATTTTGCCCGGTCGTACCACATCCACCTACTTCAAGAGACGTTGTATACACTTCCATGAAAAACTATGTTGACTTATGTTCATCTTTGAATCATGAAGTAGCTATTCTTTCCTGTGACACGGCCATATACCTTATAGCTAAAGAAATTCAGTTGAGTAATAATGAATTTAATTCGGTGGTATTGCGGGTTCGTTCATTTCACTTACAGAAAAATTTCTTACGTTGTTTGGGTCAGTTTATTGAGGGTGGCGGGCATGATAAGATACTCGTTGATAATAATATTTACCGTGAGAATACTCTTTCCACTATCGGCACATAAACCTGCATTCGAAGCACTAAGGAGTATGCAGTTGATACAATTTGTTGATCGTACAATTTAAATAATAATAAAAAAATTATTAAACTTAAAGGTGGGACTTTGTGTCATCTTGTTCATAGAAGAGAACATATGCTTCTCCACTAACTAAAGGTTTCCACGATATTAATAGAACCCTTGAATTGTTATATTCGTGCCACTGACCAGTGTACGGATGTCGGCAATATGCTTCTATTGCAACATTAAGTTTTCCACTAGATCTTTCTGTTTGCGAAAAGCGCAATTTATGAATTGAGAATGATTTAATGCATCGTCTTCGTTCCTTACATTTCGAACATGTTGGTTTTTCATCACCGTCGAGTGTTTCTTCTCTTGTAAACGAATCTAAACATTGTGAAAGTCGTAATTGACCTGTTCTTTGGGGCATCGAAAGGGATAAATTCCAAAAGGGATCGTAGGTAACTGAACAGTGATCACAGTGTGTGCACTTGATTGTTGATTTTAATTGACCGACAAAGTTATCCACAATCTTGGAGTTGTCCATTCTCGGATATCTCAACCAAGATTCTTGTGCTTTCTCAATGTCACTAAGTTTGTCATCAATTTCTGTTAATATGGGCTTTGGTTTTTCATATACCTTGTTGACATCTTCGTGAAGTCCTGCTAATAGGTAACGAAGAAACTCCTGTGCATCATGTTGATTGTATCCCATGAACCTTGAAGTAAATCGCTGAATCTGACTTTTCAATGATACTGTATTAACCGCTCTGTCTGAACCGTTTCCAGACCAAAGCTCTTGAATAACTTCAGCAAATGCTTTAATTAGTGCTCCTTTCATGCTAGCTATGTTTATGTTAATATCTCTTATGTATGCGTCTTTCTTTAGATATTCTAATAGCCACCTTGTGTTTGATAGGCATTGGATAATACTATTCATGAAACATGTGTTACCAATATTTTTGAGGCATTTGAGACCCAAAGATTTTTGGGGAATACCTTTTATGGATATGATTTTGGAGATATTGTTAAGAGCTTTTTCGCAACTACTACGAATAATCTCGGATTCTATTATTGTCTTTGTTACTTGATCGGCGTGATAAGGAATTTGAATTGATGTTCTATGCTATTGAATTGGATGTAGATATTGCGGTTTTGGTGTACTTGTAATAGACTTGAATTTATTGTAGTTATGTTATAATACGTAGGAGCAAAAAGGTGTGTCCCCTTTTGACATATTTTTCCATTTTATTACAAAAGTGGATAGTTTTCATTGAAATGTCTCTGCATGTTATAACTCAGATGAAATTTTATCAAGATTTAACTGGAAAGTTCTGCTTCGATTTGAAATAACAGAATATTTTGAAGTAATGATAGGTTAGGCATTTTCATATAAACATATAGAGCTGAACGCTTCGTTGCAACATTTTTCTTGAACATAGATAAAAATTTCTTATTGGCTGCAGTGTCATGTGTAAGATGTAGTTAAATTACATACTCGTTTTACTTTAAATAATTAATTAAAAATACAATATTAATTATTTTGTATTTATAACTACTTAAAAATACTAAATGTATATATTTGTAAGCATAATGGTAGTGTGAAAAGTATAAATATTTATGCTCCCTGCTTCTAATTAATATTAATGCTAAAATTCGATAAAAAAATTTACTATTTAAGTTGAATGTCTTCAAAAATCTTACTTACTGTTAATAATGTGATAATTTTATATATAAAATGTTAATTCGTTACCTATTCGTAGATGACAAGAAAAGCTCTTTTATATGAAATAGGAAGGTAATGACCGAAAAAAACGCATTTTTGACAATTTTTCATTATTAAACTGAAATTTACTGTCTCTTTACTTAGTTTAATTTGAAATTTTTAATTAATCAAAGTATCTGAAGTATCACAACAAACAACGTGTTTGAGTCTTCGATAGTTTAAAATCAAAAAAACTGTTTTTAACTGCTTTTTTTTAGACATTTCAAACCAATTCATTTTTTTAAACCAAAATATACTGGATATCGAACACGTAGCCTGTCAAAATACTCAAATTCCCAAATTATTTTATCGAAAAATGATAGTAATAACGATGATATATCCATAAAATAAAGTCCGTACTCGATTCCGACCCTTCCACAACTTATTCCTTCTTTATTATCTCATTTTGTGCCATTCCATTTGATATTCGACATCGGCATTTTTCAACTTTCCATAATATACGAAACCGATGTGAAGAGGAAGGCGGCCAAGCGATATCGATCTGAAAAGAATAAAAGCTTTTCTAAAATGGTAATACGGAATATAATTTTTATTTAGAAAATAAAAACAGATACGTAATTCATATGTCAAATTAGAGCTATAACAACTGGCAGAATAATCATACTCTGTACAGAATTCGGAATGGGAAAGATACAGTGTGAAATTCCCAGCTTTTATTTGTGACGTAATTTGGAATATATTATATATAAAGGGCACCTCAATATTCAACTCAACTCAACAAAAAGAAGACCCAAAATTCAATCTAAAATATTTATATATTACATTAAATCATTCCTTTCAAAAATAGTAAAATAAAAAATCGACCTGTTTCTTGGTTTTCTCATCTCAATATATATATATATATATATATATATATATATATATATATATATATATATATTATACTGGATAGAACGGGGAGAGAAAGAATGATTTAACGTTATTATTAGTTTAGTTTATATTTAGTTTTGATTTGCCCGGTATATTGTAAAATTTAAAATTTTATTATTAAGATGATTACACTTTGAACATGAGAAATTCTTTAACCTCAGAGTAGGGTTCAGATATAGAAAAACAAAAAAATTCAATTTTTAATGTGAGCGCCTAAATTTGATTAGATATCTCTATCTTCATAAAAATTTTGTCAATCAAAAATGTACTTGCTTTATTTAATAGTACCAAATAAATTCCAAAGACGGTCCTGCGTCCAATGCTGAACCTCTCCACGATTCATAGATGTCAGTTCAAACTACCAATGGTTCAAACTAGATGGAGCCATCACCACAAAGAAATGAAATATATCAAAAATCAATTTTACAATGTTCTTCAAAATAGAAAAAAAACGTTATTTAATGTTATGAAAAGACAAATACATTGTTCTTTTACAGGACACAAATTAATAAAAAATGAATAATTATCTCTATATACAATTCCAAAATAGGCAACATTTAATACAAATCTTATAATACGAAATCTTTTATATAAACGTCTATGATTTAAAAATGGCGAAAGACAAAGCTTGCAAATGTTTGTTTAATACCAAAGTTCAATTCTTTGCACTAAATCGGTAAGTTTATTTAACTTTCTTTACGTATAATGAAAATAGTTTAAATACCTTATTCTTGTATAGTAATTCACGTCAATTATTAGTTTTCTTTACATTATTTCAGGTTACCTTCTAGAAATTACCACATCACTGGTCCAGCTTGCACAAAATCAGGAATCAATGCTATATTTCGTCCACATCAATACATTTCAGTCAAATCACATAATCCAAAGCTTTCAAATTCTTTCTTAGTTTGTACATCTGCTTGTTTTAATATATGATTTACTAGATCACAAGTACAATGTATTTCCTTCCTTAAATTTTGATACCAAAAACGTTGTTTTCCGAAAAGTTTAATTAATTTAAAGTAATTTTGCTTCTTCAAAAAATTTCTACCACCCCAAAAAGAAAGTACCTAGTGAATAGCATGTATAATCAACAACTTTTCTCATTCAATTTTTTTATTATTAACAAACTACTTGTCGCTGATAAAAGTATGTTGAACACATTCCACCAATCAGATTTGGTTATCAAAACTTTTCTTGATAGATTTCATCTCAAATAGTGAATTGTCCATCCATCATTTGAAAACACTTTGTTTTAAGTTTCTTTAATGATTTTAACTCATATTTTATCTCTTAAATTATATTTCATTCAATTTACAAAATGACATTTCCAACTTTATAAAATATGTATTCATAATGTCAAACCGTTCAATAAACGTCACATTCCATAGAATTAATGTTTTCATTTTACTTCTTATATAGTCTTGTTTTTAAATATTTATAAAATCTTATTTACACATCCTTCAATCCCTAATATTCATTTTAAAAAGAATCACACTATTTATTTACTTTGACAATAAAAACAAAGGATTATCATTTCCATTTATATATGTAATAACGTTCTAAAATTCTGTCTTGTAGGTTTATAGAAATTTTGTTATTTCATTTCACATATGTTTTAAATCTTATTTCAAATCTTCTTTATAATTATACAATTAGATGCTTTCTCTATTGAATAGTACATGGTACAGATTGTCTCCTTTTTAAGATAATCTTTTAATAAAAAAATCAAATTCCAAAAATTTAATTACTTGAAATAGGTAGTCTTTTTATTTTATGTTCAGTATACAGGGTGTTGTTTTACTCTATGTTTATATATATATATATATATATATATATATATATATATATATATATATTATAACGTATAAATAAAGATAGAAACACTGGTGTAAAACAGATTAGTTGGAAACTGATTAGAAATTAAAACATTAGACTATATTTTATTAGAATCATAAATACGAGACATTAAAATTGCTCATATTAACTAAAAAAGTAATACAACTTATGTATATAATTAATAATTTGAGAAGACTCACATAGAATTGACAAAAGAAACATTACCTTGATCATATATCCAAAAGCCATAGAGTAAATATCGTCCATCGTATTAAATACCTCATGTCAGAAAAAACGATGAACATATAATCTAGGAAAGAAACATGAATTAATAAATATTCGAAATAAAAAGGATATTGTCCAATATTATAACGCATTTTTACTAGAAACATATGGGTTAGAATATTTAACGCTGTAATACCAATACGCTTAGCGACATACGCTAGCGACAAAATATAGATGTCAATATGTATCAGCGACAAACGTTGAAAGTAGAGTAATTTCATAGATGAAATGAATAGAAATTAATTAATGTGTTTAATCGAATATAATGAACATAAATAATTAGATTAAGGAATATTAATAAATGTTTTAAAAGAATTTATGTTGATGGCTAAACACAATTGCTAATTATAATAAGAAAATTGAACTGAACATTGATATTAAAGACTATTGTATATCGCCTATGAAAAACTATTCGTCACATAATAACAAGATGAACTTCAATATTGAATAAACAATTTTTAGTGAGACTAACTTTTTGTATGTAGGTAAAGATATTAGAATGTAAAGTGAAATCATAATTTTGAGTGCGTTAAAAAAGAAAACGGTGATTGGTTTATGTGACATGGCAGAAGGAACTTTCAAACAACAACAAGTGTAACAAACATTTTTGAATATAGTGAGCTGAATTAAACAAAAGACTGATTGTTGATTGTTGAAAAGAGTTGAAGAAAGAGAGTCGGTGGCTTGGCTTCGTTTCTAGAAGGTTGGGTTTTGAAGTGCTCCAGAAATTTTAAGAAATTATCCTCAAAATGAGGATAAAAACATAGCAAACTATTGATAAAACATGCACATGTACTTACCCAATGATTGTAGCTGATTTTCCAGAGTGAAAATCATATTTTCACATATTTATTCAACTGTAAACTTCGGAAGCTGCTTTCCAGACTCCCGAGAAGCAGATCCTGGTTCCTGAACACAAGGTCAGTGTATTGTTGTACAACAAGAGTTATAAAAAAACTCATTAACGTCAATCAAATGTTTTCTTTATAATCTCATGAGTAAAATAAACTTTGAAATAATGATCGATCTGAAAAAGAATTAAAATTAGAGACTCAATATAGCTATATTATTAAATAATTCTAAATGATAAATGGCCAATCTAAAGAAATAAAATTTAATACTTACGCATTTCTCAAATAAGAAACTTAAGAAAGATACATCCAACTCTTTTATGTAACATTTAAACTCTATGTATATAAATTTCATAACTATTTCTTGTACCATATTATTTGTATTTCTGTATGTATAAATCTCCCAGCATAAATTCTTTTAACTTGTATTTGAAACATATTCTATGACACAGCATAGAAGCTCGCTGTGAAACTGAACAGACCCGACGCGTCTATCAAATATTTACTCTAGCGCATCGTTACCTCATGTTCTTGAGCATGCGCACAGAACGCCACACATAAAAATAAAATCAATAATTTCATTTGACCCATACATGGGCGTCGCATAAAATTTTTATAAATAAAATTAAAATATTTTTTTTCAAGTAAAATGTTTCTTTATTTATTTATCAACAGAATTTATTCACAACCGTAAGAACCCAGATAACAGAAAGAATCTCATACTCTATACATATATAAAATTCATTACAATAATTTCGTCCCAACGTAGTGGGCTATTCAAATATCCTATTAATTATATCATTATTATAACATAAATAATATTAAATGTTATAATATATATTGGAATATATTATTTTAATTGTATTATTGTTTAATTGTTTAATGGTAATTTATTTTAAATTATGGGCGCCAGAATTGGTCCGCTTGCAACGAATCCCAATTCAAATAAAGATCCAGTCTTGATAAAAAATGTAATTTTATTTTATATTATTATTTTCCTTACCTTAGGGATGAGTTCGGCACTAAGCGCTCGCCAGCAACAGGAAACTATAGGTAGAGATATCAGAGAAACACAAGAGAACATAGATAAACAATTTAATGTAATGGGGAAATTCAGAAAAATAGTTATTTATATTTACAATAATAAATAGTACGTATGTTTTAATTCAAATATAAATATTTGTGAAAACCTTCTCATAAATTCAATCATATTTTTGTTATTTACAAGTTTTGTTTAAATTTCTCATCGAGTAAATTACGCCCAATATATTTATCTACTATTTAGCATAAAATGATCATTTTTGCCGCTTGTCAACCCCAACTGTAGATTGTTCCAAAAATAGCCGTCGCGTTCATAGTGAGTTCTGTGAAATGTTATTTAGTTTATATATAGACGGAAGGTGTGGCGTGTTGAGAATATTATTATTGTTAAAGAATAAGAATTTGGTGAGTAGTTATGTGATTAATTAATTAGTGTGTGATGTCCGTAATATTAGTGGAGATTGAACCTTTAAATCTAATAATTATATAAGAAATTAGTAGCAATAATAATACCTAACCTAACATCTGAGAAATTATTCGTGTTATTGTTTTTTATAGGCAAGATTAATGTACACAAGAAAATATAGAGTTCATCATTGGTTTCTTCTCAACTCTAGAGATAATGTATATGGAATGTTCGTGGTTACGATTGAACAAAACCGGAACTCAGGATGAAAAATAACCAATTGTGGGTTATTTCTCCAATTTTATACCACAATTAATGGTAATATGAATCGACGATCATCAAAGATTATTCTAATAAGGTAAATTGATACAATCTTACCAAGTTCTGGTCGATAGCACTTAGTTTTATTCACCGTTTGTGTAAATACGGATTATATTATTGTTATTTTTATTCGTATACTTTGTCGAACACTTTAGTCGACTTATTATTTAGTTTTGTTGAAGTTATCTTTACTTTTTATAATAATTTGGAGAAAGAAAATTTAACATGACTCTCGTCTTATAAGACCACGACGCTTTTCTCCAAGCTTAAAATCAACAACTTGCAATTGCTTTTAATTTTGTTTTTATTGTTCATTGTTGTTAGGTACAAATAAATTGTTTTTCTCAAATCAAAACATCCATTCCTATGTTCTCTTATATTCACTGTGTTTATTTACGTTTCAAGACCGCACTATAATCACTCCGAATCACTCTATCCCAACCATCAAAGAACGTCAATTTGCGTGTTAAATATTTTGATTTGACGTTACGATACAATCTGATTGAAAAGTTTATGCTATATACAGGTTTTTTAAAAGTGATTATAAATTATAAAGATACAATTATTGAATTTTGTTTCAAAATTCATGTTATTCTTTATACAGGGTTTCTTATAAATACATACTAGAATATAATTGACGAAATTTTCTCATAGTTGTTTTTTTTATTCTTTGAAATATAATTACTAAATTGAATTGACGTCTTATAAATCATTTTATTAAAATGTATATTATGTGTAGGTATTTCTTGCATGTCTAAACTATGTATATTCAAATAGCATGTCGTTATGAATTATTTTTATTGAATACTTACTAGAAATTGATATTATTCAAGTGATACTGTTTAATTTTCCTTGTAGCTATGTTTCACTTTAATATATATATAAAGCAACAAAGAGATTAGTGGGCATTGCACGCAAATAGAAAAAGGGGTTACTGAAAAGAGTGGTAGCCGTCCTCAGTATGGTACAATCAAGAAAAGGTGTGAAACCTGTGAGCAAAGGTGTTGAATGAAACATGAGAAAATATAACAGAATTCAACGGGATAGTCAAACACAACATTTGTGTCAGTAATATTAGAAGATCTCGAATATTCGAGACAACAACCAACATAGACACGGAGGCGCATATAACACTCCCGTCTGAAACTTCCGACCCAGATTAATGAAATAACAACAAGATGTACGAATAGTGCGTGACATATGAACAACAAGCAATAAAGAGATTAGTGGGTATTGCAAATAGAAAAAGTTAACGTCACTCAAGACGTAACAGTAGACAGAATCATATGTGAAATTGTATGAACAGAATTTCAATGCATAGTAAAAATGCGATACTTCCGAGCAAGTAATATATAAAACCGACTGCAAATCAAATGTTACCGATTTAAAGCAGTTGTCTATTTCCGCTCTTTTCTTGTCGCCTTCTTTCTTCTTCCGGGACAATTCTTTATTTCTTAAGTGCCTGTCGTAGCTTTCCTTCATATCCTGCTTCTTATCATCATCACTTTGTTTATATTTTTCACATGTGGAGTAGCTATCTTTTTTTGGCCTATGGAATCCCAGGTTATATTCTGTACAAAATATCTTTCTATATACCGCAGAAGATACTGGATCTGGTATATTTTCCTCAGTGCATTTTTCTACATATAATTCATACATTTTAGTAATGTTCAGCTCAGATGATAAGTACTGTCTCTTTGTTTTGGATCGGCAATAGTGACTTTACATCACTGGAAAGGATTTAATGTGCTTCTTGACAAAAATTCGTCTAGGTTCAGATGTCTTATTTTTTGGTGAATGTTTTCCTCTTCCGTCTTTCGAAACAACTGATGATCCATGGATTTCTTTCATTTTCGCCAATCGTACTGTTTTATCAGATATGTCTAAACAATGCAAAAATGTCTTTTTGCTAACCTGAATATCTCCAGGAAAATAGTACTTGTATGTATTGTTTCTTCTAGGATTTGCGGAACTTGTATCTTTCCTTCGTCTAATTACCATTTTCTTTTTCACATATTCACATAAGAAATCTCTCTGTCTTTCATATGAACCTGTTTTCCAATAACATTTGTGAATTCTCTCTATATCTTCTTTAGTTACTTTATTATTACATTTTAGTTTACACTTAGAACAATCTACCAATTTTGCTTTTTTCTTAGGAAATATTTTTCCTGTCCGATTTTTATATTCGTTGCCAAGATTCTTTTCCTTTTTTGCTACTGATTTCTTCCATTGAAGAGAATCGCTGTTTCGTTTTCTTTATTTTCCCCAACTCTCTCTTGTTCTTCCTCTAATTGTTCTTCATTATTGCAGTTAATTTCCTCAAAAAACGCTTCCTCAGTCTCATTAATTTCATCAGCTGATGGTTCGTATGTGACATCATTTATAAAATCATCTTCTTCGTCGAGTTCTACATTTATTTTTTGGTCTTTTTCTGTGTTTATGCATATCGGAATATTTGGATCATTATTTTCATCGATACATACTGTATTGCCAATTTCATCTGGAGTCAGTTTATTATTTACACAGTAGCCTATTTTATTATAATCTAGCTGATTTATATATTTTACAGTTTGTTCTGGGCACTGAAGAGTGACTGATTCATTTATCTGCATTTGGATATCCTCATTTAACAGAATACCATGTTCAGTGTCTACCACATAATTTTGAATATCAATTACATTACCAGCAGGAATATCTATTACATTTTCTTCAGTCGTTAGAGTTTCAGTTTCACATCTTAAAATTTCATATCCCAAGATTTTAACACCATGAGTTACATCATTTTCATCAGAAGTTTTCAAAGCCATATTTAATATATTTCTCGATCTGGATGACATTGCTAAAAAAAGAACAATTGTACAATCTAAGACCGTTATTCCCATATAACTATTTTATTTAATTTAATTTATTTATAATCGTTTATCAAGAACTAATTGTGTGTAGTAATGAACATAAAGAATATGTGCTGTGTTAAAAACTATTATTAATATACTTTTAAACAGCAACCAACTCATCAATTTATTAGTCTCTAGAATGAGCCTACCAAATTTGAAAGAGTTATGTAAAATAAACAGTGAGTTGTATCACATTACATACAAACACAGACACAAAGAAATATGTTTAGTAAATTTTTTTTATTCCGCCACAGTTCAAAATTAATTAATTAATTCGTTAAGAAATTTTTACAAATAAACTTTTCTCATTAGTTGGGATACCAAAATCTAATATTTAAAGCCTAAAAATAATCTAAATAAATGGCCCTGCAAAAATCTGTAAGTACTAATCATGTTCATTACAGTTTCTGCTACAATAGTTTAAGTGGGCAAAATATTTAGGTTATGTGAAGTAATATTAATGAATTCAATGTTATTAAAACAACTGATATGCCTAATAATCACTACAACATAACGACTTACTTACCGTTTGTATTTCTATTATACTATTATTATATTTCTACCACTGACAGTAGCAAATAGTAAACCAACGAAACATGATGGTTCTTTGGACTAATGTGATTATTTGGAAACAGCAAATAGTCACACGTGCTTATTCGCGCACATACGACCTTATGTTAAGAAGTAAGTGAAGCTGATTTATCTTATTCTTTATCGACAAATAGACGCAAGTGAAACAAATGCACATAAAACCTTTTGTCATTTTAAAATCAGCACTTTTTTGTCTAAGTGATATATAGCAGGACGACCTATGGATTTAAACCGCACATAGTATTGGTTTGTTTTCCACGACACATACGTATTTTTATAATCCTTATTATCTTATTAATACAATATTAATAATAATAATACCTATAATATTATATGTTTATTTCACAACAAAAAAACAGAAATATACAAACTACAAAATTCAACTAACATTTTTTTTTGATGTAGAAGTAAACAATTAATCACTGAAGCTGAGAGTAACTAGGTTACCAACAACTTGTGTGTGCTATAATAAATAGATACAGTGAAATTAAATTATAATTTAGGGTAGGTAGATATAAATTAATTCTCAACACATACATACACATATATTCGCACACATACAACCACATATTTTTCTTTTTATATTTTGTTTATTATATTTTGGAAAAAGTCTCTATTTTTTGATGAAATCCATTTTTTTATTTCACATTTAAAGCTCTTATATCCTTCAATGTTTTGTAGTTCTACAGGTACTCGACTTAGAATTTTTGGGCCCAAGTAATCAAAGCAGTGTTGTCCAATAGTTTTTTCTCTTTTAGGTAAGTTGTATGTGTTCTATTTATGCCTAGTATTATGAGTGTGTTCAAGACGTTCTAATATATGTTCATTTCGTTTTAGGTAGAGCAGTATTTTCAGGCAGTATAATTGCCTTAGATCCATAACTTGGCTCATCACATATAACTCATCACTTGGAAACCTGATACTCTTTTGGTAAATAATTCGTAATATCCACCTTTGTAGTACATTTACATTTTCAATGTGACAATCATATACTCCACCCCAACCAGAGATGCCATAGCTCAGCTGTGACTGCACTAACGAAAAGTACAATATTTTCAAGTGGTGTAAATCCAAGATGTCTCTCAAGTACTTAACAGTAATCCTCTTAGTTTGTTAGCAATATTTTTTGTTTGCAGATCCCATTTGAGATGACGATCAATAATAATTCCAAGATATTTAATCCTATCTACTTCTGGAATTTTAGTAGTCATGTCAATATCCAAATATCCGAGATTTGGTAGACCTGTCTGGTATGATGTGAAAGGCATATATTTTGTTTTTTTTACATTTAGTGTTAGTTCATTAAATTGAAACCAGGTTTTTATTTTTTTTAAAGCGATTTCAGCTTGTGTTTTCAACTGAGCCCAAGTAGAAGCGGTAAAAAGGATGGCAGTATCATCGGCGAAGCTAATAATTTTGCCCCTTATGTCCAGGAAAAGTAGGCTATTTAAATAGATATTGAATAGCAGCGGGCCCAGTACAGAGCCTTGTGGCACGCCGTAGGTAACATTTCTAGCCTCGCTTATGCAATTGTCGATGGTTACATATTGTTTTCGCTCACTCAAATAACTCTCCAACAGCTTATAAGTTAATCCACGCACACCGTAGAATTTTAAATTGTTTAACAATTTTTCATGATTAACGGTATCAAAAGCCTTAGAGAGGTCCACAAAGATGCAAGCTGCAGGGATTTTTTTATCTAAGGAATTGTATAGCGTTTCTAGTAATGAGTATATTGCATCCTCCGTGGATTTTCCATCTCTAAAGCCATACTGATTTTCAGAAATAATGTTATGCTTATTGAAGAATTTAACTAGCCTACATTTTAAGATCTTTTCAAAAATTTTACTTATCGTTGAAATGCGAGTTATTGGCCGATAATTCTCCATTTTAAATATATCATCGTTTTTAAAAATAGGCTTAATTAACCCTGTTTTCAGCGACTTAGGAAAGATGCCCGAACTAAAGCATTTGTTTATCAAATAGGTAAGTGGAGTAGCTATTTCATGTTTTATTTCTTTTAAAGTTTCCGATTTAATGCCGTCTAGTCCTGGTGACTTTTTATTTTTTAACGAATTTATAATATGTTTCACTTCAGCTTCATCTGTGGGGTACAAATACATAGTTGTGTCTAGAGTTTGTATATTCTCAGCATAATTTTGGGGGGAGGGTATCTTTTGGGCATAATTTTTCCCCAAATCACTAAAAAAATTATTAAACGCATTAGCTATATCTTTGGTGCCATTAATTAGTTGACTTTTTTCATTTAAAATGTCATCTATTTTACTTTCAGATTTGGATTTGCCACTGTAACGATGTTACTTTTTAATGTTTTCATTTCCAGCAACCATGCAGTATAAATTTCATTTTATTTAATAATTAAATCGCCTCTCTTTCGAAATTTACCTATGAATATTTATTTTTATATAAATGTACTACTTTTGAGACATCCGGTATATCCTTTTGTCAAGTTCACTTAAACCAGTCTGCTAATGTGCGCGCATTTTCAAAATTTTAAGGAGGAGACTTCGTAAGTGGGGTAGGAGAATTTAATAAAAGGACGTAGCATACAGGTAAACGGGGCTTTTTCTTTCTGTTCCTGCTTAAAAATTTAATTGTGTTTACCGAATACTGTGACTGGTTTTTTTTGTGAACCCGGTAAGTGGATATACATTTTTCTTTTCTCTGTAAATAGCTATTATCATCCAACGCTTAGCCGCTTTTATTTTTACGTTTGAATTCATAGTATTTGTGTACAATTCCGAAGATATAACATATAGAGTCTGCTTCAGCTGAATATTTAACCCCGCTCAACAAGCCGTTGTACTGTTAAAATTTAGTTTCTTTTGCATTTGCTTAGAAAAATCTCGTCTAGATTCGCTGCTGAGCAGGGATCAATTCGAGAGGCCTCTAAGGCAGTTTAATTTACGAGATACGAAATAATCTCAAAAGTATTCGCTGCTGAGCAGGGATACCCGAGAGAGGCTTTCGCATTCTGCTAGTCGTTGTCATTATCTGAGAATTTGATTTCGTACAATAGGCGGTTGTTTGTTAGTAAAATCATAGATATAACATATAGAGTCTGCTTCATCTGAATATTTAACCCCGCTCAACAAGCCGTTGTACTGTTAAAATTTAGTTTCTTTTGCATTTGCTTAGAAAAATCTCGTCTAGATTCGCTGCTGAGCAGGGATCAATTCGAGAGGCCTCTAAGGCAGTTTAATTTACGAGATACGAAATAATCTCAAAAGTATTCGCTGCTGAGCAGGGATACCCGAGAGAGGCTTTCGCATTCTGCTAGTCGTTGTCATTATCTGAGAATTTGATTTCGTACAATAGGCGGTTGTTTGTTAGTAAAATCATAGATATAACATATAGAGTCTGTTTCATCTGAATATTTAACCCCGCTCAACAAGCCGTTGTACTGTTAAAATTTAGTTTCTTTTGCATTTGCTTAGAAAAATCTCGTCTAGATTCGCTGCTGAGCAGGGATCAATTCGAGAGGCCTCTAAGGCAGTTTAATTTACGAGATACGAAATAATCTCAAAAGTATTCGCTGCTGAGCAGGGATACCCGAGAGAGGCTTTCGCATTCTGCTAGTAGTTGTCATTATCTGAGAATTTGATTTCGTACAATAGGCGGTTGTTTGTTAGTAAAATCATAGATATAACCTATAGAGTCTGTTTCATCTGAATATTTAATCCCGCTCAACAAGCCGTTGTACTGGTAAAATTTAGTTTCTTTTGCATTTGCTTAGAAAAATCTCGTCTGGATTCGCTGCTGAGCAGGGATCAATTCGAGAGGCCTCTAAGGCAGTTTTGATTTAAGAGATACGAAATAATCTCGAGAGTGTTCGCTGCTGAGCAGGGATACGAAGGAGAGGCTTTCGGATTCTACTGTCAATCTATTTTATCTGAAAAGTTTATTACGTACAATAGGCTGTTGTTTTGCCAGTAAAACTTTAGTTAGAACATTTAAAGTCTAGTTTATCTGAGTATTTAATCCCGCTGAATAGGCCGTCGTACTGTTAAGAAAATTTAGTTCGTTTGCACCTGAGTAGAAAAATCTCGTCTGGATTCGCTGCTGAGCAGGGATCAATTCGAGAGGCCTCTAAGGCAGATTTAATTTAAGGGATACGAAATAATCTCAGAAGTATTCGCTGCTGAGCAGGGGTACCCAAGAGAGGTTTTCGCATTCTGCTAGTAGTTTTCATTATCTGAGAATTTGATCTTGTACGATAGGCCATTGTGTTGATCAGTAAAACCTAGTTTAGTTGAATCTAGTGAAATCGCTAAGAAATTCCGGTGGCTATTGAGATTAACCTAGCCGCCGAGACTAGTTAATTGATTATTTTCTTCCGCTTTATTTAAAAAGGTACACAAATACTAGGAACCGATATAGTACGCTCTGTTAGTGCAACCATAACGCTTTCTCTGTGCATTTTGACTTATTATTACTAGGAACTTTGTACTGTTTTCACCTGCTACGTACTAGTAGAATTCTGCACGTTATTTTCCGCCTCCGTTGTAAAATAGCTAGAATATTTATTGCTTGGTGTGAGTCCGCTTTTGGTTTGATTAGTAACGTAGATATTTAGTAGTAGATTTTGATATCTTTGCAATTTCTCATTTATGTAAAATTCAATTTTATTTGTGGAATTAAAATTGACAATTTCTCCAATAACGAGCAGTTTATTTTGATATTTTTGCAATGTCTCATTTATGTAAAATTAATTTTATTTGTGGAATTAAAATTAATAATTTCTCCAGTAGCGAGTAGATTATTTTGATATTTTTTTTTGCAATTTCTCATTTATGTAAAACTCAATTTTATTTGTGGAATTAAAAGTAATAATTTCTCCAGTAGCGAGTAGTTTCATTTGTTTGATAGTGGTAAGCAATTAAAGCCTGTTTGCACACTACATATCCGGAAAGGTCCATAACAACAGACCCCTGGAATTACTGAACCTCCATCTGTGGCTACCTTGGTAACTCTCGACGCCGTATTTTTCGAGAGTTCGGTGGAGTAAACCACCCCAAAAATCTGGCGCCCGAGGAAAACTAGGAAGTACCGAAGCCGTGGGTGTCATAGTGACGTCCGTGATTCTTTTTGAGGAAAGAAAGCACGTCACACCACATATATCAGTTACACATTTCCATAGTGCTGCAGATGAATTGGAGTTTTTATTGATCAAGTTATTAAAATAAGTCTTCTTTGCATTTTTTATGAGTATTTTTAATTTGTTTTTATAGTCATGATATTTTTCATTTAGGAGTATGTCATTAGGGAAGTTTTTTATAGCTTTTGTTTTTTTCGTTTATAGATTTTAGTAATCCCGCAGTAATCCATGGTTTTTTAGCCTTTTTAATTTTCGATCTTTTTACAATACTTGTACATTCTTCTATACTTTGCTGTAAGATAGAAAAGAATTGATCTGTACATTCATTCACCCCAGTAATCGTGTATATATTTTGCCAATTTTTATTTCGTAACTGTTCTCTTAACTTTGGATAATTAATAAATTTCTTAGGTTGATTTTCGTTTTTTTGTTTCATATGTCTCTTTAAATTGAATGATTAGTGCTATAGGGAGATGGTCAGTTATTCCGTAGTAAAAAATAAATGATTTAATATTATTATTTTCATAATTTAAATTTTTTACATAAATGTGGTCTAGGCAAGTTTTGCTTATGGGTCTTGTTATTTGATTAATGTAAGAGACAAAATCCAATGATTCTAGGGTATTTTTATATTGTTCAACGTGATCGACATCTGATAAAAGATCAATATTATTGTCACCCATCAGTATATGAATTTTAGATTCCTTTCCTTTTTTATTATTTATATAACTATTGAGGTTCGTACTAAAGATTTTAGGATATATAATAGGTGATTTATACAATGCGGTTATGTGTACAGTTTCATTTCTTAATTTAATTTCTAATTCTATTGCTTTAGTTTCAGAAATTTTGACAATTTTGTAAAAATGTGTTAGTTTATTATTTAGATACAAAACTACTCCGTCGCATTTATTATAGTCCCCATCATTATAAATTAAGTGATATCCATTTATATTAAAAATACTTACATCTTTCTGTCTATTCGTTTCTGTCAATGCAATCACACCAAAGTCGGCCTGCTGGCTTAGAAAAAGCAAAAATTCATCAAAATTTTTTTGGATACTTCTGATATTCATATGTAGTACTGAGATTTGACCTTTTTTGCAATTTGTATATGTACCAAAATCCGATATAGAATTTATTACTTGGTCCTCGATTTCCTTGTTCTCATACCGACTTAGATACAAATCCATTTGTTATGATTTATATTCGCACAATGACATTAAAAGATATAACAACTTTTTTTGTTTACAGTCACTTTAAAGGAACGAGAGAAAGAAAAGTTAGTTTCTAGTATCTAGAATTTGACAAATACTGCAATGACTTGAACACAAACAATTCAGAATTTATAAAGAAAAGAAAAACGTTGAGTACCCAAAATAAAAACTAGTTTATAATAGTAACAAGTTGTAGACGAACCATTTATGCACTTATATTTTTTATTCTGTGTGCCGAAGCAGGTTGAAACATTTATAAAGTTTTTTCGAAATTATTTTTTTAGTTACAGCTATAGGTAAAATAAATTTCATATGATTTCACTTTACTTTATTTGCACCTGATGATGAAGAATTGTTTCTCGTTCTATAAGGATTCCTTTCAAGATGTTTAAATTCCCTGGATATTTCTTTGGGGGGTTCCTTTGGTTTTATTTTGGGGCCTTTTGGAGTTATCTCTTGTGGTGTGTTTTTCGAGGGATTTTGATTACTTGGTTCAGCTTCTTTGGAGTCTCTATTTACTATTGTTACAGTTGGAGTCGAGGGATTACTTTTTGTGTTACGTTCTTCTACTTCTACAACTTCATCATCCTCATAGGCATGTTTCATAAGCTGCGAGGGGTAGAATATATCTCCATTTACAATAAGTTTTCCGTTTTTGATGAAGCAATGTTTTTCATCATGTTTTTGTTTTGCCAAATATAAATGATGTCTTAAGATTTTGGCTTCCTCCCGTTGCTTTGGTGTTTGATCTTGAGCAATGGAAATCTTTGTTCCCTTTAAATTTTTTATATTCCTATAGATCTTCTGTTTAGTTAGAAACGAAATGAATTCAAACTTAATGGGACTGTCCCTATTTCGACCGAGTGGATAAATGTTGATAAAATCGGACTCTGACAATGACAAACCCAGTAAATTGTTAAAAGTGGAGATAATCTTTGGTATGTCCAGTGGGCTGCTTTCTCTTTCTATTCCAAACAGAATTAAATTATTGCGTTTTGACTCCCTCTCCAGTAGCTCTATTTTTTCTTTTAAATATGTGTTTTCTTGGTCAACGGTATTCAATCTGTGTGACAGATTCTCTAATGTATAGTTTAATCTTGTTTCCACAGCATTAATTAATAATGATAAATCAGCATAACTTTTTGTAATTTTGTCCAATATTTGCTTGTTAGTAATTTCATCAATGCTCATATTTTTAGTGTATGGAACGCTTTCTATTATTTTCGTTGATGGAAAGTAACTGGTTTTTTGATATCAAATTCGAGTTTAATGATTGATTTGTAGCAAATATATATTAGGTTAGGATTTATTTTTATAATATTTCTCACAATTTAACTAAACAAAGTTGTAATTTCAAATAGTTTGTTCAGTTAACGGAGAAACAAGCTTTAATAAAGACTTACGGAGATTATCGGGATTCTCAGTCACTTTAAAAGACTAATTCTTCAACTATTTCACTCAAGAACTTCTACTAGGTAGTATTAAGCATAATGCAACCACATGTTTACATTCAACATTTTTCCATTTAATAGTACTTGATAAAATTGTCATATACGACCGTCTGGCTTTAAGGGGACGATATTTAGCTAATACTCTATGGACGCACTGTATGTTTCAATTAATTAAATTGACTGTCTCGACCCTTACTTCGTGGAATATGCTCATATTAGTGTTTTTAAATGAAACTCAAGGTCTCTAGTTAATTCCACAATATAATACAAGTTATTGAAAATTCTAAAAAATTGACAATTGTTTCGATAAATCAATATCATCGTCAGAATGACAGAAGTTACATTTCATTTTATGCCTACCTGATGTTTAGTAGTTATATTTGGCTAGACCAAGAAGTAACCTAACTTGTGATTGGCTTAATATATGTTTATAGAAAAAAGAAGAAGATGTGATATTACAAATATTGAAGCTTAGATATTATTAGCCCTATGGTGATATCCTGGATATCATTTTTCCAATTAAGATCAGTATAACTGTGCAATGATATAGAAAACCAGGAAAACTATATCTGCTGATCTTTACAATTATCACTTAAGAAGACAGTTTATTAGTGGAGAATTCCCTAGATTTAACTGTTCATTGACAACTTCATATTGTGGGTTTCTTAAATGTCTTCTAATTTCCAGTTCTTCAAGGAAATCCAGTTCTTGTTTCTTTTCACAAATATGCAGTATTTCTAGTTTTGTGTTAGGTGTCAATGAATGATTGGTGCCAAGTAGATGTTTTGCGTAGTGGGATTTATCTGGTTGTTTTAATCTGTATGCTCGTAAGTGCTCACTGTATCGTATTTCAAAATTCCTAAGGGTCTATTTGGATCTATTCAATAACTTGTATTATATTGTGGAATTAACTAGAGACCTTGAGTTTCATTTAAAAACACTAATTTCAATTAATTTGTAATCTGTGAAACGGTTATTTCAGAAAAATGTATAAAATTCCTTACGAATAGCGGCTTACCGTATATATTTTGAAACAATGTTGCCGAGTCACGAATAAAGGGGTGCTCTGATGATAACCTGTATGACATGTGGGGATTTACAATGCTGATCCTCGTGAAATAACAAAATATGAGAAACTCCGTCATGAAAGGAACATGGGATGGTTTTTAGACAAGAGTGGATATATATATGATGTGGTATTAAGAAACGGAAAACCTATATAATGCTGAGTTGAATTTTTCATCTAGCTATATTAAATGATAGTGATATAAAGCTTCGGAATTATTTTTAATACAACAAAAACTTTTTACAGGTGATGAAAATAAATAAAAGGTGGGTTTATACAGCAAATGAAATAATATAAAATAAAGTAACAAATCAAATATAACATTGTAGTTCCGTTTCAATTTGTCAAATATGGGATCCCATGTGTAGATTATATATACACTATAAAATAACACGTTTTGTTGGCTTATTACTCGAGAATGGAGAAAGATATCGACGTGCAGTTTTCGCTAAACTTCTTATATTTTATTCAAGTTTTTGTTAACATAGTTACCAAATGTATATTTTTTCCCGAAAACGCGGAAAAAAATGACCTTATTTGAAGGGAAATTTCTTTTAAATAAAATACCCTATATTTTTAATATCATCCGAAAGTCCCTTTCCAAAAATATATAAATTACCGGCATTTACTCGAGTTTTTAGGGAAGGATTTGATTTTTTATGAAACCATGTCATGAACTTTCAAATGTAATTAGGTTTGTTCCAGCAATGAGTTATAGGATAATTCTAACACATAATTTGAACTGATTTACAGCGCATGACAGTTCAAATAATAAGTCGAACTAGTTACGAATTTGTGGGTGCTGGATCGCAATTTTCATAGTTAGGAAAATTTGGTTACTGAATGTTGGTGACATGTCATAAGAATTAAACCGATTGTGACTTTTGATTTGAAAATAATGTTTGGTTAGGTGTAGCAAATCAGTCTATTGTCTAAAGTACAAAATTATAATTGGGTTTATGCCACGATGGAATTTCAAAATGATGGTAAATTATTTAAAAACTTTTTAATTAAAGTAGGTAATCTAATTTTCTTTGATTTTCAGATTTGAATGAGTTTTTAATTATCAATGTCTCGAGTGATGAATATAAACAATCTAATCCAGAGAAAATGAGTAACGAAATATCTTACAAGGAATGGACCGCACCCAGTATCAGGGTCTTATTAGATTTATACAAAAAGTACCGCCATAAAGTGGGCACATTCAACATGAAAAATTTAAAACAGATGTGGAAAATAATTTCAGAGGAAATGTTAAAGTTAAATTTGTACTATTCGGCCGCAAATTGCGAAAATAGATGGAAAGTGTTGGAGAGAAACTATAAAAAGTTTGTCGACAATTCAAATAAAACGGGTTGTGGTAGAAAATACTTTGAGTTTCAACTAGATATGGACGAAATTTTTAATAAAAAGAAAAATATATTTCCACATGTACTACTTACTGCGAATTCAGTGATTACACCCATGCAATGCTCTAATACATGTACTACATCAGCTTCTGCAGAGGATACAGATAATCTTAATTTAGATAACAATCCCACAGAGGATCTGGAAGAACAAGTGGTAACACAAAAAGAAGTGAAGAAGCGAAAAAACATTGTAAATAGATTAAAACGAAGTGATATTTTACAAGATATAAAAAATGAAATGAGTAAATTTCATGAAAAATAAACGGTTTTAAAGATTAAAACTAACTTTTCTGCATCTGTGGCCCTGAACAATGTTCTATCATAAAATTGTTACTTGTATTCACTCCGGGGGATGTATCGGGCTAAGAAACCGAAATTTCTCCAAAAATAACCAAAAAGTTAGTATATCTGGATTTATAGGACCCGCTGTACTCGCTCTAGTCAACTGAAAATCAATAGCGTACATCTGTGAGATACCCTGAACAATATTCAATCATAAAATTGATCAATCGTATACTCTTTGGAGGCTGTATCGTGCTAACAAACTGAAAATTCTCCAAAAATGACAAAAATTTGGTACTTCAAGTACCATAGTACCCGTTGTACTAGCTTTAGTGAGCTGAATATCAATAGCGTTCACCTTTGAGACGCTCTGAATAATATCCAATCATAAAATTGGTCACTTGCATATACTCCGGAGGCTGTATCGTGATAACAAACTGAAACTTCTCCAAAAATAACAAAAATATCGTACTTAAAGTACTGTAGCACCTGTTGTATTGGCTCTGATGAGCTGAAAATCAATAGGGTTCATCAGTCTGATATCCTGAATAATATTCAATCACAAAACTGGTGACTTGTTGAACTCCGGAAGCTGTATCGTGCTAACAAACTGAAATTTCTCAAAAAATTACAAAATGTCGTACTTCAAGTTCCATAGCACCCGTTGTACTGGCTCTGGTGAACTGAAAATCAATAGGGTTCATCTGTGACATGTCCTTAACAATATTCAATCATAAAATTGCTGACTTATTGCACTCCGGAGGCTGTATCGTGCTAACAAGACATGTAGTTCAGCGTAACTACTAGTTCTCAAAAGTCTGTACTGGAACACTGGAAACGTTATATCGAAAATGAGTCATAGGTTTAATGAGCGGTTTTCATTGAAATTCTTAGAAATGTTTAAATTTTTTAACACCGTGGCGAAGTCTCAAAAGTTGTCTATATAAAATAAACCGATAATTTCGCTTAAAAAAAGGTTATTTTTTCGGCGCTTTCGAGAAAAAATATACATTTAGCAACTATGTCTATAATAAATTGAAGGAAATGTAAGAAGTTTAGCGAAAACTGCACGTCGATATCTTTTGCCATTCTCGAGTAAATATTCCGTCAAAATGTGTTACTTTAAGGGAAATGTTGTAGAATATGGTCCCTGTCTAGCAAATATGGTCACCACTTTAACATTCCTAATGTAACAAACATGAAATAAAATAAGATTATCTATACAAATTGTTGCATAATAATGCTTTTACACACATGTAACAAATAATATGACTTGAAAAGTGACAGGGGGTCAAGTCTTACCCATTAAAATTCTATTTTTTGTTTTTGATAGTGTCATTTTGATCAAGTTTCATCAACTTCGTTGGGATTCCCAGTAGGGGAGACTGGGGAGGGTTGAGCCAGAGGGAGGTTTGAGACATAAATGTTTCATTGGTAACGTATCCTTAAATAAATTTACTTTTCCGTTTAGTGGATGCTTAGACAGTGCTTCTTTCACGTTATCTAAGTTTAACAACAAATCCAAGTCGTTTACGAAAGATATAGTGAAAAGTTGTTTTTGAGGCTAAACAATGTAAGTTTTTTAACAAAATGTATAAGGATTCTTTATTCACATTATTATATTTGGAAATATATGAATGAATTACACGAATTACATAATAATTTAACATACTTTAAAGTATTAAATTATTTGTTAGGTTATGTTTTAACTTGAAAATCGTAATTTGTTGTGGCTACTGGTACGAGGGGAGGGATGAACAGGTTTCATGTGGGAGGTTTGAGACACGGATCAAACCTCCCATCATGGTTTGAAAATACCTGTACTTCGTTTCCAGTTTTTTTTCTTTCTTTTTCAAGTGAAAAAATATAGGTCAACGTAGTTTAGTCTTTAGTTTCTTCTGCTAAAATCTTCACTGCATCATCTACAATAATAATTTTTTTGCAGATGCCTTTTAAGTGGAAATCGAAAGGCCGAGTGCCTACTGATCCTGAAATTTTGGAAACTGCAGTACGGGAAATATGTAGTACTAATGGTAAAATCCGCACAGTCGCCAAAAAATATAATATTGATAGAACGACACTATCTAGATACGTGCATAAATTTAAATCAAACGAAATCGTATCGTTTGTAGCAAACTTTAATTCTTCGCAAATTTTTACTAATCAAGAAGAATATTTGCTAGTTCAATATCTGCTCAAATGCGCTGACTTACATTATGGACTTACTCCAATCGCAGTAAGAAAGTTTGCTTACATCTTTGCAACTGAAAATAACAAAAAAATTTCAGCAGCTTGGGAGAAAAATAGAGCAGCAACGCGTGATTGGCTAAGAGGTTTTATGTCAAGACATGGTAACTTATCACTTAGGACACCAGAAGCCACGAGTGTAGGACGTGCCACTGCATTTAATAAATATACCGTGCAGCTATTTTTTGACAATTTAAAAACCATCATGGCAAGGGAACAGATTACTCCTGATTGCATATATAATGCAGATGAAACGGGAGTTACAACAGCACATAAGCCGCAAAAAATAATTGCGAAGAAAGGGCAGAAGCAGGTGTCAAAGGCAACATCGTGTGAAAGAGGATCACTGGTAACAGTTTTATGCACTATAAGTGCGTCTGGTAACACTATTCCTCCCTTTTTAATTTTTCCGAGGGCTAGGATCCAGGATTATATGACAAGAGGACTTCCCATTTGTGCCGATGCTGCTGTTAATCCATCAGGTTGGATGACCCACGAGAATTTTGAAAAATATTTACAGCACTTCGTCAACTATTCCCGAGTCAACAAGGATCACAAGTGTCTGCTGATACTAGACAACCATGATAGCCATATTTCCCCAAAGGGGCTGAACATTTGTAAAGAAAATGGAGTAATGCTACTGACCATTCCACCTCATACTAGCCATAAGTTACAGCCCTTGGACACCAATGTTTTCGGGCCTTTTAAAAGGTTTTATAATGAAGCTGCAGATAACTGGATGGTCAACAATCCTGCACAGCTGATATCCTTAAAAGAAATACCTGAACTTGTGGCAAGTGCTTACGTTCGCGCTTTCACGCCGGCCAATATAGTAGGTGGATTTGTCCATACAATCCAGCTGTATTCTCAGATAGTGATTTTACCAGTTCGGAAATTACAGACCGGCCAGATCCATCTGAAGCTTTACATCCCACAGAAAATTTACTTTTAGCTGTCCCTAGTACTTCCCAAAATAATCCAAATGCATTTGTAAGCCCTGAAGTTATAAGGCCATTTCCGAAAGCTCTTCCACGTAAAAAGAAAGCTGGAAGGAAATGTGGAAAAACACGGATTTTAACGGACACTCCCGAAAAAGACCTAATAGAAAAAGAATTTGAGGAAAGAGTAAAGAAAAAGGAAGAGCAAAATAAAAAAAAGGAAGAAAGGGTGGAAAGATTAAAAAAAAATTGTTGATAGGAGATGAAAAACAGGTGCCCGTTAAACAAAAGAAGATTGAGATAGTCATGGAGGAATCTGAACAATCTAACGATTCTTTCAATTTTTCGAGTTCTGATGAGTTAACCGATATTGAGGAACACATTGAAAAAGAAAATGCTGAAGAAAGCTTTATGAATCAAGAAGTTCGTAAGGATGACTATGTTCTTGTACGATTTCCCACCAAAAAGACTTTCCGACATTACGTTGCTAAGGTCACAAATATTAATGGCAACGAATACGACTTATTATGCATGAGACTAAAGCCTCCGGGATACAAATTTATTTTTCCCGATGTTGCCGATGAATGTTGTGCACCTAGGGACGATCTGGTTAAGTTACCAAACCCCTCCTTTACTGGAGGAACAGCAAGAACACATAGGACCCTTTCTTTTCCAGTCGATTTTTCCAAATATGAAAATTTATTCTAGGTTTTTCGGCAAATATTTTTATGACTGCTGTATTCTTTTATTTTTTCAAGTACGTATGTGTATTTTTTTGTTAATTATTATTATTGCAGGGTTAAAGGGTTAAACAATTGTTAACTGTCTTTAATAAATTTGATTTTAACTCGAGACTTTATCGTACTAATCTTGTCTCAAGCCTCCCTATGCTTGCCTCAAACCTCCCTTTACTTGTATCAAGCCTCCCCTCATAAAGGAGGTTTGAGACAAGTTCATGTGGTACTTTAATCCATTATTTATTGCTTAAATAACAATTTTTAAAATAATCTTGGTACTGTGCTAAAAAATTAAAACCAATAGTTAATTAATATGTAAAAAACTTTATGCGATTACTAAAACACGACAGAAAACCAGGTTGATGAAAAAAAGTGGCTCAACCCTCCCCAGTCTCCCCTACTTTTAGAGCTTCTTAGAGCTTTTCTCTGAAAATTGTGTCGTAGGGTTGTTTAAAATCTAAGAAGACCAACTATAAGTCGAGATTTTGTTCATTGCTATTGTTTTGAATACTTTTTACAGTAAAGATCTAGTTTACCGTTGATCTGCCGGATCTAAATTATCCTTAGGTAGTTTCCGATTACTTCTTTGTCATACGTTTTTAATTTGGGATTTTATATGCCACATCCAGTATTTCTGGCAAAGTGTTTTGTCGTGTAATCGTTTCTTTCTCATGTTCCCATAAATAAAATCTTGTATGACTTTAACCTACTGTTTTCGCAGCTAGTGAGCAAAAATAACACTATTGGTATAAAGTCAGGAAATTAATTAAGATTGCTTGTACTAACATTAAATGTAGTTTATTTCCACTTGATAATATCCACATGAGGCACTAATAATGTACATATAACAGCAATTTGTATAAACTGAATCGTATAGAACAAACCAACACGTGTTTAATGCTTGTGAAAATATTTTCCCATTAATGTTTGATTAGAAATTGTAGGCTATATTTGTTTTGTTCGACCTAGTTTCATATTAATAAACCGAATGGCTGGAACCGTCAGAACAATAATAAGAATAATAATGACTAATAATTGAAAAATATAGCTTCACTACAAGTTATTCGTTTATTTTGAAAAAATTAAATACAATTCCAACTAGATTTATATTATTTTGTTGTTTCAGATCCAAATAGGAGTAACGACTGAGCCCGGAGCTGGGAATACTGCCAACGAACCAACAGACGGTGGAATGACTTTCGGGAAATTAAAGCAAACCATCTCTTCATCTTTGCTCACCGCACAAGATAAAGGTAAAAAAACATGTATATACATATACCAGCCCAAATAAAAATGGTAAAGAGATGACTTGAATGTAGTTCATTATCATCATTATTATTATGATCATCAACCAGCGATATGATAGTCCATTGCTAGGCACATAAATATTTCCATCTCGCTCTATTCTGTGCTGCATTTATCCAGTTTGTGTGAATGCGCTTCATATCATATGACCATCTGCGTCTGCTGCAAAAAACGTGGCCTCTATTTAGTTATTTTTCTAGTCCATAAGCCATCATTTACTCTGGCCAGATGACCCACCAGTTTCGTTTAAGATTTGATATTCTGGTGACCCCACTTCTCCTTTTCATTTCTGCGTTTGGAACTTTATATTACAGGAATAAGCCCAACAATATTCTGTTTCCACGACCTTAAAGAAAAATAAACGGTTTTAAGGATTAAAACTAACTTTTCCGCATCTGTGAGATGTCATGAACAATATTCTATCATAAAATTGTCGGGGGATGTATCGTGCAAACAACCCGAAATTTCTCCCATAATAACCAGAAATGTAGTATATCTAGATTTATAGGACCCGCTCTAGTCAGCTAAAAATAAATAGAGTACATCTGTGAGACACCTTGAAAAATATCCAATTATAAAATTGGTCACTTGTATACACTCCGGTGGCTGTATTGTACTAACAACCCGAAATTTCTCGATAAAGGATAAAAAATGTGGCACTTTGCAGTAGCTCTGGTGAGCTGAAAATCAATAAGGTTCATCTATAAGACGCCCTGAACAATATTCAATCATAAAATTGGTCACTTATATACACTCTGAAGGCTGTATCGTGCTAACAAACTGAAAATTCTCAAAAAATGACAAAAATTTGGTACTGCAAGTACCATAGCACTCGTTGTTCTGGCTTTAGTGAGCTGAATAGCAATAGGGTTCACTCTGAGATGCCCTGAATAATATTCAATCATTAAATTGGTCACTTGTATATACTCCGCAGGCTGTATTGTGCTAACAAACTGAAATTTCTCCAAAAAATGATAAAAATGTGGTACTTAAAGTACTATAGCATCTGCTTTACGCGCTCTGGTGAGTTGAAAATCAATAGGGTTCACCTGTGAGATACCCTGAACAATATTCAATCACAAAATTGGTGACTGGTTGCACTCCGGAGGCTGTATCGTGCTAACAAGACATGTAACGAAAAATGGCCGACGACAACGACGGCATACACACAGGATTTGTTTTCTAAAAACCGTTTTTTCGTGTTGTTATTGATGGAAAACGTACATTTTTTTTTCAAAATTCCAATTTCTTTTGGGGTAAACCATTACTTTTCTCGCATATTAGATAGGTTGGGCGGAAAAGTAATATACAATTCAAGTGCGTTTTCGATTAAGAAACCTACCATGTTATAATACAGATTTTCAGTTCCCACGACTTTCATGAGCTACTAGACTGTCATTAACGAATTTTAATTATAATCATAATTAAATTAACTGTCTCGACCCTTACTTCGTGGAATATGCTCATATTAGTGTTTTTAAATGAAACTCACGGTCTCTAGTTAATTCCACAATATAATAAAAGTTATTGAAAATTCTAAAAAATTGACAATTGTTTCGATGATATTGATTTATCGAAACAATTGCCAATTTTTTAGAATTTTCAATAACTTTTATTATATTGTGCAATTAACTAGAGACCGTGAGTTTCATTTAAAAACACTAATATAATCATAATTGTATAAAATCGAATAAAGTTTGTTCACTTTGTGAGGGTACGTCAGTTTGGTAGAGCATAAAAGGGGTTGTTAGATATATTTCTTTATTAACCTATAATAATTATCTACAATTAAAACCTAAAATTCTGTACAATAAAGATATATACACAAAGTTTATTGGTCCTGGAGGCTGGCAATCCCTCTAGGGTGGTCGTCGGAATATATTTCTCGGCCGTCCAACTTCCTCACGGGGACGTCAGGTTCCTATAACCAGAAGGGGTGTGTGTATCAGGGTCGAGATCCCGCGTTCAACGCACAACGTGATCTCGAAGGTCGGGAGTTTGCTTTCGTCCCGGGCTCAACGCGATTCGGAATTTCGGCTAATCGGGAAAGGCCTCGGTCCTGCGCTCACCACGCTGCAAGGCTTGACCTAGGGTAGTTGGCTCAACACGCTTTAGGACTTCGTCCGATATGCAGGTTCGCTCAGCGTCTAGCCTCGAGTTCAACGCACATCGAGGGGTCAACGAGAAGTGGGATATTTATGTGTTCACAATTCCGAGCTCAACACGCTCCGGAATATAATGCAACACTTCGGTTATTTTCAGTTGAAGCTTCCTATCGTTATTCTACGTAGGGTAGAGCTTGCCTGGTATATGGCAGAACGTATGCTTTGGTAGTATCGGTCAAGTTATTAGCAGAAAGGCGAAGGTGCTGCCCTCTCGGTGCTGGGTGCCCAACTCCGTCTAGTTTGCTTCGCGTAGAGTTCTGTTTTCTGATTATTTATTGGGGTTATTTTATGTTCAGAACGACTGTGTCGTTACAACTTCTGTCTAATAATTTGACATTTCTCATCAGTAGTTACAAAATTCGTTTTAAAAAAATAAGTAACCGAAAATGAGAAGCGATAGTGAGGATGTTTGACAATGACATGTCACTGCTTCATCAGCCACTATCCTGGTAGATACAGGAGGTGATATAACTTCTTTAAAGAGATACGTTAGCTGGAAATCCACCACTGTTGCAGAGACATACACACACACCCTCACACCCTCTCACCCTCACACATATACAGTGTCTCACTTAAGATCGCAACACCCAGTTATAGCGTTTAATTGACATTTGATTAACTTAAAATTTTAGTTGTTTAAAAAGGTCGGTAAGAGGACTGTTTTTGCTTATTAACATTTTATTAATGTCAGTAGCGTACATTTTTAGGGGGATTCAAAACGTCAATTCTTCAAAAATAGTTATTAGATTTTTTTATTGGATTTTCAGTTACCACACTGTAAATAGTATCCCTTGAAACCTCTAATCCAAATTTTGAGTATTGTCACTTCACCGGTGTTTGAGATGTAAGTCGTCAAAAATTGTTTTTTTGATTTTTGAACGGACCTGTATACACGGTAGTCGACGTTCTATGAACTCTATATTTTGGTGTTCAGTAAAAAACAATTAGTTGAGTGGTTGCCCGTATCAATATTTGATTTTATGTCAGTAGCGTACGTCTATAGGGGACTTCAAAAAATCATATTTAAAAAATCTTGTAGGACCAAATACATTTTAATTTGGATTAAATAATTAAACAAAATTTTATGAAATTTCAACTACACCAATTTAAAAATAACCAAACTCTAAATAAATAAAAATTAACTTAAATAGCGGTGGCTTCTACCAAACCTCCATTAAGTTCAATACATTTGTCATATCGTTTCCTTATTAGTCCAATTAAAAACAACGAAAGTGAAGTGATTTTTGCTGAGGCGATGTGATGTATGAATTACTATAGCTTCTTATCTCAGGAATTCAGATCTGAACAAATTTTTGAGATTCGCCACCGGGAAGGGGTTGAAAATCATTATGAAATAATAAAAATGGCAATATATTGAGAATTAAAAGAATTCTGATGAAAAGTTTTAGATAAAACTTGTAGAGAAAAAAATTCTGCTTCTGAAACGTTAAATCATTTTTCTTCTATCAATAACAGGAATTTCGTTAAATATTGTTAAAGTTTCTAACAATTTTCAACCCTCTAATCGATCGCTGGTGGTTACGTTTCCAGCCGTGACATATGCCTCGCAGAAATGATGTGATTAGCGGTGTTGGGAGTGTGCATGAAAAAGTAATACAGACATAATATCAGGAGTTGGTTAATATTCATATTTTCGACATGTATTATTATATTATGAAGTGTATAATGAGTAGAAAGAATACGAGTAATTGTAATAATTGATAATACATATCTACTACAAATATTTGATAGTAATGCAAAATTAAATAAAGTAATAGTACAAACATGTGTACAATTGTTTTTAATTGTTATTTGTTTTAACATGACAATATTTCCTATATTTTAGAAGAATTTTATAATAAACCACTTTTTTGGTCTTTGTTCAATAAACAGATAAATATTTTTATATACAAAGATATTAGTTAATATACCACAATCGTAATAACGTGTTTCAGTGAAAAGTGCTGATTTGCAAAACATAAAAATATAGAGAATAAATTTTTTAATATAAGTTAAACTCATCACAATAAACATTTGACACATTATATGAAGGTTAAGTACAATTTAAAGATACATATGTGATGCATTTTATCTATTCAATTGTATACCGCTTTTGTTCTGTGGATAAGTTCCAGTGGTATTTTTAATTATAAATGTTTGAAATGTTTTCGCTATTTACAATATCACTCTGTGTCCTCTTGATTTTCTTGAAAATCAAGAGATCACTCTGTGTCCTCTTGATTTTCTTGAAAATCTGGCTCATCGTAGCTGTCGACGTCATTATCGTCGAAAGAATCTATTCTTACTTGTTGGATATTTGTACAGCTAATACCGCTGCATTTTTTACAATATCTTGAACATGAGATGCCAGATTTCTTACATTTGCAGCGACTGTTGCTGCATTTGGTTGTGCAGCCACGGGAAACCTATACAAATACAACCATAAAAAATCTACTATAAATTCAGAAGAGGTACTACCTTGCAATATTATAGTGGAATGACATCAACATTTTTTAAGTAAGGTGGTTTTTGACAACGTAAAATCGTCCACGTGCAAACTTTATTAAATTTTACTGTTTTAGATGCAATTTACTGTTTATAGATAATTCCACAATATATTAAAAACTTCTAAAAACTCTAAGAAAATTGACAATTGTTTCGATATAAAATATCATCGACAGAATGACAGAAGTTATATTTCATTCGATGGAATATTTCCAGATAATTTATTTATCACCAAAAAACAACGAATCCAAACAGAATACTTTAAAATAACAATATGAAGGCGCTCATCAGACATTGTTTTTCTTAAAACAGTTCTTTAATAAAAATTCTGAAATTTAATTTTTTTATATTTATAAATATGTATTTGCAAAAAAATTATTTTTTAGTCCAAAATAAGTGCACTATAGTGTATAAATAGATCAAAAAATAAAGTAATTCACCTACACTACAAATCGTAATCAATTTTATTGTTACCAAAAAATTAACAAGATAATAGTCCTTAATTCTTAATTTTCACACTGTATATGTATAACTATTCTACATTTATGCAAATGATTGCAATTCTACGGTGATTTATGTAGGACTTTAATTCTAATGTTTATCAAAAACAACGATCTTAATCACAATACTTAATTTTACGATAACCACCACAGTTAGATAAAAGTAGTAATAGTTCATGAAATTAACTTATTTCGAAGGATACTAATAACAGACTGTTTGTCTATATCTATAGTTTTTATTTATCCTCGAAAACCCCACAAACATAAACAAACATACATCCCTCTTCCCATTGCATTACCATCTTCCACTCGACACAAGAACAGGCTGATAGCGCTAAAACCGGGTTATTATGTACATTAATTTTTAATATTGTTAAAAGAAACGTCCCATAACATACTAATCACGAAATCACACAATTTTTAGTAACGCTGACAATAAATATTTCTCGGGAAACGGTAAATCATGAACATTTGTAATGAAATTGACTGTCTCGACCCTTACTTCGTGGAATATGCTCATATTAGTGTTTTTAAATGAAACTCACGATTTCTAGTTAATTCCACAATATAATAAAAGTTATTGAAAATTCTAAAAAATTGACAATTGTTTCGATAAATCATTAACATCGTCAGAATGACAGAAGTTACATTTCATTTTATGCCTACCTGATGTTTAGTAGTTATTTTTGGCTAGACCAAGAAGTAACCTAACTTGTGATTGGCTTAATATATGTTTATAGAAAAAAGAAGATGTGATATTACAAATATTGAAGCTTAGATATTATTAGCCCTATGGTGATATCCTGGATATCATTTTTCCAATTAAGATCAGTATAACTGTGCAATGATATAGAAAACCAGGTAAACTATATCTGATGATCTTTACAATTATCACTTAAGAAGACAGTTTATTAGTGGAGAATTCCCTAGATTTAACTGTTCATTGACAACTTCATATTGTGGGTTTCTTAAATGTCTTCTAATTTCCAGTTCTTCAAGGAAATCCAGTTCTTGTTTCTTTTCACAAATATGCAGTACTTCTAGTTCTGTGTTAGGTGTCAATGAATGATTGGTGTCAAGTAGATGTTTTGCGTAGTGGGATTTATCTGGTTGTTTTAATCTGTATGCTCGTAAGATATATATTCAAAGTGAAGGTTTACCAATGGGAAGCCCTATATCACCTATTTTAGCAAACATTTTTATGGACAATTTAGAAAGAAAGATCTTTGAAAGTAATATTTCGGAGAATATTTTATTTTGGTATAGATATGTAGATGACATATTAGCTTGTTTTATGGGTAGTGAACGACAATTAGATGTATTTTTCAGCAACATCAATAATTTACACCCGAAAATTAAATTTACATTAGAAATTGAAGAAAATAGCTCAATCAATTTTCTTGATTTAAAAATTCAAAGAGTTAATAATGTACTTGATTATTCAATTTACCGAAAACCAACACAAACTGATGTAACAATTCCATTCAATTCTAACCACCCTGTGTCACACAGACTAGCAGCATATAATTCAATGATACATAGAGCTTTTTCAGTTCCTATGAACAAATATAATTTTGATAGAGAGATTAATACAATTAGACAAATAGCAACATCTAACGGCTATCCATTAGATATGATAAATAAGCTAATTAGTAAAAAAGAGGAAAAAGTGGCATTACAACTAATATATCCTAAACAAGCTGATGAAATTAAAACTTATAAAACCATCACATATGCAGGAAATATTTCTAATAATATTTCAAAGATAATATCTTTAGCAACGAATACAACAATTTCTTTTAAAACAGAAAGTAACGTTAGTACAAAATTGTTAAATGTAAAAACAAAAATACCACTATTAAAGAAGTCAGGTATATATAAACTCAAATGTCCAGAATGTAATGCTGTCTATTTGGGTCAGACCCTTAGGAATTTTGAAATACGATACAGTGAACACTTACGAGCATACAGATTAAAACAACCAGATAAATCCCACTACGCAAAACATCTACTTGACACCAATCATTCATTGACACCTAACACAGAACTAGAAGTACTGCATATTTGTGAAAAGAAACAAGAACTGGATTTCCTTGAAGAACTGGAAATTACAAGACATTTAAGAATTCCACAATATGAAGTTGTCAATGAACAGTTAAATCTAGGGAATTCTCCACTAATAAACTGTCTTCTTAAGTGATAATTGTAAAGATCAGCAGATATAGTTTTCCTGGTTTTCTATATCATTGCACAGTTATACTGATCTTAATTGGAAAAATGATATCCAGGATATCACCATAGGGCTAATAATATCTAAGCTTCAATATTTGTAATATCACATCTTCTTCTTTTTTCTATAAACATATATTAAGCCAATCACAAGTTAGGTTACTTCTTTTTCTAGCCAAAAATAACTACTAAACATCAGGTAGGCATAAAATGAAATGTAACTTCTGTCATTCTGACGATGATATTGATTTATCGAAACAATTGTCAATTTTTCAGAATTTTCAATAACTAGTATTATATTGTGGAATTAACTAGAGACCTTGAGTTTCATTTAAAAACACTAATATGAACATTTGTGTTTATAATAAACTGTCCATAGGTTTATGTTATGAATTCCTGAAAAATAAAACAAGGCATAATGTTTCCAAAATAATGAAAACACAATTATTATTGTTAACATACAATCACTGGTTTACAAACAAACTCATCAACTTAACTTACATCCGATTTATATCAATAATTTTCATTTATTAATTAAAAATAACTTCACAAATGGAATTAAAAATGAAAAGACGTTTATTTCTCAGGACAGAAAGGAAGTCTGGCATCATGGCAATTTGATCAACATGTGCGAATATGAAACAGAGGTAAATGCGCCATAGATCAGTTTCAGGATAAAGGAGGAGCAAAAATTTCAAATCATTTTAACCACATTCCTGTTATCGATAGAAGAAAATTGATTTAACGTTTCAGAAGCAGAATTTTTGTCTCTACAACTTTTATCTAAAACTTTTCATCATAATTCTCAATATATAGCGATTTTTATTATTTTATAATGATTTTCAACCCCTTCCCGGGGGTGAATCTCAAAAATTTGTTTAGATCTGAATTCCTGAGATAAGAAGCTATAGTAATTCATACATCACATCGCCTCAGCAAAAATCAGTTCACTTTCGTTATTTTTAATTGGACTATATGTTCTGCACTGCATTCCTTATCTGTTGGGGTGTGATTTCTGCACAAGCTCGACGTATTCTTGCGCGAAGGTCTACCCGATTTGTTGGACGTGTTTTGTAGACCTTTTGAGGTACAATACCCCATAGGAAAAATCTAGAGAAGTCTAGGTCTAATTATTTGGTCTTTAAATATTCCTCACCACACACAGTGGGTGGGTTTTCAGTAGCCCAGTACCGTATGTTTTGGGATGAAACAACCCCATTTGTTGAAAACATAAATTGACCTATTTACAAGTGTAATGAATGGTAAATTTGGAAACCGTTCTCACCAGTATAATAAATGGTATTTCCTATGTACTAAATTTGCGTTCGGTTACCGCTGTCAGACGGTGTAGTGACTTCGTTTATTTCTTATATTTTTTTTTCACTCCTTCCAAGATCGTTGCAGCGTGCTGTCACCAGTGCCTTGCGGCACAAAAATTGTAGAACCAGGAATTCTCCCTGCGGGATTACCTCGAGGGAGGGGTTGTTCCAAGCTCGAGCGATCAAAGACGTCGTAGGGCCCCTTGGGCTTATACAGTGTGCCAAGCCCGAGTTCGTAGTGCAGGTTTAGCCGGTCCGTCCTATTTGACGGGTATGGGGGTGGTGAGGATTGAGGTTATGGAGATAAATTGAAAGGTTAAAATATATACAAACATATATTACAAAGAAAAAAAACTGTATCAAGTAAAATTAGGAAAAGAAAAAAATTAAGATAGGACTGTCTGTGACCCCTAATAAAATATAAATGTCTGCGCGCTATTATCAAAATTTTTAACCTAGGATCAACTATAATCTCTAGTAAAATGTAAAATCTCTAAAATAGGATTAAATATAATCTCCAGTATAATGTAAAATCTCTACAATAGGATTAATTATAATCTCAAGTAAAATTAGAAAATCTCTAAAATAGGATTAAATATAATCTCTAGTATAATGTAAAATCTCTACAATAGGATTAATTATAATCTCAAGTGAAATTGGAAAATCTCTAAAATAGGATTAAATATAATCTCCGGTATAATGTAAATATCTCTGAAATAGGATTAATTATAATCTCTAGTATAATGTAAATATCTCTGAAATAGGATTAATTATAATCTCTAAAATGTAATCACCTCTACGCAATTCTCAAATAGTCAAGAAAAACAAAACATATACATATACAGGAAAATGGTCCCTGAATATAGCTAAATAAGATGCCTCCACAATTTGGCCTTACCAGTAGATGAGGGGCGCTGATATATAAGAAACACTAGATATGACTGAAAATTACTATGGGGTCCCTTATCTGTCTTGGGATACCCGGTTAAGTTAAAGGAGAATATAATATCACCGTTCAATATCCAATATAAAATAATTGTACTTTAAAAACTTACGTTTTGAAATCCCACTAATCACATAAATTTGCACACTATTACTGCTTGAGGGTGAGGGCCCGTCAATACTTAGACTTGCCTCACCAGGGGAGAGATATTTCCTCTCTCTCTTTCACTGACTCTCTTGATTCCCCAATTTTTTCGATATTTATTTCTAGAGTTCACCTTCAGTGAAGGTCCATTTTCAATATCGTGTTTATTATTATGGTAAACAAAACCTGACCTAATCATAATCTGATATATTTTGTTAACCTTGTCTTTACACCGTTTGTTTATGTAATTTCTTTTATTTGAGGTCGTCAATTTAATAATTATTTTGAATTAAAAAAGAAATTGTCTATATAGGGTGTTTTTAGAATTTGTGTCATATCTCGTGTTTATTACAATAGCTTCATCACTGTAGAGAATATATTCCAAAAAATGTCTATTATTGATATCCTCTCCTTGAGCCCATAAACAAAAATCCATACTTCATCGCCAGGCTCTAAAGTATGGAGAAATTTGGGTTTGAAGGCTTTCATTTTTTGCTTCTTCGAATAGTCTCTCTTGACAAATTTAAATCTAAACTAGCCCGTCTTAAACTTGTACGCGAATTATTTCCAAAATGGTCTAACACAATCCTGTCATGTTGAACATTCTTTCCTCTTTCATTATTTTTTAAAATGTGGTTACTTACAGCTCCAGTTGCATTAAATACATTTTTTATTCTGAGTACAGGGCATACTTCTCTAACGCTTCGGTCGTTGTCTCCACAAAGATGTATAATTTCAATATTTTCTTGTACCGACTATTTTTCAACCAAGTTAATTCAGAGATATAATTATTATTTTAATAACGAGTTCAATGAAGGAAACTTAAATTATTATGGCATTTGCATAAACTGACATTTGCACAGGAACCAAAATCAAATCCTGCTTTTTAATTTTGTTTAAATAACCTACATAAAATTAAGAGTGAATACCAATCATAGGAAAATATTTATTTAGATACAAAGCTCGTTTTACAATAAAACGCAGTAGGTAACTTATAATAAAAAGGGCAGTATCGAAATTTTTTGATCAAATAAAAAAACAGTTTAGACTGTGATGTGGGAATAACGTAACGCTAGGGGGGACGTACTACACCAAAGACAGCTAACTAACATGACTCGAATTGTACATTACTACTCCAATCTCGACGCGCGTTCCGCTGACCATGTCAGCATCATCAGGAGATTATGTTAGTGTTTTTTAAGGGTGCTCTTAACAATGGGGTCAAAATGTAAGAAAAAGTTGCAACCAGTCCCCTATAGACGTACGCTACTGACACAAAACCAAATATTGACAAGGGCAACCACTCAACTAATTGTTTTTTACTGAACACCAAAATGTGGAGTTCGTAAAACGTCGACTACTGTGTATACAGGACCGTTCAAAAATCAAAAAAAAACAATTTTTGACGATTTACATCTCAGACACCGGTGAAGTGACATTACTCAAAATTTGGATTTAGGGGTTTCAAGGGATACTCTTTACAGTGTGGTAACCAAAAATCCAATAAAAAATACCTAATAACTTTTTTTGAAAAATCGACGTTTTGAAGCCCCTTAAAGAAATGTACGCTACTGACATTAATAAAATGTTAATAGGTAAAAAAAAGAGTCCACTTGCCGACCTTTTTAAACTACCAAAATTTTAAGTTAATCAGATGTCAATTAAACGCTGGTTGTTGCGATCTTAAGTGGGTCACACTGTATAAATCCTGTATATGTATATATTGTTATCAAAAATATCCTTTTAATTCCTATATTTACTAATTAAACAATTTATTAAATTTTTAAATATTTACAAATTTTCAAATGAATTTTACCAAAAAAGCGGGTTCTTTATTTTCGAACTCACATTTGTTTTAGCAAATAACAAAAAACGCTATTTTTGTGTACATAGCCCTAAATATCTCAAAGTTTTTGTAGGGCCAATTGTGACTCCGAATTCGAACTTAATGCAAATCTAGGTTGAAAGATATTATTTCATTTCTTACTACCTCGTTATAGAATTAGATTGTCATGCAGAAGCTATACCCACTATCATAGAAGTCTTCCGTTTGTGTGGCTGATTTTAGTTTTTTTGTATAGAGGTTCGTAAAAGTAATATTGATCGCATTTTCTAATTGCAGGTATATATTAATTTTTTTAGGTTTTATTATCTTATTTACTGTGAATACTAATTCTATATATTATATTTCAGTAACGAAAATGGCCCCTCGACCCTCTTTAATCCCTGACGTTCAAGAAACGCTCACTCCCAACGAGGAAAAACCGTCACCAGATGCTGCAGTACAATCTCAGGCCGCTCCTGCGACATCGACAGCGAATAAAAGTGAGCCGGGTAAACCGCCGAGTAGAGCCGGAGCTTGCCGCGTTTGTTTAAAAGCATTCAAGCAGGACGATTTCAGTAGGACTTGCGCAGAATGTACACAACGAGTTTGTGAGGATTGTGCTAGTTATAGCAAGTTGAAGGAAAACGAGGATCCAGCTGATTGGACTTGTAGTGTTTGTAGAAGGTAAGTAATCGACGACTTTATCTAGAATTATATTTTATTTGTAACTAGAAGTTAACGTTAGAGATACTTTAGATAATAGTGATATCCTCAAATATAGAATCTTTAGGTGCTACAATTTTCCCTTGCATAATAATTTGTAACAACTGGTATTTTCCTCCTCTCGTAATGTGTCCCAAGTATCGCAATTTTCGCCCATTAACTGTGTTTGAGCAGAAGAGAAAATAGAATATCAGGTCGCAGGTTTCGGAAAACAAACAATGTAAAAATGCTCATCACATAATAGCTTTTAGCAGCTTCGAGAAACAACGAAGGACCACCTGCATTGCGCCGTAGGAGCTTGTTATCCATACCAGAGGCAGAGGGATAACCTATACATAAATATACATGAAAATAAGTAAAAGTCAAGTATTACAATAGATTCTTTCAATTAGTATGTAAACAATGAGATTATTTATTTACTACAAGAGTGAAAAATCCAAAAAAACACTGCTAAATGTGAATAAACAGAGCTGCGAGATTGTTTAATTTGACGGTTATTTATGTTACAACGGAAAATGGGGATAAGTAATAAAGAAAAATACCGTTTCGACACAATATGCCGCTGCAAGATTATTCACCTATTGAAAACAATCACGACGAAATGGACCGATCTACTTTGTTAGAGTTAACAAGGGTAAATGTTGGCCGTAATGCATAAATAATAATATTTGAATTATATTAAGAGCCGTTTCGTATCTTAGTATGAAGTTCTCCATTTTTTTGCATTCAGTTAATGTTTTTTCTATATAATAATTTATTATTATTGACTATTCAAATTGTATAATAAATATTGTCAAGAATCTTACATAAAAACAACACTCAATCTTTCAACTGAAGAAATTGAAGTTCTAATACGGTCTGAAAGTTGTAGATCATCTTCTAGCTTGTAGTGCAGTTTGTCAAAAGGTGAAATGGACATTTTCTATTAATATTTTTATGTACATAGCAACAACAACTTCTTAGATTCATGTTGTCAACTGATGATTAGATTAGATTAGATTTTAACGGGGTTACAGTGCACTGAAACCAAAGGTTTATTGTGCCCCCCCCCCTATCAGAGCTGTTGTCGCTACTACTACAGCTTGCCTTCCAGTGCCAAGGTTCTAATGAACTCTAGTATTTGGGACGGCTTCAACGAGGTTAGGTCCTCACTCTTACAAATTTCTTGTCCAAAGCATTTCTTGCGTTGGCTTGCAATGGCGAGGCATTCCAGAACTAGGTGATCAGGAGTTTCATCCTCCTCCCCACAGAATCTACACTCGTCAATCTCTGCTAGACCTATTCTCATTAAGTGCTTCCTAAGGCGGCAGTGTCCTATAAGAAAGCCCGTGAGGAGATGTAGCTTATCTTTACTGAGGTCCAAATATTTTTTGGACCTAGCAGTGTCAAAGTTCCCCAGGAACTTTTTGGAATGTTTCAACCCGGGAAGGCACCGCCAGAGTGCTTCTCTTTCGGTTTCCTCTTTCTTCCGAAACTCTTTCTTGTAGGAGCATTTTGCTACACCATAGAAAGGCTCCGAGCCAATAAAGGGCATTTGTGCTCCTTTCCTGGCAAGTATATTGGCCTCTTCATTTTCCGTGATTCCCGAGTGGCCAGGAACCCAGACTAAAGAGACCCTGTTATTCTTGCCTAATTCATCAAGTTTTCTTCGGCACTTCCATGCCAACTTTGAGTCAATGACATGGGAGCTCAATGCTTTGATAGCTGCTTGACTATCAGAATGGATCGATATGTCACATTTCTGGTAGTTTCTTTCTAGGTTCATTTCCACGCATCTTTCGATCGCAAGTATTTCTGCCTGAAAGACGCTCGGGAAGGAGCCTAACGATAATGAGTATCTGATGCCAGGCCCAAATACTCCAGCGCCTGCTCCAATGCTGGTTTTTGAACCATCCGTATACCATCTAATGCTATTTTCTTTGAGAGTTTAGTTGGTGTATTTAGCATCGTGGTGAAATTCTTTTCGATGCTTACTTTCCTGATCATTTCGACACTGGGAAGATTCGCTAATGAGGTGTATCTTGTCAGAGAGGACCAAGCTTCCTGATTTTTAATACTCTCATTGCCTGAACCTTCCTTAGATATTCTAAGAATTGCCTCTTGGGCAGATCTTTCTATCACAAGATGTAGAGGTGTGAGATCTGTAATGATCTCAAATGCCCTAGTTGGACACGTTCTCATAGCTCCAGTGATGCACACACAGGCAAGCCTTTGAACTTTATCGAGGGTTTTCCTCGTGCTGTACTGACTTGCTTTTGTTTGCCAAACTATTGCCCCATACGTAATTGCTGGTCTCAGAATCATGGCGTACATCCATCGCAGTATTTTTGGGTTACAGCACCACCTCTTACCAGCTAGATTTCTGCACGTCATCAAAGCTCTTATTGCTTTACTAGCAGTTATTTCAACATGCTTATTCCACAGAAGCTTACTGTCTAGGGTTATCCCTAGATATTTAACCTCTGATTTCCATTCTATGATTTCCCCATTTAAGGATATGGGTTTCATGGCTGGAAGTGTTCTTTTCCTGGTAAATGGAATTAGTATGGTCTTGCTTGGGTTAATGTTTAGCCCCACTGACAAGCACCATTGCTCAATGATTCTGAGGCCCTTTTGTAATAAATCACACAAGGTGCTCTCGAACTTGCCTCTCACTATTAAAACAATGTCATCAACGTAGCCCATATATTCGAAGCCAAGCTCCGTTAGCCTGTAGAGCAACTCATCTATTACGAGGCTCTATAGAAGGGGAGATATCACTCCCCCTTGAGGTGTCCCCCGAGTGGCTTTAACTGAGGTGGTTTGATTCCCCACCTGTGTCTCAGCTATCCTCGTTATCAACAACTCATACATACATTTTACAATGGTTTCATTCACTCCTCGCCTTTTTAGTGCTTCTTTGACAGACACATGAGTTGTGTTGTCAGTCAAAGGTCCCTGATATATCCAGGAATGCGCACATTGCGATTTCTTTGTTGTTCTGAGTTCTCTGGATGACTTCTGTCAGCTGATACAGAGCCGTCTCAGTTGATCGACCCGCTCTGTAGGCATGCTGACATTTATGAAGTGGTATATTCTCCAGATTCTCTGTTCTTATGTAGTTATCCACTACTTTCTCCATCGATTTGAGTAGAAACGATGTTAGACAGATGGGTCTAAAAGATCGGGGATCAGTCCCATCTTTTTTCCCTATTTTTGGTATGAAGGTTACCCTTGCCCTTCTCCATTATCTAGGTATTAGACCCACTGCTAGACTGCTTCTAGTAATCTTCAGCAGATGAGGAAGAAGCTCCTCTATCCCTTGCTGTAGAAGTGCTGGAAATATTCCATCCACTCTTGTTGATTTATATGGTTGGAAGATACTTATTGCCCATTCCAACCGTTGTCTGGTAAATATTTTCTTAGCAATGTCCCAATCTTCCTTGCGGTATTTTTTGGTGCAGTTCATTGCTATTTCGGTGCTTGTTGCTGGTTCACTACCTGGGAAGTGGGTTTTAAGAAGAAGAATCGATCGTTCCTCTTCACCTTCCGTGTATGATCCGTCTGGCTTTTTCAGCGACATTGTGGGGTTAGTTCCATTTGCCATGACCTTTTGTAGTCTGGCCGCAGTGTGAGTGGAAGTGATCTTTTCGCAAAAGGCTTGAAAATTAAGCCTTTTGGCCTTCCTAATCTCTTTATTGTACTGAGTAAGCTTCTCAGTGTACTCCTGCCAATTACCATCACGTTTGGCTCTATTAAAGAGGCGACGGACCTCTTTTCGGAGGTTTGACAGGTTCTCATTCCACCTTTTCTGAACGAGCTTTTGAGAGAGGGCAACTGGAATGAAAAGCTTCCATTATTGCCTCACTGATCTGTTCGACTCTTTGTTCCAGGTAGTAGTGCGGGTGATTTACCCCATTCACTTCGACGTGTTCCAAAGTGTCCTTCAGATTGGTCTTGTAAAGAGACCAATCAGTATTTCTAGGATTTCGAATTGTAGGAATTGAGGTGGTATTTCCCTCTATCCTAAATTCGATCATCCTATGGTCGGAAAGTGATGGCTCGCTCATCACCCTCCAATCTTTTACATTTTTCCTAACTGATGATACGCGTTAATGTGAAAACAATTTACTCGACCGATGATCGGCAGCGACCGACTATCTTTACTGATCATCGGTCCTTTCTAAAACGGGCCTTAACGAGTATGATTTTAATAATCATGAAATTTTTTCGCCCCCTATTTGAACTTCGCCCCTGTGTAGTTGCCCATTGTGCCCTGTGGCTAATCCGGCGCTGTGTGGAATCGATAAAAATCATCGTGTTATGTTTTCAGTTTGATTTATTCGATATTTGATACCTTAGTCCGACTCTGGCTTGACCGAACATATTAGCTTTGTCAACAACATGCCGTATTTTAATTTCAACGAGTGCTTTCGGTTGTTATCTGTTTTGTTGAAATGTTAGAACGTAATCCTTGAATTTAGCATGAAAGAGCAAGTACGCTGGTATACATATTCTATTTAAAACAAATTGAAAACTTCAGCGTATTCCAGAGGTTGAAAACAAAGCGAAAAACGACGAAATTGTATCAAATATTTGCAGATGATATTGCGTGAGATTAAATTCAGAGCCATTTGAATTATGTTCCAGGTTCCAGTTTTACATTATTTTGGTTTTTGAAAAAATCTGTTAATTTAAGGCACATTTATTTCACCTATACAAAATGAAGAAGACATAACAAAACCAACTTGGTTCATTGGTTGATGAAAACAAAGTCGTCAATAGCCTTAAAAAAATTAGACAAAACGACAATATTTATTGGAAGAAAAATGAATAATACATTTTCTCCACTACTAGCTATGAAGTTGACATTTATTGCGTCTTCTAGCCAACTGAGAAGTTGAATTTCTCTATTAGTGGTTAACAATTATTTATATTGTTAACGTAGGTCAAAATAATGGACATATTCAAATATTTTAAGAATCCAGGGATAGTAGTTTAACAAAAACTTGTGCAACATATAATTTTGTGTACCCAGGAGAATCTCTTTAACGTATTTGCTTTTTGAAATTACCGAACAGAATAAAATTATTTGAATGAAAATGCCATTCGTTTATAAATCGCGCTCTACCAATAATGACTGATGACATCCCGTAACTACAACATGGCGATAATTACAAACGTTGGGAGCGTTCAGAAAACACAACCGTTGCGTGAATGTTTTGTGAACAAACTTTGATACATAACATTATACGCTGGAATTGTTTCTTCATAATAATTTCTGTTTTTTTCCCGACTGCCACATCTTCTTACATTATAATCATGTGGTAATGGTTCCTGCAAATCTTTTATTGCATGGGTTATAATGTTTCTGTTTGTATGAATTATATTATCATCATCTAATAAAGAATTAGATTGCACCTATCTAGCCATAATTTCAATATTAACGTTTTCCAAAAAAAATATCGTTCAACAGACACACGTCAGTGAGCTCTTATCAACGGTTGACTCATAAGTTATGTTTTATGAACGCACCTGTCGATTACAAACAAGTTTTACTAGTGAAAATGTCAATCTGTACAAGACTACTTGATTATATTTTTATTAGTGGAACGGCGAATTTACAGTCCTGTGCTACTCGATTTTTACCAGAATTTTTGCCTTAAATTTGGCTAGTAGTGGAAAAAATTGTATATACACCACGGTCGTGAAGACATTTATAGGCCTAGCACCTTATTTTTATAATCTTGGTGCTCGGTCAATAATAACAGTCTTCACCACCTTGGTGTATAATATACTATTACTCTATGTCTCTCGATGTTATAATGTAATCACCCTGTACGGTCGTTCAAGAGAAACACCACGTTTCACACCAAATGTTTGGGTTTCATTATCTGAAACCTGAAGGACGGGATGTTTTTCTGGGACGATGAGGTGAACATGAACATTCTCTGATAGGACTCCGAATAATAAACTGTTCTCTGTTATACCATTATTTTACGCAATTATAGTAAAGTTATTTCATTTTTCATTATCATCATTTGTTATTTGAATTAGTGTTAATAGTTCAGGTGCGGGATGAATGTCTAAACTTTCGTTGTGCAAAAACGTGTGCTAATTGATATACCGGGCATTCATAAACATACACTGTGGGTGTGCCCGTATAAGATGGGCAAAGTTAAACGGCGTTGCCGAACTCGCAGTTCAAGCTCATCAAGTTCTTCTGTGCATAGGTACCGAAGAACTGGATTGGAACGTGGACATACTCCAACCCTTATACGATGGTCGACGTAAAAATATCCGACAGGCGAATACGAAATCACGACAGTTATCGCAAGCCACTTAAGCTCGTCTGAAATTTCCGCTCGCGTAAAATATATGTTTCGTTACACGAACTTTGTTTTTAAAAACTTTTATTCACTTAAAAATACAAAATATCGACTTTGAAAAATAACAGTAAAATATATAAATTGAATAAACAGGATGTGTAGATAAAAATAATATGCAGACTAAATTAAATATGTCTACAATTTGTATATATATGTTGAATGTGCTGAGGTTGCACCAACGGTCGTTGCAGTACCGGAACCCAGTGGATACGTCGGCAATATACAGGATGTAATTCCTCCATCCCCCGAGAGATCCATACAGGATGTGGATAGATTACTCATCTTCTTCTTCTTGGAAAGTTCTCGGTTTTGGTTTTGGATCAGCTGTGACTTCGTTGACCATTTTTGTTGTGGGTTGGCGTTTACATCTCGACTTCCATTTGAAAACACCAACAAGAAGTGTGATCGCAATTACGATGTACAGGGGTGTAGACCATGCATAGGCGTAGTTGTGTGGAATGTTTCTCAAACTAACTTCTTCCATTCGATTTTCTTCTTTTATGACTTGGTGAACTTTGTCTAAGGAAATGTCTTTAATCTTGACTTCTCCAGAGTGAATTCTTCCTTCGTTTTCGATCTTTATTTCAGGAAGTAGTAAAGGTTGACCTGGGATGACATCTTCGTGGTTGATGAATACGTTTCTTGGAGTTTGGAAGCTACAGCTCGGTGGTAGTTCTATAAAATAGGTACCCTTTAGAGATATGAAATCGGTTTTTGTACAAGTGGTTTTGATTTTCGTTTCATCTGGGAATACTGCGATGTAATGCGCTGAATTTATACTTTCGATAATTTCGTTTTCTACGATAATTGGCACTGGTACACATTTCGGTTGATCTTCAGTTCTTAGTTGCAACAATTGGTGGATGCATTCATCGGATTGGGCGTCTACCATGGGTTTTTCGTTGGGGCAAAAATACAGTTGGTGGATATTTTCACATTCTTGATCTTCGTACTCGTACTGATTGCCTTGCATTGTCAGAAAAGGCTTAGGTGAGATAAGGACCGTGTTATTTTTTGTGGGAATAGAATACAGGTGAAAATAAGTATAAGTTTCGGGTTCAACTAAGGGAAAGTGAATAACGAAAACAATTCTGTCTTTAGAGTAATAAGAATCAACTGTTAAAATGTTATAGTATTTAAATAAATTTTGAGAATCACTGCCAAAGAGTAGGGTATTAATTGGATAATATTTGAGTTGTTTTAACTATAAATTCTAGATGTTCAAACTTTAGAACACTATAATGCAACGTTTTTAATTTGGCAAATGCAATAGAATTTTCAATATTATTTAGTATTTCTATTAGTATTTTAAGTGCTGCTTGTATTTGATCATAATATATATGGCATTTGAACATAATATATATGGCATTTCTGTGTTAATTTGATATTGACAAATACAATGTTTTTTGCATTTCCTACCACCTTTACAATTGCCATGATGATGGACCGTAGGTAGGGAAACTACTTCTATAGGCGGCGTTGCATTAGAAGCTGATGTTGAGGGAATTTCTGATGGGGCTGAGATACCAGAAAATACCCTTGGCGATATTTGTTTCTATTCTATAGCACCTAAAATTTTGTCATTTAAGTTGCATAGTGCTAAGTAACAATTTAAAAAAAATTAGATATAAAACAGCATTTAGTTATAATTGCTACCTCGCTTCAACTTGTGAAAAGTGGTATAAAATACATACATTACACTTTATATTGCTATTATATTTACCTGACAACTTTTTAATTTTGATGTGTGGTGGTCTAGAATATCTACTTTCCTCTTCACTAATCACAATCTTCAATAATTCTCCGAATTATTTTTCTGGGTCCACTTAGTGTAGTTTTATTATCATCAGTATCATTAATGTCACCAGTGGCGCACCCAGGGAGGGGGGGGAGGCACGGGGGCAGAGGCCCCCCCCCCGAACTTCTATAGACCAACCAATATTTCTCTCACAGTTTGTAACCGAATTGAAAATAAATGTTCTGTCGTCTGCCGTGAGCCGTGAAATCTTTTCTTCTAAGTAAATATTTTTGGGATGTACTGTACTTGTACATTATCTTGTCTTAACTCCGCCCTTGCGCAGTTTACGACTGCGATACCTCGCTAGGGAATGAGGCATTATTACATCATCTGCTACGTTATGGTTATGAACAGTATATTAGTGTCAGTGATGAGTGTTGGTTGAGCACAATGAGCACATCCGATTTTGTTTCTGAATAATTATTGTTGTTGGGCGTCGCATTGTTTTTAAGATCTCGGTGATTTGAAGGTATAACCAATAAACAATGTAAGTAGACTATTTAATGGGTCATATTTTCTATGCTCATTTACTGAATTATTTTTTCTAGACGTTAATCAAAAATCAAAATGAATGGAAAACGGAGGTCTCAAACTCTTTTGGATTTTTTTCAAAAGAAAAAGACAAAGACAAACGAGGATACTTCAGATGAAGGTGGAAATATTGATGCTGTGATTGATTCTCAGCCATCAACCTCTGGGGTGGTTGTTACTACTGTTGCAGACCAATCTGATATTTCTTCCTTCAGAAACAAAAACAAACAGCTGAATGATGGTGACAAAATAAAAATACTGCAGGGGTTATCGGCACCACAAAAAAAATTTGAGTTTCCAAGTACAACTTTTGGAAATACATCTAGGAAATTCCAATATGATTGGCTTGAAAATTATAAGTGGCCGATATATTCTAAATCAGAAGACGGTGCTTACTGTAAATATTGTTTCATTTTTTCCCAAAAAGAAGTTGGACATAATTCAGGTCAAATCACTGGACATCTTGTTAGTGATCCTTATCGAAATTGGAAAAAAGCTTTGGAGAGTTTTCAGAAACACCAGACAACCCAATACCATCGTGCTGCAAGTATTAAGGCTGGCAACTTCTTGGCAGTAATGGCGGGGGAAAGTCAATCAATCGATTCTCAAGTTGATTCCGTAAGAACACGCCAGATCCAAGAAAACCAGGAGAAATTGGCCCCGATTATAAAGACTGTCATATTGTGTGGCAGACAGGGACTCCCTTTACGGGGACACCGGGACCATGGCGAGTTCAACGTCAGTGTAGAACCAGAAGAAAATGAGGGGAATTTTCGTGCCTTGTTGAGAGCTAGGATTGATTCTGGAGATGTGAATTTAAAGAAACATTTCGAAACATGTCCTCGAAATGCTACTTACATCAGCTGGAACATACAGAACCAAATAATTGAGGCATGTGACATCATAATAAAACGAAAAATTGCTAGTGAAGTGAATAGTTCTAAATGTTTCTCTATATTAGCCGATGAAACAACAGACATATCAACCATTGAACAATGTTCAATCTGTGCCCGTTATGTTAAAAATATTGGAACAAGCCACAATCAATTTACTATATGTGAAAATTTCCTTACTTTTGTGCCCATTAAGTGGAAAAGATCTTGCTGATGCAATCATAAATGGACTGATATTATGCAATATTGTTGTTTCAAATTTGAGAAAACGGGGATATGATGGAGCGTCCAATATGAGTGGGCATCTAAAGGGGACCCAAGCTTGTATTGCCAAAGATCATCCAACAGCGCTCTATGTACATTGTGCAGCACATAATCTCAATCTGGCCATTTCTAGTGCTTCCGGAATACCGCCTATCAGGAACTGTATGGGGACTATTGAGAAAGTGTATACTTTCTTCAATACCCCTAAAAGGCAACAAGTGCTGCAACATCAAGTGCAATTATTATTTCCAGAATCTCGCAGAGACCGGATGAAACAGATGTGTCCAACCAGATGGATTCAAAGGCATGATTCTGTCATGGTTATGGTGCAATTGTTAAAACCCGTGCATTCAGCACTTCAGGAAATATCTTTATGGAAAGATAAGGAATCCAGTTCAGGTGCGCTCGTTTTGCTGAGTGCTCTGGCGCAGTCACAGTTCGTCATTTCGTTGTTCTCTGTAGAAAAGCTTCTCGGATACAGTCTTCCTTTATCTAAAATTCTCCAACTTGAGAACTCGGATCTTGCGTTTGCGATGGATAATGCCGAAGAAACAATCTCCAGTGGCAAATACGTGCGCGACAATGCTGAAGAGCAGTTCAAAAATATTTTCGATGAAGCAAAACAGATCGCCGATATGTTTGACATTGAAATCAAAATCCCAAGATTGGCCTCGAAGCAAACCAAACGTACCCGCTGAAAGTGCTATAGATTATTATCGAAAATCAGTTTTCATACCATGGGTTGATTCATTTTTATCTGGCTTAGAAGATCGATTCACCCAACATAAGTCACTTCTTAAAAAATTCATGGTATTATTACCTGCAGAAAGTTTTCCTTCTGGATCAAAAAATAAGGAATTTTTGGACCTTGCTGAGTTTTATAGTCATTATATACAGGACGTCAGCAGAAATATTCTGGAGGCAGAACTGTGTCTGTGGTACCAGAAATTTAATAAAACCAGTCATCCACAAAGACCAAAAAATGCACTTGATGCATTGAATTTATGTAATCAAGATATATATCCAAATGTTTTCATACTACTCAAAATATTCGCGACTCTGCCGGTATCGACCAGTTCTCCGGAAAGGTCATTCTCGACATTACGTCGACTGAAATCCTATTTGAGGAATACAACCAGTGAACATAGGCTGAATGGACTGGCACATTTGAATGTTCATAGGGAAATCCACGTTGACCCAAAGGAGGTGATGGCAGTTCTAAAGGAGAATGGACCAAGAAGGCTTGATTTTGTTTTATATATATATATATATATATATATATATATATATATATATATATATATATATAAAATTAAAGTTGAATATATATATTTTTATATTTGACTCATTTTTACTCATCTCTCCTTCATCATTCTTTTCATCTCCATCATCCTTTTCAGTCGTTAAAATGCTTCTTCCATTGTTGAGGGCAACACTCCATTGCGTAACTGAAATGAGATCAAAGGAAGAGGCGTGAGAGGCAGATTAAAGAAATTCTCCACTTATTGAAAAAAACCTTTCTTAAGAAACTTCAAGTTTGGTATGGTTATAGCATTCTATCGTTATTCTGAAATACACATGACCTTGACCAGAAAAAAATTCCTCTGCGGCGCAATTTTTTATCCGCATGCAGTCATGTGTGCCCCCCCCCCATAACATCACTCTGGGTGCGCCACTGAATGTCACTATTGACTTGTGCTTCTTTTTCTTTTCGAATTGCTTTGTTTAAATCATCTACATAATACATTGTGTTACAAAAGAGTTAAAATCTTTTATCGAGCAAATAATTGTAAGTAAATACAAGAAAATATCTTAGTTGCCAAAAGGGTCTAGACAAGTTCCACATGGCATTTAATGAAAAACATGAAAGTATGCCATCATGTATCATGTCGTTATTTCTGGTATTTACTAAACTAAAACTGCATGTATGTAGTTGTAATATGAAACTTACCGGTCTGAAAAAATATTTTTTTGACTCCATATGATTTCCATTTCTCGCAGTCAACAGCGTGATCGTTTTCTAAAGATTCTTCTATATTTTAATGGCGACCAGTATACCTCCTTTTTCAAAGGTGTAAGCCAATTCTGACTGACCACTGCGACACTTTCATCGCCCGTTTCATCGAACTGAATAACATAATACATTTGCTTTTTCATAAAAAGCTCTATCAAATACAAATTAAAATTTCTCCGCCTGGACTTCCAATTTCACTCACTTATTAACGTAACCACAAATACAGAATCCACTGCGTTTTGTTGGAACTCGGCATGCTGTTACACTACAGGGACATGGGTTATCTGTGACAGGGACCGTCAAAACTAAGTGGATCAGTAGAGTTAACGACAATTTACTGCATCTAAAGTTCTAAACTCAATTGGGCTACTGATTTGAGACGGTTAATGGAACCATGGGCGCCGCCAGAAAAATTTCTAGGGGGGGGCAAAAAAAATTACATGTATATTTTTTTTTATATTTAGTAAGAAACTTAAAACAACAAACTTTGGTCAAATCTTTGGTGTTTTAACAGAGCAATAAAAAAATAATCACACAAAAAATCACACAAACAAAACTTTTCTATTCTCATAGTAAATATCTCTAAAAACTTACTATAAAAATGTTAATTATTGTCAAACCTAAACATTATAAAAAAATTAAAAAACTAAACATAATATTCTTTAAACATATAAAACAAAAATGTAGATATTATTACTAGATAACAAAATGGTAAAATAATGATTAAAATCCTAATCTAAGAAAAGACAAATTTTAACCTTCTTCGATCTTGAGCAAATTTATCGAGTACTGTTTCGATAAATTGTGTTTTATCGTTTTCAATTTTTTTCCTATGTAGACTCAGTATACATAAACCAGCTAAGCGATTCTCGGCCATCGTTGACCTTAACCAAGTTTTAACCCTTCTTAAAGTGCTAAAGGAGCGTTCAATTGAACATGTAGTAGGTGGTAGGGAAAGAAAAACTTTTATTGCATTAGCAATTGCCGGAAAAAAGTACATTCTTCAGTTAATAGTGAAACAAAATCTATATCCTCAGGAGCACTTTTCTTTTTCCACATATCTTTCCACGTCAAACACTCTGCCTCAAAATTTTCGAAGTTGTAATGTTTAATTATTTTTTTAATAATTTCCGCGTTTATATTTGAAGCATGAGATGGATGCAGATTTGCAAAGGAGAAAGCAGTACTTGTATCTTCGGCAAATCTTGTTGTTAATGAGCTAATTAAGGAATCTAAGTATGGATTAAAAATAGATATTCTAAAATATGTTTCAGGTGAGTCTGCTTGGACATTAGATCTCATGGTTTGGCGCTGAGTTATTCTAGGTGTTTTAAGTTCAATATCAAATATATTTCCGTATTCCAGACACTTTTTAAATATTTCTGCAAAAATTAAATTTGGATTTTCCCTTTCTCTTTGAAAAACTTGTATTAACTCATTAATATGTCTTTTTACAGAAAGGAGATTTGTAGATACTCCCTGTAAAGCATTAGTTACCGGTTCTAATTGCGAAGAATATTTTGAAATTATGGTGAGACAAATTAAGAAATTTGGTTCTGATGTAGAGCAGAACAGCTGATGTGCTTTTTGTCTAGTCTGGTTATTAAAGTTGTTATCTATTGAAATGTTTTTTAGGGTTTCTTTTATAGCCACAAAATTTTCTGAAAATATTCTTATTGATTTATATTTTGCTGACCATCTTGTGTCTGATAAAAGTGGAATATTGGTCACTAATGACCTTCGCTTTGGACTTTCTCTAAAAAATTTGATAACTTCTTTAATAACACCGATACTATTTTGAATTTGCGGAACTGAATTTAGGTCATTTACAGCAAGATTTAGCCGGTGTGATGAACAGTGAAAAAATTGAGCTTTAGGATATACATTTCTAATTAATTTTTGGACCCCGTTTTCCTTTCCCGCCATAGTAGAGCACCCATCAAAACCTAATCCTACTAGCTTATCCAAATTTAGTCCGCAGTCTCTGGCAAATGTTAACAGCGCATCAGATATTGCTTGAGCTGACATTGATTTTAATGCTACAAAACCCAAGAATTCCTCTTTAACTATATTTCTTTTATCGACATATCTAACTCCGATAGATAATTGTTCAACCCCGCCAATATCTGCTGTTTCATCTGCTAACAGGGAAAACGCGTTACAGTTGTTTACTTCACTTACAATTTTATTTTTTATCACTTCACCACATATTTCAATAATTTCATTTTGACACATGTGGGATGTATATTTTGCATTTTTTCCACAGGTATTTAGATGTTCTTCTAATATTTTGTCACCACATTCCACTCTAAACCTGATAAGATCTTCGAAATTACCCTCATGGGACTCCTTGCCTCGAAGAGCGATGTCGTGCATTCCGCAAAATAATATAGAAGACATAATAGGAATCAACTTTTTTCTGTTACTTTCTACTAATAATCGATCATGCGAATTTATTTGTTCGGCTACAGTACTGGTTTTTCCAGACATTGATTTAATAAAATTTGACGATTGAAATATAGAATTTTTATGCCAAACGCTTTTTTCATGCGATTTTGCACATTCATGCAGATCTTTGTATTTTGTAAATTCTTTTTTTATAAAAGCCCCTTGAAATCCTCTCTGTACTACTGGTGTAAAAACAACGCAATTTTTGCAGAGAGCCCCTTTTAACTTTTTTGAATAAACCATCCAGTTGTAAGTTTGCATCCATTCCATCCTAAATGCCCTCTTTCCTTCAGCAACATCACTTTTAAATTTATAGTTAGAAAACGGTTTAAAAGGGTTAATTAAGAGGTTATACCTAGTCTCATCGCTTATGTTAATCATCGAAATAAAATTTCCCAAATCAAATTTTTCACATTCGATTGTTGGTTCTGATGATTCGTAGCTGAAAGCTGACTGCATATTTTCTGAATTATTACAGGAAGTACTGGCAAACGCCACTGGTAATTGGTTTGATTCTGTATTAGAATTATTTAACTTAATTTTTTTTTTCGTGTGTTGCAAGGTATCATCACTAGAGTCCTCAGACACAGGACCTTTCGTTTTAATTGAAAACTTTCTAATGTCCATAGCCTAACAATAAAACTTACCAATAAAATACAGGTCTATTCTTCACTTTGCACAAAAACGTAAAAAATTTTGTATTAAAAACAAATTTAAATCACCACAGAAAAATTGCGAGAACCGGCTTTTTTTGTTCGAGTACTGTTCCTACTGAATGTACTCAACTTAGTGGCATAAAGTAAAGTACACTCCCGACACAGCATATAGAACACACAGCAGAGACTCTTACTTGGCGGGAACAGAATGCGCAGCTATTCGCGCATACACGCCCTTCGGGATAAAACCTCTCAGATCAGTGACGAGAATGCAGAAGGAGCTAGTCGTAACCATTGTCGTACGTACTTGGGTGTTTATTAGGCTGTGCCCCCGAACCGAACATTTTATAATGGGTATTATCAATATTTATTATAGTAAAAAAGGTTCTGTACCATTTAAAATACGAAATTTATTTACTACAATTAACCAGATGTTGAAGAAAGGCTAAATTGGTCAATATAACTGGGAAAATAACCCCAGATGTGTATTACTTCTTTCTGGTTTCGCATTATTACCTACCCGATACCTCTAATGGACAGTAAAAACATGTGTATCTATGTAAAAATCACTCGACTCCTTATTCTCGGAGCTGTTCCCAAAAATATCGTCAATTTGTCCTTTTTCGGAATTGTCATGGTCTGTCCTTAAAAATCACAGGTTTTACCAACTTCTAACCGCCACCGGCATTCAACATTGCCAGTGACATAATTTTTTTTTTAATTAAAAAATAAGTAGGTAGTCAATATAACCTTGACTTAATATATTACATTTTTTAAATGTAGATTAAAATATCTAAATCTAAATGTATTTTATATACACACTGTTTAATTCTCCAGGGGGGGGGGCAGTTGCCTCCTCTTGCCCTCCCCTCACGGCGCCCATGAATGGAACTATTTTCGATTTTCAAAATGGCTTCTAATTGTATATTTCGAAAAGCGCCGTTGCCAAGCCCCCATTGTCCACACGACATGAATATCTTTTATAATTTGAATATAGGTTTACTGAAACATAATTAAATTTATTTCTGTAATTCTTTTAGTACGAATATACTTAAATTAAATTCCAAGGATTATTAACAATGATTCAATGAAACTTAACTTATTAGTATATTTTTCATTTTGCCTATTTGATGATGGTTATAGAAAGAAATATAGAAATTTATTTGCATCTGACAACATTGTAGTGTCGAACAGACTCTGACCAATGATACAAAGCGAACGCACGTGGGACAATTTGAAAACAAAAGAAGTATTAGAATGATTCTAATCTCTATTTATCGTAGCAATTTTACATTTTCTTTTTGTATAAACTGTTCAAATAAGTACAAATTTAAAAGTTAAATAAACATTGGTAAATCAAGTTCAATTTTTTGCTGTCGTAACTGCTAATAATCTAAAACATATAAGCTTAATAGAGATGCAATAATAATATTTAGGCAATAAGTAGATTTTTGTATTCTTCCATTATTTCTAGAAGTAATAAAATAAACACACCCAAATTTTACGTCCTAAGAAAGACGTCGGAAAGACGTCATTATCATAGCGTCCAGTTGACGTCAATTAAAATGATGTCATATTGACGTCGTTATCATAGACGTCCATTAAAATGACGTCTTGTAGACGTCACTTTTTGGTCGTATGACGTATGGGACCAAAAATGACCAATAATCGACGTCTTCATGACGTCAGTTACGTCATCTTGGCTACCTGGGGCCCTTCTGAACGAATGAAATTATTTGTTACCATAGTTTCATCAGATGATGAGAATCGTTCTGATTCCGAATAATTTGATTAATGGTTGATTACGAATCAACAATAATGTTTTTGTATTTGTATGCTACAGAATGGACCGTAGCTCACGAGGACGTGAGAGACCGTCAGGTTAGCCGACTGTAATCACCCTGTACGGTCGTTCAAGAAAAACACCACGTTTCACACCAAATATTTGGGTTTCGTTATCTGAAGGGCGCGGTAACATATTTATACCTAGACTGAAGGACGGGATGTTTTCGGAGACGATGAGGTGAACAAACATTCTCTGATAGAACACTGAATAATAAACTGCTCTGTTATACCATTATTTCACGCAATTATAATAAAGTTATTTCATTTCTTGATTATCATCATTTGTTATTTGAGCTAGTGTTAATAGACCAGGATAGAAGCCTTTAAAAATAATAAAAAGTGAAAAAAAATAATAGTAGGATGAAACCCATTAGAAAAGGAGGGGAATATTATAAAAATGAAAGGAAAAATAATTTACGGGCGATCTGAGGTCGGGAAGGGGAGATAGGGGTGAGTTTTTAAGGGTAAAAAACGGTTTTTATCGATTTTCGACAAAACTAAAAGTCCTATCGAAAAAAGTCAAATGGCAAAGTTGTAGGTAATAAAAAGATCTAAAATTTTGTATTCACACTTTTTTCACATAACCTCAAAATTTATGTGAAAAATTCAAAAAACCAGGCTTTTGGTTTTTTATTTTTATCTTTTACAAAAAAATTTTTTTTAACGAAATTTGGTGAAAACTTACCTTTTTATATCCCAAATACGCTGTAATTTATTTGATTAAAAATATTTATTTTTTCACCTTATTTTGAATTAATATCGAAAAAACACCCTAATTTTCAATCGAAAACTCACCCGTCAAAACATCAGCTTTTTTCACAAAGTTGGTATGTTTTCTGTTCGTTGAAATCTCTACTTTCCGATGGCGAAAAAAAAATATATGTTACTATAGTGAATCTTCTCAGAAAATGCAAAAAATCGAAAAAAAACTTGAATTCGAAATTTTTTTTTAATTGTTATAAAAAATTTTGAGCTATTTATTAAAATTAACACTTTAATTACTCGAAAAACGTTAGATCACATGTTACATTGATAAAAAAAATTCCAAATAAAAATATACTACTATAATTAACAAACAAATAAGTTAATAAAATTAATATTTAATAAGACATCCACAATATTTGGAGAAAGTTGTTGAATCTCCTTTAAATTATATGCGTAGATGTCTATTTATAACTATTTTAAGATAAATTATATACCTGAGTGACCTACGAAAAATAGTAGCCCTTCAAAAGATATTTCATGGAGAAGTGGGGAAGGGGCCTCTTACTACATACATACCTACTATTTCGTAGCAGCTGTTACAACCATTAAGAAACATTGTTGCATTTCTGCATTGTTTTTCTGGTTGCGATAAAACATCTGGATTTGCCGCAAAAGGAAAGAAAAGTATCGTCAATTCATTATTAGACGTTAAAAATTTGTCAAATCTGGCCAATGTTTTTTATAAGAAAGATGCGAGTAAAGAAGAAATAAAAAAAATGGATTACAACTAATCAAATCTATTTATAAATGTAAAAAGGAAAAAATTACACTGAATCAATTAAGGTTTCAAAAATATCAATTGGCAAAAATTAAATCATCTTTCGTTTTGGCAAACCTCCCACCCACAGAAGGAGCAGCAGAACAACATTGTTACAGGGCATATTATCAGCTTCAAACTTGGTTGGGTAACGAACAAACAGCAACACAATTATGCCCAAATTTACACAAAAAGAATTAATTCCGGAAATATTGCTCAAAACTATTTGCTGCAGCTGTGAAACTGGATGTAACAGTTTAAAATGTGGTTGCCGAAAACATGGTTTAAAATGCACAAATTTATGTTCAAACTGTCATGGTTCTGAAAATTGCTCCAATATTGAAAAAGAAACCTACGAGGAAGTTGATGATTCAGAAGAAATTGTGGATGAAGAACCAATGCAGTCTGGAAATAATGTCTGAGAGGAAGAAGGTGATAGTCATGAAGATTTCGAAGATCTACTAGAATCGGAGATGTTTGACGAGTCTAACGATGAAGAAATGCCATCAAAAAGACAGAAACTAATGGGTAAGTGATTAGAATTGAATATAAGGTATTTATGAATGATAAGATTAATGTGTTTAAAAATATTGTAATGAATAACGTAATCAGAATAAAGTATCTACATTTAATTGTACGATTTACATTTATATTTATATCTAATGAGATTTTCTATGACATAAATGTAATTAGTAATAAATAAATCAACTTTTTAATTGAAACAAATTGCAGCAATCACATTTTTTAGATGAAATTATTTATAATAATTAAAAAAAATATTTTGAATTCGAGTTTTTTTCGATTTTTTGCATTTTCTGAGAAGATTTACTATAGTAACATATATTTTTTTTCTACCGTCAGAAAATAGAGATTTCAACGAACAGAAAACATACCAACTTTTTGAAAAAAGCTGATATTTTGACGGGTGAGTTTTCGATTGAAAATTGGGGTGTTTTTTCGATATTAATTCAAAATAAGGTGAAAAAATAAATATTTTTAATCAAATAAATTACAGCGTATTTGGGACATAAAAAGGTAAGTTTTAAAAAATTCGTTAAAAAATTTTTTTTTGTAAAAGATAAAAATAAAAAACCAAAAACCTGGTTTTTTGAATTTTGCACATAAATTTTGAGGTTATGTGAAAAAAGTGTGAATACAAAATCTTTGTGATCTTTTTATTACTTACAACTTTGCCATTTGACTTTTTTCGATAGGACTTTTAGTTTTGCCGAAAATCGAGAAAAACCGTTTTTTACCCTTAAAAACTCACCCCCAAACCCTTCCCGACCTCAGTCGCCCGTAAATTATTTTTCCTTCCATTTTTATAATATTCCCCTCCTTTTCTAATGGGTTTTATCCTACTATTATTTTTTTTGGTTTTAAAAATTATCGACCCTGGTCTATAATAATAAGCAGTTATTTTCAAATAGGTAGCATACATTGTTCCAAGTAAATGAGGATCAAGTAATTTACTTGGAAGCATAATATGGAATCAGTCAAGTTGTATATACATAAGCCCTTGATATGGGTCGAACCTTACTAAGTAAGAAATTGTTTGCGATCTCCCATAAAATATGTTCAAACACACACACACATACCCTTTGTAATAGAGCCACAACGTTTACGATGTTTATTCTGATTAGTTTAGAGGGAAATTAGATATTATAAATTTCCATTTTGATGCGTTTATCTTTTATGTAGGTTCTCAGAGATACACTGTTATATTTAAAATGCCCTGCCTGTTCGAACAATACTTTTTATTCAGAATGACAGACCGCCAAGTGTTTTCTTTTTGAAAGTTAATTTTAATTTTGACGTTTAATGTCAACTGAATGAAATTCGTTAATGTCATGTTGTACCACTAAAATAGTTTTTGTAATTCAATTAATGAGTAAAAACTATATTTTTCATGTTGATGTGAATACTTATTTCATCGTGGATGTTACGATGTACATAATTTTGGTCCTACGAAGCCGATATGAACTGGTAAAGTGTAAAAGTGTCTACACTTAAATATATGCAGCTAGCACCTGGCCGGTTCCGAAAGAATTTCTTTGTAGACGATAACTACAACGAAGTAAGACTGCGAACGAAATAGGAGATAATTGGGTGAGCGGATTCCATTTTATATCCTATCATTTATTCATATTTTCGTGTTATTGAGAATACTTTGTACTTGGCATTGACATTATTTGGCTGATGAAACAGCTTGAATACCTGCTGTCCACATATAATATTCTGAATAGTTATACTGTTCTGTAGATTTTTATAGGTACCGTCGCGATTTTTTATATTATCTAAACAGTCACCTTGATTCTGTAATTTGTTCTCAGATTCAAAAAAAAACGTCTTAATACTATTAATTGTCACAATGAAGGCACAGTTAAACATTTTGACCAAAAAAAGAGGCCAAATTAAAACATCACTAACTAGATTTGAGACTTTTCTAAACAGTATAGATGTAAATAATTTAAATGAAAATATAGTCAAGGAATTAAGTAACAGACTAGACATAATAAAAGGGTGTTTCGATACGTTCAATGAAATTCAAAACGAAATAGACATACTTAATCCTGATTGCGACACAAGTGAAAATGAAAGATCATTTTTTGAAAATTTGTTCTTTTCCACAACTTCAAAAGCGGATGTTGTAATTGATAATTTTCATAAAAAATTATGTGAAAGAAAAAATAATAACCCTTCTGAAAATGGCTCTGTGATCAGCTCAGGGAGTGTTCACCGTAATATCAAACTTCCAACTATTAAACTGCCAATTTTCAACGGAAAATATGACAGATGGTTGGAATTTAGAGATTTGTTCCACGCACTTGTAGACGGCAATCACTCATTGAGTAATATTGAGAAATTCTATCATTTAAAAACATCTCTAGGGGACGAACCGCGCAAAATTATTGCTAAATTAGACATGACTTCCGAAAACTACCAAGTGGCGTGGCAGTTATTAAAGGGTCGATATGAAAATAAAAACCTCATGATACATAACCATATTAAAAGTATTTTTGAAAGACCTAAAATACAAATAGAGTCACATAGCGAACTTCGCAACCTAACAGACGCGATTAATGATCATTTACTCTCATTAAAATCACTAGGCGAAAATATAGAAGCGTGGGATCGTTTAATCATTTATATCATTACTCAAAAAATCGATGCAATTACACGACGTGAATGGGAATCCTACAAAATACAAAATGAATTACCAACGATGGTAGACATGCAAAATTTTCTGAATGAACGCTGTCAAATACTAGAAAAATTAAGTTCCGACAATCCAAATAAAAACAAAAATACCGGGATCATGAAATACGATAAATTCAAAAAACAAAATGCAAGTTACTCTTTGTACAGCGATGAGGTTAAATGTTATTTTTGTAATAATAATCATACGATGTATGTATGCGAAGCATTTTTAAAATACTCAATACCTGATAGAATCGCTGAAGCTAAAAAACGAAACCTGTGTTTGAATTGTTTTAGCCCGAAACATAAGACAGAAAAATGTCAATTTAGAAAGTGCATTAAATGTCGGCAAAAACATAATGTCCTCATACATTTGGATAATAATAATCAAGCATCCAGTCAGACAAACGCCATAACAGAAGAGTCGCACGTCAGTGATTCAAATTCAGAGTCTGTAACTCACTATACATCCTACGACGCCTGCTTTATTGTTCGACCAGTGGCGTTCCAAGTACTTTTATCAACGGCTATAGTTAATGTAAAAGCTAATAACAATACATTTAAAGCTCGAGTTCTCTTAGATAGCGGATCCCAGAGTAACTTTGTGACTGAATCCTTTTGTAATAAAGCGGGAGTGGCTATGCAACCTGTTATACATACTGTGAAAGGAGTGGGTGAAGGTTTGATTAACATCAAAAATCAAACACAGTTCGAAATTATGTCTTTGCATAACAGTTTTAATGTAGATATAAATTGTTTAGTTATTAACCAGATAACAGGTAAATTGCCAAAAGCATCGTTTGATAATAAATGTTTAAATATTCCCAATAATCTAAATTTAGCTGATCCAACATTTAATGAAACCAGTGAGATTGATATACTTATAGGTGCACATATATTTTGGCAAGTTCTAACTGTAGGTCAAAGAACTTTAGGAACAAATCTGCCTATGCTACACAATTCTAAGTTTGGATGGATAATAGCTGGGAATATTGGATGTAAGTCTGACACTTCTGTAACATATTTAGCCACTGACAGTGATAAGGAAATAAATAACTTGGTATCAAAATTCTGGACTTTAGAAAACGTAAATAATAACCATAATAAATCAATAACGTCGAAAGATAATCGATACTGTGAAGAATATTTTGAAAGAACAACAACCAAAGATGAAACAGGTAGATTCGTTGTAAGAATTCCCTTCAAAGATAACCTCTCAGAACTAGGCAGGTCAAAAGATATTGCAAAGAGTAGATTTTTTAATTTAGAAAAACGATTAATAAAAAACCGTGAGTTACGCGAACATTATATCCACTTCATGGAAGAATATAAAAATCTAGGGCATATGTCGGAACTCTCAGAAGACGAATCTGAGAAAGATGACGGGTATTTCATACCACATCATGCCGTTCTAAAATCTTCGAGTCTTACAACAAAATGTCGTGTTGTTTTTAACGCGAGTTGTCCTACTGACAGTGGACTGTCACTTAACGATGTCCAATACGTAGGACCAGCACTGCAAAATGACATTTTTGACATCCTTGCGAGATTTAGAACTCATAAATTTGTAATAGCCGGTGATATATCTAAAATGTATCGTCAGATTTTGGTAAATCCTTCAGATCAGTGTTATCAAAAAGTATTTTGGAGATCAGATATAAACAAACCACTAAAAACTTATTTACTCAGAACAGTCAGCTACGGTACAGCTGCTGCTCCTTATCTAGCTGTAAGAACGCTATTACAGATAGCTAATGAAAACGAGAAAAATGCTCCTGTAGTGAGTTCTATTATAAAAAACGACTTTTATATAGATGATCTTTTAACGGGAGCTAACACCCAAAACGAAATAGTACAAATTCAAAAAGACATTTCAGAATTACTTAAGAAGTCAGGTTTCGAACTCAGAAAATGGTTGTGTAACGACAATTCAATCTTACATAAATTTTCTGTTAATACTACTTTAGAAACAAACTTTATTACTATCGGAGACAACGAAAATAATAAAACCCTTGGCATATACTGGAATGCCAGCAACGATTTTTTACAATACTCAGTTTCCACGGCCCATGATCATACTGTTACCAAGCGGAATATATTGTCCGTAATCTGTCAGATATATGATCCATTAGGACTGATAAACCCTATTATCGTTTTCGGAAAACTGTTTATCCAAGAGCTCTGGAAGTTGAAACAATCTTGGGACGCAGAAGTTCCTGAGCCATTGAAACAAAATTGGTTAAAATTCCAAGAAAATCTAATTCAAATAAACAATTTCAAAATTCCTCGAAATTGTGTCTGCTCTGAATACTCCGTTATAGAAATCCATGGGTTTTCCGATGCGAGTGAGAAAGCCTATGGAGGAGTTCTTTATATAAGATGTTTAATAGCCAATCGTGGATATTTTGTTAGTCTACTATGTTCAAAGTCGCGAGTAGCTCCTCTAAAGCAAATAAGCCTTCCCCGGTTGGAATTATGTGGTGCTGTCCTATTAGCTAATTTAATGGATAAAGCTTGTAATACACTGAAAATTGATTTTCATAATACGTTTTATTGGACAGACTCAACAATCACTCTATCATGGATCAAAGCCGAACCCACCGTATGGAAAACATTCGTTGCTAATAGAGTCAGCGAAATTCAAAACTTGTCTGATGTTAACAATTGGTATCATGTCAGAGGGACAGAGAACCCCGCAGATCTTCTATCCAGAGGTGTTCTTCCTCAAAATCTAGAGTTTTGCACACTATGGTGGCATGGCCCACCATTCTTATTAACCGACAACACTTCTTGGAATGGTACCAGCAAAATCAATTACGATATAGATATTCCTGAAAGAAAAACAGTATCTTCAGCCCTGATAACAGTTTCTAATTTCGATTGCATTCTAGCTTTAATTAACCATATCTCAAATTTCTCCAAATTACTGCGAATAACTGCATTTGTTCAAAGATTTATCTATAACATTAAATCACAAAATGTCGCACGGCATCTAGGCTCGTTAAAAATTTCTGAGCTAGACAATGCACTTCTTCTTCTAATCAAAACTGTTCAGCTGAACTGCTTTCGTAAAGAATATCTCTGCTTACGCAACGGAAAAGATCTTCCCAAAGATAGTAAAATCTTGAACTTAAAACCATTTCTTTGTAATGAAATTATTCGAGTCGGCGGGAGACTTGTTAATTCTGAAGGTTCGTTTGATAAGAAACATCAAATCCTTCTACCAAAAAATAATCATTTAACGGAAATTCTAATAAGAAATTACCATATAAACTTGTTGCATTGCGGTTCGCAAATGTTATTATGTTCAGTTCGCGACAGGTTCTGGCCCATTGACGGCAGAAATATTTGCAAAAAAATCATACGCACTTGTGTGAAATGTTTTCGCGTAAAACCCATTCCAACTAATTATATAATGGGTAATCTACCTCCTAATCGTGTTAATCCATCCTTCCCGTTTCTCAATGTCGGCATAGACTATGGAGGTCCGTTTCTAATTAAAGACCGAAGAGGCCGCGGATGCAAAACTTCGAAATGCTACATTTCCTTGTTTGTATGCATGTCTAGTAAAGCAATCCACCTTGAGTTGGTTACAGGCCTTACTACCGAAGCCTTCATAGCTTGCTTCAAACGTTTTATGTCACGAAGAGGTAAACCACAGAATATATATTCAGACAATGGTTCGAACTTTGTTGGAGCCAAAAACACAATAAATGACTTGTATACCTTTTTAAGCCAGGAATCTGAAACAATTAGTAGTATATTATCTACAGATCGAGTAAAATGGCATTTTATCCCAGCCAACTCACCCTCTTTCGGTGGACTGTGGGAAGCAGGTATCAAAAGCTGTAAGTTTCATCTTAAAAGAGTAATTGGTGACTCCACCTTTACTTATGAGGATTTTTCTACTGTTCTTTGCCAAGTGGAAAGCATTCTCAATTCTCGTCCATTATGCCCGCTTTCCAATGATCCTCAAGACTTAGTCCCACTTACTCCCGCTCATCTCCTGATTGGTCGCTCACTAATCGCTATCCCCGAGGAAGATCTAACGTCAGTCCCGTCAAACCGATTAGACCAGTACCAACACATACAAGTCGCAGTGCAGTCTTTCTGGAAACGATGGAGTAAAGAATATCTATCCGAACTCCAAGTAAGAGCGAAGTGGAAATCTTCCACCAACGTCCAGATAAAACCTGATCTGCTAGTGCTGCTTAAAGACGACAAGCTACCACCCCTCAGATGGTCTCTGGGGCGGATCGTCAACACATACCCTGGAGACGATGGACTTGTTCGAGTTGTAGACGTCCAAACTGCTAATGGACTTTATCGTCGTGCCGTAAATCGGCTGTGTATTCTTCCTCATGAACTTTAGTTGAAAACAGTGTTTCAAGGTGGCCGGGATGTTCGAACAATACTTTTTATTCAGAATGACAGACCGCCAAGTGTTTTCTTTTTGAAAGTTAATTTTAATTTTGACGTTTAATGTCAACTGAATGAAATTCGTTAATGTCATGTTGTACCACTAAAATAGTTTTTGTAATTCAATTAATGAGTAAAAACTATATTTTTCATGTTGATGTGAATACTTATTTCATCGTGGATGTTACGATGTACACTGCCATTAACTGATTTTCAATGGTTAGAAGAGATTGTTGAACAGTCATTGAAAAGTTAATTAAAAAATTAAATGGTTAGAAACAAATAATTCACAATAAAAACAGCGTGTGTCGACCATAGATCATTGGTTCTCAAACTTTTTTGGTGACGGAACCCTTTTGGAAAGCGAAATCCTTGACGGACCCTGTTTTTAAAAATGTATTCTTTATTCTTCTTATTATTTCGCCGTCTCCCGTCGGAGGTTGGCGATCCAATTGGCAATCATTATTCTGGATGTAGCGGCTCTGAAGATGTCAATTGAGGTAGATCCAAACCATTTTCTTGAGTATTTCAGCCAGGAGTTCTGTCTTCTTCCCACTGATCTTTTTCGTTCAATGATCAGTCTCAAGAGTTCATACCTTTCGCCTCTCATTATGTGGCCAATATATCTCGTCTTTCTCTCCTTAACAATCTGCATCAGTTCTTTTCATTTTTTCATCCGCGCAAGGACTTCCGTGTTGGTGATTTGCTGCACCCACGATATTCTTAACATACGACGGTATAGGTACATCTCAAACGCGTGCAGCTTTTACTCTGTAGACGCATCGAGAGTCTATTCTTCACTGCCATATAACAAGGTTGAAAATATATAGCATCTGATCATGCGCATTCGAAGTTTTAGGCTCAGTTCGCGTCTCGTGAAAAATTGCTTCATATTAATAAATGTTTTTCTGGCCTGCTCAATTCGTGCTTTTATTTCGATCTTGGGGTCGCACTGATTATTAATGATAGTCCCCAGGTATCTGAATGAATTTACTTGTTCTACCTGTATATCGTTAATGGACAAATTGGCAATTATATTTGTCTTTGAAAAAACAAGAAGCTTAGTTTTAGACACATTCATGAGTAGCCCATGCCGCTCACTATGGCTTACTATACGGTTCATTAAGTCTTGTAAATCGGCCAGATTATCTGTCAGCACAGCACAGTCGTCGGCGTACCTCAGATTGTTAACAACGACTCCTTTGATTTTGATTCCTTTTTGGACCCCTTGCAGCGCTTCTCTAAATATAGTCTCAGAATACAAATTAAACAGAAGTGGTCACAGGATACAACCTTGCCTTACTCCCCTCTTTATTGTATGTAACGGTTCACTGAGACAGCCGGTATACAGGACTTGATAAAAGTGGCAAGGTCGTATATAAATTTTAACTAATTTACGGCAAATGGTTCCTACATATAGGCAATCAATATCACACCAGAGATTGGAAGGTCTTATTCCAGGCAATTGAGTCATAAATGGCAATATGGGGCAAATTGTGAGTTGTGTACAAACGTCGCTGAGCAACAGTAGACCTATTACATGTTACTTTCTTAATTTTAACAATAATAACGAATATAATAATTTAAATCTTGGCCGGGTACTAAAATACGAGAGATGGGAAGCCATTTTGATAGTTCAGGGCTCTGATGGAGTGTGCCTCATAAGACCTAAGGTAAACTATAGATTATTATACTAAACTTAAAATAATTAAAAAAGGGACGTAACTTGTCTTACAGGCAAACTCGGTACCGACGTTGCCGCCCACGTTGTATCAAGGTAGACATGAATTGCACAACTAAGCTTTAATAAAAAAATAAGAGAGCGAGCTACCAGTTGTTTTATGTGATGCCATAATACGAAGGGTAAATTGATTTAAATTTTGTTATTCATTTGATTTATTGGTCTAATGGAGAGCATGAGAACTCTTACTCCCGTTGGGTTCCGGATTGAATTAAACAACAAAAATATACGAAATTTGCACCTTACAAATAACCTGCTAAAATCATCTCCTCCAAAAACTGTGAATAGATTATGTGGAACACAGTAATGCAACTTCTATGGTGTGAAACCTTTTCCTATATTTAACAGATGACATGCAAATAAAATTCAATGTCTCAAAATTTAGTTACTATAATTACCAACAAACATAAAATCAAAAAACATTATAAACTGTGAAGAAAACTTACATATACCAAATATTATTATACATCTAAAAATTATCAATGTGTAATTTGGCCAAATTAGTGAATTTTGTCTGAATTTATTATGGTTAACCAGATAAATTGTTGAAATAAGTTACACTTGCTTATAATGTTTTTATTACGTTAATTAATGATTTAATGAAGTATTTTATCACTATAAAGTAATTACTTTCTGAAAATTCATATAGCGTCCCCTCTCAAATTTTAACTGCATATATTTCTTATAAATTACTAATAATTCCGAATATTTTGTTCTTAAAATGTTTAATATATAGTTATTCAACGTTTGCAATATGTTTTGACTCTGATTTCTAATAATTTCCAAATATTTTTCATAAAATTTATAAAAATTTCTTACATGCGTCCATCTCCCTTAGCATCACCACACCAACCTTTTGTTTTCCAAATCAACAAACTTTTTGTTGATAGCTTTGTTATTTTTAAACAAAACACTCACAACTTACTAGATATAATACAATCTGTTTTATCTAATGTTTGATATTTCGTTTAATGTCTTTATATATTACTATTGTTATTTATTGTTCATGTGAAATTTCAAATTAATTCACTATTCCTATTTACATATGCAATATTTCAAAAATCTACCTTATTTTAATAAACAAAAATTATATCTATCCGACTTTAAATTCCAATATACAATCTCAAATGTTCAAATACCTTTCATAATGCCATTCAATTAAATTCTTACTCATTATTACATATTTATCTAATATAAACTTGGTCTTTTATTTGATTCAGTCATCAAATTTTTCAAATATCCTCATTGCTTTTCAAATAATCAATAGTTCACAGACATAAATCATTCTATGGTTGAATATATTTCTGCTATCAGTGTTCTTTGCTAACTGACATGAAGTTTTTAATTGACACTTCAGTTATTTCTTTTTGATATAAACATTGCAATTTTGTTGATATATTGTTATCAAATATTCTATTTATTATTGTCTGATAATAATTTATTTTCTTTTTAGATTCAATGTTGGATATTCGAAATACTAGATTCAAATTATTATTTACGCTGTTGACAAGAAAATGAGTTTATAATTTATTAAGGACATGATTTAAATTTTATGAAAATAATGCTGTTTACATTCTGAAATCCTAAGGTCAATAATTTCCATATTAATTATATATTTCTTTAGTTATGTAGCATAACTGATATCATAGATGTTCAATTCAATAGGAGATATATATTCTTCTCATATTATCACCATTAGACAAGATAATTCCAGCTGTGTGAAGTGAGTAATCTCCACCTGTTACTCAACAAAGTTGCAAATTTCATACATTTGTGTCTCATTCTCTTTACTACTTCTTACGAAATTGAATTCAATTTATGGTTTAACATCAATGTATAAAATTTTTGAAAATGCTCCAAATTAGAGAGCGAAACGTCAAATAAAAAAATATTGTAGTAATGTTGCTTATAAGCTGTGTTGTAACAGTTGTGACCTCTCATATATTGGTCAAACCTCCCAAAAAATGTCTAGCCGTGTATCCCTCCATAAAACTGATATAAGGTTACATCCTGAAAGATGTTCTCTGGCTAATCATGTCTCCTCGTTGGATCATGTCATTGATTTTGAAGGAGTTAAAATCCTTTCTCGTGAGAGAAGTTATAACAAAAGATTGTTTTTGGAAATGGCATTCATCTTCCAAGAAGAAGGTTGTATGAATAGGAAGACTGACATTCAGAATTTGAGTAATCTCTACTCCCTCCTCCTAACGCTTGATAAGCACAATTGTCTTCATATTAATAACAATAATAATAATAATAATAATAATAATAATAATAATAAGGTAAGGCTGTGGATACTCTTAAAATCAGTACATCTGCAATTGGAAAGATGCAGAAAACAGCTATTCTTGGCACTTGCACCATTGTAAGGAAAGTACTGGGAAAATAACGCTAAAAAGTGGAAGGTCAAACATGCTTTGATAGATTTATATCTGTATATTTGAATAAACCACACTCAGACCAAAAGGCCTGAGTTTATGTAAATTGCCTTAAGAAGAGAACTAGTTAAAATAATAATAATAATAATGATATAATTGACTGTCTCGACCCTTACTTCGTGGAATATGCTGATATTAGTGTTTTTAAATGAAACTCAAGGTCTCTAGTTAATTCCACAATATAATACAAGTTATTGAAAATTCTAAAAAATTGACAATTGTTTCGATAAATCAATGTCATCGTCAGATAATATTAATAATTTTCACTAGGTTCCTACTTGTGTCATCATGGTAGGTGTTCCCCCTTTATTAAAAGATCCATAATAATATTAATAATAATAATAAATAACATCAATAATCACATATTAATTCTCGTTAATGTGAATTTCATTGAAATGATATTTCACAACAGTTCCATAATTTTGGTACCACCCCGGTATTCTCTTGAAAGTTTCAATTCGATTGTTTCAGTGTCTCGCGTCATTGCAAAGATCGATTCTTTTCATTCATTTAGTAATGATGAATGCTGTACTTAACCTGACATTTTCAGTTTCCGCCATTATTCTCACAAGTCCGCGTGGGTGTGTGGATTTTCGATTTTAATGTTTTACCTTTTTACTTTTTAATAATGTTTTAAATTTTAACCAGTAGTAGGCAAATATATTGCCGACTGGACCTATTTCTTAAATGACTTGCTGTTGTACACTTTTCCTGTATTCAAGATCTATGATGCAATCTCGATCAATGTAAGTTGTAGAAATGTTTGTAAGAACACTTTTTATAATTTATATTTTTCTTTCATTATTGTAGTTCCCTGATGATGTAAATAAAGATTTACGAAAGCTTGGAGAATTGAATAGAGTGTATTTTTCTTCTTTTGCTGCAATCCCCAAAAATATATTTTTCAATTTGTGTTCTAATTGATCAGCAACGATCACGGCGTTTTTCGCTTTTCAGCTATATATAATATATATATATATATATATATATATATATATATATATATATATATATTATAATTAACACTTTAAAGCGACAAATTCTATTATGATTGTGATAATTTCTATGTACACAATTTATTTTAAAATAACTTTTGATATTTGAAGTGTATTGGTATTTATTCAATAAGTTTTTTAGACGCCAATTTACCATCAATAGGTAAATAAAATTTAATATAATTATCCAGACTTAATTAAAATTATCATAAGAGAAATAATGTAAATCTATATGCTCCGGCTATATATAAGACCTCTTATTTTCAGGGAGTCGATTCTTAGAAAAAAAAATGCAGTGTCAAATATATCTTTTGTTTTATATTTCTTTTTTAAAAAAAAATATATATACATATTCTAAATTTCAATTCAAGAAATACCCTGTATGTTAATTTTCTCTAATTTGACCGAAATTTATTATATTCAAAATTATACCAACACAATTTCTAAATTCTATAATAAAAACTCTTACCTTTTTTTTATACAGGACTGCTTCTTTTGAATTCCTCAAATAAAGATCTTTGTTCTCGATAATTCCAATACTTAGCTTACCTTATGAAGAAAATCTATTAAAATTACAATTAACTAAACAAAATTTCTATATCTAATGATCCAATAATTAACAAAATAATTTCAATAATATACAATCAAATTATCTAGATCTTTCTCAAGTTATCAATTAATTAACAAAATTCAATAATTACTTAACTTTGAATAAACTACTATAAAATTACCTTGATCTTCTTTAAGAGAAATTATTCTACTTCTGTTCATATAATGTTCGATTTTCAAATTATTTATTAGAGTCTCAAATTATTTGTTTTGTTCAGTATCTTCCATATATGTTTTTATTTATGTATATTAACTGTGTAATATTTATCTCACGTGTTGTTTCACCAGTCTTCAATCATTCCATAATATTTGCTCTCTGTTTTTCCATATAATGTTTTAATTTTCAAATTATTTATTATATTACTCGTATTGATTATATTCTTGTTAATTTTCAATCTCTGAATCGTCTTCAAACTATCTTATTGTTAGTTTTCTTTCTTTTCGGGATAAAAAGCTTCCGTCACCAAATATGTCTCTCCTCACGTCCTTCCTTAGTTTCCTTAAAGGCTTATTCAGATACATTTTTATTTTAATCAATGTCATGTATTGTCAAACTCAGATTTTATTCGATGGAAATTAATAGATCAACTACCATCAATACAACCGCATTGAACATATCATTTTCCTTTCTAATCATAACAATTCTCAATTAAGACACTTCTTATTTCCTACTTCCGTATACTTTTTCAGACATTAACACCAGTTTCACAGCTTTTTGTAATTCCTACACTAATAAATTTCTCGGTACACTCAAAATTATGTTTCTCACAATACCACTTTCTTTCAAATAATTAAATATTAAATATGTGATCAACACATGTCACTACAATGGTGGGACAACCTGTATGTGACATTATATATATATATATATATATAAATTCACTTAGGTTCTTCAACCTTCCGATAATATTTAGAATTATATCTTCTTGGGTTCAAAGGTTGTGGAATGAAACATATATATTAGTTAAAATATATTTTCGAATAAAGACTTATCAAACTTGACGTTTCGCTCTTATTTTAGGAGCATTTTCAAAAGAATATGTATAAATATTAAAATTGAATTACATAAAATACAGTTATTGTAAAAATTATTTTGAAAAAGTCAATAAAATGTCATGAAGTGTCAATAGTAATAGAATACCTACCTTAGATATTTACGCAACGATATTATGTTTGGAGTGATGAAAATAAATTAATTAATTAATTTGTAATAAATTTGACTCAAGTTTTTTATGTCTTGTTTGTCATTTACTGATAATTTATCTTGTTTTATATATATCATTTCTTTGATTTTGAGTTTTTGATAATTTGTGTCTTGTGTTAAAATTTTTGTGTTTTTGAAATCGAACTCATGATTTTCGTTATGTTCATGTTTGTGTAGTGCTGTGGATGCATTTTTAGTGTATTTATGGCCGTTTATTCGGCTTTCTAGATATTGTGTAGTCATTCTTACATAATTTTTTGAACAGTTTAAGCATGGTATGGAGTATATAACATTTGATTTCTTATTATTTTTAGTTTTGCTTTTTAATTTAGTAAATAGTGATGATAGTGTATTATTTGGTTTATGGCATATTTTGATATTATGTTTAGATAATATATATTTTAGTTTTTCTGATAATTGATTCGTATAAGGTAGAGCTATATATATATTTTTTTCGTGGTTCAAAGTTGTTAGTGAATTTGGTTTTATATTGTTGTTGTAGTATTTGTACGTACGTTGTTGAATAATTTTATTTATTTGATTTGAAGGATAGTGATTATTTTCTAAAACAATCTTAAGTTTTTTAATTATTTCAGGACGATATTTAGGTGAAGTTAGTTTTATAGCTCTATCTATCAATCCTATAATAACACTATTTTTTTGTATTTTTGGATGGCATGAATTATAATTTAGATATCGTCCTGACCAAGTTTCTTTTGTATATAATTTAGTTTCAATTTTATTATCATTGGTTTTCATTAGTGTCATATCTAGAAAATTTATATTATTGTTTTTTTCAATTTCTATGGTAAATTGTATTTTAGAGTTAAAAGAATTAAAAATATTGAGGAATTCATTACATTTGTCTTCTGGAATAGCAGCTAAACAGTCGTCAACATAGCGTTTGAAGAATAATATATCAAATTTTATATGTTCTAATACTTTCTCTTCTACATATTCCATTACAATTTGTGCTAAACTAGAGGAAATTGGAGATCCCATTGTACAACCATTTAGTTGTTGAAAGAAAGTATCATTATATTGAAAATAATTATTGGTTTGAATAAGCATAATACCTTCTATAAATTCATCATAGGTAAGTGATGTGTGTTGTTTTATTTCATTCCATTTTTCTTTTAAAACATGTTTTATTAAGTCATTTGGGATATTTGTGTACATTGAGATAACATCTAAGGATATGATTTTATAATTATTAGGAATATGTATTGTATCTAAAAATTCTTTCAGCATAAATGAATCTTTTATATAAAAATTATTTTTAGTTAATTTTGATAAAATGTTTGTTAGATATTTAGATAGTTTGTAAAATGGTGATTGAATATATGATACTATTGGTCGCATTGGTAAATTTTGTTTGTGTAATTTGGGTAGTCCATATATTTTTGGAGGTATTGCATTATGTGTTTGTAGTTTTTTAGCTTCGTTTGTATTAATGGAACCATTATTTAAAAGTTTTTTTATGAATGTATTGTTCTTGTTTTGAAATGAAGTGGTTTTGTCTGATTTTATTTTTTGATAAACATGTTTATCATTCAATAACTCTATCATTTTATTATTATATTCATCTGTGTCCATTATTAATGTTTTATTACATTTATCTGGTTGTAAAATTGTAATTTGAGGATTACATTTGATGAATTCTTTAGTTTTCTTCAACTTTTTTTGGATGTTTTTCTGAGTTTTATTGATTTTCTGAGTTTTATGATGTCGTAGTTTTATTTTATGGTTAGTGATAACATTGACTACATCAAACAAGACATAAAAAACTTGAGTCAAATTTATTACAAATTAATTAATTAATTTATTTTCATCACTCCAAACATAATATCGTTGCGTAAATATCTAAGGTAGGTATTCTATTACTATTGACACTTCATGACATTTTATTGACTTTTTCAAAATAATTTTTACAATAACTGTATTTTATGTAATTCAATTTTAATATTTATACATATTCTTTTGAAAATGCTCCTAAAATAAGAGCGAAACGTCAAGTTTGATAAGTCTTTATTCGAAAATATATTTTAACTAATATATATGTTTCATTCCACAACCTTTGAACCCAAGAAGATATAATTCTAAATATTATCGGAAGGTTGAAGAACCTAAGTGAATTTATATAATTTGCAAGGGTCTAAAGTGCAAAATAAGAAACAAAACATGCCATTCTATGAAGAAATACGTAAGAATTATGGAACAACAATTGTGACATCCATGAAATCCATAACCAATTCATTGAGGAAACTTGCTAACCAAAAAAATAGACGTATATTTCTATTGAGATGTAAAAACACAGGAATCCAACCAAATTTTTTGAATTTTGATATATCACATATTAATGTAACAGGTACGTACCTTAGAAAGAAATTCAACGATATTATAAACACAACAAAATCAAAACTTTTAAATCTAAATATTACTGAATCAATTCAAAATATAAAAAAGTTAGAAAAAACTATCAATTACGAAACTAATAATTTGAAAAATAGCATTCCTGAAGTCTTAATAAATACATTTTGGAATCTAGAAAAAATAAAATACGAGAAACAGTTTCAAAAAATAAAGGAAAATAATTTAAAAAAGTTTCATAAACTAGTAAATAACTCCACACAAGATACAATTAAAATAAATTCTGATCAATGGCTTGAAAATATCTCTAACACATATATACCAAATGATATAGTAGAAGTATTAGCATTAGGTAAAAATTTCGCACTTCCATATAAAAATGAAAATGAAATACCATACACAGAATACATTGCAAGTATTGAATCTGCTATAATGCATAAATCAGAACAAATAAAAGATGATATTAGGGCTGATGTAGTCAATGTTATCACTAACCATAAAATAAAACTACGACATCATAAAACTCAGAAAATCAATAAAACTCAGAAAAACATCCAAAAAAAGTTGAAGAAAACTAAAGAATTCATCAAATGTAATCCTCAAATTACAATTTTACAACCAGATAAATGTAATAAAACATTAATAATGGACACAGATGAATATAATAATAAAATGATAGAGTTATTGAATGATAAACATGTTTATCAAAAAATAAAATCAGACAAAACCACTTCATTTCAAAACAAGAACAATACATTCATAAAAAAACTTTTAAATAATGGTTCCATTAATACAAACGAAGCTAAAAAACTACAAACACATAATGCAATACCTCCAAAAATATATGGACTACCCAAATTACACAAACAAAATTTACCAATGCGACCAATAGTATCATATATTCAATCACCATTTTACAAACTATCTAAATATCTAACAAACATTTTATCAAAATTAACTAAAAATAATTTTTATATAAAAGATTCATTTATGCTGAAAGAATTTTTAGATACAATACATATTCCTAATAATTATAAAATCATATCCTTAGATGTTATCTCAATGTACACAAATATCCCAAATGACTTAATAAAACATGTTTTAAAAGAAAAATGGAATGAAATAAAACAACACACATCACTTACCTATGATGAATTTATAGAAGGTATTATGCTTATTCAAACCAATAATTATTTTCAATATAATGATACTTTCTTTCAACAACTAAATGGTTGTACAATGGGATCTCCAATTTCCTCTAGTTTAGCACAAATTGTAATGGAATATGTAGAAGAGAAAGTATTAGAACATATAAAATTTGATATATTATTCTTCAAACGCTATGTTGACGACTGTTTAGCTGCTATTCCAGAAGACAAATGTAATGAATTCCTCAATATTTTTAATTCTTTTAACTCTAAAATACAATTTACCATAGAAATTGAAAAAAACAATAATATAAATTTTCTAGATATGACACTAATGAAAACCAATGATAATAAAATTGAAACTAAATTATATACAAAAGAAACTTGGTCAGGACGATATCTAAATTATAATTCATGCCATCCAAAAATACAAAAAAATAGTGTTATTATAGGATTGATAGATAGAGCTATAAAACTAACTTCACCTAAATATCGTCCTGAAATAATTAAAAAACTTAAGATTGTTTTAGAAAATAATCACTATCCTTCAAATCAAATAAATAAAATTATTCAACAACGTACGTACAAATACTACAACAACAATATAAAACCAAATTCACTAACAACTTTGAACCACGAAAAAAATATATATATAGCTCTACCTTATACGAATCAATTATCAGAAAAACTAAAATATATATTATCTAAACATAATATCAAAATATGCCATAAACCAAATAATACACTATCATCACTATTTACTAAATTAAAAAGCAAAACTAAAAATAATAAGAAATCAAATGTTATATACTCCATACCATGCTTAAACTGTTCAAAAAATTATGTAAGAATGACTACACAATATCTAGAAAGCCGAATAAACGGCCATAAATACACTAAAAATGCATCCACAGCACTACACAAACATGAACATAACGAAAATCATGAGTTCGATTTCAAAAACACAAAAATTTTAACACAAGACACAAATTATCAAAAACTCAAAATCAAAGAAATGATATATATAAAACAAGATAAATTATCAGTAAATGACAAACAAGACATAAAAAACTTGAGTCAAATTTATTACAAATTAATTAATTAATTTATTTTCATCACTCCAAACATAATATCGTTGCGTAAATATCTAAGGTAGGTATTCTATTACTATTGACACTTCATGACATTTTATTGACTTTTTCAAAATAATTTTTACAATAACTGTATTTTATGTAATTCAATTTTAATATTTATACATATTCTTTTGAAAATGCTCCTAAAATAAGAGCGAAACGTCAAGTTTGATAAGTCTTTATTCGAAAATATATTTTAACTAATATATATGTTTCATTCCACAACCTTTGAACCCAAGAAGATATAATTCTAAATATATATATATATATATTATTATTATTTTTTATCTTATTTTAGTTATTTTTATTTATAATTTATCTGTGTTTTTAACTTTGAGAAATTAAAGCTCAGGGTAAGTTTAGTTATATTTTATTATTGATTTAATGGTTTAATGGAGAGCATGAGAACACTTACTCTCGTTTGGTTCAGGATAAAATTAAACAAGAAAATATATGAAATCTGCATCCCACAAACAACCTGCGAAAATCATCTCCATCAACGCTGTGAATCGATTATATGAAACACAGTAATTCAACCTATGTGTTATGAAACCTTGCCCTGTGTTTGGCAAATGACATGTAAATGAAAATCAACAACTCAAATTTAGTTCCTATAATTATCCAACAAACGTAAAATTGAAAAGCATCATAAGCAGTAAATAAAATTTATGTTAAAACAAATATAATACAGTGCAAATTACAAATACCAACTATTATTCTATACCTAAAATTATTATTGTGTAATTTGACCAAATTTATGAATTACGTTTGAGTTTAATATGGTTAACCAAATAAATCGTTAAAAACACTAACCTGACCACAACACTGGAAAGTCTCTAGTATATTCTATTGATGTGGAATCTTCTGTACCAAAGCTGGATCTCCTTCAATCTTGTAGTTACAAACTCTATAGTTTGTATGGCAGGTAAGTTCGTAAATTCTTGTTAAATCACTTAGATATGTTTGCTTATAATGTTTATGTTACGATGATAATGGTTTAGGAAACGTATTTTCTCATTATAAAGTGATTACTTTTTGAAAATTCGGGTAGCGTCCCCTCTCAAATTTAAAATGTTTATATTTCTCACAAATTCTTATTACTTCCAAGTATTTTCTTTTCAAAATGTTCAATGTATATTGATTAAATGTTTGCAATGTCTTTTGACTTTAATTTCTAATAATTTCCCAAATATCTTTATAAAATTTTCTTACATGCGTCCTTCTCCATTAGCTTCGCTTCACCAACCTATTGTTTTTCAAATCAACAAACTTTTTGTTGTCCGCTTTGTTATTTTTAAAACAAAAAACTTACTACATACTAGATAGAATATGCTTTGTCTTATCTAATGTTTTATATGTCGATAAATGTCTTTATATTTTTCTATGATTATGGATTGTTGATGTCAAACTAATTTACCATTCCTATTTACATACTCATTATTTCAAAAATCTACCTTATTTTAATTAACAAAATTATATCTATTTGACTTTAAATTTCAATATCAATCCATATACAATCTAGAATGTTCAAATATCTGTCATAATGCCTTTCAATTAAATCTTTACTCATCATTACATATTTATCTATTACAAACTTGGCTCTTTATTTATTTCAGTCATCATATTTTTCTATTATCAATATTTCACAAACATAAATAATTCTATGGTAGAATCTACCTCCACATTCAGTGTATTTCATTAACAGACATGAAATTTTTAGTTGTCACTTCAGTTATCTCCTTTTTAATATAAACATTACACTTTTGTTGGTATATCATGATCTAACATTCTATTTATTATTGTCTGATAATAATTTATTTTCTTTTCAGATTCATTGTTAGATGTTCGAAATACTGGATACAAATTATCATTTGCTATAGACAAGGAAATGAGTTTATGATTTGTTAGGATATAATTAAAATTTTATGTAAATAATGCAGTTTATAATCTGAAATCCTAAGGTAAATAATTTTACTATTACTTATGTATCTCTTCCGTTTTGAAGCATAACTAATATAATAAATGTTCAATTCAATAGAAAATATATATTCTTCTTATATTATAATCATTAGAAAAGATAATTCCAGCTATGTGAAACAATTAATTTCCATCTGTTACTCTACAAGGTTGCAAATTTCATACTTTTGTGTTCCATTCTTTTTACTGTTTCTTACGATAAGTTCAATATATATATATATATATATATATATATATATATATATATATATATATATATATATATATATATATATCATAGGTATATCATAAAGAAGTTCACCCCGAAGGAGAACAGTGAGTAGGAACAGTTAAACTAAAAACATTGGAAAATGGCTCGTTTGATTAATCCCCAATTGTTATTTGTTTTTTATATGTCATAAGTTAAATTGTAATTTTTTTATATCAATTTTAGTGTGAACAATCTACAGCTGTGGGTTGGGAAATTGCGCAATATTTTATGCAATCAATTTTATTCAATCGTCCTCATATATTATGATATAACCGAATGTAAATTCTAATTCGTAGATGCCGAAGCTTGTTTAGTATGTAAGTTATTTTCTTCGCAATTTCTATTAAATTTCTACCTCATCTTCGCTTGACCTATTTTATTGTCCCCTTCCTCAGGCGATTTTTCGCCATGCCGCCCTAGCTTGCTAATAAGATAAATCTTCTTCAACGATTCGTTATTTGTTTATTTTTAGTCTACAAAGTAAAACCAGTATTCCGAACCAAATTTCTCCGCTGGGCTAGTTGTGGGTACTAGGGTCTAGAAAAAAGGGCCTCTGATGTTGATTGCTCAATTTTAACGTCTGCTGTTTGGTGCCAGTACAACTATGAAATGATTATGGTCTCTTTTTTATCTATTCCCGTTGCTTGAAGAATTTCCAATAGTTTGTCATGCTTAACGCAATCAAACGCTTTTTTGTAATCAATGAAACATGAAAATAGATTCACGTTCATATCTCTGCATCTTTGAGTTAAGACGTTTAGAGAGAACAGTGCTTCCCGTGTACCCACACCATTCCGAAATCCAAACTGACAGTCATCTACCTGACTTTCGCATTTTTTGTAGATGCGCGTATGAATTATTCTTAAAAATACTTTAAGAACATGAGACATTAAGCTGATCTTTCGATATTCGTCACATTTTGATGCGTTGTTTTTCTTTGAAAGTGTTGTAAACGTTGACCTGAGCCAGTCTGAGGGTATAGCACTTGTTCTATAAACACTGTTAAGTAGTGAAGTTAATAGGTTCAGTCCGGCTCCTTCTTCGCCTGCTATAAGTTTTACTACTTCTGCGTGTGTCTTATCTGGGCTGGTTGCTTTTCTGTTTTTTTTGGGTTTTTATAGCATAGATGACTTCCTCTTTCATTACGTCGGGTCCCCTTTCATTTATTTAATCGTCGGTTGTTGGTGACAATTCTGGTCTATTGTCATTGAACAGGTCTTCGATATATTCTTTCCATCTTTTAAGTTTGGCTTCAGTTTCTGTTATTATTTCGTTGCTATTGTCCCTTAGTATTGAAACTGGTGTTTTTTGCTTCGATTTGTCATTTCTTTGACTTTCTTGTGTAAGTTGAAAGAGTCGTGTTTCTTTGGAGTTTTTCGATTTCAGAGCATTTCTCTGATAGCCACTTTTCTTTTGCTTCTTTGCATTTGATCTTAACTGCCCTATAGAGTCTTTTGTATTCCACTGGATTTTGTTTTTGTGTCCTCCTTTCTGACATTAGATCTAATATTTCAGAAGTTATCCATTTCTGCTTCTTATTATATGTCACGCAACCAATTTCTTTTTCTAGAGTTTCTATTATAGCAGTTTCTACGTTGCCCCAAACCGTTTCTATCTCTGTTGGCACTGACCTTTCAATTTTTTTCATTTTGTTCTCAAGTCCTTCCCTTATAACACGTTTTATTTCTTGATTTTTAAATTTGTCAACGTCTATCTTTTTGCCTGTCTGTATTTTTGTACTTTTTGAAAGCACTGCATTTTGAAATTCATTAACATCGGGTTATGGTCGCTGCCGATATCTGCACCGGGATACGTTTTTACAGATTTAACATATTCTTTAAAATCTGGTTTCTGATTTTCTTTTCTTTTGTGTGTCTAGGAGAGGACCATGTATATAGTCGCCTAGGGTGCAGTTTGAAAAAAGTATTTGTTATCATGAGGTTCTGTTCATTGCAGAACTGAACCGGTCTGTCACCCCTCTCGTTTCTTACACCAAGGCCATAAGCTCCCACGTGATCGCCATCCGCCCCCTCGCCTATTTTGGCATTTAAGTCACCAAGTACTATTGTTATTTCGCCTTTTCTGGAGATGCGCATTATTTCCTCTAATTTGCCGTAAAACTGCTCTATTGCATCGTCGGGTCTGTCATTCGTGGGGGCATAAGTTTGAATGATGTTCATAATTCTGTGAGTTGTTTTTAGTTTTATCATCATGATTTTGTCTTTCAAAGGTAAAAAGTCCGTGACTGATTGTGACACTTTGTCCGTAAGGAACACAGCAACATCATATTGGTGATTTCTGTCCGTTCCCCCAGAGTAATATATGCGTCTATTGTTTGTTTTTTGTGTACCTGTTCCAGGCCATCTTACTTCTCTAAGACCCAGTACGTCTGTATTTAGTCTATGTATTTCTTGTACGACGTTTGCCAGTTTTCCTGTACTAAAAAGGCTTTTCACGTTCCATGTCGGAATGCGTAGATTGTTTCTGTAAACTTTCAACGGGGGAATTCTTAGCACCTTCTCCCCATTTAAGGGGTGCCCCAGACTGAGCGCTGTTCTGTTTTGTGTCTCTGCCATTTGGAGTTTTTGGAAAGATTAGTACAGTAAGGGTTCCGTTCCTTTTCTGCTCCGCAGTACAGAGGCCTTTCTGCTACTCCTTAGCTCCGCTGTCTGCTTTTAAGTACCTCACTGCTTCGAAGTCATTCTTCCCACGCCAAGAACTGACTTTATTAATAAGCATAATAAATATCTCGCCTTGTCGTCGCCATACTCTTACACGTCTCTTTGAGCCTGTGAGACAGAATCGCGATTCATCAGAAAACAATACGCGACTCCAATCCGCCATTGTCCAAGCAAAGTGTTCTCGTGCAAAATTCAACCTAGCAATTTGGTATGCACGAGAAAGCGGCGATTCAGTAGCTCTAGTTCGAGACGATAAACCAGCAGAGTGAAGTCGCCTCCTAACTGTCCACTCACTTATGTTTACATTTCTCACTTGCTTGCAGATGATTTCGAAAGGCAACTACCGTAACCGTTCGGTTTCTCAAATCACTAAAAACCAGAAAGTGGCCATCTCTAGATGTTGTAGTCCTGCCTCGCCCTGAACCAGGTCTTCGAGTGAGCATACATGTCTCTTAGTACCGTTGCCATACTCGTTGCAGACTCGAGAGACTTACACTAACGTTACTGGAAGTTTCGCGCTGACCTCGACCAACTTCTGAATCTGCCACAATTCATGCCACTACAACAGGATTTAAGCTTATTGCAATACACTGACAATGACAGCCAGGGCTGCCACATACACCTGATCAAATATCCGTAGATTGGTTCGTAAATTTCCGTAGATCCAGAATAGAGCTTCAACATACAGTATGGGACTATCTGAACTTATGAACATTTGATCCTTAATGACCTTGAACGCTCAAGTAGCGTGCCGGTGCGAATTTTGAATTTGTTTATTGGACGATATACATATTTTCAGCTTTAAAGTTATGGTAACTGTAATTTTTTTTGCACGGAATAGTCGACTCTGGGTAGGTATTGGTAATCAATGAGTTTCTGGTGCTAGTTTTGTTTATATTAATTGAAGAAAAAATTATTTCTACTGTTGCAGAAATATGAGAAAGAATTCTAATATGATTTGTTAATTTTACTAATAAAGAAAATGTTCGTTCATAATTTGCATTTTTAAAAACTGATACTTTGAGCCAGAAGTTTTCAAAACTATCCGAGAAATTTAATTTACATTTTCACTCATTACTATAGGAAAATCGGTAGCCAAAGCTGCAATAAATGGATTTCTTTTGTTTTATATTTGTGAGAATTAGATAATAAAGATTTTTAAGTTTTTCGTCTGTTTTTGGTTATGGTTATATTCATGATTCGTGTAAGTTAAACAACCACAAATACAGATTGGTGTATATCAGGTTATCTACTCTCCGCACTCTTCGTTTTCGTAGTAAGTATTTTGTTAGTGGGTAATATTTTAAGAAATAATTTACTCAGAGAACTCGGAGCAAACAGTATAACAGTACATAGTAATTATTATCATTGTTATTGAAAATTACATAGAATTTCGAGACTTTTCGGCGATTCCGTAGACATCTTTTGAATTCCGTAGTTCTACGGAAAATTCCGTAGATGTGACAGGCCTGATGACAACACTAAACAAACAATTTGCTATAGACAAATAAAACCATAGGAACAAGAAATATGCTGATAATTGTTTTTAGGAATTTGGGCGAGGGGCCGTTTTTTGTTCAACCGCTTTTAGAAATAACAAGGACACCTTTTTATATTCAAGCAAACCGTTAGTAAACTATGTTACCACCGAGAAAAATGAAAATTTAATAAAACTTTTTACAATTTCTTCAAATTACTAGGTGACCTTAAATTTATGCTCGGTAGTGTATTTCGTTTATTGAATTTCAAAATAAACAAGCTGCTTCGCCTCTTCCGGTACTTTTAATTTGACGAAACTCAACTCTGGATGAAATCTGTAATTTTAAGTACAGTATAGAGTCAGAACTCTGAAGATATTAATATTGTTATTACGGTAAACAAAACAATTAACTAAGTATTTTAATAGAAAAATTCTTGTTCCTATCGATTTATTTTTTATTACAATTAACCTGATCAAAGTACCTTTAACGTCAAAGACCTGTTTGCTTACCCTTTAAACGATTTAACTGACTGTAATAAATCAGGAAACCCTAAGAGATCTCTCTGCTTCCAAGGTATTTTTAAGTTAAAAGATTTATTAGTCGGTTTTATACCGCGTTTTCTAAAGAAGGATAGAGAAGTAGTAAATAGGTTTTCTGATATTGAAGCGAATGGTGTTTTTTTATTTCTTTTAACAAAAAAGTTTTACTGAAATTCGAATAAATCTGACATTTGAATGTGGGTCAGTTATATAATAATATTAATAAAAGTTGTAATAAAAATTAGGTATACCATTTTTCAAATCTATGTTAGATTAGATTTTAACGGGGTTACAGTGCACTGAAACCAGAGGTTTATTGTGCTCCCCCTATCAGAGCTGTTTCTCGCTACTACTACAGCTCGCCTTCCAGTTTCAAGGTTCTAATTAACTCTAGTATTTGGAACGGCTTCAACGAGGTTAGGTCCTCACTCTTACAAGTTTCTTGTCCAAAGCATTTCTTGCGTTGGCTTACAATGGCGAGGCATTCCAGAACTAGGTGATCAGGAGTTTCATCCTCCTCCCCGCAGAATCTACACTCGTCAATCTCTGCTAGATCCATTCTCATTAAGCGCTTCCTAAGGCGGCAGTGTCCTGTTATAAAGCCCGTGAGGAGATGTAGCTTATCTTTACTGAGGTCCAAATATTTTTTGGATCTAGCAGTGTCAAAGTTCCCCAGGAACTTTTTGGAATGTTCCAACCCGGGAAGGCACCGCCAGAGTGCTTCTCTTTCGGTTTCCTCTTTCTTCCGAAACTCTTTCTTGTAGGAGCATTTTGCTACACCACAGAAAGGCTCCGGGCCAATAAAGGGCATTTGTGCTCCTGTCCTGGCAAGTGTATTGGCCTCTTCATTTCCCGTGATTCCCGAGTGGCCAGGAACCCAGACTAAAGAGACCCTGTTATTCTTGCCTAATTCGTCAAGTTTTCTTCGGCACTCCCATGCCAACTTTGAGTCAATGACATGGGAGCTCAATTCTTTGATAGCTGCTTGACTATCAGAATGGATCGATATGTCACATTTCTGGTAGTTTCTTTCTAGGTTCATTTCCACGCATCTTTCGATCGCAAGTATTTCTACCTGAAAGACGCTCGGGAAGGAGCCTAACGATAATGAGTATCTGGTGCCAGGCCCAAATACTCCAGCGCCTGCTCCAATGGTGGTTTTTGAACCATCCGTATACCATCTAATGGTGTTTTCTTTGAGAGTTTGGGTGGTGTATTCCTTTTCCCAGTCTTTCCTCGTATTTAGCATCGTGGTGAAATTCTTTTGGATGCTTACTTTCCTGATCATTTCGTCACTAGGAAGATTTGCTAATGAGGTGTATTTTGTCAGAGAGGACCAAGCTCCCTGATTTTTAATACTCTCATTGCCTGAACCTTCCTTAGATATTCTAAGACTTGCTTCTTGGGCAGATCTTTCTATCACCTGATGTAGAGGTGTGAGATCTGTAATGATCTCAAGTGCCCTAGTTAGACACGTTCTCATAGCTCCAGTGATGCACACACAGGCAAGCCTTTGAACTTCATTGAGGGTTTTCCTCGTGCTATACTGACTTGCTTTTATGTGCCAAACTATTGCCCCATACGTAATTGCTGGTCTCACAATCATGGCGTACATCCATCGCAGTATTTTTGGGTTACAGCCCCACCTCTGACCAGCTAGATTTCTGCACGCCATCAAAGCTCTTATTGCTTTACTAGCTGTTATTTCAACATGCTTATTCCACAGAAGCTTACTGTCTAGGGTTATCCCTAGATATTTGACCTCCGATTTCCATTCTATGATTTCCCCATTTAAGGATATGGGTTTCATGGCTGGAAGTGTTCTTTTCCGAGTAAATGGAATTACTATGGTTTGCTTGGGTTAATGTTTAGCCCCACTGACAAGCACCATTGCTCAATGATTCTGAGGCCCTTTTGTAATAAATCACGCAAGGTGCTCTCGAACTTGCCTCCGAGTATTAAAACAATGTTATCGGCGTAGCCCATACATTCGAAGCCAAGCTCCGTTAGCCTGTAGAGCAACTCATCTACTACGAGGCTCCATAGAAGGGGAGATATCACTCCCCCTTGAGGTGTCCCCCGAGTGGCTTTAACTGAGGTGGTTTGATTCCCCACCTGTGTCTCAGCTATCCTCGTTGTCAACAACTCATACATCCATTTTACAATGGTTTCATTCACTCCGCGCCTTTTTAGTGCTTCTTTGACAGACACATGAGTTGTGTTGTCAAAGGCCCCTGATATATCCAGGAATGCGCACATTGCGATTTTTTTGTTGTTCAGAGTTCTCTGGAGGACTTCTGTCAGCTGATACAGAGCCGTCTCAGTTGATCGACCCGCTCTGTAGGCATGCTGACATTTATGAAGTGGTATATTCTCCAGATTCTCTGTTCTTATGTAGTTATCCACTACTTTCTCCATCGATTTGAGTAGAAACGATGTTAGACAGATGGGTCTAAAAGATCGGGGATCGGTCCCATCTTTTTTCTCTATTTTTGGTATGAAAGTTACCCTTGCCCTTCTCCATTTTCTAGGTATTAGACCCACTGCTAGACTGCTTCTTGTAATCTTCAGCAGGTGAGGAAGAATCTCCTCTATCTCTTGCTGTAGGAGTGCTGGAAATATTCCATCCACTCCTGGTAATTTATATGGTTGAAAGGTACTTATTGACCATTCCAACCGTTGTCTGATAAATATTTTCTTAGCAATGTCCCAATCTTCCTTTCGGGATTTTTTGGTGTAGTTCATTATTATTTCGGTGCTTGTTGCTGGTTCACTTCCTGGGAAGTGGGTTTTGAGAAGAAGAATCGATCGTTCCTCTTCACCTTCCGTGTATGATCCGTCTGGCTTTTTCAGCGACATTGTGGGGTTAGTTTCCCCATTTGCCATGACCTTTTGTAGTCTGGCCGCAGTGTGAGTAGAAGTGATCTTTTCGCAAAAGGCTTGAAAATAAATTAATCCTTTTGGCCTTCCTAATCTCTTTATTGTACTGAGTAAGCGTCTCAGTGTACCTCTGCCAACTGCCGTCACATTTGGCTCTATTAAAGAGCCGACGGACCTCTTTTCGGAGGTCTGACAGGTTCTCATTCCACCAAGGAGCATCCTTTTCTGAACGAGCTTTTGAGAGTAGGCAACTGGAATGAAAAGCTTCCATTATTGCCTCACTGATCTGTTCGACTCTTCGTTGCGGGTCGCAGTGCGGGTGATTTACCCCATTCACTTCGACGTGTTCCAAATTGTCCTTCAGATTGGTCTTGTAAAGAGACCAATCAGTATTTCTAGGATTTAGAATTGTAGGAATCGAGGTGGTATTTCCCTCTATCCTAAATTCGATGATCCTATGGTCGGAAAGTGATGGCTCGCTCATCACCCTCCAATCTTTTACATTTTTCCTAGCTGCAACATTAACAATTGTTACGTCCAGGACCTCTTCTCTTGCTCTCGTGACAAAAGTGGGGGTTGTCCCCACGTTTAAGGTCTCAAGGTTATTTGCTAAGAGATATTCTAATAAACACTCACCTTTTGCGTTGTTATTGGTGCTTCCCCATACGGTATTGTGTGCGTTGGCATCACAACCAATTATAATTGGCAGCCGTCTGCTACTGGCAATGACGATATCTCGGTCAATACCCCCAATTATGAGGTGAACCATGATAGAACAAGGTCCCGTGACACGTATACTGAAACACATATATATTTTATGTTATTTCTTATGATTACACAGGCACGCGGAGATACTTGCTTTTGATCATAAATCAGTTTAGAATCCTTGCATGCGAAACCTTTGATTTGGCCTTCTTTGTTGATCCATGTTTCTTGGATCAGTACAATATCTAATTGTAGTTTAGCGAACAATCTTGCAATTACGGCTGAAGCTCCCTTCGCGTGAGGCAGGTTAATCTGAGCTACATTCGTGAACATGAAGGTGAATTATTATGGATGAGAGAGGCCGAGTTACTCAGCCTCTATTCATCCCCCTCCCTTATCTCTCCCTGGCTCTCCTCGTCCACCGTGGCAATATCTTCCTCGGAGTTCGAGCAGGTTTCTTGATCTCGAGTCAGACCCTCGATCCCCAGGCTGCTCCGCTCTGTTTCTTTAGATGCAGAGGCGATCTCCGCATCCCTATTCACCCCAGCATAGCCGGAGGAGATCTCGGGCTGACCCAAGGTCAAGCTTTCGCCTTTTTCCATTTTTCCAGAAGTTCCGGATGTGGAGGACATCTCCATGTCCTTTGGATCCTCCGCGAGATTCTCTTTTTTCCCTGCCCCGAGACAGGGACACGCCCAAAACGGAGGTTTAGCGCGTAACCTCCTGCCTTCAGAGCCTCCCCAGATAGGTGATCGATCCCAATCGTGAGGATAGTTCCCTGTCCCTCTTTTTTAGAGTTCAGGATCTTCCAAGCCCGAGTAGTGAGGTTGGAGTTCTGAACCTCGACAAGTTGGAGGATCTTCTCCAATTTCATGTTGTGGCTTTTTGGGTAGAACACTGTTATGGCGACCGGCTTTGGGATGTGCCGATTCTTGGGACCCACAGTCCAGCAGTATCATTCCATAATGGAAATAGATACGTGAGAAGTGGATCCCCTTCTCCTTGTTCTAAGCTAAGTTATTTTCAAATATTCCAGATGCGGTGATTAACGTTTTATGTTCTCTGATCAATGAATCCTTTAAAAAAGGCCTCTTTCCTAACTGTCTAAAAACAGCTAAAATTGTTCCCCTCCACAAAAGTGGCGAGAAACATAATACTAGTAACCATCGTCCTATTGCCTTATTACCAATCTTATCGAAGATAATCGAAAGACTTATGAAAAACCGTCTATTGCCTTTTCTTTTCAAATATAAACTCTTGAAATTCCAACAATTCGGTTTTCTACCTACTAAATGTACTAATGACGCAAGGTTTTCTGCTCTCAATGAAATATATACCTCACTTAGTAATAAACTTTTCACGGCTTCGGTTTTTTGTGACTTCGCGAAGGGTCTTCGATTATGTTGATCACGAAATTTTGATAAACAAACTAGAATATTATGGCCTCCATGGTATTCCTTTAAAATGGTTTGAATCTCACCTAGAATGTAGACAACAACTGGTACGAGCAAATGGAAAATTTTCGAAAAATTCACCAATTGGCAGTGGTGTACTCCGGGTTCAGTTTTAGGTCCAATTATTTTTTTGTTATTCATTATCGATGTCACAGTCTTACGAATTAATGATAAATTCACTTTATTTGTAGATGACACTAGTGACAGTTGAAAGACTGAACGAAGATCTACCACCCCAAGAATGGATTCCAAATCACCAATTTGGCTTTCGTCATACTCACTCCACTATACAGCAATGTCATCTAACCACCCAGGAAATTAACAAAGCAATAGAAGAAAAGAAATACTGCTCAACCGTATTTTTAGACATAAGTCAGGCCTTTGATAAAGTCTGGCATCCAAACCATCTTTTAAATTTCCTCCGGAGTGCCTCAAGGAAGCATATTATGGCCAATATTGTATGTTCTGTACCCATCTGATCTGCCGCTAACATGCAATACAATAGCAGGAACGTTTGCCGACGATACAGCAATCCTTGCAAGTCATCAAGATGCTAAAGTAGCTTCTACCTGTATACAAGAATATTTAGACCTACTCTAAGTATGGTTAAGCAAATGGAGAATAAAAGTTAACGAGAACAAATGTGTTCATATAAGCTTCACTCTCCGCAGGGAAACGTCCACCTGTCAACATAAATAATGTCCACAAACAAATGTGGCCAAATACCTGGGACTACATCTAGACAGTAAATTAAACTGGAAACAACATATCATCAAGACAAAAAACAAAAGAATTATATTGGATGATAGGAAGAAAATCCAAATTAACCATAGAGAATAAACTACTCATATACAAGACAGTTATGAGACCCATATAGACATATGGAATAGAACTGTAGGGATGTACAAGTAAATCCAATAGGGACATTATACAAAGATGCCAGTCAAAAATTCTTAGACAAATAGTAAATGCTCCATGGTATATCTCCAATAATACAATACATAACGATCTACGTATTAAAACCATAGAAGAAGTCATATGCGAAAATGAAGCCAAACACTACGAAAGATTAGGAAACCACCCAAAGCCAATATTAGAGCACCTTCTGGTCTCCTCTGAAAACCGAAGACTCAAGAAACTGTGGCCAATAGATCTCATATAAGTTCAAGAGGGAATGTCAATGGACATTGAAGTCAACACGACATTGTAGTTGCTAGCCTCTCTAGCACACTTGTGATGATCACAATAGCTTATAAAATTAAGTCAACACGACATTGTAGTTGCTAGCTTCTCTAACACACTTGTGATCACATTAGCTTATACAATTATAATTGTAAATTCTGATTGCTCATAAAATATATTTAAAAAGAAACATCTTCTGCTCTTTTTTTTTCATCTACTCTCTTTTTCATGGTATTCCTGCCATTTTTTCGATCAAACTGCTGCTGGAACTTTGTCTTTAATAGATTTCTTTTTCTTTTTAGGTTGCTCAGGGAATAAATTACTTTTTTGAAAGGAAACGGTAATAGAGCATTAAAAGAATTTGGCGACTGACCTTCTAAATTAGTTTTGACAAAACTTTGTCGAGCTCTAATAAATGCAACATTTAAATTTTCCTGGTTGACAACTTCAATTGCATCTATTTCTTGACCGATATCATTACCAGGTATTATTTCTTGGTTGGTGCCTCCAGTTGGCCGTATTTCTTGACTCATATCATTAGCAGTTATTATTTCTTGGCTAGCACCTCCAGCGGTTTCTATTTCTTGGCTAGTACCTCCAGTGGTTTGTGTTTCTTACCTAGTATCTCCAGTGTTTCTGTTTTTTGATTCGATTAGTTGGTATGATGTATTTTATTTTTTCTTGAGTCGTTGCAATTTTTTTCTGTAACGACACGATGTCTGTTGTAATATTTTTGTCAAGTGATAAATCAATGATGTCACCTTCCCACATATCACTGACACTCTTTTTAAAAGCAAAAATTGTGTTGGGACCTAACGTTTTTTTTTAAAATCAATCTACTTTGCAACTCTTCTAGTTTTCGCTTACATCCGGCTATTCTTATTTTCGTTTGCTTATCTTTCTCTTATCCACAAACTTGCTTTGGATCCCAAGGAATTAAGCCACATTTTTAAAACCCATTTTTCCAAATTTCTGGCGTGACTATTCTGTGTATTGCCCTTGAAAGCAGTGGGAAAAATTAATTCTTTTAATGTTGGATTTCCGTGGTACTCGAATCTCCATTGAAGCACTTCCTATTTCCGGCTGGATTTTAATGTTCTGAATAAAACTACATTCGTTGGCTGAAGCTTGTGGGTTGAATTCAATCAGAATAATCCCGTTCTCTGAGAAAATCTATTTAAATGTGACGTGTGACCATCTATGAATAGTATAACTGTTTTTTTTAATTTTTTTCAATACCAGTCATGGATGGATACAAAGAATTCATAAAAAGTTTCTGTGGTCATACATCCTCTCTCAGAATTTCCAATACCCCAACTCTCTGGAACGTTTAATGTATGTTCTTTTGGTATTCGTTCATATCGAAAAACTACCATAGGTGGAGCTACATCTCCAGCAGCATTAACTATAACCAAAACAGTTAAACATTCTCTCTCATCGCTGTTCACAACTTGGTGAACATGTTTCTCTCCTTTGTTGGCTACCACTTTGAAGGTGGGTTTAAAAAGAACGCAGCCTCATCTGCATTGAATACTCTTTCAAGTTATTTCAAGATAGACTCAAAGCTTTTCTTCTATAATAATGATACCCTTCTATAAACTAAGAATTTAGTTGAACCTCTGTCACAACTGCTTTGGTAATCGTCTGAGTTTGTGGAGTCCTCGTACTCACTTGTGGACTTCTTTTCAGAAAGCTTTTGCAGGTCTCTCATTTGTAAATGGATTTTTTCTAAGAAGTTCCTTGATAAGTCATTGTACACTATCTAATAGCTGATCTTTCCCGATGGGAAAGCTCTTGACATCCGAAGTACCCAGTATTTATTCCTCTTCCTTACTTAAATAGAAGTTTCTTCCTATTCTACGTTCTTTTGGGGTCTTACCTTTTCCTTAACGGATTTTTGCAAGCAACCTCATACTACCGTATTTGCAATAAAATTACCTTACTTTTAATATATATTTCAACTGGCTTACTAATATCAACTTACCTACCTGTTTATATATGACAACCAGGTAATAGGAACCGAAAAAGTTTGGTAAGAACGTCAGAGAATTTTGGAAAAATAATTATTTCTGGTCGTCAATAAAATATAATTTGTTACTCGGTGCGTCAAAAATTCGAAAAAAATTAAATATGTACCTTATTTTTGCCGTCATTCATTAGTTACTGGACTATTGAATGGAAATATCCACGATAAACGCTAAAATTGCTATTGGCATGAGATATTAATTACCATTCATAATTTTCAATTTTTTTTCTAGGAAGCTTCAATCGAAAGCGGCTATCATCGCACAAGATTCGAATGAGAGTTTATTAGAAATTCCACTCCAGGAGCTGCAGCGTCGCCATTCGGAGGCCAGGTTGGGATCCGGGAGTGGAGGTGGAGGCGTTGGGGGTCTCAATGTCGGGGGACTGGGAAGCGGATTGGCGCCCCCTCGGAGTCCAGAGTTGCGGAGGCATTCGGACGTGTCTCCGGCTTCGCTAAAGGAGCTTGAAAAAGTAGGTGACACGTTTTTTGGACCATTTTCTCTTTTACTCTATAGTTAAGAGGCTTATTATATTTCTTGCGAAGGTCGAAAAGTGACTGAAATACACAATTATTTCATTTTATGTTCTAGTTGTGGTATTTTTGATTCACACTTATTCACTTCCTCAAGGACTATACCTTATTGAATCTAGAAAATTGTTGCGTCAAGATTATTTTCTAAAAAAAAACGGGTAAAGAAATGATGGTGTGTGTTTAGAGGATTTTCACAAAAATATTCCTAGGAGTTATTTTTCGAAAATTGAATAAATTACTGGCACTTTCCAAAGATTCACCACCAGAAGTAACATTGCTAGCACCAAAAATAGTGGCTTCTGTTATACCGGAGGTGTCAAAAGTGCGCTAAGAGTAGGTATCTATGAAATTTATGAATTGGCGTACAGGGTGATCAGTTAAGGGTAGCGAGCGGACATATCTCATAAGATATTGGTTAGGTTAGGTTAGGCGAGCTAGAGCACGTACGCAGTCCGTCTAAGCGCCCCAAGAACTCCAGTCACAGGGGAAGTCAGACAGGGGTGAACGTCCAGCTGATGTGAATCACCGAAAAGCCAACTCTTTGCCTAGACGGTCATGCCCTGTAGACTATTCACAATGCAACAAGTCGAAATCTAAGGAAGTTGCAGTTTCAAGAATTACAGTAGTCAACGAGGAATGGTCACCCACCAGGATCAGAGAAGATCAGGAGAATGATCCTCAGTGGGACTCTCTTGTCCTGGAAGAAGGGCTGTTGAAAAGAGTCCTTGAAAACGATGATGGTTCCGAGATGAGGAGACAGCTAGTTATCCCGAGAACAAGAGTAGCTGAGGTACTGAAAAAGTTACACGACAGTCCATCGGGAGGACATCTGGGACCAGTATCTTTCACTATTCGCATTGGCTTATCGATCTGCCGTCAATCAGTCCACTGGTGAAACTCCGGCGAAAATCCTATTTGGACGTGAAATGAGGCTTCCTTGTGACCTGGAATTTGGCTGTCGGCGTGGAGAAGATCTAGTAGGCGAAGACTACGTGATCCAATTGAGAAGAAGGCTGGACGATATTCATGAATTAGTTCGAACAAATCTTCAAGTTGCCAGCGACAGAATGAAAAGTCGGTACGACACGCAGGCCACAGAAGGCCGTTTTAAAGAAGGGGACAAAGTATGGTTACACAACCCGACGAGGAGAAAAGGATTTTCTCCAAAATTACAAAAATCCTGGGAAGGTCCATACTTAATCAAGAAAAGGATCAATGATGTTATACATCGTATAAGCAAGATCCCCAACGGAAAACCAAAAGTAGTTCACCAAAACCGACTAGCGCCATTCGAAGGAGACCATGACGTGGAGAAAGGAGTAAACCTTATTCGCGATGTGTCTGACCCTACCTTCGAGGAATTTATGGGCACGTATGGATGTACCGGGAAAGCTAGATATGAAGTCACTTCGGAACAACAACAAGTTTGTTCACTCTCCCGGAAGATTATTCACTGGCATACAACATCCCCGCCCGTATCAAGAACGCACGAGGGTTGGCAACCGTCTATCGAAAGAAGTTCGAGCAATTAGAAAAATTTGAAGGCCAGATTCCAGCCCCTGGCAAGACACTGAAACTGAAATATAATTCGCGGTACGTCTTCTACGTGGTAACTAAAAATGAATTCCAAGATCGATCTACCTATCGCGATGTGTGGGAAGCACTTTGAAACCTCCGAGACCATGTGTTAGAATCCAGCGTGAAGAAACTGGCTATGCCTAAGATAGCGAGTAACCAGTTGGATTGGCGAATCATCAGGAACATGGTACCGGTGTCCAGATATTAATTTGCAGCTACAACCCCCGTTATCAGTATCCGATGAAGACGGTGCCCTGTTATTTCCATAAGATTGGAAAGTGTAGAAATGGAGTCAGTTGTCGATTCAAACATCCAGTCTCGGCTACACAAAAGTTCCAGGAGGAACTTTCATTTAAGGAGGAGGTAATGTTACGAACTCGCACACCGAAGCAGATACTAAGTACGGTCCTGTAACCTTATGTTAACGGAGTTAAAAAAATGGCGAGCGCGCCGAATTCTGAGAAGGTCTATTGGGGTTTATTGTGACAGTTTTCATATATATGTTCTCGGAAGGTCTTTTAAGGACTGAGCCGGCAATCGAGAAATATCGCGAAAGGCATTTGTTTTGTGTAAGCCGCTGTCCAGAATTCTCTAATAAAAAAGGCACTAGTATATAAAAAGGACCGATCAGCGAACCAGGGCAGTTGATAAAGTGATCTCGTGACATAAATACACCGAAATATCAAACAGTAAATATAAATTAGTTTAAGTGAATATACTGAGTATATATAAATTAAGTGTTAGTGATTAGTTTAGTGTTTAAATTAATTAGTAAGTAGCCATACCATGTGTTTAAAATTTATCCCACCAGTTTATTGTTTAAATAAATTAGAAAAACATTACAATATTTTAATATTTACATATCCAATTTCGATGTGTAACTAACCCCTTTACGACATGCAGTTATAAAAACAAATGTATGCGATGTTTTACTGTCCAAAACATATTCATTACAATATTGCCAGTAGTTTCGACTAATCGTAAAAAATGTGTATACATCTTTTGCAATACCCTGTATCTTGAAAACAGATACCGTTGCGAAAATCGCGTATATGGTAATAAGAGAAAAATCTTATGAAAAAATTTAAAAATATATACGTTCCCAGGCGTAAATACAAAAGAACAGATATATGATTAAAATAAACAGCGCAGCAGGTGTTTGCAGTTAGTAGTGAGAAAACCAGCAAAATATTATCGAAGTTTCCCTTCCAAACGAACAAATCGCGTGCTAACTAGCACGTTAGTTAGGTAATATGGAAAATGACAAGCTAATGAAACAGTATCCAATATGTTGCATCAACTCCGATAACTTCGCAATATTTCACCCTCTCCTTTAATTTCCTTCGTGTTTCAACCGAAATTACCACGGAAATTTTTTACGCTAGTTAAAATAACTTTGATGTTAATGGTTTGGGTGATAGAATGTGAAAATGTGTCAACGCTAATAATATTCTAGCGAATTTATTGTAACGAGAGTTTTGGTTGAATTTATTTCCACACTTATCACTAAATCACTATATACTTAAACAATAGTAACAAGTTCTGAAAGTGATATTTTACTATATATACTATACATATTTCAAATCATTTGAAAATATATAGTCATCCTTCAAGTTAAGCAAAATGTCGTTTTTCAAAATTTTCTCTAGCAAAATACGTAAAATGTTTTTTCTACGCCCAAGTCTGTAAACGTCAAAAATCGCACTGTCAACATTCCTTGTAAATGACATTTAACAATAACATACACGTAATGAAATCTCATAACATACACGTGCGTTTTGAGAAGAAAACTTCTTGGTTTAATTAAATTACAAGAAAATTTTTATTTACGTAAGACTCTATTTGGTCTATTTACACAAATTTAGTCAATTAAAAAACATAAAAACTTTTAGCGTTAGCGAGATATATTTAGGATTGAAAGAGTGATGCCCCTAAATGTAGGCAGCACATTATGCAATTTCTTTAAAAATAGGACACGTTTTCTTAAGTAGCATGCTATGAAAATAAATGTCATGTCTTTTATATTGTCAATTTCTTGATCAAAATATAATACAATTATAAATAACCGTCCATCATCATTAAATAATAAGGCACAATCGATTTACAATAATTGTTCAATTGTTATTAACAACTATTATAATAAAGTTTAAATGATTGCGATGTTTTTTTTTGGTTTTATGGCGTTTGGAGGTATCCATGCAGCCAAATACTTTGTGTTAGGTTATATATATAGTGATGTATTTGAGGTTTATATTTGAATCCAATTTCAATTAAGTGCCAATCAGAATCGATACTGCATTTGTTATTGATTTTCGTGTTGTGGATATGTATCCTATTACTTAAGCGAGCCCTAATTTAACCTATCAAACTATCGTCGTCTGCGATTCAAGTTAATACCGGTTTTAGATCAAAGGATTGGTACAGGGTTACAAGTTTTCTCGCCCAGGGGTCGTTCAGGGCTTTATTTGAACACATACAAAGGTAGACCACGGATGGAAGGTATAAACATTTGGGTTAGGGTAACAAAGGTCACAAGCTCTATATAACTTAACTATATCGATATGTTAGTCATCATTAGAAATTTTACTAGACAGTCTAATATTTTGATGTTATTCAGCGCCAGTAAGTGTAACATGTTGATGGGGGGGAATATTTTTTCATGTATTATGTTATTATAAAGTTCTTTCGTGGCATTACGATATTCCGAGCATTCAAAAAATATATGATCCAGGTCTCCTATGACATTGCAGGCTGTGCATAAGTTTGATTCGATTACGCCTATTTTGCTCAAGTGCTCTGGGTAAGACGCGTGTCCAAATTTCATTCGAATTATACTGCTAATTTCCCTACGTGAATAATTGATTCCTTTATACCACTGTTGTTTTGGTATTTCCCTATGCAGTAGTGTGTATCTAGTAGGCTTTGTTTTTACATAGTGCTCCCATTTCTCTTTCCATGCTGCTTGAAATTTTCTTTTGTATTTAATTCAGCAATCTTGTAGTGCCACTTCGTTTGGTTGACATTCATCTTCTTCAGCACTTGTTTTGGCTAACTGATCAGCTTTTTCGTTGCCGTAAATTCCATAGTGTGCTTTTACCCATATTATTTGAACGTCACTCTCTTTAGTAAGTTGGTATAATAGGGATTGAATTTTCTTAATGTGCGTGTGAGTGATGGTATCTACTCGTACTGCATTATTATTCAAACATTGGATGACAGACAGCGAATCCGTTAGGATAGATACATTTTTCTTTTTTTGGTGGATTGTGTGTTCTAGCGTCTTCATTATGCCTGCAACTTCTGCTGAAAATATAGAATAATCGTTGCTTAGCTTAAAGGTTTTTCCTTCTTTCCTACGCAGCCTCAGTCTCATCTAACCCTCTCAATCCTGTCTATTCTCTGTTCACATCAACTGCCAGCCCTCTTAACAACCCTTCACCAATAATTAAACCTATCGCTCTTATATTATCCTCATTAACAAATAACATTAACCTCTCACTCACTAACCCCATTCTTTTTCTCCAACCCCTTCCTGGATTATGCACCCTCCTCAGGTCAATACTTATTTATCCAAATTTAATAAACATGAAACACCTAAAAAGCTCATGATTAAATCTTTTTATCAAATCATTCATAACAATCACTACGACTTTGTATTATACTCCAGCAAACAATCTCATCAGCACTTCCCTAATCCCTCCTTTATGCAGTGTGCATACTGGAGAATTGTATAGTATTCTACAAGCTTTTAAGCACATCAACCGTTCCAATAAAAAAGTTGCCATTTGTACAGGCTCTCTAGCGTCTATCCTATCTATCCAAGAATTATTCACTGAACATCCCATTGTCCAAGATATCCATCACTCTTATCACCACCTTTATTCTCTAAACACCACAGTCACCATTATATGGATACCATCACATATTGGTATACCTGGAAATGAACTGGCCGATCAGCATGCCAAAACAGCGTCAACTACAGCCACAATAACTTCTCATATCCAAATTTGCAAGGATGTTAGGCAGAAGCAAAAAGAATCGTCATATATATATGGTAAACTCACTGGAACACCATCAAGACTTCCCTACTATCTATCCAGCCTGTTCTCAACACACCTCTGAATACTGACCCCACTGGACTCTCTAGACAAGAATTATCAATACTACGTAGACTTCGAATAGGTCACACCAAACTTACACACAGCTACTTAATGACCTCAAGCATCAGACCTTCCTGCCAAAGCTGCCAGTGCCCACTTACTGTTAAACACATTCTGGTTGATTGTCACCAATTTAGCACAAGAAGACGACAACATAATCTTAAATCCCAGCTGCAAGACATCCTAGGGAACCCAAACCAAATCGAGTCTACACTGAAATTCTTAAAAGATATAATAATAATAAACGGCTTTATTAAATTTCACCTAATTACAAAATACTTCATGTAATTACATTGTAAGGAAAATGACATGAAATCAAGTGAAACTAAAGGGCGAAGTTCATTTCCTACGATAACAAAAACGATTATCGAAGACTTGCTCTTCCACTTAACCCTGTCGCTACAAGAATAAAAATGACAGTAACATATAGATAGCACGAGTAAAATTAACATGGCCAAATCAAGACTCGTCACAGTATATGAGACATTGTAAAAAAAAATTGAGTAGGGTTTGAATGCTGCTGGTCCAAGAGAAGCTTTTTATATTCAATTCTAAAGCGCTGTACACTGAATGCTTTTAAATGTTCCGGTATATTGTTATATATGGCGGTGATCTGGTAACTAAAACTACGGCGAAATATTTCATGCTGAAATGAAGGATGTGTTAAAAGACCGCTAGAACGAGTATTTATGTTATGCACATCGGTTCGAAATCTAACTTTTTTGTAGAGGTAGATAAGTAATTTATTTATTATTATTTTATGAAACAAGGCATCCATGTGTAAGTTTCTCCTATACTCCATGTTCAGCCAGCCAATATCCTTTAGCTTGTTTGATATTCTATGGCCTCTACGAATTCCAAAAATTAGTCTTAAACAGGATTTTTATACTTTTTGAATTTTGTTGCGGAACCGGCTGGTCAAACACGGACCATAAAGAACATCAGCATAGTTAAAGTTAGACAGCACCAGTTGTTCACATAAAGTTGTTTTGACAGTGGCTGTTAGATAATGTCTATTTCCATAAATTAATTTTAAGGCTGAGTATGCACGTTCAATTAACTGATTAACGTGTTTTTCGAACCTCAAGTCACCATCAAGAATCACCCCCAAACTCTTTGCATGCTGAACCAGATTAAGCGATTCATTATTTACTTTTATATCAATGGCATTAATTACATTTTCCCTCTTAACTTTAGTCCCAAATAAAATAACGTTCGACTTTGTGCAGTTAATATTTAAACAATGATCAGATGCAGCATCAACAAATCGTGCCAAATCGTTATTTATCAGAGTACAAGCATCCTCAATCATATCAGGGTAAAAACTATAGTAAACCTGAGTGTCGTCTGCATACAAGTGAATATTGCAGTGTTCAAGTGAATTCACTAAGTTTGACGTATACAGCGTTGGGAACATTACGAGGGAACATAGGGTTTACCTTCAATGTGTTAGAAAGAGACAAAATACATATAAATTCAGTGCATCATTCTTTTTCGCTAACAGGATATCATAAAGTGGAAAACGTCCAATACAAGAAGTTAAAAATACAGATGTGTAATGTGAACAACAGTTTAGTTTATTATTTGAAAAATAATAATATTGTATGTACTATACTGATAGCTTAATGCAATGAACAATAAAAAAATCAACACTACTTTCGTTTATCCCTTCATTATTAATGTACAAAGAAATAATTCAGTAGTAATAAAATTCACTATATTAGTTCGGTTAGTATTGGAATAAATAACCGTAACATCGCTTCAGCTCAAATTCTACTTTTATCTGTCCCCTCTCTTCATTTTCAATCCACGCGTTAGATTGTAGAGTGCCTTTCAAAAATTCCTTTTTATTTGTGAGATAAATCAGTCACATTTAATTTCAACGTAAAACGATATCCTCTCACGTCCAAAAAGAAATTATCATGGTCACATGGAGTTACCAATGTGTTGGAGAAGGACAATCATGAGACAGAGAATAAAAAGCCAGCGTAGATTATTACACCAGACGAATATGAATCGCGCGTGCGCCTCTTGAAGGTGTTCAATTGTACAATCTGGGTACTTCACTAAACGTTTGTTTGCGAATGAGTAACGATCTTTTGAAAATCTTATTAAAATGAGTATGCAAGTACACCATAAAGTGCAAAAACAGAGCCTCTTCTCTAAATGAACTAAGGGAACAAATTTTACAAATTAAATAACACCTGAAATGCTCATACGTGTTCGTCAAGAATTTTATAACCGTCTCGGCTACTGCTTAGCGCAAAACGGGGATTTATTCGAACATTTGATTTAAGCTCATTGAAGAATTAAGTTTTATTTTTTAATTTATTACATATCATAATATTACTTTTATTTAAAAATTGTAGGCATTAGAATTCGATTTTAGTTTTATTTTCGTTTTTTTTTAATTTGCACTGTATGTGTGTTTACACAGAGAATTTGTTCTCATTTGCATACAAACGATAACAAACGATAAAGATACCAATTTTTTTTTACGAACATTCGAAACACAGCAGATGTTTGGAGACCAATTTCACGTTGCCAAATCTGAAAAAAAGTAAAGGTTTTAACCGCTTTCAAACTGAAAACTAGAACAATTTCCAGCATTACAATAAAATATTTAACGAATAGATGGAATTAATTATATCTTGATCTGTTACAACCTCTTGAATTATCATAATTAAAATCTTCTTATAACTTGTTCTCGTGTCAGAACAATGCATTTTACAATTAATATAAATATACAATGAAAATTGGCAATACCATAACATAAAAATAAAAAACTCTATTTGAAAAAGATAGACAACATTTCAAATAAAAATCAGACATACGAAATCCATAAATGTATTCTCAATTGAATGAGGATAACGTAATTTGAAACGGAAAGAGAAAAAGTGTGCCATTAAAGGACGACGAAGAAGTATTATTGAAAGCACATAACTTAAATCGAATTATACGGGGGCTGGGAGTTAGTAAAAATGTAATATTAAATGGTAGTAAAATTTTGTGTTCATAATTTAAAAAAAATTAAATCATATACTCGCGATGTTAAAGGATCAATAGGGAGGAGTTACGAGACAAAATTTGTGTAAATCTTCCTAATCAAATAATTACCGGCGAACACAATTTGTTAATTTTTATCTTACGAGGCTGTGTTTTTGTGGAAAAGTAGCAGTCTGTGTGATCTACGAATTTGCAAAATGTGAATCCCGTTGGATAATTATTATTGGCGTAATTGCCATTTGAATTAATACGATTCATTGTAAAATGTCTGCTTGCTGCCTTTATGTGGTCCGATTTAATTCTAAAAAATCCCAATGGCACAGGACCAATTGGACCGTCTTATTTCAGTAACATGTTTGCATAAAACCGAAAATAAAAAATTAGATACAAAAGTAATAGAGATGTACAAAAAACCAAAGTAACATTCTGGCATCAAATCAAAAACAAAAAAATAAAAAACAATTTTGGTAAATTTGAATTTTCTTAAATAAATGTTTTAATGTACGATTTAGAGAAAAATGTTAAATACAAAAGTTGTAGAACGTGTTAAGGTCTATAAAAAATCTCAGTAACTTTATTGCGTCAAATGAAAAACAAAGGAAATACGATTTTTTTTCAACTTTGACAGGCCGCCATTTTGTTTTTTCTGTGCCGATTTGGCTCATTAACGAACTCGTCGAAGATTTTTGCCTAACCGATTTTGTAGCGAGTTTGGTTTCGATCCGTCAAAAAATACGCCCTCTATCGTGCTTACAAATTCCGTTATAATTTGTGAATTTTCTTAAATAAATGTTTTAATGTACGATTTAGAGAAAAATGTTAAATAAAAAAGTTGTAGAACGTGTTAAGGTCTATTAAAAAACTTAGTAACTTTTTTGCGTCAAATGAAAAACAAAGGAAATGCGATTTTTTTTCAACTTTGACAGGCCGCCATTTTGTTTTTACTGGGCCGATTTGGCTCATTAACGAACTCGTCCAAGATTTTGTCCTAACCGATTTTTGTAGCGAGTTTGGTTTCGATCCGTCAAAAAATACGCCCTCTATCGTGCTTGCAAATTCCGTTATAACACATACATATATATATATATATATATATATATAACCTTTTGAACGGAGGGTGATTTTGGCATCTAGGAACACCAAAACGAAAAACTGCATTGAAATTTTTCCGAAGTCGCGTCATGCTACTCTCTACAATAGCTCTATTTCATTCTGAAATAAGACTAAAAACATTAAAGAAGCAATATAAAACATAGACTAGTTTTTTAAATAAAATGTTGGTTAAGTTCACACAAAAAATGGAGAAATTCAAACTGTAGTAAGATTATTGCGAATCTTTGAAAGAGTTAAAACCAAATACTCAACTTGCAAAGGTGGAAATCGATATTATTATTTTTGAATTGTAAAATTTCAAACTCGTTAAAAATTTCTGTCGTAATATCGAATTCTATCATTAATGGTTGTAATATTCATATTGACAATATGAATATTATATTTCAGTTGAAAGGTACCGGAGCAAAAACCCCTGATCCTGATTGGACACGTAATAGAACAGGACGGAGCGCAGCATGTAGTCGACAAAACAGTCCCCCAAGGGAAATCCCAGCTGTAGCACCAGTTGCTCCACGCTCTAGAAGGGCCTCGAGGGTAGCCAGGCAGCATAGCTACGACGAAGAGGTTAGTGATAATATCCTTACAAATGTTCGACAAGGACAAAATCAATTTTTATCTTTGCGTAGTTTGTTCGCTTTCATTTTCCGGATTTATTCACTGGGTGTTTTTTTTTATTCATTCATATTGTATTATTTCGTTGTAGTTTTCTACTGTGATACGAGACTTATAAGTATCGGGATTTTTTAAAACAATTTTATTACTTAAATACTACCAATTTTAATAATTATTTAGAACAATACTATTTTCTTTCTAAGATCTTTATTAATCAAAAGTTAACACCAGACAGAATAAAATGATGATTTAATTAATTAGGAATTTCGAAAATAATATGTGTAGTAGGTGTTCCCAAATCTAATATTTTAGGACTTTATAAATATTTATCACAAAACAGTGGCATATATTTTATTCAATTAATCGATTATTAATTTATGATCAATTAATTTCGATTTAAAATGCTGTACTTGATTTTTAGTCTAGTCAACATGTACCATTTTTACTAAAATTTTTGTATAGTCTCCGAAAATTACGACCATGATCTCATTCGATTCGGAAAATTATCTAGAAAGTTTAAGGAAAAGTTCCAAAAGGGGCCGAAAAAAATTGCAAAAGTTATAAACAATTAAGTGAAAAAAAATTAGGGGTTTGGTTTTTTTCGAATATCTCGAAAAATAATGAAAATTTTTTAAATTTGAAAAAAGATCTGAAAAGATCAGCAAATTTGCTAAAAAAGAGTCCCGACTCCCGGAACTGTACCTCCAATATTTATAATTTTTACAAAGCCTTCCGCGCGCGTTGCGTCATTCTGACGTAGCAACAAAAAAAATTATTTAAACATACTAAATATGAATATTAAGGAATTAAAAAATTAATGTAGCATTGGGATACATAAATAAACAATAATCCGTGGTCAAAAAATTTTTATCCCAATTTTTTCATAAATTATGGATTTGTTAATTAAATAATTTTTCCAAATTTAATATTGAGATAAAAACCACGATAACTATTGAACAAAAGCCTTAAGATTTTTTTCACTTCGTGGAGTTATTGGTATTAGACTAACAAATAGATCACCGTAAAAAAATTTCAAAATTTTGTTTTTTCGCTTTTTTATTAACAATTAAAAATTAAAAATTAAAAAAAGGATTATAAAAATTTTTTTTTTGTTGATATCTTGAATGTTTTGATTTCTGATGGTTAAAAGCTACATAAAAATATTTTTTTTAAATTTTTTACTACCATTATTTAAGAAATTGTTATAAACAAATACATTGTTTATGAGCAAATCAAATTTTTTTGTAATCTATTTATTAATACAAATTATGATTTTTAGAGAAAAAACGGTTTCTTAAAAAAAAATTTTTGTTGCTAAAAAATGCGTTTGTTAATTAACAATGGTTTTTTGAGTCTAAATTTTAAAATTAAGGAACCGTTTTTTCTCTAAAAATCATAATTTTTATTATTCTTTTACATCCATAAAAAAACATTTTTTTATTCGTTTTTTCTTTGTTTATTTAATAAACAATTTGTTATAAACAAATGTATTTTTTCCGTTTATTTTTTTTAGTACTTAATCCCGAGATAAAAACAGCCATGTGTTGTTTTATACGAAAAAATTTTTTTTCTATTTTTTACAAATCGCTGCAAAACACGCTCGTCGTGTGGATCAGAAAACAGTATTTGTCACTTTCGACTATCCTTTATACATGAAAGCTCAATAAATCTTACGTAATTAAAAAGTAAAAGAGTTGGTAAATGTCGTTGCTCGCGTCGGTGGTTTCCACCTGTTAATGTCTTATTTTAAAGCAGTGGGAACCATTATGGAAGGATCAGGATTAAAAGAATTGTGGGGTACAGTTTATGCAACAAATTCTATTGATAAGATGTTTTTGTACACATCTTTTGCTAGAGCTTTGCGAGAACATATAACAACTGCTCACGTGATAGGTGAATTAATTGCAGAGTCAGCAGAAAATATTGGAAGCCATAAAAACATCGAGGGAATAAAAAAATCTATGGAGCCATCAAGTATGGAAGCATCACCAAGTACGGATGAAATTATAGAGCTTATTAAGCGTAAAAGAGTGAAAATTCAACGAATGCTTCATGATTTTTCGCGAAATCCTCCAACACTACATGACATTAATGCAGATGAAGATTTAATTGCGATGAGAAACCTCTTAAGCAGCGCTATAGAAGTATTGAAAAAACGTGGACCAACAGCTGAATTGTGGCTTCAATATTTCAATTTCATAATGTTGGCAATAAGATACATTGAAGCTGAAAGACTTGGAAATTGGCATCTTCATTTGTATTGTGTACAACAAATGTTACCGGTATATCATGCAGCTGGCCATAGTAACTACGTCAAAGCCATCCAAATATACTTACAAGAGATGAGTAAATTACAAGACATCATGGATCCAGAAGAATATCGATTGTTTACTGAAGAAGGACACTTTACTGTACGTAGGACTGAAAAAGCTTGGGCAGGAATATGGACCGACATGACGATTGAACAGATGTTCATGCGTACTATCCATACAGGAGCTCAGGGTTTATCACATGGTCGTGGTATGACGTCTAGTGTAGTGACACGCTTCCTTGAAGGTATGCCTTATGCAATAGAAATCATCAACCAGTTAGAAGATTACGTAAACATTAAGTGGGAATCTTCAGATCAACACGAAGATGTTACACCAGCACGGCAGAAACGGGATGAAAGTGATCGGCAGACATTCAAAGCTTGGTTACAAACACATAATCCCTTCATCCACTCACCAAAATTGCAATCACTATCGACAGGATTAGTGGGAGATGCCTACTGTAGAGTTGGATGGAGAAAAGAAAGCCATTAACACATCTTTATTATTCCAGCGAATTGCAGCAGTGATGATGAATGACCCTAAAATAATAGAAACGGCTCTTCTGTATGAATTAGCTCCATTTCCAATGACATTATTCGATGATAAAGGTATCATGAGGCTATCGAAAAAATCAGAATTATACGATGTCTTGAAATCTTCACCACTTTGTTTATCTGATTTAACTGGCTGCTTGTTTGTTGTTGATGGAGGTTTTCTTTTACACAAGGTATTATGGAAAGATAAAAAAACCTTTGGTGAAATAATTGCTGATTACCAAGCTTACGTTTTTAATCATTACAACAACAACACTTCCATTATTTTTGATGGTTATGAAGAAAATTTTCGCAGTGTAAAATCTTATGAAAGGTTCAGAAGAGTTTCAAAAAAAGTTGCACCTGAGATCACTTTTGAGTTGGATATGAAGCTGACAGAAAAAAAAGATGTGTTCCTAGCAAATCAAAAAAATAAGTCACGGTTTATAACTAAATTGGAAAGTGCACTTTTAGCGGAAACTAACTTAACAATAAAACAAGCGAAAGATGATGCCGATACTCTCATCATTCAAACAGCTATAGATCTTGCTGAAAAGAATCCAGATAAAAAAATTGTTGTTATTGGCACTGACGTGGACCTTGCTGCTTTAATGATTGGATTGACACCGGAAAATTTAAATATTACAATGTGGAAACCTCGAGCTTCTAGGAAACAGCCAGATGTAATTTACGAAACTCAACAAAATCAACATTTGAAAAATGTAATTTTGTTCACGCATGCCTTTACAGGGTGCGATACGACGAGCGCTACTTTTGGCAAAGGAAAAAAAAATTGTTAGAAATTCTAAATAAGAACAATTAATTTATGAAATACGTGCAATTCTTCTACAATGCCGATGCATCTCTTGAAGACATCAAAGTAGCCGGAGAACAAATCATGTTAGCCTTATATGGTCACTTAGGTACCGATTTAACTTCAAATCAGTGCCGTGTTTATTGATTTTTGAGCACTAGTGGAAAGTCAAAAACTGCGATCAACTTAGCTAATTTACCGCCTACATCTCCAGCAGCATATTTACACTCTTGCAGGACTTATTACCAAGTTCAGTTTTGGTTAGGTAATTACCATTTGAATCCAGAAGATTGGGGTTGGATTAAGACTGCAACAATGTATCTGCCAAAGAAAACAACGGAAAAATTGGCACCCGATGAACTGCTAAAGCTACTTCATTGCAACTGCACGAAAGATTGTACCAATAGATGTGGTTGCAAAAAAGCAGGACTTCCTTGCTCATCATTGTGTAAGAATTGTAAAGGTGAAACTTGTTCGAACTGTGTAAAACCAACAATTGATGACGACAATGACGATGCTGATATTCTGATCCATCAATTACAAACACCCATCCATAATTCCGATGACAATGAAGACGGTAATGATTACTCAAATTATCCGATGGCTATAGAAGAATACTGCGAACCGATACTTCAAGATAAGACTGGGGAGTTTGAACAAATAAATAAAACAGTAACCAAAGAAACAATTGCAGAAACTGTTGATGATGAACACCGCCGGTTAAACGAAGAAAAAAATTGCAAAGGAGCAATACAAAAAAGTAGTCAAGAATGTAAACAATAAAATATTTGATATTAATAAATTGTATAATAAACATACATGACGTTTTTGATTTCTTTTATTTCATAAGATTAATCTGATTAAATATCAAAAAAAGTTCACTTTACTTGCCAATCAGAAAAGAAAATCCTACATTATTTCAAAAAATTCTAAAAGATAATAGTTAGTTAATAATATTTGAGGCTTAAGTGTTATAGACGTATCTGCAATAGTTTCGAAGTAATTTTAATAATAACAGCAAAAGAGCACATGAATAGGACAAATTTAAAGGCATAATAATATTAAAAGTTATGTAAAAAATAGAAAAAAATTTTTTAATATAAAACAACACATGGCTGTTTTTATCTCGGGATTAAGTACTAAAAAAAATAAACGGAAAAAATACATTTGTTTATAACAAATTGTTTATTAAATAAACAAGAAAAAACGAATAAAAAAATGTGTATCTAAAAGAACAATAAAAATTATGATTTTTAGAGAAAAAACGGTTCTTTAATTTTAAAATTTAGACTCAAAAAACCATTGTTAATTAACAAACGCATTTTTTAGCAAAAAATTTTTTTAAGGAACCGTTTTTTCTCTAAAATTCATCATTTGTATTAATAAATAGATAACAAAAAAAAATTTTTGATTTGCTCATAAACAATGTATTTGTTTATAACAATTTCTTAAATAATGGTAGTAAAAAATTTAAAAAAATTATTTTTATGTAGCTTTTAACCATCAGAAATCAAAACATTCAAGATATCAACAAAAAAAAAATTATAAACTTTTTTTTAATTTTTAATTTTCAATTGTTAATAAAAAAGCGAAAAAACAAAATTTTGAAATTTTTTTACGGTGATCTATTTGTTAGTCTAATACCAATAACTCCACAAAGTGAAAAAAATCTTAAGGCTTTTGTTCAATATTTATCGTGGTTTTTATCTCAACATTAAATTTGGAAAAATTATTTAATTAACAAATCCATAATGTATGAAAAAATTGGGATACACATTTTTTGACCACGGATTATTGTTTATTTATGTATCCCAATGCTACATTAATTTTTTTATTCCTTAATATTCATATTTAATATGTTTAAATAATTTTTTTTGTTGCTACGTCAGAATGACGCAACGCTCGCGGAAGCTCGATCACCAGTTGTTCGCCCTTTTTTTAAGGCTTTGTAAAAATTATAAATATTGGAGGTACAGTTCCGGGAGTCGGGACTTTTTTTCAGCAAATTTGCTGATCTTTTCAGATCTTTTTTCAAATTTAAAAAAATTTCATTATTTTTCGAGATATTCGAAAAAAACCAAACCCCTACTTTTTTTCCTTTAATTGTTTATAACTTTTGCAATTTTTTTCGACCCCTTTTGGAACTTTCTAGATAATTTTCCGAATCGAATGAGACCGTGGTCGTAATTTTCGGAGACTATACAAAAATTTTAGGAAAAATGGTACATGTTGACTAGACTATTTTTTTTTGTAAAATCAAATATTGGGATGGATATTCCTTTTTACTTGGTATGATTATACGGTGCGGTGGAATAAGTGATGTCACCAATGCTTATTACGTTACCTGTTACCACTAGTAGAGAAGCTTACAATAATTCATTTTCACGCTCCAAATTTCATCAGTCTAAATATCACCGTTCAAAATAAAAGAGGGGAGGAGGGGACTTTTGAGAAACACTGTATAGTAAAATGACCATGTCACCTATCTGAAAGATTACGTTTCATCAATTTGTTTTCGGTAAAATTAAAATTTTGAGTTTATTCAGAAAATATGGTAGTAATATATACTTACCTACATCAGAAGTGAAACCCACATAAAATATATAAGGAGAGGAAATCGCAAAAGGCATATGTGTATATTTTATGACAATTTTATATGTCCAGCAAGGACTTTTCAACACAGATTTTCCAAACGACAAAATGCTCATAAAAGTAGTCAGTAAAATTCAACATAAACTTGGTGATTACGAGGTGTATATACATGACCAGATTCGAAATATACAATGTGACTCAATAGAAAACATTTTGGAGTTGGAAAAAAAATGTTTGTCTGTGGTATTGTGATTTTTCTCTGCAGTCAAGAATAAGGTGGATTTTCTTTTACTTTCATCATAGAATGGCAGGATTTCAAATTCAGCTCGGTCTTATAGACCGTTTTGGCGAATGTTTCTAATATGTATCTCGGTTTTATAGAGCTTGTTTTTATACCGAGCCGGCAGAGAACGTGTTAATAATCAATTCATTTGAATTATTTTTATACTAATTTAAATATTTTCTATCACTTTTTTCTATTTCTCATACAACTATTTCAGGTGAAAAACACTCCAGGCGGACCAACTGATAACGGCCTTGGATTACCAGCACCTATGCCCAGAAGGGCCTCTGCCTACGATGTTTTTTCAGTGCCTGGCTTAAGCACGGTAACAACAGCACCTACGGGAGGTATGACCAGAAGAGCTTCATTTAGAGTAGCGCCTCCTCAGGATCCGGGCAGTCCTCCAAGTCCTGACGGTCCTCCCGCCTCACTAATCGCACCAGATGAAGACAGAAGAACTAGAAGAAGAGGATCATATCTGTAAGATCTTTTGTTATTTCTGTTGCTTAGTATGCTAAGTTGATCCGTTTCGTAGGCCTGATATTGTTGGTCTTCGTCCTATGGCTCCAAGACCAACACCTGCGTTGGAGGATTTGGAAGCTGTTCCAAGAAGGCAACAATCGGTGGACGCTGAAGCTATTAGAATTGTTATACACGACGTGGATTCGGGAACATCGGCTGCTGCTCAGAAACGTGTTATTTTAAGGAGAGATCCAACAGACAAAGCACACAGAAGTAAGTTTTTGAGATTAGTGGATCATTGAATTGCTATGATTCGGTTTGAATGAAAATTATACTATTACTTTTCCGCCCAACCTTTCTATATGCGAGAATAGTATTGGTTTACCCCAAAAAAAGTTGAAATTTTTGAAATTTTTTTTGAGTTATTTTTACGTTTTCCATCAACAACAACACGAAAAAACGGTTTTCAGAAAAAAAATCCTGTGTGTATGTCGTCGTCGTCGTTGTCGTCGGCCACTTTTCCTTACATGTCTTGTTAGCACGATACAGTCTCCGGAGTGCGATAAGTCAGCAATTTTATGATTGAATATTGTTGAGGACATGTCACAGATGATCCCTATTGATTTTCAGTTCACCAGAGTCAGTACAACGGTTGTTATGGTACTTGAAGTACGACATTTTGTAATTTTTTGAGAGATTTCAGTTTGTTAGCACGATACAGCCTGCGCAGTTCAACAAGTCACCAATTTTATGATTGAATATTTTTCAGGGCTTCTCACTGATGAACCCTATTGATTTTCAGCTCACCGGAGCCAATACAACTAGTGATACAGTACTTTAAGTACGATATTTTTGTCATTTTTGAAGAAGTTTCAGTTTGTTAGCACGATACAGCCTCCGGAGTATATACAAGTGACTAATTTTATGATTGGATATTATTCAGAGCGTCTCAAAGATGAACCCTATTGATATTCAACTCAGTAAAGCCAGTACAACGGGTGCTATGGTACTTGAAGTACCAAATTTTCGTCATTTTTAAAGAATTTTCAGTTTGTTAGCACGATACAGCCTCCAGAGAGTATACGATTGATCAATTTTAGGATTGAATATTGTTCAAGGTGTCTCACAGATGTACCTTATTGATTTTTAGTTGACTAGAGCGAGTACAGCGGGTCCTCTAAATCCAGATATACACAATTTTTGGTTATTTTTGGAGAAATTTCGGTTTGTTAGCACGATACATCCCTTGAAGTGTATACAAGTAACAATTTTATGATAGAACATTGTTCAGGGCCACAGATGCGGAAAAGTTAGTTTTAATCCGTGAAACCGTTTATATTTTGCTCATTTTTATTGATCAATAGTTGTTGGTGTTTCGTCTATATTTTTAGACTGTCACGTCTTGATTCGTAATACACTACTCAAAATGATGTGATATTATTTTTATTCAAGAACAGTACAAAAACGTCAGAAAAATAATAAAATGTGTTGTGTCATAACAAATCTAAAACAAAGTAAGTAGCTTACATAAAACAAAACTAACAAGGTTAGGTTAGAAAATCTTCTTTTTATTATCGTGTCGCAGGAGTCTTGATTCCTCTGTTATAAGTGTGAACCTTTGGTAAGTTTGAAGTATTTGACACTAACATAGGTCCCCGCCTTGAAACACTTTAGGGTTTCAAAATGAATTGACTTGGTTGGGTAGAACGCATATCTTGACTCATGACGCTTCAGCTCGGTCGTGGCAGTTCTAATGGTTACGGATCGTATGAGTGGATTTGGGGGATTCGTCCGAGTTTCCATTTGAGTGGTGGGAGCTCGTCTTCTTTGACTATTACCAACGTGCCTACCTGAAGTAGTTGAGGATAATTTACCTTCCATTTGACCCTGGTCTGAAAGTGTGAAATATATTCTTTGGTCCATCGTGACCAGAAGTGTTGGACAATTTGTTGTGTTCTTTGAAAACATGAGAGTCTGTTTTCTTTGATATTAAGAAGACTTAGTTCAGGTATTGTCGTCAATGATTCTCCTATTAGGAAGTGCGCAGGGGTTAAGGGATTCAACTCATTTGGATCATTGGATAATGGATAAAGTGGTCGGGAGTTTAAACAGGCTTCTACTTGACACTATGCAGTCACAAACGCTTCGAAAGTAAGAGCTGCATCACCTACTATACGTTTTAAGTGGTGTTTAGTAGACCTTACACCAGCTTCCCATATTCCTACTAAATGAGGAGATTGTGGGTAATAAATTGCCACTGTATACTCTCCTTAGAGAGATTGTCTGAAATATATTTGTTGTTAGTGTTAAGAAATGATTTGATTTCGTTGTTTGCGCCAACAAAAGTTGTACCATTGTCTGAGTGGAGTTCATGGCATTTGCCTCTCCTAGACACAAAACGTCGTAAGCAAGCAATAAAGCATTCGGGGGTAAGGTCACTTACAGCTTCTAAGTGCAGGGCCTCTGTAGTAAAGCAAACAAACAATGCTACATGGGCTTCGTTAGTTTTAGGGTTTCTTGAAATTGAACGATGAAATAAAACAATATAGTTTGTTTAAATCTTCATTTATTTGAACTAATGCTCAATTTAAACTTGTTGACGCGTTTCACTAACACAGTAGCTTTGTCAAAACGAATGAAGGTAAAATATAGAAATGTTTTAATATATACAGTGCTAAATCTATTTACTAAGGTTAACAATGGTATTGAAAGAAATTACCTGGAAATTCATTCACTACAAACATTCCTAAGCTATCTTCCAGGTAAAGAGGTTCAATAAAGGAGACTGATTGATATCTATTTGGTCGTTAAGGAGATTACCTGAATATTTATTTTTGTTAATCTCTAGGGCCTCTAATAAATTTAAACTAAAAGATTTACCGACTACATGGAGAATTTCAAAATTTGGGTCGAAAATGTGTTGGTTTTCTAATAAATGATTTGAATAGTTAGAATCTAATTTTTTGTTGTCATAGCTACGTTTGTGTTCCGAAATTCTAGTTTTAAAATTTCTAAAAGTTCTACCGATATAAATTTTATCACAATTGTCATTACCACATTTTAATTTATAAACTCCTGATTTGTTCAATTTTGAAGATTTAGATTTATTATTTTTAATGAATTTGGATAAATTGTGATCAGTTTTAAAGGAAATATTCATGTCTAAAGTTTCTAAGAGATTAACAAAAATAAATATTCAGGTAATCTCCTTAACGACCAAATAGATATCAATCAGTCTCCTTTATTGAACCTATTTACCTAGAAGATAGCTTAGGAATGTTTGTAATGAATGAATTTCCAGGTAATTTCTTTCAATACCATTGTTAACCTTAGTAAATAGATTTAGCACTGTATATATTAAGACATTTTTATATTTTACCTTCATTCGTTTTGACAAAGCTACTGTGTTAGTGTAACGCGTCAACAAGTTTAAATTGAACATTAGTTCAAATAAATGAAGATTTAAACAAACTATATTGTTTTATTTCATGGTTCAGTATGGATCTTCATCAAGTAAAAGCCTCATCTATTCAATTTCTTGAAATTAACTGCCTCCACCCTTACTTTGTGGAATCTACTCATATTAATGTTTTAAATGAAACTTACTGTTTCTATTTAGCTCCACAGTATATTGAAAAAATGTTGAAAATTCTAAAAAATTGACAATTGTTTCGATATTACCTACATATCATCGTAACTAGGAACAGTAAGTTTCATTTAAAACACTAATTAGGGTTTCTTCCCTTTCGATCTCGAAGTAAGAATGGTCCGGCGTAATCTAGACCGGAGACAGAAAATGGACGAGATGGTGTGATACGAGATGATGACAAAGTGCCCATTAAGTATTGTTCAGGTTTGGTATTAAATCTTAAACATCTAACACATTCACGTACGACGTTTTTCACTGATCTGCGGCCAGAATCTTTCCCTAATGGAAGCGAGAAGAGCTTGTGGCCCTGCATGTAAGAGTCTGGAATGCTCAGAGCGTGTTAGTATTAAAGTTAAGTGGTTCTTATACGGGAGAATGATTGGATGTTTCTTAGAAAAGTTAAAAGTAGAATTGTCTAAACGACCGTCAACCCGTATTATAAAATTCGAATGGTCAAAAATAGGGTTTAGGCTAAGGAGTTTGCTCCTTTTTCCTAGTGACGTTGTACGGAACGAACCAGAAAGGTTAAGGAATTGTCAAGTTTATAAGTTATTTAGACTTTTTGTTTTTAGGTCGAATGTTGTTTATGTATCGTAAAACATATCGTCTCTGTAATTGCAAGAAATCGCATGTCAAAAAGGCCGCTTTTCAGGATAGCAAAAAAACTTTATATTTTTTTATTTAATTATTTCAGAAATCAGTTAATGCTTATTTTTATGATGTAACATCTTGTTATATGGCATTTAAGGTGTTATCTTATCTTATTTGTGTTTTATACGCACATACGACTTATGGATTTTAAAATTAAAAAATTAATCTTTACATACAACATTTTTACAAACACATAGGACTTTTTGTTTTCAAGTACTAGGTCATTTCATTGACATACAACTTTTTATGGTAAACTGGTTTTATTGAAAAAGTAGTAATTTACATTAATGACAACTAAAAATCAAACATTGTACGTGTTGCATTAATTTTCATAACTCAAGCTATTGTAGAAAGAATGGTAATCTTCTTCTAGAAAGTTTTTGAGTTCCTGCAGGTCCTTAAATTTCCTTGCTGTTATGGGAAGTGGCTTGTTATACAACGGTTTCAACTCATTATACATCTCTGCTGTTGGCTTAGCTCTTCTTGGCAGTAGTTTCCATTGTTCGGGAAAATCTAACTTATACCAAATTTCGCCCTTTGATGTGTACTTAAGGCATCTCAAGTATGTGACGAAGGGATCTCCCTTTTTGATTCCTGGGCGAATGCTTCTGTAGTACCCATCGCCAAAATTATAGAAGTCTTTGAAAGAAAGACTCTCAACATAGTAAGGGCTTGGCTCCCGTCTTGCCTCTCTGATATCTCTAATATAATCTGCTGGTACATAGTGTTCATGTCTGTTGATCTTTCTTTCAATTGTGCTGTGCACGCTATCCACTTCCATCTGCGTGTGGCCCACTTCAAGATACTTCTGGTAAACGGTAACCTTGTTCTTAATGAAAAAGTATAGAAGAGCGTTAGCCACAGTTTCACGTGACATCATGGTTTGCAAGGTTGAAAATTGAGTAGTTGTGCACTTTAAGTTTAGTTTTATAATAGGAAGACGATGCCTTAATATCTGGACATGTTAGTACCTTTTGCACATCAACTGCTACCACCAATGTGCTGTTTGTCTCTTCTGATTTCTTCTTGTCACTGTCTTTCTCTTTTCTGGCTCCTTCTTTTCTGTTTTGATGTTTCTTAAACTCATCTTCTGAAACCTTTCCCAGTTTGTATTTTATGCAGGTCTCACACTGGTCTTTTTTTGGTGTGTAAAAGCCTATGTTCATTACGACAAAACCTTTATGAAAAAGGGTCCTTCTTGATCCAGGGTTTGTGTTTTTCTCAGTACATACACGGGCATACTCCCTGTACAGCTGTGTTTTGGATTCCCAATTGGGTTCTAAATACTCTTTAGATGTTTTGGCTCTACAGTAATGTGATTCCATTTTAGGTAGGGAATTTAAGAACTGCCGGATTCCCTCTCTTTTTTCTGAGTCTGTTTTTGATTGTATGTCAGTAATATTTAATCCCATTTCATTCATGGGCTCAGGATCGTCCGGATTATTTTCTAGTGGTAGAGGTTGTTCTAACATCCCTTTCAATACCCAAGCTCTGACTGATTTTTCCCCAAGACAGAATGTGTTTAAAAACATCTTCTTGCAGACTCTTATTTTTTCATCGCCCACTTTCAGGTGGTATTGAAATGACACGTTTTTGCGAGCATTTTCAATCTCTGTGGTTTTACGTCGCCAATCCGGTGTAGATTTATCCACCAAAGATGCAATAACAGCTCGCTTTGTTTCCCAACTATCTATATTCTTCCAGAAATTTGTGAACAGTTTGTTTTTATCCAGGTCAGTTATTTTTTCACACTTGAAGTTTTGTCCATTTTTGCAACTGCATCGATCTTTTATTTTTTTCCCCTTCCTTTCATTGTTAAATTTGTATTTTGAGCCATTAGCAGCATTCTGTTGCTTTTTCAATCCAAAATAGGGTTCACCTCTTTTCCTTTTAGCAGCATTGACATTCCTTTTCCAGCGGGCCTACTAAAATCTCCACCGGACTAGGGTTGTCCTCAACTAAAGGACTGCCTTCTTTTTCAACTCTTGGAGCACCAGGAGTGTCTTCAACTGTTGCATCGGCTTCTTCAATAATTGGAGCAGGGCCTTGCTTCCCACAAAACACACCATCTTCTTTTTCACTTGCTTGATTTTTGTCATAATTATTTGAATTCTTTATTAAACGGGACCTTTCCCCAGCAATGTTTTGACGTGAAACCTTTTGCTTGTTCCGTACTTTTGTCAAAACTTTAATTCTCTTTGCAAAGTTAGACTCATCGTTACTGGAACTTGAACTTGAAGAGAATAAAGGATCATTTATGCTATCATCAGTCTGTTTCAACATATCCCGAATTTTTTCTCTGCCTCTCGTCTTTTTTTCTCGACCAGGTCTAGCAGATAGTTTTACTTTGTCGAACGAAAATAGAGGTAGGCCTATTTCAACAGCTTGTTCGTCGATTTCCTCCACGGTGAAAAGTGAAAGATTTTCAACGTAGACTGGCAGTGGAATTTCATCCTCAGCAACAGTTAAGAGCATCTTATCTGCAACAATAACAATAATACATTATTTATTTAGCACTTGGCTAAATTGTTCAAAGAATAACTTAATAACACGGGTAACTAACAACTAGCACCTGTCTTGGCTTGAATTCATGTCCATTTCCAGTGTGTTTTTTGACATATAAGTGACTTTTTATAGTCACTGTCAAATAATCTGCCGAGATTGTGCCCTAAAAGGTTTACATAAAAGTGAAATTATTTCATAGCCTACCTTGCCCTGAGACTGGATTATCAACATTGGGGTTGCTATTTTCATCAGGTAGGCTCTCATTTGTAACAACCGGAATTGAATTAATCTTTTCAGCCAACTCTACCATCAATTTTCCTCTTCGCATCATTTTCTAAAACAGTAATAAAATTAAAAGTAATATACTAGCTCTCATTTATAATGTTAAATTATGCAGTAGAATTGCTGAAAGTTCTAAAAAACATTGTTCTTGATTCTAAAGTTGTAACAGCAAACATAACCTAAAATTGCTTACGAATTTCATCATAGATATTCCTCTTATGACACATTTTAGTTACGAGTATATTTAAATAATGTAATATTGCGAAAAAGATAAAGAATAACCCTTTTAACATACTTATTATTAGTAATAGAACAGTCTACTTGCTTAGATCTAGCAGAAAAGTCAGAAAACTAATGAACCTTACCTTCACTCTCAGTTGTTTGAGACATAGGACATTTTGCAATAACAAGAAAGAGTGGAGCAAACATACGACTTTTAAACCATTACTAATATTTTCATGTTAGAACAGCTGTTGACATAAGACATTTTTACAGAGCATGTGGGACTAAAAATGCAATACTTTCAACAAATAAAAAAAAACGGAATTTTTGACATACGACTTTTTGCAATTACAGGGACGATATGCAAACGTACGCTGAAGCTTTGTGAAACTTGGAAACCGTTCAATGTATGAAATAATATCATTTTCAAATTCATTTATGTAGTTAACAAATGATGAAATATTTGTACGAACTTCTGGAAGATCATGAATAATAGTGCTAACCTTTGTTAAGTCACATGACGGCCAATATGTAGTTTGTTTTGCTAACTACGATGGCCCGTGAAACCAAAATTCGGAATTTATTAGGTCTGTTGGGCTAATTCCGCGTGATAGTAAGTCGGCTGCATTATCCGTGGTATTCACGTGTCTCCATGATTGAGCTTTAGATATATTCTGATTGCGATACCCGATTGACGACAAAAGTTTTGTGAATGTGCGATGAAGAATTTATCCAGGCTATACAAATCGATGAATCAGTCCAATATGTGATATTCTTGGGTTGAAAGGCACTTGATACTTTTTCAACTAGCTCTGCCAATAAGAGTGCGCCACAGATATCAAGTCTTGGTATAGTAATTAATTTGACTGGAGCACACGTGTTTTGGCACACAGTAGATTAGAAGTACAATTTCCTAAAGAATCGCTGCAGCGAATGTAAATGCAAGCACCATATGCTGTTTGTGATGCGTCGCAGAATCCGTGTATCTGTTTTGTTATAAAGTTAGACAGTATGACTTGTCTAGGCATTTTTAGACAATTGATTTGAGAGTGATAGTCAGACCAAGTAGTATGTAGGTCACTATGTACAGATTCATCCCAGGAAATTTTCAATTTCCAGAGTTCTTGTAAAATTATTTTTGCTGTAACCGTTACAGGAGATAATAGTCCAAGTGTGCCAAATTTTTGTGCAGTAGAGGATAGTATTTGTCTTTTAGTAATCTTTGATGGCAAGTTAGAAACGTTAATGGAAAAATGTGAGCACTCATTAGAAGGATTCCAAAGCAGGCCTAACGTTTTGTTTGGGGTTTTATTACCGATATGTAGAGTACTAGAGTCCGCGTTCAGAAAGCCTTTCTTTAATGATCTGCCGTATAGGCTCCAGTGAGGAGATTAACAACATAGAAATCATGTAATATAATGTTACAGATGTCAGGTAATTCACTTAAATGACGATAAGCTATTTCATGAAATGATCTTAGATAAGAAGGCAGCCGATGCAGTGCCATAAGTCACAATGTTTAGCTGATATGTCTTGATATCATCGTTAGGTGCGAATCACCAGAGAATTTTTTGAAAGTTTCTTTATGTTTGTGTTACCAATACCCGGCAATACATTTTCACTATATCAGCACTCAAAACTTAGGTAATTATGTTTCCGAAACCGCAAAAGAATGTAAAATAAACTGTCTTGAATATTAGGGCCTACCATGGTGATATCATTGAGTGATAGTCCAGATGTTGTTTTTGTTCAACCGTCAAAAACTACACGTAATTTTGTTGTGGTTAAGCTATCCTTTAAGACACAGTGGTGTGGGAGAAAGAATCCTGAATCGTCAACTTGAGAATTAGCAAGAGACATGTGACCGAGTTGTATATATTCGTCTATGAAATTGTGATATTGTATTTTTATGTCAAGATTTTTGTCAAGTTTCTTTTCTAAATATAGAAAGCGGCGAACAGCAGTATTTTTTGCATCGCCAAGTACATAAACTTTTGATTATTAGTAAATATGGGGCCTGGAACTAACCATCCCAATTTTGTTTTTTGTAAAGTAGGTAGGCTATTGCCTAGTATAATCTGGCCTATACACAAAAGTTCCTATAAGGTATCAGCACGAATCCAAAAAATCAGTTGGAGCAGGTTGATAGAACTTGGTATCAGCAAGCGCAATTTTCTCAGGAATGTTTAGTGTAGTCAATTCAAGTGGCCTGTAATTTGGAATAACCATTAACAAGTTATGCGACAATCTTCCTTCCCCTGTTAAATGCTCTCTATACGCGGATGACCCAATAATGTACTGCCATGGCAAAACCAATGCCTCTACTTGCAAAATACTTACGATGGTAAAAACGATCACCGATATGTTCTCAATATATATATATATATATATATATATATATATATATATATATATATATATATAATATATATATATATATGTATATATATATATATATATATATATATATATATATATATAATGAATTGCTGTTCGTTAGTCTCACTAAAACTCGAGAACGGCTGAACGGATTTATCTTATCTTAGTCTTGAAATGTTCGTGGAGGTCTAGGGAAGGTTTAAAAGGCGAGAAAAAATCGAATAATTTCCGGGAAAAACCTTTTTCTATTTCCCATACAAACTAGAGTCAATTTGAACTTTATTGCTATTCAATAAAGTTCATATTAAATTATAATCACTCACTGTTGTCTAAGCAATTTAGGTGTGTTCCTAACGTCAAAGAGTCAATTTGCAATTTATTACCGCTGCATAAAGTTCAAATTCAATCATATCAATGAAAATAGTCTTCGCGTGCGCTTTGTAGGATCTAATGTCGCGTTCAAAAGTGAATCGCGAACGCGACTAAAAATGTAATAAACTATTAGTACTGACTTCCAATTAATTTGACCGGCTTCGCGAAACTTAATTTTAGCTAACTTCAGTTGTAACTGTATCAGATTATTTTTTTAAGTTTGATAAATCTTAAGTTTTGTCACAAATTAAGTTTCTGAACACAACCATAATATCTGACATTAGATTTGACAACAAACTAATATGTTAATCATTCTGTCGCACTTCAGAACACGGAGATTTATGGCTTAAAGGTAAACTCCGAAAAAATAAATAAATAAATCAGAACACAGAAAAAAGTATTACGATTGACGATATTGTGTTACGATCATGGTTACGATATTCTATGAGTGCATCCTTCTATCTTTGTGAGTGACGATTACCGCTACGTGCGCGAGAACTTTCTTTATTTTTGTGATCCTTTGTGATAGTGACATTCCAAGTAGTGTGCTCTTTTTTTGTTGATATTTTGTGATAGTGACACTTTACTGTTAAGTTACTGTTAAGTGAGCGAGACATTTTCTCACTTTGATTAATTACGTTACGATGCCGAGAAGAAGACGACGACTTAGGTCGTCGCAGTCAATCAAATGTGCGAAGAGCTACCTCACGTGCTAACCGCACTGATGACCAGAAAGAGACAGATCAAGAAAATAGTCGTATTGCTATGTCAGAATTGCGTTATTTAGTGAGTGACAATGAAGTGGATAGGCTTAGAATGCAACGAGTTCGTGCACATCAAACACAACAACAGCGAGCACGACATAATGAAATTGAGCGAATCCGCAGACGCAGTGCTCCTGTGATTCTTGAACGAGCTGCATTCCACTATGATCCGGCAATTGATTATTGTGCCGACAAATCGGTAACAATTGGGGAAGTGAAAATAATTTGTAAATATTGTAAGGCGTTAAAATACACTGGTGAATCTACTGGATTATGTTGTGCTGGAGGCAAAGTAAAATTACCACAATTGGTCCCACCACCAGATCCTTTACGCTCTTTAGTTTCTGGGATTGGAAATGATTCTAAGCACTTCTTGGCCAACATTCAGAAATATAACAACTGTTTCCAGATGACATCATTTGGCGCTACACATATTATACAGGACAATTTCATGCCCAATTTCAAGGTATTATACCAGAATATTTTTTATAATATTCAAGTTTGTACTAAAATATATATACAGCGTGTAACGGAAGGGGGTATCAACCCTGAAAGAGGTGAATGTGCTCATGAAACTCAACAACTTTCCCCAAAGAACATAGGTCGAAATATGAAAAAAAAATTTGACCCTCCCATAGTAAATCAATCAGCTGGTAGTCAGTTTTGTAAGGGGGGGCCACATTTTTTTTCATATTTCGACCTATGTTCTTTGGGGAAAGTTGTTGAGTTTCATGAGCACATTCACCTCCGCAAAAGTTCAATAACCATAATTGGCTGGGTGAACGAGCAATATTGGCAGCGAAAAATAAACATGTCGAGGATCTCAATGCGACCATTCAGAATTTTCTTCCAGGACAGTTGGCTTCCTTCAAATCAGTCGACACCGTTATGAACCAGGATGACGTAGTCAACTATCCCACGGAGTTTTTAAATTCACTGGAATTGCCTGGATTACCACCTCACAATTTGCAGTTAAAAGTAGGATCAGTTGTCATCATGCTGCGTAACATTAATCAACCTCGACTATGCAATGGAACAAGACTGGCTGTGAAAAAGCTGATGAATAACGTCATTGAGGCAACAATCATAAAAGGAAAATACAAAGGAGAGGATGTCTTGATCCCGCGAATACCGATGATTCCAACGGATTTACCATTCGATTTTAAACGCTTACAATTTCCAGTACGTCTGGCCTTTGCGATGACAATAAATAAATCGCAAGGACAGTCTTTAGAAGTTTGCGGAATCAACTTGGAGTTTCCCTGTTTCGCGCATGGACAATTATACGTCGCGTGTTCGCGCGTCGGAAAACCGTCTTCTTTGTTTATTTACGCACCAGAAAACAAAACAAAAAATATAGTTTATGAGAAAGCTTTAAATTGATTAACAAACTGTATCATAACAGTGTGTGTCTGTTAATAAAAATTTAAACCTTATAAATAGCCAGTATTTCAGGAAAACTCTGTTTTTTTAAGTAAGCAACATGATGTGTCGAAAATAATAATAAAACTTCATGCTTCATTAAAAAAATGCTTTTTTATTCAATACGTTTTGTTTGTTTTGAAATTAATTTATACAAAAGTTTAGGTCTTTTATTTATCGATTGAGGCAGTACGAAGTCTGCCGGGTCAGCTAGTCTTTGAAATAAAAGGATTTGGAATTAGAGGTGGGAGAAGTCGACGAATAAGTAACGCTCCAAAATAATTGATGAAAATAGGAACATGTCTCAGCGACATGTTATAAGCTAATGAACCCCCTCTCTGGCTCAGATGACAACACCTCCTTCTCAACTATATTACTGCGATTTCCTCCAATCCAGTATATCCTATATTAACATCATACCAACTTCATGACAACCCTCCATATACCTTTATTATACGTTCTATTCCTCAACTTATACAAACACTAATTCAAGACCTAAACCTTTCACATACTCGAACCCGCCCACTCTCCAACACTCCTCCATTGATCCAATTTCTCCTACAATACGATCTCACCCTTTGCAAATTTAATAAAGAAGAAACCAATAGAGATGTTATTCGATCAGCTTTCCTTGAGTTGCTAAATAAAAAAGAATATAACATGGTCATATATACGGACGCATCCAAGATATAAGTAGGAGTTTGGTGTTCCATAACCACGGTACAAGGATCGATCGGAACCTACAAAATATCCGCTATTTGTAGCGTCCACACGGGTGAGCTATACGCTATCCTACAAGCCTTCAAACATGTCCAACAACTTGCAAATACACACATAGCCATATTCACTGACTCATTATCCTCCATCCATTCCATTAAGAATACATTTACTAACTATCCCCTTGTCCAAGATATACACGACATATATCAACAACTAAAAAGACAAAATACAACAGTCAAAATAACATGGGTCCCTTCCCATGTTGAGATTATTGGGAACGAAAACGCCGATTACCTTGTCAAAGAAACTGCCTCAACCTCTACTGCCACGGTGAATCTTCAGCTTTGTAATGATTTACAAGCTAGCCTGAAAAAAACCAATCGTTCCAAATCCACTGGAGTCAAATTATGTGTTCACTGCGTGAAATTCAACCAATATGGCTGTCATACGAAGATTACGTATTGGTCATACTAGACTTACGCATGGTTACCTAATCACACCATCACCTCAGCCGAACTGTCAGTATTGCCACGTAAAGCTCTGCATCAAGCATATCCTCGTTGAATGTCCATACTTCGCCACAAGACGCCTACAACTTGGAATAATAATAATAATAATGATAATAACTTTATTCACAATAAAAAAGTATAATGGTTACAATTATAAAGAGCGAATAAAGTAGAAATGAACGATAAGTACATGAGTACTTGTTTCGTGATAACAATATGCTCATAAAAATATAAATATATAACTAAACTTAAATACAAGTACAAAACATAGATACACATAAATAAATGTAAATGCAAATGCACAAAATATAAATACATATGAATGAAAAAGCACAAAATATAAATACACATAAATAGATGTAAATACGGAAGTACAAAATATACACAAATAAATGCAAATACAAAATATAGATTCACAAAAATAAATTTAAATACAAATGCACAAAATATTAATACTCATTAATAAATATAACTACAAAATACATATATATATATATATATATATATATATATATATATATATATATATATATACACCCAAATAAATGCAAATACAAAAGCGCAAAACATAAATACACATAAATAGATGTAAATACGAAAGTTCAAAATATAAATATACACAAACAAATGCAAATACAAAAGTAAAAAATATAAATACACAAAAATAAATGTAAATACAAATGCACAAAATATAAATATACATAAATAAATGCAAATCCAGAAGTAAATATATGAATCTTAACCAGAACTCAAAAATGCACACACATAGACAGCAAATTAAATGCTAATAATTAAATGTTTACCCACAAGCATGGTTACACACTCACAGATACCAATACACTTTCACTACCATATTACGCAATTACACATTCATATGCAGTCATACATAATCAGGATTCAGATCAGGAATGCTGATGATGGCTCGTTTTGATTGACTTGTGTGGTCAAGAAAAGAGGATAATCTTGATTAGGTTCATATATTGCAATTCCGTTACTATATGAACATTCATTGTATTCTCTTAATTTACTATGTTATTTATGAAGTTTCTTGGTTTATCCAATATAAATGATTTTAACTTTCGTTTATAGATTGGCTTTCTATATATATACCCTTCAATGTTGTCGGTATAGTGTTGTAAAAACATACAAATTACAAGGAGAACCTAAATAGTGATAATCAAGTTGTTTGTTTATAGAATCTCAATAAAAAGGAGAATAAGCTATTATCAATGTTTGAAGATTGTGCATTATTTTGTTTCTATATGACGTGCCAGAACATTCTGAAATATTTTCATGACTTCTCGTCTATTTTTTAATTTGACAAGGAAATAAATAATTTCTGCTCGACGGAAAAAGCATCACTATCTTTGATAAAGGATTCAAATAAATCCGAATCGTCGGCATAGTACATAGTCTGTTTTTTCTTGTTATCCTACAGAACCGATGACAATCCATAAAATATTTTTAAGAAACATCAGAATAAATTTGACGTATTGACTTATAGTCTTTATCCTTTATTTTTAGATTGAACTTTGTTTAAATTGCTTGCGCGGTAATGATACACTTTTGTAAGTCTCTTGGTATCAAAAACCACTGAATATTTTTCCATTAAAGATGTTTCCAAGTTTAATATCATACGAAGAACCATAACTTATGTCCAAAGATTCATTTTCAATTATCGAAATGAACACTCTCTACGAAATTTTGGTGTATTGTCAGCATCAGAGTAAAATTCTTCCGTTTTAACATTGATTAGTTTGTCTCACATTGAGTGCTTCTTTCGGGAACGATATTTCCTTGAAAAAATAAACACAATCTCGATAGTATTAATCCCGAAACTGGAAATTGCAACTTAAACAAGAGTTAGAAGACAAAATACAGTGAAAGAGCTCCCAACTTACTGTAAACAAAACAAAGTTGAGCCAATTATCATTTCTAACATGAGTCGAAATTTTCCTTTCGTTAGTTGTGAAAATCTACATCGAACGGACTTCTAATTGAGCCGTAACTTACTTTAAAGTTGGTGAAAAGGATGAGTCGAAACTTCAAGTTGCTGAATTATTTGATTGTACCTATGAGGGTCTCTTGTTCGAGATAGGTAGATTTGGAGGACTGATACAAAGGAAGGGAATATAGTGTCCTGTTTGTCGCGCTTTGTTCTCGTCGCCTCATACTCCGCCTCCGGCTTCCTCCACGTTTTAACTCGAATTCTCGACGTTGGTTAGTCGGTTACCTAATTTAGTTAGGAAACTATATTGTTACTATTTACGTAACTAACTATATCATTATAGCAACGACAATAACTTCACGTTATTTGGGAAGGAGTGGAAATTTATGAAAGCGACATGTATTAGAAATACCGGGTGAGGATGAACAGAAATTCAATAGAAGAAAAAGGAATGTAGATTTAAATTATAATCTGTTCTTTGGCTTTAAATACGATATCAAGTAGATTTAATATTTTTAAAATATTTGCGAACTAATACAAAAAATGCCAAATAATAATTCCATAAATAACTTAAAAATTTTGTACAGACGTTAGGAGAGAACTCGCTAAATGTCTTGCACCAATGTGAAAGGAATTATTTTCAACTACTTCTAGAAGACTTTCGCAAACCTTAATTAAATAAAGTTTAAGGAGCTTTATTGCATCAACTCTGCTGGACCATCTTGTCTCACTTAGAGGCTCTAAATTTAACCCGAGGACATTTTTTCTCATAACATCCCACCTTTTTTTGGATGACGAAAAAAATTACATAACTCTTGCACCAGATTAAAAAAGCTTAGTGTAGCATCTGACACCTTATAAGCGTCATTTACTGTTAAGTTCAAAGTACGAGCCGCACAAGGAACAAAAAGGGCTCTCGGATACGCAGCTAGAATGCGTTTTTGAAGCCCAACATGCGTTCCCTTCATATCTGCCCCATTATCATAACCTTGTCCCCTAATATTTTTAGGCTTATTTCAGAATGAAATAGGGCTATTGTAGAAAGTAGCATGACGCGACTTCGGAAAAATTTCAATGCAGTTCTTCGTTTTGGTGTTCCTAGATGCCAAAATCACCCTCCGTTCAAAAGGTTATATATATATATATATATATATATATATATATATATATATATATATATATATATATATTAAAAAATCGGTTAAATGGTCACAAGTACGATAAGAAAAATAAAACTGCCTTAACAACACATATGCAGGATAAAAAGCATAGTTTTGATTTTGAGAACACAAAAATTTTAAAAAGTTAAAGTCACACCAGAAAAAGAGAAATTTATGAAACTATAGAAATACAGAGAAATAAAAAAAACCTAAATTACAAAACCGACACAAAATCTTTAAGCAAAATTTATAATAATATAATAAAATAGAATAATAAAGTAAACAACTATTTCATGTATGTTTCCCAACAAAAACCATAACAACTATTATTAAAAAGAAATAAATACGTATAGGAAAAAACAACATTTTCAAATAATACCATTAGCCATAGACACCAGTACTACTATGAAGGTTGAGATACACACACCGTTACTTGTAAAATGTTTTTAAATGTATCGTTAAAGTTCATTTTATTTTAACTTAATTTAATATGTGATGTGGCACTCGCTGGAATATAATCCACAGGTATGTCATAGTTTTACAATGTATACATAGGATTTTAAGAACCAATTTCTATTTTAGTGTTTTATATTCTGATGAAGGTCAAAAACGACCGAAACGTTAATGTATTACAATATAAATTTAAAAATCATGTAATGATTTAATTAATCCAGGACCAAAAATTCCCAAGAAATATAAATGAAAAAAATATAAACTTTAAGGTCCAAGAAAAAAACTCGAATTTTCTAAATATATATATATATATATATATATATATATATATATATATATAGATATATAGATATATATATATATATATACAGGGTGTACCAATCTTACGACAAACTTCAGTATATGGGTTATTTTAAGAGATATCAAAAAATGTTAACAACAAAAATAGTAGATGCCGTTAAGGTGCATATTTTGAAATTATCTCGAACTATACAGAGTGTTGCATAACTCCGTTACAAACCAAACATACGACTTTTTAAATGAGAACCCCTGTATATTATACCAAATTCGAATTGCTCACATTTTTTTGAAGCTTTTGATATAAGGTTTTGCTACGTTATACCGAGTCCTTCAAAAGGTATGGACACGTTTATGTGAAAATCGTAGTTAAGTCAACGCTCTGTAGCTTATTGTACGTTGAAGAAAATTTTTTATTTTCCCTAACAGAGTATCATAATATGATGCAATATCTCCGTATTTTATTAAATTTTATTTATGTCACCTTTTGTATACAGGGTGGACGGAAACTCGAACCTTTCATTTTCTCTCTTCTTTCAAATGGAACACCCTGTATTTTTTAGCACAAATAGAATCTTCGATCATGTAACTTTAATTTTTGTTAAGTATTCCCTATACCCAAAGTTTATGAAAACAGAGTTATTTTGTAATATCTATTGTAAATCATAATTATTACCTTATGTGAAAAAATAAACGTTGAATGTAACAAAAAATCCTAAATAATAATAAATCTTAATAAACTATTTCTTCTGAGCAAAACAAATCATCAAAAGTATAATCCTAACCGTAATATTAAACTAAATGTTCAAAGTGTTCACCGTTAACATCAATGCAATGCTGCAGTCTAAGTTCAAATGAATGACTAACATTTCTCAGCATAAAAACGTTAACAGATCGAAATGCCGCTCTGATTCTTTCTGTCATATTCTCTCTAGTAGTAGGGGGAGTTTTATAAACCTCATTTTTTATAAAACCCCAAAAAAAGAAATCCACTTTTGTTAAATCGGAAGACCTGGTTGGCCAATCAGTTGGGCCCCCTCTTCCAATCCATCTGTTTTGGAATTCGGTATTGAGATGATTTCGTATAGGCGCAGTATTATGAACAGGCGCACCATCATGCAAATACCACATTTGTCGCCGAATATTGAATGGAACTTCGTCTAATAAAACTGGCAAGTGAGTCTGAAGAAAATTTAAATAAACCGCACCAGTAACTCTTTCATCAAAGAAGTATGGTCCTATCACATAATCACCTGCTATTCCACCCCAAACATTTAATGACCACCTCCATTGGCTATTACGTGTTGAGACGATACTTGGATTAGAAGTTGCATAATAATGAAACTTATGTCGATTTACAAATCCATTTTTATAAAAAGTCGCCTCATCTGCAAAAAGCACAAAATCAAAAAAATTCTCTGGTGATTTATTTTAAATTGGGCCCATTCACAAAATGTTACTCTTCTTTGCAAATCACGGTCAAGTAAGTCTTGATGAAGTTGGATATGATAGGGATGCATTTTTTGTTTTTTAAGGATTCTCTGAACCGTGCCGTGACTTATGTCTTGCTGTTGTGAAATATTTCTCACACTTGTATGCGGATTCTCTGCAATACTTAGCATTAATTTCATTTCATTTTCATCAGTAATGGCTGTTTTGCTACATCTTTTTTTCTGTATTTCACTTCACAAGTGCGATTGAAACGATCCATTAGTTTTTCAAATGCCCTTTTGTTAGGTGCCTTTCGGTCTGGAAATCTTTGACGATAAACTTTAGACGCAAACAAGCAATTTTTGTTACATTCACCTAATACCCAAATCATGTCCACCATTTCTTGAGTAGAAAAATGTACACTATTCATCCTCAATAATTGTTACTTTATTTAAAGAAACAATAAATCGCAGGTGACACTTAATAACTGTTGTTTTAAAAAAATAAAATATAACGACTGACGTTTATGTCAAATGTCAATCAAGGCTTACTGAGAAAATGTAATAGTTTACAGCATTGCATTAATGTTAACAGTGAACACTTTGAACATTTAGTTTAATAATACGGTTAGGATTATACTTTTGATGATTTGTTTTGCTCAGAATAAATAGTTTATTAAGATTTATTATTATTTAGGATTTTTTGTTACATTCAACGTTTATTTTTCCACATAAGTTAATAATTATGATTTACAATAGATATTAGAAAATAACTCTGTTTTCATAAACTTTGGGTATAGGGAATACTTAACAAAAATTAAAGTTACATGATCGAAGATTCTATTTGCGCTAAAAAATACAGGGTGTTCCATTTGAAAGAAGAGAGAAAATGAAAGGTTCGAGTTTCCGTCCACCCTGTATACAAAAGGTGACATAATTAAAATTTAATAAAATACGGAGATATTGCATCATATTATGATACTCTGTTAGGGAAAATAAATTTTTTTTCTTCAACGTACAATAAGCTACAGAGCGTTGACTTAACTACGATTTTCACATAAACGTGTCCATACCTTTTGAAGGACTCGGTATAACGTTGCAAAACCTTATATCAAAAGCTTCAAAAAAATGTGAGAAATTCGAATTCGGTATAATATACAGGGGTTCTCATTTAAAAAATCGTATGTTTGGTTTGTACCGGAGTCATACAACACTCTGTATAGTTCGAGATAATTTCAAAATATGCACCTTAAAGGCATCTACTATTTTTGTTGTTAACATTTTTTGATATCTCTTAAAATAACCCATATACTGAAGTTTGTCGTAAGATTGGTTTCCCTGTATATATATATATATATATATATATATGTTATAACGGAATTTGTAAGCACGATAAAGGGCGTATTTTTTGACGGATCGAAACCAAACTCGCTACAGGCAAAAATCTTGGAAGAGTTCGTTAATGAGCCAAATCGGCACAGTAAAAACAAAATGGTGGCCTGTCAAAGTTGAACAAAAATCGTATTTCCTTTGTTTTTCATTTGACGCAAAAAAATTACTGAGCTTTTTTATAGACCGTTCTACAACTTTTGTATTTAACATTTTTCTCTAAATCGTACATTAAAACATTTATTTAAGAAAATTCACAAATTTACCAGAATTATTTTTTATTTTTATGTTTTTGATTTGATGCCAGAATGTTACTTTGGTTTTTTGTACATCTCAAAACATTGTATTACTTTTGTATCTAATTTTTTATTTTCGGTTTTATCAAACATGTTACTGAAATAAGCCTGTCCAATTGGTCCTATGCCATTGGGATTTTTTATATCTAAATTTAATTTTTTCAAAATTTCTGTCACAAATGTATATACGCTAGTTTAGTATCTTTGGCGCGCAGCGCTCGCGCCGCCTACCGGATTTTTTTTAAACTCAGGGATTGTACGAGTAGGAACCAGTATGTAAACAAATGAAAAACATGACTTTTCTAATCGTTTTTTTCAACGAGTCGGGTAGGTTGTTTCACATCAAAAATGGTTGTTACAATAAAAGTTGGGTTCCAATCGGTCGATACAAGCATTTTTCGGTCAAAAAGCCTATCGAAAGGCAAAAAACTTTTAGAAAGCTTCCACGTAAGTGAGGTACATGAAAATATTGGGGGAAACAATTCTCGCGAAATTATTGGTGAAGTTTTATGAGAAACGCCTGGTGTTACGAGTACTAAAAATGCTGAGAATGTTTATAAAGTTAAAATACAGGTAATTTATATGGTTATATTATGTTATATATTATAAAAATAGAAAAAAGTATAAGCAAACATTTGAATTCTTTAGTCTATTTCTTCGATTATTTTTCATCAGTGAGTTTTGTATTTTAATTATAATATATTTATATTAATTACAATATTTACATTTTAGTTAAAACAAAACAGAACGATTGAAAACACGATATGCAACTGCAAAGGAGGCCTGAGGTACTGCAAGCACGCGGCAGCAGTTTGCATATACGTAAACACAGAGAATGCTTATTCCAAAACGAATGAACCTATGATTTGGAATAAGCCTTCCGATAAACAGCTGGAAAAGTATAAAAAAGGCTGCAGAGTTAAGACTCTTTTTTCACAAGTAGAACCATCCACACTTCCACAGTTTTATCGTAGTGTCCCATCAGTCTCGGATAAGCACTTGGCCAATATTTCTCCTTTCACTGAAATGATAATTGCTGAGAAAAAGTATGAAGCTGAAAAGGAAGAAATAAACAAAAAAGCATTACAAGAAGAACAGGAATTGATGAATTTACTATGCGTTTTATTCAATTTGCAAAATAGTCCGGAATTTAGACACTATAATAGTTACAAAATTGTAGAATGCACAGAAAAAGGATTGAAGTTAAAAAAATAAGTTTGCCCTGAAGAATATTCTGCGCAGTATTTATTGGTAAAGGTGAATAAAGAGAAGTGGACAGATATCTGCGTTAAATCTGTAGGACAGTCAGAATCTTCATCGTGGTTTGGAGAGAGAAAACTCAGAATAACTTGCAGTACCAAAGCTCATGAAATCAAAACGCGAAAAAAAAACCTGAACAGTTAGCTGCAAGATTTAATAATGCCAAGAATAAAAGCAAGCCAACCAAAGAAATGTTGTACGGCATAAAAATGGAATCGGTTGCTGCTTCATTATTCGAAACAAAAACTGGAGCAAAAATTAATCATGTTGGCTTGATTGTTTCATATAAACAACCACTTTTAGCTTGTAGTCCAGATGGAATAATTAAAAATGATGAAAATCTTGAATTACTAGAAATAAAATGCCCTAGTTCATGTGAAGATTCTGTTATTGTAGACTTTGGAAAGCAGGAAAGTCGTGTGAAATATTTGGTTTTTGAAAATGGAAATGTTACGTTGAAAAAAAACGATAAATATTTCACTCAAGTACAAATTTCCATGTATATCTTAGGAATTAAACTGTGCCACTTTGTTGTATATTCGAGTAAAGATTTTGTACATATACTCGTTGAAAGAGATGAAGAATTTTTATTGAACGTTATTCCAAAAATTGAAAGCTTTTATTACAACTATTTCATCAAGATGTTACCAGCATCTGTATGATCCTGAAAAAAATGATTGATACGGATATTTGTAAAATGTACAGCAGCTTCTATTAGTACAATTTTTTATTAGAAATAGTTATAAATTATAATAGTTGTACAAAAACTTATAAATAAAGATTGAAATACAAGTGCATTCTATACTCATTATTACTTCTTAATTAAAGGCTCTTTGTTGTTAGCAAGTATGCAAATCATATACATGATATCATCAATGTTATTAAAAAGTTCAACGTTGATGCGGTGTAAAATGTTAAATGTTTTTACTCTTTGTATTGCCCTTTCTATATGTATACGGACCGATGCTATAGAATATCCTTCGAGAACTTCCTCTCGGGTGAATTGAGGTTGTAGAGCAAATGGTGGCATAACAAGAGTACATTGTCGATTTAGTAGTTCAGATCTAATTTGCGGAAAACCTTTATCGGCCATTACTTCATCGCCAGGTTCTAAAAGGTTTAAAAATCCACAATCATTAGTGATAAAACTGGCTGTAGCTCGTCCACCATATCCTGTTGATATAAAAGTTATTAATCCTGATGGACTTATACAGATGAAAAATTTTATCGTAAAGCCACCTTTGTACGTAGAATACATTAATATTCGCTGTTCAACTTTAGGAGGACTATCGCATGCCATTTCAGTGCAATCAATGATTGCTCGACAATTTGGGTAATCTTTAAAAGTTACAGGCATGGTATCTTTGATGGATGGCTTCGAAGGCCAAAACAACCAATGTTTTGTATTCTTCAGCAAAGTTTTGAGTACACTAAAAAATATATTTGGGACCGTTGCTGTCGTTACTTGGAATATCTCACCTAATGCCTTAAAGCTTAAGCCAAGCTTAAGTTTCATTAGAAACAACAATAATCTGTTGTGCCTTGAAACGTTTTTAAAAAACTGTGGTTGTTCGTCTTTACCTGCTACAATAAACTCAAGTAAGATATCGTAAAATGACACTGATATTTCACACAAAGTTTTCATGGATTCATTAGAATGAACTGATTCACTGATTCACATTGGTGTGATATCTGCGAAAATATTTTTTTGCCGTGCCTTTCAGTTCGCACAGAGAAAAAATTTATTTTGTTCATTGTGATCTTATTGCTGGTTGTTTTGTTTGTGAAGTGGTAGGTTCTTCTTCTGTATTATCCGTAAGTGATTTTGATATGATATCTATATATCTTCTGGTGATCTTTGCTAATACCGGAAGAAACTTTATTTTTACGGTTTTATTCATCGAAATCTATGTTATTTAATATGCCCACGCACAGGTTCATCCTTCTGTGGGAATTCTATATTTATTTATCTACATTTATTGATTGTTAAAAATCATTGTATAATTCAAATTGAATGGTGAATAAATATTATTATTATTATTATTATTATTATTATTATAAAACCAGTAAAAAAAGTGTGCATGTCTGCGTCAGGGCCTGAAGATTTAGATACAGTTCTTTTGAAAATCCTCTGAATTTCATCAACGGAAACAGATCTTCTCACAACTTCTTTACTTGCAGTGCTGGCTTGAGTGATTATTCTGATTGTAGTTTGCGTAGAAACATTATTGTTGTCCGTTGAACAAAATAAAATAGTCAAGTTCTCTCTTTCATTATGATCAAAAACTGGATCGGTCTGGATACCAATTTCCTTCGTTTTTTCACTTAAGCAAACTAATGGTTCTGAAAAAAAAATTGAATTACTGTCGAGTATAATTATTTTATTTTATTCAAATGTGTTACTCAAAGTATGACTTACCGTCAACAAATTCATCATCAACATTCTCATCAGCTTTATTTATAACCGAAATACTTTCTTCTTTTTTCTTATTACGAGCAATTAACCTTTCAGTTTTACTCGGATTAATCTTCTTTTGTCCATATATTTCTGGAAAGATTGTTGGGTTGTAGGACACTTTTCTTGGATCATTAGATTTTCTCCTCCTTCAAAATGTGCACTACAAATTCTGCTCCAGTCCTTCGGCTCCCAAATCTTATCTTTATTTTAATCACTAAAACACACATATACACTGAATTAATAAAGTTCTATTCAAGGTTGGAAAAATAATATGTAGGATTACTTAAGGATGAATTTTCAGACACAAAGATAACCTATAATTACTTGACACTGAAAAATTTAATTTTCATATTTATACTCGATAACATAATTTGTCATTTTAATCTGTACAATTATTTTATAAGTATATATACAAATGCATGTTAACTTACTGTACACGACGAACAGCAATGATCAATTTCTTTTTTCGTTCTTTGTCATATGGCCGAGAAGGAAATTTATAAAACTGCAGCTCCGGATTAGCACGCTCTGAGTGTGAACACCCAACAACACAACAATAACGATTTGCACGTCTACTATTTTTAATAATCAATTCACTATTTGCACAATCCATTTTGCTCGTACAGCATACAGCGAGACAGCTGATACAATCCTGAAACCTAAATACTTCGCCACGAGGCGGCGCTCGCCGCGGTACTAAACTAGCGTATATCCCTTCTCCTGTAGAGTCCAGTATTGGATTAAATGCAATGAAACTTTCCTGAACTTCATCTTTTTTGAAGTGGTGTTATGACAACATACCTCAGAACAAGACTAATTTGCTCAGTATAACTAGTGTCTGGTGTACGATCTAATATTATTGAAAAATATTCTGAATTGCGAACCATTTCTAAAATATTATTTCTTACTTTAGACGATAATAATTCAATTATTTCATCCTGTATTTGCACGCCTAAATAATGAGTCATTTTAACAGATTTTTTTTGGGAGTTACACACACCCGGTTAACGTGCTGTCTCATCACTGAATCAAAAGAGGCAATAATCTCAACAGCTTTTAGAAAATTTCCATGATCATGTTCGAAAAGTAATTTAGAAGATCCTTGAAATACCAAGCATTGTGTAGATAAATACTTAACAATCGCAATAATTCTTTCCAACACTTCGCGCCAATATGTTTTTTCCGTTTCTAAAATCCGCAGGTGATGAGTATTAACAGTCGTAGATGTCTCCAACATTTTTTTAAAATTGTGTTGTGTGAAATCATATACTCCATTTGTATCACAAAAAGTGTTAGAAGTTTTACAAAACAACTTACAACAAAAACAAACTCAACTTTTATTTTAAAATAAATTTTTGATTTTCGTTATTTTTGCAAACCCTTTTGCAATTTTTTTTGAACCCTAGGCTTTGGCACCCCTAAAGGATGGCGCCCATGTGAATTGCACACTTTGCACATAAAGTCGCGGGGGCCCTGGTTGAATATATACAATCGTTAATGGTGGCACAGAAAATAACAAACAATAATTTGGAACAGGTCTTACCATAAATTAAAACTGCGTAGGACAAGTAATAAACTTAGTAGCGTACCACCGAATAAGATACCTCAGAATTACATACTAATAGCGCACGCTCCAACGGAAGATGAAGAAGAAAGTTTGGATGATGAATTTTATGACCAATTGGAACAAACAATAAATCTAGTCCCGAAATAGGAAATGATGATACTGCTAGGATAAAAAATCTTAAATGTGGGACCACAGCTTACACGAAGAAGCAAATGATAATGGTCAACGGCTAACAAACATGCCGCGGCAAATAACCTAATAATAATGTCAACAATGTTCCCCACAAAGAAACATGGGTGTCCAACGATGGAAAAACAAGAAATCAGATAGACCGCGTCCTAGCAAACGCAAGACATTCAAGAAATATATTAGATGAAGTGAGCCAAAGGAAAACAGGCTGCAGCATCAGACCATTTCTTGGTGAGAGTAAAAGTACGTTCAACGATGAAAAAGAACACAAAGAAGCAAGATCAAACGGAAACAAAAAAAATGAAATACTGTTGTGTTGAATAGGGAAGAAGCCTAAAAACAAAAATACCAAGCAGAAGTAAGTGCACAACTAGATACACGGAGAAATGGATATAGAAGAGTGATGGAAAAAGATTAACAGACATCGATAACAAATGCAGTGGAAAAACATTATGTGAAGAAAAAAACAAAAAAAGGAATTCCATAATAGCACAAGACAAAAAAGTAAGGCCAGATTGAAGATGTTACAGTACCCAAACGACAAAAACATCCAACAATATAATTTACTCAGTGAGGAGACTAGAAAATGCCTGAGAAGAAAGAAGAGAGAAGCTTGTAATATAATCATAACAAACGTGAAAGAGAAGCAAGCAAAAATAATAGCCCGAGATCAAAAATACGAAGAAAGGCTATACAGTGTTGGGAACATTACGAGGGAACATATGTTTTACTGTCAATGTGTTAGAAAGAGACAAAATACATATAAATTCAGTGTATTATTCTTTTTCGCTAACAGGATATCATCAAGTGGAAAACGTGCAATAAAATTAAACATATGTCTGGTGGGCATTTACTTCCAGTTTTATCACTAAACAAGAAATACATTCACACATTATGTTAAAGATCGCAATGAAAGAAGTTAATGTAAGAAATGCAGATGTGTAATGTGAACAGTTTACTTTATTAATTGAGAAATAATAAGATTGTACTATACTGATAGCTTAATACAATGAACAATAAAAAAATCAACATTACTTTTGTTTATTCCTTCATGATTAATTTACAAAGAAATGATTCAGTAGTAATAAACTAATTCACTATATCAGTTCGGGTAGTACACGCTAATATGATTTGAACAATAAATTAAAACCTACCTAATAGGTATTTGAAATAAGTACCACTAAAAAATCACTGAAAGATAGCTAAAAAAATTACATTCGTCAATATTGAGGGTACAATTAATGAATATAAGCATATGTATGTGTATAGACGGACGCTGCGAATTTCATGGGTACAAAGGATCACCAACTATGAAGTACTCCAGCGCATGCACAAACAAAAGGAACTACTGAAGACCATCAAGAAAAATGCAATACCTGGGTCATGTGATGAGAGGTGATAAGTACGAAATACTACGCCTCATAATAGAGGGCAAAATGCACGGGAAAAGATCAGTAGGAAGACGCCAGAACTCATGGCTAAAGGACTTAAGGAGATGGTTCGACCGCTCGTCTGCAGAAATCTTTCGTGCTGCAGTCTCCAGAGCCACAATTGCCATTTGGATCGCCAACCTTCGGCAGGAGAGGGCGTGATAAGAAGAAGAAGCATAATAATTTTCATTAACATCATAAGGAATAATCTATGGCAACAATACAGAGTCCAAAAGCGATAATATGTTGTAATAAAACAAGCGTATTCAGTGTATCACCATTTTCTTTAACAGGATATCATAAAATGAGAAATAAGTCGTAAGCTAATATTTGTTCACTGCCTCTCGTTTTAAAAACATCTCAATGTAAACCGCCTCTGTTTCCTACGCTCCTGATAAAACGATTTCGCTTACAGCTTTAATTCTTCTACTTTTATCTGTCCCCTCTCTTCATTTTCAATCCACGCGTGCCTTTAAAAATTTCCTTCTTATTTGAGAGAGAAATCAGTCACATTTAATTTCAACGTAAAACGATAACCTCTCACAGCCAAAGGGATCTTATAATGGGCACATGGCGTTACCAGTGTGTTAGAGAAGGACAATCATGAGACAGAGAATTAAAAGCCATCGTAGATTATTATACCAGACGAATACGAATCGCGCGTGCGCATCTTGAAGATGTTTAAATGTACAATCTGGGTAGCTCAGAACTGGGTTTATTCGAACATTTGATTTAAGCTCATTGAAAAATTAAGGAGTTTTATTTTTTAATTCATTACTTATCATAATATTACTATTATTTAAAAATTCTAGGCACTTTCATTAGAATTCGATTTTATTTTTATTTTCGTTTTTTTTTTTAATTTGTACTGTGTGTGTGTTTACACAGAGAATTCGTTCTCATTTGCATACAAACGATAAAGATACCAATTTTTTTTACAAACACATTCGAAAGACAGCATATGTTTGGAGACCAATTTCACGTTGCCAAATCTGGAAAAAAGTGAATGTTTTAACCGCTTTCAAACTGAAAACTAGAATAATTTCCAGCATTACAATAAAATATTCAACGAATAGATGGAATTAATTATATCTTGATTTGTTACAACCTCTTGAATTATCATAATATCATCATTAAAATCTTCTTATAACTTGTTTTCGTGTTAGAACAATGCATTTTACAATTAATATAAATATACAATGAAAATTGGCAATACTGTTAGAAGCTACAAAGAGTAAGAGGCCGGCGCTGGGGTTTTTCCACTTATGAGATCCTGTTAGCGAAAAATGAGAATTGAGATATTTGGAAACACATATTATTATTAATGCAAATTTTATTTCGCATGTTATGTTATTTATTTCAATACTAACCGAACTAATATAGTGAATTAGATTATTACTACTGCATTATTTCTTTGTAAATTAATCATGAAGGGATAAACGAGAGTAATTTTGATTTTTTTTATTGTTCATTGCATTAAGCTATCAGTTTAGTACAATCTTATTATTTCTCAATTAATAAACTGAACTGTCCACATTACACGTCTGTATTTGCACGTCTCTCTACAGCGGTGCTTACCAGACATACCTTTACACGTGGTGGTTGTATATTTCTACCGTTTTCCACTTTATGATATCCTGTTAGCGAAAAAGAATGATACACTGAATTTATATGTATTTTGTCTCTTTCTAACACATTGATGATAAAACATATGTGCCCTCATAATTTTCCTAACACTGCATGCCACAGACCAGCATATCGAAGAAGGGAAACAATGATCTTATAACAGACTTAACAGAAATCCTGCAAACCTGAGAACAGTTTTTAACAACTTATTCAATATAAATGGTGAAGACAGTAGAACAAAGGAACCACACCAGAGAGCAGATGAACAAAAGTACCATCACTAACAGAAATCAAAAAATCAATTAATTAACTAAATCAGGGCTGTCCAACTGCAAGTGTCTCCAAGGCCGCTTTAAAAAATATGCGGTTTGGAGGACCGCATTATAAAATACTTCGTATGCAACTTTATCAGTGAGTTTTAATAGGTATGGTATACAAAGAAAAAACGCGTTTGTATTATTTTAATTTATAAAAAAAATATCAAGTTACAAAAAAACTAGTGAGAAGTTTGAGGACGTTGGTTTTTAGTCGCATCAACGCCTGCGAACTGTTAGGAAAGTGGTGCGACAGGACGGATCGGGATGCGGTTTTCTGCATTCTCTTCTAAAAACGATTATCACGAAATGTGGGGCGGTAGATTTTCCCTCCCATCGAAAATTGCATTGCTGCAGGCCAAAGTGCACGCGGAAAATGCATTATCTGGGAGGCCTTTTGGAAGATTTTCAAATTTGATAAATAAGGGTCAGAACTGGCCCGGATCGGGTACTCGGGGGTTTTCGAGGCCACTGATCACGAATATAATGTTCAAATTGACCTCCGAACACCTGGTGCACCAGAACCAAACCCTAAACGTCATCTGCGGGGGCTTTCCTGACACAATCAAAGAAAGTCAACCAAAAATCATTTCACAAGGTTTTTTGGCCCGCTGAATCCAAATCTGCCATCGGCGAGCACCCCACTGGCACCTGGTGCACCGAAACCCGGGCTAGAACGTCATCTCCGAGAGTTTTCTTGAGAAGAGTGCCAAAAACCACCCGAAAATCATAAGAGGGCAGTTGTGTGGGGTGGTAGTCCCGAATGTCACGTCGGAAACAACCCCCCGAATTCCTGGTGCACCACAACCTGAACCTAAACGTCATCTCCGGGGGTTAGGTTAGGTGAGGTCAATCAAAGAAGGTCATCCAAAAATCATTTTGGGGGGTTTTTTGGCTTTTTTGGCCCGCTGAATCCAAATCTGGCATCGGCGAACACCCCACTGGCACCTGGTGCACCGAAACGCGGGCTAGAACCTCATCTCCGAGAGTTGTACAGATACGACCCCAACAAACTCACCTCACTCACCTTCTTTGATTGTGTCAGGAAAACCCCCGGAGATGACGTTTAGGGTCAGGTTGTGGTGCACCAGGTGTTCGGGGGGTTGTTTCCGACGTGAAATTCGGGACCACCGCCCGACACAACTGCCCTCTCATGATTTTCGGGTGGTGTTTGGCACTCTTCTCAAGAAAACTCTCTCAGATGACGTTCTAGCCCGGGCTTCGGTGCACCAGGTGCCAGTGGGGTGCTCGCCGATGCCAGATTTGGATTCAGCGGGCCAAAAAATCCCCCAAAATGGTTTTTGGTTGACCTTCTTTGATTGTGTCAGGAAAACCCCCGGAGATGACGTTTAGGGTCAGGTTTTGGTGCACAAGGTGTTCGGAGGTCAATTTGAACATTATATTCGTGATCAGCGGCCTCGAAAACCCCCGAGTACCCGACCCGGGCCGGTTCTGACCCTTATTCATCAAATTTGAAAATCTTCCAAAAGGCCTCCCAGATAATGCATTTTTCGCGTGCACTCTGGCCTGCAGCAATGCAATTTTCGGTGGGAGGGAAAATCTACCGCCCCACATTTCGTGATAATCGTTTTTGGAAGGGAATGCAGAAAACCGCATCCCGATCCGTCCTGTCGCACCACTTTCCCAGGTTCATCCCTATTTCCGCGGGCGTTGACACGACTATTTCACTAACTAATGCATCAATATTAACATTAATATTTGTTGTTGATAAACGAAGCAATTGAGTAAATGACTTATCAGAGAGGGAACATCTATATTTTGATTTTAAAGATTTAATGTTGGAAAAGCGTCTTTCGTAGAGATACGTGCTTCCCAGGATTGAGCTCAGTGTAAGTCCTCAGTTTCGCAAGTTGGGGTATCGTTCTTCTTGCAGCAACTTGAAAAAGTCCAATCCTTGGTAAAAAGGATTTGGTTGCAAATCACACAGTTCCAGTTGAAGCTCTGCTCTGCTTACATTCTCAACTGAAATTGTAAGGGATTGAGTAAGTAAAAACTGACATTTCTCTTTCAATGTTTTTAAAGTCGCTAAATCGATTTTCGAATTCATCTGCAAGTGTGTCAATGTATTTTATGTGAGGTAAATTTGAAACTTCCTCCAAATCCTTCATTTCCTCAAAATGCTCTTTAGAACTTGGAAAAAATGAAAAATCATTTTTTTCTAATGAAGACTTGAAAAGCTTAATTTTACTTTTAAATCCATTTATGTGTCCAAATAAGTTGGCAATATTCTGCTGTTTTCCTTATAGCTTCGAACTCAGTTCGTTAAGGTGAGGCTCCGGAGGCTGTATCGTGCTAAGAATGCGAAATTTCTCCAAAAAGGACCAAAAATGTGGCACTGCAGGTACCATACCACCCGTTGAACTAGCTCTGGTGAATTTAAAATCAATAAGGTTCATCTGTCAGATGCTCTGAACAATATTAAATCGTAAAATTTTCATAGTAACCACATCGACATCAATATACAACAAACAGAACTGTCAAATTGTGACGTTTATCAAAAATTGTTCAAAAATGAATCGATTCGGAGATTTATCATCAAATGCAATAGACGAAAGTATACAAAATACTCAGCCTCATAATACAGTGAAAACAAAAAAGTACGTATGGAAACAATTTCTTACGTCTTGCAGTGAAAGAAACTATGTGCTAAATGAATCAATTTCCACTTAAATGATAGCGTCCATTTTGAAAGATTGGGCTTTCAATATGCGAAAATGTAATGGAGAAAATTATAAAGAAAATGTGGTTAAAACGATGTGGAACATTATGGCAAAACAAGTACAAGAAAAATATATGAACGAGTTTAATAGAGTAATTGATCCATTCTCTAGTCCCATATTTTTAGTCGCACGAAACGCAAGAAATTCAAAAAGAAGGGAACTTCAAATGTTACCGGACAAGAGAAAGGTTAGTGCATCAGCATTTAAACATAACGAGTACATAGCAATGATAGAAGCGTGGGATGAAAATACACCGGAAGGATTACAAATAAAAATTTTCTTAATTGCTTCTGTAGAACTTGCGTGGAGAGGAAATGAAGGAGCGTCATGCTTGACTCATTATTTTCAAAAAGAAACTGGAAATGATGATACTCCAACTGGTAGTATACAATATAATCCTATTTTTACCAAAACCACACAGGGAGGAGCAAAACCATGTGCTAATAATAAATGGCTTGTACCTAACCATAATGAAGTAAGTCGTTGTCCAGTGAGACTTCTAGATAAGCTAATGATGAAAAGAAGCAAAAACATCAATATTAAAACAGATAGGTTATTTCTGACAGTAAATCCCAACTGGAGAAAAGAAAAAACCCTTGGCTGGTACAAAAATATGCCAATTGGAGTGCATGAAATTAGTAAATGGACCTAAAAGTCTGCAGAATTGGCAAATTTGAATATGACAAACAAAATATTTTCAAATCATTCTCACCGAGCCACTGCTGTTTCACAATTGGCAAAAGCAGGTGTATCGGAACAAGAACTTATTAAAATAACAGGACATGGTAATAGCAATTCTATAAAACCTTACCTACAGATAGATGAACAACATCACCAAAACATAATAAATAAGATGAGATCCCATTTTAAAAACGCTGCAGGTTCAAGTAATAACACCTCCAGTATTTCCAGCACTTCAATGAGTAGTGGCCACGTTTCCTGCGCTGAAAATAATTCAGTTAAAAAAACGTAGTATATAATAATTGTAACTTTCATTGCACCAATTTGTATTCAAATTAATAAATTGTTTATATATTTACTTAATTTACTCAAAAAATAATCGTATCAAATACAATACGTACTTCAAAATAAATACGGTTATACATCTCAAACTTCCTGCATAATTACAAATCGTGTCAGTTGGACAAAATAATCCTCCCGCTTCGCGGTCGGATTATTTAAACTGACACTCTTTATAATTATGCAACAAGTTATCGATGTATAACCTGATTATTTTGAAGTACTTATAGTATTACTACTGATTATCTCAATAAATATATTCAGTGCAACTCAAATTTGAATGCGAAATTCATTTAAGTGCATATAGACGGGTATTGTTGGTCTTAAGGTGAGCTTCATTACTGTAGAAAATAAAAACATAGTCATTATCATAAAATAACTCATACAAAAAATTTGTGAACCAAATTTATGAAGATGGAAAACTGTGTGTGGAACTTAATTAACGTTGTTGATAAGGTCAGCAAGGAAAAGCGGCTCACAATCCCTCCATTGCGCCGATTTTTCACATGAAACTTAATGAAACAATTTGCATGAAGGAAAATCCATCGAAACTCTAATTCGAATATCGCAAGGGCAGCATTCTATATGAAAACGAAATTTAACCAGTCAGCTAGTGAAATATCAGTTATCTCCCACAAATAGAGCAAAATAATAGAACGACGCTTGGGAAATATAGAGTCAAACTAGGTGTTATGAGGCGTACAAAAACTGTTAAATTTCCGTTTTTTCCTATTTGATTCAGTATATATTGATGTGCGATGATTTGTAGTCCTAGTCTCTCCCCGTCCAAAAAAAACAACAACGGCACTGATTGATTACTAATATACGACCAAAGTTATTTATTACAACCATTTAATTCAGTTAAAAGTTACAAAGAATTTTAATAGAGTCACAACTTGAGAAGTATTGGATAGAATTATGATTAATTGATGAAGATATAATAGTGAATGCTTTCTGTACTCGGGCTGGAGAATTTTTATTGTATTGGCTATTTACAGAACGATTGGGCATATTTAGTGTAAATAATAAATAATTACAGAAGCAGATCTCGTAACAAAACAATTAAGAAATTAATTCTAATTTGAATTACAGCTGTGTGCACAAGAGATGAATATCCCAAGATTTCTTCAAAAGAAACAAAGTACGGTTGTGCAATTTTCTGTTTAACATTTCGCAGAGCAAAAAAAAGAAAATTGCACAACAGTACTTTGTTTCTTTTGAAGAAATCCTGGGAAAATTAAAAAATTGATAAATGATTATTGGTCTGATAAGTAACACATATTTAACTAGATATTTCAAATTATGGAATAAATATTTAAAGTAAGTAATTAAAATTTACGGAAATTACCCGTTGCTGTAAACAACATACAGCGTGTGGTAGTTGAAGATCATACATTCTATCCAATTTAATTAAAAATACAACCAAACGCTCACTCTATAAAGAAACTGTGAGCGAGTTATATTGATCGAAAAATAAGAGATTTATTATAACGTATTATATTTAACAACAAATGTCAAACACAGAGTATTTTCTCAATAGACAGAAGCTTGCGCTCTTGATAGAAAGAGTTCTCACAGAAACTGGTCCCATATTAGGATTCCTGAGATCGTAAGTCTTCAAATCTTGAACTACACCTAAATGCACCAGTCAAAACCATTTAAAATCTTCAACAAATGCGACTAAGTTAAAAATATTTTCTACAATACGACCTCTACAAACTTTATTTCTCACTGCAACGCGTTGAATTTTGTCGATTACTCTTGAATACTTTCCCAGAACGATCCCGTTTCAATCTATTTTGTATAACGTAAGTTCTGAATCGCCCTGTACGTATCTAGTTCAACAAAGTTTCAATCTAAAATCACCCGTCCGCTGAAAACATAAAATTCCTTTTATAAGTTCTAATGTGCGGTGCTTTAATAGTTTCAACGATCTAATTAAGATGTCTGGAAGTTTAGAAAGGCCGTCGAAAGGTTCTTCAACGTTACTTAGATGTCACAAAATGAACGCGAGTGAATGAAATGGAAGCATTTTGCGTAATTAGTACAAAAGGGTTTTTCTTACGCTTTTAAAACATAGCGAAATGATCAGTAGAAAATTGAGTATAGGCTGGCTTGAGTAGCTGTGTGAATTCAAATATATATTATTTTTATATATATATATATATATATATATATATATATATATATATATATATATATATATATATAGGTATATTGAACTAATCTTCTAAGATATTAAAACAATTTAACTGATATCACCAGAGAGAAAGGTAATATATAATTACGTATAGTGTATCAGTAGACACAACCTAGTAAAAAATTAAAAATTTTATCTAAACAGATTGAATGAATTGAGCTGTTATATTATTAAATGTTAAGGAAATCATTTAACCAGATGAGTTAAAGGATAGTGAATAACAAATTTATAAAAGTATTGTTTAAATAATTAAAGAATGTTTACCTTCATTAATAATCCAAGATCAAGTCAATGTAAACATATACAGGGTGTTCATTTCAGGACTTCCCACCCTAATTTTCTCGAAATGTGTGTATTTTAAAAAAAAATCCTGGGACACGTCAACAAATATATCGAAGGGGACAACTTTTTATCATAAAGGCAACGCGCCCCCTTTCACCCCCCGCCAGGGGGAGTTGCCAACTTCAAAATCTTAAATAGGAAGGGGTATCGAGTTATACCTCATTTTAAAGGTCTTTTTTAATCTCTACACGTCGGTTTTAGTTTTTTTTAAATTGATCGATTCGTTGTCGAGATATTTAGGAAAATCTATTTGCTGCTTCGTACCATTAAAATAAAAACTGCAACTGTTTATTCTCATTCCTTTTATCAAAAGTAAATTACAATATTGTACACAGATTTTCAATTTAATAATTGCTGAAAATGTTGCCCATTGTTGGCCCAACAATAGTATAACCGCTGTTCAAATTCGTGACGCACATTTTCAAACACTTCTGTTCGAATTGCTCGACATTCTGCAGTAATCCTTTGTCGAAGGTCTCCTATATTTTGTGGCGGGGGTGTGTAAACAACTGATTTCAAATGTCCCCATAGAAAAAAATTACATGGTGCTAGATCTGGGGACCTAGCTGGCCACTCTATAGGTCCTCTTCGCACTATCCCTTTACCGGGAAATACATTGTTTAACCATTGACGGACCGGAAGCACATGATGGGGGGGAGCTCCATATTGCTGAAAATATAACTCATTTTCGTCAAGAAAGTTGTTGCCATCTCTATCCAGTTGATTTTCAATTGCTTCGGTAATTAACGGATTGATCGTATTTTATAGCATATCCAAGTACATCTACCATTTAGATTTCCATTTATAAACAATGGACCAATTACTTGATTTCCTAGTATACCGGCCCATACAATAATTTTTTGGGGATGCTGGGTATGCCCTTCGACAAATACATGGTCATTTTCATTGCTCCAATATCTGCAATTATGTTTGTTGACAAAACCATTTAAGTAAAAAGTACACTCATCAGTGAAGCAGATATTTTTCAAAAATTCGATATTGTTATTAATAATTGTAGTCATTTGTTCACAAAACTCAATTCTTCTGTCAAAATCGTCTTCACTTAACTCTTGACATACTTTCATTTTATAGGGATGGAATTTATTTAATTTTTGTAATTTTGTGGAAAGAGCCTAAGGAAATTCCAGTTGCAGCAGAAATGGTACGTAACGAAGTATTAGGATTCATACCAAAATAACCTATCACTTCAATTTGAGTGGCTTCATTGAAAACTCTTGGCTGATCATGTTTTAAATTTGCAACAGATCCTGTTTGAGTAAATTTGGCGGTTAGATTTAGGACATACCTATGAGAGGTGTTCTTATCTATGTGCCTTTTGTTAAATATTGCAGCAGTTCGTCGAGCTCATTGGTTTTCGGCACCGTAAATTAACACTATTTCAACTTTTTCAGCTAAAGTGTAAACCATTTTTAATAAATTGCTTTTTCACACAACTGGTAAGTATGGTAAACAATTCAATAGGTATCATGTGTTTTATTTTCTCTATCAAAAACATTTTTTTCCATTTTTTTATACAAAAAAGTTGAAAGGAATAACAAAACAAACAATTGCAGTTTTTATTTTAATGGTACGAAGCAGCAAACAGATTTTCCTAAATATTTCGACAACGAATCGATCAATTAAAAAAAACAAAAGCCGACGTGTAGAGATTAAAAATACCTTTAAAATGAGGTATAACTCGATACCCCTTCCCATTTAAGATTTTGAAGTTGGCAACTCCCCCTGGCGGGGGGGGGGGAAGTGGGCGCGTTTCCTTTATGATAAAAAGTTGTCCCCTTCGATATATTTGTTGACGTGTCCCAGGATTTTTTTTAAATACACACATTTCGAGAAAATTAGGGTGGGAAGTCCTGAAATGAACACCCTGTATATAAACATTCTGAACACTGCCATATAAATACACTGAGAAATAAAAAACGTATCATCACTTGATATCTGAAATAAAATAAAATTAGTATCGGAGTCAGTAACAGATTCTCAATATTTACATATAATAATAAAAAGACATAATCGGAAAAGAGCGTATGAAACAATTAATATTTGGTTGACATACGGAACATAGCCAAGCTATATGTCAATTAAATATTGGATTCATGAACCTTAACAAACGGAAGTAGCAAACAAATAGGGAATTTATTGCCAACCTAAATTTATTGGTAACTAATAAAATATTTAACATAAAAATCAAGTTTTGAAATAATTGATAGTTTATATAAAATTAAGATAGCAAAAATTAGGAAATTTAAAGCTGGACAATTGCATATATAATAGTAGATTTTTTAGATTGTAAGTTTTATGTAATTGATGTATATAAGAATACCTCTAAAATGGGAAAATTAATAAAACGAAGCATTGTCATAAGTAGAAAAGACAAATTATGAACAATTTAAGACTATAAACATATGTGTGCATAACTGTTAATATCCTTTTTAAAGAACTGTTTCCATATTTCTAACTAAAAACTGCCATAAAATTAACTGTCTCGACCCTTACTTGGTTGAATCTACTCATATTGATGATATTGATTTATCGAAACAATTGTCAATTTTTTAGAATTTTCAACAATTTTTATTATATTGTGGAATTAACTAGAAACCGTGAGTTTCATTTAAAACAATAAAAAATCTCAAACAAACAATTATTGTGTAATAAATAGTAACAAGGTGGCTTTGAATTTCCAGTGGAAAAAAGTTTGTTGATTCGGAAAACAAAAAAAGTCTAGCGTCGGTGGTTGAACAGATAACATCATATAGAAAGTTTTTGACAAAATTTTTAATAAAATTGAATAAATCTAAATATAGAGTATCAAAAGTTATTAAGTAATGAAAATATAAGTGTGTAAAGTATAGTGAGAACGAGAAAACGCCCAGAAAGGTGCATTTCTTCAGTAAAAGAAATCTTCAAGAATTGGGGAGACTCCAGTAACCGCATTGTATAGCTGTACAGAAGCAAAGGACTCAAGGTGTGTGTAATTTAAATATTAATTTTGGATCCAAAGACATGATTAATAAAAACTAAATAATTTCTTTGAATATAGAACAAAATTTTAACAAAAAAAAGCCTATCATTTTAAGATGCTGTATATAAAATTTCATTAATGGATATCTAAAAACTATAACTGATCTCTATAATAAAAAAAACAAATTGAAATTTTACTCGCCTGAAATAATAAGATTATTCATTATTGTTCACATAATGTATCATTCATTTTCCAATTCTTCATCATAATGTATGTATAATCCCTTAATTACCACCACTATTCCATTACCATTTCATTCATATTAATTTGTATATGCAATTGTATTGTTTTCTGGAGTAATAAGTTTATAATTTCTATTTTATCTGTGTTTAAAATATTGTAAATGTATCGTACATGTGTCATTGACTGTGAATGCTACAGTTCTGTTCGTTTTGGACCATATAAAAGCGTACGTGACTTTCCTATGCGCCGACGCGGTATTGTTTCCGCTTAATAGAAGTTCAGAGCGCATGACTGAATATCGCACAGTGGCGGTATAAGGAATATTCTTGTATAATAAATAATTTAAATTTTGATTTCAGACAATTTTATTAAACAAATTTCTGAACATTTTTTATTCATTATCCATAATAGATTTAGCTCAAGATTACTCATTTCATTCATTCGTTAGAATAATATTAATAAAAAGGTAACAGATTTATATTTATGAAATATTCAATTTGCATATATATACAACAGGAAAAATAATAATTAATTAACAAAGGTTATAATCAATTATATACGTGCGTCCAGAACCCAACGAGAGAAGGTCTACATGCCACCGGCTTTCAATTAAAGACAAACTACATATCATAATATCATATTTTAGAGCAGCCCAAGGTAAGTCTACATTAAAATAAAACACTAAATTAAAAATAATATATATATATATATATATATATATATATATATATATATATATATTAAGCCAGTCCTCTAGTATAGATAAATATTCATATATTAGATTGAATTAAAAAGGAATTTTTTTTTATATATACGTATGGTGTATCATTAGACACTACCTAATTAAGAACAAAATTTAACATAAAACGAATGAATGACTTAAGCAAATGTATTATAAAATATTGAGTACATCAATTTAAGAAATGGATTAAGGATAAGGAATAGAATGGTAATGATACAATAGAAATTAATTCTTAAGAAAATGTTACCTTCACAAATAAATGCTAAGGTCAAGTCAATGTCAACAATTTTCATTAAAATCAATCTGAACGCTGCTATGTCCACACTTGAATCGGGAAAAGGATGTTAATTTGTTCAAAACCTAAAATAATAAGAATTAATAATCAAATCACTAATTTATTAACGATATGCAAATACAATAAAAAGTTGCAATTTGAAAAAAATAATTTATAAAAGTAAAACTGTATGAAATATGACATTCGGAATAAGAGCCATATTGTATGTCATAGAAATCTAGTAATCAAATCGAAATCAATGAAGGAAGTGATTGAATCTAGTTATAATATTGCCAACCTAAATTCAATGAGTTGGAAGTTAATATAAAACAGAGAATGTAAATTTGAAATTAAGTTAGAGTTTATATAAAGCGAAATTAGTGCTAATTAAAGAATTAAAAAATAAACAGTTCCATATATATAAATCATAAATTTAGATTGTAGAAATTGTATATTAATTGTAAACAAATTTACTAAAAAAAATGGAATTACAAGGATTGAAACCATTGTAATACATGTAAAAGACTATTTATATATTCTATAAGATATTGTTAAACCATTTATACAAGTGATTTCACTCTCCAAGACTATTTTAATTGAAGAATTCAGTATTTCCATAAAAAAAACATTATCATTGACAATTGTTGAATAAAATAACAAATTAGGAGGCTGTGTTTTAGAGATTGTAAAAATGTTGTTGATTTTTAAAAGAAAAAGAGAGTCGAGAGTTAGTTGGGGAATGAGGAACTGGGATGTAATTCTCTGAGAAGATTTTGTAAAAACTTTAAAGTAAAAGTAATAATTTTAAATCTAAATCAATAAAAAAATTCATAATATTAATGTCGATTAACCCCTGTGAAAAAGTGAAACGTGCCGAACGAGTATTTCTTGGGTAAGGAATACCTAAGAAAAGAGACGGGATGTTGCAGGTCCACCACGCCGAGAATGGAATATAAGGTCTGTGTTATTTGAGTTTTTTTAATTTGGAATTCCAAACAAAGAAAAAGTGAACTTTTGAAATTAATTTGAACATTTAAATTTGAATAATCTAAAATTGGCCAAAGAAACTTTAAAATAATGAATACCAAATTTTATCCATGGATAATTAAAGAACTCTAATTTTCTGCAACAATAATTTTAGATATTAAATATGTACTTACTTGTAAAAAGTTTTTCGTTTGTAAAATAATCAAAGTTCACACCACTCATAACTGCTTTTCCAATCTTAATTTCCGCTTTGCATGCTGACCTATTCTTATAACTATCAAACACACACTTAATTCACAACTTGAATTATATATGTAACTGTTTAATATAAGTTTTCAACCATATTATTCTAAATGCACTAAATTGATGAACATTGAACTGTTAAACGTTTGCATCCTCCACGTTAACTGTGTACTATAATTTTGTGACGACGAGAAACGTTGAACCGGAAGAGTTGCTCCGTTGCGCCGAAGCAGCTACTATAAGCGTTCAGTGCGCATGACCATCAAAGAATACAGGGGAGGTTCAGGAATATTTGTGTGTGTAAAATTTTGAAGATTTCATCAACAATTTATTAAAATATTTTTATTTAAGTGTTGGTATTTTTCTTATTCCAGTCAATGTCCATAACACTTTTCACGAACATTGTTTAAATCATTCATTCGATTATCATATGGTGAGATGATTGAAATAAAGATATATAATTTATTCAGGAATAGACCTATCACGAAATCATAATAAGTAAATGTTCATATGTGTAAAAAATTTTTCTAATAGGTGTCCAGGACTCAAAGAGAGAAGTCTCATGCTTCCGACTGCAATATAAAATTTAAACAATACATACAATTAAAAAAATTTCATATAATCATATAGGGCTAGCCGAAGGTAAAAACGGGTAAATAAAGGTAAATCATATAAGTATATATTAAAATATAACTATATCCACTATAATATATATAGTATCGGTCTAAATTATTTATTATTTGAAACTGAATAATCGTTAAGCATTCATACAACTCTATCCGAGGGTAGGGTTCAATCGCGCCATTCAAATTTATTATAATTATTGGATTCGGAAATTGAAATGAACAAACTTATGATTTCAGGATTTTTTTTAATTATTATAGAAGTTTAATTTTCAATGGACTAAAATAAAAAATTCAATGAATACATATAGATGAGGATTTTGTTTTGATAAATTGTTATACATATAAATATTAATACAACGTATTTACTATTTATTAAAAATTCCTGAAATCTCTTGTATTAAATAACATATTTGCTAACTACTCGTATATAAAAAAATTTCATGTATGAAATGTCTGTTTCTTTCAAATTATTTTCAATTTCATTTTAATTCCGACCAATTCTTTTGAAATTACATCATCTATTGAATTATTAGTGTTAATTTCCGTTGAATCTGAATCGCTTTTTAATATCTTCGACTCTGACGGTTCAACGAATATATCATCTGTTTCAATATCTTCCATGATTTTCTTCAATATTGTTTAAACATTAAAATGATGGCTAATAAAGTACAAGATGGGAGAATCAATTTTACTTATTTCACGAATACTATTAATCATTATTAAATTGAATATAACTAAATAAGACTGTATATAGCAATTGACAGAAAATTCAATTTATTTCATGAAATCAAGTGAGCTTTTTTAGGAGGCTATATAAACCTGTGTAGAATTTGACAGGAAGGTTAATTATATTTGAATCGTCAAGGGGTGATGTATAAAATTTTGTGTCATAATTATTGGTAAAAAGAAGGCTGTGAAATGTAATGGAACAAATAATTGAAAAAAGAGAAGCCATATTGGAATTACGTGAAACTGTTACCGTCTTAATTGTTCGGTATCAATTTTTTCCAAGTTTCCTTGGATGGGACCAAGATAGCGATTTTATTGGGAACAATACTGGACGATAAACAATTAAGACGTATGCGAACGGCACTCTTGTTTTGGTTGGAGAGCTAAGGGTCGTGGGTTTATTTGCGGAACGTTAATCAATCGGAAAGGTAATTAGAGGGCGCCAGAAATTTTAATTATCAGGAAAAATTTCAAAAACTGCGATAAACGAGAGAAACTATAAAAAGTGAGGTATTTTTGGTATTGTATTTGTGGAGGTTAGGGAAGTACTCACTAAAACGCGTTTTATTAGGTTAACCAGTTTATTAACAGGTTTTACCAGCGTCAGTGAACGAAACATCAAAAATATTTACAAGATGGGTTCATGCATAAACTGGTACCGCAAACAAAATTAATATATACATAAACAACAACAAATATACAAATCATATACATACACAAATGATCAATGTCGCAGAGTTTGCGAACTAAAAAATTAGTTTATAAACGAAATTATTTTCCGTTTATTTAAAAAAGAAAATGTAGTATATTATATTATTAAATTACTTGAAAACAAAAAAACATAGGCTTTGTGAAAGTTATGTCAATATCGGGAAAATAACTTAGTCTAGATTTGACGTACGCCGAATTTCCTAACGATTATACTATAAAACATAAACAAAGGTTTTCTAAAACAATGGCAATATTAGTAATCAATACACTCGTTATTGTAATAAAATAGTTCTGACCGTATAGTTCTTTCGTTAGAGGAATAGCGTGACACTAAATTAATCTTTCCACCATCGACTAAGAACGGGTGCGATTACTCCAGGTAGGAGAGATACTAAATAATCATTAACGATACCTGAGTCCAATTGTTTCCATCCAATCACCAAATTACTACTCAAGTGAAGATACTTGCATCAACGCCGGAGGCGTGGTTTCTCGATTAGGTCGATTAACAAACTTATGATAACACGTGTAATAAGTAAGCTACCCTCACCGCGTGAAGGAACAGATCACAGACACTCGGAAATCTTCGGTAGTCTAATGAAGGTAATAATCACTATAAACATATACTCCGGTAAATTTAATTCGACTATGAACACAGTAAATACCGATACCTTGGTACTATACGATAATTTAATCTTAATAGCCAAGAAAATCACCACTGCTTCGCTCAAATAATTTTCGTAGACTCTATCTCGATAACGGCACTAAATAATGAACGATAATTCACGCTAATACTACAAGAAGTTTTTCTACTACTCGCCTTGAGAATCGGTTGCTCACTGCTCTCGTGACGAGATTTTTGGGGATGGATAGCCTTCTCATTGAAATTATTTCCGAAAAATAACTGTAAAATTAGTTCCAAAAAGCCATATAACAGCCATATAAAACGAATCGGGCGGTGAATACACAGATTACACTGTCTACCGAGAATTTCAAAAAAGGTACTTTTCGTTCTCTGAAGGTAATTCTAAAACTATTGTGTCCCCATCATAATCCTTTTAAGGGCGGTATTATAAATACATTCAATTGTCATTTCGTTCAATTGAGAATCCCGATTGAGCCGTAATAAACCTTTTTCGGCGTTCAAAGATGTATTATACTCCGATAATTTTATTTTTATTGGTAGTATGAAACGATCTTTTACACAGTCCGAAGAAAATTTTGTTACACAGGGCCGCACTGGGAAATAAATTCGAATATAAAAAAAATTAAAAACGTTACAAAACAGGGCAGGAAATTTGGAATTCAAGCAATTAAAATATGTTAAAATTAAATAATCACAACTAAAAAAGATATAAGATATGCAGAACTTACCTCAATTAATCTAGGACTAAACTGTGAATTATTTGTTTACACATTAAACACTATATCTTGAAAGCGCATATCCTTAAAACATTTCTCGTTATTACAAACATTTATTTTGCTGAAATATCGAAGGCATATAACTGTACAGAGACGGAAATGAGGTGATTAGTGATAAACAAAAGTTTATTTTGATGAATTCTGTAATGTTATATTTGTAAATAATAATAAATAATTTGATTAACTTACCATTATAATCTGAATAGTTTTCAAGCAACCCACATTAATTTTAATCATTTGAATAAATAATATTCGTTTTGTTTTAAAATATGCATAAGAAAAACCTCACTAAATAATCTTATATGTCAAAGAGTAAATTTTAGATTATAAGTAAGCTATATATCCGTTAGGAGGAAAACAGATGTTTGGTTTTACTGTGGATGTAAAAATCTACGCCAATCCACGAAATTCTATTAAATAAATAAATTAAGTCATACTATGTGTGAAAGTTTATTCTTCTTTAATTTTGTTGTGTTCTCGTTAATCGTTTAAGCCTTACCTTTAGCATAATATACAGGAAGAACATATATGTATACTCGCCATATGTACACTCTACATTCATATTTACATTCATCTTGTCCTACCCCTTTATTTCTTGTATCAGCTATCCATGTTATCTAACATATTATCCGTCTTTTCATAATTGTTCTCCTCTATTTTGGTAAAATTTTCCACCATCATGTCTGATTTTCTACTTATTTTCTTAAAATCTCCACTTATTTCCTCATTCATTGTGTTCAATTTCCTACTTAAATCTCCCTTCATACTATTCATATCTCCCCTCATATGATTCATATCTGCCCTATTTTCTTCAAATTTGTTATACAAGTCTCCCCTCATCATGTCCATCTTCCCATTCATGTTGATCATATTCCCATTTATATTATTCAATTCTCCATTTATTTCTCTCCTAATACCTCCCTTCATACTATTCATATCTTCCCTCATTCTAATCAAACTTTATCTGCTCATCTCTTGTTAAATATATTTTTGCTTGTTGTTGACCCTTCTTTCCGTCCGTCAATGTCATTTTTCTCTCCATCGTATTATTTATAATTATATGCAAATTTTAATACGCCCCACGTTGCTGCGTCATAATTTGTACAATATACTATACCTTTATTTTAATGAATATAACAAATAAATTTTTATTTGTCCACGTTGCGGAAACAAAATTGTACAATCCCTGGTTGCAGCGACAATATTGTACACACGGCTTAAGCATGTTATATATTTTAAAGTTGACAGTTATTGACAAAATGTCCCAGCTAGCAGAATAACGAAAATTGTTTAAAATATTGAAAGATGAGTTTATTTTATCTTGAATTACTTGACTCTATTCTCAGGTGGGTTCAGTTCGTTCTAATATAACAGTTTTTAATAAATTAAATTATTTTCTGAATTGGTTCAATATTCTCTCATGTGAATGTGTATTTAAGATCAGAAAGATCACTTAATTGATTTCTGACACTTATTATCAATGAATAACTTGTCTGTCACCAATGATTCACTAAATTTCGCTGTTCAAATAAAATTCCTATTCAATTGAATATATGAAATTTCTATCAACGTCTAAAACGATTTATATAATTTCGAATGAAAATACGTTTTAACAATTATGTATAATTACTCAAATCGACAAATTCCAAATTTAACTTTCCTTCTAGAAACAAATAATGATATCGTATCTTTTACGACTAAATTAACATTAAAACAACCTACAAACTAAATAACCTCCTAATCTAATTTAAAAAGTTTCTAATTTCTTTTCAAAAATTTCGAATTTCGAATTGTCACTCAGTTCCTCGGTAAATGTCAAATACACGATATTTTTTAATAATTTCTTCCACTATTTAATTGGCCGATAACTATACTTATATTTCGTAGTGTTATATTTGTCACATTCCAATGTTTAACATAAGTCATATATCATTGTAGTCAGTTGATATTCAGCATTTTGTTCGAGAATGGCAGTTACATAGTTACCACGTCAATTATATTTCTTTTAATTAATAAAGTTAATCTTGATTTGGATTCGAAGTGATTTATTACGAAGCATTCACCCATCTCCAATTTTGACTATACACAACACGTAGTTAATTGAATTCAATATTTAATCTCAGTACTTAGATGCATCTACTTTTAATTTTGTATCAAGGCTTGATGTTCAATGATATAATAATAATTCTGGAGCGAACTCACCAGAAGTCTGGATGTAGAGAAGAAACTGCCAACTCGTACAACTGCAAACACTAATTTTCGAAAATACACACACTGAATTTATTTTGAATATGCCGAATAATATCTTATATTAATTAATTACAATGTTCAAATACTAATTATACAAAATTTTTGGAGAGATCTCACTTGAGATGTTCCCCGTTCGGATTCTCAAATTCAACTACTGATTTTTTTAAAATAAATAACCCCCTTCTACTATGGTTACAAACTTTCCTCTTTTTAAAAAGAAAAGCCTAAATTTGTTATTTTTTAATATCAAAGATTTGGAATACTTTTATTATAACTAAATACCTTGTAATGACTTCTATTTTCTTTAACCTTGAATGCATTTTTCAATTGTGACAGGTAAATGTCATCAGAAATTAAATGAGCTGCCAAATCTTACAAATACAGGGTTTTTCAACCATATTGATTTTATAGACAATATATGGTTTTCCGGAAGTATTGCATAAATGAAATTCTTTAAAATTTGGAATAATAGAACTGTATTAATACACATATACGTGCATCAACATACAAAAAAACGAGACGACGGCAATATATATTGTTTTGATTTTTTGGTTCTTGGTCTTTTTTTAATTATATATTGTTCATTTTGTATTCTTGGGTTTAAGGACAATTTTTAAAGACATTTAACTTGTAGTTAATATATTTATATTTAACGTTTCAGGCTTTCTATGACCTTCATCATTAATAAAATTTGTTAAATCTAAAAGAAATGGTACAAGTTATAATAAGAATTTTAAAAGCAAAACAAATAAACTTTACCTTCAATCGAACGTTCATTTGATTATTTAACATACTTTATAGATATTTAGAACGTATCACATAACAGAATAAAACACACACCTAAACAAAACGAGCATTTTAAAAACATGACAGTCATTATTAGAAATTTGGATTCAAAATTCAAATTAGGAACAAATATTGGTTTACTTGAATCCAAATTTCCAAATTACTGTACATGCCAAAAGTGGAACAAATGAAATAATTAAACAACAGCCACAAAAACAAGAATCGATAGAAGAACGAAAACTGATTTGGTACAAACATGCTAATGGGATAAGATTCTTCTGTAACGTTTCGATTAATTATGTCAATATTGCATCCACGCCATCTGCATCCCAGAGGACATTATTAAAACTAACATCTACATGAAACTGTTCAACAGGTTGCTTAATTGGTTAATCAAATACACTGTTCCGTTATATGTTACCGTTCTGCTCTGTTACGGACTGAGTCCATTAAACTTTCGATGTAATTTGTAGAGAATGTCTGCACTATAGGTTTTAATTAAAGCGTTTACTGTTTACTACTGTTTTAAAATGATGAAGAAAATAACAATGAGTCGTCTTTATTTAGGAAAAAAAAGGATACAAACATTTGTGTTAATATTTAATACATTTTGATGATTAAAAAATTAATGACTTAAATAGAATAGTATATTAAGAGGGGCCTTACGTTTTAGGAATCTGAAAACAGTTGGCACCCGTGGTTTGCAACAAAATTTAGGTCATTTTGTACACAACAAATCTAAAGAACGCAGGGAAATTAAGTGTTGAAATTTTAACACAATATAACTTGGACCTTTGTATTGGGGATCAGGTATTTTGGTTGAGTTTTATATTGTTATAAAAAAGATATAAGCCATTAAGTGATGGTGTGATTTTGACAGTTTTGACAATTTGTGGTCACCAATCTGGACACCAAAACCTGATCCCCAAAAGGAAGCCTAGAGAATTCGATTCTGAAAATATGAAATCTCAAATCATTGTATTTTTTGAGATTTGTTGTGCGCAAATTTTTGTAAACGAACATCTTTTTACTTTAGTTCAACCGCTCCACGGTTTTGATGCATAAAGCTGTATAGAACAATATAGAACATTGACAGAAGACGACGGTCAATTCGTAGACAAATAATATTATAACTTTCTCTATGGGTCAAATGCTGTTGTCATATGTTTTGTGTTCATAAAAATATCCCAAATTTGTAGTTTAGTGTGTATTGTTTTTGTAAGTGATTATAATTTAGTTGAATTTTATTGTTGTGTTTTTCTAGACAAATTTTGTTCTTTATGAGGTCAATTATTTCGCTTATTGTATTTGTTTGTAAATTCAGTTTTGATGCAGAGTGGAGGCATTTTATTTCAAGTAGTGCATCATCACCTACAAGCCCTAAAATATGTCATTTAATATGCATATGTATGTCATTTAATATGCAAAAAGAATTTATAACACATGGTGATTATTTGTTATGCTAAATATATTTACCATCAGGAGAAGCACCTAGAAACCCGTGTTGAACATCTACCCACAATCCTGAATCAACCACCACAACATTTTGTACTTGTTCAAAAATGCTCTTAGCCACTTTTTCCTTAAGAGTTCCATACTCCATTACCTCCGTCATACAATAAGTCTTTTTAAGAACAGTTTTAACAAAAGAATGACAAGGTGTATTTGTTTTTCTCTTAACAACCTGTCCAAAGATTTTATAAGAAATTAGGATGGTTATCCACTTTTTAGCTTGTCTTAGCCTATGCACCATAGGTAATAGTAATTGTCGAATAAAATTAATGATTGAAGTAGGTAACATTATATTTTAAAAATCTTTGAACCATAAATATTTTAAAAATTTCCTTGCAAATTGTTTGATTATATAAGCATTTCAAAAAATCAAAGAAAATAAGAAACCAAATTATTATTAAAGGATGACTTAGTAATAGTCTTAGTTGATTAAAAAAAAAATGTAAAACAAAGGACGACTAAAAAGTTAATTTTGTCTACTTGTTGCACTTCGGGGGCTGTATCGAGTTATACAGATAGGTTTTCATTTCTAAAAACCATTTTTTTGTGTTGTTCTTGCTGAAAAACGTAAAAACAACTCAAAAAAATACAAAATTCCAACTTTTTTTTGGGTAAACCTATACTTTTCTCGCATATTAGATGGGTTGGATGGGAAAGTAATAATACGAATAATGTATTATACATAAACAAAAAAAATATTTACCATTCAGGTGATCACACATATGTGTATCTGTCATGGAAAAAAGAGAATGAACCAACTATTTTTTTGTATAATGAAGGAAAAATGTTTCAGTTCCAATCTCCACAACACATATGATCAATCTTTGCAAACAAGGTAGAAGCAAACTTGTACATGTTGATTGTATGTTTGATTTTGTACTGTATACATCGAGCTTCCCACAAAATATACATTATTATTTGTCATTACAGATCTTTCGCTTTAAATTTTTTATTAGTTGTTATAGTTGCTTTGTAAGTTTTTTAAACGTTTGCTATTTTAAATTTAAATTCTTCACTGTACCTTACTTTCCTCTTTCTATTAAATGTAAAGCATTGTATTACAAGTAAATATTTCTTTGTATAATAAATTTGGAAACTCTTTGTTTATATTATTTGTTTCTAGATAAAATTGAATATATTTACACATGTAGTTGAAAAAAGAGCCTACATGTCAAATAAAATTTGAAAGCAACCAACAGGAACTCTGAAACTGATACAAATATGATTAGATTGAGGCAAAGTTGTGACATGTCGGTCTGTGTTTTCAGACTAAATGGCCTATTTTGAATCATGTAAATTTGCAACTTTTCCGCAGTTTAATTTTCTTAGCATGAAACAAACAAAAATTTATAATTATGAAAACATTTTATTATGTTAATATAAATGGTACAAATTTTGAAAGGTAGAATGTTTTTAAAGTATGTATATTTTTCTTCCATTCTTAATTTCTAGCAATTTCCGCAGTGCTGTCACTTGGTATCCATATTATTAAATAGCACATGTCCTTTCATGCAATATGTAATCTACACTCAAATGGAAATTATGTCAACAAATTTTGTTTGGAACCGTGTATATAATATTCTCTTATCTATGCACAGGTGTGCTGGGGTTTGGATGCAACATAAAAAACAGAGATAAGGTTTCTGTGCTCACAAGAAGTTGAATTATTTGAAATCAAAACATTCCAACAGAGATGCGGTTCTTTGAACCGTCAAGAGTGGAAAGACAGAGAGAGAAAATATGTTGAAGAAGTAAAAGCCGATTCAGTACTACTATCGACATCTATCGTAAATATTTTGAACCAAATAATTACTAAATTAGTAACTAGTATTGTGTAGGTTTTTAGGTTTATATACCTGTGAGAAGGCCCCTCTTAAAGAACAATTAGGCATCATTTTATCGCATGGCCTACAAGTTTAGAAAACTAAGGCGAGTTTTCTAAAAGACAAGTATATAAAACTCGTACACTTTTTTCCCAATGTAAACGTAACTCAACTAATCAAAATGACAATGAGTCACATGTGTCAAAACGCATTACCCACGATGCCCGCCCATTTAAGTGAGTTTGATAAAATGCGAACACTTTCCGAAATAGAGGATGCAGAAATTGACATACAAAAGCATATAGAGATTTTCTTATTACCAAACGTACTTTTCCTCGAAACTGGGTTAATGAAGTATATGCAACGCAGGTATATGTAGAGATTGCAGTGTTGTCTAATGTCTGAATATCTGAAGAAATTAAGGAACTGATAAACAGAAACATATGTTCATTGCGATGTTACCAAACGTACTTTATCCCCTAAAATAAGGAATTGAAGGAATTGCAACACGGAGGCATATGAATATCGCCTTATTGTCAAACGTTATTTTACGTTATTTATCCAAAAACTGAGAGAGTGAGGGAATCGCAACACAGAAGCATAACGAAATTGCAGTGTAATGTCACCCTTCATCTGGAGAAATGGGACCATTGCAACAGGGAGGTATGAATTGCCAAATGTAATTTTCCCTCAAAACTGGGGAAATTGACGAACAGCAACAAAGAAGTAAATTGTACTTGTGGTGTTGCCAAATGTACTCTTTTCCCAAGACTGGGGAATTAATTGGAACACGGTAACATATGGAGATTGCATTGTTGCCAAACGTTATTTTCCCAAAAACTGAGAGAATGAGAAATAGCATCACAAAAAGGCTCTAGTATCGTCTACCGTCATTTTATCCTTCGTCTAGAGAAATTAGGGAACCACAACACAAATGTATGAGGTTATCGCATAATGGTTAAATGTAATTTTTCCTCAAAACTGGCAAAATTGACAAATTGTAATATAGAGGCAAATGGTGATTATGGTATTGTCAAATGTTCATTATCCCCAAAACTGGGGAAAGAGATAAATTACAACACGGATATATACGAAGATTGCCATGTTGCCAAACGTTATTTTCCCAAAAATTGAGAATGACGGAATCACAACATAGAAGCAGAAGGAAATTGCAGTGTTGACTAACACAATTTTCCTCCACATTTGGAGAAATGAGGAAATCGCAACACAGAGGTTTGAGATTGCATGATTGCCAAATGTAATCTTTCCTCAAAACTTGGGAAATTGCAACAGAGCATACGGTGATTGCGGCATTGCTGAGCATAATTATCATCACATCTAAAGAAAAGTAAAAAGTACCTAACAGGAGAATATGGTAATTGCAGGGTTGCCAAAAGTACTTTCACCCAAACTTGATAAGTAGTGTAATTACAACATAGAGGCATATGGAGATTACGGTGTTGCCAAATGTAATTTTCTTCAGAACTAGGGAAATTTACGAATAGTAGTATAGAGGCATATGGAGATTGTGACATTGCTAAGCGTAATTGATTATCAACACATCTGAAGAAATGAAGTAGGTATCCAACAGGAGCATATGATAATTGCAGTGCTATGAAAAGAACTTTTCTCCAAAAATAGAGAAAAAGAGTAATTGCAACATAGAGGCATATGTATATTGCGAGGTTGCCAAATGTAATTTTCTTCGCATTTGTAAAACGAAGGAATTGCCAACCGTAAGCATATTATGCTTGCGATGCTGCTAAATGTCGTTTTTCCCCAAAAAACGGAATTTCAACACAGGAGCACATGGTGATTGTGGTGTTGCCAAACGTAATTTTCCTCAGATCTGGAGAAATTTCACTAAAAGTGTGTTCATTGCCCTCTCTTCGATTCTTTCATTCCACCAGTTCCTTTGATTTTGAATTTTGAATACGGATCGAGAATAATGGAATTATTCAATACACAAGTACATATTTCAACCTTAAGGAATCATTCTTTTGCGGTTTCTCAAAAACATTGCCACCTACCATTACTCACTCTAAGATTCATCAACCTAAAACTCGGTGCACACTGCACGCTTTTAGGCGTTGCCTCTAACTCTTGCGGAGACGGGGTGGCGGTCTGTTGTTCGTAGACTAAATAAAGTGTATGAGGGCGCCAGGCAATCTTGCCTCCCGACAAATACCTACACAAGTTTTCCCATCCTAAGATTACCAAATAGGTGGAGAAATAAAAGTCAGATATCACTTACCTAAGACTAAGTTTAATAAAATGCATTAGTTTTGTCGAGACAATCTTACAAAAATCCCGTTAGTACAACTAATACGTACAAGCGTTTCACAAAATTACAAGACATCCCCAAATGTCCTTAAAGACCCATACATTCTAACCACAATTTGTCATCGGTAAGTGCAATCCCCCCTTGATTGAATGATATAAAAAAATATATATGCAAAATGTATCCCGTACCTTGATAGTCAATGTAACCTTCCCCAGTAGTAACTTAATCCTTGAGTACCACCATTGTTACTAAGGAGTTATTGATAGGCTGTATTCTCAAGGACCCAATGGTACTTTAAAATCCTATAAATTCCTCGATTAACATCCTATATACCCTCCCAATTAAAATCCTTCAAATCCCCCCAAGTAAAATCCTTCAAATTCCCCCAAGTAAAATCCTTTAAATCCTCCCATGTAAAATCCCATAATTTCCCCCAAGTGAAATCCTATAATTCCCCCCAATTGAAATCCTATGTTACAGCCTGGATTGTTCGTTGATTATAAATATGTACAAGCCAGTAACTACATATAAATAAAACTTCTCAAAACGAGTACCCAATTACCCGATAAAAATGAGAAAACTATATACTGAATCTTGAATACACTATAGGGTTAAATCAATACAGTATACCATACGTTGTACAGAATACCGTCTACGTAATCAAATATGAAGTTTGAAAATAATTATTAAAATATAATATGGCGCAATAATGTCATATGAGCCATTACTACCACTAATTCGAGTAGCTCAAAATACTAAAATTGAATAGCCACAGTAACGTTTACAACATCTTACAATGAGTGTAGTTATCACCAACTCACATTCGCAAAGTGTAAATGGTATGACAGATGTAATCGAATATAACATGTTGATCACAGTATTAGTTAATACTTGATTCACATAAGTATGGTCATAAACTGACTACCACAAGTTGATTACGGTAACGGACAAATCAATGAACTACAACATATACCGACCGATATTATAAAACAAATATTATAGGCAAAATTCAATTCTACTTTTCAAAGTGCTATATTATACTGAACAAGTTTCAAACTTGCGTGAAGTCAGCAGTGTCTTCAATTATTGCTATCGATGGCTACCAACTCCTACTTCCGTAGAATGTTGTACAAACCCATATCGTACTCTTCGAGTCCAAGGTAATATTAAAATATCCAAGTTGAATGATAAGAAAAATAAAAACTAAAAACAGAAAAAAGAAAGAAAGAACCCTAAAACATTTTCTGTCAGTCTAAACATACCGTGAGATGCTCAAAATGAAATCCCTTTATCTAAACTTTACCCCTTAATCGATTAACTTTCTCTGATAGTCACATACTCTATACGAGTAATTTCCATTACTGATCTCTAAACTAAAATATCTAATAACCTCATACGAGTAAGACTTCTACTAATCGTAAAGCTTAATCGACTAATCATATTGTTGGCAAAAGTTAACAAATGAACTACTATATTTCATATTTGACCAGAAAATTATAATGCTAATTGAGCTTAATATATTAACTATCATTTCATTACATTTAACAAAAAAAATACCAATTTATATGAAGCCAATACATATGAACTAAGTACCTATAAAACCAGTTGCCTCCAGCCAATAACAAAAAACATTAGCTGGTGCATTAAAATTACTAGAATATTCATCTCTATACAAAAGAAAACTGTAATATTTCTTACCAATTGGCCAGATTGAGTTCTAATATAGGACTGAAGGCGATATTACCCTAGATGTGGTGATCAAGGACTACTCAAATGATATTTCACATCTAAATCGAAGTTTTTGTGTGCAGCTATAAAGAAAAATTAATTCATCAGACAATAGACAAATTATCTAAACATAGTTGGGAACAATCTGATTAATGAAACTATAAAAACATTCCGGTACTTACATTCAACATTCGAACTGGGATTCCTCCATAAAAATTTTACCTATGGCGTTGAACTGTATACTCCCAAAAAATGGTATTTCCACGGGTCTATAATCACCAAACAACTCCAAAAATTACCAACGATACCCAGGAAATATGTGTCACCATTCTGTCATCGCTTACTATAAGGTGAAATACTTAACTACTTCATCCGAAAATGTGACGGAAAATTCAGCGGCTTCCACTAATAATACACAACGAACAATGAATGCACATGCAACGGAAACCATCGTGTTCAATCCAGCTAGCCAAATCAGAATGCTCTCGAGATGTCAAAATGTTCATTAACCAATAGCTTCGCAGATCAACGTATGCATAAACACTTCACTGAGAATTGCGTTACAAAGATATATATTAGGAGTAGTGCGTTCGAAGTAACACCACGGGGACATGCTACACAATAACAAAATAAATACTTTGACGTATAATTAATTAAGAATGTATTCTCTCAATATTAACTAATTGAGACAATAAACCCAACTCTAGTGTTTGAATCACACACACCACTAACTCCAGCGTGTTGAATGTCGTCGACAGACAATAATTTGCGGAAGCTCTAACTCTACCCTCATGCAGATTCGAGTTAGGCTACATTCGTAATCAATTCGCTGGCCAAGTGGCACTTTGGCACGAAATTTGCCATTCACAATAACTTCAAAGTCGACTTTAACGCAAGAGCGTTCGTACGTTGAATTTGGATTTATTTTTTATAGCAGTATATACTGGAGTATAGTAGTGACGGACAAAGCGGAATATCAATTTAATGATGAATTTTTGTTACAGTGCATTTCCAATTATAAACTATTCTACGACCAAGACCAAACTGCATCAACAATTGCCTTTTTTTAAAGCAAAATCAGCATCGTTGCAATTAAAGTAGAAGTAATGTCCTCCTCCTCCATTTTATTTTTTAATCAATCAGTCGTACGGAAAAATCAAGAAAAACAAACCAAAAACACACAATTCGATGAAAATGTCAAACTATCAGACAGATATATCAAAAAACAAATATTAATGCGCATGTCCCATAGCCGGCACGAATTGCAAGTCGAAGAGAAAGTTTGCAGCTTGCAAGAAATTTCGACGACTTCAACTTCAACTCTGACGCCAAATTGCGTTGTGAACGATCACACTGAAATATATTTGCTCAGCTTGCGTGCCAAAGTGCAACTTGGCCAGCGAATTGATTACGAATGTAGCCTTAGCGACTACATGGAGGAATCACAACCACCTGTGCCGAATAATTTCGGTACACGAAAAATCGTCTTTGGAACCATTCACTTTAGCGTTTATGTTTTACGTTATCGTTATTTCGCGCAAGTGCAATAAGTAAAAGTATTAACGTCAATGAGATGTTTATAAATAGTTTTTGAGTCACGTGAATTCATATGTCAAATATTTGTTGCTGATCTCTGTTGTTGGTAATAACCTTACTTTTTTATACCTTCGTTGGTTTGTTATATAGACCATTCTAGAACACGTGACTTTGACAGGTCCGCCATTTTGGCTGGGTGGCAGACAAATTTTCAATCTTCATTTAGTTTGTGTGATTTGAAGAGTTCAGTCGTGCTAAAATTTTATTTTCTTGTGTTGGTTTTACTTTTTTCTCTTTGAAATGTCTTTAAGTGCTTACTACTTAACCCTTAGTGGTGATATTAAAGTTCGTTATGACGAAAAAAACAAAATTATTGGAAATATAGACCCATATATTATTACTCCTGCCGAATGCAGACATGATATTATTAAGTTGCCCAACATTACCATGATGGACCTAGTGAATTATTTAATCCTGTCCCATAGTTATTACACTGGCCAACAGCTTAAGGCTTATAAAAGCTTACAAGCTTACAAGCAGTATGAATCTGGTTCTATTCAAGGGATTTTCACGAAACAGATGACTGATGAGGCATTTGTTGTCTTAGGCAAGGTAAAGAAAAAATTGTTAATTTCACTTCATAATAATGTAATGTATTTACAAGTATGTACTAAATATAAGTTATGTTATGTGTATCTAGCATATCTGCTCTTTCTAATTCGTTCTTTTTATATCTGTGTGTGCATTAATATTAACTTTTTAAAGAAACAAACGAGTAGGTATGTAATTGTAAGCATTCGCATTTTCTTTTATGATTGCAAAAAAAATAAAACAAAAGACGAAAAGTTTGCCGCCCAACCGTTGTCGACGGACAAAAAAACAATTCAGCTCGTTAAGATCGTTTTTGTAGAGCGTGGAAAAGAGGAAAAGTTTTCGTGTGGCCGTCGCCGTTTATTTTGTTTATGATAAGCCCCTTACACGTAAGCCGTTAACGTCTATACTGATTTCCCACTATAAAAACCGTTTCTATTGCCGTTTTGGCGTTCAAATAACTCTCCGAGGCGTTCTTCTCGAATTTTCGACAGAGAATCTAGGGCTGATTTAAATTTTTCATGACAATGGGATCGTTGCAAGTCAGTAAGAGTATAGACGTAACTAAAAGCTTTCTCTAAATATGAAATGAGTCTGTAGTGGCCAGAAACTGTTTAGTTCGATCCTTTATAAGTTACAATTCGATGTTTAATATTTACATAATAATTCTCAATTGATCTAAAATATTTAGAGCCTTCTACTGAGAACTTAATTAAACTCCATTATTTTTAATGTAACACAAGAGAAGTGCGGCAGCTTTAACAAGCGAAGATTATAAACAAATATTAAAAGTATGGGATGAGGATGCACCAAGTGGTTTACAGAAAACATTCTTTTACATCACTTCTCTCGAGTTAGCTTGGAGGGGTGGAAAAGGAGCTGCTGCGAAAGTTGAGTATTTTTTCCAAAGAGTTCGACAACAACAACAACTTCACAGGCAGGATAGAGTATAACCTCATCTTCACAAAGACCGCACAGGGTGGATAAAAACATTTCTGATAGCAAATGGCTAATTGTAAATACAAAAATTCCTGGAATTTGTCCACTTAGACTGTTTCATAAGTTAATTGAAAAACGTGGTAACTCAATTAAAGTTAAACAGATTGTTTTTAGCACCGAACCCCAAATGGACATCATCATAAAAACTGTCCTGTTGGTAAAAGTACGATGTCAACCTGGTTTAACGAAGTAGGCATTGACATCAAGAAAATAAAGATAACGAACCATTCCGCGAGAGCTACAGCTGTGTCTGACCTGGTCTAAAAAGGAGTAAGCGAGCAACAACTTATTAAAATAACTGGACACAGTAACAGTCCATTAAACCTTATCTGCAAATGGACATAGAACATGTAGCCGTCTTAACTGTTCGGTACAATGTTTTCCAAAGTTTCCTTGGGTGGAACAAAGATGACCTAGGGAAATACTCTTATTTGGAACGATAGGGGGCGATAAACAATTAAGACGTATGCGAACGGCCCTCGTGTTTTGATTGGAGAGCTAAGAGTCGTGGGTTTATTTTATGAAGGTTAAGGAAACGGAAAGGTAATTAAAGGGCGCCAGAAATTTTAATTTACAGGGAAAATTTCAAAAACTGCAATAAGAGAGAGAAATTATAAGAAATTAGGTATTTTCGGTAATGTGCCTGTGGAGATTAGGGGTGTATCACTAAAACGCATTTATTATGTTAACCAGTTTATTAACATGTTTGACTAGCGTCAGTGAACAGAACAATTAAAAATGTATAATATGGATACATGCATAAGCGGGTACCAACAACAGACAGCAACAATAAGATACAAAATCTTACATATGCTCAAAAATGAATATATACATAAGAACAATCAAACAAATTATCACCCAACACTACACGGCGAGTCATACGGTAGTTGTTCGAGGAAGAAATAGTCTCCAAGGAACGACAAATATACAAATTAAAATTATATGAATACACAAACAATAAATGTCGCGCAGTTTGCAAACAAAAAAATTAGTTTATTAATGAAATTATTTTCCGTTCATTCATAAAAGTTAGTTATACTGATCTTAATTGGAAAAACGATTGTTACGTTTTTTCTATTTTTTTCAAGAGCCATCGTAATTACAGTTAGGGTGTTGTGTAATATAATTATCTTCGAGTATGACCCTGTATTTGTTCGTTGTATTTTGGTTGCTATATTTGAAGCTGCCTATTACCTGGTACTTTGTTTTCGCCATAGTGGAGTATGCTTAGTTATAATAAATATTATTTTTATTTATGTTTGTTATTAAAAGTGACCCTTTTATTTGCTCTTTTGCAATAATAAGAATAAAAACGTTAATCGAAAATATTATGTTTATTGTCGTCTAGCGTCGTCTAGGGGACGATTTTCAAAGTACTTATCTAGTATTGTCGTTAGGTTTTCTGTGATAATACAGTTGGAATAGATTGAAGGAAACTGTATAGTTAGTTCGGTATTGGTACGTCGGTATTCTCTTGACCAGCTGATGTTTTAAAAGGACATGATATCTGATGGCCATAATGGACTGTGGTGTACAATTGTGGTACTGGAAATTCTGACTTTTATTTAGTCATCCTTAAGCGGGATTATTCTGTACCACATATTGTTGGAATCCAGTCGTGTTGGTTAGTAGAAATAGATATTTTGGTGTTCTACTGGATTTCTGGACCTTATGGGATTTTTAAATTGCACCCAGTCGCCATTTTCTTGAGTTGGAAATGTGTCTATTACCGGTAAGTTCTGTTATGCCGTTCTATTTTCTTTCTTTTCCTGGAGTGTCGTATTCAGGAGCTTTCAATACGCTTGTTCTCAATAGGTTCCAATTAATAAGAATATTTACCAAGACGCTACCGAGACCCCTGTCATTTTTCCTTCTGGGTGGTTATTGGTTTATGCACCCCTTTCGATACGACGGGATCTGGCTATAACCCCGTACTAGCATAGGGTGAGTTATTATATTTAATTTTTAAATTATTTTTTTTGGTCTTGATTTTTAATAGTCAATGGGACTGCCTAAATGTCAATTTGAATTTAATTTAGTTTTATTATCAGTAAAATAATTGGGAATAAAAGTTGTAAAGCTATTTAGTTTGTATTCCCCTAGCTTATGTATTTTTATATTGGGAAGATAGATTTATTCATATTATTTGCAAAATAACTAGTAGTACACGCTCTTGTACTAGTAAGTTTTTATTATCTTGGCATAATTATTTTCAAATTTTAAAGAAATATAATGTTTCTAAGAAAGAGACTATAACAGGTTTTCTTTCATTTAGGGTTTTTCAATCTGTTTTTTTTGCCTGGTGTATCGAAACTCGCCTCGGTTTTTTTTGGTTATTCGTTGAAGTCTGCATATGGTTACTACTGGGAACACAATCTATGGATCTGGGTTTGGTTGTCCCAGCACGTATACAGGGTGATTGATGCTGCGAGGCTTTAACGGTGACAATTATTTAATTTAATATTTTGCGACTCATATTTCTTATTTAAAACGTATTAATGAAATTGGTTTAATAGCAATTAATTTTGAGCTTTTGTGCAAAATATATGATACTCATTTCCTTGGTACTTGTTGAAATGTTGAACAACCCGTAATTATACAGGGTAAATCATTAATATCCGAAACATATTTGAATTTAGTCGGTCCTTCTTACTTATACTTTTGAATACAATAGTAATTGTTATTTCACATAATATGAATAATTAGTACGATATTCAAATACTTAAAATATAGTCACATATTTAAGAATATTGTTGTTTTGGTCCATTGTAACGTTTGAAGTAGATTTCACCATACAGTGTTTGTTAATGGATAGCTATTGCGCTGCACTTAAACTATTTCTGACTATTCGCATTTTCTCTTGGTTACCTGCGCATGAGCTCAAGCCCGGGATACTAATAAGTTGATTTTAATTTTTTTTTATATGTATATGATATATATTCCCCACCATTCATTTGCAAGATACAATAGCGTTCCTTATTTATTTAGGTATTAATTATTTTTTTTTGTACTTATTAATAATAATTTCTGTGCTACATTCATTATTGGGTGTTATGGCTTACCACTGTGCTATTGAATAAATTGAATCTGCTTACACCTTCTTCACGTTGGTGCACTATTTGTTTAAAAAAAAAAAAGAACTGAATAGAATCGTTTCTTGAATATTCTGTTTTAATTCAGTACCATTCCTTTTGCGTTGGTAGGTCGCGTGATTGGTAGTTCTTTGAGATATTTGGGTATCGACTTGCCTGGCGCCCAAGTAAGATCTTTCCGATGTTTATGAGGTGTTTAACGAAACTCCCCATCTTCACTGAGTAAACCGGCAAATATCCTGTGAGGTACAATTCAGACTCGGTATTTAGTTTACACAAAAAAAAATGTACGTCACACGATATCCAGAATATTACCATCGGGCTAATAATACCTAAGCTTCAATATTTGTAATATCACATCTTCTTTTTTCTATTAACATATATTAAGTCAATCACAAGTTAAGTCACTTCTTGGTCTAGCCAAATATAACTACTAAACATCAGGTAGGCACCAAATGAAATGTAACTTCTGTCATTCTGACGATGATATTGATTTATCGAAACAACTGTCAATTTTTTAGAATTTTCAACAATTTTTATTATATTGTGGAATTAACTAGAAACCGTGAGTTTCATTTAAAACACTAATATGAGTAGATTCCACCAAGACCGGATCGAGGCAGTTAATTTCATTTAGTTTATTATACACTTGCTCTTTTTAAATACAAGTTTTACATTTTGTGGATAATATAATTTTTCATATACAAGGCGTAGAACGGGGTTACTTCGACAGCGGGGGTAACTTCGACACGTATAATATCATGCATGTTTTTGCATGCAAATTGACTTTTTAGTGTTTTTTCGGTTATCCATTTATTGTTTATTGTTACGAGTATCGCTATTATTATCATTATTACTATTTTTTTGTTTTTATTATTATTATTATTATTTCTAGTTTTGTTTTTCCTCGTTGTTTCAGGTAACACGTACCTAATTTTTCTGTAAGATGCCGCGCACCTACGTCAAAAAGCTGGGAGGTAGACCGTACCTCAACTATAATAAGGAGAGCATGGAGAAAGCCATTGAAGCTGTGAAGAAAGGCATGTCCAAATCTAGAGCAAGTCTAAAGTTTAAGGTTCCAAGAACAACTTTGATCGATAAAATTAGTGGAACCCATCTTTTAAAATCGGGTCGTCCATGTATACTGACTGTCGAGGAAGAACAGATGATAGCAAAAACCCTTGGTGCAGTTAGCAACTGGGGCTTCCCCATGACGCACCAAGATATTCGCATAGTTGTGGCAAAGTTTGTAACGAAGCAAGGCAGGGATATTCCGGGATGGAAGAACAACGAACCAGGTTTGGATTTCATAAACAAATTTGCTGAAAGAAACAACCTGACAACCCGGTTGGCTTCAAATATCAAACGTCAGCGCTCTGCGGTGGGTAAACCGGAAATAAAAGAATTTTTCGACAACATTAAAGACAACTTGGAACATGCGTTACCGGAACATGTCTATAATTACGACGAAACTAACATCACTGATGATCCTGGTGCAAAAAAAGTATTGGTGCCCAGAGGAACTAAGAGAGTCGAGCGAGTTCAAGAGCACTCTAGGACATCGATCAGTATAATGATTTGCGGAACAGGTAAGGGCATCCTGCTTCCACCCATGGTGGTCTACAAAGCCCAACACTTATACGAAAATTGGACGACAGGAGGTCCTGCGGGCACAGTATATGAGGTCACGCCAAGTGGTTGGTTTGATATGACAACATTTGAAAAATGGTTCTTCGATATTTTGATCCCTCACATAAACGCCAATAGCTCCTCAGAAGAAACAAAGGTTGTGATTGGAGATAACCTTGCGTCACATTTCTCTCCTCGTGTCGTCGAAGCAGCAATAGCGAATAATATCTACATGACGCCTCTGCCACCAAATTCGACACATCTGATGCAGCCTTTAGATGTGAGTTTTTTTGCGCCCATGGAGCGAAAATGGCGAGAAGTCTTAGATACGTGGAGGAAGGAGTGTCGTCGGAAAGGAAGCATTCCAAAAGAACAATTCCCCAACTTGCTGAATCGCTTGTGGTCTCATATAGCAGAAAACGCTTCCACAAACCTGCAATCTGGCTTTAGGGCAACAGGGCTAAGCCCATTTGATCCAGAAAGAGTTTTCGCCAAACTTCCTGGCAACGAATTGAGTTCCGAGAGGGTGCTAGATTCCAGTTTACTAGAATTTCTAAAGGAATCTAGAGGATATTCTAATGCGCAGGCAACGCCTCGCAAAAGAGGAAAGAAAATAGCAACACGGCCAGGTCAACAAATGCAGATGCCAGTTGCAATTGTTCATGTTGAAACAACTTCCATCACGCAAAACCCGAAGAAAAACTCAAAGGCAAGTCGCCCTAAACCACTGAAAATGAAAATCGTTGAACCTGATGCACCTGGACCATCGAGAAAGAGATCCACAAAAAAAGTCACTGATTCTGATTCTCTTTGCTCTGTATGCAAATGTTCTTACGCACACTATACTGTAGACAAAGACTGGATTTGTTGCATTTCGTGTTTGAAGTGGGTGTGCGGTATTTGCAATCTTGGCTCCAATGACCCTCAATATGAATGTCCTGCCTGCAATTGCTGTTCCATTTGTCTAATAGAGTTTTCCGAATACACGAACCAAAAAGCTTGGATTAAGTGTGTGACTTGTGGAAAGTGGGTTTGTGGACACTGCAACGGGGGTTCCAACCAAGCGAGCTACGAATGTGCCTCATGTTTCGATGATGATTAAGCATTTGTCCCTGACTTGTTCCTATGTTCTTAGCATATTTAGATTTTTTTTTACTTGTGTTACCTACTTTATTTAAGAGTTTTTGTTTAGTTAAAAGGATGTTTTTTAGTTTAGATTTATATGCCAAATATGCTTACCAAAGTTGCTAAATATATAAATGATTTTCTGCAAGTATTATTTTTAACAACCCATTTACTATTATTATTATTGTTATTATTATTATTATTATATATTTATTTTTACATTTTTCGGTGTCGAAGTTACCCTGGAGAAAGCTAACTTCGATTTTATGCATAATTCTGCATGGTGTCGAAGTTACCCCCAACCCGGGGTAACTTCGACACCAAAAAGAAATTTTAAAAAAAAGGTGAAGGGGGGTGGGGCCACAATAATTTTTTTAGTGAGTAGAACCAAGGCTTCAATTGTTACAATGGAATAGGAGCCAAGGTTGTCAAGCGTATAGTTTCCTTTACAGAGCAACAAACATGCCAAAAACCTGTCGAAGTAACCCCGTTTTACGGTAATTTACAATTTCTCTTCTTTGAATGGATTATCTTTCTTGTTATGACGTTATTAAGAAGGACTTTAAATTCCTATTCTAACGAACGGCAATGTTTATTTATCCAAAATATGAAATGGAAAAATTTGCTAAATTTTCATATTCAACGAAAGTTGAGCTTTGAGAAAAGAATCTGTTATTAGAATTGCGAAATACAAGTAGAAGCACATCAAGACGGGCGGGAAATTGCCATTATGTTTATTTTGAATAGTCAACTTAATGTTCTGCATCTTTAAAATCATTCGTATTGTTGGTATCTCGTTTCCGCCAGTGTATAAAGTTGTTGAATAAAAAAAACATGAGCTCTAATACAGTGATGGAGAAAAAATGCGTCGCAGATAATTTAATATGTGTTACTACTACGAGAGTTTTTGGTGGAATCTCGTCGCGCATACGCCATTTTTTCAATTATTCGAGTTTACGCCAAAAATTTGGTAATATTTTTTATTCATCAATAGAGATGGGTTAAAGGGATGATTTTCAAACGTTCCCGTTCCAACAAAAAAGCCGTGACATAAAAACGTTTTTTTTCCGGAACTGTTTCAGCATACATTACATTAGGAATAAGGACGTCAAAAACAATGAACACGTATCAATATCAAGTTACCCGTTTCTGTTTGTACACAAAGTTAATGTTACAAAAGCTGGAGCGGTTCGAAATAAAACGTTCCTTATGGTATAGAAATAAATAGATTGTTATGAGTTGGTTGGCTGGCACTATGGCAACGGAGCGGCGTACAATATTTGATTTGCAACTTAAAACAGATATTTATAGGGTAAAGTCTGGTGAGATGGCCAGTCCGGAGAGATGGCCAACAGCTAAAACTTGACTAACGGGTCGTGAGATGGTGCTGCCTGTCCTCTCCGACAATAAATGATTATCCATAAGCACAGCCAGTGTGTTTAAGTCGAGATCACGTTAAAGCGTCAAAACAATAAAAATAATATCACCTCCTTATAAAATTTTATATTAGTTTTGTGTCACCTTCTACTGTGAATGTTTGTGAGGAAATTTAGTGCCAATTTCAACATATTAGGTGAGTACAATGTTCATTAGATGATTCTAACCTCAAACAACAGTTAAAAATGTGCGGTGGGTTTTGTTTGTCACGTTGGCCATCTCTCCCTAGCATTTGGGAGAGATGACCAACCAATAGTAGGGACAGATGGCCATATATTTTTACGTCTCTTTCTTTACAGTTTGGCATCATTTCCATTCTGCTGCGAAAACATGCCAACGGAGTATCAAAGAAAGAACTCGAATCGTGGAAACTATTCTGAAAAAAATCTACGGCGAGCAATGGACGCTGTCAGAAACGGTTCTTCTGTGAACGGCGCTTCAAAAAATTATGGCATTCCTATGAAAACTCTTGAAAGGAAATTGAAAAAAAATGTGTCGACGACAGGTAAAATGGGGCCGGATAGCATGTTGGGGGAGGCAAATGAAAATAAATTGGTGCAACATATTAAGAAGGCACAAAAATGCGGTTTTCCTATGACAGTTCCAGATGTTCGAAAGCTTGCCTATAATTTTGCGGAAAGTCTGAAAATCAATCACAAGTTCAAGAAAGAAAAAGGATGTGCCGGTTCCGATTGGTTTAGGTCTTTTTTGAGAAGACATCCAGACTTGTTATTCGCAAGGCTGAGGGTGTATCTCTAGGGCGAGGTGAAGGCATGAACCGTTTAGATGTGGGAAATTATTTCACTTTACTGCAAAAAGTACTGGAACAAAATGAGCTTTTCGACAAACCTGGATGCATTTATAATGTCGACGAAACAGGCCTTCAATTAAATAATCGTCCTGGCCATGTCTTAGCCCAAAAAGGAGCAAAGGATGTTGTCACAGTGACATCATGGGAAAAGGGTGAGACAATATCGTGCATAGCTTGTTGTAACGCTGAAGGTTTTCTTCTGCTGCCGGTCTGTGTATTTAAAGAATTTAAAGACTGAGTGGACTGATTCAATGCCGCCTGGTTCACATATTGTAATGTCTCAAAAATCAGACTACGTTACTGCAACGATTTTTTTGAATTGGTTTAAAAACCACTTCTTGCCACGTAAAAGAGAAGGGAAGGCATTATTAATTCTTGACGGGCATGCTTCTCACTGTTCTTGTGTTGAACTTTTAGAAACCGCTGAAGCAAACAATGTCGTTTTATTGTGCCTACCTCCGCACACTACCCATTATTTGCAGCCGCTCGACAGAGCTTTTTTCAAGTCGCTCAAGTCCTTCTACTATCAATCCTGCAGAGAGTGGATGCAGAGTCACCCCGGAAGGAAACTGGGGAGACTCCAGTTTGGTGAACTTTTAACGAAAAGCTGGAGCAAGTCCGCGACCGCTGAAAATGCTGTATTCGGCTTCAGGGCCACTGGCATATTTCCCTGGAACCCCGATTCCATACCCGTTCATTCTTACACAGCTGCTGATCGAATAGTAAACAGCGAAACTAGGAAATACCATAGAACCCTCACACAGACACAAGTAACGAACACTCAACAATCGAACGCTGAAGCAACACAAGAACCTAGACACCCAGTCATCATAATGGATGAGTCGATGCCATCCTGTAGCCATGCTGGTACAGAACCTCGATGTTCAACTCCAGCGGAAGGGACATCTGTTCCAGATTTGACACCTGGAAAGCTCTTAGATCAAATTAATCCCACACCTAAGTTAGTTGTTTCTGCAAAAAAACGAGCAAAGACAGTTGCTACCCTATTAACGTCTCCTGACTATATAGCGACTGTAAAAAACAAGTCCACAAAAAAATCTGAACAGACTAAGAAGGACACCCCGAAAACTAAAATTCGAAAACTAACAATTGGCCAAAAAAATAAACGTTCGCCTTCGCCAAGTTCTGATGAGGAGGAGAATATTGAAGTTCAATATGAAGAGGAAAGTGATGCCATTTCTGAGGTGGATGAAACTGAATGTATAGGATGCGGAGAAAGTTATAACATCACAAAAAAAAGAAGATTGGTTGCAGTGCATAATTTGCCAGAAGTGGTTTCATGAAAATTGCTCTTCATATTTTAACACATGCCAAAATTGTGGTAAAACTGCGTTTAAAAAGAAGCAAGATAGTTGTTAAGGATATTTTTTATATTTTGTATTAATAAGTAGTGTGTTATTTTCATATTTTTATGTTTTATTCGCGTTTTTATATTGTGGCCATCTATCCCTTATTGCATTGGCCAACTGACCCCACCGAACCGGGATAGATGGCCATATACAACTGATTTTTATAAATAATAATAAATAAAAAATAAAAGTGTTTTCAATGTATTTATTCACCAGTATGCTCGGATGATATGTAAACAATGACAAAAAAATATTGTATGGAGCCTAACCCTCACCAAAAATTTACAGGCTCCTACTATGCAAAACGGTGGCCATCTCACCCGACTTTACCCTAGTATCTGCTTCTGTGCAGATTTCATGTGATTCCCACAAGTTAAAGAGGAAAGACGTTAATTTCTGAAATTAAATTTATTTTGTTGTTTATTGTGTTGTATTGGTTTACAAGTAGCAATGCAAATTAAATTACTACTGTTTGAAAAGTTTTTATAGTCACTCATAATTATGAAAAGAAGTAATAGATCTGTTATGTGGAATTATTTTACGCCGATGGTACCGGAAAGGCCTCTTGTAATTTATGTAGTACCGTAATCAGTTATAAGAGTTCATCTTCAAATTTAAAAAAATCATTTAGAAAGAAAGCACCCTTTACTAAGATTTGAAAATGCAAATATACCAGAAAATACAAAAAGTGTAACATCAACAACAACATCTACAAGTGAAATGGAGACTGCCAAGAAGAATGAAGATTTTTTGAAAGTGCAGGCACCTTCTTTTAGTAAAAGAATTAAACAGACGACGTTAGAATATAAGCCAAAAAGTTCAGCTCATGTTGCACAAAACAAAATTGATAGATGTTTAGTAAATCTTATTACTAATGATTATCAACCGTTTAGCATAGTTGAGGATAAGGGATTGCGAAATTTCGGCTATCAATTAACAAGTAATAAAACAAAAACAATGAGCAATACTTTGTTACCTGCAGTATATGAGGAAACTCTCGCCCATACATAGAGTGATGTAAATAATGTGAAATCGGTTACGTTAAGCACCGATTGTTGGACTTCTATAAATACAGACAGTTTTATGGCTGTTACCATGCATTTTATTGACGAAAACTTTCAGTTAAAATCATTGTTGTTAGATTGTTCCTGCTTTCCCCAATCACGCACAAGTGAAAATTTGGCAAGTGAACTTAAAAAAATCATGATGACATGGAGAGAAGAAAATAAAATTTTGTTGGCAGTTACAGATAATGCTGCTAACATAACAAAAGCAATTAAAGATCTGCAGTGGAAGCATTTTGGATGCTATGCCCACACAATAAACCTTAGTTGCACATGATGCCATTACCGTTGTAGAATACCTCATAAAAAAATTAGAAATGTAGTCGCCCATTTCAAAAGGAGTACTACTGCAACCGCAAAACTGTTAGATATACAAAAACAGTCCGGAAAAGATCCCAAAAAGCTGCTTCAAGATGTTATTACGAGATGGAATTAGTATTGCCGCGAGACGAGACGAGACGAGAGAAGGGCTTCTCTCGTCTCGTCTCGTTAGACAAGAGAAAATGTGTCTCTCGTCTCGTCGAGAGAGGGCGAAATGAGACGAGAGACGACCTTCTCTCGTCTCGTATCGCTTCTCTCGTGATTTAAACCAAATATAGTAAAAAACAAGCTAAATTTTAACGCGTTGAGGTTAGGTTCTACCATATTTGATATGAATTGTGTGCAATATATTTCAAATATAACAGAACCTAACCTTAATGCGTTAAAACAATGCTTGGTATTTACTACAGGGTAGCCCATTAGTGCGACAAAGGTCAATATCTCCTGCACCAATAAAGATAGAAGAGAAATGTTTGACGAAGCTTATTAAGGGTTAAGAGGTGCCTGTTATAAAATTATTTTTGTCTATACAGGGTCCTCCAAAAAACCAACACGGTAAAAAAATTCCATTTTTTAAAATGGAACACCCTGCATATTTTTAAATTTTCAGATTCTATCCGTACTCTTTGCCCTGTGTGATGGTGTGGACCACACCGAAACGTTGTCGTTGATTTAATAAACACAATCTGTCCAAAAAGCTGAAATCTGACCTTATTTAAAAAATTGAAATCTTTTTTTATTTTCTCTTAATGATATAGAAGCCACAGATGTGGAAAACACCTTAATAGAAGCATTTCAAGCAGGGAGAGTCAAAATGCTGAAGCATTATTATAATACGAATTAGGTTTATTATGCGGCGTTAGTATTAGATCCGAGGCACAAAATAGAGACATTTAATTTGACCCCGTGGGGAAGACAAATTAAAGAAGGATCTTTGAAGAAATTTGACGAAATCTTCTATTCATTTTACGTAAAACCAACTGCTACTATCGCCACTGCGACGGAAACAGAGAAAGATTCATCATCAACAAGTAGTGACGAATTTATGGCTGACTTATATAAAAAACCGAGCATTAACATCAACAAGATTGGTCAGTTTCCAAAAATGTCTTGCGTAAGACAGTATTGAGACAAATTGTTAATTTATCGATATAGCAGCTGTTTTCGTCTCATTATTATCTATCATCCATTTTGATTAGATGTGGTTTACATTTTCTGTCATAGGCATTTTTTTGGTAACTTAGGTTATAGCATAGATTTAAACTTACCTATGTTTGTTGATGTATTATATATAATTTTTTTTGTTATAATATTATCCCTGTGATTAGACCGCAAGGTCTGTTTGGATGAATGAATAAGTAAGTAAATAAATAAACAATAGAGAGGTAGCAAGAGCCGAATATCAAAAATATATAGACGGAGAAAGAGCTGGTCGAGATACCAATATTTTAAAATGGTGGGGTGACCATGAGGAAATCTTTCCAAATCTTGCTGAAATGGCTAGGGATATATTAGCCATACTTGCTACCAGTGTTCCTGCTGAAAGACTGTTTTCAAAAGCACGACTCGTAATAAGAAAACATAGGAACCGTTTTAACGCAGAATCATCGAGAACATTGTTATGTTTAAACTCTTGGTATTCGTGTAGGCTCAAGAAAAATATTTGTCAAACAATGATGATTTTAGATTTAAAGTTTTTAGTGTTCCTAATGTATGTATAAGTATTAACAAGATGTAGGTAATAAAGGGTTTTTTTCAGCCTAATTTACTTTTTATACATCATTATATGAACCGTTTTTGTATCTAGGTACCTATCTGTAATAAATTTCTTAGTTCATTAGTAAATTTTATATATTTTTGCAAAGTCGAATTTTAGAAGATTTCAAAAATCTCCAAAAATTTAACGTTTTTTGCTCAAAAGAGATCGAGGGAAACGAGAATTTCTCGACGAGAGAAAGTACTTCTCTCGTCTCGTCTCGTCTAGCTAGACGAGAGAAAATGGGTCTCTCGTCTCGTCGAGAGAGGGCGATACGAGACGAGAATCTCTCGTCTCGGCGGCAACACTAGATGGAATTCTACGTTTTATATAGTAGAGATGATTTTAGAACTAGAAGAAGCTGTAAGAACCACTCTGGCATTATTGAATAAAGACAATTTACCAGTTATAGTGGTTGAAGAGTGGCAGCTATTGAAAGATATAAAACAAGTGTTAGAACCTCTGGAAGCTGTTACCAAAATTGTTAGTGGTGATAATTACCTTACATTGTCGTTTATTATAATCATTACCAAAGAGCTTGAAAATATGCTTATTGAGTTAAAAAAAGAAAACTTATGTGCATTAGCCCTCATTATGGTATCCAGAATGTTAAACAATATAGAACAACGGCTTGGAGCTTTAGAAAGTAGTAGGACACTAACCATTGCAACGTTTATGGACCCTAGGTTTAAAAATGTTGGTTTTTGTAATGAATCTGTAGCAGACTATGCCAAGAAGCTTGTTATAAATCTAGTTGCCAATAAAATTCAGCCAGAACTAACAAATTATACTCAGTATGCACAGGCTCCCAGGAATAATGAAATCTCAAATAGTGAGCAGGAGCAGACATATTTCTCATAACTTACTTAATTTCAAAACCATATATTCCTCACACTGTGCGAAATATTATTTCTCACGGCACTTTGCCCACACTACATATATTTATATGGAGAATCCAGTAGGGGATCCTCCAGGCCCAGCCAATTTCAGAAACTTGTACTCGATGCCCAGCTGTTTTCGGTGGGTGGTCCTCGATGCTTAGACTTTTTCTACAAAACGATTTACTTGTATTCTTTAAATTTGTGCAGTTGTAGAAAAATTATAGTGTGCAACATGTGGGAAAAGCACTTTTCTCACTTGTGTGTTTGCGGCACTCGCCCTTGGCTCGTGCCACAAACTTCCACACTCGTGAGAGAAGTTGAACTTTTCCCACTTGTTGCACAATATACTATTATTTGTTTGGAGTCACTTCGATAAAACAGCATCCACCTTTCAACCAACTGGTAACGCTTCATCTAGAGTCATCGTTGAAGTACATCGTTTTCTGGAAAATGGACTTCTAGAAAGTGACAAAGATCCGCTATCTAAAATGGCTGTTGGAAAATTAGGTACGGTTGCAACATATGTACTTTGTGAACGTGTATTTTCAAAAACAGGTCAGAATCAATCTGACCGAAGATCACGTCTCAGCGCCGAAACAGTGAAAAGACTGGTATTTTTAAATGTTAACTCGTATCTGTATCTGTGAAGGTTTGAAGGGTGGGTGACCCCACAGCACTTAGGCCACAATTGGCCCATTGTGCATCCTTCTGAGGTTCTAAACTTCCTTCTAGCTCGTCATCCAGCCTACTTCCTTGAAGTAGGCGATAACGTCGCCTTAAGTTCCCTCATATTGGCGTATGTTAGCCTGTGCTCGCCGAATACTTGAAACCTAAAATAAGAGAGTGTCTGACATTCCAAAGAATGTGTTCGACAGTATCATCTTCTTGTCCACATCCTCTATAAAGTGGGTTGTTAGATAGACCCAGTCTGTGAAGGTGTTTTCGTAGGTGGCAGTGACCAGTCAGAATACCCGTGGCTGTTCGTAGGTTCCGCCTGTTCATAGTCACGTATTTTTTGGCTACTTTGCTATCCGGATACTGTAGCAGTTCCTTGGCAAGCCTGCAGCCTTCTGCGTCGTCCCATCTACCCTTAAACTTATTAAGGGAGTGTTCCTTTAATAGGTCGGTCGTCGCTGACGCCGATAGACCAATGAAAGTGCCAGGTCCCAAGAGTTTTGGGAGGCTACCTTCCTGGCTAGCGAGTCTGCAATACGGTTTGCTTTCGATTTCTCATGGCCCTTGATCCAGCCTAAAGTGACCGTGTTGTTGTTACAGGCTTCGATTAAGGCCATGTGCCATTCTAGTACTAGGCTTGATGTAATACGTGGTCTGTTCAGTGCTAGTAGTATTTGTCTACTGTCCGTAAGGATGTATATATTATTACCTGTGGTTTTCCTTTTGGTAATCTCTTTAGCAGCGATGCAGATAGCAGTGAGCTCTGTTTGAGCAACACTTGCATTGCAGCCCATTGCCCATTTTATGTTTAAATTCAGGGATCTGGAAAAAATACCACATCCTGAGCCCACATTGGATTTAGACCCGTCTGTGAAGATGCGGATTGCGCCTTCTTCCAATATGTCTTGTGAGTTGAATGAATGAATGAATGTTTATTTATAAATACATATACATGTTTACATACAAAAAAATAAAAATACATATCATCGAATAATAATTTAAACATAACATAATAACTATAAAAAAATAATCTGAGGTATAGTGTTCATGAACAGATGTGAAGTACATTAAATAAACAAGAGTAGTGGGGTACCCGACTAAGTTCATCAAAGAACTTGTCTTCGGGTATTAATTCTTTATAGAACATATATCTTAAATGAGTCTGACAAATGTTGAAACTTAAAAAAACATAAATAGTAATAACCAGTATTTACATTTATTATCAATTATGACACTAATAACTAATAACTTTACAGGTGAAAGACATATATTTAGGACAATTAACATTTTTATAAACTAAGAATATACACTTATACACACATATATAAACACATGGTGCAAAACAACAAATAACATTTATATAACTAAAATCGGATCAATTACATTCGCGAAATACTTTCTGCCCTTTGAAAATATCCATTCCTTTAATTTGTTACACAAACTGAATTATATTTCTTCAAAGTGTGGGGTAAATTGTTCCATAATTTTGATCTAATAAAGCAGAAGCTTCTCTGGCCAAGTGCTTTATGTGTAACAGGGGCATATATAGCGGATTGTGTATTCTGTCTCGTTCCGTATGTGTGTGGTACATTATATGTATAATGCCTGTTAGAGTACAAGAAACAAAGGGTTTTGAAGCAAAAAAATTGCCGAATGTCCAATACTTTTGAATTAATAGATATATACTTGATTGGAGGAGAATCTGCGAGGTTTTTTTAGAATAATTTTCAGAATGAGTTTCTGAACGGTATTGATCGAGTTTAGATAATTATTCCTAATTCCTCCCCAACCAATGATACCATATAGTAATATGGATTCAACAAAAGCGGAGTATATAGTTTTCAGTTGTTCATGAGATAAAAATTCTACTAGTTGTTTGAATCTGTAGATTAGGCCTCTGAGCTTATTGGTGATGTTGCGAGCATGAACGTCCCATTTCAAAAAGAAGTCAATATGTATGCCTAGATATTTGACCGAGTGTACGAGCTCAAGAGTACGATTTCCTACAGAGATAGAATTATAATCCGGCAAAAATGGTCTATATGAAGTAAATGGTATTATTTTAGTTTTAGTGGCGTTAACAGTCAATTTGTTCGACTCAAACCACTTAAGGATATTCTGCATATCGTCAGAAGCATTTTTTTGGATTTCTGACCAGTTTTGCCCTTCGTAAATAATAGCTGTGTCATCAGGAAATGACAAGATTACTCCAGTTGAGTCCAACTGTAGCAAATCGTTCAAGTAAATTATAAATAGTCTGTTTCTTCTGATGTAGCAGGTATTGCAATTATTAGCTTTTGCGAGGATCAAATGTTTTTTCAGGATCCTGTACTCTTCTCTCTGTGACAGTGTCAAATCATTGGTAATCGTTATATGAGTACCTTTGAGGTTTTTCACGTTTTTGAATACCGATTATTTCTTGTGAGGTCTTGTGAGTTGTTTTAAAATATTACCTTGTAGGGCCTGTTGAAGGCATATCGCGGTGGAATCGAGTCCGTATTGGCCTACAGCAGTGAGATCTCCCTGAGGGCCTCATGCCACAAGTTACGTCTCAGTTTACCGGATCCTACATCAGGTTGTATACCAGTAGAGCGCAGACGTGCCATGGTCATCAAGACAACCTCCTTGATGTATATGTCAAGGGGAGTGAGACCGAGGATTACCTCCATAGCTCTTGTTGGTGTGGTTCTCATGCCTCTTGTTGTGTTGAGGCATGCTGTTCTTTGGATTTGGTCTAGTTTACGGACGACTGTCAGCTGGTTTGCTTTAGCTCCCCAGGCAATCGCGCCGTACGTTAGCATAGGTCTGATGATGGCAGTGTAGATCCAGGCAGCAACCCTAGGTGACATTCCCCAGGTTCGGCCGATGGTTCTACGACACTGCTCATAAGAAATATATGCTTTTTTAACTCTGTTTTCTAAGTGGGAGCTCCACGTTAACTTACTGTCAAAGGTGACCCCTAAATATTTCACCTCTGAAGAGAAATTATGTTTGGTGTCTAGGAGCTTTGGGGCTTGATGTTTTGCAAGCTTTCTTTTTTTCATGAAGAGGACCATCTCAGTCTTTTTTGGATTTATTGACAGCGAATGGTTTCTGCACCATTGTTCTATGATATTGAGGGCCTCCCGCATTAAAGCGCAGAGTGTCTCCTCGAATCTTCTTGTTAGCAGAATCACTAGGTCATCTGCGTATGCTATTGTGTAGAAGTTGTTATCATTGAGGTGGCTGACCAAGGAGCCTAAGACCATGTTCCATAGTAGTGGTGAGAGCACCCCTCCCTGTGGACAACCTTTTACAACCAAGCCTTTGATGGTTACATCATCCACACTGATTTTTATTGCTCTTTTTGAGAACATGTTATATATCCAGCCATTTATGGTTTGGGGGATATTCTTGTTGGAAAGTGCATTTGTTATTTTAGGAAAAGTGGTTCTATCAAATGCGCCTTCTATGTCTATGAATACACCCAGGGTGGACTCCTTATTTTCCAACGATCTCTCGATGCGGCCCGCCACGAGATGAAGAGCCGAATCGGTGGACCTCCCTGGAGTGTATGCATGTTGATTTGGATGCAGTGGATTTCGTGTTATCACCACATCTCTTATGTATCGTTCGCACAGCCTCTCTAAAGTCTTCATTGAAAAAGATGTGAGGCTAATGGGTCGATATGCTTTTGGGATGGAATAGTCCATTCTTCCTGGTTTTGGTATGAACACGACTTTGACTTCTCTCCAACCTTTTGGAATATACCTTAGTGCCAGTGAGGATCTGAGGATTCCTACCAGGTGCGGCATTAGGTCATCCAGGCCACACTGAAGTAGGGCTGGATAAATGCCGTCCGTTCCCGGGGATTTAAAGGGGGAGAAACTTAAGATGGCCCACCTCAGTCTGTCCGCGTCGACGATCTGTCGTGATATACGCCAGTCATAGTCCGTCGGGTAGTGATTCTCCTCATCCTCCCAGGCCGCCGTGTTTGTGTTTCTGTTAACTCGTAATAAGTGTGTTCCGTTTTTTACCGAATGTAAAACCATTTCTTTTTTGATATTTATTACATTTTTTAATTTAGTTTAGGAATATGTACGTTAATGAAATTAACTGTCTCGACCCTTACTTCGTGGAATTTACTCATATTAGTGTTTTAAATGAAACTCACGGTTCCTAGTTAATTCCACAATATAATAAAAATTGTTGAAAATTCTAAAAAATTGACAATTGTTTCGATAAATCAATATCATCGTCAGAATGACAGAAGGTAGGCATCAAATGAAATGTAACTTCTGTCATTCTGACTATGATATTGATTTATCGAAGCAATTGTCAATTTTTTAGAATTTTCAACAATTTTTATTATATTGTGGTATTAACCAGAAACCGTGAGTTTCATTTAAAACACTAATATGTAAGTTGTTTATGTTTATTTTTCATATTTTATTTTTTTATTCGATTTTTTATTTAGATTCAAAATACATAGGTACATTGTTTCTGTTTATTTTAATTAAAACTTGTATTCTATCTAATAAAATGAATTTTAATAATTGTATGTTCCTGTTCCCAAAAATAAAATTAGGTTACATATTTTTATAAGTAGCCAATTCTATTCTCAACAATGTCTGCATCTTTATTTAAAACCCGTTCCAGAAAATCACTGTTTTTTTATCAGGTCAGGAACTTAACGTTACAGTGACAAGCAAGAAGCAGTGACAAAACCAGTTCCTGTGAAATCACGACACATCTCTATTCATCAACAGTATATTTTGAATACGGGGTGATTCATAAGTCATGGATAAAATTGTAACTACAGGTTCAGAAGACAAAAATAATAATAATTTCATTAACAACAAAGGATCTAAGTCTGCTCCTGTAGCGTAAATATTTGTTTTATTGTAGGGTTCCGTCAAGAATTATTTCGCTTTCCGAAAGGGTTCCGTCACCAAAAAAGTTTGAGAACCGCTGCACTACGCTCTAGGAGAACTAAAATATTTGAAATAATAGAATTTTTAGAATAAATAACGAATACAAAACTTCGATTTTTCCAATTTCATTTCTTATTTTTATTTAATTCAGAAAGGCGTTGAAAGAACCATAGCAATTCAATAATCTATTTATATATCACGAAATACTGCACCTAGAAGACTCCTAACCTCACTTTTTGTTTGTGTTCCAGCCCGTGGCTTCGGAATGCGTGTAGTGGGAGGTAAAACCGCTCCCGATGGCCGTTTGTTCGCTTATATCGTTTGGACTGTCCCCGGCGGACCCGCTGAAAAGGGTGGATTACAACAGGGCGACAAGGTACGTGTTTTATATTGTAATATGATGAATTATAACAATATGTGAACTGGGGTGAATTAGAGTGGACATTTTCAGGTGTGTTTGCTTGAAGGGTTGGTAGGAGAAAATCTATATACGTGTTAATATTGATATGAAATAAATAAATATAATAGTAGGTGGAGAGTATAAACTAAATTTTTTTGATGCGATAATTCACAGTTTTGAATATCAGAAGACACAAAACAAGCTGCTGAAAATATTCTACTTATTACTGCCAAGCAATGTGCGGAGTCTAACTTAATTTACTATTTCTTTACTTTGCTCTACACACTAATTCAAAAGCTTCATCCTCTTGAGCAGTGTTTTATTTGTAAAAGTCTCTCAAAATTCAGAAAGGATCGCTTCCACGTAATTTAATTCTATAACCCAACACTGACAATAAAATTTTTATGTTTTACGGCTTCCATTAAAGTCGTAAGTTACTGTTTCATTTGCAATTATAATTCTGTAATTTGAATCGGAGTAGCGGCCGTAGTAGCAAATTACAAATCATCTTGTACAAATAAATAATAACTAGGTTAATAGCTACTTTTATAGTTCCTACTGTTAAGTCTCTTAATAAAATTTTATCTTTTGCAACTGGATAATTGTTGCTAGTACACTGGTCGATGTTGGATGTCAAAAAATAAAATTATTAATATATCTAATAATGTAAATAAATAAAAGCAGCAGAATAAAATATGTAAAATACAAGACACAAACATAAGAAAGAACACAAAATTACATGGATGATTATAAAAATATCCATTTTACGTTTTAACAATTTTTTACAAATTTTTTAAATTTTGTCAAATTTTTTCCATTATAAATAATTTTGCTTAATGTTCAACTAATTAAACGTTTCAATAATAAATATTGATAAAAAGTATATTTTCTTTCTTAAATGGTCTTTGTTTATCATAACTAACCGTCCTTTTTTATAATAAATTGTATAAATATGGTAGCGCTTTTTTTCCATATAATGACGTTATTACAGTACAATAAACATTTTGCAATAATAATACTTCAGCCCAGGTATACATACTGCGTAGGAACAAGTAAAATCATTGGTTACATTGGACCCGACTAGCCAATTAGGGATGCTGTCTATTTCAAAACTGCACAGCACACGCAGAACTTATGAAGAACATCCATCGGATGGCATAGCATAGAGCGTCCTTTAACGGTCGTCTGCTGTTTAGTCGAAAAGCGTCCTTGATAGTGTCAGTTTTACAGTTGACAGTATTCTCAACGCGTATTTACTTGTATGCAGAGTGTGCAAATATTTGCAAATTTATATAATTTTCAAATAAAGGTAAGAAAATATCTGTCCATATCAGTAGTATTATAGTATTATGGCATATTCTGATTCCTCTCATTTCGCGACATCGAATTAAAAAAAATCATCTCGATAAGTGCTACCGTTGCCGAGATAACTTATGTTTTACCGCGCGTTCGCATTTTGAAACACCCGGGCCGCGCGACTGCACAGCTGCTCTCCGCCATCCCCACTCCTGCTCCTACGCCGCTCGGCCGACGAACTCCTGTGATTACGGTATTTTTATCGAGTTTTCTTTCATTAGGCTTTCATCTGTCAAAAATGCACAAGACGAATATAGAAATTATTTGCAACCAGCTATAAGAGAGTATTTTTTTATTTTGATTTAACGATTAAGTAAGCCATAAATTATTATTAACTTTGTGGGCCTCTATCTCCGGATCTACACGGTCAAATTTCGTCGTTTTGGGCTAAAATGAAAGTGCTTGCAAAGCAGTATTCAGATGGGAAACAATTTTTAAATTACATCGAACCGATGCTGTAAACGAGAAATTATTTATAATGGAAAAAATTTGACAAAATTTTAAAAAATTGTAAAAAATTATTAAAACGTAAAATAGGTATTTTTATAATTACTTATTGTTTGTTATGACACTAAGTAAAAATTGCTTGCTCCTTTTTCGCCGTTGTTTAAACAAGGTACGCGCGATCAACTTTTTTATAATTTGTTAATTCATAATTGTGGTAGTGAAAAACTACGTGATCGATCGTTACAAAAATTTTTGTGCGTAATTGTCATATGTTTAACCATCTTTTCTGAAAATTTGATAAATATTTATCAATTTTTACTTATCGAAAAAATTTACGTATGATTTGTTACTAATTTTTGCATATTATTCACGGAAAATTCAAGTTTTTCGATTCGTGATTCTCATAACCTTATAGGAAATCGTCAAATAAACAAAAAAGAAAGAGTAAATTTTTTTGATATAAGACTTTGTTTCAAAATTTTAGACACAAATGTATCGAAAAATGGGTCATTTTTCGATATTTCGCTACATTTGTTGTTCTACAGCATTTAGCAAGCACTTTTTGGAGTAGGCAAACATAGATTATTGTTGTACACAATATTCGGCAACTTTCTGCATAAAAATTTTTGCGTTTTCAAACATCCATTTCGATTGCTCTACCGCCTGGACTAATAGAGGAGCAGATGCAGACAACGATCATTTTTTGGTTATATCGAAACTAAATTTAGAAATAAAATATAACAAAAAAAGAAGAGGTAGAAAAAAAGTAGAACCTAAAACAGCTGAAAAATTGAAATATTAGGATAGAATATGAGGTGAAAATTATTGAAGGAATTAGCGCAATAAAAAATGAGTGAATATATAAGAAAATTGGGAATACATAAAAAAAGTATTAAAAATGCAGCAACAACAAGGAAATGCATGGAGAAATGGTTTGACGAAGAATATGAAAATATACGTGAATCGGGCACTGAGCAAGACTATGAAATATACAAAGAATTAAGAAAATAGGCAGCGAAGATTATAAAATGGAAAAAAAATCAAAGGATAGTAGAAAAATGGAATAAATTGAGCAGAACAACAAATACTATTTCAAATTATTTACAAATATAAAAAGAAAATCAATCAACAAAATCAAAAGTGGAAAAATGGGATAGCCATTTTAAAAACCGACTGACAACAGAACACCAGACTATTTACAACGAAAATGAAATAGAAATTGGGGAAGACGTAGATAAAGAACCACGATATGATGATTTAACGAAGCCATAGAAAATTCAAAATATATAAAAGCGGCAGGAGTCGTCGGAATCAATGAAGAATTAATAAAACAAGGAAGAACCATGCTCAAGAAAATTATTTCTGTCATATTCTGTGCCTGTTTCCATCGCCCTAATTGCTCCAACTAACGTTGTACTGAATAATACCGTTGATAATGCATCCCCCTGCCTCACACCATCTACCATATCAGTTTCCTCACTATAACCCTCACTTGTTATTACTCTGGTTTTCGAGTTGTTCATTGACATTTTTGTCAGTCCAATTAACTTGTTTGGAATACCCATTTTCCTCAAGTCTGCTATCAGTTTACGCCTGCTAATACTATCAAATGCTTGCTTAAAATCTACAATCAATATATGTAAATCGATTCCATATTCATAGCTTTTTTCTATCGCCTGCGTCATTACATGCACTGTATCTATAGTTGATTTACCACTTCTGAAGCCATATTGGTATTCCCCTAGTTTCTGTTCTGCGTATTTGTTTATTTCCTTTCTTAAAAGTGATGTCATGACTTTGTATACTGTGTTAAGCAGGGTTATTCCTCGGTAGTTATAGCATTTTGTTTGGTCTCATTTTTTAAAGATTGGCATTGTTAGACATAAACGCCATTCTGCTGGCATTTGTTCTTTCTTCCAAATGTTTATGAGTAATTCAGATATATTTCTTTTTAGTTCTTCTCCTCCTTTTTCTTTATCAGTTCGTTAACTATTCCAACTGGTCCTGCTGCCTTCTTATGTTTGAGATTTGTTATTATTTCTTCATATTCTGCATATGTTGGGAGGTATTCCTCTTCCTCTTCTGCTGTTACCTCAAAATTTGCTTCTGTAACCTCATCCTCCTTTAGATCGTTTTTGTAATATGCTTCCCATTCTCTTTTGTTGATTCTGGTCGTTACTTTGCTTCGTTTACTTTGTTTTCTTATATAATCATATAGTTTTTTTATTAACTCGGCTATCACTTTCTATTTCCATCATAATCTCCTTTATCCACTCTACTTTTTTCTTCTGACAGCATTTGTCCACTTATCTTTCTTGTATTTTTTCAGTTCTGTTTCTCCTCCTCTATTTAGCCATTGTTTTCGTGCTTGATATTTTTGTTCGTTTTTGCTTTCACATTCTTCATCGTACCATTCTTCACATCTTTGTTGCTTTTTTCGTCCTAGTATTTCCTCGGCTGTTTTGGTAACACTGTTTTTTATGTTCTCCCATTTTTTCTCTATATTTCCATCTGGATCTTGTGTTAGTCTATCTTTTAATACTTGTCTGTATCTTGTGTATTCTTCTTTTAAATTATCTATGTTCCATTGTTTTTTACGTTTTTCCGTTTTAACGTTTCTTAGTATCTTCATTTTTATTTTCACCGCAACTAAGAAATGATCCGAATCCACATTAGCGCCTCTGAATGAACGAGTATCTTCTACCGTTTTCAGCCATTTTCGTGATATGAGTGCGTGGTCTATCTGATTCCCTTCATTGGAGCCTGGTTTTGTCCATGTCACTTATGCTCCTTTTTATGTCTGAATTTGATACTTATTATGGAAGTGTCGGTACTTATCCCAAAAATGCAGAGTCTTGAGCTATTGTCGTGTCGTGTATCGTTTCTTTGCCTGCAACATTTTCGTTATATTCCTCCTTTCCGATTTGTGCATTGAAGTCTCCTATGACTAGTTTCATGTCATTTCCAGGTACAATATCCCAAACCTCTTGCACAGCTTGTCATAGAATTCTTCTTTGTCTTCACTATTTGTGCCCTCTGTCGTTACGTAAACATTTATTATCGTTAGATTTGCTTGCTTATTTTCAATCCTAATTGTTGAGATTCTTCAATTTACTGCTTGGAAGGTCATTACTTTGTTTCTTAACTTATTATTCACCATCAATTCTGTGCCATTTTTCACCTGTTTCTTTTTCCTGCGTAATTAAGTGTGTGTCCTTCCTTATCTATTCTTCCACCACCCTTCCATCTTATTTCCTGCAATGCCAATATCTTCCCATTTCTGTAGCTATCTGATTCATTTTACCAACTTTTAACATTGTCCTTATATTCCATGTGTCAATCTTAACAGTTTCTTTATTTCCTTTTTGCTTCAGTATATTTATTGTACCTCTCTTGTTTGACTTTTACTCTTTCATTTGCATCGCCTTTTTCGTTGCCTGGTTAGTATCCGTATTTTCCATTCCTTTGAATTTTATTCGTTTTTTGAATTTACCAATTTTTCCGTTAATTTGTCCTATTTCCATTCTTCCCCATCAATAATTATTTTACTAAAACCAATCTTCACTGTTTTTCCATTATTTCTTTCACTTTGTGCTTTGTCTTGTATTGCTTCTTGTCTTTGCCTTTCTTTCTTGCTTAAGTCAAGATTTATATAAATTCTATCATCTTTTATATTTCTTAGTTTTTGTTTATTCTGCATAATCATCTCTTAATCTTCTGCATTATCTAGTTCTATCAAAAAAGCTTCATCTCCTAACTTACATGCTATCTTGTATTTGGATTTTCAGTTGCTTTTCCTTGAAAGTAGTGACTGCTTTTGTTAACTCCTTTGAATCCGCCATGTCTATTTTTAGGCCAGTAATTACAACGTTATTTTTCCTTTTTCCTTTTTCTATCCATTCTTGAGCATTTTTGATATATCTTTCTTAATATCTTCATTCTCCTTCTGTATTGTTTCGTACATTTTTCTGAAGGTCTCGTTTTCCTGTTTTATTATTTAAATCTCTTCCATCAATTCTTGCTGCTCCTTTCGCATGTCTTTAGTTTCGTTTTTCATCTCCCTCATTTCTGTTTTCATCTCCTGCATCAATTTTAGAATTTGATCTAACTTTTCCTCTTTCGTGATGTTCTCATTGTCTTCCTATTTTTCCCGGGCGGTTCTTGATCTTCTTCTCCTGTATCTCTTCTTCTTTTATATCCCTCATCCATAGAATCGCTCTCCATTATTAATTTCTTAAGAGTTTTCTTTTTTGCAGTGTTTGTTGTAATAGAATCAGTGTCCCGCAAACGTTATTATCAGCGCTTACTCAGTTCAGCAACTGACACATTCCCGGACTGACCTTTCCCAAAACTACACACCTCTAAATTCTCCTCGCTCCGGCCCTGCCTTCTCTATGATATCTGGTTATTCGATAGTCCGACTTACGCTTTTACCTTCATATAGATTTTATTTTGGTTATCGAGTTCTATTGCCAATTGTTTATTTTTTTTTAACCGTTATGGATTGTTAAACAGGTTTCAGATATATTTTTAATATTTTGTACTTACTGTTAATAAAAAAATTTGTTAATACATCTCTGTGATTGATACACATTAACTTTACACTTTGGTTTATTTACCAAATTTTTGCTTCTAATATTCCTACAAAATTTCGAATTATTTCAAGAGCGCACCTTGACACTTATGGTACTAGTCGCCAAGGATATAATATTCGGTATAAAAAAATAATTTGATCATTGAACTATTTACACAATTTTTTATTACACACTATTTTTAACATTTAAACGTTTTACAGTATATCATAACTATAATTACATTGTCTATTAATTCTTAACTCGAGAAACACTAAATAAATTTATATAAAATATAAATAATTATTTACTCAAAATCTGTGTCACTGTCACTAGATATTTCTATCATAACTTTATATAATGATGAACGAGACAATTGCGGTAAACCTTGGCATTTCTATATTTGTATCCAAAGTTGGGATTTCATTTTTAATAAAGAAACTATGAACGAGACGTCGAATTAAATTTTTAGTTGTGTCGTCAAAGGTTTTAACAATTCACGGACGACGGTTAGAAGAGACAATTGTTCCAGTGATTCTATATTCTTTGATAGTAGGATATACAGTCGATCTAGCAACTCCAAAAAATAAAATTTGAATACGTTAATCTCACCCAAAAGTGCTATTTTAGATAACTTAACGTTTTTACAATTTTGAACACAATGGCCGTCATAAACTTTCAACATCGAGATTATTCCGGTTATTTTTTGTATTCCCCACGATTTCTATGAATTCCACCAGTGACGGGGTTGATTTAATACAATAATTCAGATCCACTATTTGTAAAATCTCCTTGAAATATTGTGTCACTTGTAACGTGAAACTCTGTTACAAATCGTGTTAATTTTTCCAGGTGTTAGAATGGGGGGGAGTGTCACTCATCGATCGTTCATTCGAAGAAGTCTGCGGTATTATGGACCGTACGGGTGACACTGTCGAATTACTCGTAGAGCACGCCACTGATCTCCGAATGTGCGATCTACTCGACGACCCGATTCCCCCTCCCACTACGATTATAACGGGAAGAAAACCTTCCGAAGCGAATATAAATGCTCTACATATAGGTAAGTTTACTAAATTATACTTAAAATTACGAAAGAAAATTTAGGGCACGAACAAGTGTACAAATTGTTTTGTTTGTTACAGACCCTGAGTTAGACAAGGCGCCATCTTCTCCGACAAGGCGAAAACTACCAAAAACACCGGTATAAACATATAACATATTTAATATACATATCTTATACTTTCTACGTGACTGATACTTTGTTTCTACACCTATTATAGCTTTTTAAACGTTTTATTTTGTACTATATTCAACTTACAAAGGCGACAGTTCAAAACAATGATACAACGCGTCATCGTCGCATCGATATAAGTCATTTACTGATTCTAACAGGGTAAAATCGAGTCTGTTGACACGTATTTGTTTACATGAATCGACATGGTAAGTTGAATTTAGTATAATAAACAACAAAATACTGCAAAGACCAGAAACTTCGCTTATATTGATTATTGTAACTAGAGTTTGGAAAACTAGAGTTACAAGCAAGCGTTAAAATACAATCAGTTTTTATCCTAGCCTACTCCTGAATTCCGCACATAATATTGTTCCAAGAAATATTGAAAATACCCAAAAACATGTTGTTAGATTGTGAGGCACATGCTGATGAATGGTTCAAAAGAAATACATATCTTCTCGAGAAGTAAAGATACTATTAAAAAAAATTGTAGGTAATAATGTCTTCAAAACAACTATTCTTCTATTAGTTATCTTTTCGACCACCCCTGAGCTCAACTTACATACATTGTATATTACTGTTTTATAATATGAACCCCCTTATCACCATGTTTTGGTCTGTCTGATTTTTTAAGCAAGCCTCAAATTTTGAGCTAAATACTTAAATTTCAAAAAACGAGTTACAAATTTTCACGTGTGTAAACTTTGCAGAAATATTAAATATCGAAAATGAGGTTTTTTGGTATATAAACAAATTGTTTTTCTGTAGCGAAAGCTCAAAAGTTCTGCTCTAATGTCTCATAAATTGCATGCAGCAGATAAAAAATCGTAAAGACTAAAATATCATTGATAGGGGTTTGTATTTCGGGTGGGAGTCCTCGAAAGGTGTTAGTAAGTAAAAAAAAATAATGAAAAGTGTGCTAGAGGAGCTATTAAAAATATATAGGTGAGCGAATTGGGGATATCATAGATAAAACCAAGAAACGAAGGTCATCTTTGACCAGACAATGGCTGAGTATTTGAAATAATAATGAAAAAAGAAATAAACTAAAAGAAACTCTAGAAGATACCCAGTTTAACTGTAAACCCATGAAAGATGTGTACGAGGAAACATATGTTTCACAGATTTAGAGACAGTTTTGATAAGATTCGTATAGAAGACATCACATACAAAATTTAATAATGGGAATTTGCAATGTATATACTAAAACAACTATTTAGGTAAGATTAAGACAATAAACAAATTCGAAACAACGTATCATATTTATACAAGAACGATGAATTGAGCAAACGGAAAGATTCGATTTAGATTCGGTGATATATTATGGAGATGCAAAACTAGAAGATTGAATAAAGGAAAACACAATGAAATATTTCTACGAAAAAGTGGCAGTAAGACTATGAAATATAGAATAAGAAATAGACAATTGATATGGATATGTGAAAAGGATGGCAGATAGTAAAATTGTCCCCAAAACAAAACCGGAAGTATGAAATCAAAGATGAGCGTGGATAGAGGAAATAGGAGAAGCAGCAATAAAAATAGAATGACTACCAGCAAATCTGAACGAACTCATTGAAGACCAATACTTTTTCTACTTCCTCATTTCATATAACTAGGTAGAAGACTTATTTTTCTATTGGTACAAAATACGCATAAAGAGTTGTAACAAATGATACAAGAAGACATTGTGGCTCTTGTTATTTGTAGTCAACTTAATCTTAGACCTTCTGTTAAATTCCTATTCGATGTTCTAATTAAATTTGGTCTTACATTTGCTGATACTTTGATGTCAGTTTTCGATTGGGGAGATACATAAATGTCATCGCTATCCACTTCTAAAGGACCTTATACATTTTAAAGGGGTACTGGGCCCAGAATTGTCACAAATTGTTTATACACTAAATGAAAGCTATGGGTAAGGAGATTAATTTTGTCAATGGGTACAAGTGTCCGATCCGTTGCGGAATGGTAGTTGTGGCCATCTGAAGTTTGACATTTTAACATGCGTTTTGATAGGGCTCCAGTTGAAGTTGGATTTGGTGTATAATAAACTACGGTCATCAAGATTTGCTGAACTCTTTCTGACGTTGAATTCATCAAGGAATTTTATTTTCAAGGCTTCTGGTTTTGGTAGGTCATCTCTTGCTTCTATAGCACATTGAATATTTTCGTAACTACTGGGAATGCTGTATAAAAGTAGCATGGTCAGGAGATTTTTAGCGACGTCAATTTCAATCTCGTTCAGTTTATCTACCGTATTGAAAAATGCATTCAAGTATTCTACTATAGACAGACTTGCTGGACTACTGGATTGATAAATTCCTTGTTGTTGTTTCCGTAGTTCACTAGAAGTTGTGTAAAGCTTTACAGTACACAATTCTGACGGTTGAATAGACAAAATGATATCCGCTTTAGCCTTTGATCTTGTTTTGTCCATCTGCTGCATTATGTGGCTTCCATCGGCATCTTCCAGATATTATAATTTTCTTTACCTAATTTCTCCAATTGTTGAAGTAGCCTTTATCACCGTAAACTATTTTCTTCTTCTTCTTGCTGCTGTGTATAGGTATCATTGCCTGTTTTTTTTCACATCATTGCCTCTGCTCAGTTACCTGGGAGGTTGTCACTCCATCTTTTCCTAGGTCTTCCAAGGCTTCTTTGTCCTGCTGGTGATTTGTCCCTCGATATTTTCACAATTCGTTCTTCCGTCATGCGGTCAATGTGCTCATTCCATTTTATCTTTCTATACAGTACCCAGTCATTGATGTTATCTATCCCGTATGTTCGTCTTATGTTTTCACTTCTTTCTCCATCCATTAGTGTTCTTCCCGCTATTCTTCGAACTATTTTCATTTCTGTAGTCTCCAGTATCCGTTTCGTTTTAGAGGTCTCAGGTCGAGTCTCTGCTGCATAGGATAATATAGGTCTGATTGCGGTCTTGTATATGCGGGCTTTGGCTTCAGTTCGAATGTATTTATTTCGCCAGATTGTGTCATTTAGGTATGCTGCTGCTCTTGAGGCTCTTGTAGCTTGGTTTCTTACTTCCGTCTCCACGTCCCCGTGTCCAGATATTTCGATTCCCAGATATTTAAATTTCATTTCCTGGTGTATTATTTTGTTATCCACCACAAGCTTACATCTGATCGGCGTCTTGGAAGTAACCATTGATTTTGTCTTTGCCGCTGATATTATCATATTGAATTTTTTTGCTGTTTTGTTAAATTGGTACAGTAGCCTTTGCAGATCGTCCTCGTTCTCCGCCAACAGTACCGCATCGTCTGCATAGCACAGGATTTTGACCTCTTTATTTCCCATTTTGTATCCTCTTAGTTTGCGTACATGTTTTATGATTTCATCCATCACTATGTTAAATAGGAGCGGGCTGAGAGAGTTCCCTTGCCTAATGCCTAATTGTACGGTATCTGTCTATCATAGAGAAGGTGTATTATGTCTTTCAATTGTATTCGATCCAAGGCCTTTTGCAAGTCAATGAAATACATGAAGGCCGGTCGATTATATTCGATCCATTTTTCCGTTATTTGTTTTATGACAAATATTGCGTCCGTGCAGGATCTTCCCGATCTAAAATCCTGTTGTTCATCTGCTAGTGAGATAAATTCATTTATTTTATTTGTTATTATCTTTGTGGTTAATTTCAGCGTTGTGCATAGTAGATTTATTCCTCTATAGTTCTCGGGCATTTTTTTATCTTCCTTTTTAAATAGTAGAATCGTAATGCTATTTCTCCACTCAGCTGGTATTCTGTGTTGGGCAAATATCTTTTTGATTAGGGTTGTTAGTTGTTGGTTTAGCTTCTCTCCTCCATATTTAAGTAATTCGTTGGCGATGTTATCCTTTTACAATATTAATGGTGACGGCTTGGGTCCATAACCAGTTGGGTTATACAATGTGAAATATTTGGAATAATATGAAGATGGAATTGTTTTTTTAATTCAGACAGTTTGTAAAAAATATCAGTTGAATTAACTTTTTGACACTCACTGACACTTGTTCACTTCAAAATTGGATAACGTCGAATATAAATTACACAGACTGTGCAGGTACAACTCTATACAATATAATCAACCCTAGACAAAGAAGCACTGACGATGACTAATAGGCAAAAGCGATCTACGAAAAACTATTAAACTTTGCACATTACATACAAATATTTCCTTTCTAGATCTTCAAACCTCAAAATTCCTCATTATTATAGTTTTTTCGCAATAATCTTTAATCCCAACTTGATCCCTTCTTCTTCAATCTCCTTTAACATTTTTTCCTAAAATATTGGATAGTTTACAAAAACAGTTGACTCATATTATGAGCTTCAAATGTTTTGTTGTTTTTGTAAATATTATTAAAAATTTCAGGGGGATTTGTTGTGTCGCAATAAAAAATCCAAACTTTGATACGAATAAACAAATAAATGTTCGAAAAATTAGTGCGGGAAGAAATACGGCGATAAATTTGATGAAAAGATGTACAAAAAAGACATATTTTGTACAGTTAATATATTTTTAACTAAGCTCAAAATTCATTTTTATCATTAACTAATATCTACTGAATCATTTGTGTTTTTGATACGACTTCTTGGGTAGCTTTTATAACAAGATTTGTTATATCTTTTTCAAAAGTAATCTCCTGTATAAGACTATCAAAACGAACTAAAGACTAAACTCGTTTTTCTATAAATACATGAATGTTAGATGTAAATAGATATGTTTAGAGATGTCGTTAAATTTGAACAAAACAAAAGGAATCTTGAAAAATTAAATCAATTCCCCTTATAAATAAAGTAATATTCGAAAAGAATTACAAATCAATATGGCCCCCTTCAAAATAACTTCCTTGGACAGCCATACAGAGCTGGAAACGGTTCTTCGAATCCTCTTAGCTTCGATACGAAAATAACTTCCAGCTGGTCGGATCAGCCCCCTTGAGGGAAGAAAAAAGTCATAACGATTAAATTCAGGCGAATAAGGAGACTGGGGAGCTACAGAAATGTTTTTACTGTCCAAAAACTCATTTTTTTAAAATTTAGTTTCCCCGATTATTCTGATTATCATCTTATAAAAATTTATTTATCCACTGAAAAACCTGAACGTTTGACAAAACATTATCTCCGTAGACCTGCTGAAGATTTTTGACAGCAAAAGGTTGTTCGAAATGTATGTCATTCATTTTTAGAATGTACTATAAAAGTCTGTTACACAAAAAAATTCGCTACGGACAACAAAATAATTTTAGCGTGTTCAAAATCGTACTGAAGACGTTTCACATATTAACCTGTCTCAGCCCCAAGTTATGCTATATCGAACGCAACATTTCCAGTCTCATTACTTAATGTAAGCAATCAATTTATTCGGAATTATTATAGATTTTTCTGCTTTGAAATTGAATTAATTTTTCAAGAAAGTCAAAACACATATCTCACTATATCATTAGATGATTAATAAATGTTTAAATGTTTAATAAATATATACAAGGTTATCACAAATATATTTTACATCAATTTCGATTTAGTTATTTTTATTACATGAAAATTGACAACTAATTTTGTGATAGCCTCTGTATATTAAATTTACACAAATTGCTTACAAAATTAAATAGAATTAATGACGTAGAATCAAAACTGTGAGAGCTTTAATTAAATGTATTTGTATATTTGTCTATATAAATGAAGACGGCAAACACGACATAATATAATTTTCTTCTAGACTTCATCTAATGAAAATAGGAAACAATTTTTTTCTACGCATCTAATGTATGTATGGGTTAAAATTATAAAATACAGAGTGAGAAAACTCTGGATAGCGTTCTCAATTTTGTATAGGCCTTTTCAGCATGCGTAAGTTTATCTGTTTCGTACTGTTTTTTGTACAAAGCCCTTATACCTTCCAGCGTTGGTTTAGTCCTTCTTTACCCCTTTCATCCAGTTGCTTCTGTTTCTGGCCAGTCTTCTCATCTCATCTATTGGTTTCCCTCTTCTATCTCCGATTTCCTGTATCCTTCCCATCCTTTCTCTCTTTCTTTTTCTATCCGTTCCTGCCTCTGTAACTACTTTGATTCATCTGTTTTCGTTCATCTTTACAATATGTCCATACCAGTTTAATTGCTTGTTTTCAGTTTTTCATAAAATTGGTTCCTGTTTCACTTCGTCTCTAATTTCTACGTCGGTCTTATTTTTTAGCTTCTGGGTACTTTCGCAATGATTTCCAGTGTATTTATCAAAATATCGACCCACATCGCACTTCATAATGATGTTTGTCTCACTTCAATACGACCATTAATAACAAAGTTACACGGTAATGCTTGTATAATCCCTTATCCATACTACATACCCTCTTTCCTTCATAATGTCATTTGTTTCACTTCAATACGACTTTTAATAAAAAAGTTACATGCTAATGTGCCCTTATGTCTTTACTTCCAGGGGGTTGGTTAAGCCATTTTTCGGGTGTTTGTGAAGTACAGATGCGCATGACGTATCGTTTACGAGGGGGGCTTACCTCTACGATACTGTTTGCCCCCTTCCGTCCCAGAACTACCCTTGCTCATCTACTGAATTGCATCTATTGTTGATCTCCCGGGCCTAATCATTCAGCATATTTTTGAGTCTCCTTTTTAGAGTATAGGCCATATGGCTCCACTATTCCATCAATCGGGAATTCTTTTCCAGACTTCTATTAATTTGTGTAATTTATTCAGTAGTTCATTACCCCCGAACGAGATCATATGGTCCTCTTGCTTTATTGAGTTTCAATTCCTAATAACACCTTCTACTTCATTAATCGTTGGTGTGTCTTCTTCTCCGTCTATTCCTTAAGTAAAAACCCCTTCTGTCTTCCCTTAAAATATGTTTAAAGTGTTTCTCTCAACCCCTGCTGCTGATGTTTGCCTGTACTGTAGTTTTTGTTCCGTTTTGGTTTTTAATGTATTGATAAAATTTTGTGTTACGTCTGTTGTTGTCTTCCAACTTTTCCATTATTTTATTGACCCATTCTTCTCTTTTGTTTTTGATTAACGTTGCACTCTTTTTACTCAATATTTTATTTTATCTTAATCGCTATCCATGTTACTTTGGCCATTTTTTTTTATTTGCAACTATTTCGCAGTCTTCATCAAACCAGTGATTTTTCTTTCTCATGCTACTTTTTATTTGTAGGCTATTCGCTGTGTCCAAAGTGATTGAGTTCAGAGTTTATCTTTAGAAGTTTATCCATTTAATTGATGAATTCCTGCTAGTTCTTCTATACCCCCATCTGTTTTTACATGCTCTGATTTATTTTTTTGGTTTAGCTTATACATAAATTTATTTCCCTTCAGTATTCTTTTTTGTATTTCTTTTTTTATATTTGGTTCCCTAGTGAATTCTGCACCTAAATGATTCTACTTCACTCCTTCACAATTGGTCCATTCCTTACACTTTGTTTTCGTTTATTTCCAACATATGAGGACATTGAATTTTCCGCTCTATAGGATAGTCAAGTCATTTTTAGTCTATAAATACCAATTTTTGAGGAAAATTTAGTTTCTGTTCTCGAAACAGCTTTAAAATGATTTCAGATTTGAGTTTCTGCGGGTCGAAAACTCCTATAGGTACGCAAAAATGCAACCTTCTGCGGAATATTTCAAATTTGGAGCTATTTTGACTGCACTAAGAGTGTTACACGGTATAAATCATGTAAAGCCAATACATATTATTTTATAAATTTCCTTAAACATCGCTCGCAATATTGTGAAAAATCAGTAGTTAATATGTACGCGTAATCATATGATTGATTATAAATGTACTTTTTATAACATCAGAAAACGTTTATTTTAGAGTTTTTACATGTGCTAACAATAAATTATCATAGTTAGTTAGGATAAAATCATATTTAGTAATAATTTTAATTTGGATAATGAGATTGTAAACTCTCAAACAACTAAATGTTTTACCTTTTTGGGAAAGTAGGTATCAACTCGTCCAAATGATTACAACATGAAATCGTTATTCAGAATTGATTTGTTTGGCCTATTTAGATATGTATATGTTGTGTTTGCTGTTCCATTTCGTAAAATATAAGTTTTATGTACATATCGGTATATACTATATTTGTTGTAAATATGTGCTAATAATGCAGGGTGACTCTATTGAAAGTTGAAATTAACACAGATATTAATTATTAGAGTGGAACAAACATTGTTCTAGATAATTTATAAATGAAAATCCTTAAAATACTCTCACCTATCATAAGTACCAACGCACCAAGTAACAAAATATTACTGGATTATAAATGGCTACCTTGACGTATGACAAATTATCATTAGTTTGACGTGTGACAGTTGGCATTCAAAATGTACTAGCGGTTGCGGAGAGCATTCGAAAAATATTCCCATACGCGAGAAATCCCGAACTGAACACGACAGCATTGGCGCGAACTATGAAATATACTATTATGGTGCATGTTTATGTTTCTTCGTAGTATATGCTGAGTATATACAGGGTTGTGAAAAAATTATTGAACATCGAATTTTCGACATTTTGATGGACATTATACTTTTTGGATGGGGGCTAACAAAAATTCTGTACCTATTTGACAGGGTTAAAAAAATAAAAATTTCAAAAATCGTATTATTTGGGGGTTTTAAAAATAGTAGTTATTATACGATTTTCATAAGAATCTGTAACTAGAGGTCTCCGCTCAGGACGAATGCAATGAGACTATAGGTTTTCACCCATCATTTTTTTTTCAAATAGTTTACTTGAAGACATTTCAGAAAATATTTCTTAATTCCTTTAATAATGAGAATATCGAAAAACGAATAGCAAAAATGGATTTCTCGTGTCAAAATACATGGTATTCGATCATTTTTCCCAAACACTGTATATCAAAATTTTCAAATTTTTATTCAGTACCTCGAAAGTTTTCAAAACTCTTCAGCATGCCTCCATATAAAATACTGTCTATAACACACATAAAGGAAACTAAAACTTATGAAGTTGCTATCAAGATTCTAAAGAACACATACTCTAAACCGCAAAATGAGATATTGGCTCGTTACATACTCACTACGAGAAAACAAAAACCTATCGCTGACTACGTTCGAGAACTACGCCTCTTAGCTCAAAGCTACAACTATGAAACTGTTGAAGCCGTTCAACATGAAAGTCAAGCCATACGAAGCGCTTTTATAGCGGGTCTAGCTTCGACGAAAATAAAGGAACGTCTTTTGGAAAATTCGAGTCTGACATTAGACGACGTTATCAAACAAGCCCAAACTGTTGAGACGGCTCAGAAAGATTCTCAAACAATGGTAAATTACAACGATCATATCCTGGAACTGTTTTGCTATATTTCCTTTTCACGTGATTTTATTGAATTTCGTATATTATTTTAACCAATAACATTCGTACAACAAAACAATTACAAAATACGATTTATATTGGTTGTTTATAAAATAATGTGAAATAATCAAAATCGCAATTGAACAAAAATGTGTGTCATGTTATAGTGTAGAAAAATATGTTCATTAATATTATTGTAATATTTTTCTAATTTATTTAAACAGCAAACACTATACTAATCACTAACAATTTATATATACTCAGTATATTCACTTAAACTAATTTATATAAACACTTAACTGATTTATATTCACTTATACACTTGTTTATCTCACGATTTCAAATTATCAACTCCCCTTATCCGCTGATCGGTCCATTATATATATTAATGCCTTTTTTACTAGAAAATTCCGGACTGCTTTTACTACCAGATCTAGATTATGGCAATTCAACGTCATGCCATTCGGGCTCTGTAATGCGCCTGCGACATTTGAAAGACTCATGGAAAATGTCTTGAGAGGGTTGTCTTGGAAGACATGTCTGGTCTATATGGACGACATCGTAGTACTGGGGAAGACATTTTCATACCTGGCTTAGACAGAGTCAGATTTAGGGTATATACCGGTGTGCTGTTTCGTAACATTATTCATAAAAAATTAATTTATTTTACAACGCAAGTTGCCCATTGATGTTCTTCCTATTTTATTTTTTTTCAAAACTAGTGCAATGGTTTCAGATTCCTCCTCCATGGTACGAGAACGATCAAAAGGAATTGGCCCATATTTGTTACCGCGATGTAAAAGAACACATCTTAAACTACGTTTTGAACTGTCAATAAAATGGCGCCAATCATCTGGAATGTATTCTGCCAAACCCATTTTTGCTAAGAGTCCTTTTATATTGTTACAAAATAGCAGGTTATTTTCCTTAGCGAAAAAAAGCAGCAGATATCTCTTTGATGATAAAATGTAATATTAGTAGATGGATAAAGTTGGTTCTTTTCTTTTAATCTACATGCAAGTATTTCAGGACACTTCTTTGAGAGGTTCAGATCTTTTATGAGATCGTTTTTATTGAAACACTGTGGAGTTCTTAAATATGCTTCAAAATAAATACACGCAAACAACCGACTCACATTAAGAACAGTTATTAAATTTATTAAATATATGTATATATATGTATATATATATATATATATATATATATATATATATATATATACAGGGTGTCCCGGGACTAATGGGAAAAAAGTCAGGAGAGTATAATATGAGCCAAAATAATGTTAGTACTTCATATAAACTTTTACTATGCAGGCCCTCGTTTTCGAGTTATAGGCCGCCAAAGTTTTAATTTTGAATTTGGTTTTTATTTTTATTTTTTGTACTACTTATTTGATCTTTATAAAATTTACGGCAAAGCTATAATGTAAGTGTATGTTTATTTTGGTAAGGTAAACAGATTTACAGTAGTGCATTGAAGCCAGGGACGGACTACTCGCAATGGTTAGTGATGCAAAAATTTTGCAGGTATGGCACACCCTGTATGAAATTATCGAAATTCACTTCCCCACACATTAAGCTAACGAAAAGGTAATCTTGTTGGAATTCGATAAAATAAGCCGTTTGGCTAATATTTACAGTTTTATTAATGCACTACGTACAAATCTACCTAACTAACTTATTAATACGATGTCCAGAATTTACTTGCTTTTAATCAAAATTACGAACACAACATTATTAAACCATTAAGAAAACCTCAAAAAACACAAGTTATAAAACATTAGACTAAAACTAATTCCTAAACAACAACAAAAACTAACGTTATTCTAATAAATGTTCAATATGAGCTCCTCCCACTTCCACGCACATTCTCAGTCTACGAAGGTTGTTTCTTTGCACTTGAAAGAGCAATCCCACACTATTTCTAATAACATTGCAGTGTAACACAATTCTGTCTATTAAATCTTGCCTTGTTTGCACAGGTGTTGCGTATACCTTACTTTTGAGATAACCCTAGAGAAAGAAATCCATAGGATTAACGTCTCCTGATCGCGGTGGCCATTGAAAAGGGCCTCCACGACCAATCCATCTATTAGGAAGCCTTGTGTGTAAATGCTGTCGTACATCTAAACTGAAATGAGGAGGGGCCCCATCATGCATGAACCATAAATACCTACGAGTTTGTAATAGCACATCATCAAACAGGTTCCATAACTCATTTTGCAAAAACTCCAAATATCTCTGACCGGTCAAAGTACCGTCAATAAAGTATGGCTGTATCAAATGATTGCCAACTATTCCTGCCAAACATTAACCATGAATCTATGCTGGATCCTAGTTTGGATAATGCCATGTGGATTCACATCATCCCATAAATGCATATTATGAGAATTTATGATTCCATCTCTGGTGAAACCGGATTCGTTCGTAAAGAGACCGTTACTAATAAATGTGTTGTCTGCTTGTTGTTGTCGCAGAAACCACTGGCTATACTCAAGTCGTGCAGGATAATCAGCCACTGTCATACGGTGTACTTTTTTCATGTGAAAAGGATATAACAGCTGTTCTTTTAGGACGCGATGAACAACTGATTTCGAGACGTTATGTTCTCTTGATAATTTTCTAAAACTCGATGGTTCATTATCAACTGCATTTAACAAGTCTTGTTCAACTGCCACAGTACGTATGCTTCGTACTGGACCTTCTCCAGCTTTTTCTTGCGAAAATCTTCCTAAAATTTAAAATTTTGTTTTGTATACATGGAAAATTACATTTACTTATTCATACCTGTTTCTCGTAACCTGAGATCAATACGCCCAAACATTCGTCTGTCTGGCAATGCTCTGTTTGCAAAATGTTCTTCATAAAGCCTTTTGGCCTCTAAACAGTTTCGAGAAGCCAGTCCATGCATTAGATGTTTATCTGCGTACTCAATAAAAGCGAATTCTGCTATTGTAACTGTTAAATTAAGGACTTATGAATTATTGACAAGTACTGACTACGAACTATTCTACACAACGTTTGACAACTAATCCTATGGTAACTTGATAAACGGTAAAAACACTTATAAAAAGTTTTTACCAACTTTCCAATTAATAAGTCGCTAATGTTTTTCATCTTCTGCTATCGTTAAATTATTTTTTTGTAGTACTCTAGCTAAATATTGGACATCTATTAAAAGTTAGTTTTACCTCGTTGTGTACGTAGTGCATTAATAAAACTGTAAATATTAGCCAAACGGCTTATTTTATCGAATTCCAACAAGAGTACCTTTTCGTTAGCTTAATGTGTGGGGAAGTGAATTTCGATAATTTCATACAGGGTGTGCCGTACCTGCAAAATTTTTGGATCACTAACCATAGCGAGTAGTCCGTCCCTGGCTTCAATGCACTACTGTAAATATGTTTACCTTACCAAAATAAACATACACATACATTATAGCTTTGCCGTAAATTTTATAAAGATCAAATAACTAGTACAAAAAATACAAATAAAAACCAAATTCAAAATTAAAACTTTGGAGGCCTATAACTCGAAAACGAGGGCCTGCATAGTAAAAGTTTATATGAAGTACTAACATTATTTTAACTCAGATTATACGCTCCTGACTTTTTCCCATTAGTCCCGGGACACCCTGTATATATATATATATATATATATATATATATATATATATATATATATATATATATATATATATATATATATAGGTGGGGATAACGGGGATTTCAGTCCAAAGAATCAACGCAAGATCTTTTATTCACAAACATTTATATATATATATATATATATATATATATATATATATATATTTATCTTTTTTTGGATTTTTCTTGGGTATAGGTTTCATGGAAAAAATACGAAAAACTTATGACGTTTCGCCTATCATAGTACGCTTTTTCAAATATTGTTTTATTGTGTTTAGAAGTACCTACGAGTAAAAGGATTTAAATTGAAACCTGATGGTTTACAATGAAGACATTGACAATTAAACATTAGACTTTAACAATTAAACATTAAAAATTAAAAAGTTTCACATGTACGAATAAAATTTCTAAATTAAGTCTTATTGTGGTATGTACCTCAATGTTGACATGTTTACGTTAAATAATGAATGGAAGGACAGAAGGTTCTACTATTGTTTTCGTTTTTTCCTTTTGAAATATGTGTTCCGGTTTTTGTTTGTTAGTTTTTAATTTGCCAATATATATATATATATATATATATATATATATATATATATATATATACATAATTTTAATTGATATACACCTTGACTCTAGGTACTTCTAAACACAATAAAACAATATTTGAAAAGTTTTTCGTATTTTTCCATGAAACCTATATCCAAGAAAAATCCAAAAAAAGATAAATATATATAATGGTTTTTAAGAAATGCTACAAATACAGGGTGATTCATAACTATTGGGACATACGCTAAGGGTAGATTGTTTGGACCAAAATATGGCGATAGGACCAAATATACCTCAATAAAATATTGCTGTGGAAAAAGATAGAGGGCGTTAAAGTTGAACTTTTTTTTCGTTTTTTGCTAATAATTTCACTGTATATTGATCGATTGTTATCAAAATCTGCACAGAGCCATAATTTTATACAGGCAATATGATTTTATGTATTATTTGACATTTTGTTACAGGGGGAGGCTCGTGAAGGATTTCTGATGATGAAATTGACTGGTAACTTTTTTTGACGAAACTTTTTAGTGATTTTTATTAGAAAATATGACATAAACATCATTTCTACATAATATTAGTACTCTTGTTCAAACACGATATTCTCATTCGTTTTCGAGAAAAACGTAATTGAACAATTCAGAGTATCGGAAGGGGATTTCAAATATTATTTCATTTATGAAAAGTGTGCTTTGGACTGTCAGATAATTGTTGTTGGTAAATGACATTTCCTGTCAGTGAATATTGTTTTCTGCGAGTTTATAGTCAATTGTTGCATTTTTTAAAGCTTTCATATACTTTTTCGATTGAAATGCCTCGTCACAATCATTTTACGAATGAAGAAATGCGAGATATGATTTGTGTATACGCACAAGAATATTTTTGCGGGCGCTCTGCAGCCAGAAGGTATGAATTGTTATATCCAGGCAGAAGGCAACCAAATCACAGAACTTTTTCAATTTCAATTTCATCGTTTAGGTGAAACCGGGTCATTTCACAATAAAAATCAAGGTGGCCGTCCGAAACAAATTTCACCTAATCAAGAAGATGAAATTTTGGTTCGAATAGATGAAAATCCTACAGTAAGTTCACGTCATTTGTCATCAGCAACAGGACTAAGTCAGTCGTCTATTCTAAAAAAAAAAGTTCCACCCGTATCACTTCACTCCTGTTCAAAATTTGCTTCCAAGAGATCTCCCACGACGGTTACAGTTCTGCCAACGTATTCTCAACAAGCATAATGGTGACCGAAATTTTATAATGTTCACCGATGAAGCGACTTTTACCAGACGAGGGGTATTTAATTAGAGAAACAGCCATTATTGGCTCTGAAAGAAAGACATTTCCAGCAGTTTGAAATTAAATGGAGATTCTTATTTATTTTTTTTTTGCAAAATACTTTTAGCTATATTTTGGATAATCTGTCACTAGCTGTAAGAAATAAAATGTGGTTTATGCAGAATGGAGCTCCACCTCATTTCCCTTTAGTTGTTAGAAATCATCTAAGTGACATATTTCCTCAACGATGGATTGGCAGAGGAAGTGATTTTGAATGGACACCGAGAAGTCCAGGGTATAACCCGCTTGATTTTTATGTTTGGGAACATATGAAGTCCCTAGTTTATGCCAATGAAATTAACTCGAGAGACGAACTCTGGAGGAAAATACAAAATGCGGCTAACTTCATAAGGGGACAGAATGATACGTTCTTTGAAGTTCGAAAGTCCTTTATTATAAGAATTAGAAAAGGCATAGGAGTCGGAGGAGGCGACGTAGAACATTTAATTTGAGTTTGCTCTTTTTATGTTACATTGTTTTTAATTATGCTTTATCGTCAAAATACAAGCCTTAAGATACAAGTTTTTTTATTGTCCGTTACTTGAAATCCCCTTCCGATACTCTGAACTGTTCAATTGCGTTTTTCTCGAAAACGAATGAGAATATCGTGTTTGAACAAGAGTACTAATACTACGTAGAAAATGATGTTTATGTCATATTTTTTAATAAAGATCACTAAAAAGTTTCGTCAAAAAAAGTTACCAGTCAATTTCATCATCGGAAATCCTTCACGAGGCTCCCCCTGTAACAAAATGTCAAATAATACATAAAATAATATTACCTGTATAAAATTATGCCTCTGTGCCGATTTTGATAATAATCGACAAATATACAGAGACATTATTAGCAAAAAATGAAAAAAAAAATTCAACTTTAACGCCCTTTATCTTTTTCCACGGCAATATTTTATTGAGGTATATTTGGTCCTATCGCCATATTTTGGTCCAAACAATCTACCCTAAGCCTATGTCCCAATAGTTATGAATCACCCTGTATATATAAATTTCGGAATCACCACAGATGTCCGTATCGGCAAAATGACCGATCGACGTCACGGTTTTCGAAGGGGATGTAATTCAATATTCTGCGTGGTATTAGCCAGGAATGTAGTTGTTTTTCCCTTCGAAGAACGGTCAGGCCAATACGTCGAAAATATTGAAATTTCGACTAAAACAAGTGTAGTAGAAAAATCGAAATTTATATTTCATATAGACACCTCGTATTTTATGAAATTATATTCATTATATATATATATATATATATATATATATATATATATATATTTAGTTTGTTTTATTTCTTGAACCTAACTGTATTATATTTTTCGGAAATATTTTTCTTGGGATTGTAAGGTTCTTAGTCAGAAATTAGATGGTTTTTTGGGTTTTAATTAACATTTTTTTTCTCCATTTTTGTTGACGTTTCCGACAGTTAGTGTCCTTCATCAGAACTTTATTTTCTACAACACAAAACAACAACGTAATATAATATGTTGTACGGTCAATTGTTGTGAATATATTTGTTTTAGTACTAGATGTTTTTTAATAAAAATAGTTGTCTTCTTATAAATTGACATGCGCCTGCAGGCTCTTGTTTTGTGTTGTAGAAAATAAAGTTCTGATGAAGGATACTAACTGTCCGAAACGTCAACAAAAATGGAGAAAAAAACAATGTTAATTAAAACCCAAAAAACCATCTAATTTTTGACTAAGAACGTTACAATCCCAAGAAAAATATTTCCGAAATATATATATATATATATATATATATATATATATATATATATATTATTTATAGTTACGTTGTAGTTTGTACAATTATTAAACATAAGCTCAACTTTGAATTTATGATTTCAGAAAAAAATAGTATATGTACATTGTAATATAAAATCACATTTCCTGACTTCAATGTTTGTTGGCCATCGTCGTCCAGAAATGTTTTGCTTTTACTACTAGATATTCTCTCAATCAATGGTGAGACTTTTAGGGATTTTCTTCAAATGGTACTGAATGATCTAACAATCATATAACGTTTATATCTCTATTTTTCTAAGATATATACTGAGATGTACAGCCATATTTTTGTGGTGTTGGTAGTATAGCTAGATTCATGGACATCACCTTGTATCTATAAGCTATTTACAGTAAAACAAGTAAACACAGTTTACCCGGCAATAATGGTAAGTTTTCACATTTGTTTATTTGATGTAAATAGATGTTTTCTATTTTTTAATTGATATCTTCAAATAAAAAAAACGTCGTTTCCATTATAAAGTCCGTTGGAACTTAGAAAGACCTAATCGATATGCAATAAAAGAAAAGTTGGTTTCGCGAATAAAACAACGAATAGTTTGTTGACTATTTAGATTGTCGAGGGGAAAATGGGGAAGATTAGATAAGAAGCAGTTTTAGAAGTGTTTTTGGAGACATGTTTGGAGAACTCGTTTACTGCGAAAACGTATTTTAAGTAAAATGTGATGGAGTAATATTTAGCATTTTTTGTATGAATATTTTGAGCCTAAGTTTATGAGGAGAACTATGATAATTGAAACAAAAATGTGCCACATTCAACAAAGAGTGGCTTTTTATCAAGCGTGTCAACTTCCAGCAATGAAAGTTCTCTCAATAATTATCAAAAAGACCGAGATACAGCAACTTTTTGCGCCGCGCTCGATTTAAAGCGTCGATTTCAACTTTTCAAAATCGCGTAAAAAAATAATAAAAGCTTAAAAATTGTTGTAAAAAAGTAGTTGTAAAAAAATCGGCGCCTATTACAACTCAAAAATGTAAGCCTGGCATGAACGTAAAAATGACGTTAATTTTTTCACGGAAATTAATTAACAAATAATTCATGTAAAAACTATCTGGCCAATTTAATCGGCCTTTGGCATATTGTTTTATACTATGATAAGGTTCTTAAATCCCAATTTATAGCGTGATTGGATGATTTCTTATCTGCGAAACAAATGCTTTAAAATAACTTCGTTTTTTAGCTACTTTTTTGCATTTATCGCCATTTCTTAACGAAAAAATTGAATATATCGATTTTAAACCAATTCTATCTTGTAGAGAATTTCATAAAGAACAAATTCGTAAATATACTTTTTTTCTCTATCTTGCATATTTAAATAGTTATATTAAGAAATATCGGAAAAAATTAGCGATTTTTCCGCTTTTTTGCAGTTTATGATTTTTCCGGACCTTCATATTTTCTTTTCTTAGATGATTTCCGAGCAATTCTAACCAATATCTAATCTACGTCACGACACAGCCATATTTCAAAGGTTTGAGGTCTAATTCTCTTGGACTATCGGGTACGCGTGTACGTTTTTTTCAGTATTTTTGCTTGTAGCGTCGCGGTCTCATTGATAAAAAAATGTTATCAAAAACTTCATTAATTAAAATTGCACTCATTTTAGATGCGGAATGAGAACAACAAAAAAATATAAAAAATAAAAGAAAAAGAAGATTTTGGGTACATCCAATGCTAAAAAAAAAGAAAAATCGAAGGCGAATTTTTCACGTTGCATGAAAAACATATGGATGATGAAACAAAATTTTTCGTTTATTATAGAATGACAATTGAAGAATTTCAAAACATGTTTTTGGCAATTAAATATGAACTTCAAAAAAATAATACCACATTTAGGCAATCGGTTGACATTTCTTCGGGTTTAACATGAGCTGGGTAGCTTGGAGTCGTTTGAATACATCTTCCAAACTCTTCAGGTGTTTGTCAAATGTCTTCCCCAGTAGTACGATGTCGTCCAAATACACCGTGCATGTCTTTCAAGACAACCCTCTCAAGACATTTTCCATGGGTCTTTCAAATGTCGCGGGCGCATTTCAGAGCCCGAATGGCATGACGTTTAATTGCCATAATCGAGATCCGGTAGTAAAAGCAGTCTTATCTTTGTCTTCTGGGTCCATTTTGTACTTGCCAATAACCAGACTTCAGGTCCAAGGTGGAAAACAGTTTGCTGCCGACCAAAGTATCTCACGTATCGTTGATTCGAGGCAGAGAATAGCTGTCTTTATTCGTCACGTTGTTGAGCTGGCGATAGTCCACGCAGAATCTCGTAGTTCCATCTTTTTTCTTGACGAGCACCACTGGAGTCACCCATGGACTAGTAGATGGTTCTTACTTTTTCTTCTTCTATTTCTCGAATTATTCTTTCAGCTTCCTCTCTCTTCGCTCGTGGTAGTTTTCGCCTAATTGGCTTGGCATTACCAGTATCGATTTTGTGTTTGAAGGCTGATGTTCTACCAGTCTTTTCTCCTTTCGGTACAAATATATCTCGATACTGCAAGATAAATCCTCTCATTTTCCTTTTCTCAGCTTGATTTAAGGATTGACCAGCTACTGATAACATCTGTTCGCATCTGGCATTGGAATTGTCAGTTGCCGTTGTTTGGCGAACTATAGATGTCACTGGTACGCATGATCCAATCTTGGTTTCCTTCTTGATGGTAATTGGGTAATCGTTCACGTTTATCAATAGTACTGGGATCTCCTTCGCCGACGTAACCAGTTCTTTTCTAATTAGTACTCCTTTGCCAACCTCTTCGTGGTTCCTTGGCTCCATCATAACCGGTGTACCTTCCTTCATGATTCCCTGTAGCCGTGTTACTATCATGGTTTCGATTCGTGAAGGTAGAACGGTATATTCCTGTACAGCTGCCAAAACCGCGCTGGCTTCATATGGATGAAGGAATACCTCCTCGGAACCCACTTTAATGGTTCTGTTTCTAAAGTCCAATTGGAAACCATATAGACTCATTACGTTCATTTCCCGAATCACGTCTTCTTCAATGTCAGCTACGATTACCGTGTGCGTGAACTTTTCTTCGCCAATTCCCAGTTGGATTTGTGTCTACCCGTGAACGTTGGCACTCTCACCTGTAGCGGTCCGTAGTCGAAGTCTCGTTGGTAAAAGCTTTTTCTTGGATTTTATCATCTCTGGTCGTATAATGGTTCTAGATGCAACAGTGTCTACCAGCAGAGTATATATATTGCCATTCACTTCGCCATCTACATATACACTCTCGTTGTGACATCTGAGAGAAGCTATCAGTATAAGAGGGTCTTTGGGACGATCATGGGTCAGTGCTGCCCCCTCATAGCCGACCCGTTCTAGTTTTCCTGTGACTGGGGTTCTTGGTTTGCAGGAGTCTTGGGGCGCTTACACGAACTACGTACATGCCCCAGCTCGCCACAATTCCAGCATCTGATCTTTCTCGGCTTCTTGTCCATCATACTTTTTATCAAACTGACGATCTGGTCAAATCTATCCTCGTCGCCTTCCTCTCGGATGGTCCTAACTTTGTTATAACCCGAAGCCTTCGTTGCTGCTTCAAATTCTAGAGCAGCTGTCAATGTGTCAACTAGTGTTTTGGGATGGGTTGAACGAAGCATCCCCAGAAGTACCTTTAAGATATTTTTCAAGCCGTGATTGACTTTCTTAAGTTGAAAAACGACAAAGTTTTGTCGTATTCTTAATCTGAAATATGATTGGTCATTCAATGGGGTCACCAATGAATAATGGTAAATCGATTGGCATATATTGACGAATTAAGTTTGCAAAATGAGAAGAATATTCATTATTTACTCTAGGTGCTAAGGGTACTATATTTGATGATTCCTCAGTGATAGATATCTTTGAATAACTAGTGGACTTATCCCATTGGTCTTGTCCATTGACCCAATTCTAAACATTACGTCTATCCTCAGTTGACTCTCTATTACCTTACTGCTAATCGGAATTTACTGAATCTTCTTCATTATCTATTTTTGCGAATTTCGTTGATAATTCTAAATCTAGCATTTCCTGTTGAAATTTTTGCTCCAATTCCTATTTCTTCATACTGTTCTCAATTTCAGCTTGGGCTTTTAAGGACGCTTGCTTTGATTTCCTACTAAACCTGCTCCTTGTCTTGAATTTTCCTTTAGACTTCCCACTGACGAGAGACCTATTGGTATCTGGAAGCAGTATTGTCTGTCTTGGCTCTCCGTATAATTGATGTCTTGTCTGTTGTGGACATGACAAAGTGCTGGCGCAAGGACGAAGTTTGTAGCAAATTACCTGAAATATATTTATTTAAAAAGGTCCGTTTTTCATAAAATTTAGTAAAAAATCTGACAAGTTCGATTTTCAAAATTTTTTAATTATCACTTTCTCTAATATTAACATAGCATAACAATATGTATAAAAAATGAAAAATCAAACAAGTTTGTAGTTAATTGGTCTAAACCTACAACACCCTGTATATTTCTTACGAATATATTTATATTTTTATACAAGTTTTTTATTGTTTAATGTTTTTGATACGCAGATACGATCTGATGACGTGTATAGGGTGTCAGACAGCCTGTATTTTTGATCACTCATTCCAACGGCTTTTAAATTGATTTTAAAGTGGACGTACTTAAACAAAACCATTATTACCGGGATAAAAGGTAATCAAACCAAAACTTATATGTTTTCCCTTTTGAGAATCTCTATTTTTCTTATTGAATCTATTTTTGAATTGAAAGCTGGTTTGATCACCTCCGAAATAAGCTGAATCACTACGAGAAGGACAATATTATACATTCAATGTCTAGTAGAATATATGTGGTAGATATTTTTGTTGAATCTTGTATAAGAAAAATTATCGATATTTTGTTTGTAACAAACCCAATTCCGATAATTTTTTCTAGTTGTTAGTGGTTATTTGATGTTAGTGTCAGCTGGGACAGAATTGTCCAAAAAAAAACTTGAAAAAAATTAAAGTAAGTCAACCTGTGAATATTTCATAGTATGAAGGCAAAAAATCACTCGCTTTCGCCAGACACCTGCAATGATTTTCTTTTAAAAAAGTTTTTAGGACGATATTAAGTAAAAAAATAATCTCTATTCGAAAATCATGATAAAAACAAAAATAGAAATGGCTAAACGGAAAAAATTTCTTATAATTTGAAGACTTTTTTTATTTCGATAGAACCAAGAAATTATATCTATATTAAGTCTCAAAGCACGAGTATATACTAAGAGCCGCCAGGGACGTACGTTAAATTATAATACCCAGACATTTTTGTGTCCCCGATTAATTGAGAGAAAGCCTACAGACACAATCGACCAAACGCATCCTTTCCAGAATGCCTCCCCCATAGAATGATGCATTCCAGGAAGATCTTCCTACACCACTTTCCCCGTCCCCCATCACTTACGACAGGGTACTTAGTCCACATCGGTGCTAACTCACCCTGCCAACTTCCCTGTAGTTTATGGAAGTATCATGCACTCCTTTTGTCTTCTGTTTCACCTATCTCGATGGTGTGGATTCTTCGTTGCCTACAGAAGGCGACTTGTTACAACTAAAAACGACCTTAAAGGGTGGCCCACTTGTTAAAGTTCTCCTTACTCCAAATCCTGCTCATACTTCTAGAAATTAATATACCTTCTCAAAGTGCCATTCTCCCCTCTCTCTCTTTTTATTCGTGTGGTCTAGCTGCTTCCTCGGCCGTGGATGCCAGGCGTAGCCTTCAGCACGATCACTCCACAATTACCTTTGGACCCAAAGTTGACCTGCCTCTCTGATACGTCTCTGGTGTCTCACAGCTAGCGTCGACACCAGATATACATCTGAGAGCCGTATCCGAGAGACGCATCAGTGGGACACCAGACACGTATCAGAGAGGCACCAGAGACGCATAAGAGAGACACCAGAGACGTATCAGAGGGGCAGGTCAACTTTGGGACCAAAAGTCATTGTGGAGTGAACTTGCTTATTTACTACTACTAGGGTATCAGAGAAACGCATCAGAGGGACACCAGGGACGTATCATAGAGGCACCAGAAACTCATCAGAGAGACACCAGAGACGTATCAGAGAGGCAGGTCAACTTTGTGTCCAAAGATCATTGTGGAGTGAACGTGCTTATATACCACTGCCTTCTGTCTTGTTGGGGTAGGTCCTCAGTTCTTCGAATCTTCTCCAGGAAGTGTCTCTCTGATTTCATGGATCTTCTTCTGGTCGAGCTCCCGGTATAGTTGCTGTGTCCTAATGTACCATTTGACGTTGATTGCTTGCCTCAGGCTGATGTTTTCCTGGGATTGCGGCTTATTTCAATGCCTATAGCATGATGAGGAGAATGATAGCACTGATCGGGAGTAGCTTGGTCTTCGTCTCCAGTTTGCATCTTGTTCCGATGAGTCCTCCCAGTCATCCTATCGATTTCCGGGTTCTGTCCATTACGTAGTTGACGTGATCATTGAACGTCATTCCTTGGACTAAAATAACTTCCAGGTATTTGGCAGTAGTTATCCACCTAACTTCTTCTCCTCATTGTCGTCTGGTGCTTTCTTTTTCTTCTTGTATTATGTACACTGTCTGGGGCTTCTAGGCGTTGATTATTATCTTCCATGTCCTACACCAGTCGTAGAAGGCTTGGGAATGTGTAGTTGTTCTAGAGTACGGGGGAGAGAACTGCTTCTTGTGACACTCCTGCTTACATTCGCGATTTCTTGTTCTTGATCCTGAGAATGCACCAAAAACGTTCTAGCATTTATACTTCAACGTATATTTTGTAGATTCTACCTCTCACTCTAGTATATCTAGTCATATACAGTAAGGTCGCAATATATATACCAATATTCCCTTAAAAAACTGGTCATTGATTGTCCAAATAATGTAGACCACTTTTGGAAAATTATTCTGTCTTTTTTGCCACTTAAATTTTTTAAATATCTAATTAGTTAAATTTCAATTCAATTGAAAGCAAAACCACAGCTTGACTTACAAATAAATCTAAACAATAATGTAAACAAATGCCTACAAAGTAAAAATTTTAAACTAACTAACTCGTGTTTTTGTAATACAAAACCTTCCCTCCGGATGATGACTTCATGTTGACGATTTTGCAGTGAAGTTTTGAAAAAAAAACACGGTACGTTTTGGCTTTTAATTTTATAATATTAGAGATTCCAAAATACCTGCCTTCAGTCCCAACTGGCACGATATCTTGCTTTTTCACTTCCATAGCTGCTTGTATTTTTTTCTGTTTGTATGTTTTTAAGTATTTAGTTTGTTTTAGTAATGTTAGTGTATGCAAAGTCTACCGGAAGTTAATGCTTTACAGTGAAAGTAATATTTACGAAATATTTTTCAAATCATACATTTTTTAATGGTATACTGACTAATTGTGTATGTCCAATGTTAAGCATAAACTTCTCGAATACTCTGTATATGATCCAAAATCAAAATGTTGGTAAATTGTTGCAAAAAATCATTTACATTTCTAATAGAAATGAAAAAATATGTATATTTACACTTAGTTGCACAAAAAGCTACACAAAACTATAATTATAGATCGAAATTGTGTGCAGCGATTCAATGCTCTATTAAGTTGGTAAGTTAAGCGCATTCTAATTAATAACGAGGCATAATAACAAACGATAAATGCCTAATTATAACACTGAACAATAGTGGTTTTTTTGTGAAAGTTTTCGTGGAAGCGGATAAAAGAAAACTATTTTTTTGCCACCGCTTCGGAGCAATTCTTCGTCTTCATCAGAGCTACAAGAAACAATACCGAACAATAAAAATATAGTTTTACAGTAAATTGGAGCATACAGATAACAATTAAAATGGAAAATAAAAACAAATTGAACCGAAGTGCAATAATAATTGAGAAAAAACTCACCCAAAAATATGAACCAAACCGAGTGTAAAAATATATACCAAGATTTACTCAGATAAATTTAATGTAGAAATACTCTAATTACTCTTATCTCAGGGTGGGTTCAATGTGCTATCAAAATATTTTTTTTTAATATTTCAAAGTAATGTCCAAATTCAATATTGATGATAATTTTTATTCCTGTTTATCTATCCAGTAGTATCGTATAGCTGCTTGTTTTAAATTATACAAGGCTATTTAATTAATTTCTGACATTTACTAAATCTCAATGAAATTATCTGTCACTAATACTCCAATAAATGTCACATTCAACAATTGTGACCTGTAAATGTCATCGGAAATTAAATAATGCTAAATCTTACATGTAATGGGTTTGTCAACCATATTGATTACATAGATAATACTGGGTTGTTCAAAAGTGTTGCATATGAAAATATTAAAATAAAATTCTTTAAAATTTAAAATAGGGTAACTGTATTAATATATATAATATATATATATATATATATATATATATATATATATATAATTTTATTCATTTTTCTTGGGCATCAGGTTAGTCGTAAATTCTTTATCAATTTATATTTTTATTTGACGTTTCGCTCTCTATTCGGGGCATTTTGAAAAATTTTTACATTGATGTTAAACAATAAAATGAAAACGATTGAAAGATTAAAATTGAATGTACACACAGAGACGACAAAAACTGGTAACTAATAAAATAATTTCAAAAACAATAAAATCGAAAATACCTGCCTTAGAAACAACTCTTTACAATATACCAGGGTCATTCAATAAGTTGATGTTATTATTATAATAAATTATAATATATCTGGCTTAGATTTTTGATATATTGTTTATCGTTTACTGCATTGTTCTCTTTTTTTATATGTATCATTTCTTTTATTGTTATTTTTTTGTAATTGGAATCTTGGTTTATTATTTTAGTATTATTAAAGTCAAATTTATGTCTTTCATTTTTCTCATGTTTATGAAGCGCAGTGGAGGCGTTTTTTGTATATTTATGGCCATTAAGTCTATTTTCAAGATGTTGGGTTGTCATACCTATATATTTTTTGGGACATTCTAAACCTGACATACCATTACGGCCAATAGTTTCTTATGTTCAATCCCCCTATTACAAACTGTCTAAGTATTTATCAAACTGTCTCACACAAATAATCAACAAGAATGAATTCTATATAAAAGATTCGTTTACACTTAAACATTTTTTAGACACTGTTGAAATACCAAACAATTATAGCATTATTTCTCTAGACGTAGTCTCAATGTATACCAACATTCCTAATGAACTAATAACCCATATATTAAAACATAAATGGAGATTATTAAAAGAACACACAACTCTCACATATGAAGAATTCATAGAAGGAATAATGCTAATCCAAAACAATAATTTTTTTCAATATAAAAAAGATTTTTTTGAACAACTCAATGGGTGCACTATGGGTTCACCAATATCATCAACCCTCGCACAAATTGTAATGGAATACCTTGAAGAAACTGTGCTTAACCAAATAAATTTCAATATATTATTTTTTAAAAGATACGTTGATGATTGCTTAGCTGCCGTTCCATCCAATGAAATAAATCATGTATTGACTGCTTTCAATAATTTTCATCCAAAGCTCCAATTCACAATAGAAAGCGAACAAAACAATACCATAAATTTTCTGGACATGACAATTATTAAAACTAGAGAAAATAAAATTACAACAAAACATTTTATTAAAGAAACATCATCAGGTCGCTACTTGAATTACCACTCCCACCATCCTAATTTCCCAAAAAAACAGCGTAATCATAGGATTAGTAGATAGAGCCATCACACTTATCACCTGAATATCGTCCAGAAATTTTATATCAAACAAAAACAATATTACAAAACAATCACTATCCATCCAAACATATTGACAACATTATTAAACAACGCACACATAAACATTACAATAGTCAAATCCAATCAACACAAACCAATACACGATCCCCTCTTACATACATCGCAATGCCATACACAAATCAACTATCAGAAAAACTAAATTATATATTATCTAAACATAACATAAAAGTTTGTCATAGGGCACAAAATACTCTATCACCATTGTTCTCCAAATTAAAAAGTCAAATAAATGCTTCAAGAAAATCTAACGTCATATATTCTATACCATGTTTAGATTGTCCCAAAAAATATATAGGTATGACAACCCAACATCTTGAAAATAGACTTAATGGCCATAAATATACAAAAAACGCCTCCACTGCGCTTCATAAACATGAGAAAAATGAAAAACATAAATTTGACTTTAATAATACTAAAATAATAAACCAAGATTCCAATTACAAAAAAATAACAATAAAAGAAATGATACATATAAAAAAAGAGAACAATGCAGTAAACGATAAACAATATATCAAAAATCTAAGCCAGATATATTATAATTTATTATAATAATAACATCAACTTATTGAATGACCCTGGTATATTGTAAAGAGTTGTTTCTAAGGCAGGTATTTTCGATTTTATTGTTTTTGAAATTATTTTATTAGTTACCAGTTTTTGTCGTCTCTGTGTGTACATTCAATTTTAATCTTTCAATCGTTTTCATTTTATTGTTTAACATCAATGTAAAATTTTTTGAAAATGCTCCGAATAGAGAGCGAAATGTCAAATAAAAATATAAATTGATAAAGAATTTACGATTAACCTGATGCCCAAGAAAAATGAATAAAATTATATACAAGGTTAAAGAAAAACAAAGAATTTATATATATATATATATATATATACAGTGCTTCTCAAAAGTCCCCTCCCTCTTCTACCTACCCTATTCAATCATCATATTAATTTTTATTTTTGGATTTACGATGTTTTTGATGGTTAAAATAAATAAACAGTAAAATTTGAGTTTCACTTTTAACTAATGTAGATTCAAAAGTCCGCTTATGGTTAATTGTCAAAAAATATTTTTAATTGACGTTTTTACACGCGATAATATCTTGAATTTTTAGTTTAATTATTGTTTAACGAGACGTTTAAGTATCTACATAAACAAAATGGAACGTGCTCTAGCTGACAAAGTAACTTAATTATTGGTAAAAGTGGAAATAATGTTCATGCGGTGGATCGCATTTTTAATGAGAGATACCCCGATCGCCCTATATCGATGGTGCTTTTTCATAAGTTTCAACAAACAGGTAGTGTTTATGATGCCAAACGATCGGGTCGTCCAAATATTGGTATTGATAAATAAATTGATATAGTTGCTGGAATTATAGTAAACCCTTCTTCTACTACAGCCCAAGTAGCGTCTACCTGTGGAGTCAGTCATAGTACAGTACACAGGGTGTTGACCAAAAACAAATTTCATCCATACAAATTAAAAACGGTTAGGTTTATAATGAGTGGGTCAATGAGGCCCTCCACTGCGACTCGCGAGAATCTATTGTGGCTCATACCTATTCAAATTTCACCAAACAAATTCAGTTTCTTGACGAAGCCGATTAGTTTGTTCAGTGAATGATATTTCAGGTCCGAGGGCAAGAGAGTGGCCCTGCCAAACATCCGATACCTGATTTGCGCCGCGGCGGGGCAGGCACAAATTATATGCTCTGCTGTTTCATCATCTTCCAAACAAAGACGGCAAATCGGATCGTCCGACAGTCCAAGTTTCAGCATATGATGATTCAATCGACAGTGGCCTGTTAAGAGGCCTGTTAGGCACCGTAGATCGTGTCTTTTATAGCCTAACATTTGTTTGGATACATTATTCGAAGGATGTATGAAGGCCTTTGAATGAACCAATCCTGGTATATTATGCCAGAAGTCTAAAACTCTTCTTGCAGTCCAAGTATTTAGTGTATGTTTGACAACACTTGTTGCGATGCCAATTGTAGGTTCTGGTCCGATAAAGTCATGAGCGGCACCCTCTCTTGCAAGAGAGTCAGCCTTCTCATTACCATCCATACCAGAGTGGCCAGGAATCCAAACCAGCGATACCCTGTTGCGTTCTCCTATTGAGGCGAGTCTTTTTTGGCAGTCTAAAACCAATTTCGACGTTACACGGTACGAGCTAAGTGCTTTCAAGGCCGCTTGGCTGTCCGTGAAATTTTTTATTGATCTGTGTGTCAGGTTGGATTGCCCCAAACTCTCCACACATGAAGCAATGGCATAAATTTCTGCCTGAAATACGGTTGCATAGGATCCCAGAGATGTTGAGATTTCTGTCCTAGGTCTTCGACCGTATACACCCGCACCAGAGCCTGAGGGTGTCTTTGATCCATCAGTGTACCAACAGATATCTGCTCTTGAGAGTTCATCCTTGCGGAGGACCCATTCATCTCTATTTGGAAATAGGACGGTATAAGGCAGATTATGGTTTACTGTTGGGGGCATTATATCAGAGGTCATTCCTAGAATACTATGACTTTCGGTAGCCGCTAGCATTCTACTTTGCTCTGTATAAGCCTGTTTCGTGCATTTAGAAATATGCACAATTCTATATGTTGTCCATCTGGCCTCCTTTTCCAGAAGTATGTGGAGAGGAGGAAGGTCCAGGAGGACTTCCATGGCTGCTGACGGTGTGGTGCTGGTAGCACCAGTTATAGCCAAACTAGCCTGTCTCTGTATGCCAGAGAGCTTTGCTTGGGCCGTTTTCTGTAAAGATTTTGACCACCAAGCAATGGCTCCGTATGTGATCATTGGTCTAAAAATCATCACATATATCCAATGGATTTGTTTGGGACCCAAGCCCCAAGATTTTCCGCAGTACATCAACTTTTAGAGGACGACCCCGCCCGAAGGCTGCAATTCTGTGAAAATATATCCACTAAAATTCTCCAACAGCCAGACTAGTCAGGACATTTTGGTTTTGTGACGAAGGTACTTTCTTCCTAAATGGAAATGTTAATACTCAAAATGTGAGGTATTGGAATGACATAAATCCTCACATGTTTCGTGAAAAACATACACAGTTCCCATTAAAAGTAAATGTCTGGGCAGGTATTTTGGTAAACCACATAGTCGGGCCTCTTTTTTTGAACTCTAATTTAACCGGTGAAGTATATCTCGAGATGTTGTGATGATCCCAAAAGACTATTTTGTAAATAAATAATGTGTCAGCAAGGTCGACGGAAAGATCATCGACTGTGTTGGTCTAACAATACATTTATAGAATTTCTTATGTAAAGAGAAAGTTCATTTCTCTATTATTATTAATAGTACCAATGTTTATAGTGTATGATATACATGGTCAGTAAATTGTATACGCAGTGTCAAATATATTGTCTCAGTGAGTTTTGATAAACGATGGTATTTATTTAACCCCAATAAATAATGGTAAGTGTTTCCCGAAGATTAATGGTTCGATTGTTTAAGAAGTTTAAGAAGAGGGGCATTTGCTAAATAACCACCACAATTTTTGAAAACGCAATTGAACCGTTAATTCTTCAAATTCTGGAAGATAATCCAGATGAATTTAGTAACTTGGAAATGACCTTTCAAAAAGATGGTGCTCCTGCACACTATTACTTTGCAGTAAGACGTTATCTAGATGAGGATTATCCTGGTAGATGGATTGGACGACCCGGTCCAATAGAATGACCAGCTCTTTTAACACCTTTAGATTTTTTTCTGTGGGAATACCTTAAATCTAAAGTTTACGCTATAGCCCCTGACAGTATTGACGTTTTAAAACAACGAATTGTTGAAGAATGTAGGGCAATTTCCCCTGACATATTTTATCGAGTTGACAGAAGTTTAATAATAGGATGTTTTACTGCCAGGAAGTAAATGGAGCACATTTTGAACAATTATTATAAGAACTTGTTCTTACCCTTCATAGGACTGGCCGGGGTCCGTTTGTACCCCATGACGTATGTTTTTGCTGTACCTTTGCAAACGCAAATTTTTAAAAATTGATCTTTCATCTAGCTGCAGTTTATGAATTATTTTGATAAAATATGATGTAGTAGATAGCAGTTTTTATTGGCTGGTATGAACAAAAAATAGTTTTATATTCCAGGGGTCTCTTCAGACCTCGGTCAGCCTTTTACGTCCGATAAAATAATCCCGGTAACTGTTAGTAAAATCGGGGAATCCCATACATTTAACGTTTGTTTACTCACAGGTAATTTACCCATATAATTGTAAAATGTAAATTACCAGTTCAAATGGGGGGATTCCCCGCACTGCGATATAATTTTTAGACTTTAATATTCGGGTTAGTCTCTTGTGATATTGCAAGTAGGGTACATCGTTTTGTAAATGAGTCAGTTTTTATTTACAAACAATCGCAAGGGGCTTACTGACGATGAGATGTTACGTATACTTGAAAGTGATGATCCAGAGTTTGATAGTGTTATCAATGAGGAAACATCGAGTGACTTAGAAGATGAAGACATTGTCACAGAAGTAGAGGAAGAAAATGATGTAATAGTTGTTAATCAAAGTATAGAGAAAACGAACCCAGAGGAACCAACAGTTAGTAACAGCCAGGGCATTCCAGTATATAAATCTAAAGATGGAACTGAGTGGTCAAAAATTCCAGGAAACACAAAAGACGTTCAAAAGCTAATATTCGGAGACATGCTCTAGGCCTTACAAATTACAGTTCTGATATCTCAAGTATAAAAGACGCTTTTCTTCTTTTCCTATCTCCGGATATTCTGAACATAATAGTAACCGAAACAAACAGAAAGGCACAAACATATTATGATAAATGGAATATAGAAAATCCGAATAATATTAAAGTTTTTGTACCTGTTGATTCTACAGAGATTGAAGCTTATATTGGACTGTTGCTTATTCTTGGCGCACTTCACGGATCGAAAGAGGCTATCGATATGCTCTGGTGTCAAGATATTTCTTACTGTCGTCCTATAATTCCTGCTGCAATGTCAAGAGACAGATTCAAACAAATTACTTCATTTTTACGCTTTGATAATTTTCAAACAAGACAAGAACGAAAATTAGTAGATAAGCTAGCTGCGATAAGAGATATATTCGATATTTTCACTTCTAATTGTAAAAAATCACTTAATCCTGGCGACAATTTATGTGTAGATGAGCAGCTTGCACCATTTAGGGTTAAGGCACCATTCCGAGTCTATATGAAGAGTAAACCTGATAAGTATGGAATCAAAATATGGGCTCTTGTGGACTGCACCACTTCTAATATTGCAAACATGCAAGTTTATTTGGGTAAGTTATTTGAAAAGCAATATAGGCAAACTTTATATTCCTATGTATTAATTTTTAGGAAAACAAGGTAACAAAGCGGAAAAGGGTCAAGGTCAAAGGGTTGTCCTAGATTTGACAGACCATTTGGAAGGCGGATTTGGAATAACGACCGATAACTTTTTACAAGTTTAGAACTTGTTAACAAGTTGTGGAAAAACAATATTACTTTATGTGGAACCCTCCGGAAAAATAAAACATTTATTCCCAGGGAACTTCTACCGGCTTCGTACAAGAAGGAGTTTTCAAGTATGTTTGCTTTTAGAAATCAAAGAACGCTAGTATCCTATGTTCCAAAACAAAAACATGCTGTCATCTTACTTTCAAGTGAGCATACTGATAGTAATGTAGCTGGAGAAAAACAGCACTATAAACCAGAAATTATTCTTCGTTACAACAAAACAAAAGGTGCTGTCGACACTTCAGATAAGTTGACCAAAGAATATACAGTGCAGAGAAAGTCAAACCGCTGGCCAATGGCAATATTTTCGCATCTTATAGATATCGCAGGAATAAATGCTTATAAATTGTGGTTACTGCAAAACCCGGATTGGCGAAAAAACAGTTTGGATAAACGTAAAATGTATATTTTGGGACTAGGAAAAGAACTCATAAAGAAAAACGTTTTCCGGCGATATAATAATAAATACATTCAGACGAATAGAAAACGGTATATGACAGACGTTTTTCCCGAACTACTGGATGCAACAGAACATAGAGTTGAACAACAAAACATTACCAGGGGGCGCTGCCATATGTGTCAAAGAGGAAAAGACAGAAAATCCAGATAAATATGTATTAGGTGTAATATAACTTTGTGTGTCTAGAACATTCAAAATCGGAGATAGTTTGTAAAAAATGTTAAAATGATATGCAGCTAGTAGTATTAGTGATTAGGTTATATTGTATTTTTTCGTGATGATTTTTGACTAATAAATGATTAATAGTAAAACTTTAATGAAACTTTTTTCCCATATATTTAATTTAAAGAAAAATACAGCATTTCTGCAATTTTACGCATGGGTTTTCTCGGACCCCAGTTAGACCTTTTCGTAAAATTTTGATGTCCGTCCTATGAAGGTTAAATATTTATTAATTATAAGCGAAATTTTAGTGTTTATTTATATTAACCATCAAAAACATCGTAAATCCAAAAAAAATAGTATGATTGAATAGGTATTCTAAATACCTTTCCAACGAGGTGTCCCTTGCCATAAGGTCCCATTTAATATTATTGGTTTCAATTGCCTGGTGGCGTCACAGATGCCTATTACGTCACCTGTTACCACTAGTAGAGAAGCTTATAATAGTTCATTTCCACGCTCCAAATTTCATCAGTTTACGTATCACCGTACAAAACAAAAGAGGGGGGAGGGACATCTTTTATTGGCAGGCGTAGAAAAAATAGTGTATGCAACTTTCATGTGAAGGTCATTAGTTTAATCTACATTCTATGCTCGTTGCTCGTAGTATTTCATTCTGTATTATTTAAGGAACAGCTGGCAAGAGAAAGATGTGTTTCTGGAAGGATACAAATTCAAATATGGTATCACGACGAAAGAAAAGAATTAGTCGTTGCCGTTTTAGCTGCCGATGATTTGGGTTGTAGAGATGACAGCTTAGGATATGGATCTCTTCCCGAAGCCTACTCCAGACTATGCTTACTACCTCTCACGTAAGTGAAAAATAATGGATCTATCCATTATATCCAGTTCCATTTCACTAGTCCTGTGTGAATTTTATAAACAAAATTAAAGGAACATAACTGTAAAAACGTGTATGATACAAACTTGTGGCACCTACAGAGTCAATCGCTTGTAGAGGTAGATTGCCAGCAGCTAAAGTCTGAGCACCCTTGGTTAACACCATAATATTTGACGATACAAGACATACAAGTTCGTTATCTTAGTCAAATAATCTGTAAATAAACAATTAAGTGAATTTTGCTAGTTTTGAAATACTTTTTTTCGACAACTGATCAGATGCTGTCAAATATCAAAAAACTTTCACAGCATTTCATCAGCAGTCGAAAAAAATTTTTAAAACTAGCTAAATTCACTTCAATGTTTATATATAGATCATTTGGCCAAGATAACGAAATTATATGCCTTCTGTCGTCAAATATTGTGGTGCTAACCAGGGGTGCTCAGACTTGAGCTGCTGGCAATCAACCTCAATATAGTTAGATTACAAACGATTGACTCTGTAGGTGCCGCAAGTTTGTATAATACACGATTTTACGGTTATGTTCCTTGAATTATTTTGGATTCGTAAAATTCCCACAGGACTATTGAAATGGAATTTATCTCTACTTGGAAACTTAACAATCAAAATATCTGATTCCCCAAAAAAACATGGATGTGCGAATATAAATGTCTTTCCGTCACATATCAGAAATCTTTTCTTAAGATATCTCTTTGTACTTAATTCATGATGGAATCTGCATATTTGGGGGAAAATTGTGTTACGTATTGCATGTACATTGATAATTAATGCCCTGTATTTTCAGTTGTTAGATTGTTTATAAAATAAAAATCGAAGTCGGACACTATTAATATATTTATAGAACTATACACAAAGTAATTTTTATACACTTATTATACTTTTACACTATTTCTTACCGTTGCGGAAATTTGCTACCAATAACTTACTAACATTCGCGTGTACTAATTTAGTTGCCGAGAGATACTTGAGCGGAAATAAATCACTTGCGTTACTTCAGTAAGGGTACTGAGATACAACTGAGCTCAACCAAGTCACTAGAAGAAGCATTCAAGACTGCCGTTTGATATCAGATATCTTTCAGAAGAAGACTCGTAAGCCACCCCTTAAACTAGAAATTCGGAATTCCACTTTTTCTGGAATTCCCAAAATCGGTCATGCGTGCCAATTATAAAGGAAATATTCAATAGATATTTGCCACCTCAGATAATGCCATCAATAAAATCAAATAGATATTTTTACAGATGGCTTATTGAAATTCTTATTACTAAGGACATTTTTCGACCATAAAAGTTTGAAACTTCAGAAGAATTTAATATGCATAACAAAAGGTATTTAGTGCGAACAATAGTTTTCGGAATATAAAAACGGTAGTAATCTCTTTCATTCAGAACAAATGTTTTGTAAATTCTATTCAACATAGGATTTTACAGTTCGAATCATCTTTTTGAACAAATTGGTTTTAAGATAAAACAGGTGATCTAGAATTTGGTTTTGAGGAAAGGTGATATTGTGAAGTGATGCTTCGATACGAGGTCCCTAGCAACAGGCGATTCGATTGTAAAAGCGAAAGACGGAGCAAGAGTTTCAGCTGTTTTGTAATAAGAGCACAGGTTTCCATCTGACTGTTGAAAAGATGGAGTGGCAACTTTTGAGGAAAGCTATATGCGAATTAATTTATCCGCTAATTCCATCCAAGCCACGCAACGGATTTGAATGCGATCATTTATAAAACTTTTCACAAAAGGTTTATATTAATAAAAACAATAATACATTTGATTCGGCTTAGTTGTGACAGAACACAAAATTTGTTCAAATTGTGTGACGAAAAGTCAACTACAAACATTGTTTCTAAATAAATTCTATAACTAACAACAGTAACATTACTTTTTCACCTGTTTTACACACGTGCGGAGTGACAAATAAACTTTATTGCATTTATAGAGCTGAAGAGCACTGTGTTCAAACGGAAGTAGCCCCGGCCAGCCAAAACCCCATTTGGAACGCTAACTTGAGCTTCCCCAACGTTCCAGGAGACGAATTGATGGAACGCGTATTAGAAATAACTTTATGGGATTTAATACCTCATAACGAACACGCCTTTTTAGGCGAATGCTCCGTGGACATACAGAAAGCTTTCCTTGACGATAGAGCTGTATGGTGTAGGTTAGAAGATCCCAGGCAGCTCCGAGGAAAATCACCTCATACTTCTCCAAGAGGATCCATCGTTGGAGCCGGAAAGAGGAACGATTTCGGCAATCAAAGAAGTGTGTCTGATGACGTTGATTCGATAGGTAAGTACCAGTTTGTAACCAATAACCAAGTGGTACTAATTTGATGCTCAATTTTTGATACTATGATTGTGTTAATAATTTTTTTTTACTTGAGATTATATTAATAGGGTAAATGCTTATAAGAGTGCGCACTTAGTACGATATTGATTGTGGAATTAATATTTTTTCCAGAAAAAAAGTTTTTCACATGCGTACATATGTATTGACGATTGATGAAAGTAATTATGCTTGATTCATGGAAAAATTCTAATAATAAGAGACAAAATTCATATTTTTCGGTGCCAGTGCAATTGCGCACTCTTAAACACAGATGTGCACAAGAGTACGCGTATTAATGCACAAGTGTGCGCAACGACTTATGTATTGTAATTCTAGCAATAGCGGTAAAAAATGATGAAATATAATCAAGACAGAATTTTTAAAAGCTACATTTATCCTTTAATTAACAAAATAAAACATTATAGTCTTAAAAATATGAAAATAAGCATATGTTATTCTATTATTTAACAAATAACTTTAATTTGAACTTGAAAAAATAAACGCGTACCTAATCATTAGGTAGGCATGTTAATTTTTGCTCCACTTCATTCACACAGTGAGCATGTAAATGTGTCAATCACGTATGTAGTACACGACTCGTGCCACCAGTTATTGCACTCAGAACACACTATCCAGTCCTCAATTGGGGGATCTTTATAATTCTCGCCGCAACCTGGATAGTTCACGTTTTTGTCACACTTCGCTTCTTTTTCCTTCCTTTTCTTTACTTGTTTTCCTGGCATTTTCAGCTTCCTTGCTGCTGCTTTTATTTTCTTAGATTCCTCATTTCTCTGCTTCACCCGAACATTTTCTTCTAACTCGTTTGCAAATGGTGTGCTTGAAAGGATCTCAGATCGCTGAGACGCCGCAATGGTTGTTCTTTTATAATTGGTAGTGGTAAAATTTCGCCTATATGAACGAATTGATTAGAACAACTTTGTGTCTCTGTAGGTTCTTAGAAATTATTAGGTATGAGTACACCGTCTTCGCATTCAATATCCAAGTTCATAAATCTAATGTTTTGCAATTGCGTTTGAGAAGAGGATGCTTGCTGCGGTGATTTTTGAGGCCATGGTACTCCAGGCGATGGTGTTTGAGCCAGTGACGTTTGAGGCGGTGGCGTTTGATGTAGTGGTGTTTGAGACGGTGGTGTTTGATGCTATGAAAATGTTTGTTCTAATATATCATTTTCTACATCCTGTGATCTATCCGGGATTACAAGGAAGTTTGCTGGTCTTTCAGTGTCGCTAATGGGTACATCAGATACTAGCGAAGGAGCAAAGTCAGTTTCGTCAAATTGTTCAGGATTGTATGGAAAAATTCCAGCAGAACGAAACGAAGTTTGAGCCTTTTCAATATTTGCAACACTAGCGTAGGCAGCATTAAACAATCCCGAGATCTGCATTTGCGTAATTACTTTTCCAGGATTGCTTATCATCCAGTTGTCGCATTCTCTACTGAATGCCCTTTTCAATGGACCATAGAAGCCGATGTCCAGTGGCTGCAACTTGTGGCTCGTGTGTGGTGGTAAAGTCAATAGGTCAATATTATTACCCTTGCAGTATTTGATGACATCTAAATCTCGATGCGAGCTATGATTATCCATAATCAAAAGCACTGAGTGGTCAGGACTTGGCTTACTATAATTCTTATAATGGATTATTCATTGGTGAAATAGATCAGTATTTATAAATCCAGATTCGGAAACCATTTTAAGTGTTCCAGGGGGCGCTTGCATAAAAATTTCCTCCTTCATCCGCTTCCTTGGGAATATTAACGCGGGTGGAATATACATTCCGGAGGCGCTCATACAGCACACGGCAGTAATAAGTTGTCCACGTTCGGCACTTGCTACTTTACCCACGACTTTTTTACCTTTGGTGGCCAAACCCTTTGGTAATTTGTTAGGTACTGTTGAGATACCTGTTTCATCCATATTGAAAATTGAATCTGGAGAATAATGCTTTTTTTCGAACAAATTTCTCAAATTTTGGAAAAATCGTTCAACTTGAGCTTTATTAAAGCCCATAACCCTATCAATCGAACATGTTTCTAGTTGCCGTAGGCTGATATTATGTCGTTTACAAAAACCACTGACCCAGGATTCTCCAGCAATTTGTTTATCCTTGTTAAAACAGTGTTGGATGCTGTTCGATTCCGCAAATTTGTACGCTGCCATAGAGATTCTAAAAAAGTTGCCAAATATAATGCAACCAAAGTCCTAAGTATTTGAGTTGATTTGCTTGAAGTTCAAGCCTTGAACAATCATTCCCGTGCGTCGAAACTCGAATGAATTCACCAATTCCACTATTAATATTCCGTACTACGCTGCGCTCTGCTCTACTCTATCGTTGAAGCGGGTGAGAGGGAGTGGGGAAGCAAAGCAACATGTAGCCGCCTTTGTTTTATCGTCTGTCTGTCATTTATTCGTGCGTTAGCGTTGCCACTGCCCGCTTTCACGTTTGTTTTGTGCGCTATTATCACATCTAAATAGTTGCTGTGACCACATAATCAATATGGACATCAGAAATTTTTTTGGTGAGTATCACTTGCGTTTAGCTTTCGTATTTTCCGTCCGTAAAATAACGTCAATTGATTTGATTATAAATGCTGATTTTGTATCGGTTTTTAAAATCGCAAAGATCCGTTTCTAGGCACGATATCCGATTCTTAAGGGTCGTCAGTTTAAACCAAAAGGAAAATTGCTCAATTTAATGGTTCAATCGAAAATAGGACCGTATTAACATAGCTTAAAGTAGAAAATTGTATGAATGAATATCGGCAGTGCCGATTCGGCACAGTTGGCTCGCGTATGCTTGAGACTCCGGTGCGTGCGTGTCGTCGCGCCCGCTCTAGAGTGCTCGAGCGAGGATGCCCGAGACCGCGCGAGCATAGCCGCGGCGGTTAAGCCGCTCGAAATAGCTAGGACTGTTGATATAAAAAATATCGTTGACGCTAGTCCTTGCGCGGACTCGAGCCTGCCGCCGTCTTGAAGGGCATTTATGCTTTCAATGTGAATTGCGGACCAGAAGAAGTTGTTGCTATTTAAAATATTTTATTTTGCAGTTTTAAAAAGAAAGAAACCTGAAGGAGCAAGCAGTGACAGCGATGATTCCGTGGGTAACCTGGCGAGACCTAGCACATCCAAAGAACCGAACTTAGTTCCCGACTCTTTGATAAATGACTGCAACGAAAATTACATCGGTAAATTTATTGGACAAGCCTCAATGTTATCGACTGAAATAAAGAAAGAATTGCTTGAAAACACTTGGTCTCCGTCTGCGACGTATGACTTTGCGGAAGACGCTAAACATTTGAAGAGGAAATTCAATTATTCATGGTTGGAAACGTACTCTCAATGGTTGGCCTATTCCAGGCACCAAAAAGGAGCCTTTTGTAAATATTGTACATTGTTCCCGCCAAATCCAAATTCTTTTAGAGGCGTATTAGGGTCATTTATCATAAGGCCGTTTTGTAAGTTCAAAGATATTCACGAGCATTGCAAAAAGCACATGGAAACCCACTTCCATAAGATGGCACTGGAAGCCGCTAAATCATTTCTTGGAAGTGTGCCTGTAGATTTACAACTCAACAAATACTCCCGGGGCATTATTGAAGAAAACCGAAAAATTATAACATCTATTAATTCCTGCATTACGTTTTGCGGGTCGCACGACTTAGCTCTGAGAGGAAAACATTATGGCGAAGGTATTCTCGAGGACTTATACAAGCTACGAATTGACGCGGGGAGATTTAGTTTTGAAGAAACACATTGATCATGGGAAAAATAATGCAAGCTATCGATCGATTGCTATTCAAAATGAAATTATCGCAATTTGTGGAGATGTTATTAAGGCAGACATTGTGAAAAAAGTAAAAGAAGCAGAAGCTTATAGTGTGTTAGCAGACGAAACAGCTGATATTTCCGGTACTGAACAATTATCGAATGGGCTGCGATATTTTGACGAGGAAGCCAATGAGTTCCAAGAAATGTTCGTCGGATTTGTTGAGCTGAAACGTCTGGATGCGAAATCTATTGCATATTGCATCGATGAGTTTCTGACAAAAGAAGACCTTAATCCTGCTGATAAATGCGTTGGTTTTGGATTTGACGGTTGTTCGACGATGTCCGGAAAAGACGGTGGAGTACAAGCGATCCTTCGCAAAAAATATACCAAAGCACTGTTCTTTCATTGCTCGTCCCATAAACTGAATCTGGTAATAAATGATCTCAATATTCTTCCTGAAATTCGAAACACCATGGGAACCACTAAAGATATTATTAATTTTTTTCGGGAATCTGTTTTGAGAAGAAAATTGGTACCTAATATTGCCAGGCTCTGCGAAACAAGATGGAGTGAGAAACATAAAACTATCAGAGTATTTAAGGAGAATTTTCCTGTTATATTGGAAGCCTTAGAAAACTTATCGCGTGAAGGAAACAGTGCTACTCGAAAAAATGCCTTTCAACTCCATGCGGCTGCTTTCAAAATTTCGTTTATACTTTGTATTACTTTGATAGCTAAATACTCTGCTTTGTTAGAACCTGTTGTCAACGCACTCCAATCCATAGCTTTGGATGTGGTTAAGGCCTCGCAACACGTCAAACGCATTTTGCAATTGCTTAAGAGCCACCGTGATAATCCCGAAAGAGTCACAGATGAAATTATAAAGGATGCTACTGTTGTTGCGGAGAAAGTCGGCCTGGAGGAGGATATCACTTCAATGCCGCGCATTGTTGGGAAACAACGTCATCGTAGCAATCACCCAGCAGAAAGCCCTTCAGAATTCTGGAAAAGATCATTAATAATACCATACTTGGACTCCGTTATTACATCGCTTGAAACACGCTTTGCTGAAGAAAATACTCCATCATTTGCTTTATCTAAATTACACCCCGCACAAATGCAAACGATGTCAGTCGAAAATCTCACAGAAACTTGTGAAACTATCGCTCAGTTTTATAATTTACCAAACATAAAAATTGAAGTCGAGCTTTGGCAGCAATTCTGGCATAATAAACCAAACTCAACAGATCAAACCGTTGTTGATATCCTAAAAGAAACAAAAACCTTCTTTCCCGACACGGAAAAGGCGTTGAAAATTTTGATCGCTCTACCATGCACGACGTGTACGGTAGAGCGATCGTTTAGCAGCCTCAGGAGACTAAAAACGTGGCTAAGAAGCACTATGAGTGAAAATCGCCTCAATGGTTTGGCCATGATGAGTGTGCACCGAAAACTTATACATGGAAACTTACAAGATTTTAATAATAAATTGGTCGAGAAGTTCACAATGAATCCCCGAAAATTATATTTTAATTAACCTAATATAAACAAACAACGACCATTATAATATTAAAATCTGATAATTAAAAAAAATACGCTGTACGCTGTACACTTATTCAAATTCAAACTCCTTTTTATTCTATTTTTCTAATAAATGTTATTATAACTTATTTACAAGTTTTTTATTGCATAGTCAAGAGCTCGTGCTCGTGTAGCTTTACACATTGGACTCTGTACTGTCACAGAATACCTACAATGCATACCTACTTTACCTACTTTTCTCATTCATAGAGAATGAGAAAAGTATGAATTGTAGTATGTAAAGTCAACTTGCCTCCCCCCCTGCGCCAACGGCTGGCGACGCCCTTGGCAGCTACCCGTCTTTTACTAACACCTTCAGCAATTCTACGTTTTGCTTCGGTGAGATTTTCTACCGTAAAGACCAACTTCCTGTTAGTTTTTCTTTTATATCTACCAATTCTGAAAAAGAACGCAGTTATTAGAACTGCAATTTCTATCTTAGTTTCTAATTATCTATCGTTTGACACCAATTTCTGATTATACCAGAAGTAGCCCTAAGCCGGAAATCTATCGCTTCCTGTTTACCTGGAACTTGGGGTCAGACTATAGATAATTAAGAATTAATTCCGGAAAGTTCAATTCGTTTTACTCTAAGTTCAGCCGTTTGAATTCTCTTTTTGAAAATGGTCTCTGATTCGTCAATATTTGTCGGAAGCAGTTGAATTTGAAAATATTTCATGCAAAATTCAAAAAGGAAATAATAGTGTGTTCCATTTGAAAAACAACATTGGCATTTAGTTTGCTTGTTTAAGACACCATGTATACATTAAAAAAAAGTGTGTGTAGCAGCAGATGATTTTAAACAACTTTTATTCGGAATATTTGTTTCTAATTTAAAAAATAATACAGATATTTTTATTTAAAGGGTTATCTGAATTACCTTGTACAATGCTTGAAAAGCTTTGCACAAGAGTACGCACTGCGCACTCTTGTGCAAAACTAAATGCGCACTCTTCTGCATTGTTACGTTCAAGATTATTTTCAATTATTCTGTTTTTATAGGCACTATTTTGAGGAAATTTCAATGTTGTCAACATTTTATAGACTCTAAAGCAGCCATGTCAAACATGCGGCCCGCGGGCCGCATGCGGCCCACTGAGCATTTTCCTGCGGCCCCGAATCAATTTTGAAAACAGCTATGTAATGCGGCCCGCGAGCCTGTTATAAACCGAAAATAAAGTACTGTGATGATGAACTAAGATGCGCGCTCAACCTAAAAGCCTGGCTTGTTCCGGAAAGTTCTATCGCGCGAGAACACAGATGACGCTTCCTGAACATTCTGGAAAGAACTGTCGAGAAATCACAATCCGTATATAAGCGAATACCGCTCGATTGAGTTCAGTTGTTCAGTCAGTTATGAGTCAGTTGGGATAGAATTGCGAGTTTAGTTGCGTACTTATTGTTACAACACGTAACAGTACTTATTGTTATTTATTTCGGATAAAGTTTTTAACATGTCTGTTTCAAAACCAAGTGGAAGTAAGAGGAAACTTGGAGATGAGCATCGTATCTTTCAAGAAAAGTGGGAATGAGAGTTTTTTTGTTGTGAAGTGAAAGACAAAATTATTTGCTTGATTTGTAACAGTACAGTCGGTGTCCCAAAATTATATAATATAAAACGTCACTATGATAGTCATAAAACTAAGTTTGACAAGTATACAGGCATGATTAGAAACGAAAAGTTAAAAAAGTTAAAGTCACGGTTAAAAGATCAACAGCTTATGTTTACACGTCCAAAGCAAGAAAATGAATCTGCCGTTCAAGCGAGCTACGTACTATCGGAGTTGATCGCAAAACACTCAAAACCATTTGTTGAAGGTGAATTTATAAAAGAGTGCCTTGTGAAGGCCGCGGAAATTGTGAGTCCCGGGAGCGTGAAGGCTTTTTAAAATATATCCTTGTCCCGGAATACTGTCGCTGAAAGAGTTATCCAGTTGGCTGCCAATATAAGCGAATAGATAAAAACAAAATCAAACTCTTTCATTGCATTTTCTATTGCCTGTGACGAAAGTACAGATGTGTGTGGTGTGGCGCAACTCGCTGTTTTTCTTCGTGCTGTTGATAGAGATATCAACGTTTATGAAGAATTACTGGAATTAGTACCATTGCATAATACAACAACTGGAGAGGATATTTACAATGCTGTTTATGGATTTCTGCAACAGTACAATTTAGATTTGTCAAAACTGTATTCCGTTGCAACAGACGGAGCTCCTTCAATGACTGGAGTGAATAATGGCTTCATTAAAATATTACAAACAAATATCAGAGAAACGGGCAGTGACAAACCAGATTTTCATCATGTTCATTGCATAATCCACCAAGAAGTTTTATGCTCAAAAGTGATCAAGTTGGAAAGCGTTTTAAAGTCAGTGAAAAAAATGATAAACTTTATAAGGTCACGTGGCTTGAATCAGCGACAGTTTTCTGCGTTTTAACGTGATTTAGAAAGTGAGTACACTGGTTTACCTTATTATGCAGAAGTGCGATGGCTTTCGTGTTCTATGGTTCTCGATCGGTTTTGGAAACTCAAAGAAGAAATACGCCTTTTCATGGAAGATCTTGCAAGATCTTTCATTTATGGTAGACATCACAAAACACTTGTCGAACTTAAATACGAAATTGCAAGGACCACGTCAAGTTATAACAGATATACATGATCATGTTAAAGCTTTCAAGTGTAAGATGTAAGGCGTATCAGGAAAGTACAAGTGGCCCAATATCATACAAAATGTATACAGAGAAAATGGGAAGCCTTCTGTCAGAATTTGAAAAGCGTTTTCAGGATTTTAAGTCCCAAGAAAACAATTTTTCTTTATTTACTGGTCTTTTCACTATCGATATTGATAAAGTTCCCCCTCACTTGCAGATGGAAGTGATTGAGATTCAGTGTCAAACCCATTTAAAAGAAAAATTTGATAGTGTTGGTACATTCGAATTTTATAAGTACTTGCCTTTTCAATACCAAGAAATGAGAAAACTTACCTGTAAAATCCTGTCAATGTTTGGAAGTACCTATAAGTGTGAACAATTATTTTCTTTGATGAAAGGAGACAAATCTCCCGCAAGATCGCGATTGACGGACGCACACTTGGACGCAGTTTTAAAAGTTATTTCCGCCGATAAATTCACGCCACAAATAGAAAACTTGATTAAAGACAAAAGATGTCAAATATCTGGTAAAAGAAGTTAATGTTTGTAAGTTTTTGTAATGTCCTTTTTATTGGAAATTTAATAAATATACTTCTAACATAATAGTACTTTTTTTCGTTAAGATTTTCAGTAGTTTTTCTTCTTTAAGATTAGGTTTTGCGGCCCACCTAGTCTTCATGCTTTTGGCCAACCAGTGACTTTGAGTTTGACATGGCTGCTCTAAAGCATGCGAAAACACCTTAGGAGATATAATTATGGTCGTACATACCTGCTCAATCACTAAAACTAGCATGAGCGAAAATTACATCGGCCGGCTACAAACAATTCACTTGTCATTCTGGAAAAATTGGCGCCAAATATAGAAGAACGCATTGTTGCCAGTGCTATACTTCAGGATCTGTTCCGTAATAGGCATTATTACGGTATTGCAGAGATGCGATATTACTATGAATACATGCATTGCGCACTCTTATACGCATTTACCCTAATAGTATCTATTCAACAAGATCATAACATTTTCAGGAGAATGCGCGAGTCTACTTCACCCGGATCACGCTTGGGGTTCCAGAAGAGGTTCCTCTCAATCAGAGCAATTGGAAGTCGAAGTTTATGAACTAGGGAAAGATTTTTCGAGATCCCTTCCGGGCTCTAGAAGATCTTCGTTCCAATCGGCGCAAGAACAACAAGAACCCGAACGAGCTGCTGTCCCCCCACCAGCGTCTTACAGTAGAGATCGAAGAAGAAGCAGTTGCACCAGAATGTTAAGAGATCCCGAAGAAATTTTAAAGAGTCTAAAGGCTGTGAAAGGAGAACTAGGAAGGACTATGAGTTTAACTGGAGATAAAAGACACAGACGTAAGTAAAAAATAACCAACGAGACTTATTTAATTTGTCTATAATTTGTTAGGTTCGAGTGCTACTTCAGATCGTCGTGATTCTCGCAAAGAAAGTGTTATAGAACTAAACGAAAACGCTAAGGAATCAAGTCCGCCTTCAAGTCCCGAACGCACATCACCTCCACAATTGGGTCCAGGCCAAATCAAACCCCGAGGATTCCGACTATCGAGCACAAAACCAGTCGAAATCAAACTAGGATTACTAATGACCAAAGGACAATTAGAAGTCGAAGTTGTATGCGCAAGACATATACCCGCCAAGGACATTCTACCAGATACTTACGTAAAATGTTATTTAAGGTAAGAAACAAAATCTCCTAGTATAAAAAAAGTGTTCTAAGTCTTATTCCTACAGAGACGGCGAACGTTGGCTGCAAAAGAAAAAAACCAGAGTCATAAAGCACTCCTGTGAACCCCAGTTTCGACAAACATTGAAATATCAAGCTTGCGATGTTTTAGGTAGAAGTCTAGTCGTAATGTTGTGGGAAAGACAAGGAGGTTTCGAACATAATCAAGGACTCGGAGGGGCGGAAGTAGCTTTAGATTCCATAACTTTGACGCATTTAACAACCGGATGGTATCCGTTATTTCCGATTCATTCACTTGGATCAGATTCAAATGATTCGCCTTGACCTGCGGCCGACAGTCCACCGGAAAGTTTTGCAGAATAGGATCGTTTTGTTATTTACTTGATATATTAGTTGATTGTGAACGAGAATTTGTAGAATTTGGGTAGAAAAATCACAGCTGATGACTTTTTAAATTGAATTTTACTAAAATGAGTCTATTTTTATTTTCATACCCTCATTTTTTTCATTTCTTTAATCTCTATACTACTTTTAAACTCTGACAACGTTGTTCAAATGTGACTTCTACTCGTGCATCAATTTTTATATTGTAAGGAATTGATAGAAAAAAGCGTATAGATTGATACAGAATAAAGGTATTTATTATTATTTTTAAGAAAGTTTGGTTCTAAATCAACATGTCTAATTTTACTTGTAAAGGAAAAGACATTTTGTTCTCACGATAGTTTTAGTTCAACATTATATCTGGATCACCCTGTATACTAAAAACTGGCCCCGACAATTTTATCACACTTTTCATATACTTCGCAGTATTATAAAATGTATACATGCTTAAATCTTAATAGATACTGAGATCGTTATTTGCTCAGGTCTTTTATCTCGCCTGATTTATTGACGCATAAATACCACAAGGATCATCTCATGGCAGAGATTAATGCCGTCATAAATTCGCTACTGTTCGGATCATTATTATGAGAATATGCTTCCATTGCAATCGATAGAAAATTCAGTTTTAATACACATACTCTTGTTTTTACTACAATAACCCTAAATCCTGTAGTGACAGTTACACGGCGTTGCCAAGTCAGGATGGAAATAAAAAGATTCGGGAAATGTTTAATATTTATGTAACAATTTCAGATCCCAATTCGATGTTTTGGCTTTGAATAGTATTGTAAGCACAATTCGACAAAAAATGACGTCATCTACATTTTAAAAGCCAAGATTAGAATATTAGTAAAATTGGCAAATCTGTCCATTATTGAATCTTAATTTCACAAAATTTTCATACAATTAATCAGTGAAAACAGATTATTTTTCAAGAGGGAGAGAGTTGATTCAAATTTGCTATATCCATTTTGTTTTATAATCCACACTAATAATGTTTTCACCCCATCAAAACAAACAAATATCACAATTTATTTATTTATTTTAATACAGTTTATTGAAATCTTAAACTATACTCAATCTGGCAACACTGTATAATCTTCAGACAATAATTACCTCAACTGACAGTAACAACAATGCTTTGAAAGGCATATAAATTTAGCATAAAACAAAATATAAAGTGAATCTCAATCAGTTTAATCATTTTAGGCCGGTTTTTGAGTATATTTATTATAGCTATTTGTAAAACAAGTGTCACAATGACTCGTTTTGTAATGCAGTTGTATTAAAAAAAAGGTACAAGTATTAAAAAGAGACTTTAGCAGACTTTATTTATTAAAACTTTTAAAATATAATTTGTTCCAATTTACCATTAAGACCATTTAATCTATTAATTTGCTAGCTAGAATTACGCTAGACCATTTTATAATTTGTTTTAAGTCGAGGTTAAAGTCAAATGTCAAATAAAAATACATACTGTATGACACTAAAAATGACTAAAAAAGTGTTGAAAGAGATTTCATTGTGACACTGTAAACAATGTTATAATGAAGTCTCTTTTATAAGCGAATTATAAAAAAGATTTGAGAAATTTTGCTCTTATTTCGTTTCGGTAAAACGTCATCACGTAATTAATGACGTTCCGACGACTACGAGCGTAGTAGACTAGTAGCCTGTTGATTTGACAGACAGTTCCGTCTACTTTTTATTGAATGGGTGAGGCATAGGCGTAACACAACTATTTTTTGTAAGGTGTATTATTTTATTTATAATATTAGGGAATAATAATGTAAAAGATTCTGCTGGTAGGTGTTGAATTGGAACACTTTTAATTGATTGATTCGATTTCACGGTCAATAAAAAATATATCCGTCAGAAAAAAATTCTACAGAAAAAGTTCTTCATGTACAAAAACTCAAAATAACCTGCTGCTCCATTGTTTGGAAAATAGTTGGGGAAAACTGTCAGGGTAGTCGTGATGGCGTCGAGAGATAAATTGTATATAGTAAAAATACACGAAGTAAATGAGAGGTCAAATAACTCAATCGGATTATTGGTTTAGAAGAAAATCGGGCAAAAACAGCCAAAGTGCAGTTTTTTCAAAATTCATAACTCGGTTATTTTTTTAGTTGTAGCGTTGATCCTTCGGCCAGTATTAGTTTTGAGTATAAACTTTGTATGCGCAAAAAGCAGGCACTGTCCGATCCATAGTTTTCGGTCTGTGGCCATTTAAATTTTTTGCCTTACAATTTTTCAATGGTCCAATTTCAATTTACAAAAACGATTTCAAAAGAAGAATTTCCAGACTTGAAAACGTTCAACTTTGTTTTGCATTGAATCAGGGGCGGCTCCAGTATTTGTTCTCGGAGGGGGCACGCACATGGGGGAGGGTAGAAATTTAAGTGGGTTCCGGAGGCAGACCCCTCGGAAGAAAATTGTTGTGTATTTTGTTTCAGAGTGTCTAAGCAAATAGATTTCAGTGAAAAATTTTTACTATCACCTTACCTTAATCAATATTAAAAAATTGTTTTGAACGACAGAAAAATATGCAATTGCTATACTTACATGTAGTTAAGTATATAAAGTTATAAGAATTTAAAGAACATAGCTACTGCGTAATTATTTTCACCTTTTTATGTTCGAAATATTCCTGCTAAAAAATATTCCCCAGATTGAGTTCCGATAGAGTCTTATTAGTTGCTGAAATATTCCAAATGAAAAGATCATGAAATACGCCCGGCGCAACAGTATTTATTACCCCGAATTACATCCTGTTTATTGTTGAAGTAAATTTGAAATAATATATTACTTTATTGTTCTATGGCGTTGACTAGATATAATCTAGTCGGTTGAATAAGAACTGTCAGTAATGTAATGTCATATATATTAGAATATAAAATACTTGTCTAGTAGATTATAGATTTTGTATATTGCTTTAATTAATAAAAGGGTATATAATCATACCAAGTAAAAAGGAATATCCATCCCAATGTTTACAACAAAAGGTTATGGGCCCAGAAAACAGGCTTTCAGAATAGACATGGAAGTTCGCCGTACAAACTTATTTAGAGCACGAGGAATTGTGGGATTCAGTACTTGGTACGGATACCGATCTCAAAAAAATCACTAAGGCCACGTCGAAAATCATACTTCTGGTTGATCCGCTGAATTATGTCCATGTTCAGAACACAAAAACTGCCAAGGAAGCATGGGACAATTTAGAAGCTGCCTTCCAAGATTCAGGTCTTACAAGACGTGTTGGTTTACTACGTATACTGATAACAACAACTCTAGAAAATAGTGATTATGTTGTTGAGGGATATGTTAACACCGTTGTAACTGCCGCTCATAAGTTGTCAAATATTAGCTTAACAGTTAGTGACGAATGGATAGGTACAATTTTGTTAGCTGGTCTAGCAGAAACTTGTAAGCCAATGATAATGGGGATCGAAAGTTCAGGCACTCCAGTAACAGCAGACTCGATCAAAATTTCAGGATATATCAGTAGCTCCGAGTTGTGAAAACAAGTCAGTGGCCATGTATGGTGCCAGTGGTTCAAGGTTTAACAAAGCTAAGCAGAATGTAAAGAAAAACAAAAAAAGAGTACGTTGTTTTAACTGTAACGAGTATGGACATTTTGCAAGCCAGTGCGACAAGAAAAAAGATCCTGTAGATAAAAAATCGGATACCGGAGATAAAAGGTCAAGACAATCTGACTCTGCATTATTATCAGTATTCGCAGTACAGGACAAAAATTACAAGTCGTGATTTTTAGACTCAGGTTGCTCAGCGCATAAGTATGACAGCAAATCAAGATGTGCTAGAAAATATTAAAAAAATCCGCAAAGTTGCACTGCAAATAATGAAGAAATGTGTACGGAGACTATCGGTGACGTCAATCTTTCTCGATCAGTTGATAAAAACAAACATTCAACCATCAAAGTACATGATGTATATTTTGTTTCCGAATTAAAAATGAATTTATTGTCAGTTAATCAAATAGTGAGTAAAGGTAACACTGTAATCTTTAACTTTAATGGAGCTAAAATTTTCAATGGTAATAACAAACTCATAGCTATAGTTAGGTTAGAAAATAACCTGTTTAAAATGGATTTAGCTCAATCACAAAATAATGGCTCCGTCTGGTTCAACAATGCAGAAAAAGAATTCAATCTATGGCATAGGGGTTTAGCGCATGTAAACCCAAGGAATTTAAATACAATGAAAAAGGGACTGGTATATGGCTTATAGATTTCTCGGATAATTTTGATCCGAACCTTGTATGTAAAACATGCGTATTAGGAAAAAGTCACCGTTTACCTTTTTATACAAGTAAAAGTCAATCGTCACGATGTTTGGAGTTGATTCATTCGGATTTGTGTGGACCAAGTCACTATCTCGTTCTCGATATGTACTTACTTTCCTTGACGATTATACACATCATACAACTGTATATTTTTTGAAGAATAAGAACCAAGTAATAGATTTTATCAATACTTATAAAATATTTGTTGAAACTCAAACAGGTGAAAAAATAAAGTGTCTTCGAACTGACAATGGTGGGGAATATTTCTCAAACGAATTCAAGAATTTGATCAAAACTTCAGGTATACAACATTAGCTTACTTGTCCATATACTCCTGAACAGAATGGCAAAGCAGATATGTTGAATCGAACAATTATTGAAAAAGCTTGATGTCTTCTAATTGAAGCACAGTTGCCAAATAAGTTTTGGGCCGAAGCTGTGTACACATCAGTATATTTGTTAAATCGTTTACCTAGTAAAACTATAGCGAAAACACCAGAAGAACTATGGAGTGGTAAGAAACCAACTTTAAAACATGCTAAGATATTTGGATGCAAAACATATCCACATATAGATAACCAGAAAAGAAAGAAGTTAGACGCTAAGGCAACTCCTTGTATCTTCGTAGGATACAGTTTAGAGTCGAAAGCATACTACGATCCAAATAAAAACATAGTATTTGTCTCTCGCAATGTCCAGTTTGATGAAAATACGAAAGGGTTCACTTTATTAGAAAAACTAATAGTTGATCCAGAAAACACTTCTATGTCATTCCACAAGTTACAGTCAGACAAGATGAAGAACCTGTTCTTGATGAGACGTCAGATGATTCTTCTTAAGACTATCTTGAACCTGTGTACTCGGACAGAGAAACATCTGAAGATAGTGACTCAGAATACGTCCCAGAAATAGAAGTATCGGCAGAGGATGTAGTCCCAATTCAGAGAATTCCGCGCGAGAGAAGACCACCTAAAGTGATGCAGGACTATGTGTTATATTCAGACATAACAGAAGCTAATGGTGACCCATTAGATGTTGAAGAAGCACTTAGAAGACCCGATAAAGATAATTTAATTGAAGCTATGCAGAACGAATATGAAGCTCTTTTCGAAAATGGTACTTGGGAGTTAGTTGACTTACCGCCTGGCAAAAAAGATTTAAATTGTAAATGAGTTTTTAAAACAAAACTCCAAAATAACAACGACGTACCCTCTGGTTTCCGGTACTGCTTCTACCGTTGGTGCAACCTCAGCATATTCAACGTATAAATACGATTGTAAATATATTTCATTCAGTTTACATATTATTTTTATTCTACATAACCTGTTTATACAATTTATATTTTTACTGTTATCATTGCAAGTCGATATTTTGTATTTTTAAGTGAATAAAAGTTTTTAAAAAACAAAGTTCGTATAACAACACATATATTTCCAGACAGTTATAATTTTAAACTGAAAAAAATGTTTACATAAAATTATTAATAACAATAACTAAATTGCGCTGCTGCATTCATCTAATACTTTTTACATGAAAAAATCTCCGTAGCTTGGCCTGGCTATTAAATATGAATTTGTTAAACAAACATATTACATCAATCTTTCAATGTTTGATAAAGGATTTCTTTGGATTCTGACGGTAATAAATTATGCGTCGCTGCTTTTTCGACAATTCCCAATCAAGTAAACATAATTTCGGCACTTTTACTACTATGTTACACAAGCCATATAAATTATGTACTCTCCATATGAAGTGTTTTCTTTGCCTTGAAAATATTCGTCAAATTTCTTGAAAAACACTTGTAATTTGTCTTTTTCATCTTCTTGAAATTTAAAAGTGGAATATATTACTTTTCCGCCCAACCTTTCAATATGCGAGAATAGTATTGGTTTACCCCAAAAAAAGTTGGAATTTTGAAATTTTTTTTGAGTTATTTTTACGTTTTCTATCAACAACAACACGAAAAAACGGTTTTTAGAAAAAAAATCCTGTGTGTATGTCGTCGTCGTCGTCGTCGTTGTCGTCGTCGTTGTCGTCGGCCACTTTTCCTTACAATTCTCGTTAGCACGATACAGCCTCCGGAGTGCAATAAATCAGCAATTTTATGATTGAATATTGTTAAGGAGATGTCACAGATGAACCCTATTGATTTTCAGTTCACCAGAGCCAGTACAACGGGTGCTATGGTACTTGAAGTACGACATTTTCTCATTTTTTGCGAAATTTCAGTTGGTTAGCATGATACAGCCTCCGGAGTTCAACAAGTCGCCAATTTTATGATTGAATATTGTTGAGGACATCTCACTGATGAACCCTATTGATTTTCAGCTCACCAGAGCCAATACAACAGGTGCTACAGTACTTTAAGTATGATATTTTTGTCATTTTTGGAGAAGTTTCAGTTTGTTAGCACGATACTGCTTCCGGAGTATATACAAGTGATCAGTTTTATGATTGAGTATTATTCAGAGCGTTTCAAAGATAAACACTATTGATATTGAACTCACTAAAGCCAGTACAACGGGTGCTATGGTACCTGAAGTACCAGATTTTTGTCATTTTTGGAGAATTTTCAGTTTGTTAGCACAATACAGCCTCCAGAGAGTATACGATTGATCAATTTTATGATTGAATATTGTTCAAAGTGTCTCACAGATGTACCCTATTGATTTTCAGTTGACTGGAGCGAGTACAGCGGGTCCTATAAATCCAGATATACTAAATTTTTGGTTATTTTTGGAGAAATTTCGGTTTGTTAGCACAATACATCCCCCGAAGTGTATACAAGTAACAATTTTATGATAGAATATTGTTCAGGGTCACAGATGCGGAAAAGTTAGTTTTAATCTTTAAAACCGTTTATTTTGAATGCTTCATCCCAATATAATGAAGTAGCTGGGCACATTGAGTTTTCCCATCTTTTTTATTTATTTTAAATGCAACTAAGTTATCTTGGAATCTTGTTTTCCTCATCCTCCAATTTTCACTCCAATTTTTCCCTGTCAACAACAGAGACGTTATTCCTCTATTTGTCGCCCATTTTAATTCATTTATTTTCGCAACATGCAATTAGTAATTATTAGGTAATTTCACTTCGCTTTTACTTACTGCGCCATGTTTTATTGTTGTAATTAATTATATTGTTTAATAATTGGTTGAATATCATCTGTACCGTCCCAATCGATCTGTATTTAGCTCTAATTTCAGTTAACGTCTAAATTTTATTTTAGAGGAATGATGAAGTAGAAATTTATTAAACGACTACCAAATGTACAATAAAATTGTTTATTAAACTTTTAAATATAAACACAGAATCAATAAGAAATACAATCACAATAGAAATAAGAAATGTAATACAATAAGAAATACAAAATTAATAATAAAGAAAAAATCAATGAGACGGTTGAGGCCGACCAGTTTTTAACAACTTCTGTACTATTGTGCACAATCCAGGATAGAGAACTAATATTGGTTTTTGAAGCCAGAACTCTTGATATCCACGTTTGAATTTTACTTTCAGTTCTTCGTTAGTTGTGAGTTCTAATAGCTCCTCTTCCAAATTTGATGAGCCTCCAGTATCTGTGTTTGCGAAAGGATCTATAACCCAACTTGGTATTTCCATGTTTAAAATATCTTGGAAACGCTCTGTAAAATCAACATGAAGAACTTCCAAGTGGTGGCAGTAAGTAAGTAAATCTTCCGGTTTTGCAGACACTGTTGATAATGTGGGAAAATGGTTGTACTCACTTCTTTTGAATATAAGAAGTTTTCCTGCAAAAGCAGCTATGACGTTTTTAGTTTTAATTAAATTTAAATCATCACCTTGCAATTACAGATTAACTTGATTAAATACTTTAAACAGGTCCGTCAAATAAGCGATGTCATTTTTTGACGCAATCAGGTTTTCGCGCAATTGTTCGTTTTCTTCAAGAAATTCCAACACTGAGTCAAATAGATTGTAAAAACGATTCAGACAAACACCTTTAGAGAGCCAACGTACTTCTGTGTGCAGCAGCAAGCGATTGTAGTCTTCATCATTTTCATTGCAAAGCTTATGAAACAAACGGTCATTCAATGAATTGCTTCTAATGATATTGATTGCTTTAATAACGTTATTGAGGGACGCATGCAGACGTTCATTAAATTTTATTGCAACCAAATGCCGACGGTGAATAATACAATGTACAGCGAGTACATTTGGCACTGCTTTTCTCAAATGTGCCTTATGACGCACGGTCATTGCTGGAGCACCATCAGTAGCAGCAGACAAAATATTGCTAATAGGAATTTCTTTCTCTTGAAAAAATTCTTGCGTGATATTAAATATAGAATGTCCCTTTGTATCAGATTCCAAATTATTAGCAAATAATAACTCTTGATGAATTTTTTCTTCTTTTATAAATCGTACGTATGATAAGAGTAGAGCTTCGTTACTTGGTAGAGTTGATTCATCGAGTTGAATGGAAAATTTGCAAGTCTTTAGGTAATCGTATAATGATATTTCAACGTCATTTGCCATTTCATCTATTCTTCTTTGCACTGAATTATTACTGAGAGGATTTTTTTTAATTATATCAAATGGTATCTTATGATGGGGAACAGTTTTTAATATCTCTTCGACTGCCGGCAAAATTAATTCCTGGCCAATGGTGTGTGGTTTTCCTGACTTTGCGATTAACAATGAATCGTTATATGAGGCTCGTAGCCCATCATCGTCTCGTTTAGAAGACGATGCAAAAAGGTTTGATATAGTTGGCTGTTTTAAATATTGTTTTTCGAGTTCTTGAAAATAGAATATATCTTTGTTCTTCTTATCAGGATGCATTTTATGTAAATGCTCTTGTAGCCTAGAAGGTTTCATAGCTTCATTTGAAAAAACTTTTCGGCAAATTAAACACATAGGTAATGATTTGTTTGTAGAAGATTCCGCAAATCCATATTTTAAATATTCAATACTGTATTGCCGGCAGTTCTTTTTTTATTTAGAAGTAGATTCAGCCATTTTCATACAAAAATTAAATTCTCAATAGATTTATAGATAGTAATGTTTATAAAATGAGACACCACTCACGATTATTTACTACGGCAGAGCTTATGATTCACGACTATATATCGCGGCCAAGCACATACAACTAACTAACAAAAAATTCGTAGAGCTGTTGCTTTTGTACGTTTCATTTCGTGCATGATTCAACTTGTCTGTGTGCGAACATGTCGAAACATGTTATTTTGTATAAACATCGCGCGTTTGCTTATCAACGTGCGAGGACAAGTCATATACTTCTATTCTGAACTAAAAGAAATTATTATAATTATTAGTATTATTATTAATGCTAATTTAAAACTTCTTATTGACCCTTATTAAATCATTTTTATTTCACAATTTCTCTTGACTGCTTATTATTTGCTTCTGAATCCGCTACCGCCCCCCTAAAAGGCTGCAGCGCCCACAGGGGGGCGCTACCGCCCCCGTTGGGAACCAATGGTCTAGATCCTAGTTGTCACCACGTCGATATTTAAAGGATCAGTTTTGGTGTAGTGATAGTAAAGTACTTTTACTACTAATAATCGTTTTAGTAAAAGATTAAATTAATTAAACATTCTTCAAATTAAGTTTAAATATAATTTAAAGGTTAACTTTGATTATTCTGCCCAAATCATAATTGAATTTAAATATGTATCACAAAATATTTAATTTCTTTCTGTTTGGAGAGTAAAAAATATATCACATATATGCTCCTCTATGAAACGCCACTGTCTACTCATATTAATAATTACTTTCCAAACAGACCTACAACTAAAAATATTTGCGTGAACTACTTTCACAAAACCACAATATCATATCTGCTTAATATTTTATGAAAATAAAATAACTCATATCGGCAAAAAATATCTTTTAACATCTCTTGTAATATCAATATGTAGGATTACTAAGGACCAACGATTTTAACGTAATTTGTAACATTTCTAGATTGATATTTAAAGCTGTTTGATATAAAAATATATTTTAAACAAAAGTAAATAGAGCCAATATATGTTCTAATTCTCACATCTAATTTTTCAACAAAATTAATATCAACCTTATTTTTTATGGTAATAAGCCAAACATCACGAGCTGTGCCATCAAAAGAAAGGTAATTCATACTTTGTTTTTTGTTTGTGTAATGTTTTCGACAACATGGCGGTTTTTTGAATTGATGAATGACAAATTTGACTCGGTAGATGCTCCCTTTTTATTTAACCTACAATAACAATTATTATTTATGAAAGCTTCAAGGCAGTTATTTTCTTTGTAGTGGAGTAATGGACGTAATTTGGCATGATTTTTTTATTAATATTAACTTGGTTTTCCGTTTCTTAAATCATTTGTTTAGGGAGGTTAAGTAATCCCAAATTCCCAAATTCAGTTCCAAATCAACAACTTTACTGAAAAAAAAGTAAAGAACATTTTTAAGTAGCTATTTGTAAATTTACCAAGTGTTTATTAATTTCATAATATATGTACAAGTTTTATCCACTTCCAAATTATATTTGTACAAACGTCTAAAAATAAAAAGTATTTGTCACTCTACACAATTCTAAAACCAAACTATACTCGTAAATATCGATCCTCTCGTTCGGTTCAATGAATGTTGTTGAGAAGAGAGGATGATGATACCCTACAGCCATATCTAAGAGCCTTTTATTCGCGTATTTAAAAGTAAAATGTAAACAAAACGTATAGTGATCAATATCTGTGCTAAAAATAGATTTGAATACCAACCAGTACCATTTTATTGGTGTCTTTATACAAAAAGATTTAGTTTTAAATCAATTTGTGAAAAAATATAATTTCACTATTCAAAACATTGTGTTTATTAAATATTTTTCTATCGGCTTTCGACAATCTACAAAAGTGAAGTTTTTGTATTGATATCATGTACTCAATTAGGTTTTTCAGCGAAAATATCGTGCCAAAAAATAGATCCTCTCTTTGATTAAAAAAAAATAGTAAAGTAGTTCCCAATGTTTAGATTTAGAATACCTACTACTTAAATATTGTAACATCCAGATAACTCTTTAAATACTTGTCGAATATTTGTCAGTTAATATTAAAACATGTATTGATTTTGTATTGAATAATATCCAGTAATTATTTGAACAAGATTCGTTTTAGAAAAGTTATGAAGCGGCGTCATCTACCTGTAAAGCTCGGGACTTCTTGACAAATATAATACTATAATCCGCCAACAGAGACTGTCTTTAATTATTTTTTATTATATATTATCATATCATAGCTACAATTAGTTTATACAGACAAATACGACCTTCATTGTATTTTTAAATGAATCTGTAATTTATAACGAAGTATAGATACATATTCAGATCGGTTTCTCATTCAACAACATCTCCATCTATCAAATATTTAGAGAGTTATCATGAATTTCTACTGTAAGGGTTTCAATAGTAATTTGGATAAAAATTGTGCATGAGACAGAAGGACAAGATTTAACTGTTTTTTAATCCTCGTAGATGATTTAAAATTCCTTCTGTCTTATTGAATCCGATAAATTAGAAAAAGGAATTTCTATAAAAAACTCCAAAATTTTGATATAAAAAAATATATTATGTCAAATATTGAGCGTCCCAAAAATTATTAAATATAAAAAAAAACTGTAATCAATGGCCTAACATTGAAACATGACAATCCACTTTATATAAATATAAATCTATATAATATATGGACGATCTATGTCTATTAATGTTAGTATAGTAATAATATAATAAATATAATTAGCTAGTGACAATCTGTATAAATTGGTTGCGTTCGTGATTAGTTACAGCACTCAAAGTAAATAGTATATAGTATTTTCAATACCTATATATGGAATGAGTACATCCTTACTCATTAAACATGTGTCAAATAAAAAAACAACGAAAATATTTATTACTAATTACGACACTAATTTAACGTAACGCATTATATACCTATATTAATATATTATCAAATTCATGATTAATATACAAAATTATTTAAAATTTTAATATAGCAGGAAATTAGAAGAACGTGGCTCCATCTCTCGGAGATATAACGAACGAAAAGAGAAAACCGCTTGCTGTTCCCTACTCTAGTCTCAATAGAGAGAGACAGCTATGTAATACTCGACCTTGAAGATGGGATGTTACCGGGGGACTTATAAAAGTATTTAGTCACCGAATACTACTCGTAGAGTAGTATTCGGTGTATTTAGTAGTTTTCATAAAGTTATTTCACCAATGCCCTAAAAAATATATTCTCATAGGTATTAAAAATACTATAATATATGTACCTCGACGTTTTCACGGTACAAAATATATTATATATAAACTGTTCAATTGACAAATATTTGGCAGTACCTAAATACCTAATATATTAAAACACTTCAAGATTTCCTTCCCTTTGAGGGAGAAGTCGTGTGACTTCAGCCTTACATATTAATTTATACATCTTTCAATATAAAATACTACCTGTGAACAAATATAGTTCTGCAAAAGTGTTGAAAGTTTTGAGTATTTGTGTGTTTTAGTAAGAAGTGAAGAATTCACAATTAGTATTTTCATCAACAAATATATTATATTAACCAACTTTTTTTAAGATGCTATATCATTCCATTTTTTAATTTGTACCGTTAAAAGTTCGATTATTGATTTTGAAATTTTTATCTTTTATATTACGTTCTATCAAAATGAACACTGGTTTGAAGATTATCATGATTTTACTGTTATTTCCGCTGAATTTGTGTAAACTTAATATAGAAGGTGTTAGCTTTAGTGAAAAAAATATGTTTTTGAGAAACACTGGTAACGTATTTAGAAAAAAAGACAAGGCTGCTGGACGGTCTAAAGTCTACATTATAATCATGCAATTTTCTATAAATGAACGTGTTAAATCCGGGTTACTGAGTCCCAGATTGTTGGTTCCCATGAAATGTACACAATTGAAAAATAAATCATTATTGACCACCTACATAGACACAATCGGCTCTCATTGTCCAAATACATTTATTAATACAACTAATATAACCATAACCAAAACAGACAAATGCATAAATAATTCTTCTTCTAAATGAAACCGAGGGTTCTACAATTTTTACTGTGAAGTACATATGAACATGAAGATATGGGACCCACAGGTAATCTGAATACGAGGTTACTAGAAAAGATTGTTGTCTGGTAAGACTAGGACGAAACCGGGTGGAGAGTGATTGATACGTCATCGAGATGATAGAAGCCTTTGTTTGAACACGGTTGTTTATTTGTTTGCACCATTTTTGTGTATTTTTCTTGACTTATTCTCATTTTTGAAGATTATTTGTTGCTAACAGAGGACATATTTGTGAAAACTACAGTTAGCTTTTTAGTAATATAGTAAAAATATTAAGATTTGTGTGTTTACATAGAAGTAATTAAGGTTCGTTCCCCAACACATAGTTACATAATATTGTAAAAGAATGCCACCGAAAAGATAAGTGAATGCCTAAAAATAAGAAAATATGTAGCAAACACTTCCTTTTGTCTGATTATGAAAATGAATTGCAAGCACGTTTATTGAATTATCATCAAAAACATTTAAAAGTAATAAGTAAAAACTATTACTTAGTATTAGTGTTTTTAAATGAAACTCACGGTCTCTAGTTAATTCCACAATATAATACAAGTTATTGAAAATTCTAAAAAATTAACAATTTTTTAGAATTTTCAATAACTTGTATTAAATTGTGGAATTAACTAGAGACCGTGAGTTTCATTTAAAAACACTAATATGAGCATATTCCACGAAGTAAGGGTCGAGACAGTCAATTTTATTACTTAATAGTTAAATTTTTATTTAATCTATTTACAATGTTTTCAAAGTCCTTTCATTTTATTACAATAAAATCATAACTGATAATCTTATTATTTATCAAATATTTTTAGCAATCCCAACATTATTTTTACCTTTGAGTGGTAATGATAAAACAGAATTGTCTGAAAGTGTTTATCGGAAAATTGCTGAAATCAAAATTGGTAGAACCATGTATAGTTCACCCAGCAATGGTTCCAGTAATATTCTCTAATGTTCCATTCACAAGTAAGGATACAGATGATGATATAATAAAAAAAATTGCATTATTAAGGCAAGAAAATGAGGAGCGGAAGAAGAAAATTGCAAAGAGGAAATTTTAAAACTTAAAATATTCAATTTTGAAGAGTTAATAAAGAAATATAATTATGACAAAAACAGTCAGCTGGTAGAAAGAATAAAAGTGGAATTGAAAGATGTTTTATTTCCTAATCATTGGTTGATATTGCATTAAAAAAGAAGTCCAAAGCATGCTGGACACAGGATGAACTCTCTAAAGCTTTTACTCTGAGATATTTCAGTACATGCACATACATCATATACTTAAGACAAACCTTGCATTACCCATTGCCTGAAATATCCACATTGCAACAGTAGGATGCAAATATTAATTTAAGGAATGGAATTTTAGATTATTTTTAACGAATTATAGAAACAGCTCGTAAAACAAAAAGTAATCATTTTAAGGTAGCAGTATTATGTTTTGTTGAAGTAAAAGTATCCTCCTTGTATGAATATGAAATTGTCGGACCACACCAATATATGCAAGTCATAATGATACCTGGATTAATTCAGAACTGGAAACAACCAATTTACATAGGTTTTGACCCAAAAGTGACTAAGGAATTACTAGAAAATGTAATTACTCAATTACAAGAAATAAAATATGAGGTTATTGCTTGTACTTCTGACTGTGGTGGTGGAAATCAATGGTTATGCAAACAAATGAGGATACCATTAGATAAAACTTTCTCAGTCGACTCCATCACAAAAAAACCTGTCAATTTTTTTGCTGATCCTCCCCACTTACTAAAGCTGTTGAGGATGGGTTTTTAGACACTGGATTTATATTAAATGATGGCACAAGAATTCGTAGACTATATTAAAGACTTAATTGACAATACCAAAACAAAAATTAGTTCATGTTTCTAACTGTCACCTTTACATATTAATGTAGAAAAGGCAAAATATAAAACTTGCAGGACAATTATTTTCAAACACAACTGCAACTGCTCTAAAAATGTACCTACCAGGAATCGACAAAAAAATGCTGCTTTGGTGGACGATTTCTTTGAGTTGGTCAATAACTGGTTTGACATATTGAACTCAGCATCAATCTCTTCAAAGATGCCTTATGGGACAAATTTAGAATTGCAAGAGGAGATTTTGGAAAAGATGGCTTCTACTCTAGTTGGACTGAACATGTAATGGCAAGAAGAAATTATAAGTTTTTCAAAACGACATTCTACTTTTCACAAAATATTTACAGGCTTTGTTCAAATTTAATTTCACATCATCTAGTCAGTTGTTATCAATTAAAAAACGTCACTTGAGTATTTATTTTAAATAAGAGCCAAGTCTTATTCATGCCATGAAAAAAGTATTTGGAACCAGATATATCTTAATACACCGACTGAACCAATATTATTTGGAAAACTTTTTCTCTCAGGTAATTGAGAGTTTGTAATCATGAGGTTTACATGATCATCCTTCACTCCTTCACCATTAAATGATAGTTACAGGATCAGAATGATCCTTCTTGGTAAGAATGCTGGGATAGTGTCATCCAAACATTCAAATGAGGAATCTTCTCCAATGCTGCAAGATGATGAATTTTTATTAGCAAGTGTGTTTAAACATGTAAACCTTGGAGACGTTGATATATCTGGAGATATGCAAACTGAATTAATTGAGAAACCAATATTAGATGATGATAGTAAGATTTCAAAGGAGAATCAAAAATGGACGGTTTATAGCTTATATATCTGGATATTTAGCAAAAAAAACCGAAAATGTATATCCGCATCATGGACAATTTACACTTGAAAAAGATAAGGCAGGAAGATTACGTACCTACAGAGCTTGCCTTCATGGCTTCAAATTCTTTCATTCGTAGGATTGACTGAGCCATCAGAACAATATAGTTAGAGCAAGTTACACTCGTGGATAAATATTTTTAAAAGTATCATAAACATGACTTTAAAAATAAAAAGGATATTTAATAAAAGCAGCTAAGTACATATCAAAAAAAGTAATGTATCTACCAAAAGAACTTGTGCTTACATTTAATAGACAAATAATCTTCGTACGCATACAATTTTTAAATATCAGGAAAGAAGAAGAAAAACCTTAAAAAAGAAAGGCGTCACGTATCTTAAATAGAAAAATTGTTAAAAATTGTTAATTAAACATAATCTTATATAGTTACCTACCTAGAGTTTTAATTCCTATAAACTAAAATACCTAATAAAGAATAGGTATTAATCATGTAATTCTTAACGTACTTTGTGTTATAAAATAAATTCACCTCTTCAACACATCAATTCGAATAAAAATTACTAGTCATTTAATCTCTAACTTATTTACAATATTGGATTGCATATTATCATAATTCAATAATTTCATTTCATTAGTTGGCTTTATTTTAATAAAAGTAGATAATTGTAAGTATATATTAGTAAAAGAATTAAATACTTATTTATTTTTGGGTAATCAAAGAACAGCAACTTATAATACGATATTGTTATAATATAATCTGCTTAAATAAGCCTTTGTTTTTAGAAAATTCATCGCCTAATATACCAGTTACCCAACTTTATCTTACGATAAATGACGAAGAAAGTTACAAATTTAAGTCACTTTGCTCCTCTCTTTAGCAACTGTAACTTTGGAAGAGATTTGAACTAATAATCTGGTTGACGTATTCCCGCGTCATAAATGCGGGTATCTGATTGGTCTAGAGTTACCAGACAACCTTGATCTGAATAGACGGTTTCAATGGAAGACATGTTCTGATTGCAGCGATCATTGTCCACCCATCGGTTTATATAGGAACTAATAGCAGCTGACTAATTTTGAAAGGAAGATTATGGAGGGTAGAACTACCCTCCATAAGGAAGATGTACCATAGTTCTTTGACAGCGGTGCCTCGGTTTCCGGCAACGGTATATTTCTTTTCTATTTTTATGGACTTGTTGAGAGAACGAGGACACGTACAGTTGAATTATTGGATCTTTACCCGTGCGTCATTAATATCTGATAACATAACCGACATAATTATTAAGTGGCATCTCTTTCTATTAATAGTGAAGAACTGATCAAAGTCATTTGACGTTTGTCGGTTATGTTATCAGATATTAATGACGCACGGGTAAAGATCCAATAATTCGGCTATATAAGTCTCGTCTAGAGAACGAGTAAACAGGGACACTTCTAATCTTAGTTTTATACCAGTTCTGTGGTTACGTATTATTTTATCTACGATTTTTACCATTGAACGTTGTTTGGTCTCAACTTTATAAGCGTTGGTTTGGTCTGTTATGTTTTTGATACCCGTTTTAAGTCATTGTTAAGAATTTTATTGCTTGCTGCTGTGTTTATTTTATTATCTGATTACTTTTTATTCAGTGTTTTCTATAGTATATTTTTTCAATCAAAAGCAGCTCAAAAAGAATTATACCATTACCGTAATATTAGGCACAGTTGTAAAAGCTCTAAATTACAGATTCCTTTTAAAATTGCAGTAACTTCCATTAGTTCTTTTATAAGCAAATGGGTGGATAAGGGTTGCTGCAACCACAACATGCCTTCTGTTGAATCGGTCTTGTATGTGGATTATCTGTGATTTTGTACAGTAAATTTATAAGAGACAGGGCAACAATAGACTATAACCTCCGCCATCAACAGTCAGCGGGAAATTTAGATTCAAACATTATGCCGTGTTTTGGAAATATATTTGACTATAGGATACTTTCTACTCAGAATATCTTAATATGGAAGTACTGAAAGTGGAAATATTTTGTGTAACTTTTTTTACATTACATATCATTCTACGCAAAATGTATCATTTATTTTTGAAAAAGCCTATACACTCTTTAAATTTCGTTAGATCTGTCTTAAATATATATTTAGGAAAAGAATAAACTGAAATTATAATTTCAGAAAGAGACTGTTATCATCGACATTTTTCTAGCCCTGCGTTAATTTGTGCAAACAATATCGATATTATTTTTTCATATTAATATATTATATATTTACACTCACCTTGCTTCTTTTAAACTTTCCTTAGATGGTTAAGTCAATATGAACGACTGTCCAAATACAAAATGTATATGCACAATTAAAAGTCTACCATCACTATAGATTATTCTACCGAAATGTGAAAAAGCAAACTTTAGCCACAGTTTAAGGCTTAAACTGTGCTTTAGCTATTTACAAAATAAAATGAAACGTTCCAAACTGGATAAAGTCGATAAAGGAGCCGAACAAAAAGTTAAAAACCACGGCACTCAATAAAAAATCGATTGTTAATAACTAACAGCCAATCAAAACTCTGACAAGCATTGTCGCCACTGTCTTGTATAAAGTCGCTCTATAATCTGAATAAATTAGTATACACAATACGCTTTTTTAATGTGGTATATGCAACACAAAATACGCTTTTTAATGTGAGACACATACATTTGGGTAACCAAGTTTTCTGTTTCAGAAGACCGGAAGTAAAAATTTATTTCACTTTATAATTAAGGATAGGAAATAGCAATTTCTAATACGTTTTAAATTTTATTTTCGAAATTCTAAATACGTTAGAACAAATATATCCATATAGATTTTAAAGTAGACATTTCTGTGAGAATGCATTTATGTTTGTATCAAGCACAACGTAATATACATGAATATTTAAGCATACCGTGAACAAATTATTACAATTACTTACCAGGAAAACAATCAAATATGGTTTTAAGTCAATTCTATAGAGTGTTAAAAGGAAGTATGTTTTATTGTATCATCTTAAAATTTCACTTCTATATTATATTTTCATTATTAAATTGAACAATTACTCTTTCCTTTGAAGCACCTCTTCTTTGTTAATTCTTTTCATTGTTGTATTATTTTTTCTGTATCTATGGATTATTTATAATGCAAAAACAGTTGAGAATCTAGCAAATTCTGATAGCAAAATTTGATATAACGAATGTACTTCATAAATAAAAGCAATGAATTAGGAAGGAATTAGGTAATTTTAGAACTTTTTTTATCAAAACACTTTGTAGAATTGGTATTTGTTTGTTTATTAAAACAAGAAATCTTGCGGGCAAGATGTATCTATTTTACATTTAAATTATTAATTGTGGTTGAACTGGTAAACGAAAAAACATATTTTGTTGTGTATTGTCGCCCTTATTTAAATATTTACTTACTTTGGATTTCTTCAGCGATGGGCTTCAACTAAAAGTACCAATATCTATGTCGCTGTGGTAAATCCTCTCAAGCATAATTCTAATTATCCAAATAGATTAAGGGAAAATATCATTGGTGAATATCCAGTGCAAAATGTGTATAGTAGCAAAAATATTATTTTAATAATAAAATCTATTTCAGTATAAATGTGTTATCATATCCGAATTATTTTTGTTATATTAACGCCATAGGTGTACTGTACTATATGTAAAAGAGTAAAACAGAAATATAAAATATGAGTATATTACAAATCTTTTTTTTATCACTGCAATCCTTTCTTCTCCCAGTCCCAAAATAAGTCTAATCAAGCTTTTAAATAATCTTAATAACAGTGATCAATACTGAATTTGATTTTGGCTGAATAGATAAAATGTATTCCGCATTCAGACTGTTTACCAATATCTACTTCACCGCACAATAATGAACTTCAATAAGTACAGAATGAAGATCGTGTCCAAGAAGATTTAAGCACATATCACAACCTGTATTTTGAGTCATTCGAGACCTTCATTTATAAAACGAGACGGGAAAACTTCTTGAGTCAAAAGTCTGCAGCAATGGATTTTTCTTTTTAATGTCAAGGTATCAAAGACCATACAAATTCTAAACAAAAAAGACATTAGGTGAATAATATTTGAAAAACAAAATAATTTACTGTCCATAACATTAAATGGGTAATGGAAGAGTTCCATATTGTTCTTTTCTAAGGCTACTTCTGTATCAGATTTAATATGATCTTCGTTTGCTATTAGCCATTTTATATGCGATATATATTTTTTGATAAATGTTTATGCATTACATAAATCATATAGGTGACTAACACGTACTGGGCCAGTAGGAGAGCCAATTGTACAAATGGAGAATGAGGTTCTACAAAGTAATCATGCTGCCTATGCTCACATACGCCGCCCTGGTCTGGTGACCGAGAGTAACCTTGACCACGGCTAGATCACAACTGGCACGCCTCCAAAGAGTGATCAGTTTGGGGGCAGTGGCTGCGTTGGAGATGATTATTGGACTTCGGCCTCTTCACCATGTGATCAGGTGAGGCCGGGAGGGCACTTCTATCTTTAAACAATGTTATCACCAAAAGTTGATGCAAACTTCATCAGGTAATGTTTTATACGAACGTCTCACGACAGTAAGAATTTGGCTTTCATGCACTTGCGAACTTTGAGATTTTAACATTCACATGTTCATATCGTGCGACGTTGTCACTTGTCCAAGTTGGTGGTTTTGTATTTCGTTTATTAGTTTGAGTTGTGGTTTTCTGTTTGAGTTTTGTTGTTATGATGGATTCTACTGATCGCGTATGGTGCAATGAGTGCCCCGCTGCATTTTTTTCCTGTAAAAAGATCCTTTATGCGCATATTAGAAGAATTCATGATGTAGAGAATCAAGGGAAACCGGAGTCCAGTGCAAAAAAGGAGAAGGTCGATGTAAAATTACATAATTATTCATCTACATCTAGAATATCAAGATTACGATGCTTTGACCTTACTCCTAGTTACCGAACACTGCATATGCAAACTGATCATTCCATCTGCAGGATACTACATTTCATTCCATGGAAGGTACATATATGTTTTTTTTATTCTAGTGATATATGAGTAAACTTTGCAAATGTAAGGATAAAAACTAAACATTCAATTAGTAAATATCTTACAAGGTGAATGTATTTATAGAAACTGACATAGGTACTAAGTTTGATTGTCATGTCACAACAATGCTTTTACCGAGGTTTTTATGTATGTTTTTAAAATAATATTCTATATATTATTATTTCTATTATTTTCAGAATTCCAAAAATAGGAAAATCTTATGCAAGAAGACAGCTATTCCTGTTATAGCCTTGATACTGGAACAAAAGTATTGGCATCAGACATAATAAAACAATATTGCCACCGTTCATATACATATAAACCCAAAGGAAAAAAACATGCATTCACTAAAATCAACTGGATCAAATAAAATGGGAAAGGCTTGCCCATCTCGAATAGAACTATAGGTTAACCTAGTTATATGCTGAAGATGAATCTGAATGTAACATAATATTATTAATAAAATATTGCATTATACAATTTGTGTTATTTCAATATTTCAACAAACATAATTGAAAATCTTACTTAAATAAAAATTTGTTATTGCAAACTGACCCCAGTTTTGAATAAGTAGGTATTATACAGTGTGTTTTTTGTAACGAATACTAGGATTTTAAATGGTAAAGCTCTTAACTTATCTTAGGAACATTTAAATATGCCTTAATTGAGTTGAGAAATGTTATATTTTCAATCAACCTTGAAGCTCAGAAAAAATTATACTTTTCAAATTCCTCGTATCATTTAATTATCTGAAGGTGAGTATTTATGTACGAGATCGTCATAGACGATATTTTAGTTACCTATCCAAACAATAACAAAAATCTTGAAAGGATACCCTCCCCAAGGTTTCCTGTCTACAATGGAGCCGGCAACGTCGCACGATCGGAACATGTGAATTTAAAGATCTCAAAGTGTGCAAGTGCGTGAAAGCCAAATTCTGCTACTGTACTGTAGCCTTGTTTATATATAACGCTACGCGTAGCGTTATATATAAACAAGGACTGTAGCCGCTGTAGCGAGACGCTCGTATGTTTTACGTATATGGATATAAAACACACAGACAAATAAATATGTTTTATATATGGTTAGGCAACACACTATGCCTGTACTCCGTAATCCATCCAGTACTCTGTACAGTAGTTGTCACGTCATGAATTGACGCCATACGTGAAAAACGTAATCAAAGCTACAACGTCCCTTTTTAGCGTGCACGGATTAATGTTCATGTTCAAACAGATTGAAAAGGATCTAAGAAAGAAAAATGTTATAATACATGTAATCATGGAGGAGAAACAGGAAATAAGATACAGTTGGAAAATAAATTAAAGAACATTATTAGTAAAGTGAACAGCACGATTGATGTAAAAACCGATGTAATTGAATTTAGGAGAATTGGTGGAAATAATAAAAAAATATCTGTTTTGGTGGAAATGAAAGATTGGGATAAGAAAATGGATATCCTAAAAAGAAGCAAATAAGTTAAAAGGAACAACAATATACATCAACGAAGATTATCCAAAAGAAATACTACAGCAAAGAAAGAATTTAATCAGATACATGAAAGAGGCAAGAGACAGCGGACAAAGAGTGAAACTGGTTTACAACAGATTGTATATAAATGGGAAAGAGTATAAATTAACAGACTTACAGCAAGGTAGGGGAACAGATAACGAAACCCAGGATGAGAGAAAGAGGTCCGCTAGCATGCGATACCCAGAAGGACGCTCGAAAAAAAATCCACAAAAATGATAAAAACAAATGAAAAAACTGATTAAAACTGGGAGCACGGCAGGAATAAATGAAGATGACCAGGCAAAGAAAAAGGTGAATAGAAATAATACCCAAACTAAAACTAAAAACACGAAAAGGAACAAACGGGGAGAGCCTTCAATTGAAGGGGTTGGTGCAAGAGCCTGCTAAAGGCCAAATTGTTCAAATATCAGATTATGAAATGTTTTGGGCAATAAAGTGCTGCTGCATCGTTTGGTGCAATAGCCGGCTTCAAAAAGTCATAGTAAATAGATTATGTGATCACAAAGCCGCCTTTTGCCCCAAACGAGATAGTTATTCAAAGCCACGTTTGGGTATGTTGGAGGCAAGAATGTGTCATGTACTTCACATAGCTGGTTTTTGCTCCAAACGAAACCTTCACCTAACCTTAAAAATTTGCAAGTGATTTAAGCAGTGGTGCGTTCGGGTGTAGCAATTTCATTTCAAAATATGAGTACTCAGTATGAAGAAAGTGAGGAAGATCCTTTTCATTGTTCAGATAATAGTGATCAAGATCCTGATTATATAGAAAAGCCAGGAAGTAGTGGAAAATCAAAATATAGACCAATTTCACATATTGCCGCTGATGATATTATACCAAGTAGTGATGACGAACAAGGTATGTTTTTACAGTTGCATTTGAAGCAATATCTACTTATTTTATTATAATATTTTAGGCAATAATTCGACAGAAGAAACATCGCTAGAACAAAGATGTAAAAAACGCAAAAAAACTCCATCAAATTGGAAGAGAGGCCAAAGAAAACTGAATAAGAATACGGGAAAAGAGTACGTTAATAGTGCAGGAAGAGTGGTTACAGCAAAAAGACAGGGACCCAGGTGCGAGTGCCATAAAAAAATGTTATGATAAATTCACAGAGTTGGAAAGAGATACAATTTTTAATCAGTATTATCAAATGGCTGACAAACATGTCCTAGATAGCTACTTAGGGTCTTTGATTGTTGCAAAACAGGTGAAACGAAGGCGTCAAGAATCGGATGCTCGTAGAAAACAATATTCATATTACTATTACATCAAAGTTGGAACAAAAAGAGAAAACGTTTGTCGTACCGCTTTCTACAATTTACACGCCATAGGTAGATCACACGTGATGAGAATAGCACAAGTTTGTGCTTCTGGGTGTTTTTTGAAAAAAGACGGCCGTGGTAGCCACCACAATAGACCAAATAAAATATCAGAAGCAACTGTTGCAACTGTCGCGGAACATATTAGAAGCTTCCCAGCAATAAATTCACATTATTCAAGAAATGATAATAAAAAGAAAACTTATCTTCTCGCCGAACTGAATGTAAAAAAAATGCATGAACTGTGTACCTCCAGAAGTATGTACCAGAAGGCTACAGACTCCTCAAAGATAATCAGAAAATAAAACCTAAAGTGTCATACGACTTCTACTATAGATATTTCACAGAACACTTTAATATTTCCTTCGGATATCCACGTAGTGATACGTGTTCCACATGTGACTCTTTCAAAATACAAATAGATTATACCGACAACCCGGAAGAGAAGCAGTCCTTGATTCAACAGAAGGAACTACATTTACGGAAAGCACACGCGTTCTACGATGACCTGAAAGCTAAATCTGCGTTAGCAAAGACGGATGCAACAGTGGATGTTATTTGCTTTGATTATCAGCAGAATTTACCGTTTCCTGTACTGACTACTGGACAAATTTTTTATGCTCGACAAATTTGGGTGTTCAATCAGTGTTTTCATTCCTGCTCCGACAATAAGTCTGTCAACTATATGATCGACGAAACAGTGGCCAAAAGAGGTTGCATTGAGACAGTATCATTCCTTCATCATTTCATTGAGAAATATGTTGATAAAAATGTTACCACTTTATATATTTTCACCGATAACTACGGTGGCCAAAATAAAAATGCTGCTTTGGTGCATTTTTTGATGACCTTAGTTGGCAGCGGTCAATTTCTCAAGGTAATTCATCACTTACCAGAACCCGGCCATAGTTTCTTAGAGTGCGACCTGGATTTCGGTAAAATTGAACAAAGAAAACGTAAAAAAGAGCTCTTGTATGTTCCTGAAGAATGGTATAATTTAGTAGAGAACTGCGGTAAGAATTTTATTGTCGAGAGAGTTTTTCAAAGTATGATATTCGACTTTAAATCTAACCTATAGCCACACTTCAAGAAGTCAGCAGTTGTTAAGAAAAAGCCATTTACACTTTCCAAATACAGGGTATTGTTGTACGATGCTAAAAGTCCTCAACAGGTGTTTGTTGGATACAACCATTCCACTGAATGTTTGATGCCATATGTTTTATTCAAACCTAAAGGTACTATTCCCGATTTAGAGAAAGTACCCCGAGCATATCATGAGAAGTTACCTCTGAAGTATAAAAAATATGACAGCATCATGCCATTGGTTAGAAAGTACGTCCCACCTACACACTTACCATTTTATGACAGCATCAAACGAGGGGAAGAGCAGGACAGCAACAGCGATTCCGAGTAGCCAGTAACTTCACACCCAAGTTTTGTTTCACTTCAAATGTATAGGAGATTATGCTGATATTTTTAATAAAGTTTCATTTGGAAATTAATGTAGTTTTTTTGTTTCTTGTCCTGTTTTTCCACCATTTTGGTAGCAAAAAAGTGCTATGTGAGTACTTCCGACGAATTTATAAAAAAATCAATTAATGTAGGTATGTCAGGACATTATTGATGCCTGGCCAGCTGGAAGAAATTTCGAGAGAAATGAAAATATATAATATAGATATTCTGGCTCTACAAGAAATAAGATGGAAAGAGGAGGGTGGAATAGAGAAGAAAAACTACACATTTTACTATTCAGGAGAAAAGCAACAAGGACGAAATGGAACAGGACTTTTAGTAGCTCAAAACCTTGGAGCTAAAATAATAGAATTTAAAGCAATTAATGGAAGATTTTCACTCATAAGAATTAAACGTAAGCAAGCTAACATAACTATTAACAATGCATACGCAACCTCGGAAAATGAGGAAGAAAACAAAAAAAACCAATTCTACGAACTGTTAGAAGAAATTGCTCTTGAAGTACCGGCAAATTATATGCTGATGCTAATTGGAGACTTCAATACAAAGATCGGGAAGTTGGAATAAATAAAGGAAGTACCTGGAAAAGAAACTATTCATGAATACACTAATAATAACGGAAGTAGACTCTGTGGATTGGCAGCAGCAATTAATACTTTCATTGTAAGCACGAGACATAAAGACAAGAAAGACCATACAATAATCTGGATGAGGCCAGTAACGATAGAAGGAAACCAAATAGACCAGGTTTTGATATCCAAAAAATGGAATAAAATTATACAAGATGTCAGGTCATACAGGGGAGCCAATGCAGATTCAGACCATATTTTAGTAATATCCAAATTCTAATTGACAATAATAAAGACCAACCAGACACACAACATCAAAAAACGATGGAACATAGACAAATTTAAATCACAAACGAGTAAGGCACGATATGTGGAGACAATAGATGAAAAGATAGAAACCGTCAATGGAAATAATACGAAGTACTATAGAAAAACATAAAAGAAAGCATTATTAGTGCTGCAGATCAATCACTAGGGCCATTTACATTAAAAGCAAGTAATGAGGAAGTATGATGAAGAATGCAATAATAAAGTTAGGACAAAGGATCATGCAAGATGGAACTGGCTAAAAACAAAAAGAGAAGAAGATCTACAAACATAAAGAAATTAAAGAAGGAAGCAAATAAATACTGTATAAACAAAAAAAGACATAGACATGCAAATGGAAGATCTAGAGAGCAATTGCAGGGACAGTGGAAGATTATTCGGATACATAAAATCACAAAACAAAAGAAATAAAGTACCTGTAAAAATAGACAAAAAAGATTGGACACATTACTTCAAAGAGATGTTTAAAAACAGGGAAGAAAATATAGAGGACGCAAGCGAGGGCCGTGAGAGAGGATTAGAAGAACCTCCAACATATGAAGAGTTCAAGGAAATAATTATTCAACTGAAACAAAAAAGGGCCCCAGGTCCTGATCAGATCGTGAACGAATTAATAAAGACTGAAGGAAAAAAATTACTAAAAACAACAAACAACAAGTGTTGCTTCATATGTCAAAATTAGAAAAAACCTTTCACCTTGCCATTTAAAAAATATAACGATAATTGAGTACATGAATAAAGCATTATCTTAAATACTTTTCATTATTATCTGTGTTTGCATTACTTAATAATTTACAATATATCATTACAATGCAAATTATTTTAATAAAATAATTAATTCTGCTAAATATTCAGATATTTTTATTAAAAAACTTATTCTTAAATATAACTTATAAATCACAGTTTTCTTGGATATTTCCAGTTTTTGACTGTGACAAAAAGGCTAAATGTCCCTTTGGACATCTATTAGCATAATGTCCTTTAGTACCACATTTATAACAAGTAACATCTTCGAGTCTTTTTGGTAGCATCTTTTGTAAATATGAATTTTGAGCAGCTATTTCAGGAGTCATTTCAGGTCCTTTTTCTTTATCATCAGTTTGAATAAATTGTACTTTAGTAGGATCAACCATTTTGTTACAATGAATAGCTTTGTGACCATGTTCTCCACAAAAATGACAAATAATAACAGGTGTTTTCTTCTGTTCTTTCTGTTGGTCTGGAGGTGCTGGAAGCTCGAATCGTGGATGCATATATTTACATGTAGGTCCATCTGGGCAAAATCCAGCTAAATAATTAGTACACAATACTCTTCTCACATGTCTATGTCTACAATGTGGACCGTGTCTACAGAAACCGCGATCGTACCAAGGACAATCCTTGATCTTACTTTCAGGATCAATGTGTAGAAAGGGACATTCCTTATTATGACAGGCATTGAATCTCGAATAAAAATAACATTCAGGCATCTTCGTCATATCATATTCGTGCAAGAACTCACACTGATCTCCTTTTTTGCACAGTCCTCTTAACCAATGTTTACAAACAATTGTCCTGTCGCCTCTAACATGCCTGAATGGACATTGAGTGCCTTTAGAACAGCCACTAGGTGCTGTGAAAAACAAGCAAACCGCCGCTGTAGATTCTAAGAAAAAAAGGCATTGTTAAATTAGATCAATAAACATCTGAAAAACAAAAATAACTTACTGTCCATGCCATTAAATGGTAATGGAAGAGCTCCATATTGTTCTTCTAAGGCTACTTCTATATCAAATTTAATATGATCTACGTTTGATATTATACACTCCATTTTATATGTGCGAATATATTTTTTTGTTAAATGTTTGACAATAATTATTCTAAAACCATCCGAGGTTATATATTCTATGAACGAATATATGCGAATGTGTCACCAATGACAGTATGTCATTGTTGTCATCATCGACAAATATTTCTTATTAACTAGAATATGCAACATAATTTACATTTGTATGTTTAGGGTCACATAAAATCACAAGTAGCGTAACATATCTTTTAATGATAATAGTATATTATATACCGCGGGACTGAAGTAGTACATTTAATCCTGAAGGTAAAGTTACCTGAAGGATTAAATGTACTTCAGTCGCAAGGTATATACGATACTTTTCGTACTTCCGGTATGATTTTATTAATTATTTCAATAATTTCAATCAGTTTTTTCTCTCTTCAACTCATTTAATAAACTGTCTTTAAAATAAGTTACCATAGTAACATTGCGTTGTGACAGTTATAATTTAGAAACTAATAATATCTAAGCTTCAATATTTGTAATATCACATCTTCTTCTTTTTTCTATAAACATATATTAAGCCAATCACAAGTTAGGTTACTTCTTGGTCTAGCCAAAAATATAACTACTAAACATCAGGTAGGCATAAAATGAAATGTAACTTCTGTCATTCTGACGATGATATTGATTTATCGAAACAATTGTCAATTTTTTAGAATTTTCAATAACTTGTATTATATTGTGGAATTAACTAGAGACCTTGAGTTTCATTTAAAAACACTAATAGAAACATTGTCATTACTAGTGTCATTGTAAATTTGAATATTAACGTTAATTACATTCTAATTAATTATATTTTTCAATAAAATATCCCTTAAATTCGTTTGTTTGTGATTTAATCGTTCCGGGAGTTTCGTCAATATTTAATCCCGGAGGGATTAAATGTGACACTTTAGTACCTGTCACAAGGGAGTGAAGTTGTCACTTTAGGCCCGGAAGTACGAAAAATAATTTATTACGTTGGTGACTTGGGGCGACTGAAACCCTTGTTGATATATACGATATTGCGTAGCGTTATATATAAACAAGGCTAAAACTAAAACAACAATGTATGGAGAGTAGAGACCAGGGAAATAATCTGATATGGGAAAAAAGTCGAGTGTCCAGATGTGCGCTATATATAACAGTTCAAAAGCTGACCACAATGGCGCTCGTGTAAACACAGGGTAGGGTGCGAACAACGTTTATAAACGTTGGGGTGTGAATGTATCAAAATAATTTAGGAAATCTAATATCAATGAATTGTTATGAGAAAACGTGAAGAGTGATTTAATTTCGGTAATTTTTAATAATATATCCTTAGTGATTTTTTAATATTTATACGAGGACTGTCCAATAAGTTTTGATTATTTTATGGTTATACGAGGATTGTCGAATGCGTTTTGATTGTTTTATACTTATACGAGGACTGCACAATAAATTTTGATACTTTTATGATTATACGAGTGCTGTCCAATAAGTTTTGATTATTTTATTCTGATACGAGGACTGCTCAATAAATTTTAATACTGATATGATTAAACGAGGACTGTCCAATACATTTTGATTATTTTATACTTATACGAGGAGTGTCCAATAAATTTCGATTATTTCATACTTATACGGTGACTTCCCAATAAATGTTGATACTTTTATGATTATACGAGGACTGTCCAATAAGTTTTGATTATTTTATGCTGATACGAGGACTGTCCAATAAATTTTGATTTTTAATACTTATACAAGGACTGCCCAATAAGTTTTGATTATTTTATGCTGATACGAGGACTGTGAAAGTGAAACTTCTAATGCTGAAAAAAGAGTTAAAAAGAAAAAGAAATTGTGAACGTCAAAGTGTAAAACTCTATGCAATAGCTTTACCGCGGCAGTCTCCGAGTGCCACACGTCTTTTTTTATGAAGTATTTACTTTATTAACGATTGTTCTTTTTTATATTTTTTCAGACAATCAACGCATTTACATTTTTAATTCATATAATTTCCTTGTTGATTTAATTTTTCCTATTATAATGAACTTTTAGCGCTAGTATTAACTCCATGCAGATAACCCACATCTACTTGACGCACATCACAAAATACATCAGAGTGATGAGGTCATCTTGTTAGGGCTGATCAGTGTCTACTTTCCAAACAAAGTTTGTTGATTGTGTGATTTGCGTATCTTGTGACTTTTAAAAATTATTTTTACAAAGTGGATTTTTTTATGTAAGTATGTTTTAAAATAAAAGTGCGGTAATCTACGTTTGAACATCATATAAATAAACTACAATAAAATTCATATACAGTATATTTTAAAAAGGGAGCTTATATTTCTCCAAATTTTAGAATATGATAACAAAACCCGATTTGCGGAATTTCTACAAATATAAATAATATGCAAGAACACTTACGGTTATAAAAATAACAAAATAGCTACTAAACACGAATTTAAAAAACTTTCATATAACACTATTAACGCTGTCAAAAGTTTGTATGGAAACTAACCCCTAACCTGCCTTAACAAGATGGCCGATGTACGTCACACTCCGGTCGTCTATTCTCCATGTCTACCACTGGGTGTATTCCAATGAACTGGAGTGCAGTTCATTTTGGTCCGAAATCTCACCAGTGGTTGTGGTTGTGACATCATGAATTCGACGCCATACAGCTGGTTATATTGCACTTGTGAGAAAAGTGTGACGTAGGACTATTTCGGCGGGTGTTTCAATTATTTGAAACAAACACGACCCGTTTTACACGAGAACTATTTTCAATACGCTGTGTCTAGGTACACGCTAACTTCTAGTTAACCTAGTCATATTGTTCACAAATTCTGTTGATAAATAGAGAACTTCACAATCAGAATTTGATAATTATTCTTCAAATTCTGCCTATTGAAGCTGCTTCCGAGTCGACCGTTTTTAGCTTGTCATAAGTTTTTACCCGTATCCGTATTGGGAGTTACGTTCACGTAAAGAAGTGGTCAAGAAAACCTTTTTAGCAGATAACGTATCGTTTCGTGCTAAAACCAGGATGGTCAAAGCACTATTCTTTGGTAAAAATAAAAAAATAAAACGAACTTTGTGGTTATAATCAAACCAAACCAATATCAAAGAAACCCTTTAAAATAGCACTAATAGCACAGAATACTGATTTTGGTCGGGATACGGATACGTTTACGTATATGGAGAAGGGGCGTAACAATCCGTTCAACGCATCGTATCGGTTGAGCCGTAACGGGTCTACACATGCGCAGTTCGTTACGGATAAGGATAGGTGAGAAATTTAAGACAAGCTAAAAGTACCTAATTACTAACAGGCTGAACGCTAACCGAATTCACAGATCATATAAGTCATATAACTACTATTAAAAAAAGACCAAATTGTTGCAGTGGACGTGTATGCGCGCCGTTAGCAGAGAACCTCTTTTAAACGCTAAACAGTAAACACACATAAAAACATAGATATACTACTTTGCATACTCCGCAAAGAAAACCGGCATAAGTAACCTATAAATAAAAATGAAAGTTGGCATGATTTTAGCGTGTAGGCGTGTATCAAGAAAGCATTAATTCGTTCATGCTAAAAAGTGACGTTGTATTTTTGATTACGTTTCACGTGTACACAATTTTTAGATTTCCGTACAAGTTAGCGTGTACCTAGACAGGGCGTTTTAAATATGATATGAAATATATGTTGCCACTTTAGTTATAACCATAAAGGTAATACCAAATTTATATAAGAATATGCCTTTATTAAATAAAATTCAAGTATTAATAATTAATTTTAAAAGCTATTACTCAAGTGCATAAATTAATATGACTTTTTTTATTTGCATAACTTTTTAACAAATTTTCAATTAAACTTCTAATTTAATTTTTTCTGCTACTAAATAGACTTTGTAAACATGGCAAAGCAGTGGAAGTGTCCGCAAGTGAGCTTAGATTGCGACTGGATGTTTGGGGCAAGAAAAAATCAAAACAAACATATCTATTTTATTTGTTAATCTGGAGGTTTTTTCCAGGTACGTAAGTATGAAGTATAATTGTGGCAAAGAAACCTCCGTATATAAAGGTTATCTATGTATGTACATGACATTTGCTCCATAGAATTATGTACAACTACGAGGGTGGTCCACTCAGTAACAAACGTACTGAAATAAAAAAAAGGTTTGTTCCAGCTGAAGTAAATACCGTTTTTGTAGGGTACAATCTCAGTAACACCCTTGAGTACAATAATCAAGTGTAATACAGCAAATTTGATGCCAATTACAAAAATTTATTATATTCAGTAATCGGCATCAGATCAACTGGATTTTTATCATACATGTACCTTTTTGTGTCAATTGGAACAGACCTATAATAAACTAGCAGAAAACAATTATTTTTACTAAATACAAAATTTGGTGGTAAATTCACTATTTTTCTAGGGAATCGACATTTATTTAACATAACATGGTACATGCTTTTCAATACCATTTATGTAGACAAGAGATATATGGGGACCCAGTCTTCATACTTCATAGCTGGGAACAGGTGGTAGCAACCCTGAAGAGTTAGATTATTGTGCAATGGTCAACATTATAGTAAATTTGATAAAAAAATATAGTAGATTACAAAAAATAATCATCACATTGAATGTTAATAAATCATTTTTATGAAATTGTTGAATTGAAAGATCAATTTAAAATCAGCAGATTACTGAAAATATGATTACTAACTCATGATTGGTTCAGATAAAATGTCTAGTATAAAGTTTTTGGAACTTAACGTATTAAAGTGAAAAATTTGTTTATTCAGTCTAAAAACGGTTCATAAGAATTATAGTAGATTTAAGGATATTGTAAATGCAATATGATATATAGTAAAAAGGAGTGAAATTATAATGTGTACTATAATTATAGAATGATTGCTAACATTGGGTGCGCCAAATACAGAGGATAAAATATTCCCATCCAAGAGCTCTTGAATACAATTCACCATTTGAAGTTGGGGAGAAACAAAACCTTGTCGCTAAGTTTTATGTCTCGCATCTGAATGTTTTCGCCAATGGAACATTGAAATCAAACACTCTAACATTTAAATGACGTTTTATTAATAAAGAAACAAACTATGCATTCATGAATACATTAACATGTGCTCAAAGGTACAAATCTTCCATCGTTGATTAGGTTATTGGTCTTACATATAATGCATATAACAGCCAATAATAAATCTACCACAGCTAGTTGCATACTTTGTGTAAGAACACTGACGCCATATGTTACTTTCTGGACAACTCTCTTAAATTTTGGAATTGTTTGTAAATAAAAAACAGTAACGATTGTAATTTTGTTATTTATTCAATAAATATACAATAATCAAATATTATAATTTAATTTTTCTGGCATTTAATTTATTTTTTTCTTTTGTGGTACTTTGAACTTTTTTATTGATATGACTCTGAGCCTCCTCCTGCAGCTGCGTAAAGAATTGTTTAGAACTAATCTTTTTACCACTTTGTTCCATCTACAACAAATAATAATACATTTTATAACAAATAAATATATTACAGATTTTTTCTGACCTTTTTAGTATTTCTGTGTTTAAGAACAGCATTAGTATCTTTTTGTTTTCCATTAGACAGCATATTTTTACTGATAAGAAGATGGTGTTTCTTCTGCTTAATCTTCTTTTTCCTCCTTTCTCTCTTTTTGTCAGTTTTAGTTTTTTCACTATCACCTAAAAGACAAACATTTAAAAACATTTATGTACTTTCATTTGAAAAAACTTACCTAGAATATCTCCTTTCGGTTTATTTTTAATCTCTTCCGGAGCCAGAAGAGACGCTTCATTTGCAGCAACTGGAGCTACTTCTTCCATAGTAATAGCTGGTAAATTATTAACTATTCTCAGTTCTGGTAGAGCAGGTTTCGGGGTGAAATGGAAGTTTGAAAGAGCATCTAATTTGTTGAATAGGTCTCGCATCATAATTTTTATTTCTTTATGTAACGCTGGTTCTTCTTCTTCTTTATCGGCATTTCCAGGATCTAAAAAAAGGAAAGTTTATTTCATATATTTTAACCCGTAACTACAGACGTGCTAATTAAGTGTGACCCCTGTATTGAAAAAGGTCGTCTTCATCTTTTGCTGTAACGATCTGTATATTTTTAAGAAAGTTGAGGATAAACAACAGCCCTGTCTTGGTGGTTTGAATGGGAGAGCTCCAATCAGTTTTTATATAATAGTGAATGTAATTTTATATTGTAAATATTTACCTAAAGCAGCTTGTTGTTCAAGATATTCCTTTTCATAGATCTGGGCTAATGAATGTTTGCTTTTCTCTTGGTCCAAAGTGAGTTTCTTTTTGTATTCTAATGGAGTTTCAACGGGTTTTTCCTTTCGAACGACACTATCGAAAGCTTTATCTTTGATTCGTTGCCTTATTATAGAATCTAGTTGCATAGTAGTGTTTTCTGTTATTACCGGAGCTAAAATAAAAATAATAATTATAAAATGTTAGTTATTACAATTTAAATAAACGTACCTGGCCTGGAAGTCATGTCGAATTCTAAAATTTCCTCTAATAGCGAATTGTGTGGTCTGTTCTCTGCTAAAATTTCTCCTTTCAACGCCCATGGTTTTTCACTAATTGCATTTTCTTCTAGTTCTTCAATTTTCTTCTCAAGTCTTTCTTGTCGCAATTCCAATGTTGACTTTTGCTCTTGACGATTTGGCATTTCTTCATCGGCGTCGTTTTCCTCATCAATGTCCATTTGTTCAAAAAATTTATTTCTTTTCGTTTTTTTCTGTCCTTCAGGGTTGCTAGCCCTGAAGAAATCTTTAAATTTTGCTGTACGACTCTTGTCATTTTCTTCATCTGATTCTGCTTCAAAAAGATCTATACTATCTAAAAAAGGTATTTTTAAAAAAATTTAGTGTTTACAAAACAATGATTATACCTTCGTCATCATCTGATTCAGAATCTTCCTCTTCTTTCGTAGATTTTTTTCCTACAGGCTGTTCCTTTTTTTCTTCTGTTTTCAAAAAATTTTCCATTTCATCTAACTTAAAAAATTCGTCATCTACAATAGATTTTTTCTTAGAAGTGAAATTTTCTTCTATCTCTTTACTTGAAGAATTCAATTCATTTTCAGTATGGCTATCAATATCGTCACAGTCTTGTTTATCTAAAAGTTCATTTGTTATGGATACATCTGATTGATCATCTGATTCTTCATCAATTTTATCCTCATCTTCACTTTCTTCCTCTTCCTCCTGTTCTAAACTGTCTACATTGGAAAATACTAACTTGTCTTTATTTATTATTAATTTGGGAATATTATGTATGGATTTTGTAAGGACACTGTTGTTTTGTAGTTCAATCTCTTGCCAAATTTGTTCAATATCAAAATTTTTAATATGTAATTTTGGCAATCCATTTGAATTTGACAATTTCTTTTCTTGTTTCTTTAGAAAATCATAAAAATCTTTTAATCTTGTCTTTATTGATTCGGGGAGAGTCTCATCAGCACTGAAACAAATTTACACCTGATATACCATCACTTCACAATGCAGCAGCTAGCTCAACTAATAAAAACACAATAAAAATCTTCCAACTCTTCTACAGAAGTGAACTAAGACATGAAAATCAATTGATACCGTTAAATCATGTGCTTTTTATGTCTATGACACACAAAAGTAATTATTCACAAGTTATCATAAATAATTCTCCTATTCTAATAAAATATAAAGTCAAATATCTTAGTTCTCATCTGGATGAAATATTAACATTAACATAAAAGCAAAGAGGAAGCAATTGGACACAAAGATTGAAGACATAATTTGTTCCAAGTTTAACTATATACCAGTTCAGACAGATAGAATTCTGTGCAAATAACAGAAATTAGCTGGTCAACTACCTGACCAACCCTCTACAAGTAAATAAAACTACAAATATGACGGAAAGATATGTAAAATAAATTCCATATAACTATTAATGCATAGTAGGTGGCTAAACTAATTAAAATATTCTCTATTATTCAATTATTAAAGTAAATTTGCAAATAAAGTTTAAAAAGAAATAATACTTTCTGTGTGTACTTACTTTAAAAACTTCTCTGGTTTGTGTGTTAGCTGTTGAAAATCGTTGAAAAATATTTCTAAATCATTCATTGTGCTAAAGCATTTATAAATAAATTTTGCTCACGAAATAATAATTTTTTCAGAATCCCATTTGTTCATAAATACCCTTTTTTGTGTGTAAAAGAAAGGATTATATTAAAAATTAAATTTCTATCATATATTGATATTCATCACTTTTATTAAATTTGTCTAGGGCTGTTAATTTTGGATAAAACTCAGCTCATAGATAAATTTAATACTAAAGTAGATTATACCCAGTGTTAAGGAGGTTTTTGGCTCATGATTAAAATATTTTATATTTTGATTGTTTAAATAACAGTTGTTTTGCAGATTTTATAATAAACCAAATTAGATTCAATTGATAATTACTTAGTGGGAAGTTACAATATTGTCACCAAAACAAACTTTTTCGAGAAAAGCACGTGTTTCACTAGTAACGTCAAAGATCAATTGTCAAAACGCGTTGACTTTGACATTATGTGGTATTTGTGGTCACAGATCTCTTGTTCTATTCGTAAGGTCTATTAAAAAACTTAGAGTTAACGCTCCCGTTGCAGTTGCCGTTGTTAGTATCAATTTATAAACCTGACGTTTGATGTTCGCCGCCGTTGTGTTCAGGGTAGATACTCTTTATCTTTAATACCTCTTTCTACTTCTACAATGATTTCTTGAGTCAATGTCATGAAGAACATTATTGTCATCCATATCGAAATTCATTCTTCACAAATCAATAAAAATAAATCTTAATCAACGTAAATCAGCTACCCAGGTTTTAATAACATACAAGTCGATTCTTGCCAAACGACCAGGCTTTTGATTGGTTAATATGCGAACGGCACGAACAGCGAACTGCAAAACTTAAAACTTCGTTATGTCTGCACATCAGGCCCCCTATTCTGTAACTCAAGCGAGAGCTCGTGCACGAGTTCTCTCTCACAATTTAACGTTACTGCGCATGCCACTCTCCTAAATATCATAAATCCGTATTCTCTAAGGTAGGAGAGTGCTCACATACTCCTATGCGACTACTCTACTAGGTAAAAGCAGGGGAGTAAGAGAGCGGACTTGCGCATATCTTTAGTCACAGAATAAATATAAATAAGAGGCCAATAAAATGATGACAAGGACCGTTTTATTTTTGTTCTTTAACTAAACCTCAAAAATCAAAGATTAATCATAATCAACGAGTTTTCTATGTTGAATGTTGTTGGATTGTTGTAATTAAAACAGTAAACAGGTTTAATTTTAATTGAACAAGTGGTTGAGTTCACACTACAGACTTAGTTTTTAGTTGTTATTTATTTTTAGAGAAGAGTTAACACTTTAGTTTTTGTGGTTTTTAATTTGGCGTAAATTTTCCATTACGCAATTCTGTATGATTGTTCATAAATTCTATTAACAACGTTTTTTGTGCTTTACACAACATTATTATCGCCTTTTTTGAATATAGTAAATAACTAATACACAAAACTGAAATATACACACAACTCAAATCACCCACAAATAACAACGCTGGACAACAACAGAATCTAAAAATATTTCTTCGTTTCTTATCCTCATATAACCTAAAGTACATTTAAACTACTAAATAGTAGGTCAAAACTGGCCGTTTCATTTGGCAATGCTGAGCTAAATGTAGTGGAGTCGCCGATTCATCGTGAATACGGTTTTAAGAATTATGTGAGTGAGGAGAGAGAGAGTACTCATACCAATGAATAGTCGTGCACGATCTCTCGCTTGAGTTACAGAATAGGGACCCAGGGAACATCACGCTCAACGGCGAACGGTAACAGCAACGGAGAATATAAATGCGCAAATGTGAAAGTAGCTTTTTAACTTTCAACGGCAAGTTTATAAATAGGCACATATATTTTGGAGCTAGACTTAAATTACTAAAAAGTAAAGTAATCCAAAGAATTAGTAATGGTTTTAATTTAAATGAGAATGATAAACGATGTCATATAAACCATTGTGATAAAACGGCGCTAAACACCTTTATAGCAGGATGTACTGGCGTCATTAAAAATAATATGTACTGTTACAATTTGTGCGTTCTTTTTGACTGAGATCTCAGATCACTTCAGTTAAGGTGATCTGAGATAAAGTGATGTGAGTAAGCACCAAAAAGAACGACATCTCAATTGAAGCGCGCGATCTGTCGATAGATTTAAACTATACGACAGATTCGTATCAGCATCTAATAATGTTAATTAATGTCAAATGTATCCATAATTTGTAACAAAAGAAAAATAGATTATGTGTGTTTATTATTTATATGTCAATGGTTAAAATCTTAGATAACCTTGGTTAAAACTACATATAAACCAAGCAAATCAAATATTTCTTCATCCCCTCCACTTTATTTCCGACTCAATTCCAACTGATACCCCCTTACAACACATTCAGCATCGGTGAAGGGGGAGGAAAAATCTCAGCTCACTTAAAGTGAGTAAAACAAAAAGAACGCTCACATTACTGATGTGGGCTGAGATTAACTGAGATCTCAGTCAAAAAGAACGCACCTAAATCGCACGTAATTCTCGCAACCCCAAACCACAACTCCAACTCGAGACGCCTGAAGAGTTGGCAATCCTGTTATTAACGTCGCCGTGAAGTTCCGGTTCCCGCTCATCGATGTCGCTGTACGAATAGATTACCTCCTTTTAATCGTAAGCTTTTAAATGTATCGTTTACACACAAATGTAATATTACATTTGAAAGCCTATTCTCTTGTGTGACTATGACAAGACTAAAGCATATGCCTCACTATTTGATATTTGTGTGTAAACGATACATTTAAAAGATTGCTCTCCTGAGTGTGGCGTTTTAAATTATATTTAGATGAAAACGCTTTTAAACATACAGAAAGTATATATATTATTTGTCTATGTCTTTTATTTACACTTTCAGCAATATATAACTATTACTTCTATGTAGGATCATGGATATGAAGAGTGAAGGGTACTATATTGTTAAACAAACAGTATGTCTATGTTTTTTGGTAGTATGAGATTTTGTAACAAATATATGTAAGGTAGTAGCAAAGAATACATATGGTTGGTGTATTCTTTGGTAGTAGGGTAGAGATAAAGAGTCATCTGTGTATACGCTAGTTGAGTATCTTTGGCGCGCAGCGCTTGCGCTGCCTACCGGATTTTTTTTTAAATTCAGGGATTGTACGAGTAGGAGCCTGTATGCAAACAAATGAAAAACATGACTTTTCTAATCGTTTTTTTCAACAAGTCGGGAGGGTTGTTTCTAATCAAAAATGGTTGTTACAATAAAAGTTGGGTTCCAATCAGTCGATACAGGCATTTTTAGGTCAAAAAGCCTATCGAAAGGCAAAAAGCTTTTAGAAAGCTTCCACGTAAGTGAGGTACATGAAAATATTGGGGAAAACAATTCTCGCGAAATTATTGGTGAAGTTTTACGAGAAACACCTGGTGCTACGAGTACTAAAAATGCTGAGAATGTTTATAAAGTTAAAATACAGGTAATTATATGGTTATATTATGTTATATATTATAAAAATAGAAAAAAGTATAAGCAAACATTTGAATTCTTTAGTCTATTTCTTCGATTATTTTTCATCAGTGAGTTTTGTATTTTAATTGTAATATATTTACATTAATTACAATATTTACATTTTAGTTAAAACAAAATAGAACGACTGAAAACACGATATGCAACTGCAAAGGACGCCTGGGATACTGCAAGCACGCGGCAGCAGTTTGTATATACGTAAACACAGAGAATGCTCATTCCAAAACGAATGAACCTATGATTTGGAATAAGCCTTCCGATAAACAGCTGGAAAAGTATAAAAAAGGCTGCAGAGTTAAGACTCTTTTTTTGATACTGTTCTTTTGAAAATCTTCAGAATTTCAACAACAGAAACAGATCTTCTCACAACTTCTTTGCTTGCAGTGCTGGCTTAAGTGATTATTCTGATTGTAGTTTGCGTAGAAACATTGTTGTTGTCCTTTGAACAAAATAAAATAGTAAAGTTCTCTCTTTCATTATGATCAAAAACTGGATCGGTCTGGATACCAATTTCCTTCGTTTTTTCATCGAAGCAAATAAATAGTTCTGAAAAAGAAATTTAAATTACTCTCGAGTATAATTATTTTATTTTATTCAAATGTGTTACTCAAAGTATGACTTACCGTCAACAAATTCATCATCAACATTCTCATCAGCTTTATTTATAACAGAAATACTTTCTTCTTTTTTCTTATTGCGAGCAATTAACGTTTCAGCTTTACTCGGATTAATCTTTTGTCCATATATTTCTGGAAAGATTGTTGGGTTGTAGGACACTTTTCTTGGATCATTAGATTTTTCTCCTCCTTCAAAATGTGCACTACAAATTCTGCTCCAGTCCTTCGGCTCCCAAATCATATTTTTATTTTTCTCACTAAAACACACATATACACTGAATTAATAAAGTTCTATTCAAGGTCGGAAAAATAATATGTAGGATCACTTAAGGATGAATTTTCAGACACAAAGATAACCTATAATTACTTGACACTGAAAAATTTAATTTTCATATTTATACTCGATAACATAATTTGTCATTTTAATCTGTACAATTATTTTATAAGTATATATACAAATGAATGTTAACTTACTGTACACGACGAACAGCAATGATCCATTTCTTTTTTCGTTCTTTGTCATATGGCCGAGAAGGTAATTTATAAAACTGCAGCTCCGGATTTGCACGCTCTGAGTGTGAACACCCAACAACACAACAATAACGATTTGCACGTCTACTATTTTTAATAAACAATTCTCTATTTGGGCAATCCACTTTGCCCGTACGGTATACGGCGAGACAGCTGATACAAATACAATCCTGAAACCTAAATACTTCGCCACGAGGCGGCGCTCACCGCGGTACTACACTAGCGTATACCGTTGAAATACATTAAATTAGGGTGACGCCACATTAGCACCAGGGTAGATTTTAAAGAAAACAACATAGACAAATAAACATATTATTTGATTTGTCTTTGGAAAACAACATAAATTATTACAGTAAAAGTTAACATCAAGAAATCAACAAATAAATGCGTTAGTTGGCTAAAAAAATATAAAAATGAACAATCATTAATAAAGTAAATTTTTCATAAAAAATTATGTTGGTTGGAAATATAACACAGACTGAGGCAAATATTTTTTTCTGATTTAGATTTTCGCCCACTTGAAAAACTTTACACAATGCAAATTTTACTCATAATTCTTCAATTATTCACAAAGTTTTTATAAAATTGAACAATAAAAACTCAGCAAGGGCTTTATTCAAAGTTCACGAAATTAAATCACTCTTCATGTTTTCTTATAACAACTATCTGAGGTTATATTTACTAAATTGTTTTGCTACACTCACACCATACCCTGTATATATACGAGCGCGTTTTTGAACTGTTATTTACAGCGTACAGCTGGATACTTTTTCAACTTTTTTCCGATGATTCTGCTACGGTGCGTTCCACTCGACGCTCATAAGATTCCTTTTGCCGTCCACATGCATGACGAATATGACGATCACGGTCGTGATTTAACATTCGTAATTCATTTCTGATCTACTCAATTATTGTATCGAATTATAGGAAGTTATAAATTATCTACATATAAAAGAGAAATTTTGGAGTAAAATCTAGGTATGAAGTGAATGAAAATGTACAGTGTTATTTACTTGAAACGGCTTTTGAATTCTTCATTTTATTAACGATGAATTACATTCTCATAAAATTTAATCTTTCGACCCTTACTACGTGGAATCTACTCATGTTACTTTTTTAAATGAAACTGACAGTTTCTAAATAATTCCACAATACACTGTTAGTTTCATTTAACAAAATAAATTATTTAAATACGTCACTAAAATTAAATTTTATATTTTAAAAGCCATTCCATCTGGGTTTATGATTGCAAGTGAAACGGGAGAAATCGTGATCATGAATCTTGTGAGGGTCAGTGGAACGCACCCCTTAGTCTCAGAAGAAAGAAACACACTTTTTATTCAATGAGAAACACAGACAAATAGAATTCTTTTCTGTTCTATGTCGTCCATGACCAACGTTCTATACGCACCGCCATCTGTTAATAAAACGTTGAATTTATAGTTATAGATAGAAAATTTAATAAAGGAACAATTTTGTTTTAAAACTAATCATAAATATAATAATTTCATTATTTACCTAAATATATTTTCAAATGTAAAATAAAAAATCAATAAACTTTTTTTAAATAATCCTGAAACAAGAAAAAACTTATTAAAAAAAATAGGAATCTATCAAAAATTTTGACAGACTGCAACGCCATTTGCAGTTATACGTATCTAGACAAGGTAAAACAGTAACCGAGTAGTTTGTAATAAATAGTTACCTAGTTTATCAATCTGAAAATAATCAAAAATGAAAACATATAGTCGAAAGAAAACAGGCGCTATAGGGCCAGACAGTGAAGAAGTCATCATAGATTTGAATGAAATCTGCAGACTATGTATGAATAAGGAAGATGAACTGATGCCAATCTATACCAACGATGATGCTGTTCCTCTTACACTTAAAATTATGGCCTGTGTCGCCCTTGTGGTAAGTTTTAAAATTCTAACCTATGAATACACTTGAGTAATTCAAAAAAATTGATTAATTTTTTACATTATTAATTATCTAAATGGTAGAGAATATTATATTTAAATTCATTATAACATCAAATAATATTCTTTGATCAGATGTTATATTATAAATGTTTTTATTAAATTATTTCTACATCAAAACACACAGTGGGGCATAGTGTAAGGCCTAAAAGACAAAATTAATTAATTTTTTTTTAAATGGCTCAAATGTACTAAAAACCAATAACTTCATCAGATTGAACATTTTTTTATTAGTAATATAAATAAATGCAAAATTCAAAAAACCAAAAGAATTACTAAGTTTTTTAAAAACCTTGACAATTTTCCACTGTACCCAAGGTATGGGGCAAAATTGAAAAAGCGAACCATACTAAAAATCAAACAAACTAGTAGAATATGATTTTTCTATGCCTAAGCTTCACATGAATGGATAGACGACCCACAATTTCCTCCAGATAGACAGCACCGTTATCGGGGCTTCTGGAAACACATAGATGATGTACTTTTGTCAATACTGACGCATAAAAGAAACATGAACTGTGTCTTCATCTTTAAACAGAATTTCGGCCACAATTTTTTTTCTGTTAACCATTTAGATTTTGAAGTTCTACAAATAGATAATAATTTTCTTTAACTTCTTGCAATGTTACTTTTTCAGTTGACTGCTGTTCCACAGAATTAATCACATTATCATTATCTGAAGAAACATTAATCAGTTCGTCATAAGATGATTCAGGTGTTGTAAAATCATTATTCTCAAACTTTCTTTGTCTATTTTTTCATTTGAAAACATTTGGAACCAATTTTCTTTCACAGGTTTTGTCCTTGTCTTAATTTTATGAGTAGATGCTTTGAGTTTGTCTAGATTTGGAATAGTCAATACCAGCCAGTCCTGTTGCGGTATTAAAATTGTTGTGAATTCTATTATTTTGTGCATATTCAAAAGATAAAGCTCTAAAATCTCATCTAGTCTAACCAAAAAGTTTACTTTCCATTAAGAGAATATAATTGTCCAATTTACGCTCTTGATTTCCAGTAAAAATGTGCCTATAATGCCGTAAGGACTTCTTAAATGCATTAACTGCTGTTTTTCCTGATATAACTCTTCTGTGAATCGTGCCGACAGCTACATTGTATTTTTCAACAGCCTTTATATATCCACATTTTCCATTTCCAATATTTCTCATAGATCTGTTCAAGAATGCTGATTGAATTTATTTTTGTTAACACGAACCATCAATTTCAGTTTAGATGTAGATACATACATAATAAATGGTCAGGAATAAAGTGAAAAATGTTCCACTTTGTCCCATTTGATGATTTCCACCATTTCTATTTTGCATAAAATCCAGTATAAAAAATAATCACACTGAATATTGAAGGTTATGTATTCTCACTGTTCACAAATATGTTGCATCATTTACTAAACATAAGGAAATGCATTTACAAGCAAGTAAAATAATTGGCTTATTTTTTACCAGGTTATATTATAATTTTCCAGTAATTAAATAATTTTACTTCATAAACAAAACATTAAATTAGGCAAATTAATATTTTCCATATAGGAAACTAGTGAATTGAAGTATCTTATGACATAAATATCTAGATGGCGCCTCTTATACTACTCATAAAATTTAAATTCCACTTTACCTCACATTCCCCTATTTCACGAAAAAAGTATTTAAAACAGGTTTATGAAGGAGATGGTCTTCCAGACAAAATTTGTCGTCCTTGTAAATATCAGTTAGAGAAATCTTACCATTTTCGGAAAAGATGTGAAAACTCAGATCTAAAACTACGACTTCACCTGCGAGATCTTCCTGAAGATGAGTACGAGAAAGAAGACTGCAATATGCAGACAGAAGAAAACGATGTTGAAATGAATCAGGAAGAAGTTACTGAACACACCGAAGAAGAACCTAGTACAGAGCAAGATTTAGTAGGTATGGCTTTCGTTTTATTGAAATCTGGAATCAAACGTTATTTTTATCATATGTTGTAGGGGTTACTAAAGTGGCGTACATCCAACAGGAACAAGAACCTGAGCAAGACCCAGAAAGTATAACTCTCCCTAAGGAAACTGACGATTTAGATAAAGAAAACTGTACATTAAACACAAATTTATTATTAAAAAATGAAAATGAAACTTATGCCGAGGAAGTTCAAGATAATATATACCAACTCGATGAAAATGATCAGAACTATTTAGCAGAAACCAACATAGATGTTATTGCAGATGCAGTAAAAGCTACTTTAGCCCATCAAGCAGGTAAATAAATTCTAAATTTTATTAAGTTGGACAAACTAATTTGTTGACGTAGGATTAAATTTGGGAGGTCCAGTACAAATGAAGCTGAATCAGTCTGAAGGTAAATCCACCCAAGTAGAAGTAACAACAGAAGACGGTTCTATCATCGTAATGGAACTGCTAACTGAAGAAGCAGCTGAATCGGTACGACCGCATTCCTATGAACCAGAAGTGAATTCAGATGGAGAAGCCCGTATTTTCCAATGTCCCAACTGCCCAAAATCGTTCTCAAGAAGGATTCAATTAAAAAGACACGCCTCAGTGCATATGCAACAGAAAGGTTAGTAATTTTTGAAAATGTAGATTTACAGATCAGTTTTTTGTAAAATAATTGTAAGTCGAGTGTTTATCTATTGATACAATTTGTAAATTATGACTTTATATATGAACATAAGCCATTATTTGAAACATTTTAGTACCAAATATTCAAGAGATTGATTGTTGATAGGTGTAAATAATTGCAACGGTTTTATTTAATTATATAGTATATAAGAGAGTTGAAATGAATCTTAGCACTAAATTAAAATGTGCAGACCCACACTATTGATCACTGGTACAAAGATGTTGAATTAAAACATGAAAATAACTCTCTTGATTATGATAGATGTTACCTCATATTAAATAAAAGATTTAACTTTTGTGTGGTAACAATTTATTTTAACAAAAACAAAGACAAACTAAGAAAAGGTTTGAAATTAAAAAAAAACTAATTTTAATCAAATAAATGTGAAGTCATTTTGATTTAACTATTTTCAGGATTCAGTTGTGGTATTTGTGAAAAGTGGTTCCCGTCCCGTTCTGCATTGGTTCGTCATGAACGAAGCCACACTGGTGAACGACCATTCCAATGCGAGGCTTGCCAAAAGAGCTTTGCACAGAAGGAAATTCTTTATAGGTATTTATCTTATATTGTCCCTTAAGTTCAACTATTTATTTATTTCTTTTTTCAGGCACTTGATGACCCACACTGGCCAAAAACCGTATACTTGTCCTCATTGCAATAAAGGTTTCGCACAAAAAGAACCTTTACGTATCCATATGCGAACCCACATCTCTACAAATCCAGACGATCTGGAGTTACACTATTGTTCGCTTTGTCCGAAAGTTTTTTGTCACGCTTCTGGACTCAGCCGGCATTTGATCACTCACACTGGTAAAATGTTCAAATGTTCGGGTTGCGACAAGTCTTTCACTGATAAAAGCTCGTTGAAAAGGCATTTTGTGCTATCTGGTCACGGTGATTAGATTGGATTTTAAGATGGAGTCATTATTAATGTTTGGATATATGAGAGTATCTCTCGTATTGCTTAAGCTGTGGATTGAAATTAAGGAAAATATTTTATTTTATTAACTGTCCAGAATAAATGTTTTTTTTTTATTTATTAAAACGAAATAAAATATAAAAGAGTGTATTTTCTTATTATGCCATGTCCTAATTACTATACTGACGACGACTCCTTTTGGACTGCAATTAAGAATAGTTGAGACAAAACTACAGTCGATCAAATTGACCTTTACTCTGACGTCACTAATAATAGACATGATTAAACACAAACTTTATACATTCCACCCTTTTCTACTGTCACAACAGCCCACTTTTTATTGAGACTTAGCTGTTATATGAATAGAAAGAAGAGTATATAAACGAAGTACTTAAAACCTTTAACTAGTTTAAAAATCTATGCATAAAAAAGAATTATGGACCTTTCTAAACTCCATAATGGTCTCGCGACAATGAATATAGAAACTTTCAATTATGGGTAACATTGCACACCCTATTGTTGTTACAATGAAACCAAATTAGAAAGTTATCTCAAGTCGAGATCTCAAGTGTCGACCTTAATATAATGAAAGATTTTTTACGACATTGGTTTTCTTTTCAGTAATTGTCGGTAGAAAAATGATCACTAAACTTTTTCTCCCCCAGTAACAAAAAGACGAAAACTCGAGCAAAAGTGATCAGTAAGAAAAATTATATCTGATGAGTCAGTAGTAGTGAAAATATATTGTCCAAATCGGACGCATTTCACAGTGTAAAAAATATCTAACTCAGTGAATCTCTACGGTCAGAATAAAACTCCAAATTAATCGATGTCAAAGTTCCCCAGGAACTTTTTGGAATGTTCCAACCCGGGAAGGCACCGCCAGAGTGCTTCTCTTTCGGTTTCCTGTTTCTTCCGAAAGTCTTGTAGAAGCATTTTGCTACACCACAGAAAGGCTCCGGGCCAATAAAGGGCATTTGTGCTCCTTTCCTGGCAAGTGTATTGGCCTCTTCGTTTCCCGAGTGGCCAGGAACCCAGACTAAAGAGACCCTGTTATTCTTGCCTAATTCATCAAGTTTTCTTCGGCACTCCCATGCCAACTTTGAGTCAATGACATGGGAGCTCAATGCTTTGAAAGCTGCTTGACTATCAGAATGGATCGGTATGTCACATTTCTGGTAGCTTCTTTCTAGGTTCATTTCCACGCATCTTTCTATAGCCTCAAAGACGCTCGGGAAGGAGCCTAACGATAATGAGTATCTGGTGCCAGGCCCAAATTATCCAGCGCCTGCTCCAATGGTGGTTTTTGAACCATCCGTATGCCATCTAATGGTTTTTTCTTTGAGAGTTTGGGTGGTGTATTCCCTTTCCCAGTCTCTCCTCGTATTTAGCATCGTGGTGAAATTCTTTTCGATGCTTACTTTCATGATCATTTCGTCACTGGGAAGATTCGCTAATGAGATGTATCTTGTCAGAGAGGATCAAGCTCCCTGATTTTTAATACTCCCATTGCTTGAATCTTCCTTAGATATTCTAAGAATTGCTTATTGGGCAGATCTTTCTATCACCAGATGTAGAGGTGTGGGATCTTTAATGATCTCAAGTGTCCTAGCTGGACACGTTCTCATAGCTCAAGTGATGCACACACAGGCAAGTCTTTGAACTTTGTCGAGGGTCTTCCTCGTGCTGTACTGACTTGCTTTTGTGTGCCAAACTATTCCCCATACGTAATTGCTGGTCTCACAATCATGGTGTACATCCATCGCAGTATTGTTGGGTTACAGCCCCACCTCTTACCAGCTAGATTTCTGCACGCCATCAAAGCTCTTATTGCTTTACTAGCAGTTATTTTAACATGCTTATTCCACAGAAGCTTTTACTGTCAAGGGTTATACCTAGATACGAGGTCTGACAATTAAGTAATGCGACCGATTTTTTTTCTCGGCCTGTGGTAACACTGCGAATCTGTAACTCAGCTACCGTAATAGCAGATCCCTACTCTCTCGATTGAGACCTTGACGACTCTCGTACGATCATTTCTTCACCAGCTGTTCAGTGATTTGTAACAACACGCGAGTAGTGCATGTCACGAAAATGGAAGAGAGAAATTTAGAGCAACGGTGCGCAACAAAATTTTGTGGGAAACTCGGCGAAACCGCGACAGAAACTTATGAAAAAGTACTTAAAATGTATGGTAGTGATGCCCTAAGTCGTAGTCAGGTGTTTCGGTGGCATGCCGATTTTAAAAATGGCCGTGAGAGCGTCAAAGACGAAGCGCGGAGCGGAAGGCCAATTCAAGTGCGAACCGACACGAATGCGCAGCCCGTGCGCACCCTTATTCGTCAAGACCGGCGACTAACCATTCGAATGTTGGCTGACGAGTTGAATATTAACCGGGAAACAGTTAGAAAGATTTTAACCGAAGATTTCGCCATGAAAAAGCTGTGTGCGAAGATGGTACCGAAGAACCTTTCAGATGAGCAAAAAGCCCACCGATTGAACATTGCTCAAGATCTTCTCGAGCAGGTTGAAAGTGATCCAACTCTTCTCGATCGAGTTATTACTGGTGATGAAAGTTGGTTTTTTCAATATGACCCCGAAACTAAACGACAAAGCCAACAGTGGCTATCCCCTGGGGCGCCAAGGCCAAAGAAGGCGAGAATGAGCAAGTCCAAGGTGAAAACCATGTTGATTTGCTTCTTCGACAGCAAAGGGGTGGTTCACAAAGAGTTCGTACCACCTGGACAGACCGTAAATCAAGTATTCTACCGCGATGTACTCGAAAGATTACGAAAAAGGGTGCTCAGAGTGCGTCCAGAGATCGCGAAGACTTGGGTTCTGCATCACGACAATGCTCCCTGTCACACTGCGTTTAGTGTCTCTCAGTTTTTGGTGTCTAAAGGCATCGCAACGTTACCGCAACCGCCCTATTCACCGGACATGTCACCCTGCGACTTTTTCCTATTTCCCCACATGAAAACATTCGTCAAGGGTCGACATTTTGACTCCGTTGAAGATATCCAAGAATCTGTGACGAGGGTACTAGGAGAGGTGCCGCAAGAACTGTTCCAGAATTGTTACGAAAACTGGAAAACTCGCTGGAATAAGTGTATAGGTGCGGGAGGGGACTACTTTGAAGGGGATCGCATTGATGTACCTTAATTTTTAAATATACTCGATTTTTTAATATTGTAGCATTACTTAATTGTCAGACCTCGTATTTAACCTCTGATATCCATTCTATGATTTCCCCGTTTAAGGATATGGGTTTCATGGCTGGAAGTGTTCTTTTCCGGATAAATGGAATTACTATGGTCTTGCTTGGGTTAATGTTTAGCCCCACTGACAAGCACCATTGCTCAATTATTCTGAGGACCTTTTGTAATAAATCACACAAGGTGCTCTCGAACTTGCCTCTGACTATTAAAACAATGTCATCGGCGTAGCCCATACATTCGAAGCCAAGCTCCGTTAGCCTGTAGAGCAACTCATCTACTACGAGGCTCCATAGAAGGGGAGATATCACTCCCCCTTGATGTGTTCCCCGAGTGGCGTTAACTGAGGTGGTTTGATTCCCCACCTGTGTCTCAGCTATCCTCGTTGTCAACAACTCATACATCCATTTTACAATGGTTTCATTCACTCCTCGCCTTTTTAGTGCTTCTTTGACAGACACATGAGTTGTGTTGTCAAAGGACCCTGATATATCCAGGAATGCGAACATTGCGATTTCTTTGTTGTTCAGAGTTCTCTGGATGACTTCGGTCAGCTGATACAGAGCCGTCTCAGTTGATCGACTCTCTCTGTAGGCATGCTGACATTTATGAAGTGGTATATTCTCCAGGTTCTTTGTTCTTATGTAGTTATCCACTATTTTCTCCATCGATTTGAGTAGAAACGATGTTAGACAGATGGGTCTAAAAGATCGGGGATCAGTCCCATCTTTTTCCCTATTTTTGATATGAAGGTTACCCTTGCCCTTCTCCATTTTCTAGGTATTAGACCCACTGCTAGACTGCTTCTTGTAATCTTCAGCAGGTGAGGAAGAATCTCCTCTATCCCTTGTTGTAGGAGTGCTGGAAATATTCCATCCACTCCTGGTGATTTATATGGTTGAAAGGTACTTATTGCCCATTCCAGCCGTTGTCTGGTAAATATTTTCTTAGCAATGTCCCAATTTTACTTGCGGGATTGTTTGGTGTAGTTCATTGCTATTTTGGTGCTTGTTGCTGGTTCACTACCTGGGAAGTGGGTTTTAAGAAGAAGAATCGATCGTTCCTCTTCACCTTCCGTGTATGATCCGTCTGGCTTTTTCAGCGACATTGTGGGGTTAGTTCCCCCATTTGCCATGACCTTTTGTAGTCTGGCCGCTGAGTGAGTGGAAGTTATCTTTTCACAAGAGGCTTGAAAATTAAGCCTTTTGGCCTTCCTAATCTCTTTATTGTACTGAGTAAGCTTCTCAGTGTACCTCTGCCAATTGCCGTCGCGTTTTTGGCTCTATTACAGAGCCGACGGACCTCTCTTTTCTGATGTTTGACAGGTCCTCAGGTTGTTTCTATATATTTTATTTTATTTCAACGTTTACAAAGATCAAAGTTAGTTAGCAAATATACAGTTGAATTATTGGATCTTTACCCGTGCGTCAGTAATATCTGATAACATAGCCGACAAATGTCAAATTATTTTGTTCTGTTCTTCACTATTAATAGAAAGAAAGCCACTTAATAATTATGTCGCTTATGTTATTAGATATTAATGACGCACGGGTAAATATCCAATAATTCAACTGTATTTTATGCGTTAATCTGAGGTTTTTATTCATTTCGCCTGGTTGTTGGGTATGACATCATGTAAGAGGTCAATTTGATGGAGAGTATATTATATTATTACTGTAACCAGAGTTTGTGTCAAATTCCAAAGTATCTAAATTATGTTTAACGAAAATTTTTGCTTACTAATATATTTTCTAGTGTTTATGAATGGTTATAATTGCAAAATAATTGATATTGTATTTTTCTTATTAATTATTGAAAGTAAAACGAGTATGTAATTAAACTAAAAGCTATTAATTAATTATCGTATGCTAGAAAATCTGACAACAACGCGGCCAGCTAAGATGTGAATTTTATGACAAAATCTAGGTTTATTCAAAACCTGATGTAAGGTTATCTATGATCTGATGATTACTTGATTGAAATCGAACCAGAGCGATTTATCTCAAAATAAAATAATGACAGTAGAGGTAGAGGTATCATCATTTTTCTCTATTGATCTATAAATTAAAAATATGGACAATAATAAATTCTCAACTCTATTTATATATTATTTTAGTTATCACCTGTCAAACTGCTTAAATAAAGTGTAGAGTGATTAATTTTGACTTTCATCAATATATTTTTTTTGTAATTTAATAGCTTTACTTTTGTAAAACAAAAATAAACGAAATAATAATGAGAAAAGTTTGTGGAATGAAAAGTTGTTCAAGTCATAAAATACTCTAAACTTTTTCATACGCTGACTCTGTTCTCGGTCCCGCTAATTTCTCACAATTGACTTCGAAAATTAATTTCAAATACCTATTTGTCAAAAAGCAACGGTAACGACAGATTCGTTTAGCGTAAGTACACAGAATCCAGCTTCAAAAAATAAGCTACTTTTTATTTGAGTTCAGTTAAACATATCGTATTTCTCTACTTTATTTTAAATAATACTATTTCCGGCATAAACAACTCTGACACTTCTGACACCACAGAGGATCTGATAAGAACTAGAAAATTACTTATTAATCAATAGTTGTAATACATACAAAATAATAATAAATAAATAGTTTAAAAACATAACATGGTGTCAGGTGAAAACACGCGAATAAGAAAAGACAAAACTATAAAGTAAAATTTAGGTCAATAACCCTAAAAGGACAGTGTCAACAACAAAGAAACTGGGTACAAGTAAGTACCTACTATATAGATAATAAGAAAAATGTCAACGTTTAAACCACCAAATGCTCTGGTGTTTGACCAACACACGGCACAAAATTACACAAAATTCATGAATAGTTTCAAAATATACATGAAAGCATCTGGCCATGACAATAAAGATGATGAAACAAAAATAGCTATATTTTTAAATATTGCTGGTGAGGATGCTCAGGAGGTCTTCCAAACGTTAACATTTGATAATGAAGGAGATGAAAACAAATATGATAGAGTCATAGAAAAGTTTGAAAACCACTGCATGCCTTTTCAAAATGAAACGTTTGATAGATTTAAGTTTAATACACGATGTCAACAGGAGGGAGAAGACTTCGATAATTTTTTGATAGCAATAAAAAAGCTAGCAAAGTCATGCAATTTTGGAATGTTGCATGATTCCTTAGTAAGAGACAGAGTAGTCGCTGGAATATTAGACGCAGAGGTGCAAGAAAGGCTTTTTAGGGTGAGAAAATTAACTCTGAGTCAGGCTGAAGATATCTGTAGAGCCGCAGAAGCAAGTAAGAAGCAAGTCCAAAACATCAGAGGAAACTCAACACAGGTTGATGCAGTTAAAAAATATAGTCAAGCTTGTTCCAGCACAAGTGCATATGAGTGTTTTAGATGCAAAACAAAACATGGTCCTAGGAGCTGTCCCGCCTTTGGTAAGACTTGTGCAGTATGCAAAAAACCAAATCATTTTGCAGTAGGTTGTAAAAACAGACAGCAAAATAAAGGTAAGAAACATACTAATAATAAAAAGAAAATGCATGAGGTTGAAAAGAGTGAGGCAGACGATACTACGGGTGACGAAGAATTTGATACACCGTACTTGGACTCCGTGACATTAGATCATGTGAAATTTAAGAACAAAAGAAAAGATATGTGGACTGAGAATGTTTTAATAAATAATAAGTTTATTTCTTTTAAGGTAGATACTGGAGCAAATTGTAATTGTTTACCTCTTAAGTTTGTTAAAAAATTGGGGGTAGAAAACAAAATAATAAAAAACAGCCTATCATTAAACACATACGGCAATAATAAAATTAAAGCTATTGGGTATGTAATACTACATTGTATGATAAAAGAAAAAGTTTGTAAGATTAAGTTTATTGTGGTTGACTGTGACAGTATACCTATCTTGGGACTAAACACCTGTTCTCAGCTTGAGTTAGTAAAACAAATAGATTCGCTAAATAATAAAAAACAACAGTTTTTAAGTAAAAACTCTGAGGTTTTTGAGGGTACCGGAAAAGTACCTTATAAATATAAAATAATCTCAAAACAAAATGCAGTCCTTTACTCAAGTAGTTGCAGAAGAGTGCCAGAAACACTAAAAACAGCACTAGATGATCTTGAAAGAAGGGAGATTATTTCCAAGATAGAGCAACCAACAGAATGGGTCAATAATATAGTAATTGTACAAAAGCCATCAGGAGCGTTGAGAATTTGCCTCGATCCATTACATTTGAATAAGTTTGTTTGTTTAGATCAATATCCGATACCCACTGTTGATGAACTTAGTTTGAAATTAAGAGGTAAAAACATCTTTACTGTTTTAGATTTAAAAGAAGGATTTTATCATGTCCCTCTAGATAATGAGAGCCGGAAACTTTGCACGTTTATCACTCCTTTTGGAAAATATTGTTTCAATCGGTTGCCTTTTGGACTCAATGTTAGTCCGGAGGTTTTTCAAAGAATTAATGAAAAAATTTTTGGGGATTTACCCATTGGCATTTATTTTGATGATTTTATAATTGGGGGAACAGATGAAGTGGAACATGATAAAATCTTAAATGAAGTTATTAGTAGAGCCATGAAATTTGGTATAAAGTTTAATAAGTTAAAGGTACAATACAAAATTTCTGAAGTTTCCTATGTAGGTCAAATCTTTTCTGCTGACGGAATCAGGCCTGATCCTGATTATGTCAAAGCTATTTTGGAGCTTGAAGAACCGACCAACAAAAAAGAGCTGCTAAGGATTCTGGGTATGTTAAATTATCTCTCAAAGTATTTGCCCAAATTATCTGAATTACTATTTCCTTTAAGAAACCTTATTAAACAGAATGTAGAGTTTAGTTGGTCAAAAGATCTTTCCCTTACATTTTTAAAAATTAAGAAATTGGTTTCAGAAATAACTACCTTGTCTATTTTTGATCCTAAGTTACCATTAGAAATACAAACTGATGCTAGTCAAAATGGTATTGGGGCTTGTCTTATGCAGCAAGGTAAACCAATTGCATTTTGTTCTAGAAGTCTTACTGAAACGGAGTCTCGTTGGGCTCAGATTGAAAAGGAATATTTAGCGATTTCTTATAGTCTATCAAAATTTCATCAATTTGTGTTTGGCAGGCATGTCACCGTAAAAAGTGATCATAAACCTTTAGTAGCCATTCATAAAAAAGATATTTACAAAGTTTCTTCTAGGCTTCAAAGACTTAAGTTGAAACTGCTTAAGTATAATTTCACTGTAGAATATCTTCCAGGAAAGCTTATGTACATTGCTGACCTTTTATCTAGGTCATTTATCAAATCAAGTGTCGAAGATGATCCCGAAATGAAAGAAATTGTACATTCTCTTGAACTTGACTTACCTATCTCTATTGAGCGGCTTCTTGAATTGAAAAATGTTACTTCTAAAGATTCAGTTTTATCGAAAATTATTGAATTCTGTGAGTATGGTTGGCCAGATGATAAAAAGTCAATTACAAATCCAGAGATCAGATCATTTTTCAATCTTAGAGAAAGTTTGTATGTTCATCAAGGTCTAGTTTTTCATGATTATCGTCTAGTTGTTCCAGATAAGTTGCGACTCAAAATGTTATCAAAACTACATGTGGGTCATTTTGGAATCGAGAAATCTAAAGCCAGAGCAAGAAAACTGTTTTACTGGCCTGGGTTGTCACGAGATGTTCATGATTTTGTATCAAAATGTAAAACTTGTTTGAAATATAGTAAAGGTGTTGTAAAAGAGCCACTTATGCAGCATGAAAGACCAAATGTTCCTTTTCTTAAAGTAGCAGCCGATATTTTAACTTATGCAGGAAAAGACTATTTGTCAGTAGTGGATTATTATAGTAACTGGCTTGAGTTGATTCCCTTGGACAGTAAAAATGCTACAGAAATAATTTTAAAATTAAAATGTGTCTTTGCTACTCATGGCATTCCATCTACTATCATTTCAGACAATGTTCGTTTAACAGCAAAGAGTTCAAAGATTTTGCTAAGAACTGGGAAATTACTTCAATCACAACAAGTCCCAGATATCCCAGGTCTAATGGACTTGCAGAAAGATCTGTTGCTATTTGTAAAGATATTCTAAAGAAATGCCATGACTCTGGAGATGATCTGTATCAAGCACTACTTGAATATAGGACATCTCCTCTAACGGGTATTGGTGTTTCACCATCTGAACTGCTAAACAATCGCTTACTAAGATCAACATTACCCATTTCTAAGAAGCTACTAACAGACTTACCCGACATTGACCAAGAAAAAATTAGTGAGAAAAGATCTAAAGCTAAAGAGTACCATGACAAGAGTGCAAAACATCGAAAGTCATTCAATAAGGGCCAAAGTGTAATGATAAAGAAGGGTAGTTTCTGGGTTCCAGGTGAAGTAGTAGATACACACTCTACGCCGCGTTCATTTTTAGTTAGAGAAAATCTAGACAGGGTAGTAAGAAGAAATTCGTCATTTTTAAAGAATAACCCTAACCCAGTGTCTCTTAAACACTCCTGTCTTGAATCTACTAATAATGACACTCAAAGTTTAATATCAAATTATGTACCTAGCGCGGAAGAAACAAGTGAAAGCGATAAAATCAAAGAATCAATGTCAGGTGATAAAAATGAAAATCAGAAAAATGTTAAACATCCCATCTCTCCTACTGAGGATGATACTTCCGGATGTGATACTTATATAACACGGTCAGGGCGATGTGTGAATAAACCCTTAAGGTTTAGAGAATAAGCATCTATTGTGTTCTGTGTTTAATATTGATGATTGTAAGTTTATGTTTAGTAACCATTTCTCATTAGATTTTGAAACCTGAATTTTTGTTAGTTGTAGTAGTCTTTATGTTGTCATTCATATGTAATATGTTCCTTTCTTCGTTATGTTGTCATTCATATGTAATATGTTCCTTTCTGAAGGAAAGGGAGATGTTACATATAGATCAATAGTTGTTCTATGTGTGATCTTCTAAACCAGTGACAGATGGCTGCTAGGTTATGTGGTTAGGAGGCCTATTGAAGAAAGAGAAGAGGAGGCGGCAAAAAACAATGTCAGAGGATCTGATAAGAACTAGAAAATTACTTATTAATCAATAGTTGTAATACATACAAAATAATAATAAATAAATAGTTTAAAAACATAACACCATTAATCAAATGACACTTTTAATATCAATTATTTTTCTTAAACCTACGGTTAAGTAGGTACTATTTTTTTAATCCCAGTCGAAATAGTGGTGTTTTATTTTTCACGTTAAGCCCCAAATTTAATATTGGATGTACATTCATATAAAATCTTTAGTCGTTGTTAGATACACTTTTCAGACGCTGATTACCACGCCATCTACACTTCACATTGCAAACCAGATATTCAAATATTCAACTGTATCGTTGCCATAAGTAAAAACGAATGAGCCTTTCACAAATTGACATTTTCACATTCATTTTTCCGTGCTGTAATTCTGTCAATTAATATAATGTCTTTGACGCCAAGCGTGATAGAAGTTATAAAAACCCAATACAAGAGTGCTCAACTGATCACATTTGCTGATCGTGTAGTTTCCGTCAGATGTCTCGGCGCTTAGCATTGACTGAACTTAAACAATAGAAGTATCTCATTTTATAAAAGAAAAAGTAATTTATAAGTATTACTCAGTAATAATTTTTATCATAATCAATATATTGTGCTAATTCAACATTATTGATTATATTTTGATTGAGTTAGAAACTGGTAAAATAATATTGAGATAGGGCAACGCTGATGTTTTCAACTTTCAAATATCTCGTGATATGGTTGTATTCTATTCTATTATTTAAAGTAAATTTTCTGTTCATACCAGAGTAATTACACCCCTTAAAAATTTATAATAGTACGACATTGTCTAGTGTAATCATATTTAAATAAACACCAAAGGAATCCCTAAAAATTTTATTATATCTGCGCTTATGGAAGAAATTCAATGCTATTCACCATATGCTTTTGAACTCTGCGGTTATTTTTGACATACATTTTTGTAAATTCTTTATTTTGACCGTGACCTCTAAGAGTGTCCGAAGGAGATATAAAAAAGTTGTCCTTTGTTCTGTCTAGCTGAATATAGATGGCGGCATGTTATGTGTCACTTGTCAAACGTCCTAGCGGTTGATTCATGAACAATTTCCAACATTTAGCTGATTCTTGACAATTTGTCACGATAAAGTTGTCTCGTGTCGTGTGTGTAAAGGGTGTGTGCCCGAATAATATCGCGTGTGAAACTTCATGTGGTGGATAAAAGCTCGTAAACCCTTCAGCTAATTAATTTCCGGTAAGTGTAAACACATCATTTGAAGTTTAAATACAAGAATTCAGTACAGCATTAACGCCATAATGTCATAAACCGGCTATTAAAATTAGGTACAACGGAATTCTACCTGTCGTTCAAGATTGCAACATATCAAATAAACATAAGTTACCAAAATTTCGTAACTTTATCACTCACTACAAACCTAAAAGAGATTTTACCTTTTTATTTACTTTTTAAAAACAGGTTTTGCACTGACAGGTAGATAATTTGATTAAGTATTTTCAGACTGAGTATCTATTCAAGTTAAAGTGGGTAGTATAGAGAGTTAATGAATAGGTATTCAAAGTTTCTTATTTCACAGTATTTCAAATTTTTCCATAACCGTAATTAAAATGTTATGGACTTGTCTACGTTCAGCCATTAAGACCAACTATTTATTCGTTGTTACAACGATCTAAAATGCTTTTAAATACTTTTACATAATAGAAACTTGTCTGATGACACTATAATTAATTTATGCATGTATCTAAATTTCTACATTCCTTTTTAATTATTTTTACAGATAGGATCACTTTGTGAAAAAGACATCCAAAATGCCAAAACAAGTAAGTAGCAATCAAATTCCAATTATGTTTAGAATAAACTTTAACATCTTCGAATAAAAAAGTGTATATACACGTTTCATAGACACCTGTTGCCGTGTTTATCTAGGTGAGAGTGTACGGGGTGGAACAAAAAAGTTGCCCCAGGTCTTGTAACATATATAAAGTGACCTTCGAAAATTAATTCTCGACATTTCAAGTTGATTGAACCAAAGTAAAATTGTCGTAAGTTGATGGTAATGCTATTAAATGTCATTAAACGTTAAGATTGTTTTAAAAACTAATTATTAATGTTATAAATCATGTCAGACAATGGAGACCTTATTATTAGAATGTGATAAGCCACAATGTTCCATTTTGCATCTAGTGCTCTCCTTGTTCAACAAGTATTGATTTGTTGAGGGAAAAGCCACCCTGCATTGCCATGTGAAAATGTTATTATATATGGTGTCTAACAGAGCCTACTCACAAAAATAGTGGCCTAAACAAAGGAAACAATGAATTCTGTAACCTGTAATTGTATTTTTAACAAATTCTCATTAATTACTTTTGTGAAAAGGGCAAAGGCAATGTTAGTGGGTAGTGCACATGTTAATGGCAATTACAGCACAGCATGCCATGTACTGGGAGATGAGGTCTCCACATCCCTACAGCCAGATTAACATACATAATTAAAAGACAAAAATTTGGTATTTTGAGTATTTCTACACTCAGGTTACACTAGATGCAATTGTAAGTTATAAAAGAGCAACATACTTAATGTACTTAATGAAGAAAAACAAGAAGTGGGTAGTATAGCATTTAAAAAACATTTCACATTATTAAAAGGATAACTAGAAAATTAGTGACCCATGGCACATTTTCAAAAGAAATTCCACAGCGCAGTAAAATCATTTTTCCTGACTTTCATCTCAATATGGCTGATATTTCCTGACAAAAATTAAAATTTCTGACATTTCCTGCACGTGGTAACATTGTTCAGTCTTCACTTATAGATACACTAGAACTACCTCGCCCTTTTTTTTCCAAATCTCTTATCACTGGCCAGAACCGGTCCAACAAATCTTTTGATCCTTATTTTCCCTACGGTCATTATGTACTTGCTAGACAAATATTGAAACAAATTGTAGATACTAGAAAAATGATCAAAGTAAAGGTCGTGGTATTTCACCATTGCTGCTACTAAACCGAATTGGGAATAGATACTTTTTATTTGCATTTTTGCACCTTGATAGATGATGAAATCATACATTATTCCATTCTGACCTACTAGTATGAAAAGTTTTATTCCCTATCTTTTTTGTTTATTTGGATACTGCTTCACGTTGAATTGTCTTTTGAAAGGAACAATTTGTTCATCTACACATATATTTGTTTTTAATGGAAGTTCTCTACAACTCTTTCAAATTGCATCGTACATGTCTCTGACTTTCCAAATATGATCTTTATTAGGCCCCCTTGCTCATACAACTACTAAAGGAACGGAATTCCTCAGTTTCTAAAATCTATTGAAAATGATGCAAAATTTCATGATGCATTCATTGGCTTCAATAAAGTCCAGCTGTTGGGTGTTTGTTTCAGATTATCCATAAAACCATGGATCCCAACATTTTTTTTTATTTCTTTTGTTGTGGTTGGAGGAAACGCTTGATATTTTGAGTTGCATATAAGTTGGTCATTTCTGACATCTGCTCGAATAAACAGTCTGGCAGGTATTTAATAAAAAATGCAATTGGTGGGGGTAGCTCATATAATGGTCAATTATCTGTGCTCAATAATTACATTTTTACAAGATGTTAAATGACAACACAGCTTGCAACCATTTTTGGAATGATCATTTGACAATTTTGCAAGTTGTCATAAATATTCAGTAATTTAGTTTAGGTGTAGGAAAAACCTGTGACTAATAGTGTGTCCCATTAGCGAGTTATAAATGGGACTATCTGGGGGTGATTTTTCGGATAATAAGTAAATATTAGTTTTTTAATAACAATGTCAATAACAGTTTGTAAAAAAATAGGTCTAGTTTTTAACTTATTTGCCTAAATATATGTAATAAATGTATATTTTTATAAATATATGTATCGAAGAATCATCACATACAATTTTACAGACACACAACACAGGCTCTTAAGCGTGAGTTTAGTGTAATGCGCGACAAGTTTGTGACAACTATAGTGTTTAGATCCTAAAAACCACAGGATCTGATTAATCTGGAATATGCCAAGGGACTGGGCGTGTCTCATATATTACATTAAGTACTTTCTCATCTGATGTTTTATTCCTCTGTAAGATCATTGATTTCAAAGAATTCTTTTTGTTCTTCCCATTCATCTACTTCTTTTTCCATTTTGTCTACATTTCGTCAGAGGCATCTTCAATCAGCAAAATCCATGGGACTGTATCATCGTTTTCCTCATCTGACAGTTCTGCAATAATTGAATGATTGTCTTCCATGAGGTAGTTGGTGATTTATGACTATGATATTTCTTAATGGTAGATGGTACACCCTCTATTTTATTCGTGTCTACAAAGAAATTAAAAACCACATAATATGAAGTTATATTGTCCATTTCAATGGATAGAACAATTTAGTATGTCATATGAGCACTTTAAAAATCAAAATATAGAAAAAACATCATAGGTTATTGTAGAAGGAATATAAGGCAATAGATATTTAACATTATCAACCTTCTTCTTAGGGATTTTCAATGGTTCTCTGTATTTTTTTTTAAATCTGATAATTGTATAGCCACAAGACGTCCTTTTTTCGTTATATTCAACTCTGTATAATCACCATTTACTGTATGTTTCACATATTATTTTTTTGAATTTTCGGATGTTAAATTAAAACTGAAAGCTCCTGTGAAATCTACATTGCCTCCATCGTTAGTACGTGCGGCTTTTTTAATATTTGCTAAAACCAGTTGAAAATCCAGGAAATCTGATTGCTTCATTACAGTTACCTTGAATGGTATTTTTTTTTGGATTCCTTAATGATTCCATGGTAAATAGATAATGGGTGCACAACTCCGATGATATTTTTCTGTTAGGGACCATGTGACCTTGACTAGCAGTATAAACGAACATTCAATTTGTATACCCAAATTTTTCTGCAATAGAATGCAGGACCTGTAGTTAACTTTGGTACAGACATGACCTGCTGAAAATCAAATGAAATAACACATTTTTGGGGGATGACTTTGATTGCTTTGTTTCCGATAGCAATAAATTCCCCATAGCATCAGCTAGAGAGAGAGAATATATGTTTATTGTCCAAGAACAAGTCTTATTGACAAACACTTTGTAAAATAAGTTAACAAGTTAAAAATTAATTTACCAACAAATCATTAAACATTACTAGATATAAGATACAAAAAAAATATACATTCACACATAAATTTTACATATTATATACATACAACATAACTTATATGTATTGTCAATAAATAACTAAATTATAATACAATAATTAAAAGCACTCTAAAATATTTTAATTTCATCTTCTTTACTTGTTTATATACACTGTTGACAAGAATAATATTATAGAGAATGCATATGAGAAAAGCATTCATTTAAATTATAGTACACCTCGTCTATCAACTTTTCTTTCATTACTTGCCGAAATTTATTTAAATGCTCTATATTCTTTATATATGCTGGCAACAAATTATATAATTTGACTCCATTGTAAAGAAATGAGGCTTTCACCAAGGAAGTTTTAGGTATAAGTAGCGACAGATTGCCACTTTGTCTTGTATTATAATGACTCTCTGTAATATACTGCTCTTTGTTCTTATGAATGAGGGATGTTACTTCTAGTACATAGAGTGATGTAAGAGTCAGTATTTTATGTTTCACGAAATATGTTTTACATGAAGTTCTTTTATTTATTTTACATAAGAATCGTATAGCTCGTTTCTGCAATAAAAAAATACTTTCGAATAGTTTCCCATTACAAGAGCCCCAAAATTGTAAGGAATACCTTAAGTGCGATTCCACTAAAGCGTAATATACATCTTTAGCTACCGAGAATCCCAATTCACATGAAGATGATCTAACAGCGTAACAGCCTGAGGATATTTTCTTTTTTAAGATATTAATGTGTCCTTTAAACGTCAGGTTACTATCAATGTTGAGTCCTAAAAATTTTGCTTCTTCAACACTCTCCACAATGTCATTTCCAAGTTGAACAGGTGGTAATCTGCATTTAAATGTCATTATTTTTGTTTTACTTATATTTAGTGTTAGGTAGTTTGCACTACACCATTCCTTAACCGTTTGTAAGTCACTGGATACAATGTTATGAAGCCTCTGTTCATTGGACTCATGCCAAGTTAATGTGGTATCATCGGCAAACATAGTAAAATTACCATGAATATTTAAATTTGTAAGATCATTGACATAGAGAAGAAACAAGATTGGACCCAATACTGAACCCTGTGGAACTCCCCATTTACCAGATCTGACATTTGAATTTGAATGTGGTGTTCTAACAAATTGCTTACATTCAGACAGATACGAGTTCATCCATCCAAGACCAACATCCCTAATCCCATAATGATTTCATTTTCTCAGCAGTAATTCATGTTTACCACAGTCAAAAGCTTTTGTCAAATCACAAAAAACTGCTGCGACCGGTATACCATTGTTTATAATTTTATATATTTTTTCTAGACTGTTAAATATGGCATCCGATGTATTTTTACCTTTCTGAAACCCAAATTGTCTGCTGTCAATTATATTATTTATTTCTAAAAATTCTGTTAGTCGATGTTTTACAAGTTTTTCAATTATTTTTGCCAATGTTGGAATCAGAGATATCGGCCTATAATTAGATGGATCCCCACCATATCCCCCCTTATGAATTGGAATTATCACACTAGTTTTAAGAAAGTCTGGAAATACTCCCTCTTGAAACGATTTGTTAATCAAAATTGCTAAAACATTCAAGGCTGTGTATGGTAAATTGTTAAATATTTTTATAGACAAGTTGTCATAGCCACAGGCATTTTTCTTTTTGATATTAGCAAATACTTTTCTTAACTCATAGGTATTCGTTGGATATAACTTAAATTGTTGATTTATATGAACATCTTTCATGTACGATAGAGGATCGGTTGTAGAATTTAATGTTTTAATCAAAGATTCGGCTATATTACAATAAAATTTATTGAACTGCTCAGGATCTATATGTATGTTCTGTTTAAGTTTATCATTATTTTTTCCCCTTAATTCATTCACAATAGCCCATGACTCTTTAGATTTATTTGAAGATTTTTCCATTCTTTTGTTATAATAATCATCTTTTGCCTTCTTTATTATTGCTCTATAAATTGACCTATATTGTGTATAATATGTGCTAAAGGGCCCGTCACGAAAGTACCCTTTTATGTAGTTTAATGACCGCATGTTTTTCCCTGATATTCGAATACCACATGTAATCCATGATTTTTTAGATTTTATTCTGATTCTTTGTATTGGAAAGGATTTTTCAAAGATAATACAAAATGTTTCATAAAGTTGCCTGAAGGAATTTGAACTTAAATGTATAATTAAAGAATTCCAATTATATGCATCACAGTGAGCTTTAAATTTTTGATAGTTACTTGTACTATATAATCTACCATATTTAAAAGACTTTTTTTCCAACCCACACTTGACTGGTATCATAGTATATACCGCTTCATGATCAGACAAGTTACTTGGAATTATATTACATGTCACTTCAGTTTCATCATATGTACTACAAAAGTAGTCAATAATTGTTGCAGAGTCTCTATTTATTCTTGTTGGCTGTTTAACATGCATTTTGAGATTGAAGGATATCAATAGACTATTTAATTTGTTAACATTATTTTCATGCTCATCGTCAAAATTAATGTTAAAATCACCTGTTAATATCACCTGTATAGATGTTGTTAATTTGGACAGCAAAATTTCCAGTTTGTCTAGGAAGACTAGCTATAGTTTTATGTAATTTCAGTTGTATGGTTAATTCTCTGACTTCATCTTCGTGTTTTTTTTGTTCCACGATATTTATTTTTATATTCAGTTGGTCATATGTCTTACATGTATCTGACTTTGGAATTTTGAAGTCAATATTATATTCAGTACCGAATATCTTTTGGTATGCGTATTCAAAAACTGGCTTGATATATCTTCCCTGACACCAAAGTATTTCACAGTCCGAGTATAATTTATCCTACTGTAGTGACTTTGATACTTGGGAATACTGTTCAAGTGGTCTCTGACTGATTGCAGTAAGTCATTACCTTTTCTAGGACAGGATCATTTTTTCTTGACAACTTGATGCAGCTGAAAAGATAACTGTTTTGCATATCGAAACACCCTAAATCCCGGAACTTAGTAAGGACTTCCTTTTCAAAGCCTTGTAATTCTTCTCTGCAGCGATTTTTACATATGCATGGTGGTCTCTACTCAAGAACTGTCTTTGATGTTTTATTAGTGTCACTTGTGTAACCTTGGCCCTAATTTATTCCAAGTTTTTCTTTTAATTCTTTTGTATAGCTCTGTCTCCATCTACTTTTTGGTGTTTTTTCGGGAGTTATTTCTTTTGTTCTTCGTAATATCTCTTCTTCAACTGACTCGTTCTCCGAATCAGTCAGATATTCATCCTGAAATAATATATCAATAATATACAAGCACATAATTTGTCTGATTCATATTGACAACAAGTACAAGACATGCCACATTTTCAATAAAATCAAAATACCTCAAGTTTTTGGGACCGTACCTCATCAACACTGGGTACAAAATCTTTACCCAAGTCACTGTCATTGAATGTCGATTCTATTTCATCACTAAAATCACTATTGATTTTGATATGAGCAATTGCAGTGGAACATCCCGGCTGATTGGTCTCCATTTTGGTGTTTTGTCATAAAATTCTACTGGAATAACAATAATACAATAACATAATTTAGGTATACTATCGCCATCTTTTGGAAGATAATCGAAATATCTTGTGTGTTGCTTGTCATACTATTGCTGGACATGAAACAAAGTGAAACTCAGTTCCCTAACTTTTGTGGTTTATCATATTCTAACAATAACAATAAGCCCTTCAATTTCTTGTATTCAATGATAATCGATGATTGAATGAAGAAAACACTGTTTTTTGCTGAAAAATCAACCGTAAGTTTCAGAGAATCATAGTTGAGAATGTGAAAGACAAGGAAATTTATTACTTTCATAGAAGATTAAACTCAACCAAGTAAAGTGCCCCCATATGCCTTAAATCTGATCAACCCAACAATCATATCAATAAACTTTATTTTCAAATCAAACTTAAGACAAATAATTTGTAAAAATAAGGTGAAAAAAGTTATTCCACAATTTCTATTATTAGGAAGTCGTGTTTACTATCTAAATATAGCTCCCCCTTTGTGAGAAAAAGGAATCTGACAAAAATGTCTGGAAATAATTATGCATATATAGACTTACGAGGAGTGAATGTAAAATACCGGGTAGAATAAAGATGGTTATTAAAGTATTGAGAGCAAAAATATATCAAGCAATTTTGAGTTCGAACCTAATTTTTATTTAAAGGAAATGTAACAAGTAGAAAAAAAATTGTTGACTGTTTGTTTATTACAAGAGAAATTGAAAGCTATAGTAAAATGTAACTACTTCAACTCTGCGACCCCTACTTAGCTGGTCACTATTGTTTTTAATGTAAAGGAAGATTTACTGGAATATCCCATCCAGTGGGGTGGCTACAGTATCAATAAAGTTTATTTCTCTTTCTATAATTTCTAGTTAACCTTAAAAAAGACTATACCATATATTTTTTGATGTTTGATACATCTAAAGAAAAACCTCGGTCCATTTATTAAATGAAAAATAATATTGTTTACCTACAGCTTAACTCCAAGATGTATTATATCAATGATTTGGATATTACTGAGCCTTAATTTAAGTTGAAACTTTTTTTTTGTCATGACTTTTGTATCTTATCAATTTAATTTTTTTATAGATTTCTACTGAATATGAGACATTAATGCTGGTTTTCAAAACAACACAATAACTTTCACAATTAATTGTGTAAAAATAAGACTTTTATCTCAATTTTTAACAATGCTGGATTTGATATTATCAAATGGGATAAAGATTACAATAATATCTAATGTTTTTAAATTATTGATTATCAGAGAGGATGAGGTCATTTATATATCTGTAGATTTATATAATCTTCAATACAGTTATATGTGAAAAATTTGATGACTTAGTTTTCTTATTATAATAAAACTGAATATGGTAAAATTTATCAGATATATTCACAGAAATAATTGATTACACGTCACATACATGATACAGGATTAATTATTACTTGAAATTTAAAATAAGTTGTTAATTTATTATTAGAAATATTTTGAATGTAACTACAGAAGAGTGTAGTTAAGGTTTCTGGAATGCATTGGCTAATTGATAATGTCTTCAGACTGTAGTTAGTGTAGTAGGTCGCAAATCTTCTACCACTTCTTCTTATTTCACAAATTTTTCACCTCATATTCTGCATAAAAATGCAATTTTACCACTAAAATATTGTATTATAACTGAATGTCGTATTTTAATGATGAAAATCTAGAATTCCGCAGTACATTTAATTAATTATTTCTTATAGAAAATGTTGCTTATTAATATATTTTCTAGTATTTATGAGTACCTATAAATGCAAAATAATTGATATTTTATTTCGAATTAATTATAGAATGTAAAATGAGTGTGTAAATTAACTAAAAATGTATATTAATCTCTTAAGAACAATTAAAATATCACTCACACTATACCAGGAACTTAATGCCAAAAAGTTTTTTATAAATTCGACACAACGCTAACAAAAACTGAAATAGGGAAACGAAAAACGTGTTGGTCAGCATGTAGATGTTTGAAAGATACTTGGCACAAAGTCCTTAAAACTTTAAAATCAATCAAGGATGATGAAGTTGAATAATTCTTTACCAAACTCTGAAACTGTCAAGAAAAGTACAAATTCTCTCTGAGTAATATTATAACATGGACGAAACTGGAAATACCACAATTCACGTTCCACCTTGTATTGTAGCTCTCCTAAAGGCAGCATGATTTCGGGAGAACATGGTATCAACGGCCACCGATGCTAATTCTCCTATGAATTCATTTCACGGAACACAACATGTTGAATGGAGCTCCTCCAGGTACGATTGGAGCTGCCTATCCATCAGGTTGGTCCAATGAAGATTTATTTTTTCAATATAAGAGGCATTTCATCAAACATGTGAAACCAAGCACAGACAATCCAGTTTTGCTGGTGTATGATAATAATGATAGCCATATTTACCTTCCTGTAATTGATCTTGCAAAATCCAGTGGTCTTGTGTTGTTGACATTTCCACCGCACAAGCTCCAACTATTAGATTGAACTGTATTGGGCCCCTATAGGACCTATTATAATCAAGCTATTGGCAAATGGATGCTTCAGAACCCAGGAAAGCTGATCACCTTGTACCAAATAGCGGAAATTGTTGGTAAAGCAATCAGACACAAAAGAGTTCTCTGTTACAGGCATTTGCCCATTAAATTCGGACATATTTGGTGAGGACGAACTCTTAAGTGATTTTGTAACATATTGACTAGATACGGAAAATGATATTGTGGATCACATGAAAATTCCTGCCATTCTGGATGCATCGCAACAAACCAATTGTCAAAGTATGAATATGTCATCAACACAGATGAATTTTGTTAGTCCTGAAATGATAAGGACTTATCTAAAAGCTGCGCCAAGAAAAGAAAAATCAAAGGCGTAAGAAAGAAAGGAAAGTCGAGAATATTGACAGAAACTCCAGAAAAAATACGATTGATATGAAATATTTGAAAAATAAAGAAGAAGTGTAGTAAAGTTGAAAAAGTTACCAAAAGGGTTTTTGAAGAAAGTTCTGATAACGACAATACTGAAATAACCATGGAGGAATCTGATAATGCTGAAAACAGTTATTTCGAAAACTTAGTTGAGCAAGAAATTCTGGAGATAGAACAGGAAATTGATATTGAGAACACCAATACTTGTGAAGGAGATTTTGGAACTATTTCATCCCACAACTGTCAGTATTGGGTTAATGAAAATCCTTATTACAGAAGGTAAATTTTTAATGTGTTGTTTTACCAGATCGAATAATCGAACCTTATTTTCTGAAAGAAACGTTAAATCAGGAAGTATACATATTTTGATTTGCTGTACAACTTTTTAATACCTAAATTAGATGACATACTTGTTGAACTAAGGCGTAAAATGTATTTTCAAGAGGACTGGCTGAATTATGGATAAGGTACTGTATCCAAATGTTGACAAGGTACTAAAGATTGATCCTTACAGCAAATACAGGCAATATTAAGCAATTCTTAACACATATGGAACTTTTATGTTTTAAGAACATCACATCATCATTAATTTCAGCATGGTTGGTTTTTAAGTAAACTGTTGCATGTGGAAATGTAAGTTTTCAGTTGTTTCTTAAGAAGTGAGTTGATTTTGATATTTCATAACTAAGGTAAGAATAAGGGAATATTTTTTGTTGTACACTAGGATATTAGGGCTATAAAATGTCGTTTCTCCATTGAAATATTTAATGGATATAATATGTTGATAATGCTATAGGGGGGTGTCAATAATTAGTCTCAAAAAAACAGGTAGATCTAAAGATTGATCGGGATGTCAACATTTGGCTCTGTAGTGGTTTTATTCTTATACTGTTGTTTTTTATTTCTATTTAGAACCTTAGTTTTCCTATTTATTTTAATAAAAGTTTAATGCATCTTTGTCTATAGGAACTAATGACAGCCCCTGTCAACTTTTGGAGCTGAAGTTGTCAACCTCTGATTCTTTATTTTATTATAGATTTGGCTTTATTAAATACGACATGCAGCTTATACTAGAAAATTGTGATTGCATCCGCAAAAAAATTCCACGGATCATATTACTTTATAAGTTGCATGGAAAAATTCCTGGCAAGTGCACAATGGGGTTGAAGTTCTACTTATCCAAAGAGGAGAGTTTATTTTAGCACAAAATTTCGCCGTTAATATTGTGACTAAAATAAGATTTAATGTTTTCCATAGTGTGTATTCACCACACCTATTATGCAAATGGATAATACAGGCAACAAAGGCAGAGTTTCCAGAGGGAAAGGAGCAGATATCGGATAGTGTTAACAACCAATGGTTGACTGTTTCTGTAGCACAGAATAGTTTCTTAGTTTTCCGCTCTTTTACAGGCGCTACTTTCCTTTTGGTTCCCTGAATATTTCCGATTTCTTTAAAACCACTAACCCTCATAATTCTATCAGATGATAATGTATGTCCTTTATTCGACAGCAACCAGCGAAGTGTCGTTTTTTGACAACCATTCTTTTTTTTTCAGTTGTAATTTTCACATATCCGGAGTTTTTATCAATGGATTTCCCGGAATTGTTTACTAAATTAAGATCAGTATTCATTAATTCTTCAATAACACTGTCATCATCGGAACGTATTTCAGTATCATCTCCGAAGGTTTTTGACAATGAGTTTTATTTTACTTAGTTGACGAATATGGATAGAAATTGTCTTATCATTATTTGAGCTCATCTGTGTGCAATCTTCATCGCTCAGAATCCATGTGCTATCATTTTCTGAAAAAGTCATTTAATATCAGACAGAGAAGTGGAATGAATTAAAAGACAAACTTTCTAAAACTCGTGGAAAAGTTATATTTATCCACTCATCATTACTAACACTCATTCCGAGGTGTTTTAAAGCTTGTTGCTTGGATTTGCATTTTATCTGCATCATGTAAATTTAATGAAAAGTTTACTACAGCTGTAAGACCTGTAAAATTTATGCATTTGTGTACTCGAAACATGATTTTAAGTTGTAATAGAACTCTATTTTTACCGAAATAAGAAACAGAATCATTATTCTTGTTGAAATGATTACCCAAACTATTTTAAAATTGCTTGGGTATTTAGTCGTAGTTGGAGATTTACTGATTTAAAATATGATTTACCAATTGAAAATGTAATTTACAGATTGAAAAAGGGATATAAGGATTGAAAATGGGAGTTAATGGATTTAAAGCATGATTTACTGATTTAAAAAATTTACTGGAATTCACTGATGATTGAAGATTTGAAAATGTGATTTAAAAAGATTTTCCAATGAAGTGTACAAGATTTACAGAGTTGGCCATCCCTCGGTCATCCTCCACCTCCTTTAACCATTCTGTCCTAGGCTTGCATATTTTTCTACCACCAGGATCCCATTGCATCATATTGTATGCTATAGATTTTGTTCCTTCTCTCCATACATGTCCCAACCACTTAACTCGCTGAACTTTAATTTTCTTTATAACATCTTCGCCATTGAGTTCATCAGTTATTTCTTGGTTCGTTCTTATCCTATATTCCCCTTCACTAATTTTTACTGGGCCCATTATCGTTCTGATTATCTTTCTTTCCGTTCTTCTCAATTTCTCCTCATCATTTTTCGACAGTGTCATTGTTTCAGCCGAGTACATCATTACTGGTCTAATAATTGTTTTGTATATATATTGATGTTCGTTCGTTTTGTGAGTAGTTTACTTTTCAATAATTTCTTGTTAGCATGGAAGGCTCTATTTATATTAATTATTTTTTCTTCAAACTCAGTACTCCTGTTTCCTTTATTATTGATCATGATGCCGAGGTACTTAAACTTTTCTACTTCCATAAATTAATACTCGCCAACTTTAACCTTTCCACCTTGACATTGCTTTCCAAATCTCATTATTTTTATTTTGTTTTCATTGATTTTTAAACCCATCCGCTTTTCCTCTGTAACTATCTCCATCATTGATCTTCTCTTGGTTACAAACAAGTACTATATCATCAGCATAGGCGATTATTTGTCCACCACTTGACATTAAATTCTCTTTATGAATTTTCCTCATTATGTATTCTAATGCTAAGTTAAATAGTGTTGCTGATTGCACTCCTTTGTTAATCACAAACTCATCAGATTCTCCTTTAGGTGTTAGTATGCTGATCCTTGTTTCGCTCATAGTCATCCTGATTAGTTTTCGCAGTTTTGTATCTACTCCTTGTTCTTTTAGTGCTGTCAATAGGTGATTTCTTTTGATTTAGTCAAAGGCCTGTTGAAAATCTATGGAAAGCATTTCTATGTATATCTGGTGTTTATGTGCTTTTTCCAATATTTGTTTTATTGTATGTATTGCGTCTGTTGTTGCTCTACCCTGTGTGAAGCCGTATTGATATTGTCCTAATATTTCTCGAGTGCTACTAGCTATTCGTTTTTGTATTGCTGTTGATAGAACGTTTAGTAGGGTAAGAAAGAAAGAAATTTATTCATCATTGAAAATTCTACAATAGCATACTATAGGATACTAACCTATGTACAGACACAAACAGTTGAAAATATATGTAAAATTTGAAAATTTGATTATTGTTTTTTTTTAAAAAAATTTTTTAATTTTTCTATGGTATATACACCCAATAAATAGTAAAACTACTTACAAAGATACCACTAAGGATATGTACAAAATACAATTAAACAGATAAAGTATTCCAGGAGACACAATGCTGACACTGGAAAAGACTTATTTCAAATATATACATAAGGAATATAAACTTTTTTTTGGAACCACCATTTATTTATGTAGATAAATCAGAAAGTCATTATGATAATAGAAATTCCTCAACAGAGTAAAAAGTATTTTGGATGAGATGATTGTATAAAGCTGACTTGAGGCTTACTAAGCTACATGTATGTCCAAATAATTTGAGTGCATGGTTGTAGCAGATGATACCTTGATAACTAGCAGAGTCTTGTCCCAGAGCCAGACGAGAGTAGGGTAGTCGTAGTTCATTACCTCTTCTAGTATTACAGTTGTGAATCAAATTATTTTTGGTGTAGTTTGTTTCATTTTTTTTTACATTCAGGGTTATTATGTAAATGTACAAGCTGGGTAAAGTCAGTATGGTTAACTCAGTGAATCTTTTCTTACAAGATTCTTTATAACATAGTCCTGCTAGACATCTTTACCAGGCGCTTTTCCATTTCTCAAATTGTTTATGATTTCCTTTAACTTCTTCTGTTGTTATTTCTTTTGATAAGGCTCGTTGATCATTTTCCTGTTCTTCGTCCTCTTCTGTGTTTGGTTCCGTTAGCAAGTCCGTAAAGTATTCTGCCCATATATGTTTACTTTTTTGTAGAAACTCGTATTTCTATTTAAACTTTCCTTTTCTATTTCTCTAACAGTATTATCCATCCACTTCTGTTTACTTTTCCTTATCAGCTTATTATTCTCCTTTCTAATCATTTCGTATTGTTTTCTGTCTTCAATTGTGTTCGTTTTCATCCATTTTAGTCTTGCTGTGACATTCATTTCTATTACACTTCTACAGCTCTCATTAAACCATTCTTTTTTCTTCCCAGATGATTGGTGGCTGCAGTTGCAAGCTCTTCTTTATATTATTCCATTCCTCCATGATAGTTTCCCCTTCATCTTCATTTTCTGTTATAAAATTCTCTATATATGCAGCATATTCTTTCCGCGTGTTTTCATTTTGGAATTTACGCAAATTCCATTAATGACATTTACGTTTTGTGTCATTTATCCTTCTTATTTTATGTTTTATTTTCGCCATAACCATGAAGTGATCCGACTTCGCACATGCTCCTTTGTTTGATCTGACATCTCTTACTGATCTGTGTTTTCTTCTATTTACCATCACGTGATCTATTTGTGAGGATGTTTTACTTTTCCGCCAACCTATCTAATATGCGAGAAAAGTATTGGTTTACCCACAAGAAAGTTGGAAATTTGAAAATTTTTTTTGAGTTATTTTTACGTTATCCATCAACAACAACACGAAAAAACGGTTTTTAGAAAAAAATCCTGTGTGTATGTCGTCGGCCACTTTTCCTTGCAAGTCTTGTTAGCACGATACAGCCTCCGGAGTGCAATAAGTCACCCATTTTATGATGGAATATTGTTAAGGACATTTCACAGATGAACCCTATTGATTTTCATCTCACCAGAGCCAGTACAACGGGTGCTATGGTACTTGAAGTACGACATTTTGTCGTTTTTCGAGAAATTTCAGTTTGTTAGCACGATACAGCCTCCGGAGTTCAACAAGTCACCAATTTTATGATTGAATATTATTCAGGGCATCTCACTGATGAACCCTATTGATTTTCAGCTCACCAGAGCCAATACAACCGGTGCTACAGTACTTTAAGTACGATATTTTTGTCATTTTTGGAGAAGTTTCAGTTTGTTAGCACGATACAGCCTCCGGAGTATATACAAGTGATGAATTTTATGATTGGATACTATTCAGAACGTCTTAAAGATGAACCTTATTGATATTGAGCTCACTAAAGCCAGTACAACGGGTGCTATGGTACTTGAAGTACGACATTTTGTCGTTTTTCGAGAAATTTCAGTTTGTTAGCACGATACAGCCTCCGGAGTTCAACAAGTCACCAATTTTATGATTGAATATTATTCAGGGCATCTCACTGATGAACCCTATTGATTTTCAGCTTGCCAGAGCCAATACAACCGGTGCTACAGTACTTTAAGTACGATATTTTTGTCATTTTTGGAGAAGTTTCAGTTTGTTAGCACGATACAGCCTCCGGAGTATATACAAGTGATGAATTTTATGATTGGATATTATTCAGAGCGTCTTAAAGATGAACCCTATTGATATTGAGCTCACTAAAGCCAGTACAACGGGTGCTATGGTACTTGAAGTACGACATTTTGTCGTTTTTCGAGAAATTTCAGTTTGTTAGCACGATACAGCCTCCGGAGTTCAACAAGTCACCAATTTTATGATTGAATATTATTCAGGGCATCTCACTGATGAACCCTATTGATTTTCAGCTCACCAGAGCCAATACAACCGGTGCTACAGTACTTTAAGTACGATATTTTTGTCATTTTTGGAGAAGTTTCAGTTTGTTAACACGATACAGCCTCCGGAGTATATACAAGTGATGAATTTTATGATTGGATACTATTCAGAGCGTCTTAAAGATGAACCTTATTGATATTGAGCTCACTATAGCCAGTACAACGTGTGCTATGGTACTTGAAGTACGACATTTAGTCGTTTTTCGAGAAATTTCAGTTTGTTAGCACGATACAGCCTCCGGAGTTCAACAAGTCACCAATTTTATGATTGAATATTATTCAGGGCATCTCACTGATGAACCCTATTGATTTTCAGCTCACCAGAGCCAATACAACCGATGCTACAGTACTTTAAGTACGATATTTTTGTCATTTTTGGAGAAGTTTCAGTTTGTTAGCACGATACAGCCTCCGGAGTATATACAAGTGATGAATTTTATGATTGGATATTATTCAGAGCGTCTTAAAGATGAACCCTATTGATATTGAGCTCACTAAAGCCAGTACAACGGGTGCTATGGTACTTGAAGTACGACATTTTGTCGTTTTTCGAGAAATTTCAGTTTGTTAGCACGATACAGCCTCCGGAGTTCAACAAGTCACCAATTTTATGATTGAATATTATTCAGGGCATCTCACTGATGAACCCTATTGATTTTCAGCTTGCCAGAGCCAATACAACCGCTGCTACAGTACTTTAAGTACGATATTTTTGTCATTTTTGGAGAAGTTTCAGTTTGTTAGCACGATACAGCCTCCGGAGTATATACAAGTGATGAATTTTATGATTGGATATTATTCAGAGCGTCTTAAAGATGAACCCTATTGATATTGAGCTCACTAAAGCCAGTACAACGGGTGCTATGGTACTTGAAGTACGACATTTTGTCGTTTTTCGAGAAATTTCAGTTTGTTAGCACGATACAGCCTCCGGAGTTCAACAAGTCTCCAATTTTATGAAAGAATATTATTCAGGGCATCTCACTGATGAACCCTATTGATTTTCAGCTCACCAGAGCCAATACAACCGGTGCTACAGTACTTTAAGTACGATATTTTTGTCATTTTTGGAGAAGTTTCAGTTTGTTAGCACGATACAGCCTCCGGAGTATATACAAGTGATGAATTTTATGATTGGATATTATTCAGAGCGTCTTAAAGATGAACCCTATTGATATTGAGCTCACTAAAGCCAGTACAACGGGTGCTATGGTACTTGAAGTACGACATTTTGTCGTTTTTCGAGAAATTTCAGTTTGTTAGCACGATACAGCCTCCGGAGTTCAACAAGTCACCAATTTTATGATTGAATATTATTCAGGGCATCTCACTGATGAACCCTATTGATTTTCAGCTTGCCAGAGCCAATACAACCGGTGCTACAGTACTTTAAGTACGATATTTTTGTCATTTTTGGAGAAGTTTCAGTTTGTTAGCACGATACAGCCTCCGGAGTATATACAAGTGATGAATTTTATGATTGGATACTATTCAGAGCGTCTTACAGATGAACCCTATTGATATTGAGCTCACTAAAGCCAGTACAACGGGTGCTGTGGTACTTGAAGTACCAAATTTTTGTCATTTTTGGAGAATAATCAGTTTGTTAGCACGATACAGCCTCCGGAGTTCAACAAGTCTCCAATTTTATGAAAGAATATTATTCAGGGCATCTCACTGATGAACCCTATTGATTTTCAGCTCACCAGAGCCAATACAACCGGTGCTACAGTACTTTAAGTACGATATTTTTGTCATTTTTGGAGAAGTTTCAGTTTGTTAGCACGATACAGCCTCCGGAGTATATACAAGTGATGAATTTTATGATTGGATATTATTCAGAGCGTCTTAAAGATGAACCCTATTGATATTGAGCTCACTAAAGCCAGTACAACGGGTGCTATGGTACTTGAAGTACGACATTTTGTCGTTTTTCGAGAAATTTCAGTTTGTTAGCACGATACAGCCTCCGGAGTTCAACAAGTCACCAATTTTATGATTGAATATTATTCAGGGCATCTCACTGATGAACCCTATTGATTTTCAGCTTGCCAGAGCCAATACAACCGGTGCTACAGTACTTTAAGTACGATATTTTTGTCATTTTTGGAGAAGTTTCAGTTTGTTAGCACGATACAGCCTCCGGAGTATATACAAGTGATGAATTTTATGATTGGATACTATTCAGAGCGTCTTACAGATGAACCCTATTGATATTGAGCTCACTAAAGCCAGTACAACGGGTGCTGTGGTACTTGAAGTACCAAATTTTTGTCATTTTTGGAGAATATTCAGTTTGTTAGCACGATACAGCCTCCAGAGAGTATACGATTGATCAACTTTATGAATAAGTATTGTTCAAGGTGTCTCACAGATGTACCCTATTGATTTTCAGTTGACTAGAGCGTGTACGCGGGTCCTATAAAACTAGATATACTAAATTTTTGGAGAAATTTCGGTTTGTTAGCACGATACATCCCCCGAAGTGTATACAAGTAACAATTTTATGATAGAATATTGTTCAGGGCCACAGATGCGGAAAAGTTAGTTTTAATCTTTAAAACCGTTTATTTGATCTGGTAATACCCAGGTCATTTTATGATGCCGCAATTTGGTACTGCTGATATTCGTTTGCGCTGCTAGATTACAAAATTGCTGTTCATTATCATTTGTTCTTTCATGTATTATTTATTTTCCTGCTATTTGGATTAGATATTCCTCATTTCCTATTTGAGCGTTGAAATATCCCAAAATTAATAGTGTATCTTGCTTCGGAATATTCTCTATTTCTTCTGCTACTCTTTCATAAAATTCTTCTGTCCTCCTTGTTACTGTTATCAGCTGGGGCATACACAAGTTTCTATTTAGAGACTTTAAAAACCTATAACTCCGAAACGAAGGCTCGTGTATGACAATAATTTAATTGAACTTCCATTACTTCTTCTATTCGAATTTTGGCACTAAGTTCCTGGGCAACCTGTATAAATGAATTAATATTACTGCACTTTTCCATGCATTTGAAATAGCTTTGTTTATTCTTTAATTTGTATAATTGATATTGAGTATACATCCTTAATTGATTTTTCAAACTTTTATTAAAAATGCTCATTTGGATTCTTGAACTCTTTTTGAATAATTCCCTTACATCGGCTACTTTCGATTTTTAATTAAAAACAATCCTTTTGCATTGATAATATTTATATATTTCCAACGAATCGTTTTGTGGCATAATTATTTTCTTGAAAAATTAGCTGAAGTAATAGCATTTTCTAGGTGAAATAATAGCATTTTCAGTATATAATTTTGAAAAATGGTGTTAAAAAACCAAGGAAGATTCTAAGATATATTGGTAATATATTTGAACATCTGCCATTTTTGATACTAAAACTTATATTTAATAAAGGATTTATGTCACATTCATTGAAGATTTATATATCGCCTACGACATTGAATTATTCAAAGTACGTCATCCACTATTTCTAGCCAACTTGTTATATTCTTTTTATATACCATGCTGTAACAGGTGGCGATCCCCCTCAGTAGCGACTCGTCTTTTATATACATCAATATTTATTGAACATTTTAATAAGAATGAACACAGATTAGTTGAAATAAAAGATGAGATAACGAAGTGTTTAAATATATTCATTTAATGACATGTTATGGGATTTTAAACCATAATATTAATTCTACTTTTTTTACGTTTATTATAGTGGTTAACAAAATCGATTTCTATTTTACTATAGGAAAAACCAAACGCGATAAATTTTATTATTAGTCTACGAATAGGTATGTAATTTTTTTCTCTTTAATATATGCAGCTATTTTGTTTAAATATGTTGAATAGATGTACACTATCTAATGACGATAATTACTACTAAATTATTTAAGTATGATACAAAAAAAATATAGTACAATAGGTCTGAGTCGACCGACAGTTGCTTATAGTGAAGCATTTTCTTTCGAACGCAGCTATTGTAAATAAATCGGCGGCATTATAGGCTACGCAGTTCAGGCCAAGGGTGGTTAATGTTTCTTAAACATTTTGGTATGTCTAAGGTAAACATTACAGAGTTGTTGATCTTGCCCAATTAGTTATGAAAACTTAAAAAAAATTAGTTGGTATATTACTATAAATAGTACTTTGTTTGTAGTTGGCGATTTGGTTATTTTTTTGTTTTGTAAAACTGATATAAATAGTTTATAGTTGGATAGTTGTGGCAGTGATGTTAACTTAATTTGCACTCTGTACATCCTAGTTATTCAAAGCAAACTTGGCACACAGTGTCGTACTTGCCGATTAATTTTTTGGGGTGGTTTTTTGGCAAAATTATTGTCGCGTTTTGTGGTTTTGGTTTCAAGTGGTTTTAGCCCAGTAAGAGGTTTCCACTAATAAAACCACGGCCGATCGCCCGAACCGATATAGTGTTATAGCTAAGACTTCAGCTAATTGTGCATAGCTGTTAATAATTTTGTATCTTTTTTCTTGTAGTAAAGGGGGGGGAGTGACTGTTTTGCACTTGCGCATAATTTTAGTGTTGAAATATTAGTAGTTTTTTTGTGTTTAAATTCTTACTAACTTATACAGTTATATATATCCTTTCTTTTGCGTCTATCTAGAATTTAGTTAGTAACGATGGAAGTCAACCGACTCCTTAAGGATGAATTAAGTTATGAGCTATTTATTCGCGGAGTATCGCAAGTGAAAGGAAAAACTGTATCGGTGTTAAGGGATAATCTTCGGGAAATGTTAAGAGAAGAGCGAGACTTGAAGAAGTCTTTTATAAAAAGTTATTTAGTGTTAAATTTTGAAGAGGAATTAGAAATATGTGAGGATAAAATTGAGGATTTAGAACGAGCTGTAGTAAATTTCGATCCGGAAAATGCGGAAAACTATTTTAAAAGAATCAATATAGGCAGGCTGAGAGGAAAGGAAGGACATCAACAAGGAAAATTACAAGCATGGGGAAAATGCAGGTAGCTAAAAAAGGAACTTAATGCAACTTATAGCACTGCTGTCAACTACAGAGGTAGCTCAAATCCACCGGTACAAAATATTCGGTATTCAAGGACACCTGTTACTCAGCTTCCTACATCACACGGTTTGGCTGAGAGTACTGGCAATGACATTAACCAATCTTTATTGGATGTTCCAATTGGGGACGCTCAACCAACTTGCTCGAAAAGTTTGCTAATAGTTGGAGACTTCATATATATGGGTGAAGGTGGTACTATTGATGATCCACAAGTAAATGAAGCATTTTCCTCACGAAACGTTAGGCATGACTATAATAGAGAGCAACATTTTGCACCGAGGTTTAGACCACATGTGAGCTTCCAAGAACCTTTCTTTAATTATGTTGGGATTACATCGTCAAGAAGAGCGACAGTGGATAACCTACTCCAAGGGGTGGAGGATCTAAGTTTTCTTTCGATGCCTCCGCCGCCTCAATTAAATTGAGCTAGTGATTTTCGATTACCCGATGTTTCGAGATAGAACGTAAAATTTTATGGTAGAACCAGTGTTAACGAGTTTTTGGAAAGGGTTGAGGAACTCCGAATGTCAAGAGGCGTGCCACATAACCAGTTGGTTCGTTGTCTTCCTGAACTCTTGACATAGGACGCATTACTGTGGTATAGAACTAAACACTTTTTCTGATGGTCACACTTCGTTACACAGGTTCGTGAAGCTTACGAGGTCAGCTTAATAGATGAAATTCGGAGACGTACCCAGGGAGCTCATGAGAAGGTGTTGGCTTTCGTTACAGTCATGGAGAAACTCTTTCGGAAATTGAAGCAACCTCCAATTGAAGAGGATCGTGTTGCATTGATAAGGCGTAACTTATTATCTAATATTCAGTCTCAACTAGCTCTACAGAATGTTACTACCGTTAATGAATTGGTTCGACTAGGAAGAGCAGTGGAAGAAAATGATGCTAGAATTCAGAAGTTTGTTCCTCCTCCTGCGGCTAGTAGAGTTTTATTGGAGCCAGAATTGGCTTACAAGAGACCGAACCAGCCTTCAGTTGCGGCTGTTAGAAGTCAACCTACACCTACTCGGAACCAAAGGCAAAACTCTCCTAATACAGAGGACACCAGTTCTTCTGTACTACAGAACTCGGTTACTACGTCGCCAGCTCCAGTATTCTTCTGGAACTGTGGTCAACCAGGTCATCGGTTCAAGAAATGCTCTGAACCTCGTTGGAAAAGTTTTGTTTCAAATGCGGAGAGAATGATTTCTCATCGTACAATTGCCCAAATTGTCAAAAAAACTTGAGGGGAGGTCGACAGTAGGCCAACTGTCTGACCGAAGTCTACCGGCCGAAGAAAAACAACGCGTTTTACTAGACTATATTTTGTCACATACTAAAGGGGACACAGGGCCATATCTGCAGGTATATGGTTGCGTTCTCTTAGGGTTGTTGGAGGAGCTACTAGTACTATTATAGGTGGACCGGGATGGAATATACTAAAATCCTTCTGCAGAATAGAAGACTGTAAACAGAAATCTTGTTTGGTTGCATCAGGTCAATCTTGCGGTATGGTCACGGTTCCGATGGCATTGTGCAGTAGAGTTAAAATTATCAAAGTTTTGATTGTTCCAAGCCTACCTCTTTCTCTTATATTGGGAATCGATTTTTGGAAGGAAATGAGAATTATTCCGGCAAAAGGGCCGGTTGGATAAACTTGTCGATGACATATTCAAGACTATGGGAAATAAACTAGGATGAACGAACTTGGTAGAGCACCGCTTCAAAAGCAAGTCCATGAAGAGCCTACAAAAATGTTAGAGGTTGGAATTGTAGAGTCGTCGAATTCGCCATGGTCTTCCCCAATTCTTTTAATAAAGAAACCCGATGGTCATTACCGTTTTGTTGTCTTATTATTATTGCTTATTGCCCATTCCAACCGTTGTCGTGTAAATATTTTCTTAGCAATGTCCCAATCATCCTTGCGGGATTTTTTGGTGTAATTCATTGCTACTTCAGTGCTTGTTGCTGGTTCACTACCTGGAAAGTGGGTTCTAGAAGAAGAATCGATCGTTCCTCTTCACCTTCCGTGTATGATCCGTCTGTCTTTTCAGCGACATTGTGGGGCTAGTTCCATCATTTGCCATGACCTTTTGTAGTCTGGCCGCTGTATGAGTGGAAGTGATCTTTTCACAAAAAGCTTGAAAATTAACCCTTTTGGCCTTCCTAATCTCTTTATTGTACTGAGTAAGCTTCTCAGTGTACTCCTGCCAATTACCATCACGTTTGGTTCTATTAAAGAGCAGATGGACCTCTTTTCTGAGGTTTGACTGGTTCTCATTCCATCAAGGAGCATCCTTTTCTGAACGAGCTGTTGACAATGGGCAACTGATATGAAAATTTACCCCATTTACTTCGACGTGTTCCAAATTGTCCTCCAGATTGGTCTTGTAGAGAGACCAATCAGAAATTCTAGAATTTCGGATTGTAGAAATCCAGGTATTCTAAATTCAATGATCCTATGGTCGGAAAGTGATGGCTCACTCATCACCCTCCAATCTTTTAAAGTTTTCCTAGCAGCAACATTAACAATTGTTACGTCCAGGACCTCTTCTCTTGCTCTCGTGACAAAAGTGGGGGTTGTCCCCACGTTTAAGGTGTCAAGGTTATTTGCTAAGAGATATTCTAATAAACACTCGCCTTTGGCGTTGTTGTCAGTGCTTCCCCACACGGTATTGTGTGCGTTGGCATCACAACCAATTATTATTGGCAGCCTCACTAGCTTTTATACTTCTTCTGGCGGTGTCATCGGCGAAATAGGCATTGGCAATGACGATGTCTCAGTCGATACCCCCAATGTTGAGGTGAACCATGATTGGAACAAGGTCCCGTGACACGTATTCTGAAACACATATATTTTATGTCATTTCTTATGATTACACTGGTACGTGAAGATACTTGCCTTTGATCATAAATCAATTTAGAATCCTTGCATGCCAAACCTTTGATTTGGTCTTCTTTGTTGATCCATGGTTCTTGGATCAGTACAATATCCAGTTGTAGTTTAGCGAACAACCTTGCATTCACGGCTGAAGCTCCCTTCGCGTGATGCGGGTTAATCTGAGCTACATTCGTGAGCGTGAAGGTGAATTATTATGGATGAGAGAGGCCGAGTTGCTCAGCCTCTATTCATCCCCCTCCTTTTCTCCCTGACTCTCCGCGATCACCATGGCAATATCGTCCTCGGAGTTCAAGGAAGTTTCTTGATCTCGAGTCAGACCCTCGACCCCCAGGCAGCTCCGCCCAGTTTCCCGGGATGCAGAGGCGATCTCCGCATCCCTAGCCACCCCAGCAGTGCCGAAGGAGATCTCGGGCTGACCCAAGGTCAAGCTTTCGCCTTTTTCCCTTTTTCCAGAGGTTCCGGCTGAGGAGGGTATCTCCATGTCCTTTGGATCCTCCGAGAGGTTCTCTTTTTTTTCCAGCCCCGAGACAGGAATACGCCCAAAACGGAAGTTTAGCGCGTAACCTCCTGCCTTCAGAGCCTCCCCAGATTGGTGATCGATCCCAATCGTGAAGATAGTTCCCTGTCCCTCTTTTTTAGAGTTCAGGATCTTCCAAGCACCAGTAGTGAGGTTGGAGTTCTGAACCTCGACAAGTTGGAGGATCTTCTCCAATTTCATGTCGTGGCTTCTTGGGAAGAACACCTTTATGGTGACCGGCTTTGGTATGTCGTCTCCACTTTGAGCCACCAATTCGCGTCCTTCCCAAGAGTTTCATTTCGGCGCTGACCTCATGAGCCAGTCTGCCGATTCTTGTGACTCACAGTCCACCAGTATCATTTCACAACGGAAATGGATACCTGAGAAGTGGATCCCCTTTTCCTTGATCGCATGTTTTAATTATCATTTTCGAGTGGAGAAATATCCAAATATATAACATTTACAATGGGATTATGATAACTAACTGGCCTGTAACAGGTATACTACGTAACAGTACTTTCATACCCCCTCCATGGTAGTGTTAAACGTTTAATGCAAACTTGTTGGAAGTCGCATTAGAAGTTTCACTTCAATAAAAAAAAATCGTGCATTATTTTGCGTTGTGGATACCAAACCGAAGACATTAGAGAGATATTGCAAATCGCAATACCGCATACGATGCGGTATTTATGTTGCGCGCTATTTTACTATCGCTCTACCTAAAATTGATTATGAAATAAGAGCTATTGCCATCACTCTTATTTAATAACGTAGCGCTGCGTTAGGACTGAATACTTCATACTACTACTGAATAATTTCATCCTAATTAAACTATGATAATTTATTGTTAGAGCATGTAGAAACCCTAAAAATGAAATAGAGGATGAAATAGTATAGTAGGCAGTTGCTGGTCCGCGGCTGGTTGCAGGCGGCTAAGGGCCAGCAAATGCCTTTCTGCCTGTGCGACACACAACTGTTTTTCGCTTCGTAATAAACCAAACTAAATTACAAAAACTAATTTAATAAATCAATTAATTTTATTAACAGAATGTAAGAAAAACTTTAGTAACAATTTATATATTATAGTAACTAACGTTAATTTTTGCTTGAGCACAATTATGGACGGTAATAACAGACTTTTTAGGCGTTTGATAAGTGTTTGAAGTACTAGTACTTACTTTTTACATACTTAATAAAATGAAATGTAATTAACAATAGATGAAATTCTTAGCTGGAGCAAGTGAAAATGCCATTGAATATGTGATTTTGCATAATACAAAAGGAGTGGAGCAAAACTAAATATAATATACCCAAGGCCCTATGATTGTATTTGATTTTGATAATATGCAAGAAGATAATGTAAAAATCAATTTTATGTTTTAAAGGAAAGGCTTTTCTAAGTTGACAGGGGCTCTTGGAATCGCTGAAACAATTTATACTTCCGCTCGTAGTTCTGTTATAGTTTAGTGTTAGTATTATAAGATACAAAAGAAAGTATGCACATTGCTTTATCTCCTTTACATATTTTATTGGTACTTTTAGGAGTTACTGGACTTTGCATACTTCTAAAAAGAGTTGCATAACACATATTAATCATCATCTAAACGCGATGATAAACAAAAACCTAAAGGCGGGTACTGACTAGAGCATTTTCACTCGCACGAACGACTTACGCGTAAAAATGATCAGATAAGGACGCCACGCACATGCGCACGCGTAGCAATTTTGCGCGCACAAACACGATCCGGCGGCTGTCTGTCTTCCGAGAAGATCAAAAGGTTTTCGTACGTATAACATGCTCAGTGTGGACGTAGTTGTCGTTGTGTTTTGTTGTTTGTCTAGTGAACTAAATGAAAATGGAACAATGAATTATCCCTGAAATTGATAGATGAGTACGAAAAATGTCGTCTTTTATGGAATCCAAAAAATACTTTGCATTTCAATAGACAGAAGAAGCAGGATGCTTTGGATTACCATAGCTACAAATTTAAACATTAGTGTTTTGGATGTAAAATAAAAAATAAGCAGTCTGCTGGGTTCTTTCCGCAGAGAAAAAGCTAAAGGTACACAGACTACTGGAACAGGTAAAGGTAAGTAAATACTGAAAGTATGAATAACATTTTATTAATAGATAATGGTATATAAATAGCTTATTTATTACTGCCGCTTTAACTTCATAACCTTCTTCTTATTTCAGGTGCTGACGAAGTTTATGTATCGAAGTGGTTCGCATTTAAAATGTTTCACTTTTTATTGGATAAAGACGAGCCCTAAGACACAGCTGACACACAGGTAAACAGTTGGATACAATATTTTTATACAAATTAAGCCACGGCACACGGCTATTTGTTGAAAAGTAGGCTTTACATTCATCACGAATTTCTTGAGCAGGTAAACTTGATTTTTGAGGTATATTTCTAATAGGTATTAGCGATGTCATGGTGTCATTCTGCATTCTCCAACTACCCGCTATAAACTGTCCGTTAACTTCATTGTCGAATGTTCCTGGTGGCGTATATACATCTTTAGAGCGATGATTTCGTTTTAGAAAATTGTGTAAAAAAAGTATTGCCAATACTATATATTTCGCTTTTTCTGGCTGGAGTAGCATAGGTTTTCTCAATATCCGAAACACAGCGGACAAAATTCCAAATGCATTTTCTACTAATCTGCGAGGTCGACTAAGTCTATAATTAAAAATACGTTCAGGAGATTTTTGTTGAAACTGGCCTAAGAACGGTCTCATGACATATCGAGATAAAGCTAATGCTTAATCGCCAAGAAAAACATACGGTATTTTCTTCTCACAATCGGGTAAATTAGAATCTTCTGGTAGGTTCAACTCGTTCCGGGCCAATTTCTTATAGAGCTCACTATGTTTAAATACTCCACCGTCCGAGATTCTTCCTTGGTATCCAACATCAGCATATATGAAATTATAGTCGGCATCAACCACCGCGAATAGCACAATACTGAAAAAATCCTTATAATTGTAATATTCGCTCCCACTATTAAATGGCGCTTGTAAAGCAACATGCTTGCCATCTATTGTCCCAACGCAATTTGGAAAATTCCATAATTCTGCGTATCTTTTTGAAATTTCAAGCCATTCTTCAGGGGTTGATGGCATCTGAAAATAAACACAATGTGTTATTGTTTCGATCTTTACTTGAGGAAAATCCATGTTTACACCTTTATAATAAACTATACAAGTAAACTAAGTCTCAAAACACCTCATATTCAAATAAAAGTCAGAAATTAAATGTTTTGGAATCATTAATAGATACAAAAAAGAGAAAATTATTTTAAATGATCAAATTGAAACCAACAATTCCCCACTGTTAAATAGCTTTTACAACGTTTAACACATGTTTCGGAGTATCCTTTGTGGGTCAGGCACCCTAACGTCTCGATCACTCTCATTATATATTTTGTAGTATATTTTCTGAAGAATCTACAGTGTTAGCAAAATAATTGTTAAAATAAATTATCAAATTAGTGAAAATCAAACAAATAGTTTGCTTGTATAGTTTATTTTAAGGTGTAAATAAAATATTTTTATATTTTCAGTGCGAAAACATCGACGAAAATTTTGCTGAAGACCATGTTTCAGAAAACATTGATGTAACTCTGACGGGTAGTAATGAGACTGGCTGTTTCCGTAAATAATGAAACGGACGAGTGCCATACTTTCCAATCGCCCAAACCAAAAAGAAACAAAATAAGTACAAAGAACAGCAACTCAAGAGCTGAAGAGGCCTATCGCATTTTGAAAGAAACCGTTGCTTGTCCGCAAGAACCTACAGATCCATGCTCTGTTTATGGCGCACATGTCGGAAACAAATTAAAAACATATAGCCCAAGGATACGTGCTGAAGTTGAGCATGCAATAAACCAAAATTTTATATGCAGCAGACAGAGGAAATTATGAAACTTCTCCCATGAATGCGTATGCACGTATGGACTGGACCCATCGAACACCTTCTCCTGGAAGTATTTCCCAATCAAAATCAAGTTCTCAATTCCCTACACCCTGTTCTTCGCATTCCTCACTGGATATGCCAGATCTAAATGCTGTTTTTCTAGATCTATAAACTTGTAAACTTACGAAATACCATTTCCTTTTATATAAAATTTGTTGTCTATCCTATTTGATGTTATTCTCGTTTTTGTTCTAGTTTATTTTTTATTTAAGAATTATAAATTACATTACGTTTATTAATAAATAAATATCTTTTCATACTCACGCGTACATGTTCTTTTAGCACATAAATCAGCGCCTTGCAGACTACAGGAATAATTGTAGAAATTACCTGCTTCGAAATTTTAAATAAATACTGTAGACTCGTGTAGGAATCTCCGGTGGCGAAGAAACGCAAGGTAATAGCTAACCGTTCTTGTACACTAATACATCTTCTAAATTTAGTATCAGTTTTACCAATTTTTGGATCAATCGCATTTATTAGAAACATCAAATCTTCAGATGACATACGATTAAAATTTTTAAAGTGACCACTGTTTTCTTGTAGCCTCATATCTGTTAATAAATTATACCCACTGTATGCCTGCCTGCTCTCAAATAATTTTGTAATCCACCATCGCTTACTGTTTTTCCTATTTTTTTCTACATCTTGCAATAGTATAAAAGGCGGCACTTGCAATAATCACATTTCGTCTTCTCGGCGACATTTCAACAATATCACTGGAACGACAATTTAACGCGCACTAATTTTATGATAAAAATAATTTTCGTGAACAATATATTTGCTTTTGTGTGCGCATGCAATTCGTGCGAGTAAAAATGCTCTAGTCAGTACCCGCCTTTACATTAGACAACCAATGCGTTTTGTTTTGAGAACTGCGCAGGACAATTAGGTATGTGCGGTACTTACTATAACGCTCTGCGGTAGGTAACCGTAAATTACACGAAGCGCTAACGTTATTAGCGTTAGAGACGTAAAGAAGTGAATCGCGCATTCAATAAACGTCAAAATACCGCAAGCGTAATTACCGCAAAGCATTTTTTACCAAGCAATATCTCTCTATTCCAACAAAATATAAACTCTGCGAATTTGTTCGAAGTTATTTTTCTCGTTGAATCCATTAAGATGGGGATTTAACATCTCTTACATATTCCTAAAGAACAGATAAGCAAAATAATTAGAAATGACCAGTAACAATTCTCAATTTTAATAATTTAGTCTCTTTTCATCCCCCTCATCATTTCGATTTTATCTTTGTTCTAATTTTCACCTCTTCCAATACATATTTTCTAGTCAATAATTTATAAAAGACAATCTAGATCTTTTTGTATTTAGCATCCAAAATAATATTATACGCCACTGGATTCGTCTGAAATTACATCTGGCATTGTTCATCGCATGATACAATTGCGTTAAAAAACAGCCTGGTGAAATAATACATTTCTATTGGTTGAAATTGTGTACTGTCTGTTGGTTTTTTTTTCCATCGTTGCCAAATTTTATTTAACCAGCTTAAAGTCACGAATGTATTTCAATATAGATAATTGTTTCATACACCGCATAGAGTTTGCAAGTCATAATTATTGTCGTCATCAATTGGGAAGCTGTGTATTTTGGTGTTTTAATTAAGGATTTGCCCATTTAAAGATAAGCTATGTCACTATTTGGAATTCATTAGTAAACGTAACGAAGGGATTTTAAAGTAAACTACGTACAATTAATCTTAGATAAAATAACAGTTTATTATGTAACTAGAATCATTTTACATGTTATCCATAAAAAATATAGTAAATGAGTGTTACGATACCTACCTGTTGATTGCGCGATAAGACGCGTATCGGCAACGTTGTCGTAATACACAAACTTAACGGCCAACGAAGTTGTCGATCTTGGAATCATCAACTTTGCCATTGAGAGACTTGTGAATATTGTTTTACTTACCTGAATTCGGTAGATAGGGGTATTAATTTATTGTTGGTTTAGACTTTAGACGGTATCGTGGTAGTGTATCGGTGATATAGTTTCTTATTTTTTTAGTGTAGTTATTTTTTAATTATAAACCGGAGACTGAATCAAAGGAAAATGGTTGCCGGAGGAAAATTGGTAGGATATTGAGAGTTTTTAGAATTTTAATAATTGAAAGTACATAAATGATCAGGAGTAGTTTAAATTGTTTAATTCAATTTTTTGTGATATACGCAAACATTTCGATAAACTCTCTATTGAAATTTTTCTCATTTTAGGTATTAGTATTTTTTATCGTTGGTTAGAAAACCGTTTTATAGGTAATAGACAGTGTTTAGTTATTCGGCATTCTTGACAAAAAAATGTTTATAAACCAAGAGCCATTAACGTATCAGGTTTTAGTGTTTTAGACATTTTCGCAAGTCACAATTAAATTAAAAGTTAACGTTTTTAATATTTTTTTAAATAACGACCTAACTTTCGGCCATTATCAAAGCTGTCCTATAAAATTACAATGTTTGTAAACTTTTGAAAAAAATAATTTAAAAAGTTGAACTTACGTCATAAAAAAGATCCAAAACAGGTGTCAAGAAACATCCAGCTAATAAAATCGAAACAATGTATGAAGTTAAGTCACATTGTTACAATGATATCATTAAAAAAAACATTAAAATAACCCTTTAAGAGGGTGTACAATTATAATTTCCATGATATGAATTTTAATTGTACACCCTCTTAAAGGGTTATTTTAATGTTTTTTTTAACCTTTCGGAGATAACACGTTTTGTTGAATCATACAAGCTAACGTCGGTCTCTGAGACCGATGGATGAAAATGACCATATGGCCCATGAGATGGAAGTGTTGATCACATTTGTGACTTAATTGAAGAAAATAAACCACTCTTGCTTATTATCATTTCCCCGTTCAAGGCTTATAACAAAATTAAATGCATTTAAACTTATTTATTAGAATAATCTTACGGTAACAAACAACAATAGAAAAAAACTAATTGATTAATTATTATAAAGTGAAAAACGAAATGAACGTTCCTTAAATACCAGTCTTTTATGAAAAAGTCACAAAATACCATACTTTCATTTTATGGCTTGAATTTTTACTTTTGAATTTAGTCAATAATTTCAACGCATTCTTTGCATGCTGGCGTCACATGTTCCAAACACATGGATTTCTTACATTTAAAACAACGATATTTTGTTTTTCTGCTTTTTTTTACTTGAACAATAAGAACATCGACCATATACCAAATTTGTAGGGGCTTCATTTGCTTCGTCAGTGATGTAAATTTCTCCAATTCTCAACTTAATTGTTTTGGGAAGGTTTTTGGTATAAAAACGTGTCTTTGTATGTGGTTCGAGCAACTGGTTGCCCAGATTTTCTAAAAAGACTCCTCTTTGAAGTTTTGTCTGTACATTGTTCTTATATATGACATACGCGTTAATGCCTGCTATATTTAGCGCACCATAGAAAATGACCATCGGCCAACGTCGCGTTATACGTGCACAGTTGTACGCCGCACATAATTTATCGACAGTGTCTACACCACCTTTGGTTCTGTTATAATCAATGATCTTGTCAGGTTTACCTGTTGTTCTGTCTATTGCATCATCTCTGTGCATTGTTGAGAGAAGAAATACATTCTTCTTCTTCCGAGGAATACACGATACTAGAGTACATGTCTCTTGAAAAGCGAACATAGAAGTCTTCTCTGGTCTTTTTAATTTCATCTCTTCTGGAATATGTGGCTTATTCTTTCTCAGGGTACCCGTGAGTGTTAATTTGTAGTCCTTGACAAGTTTATTTGCTAATTCAGTGCTAGTAAAAAAATTATCCGTTGTTACATTGCGTCTGGACCCCCACACTGGTTCACACAGCCTAGGAACCAAAGAGATATATGATGTGTCAATCTTATATGGACCTGTTGGTTGTTGACCCACATATAACTCCACTTTGGCAGTGTAAAACATCTTTGCATCGACCAGAGAATATACTTTCATTCCGTATTTATTGGGTTTAGACGGCATATAAACTCTGAACCCACAACGTCCTCTAAATCCCAACAACATTTCGTCAACAGTTGCGTACTGAGAAAGAGAAATACTTTGGTAGATTAGCATTAAATTTGTCATAAAAAGTTCTCACTGCTGCCAGTTTATCATATTTTTGCCGTTCTAGTCTTGTCGCTTTGTCGTCTAGACGAAAATTCTGGAACAATAGTTTGAATCTTTGTAATGACATTGTCAGTCTGAATATCTCGAATCCCATGCCATCTGCTCGAAAGATATCGACAACGTTGTGATTATTACTTCTCATTTTACCGGCAATATAAAGCAATCCAAGCAGAGCCTTTATTTCATCTTTGTCCGTTGGCCTTGCCGTTCTGTTAGTTTCTGAATATTGCTTCGTTTCAATCTCCATATTGGTGTATGTAACAATATTTTCTATCATTTCATCTGTTACAAACAAGCACCAAATTTCGGCTGCTACTGTCTTCTGCTTGGCTTCTCCTTTTACTCCCGGCAATTGCGTTATAATATTGTCCGCACGAGTTCTGATATTTTTATAGTATTCTAAATGTTTCTTCCACTTTGTGCCATCTTTTGCTATAACATAAGCTTCACGATGTCGACTCAAGTTAGGTTCAATAACTTCAGTCTCCTCATCAGTCATATCTTGATCGGTGTCTGTATTCTCGTTCTGAAATTCTACATTATCTTCTCCAAGACTACTGTCGCTGTCATAAGCATCTTCCTCACTTCCATCGGATTCAGCTTCATCCCAAAGACGCTGCAGCCTTATTTGTTAGTCTTCGTAACTCCCTGAAGCCATTTTCTTCAATAGAATCTAAATAACGATAAATAAATAATGGGATACACAAATGAGTAAGTAACTGTGTTTGTAAATAAATTTTCATCTTACCTTATTTGACACAGTTATCAGTTACACTGAAGCTAACGTCCGTCTTTAGCACCGACCACTTGTTACTTCAAGACTAACATCCGTCGCTGTGACCGAATTGGTTCAAAACATCTGATATGTTAGACACATGCAACTCACGATTTAACAGTGAGGAGAAGTATTCGGGATAGGAAGGTACTAAAAGCCATCGGGCTGTATCGTAACACGTTCGAAAGTTTTCGTGAAAAATGCAAGCTGTCGGTCTCTGAGACGGTACGTTAGCTCCGAAAGGTTAATATCATTGTAACAATGACTTAACTTCATACATTGTTTCGATTTTATTAGCTGGATGTTTTTTGACACCTGTTTTGGATCTTTTTTATGACGTAAGTTCAACTTTTTAAATTGTTTTTTTCAAAATTTTACAAACATTATAATTTTATAGGACAGCTTTGATAATGTCCTAATGGACGAAAACGCTTAGGTGCATATTAACCTTTCGTGGGTAACGTGGTTAAATTGGTACATAATTGGTAACGTCGGTCTATGAGACCATTTTTAGATCCGATTTTTTTACGTCTCTTTTTTTTCATTAAAAAAATATATTTTAGTTGTTGGCCCTGTAACAGTTCCGATGCTTTAAAATATGCTATGATGTATTTCCCGTTATTTTTATAATAAAAATCTTAATAATAAATAATCAATTGAATTTTTGGTAACCTTATATTTAAAAATTGAAAAAAAAATAAAGTATACTTCTTAATACAAAAACGAATGCTAAAACTCTTAACTGATGAACAAAATAACATAATTACTTCAATATTTTCCCTCGGGTGTCCAGAGATAAATGAACATTTAAACCAAACTAACACAAACTTATACACCTATCAACACAAGAACAGAAATAGGAAGTTTATGGGCTTATTTCATTACAAAAAATTAATCTTCGCTATTTTGCTCAAAACAGTCACTACATAGTCCAGTCAAATGTTCAAGGCACATAAATTTGTGGCACTTATTGCACGAAAACCTAGTTTTTCTATTTTTCTTATTATTGCAAAATGCGCATCTTCCATGAACTGGATTATCGTTATTCTGTTGGTTTATGTTAAGCCCTAAAATTTCGGCCAATCTCAGTCTTGTAATTTTTGAAATATTTTCCTGCAGTGCTCGTCTGCGAATATGAGTATCTAGCAACTCAAATCCTAAATCTTCTAAGAATTTTCTTCTAGGAATAGACTTATTGTTGTTAGCTTTATAAATAATATACGAATTTATTCCAGCAACATTTAGGCAGCTATAAAAAATCACCATAGGCCAGCGGACAAGTTGCACGTGCACAGTTGTATGAGGCACACAACTTTCTCCTGAAATGCAAACATTGATGTACCTTCTCGTCGTTTTATATTTGTGAAAGCCAATGGTATTTGTGGTTTGTTTTGACGTATCGTGCCAATAATAGTTAGACCAGTGGCTCCCAAACTTTTCTGGACCACCGCCCCCTATAGAAGAGAACAAAAATTTCAACGTACTTCTGTGTGCAGCAGCAAGCGATTGTAGTCTTCATCATTTTCATTGCAAAGCTTATGAAACAAACGGTCATTCAATGAATTGCTTCTAATGATATTGATTGCTTTAATAACGTTATTGAGGGACGCATGCAGACGTTCATTTAATTTTTTTGCAACCAAATGCTGACGTGAATAATACAATGTACAGGGAGTACATTTGGCACTGCTTTTCTCAAATGTGCTATAAAACGCTTATGACACCCGGTCATTGCTGGAGCACCATCAGTAGCAGCAGACAAAATATTGCTAATAGGAATTTCTTTCTCTTGAAAAAATTCTCGCATGAAATTAAATATAGAATGTCCCGTTGTATCAGATTCCAAATTCTTGATGAATTTTTTCTTCGTTTATAAATCGTACGTATGATAAGAGTAGAGCTTCGTTACTTGGTAGAGTTGATTCATCGAGTTAAATGGAAAATTTGCAAGTCTAGGTAATCGCATAATGATATTTCAACGTCATTTGCCATTTCATCTATTCTTCTTTGCACTGAATTATTACTGAGAGGAATTTTTTTAATGATATCAAATGGTGTCTTATGATGGAGAACAGTTTTTAATATCTCTTCGACTGCCGGCAAAATTAATTCCTCGCCAATGGTGTGTGGTTTTCCTGACTTTGCGATTAACAATGAAACGTTATATGAGGCTCGTAGCCCATCATCGTCTTGTTTAGAAGACGATGCTAAAAGGTTTGATATAGTTGGCTGTTTTAAATATTGTTTTTCGAGCTCTTGAAAATAGAATATATCTTTGTTCTTCTTATCAGGATGCATTTTATGTAAATGCTCTTGTAGCCTAGAAGGTTTCATAGCTTCATTTGAAAAAACTTTTCGGCAAATTAAACACATAGGTAATGATTTGTTTGTAGAAGATTCCGCAAATCCATATTTTAAATATTCAATACTGTATTGCCGGCATTTCTTTTTTAATTTAGAAGTAGATTCAGCCATTTTCATACAAAAATTAAATTCTCGATAGATTTATAGATAGTAATGTTTATAAAATGACACACCACTCACGATTATTTACTACGGCAGAGCTTATGATTCACGACTATATATCGCGGCACAGCATATACAACTAACTAACAAAAAATTCGTAGAGCTGTTGCTTTTATACGTTTCATTTTGTGCATGATTCAACTTGTCTGTGTGCGAACATGTCGAAAGATGTTATTTTGTATGAACATCGCGCGTTCGCTTATCAACGTGCGAGGACAATCATATACTTCTATTCTGAACTAAAAGAAATTATTATAATTATTAGTATTATTATTAATGCTAATTTAAAGCTGATTATTAACCCTTATTAAATCATTTTTATTTCACCATTCCTCTTGACTGCTTATTATTTGCTTCTGAATTCGCTACCGCCCCCCTAAAAGGCTGCAGCGTCCACAGGGGGGGGGTATCGCCCCCGTTGGGAACCAATGAGTTAGACGATAATCTTTTAGGAGCAAATTTGCCAAAGGTGTGCTGATAAAAAAATTGTCCATTCTTATATTCCTTCCGGATCCCCATATAGGTTGTGAAAGTCGAGAAACCAACGCGATATTTGAATTATCCACTCTAAAAGGCCCTTCAGGCTGCTTGCCAACAGAAACTTCCATTTTGGTTGTGTAAAACATTTTTGCGTCACATAATGCATAAATCTTTATACCATAACGATTTGATTTCTGAGGCATATATACTCTAAACGAGCATTTCCCACGAAATGCCTCCAATTTTTCATCTATCGTTGTGGAAGCTGAGAGATTGTAATGTGCTGATAAATTGGCATTAAATTCCTCGAACACATCGCGAATTGCAGCCATCTTGTCAAATTGTTGTCTTTGTATTCGAGTTTCCTTGTCGTCAAATCGAATATGTCTCAACAGAAATAGAAACCTATTTTGTGACATAGTCAACCTATAAATTTCCATAGATTTACCATCTGTTCTGAAAATATCTTCAGTGTTTTTGTGATTACTTTTATTGGCCCCACTAATATATAGTAAACCAAACAATGCTTTTACTTCAATGACATCGGTGAGTCAAGCATAGTATCAGTAAAGAAACATTCCCAAATTACTCTTTTCTCCAACTTCCTTCTGATATCACCTTTTGGCCCTGGCAAAAAAGGAACTATATTTTCTGCCATTTAATTTTTCTACACAATGCTTTCTCCATCTTGTACCATCTTTTCCAATGAGATTTGGAATTCGACACGCAGTGGCTTCGGTAAAAAGAGAGTCATCATCAAGATCTGAGAACTCTTGCTCTGAATTCGTATCATAATCCAACACTTCTCCATGATCGTCTTCCAAACTTACATTATCATCTTCTGGTTCGCAGGCCTCGGAATCAGTTGGAACCTCATCAAATAATTTTTGCAATGCCTCTTGCTCTTTTTCGTAAGACATAGTTGATTAGTAGAAACTAAAATGTAATTTTATAAGCAAAAATAAAATAAAAAAGCATTTAATGCTTACCCCAAAAAAAAATACGAGTTTGGTAACGTCGGTGTCTCACACCGCCACTTTGCAAAGCAGAAAAACTATACGCACCACACAGAAAACGATTCTATACTAAGTGGCCAAGGATAAGGGTAAAAGGTACCTGGCGGCGCACAGCGAGAAAGAGATGCGTTGCGTTTTAAAACGAGAAACAAATTTTCCTCGGTCTCAGGGACCGCGCGATACCAGTGAAAGGTTAATAAACATATACACACTGAGTACCTACTCGTCGTTTACATTCACTCAATTTATAATTTAAATCACCATCAGGGCATGGCGAGAAAATATACTTCTCGGAAAAGCAATACTTTTCATTAAAATCATACCATATGAAATTTTCATTTTCGATTTCCCAAAGGCCATCATTATTTTATGTTGTTCAACAGCTTCAATTTTAGGTATTTTCTCACTGACTTATGTGTTTCTTTTTCACAATTTATAATAAATAATCCATGTGTAGTTAGGAGAACCTTGGTATGCGTCCACCGTAACGGCAAGCCGTTCCAAAACAACCGTTTTATTTATGCTAGAATAAATTGATGGGAAAAACATAGATTTGCATCCTGCATGTCTTTATAAATCTAAAATTATAAAATATTTCAAGGTATTCGTGTAAATAAATACATAATCTTGTCCGATATTATCAAATAATAAGAATTTTACTCGCTTACCTACATATTTATTAAAATAAAACTAACATTTAAAAATAGTTAAATTCTCGATCAAAGGTTCGTTACCTTCAATTAGGTGGACTTTGATGCGTGATGATTCTATATACAATGTATATAATTCATATGGAATAAATTGGTTAATAAATAAACGTCATGTAACAGTGGACAATACCAATCTTTATTATTTTAAATACAACGCCCTTAAAGATAAAAGTAGAATCGGAAAAGAAACAGGTGACACTGTAATTATAACAGCAGGTACGCCAGCAGCATTTAACACGTCAGTAAAGCTAGCACCCCCCCCTTTTTCAAATTAAAAAAAAAACTTATGTGTAATTTAGGACTAATTTGTACCCAAAAAATTAGAATTTGTACCCACTTATTTTTTCTGAAAAATCACTATCTAAAGTGGGGGTGCTAGCTTGAGCTCAAGCTAACACCCCCACATTGACAAAATCAAATTTTATTGGCATAAATCTAAACTTTGAATTAAGGACTAATTTGTACCCAAAAGATAATAATTTGTACCCACTCAGATTTTCTGAAAAACCGTTATTTAAAGTGGGGGTGCTAGTTTAAGCTCAAGCTAGCACCCCCACTTTTACAAAATCAAATTTTAACAGCATACCTTTAAACTTTTAATTTAGGACTAATATGTACCCAAAAGCGTTTTTTCACTTATAATTGCACAAGTGGTTTGTATTTTATCGGGTAAATTTGGGTTGTTTAATGAGAAACTGTTTCCTAGTAATTTGACGAAAATAACTGTCAACTATTAAAAACACGACACCGAAGGTGGAGTGTTTTTAGGTTGACAGTTATTCGAGTCAAATTGCTAAAGGAAACAGTTTATAATTTGAACAACACAAATTTACCCAATATCAATACAAACCTCGAGTGTAATTCGGCAGGACAATTTAATGAATGAAAAATTTGGAAACATATCTTGCAATATTACATTCAATTTCTCGATGGAAGTATCTGGCTCAAATGCGTATCTTTTTGCATCGCAAAACGTAGAAAATTGTCGCCAGATTGATGATTGCGTCGCAACTATATTAGTAGGCACACAGGTATTAACAATTTGACTAATTTCGGCGTTCGTAGACACACCGAATCGACTCATTGTTAGTTCTTGAAAATTCAATAAGCTGTTGACAAACATGCCAAACTATTTATTCTGGTAACCAACACCGCGATAATTAATGAACAAATGAATAAGTGAAAAAACCACTAGTGTATTTGTCGCTGTAAAAGTTAAACTTTTGCCGCTGTCAAAGTGACAATTGCACTGTGGCATATGCGATTTTTTATACATGAGTTAAATTGTCATTATTATATAATTTTGTTTATAAAAGATGATAGTAAATTAGACCACGTGTTTTATTAATTTCCAAGTGAATCGTTAAAAGATTTGAAATTATCAAAGATAACTAAATATTATTAAATTTCGAATATAGGACTAATTTGTACCCAAAAAATTGAAATTTGTACCCACACAGTTCTCCCTTTAAAAGGAGTTTTAATGTGGGAGTGCTGGCTTAAACAGGTCCACCTTTAACCCTCCGGTAGTCGCGCGAATTTTTCTTTCAAGTTTAGTCGCGCCGGTGTCTGAGACCAGGTGGGAAAAAAATATTAAATGATTTTTTAAATCTTTGATTTTGTAAGAATACGGTAATATAATGAAAAATACACAGTTTTAGTGAATTTTTTTTATTAAAACTCATTTAACAAATGCTTAACATTGGTTTGAAAAAAAGACTCATAAAAAAACATACATTCAAATATAACCCGACTAAAAAAAATGGCACATTCTATTGAGATCAGCAAAATTGAAAAATGGTAACTAAATGTATAGTGAACATATTATAACAAAATACCTAGAGCCAACTATTATTACTGTGCTGCCCTGCAGTTCTGACAAACACATATAATATGCTCTAAACATATATAGGTACTGCACTTATAACAACAAAATCTTGTTTTTCTATTTTTCCTCCATCCACAGGGGGCACATCTTCCAGGTGGTAACTGTCTATCTTGAAGGTCTCGTTCTTCTGTGTTCCAAAAGTCTGCACTTTAGTGTCCTTGGAAGATTGGTAAGAGCTGCTCTCCGTTTCAACTGAGGCTGAATCAGTACGTTTGCTATTTCTCTCAAAAAATTTCGCCGACGTAAATTTTTTTCATTGGGATTGTTAGCCTTGTATATAACCTGACTATTGATTCCTGCAACATTCAACATGGTGTAAAATATCACCATGGACCATTTCTACTATTACGGGAGCAATCATATGAAGCACACAACTGATCAACGACGTCGACACCCACTTTTGTCTCATTATATGTAGTAACAATTACCGGCTTACATTTCTCACCACTATCAGGATCAATATCGTCATGGTGGTACATACTGGATGTTAATATAACATTTTTCCCTTTTTTAGGAATATATGAAACTATTGTTAGATCTTCGGTGAAGCCAAACATACTTGTATAGATGGGGCGTTTAGTTGGTCTTGAAAATTCAATTGGAAGTTCTGTTTTATTTTTTCTCACTGTTCCAATTACAGTTATTTTGTAATCCTTTAGTAATTTTTCCACCAAAGGAATAGACGTGAACCAATTGTCCATGGTCAAGTTAATGCGTGAACCAGAAAGATGTCTGCACATTCTTAAAACCAGGTCATAGGTTTTGTTAGAAAGTTTATATGGGCCTTCGGGTTGGGATCCCACATAGACTTCCAAATTGGAAGTATAAAAGACTTTCGCGTCACAAACTGCTATAATTTTCAGGCCGTATTTGTTAGGTTTCGAGGGTATGTATTGACGGAATTGGCATTTACCTCTAAACCGCGGAAGCATCTCATCAATGGTAACAAACGCCGAATGATTATAACCATTCATACAATTTCTTACGAATTGATCAAATATTACACGAATGGGAGCTAGTTTATCAAATTGTATTCGATTTATCCTCGTTGCTTTATCATCAAAACGTAAGCAACGTAAAAGGAAACGGAACCTTTTTAGGCTCATTGTAAGGAGAAACATTTCTATGCCATACCCATCTCTCCTCCAAAGATCCTCAGCATTTGAGCGGTTGGAGTGACCAAGACCAGATAAATATAGTAGTCCTATAAAAGCCCGGATTTCAATGTTGTCCGTTAGACTAGCATCTCGGTCTCTTGAAAAATTTTCTTGGATGGGCAATATGTATTTGTTTGTACTGTCAACAATAATTCGAATTATCGTATCATCGAAGAAATAATTCCAAATTTCCTCAGCAGTCTTCAAATTTTTGGTTGCCTGTGTAGGCCCTGGTAAGCGAATAATTATATTATCCTGCCTTATTCTTACAGTTTTTGGGCGTGGGGGATGCTTTTTCCAACGCATGGTACCATTCTTGCCTAAAAGAACAACAGTAAATTTTGGATAGGTATTTTAATTTGTGTCATATTTTTTACAATACCTATGTAGACAAGTGGGGAAATTGGATGCTCAACAATTTCTTCTGAATCAGAAATTTCCTGTTCAGAATCACTTTGGTGATTTACAAGTTCCACATCTGATTCATCTTCGAAAACAATTTCTTCATTGTCACTATCACCTAGTCCTATATCATCCAGAAGATTTTGCAAATATTCTTGGTTCTTTTCATAGCAAGCCATGGCTATAATTTAACATTTTTTTCTAAATACAGTGATCAAATAACATAAAAAACAAAAAATACCTTTTTACAATTTTGTATCACAGCAGGTCGCGCCGGTCTCAGACACCCGAAATGATTATTTCTGTACACACATTCACCCAGTAACGACTAAAACACGACTGAAGGTCAACTGTAACGATAGATGAAGGTACTGAAGAGCTCAACCGAAAATGACTAAAAGCCGATTTATTACGACGCAAAAAGTGACGACCCGGTCTCACAGACAGCGGCGCAACTACCGGAGGTTTAAAAATCCAATTTCAACAGCATACCTTTAAACTTTGCATTTAGAACAACCAAAAGAGTTTTTTCATTATCATTTTGTTTATTAAAGATGATAGTAGATTAGACCACATGTTTTATTAATTTCCAAGTGAATCGTTAAAAGATTTGAAATTATCAAAGATAACTAAATATTATTAATTTTCGAATATAAGGACTAATTTGAACCCAAAAAATTGAAATTTATACCCACACAGTTCTCCCTGTAAAAGGAGTTTTAATGTGGCAGTGCTGGCTTGAACACCCCCACCTTTACAAATCCAATTTCAACAGCATACCTTTAAACTTTGCATTTAGGACTAATTTCTAACCAAAAGCGTTTTTTCATTATCATATCATTTTGTTTATTAAAGATGATAATAAATTAGACCACGTGTTTTATTAATTTCCAAGACATTATCAAAGATAACTAAATATTATTAATTTTCGAATATAGGACTAATTTGTACCCAAAAACTTAAACTTTGTACCCACACAGTTTTCCCTGTAAAATAAGTTTTAATGTGGGAGTGCTGGCTTGAACACCTTCACATTTACAAAATCAAATTTCAACAGCTTACCTTTAAACTTTGAATTAAGGATTAATTTGTACCCAAAATCGTTTTTTAATTATTAAGTATATCATTTTGTTTATAAAAGATGATAGTAAATTATATAATGTATCTCTTAATATTTGGATATAATTCGGAATGCTTAAACAAATTTAAAAACAGGGGTTAGTTGGTTCAACCAATAGAGAATTATTATGAATCAGAAATAGGAGCGGTAGATCAAAGACTCATATCATCTAAAAAAATATCACCTTTCGGTATTTGCTAGGGTAACAAAAAAATGTTTTTAAATTGTTTGTCCATCAGAAACGAAAGTCAGACGTGACATCATTGCACATCTTTACTAAGCCGCCAAGCAGTCAAAAAAGTGACAACACCAGAGTATGATCAACGAACATTAACATTAATTAATGTTCGTTGTCTATGACAAATATGGAATTATATTAATATAGTATTTTATTAGAGACAAAACAATACATAATATATGAAAACAAAAATATCTGGGAAGTACCTGGTTAGGTAGGTGCCATGTGTCATAAAACACTTCAACTAAGAGTTTGTCTAGTTTTCCGTCCATTTTGAACTTTAATCAGGATGACTGTTGTGAGGTGAAGCACATTAAAAAGCCTTTTTTAGGGAAAACAGTGTGGATACAAATTGGTCCTATATTCGAAAATTGATAATATTTAGTTACTTTTGGTAATTTCACATTTTTTAACGATTTACTTGGAAATTAATAAAACCGTGGTCTAATTTACTATCATCTTTAATAAACAAAATGCTACAATAATGAAAAAACGCTTTTGGGTACAAATTAGTCCTAAATTAAAAGTTTAAAGGTATGCTGTTAAAATTTGATTTTGTAAAAGTGGGGGTGCTAGCTTGAGCTTAAGCTAGCACCCCCACTTTAAATAGCGGTTTTTCAGAAAAACTAAGTGGGTACAAATTATGATCTTTTGGGTACAAATTAGTCCTATATTCGAAAATTAATAATATCTTTGATAATTTCAAATCTTTTAACGATTCACTTGGAAACTAATAAAACACGTGGTTTAATTTACTATCATCGTATTTTATAAACAAAATGATATAATAATGAAAAAACGCTTTTGGGTACAAATTAGTCCTAAATTAAAAGTTTAAAGATATGCTGTTAAAATTTGATTTTGTGAAAGTGGGGGTGCTAGCTTGAGCTTAAGCTAGCACGCCCACTTTAAATAGCTGTTTTTCAGAAAAAGTGAGTGGGTACAAATTAGTCCTTAATTCAAAGTTTAGATTTATGCCAATAAAATTTGATTTTGTTAATGTGGGGGTGTTAGCTTGAGCTCAAGCTAGCACCCCCCCTTTAAATAGTGATTTTTCAGAAAAACTAAGTGGGTACAAATTCTAATTTTTTGGGTACAAATTAGTTCTAAATTACACATAAGTTTTTTTTTAATTTGAAAAAGGGGGGGGGGGGGTGCTAGCTTTACTGACGTGAATTTAACACGCTGTCCGAGACATACACTGAATGGAACAGAAAGCAGAACCTTTGAATTGTCTGAGCTCTAAGCTTAAGCAACACGGCTCGAAAAGAGGCATCGTCTAAACGAGCTTTAATTGTTATCATGTCATAAATAAAAATTATTCAATAATCTGCTGCTTGATTTTCGATATTTGAACCATCTTTCTTATTGTTATTATATTCTAAACGAGATTCAATAATAATTCTTTTCTGAACCATCCTGTACCATCTGCAACTCAATTCCTCCTGTCCTAATAAAATAATTATATTAACACATGCCACCGACAAAGCCTGTACAAAGAATATGTTTATCTCTTACTAACACAAAACCATTCAAGTATTCCTATCCTGTTTTGATATTTTTCCAATTCTCTTTTTATTGAATGGTCTCGAGACTAGTTTTTGCAGTAACGCATTTGATTATACTCGTAGTTTAATGTGCCTATGAAGTCTCCCAAAGTTTTTAGTGTGTGTTAAATTGGTGTAACTGTGTACTTTTGTGTTTACCTAGTTTGAAATCAGTGGTTCCGTAGCGGTGATTTTCGTTGATAATATTTGAAGCATTCGTTTTTTTAGTGATAATACAGAGTTTGTTAGAATAAACATTACCCACAATAAAAATTATACAGTGTGTACAAAAAAATAACGTGAACTTCATACATTATAAATATTGATGCACGTCATATATTTTTTATATTTAAATCTAATTAAAAAAAGGAGATTTACTATATTAAAATGTATATATTATAGTCCGGTCAATTTAGACAATCGAAGTTACCTAAATTCCCACCAAGCTGAAAATCGGTAAGATTGTTTAAAATATTATTAAAAACAAAATTTGAAAGTTCCCCATCTTTCCCCTGTGAGGAAAAATTTTTATTCAAGGTCAAAGGTCGAAAAAATGAGTTTTTCGCGATTTTCAGCAAAACGGTAAGTTTTATCATAAAAATACCTCAGACAAAAATTGTAGATAATGAGATTATCTAAAAGAAATTTATTAATATGTACTTTTTTTTCTACGAGCCACTGTTTTTGAGATATAACGATTCAAAAAGTTGTAATCGTCATAATATGCACACGTTTACTCGCCACCTATGAGGTAGTGTACTTAGCGCGTTTTTTTAACGTGGTTTCCCCAGTAGGCCTATTCCACGGGTTAGTTTTGATCCTGTTTAATTTGAAACTATTGAAAAATAATGGATATTAGCAGAGATTGAAAAGATAAAAGCAATTTAAGTTAAAAAAAGCAGTGAAATTTAATCGTCCGAGTCGTAACTTTCAAAATATTCTTCTTGTTCTTCTTCTTGATCTTCTTGTTCTGTTCTTAGCGCGTTTTTTTAACGTGGTTTCCCCAGTAGGCCTATTCCACGGGTTAGTTTTGATCATGTTTAATTTGAAACTATTGAAAAATAATGGATATTAGCAGAGATTGAAAAGATAAAAGCAATTTAAGTTAAAAAAAAGTAGTGAAATTTAATCGTCCGAGTCGTAACTTTCAAAATCTTCTTCTTGTTCTTCTTCTTGATCTTCTTGTTCTTGTTCTGTTCTTAGCGCGTTTTTTTAACGTGGTTTCCCCAGTAGGCCTCTTCCACGGGTCAGTTTTGATCCTGTTTAATTTGAAACTATTTAAAAATAATGGATATTAGCAGAGATTGAAAAGATAAAAGCAATTTAAGTTAAAAAGAAGCAGTGAAATTTAATCGTCCGAGTCGTAACTTTCAAAATCTTCTTCTTGATCTTCTTGTTCTGTTCTTAGCGCGTTTTTTTAACGTGGTTTCCCCAGTAGGCCTATTCCACGGGTCAGTTTTGATCCTGTTTAATTTGAAACTATTTAAAAATAATGGATATTAGCAGATATTGAAAAGATAAAAGCAATTTAAGTTAAAAAAAAGTAGTGAAATTTAATCGTCCGAGTCGCAACTTTCAAAATCTTCTTCTTGTTCTTCTTCTTGTTCTTCTTCTTGATCTTCTTGTTCGTCTTGTTCTTGTTCTTCTTCATCTTCATCCTGAGTGCATGTAAACTGCGTTAATAGCAATTTACCTGATATTCTTATAGTTATAACTTATGTATATTTTATATTAGTAGTGTAAGTTACAATGACCGATAGAAAAATATTTTAACATATATTACAACTATATATATACGTGGCGTACTCATGCATATTATGACGATTACAACTTTTTGAATCGTTATATCTCAAAAACGGTCGCTCGTAGAGAAAAAAGTATTAATAATTTTTTTGTAGATAATTTTATGATCTACAATTTTTGTCTGAGGTATTTTTATGATAAAACTTACCGTTTTGCTGATAATCGCGAAAAACTCATTTTTTTGACCTTTGACCTAGAATAAAATTTTTTCCTTACAGGGGAAAGATGGGAAACTTTCAAATATTGTTTTTAATGATATTTTAAACAATCTTACCGATTTTCAGCTTGGTGGGAATTTAGGTAACTTTACTCTTATTTTTTGGTCTAATTTGACCGGACTAATTATAAATATAATTAGTATAATAATCAATATACTGCCATCGCAGGAAAGAGTACCTTATCTGTGAGCAAAATGTTACTTAGAAACTCGTGTCCAACAAACCAAACTTAGAAAGCCGTAACAAACTTTTTAAGTTTGAACTGTATTTAAAATTTGATGCGCCTTTTTAACAGTAAATGTGTATTATCCCGGTAATAACACACCCCAAAAAACACGTTGCTGAAAATTCCATAGTTCCTGAAAATCCGAAATGACGCAAAATTTTACATTTTAAATTATTGTCTTAATATTTATATGTGAAAGTTCTGTAAAAGTATCGTATATGTTTTTCCGGGTACGCGAGTATCTTATCTCGATTTTCAGGAGTCAACTATAAAGTGGCATGTTGTATTATGTAATGGTAACATTTTACATTTCCGCCCAACCTTACTGTTCAAGTGTGAAATCTTGAAATTTATTTGTTAAGATACATTTAAAATATGTGAGACATTTGTATGCCTTCCTTTCTTTATTGTATATATTTAAGGCGTAAATTCATTTTAGTTTATAGCTTTGTAGAAATATGTTGCAGAATTGATAAGATCTTTTTATTGTAGTAAATTCAAAGGATATTTTATTTTTATTTTCAGAATGTTTTGTAAATATCACGTTTTCCAACAATGATTGTAAATTCTTTTGTATGGGCAGATGAATGACACCTTTTTGAAAGTCGACATTGTCCTATAGTTAAGAAGTGAGAAAAAAGCACGTTTCACCCTATTTGTATATTGGATTGTAAAAACCCCAAATTTAGCGTCAATTCTGCATAAATTTTATGGTAGAGGTTCGGAAGACATGAAAGACATTTTTTGAATTACCTTTCTAAGTAAGAGGGTTACAATTGCTATTGTAGTATACCATAGAAATTTAACTATTTGTTGGCGGCACCCATAGTTAATTCTTGTCTAGGAACTCGACAAGTCAAATGATACTGGCCAATAGGAAATATTTATTTTCGTTTGGTCAACCCAATCCACGTGTAAACACGCCCCTCGCAGATTTCTATTTAACACGTCTCACAACGTGAAGAAATCAGTTACATACTCATCGAAAGAGCGCAATGCTCAACAGCAAAGTTAGTTTTTAACTCATCGAATCGAGCGCAACGCTCAACAACAGTTACATACTCATCGAAAGAGCGCAATGCTCAACAGCAAAGTTAGTTTTTAACTCATCGAATCGAGCGCAACGCTCAACAACAGTTACACACTCAACGAGTCGAGCGCAACGCTCAAAAGCAAAGTTTTTTCATACTCATCGAATCGAGCGCAATGCTCAGCAACGAAGTTAGTTTTTAACTCATCGAAACGAGCGCAATGCTCAGCAACGAAGTTAGTTTTTAACTCATCGAAACGAGCGCAAGGCTCAACAACCAAGTCAGTTTTTCACTCGTCAGTTCTACACTTCTAGACGCGAGTTTCACATTCATCGACGCGAGTTTTACACACTCATCGAATCGAGCTCAACGCTCAATAACAAGGTTAGTTTAAAATTCATCAAATCGAAACATAAAGTGTCTTCCGATCTGAAACCACAGAAATTCAGCGTTCACAACTCAACTTTGTAACATTTTGTAAATTTGTACATAATAAATTATTAATTTCGACATTAACGTTGTCAAATTAAGATTATTTATTTAGTTGAATGTCCACGCCAGTTGACGAAGTTCAATTAAAAATTTAATCAAAAACACTTACTATATGCGAGAAAAGTATTGGTTTACCCCAAAAAAAGTTGGAATTTTGAATTTTTTTTTGAGTTATTTTTACGTTTTCCATCAACAACAACTCGAAAAAACAGTTTTTAGAGAAAAAATCCTGTGTGTATGTCGTCGTCGTTGTCGTCGGCCACTTTTCCTTATATGTCTTGTTAGCACGATACAGCCTCCGGAGTGCAATAAGTCAGCAATTTTATGATCGAATATTGTTAAGGACATGTCACAGATGATCCCTATTGATTTTCAATTCACCAGAGCCAGTACCACGGGTGCTATGGTACTTGAAGTACGACATTTTGTATTTTTTTGAGAAATTGCAGTTTGTTAACACGATACAGCCTCCGGAGTTCAACAAGTCACCAATTTTATGATTGAATATTATTCAGGGCATCTCACTGATGAATCCTATTGATTTTCAGCTCACCGGAGCCAATACAACAAGTGCTACAGTACTTTAAGTACGATATTTTTGTCATTTTTGGAGAAGTTTCAGTTTGTTAACACGATACAGCCTCCGGAGTATATACAAGTGACCAATTTTATGATTGGATATTATTCAGAGCATCTCAAAGATGAACCCTATTGATATTCAACTCAGTAAAGCCAGTACAACGGGTGATATGGTACTTGAAGTACCAAACTTTCGTCATTTTTGGAGAATTTTCAGTTTGTTAGCAAGATACAGCCTCCAGAGTGTATACAAGTTACCAATTTTACGATTGAATATTGTTCAAGGTGTCTCACGAATGTACCCTATTGATTTTCAGTTGACTAGAGCGAGTACCAGGGGGTCCTATAAATCCAGATATACTGAATTTTTGGTTATTTTTGGAGAAATTCCGGTTTGTTAGCACGATACATCCCCCGAAGTGTATACAAGTAACAATTTTATGATAGAATATTGTTCAGTGCCACAGATGCGGAAAAGTTATTTTTTTGTAAACCAGAAATCAAAATATTAGCAAGTTACGTTACTTTTTGTATACACTGTATGAATAACAATTTTCATAATATTACGTCGTAATCCATATATTGCTAAAATTATTTGCAAGAAGTGGTGGTATATATAGGGTGTCCCAACAAACGATTCAGTTTAGAAATAAAATTGAGCGATTGTTATTTTTATACAGTAGATATGTTCCGATTATGTGTGGAATAAAATAGCCGGCATATATGCCCCCCGCGGTTCGAAACGCTAGAGCCCTTTGAAATATTTGATAACCTTTTGACAAACATGTGGCTCTATCTAACCGATGACGCGTTGGATCTAGGTCTTGATCACAGAAATTGTTTGTAGTTTGTTTACATAGACCTGAAATTTCAAAAACAAACCAAAGAAAGAAATCGCACGATTTTGGCATCTAGGTGACATTGGAATTTCGAGAAATCGTTGTTCCAGAAATAGATTGTGCGCGGGGTGGCAGATCACGCTGAAACCACACGTCTTTCAGATCCATATTCCAGTTTAGGCCAGGTCATTCCATATGAAATTAACCAGTTTAAAAGTGACAAACAGGACGGTTTTAAATAGTTTTTGGAGTCTTTCTCAAAATCTATTTAAGCTAGAAAACTGGAACAGGTGTCATCTTTTTCAGTTTTTTATACATGACCATATTGTAAAAATACAATATTTTTCATAAAAAAAATTTCTTTTTTGAATTTTGAGAAATCACGCCTTTTGAATTTTATTAAAAAATTATTTGTTGTTGTAACATGTTGTGACTAAAGGTATACTAAATTTCTAAGTGCAGAAGTAATGTGTTCACAAGATAAAAAATGTTGACACATAAAATATGTACACTAAAATCGCCATCAAGGTATGCCAATGTTAGACTGGATTTAACCTTCATGGGACGGACATCAAAATTTTACGAAAAAGACTAACTGGGGTCCGAGAAGACCCCATGCGTAAAATTGCAGAAATGCTGTATTTTTCTTTAAATTAAATATATAGAAAAGAAATTAAAGTTTTACTATTAACCATTTATTAGTCAAAAATCATCATGAAAAAATACAAAATACCCTAATCACTAATACTACTAGCTACATATCATTTTAACATTTACAAACTATCTCCGATTTTGAATGTTCTAGGCACACAAAGTTATTACACCTAATACATATTTTTCTGGATTTTCTGTCTTTTCCTCTTTGACACATATGGCAGCGCCCCCTGGTAATGTTTTGTTGTTCAACTCTATGTTCTGTTGCATCCAGTAGTTCGGGAAAAACGTCTGTCATATGCCGTTTTCTATTCGTCTGAATGTATTTATTATTATATCGCCGGAAAACGTTTTTCTTTATGAGTTCTTTTCCTAGTCCCAAAATATACATTTTACGTTTATCCAAACTGTTTTTTCGCCAATCCGGGTTTTGCAGTAACCACAATTTATAAGCATTTATTCCTGCGATATCTATAAGATGCGAAAATATTGCCATTGGCCAGCGGTTTGACTTTCTCTGCACTGTATATTCTTTGGCCAACTTATCTGAAGTGTCGACAGCACCTTTTGTTTTGTTGTAATGAAGAATAATTTCTGGTTTATAGTGCTGTTCTTCTCCAGCTACTTTACTATTAGTATGCTCACTTGAAAGTAAGATGACAGCATGTTTTTGTTTTGGAACATAGGATACTGGCGTTCTTTGATTTCTAAAAGCAAACATACTTGAAAACTCTTTCTTGTACGATGCCGGTAGAAGTTCCCTGGGAATAAATGTTCTATTTTCCGGAGGGTTCCACTTAAAGTAATATTTTTTTTCCACAACTTGTCAGCAAGTTCTAAACTTGTAAAAAAGTTATCGGTCGTTATTCCAAATCCGCCTTCCAAATTGTCTGTCAAATCTAGGACAACACTTTGACCTTGACCCTTTTCCGCTTTACCTTGTTTTCCTAAAAATTAATAGATACATAGGAATATAAAGTTTGCCTATATTGCTTTTCAAATAAACTTGCATGTTTGCAATATAAGAAGTGGTGCAGTCCACAAGAGCCCATATTTTGATTCCATACTTATCAGGTTTACTCTTCATATAGACTCGGAATGGTGCCTTACCCCTAAATGATACAAGCTGCTCATCAACACATAGATGGTCGCCAGGATTAAGTGATTTTTTACAATTAGAAGTGAAAATATCGAATATATCTCTTACCGGAGCTAGCTTATCTACTAATTTTCGTTCTTGTCTTGTTTGAAAATGATCAAAGCGTAAAAATGAAGTAATTTGTTTGAATATGTCTCTTGACGTTGCAGCAGGAATTATAGGACGACAATAAGAAATATCTTGACACCAGAGCATATCGATAGCCTCTTTCGATCCGTGAAGTGCGCCAAGAATAAACAACAGTCCAATATAAGCTTCAATCTCTGTAGAATCAACAGGTACAAAAACTTTAATTTTATTCGTTTTCTATATTCCATTTATCATAATATGGTTGTGCCTTTCTGTTTGTTTCGGTTACTATTATGTTCAGAATATCCGCAGATAGGAAAAGAAGAAAAGCGTCTTTTATACTTGAGATATCAGAACTGTAATTTGTAAGGCCTAGAGCATGTCTCCGAATATTAGCTTTTGAACGTCTAACTTTTGTGTTTCCTGGAATTTTTGACCACTCAGTTACATCTTTAGATTTATATACTGGAATACCCTGGCTGTTACTAACTGTTGGTTCCTCTGAGTTCGTTTTCTCTATACTTTGATCAACAACTATTACATCATTTTCTTCCTCTACTTCTGAGACAATGTCTTAATCTTCTAAGTCACTCGATGTTTCCTCATTGATAACACTATCAAACTCTGGATCATCACTTTCAAGTATACGTAACATCTCATCGTCAGTAAGCCCCTTGCGATTGTTTCTAAATAAAAACTGACTCATTTTCAAAACAATGTACCCTACTCGCAATATCACAAGAGACTAACCCGAATATTCAAGTCTAAAAATTATATCGCAGTGCGGGGAATCCCCCATTTGAACTGGTAATTTACATTTTACAATTATATGGGTAAATTCCCTGTGAGTAAACAAACGTTAAATGTATGGGATTCCCCGATGTTACTAACAGTTACCGGGATTATTTTATCGGACGTAAAAGGCTGACCGGGGTCTGAAGAGACCCCTGGAGTATAAAACTATTTTTTGTTTATACCAGCCAATAAAAACTACTAAATACATCATATTTTATCAAAATAATTCATAAACTGCAGCTAGATGAAAGATCAATGTTTGAAAATTTGCGTTTGCAAAGATACAGCAAAAACATACGTCATGGGGTACAAACGGACCCCGGCCAGTCCTATGAAGGTTAAATTAAAGTATAGGACAAGATATTTTTATTAAATATCACTTATGTGTAAGTTTCCTCAAAGAAGTACAAACACTTAATTACAATATTTACAAATCACAGTTTAATGGTCCCTTATTTTTAATATTTTATTTTATTTTGTAAAATAATGGTTGACTCTTATTTCTTCACTCGTTAGTGTATATGTAAAGAAAATGTGAGTTCGTTGGAAAAAGTTAACAAAGAAGTAATATAACATCGTATCGTTGGATACACACTAAAGTTCTGTTTCTCTTCGAACCTCTAAAAGGCCTTACAATTATTTCGTGATGACATGTTAACACTTAAGGAATCCTTTTTCAGGCCTTATACTTAAATGCTAATATTTTTACGTTCTAAAGGCGAGAACTATGGCTTTGAATATCTTATAGTTTAAAACCAAGTATACAGGGTTTTATAGATTTTCAACAATACGTCTTCCTAATCGTAGTCCTTGGGTCAACCTTTTTCAATAGAGTCTCAATTTTTACATCCATAATGTCAGGTTTTGAATTTTTGGCTGCGCATAGTAGAATGATGCAGCAGGTCCTTGAGGATGCAAAAAACTAACTTTTATTTCATTTGATTCATTTTTTGCTAGGATGCTGGCCAACCACCAGCTTTTATCATACCCCACGGTAACGAATCCTAATTCGATATTTGTCAGGTTCTCTGGAATAATTATACTTGAAGTTACAGGTTGCTCAATATTTTTCTCACTCTTCTTTCTCTTAGAGAGTACAGTTTAGTGTACATTTTGTCTCAGTTGCAGGAATTATAGCATGGATTTTACTTGTTCCCTTTATAGTGTTTGCCTCATCAAATATTGCTTTCAGTTTTCTTTCATTTTCACTATATTGCTCAGAGTGCAATACTTGAACTGAATGCTCGTCTTTGCAAATTCGTAAAGTTGTTTATGAGTCATGATTTACTGTTCATACGAGCGCTATAAACTAGCTATTCTAGCTAACCTCTTTACAGTTTCTCCAAGGCCATCAGCACTTATTCCAAAATCTCTTTGGTGAAGGCACATGTTTAAAAGAAATTCTTACAATTACAATTGTACTGTTACGTAAAATTACAATGTACATATAATTCTTAATTTTCTTTAACCATTCAAAATATGTTTGATTTCGTTTTCTTGGGTTTAGGTTTTAAAAATAGAAAAAACTAAATATCGTCTACATACTTTTGACGTTTCGCTCCTTGTTGGGAGCTTTCTCAAAAAGATGTTATGTCTTATTTGGACGGAATAAAATCTTTACATTTAATCGATATAAACAAGGGTATTCCTCTATACGTTATCTTTCACCGACGACCATATAATAGTGGCACAGGATTACTAGGTCCTGGAATACATGACGAGAAAACTAAAAACAAAAGTAGCGATTGGAAGTAAACCTGAACAAAACTGAATATATGTGCGTAGGTGGGCGAAACCAGGATTTAGTCTTCAACAACGGACAGAGCATTAAAGCCTGCCATCCATATAAATATTTAGGTCTCAAAATAACATCCGATAGGAAACTGGACGATGCCATTAAAGATCAAAACACGCTGGGAAGTAGAGCAATATCACTGATGAATGGGGTGTTGTGGTATAAAAACATCTCAAATAAAAATAAAAGGTTTATTTACAATGTTATCGTTAGAAGTATTATAACATATGGTTCAGAAGTGAAGAGAACGGAGAGGATGGTGTGTGTGCTACAGAGATGGATTACTGGAGAAGGGCTGCAGGAAGATCAAGGAAAGAAAGAGTCACCAACGAGAGAATTAGATAAATAATCGAAATAGAACATAGTATAGTCGATGATATCCGAACAAAACAACTAGTATGGTACGGGCATGTACAAAGGATGGAGGAGAACGGATTGTCTAAACTAGTGTTAACATGGAACCCAGCTGGAAGAAGGCGACATGGAAGGCCAAGAAAGAGCTGAAGAGAAGAATCGATGGTGAAATCATATATAGAGGCCTGGACGAGAATTTGTGGGCCAACAGAGACGAATGGAGACTGGGTATCCTTCCTGTCCTCTATTTTTCTCCCCCAGTCACGGACTCCCATTTTCTTTAGCTCATCAATCACCTGATACCCCATTTAAGTTTGGGACGTTCCCTGGGCTTAGGGTTGGCAGGCTTCCAATCAGTGATTTTCTTTATTCCTTCTTCGAAGATGCCCCAACCATCTTAGACGCTGCGCTTTTATATGTCTTACTATATCTTTACCATTCATGTATTGACTTATTTTGTAGTTATATAGCCTTCTGTACCCTTCATTCGGGATATGTTTTGGTCCTATTATACTCGGAATGATTTTCCTCACTAGGAATCTGAGATTTTCTTCTTCTTTATTAATTAGGCTCATATTTTCACCGGCATACCTACTACTAGTCGTATTGCGGCATTATAAATTTTAATTTTGGTTTTTTACGGATGCATTTGTCCCTTAGTAGTTTATGATACTTTCCAGTACACTTCGTTCCCTGCTATTATTCTTGCGTTTATCTCCGCATTTCTGTTGTTCTTCTCATCAATTACTATTCCCAGGTATCTAAATTGATTTACTCTTTGACAAGTGTAACCTCCCGTACTTATAGTAGCTGTGTTGTCTGACTTCCTTGAAATTTGCATTGTCGTCTCTTGGTTAACTACTAGCCTTCTCTTTGCTGCCTCTTTTATTAAGTTCTTGAATGTATTTTCTAGGGTTTTTTTGTCTCTAGTAATTAAACCTAAATCATCGGCATATCCTATTATTTGTGTGGAGCTGTGACCAATCATTCCTTTTATGTATATTGCTTTGATCATCCCATCTAGTGTTATGTTAAAAAGAGTTGTAGACAAACGATTTCCTTACCTTACACCAACTTCAATGTTAACGTCTCCTATATTCCCGTCTCTAGTTATCACCTTTGCAGTAAAATTGTTCATTGTCATTTTCCCTAGTCTTATTAGTTTTTCTGAAATTATTATTTTCTTCATATCAGATATTAGCCACTCTCTGTTGATAGAGCCAAACATGATCTCTTATACAAGTGTCTCTGGTTATTGATCTAAATCCAATATTGCCTGGTACAAATATTTGCATCAGAGATAGGCAGAGATTACATATTATTAAACTAGTGACTTGTCTGGAAGAATAATTAAAAATTAATTTTAAAAACTAATCCGATAATCCATGTCTTAACAAGTAAAGCAAGTAAACCTTTTTGCCCAATATTTCTTCTATTACCATACTGTTCAAATTTTTCGAAATTTTCTTTAGAAATTAATGTTAAATATTTAAAATCCTCTACACTAAAACAATTTATATATTTCCAGTTTCTGACATGAATCTTTGAATTGGCAACAGTTCTTAAACTGGACAAATATGTTTGAATACTAGTTAAAAGATGCGGTCTATTAACATAACGCAAACCGCCATGTAAATCAAATAATAAAAAACCAAATATTATCTAAATCAGGGGTTCTCAACCTTTTAGTAACCACGTACCACCTTATATTTATATATATTTTTATTTATTTATTTATATATAATATATAGTTATATATAATTTAAATTTGGTCAGGTTTAGGAAAATAAAAATGCATTCTACAACTGTATGTATGTATTTACAAAATAAAATGTATCATACATTAAAAACAATCTTGAATTAGTTAATTGAACACAGTCATTTAAATATAAACAGATCCTAATGAGCTTGTTGTTGTTGTTTGTTCTTGATCAAATTTTCAATATCTGGGTCGATTGAACTTAACTTGATTCTCAAGTCCTCTTCAACACTAATGCGGTTTCGGTATTTATTTTTGATGAACAGCAGCTCTGAAAAACCCGATTCACATAAGTACGAGGTTACGAATGGAATTAAAAAGATTATCGCTTGTTCGAACACTGATGGATATTCAGTTTTTGTCCCCATCCAAAATTCTATTAAAGATTTTTCTTTAAACGCATCTTTCATTGAGCTGTCACTTATAAGGTCGATGAAACACTCTTTTGAGTGACTAGGACCACTAGGAAATTTCCCTGAAAATGGATTTCTAATCCACTCATATTTAGAAAAATCTACCTCTGTGAAGGTGGCAGAACCATTTCGGCAGAATCAAATAAAAACTATTACGACTTTTAGTACTCATTTTGTACTAATTTGTACCACAAAAAATAATTTTGTACCTTTACCCATTAAAGAAAAAAACATGACGCTGCTAGCTTCATATTAACCTAGAAAGCCCAAATTAAAAAAATTTGAAAAAAATGAAAATGAATACAGGAAATTGAAGAACTGAATTTGTACTAATTTGTACCACAAAAAAAATTAATATCAACCTCCTCAAACAACCCCTATTGCGATAAATTGAACAGCAAGTCCATACTTTTCCGATCTTTTCGATATTTCTTGAAAAACGAAATATTAAAGTTGATTCTATTAGTACTAAATTTGTACTAATTCGTACCACGAAGAATATTTCAAAATATTAAAGTTAACCCACTTAAACAACCCCTGCTTTTATAAATTGAATAGCAAGCCCATTCTTCTCCGATCTTTTCAGTATTTCTTGAAAAACGAAATATTAAGGTCGATTCTATTAATACTAAATGTGTACTAATTTGTACCACGAAGAATATTTCAAAATATAAAAGTCGACCCACTTAAACAACCCCTGCTTTTATAAATTGAATAGCAAGCCCATTATCCCCGAACTTTTCAAAATTTCCTGAAAAACGAAATATAAAAGTCGACTCCATTAAAACTGAATTTGTACTAATTTGTACCACAAAAAATACTAACGTCAACCCCTTCAAACAACCCCTGATCGATAAATTGAATAGCAAGCCCATTCTTCTCCTATCTTCTCAATGTTTTTTGAAAAACGAAATATTGATGTCGATTCTATTAGTACTAAATGTGTACTAATTTGTACCATGAAAAATATTCCACAATATCAAAGTCAACCCACTTAATCAACCCCTGCTTAGATAAATTGAATAGCAAGCCCATTATCTTCCAAACTTTTCAAAATTTCCTGAAAAACGAAATATAAAAGTCTACTCCATTAAAACTGAATTTGTACCACAAAAAAAATTAGCGTCAACCCCTCAAACAACCCCTGTTGCGATAAATTGAATAGCAAACCCATGCTTCTCCGATCTTTTCAATATATCTTGAAAAACGAAATATTAAATTCAATTCTATTAATACTAAATTTGTACTAATTTGTACCACGAAGAATATTTCAAAATATTAAAGTCAACCCACTTAAACAACCCCTGCTTTTATAAATTGAATAGCAAGCCCATTATCCCCGAACTTTTCAAAATTTCCTGAAAGATGAAATATAAAAGTCGACTGCATTAAAACTGAATTTGTACTAATTTGTACCACAAAAAATATTAACGTTAACCTCCTCAAACAACCCCTGATCGATAAATTGAATAGCAAGCCCATTATCTTCGGATATTTTCAGAATTTCTTGAAAAAGGAAATAATAAAGTAGATTCTATTAAAACTGAATTTGTACCATAAAAAATATTTCAAAATATTAAAGTTAAACAATTTAAACAACCCCTGCTTCAATAAGTTGTATAGCAAGCCTATCCACCGATCTTTTCATAATTTCTTGAAAAACGAAATATAAAAAATTCTATTAAAACTGAATTTGTACCACAAAATATTTTATACACAGATTTAGACTGAAGTACCAAAAATGAAAATAAGCCCTTTTGGCGTTTTGTGCACTGCATAATTACTCCAAAAAATCCATGAAGAAATTTTTCCAACTAGAAAAATTATTAAGAATTATTAAATAAAGGCATAAATCAGAAAAAGGTCAATAGGAGCGGTAGATCAGACATCAGACGCCTCTCATCTGAAAAACAAAAAAATCGCCACATTGACTCCTATCGGTTTTTACTACAGTGTAACATAAAAATGTTTTTCAATCTTGACTAAGCCGCCAAGTAGTCAAAAAAAGTGATAACACCAGAGTATGATGGCATTCTTCTATCTGCCTAGAACTATTTGCGCCTTATCATGTACGTGCAGGAGGGAAAGAAAACTTATTTTTTTGTCTCGTCAAAGAATTGCCGCGATTACCCCAAAAGACCTCATTGAAAATAAGAGTATGTATCTATGTCAAAAATATGGATTTCAAATTGTAATTATAAGAATATATTTATTATTAGAGGCAAAACAATACATAATATCTAAACAAAAATGATTGGGAAGTAGGTAGGAGACGAGGTTTCATAAAACACTTCATGTAACAGTTTATTTAGATTTTGGCCCATTTGCCCCATTTTTAACTTACATCAGAAGTACTGCTGTGAGGTGAAGACACTACATTAAAAATCCTTTTTCAGGGACAATTGTATGTGTACAAATTAGTCCTATAATCTCAAATTAACATTATTTAGTTACTTTCAAATTTTTTAACGATTTACTTGGAAATTCATAAAATACGTGGTCTAATTTATTTTATTTTATAAACAAAATAATATAATAATTAAAAAACGTATCTGGGTACAAATTAGTCCCAAATTCAAAGTTTAAAGCCATACTGTTATTTGTTTTTATAAAAGCATTTTACAGGGAAAACTGGGTGGGTAAAAATTATATTTTTTGGGTACAAATTAGTCCTAAATTCAAAGTTTAAATGTATGCTATTAAAATTTGATTTTGTAAAGGTGGGGTGCTGCTTGAGCTCAAACTACCACCCCCACATTAAATAGCGGGTTTTCAGAAAAACTGAGGAGGTACAAATTCTAATTTTTGGGGTACAAATTCAAATTTTTGCGTTACAAATTAGTCCTAAAATTTATTTTTAATTAGAAATAGGGGGGGAGGGGGGTGCTAGCAAGGACTACACAATCAATGTGTTTGAGAGCCAGTGTTTGGATTGAATATAACGATGTCGAAGAAAGGAAAAACTCGTTACGGAAACATTTAAAATAATACCAGAATCGACTTTAATATTTCGTTTTTCAAGAAATATTGAAAAGATCAGAGAAGGGGCTTGCTATTCAATTTATCACAACAGGGGTTGCTTGAGGGGGTTGACGTTAATTTTTTTATGGTACAAATTAGTACAAATTCAGTTTTAATGGAGTCGACTTTTATACTTCGCTTTTCAAGAAATTTTGAAAAGTTCGGAGGATAAGGGGCTTGCTATTCAATTTATCAAAGCAGGGGTTGTTTAAGTGGGATGACTTTAATATTTTAAAATTTTCTTCATAGTACAAATTAGTATAAATTTAGTACTAATAGAATCGACTTCAATATTTCGTTTTTCAAGAATTATTGAAAAAATCGGAGAAGTATGGACTTGTTATTCAATTTCTCACAACAAGGGTTGTTTGAGGGGGTTGGCGTGAATTTTTTTTGTGGTACAAATGAGTACATATTCAGTTTGAATGGAGTCGACTTTTAAATTTCGTTATTAAAGAAATTTTGAAAAGTTCGGAGGATAAATGGGCTTGCTATTCAATTTTTCGCAACATGGGTTGCTTGAGGGGGTTGACGTTAATTTTTTTTGTGGTACAAATTAGTACAAATTCAGTTTTAATGGAGTCGACTTTTATATTTCGTTTTTCAAGAAATTTTGAAAAGTTCGGAGGATAATGGGCTTGCTATTCAATTTATCAAAGCAGGGGTTGTATAAGTGGGATGGCTTTAATCTTTTGAAATTTTCTTCGTGGTACAAATTATTATAAATTTAGTACTAATAGAATCGACTTCAATATTTCGTTTTTCAAGAAATATTGAAAAGATCGGAGAAGTATGGGCTTGCTATTCAATTTATCGCAACAAGGGTTGTTTGAGGGGGTTGGCGTTAATTTTTTTTGTGGTACAAATGAGTACATATTCAGTTTTAATGGAGTCGACTTTTATATTTCGTTATTCAAGAAACTTTGAAAAGTTCGGAGGATAATGGGCTTGCTATTCAATTTATCGCAACAGGGGTTGTTTGAGGGGGTTGACGTAAATTTTTTTTGTGTTACAAATTAGTACAAATTCAGTTTTAATGAAGTCAAATTTTATATTTCGTTTTTCAGGAAATTTTGAAAAGTACGGAGGATAATGGGCTGGCTATTCAATTTATCTAAGCAGGGGTTGTTTAAGTGGGTTGACTTTAATCTTTCGGAATATTCTTCGTGGTACAAATTAGTACAAATTTGGTACTGAAAGAATCAACTTTAATATTTCGTTTTTCAAGAAATATTGAAAAGATCGGAGAAGTATGGGCTTGCTGCTCAATTTATCGCAATAGGGGTTGTTTGAGGGGGTTGATATTAATTTTTTTTGTGGTACAAATTAGTACAAATTCAGTTCTTCAATTTCCTGTATTAATTTTCATTTTTTTCAAATTTTTATAATTTGTGCTTTCTAGGTTAATATGAAGCTAGCAGCACCATGTTTTTTTCTTTAATGGATAAAGGTACAAAATTATTTTTTGTGGTACAAATTAGTACAAAATGAGTACTAAAAGTCGTAATAGTTTTTATTTGATTCTTCCGAAATGGTTCTGCCACCTTCACAGAGGTGAAAAATCTTGATTAAAATATTTATCAAAACTCGTTTGAAGGGCTTCCATATGACTAGTGATATCATCAGTCACTTCTGGCTTCAGAGAAATATCATTTTCTTCCAAAAATGCAGCAAGAGTAGGGAATGCAGAGAAATCCTTGTCCTGTGCTTGAGAGCGAAACAGAACCAACTTTTTCTTGAAGGATGATATTTTATCGTTGGTAGTGAACACTGTTGTACTTGGCCCTTGAAGTCCCATGTTCAAGGTATTAAGCCTATCAAAAATATCAGCCAAATACGCCAATCGTGATAGCCATTCTTCATCATTGAACAAGTGTTTCATGTCATGATTTTGTTCACTTAAAAACCTAAAGACTTCTGACCTCAGTTCAAATAGACGAGTTAGGGTCTTGCCTCGTGACAACCATCTAACCTCGGTATGTAGGGGGAGAGTTTGATATTTTGCACCCATATCTTCAGACATTAAAGAGAAAAGCCGTGAATTAAGAGCCCTGGCCTTAATAAAATTAATGACCTTTACGCTATCCATTAAAACAGACTTAAGGTTGGCAGGCATAACGCAGTGAGTACTTTGGCATTCTGGAGCAACTTTTTTTATTCTTGCTCCTAATCCACTTAAATGACCCGACATAGCTTTTGCTCCGTCCGTGCACAAACCAACACATTTAGACCATGATATTCTCGCTTTTATAATGTACTCATTTATGACATTAAATATGCCCTCAGCTTTAGTGTTTGATTCAAGAGGTTTGCAAAATAAAAATTCTTCCTTTACTTCACTTTGATAATCAAAACGTATAAATACAAGAAGCTGCGCCATATTTGTTATGTCTGTGCTCTCGTCTACTTGCAGTGCAAAATATTTACATTCGCGCAGTTGAAGTAAAAGCTGTTCTTCAATACTCGAGGACATCTCCACAATTCGCAGCTTTACTGTGTCATTTGACAACGGAATTTTCTCGATCTCCTTTGTTGCCTATTCGCCTAATACTGCCTCGACCATATCCTTAGCGACCGGAAGTAAAAGTGTCTCGCCAATTGTATGAGGCTTCCCTTCTTTAGCTATTCTATAACTGGCAAGGTACGATGCTTTGACTAGTTTTTTGTCTATATTTACAAATGTTGCCATGCACTGATTTTCTCTCTTACACAATTCAGATTTTCTTTGAAAAAATTCAATAGGTTTGTCAACCAAATCGGGATGCTTACTAGTCTGGTGCCGCTTTAGTAAGGAAGGCTTCATGCTCTGATTTGAAAGTGTTTCTGAGCATACAACACATTGTGGAATAGGATTATCGTTATTTTCTGTGCCAGGTTTTACTATAAATCCTAACTGTAAATAAGTTGCATCGTACTTACGATTTGGCTGAGGTTTAATCTTCTTTTGACTGTCCTTAGAGGTGGAGGGGTTAGTCAAATATCGCTTCATTATGTCCACTAAAAACTAATGCTGAATTACTACTAAAAACTAAAACTGAACTTCACTTCATGGAACACAATAAAAAAACAGCTAACATTGGCATCTGAATGAAACTACTGGGTGAGAAAGTAACACAGCTCATGCCACTGTCAAAACAAAACTGTCGGTGTGGGATTCACTCGGGTTGTTTGCGTAGCCTCAAGGTCAGCGTCAAACTGCCACTATTCTATGTAAAACACAGATGGAGGAATTGTATTCTTAACGAGGAAATGTTGCATCGTAACTGTGAATTAATGTTATTCGCATTCAACAGTTTTTATTGTTATTATTAATATATGATTGCGTACCACCTGAAATGTCCCCGCGTACCACCGGTGGTACGCGTACCACCGGTTGAGAACCTATGATCTAAATGAATGTCTAAAATCTTTAAATGTTCAGACACAAAAATATTAGAAACTATAAAAATATTGCCTCTACATTCTGTCGATATTTTTCTTAGGTTACCTTGCGCATTACATATTATACAATTAAGTCTGGGGCAATTTGGATTGTTTTCCGTCTGTCCAATGTCCTCTGCAATTCCATGATAACAATTTAAACATGATCTTATTTCTATTACTTCTAAATTCTCGATATCAGGATGTCCGGCAGCTTGTCGTCTATAAGTAGCTAGGTTTAGAAGATCTATATTATTGTCTTCGTTTAAACGCGTCGTTAGTCGAACTTCAAAGGTTCTATTACATACATAACAATTTATTCTATTTGCAAATGCCATATTAGCAAAAATTTGAGTCAAAACACACGTCAGTAAAGCTAGCGCCCCCACTTTTTCAAATTTAAAAAAAAACTTGTGTAATTTAGAACTAATTTAGGACTAGTTTGTACCCAAAAAATTAGAATTTGTACCCACTTAGTTTTTCTGAAAAATCACTATTTAAAGTGGGGGTGCTAGCTTGAGCTCAAGCTAAGACCCCCACATTGACAAAATCAAATTTTATTGGCATAAATCTAAACTTTGAATTAAGGACTAATTTGTATCCAAAAGATAATAATTTGTACCCACTCAGTTTTTCTGAAAAACCGTTATTTAAAGTGGGGGTGCTAGTTTAAGCTCAAGCTAGCACCCCCACTTTTACAAAATCAAATTTTAACAGCATACGTTTAAACTTTGAATTTAGGACTAATATGTACCCAAAAGCGTTTTTTCATTATTATATCATTTTGTTTATAAAAGATGATAGTAAATTAGACCATGTGTTTTATTAATTTCCAAGTGAATCGTTAAAAGATTTGAAATTATCAAAGATAACTAAATATTATTAATTTTCGAATATAGGACTAATTTGTACCCAAAAAATTAAAACTTGTACCCACACAGTTTTCCCTGTAAAAGGAGTTTTAATGTGGGAGTGCTGGCTTGAACACGTCCACCTTTAAAAATCCAATTTCAACAGCATACCTTTAAACTTTGCAGTTAGGACTAATTTGTAACCAAAAGCGTTTTTTCATTATCATATCATTTTGTTTATTAAAGATGATAGTAAACTAGACCACGTGTTTTATTACTTTCCAAGTAATTATCAAAGATAACTAAATATTATTAATTTTCGAATATAGTACTAATTTGTACCCAAAACATTAAAATTTGTACCCACACTGGTCTCCCTGTAAAAGGAGTTTTAATGTGGGAGTGCTGGCTTGAACACGTCCACCTTTAAAAATCCAATTTCAACAGCATACCTTTAAATTTTGCATTTAGGACTAATTTGTATCCAAAAGCGTTTTTTCATTATCATATAATTTTGTTTATAAAAGATGATAGTAAATTAGACCCCGTGTTTTATTAATTTCTAAGAAATTATCATAGATAACTAAATATTATTAATTTTCGAATATAGAACTAATTTCTACCCAAAAAATTAAACTTTGTACCCACACAGTTTTCCCTGTAAAAGGAGTTTTATTGTGGGAGTGCTGGCTTGAACACATCCACCTTTACAAAATCAAATTTCAACAGCTTACCTTTAAACTTTGAATTAAGGACTAATTTGTACCCAAAATTATTTTTTCATTATTAAGTATATCATTTTGTTTATAAAAGATGATAGGTAATTAGACCACCTGTTTTATTAATTTCCAAGTGAATCGTTAAAAGATTTGAAATTGTCAAAAGTAACTAAATATTAATTTTCGAATATAGGACTAATTTGTATACTCATATTTTACTAACTGTGCTTAAATACTCCTAAAAATGCCTTCTAAAATTGTTTGAACCAATAGAGAATTATTATGAATCAGAAATATGAGCTGTAGATCAAAGACGCATATCATCTAAAAACAAAAAATATCACCTTTCGGTGTTTGCGAGGGTAACAAAAAAATGTTTTAAAAGTGTTTACTCCATTAGAAAGGAAAGTCTGACGTTATATTGCACATCTTTACTAAGCCGCCAAGCAGTCAAAAAAAGTGACAACACCATAGTATAATCATTATTTTAACCACTTTGAACTATTTACGCATTATTTACGCACGTGCACTAGGGAATTTTTTTGTCTCGTCAAAGAATCGCCGCAGTTATCACAAAATATCTCACTGAAAATAAAAATAAGAGTTATGGTATCTATGACAAATATGGAAATTATATTAATATAGTATTTTATTAGAGACAGAACCATATATAATATATGAAAACAAACATTTCTGGGAAGTACCTGGTTAGGTAAGTGCCATGTTTCATAAAACACTTCATCTAAGAGTTTGTCTAGTTTTCCGTCCATTTTGAACTTTAATCAGGATGAATGCTGTGATGTGAAGCACATTAAAAGCCGTTTTTAGGGAAAACAATGTGGATACAAATACAAATTGCCAATATTCGATAATATTTAGTTACTTTTGGTAATTTCACTTTAACGATATACTTGGAAATTAATAAAACACGTGGTCTAATTTACTATCATCTTTAATAAACAAAATGATATGATGATGAAAAAACGCTTTTGGTTACAAATTAGTCCTAAATGCAAAGTTTAAAGGTATGCTGTTAAAATTTGATTTTGTAAAAGTGGGAGTGCTAGCTTGAGCTTAAACTAGCACCCCCATTTTAAATAATGATTTTTCAGAAAAACTAAGTGGGTACAAATTCTAATTTTTTGGGTACAAATTAGTCCTAAATTAGTACTAAATTACACATAAGTGGGGATGCTAGCTTTACTGACGTTCAAAACACTGTAATTTTAAGTTAAGTAACTGAATAATACCAAAAGATACTGACTACTGTAAAATATGACACAAGCTCCCAGCTCTCTAGCTCAAATGGTTTATGAGAAATAGCCCAAAAACTATTTTAAAAACGCAGTTTTTGTTTTTTAAAAATTTGTAATTCTAATACTGTACATCAAAAATATCTAAAATTTTGTAATTTTCTTAACAATGCAAGTAACAAATAACCGAAACAATTTCAAATTCGAAGACCTTCTGGCGTAGGACATATTGGGACATCCTATATCTATATTATTTACAATATTTTTTTGTTTTACTTTTAGCAATAGATTTTGGGTTTTCTTTAGTTCCGTTTCAAAAAATTATATCTTGAATTCCTTTCTATGTTTTCTTTTTTAACTTTTGGTTCTCTTAGATATTCATTTGGCATTCACCTCGTATTTAGGTTCACTAATCTATCGATTTTTTCACGTTCATCTCGTGAATTTCATTTTTTTTTTTATTTCCATTCAATTATTTACCATTGTCTCGTTCCAAATGTTTGTATTGCTTCTTCAGACATGTCCAAACCAATTTTGAATCTTTCAGCTTTATCAATATTTGAAATATAAAAATGGGAACGGAATATTCTAATATAACGAAACTTGCCCAAAACGGTTCACCCTCCTACGACGATGTCCTTATAACAGCGATAAGGATTCTAAGTTTACAACACGCAGAAATATCGGCGTTAATTCCGAAATATTTCGGTAAGCCCGAAGAAGACGTCGCAAGTTGGTTATTCCGAATAGAAGGGTTGCAACAACGTTTCGGACTTACCAGTGACCATATTCTCGCTATTGCTATAAGTAAACTCAGAGGTGGCGCTCTTAGTTACTTTCAAAGAAACGTTCCTACGACCGTCAGTTATGATGAATTTAAAGAAAATATGTTAGGACGGTACTTGGAACCGTATTTTTCCCGAAGAAAATGGCGCACCGATGAACATTTCTTAGATTATTTCGAAGATAAAGTTACCATGGGGGAATTGTTGAAGCTGGAGGAGAATGACATAATTCGAAATATTATTCAGGGCGTTTCCGACAGGAAAGTGGAAAAACGTTTTAAAAAGTTTAAGTTCCAAACTGTTGATCAGTTTCGTCGCGAAGTGCAAGCCGAATTTAAACCGATCGATACAGTTGAAAAGTGTGAAACCGTTGATGTAAAAAATTGTGTTGCCGAAGTTGATTTGTTGAAGAAGATGCAGAAGCAATATTCGAAAAATTCGTGGGACGTGGCGTCTGAGAAACCGTCTAATAAATCGAAAAAACAGGTACTGAAATATAGATTTTTTTCGAAATACTAGTTTTTCTTATTAATCAACAAGGAATAATAAATCGTCGTTGCAAATTTAAAACCTCCTATGTGTTAAAAGTGACTTTCATAGAAAAACGAAAAAAACTTTCCCTGTAAAGTGTTTCTTAGAAAATATTTTTGTTCTATTAGTCATTAAAACACAGTGAGTAACATGAATGAATGAAACGTTATTGCATCATAATAAATACAGTCGAAGCTAAGGCCTTTTGAATTTGATATTCTACACATAAGAGATTTTAATTGCAATTTTCTAATCACATGAGAGGTTTTAAAGTGATTTGAAGTAAACCAAAACAATTTTTATCAACTTATTTAATCATTTTTATTGAATACAAAACTTTCGTTTCAGTTTGAAGGTACTATGTTCCTGGATTAAAAGAAAGCGAGTCATAAAATGGGTGATAATCCTTGTCTATAACGTTTTTGAGTTCTTGTAGCTGCTTAAATTTCCTCTCTGTAATTGCAACCTGTTGTTGATATAAGGGTTTTGGCAGACAACTTTCACGGGAAGTAGCTCGTCGCTGTGGTAAGATAATCCACTCCTCATTATGTCGCAACTTATACAACACAGACCCATTTGGTAGATACTTGAGGCCTCTTATGTCTACCACAACAGGATCTCCCTTTTTCTTACCGGGTCTTATTGACTTGAAATTTGAATGGAGTACCTCGTAATTGAGGAAGAAGTCGTAATGAATTGATTGAACATTATAAGGGTTCCTTGGGCGAGCTTGTTGCATTCTGGCTACATAATCACTGGGTGCGTAAATGGGAGGTTTTATGTACTGCTCAATTGTTGAATGCACACTGTCCACCTCCATCATGGTATGTCCCTTTTCTAAATATAGCTGTTCAATAATAATGTTTGTTTTTTGGGACACATCACTTAATGCACTGGACAACACGCGATTTCTATTTTGATGGCCACATCCGTCAGATATGATAATCACTCTTTCAGTTCCTGTTGCTAGGTTTGTTATGTAATTAATCAAACAGGACGTAAATTCATTCGCTGTTAGACCACCATCAGCTTCATGCCAAAAGTAAATAGTTACTTTTTTGTTCTGCAGTCATAGACAGTAAAATTATGGCATTGTAATTTAAGTTTATAATATAAGGCGCTGGCTAAAAGCTTAGGAGCAAGCACCGTAAGCACTACCACCTTATCGTTGGCCGAATTGATAGCATCGTGTTTTGATTGGCGAGCTTCATTCTTTTTAATGATGTGGTTGTTATACTCTTGCTCTGAAATATTACCCGCTTTGAAACTACAGCAAGTATCACATTGATCCTTACGTGGATGATGAATTGCTATATTTTCTTGCTGTAAAACTCTTAGAAAAGTTGGTCTACTTGCTGCTCGATAGTTATGCTCTTCACACCATGCAACGAAAACGTCGTGCATATGTTTCTCCGACATAAAAGTTGACTCCACACACACCTTACTGGAACTCGCTCGACAGTAATGACTGGGCACTTTTGGCATTAGATCTAACCAAGTTTTTACTGTTTTTGTGCGATGTGTGTATTTTGGTACGAGACCTACTATCGTATTTTCAGTAACATCGGTGATTGTACAAGCAGGTGAATCATCAGCGTCTTCACTGATTGTCCATGATTCTTTGGTCCGGCGTCTGAAACTGTCTTCACCTAAAGATAGTGTATTTAGAAAGAATAATCTACACACTTTCACTTTTGAACATGTCTCATCATTTTTATTAAAATAAATATCATGACCACTTCCTTTTTTTGTAGGCATCTGATCTTTGCTCCGTCGACGTCTTATTCCTCTACGAACTGCAGCTGCTTTTACAAACGCTTTCTTTTCAGCCCACGTTTTGAGATTCCAGAAATACGAGTGAGTCGTTTTACGCTCATTTTCTGTTATTAGTGCACACATAAATGCATTTTTTGATTTTGGATTTGTGGTCTTTATATGCGAACAACGTGGTTTCATAATTCGTGCAGGTCTTTCAACACATGGTTTATATTTGTCATCATTTAATTTCTTAAATCCTAAGTAAGCTCCTCCTGAAACTCTAGCTTTACGGTTCACATGCACGATATTAATTTTTTGTTTTTTATTTCTCTGCGTAGCTCCAAGTTGATGCTCAATTTCATCGTCGGTAGACAGGGAATGTTTTCCCGAGAACTTGTATCGTTTGTTCTCGATGCCAACTGTACTTGATCTTCATTATGTGATGAAGGAAGTTGATATACTTTCCTTTTTCTCGAGAGTGGAGTCCAGTGTGGATCGTCCACACTATCGTCGCTATCAATTGAAGGCAGAATCTCATTTGAGTTAGGCGATGACGGCTTAGGCAATGGTACTTGTGATAAAACTACAAAACTTTGGATATCGTCCTCTACACTTCCATTCCAATTTTCTACTTTGCTAGTTACATCATGAACAGGATCTAAGGTTGAATGTACGATAGTTTCAGTAGCTACAAGCGGCACTTCGACATCATGCGAGAGTGAAGAATGTGATCTCGAACGTACAGCAGATGTGAATACGGGATCTTCTGGCCTAATTAATACGTCGTTGAAATGTGGTGGAGAGTTATTTGAGTCAACGCTAGCACAAACACAATTTTCGTCGTCATTTTGGGTAGATAACTGAGGCTTTAACACTAAATTCAGCATTCTTAGTCCTCGGCTATTACGAATATTCATATTGTTCATTTTTAATGTAACGAGAAACACTCACTATGTACTCAAAACTTAATATAACAACGTGGTTGGTACAGTTTAGGTAGTGTTTACGCAAAACAGGTTGAAATTATACTGGTGAATAACCTCACTGTTGCACTTCACCTAGCAAGCGAATGTTGTGCCCATCTCACTTTCATGCATATATGACGTACTATAGCGCTCTCCGTTTACTCAGTGTCTGACAGATCACATAGGAGATTGCAAGTATTTGTAAGTAAATTCTTATTAAAACCTCTCATGTGTGTGTGTGTGTGTCAGACACATAGGAGATTTTGATGAACAACAAAATGTGGACTGTCACATAAGATATTTTAAACATGAAACACAATTCAAAAACACGCGACTTTATTCACATGAGAGTTTTTCTGTCGATAGTAATGTACAAGTAGTTGTCAAATATTTGCATAACTCATTTTTGACCAAAATTGCACATAGGAGGTTTTAAATTTGCAACGACGAAATATACTTATTATTTATTTATTATTAAAAAAGTACAAAAATTAATATAAGATTATAATATATTTTTATCATATTGATAACACGATTTCAGGTAAGAGACCCTAAAACCGCAATAAACCATAGGTGGACAGTGGAATTTAGACAGGATAAAATAAATCAATTTTATCTCAATTCTCCAAAAGCGAATAAATATGGACAATAAGTAGGATATTTAAACGTGGGAAACTAAAACCTAAACATAAAAATTACACGCGCATGCTACTTATACTAGAAAATAGTACTCTCATAGGCTCCGCTCAATTGTATCTTGCGCCTTGATTGGATGACGACTTATTTGATTTAATGGACGGAGGCTACGAGAATAGTACTTTCTAGTATAAATAGAAGTCGTTTTCATTTAATGGTTTATTTTACACATGTATATAATAGATACTTATCTGATTTCTTGTTTATGCCTTTACCCCAGTTAAGCCTGTTAGTAAGTCTGCTTTCACGTTAAGGGAAAAAATTATAATACTGAATGTCCACGATTCACTTGTGCACCAACGTCCTTCAAGTAATGTTCGGGAAATAGTTAGCGCCTGTTCCAATATAACGGGAGGTGGAAAACCGACCGTTTATAGATTTTTGAAAGAACGAAAAAGCGGAACTGTTAGTTCTCCCAAGAAGACTGGGGGCAGTAAGTCATTAGAAATTGAAGAATTCCATAAAAATGTTATTAGGGGACAGGTCCGCTCCTTTTATTTTAATAATGAAATTCCAACATTAGATCAAATTATTTCCTTAATTAGTCAAAATGATGACTTACCATTGATAAACAGAAGTAAATTATGGAAACAATTTCGAGAGATTGGATTTCGCTGGGAGAAACATAGTCGGAAGTCACTGTTAATTGATAGAGAAGACATTGTATGTTGGAGAAGATATTATCTTAGAGCCATTAAAAGGTGCCGGGACGAATATTTACTATTTGGACGACACTTGGCTAAATGAAGGACATCATCATCACCCAGCCCCTTCAGTCCACTGCTGGACATAGGCCTCCCTTGATTGCTTCCATATCTTCCTATCCTGTGCTGCTTGTATCCAGTGTTTATGGATATGTCTCAAGTCGTCATGCCAACGTGTTAGCGGTCTTCCCCTATTTCGAAATGCTTCATGTCTCGGTCTCCACTCCATAATCTTTTTAGTCCATCTATTGTCTGTTAATCTAGCTATATGACCCGCCCAGTTCCATTTTATGGATGCGATTCTCTCTATGGCATCAACTAGCCTCGTTCTTCTTCTAATTTCTGCGTTCGGTATTCTGTCTCTTAGGGATAAACCCAGCATTTGTCTTTCCATGGCACGTTGAGCTACTCTTATTTTAGTTGCTTGTTTTTTGGTTAGAGTTAGGGTCTCTGCACCGTATGTTAACACAGGTAAAACACACTGGTCGAAAACTTTTCTTTTTAGACATATGGGCAGTGAGGATTTTAGGATATGTCTTAGCTTTCCGAAAGCAGACCATGCTAATCCTATTCTTCTTCCCAGTTCTCTTACCTGATTATCTCTGGTTATGCTTACCTCGTGACCTAAGTACTTATAGGACGTTGTTTCTTGGACTTGATTTCCTTCCAAATATATACCTTCTGCTAATACGAGATTTGTCATCACTTGCGTTTTTGAGATGTTTATTTTGAGACCCATTTTCTTTGAAATATTCTGTAACAGTCTCAACATGGTTTCCGCCTTGTGAATATCATCCGCTATCAAGACTATATCATCTGCGAATCTTAAGTGACATAGGTTTTCGCCGTCTATGATTATTCCTAACCCATCCCAATCTATTTGTTTACACATATATTGCAGTAGTGTGGTGAATAATTTTGGCGAGATTGTGTCGCCTTGTCGAACACCTCTCTTTATTTTAAACTTTTTGGTATGTTCATGAAGACTTACGCAGGCAGTAGTTTTTTCATATATGTGTTCTATCATGTCTGTGTATCGGTGATCTATTCGACAATCAGCTAATGCTCGAAGCATTTCTTTTTTATTTATGGTATCAAACGCCTTTTCGAAATCAACAAATATTAGAACCAGTGGCTTATTGTATTCTATTGATTTTTCTATTAGGATTTTCAGAACTTGAAGATGGTCGTTGGTTCCGAACCCTGACCGAAATCCAGCTTGCTCCCGTGGTTGGTATACATCCAATTTATTTTTTAATCTGTTCGTAATGATTTTTGTAAACAATTTGTAAATGTGTGATAACAGACTAATATGTCTATAATTTCCAAGGTCGGTAGTGTTTCCTTTTTTGTAGGACGTAGCGTATCAAAAGTATGGGTAGATACGACTGAAGAACTCTCGCCAAGCGTTCATCGAAGGTGTGTATATCAACCGGGTTAAATAATATTCCCATTGGAAAAGAACATAGGCTTACTATAACCCAAATCGGAAATAAAAATGGTTTTATCCATGGTGGAGAATTAAGTTTTGTGTCCAAATCAACTTAAGATTACCACGAAGAAATAACCGCCGACGTTTTTGAAGAGTATTTTATGCAGATGTTTGATTCTAGAACATTCTGTAATTGTTCTAGATAATGCTAGCTATCATTCAAGACTTGTAGAAAAACTGCTTGAAAGAAAGCTGAGATAATAGTTTGGTTGGATAACCACATCATATACAAGGAGCATTCCATAAAATAAGAATTATTACGAATTACGATACCAGTAGATATACTATGGGGGCTTTACGCCACTACTTCGAAAAACATCCGCTAGATGGCGCACTGGCATCGATTCCTCGCCGTGGTAGAATTTTTTTTCTAATTTAATTAATCGTATGAAGGTGCTGCGGCTTACGTCACATACACACAGAACATAGACGACACACAATACATAAGGATATACGTCACACGACACAATATGGACGACGGAGATGAAATACAATACATGCTGTCACGTCACGACCGGCCAGTGCGCCATCTACCGGATGTTTTTCGAAGTAGTGGCGTAGAACCCCCTTAGTATATCTACTGATACCACTGCGAACTCAATGCTATTGAACTTATATGGGCGCAAGTAAAGGGAAACGTAGCACGAAACAATAAATTATAAGACCTACATCAGTTACTGCAAAGCTCTTTGCCAAAAGTGTCCGCAGACAACTGGAAAAAAGCTGTGAGTTATACGCATAAAGAAGAACAGAAGATGTGGCAACTGGACAATATCATGGATAGAACCGTTGAATCAATAGGTCTGTTCCAACTGACACGAAAACCGTATAATGTACGATACAAATCCTATTGACTTGCTGATTAGTGAATATAATAAGTCCTAATTATTGACATCAAATTCACTAATCAGCAGGTCAACTCAATTTGTATCGTACACTGTACGGTTTTGGTGTCAGTTGGAACATACCTACTAATAATTAATGTTGGAGTTGAAGATTCGTCAGATTCTGATAAATTGGAATTTTGATTAGGTACATCATCTGCAAGTTTTTAATTTAGGGCTACATAAAATTCTTATATGTAGAACTTAATAATTAATTAATTAAATAACGAAATACCAGATAATACCAATTTACCTTATTCTTCTTACCGGTATTAATATATCCAAACAGGTAGGAAAAGCTGAAATAAAATATTGTGAAATATATACAAAGGTTAAGTAATTAGGTACCTCAATATCAAATATGATTTCATTCATACCTAACCGCCCGATAATGTCACAACCACATATTAATTGCTTTTAAATGGATTTTGAATGATCTAGAATTTCCGTTTCTATTGTTATTACTACCTGGAATTCACTAAATAGCGTAAATACGTCGAAAGTTATTGATTAAATATCTGTGCTACTTATATAAATAAAATAAATATTGTAATAAAATACATTTGTAATAAAATACCTAATAGGATCTCCAACTATACTGCACTGTCACGGCAAATTTATCATTTCTAAATATATTTGAATGGTAATGGTATTAGGGTTCTATTGTCCTCGCTACCTGCAGTTCACTATACATGAAGAATCTAGCGGAAGTTGATAACTGAACACTTATTTACTTGAAGAAGCGTTTAATTCTTTGAATCGCCCTGAAGTATTTCAGACACGTTTTATGAATTTATAATGAGCTCTTCAGTTATCAATATGATAAAAATACACTATACTATTGGAAAGCTGGGAGAATACCTGGAAGAAAATGAATATGAATTATTTTGCCATGTTATTGGTTAGCCATTCTCTGTTGTTACTTAAATTATATTATAATATATTATAAACCCTCTTGTGTGGGGTTATAGGGAAGGCATTTGTTAGAGTTCTCCCCCAAGTACTCTTTATAAAAAAATGGATGATATAATTAGTTTTATTTACTTTGAAATATATTTATAACTTTTAAATTTGTAGGTATATAAATATTTGGGTGTAAATGAACGGCTAGTACGTACTATTCGTTGAACATATGTTTAAACGAATATTTACTAAGTACTTCATAAAATGAAAATTAATAGATATGTACAATACTTATATTATAATACAGTATTAACTTGAAATAGGTAAAGATGAGGGTCGTGAATCCAGCAGTTTCCTTTGAGTGTGGTAAGCAGTCATAAAGAAAGATCCTATCGGCTTAGATGCTGCTGAAAGTTCAACCGTTTATTGAATGGTGTTACTGGATGTAGAGCTACGTGTACCAAGCTAAGGCAAGCACTCAAAACTACAGCTTGTGCTAATCACAAGTTTCTACTTTCTGGCAAGCAAAAGCAGTATAAAAAAAATAAGCAAGAGGAAATCATGCAGTGCGAAGCAGCAAGCAAGAAAAAGATAAAGAAGGACAAGGCCTAAAATCGAAAATATATTATGAGCAATAATTTACTTTTAATAAATACCGAAATACATACCTTTGATGTAATGTGTCCTTATTGTCTATAAAGTTTTGTTCATAAATCTAACTTATATTTTCCCAAAAATATCCTCTAACTACAAGAGTATGCCATCCCGACATAATAAAAGAATAAATTAAATTCCATATAGTTAAGGATGGATCAAATTATCCGGCGATGGCCATAAGTTTTCAAAACTTTACAAATCCAACCTTCTTCTATTAAAACCAGTAAAAGAGTGAATTGTCAGTAGGTGTAGGTAATGTCTTTCAGATAAAAGAGAAAGAAGAATATTGTGCCTTTATCAAATTGATTAGTTGGTCAGATCCATAGGCAAGAAAATGCCTTCAATCCAATTCACAGTACAATGAGTCCCTATCCTTCCAAAAAACTCCATTAAATACCTGGGAGGGTGGTTAGATACAAAAGTGACATTCTATATGCATATTAGCAAGACGATAGAAAAAGCTGAGAAGACCTTCAGTGCACTGTCGAGACTGCTTCCGAATATAGGTGGTGCTGTATCCTCAAAGCGCCGTATACTGTCAGGTGTAGTGCATTCGCAATTACTCTACGCTGCGTCTTTTTGGCATCCTGCAGTAGCAAACAGACAAAAACTTTGGCAAAAACTAACAAGCATTCAGAGACTTATGCTAATTCTAGTAAGCTCTGCCTACAGGACCGTATCTGCAGAAGCAGTTGGAGTAATATCTGGTGGTGTCCCACCCATAAATCTAATGGAAAGGTGCGAAAAATATGATGGAACTCTAAGGGCAAATGCAACAGAAAATCTGCTTACCGAATGGCAAGACAGATGGCACTTATCGGCGCTGGACATGCAGGCTAATTCCAAACATCAGGACATGAGTGGAAAGAGCTTATAGTGAAATGGACTAGTTTATCCACCCAACCCTTATCGGGACACGGATGCTGTAAAAAGTATCTATATGATAGGCAAAAGACGATGTCGAACAAACCCTATTCCAATGCCAAAGGTGGGTTGAAGCAAGAGCTGAATATGAAAGAGTAGAAGGAAAACCATTCAACCAAACAAATATGATTGAAAGCTTAGTAAGGTTAGAGCAGGGATGGCAAAATGGATACAAAGCAATTTAGTCCAGTAACTCAAGACCTGAAAATATCGAAAGCTATAAATAATTCGGAGAATTATTCATACGTGGCTCAATTTGCAGTTCATCCCAGATACTTTCAAACAAAAAAACCTTTAACATGATAGCGACTAAGAAAGAGGGCCCAAATGGGTCTCTAAACCCTTGAAAAAGGGTTTCCCGCGAATATCTGCCAAAATATAGGAATTGGAGAATTTTTCTTCAGACAAAAGATGGAGATCTTTTCATTATCTACAATAATGGTCCTAACCAATTTTTTCGCCAGACCAATATTTTTCGCAAAAATCGACGTCGAAAATTCCATAATTTTCATAGTGAATAGATATAGTAGTTTCTTGCCAAATTTCCGCTCGGTAGAATTGGGGATACATTGATCTCCGGACAATTATTAGACCCTGTTGAAAATTAAAAAAAAATTCCCAAAACTAGACCATCTCAGCTTTAAAATGGTGTGCATTAGAAAGCAATATAGTAAATAATAATTTTTTAACTCGCGCTTGTTTCGAAGATTCTAAAGAGCTCCGAGAACGGCTCAAGAAGGGCAATAAACAAATGATTATTTTTTTAAAACGCGAGAGAGATCGTGCACCAAAATTTCTAGGATCATGCACGTTTCCCCCAAGGTCCCGTTATAAAAAAAAATTAGTATGAAAGGCTATTTTTAAAAAAAAAATATGAATAAATTGATGAAATGTACTCAAAATATCATGAAAAAAGACTGACCGCTTTTTTAATAATTAAAAATAAATAAAAACGGACGTTAAGTCACATGCCATGATAGCTATGGATTTTCCCATAAGATGAACTTTGAATCATGGGAAAATTTTAATTTTTGCCCGAGATATGGAACAATTCGTCCGCCTGCCTATATAAGTTAACACATAGACAGCAGCACTCATAGACGCACAGCCGCGGAGAAATGAACAGACTTTTGGCTCCCATTATCTCGAAAAATATTGGGTTTTCGAAAAAAATGATAGGGAACATTTTTGTAGATAATACAACGATCTTCATTTTTTGTCTGAACAAAAATTTTGTGACTGGCATATTTTGGAAGATATTAGCAGGAATCCTGTTTTCTAGGGTTCAGGGGGGGGGGGGGCATTTTCAGCCCCTTCCTGAGTCCCTATCGTGTTAAAAGTTTTTTTGTTTTAAGTATCCGTGAAGACCTACAAATTGAGCTATGTGTGAATAAATCTCTGAATTATTTACAGCTTTGGACCTTCAGTTACTGGACTAATTAGGTCTATAATCGAGACAAAAGAAAAGGAAGAGAGAGAAAATCGGACTACTTATAGACCTCCGTAACGTGCTGAAGTAATGTGAAGGCGGTTCTAGTACGCTATGCGTATAGAGTGGAAGTTTTTTTAGTCGGTAGGCGACCCTGAATGGGGTTGAACCCGTCATGGAAAAAAAGATGAAGCACACACTATCGCTGAGAATAATTTAATAAAGCCATGTGTGTTAGACATAATAAAATGTGCGGTTGATGAAAAATCTGCAAAGCATATTTTTACTGTGCCGCTATCAAACGATATTGTTTCACGGCGAATTCATGATCTGGCAAGCTACGTCAAAAAAGAACTAGTTACACGTCTACAAAAAAACATGATTCATCTTGTAAACGGATGAGTCGACTGATGTCGCTGGTCTGGTTATCGTGGGATATCCATATGAAAGTTCTTTTAAAGAAGGCATGTTTATGTGCTCATCACTGCCCACAAACACTACCGGAGAAGAAGCTTTTAATAAAATAATTATATTTTATGAAGAAAATAATCTCAGTTGGAACGATTGCATTGACATTTGTACAGGTGGGGCTAAGGCGACGACTGGTAAAACAACAGGATCAGTGTCACTAATAAATAATAAAGCGCCTAATTGTAGTTCCAGCCAATGTATCCTGCATAGACAAGCACTTGCGATTAAGCAAATTCTATCAAATTTAAAATTAGTTATGGATTGAAGCGGTAAAAATAATTAATTTTATCAAATCACGACCACTACCATCCCGATTGTTCTCATTATTGTGTGAAGATTATGACAGCAAACATAAAACACTGCTGCTCCGTACAGAAGTGCGATGGTTGTCTCGGGGTAAAACTTTAACAAGGCTATTTGAACTTGGACCCGAGTTACAAATGTTTCTTTCAGATACTTCTTTTAATAAATCAATCGAAACAATTGTCAATATTTTAGAATTTTCAACAATTTTTATTATATTGTGGAATTAGCTAGAAACAGTGAGTTTCATTTAACACGTTGAGTGCCGTATTTATCCAACATGGATACACGAGATACGGTGCTTCCATCGCCGTATGTATCCGCGGCTGATACACAACTATTTCTGTTATTTCAGCCGCATGTATCGACGTTGGCTGCATGCCTTGCGTATATCTCTATGGGGACTATCGCACTAAGGCCTGGCATACCCAAAAGCTTATTTGGCCCGTATATTTTATCGTTAGTTTTTTCAGGGCACGATTTTTTCAGTTAGTGGGTATGAAATACGAAATGTTTTTTTATTGAACAACAAGAAACACTAAATTATGGAAAAGAATATATAAATCTGAGAAACCAATGAACATAACAATTAGTTATAGTAATAACAAGTATTTCATTTCATAAAACATTTGTGTACTTCGAAAAAACACGATAAGCAATAATATTTTTTACATGCAACACATCTGAATTTGCTTTGTGTGGCTTGATTAGCTGCAGCTTTTCTACCGACCTCTTCAGTTTTTGTCTTATAACATCGTACACATCTTCCTCTTTTTCTGCTAGCACCCTGACTCTTCTAAATAATGTTGGGCTGGAGGTTTATCTGCTGGAGCTGGAGTGTCGAATGACTCAGTTGGTAAATGTAGCATTTCTGATATGATACTTTCTTTGAACTCTGTTATTGGCATATTGTCATTTGCAACCTCTTGATGCAAAATATATGCATTCACCAAAGCCGTACCCATCAGCAGCTCCACTGTCAATTTTCGGTACCATTTCAAGCCTCTTCTCAGGGACGATGAATAGGCTTTCATTTGGTCAGAGAGATCAATGAACGATTTACATTTGTTGTAGTCGCTCACTATTTTCGGCTTCTGTACATCTCCACCCCTTTGCCTCACTGTCACAAGTTCATCTGTGTGTTTGGTACTGAGGACTAACACGTCTCTTCTATCTCTCCATTTTAGTACTACCACGCCTGTGTCGCTCTCGGCTGAGACAACTTCATTCTTCTGTATCTTTTTAGTGATAATGTCTTTGGGGTTGAGTTTCCTGTTTGAACGTAATGTCCCTACTAAATGTGTTTTCCGGTCTAATAGAGTATGTGCTAGTGAAACACTTGTGTCAGTATATAAGGTTCTTCCTTTATCTAACAAATTGGTAATAAGTGCAAGGACTACGCTAGTCGCTACTGGTTGACCTTTAGTTTTTTCAGTCCCGCAATATACGCTAAGATTATAGGTATATCCTTTATTGACACATAACTTGAATAGCTTTATCCCAAATTTATGACGTTTGTTTTTTATATATTGTCTGAATGACAAACGCCCTCTGAAAGGGACAATTGTTTCATCGATGCAAAGCTCATCTTGAGGAATAATAGCAGCTTGAAAGCTAACTATAAGTTTTTGGATAAGCGGATTTATTTTATCAAGTCGATTCTCTATTGCATCTTCGTTATTGTTGAAATGAATCATTTTCAGTAATAGTTGAAATCTATTTCTACTCATCAATGACTTGATCTTATTTGAGTACAAAAATGATGTCCTCCAGTACGATTCGATACTTGGTAACTGAAACAACCCCATCCACATAATGATTCCAAAAAATCTCTATTTCGTCTGATGTGGTATTGGTCCATTGTTTTATTCTCGACTTTGTTAGATTATTTCGTGTCTTGCATTGTTCTGCATAACGATTTGTCTCGAGAACAATATGGCTTATGATGTCATCAGTTACCATAAGCTTGTAAAAATCATAAGGTGTTTTATCGTAGAACCGTTCATATATTTCTGTTTTTACTCCAGGATTCGGTTTCGTCAACGGAAAGTGTTTTACGTTATTGCCTCGCACTGGTCCCCATATAGGATCCCGTATTGGGGGTGAGATATCCTCGGGCTCTGAAGAAGATTCATCCAGTCGAAACTGAGCAATGACATCTTCAATGGTTTCTGTGATATGAATCGTGCTGCAAGATTTCCTGGCAGATATAGTTTCATTTTCTGCTGAATGCGATATTGAACTCGTACTGGGCCGGTGAATATTTGTAAAAAAAGTTTGGTAAATAGTTTTGGATCTCGAAATATTTTGGGTATATAGTTTTGAGTGAATCATCAACTCACCTTGACCAGATGATCTGGTTTTTTTCATTTTCATGCGTTTACTTTTTCTGAAACTTGCAGAAAGTAAGCTACTATCACTATCACTACTATTATAACTTTCTGGGTGATATTCGTCTGATGAGTAAACATCCCCGAATAGCGAATTCTCTTCGTCCGACAACAATTCCTGCATCAAATTATGTCAACGTGATTGTTCTTTTTCGTACGACATATTTTTTCCAAATATGCGTTATAAAATAATGTAACAGTAATAAACTTCCAACCAGAGAGGAGATTCAGTATACACGTTCGATACAGTGCATAAACCTCGCACAACTAACGAAAAGTCACTGCAAGATTTGCCTCCAATTATTGCATACACCTGTTCTATTTTAGTTTGACATTGTTGCCAGTTCGTGTATCCAGGCTGGATACATGCGGCTGTAATATTCAAAAATAGATATTGTGACCGTGCGTATCCAATGTGGATACATACTGAAAATAACGTCAGAAAATGTCAACATCTAGTTTTTTCAACTCTTCATTGCATTTTGATGCGATAAAATACATATTTGAAGCCATACACATGAAAAATGGATTTGGCCTGATATACCCAATTTTCCGCTTCCACGGTGGCACTCAACGTGTTAGAAATCTAATCTTGCATTGTACTTTTATTATGCTTATTAATAAAGAATGCATTTTTAAAAACAATAGTTATATTGTAGGATGCCGTCAAGAATTTCGCTTTCCAAAAGGGTTCCGTCACCAAAAAACTTTGAGAAATGTTGCTCTAGTCTAAGGAATTATTACCTACCCTTGGTAATAATTTCGTTTTTCTTACGAAAATAATACCTTTATCGTAATATCATACAATAGAGTAAATTTATAAAGTCAATAATACGAAAGATTTACTAAGAGTATTACATATAACGTAACTCTAACAGTAAAAGGTATTTTTACTTATAAGTATAATTTTGACGGTAATAATTACCATTAGCTTTACGTAAATATTACCTATAAGTTATTTTCACTTATAAGTAATTGCTGTGGTTATAATTACGTTTCTAATTTTACTTTACAGTCCCATTCACAATTTAGTCGTCAATGCTTGTTTTTATAACGTGTTTCAACAGTTTATCACTGATAGGTTTGTAACTTGTTTGTCAAATGATTCGTATTTTGTTGGAAATCGCTACTTCAAAAATTACCTTTTTAGTGTTGCCCATGTCTTGGTGAGGGCGTTATTTTCTTAGACGCCGTAATGATTATTAGTTTCAATTTTGTGCATTCCAAAATTATTATTGAAATTATCCTTATACTCCGTTTTTAAAAGGCATGTAGTAAGAAATCACTCATTTTGGCCGGAACCATAGGCGTACCACATTTAGTCATTTAAAAAACGTTAAGGCTTCTAAAATTATCTCATTTCCGAAAATAACCGTTTTGTAATATTATTTAAAATGAAATTTCAAATTATCAATAATATAACAAACTGTGGATTATATCACTGACATCAATTTTCCACAAAATTTATTATTATGTATAAAAGGGCGTAGACGAGTCCCTCCACTAAGCTCCAAGTAGTTATAATCCTACATACAATAAATAATAAAATAAATGTTAGTAACAATTTTATACAAATACATACATATATATATATATATATATATATATATATATATATATATATATATACATATATATATCCAAACCAACCCCATTTGCCGATTATTTCACCCAATTAGCAGGTAATTAAAGAAACTTGACAAACAGGTAGCTCAAAAATGGTTTTATTGTGAAATATAGTCTTTTCAGTTCTATGTACTTACTAGAACTTTTCAACTATAAAAGTAGCGGAAAGGTTGAATATTTTCAATTTACAGTTCATCTGTTCTGGAGAAACTGCTGTGTTGATTGATTTCCCCATTATTACTGTTATTTGTTATTATTTTTTCCCGTTATTGTTAACTGGTGTTTATTTTTGTTCATCTATACAAGTTCTCTTCTCATCACACGAGACAAACACCTAACTACACCTTCCAACTATATAGTGTTCCAACCAAATTCGACCAGATATGGAGGATTTATCACGATCTAAGCGACCTAAAGTTGGCCCATTGTCGCTGAACGAAAAAAATCTGATATTAAATTGCTATTCCTCGTTGAAGAACGAAGAAATTAGAAGAAAAATCATGAATTTGACAGGAAGTGTTGATGAAACTGTGGAGATTACTGCAACAATGATGGGTGTTTCAAAAACAACAATTTATAATTTAATGAAGGAGAAAAAAATGGAAACATCTTAGCCCCAGCAAAGTCCCCAGGCCGACCCAAACTTGAAATGGATGACGACTTGAAGAATGGAATAAGGCGTAAGGTGCATGCTTTTTTCTTTAGAAAAGAGATCTCAACTCTCTCCAAAATTATGGCTTCGGTTCAAGAAGATTCAGATTTTCCGAAAATTTCTCGAAGTACATTATGGAAAATTTTGAAGGAACTTGGATTTGAATATAAAAAAAATTATCGGATCGCAATGTTGATTGATAGAGACATTGTCATTTGGAGGAGGAGTTATTTGCGCAATATTCGGAAAGCAAGACTAGATCAAAAACGAATTTATTATTTGGATGAGACTTGGTTAAATGAAGGTCATACTGTTTCAATGTTTTGGCAAGACACGAATGTCAAAAGTCGGAGGCAGGCAGCTCTTGAAGGGTGGTCAACAGGCCTCAATCCACCAGCAGGATAAGGACGTCGACTCATCATTACTCATATCGGAAGTGCCGAAGGTTTTGTTAAAGGTGGATTGTTGTGCTTTGAGTCGAAGCAAATCGGGGATTATCATGAAGATATGGATGCAGACGTTTTCGAAGAATATTTCTCACAAATGTTAGATCTAATTCCAACGGGCTCAGTCATTGTTATGGATAACGCAAGTTATCACTCCAGGTTAGTGGAGAAATTACCTTCAACTGCATGGCGTAAACAAGATATCCACGATTGGCTAACCTCGAAAAATATTGAATGCCCAGATAACCCGCTGAAAAATGAGCTCTTGCAACTGGCCAACTCACATAAACACAAATATAGTAGATACGTTGTAGATCAAATGGCATCAGCGCGTTGTATAACGGTGCTGAGGCTTCCTCCTTATCACTGTCAACTCAATCCCATAGAATTAATATGGGCTCAAGTGAAAGGGGAAGTTTCAAGAAAGAATACGACATTCAAAATGAGTGACGTAAAAGTTTTATTCGAAGACACGTTTGGTAACGTAACCAAAGAAAACTGGAAGAAATGTGTTGAACACGTGATACAAGAAGAACTAAATATGTGGGAAATGGATCATATAAGTGAACACATGATTGAACCATTTATAATCAATGTTAATAATGGAAGCTCAACAGAATCGTCTGATTCTGATATATAGACTAGTTTTTGTGTTAGTTATTACTATTATTTGTTAGACTTTTTTTTTATAAATATTACATTAATTCGTACTTTATTCCTGCATTTTTCTTTTTTCCTCTCCTATTGTAAACGGTATATTAGTAGTAAAGTTGATACCTACTGCAAAAAAATTTGCTATGTTTCATAAAATATTTTATGTTTATTGTTTATTCATAGGAACACAAAAAATGTGTTTTTATTGAATCGATATTGTGAACTCTTTTGAATAGTTTTCGTAATTATAATTTCATAGTGCCTTTATATTCATATACAAAGTTTGTTTTATCCTGATTGCACGCCTCTGAGGATTAAATTGTTTATTTGTTCATTCAAATACAATAGAGCGACCCTTTCAATACAATAGGCGACCCAACCTGAAATTCGTAACAAATGAGAAATTTTAGTACAAAATTAGATAAACTTCGGAGATATTTTATTATACACCCTGTATCGGTTTTGCATACCTAATGAGCTTTTATTACTCCATGCCTTTTAAAAACGGACTATAGTACTTTTGAACCCAGATGAATGTACGAATTCCCTATAATACATTTTTTCGATATGAAATTAATTTCTGGACTGCATGTATTATTAAACTATGTACAACTAAATGATGATTGATTAATTTATAAAATGAAGGGACAAAGCCTCGAGCACCGATCAGTAAATTTTCCAATAAAACCACAAATAAACAAATTATTAATATTCTATTTTTAACCCACAATTTTATTATACAGCAATACGAATAATGAGAGGGTAAAAAGTTTTTAAAAAAAGTTTTGAATTTGCAAAAAACTGCAAGTACTGCAAAAAATACCTAGAATATGGAAAGTAGGCCAAAAATGGCAATTTGCATATAATCCGAGCATAACTGATAATAAACATACAAGGTAAGGTGCGAAATTAATTATTATAAATATTTTTCCGTGCAATAATTTGACGAAAAATTCGAAGGTTACGATCCTTAAACTCAATGTGTTGTAAAGTGCTAATGTACTTATTTATTAATTAATTATTATAGTATCGCTTACGTGACGTTTTCTAAATTTTGCTAAAAATAAATTATATTATACTCTGCTATTATTGAAATTATCATGTTATGTAATGTTTTACATTCGTATTGATAGATTAACTTTAAAAAGAATATGTAAAATTCATGTACAAAAAACGAGTACAACACATTGCGAAGTAAACGAAATGGTGACTGAAAACTGACTAACAATTTAGAATTTCTGTGTACAGCGTATCATTTTAACAAATTTATCGGACACCATCTCATTGTGGTTGAATATCTGTCAAAAAAATCAACAAAACTTATCGAATAACCACTATATTCTCCTGATTTGATATTTTTGCTCATATGCAACTATTATAACTTTAACCCCCTCTTCCCTATGGCCACCTCTTCTATTTTTTTTTAAATTGAACACACCCCGTACATTTTTTGATTCTCCTATAAAATGAGAAACCAAAAATGTTATATACCTAAAGTAAAAACTAAATCATTCGGCATGTACGGATTATACAGGGTGTTTCATTGGGAAAGGGCCTAACTTTAACTGTAGATGGGGATCACTTTGGTGCTTCCAAAAACCTATATTTAATGTGTCTTCTGCACTTTATAACCGAGATACAAGGTGTTTTATAAATGTATCCTATTTCTTTCGAACCTCATAACTTCCGAGTTACCCTGTATTTTATTTTGAAATTTGGTACACGTAATAACCATTACCTAGAAACTCCATCAAAAGCATCTCCAAAAAGATAATGCAGGTCCGGCTTAACAAAAAATTTCAAAACTCGTCTTTCCTAAAAACAACACCCTGTAAGTAGTTTTTTTTAAATTACTCTTTATAATTGGAAAGAGTATAAAAAATCGAATCTACTTATTTCCTTTTTATATTTCCGCAGACAATTTTACTTCCAAAAATTTACCGTCAAAGTTATAATTTATGCACGTTTTGGGGGGTTAACAATGGTATCGGAGAGTTTTTTTTTATTTTTTAGCTTGAAATGAAATCTATTTAATGCATCTAGAGAAGCATCCTAGAAATTCAATTGAGTTTGTATGTTTACGAGTACAGACCACTAAAAAATGTGATTACAGGGCCGTACTTAGGACATACTCATTCAATATGTTTCGAATATTTCGAACACCCTGTATAAGGGTATGTATCTGGAAACTATGCACTTCTACATTTAGGTCATTTTCAGCAATTTTTGTAGGTTAGACTTACTTTGTTTGGACAATGTTGTTAGATTTTCTTGTTTTCTTTTCATGTCAATTAATAAAATTAATAAAAATCTCTCCGATTTTGGAGGATAAATTTATTTCTCGTATTTTACTCTTGTTATTCTAAATGTAGAAGTGCATAGTTTCCAGATACATAAAAATAAAATAACTAGATTCGATTTTTTATACTCTTTCCAATTATAAAGAGCAATTTTAAAAAAATCTATATACAGGGTGTTGTTTTTAGGAAAGACTAGTTTTGAAATTTTTTGTTAAGCCGGACCTGCATTATCTTTTTGAAGATGCTTTTGATGGATTTTCTAGGTAATGGTTATTACGTGTACCAAATTTCAAAATAATATACAGGGTAACTCGGAAGTTATAAGGTTCGAAAGAAATTTAATACATTTATAAAACACCTTGTATCTCGGTTATAAAGTGCAGAAGACACATTAAATATAGGTTTTTGGAAGCACCAAAGTGATCCCCATCTACAGTTTAAAGTTATGCCCTTTCTCAAGGAAACACCTCGTATAAAATTAACCTATTAATTTTGATGCCTGAACGCCTGTACTAAATCTACTCAACTAATTAAACGATATTTTGGATATTTTTATTGAGATAAAATCATAGTAACAGAAAAACTGTTAGTTTGACGTTTTTAAAAAAAGTGTCTAATATACTTCTTCCAAAGTCAGTTTAAAAAAATATTTTACCAGGGCACTGTGTGGTACTTTTTACGGGTAGTACAGCTTATTTTTAAATATCAACGTTCACTAATAAGCATGCTTCATATCGTCGGTCGACTATGTAATCGGCACGTGTTCTTTGAAACAAGTGTTGAAATCAGGGGCGCATATACGGGGGAGGTAATGGGGGGTAATTGTAATAAAGATCAACTGCAATTTATTACGTTTTTGTTATATTGCCCAGAGAACAAAGAATCGAAAACGAAAATCTCAGAGACGTAAGACATAGTTAACAAAAAACGCTGTAATTGTGCCTACACCCCGCTGGTGGCACTGGCTTTGCTCCTTGCACTAACAGTGCAATGATTTTTTGCGTTCGACGTTTACGGTTACGACTTTTGATCTAGACTATAGTCACGACCTAACCTCACTTTTATTTTTATTTCAAATATTACCGTTTGAAATTGTTGATATTGAGTTACTGTTATTTAACAATTTAAAATAATTATGTTGAACAAGTATAATTACAGAAAACTTCAAAAAAAATCTATTACGAACAAATCCTAATCTATTACGAAATTCCACAAAATTTAGTACGAATAATCAGAAGCTGCTGGCAACACTGACAGTCTGCATTCAGCGCCAGGCTGTGTAGTGTGTTTATAGAGTGTGTATAGGTAGGTGCGGAGTATATAAGCAAACTTGAAAATACCCAAAATAAGGACCAAAATACTTTTAAACTTAATATCAGAATTTAGTATTTGGAAAAACGTAAAAAGAAGCGGTACAGATGGTATAGGTTTATATTCGTCCTGCGATGAAAATATCTTTCCTATGATAAAAAAATGCCTACAAGTTTTGGTTACTCTACCGGTTAGTGTAGTCTCAGCTGAAAGAAGTTTCTCCTCTCTGCGGCGCCTTAATACCTGGCTTCGTTCAACAATGATTCAGGATAGATTAGTTGGTCTATCACTTCTGTTTATACACAGAAACGTTCAAGTAAATGTAGACCATGTCATAAATAGATTTCACTTTATATTTTTTATAGTTCATGTTTTCTGGCCTTGCGAGTAGGTTTGGCTCATGAAAATATTTATTTTCTTCAAACGTTGTGACGTACATTTTTTTGTGTAAACTAAATACCGAATCTGAATTGTACCTCACAGGATATTTGCCGGTTTACTCAGTGAAGATGGGTAGGTTCGTTAAAGACCTCATAAACATCGGTAATATCTTAATTGGGCGCCAGGCAAGTCGATACCCAAATATCTCAAAGAACTACCAATCACGCGACCTACCAACGCAAAAGGAATGGTACTGAATTAAAACAGAATATTCAAGAAACGATTCTATTCAGTTCTTTTTTTTTTAATTAACAAATAGTACATCAACGTGAAGAAGGTGTAAACAAATTAAATTTATTCAATAGCACAGTGGTAAGCCATAACACCCAATAATGAATGTAGCACAGAAATTATTATTAATAAGTACAAAAAAAAAAAATTAATACCTAAATAAATAAGGAACGCTATTGTATCTTGCAAATGAATGGTGGGGAATATATCTCAAATACATATAAAAAAAATTAAAATCAACTTATTAGTATCCCGGGCTTGAGCTCATGCGCAGGTAACCAAGAGAAAATGCGAATAGTCAGAAATAGTTTAAGTGCAGCGCAATAGCTATCCATTAACAAACACTGTATGGTGAAATCTACTTCAAACGTTACAATGGACCAAAACAACAATATTCTTAAATATGTGACTATATTTTAAGTATTTGAATATCGTACTAATTATTCATATTATGTGAAATAACAATTACTATTGTATTCAAAAGTATGAGTAAGAAGGACCGACTAAATTCAAATATGTTTCGGATATTAATGATTTACCCTGTATAATTACGGGTTGTTCAACATTTCAACAAGTACCAAGGAAATGAGTATCATATATTTTGCACAAAAGCTCAAAATTAATTGCTATTAAACCAATTTCATTAATACGTTTTAAATAAGAAATATGAGTCGCAAAATATTAAATTAAATAATTGTCACCGTTAAAGCCTCGCAGCATCAATCACCCTGTATACGTGCTGGGACAACCAAACACAGATCCATAGATTGTGTTCCCAGTAGTAACCATATGCAGACTTCAACGAATAACCAAAAAAAACCAAGGCGAGATTCGATACACCAGGCAAAAAAAAACAGATGGAAAAACCCCTATGCTAGTACGGGGTTATAGCCTGATCCCGTCGTATCGAAAGGGGTGCATAAACCAATAACCACCCAGAAGGAAAAATGACAGGGGTCTCGGGGTAGCGTCTTGGTAAATATTCTTATTAATTGGAACCTATTGAGAACAAGCGTATTGAAAGCTCCTGAATACGACACTCCAGGAAAAGAAAGAAAATAGAACGGCATAACAGAACTTACCGGTAATAGGCAAATTTCCAACACAAGAAAATGGCGACTGGGTGCAATTTAAAAATCCCATAAGGTCCAGAAATCCAGTAGAACACCAAAATATCTATTTCTACTAACCAACACGACTGGATTCCAACAATATGTGGTACAGAATAATCCCGCTTAAGGATGACTAAATAAAAGTCAGAATTTCCAGTACCACAATTGTACACCACAGTCCATTATGGCCATCAGGTATCATGTCCTTTTAAAACATCAGCTGATCAAGAGAATACCGACGTACCAATACCGAACTAACTATACAGTTTCCTTCAATCTATTCCAACTGTATTATCACAGAAAACCTAACGACAATACTAGATACGTACTTTGAAACTCGTCCCCTAGACGACGCTAGACGACAATACCCATAATATTTTCGAATAACGTTTTTATTCTTATTATTGCAAAAGAACAAATAAAAGGGTCACTTTTAATAACAAACATAAATAAAAATAATATTTATTATATCTAAGCATACTCCAATATGGCGAAAACAAGGTACCAGGTAATAGGCAGCTTCAAATATAGCAACCAAAATACAACGAACAAATACAGGGTCATACTCGAAGATAATTATATTACACAACACTCTAACTGTAATTACCATGGCTCTTGAAAAAAAAAACGTAACAGTAAATCTGTCACTTTTCGACTGTGTAGGCGACCGTAAAGTTTCATTTTTCTTTCGCCGGAGCTTTAGTTTTCACTTTCTTTCCAGCCAGCGGAGGGAAAAGTGTTATCATAGCAACATAGATACATGCTGCTTCTTTTGCCTCTTGCATAATTTCCGACGCTGTGCACTGCATTTCTATAAATCACTAATTGGTTGTTATTTAAGTGAACTTACTCGATAAAACTGCTTATCAATTCGGAATTAAAACGCAGCCGGAGACGCAATAATTGTAAAAAATAAATTAATATTGTTGACAGTGTCCACTGACAGCTTTATGTTACATTACTATAGCAACAACCTGTGCCTACTCACCCACACCGGTCTAAACCGCCTTGCGAACCCAATTATGTTTAAAAATTAATACTATCAAAAAGAGACGTTTTTGCATTAATTTGTCGACATTTGAAAAGTTACTTTTCATGACTTGCTCTCTATTACCAGCCTCACTCCGTTCGGCTGTTAAACACGAGCGCGTCATGAAAAGTATCACTTTTCCTCCATATAAAATAATATACTATTTCTCTTTTGCTTTAACATGTGTTTATTTTTAATTTCTTACAAAAGGTAACTTTTTTATTTTTTTACTGGATTTTTTGTTATTTCATTAATGTTTTAAAATATACACAGCAGCGAGACATGAGCGCTCGATGTCGGGAGGTTCGCGAACTTGCCGGTTTCTTGAACACCTCACCGTGTGTAATATTTCGATACAACAATCTGTATAGGTATACATGTAATAGTTATGTTCTTTTTAGAGAAAATTCAATTATATCTATAAATGTAAGACAGGATTTCTGATATTTTTTCAAAGAAGATCACATCCTTATTTAACCAAGTTTTTTGTCACAGACACAATACTTTTTATCACAAAATTTTTTAAAGTCTTACTTAAATATTGTCTCTACCTCGTCTCCCCCCCCCCCCAGACACAATCCCTAACATTACTGATACGTTTCAATATTTTAAAGTCATCCGCGAATATAAGACTCTCAGAGTTTTTTATAACGGAGGGTAAATCATTAATGAAAAAAATAAATAAAAGAGGACCTAAATTTGAACCCTGAGGAACGCCTGAGTTGGGTTCGAATTTATCCGATGTATTACCATTATGATTAACAATTAAATATCTATTTTGTAACTTTTTAATAATAAAATAAAATCATTCGACAAAACCAACCCATACAATTTCCATAGCAGCCTATCATGATCTACACTGTCAAACGCCTTTCTAAAATCCAAGTATATAGTATCCAATTGCTTTTTATTCTGAAAAGTGTCGTATACGCTATTATTAAATAAAAATAAGTTAGAGGTTATAGATTTATTTGAACAAAAATCATGTTGCTGAGGAGCTAAATATTTCTCTGCATACTTATATAGGTCCAAGTAGATAACTTGTTCAAACACTTTAGCTGGTGCACACATTATAGAAATCGGTCTGTAATTTTCAATATTCATTTTATTACCTGACTTAAATATAGGTGTTACCACTGCTGTTTTCCAAGCTGTAGGATATACCTTGGTTGCTATAATAAGATTGAATATATGTATTAACGGCTTTTTCAACCAATCACTACAAGCTTTCACTATATAGGACGGAATCCCGTCTGTCCCAGCAGCTTTTTTAGGCTTTAACTTTTTTATGGCATTATTGAACTGTAATTCAGTAATATATGTTAATTTGCAGAAATAATTAATAACTGAATTGTCTTCTAAAAAATTTAGTGTATAAGATGCTTTGTTAGTTGAATATACCGATGAAAAAAATTTAGCTAATTTTTCCGCTGTAATTACTAAAGCTTGTATTATTATTTCTTTTATTATTGACATGATTCCAGAAATTGTTTACATCAGTTTTAATATTTTGTTCCACATTTTTTAAATATTCACGTTCCTCTGCCTTAATGATACTATTTAATTGTTTTCTAGTTTTTTATACTGATTGCTATAATATTCTGATAACGACCTTAATTTAAGTTTATTTTTTTCTTTAAGCATCTCTTTAATTTCTTTTAAAAGCCAAGATGGAAAGCTTTTGCCACCGTCATAAACATTTAACTTTGGCACACAATTTTCATTAATATTATTAAATATATCATAAAATATCTGTAGTGCTACATTAACATCAACATTTTCATCCAAAACTGGTTGCCAATCAGCGTCCCCAACACTCTGACTCAGTTTAATAAAATCCGCTTTTTTAAAATTATACCTTGTTTTTCTTGACTCTTCATTTAGATAATATATTACTAGACCAAATTTGTATACCAATATCTAATGCCGGGTGATACAGATCTTCTTTGATAAATGGAAGACAATCTTTACTTACCACACAGTTGTTCCAATTATTTACGGAGCTAATAACTAGATCTAGCGTTTTTCCTTTCATTATATAGTTTACATCCATTAAATTCAATAAAGTCCTGAAGGGTTTCCATAATATTATTATTATTATTTCTAATAGTTGTATCATAATGTGTTCCTGTTAAATAAGAAATGTTAAGGTCACCAATTATATAAGTTTTGTCTACATCCACAATATTAGTTTGCAAGAACTCAAAGGCAGCTTCGTATACGAACAATTTACTACCCGAAGGAATGTAAATTCCACAGAAAGTATATTTGCAACCGTTAATTTTAATATTTAGGACCGCCTCGAAATACTTACTACATTTTGCTATATTATTTATTTTGAATATTTTTCTTATGACGATTAAGACACCTCCCCCCCCCCCAGTAAAATCCAGATTCCTATCAGGCCTAACCAGTAGAATTCGTTGCACTTAGTATTTAAACCACGACAGTTTTGATAATAGACATTTAGATCCATTAACTTTATCATGTCATGTTAATACTGAAATTTCTGCAAATAATGTAATCAAAAACGGAGTTTTTTCATAGAGGTCTTAACATGACTTATAATTTCGTATCAATAATAAAGAATATAAATACTTGTTACTGTTTCTATTTCATTCTAAATTTTACAATATCCTTCGAAACTAGTATCGATATCGAGTAATTATCGATACTTTAGGACCGATACTATATCGAATAAAAGTATTGATATTTTAGTGGTATCGTTTTATCCCTAGGTTCAGTCTTCGAGCTCTTGTCATGTTATTAGGTGGCTGTTAAATACTAACACCAAGCAACAAAATGAAACTATTCATAACTAAAAGAATTCAACAAAAATTAATCCATTTCTTCACATCGACAAAATCATATTTAACTTACCTGTCTTTTCTTCAAAATTTAAACGTTTTCTTTCGAGGCCCAAACAAGTAACTAATGATGATAAATACAGGGTGATGCTTTTTTTATAGTTATTCAGTATATATTAATATCGCGTAACTCTGTATATTAGAACAAAATTGGTATCTTGATAAAACTAAATCAAATAAAATGACTCATAAACTAATAACAACTGTTATCTTTAATTAATAATATATCCGATTAACATATATTACGTTTTTTTGGTATCAAAATAGTCATTGAAATTTATTTATTTCCTGTTGAATATATTTGAAAAAAATGAACAGCAGTATGAAAATGGGTGTGGAAGCATGCAGAAAACACTTCAATCCGATTTTTCGGAACAAATACTTCGGTATTGGCCGTAAAGGATTCGTGTCGCAATGGCTAATAGTAAATACATTTTTCTAATTTACATGCTATACACAAATTCTCTGTATTTAAATTTTTTCTTCAATTTTTTTTTGTTTTTTTCAGATGAACGTGCGGGTCACAACTATGGACGCGGAGTTGGAGTTCGCGATCCAACAAACCACGTCTGGCAAACAACTCTTTGACCAAGTGGTAAAAACAATCGGTCTTAGAGAAGTTTGGTTTTTCGGATTACAATATACGGACTCGAAAGGCGATCTTACCTGGGTTAAACTCTACAGAAAGGTAAGTCTTTTCTTTTTAGATATATATCATTAAGAATGAGACATGGAAAAACCGCATTAAAATAAGATTAATAATATAAATTGAAGTTAGCACATAAAAATTCGATTCGATAAAAATTTGTTATAATAATGTGTGTAACATAAATGAATTCTATAATCGCTTAGTTTTTCATATTCTATAACTGAAAAATAAAAATTTAACACTGTAGAAATTGAGAATAGTTGTATTTCTACCAATAATAAACACGAAAGTTTCGTTTAATTGACTTGCAATATATATGTGGTTATTCTGTGTTCTACTTTTAATAGGACACGATTGATAAGTTGAATTTTTTTTTATTTCAAACATAAACAAGTAGGTAATAGCCACAGTATGTCTTAATAGTAACTTCAGTTTTATCAATGACCCTGTATAAAAAACTCCATTGGAGAGACCATGCTTATTCCAAATCCGTTTATACTTAAGCTCTAGCACTTACCGTTCGTCCGATGAAGTTTAAGACGGACGGACACCAGAAGCCAGAATATGAGACTTTATAAGTCTAAATATGAATCTCAATCATTTTATTCATTTTAGGTCGTTTTTTCAGTATATTCATTTAAATTTTCGATAAATTTTGCAGCTTTTTTATTTTTTGTAACCTAATTAACTAAATTTTTCAATTCGCGATTCGTGTTAAGAAGTTTAAGTACCTATTTCACGACCTTCTGACGGACAGCTTAAACGTCAGTTTGGTCACTTTTTTACTTTATGTAAAGCGACAAAGACAAAGTTTGTGAACAAACTATCTGTCACTTTGAGAAACAAAATAATTCTTAAAATTTCACCCCAGTTCTCTGTGCATATAACCGTAAAATCATCAGGAATCATTTACGTGGCTCTCTCTGTAACAAAATGTGGAATAATAGATGAAATAATATTCCCTGTATCATTTTCCACAGCAATAATTAATTGAGGCATATTTGGTTCTATTGCCTTATTATGGTCCAAACAACCCGCCCTTAGCTATGTCCCAATAGTTATGACTCACCTTGTATATTTTCGAAAGCGTAGAAGGACCACATCACACAAAAACTTTTTTTCTGGAATTTACAATTTTTCTATGAAATTTCCTAAAAAGTTTGTAAATTCACGTTTAAATTTCGCCATTTTGACATTAAAATGTCAACTACTTGACGTTGAGGGACGATTTGAGCACGTTCTAGGCGCTTGTGAAGAAAACCCCTATTGATAAAATTAAAACTCAAAACAAATATATGACATATCTTAGTCACTCAAAGTCCTAATCTGAAAAAATCAAAAAAATTTGCAGCAACCCTGTAAAAATTAGCTTTAGTTTATATGCACCAAATCTGTTCGCTATATCAGTGTTAATGTTTAAAAAGACTACACTAGATACGCTGAAAAAAATCACATGCGATGTGCGCGACGATGATAAATGAAGAATGTAACGGCCATTTGCAGTTTACAAACTTTTTACGAAAAAGCTGATGTTAACACATTTTTTACGAAATTTTGTAAAAAAAATTGTGAATCTACAAAATTCACACTCTTTTTACGAAAAAGCTGATATTTACACATTTTTAACGAAATTTTGTAATAAAAGTGTGAATTCACAAACTTTATAAATACTTTTTAGGAAATTCCGTAAAAAAGTCTAAAACCCAGAGAAAAAAGAATTTTTTTGTGTTGTGGCCCTTCTAGGCTTTCGTATATATTAATCAGTATTGTGCTTTTAAGTTTACGTTTGGTCATTTTTTCGAATTAAACTTAAAGAATCATTTCTGAGACGTGAAATTTCAACGAATTTTAAAATTCAATATTTAACCGCTGTGAAATTGGCAGCTATTCTGACGAAAACACCCGAATGACCAGTGGCGTCGCATATTCATTTAACTACCAAGAATAATCTTGTTTTTTTTTTGTCCAATTTTAGGCAAATTTTATTATACATGCATACCTAAAAATAAACGGTTTTAAAGATTAAAACTAACGTTTCCGCATCTGTGAGATGCCATGAACAATATTCTATCATAAAATTGTTACTTGTATACACTTTGGGGGATGTATCGTGCTAACAAACCGAAATTTCTCCAAAAATAAAGAAAATTTAGTATATCTGGATTTATAGGACCCGCTGTACTCGCTCTAGTCAACTGAAAATCAATAGGGTACATCTGTAAAACACCTTGAACAATATTCAATCATAAAATTGATCAATCGTATATTCTCTGGAGGCTTTATCGTGCTGAAAATTCTCCAAAAATGACAAAAATTTGGTACTTCAGGTACCATAGCACCCGTTGTACTGGCTTTAGTTAGCTAAATATCGATAGGGTTCATCTTTGAGACGCTCTGAATAATATCCAATCATAAAATTGGTCACTTGTATATACTGCGGAGACTGTATCGGGCTAACAAACTGAAACTTCTCCAAAAATGACAAAGATATCGTACTTAAAGTACTGTAGCACCTGTTGTATTGGGACCAGTGAGCTGAAAATCAATAGGGTTCATCAGTGAGACGCCCCGAATAATATTCAATCATAAAATTGGTGACTTGTTGAACTCCGGAGGCTGTATCATACTAACAAACTGAAATTTCTCAAAAAATGACAAAATGTCGTACTTCAAGTACCATAGCACCCGTTGTACAGGCTCTGGTGAGCTGAAAATCAATAGGGTTCATCTGTGACATGTCCTTAACAATATTAAATCATAAAATTGGTGACTTATTGCACTCCGGAGGCTGTATCGTGCTAACAAGACATGTAAGGAAAAGTGGACGACGACGCACACACAGGATTTTTGTTCTAAAAACCATTTTTTCGTGTTGTTGATGGAAAACATAAAAATAACTCAAAAAAAAATTCAAAATTCCAACTTTTTTTGAGGTAAACCAATACTTTTCTCGCATATAGATAGGTTGGGCGGAAAAGTAATAGTAATCAGGAGAAAATAAAATAAACTACAGGACGGATCTAGGATTATAATTTATTTTAAGTCTCCCAAAATTTAAAATTTTACTTATGAACAAATTAAAAATGTCGGTTTAACTTGCCTCGCCGCGCGCTATACAGGACCGGTAATAGGGATTAATTCATAAAAATTTGGGTAAAATATTAAACTTAATCAATTTTCCACCACTTGGCAGTTTTTCGCACATTCCATTTTATATAGAAAATGTTGGGAACCATCTTAAAAACAAATTTAAAATGTCAGAATGACTTGCACTCGCGTACAGGACCGGCAATAGGAGTTAATTAATAAAAATTTGGGTAAAATATGAAACTTAATTAATGTTTCACCACCTGGGAGTTTTTCGCACATTCCATTTTATATAGAAAATGTTGGGAGCCATCTTAAAAACAAATTTAAAATGTCAGAATGACTTGCACTCGCGTACAGGACCGGCAATAGGGGTTAATTAATAATAATTTAGGTAAGATATCAAACTTAATTAATGTTTCTCCACCTGGGAGTTTTTCGCACATTCCATTTTGTATAGAAAATATTGGGAACCGTCTTAAAACTAAATTTAAAATGTCAGATTGACCTGTACTGCTATACAGGAACGGGAATAGGGGTTAATTCATAAAAATTTGGGTAAAATATCAAACAATTAATTTTTTAACATTTGGGAGTTTTTTGCACATTTCAGTTAACCCCTTGCCGTGTAAACGGATTCGGAATCAGCATGGTCTAAAATTTCTCCAATGGAGAAAACACTTCAGTTTTTTATACAGGGTGATTGATTGAACTGGATAAATTTTTTAATATAAATATTGTTAAATACTCATAGAAAAACGATTTTATTTGTATAAAGAAGTCAAACTTGTTTTCAACAAAAATAGATAATATTAAGAAATGGTACACCCATATTAAAAAATATTTTCATTCAACTTATCAAATGTCATTGATAAAATATTAAATTTCAGCGATAATACAAAAATGTAAATCCGCTAAGCATATTTGGTATTATAGTTTTGGAAGTGTTTCATATTATATCACTTACAGTTAAATTCCAGATTTTTGGTTATTTTATGGTTTAAATGGTTCTGATCCATCTTACATAATTTTTTTAATTCAAATTCAAAATAATAATAATATGAAATATTTCTGCTAGTAATTTAGCGCTAGTGCTGAAAAAATTTATCCCGAAATTCTTGAATGAATGAGATATAAAAAGGTTTCAATAACGATTTGGCAATCGAAAATAAAAACAGTTCTGAGTGAAATTATCTAAGGTCAGGAAACACCTACAACATGACGTAACTTTACGTGCGTAACCCATTAACTAGATTGATTACTAAATACCTGTTAATATGTTGCTCATTTACCAGAATCACGTGAAGTGTTTTCATTCATTTCCGAGGTAAAAATACAGCGTACGTCATCAATTAAACCACATATTTTGGTATTAAAAAATAAATCGAATAAACCTAACTTACCTTATACCGGGTGGTCAATTAAGGGTAGCGAGCGGCCATATCTCATAAGATATTGGTCGTATAGATTTAGAAAAAAAAATCCATGATAAAAGTCGCCAAGAGAAATTGCTGGAAATTATAACAAACCAAGATTTTTCCCGTTTCGCTTGACCGATTTTAACAAATTTGGGCTCATATGAAAGAGCATAATTTACACTACAAAACGCTTACTTGGTTTTGACTTTCGTTTTCGCCGCTAGATGGCGTTAACTGAAATGGTAGCAAATTTTTGAGTTTTTTTCAAAAAAAACACATGTAATGGTAACATAATTTAAAAGACGGTACATTTTTCTAAATTTTAATGAAAAAAATTAATCATTTACCTTTTTTTGAACCGTTCATATTGAACAAAATATAATTTCATTACATTAAAAAATGGCACGCCACTGCTTTTTATCAAAATACAAATCAACTGTCTCGACCCTTACTTACGTGGAATCTACTCATATTAGTGTTTTAAATGAAACTCAACGGTTCTAGCTAATTCCACAATATAATGAAAAATATTAAAAATTCTAAAAAATTGACTATTGTTTCGATAACTGAATATCATCGTCAGAATGACAGAAGTTACATTTCGTTTTATGCCTACCTGATGTTTAGTAGTTATTTTTGGCTAGACCAAGAAGTGACATAACTTGTGATTAGACTTAATATATGTTAATAGAAAAAAGAAGAAGATGTAATATTACAAATATCTAAGCTTCAATATTTGTAATATCACATCACTTTGTTTCTATTAACATATATTAAGTCAATCACAAGTTATGTCACTTCTTGGTCTAGCCAAAAATAACTACTAAACATCAGGTAGGCATAAAACGAAATGTAACTTCTGTCATTCTGACGATGATATTCAGTTATCGAAACAATTGTCAATTTTTTAGAATTTTTAATATTTTTCATTATGTTGTGGAATTAGCTAGAAACGTCGAGTTTCATTTAAAACACTAAAATAAAAATCATTTTCGTAATCAATTATTAGTTGCTAATAAAAAGAACCTTTTGACTTTTTTGCGTTAGACAAACGGTTTTGGATTAAAAAAATCAAATAAATTTACATGGGGCGCCCCATATCTCGAAACATACTAATTTACATATTTGGAAAAAAAATCTTAATAAAACTGTCCAACAACAGCAGGAGCAAGCACTAAAAACAAGAACACATAACTTTAAAGATAAACGTTAAAAATAAATTAATAGTTTTGTCGTAAATGTTCAAAATGTTGTCCATTATTTTGAATGCACTGGTCCAATCTTTTCTGGGTGGAGTTGACAGCTGCCTCAATTTCCGCTCTTGGTATATTATTTATGGTGTTTTGAATTCGGACTATCATGTCTTCTCGAGTAGTTGGTCGAGTTTTATACACTAAATCCTTTATTCGGCCCCAGAGATAAAAATCAAGGCAGGTTAAATCTGAGAACCGTGGTGGCCAGAAAAATAGACTGTCTCTACCAAGCCAACGGTTAGGAAAATGCCTGTTCAAAAAATCTTGCACATTTCGAGAATAATGTGCCGGGCATCCGTCTTGTTAAAACCACATGTTTCTTCTTACTTCTAAAGGCATATTTTCTAAGAGTTCTGGTAAATCGTTCAATAAAAAGTTCAAATACATGTCACCGGTTAGATTGCCATTAAAGATGTGCGGACCGATAATAGCACCATTAATAACACCGCACCAGACGTTGACGCTCCATCGAACCTGCTGATAATCTTCACGTAACCAGTGTGGATTAGTGTCCGACCAGTAATGCATGTTATGAAGATTTACCCTGCCATTACTGCAAAAAGATGCTTCATCTGTCCACAATATTTGTGAAAAAATATGACGGTTTTCCCTAATGAAATCTCTAAGCCAGTAGCAGTAATCGAGCCTACGTTCAACGTCAGTCTCATTTAAGGATTGATGAACCACGACGTGATACGGATGCATTTTAAAATCCATTAATATTTGTTGCACTGAGCCATAGGATATTCCTAAATATCTGGAGATCTCTCTTATGCTTAAATGGGGGTCTGCATGAATATAAGCCAACACATTTATAATGTTATCTTCTTACTCTACGATTTCTTCTCAAAGTTGGATTTGGTTGCACTTGGCCATGTTGCCTTAAACGTAAGGCTAAACGACGAAAAACCATTCTCGAATGCCGTCTTTGGAGGGGATAACGCAGTGCATATTGCCTAGAAGCAATCGCCGCATTTTCATTGAAAATAAATTCTCAACATATCAAAGGCTTCTTCATTCGTAAAAGGCATGATTTGTTGTAAAAATAATTTTTACATAACATTAAAATAGATGTTAATAGCAGGAACTGTCAAAATGAATATCAGCGTGATTGACAATTTGGTGTTTTCTTTCTTAATATAGATCATGGCCTGCTTCGCTTAAATGCGATGTTAGTTTAAACAGTATGTAAACCTATCTTATTTTTTCAATTCAAAACCGTTCGTCTAACGAAAAAAAGTCAGGTGGTTCTTTTTGTTAGCAACTAATAAGTGATTACGAAAATAATTTTTATTTTGATAAAAAGCAGTGGCGTGCCATTTTTTAATGTAATAAAATTATATTTTGTTCAATATCAACGGTTCAAAAAAAGGTAGATGATTAATTTTTTCATTAAATTTTAGAAAAATGTATCCTCTTTTAAAATATGTAAAAATGAACATACCATTACATTTGTTTGTTTTTTGAAAAAAACTTGAAAATTTGCTACCATTTCAGCTAACGCCATCTAGCGGCGGAGACAAAAGTCAAAACCAAGTAAGCGTTTCGTAGTGTAAATTATGCTCTTTCATATGAGCCCAAATTTGTTAAAATCGGTCAAGCGAAACGGGAGAAATCTTGTTTGTTTATAAAAACAATTGAACCTCCCCCACCGCTTTATTTTGATAGATAGAACAAAACATGTTAGTCAAAAAGTGTAGGTGAATAGTCAGTAAATATGAAAATGATATCATCGATATACTTTCATTAGGCAAAATTCTATAAAAATCCCATTTTTCTACTTAGTGTTGGTTGTTACGACCTCTAGCGGACGGTTGACAAACTCGAAAATAATTTCCAGCAATTTCTCTTGGCGACTTTTATCATGAATTTTTTTTCTAAATCTATAGGACCAATATCTTATGATATATGGCCGCTCGCTACCCTTAACTGATCACCCGGTATACAAATAAGTTACAGTTACCAAATGCAATGTTTTTGAATTACAAATGTTTTATTTATTGTACGTTCGAAATGGCCTTATTAGTAGAATAAGGTAAACATTTACATTTAAAAAATATGTACATCCTTGAGCAAAAAGTTAAGCTGGCAGCCATAGAAAATCAAATCACACACACAAATGGCCTTAATTTTTTTGAATATACATTTGGCTCCGTTTTATATAGGAAAACCAAATATTCTGGAAATAAACGCTTCTCACGAAATCTATTTGCAAGAATTTTATTTATTTATTTATAAAACCTCCGACGCCAAAGTCGATAGGGGTAAGATCTGGACCTATGGGTAACCAAGCAATCAGGGCACATTCCAATCCAGCGTCCAGGATATATCTCAAAAAGATGTTGTCCAACCTCGTCAGTGTAATATGTATTTTACTTAATTCTGATTTCTGATATTTGTCCATTCCAAGTACCCTGTAAAAGTTCAAAATAATTATTTAAAATAATTGTTTGAAAAGTACAAACTAATTAGTATACAAATGAAATAAAGTGAACCGATGTAATTTTGTTTGGAAGTACCAAAAGAAAGCAAGTACATAATTTTCTTTATAAAATTTGCGTTTTTAACTGATAATTAAGAAATTCTTTTAATATTACAAAAGCATTAAGGGACAAAAAATTGTCAAATATTATGTGTTTAATTAATGTTACCACAATAATCGTTAAATAATAACTTACACAAAAATTTGGCGGGGTTTGGGGGCCCAAAATATGTGGTTTAATTAACGATCTACTCTTTTTTTACATTCTATAGATATATAAAACAAAACTATTTTATTACAAGATAAAATCAAAACCTAGTGAAGAATTGTTCTTAAATTGAAGTAGCTACTGTAGGTAGTCAAAGTTACCAACAAAAAGATCTCGAAGGTGTAGGAAAAGTCTCTAATGAAAAGGAGATTTAACAGTTTCACCCAAAAATGGCGTTCTTATTATAATTTTGCAATGGATTTGTAAAATATTAAAGTTGAATCATCTTTATAACAAATAAACTACTTTAATGCAAACAATATCGCATACGCAAATACAGACACTATTAAAACAATGACGCAATATAATGATTGAATCATTCATATTTCTATTTATAATTCCGGTTATTTTTAATATAATAATCATGTGTTTAAATATATTTTCGGTAATGGATCTCAACATGCGATCTTAATATAATATGACGTCAAAAATACATAATGTATAGGAGAAGGACCACCATAATTCGAGAGCAACGAAAAGTTAACGAGTATATATCAATGAAACACAAAATATGTATTATTCATTAAAATGTATTGTATAGTTTTCGAAATAATACCCTTACGATTTCAGCATCAGTCGCGAATATTATTTTACAACTTCTATCAACAAAAAGTGTTCTTTCCACAAATCGGGTATTTTTCGTCCAATTTTCTGTCTCAAACGCCGCATACAACTTATGCTTATAGAATATTCGTTATATACTGTCTCAATTTAGGGCAATACTTCCCAGAGCCCGGGAACGCAGGGGAAAATACGCTCTGATTGGTCAAGCAGCAATAAAATATTTGGGTTGAAGGACCAACAGAACTGGTTTCATACGGTGCGGTGGAATAAGTGTTACCCCCCCTATTAACTACTCTATTTTTATATCTTAAGAAAAAAGCTCAAACAGGTCAATTTTTATATTAAACGTAGTATGTTATGGCATAAAAGTTTCGAACCTGACATAATCCCTCTTCATGGGGGTGTCACCCCTTCGATTTTTTTAAATGAGAAAGTGCATCATGCGACACCTCATTTGAAACCTATTGGAACACTAATTTAAAAAATGTATAACACTTTGGTTCAAAAATTAACGGAGTCTGAGTTATTCGAGAGTTTTAATCTTTCTTTGCTAGAATTCAATGAATTCTGTTGGCTCGACGGTAGGTTTTTTCATTGGGAGGTTGGAATTGTTTTGTCTTTAAATAAATCTTTCCTAAATTGTAAATGTTGGTAACTGAATTTAATCATTTAATGTAATAAATTACAAGTAACAACTAAGGGTATACTGAAAACTAAATAAATTTTAAACTTTAACAGTAACAGCAACTAAATAATTTTTTAACGTAAAAGGTGTTCAAAATGTTCCCCATTTACTTCTTGACAATAATACAGCCTATTTTGGGTCTCCTCTCTAACCCTTTGCAAGATCTCTGGACTAATATTACCACATTCTGCAATAATTCTTTCGCGCAGTTGGTTAATTGTATCCACTTGGATTTGATACACTTTGGACTATAAGTAGCTCCATAGAAAAAAATCTAATGAGGTTAAGTCCGGTGATGGAGGTGGCCACTCGATATGTCCCCGTCGTCCAATCCATTTTCCTGGAAAAACTGTGTTTGAATAATTTCGCACTCTGACAGCATAATGAGGCGAAGCTCCGTCTTGCTGAAATATGACATGTTGAGGAAATTCATGCGGGTGGTTTGTGATGATGTTATTTATTGCGGCGGTTATCTCTGTCTCTAACATATTAAAATAATTATCACCATTTAAATGCCCGTCAATAAATATTGGGCCTACCATGTAATTCCCTAGTATGCGTGACCATACATTTAGTTTTTGCGGAAATTATGTGTGGCCTTCTCGGAATATTCTGCCGAACATTTTGCCGATGTACATGTTCGTTTACAAAAAATGTCGCCTCGTCACTAAAACAAATGTGTCGGAGATAATCCTGATTGTGTGCAATAATATTTGTGATAGTTTCACAATATTCCATCCGTCTATCTGGGTCATCCTCAGCGAGTTCATGCAACATTTGTATTTTGTAGGGATGGAATTTATTTTTCTTTAACACCTTTAACACTGTCTTCTTATCTACCTCACAAGTTTGTGCTACATTTCTGGTTGAAGTAGATGAATTTACGACAAACGCACTCAGTATACAAACCTGCTTATCTTCGGATATAGGGTTTCTGCCATACCGTTTAAAAAAATTACCGACCACAGATTTAAAATAATGTCTGTCTATTGGGCGGTCAGGAAAGCGTTCATTAAAAATTCTGACCGCCTCATGATAATTACGACCAGCTTCGCTATAAATAACAATCATTACGCATTTTTCTTGTAAATTGCGAGGTTGTACCATTTCTATTATTCACAATAAACAAACTTATCTTCATGTAGTAACAAAACTGAAATTACTCAAATATTATTTGACAGTGACAACTGATAATAATAAATTTACTAGGTAACGAAAAAATACAATTACGGTTTGAGAAAAATCGACAGTGACGTACTCATAACCCGTTAATCTCGCATAACTCAGACTCTGTTAATTTTTGAACCAAAGTGTTATACATTTTTGAAATCAGTGTTTCAATAGGTTTCAAATGATGTGTCGCATGATGCACTTTCTCAATTAAAAAAATCGAAGGGATGACACCCCCATGAAGAGGGATTATTTATTTATTTATTTATTTATTCCAAACAGGTTGTATAACCTAATTACATGGAATAAGTATTAACAATTCCAAAATTCTATACTAACATTATATAGTATGACTATTGATACATGAAGCAGTGATATTGATTGATGCAGAGAATAAAGACAAAGACGACTAATTTCCAAAAGTGTCCCTTCATACACCGAACTTTTTAATATGTTCACAAATATTTTTCTTGAATTGTCTAATTGACATTGTCCAATCTATTTCAGTAACATTATTTATCCTATTGGCAAGTTTTAACATGGTCTCCAGAGGAGAACAAACTGACATTCTTAATCTCCCAAACAATAAGGAGGATCGAGTTAACCTTGACGGAACTTTGAAAGGAATTGAGTACAATAAATTACTTGATGTCGACATACAATTTATTATTTTATACAAGAAAATCATCATGTTTAATTTACGCCGACTAGTGATAGACATAACATCAAATTCTTCCCGTAATCTAGTTGTTCTGATTGTTCTATAATCCGGCCAATGCTTATATTTTTTATAATACAAGAACCGTAAGTATTTGTTCTGCACTTTTTCAATATTTTCCAGGTACATTTGGGGTTGATCTCCCCAGATCATAGACCCAAACTCAAGTTTAGGTCTTACTAAGGTATTGAACAACTTTTTTATAGTCTCTGTATTTGAGAAAAGAATGCTTTGTCTGAAGACTAGACCCATTATACGATTGGCACTCCTGACTGATTTTTGTATATGTGCAAAGAAAGACATTTGACTATTATAGATAATTCCAAGATCCTTAACTTCATCCTTCCTTTCTAATACTTCTTGGTCCATGAGATAATCAAAAATGATACACTCCTTTTTCTTAGATATAGACATAACACAACATTTTTCAACATTAAAACGTAATTTATTCTCCTTGCTCCATCTAATTATGCTGTTTATATCTTTTTGTAGTAGTATGCAATCCCGAACAGTCTGAATCTTCCTAAACATCTTGAAGTCATCTGCAAATACCAAACTCTCAGAATTCGAAACATAACCTGGAAGATCATTGATAAATAAAACAAACAACATCGGACCAAGGTTTGATCCTTGTGGAACTCCCGAGTTTGCATGGAATTTTCCAGATGTATTTCCGTTATATTTTACTACAAAATGCCTGTTACGTAGATAGTTTGATATAAGTTTCAATAAATTATTTGACATTCCATACTTGTGTAATTTTTTAAGCAATATGTCGTGATTCATTTGATCGAAAGCTTTTTTAAAATCTGTATATATGACATCCAGTTGTAATCGATCCTGGAACGTATCGTTTACAACTTCCGCAAAATTAAATAAATTTGTGTTTATTGAGCGTCCCGACGTAAATCCATGCTGTTGATCAACAATTATATTATTTTTTACGTGATTATAAATTTTCAGATATATTATCTGTTCAAAAACCTTAGAAACAGCACACATAATCGAAACACCCCTGTAGTTCTCAACAATATTTTTATCTCCAGATTTGTGTATAGGAGAGTATAATGATAATTTCCATTTTTCCGGAAATTGTGCGTTTGTGAGTATATTATTATAGATATGTAATAAAGGTGTCCCTAGCCATTCATAGCATCCTTTTAGTATGTATGGAGGAATTCCGTCGGATCCAGCTGCTTTTTTGGGTTTTAATTTTTTTATTGCTATCACATAATCATTTATTGTAATCTCAGAAATATTTAAAATAGGATTATTACTAATTAAATCCTTGAAGTCGATATTATAATTAGACTGTTCGGGGCAATGCACCGATGCAAAATATTCAGCAAATTTTTCTGCTACTTCCCCTTCGACAACTTTTCCATCCTTAAATCTAAATGTACCTACCTGCTTAGAAAAACTATTATTTTTATTTACGTATGTCCAAAATATATTCATATTATTACTTAAACTATCTTCGACTTGACGCAAATACTTTTTATGCTCGGTGTTTATTAATGCCTTAAGTTTTCTTCTCGTTTCTATATACTTTTCGTTATAATAGTTTGAAATAAATTTTAATTTTCGGTGATTATTTTTTTCCTTTAATAACTTTTTAATATCCGATGTGAACCATTTGGGAAATTTTTTGAAGTTTTTATAAACTTTATATTTGGGAACAGTTGTTTCAAATACACTATAAATTTTTTTATAAAAATTATCCAATGCAGTATTTACATCTGTCTGATCAGTAACGTCGTCCCACGCTGTATCCCTTAGCATTTTGCTCATATTTTCAAAGTTTGCTTTTTTAAAATTGAAATTATTACTGTTGCCAAGCTTGGTGACCACATTATCGATTACTCTATTAAAAGTTACTTTGATGTCTAGAGATGGGTGGAAACAATCTTCCGTTACTAAAGGTAACAGTTCATGAGATACTGTGCAGTTATTTATCATGTCGGTGGAGGTAATTACCAAGTCTATAGTTTTATTTTGATGATTTTTTATGTTATTACATAGCATTAATGAATTGTAACTTAAAAAGTCAATCAGAACGTCTAATTTATCGCTAGTTTTTGTAAAGTTTAGAGTTTTACCTTGAATTTCCGGTAAGTTGAAATCACCCAGAATAAATGTATTGTTAATATTAGAGATATGTTGTTGCAGTAATTCCAAGCAATTCACATAATGGGTTAGATGAGCATCCGGTGGAATGTATATGCCGATAATTTGAGCTTTAAATTTATTATTTATCTTTATATCAACAATCACTATCTCGAAAAACGATTGATGTTGCACATAATTTAAAATTTTGTATTTCCGCTGTACTGCTATCATAACACCCCCGCCCCTGGATTTTCCGGTTATTTCCAAATTTCTATCTGATCTTATTACGTTATACACATTTAAATCAACAAGTTCCCCATCTACTATGCCCTCATGAAGCCATGTTTCAACTGCCACAATTATATCATAATTATTTTGTAAGGAATTATTATAAAACTCAGCCGTCTTCGTCCTTAATCCTCTACAGTTTTGAAAATTTATAAAAATATCTATCATTTTGTGTATAGTCATTGAGACTCCTGAACTATTTAAATATATACAAAAAGGAACAATGCAAATTACTTAGTTTATAATCCTAAAAAATCGCAATCAAGCAAACTTTCTTTCAAGGTGAGTAGAAATGTACAATTGAAAGTTCCCAACTTAAAGAATATTCCTCTTATCATTAATGACAACATAAAAAAAAAGTTGTAAATAATTACTATTAAAAATGTTTTGTTTTTTGAATTATGTAGAATATAGCAAAGCTGTCCATAAACGTAAAATAAAATAAACAATGAAGTATACATAAAGAAAATAATTACAAAAGATCTTCAATTGAGTCAATCTTCCTTATTTCATTTCCAACCTTTAGAAAAACTCTTCCTCCATTGCTCCATGCCTGTTTCTTTCCATATTTATTCTTAGCTTCGGACAGTAATAAATACTTGGTTTTTGCTAAATACTCGTTGACGAAAATGTTTGTTGATTTTAGTTCTCTTCTAGCCTTCAGAACGGCATTTTTTTTTAGTACCGATAGAAACTCAACTATCACTGTTCTATTTTTACGATTACCATCATTCATTTTTCCTAGCCTGTATAAGTTAATAACATCTGATTCAAAACATTTCACCTTCATTGTATTGTTTACGATATTCAGCATAATCGACATTAAGCTCTCGCTGTCAGTTTCAGCAATGCCGTCAAATCTTAGAGTTTTTCTTCTTTGGTAAGTATCTATCTCATCCAATTTTTTTGATATATCCCTTATCTTATCATCGTGAGCTACTATAGTATTACTAACTTCTATGATTTTATGTGATATATCATTAATTTTACCTTCCATTTTGTTGATCATTGCAGAAAATTGCTCTTCCATTTTATCCATACTCTTATCCAATTTTTCCTCTATTTTTTGCCACACTCTCGATGCTATCTGATCGACTGTCCCTTCGTCTAACGATTGATTCGTGTTTCTTGATTTGGACATAGTTAAATTTAAACTACACCACAACGTGTATGGAACGCTATTCTGTTGCACACAGTTGATGATTTGAAATTTCTTGTATAACTTATGGTCTTTTGACTTTATCGTATACCCAATAACTTGTTATTACTTAGTTATTTAACTGAGACAAATCGACAAAATAGTACCGAAAACAATTGCTTCAGTTCGAATTAATTTCAGGAGAACTCACGTACACGTCTATACACGGCGACCGACCATAACTTCAATTATACTCCTTATGTCAGGTTTGAAACTTTTATGCCATAACATACTACGTATAAGCGAAGGTATGTATGTATGTAAAAATAATTAGACCGAGGATATTAAAATAAAATATACTAAAGTAAACAAAATAAAAATAAAATCATTACGATTATAAATTAACTAACCATTAAATAAACTATTAAAACGTAAAACAAAGGTGGGGCGTTTGTCAGGAAAAGCGCTCTCTCGAGATGACACATCTGAAAAGGAAACAAAATCCTGAGTAACCAGTTCATAAGAGATTTGGAAAATTAAGCAACAACAATAAAATTAACTGTCACAAAAGTCTAATATATCAATCCCGTATATTTATGGTTCATTATTAAAACCAGAACCTAATCAGAATAATATATTTAAAAGAAATGTACAAATAATACATAAGATAGTTCAAACGTCTCTCAGGTCATAGGTATTAAGGGCAAACTCGCGAAATACCTCTCTAAGAGCACAACATTTGCTAGTCCGGAGTATTTATCATGATAAACAGTGTTATAGGCCTTCACTAAGATACTAGGGGCAAACTCGCAAAGTATCCACTCCTTTCAACTAGCGAAGTAGGAAGGGCAAACTCGCGACGTACCTCAAATTAATGTATTGTTTGTAAACTCAGATATCAAATTCATAAATTGTCAAACAGTTATTGTATATAAATATATGTATAAATATATAGATTTGTCAACATAAAAAGTCAAATATGAATTAGTTTAAGTTATAATAGCTTATCAAAACAATATATCAAAATTATTACAATCTATGGAAAAGGTTACTCTGTGAAAACTCACCTATTTTACTGAAGGTTGTTCTTAATAAACTTTTACAATCACCACACTTTTCTCTGATTAGACTGAACTCTACTCCTACTCTGTTAGATTTAATAATGATATGCCTTCTCATCAAGAAACCGGGAACTATGAAAAGGGGTGTTATAACCAATTTTGGTCTTTATTTCTTATGTGATATACAGCGTAAGATGCTATAACCCACGGAAATGTTTAAGAATTTGGGGACGTGACTTTTACAAAATCTCATCGGCCCCAATATTGGTTTGTTTATGTTATCGAGATAAGTACCCTTGTTTCAGATTACTTCTTCGTTATAGGGATTTTAGAATATACGTTAAAATTCAACCTTGAAGAATATGTTATGTTTTAAATTCACTTACCCTGACATACATTTAATATAAAAATTGACCTGTTTGAGATATAAAAATAGAGTAGTTAATAGGGGGGGGGGTAACACTTATTCCACCGCACCGTATTGTTCGATCGCGTGGGTCTTGGCTGACTGCACAACTTTATTCCAGGAGGCCCTGTCTTCCATCAACCTGTAATCGAGTGGGATGTTCATTTTTTGGAGGTCTGATCTTATGTTGTCTCTCCAACGCATTCTGGGGCGTCCATGTGGTCTTTTGCCTGTTGGAGTCTCTTCGCTGAATAAATCGGTATGTTTTGATGTTTTTCGGGGCCTCTGCGGTTGACGAACGCGTGGAATTGAGCCATGTTGACCTGCTCCTTTCCTCCCATTTTATAGAAAGTAGCGCATATTTTTGAGCTTTCATATCCAAAAAATCAAAATTTTTGAGCTCGTCATACTACGCTGGGGGCTCGTTGTGTCTAAAAACTCAACTGGCAGCCCTCGAATACCCAGCCGCGGACCCACTTTACCTGTCTCAGCTGTAGTATCGTGGCTAAGGGATTGTACACAGGGTTATGATACCGGGTGAAATTTCGAGCTTACCACGAAATCACCTGTTATACCAATGTCTCCTGGCTGTCTGTGGTCAAGTCACGCGGGCCATTGGGATCTTGGCTTTACTGCCCGGACCGAGAGGAGACAACCTCATTAAAAACCTAAAGTCAAGGTGGGAAATCAGGTCGAAGAATGCGTGGCTATATAGGAGAATAGTCCTTACTGGTTTCGACCTTGGAGCACCGGGGGGAACTTCATTGTATTGAACCCCTTACCTCTGCATGCGGGGCTCTGCAGCGGTGGACCATTTATGGACAGAGAAAGTAAAACTAGTAGAGAAAACCTCCACCTCTTTATGCGAGCACCTCACAGAGGGAAAAAAGACCAAACGGCACAAAGGTCGTATGCCGTTCGACCTCCCAAAACTGGGAGAACCGGGCGGCATATAACATTCTTATATAATTGAAATAATGTAGCACAACTTAGTTCACCAGCCTTCTAGATGTTGGAAGATCAATTCCCGCCATTTACCTGTTTCTTACGATATCTCAGGATAGAAAAGAGATATTGCCTTGCGGTTTGCACTATTTTATTACTAATTTAGTCTACTTTTTAAATACCTACTTCAATTTGTATGCTTCTATTTAAAATTGTTACGAGAAAACACAATAATTAAAAAAAAAAACAGCGCCCTCTAGTAATTATGTTATTAATCAGATTGCTTCATATTTACAAGTTTTCGATTGTTCAACAAACAACATCAAGTTTATTAAAATCGGTCAGGCGGAACCGGAATTACAGGCGTTTTTCGTAACAAGGTTCCCACTCTCCCCCACCCCTTATTTGAAGAGATAGGCTTAAACTTGTTATATTAAAAATATGCAGAATTATCCTTAATTGAGTAAATTTTGAAAAAATTTGCATTATAAAATTTTAACTGTCAAATGCGCCCTCTAGCGGTGGACCTACAATTCTGAAAATAATTTCCAGGCGTTTCTCGAAGCCATTTTTGTTATAAATTTTTTTCCCGAACATGTGCTATAATCCACTCCTGAAATATGGTCGACGGCCGCTCTTAGTTGGCCACCCGGTACATGTTAATTCCAGAAATTCTAGGTACACTATCTTCCAATATATCCTCTGGTGACATTGTTCTACATACTGATTCATTAATTTTGTCGTCGTGATTATTTAAATTGTCAGGTTAATTTCAAACGGAATGTTGATATTTCTTGTTACACATTCTTGTACTGGTAAGCCAGAAAATATCTTCATTGCTTTCAAACATCTGGTGTCACTGTCGGAAGAAAATCCGACGATTTCAAACCCCCCAGCTATTAAATACTGCCAACGTTTAAGTACGTCGGGATGCTTAAATACATTATCACTTCCATCAACTGATAAACAGAATGCTGGTGATTTATCCACCAATAATTTTTATTAATATCCAACAATATTTCTGTTGTATCGTGAGTCATATTAAAACCGGTTGATCACAAGATCTAAAATGTGTGTTTGTTCGAGATGATGTAACGCCTATAAAGTTACCACACAAGAATTCCTTGTAAAACCGAATGATGCAAGATAATTTAATGAAAATTTATATTTATCGAACGTATCGGTTGAGGTTTTTTTCGTTGCCACCTATGTAAAATTCATGAAGTTGCAATCTGTGGGTTTCGTCTTTTAATACTAATATTGTAATTGTTAGAAACTACTGGGATTTATTTTACCCAGTAGTAAAAAAAATTAAAAACAATTAGAGATAGTTATGACAGATTTTGACACTAACAACACTGCAGATCAATCAAGAAAACAAAATTTAAAATTTACAAAACTGAATTAATCAAAAGAGAGGGTGCAATCATAGTAAAAGGAAATTTCAATTCAAAAAACGCTGAAAGGAAATTTGAAATAAAGTGTCACATTTATATAAAATTGCTGACGATACTGCAATCGTGGCGATCTGAAATTCCTATATGGCAGAATTAAAATTAAATGCGAATAATAAGGGCTTAAATCAACTACCGAATAGAAAAAATATATGGTTATATCAACAAAACCTATAACAATAAATACAGTCAACTCTGACGTGACGTGAGAACGCGTAAGCCACGTCATAATGCGCATGATATAAAAATGCAATATAGGGGATTTGTGTGCTTGGGTCAACGTGACATGGAAAGAAAAACTACGGGTCTTTGAAATAATTCTAAGAAAGATATTAGGCTCAAAAAGATTCATGGTGTAACGGTAAAAATTCAGCCCGCGCGAAAAATCGCCAGTGCCTTAGAAATCTCGGTTGGTAACGCTGTCACGAATTATTTCCACTATGGGAGGTGATAGTTCTGGATTGTTGAAGAAGCTAGTCCTATTCAAATTGACCGTCGAAGGATATACCTGCCAGAGGCCATTTTGTTGCAACGCTTACGCTGTCCACGTCGTGGGAATTCTGCTCCTGGTAAGCTGAGATATTCGATAGGTTGGTTGATAGTTTGTCTCGTGAAGCAGCCAACTATTGGTGCCGTGCAGCGGATTTGTTGTGAATTTTCGAGTCGTCGGACATCAAATGCAACTCACTATTTTTTTTCAAATAAATAATTACCTTCTACTGGAGTTACAAACTTTCCTCTTTTTTAAAAAAAAATCGAAATTTGTTTTCTAACTGCCAAGAGATTTGAAATTCTTTTATTATCACTATAGATATGCCTGCAGTGACCTCTGTTTTCTTAAATTTTGAATATTTCTTCTAAATTGTAACATGATCTATCCAACATTGAATACTTTATATGTAAATGTTATCGGAAATTATCTGATGCCACATTTGACATAAATCGAGCCCTTCAAAAATATTGATTTTATATACAATACTGTGTATATCAAAAGTATTGCACATAAATAAATATAAATAATTTTCTTTTTTTAAATTTGAATATATATATATATATATATATATATATATATATATATATAAATTATTTGTTTTTCTTTAACCTTATATATAATTTTATTTCCATTTTTCTTGGGCATGAGGTTATAAACGTAAATTCTGTATCAATTTATGTTTTTATTGACGTTTCGCTCTCTAATTCGGATCATTTTCAAAAGTTTTATACATTGATGTTTAGCAATAAATTGAAAACGATTGAAAGATTAAAATTGAATGTACACACACAGACGACAAAAACTGGTAACTAATAAAATAATTTCAAAAACAATAAAATCGAAAGTACCTACCTTAGAAACAACTCTACAATATACAAGGGACATTTAATAAGTTGATGTTATTATTATAATAAATTATAATATATCTGGCTTAGATTTTTGATATCTTGTTTATCGTTTACTGCGTTGTTCTCTTTTTTATATGTATCATTTCTTTTATTGTTAGTTTTTTGTAATTAGAATCTTGGTTTATTATTTTGGTATTATTAAAGTCAAATTTATGTTTTTCATTTTTCTAATGTTTATGAAGCGCAGTGGAGGCGTTTTTTGTATATTTATGGCCATTAAGTCTATTTTCAAGATATTGGGTTGTCATACCTATATATTTTTTGGGACAGTCTAAACATGGTATAGAATATATGACGTTAGATTTTTTTGAAGCATTTATTTGACTTTTTAATTTGGAGAACAATGGTGATAGAGTATTTTGTGCACTATGACAAACTTTAATAGACTCATGGTTAATTCACGCAAAATAAAGGCCTACTGAAACAGAGTGGTAACCGCGGACATGCATGTTTCTGGCTCATTTGCCTTTTCAGCACGGTATAACCAAATAAGGATGTGAAATTTGGGAGCAAAGATGTTAATCGAAACATGGGAAAACACAAAACAACGGATTTCAGCTGGGAAATCAAACGCTCATTTGTGCCTTCAATTGGAAGATCCCGAGTTTTCAGGACAAATAACCAAGATCGATCTTGGTCTTTTTTGCTGTTTTAAATTAAAATCAAATAAACATATATACAGTGCTTTTCAAAAGTCCCCTCTTTTCTTTTGAACGGTGATACTTACACAAATGAAGTGTTGTGGCTGACCAACCCGAGAAAATTGTTCAGCGTACTTATTCCGGTCGGTAGTTAATCAGATAAAAATAGCAAACACGTGATCGCATACATTCGATGGGATACTCGGAAGAACAAGAATTTAAATATATTGAATATGAAAGTTCGATAAAGTTGAATTTCTAACACTACCGATTACACAGTGACATTAGCATTGAATATTTTCTGTATTTTCTCCTCGTTTGTGCGACATATTAATTTCAAATTAAAACTTTCAACTAGAATAATGGTATTTAAAAATAATTTTTATTGTCATAAAATGTTATTTCCATTCATGTAGCGCATGATATTTTTTATGTGATGGTTCGTCCTTGACACGGTCTAACTGCAATACCATGACGAGACTTTTTAACAAGGTGAAAACACCACTTTATATTATTATGTACAAATAAACCAGTTCACAATGACCGAATAAAGGACGATTAGTACTAGAAACATTTATTGTTTTTATTGAAAATTGGGTGAAAAATATTGTTATATACTCCTTGTTGTCTGTTGTGGTAATAGGAGTTCTAATACGGGGTTACTATAAAATATTTATTTTCAAAACCCCTAAAAATAATATACAAGTTTTATGTTCACTCTAAATGCTCTATGGGTCCTGGCAGACGAAGTATTATCTGTGAAGCTGAAGATAATCAGTGATGTGAATAAAAACTAGTATAAGCAAATACTAGGGATTTCTTAAGTAAATGCTACGTTTTGTGTGAATAAACACACTAGCACTTGCTAGGGGTAGTAAATTGTAGAGTTTTCCCGGACGAGTATTAACAGCTTAAAAAATGATGTGAATAAAACTTTTGAAGTAGATTGTTCTGTAGCATATGCTTCGATATTTTCAAGCCTGGTCTGGGGCATGCTAGACTTTTTCCTAGCATTTACTACCTGTCAGATCAGTTAACAGTTTGATGTTGCTCATAGCTGAGTTTATGCCTATTCGTCAACGTAAAATGTATTCTGTTCCCTCTGGAATAAACGAACGTAATTGTAAAGAACTGTTTAACAGTGAGAGTATTGATTTCCTTGCGGCACAGTTTCTTGAAGAAAGTGATACTCGTGGCGGTGGTATTTCCAGAAGACAGCAAATGGAAATATTTCTGAGGTTTGTGGGTGATCCTGGCTTTCAGTCTGGTGTAGCTCAAGATGTGGGTGTACATCGTACTACTGCTAACAAGACTATAAGGTACGTGATGAGTAGAGTAGTTGGATACGGTTTCCAACTACAGCTGAAGATATGACCGAGGCTAAAGTTTTGTGGCAGAGACATTTTCGTTTGCCGTCAGTAATTGGTGCCCTTGATTGTACTCAAATTGAGATACAAAAGCCCGGGCTGCACGGTGATGAGTATATTTGTAGAAAAGGATATCCTAGTATAAATGTCCAGGTAAGATGCAATGCATTGGAACAGTTTACAAGTATTAGTGCAGAGTGGCCCGGCAGTGTTCACGACGGCAGAGTATGGAAGAATAGTCATGTCAGAGACATCGTGTCACCGTATGATGGAGCAGTTTGTCTTTTAGGAGATTCAGGATACGGTTTAACGCCGTAGTTGATTACACCGTTCAAGGCTGCACGAACGAATCAAGAACGAGAGTTTAATCTAATCCATGCTAGAGAAAGGGTTATAATAGAAAGGTGTTTTGGCCAATTAATAAGGAGATTCCCAATCCTGGGAAACTGTGTTAGAGTTACATTAAACAACATTCCCAAGTGGTAGTCAGTTGCGCTGTGCTACCCAACATTACCAAGCATCTAAAGGATGACTTTGAGTATGGGGATCTTGATAGCGTCCCAAATGAAGATGACCAACCAATTTTTGCGAAATTGAACTTAGTAACGTTTTCATGTTTTTCTCACGCAAGCTCCTACTTGCACACAATTTTGTATATTTCTTTTTTTTGGGATATGAGTTTTATTTATTTACTGAATAAAATCATCTTATTTTATATACTAATTTTTATTCACACCATTACTGAATTATTTCAAATTACAAGTTTGATTACAATGGTAACAATTATAATCCTAAGAATTCTATATTATTACAATCCAAAGGAAAATACAACTTGTGTAGCTTACAATTAATTACAATGTGAATAAAGTATGGCAATCATCAACAGTTACATCAGTTTGAGTAGACTTTTCAACGGTTTCCTTCTTCATGGTTTCCTTCTTCATGGTTTCCAACAATATAGTTTCCTTCTCCAGTTTGATCTTATTCAGTTTGTATTGTTGCAACAAAACAATCCTTTGCAACTGCGGTGTGGACAGGTCTTTCAGTTTTTCTGATCTTATTTTGTGGTGGTCGGCAGCAGATTTAGTTGTTTTGTTTGGTTTCCCTTCAGTTTCTGTATTCGGCAATCTTTCTTGGATGTCATCACTGGTTGGTTGCTGAACTGGGGGCCCGGCACTTGTGCCAACTGAAATATTACCCGAGATTTTATGGAATACTGGGTTATCATCTTCTATCAATTCCAAGAATGTTTTTTCCCTTTGTTGTAGTTTTATTTTCCTGTTTCCCGTCACTTTTACATCAGTCTTCTTCTTGACGGTAGACTTCACATTGTTCAATGCTTTTATTAGTTGGCCTACAGTAACTTGTTTCCCCAATGCACCACAGTAATCAGAACGTGAGGTTTCCCAACTTTCTTTCTTAGCATTCATCACAGCGGGGGTTTTTAATTTGCTAAGTAAGACAATGTTTTTTCTATTTTATTAAAATCATTGTCAGATTCTTCTGATGATGAATACATCTTCTAGCACGTGGTTGAACAGATTGAGAGAGGGATATGCCACCGATGTGGAGTAGACTGAAAGGTAGTGGAGGGGAGAACGTGTCGTGACAGGAACGTTAAAACTTAGCATTTACTTGGTCTAGCATGTACTACCCCGCGAGTAAGTGCTTGGGTTTTTCCGGATTCTACTAAACTTGCCCTAGTATTTTCTACAAATCTTTATTCACACTGGTTTGACCAAATACTTACTAAACCTAGCATATACTAGTTAGAAAGTGCTAGTTTTTATTCACTTGACTTGATATTCGCGAAACGATAAACTAGTTGATAAAACCTTAAATGATCTCTAGTATAATCAAAAGAGAATTTAGAGGAATGTAGATGTCATTGAGATGTTAGAAGAAACTTTAGATTTCATATCAATAGAAATTTAAAGTTTTGTAAAGTCGCTAGCATCTCAACAAAACTATCAATATTTATTTTATATGAGCATGCATAGTACTCTATTATTTTAGCTGTTCAGTTTCTAAAAGCACCGTAATAAAAAAAGAAAAAAATTAATCAAACCGGTACACGTATTATTATATAGAAATAAAGTAATTAACTCTTCGAAATGGCATACGTTGTTTATTTAGAAACTTATTTTATTTTTAATCGGCACGAATTTATACATGTTCCTGTAGATTATCAACAATGATAAGTGCGGTCGGAAAGTGTTTATTATAATAAAATCATAGTTTTTAATCAGCAAAATCCTTGATAATTTTATTTTTATTGTTCAACCTATTGTATTTTCATTTTAGTCTGTATTTAAAGAAATAAAAAATATATTTCAAGGGCTATTTAAAAACGTTCTAAAAATATTATTTCCTTTTTTTTGTAGCAGAACCGTTTTTAGTTTGAATATATTGCAGAATAACATTTTCCTTTATATTTTGTTCTATTCCTTTGTGTTGACAATAAAAGTAAACAAAAACACGATAAAAAAGTGGTACTATCTACAGTACTTCTTTGCAGATAATTTTATAAGTGGCACTTTTGTTGTATTGACGAACTTATTGGGTGATAAACATAAATAAGATCTAGAGTTGCTCAAGTGATGTAGTGTAGTTTCGTGTGATTTAAAGACTGCAACAGATACCATGCAAAGTATATTGTTATGAAATGTGCCATTCAGCAACAATCGGCATCCAGGTAGACCGAAAGCAATTAAATAAGACGTCCTCTGAACTAGAAATATTAGAAAGGTCTCTCTGTATCTGTAAAGGTTTGAAGGGTGGGTGGCCCCACAGTACTTAGGCCACAATTGGCCCATTGTGCATCCTTCTGAGGTTAAAAACTTCCTTCTAGCTCGTCATCCAGCCTAGGCGATAACGTCGCCTGAATTCAGTTCCCTCATATTGGCGTATGCTAGCCTGTGATCGCCGAATACTTGAAACCTAAAATGAAAGAGTGTCTTGACATTCGCAAAGAATGTGTTCGACAGTCTCATCTTCTTGTTCACATCCTCTACAAAGTGGGGTGTTAGATAGACCCAGTCTGTGAAGGTGTTTTCGTAGGTGGCAGTGACCAGTCAGAATTCCCGTGGTTGTTCGTAGGTTCCGCCTGTTCATAGTCACGTATTTTTTGGGCTACTTTGCTATCCGGATACTGTAACAGTTCCTTGGCAAGCCTGCAGCCTTCTGCGTCGTCCCATCTACCTTTAAACTTATTAAGGGAGTGTTCCTTTAATAGGTCGGCCGTTGCTGACGCCGATAGACCAATGAAAGTGCCAGGTCCCAAGAGTTTTTGGGAGGCTGCCTTCCTGGCTAGCGAGTCAGCAATACGGTTTCCTTTCGATTTCTCATGGCCCTTGATCCAGCCTAAAGTGACTGTGTTGTTGTTACAGGCTTCGATTAAGGCAATGTGACGTTCTAGTACTAGGCCTGATGTAATGCGTGGTCAGTTCAGGGCTAGTAGTGTTTGTCTACTATATATAAGGATGTACATATTATTACCTGTGGTGTTCCTTTTGGTAATCTCTTTTGCAGTGCTGCAGATAGCAGTGAGCTCTGTTTGAGCAACACTTGCATTGCAGCCCATTGCCCATTTTATGTTTAGATTCAGGGGCCTGGAAAAAATTCCAAATCCTGAGCCCACATTGGATTTAGACCCGTCTGTGAAGATGCGGGTTGCGCCTTCTTCCAATAGGTCTTGTGAGTTGTTTTTAAAGATTACCTTGTAGGGCCAGTTGAAGGCATATCGCGGTGGAATCGAGTCCGTATTGGCCTGCAGCAGTGGGATCTCCCTGAGGGCCTCATGCCACAAGTTACGTCTCAGTTTACCGGATCCTACATCAGGTTGTATACCAGTAGATCGCAGACGTGCCATGGTCATCAAAACAATCTCCTTGATGTATATGTCAAGGGGAGTGAGACCGAGGATTACCTCCATAGCTCTTGTTGGTGTGGTTCTCATGCCTCCTGTTGTGTTGAGGCATGCTGTTCTTTGGATTTGGTCCAGTTTACGGACGACTGTCAGCTGGTTTGCCTTAGCTCCCCAGGCAATCGCGCCGTACGTTAGCATAGGTCTGATGATGGCAGTGTAGATCCAGGCAGCAACCTTAGGTGACATTCCTCAGGTGCGGCCGATGGTTCTACGACACTGCTCATAAGAAATATATGCTTTTTTAACTCTGTTTTCTAAATGGGAGTTCCACGTTAACTTACTGTCAAAGGTGACCCTTAAATATTTCATCTCTGAAGAGAAATTAAGTTTGGTATCTAGAAGCTTTGGGGCTTGATGTTTTGCAAGCTTCATTTTTTTCGTGTAGAGGACCATCTCAGTCTTTTTTGGATTTATTGACAGCGAATGGTCTCTGCACCATTGTTCTATGATATTGAGGGCCTCCTGCATTAAAGCGCAGATTGTCTCCTCGAATCTTCCTGTTAGCAGAATCACTAGGTCTTCTGCGTATGCTATTGTGTAGAAGTTGTTATCATTGAGGTGGCTGACCAAGGAGTCTAAGACCATGTTCCATAGTAGTGGTGAGAGCACCCTCCCTGTGGACAACCTTTTACAACCAAGCCTCTGATGGTTACATCATCTACACTGATTTTGATTGCTCTTTTTGAGAGCATGTTATATATCCAGCCATTTATGGTTTGGGGGATATTCTTGTTGGAAATTGCATTTGTTATTTTAGGAAAGGTTAAATATCGACAGTGATGAAAGGTTAGAATATCCAGAATCAAAAGAAGACTTCGTAAAGAATGTTTAGCTGTTTTAATAAACGCCGGGGTTTCCCACAGTGTTTGTAACTCTCTCTTTAGGCGGTGCTCTCACCAGTGCCGTCAGGCACGAGGGAGTACGAATAATTCGCTCCCGAAAGAAATATGAGAGAGAGCCTTGCGGGCTTGAGCGGCAAGGGTTTCCGTAGAATTCGCCTGGGCTTAAATCATCCGCCAGGACCAGGTTGGTTCGATGAATCGTCGTGCCTGGGACGTCAACAGAGGTACCGAAAGGAATGCATCTGGGTGCGGGAGGGAATAAAACGGATTCACTAAAAAAATATACCTCAATATTACCAGCAATAACATTATACTATAATCATTATCTAATGATAAACAAATCAATTTCGTCCTTTGTATTGAGCAACTATTGAACGAACCCTATATTACCTATCTGATCATAGAGGTTCAAATGTACCGGGTGATCAGTTAAGGGTAGCGAGCGGCCATATCTCATAAGATATTGGTCGTATAGATTTAGAAAAAAAAATCCATGATAAAAGATAAATTGCTGGAAATTATTTTCGAGTTTGTCAACCGTCCGCTAGAGGGCGTAACAACTAACACTAAGTTGAAAATGCGATTTTTATAGAATTTTGCCTAATGAAAGTATATCGATGATATAATTTTCATATTTACTGACTATTCACCTACACTTTTTGACTGAAATGTTTTGTTCTATCTATCAAAATAAAGCGGTGGGGGAAGTTCAGTTGTTTTTTTAATCAAACCAAGTTTTGTCCCGTTTCGCTTGACCGATTTTAACAAATTTGGGCTCATGTGAAAGAGCATAATTTACACTACAAAACGCTTACTTGGTTTTGACTTGTTGACTTTCGTCTTCGCCGCTAGATGGCGTTAACTGAAATGGTAGCAAATTTTTGAGTTTTTGTTAAAAAAAAACAAATGTAATGGTATATTCATTTTTACATATTTTAAAAGAGGATACATTTTTCTAAAATTTAATGAAAAAAATTAATCATCTACCTTTTTTTGAACCGTTGATATTGAACAAAATATAATTTTATTACATTAAAAATGGCACGGCACTGCTTTTTATCAAAATAAAAATCATAATCGTAATCACTTATTAGTTGCTAACAAAAAGAACCCCCTGATTTTTTTTCGTTAGACTAACGGTTTTGGATTGAAAAAATAAGATAGGTTTACATACTGTTTAAACTAATATCGCATTTAAGCGAAGCAGGCCATGATCTATATTAAGAAATTAAACACCAAATTGTTAATCACGCTGATATTCATTTTGACAGTTCCTGCTATTAACATCTAATTTAATGTTATGTAAAAATTATTTTTACAACAAATCATGCCTTTTACGAATGAAGAAGTATGTTGAGAATTTATTTTCAATGTTTTGAAAATGCGGCGATTGCTTCTGTAGTATGCACTGCGTTATACCCTCCGAAGACGGCGTTCGAGAATGGTTTTTCTTCGTTTAGCCTTACGTTTAAGGCAACATGGCCAAGTGCAACCAACTCCAACTTTGAGAAGAAATCGTAGAGTAAGAAAAGAAGATAACATTATAAATGTGTTGGCTTATATTCATGCAGACCCCCATTTAAGCATAAGAGAGATCTCCATATATTTAGGAATATCCTATGGCCCAGTGCAAAAAACATTATGGATTTTAAAATGCATCCGTATCACGTCGTGATTCATCAATCCTTAAATGAGACTGACTTTGAACGTAGGCTCGATTACTGCTACTACCTTAGAGATTTCATTAGGGAAAACCGTCATATTTTGTCACAAATATTGTAGACAGATGAAGCATCTTTTTGCAGTAATGGCAGGGTAAATCTTCATAACATACATTACTGATCGGACACTATGGTTACGTGAAGATTATCAGCAGGGTCGATGGAGCGTCAACGTCTGGTGCGGTGTTACTAATGGTACCCTTATGTAGGCCGAAACTAGTTGCTGGGCTGTTGTCAATTATTAAAAAATGATGTGACATTGACTTTGAGTTTAATTCAGAAATAAACGGTTTTAAAGATTAAAACTAACTTTTCCGCACCTGTGAGATGCCCTGAACAATATTCTATCATAAAATTTTCACTTGTACACAATTTCTCTAAAAATAACCAAAAATGTAGTATATCTGGATTTATAGGACCCGCTGTACTCGCTCTAGTCAGCTAAAAATCAATAGGGTACACCTGTGAGACAACTTGGAAAATATACAATTATAAGATTGGTCACTTACATACACTCCGGAGGCTGTATCGTGCTAACAACCCGAAATTTCTCCAAAAAGGACCAAAAATGTGACACTTCAGGTACCATAGCACCCGTTGTACTAGCTTTGTTGAGCTAAAAATAATAAGGTCCATCTATAAGACGTCCTGAACCATATTCAATCATAAATTGGTCACTTGTATACAGTCTGGAGGCTGTATCGTACTAACAAACTGAAAGTTCTCCAAAAATGACAAAAATATGGTACTTGACGTACCATAGCACCCGTTGTTTTGGCTTTAGTGTGCTGAATATCAATATGATTCATCTTTGCGACGCCCTGAATAATATTCAATCATAAAATTGGTCACCTGTATATACTCCGGAAGCTGTATCGTGATAACAAACTGAAATTTATCCAAAAATAACAAAAATGTCGTACTGAAAGTACTATAGCGCCTGTTGTACTGGCGCTGGTGAGCTGAATATCATTAGGGTTCATCCGTGAGACGTCCTGAATAATATTCAATCATAAAATAGGTGACTTGTTGCACTCCGGAGGCTGTATCGTGCTAACAAACTGAAAATTCTCCAAAAATGACAAAAATTTGGTACCTCAAGTACCATAGCACCCGTTGTACTGGCTCTGGTGAGCTGTAAATAAATAGGGTTCATCTGCGAGATGTCCTGAACAATATTCAATTATAAAATTAGTGACTTGTTGCACTCCGGAGGCTGTATCGTGCTAACAAGACATGTAACGAAAAGTAGCCGACGACGACATACACACAGGATTTTTTTCTAAAAACCGTTTTTTCGTGTTGTTCACGATGAAAAACGTGGAAATAACTCAAAAATTTTTTCAAAATTCCTACTTTTTTTGAGGTAAACCAATACTTTTCTCTCATATAGATAGTGTAAAGCTTATTCGTTCACTTGAACAAAATCCCGGCATGAGACTTCTCAAGGGTGGTTCAACTCCAAGTTAATGACACACTTTGTATAACAGAGGATGATCAGACTATGAAAGTTCAGGGCACCACCACCTTTTCAAACGTTACGAAAGAACAAGAACAAAACTACGGTGATAAAGGTGGAAACACCGTGTAAAATAATATTATAAAAAATTAATATTAGAAACGTTAAAAATAAAATGTGCTCTTATTCAACCCGAACACGATACCCTGTGGCTCTCACAGCCGGGTGGATTAGAAATAAAAGAGAATATATATAAGAAAAATTAATTTAATTCTGCCTTAGATCGGGACGGAAAAAATACAGGATGTACTTAACTGACGGTACTCTGGTGATTTAGATGTTTTGAAGGAATGGAAACGGTGTTTTCTATGGTGAAAGATGTCTCGGACCAATGGAAGCTGTCTTCAACGGTAAAGGTGTCGTAGATAGATGGAAGCTGTCATCAACGGAAAAGGTGTCTTACATAAATGGAAGCTGTCTTCAACGGTACAGGTGATGTCTTACATAAATGAAAGCTGTCTTCAAAGGTAAAGTTGTCTTAGATAAATGAAAGCTGTTACGTAGCTCTCACGTAGCTGTCACGTAGCTCTGACGTAGCTGCTGTGCTTACCTAAGAGTACACAAGAATCAGGGATATGTAGGAACTTGATCGTAATGGGGCACATTGTGTTGGTTCAGCTTTTCAGGTTTAAAAAGGAAGGCAGTTATTTCAATTTACAAAAATAAAATTTACTGAAAGCTTCCCAACATATATGTCTCCCATATTGAAACAATAAAAAACAATTTAACTAAATTAGTAGTATACTAATGTTCTGAAAAACTTATGACAGCCAAAAAATTCTCATCTGAATAAATAACGTGCTTTAAAAAATATATCTGAAGCCTGTAATGTCAGTCTCCTTCATACGAATGAATATTCTATGGGTTTTAAAAATGTAATTAAAATGTTCTTTATATTGAAAAAAGATATTTTGCAACATAAAAAGCTCTCAAGTATTTGCACAAAATTAAGCAATGATTTGTATTTATTTTAAAATGAATATGTAGGTATAAAATAATGATTCCGTGACCACGTGCAACTGTAATTTATCTCTGAATATGTGAAAGAACAGAAATGCAATAAAAATAATCTCAGCGATTATATCGAATGAAGCTTAGAGATTATAAAATATAAATTTCAACTTACCACAGCAAATTAAGAAAATTTTCAGAACAAGAGAAAACACGAGTACGTGTTTTCTCTTCAACGTCGGTATCGGAAAAGGGAGGATTTTCAGCTTGTAGCGAACAGGGGGAAATTGATAAACGTCAATTGTCTCAACGTTCAGTTTTAATTCTATGGTTGGGAGTGGCTAATGAGACGGCAAGCGGAAATTACACGGAATTTATTATATTACATCGAAACAGGTCGATGGACATGTTACAATAGGTTGGGCGGAAAAGTAAAAAAATTATTATCTTTGACTGTAGCCCATTGTATTTCATAAAAGATTTACATGTAGTTTCAATCGGTATAAACTTTTGAGTTTTCAAAATAAAAGTTGAACACATTTGATTTTATAACCGAAAACCCTGTATGTGAGTCGATGAACTTATCAACCTTAGAAATCAAATATAAAATCCTGTTCTTTTTCCTATTTTGGTTAGCTGACTGATGTCCAAATTGACACTCGTCATTATTTCTATGATGAACCTATTCTACTTACTCCTTTAATTCGATATAAAATCTAAAAATATGGTACTACTGAAATTATAAAGCCGACAAACATTTATTTAGAAAGTTTTTTGTTTCTATTTTGCATACCGTGATGGAATGTTAAAAAACCAACAATTTAGTCAAAACAAAACTGTATCGCGATTTTTTCAGCTTTCTCTAATTCGCATTTTTATCAATAAACCGATCGATCCAATAACATGGAATAAAAACAATTACTTAATTTTTGTGTTTGTTGAAACGACGACGACCTAGAAAGGTCGTTTCACACCCACAAAATCCGCGCAGGTGGTACAATTGTATATAGGTGCGATCACGGTGATTGCTTCAACTATACTTCAGTGGCGTACTATTTTCTTACAAATAAATCTTTTTTTATGTAAGGGTATTTTGAACGTATTTACTCCTTGCCATTACATTTTAATATACAGGGTGTCCCAAATAAGAGTGACTGATTTTAAACATAAATGCCCAGCTCATTAATTGCTCCAAAGAGATGGGGTTTTCACTAGTTTATCAAAGAGATTTTTTTAGGCTTGGCTGGTATTTGATCTCATCAACACAGGGTGTTTTACTAATGTTGGTCAAATTCAAAGGGGAAAATATGTATTATTTTAAATGGAACACCCTATAATTATTGATCTCATTCGATAGAACAATCATTCTCCTTTCCAAAAATGTATAGCTTTCTATCTTTTGTTTCATTAGCAACAAAGATATTCGAGGTTTCATGTAGTAGTACATTTTTAATTAGTAGTTTTATATGAACGTATTTTGATGCCTAAAATCAACTCATGCTGTGACCGTTTGACAATAGTAATTTTGTTAAGTCATGTAAGTCGGTTTAGAAATGTTCTATACAGTGAGTGATAAAGCTCAAACTGTAATAATTTTTGCAGAAACGAAATCAATAATTCAAACAAGGAGGATATTCAGAAGGAAATTTATGAAAAATCCGCCGTCAGTGAATGTTATTAAAAAATGGTATGTACAATTTATCGAAACTGGTTGCATTGCACACTTAAAGAAACCAAGAAATAATGATGGTCTTTTAAACAAGTTGATGTCAATTAATGAAGTGCTACATGATAACGATCATAAAATTTCAATTAGAAAAATTGCTGGAATTTTAGAGCTTAGCAAGAGTGACGTTCAAAGATGTCTAAAAATTTTAAAACTAACTCCATACAAAATTCATACTTATCAAAAATTGTACGAGTCAGATTATGAAAAACGAGTAATGGTATGTGAGACTTTACATGACTTATTATGAAACGAACCCAATTCATTGTTAATTATGTCTGATGAAGCAACGTTTCACATTAATGGCATGTGTAACAAACATAATTGTAGAATATGGGGTTCTCAAAACCAATTTCTTTTAATGAATTTCAGAGATATAGTCCAAAAGTAAACGTTTGGTGTGCATTATCTCGGCGAAAAATCAACAAGACGGTGCACCACCACATTATTCCTTAATAGCACGAGATTCATTAAAAACGTTTTTTTAATGATAAGTGGATAGGTCGAGCTGGACCGATTGAATGGGCACCGCGGTCTCCTGAATTAACTGTCCCAGACTTTTTTTTCTGGGGATATGTGAAGGATAGGTGCTACAATCCTAAGCCTAACAATTTAGCAAAACTAAAAAATAATATCAGGAACATTATTGAAAATATTCCGCAAGAAATGTTAGAAAACTCATTTGAAAATTTAAAATTTCGCTTACAGGTATGCATAAACGAAGAGGGTAGGCATATGCAGCATTCATTGTAACTTTTTTGTTCGTCGTTCTTTATATGGATTGAATAATGTTATTATGTTTTCTTGCTAAATAAACTGTTTGTCAGATTTGTTGGCAATTATTTACGTAATTAAAAATGCATACTACATGAAACCGACTTAAATGATTTTGTTATGCGTCAAACGGTCACAGCATGAGTTGATTTTAGGCATCAAAATACGTTCATATAAAACTACTAATTAAAAATGTACTACTACATGAAACCTCGAATATTTTTGTTGTTAATGAAACAAAAGATAGAAAACTATACATTTTTGGAAAAGAGAATGATTGCTCTTTCGAATGAGATTAAAAACTATAGGGTGTTCCATTTAAAATAATACATATTTTCCCCTTTGAATTTGATCAACATTAGTAAAACACCCTGTGTTGATGAGATGAAATGCCAGCCAAGCCTAAAAAAATCTCTTTGATAAACTAGTGAAAACCCCATCTCTTTGGAGCAATTAATAAGCTGGGCATTTATGTTTAAAATCAGTCACTCTTATTTGGGACACCCTGTATATTTACTATCAGCATTCTGTAAGTTTTGTGTATATAATGCCATTTTATCCACAATCCGTATCGTTAAACGATTCGAAAATATCAGAAATAACCTACATATTTAAAAATATAAAAAAGGAAAATAATTTTTATAGTGAGACAGTCGTACTTACCTCAGGTCTTTGGCCGGTTGTGACATTACATTTGTGTACATAACGTCCGACGACTAAATCGTGTTTGTCTTACGTACAGGGTGTTACAAAAAAATATATATATAAAAGTATGCGGAAAATGTAAACAAAATTCTGATGATTATTTTTAACTTTGTGGCCAGTTTATATTTTCAAACACTAAAAACCAATCGTAGGCAGGTCAAATAGACATAAGTCTACGCTTCTTACAATTTACTAGTTAATGAAAAACCTACGTGGTCTATCAAAATGTTCGTCGAAGAATTTTTGAGAAATGGAAAAGGGAAAATCTTGTTGCTGATGATTTATTGAAAAAATTCCAACAGACGGTAATGAATATGTCTGTTTATTGTAACCACATTTTTCCTTTAGTCCAGTAACTCAAGACCTGAAAATATCGAAAGCTATAAATAATTCGGAGAATTATTCATACGTGTCTCAATTTGCAGTTCATCCCAGATACTTTCAAACAAAAAAACCTTTAACATGATAGCGACTAAGAAAGAGGGCCCAAATGGGTCCCTAAACCCTTGAAAAAGGGTTTCCCGCGAAGCGAATATCAGTGTGCATTAGAAAGCAATATAGTAAATAATAATTTTTTAACTCGCGCTTGTTTCGAAGATTCTAAAGAGCTCCGAGAACGGCTCAAGAAGGGCAATAAACAAATGATTATTTTTTTAAAACGCGAGAGAGATCGTGCACCAAAATTTATTGGATCATGTACGACCACCCAAGGTCCCGTTATAAAAAAAATAGCATGAAAGGCTATTTTAAAAAAAAAATATGAATAAATTGATGAAATGTACTCAAAATATCATGAAAAAAGACTGACCGCTTTTTTAATAATTAAAAATAAATAAAAACGGACGTTAAGTCACATGCCATGATAGCTATGGATTTTCCCATTAAGATGAACTTTGAATCATGGGAAAATGTTAATTTTTGCCCGAGATATGGAACAATTCGTCCGCCTGCCTATACAAGTTAACGCATAGACAGCAGCACTCATAGACGCACAGCCGCGGGGAAATGAACAGACTTTTGGCTCCCATTATCTCGAAAAATATTGGGTTTTCGAAAAAAATTATAAGGAACATTTTTGTAGATAATAAAACGATCTTCGTGTTTTGTCTAAACAAAAATTTTGTGACTGGCATATTTTGGAAGATATTATCAGGAAACCTGTTTTCTAGGGTTCAGGGGGGGGGCATTTTCAGCCCCTTCCTGAGTCGCTATCGTGTTAAAGGTTTTTTTGTTTGAAAGTATCCGTGAAGACCTACATATTGAGCTATGTGTGAATAATTCTCTGAATTATTTACAGCTTTGGACCTTCAGTTACTGGACTACTTTAATTTTTTGGAAGTATGAACGACGAATGGTTTTAATAATTGATAAGATCCATTTACTTTCTATTATGTATTCATTAATAGCAAGATAACAACCCTCGTACGTAGTACATGATATAAATATATCGTTTTTTAATTTTTTACGTCACATGTTTATCTCAATTTTTCAATTACGTTCATTTTTACAAATAATTATTCATGTGATATGTTTTGTCGCAATTATGTGTAATATTCGGCGTCTGTAATACTCCGTATGTTAGTTACTATATTTTTGGTATCTTGAAAATATAATAAAACCTGTTAGATGTCGTAGTTTAAATATTTGTTCTCGTTAAACAATTCGGGTTGGATAAACAAAAAAATTATTTATAAAATTGTATCATAGATTTAAAATATGAGAAATTATCTACACTGTACTTCTATCTTGATCGTATTATATTTATCTATTATGTAAATGAATAATTAATAACATCTTAATTACATTGGTACTTTTTGTATAATGAAAAGTCTCGAATTAATAAAACAAAGCAAAACCTTTACAAATTATGGACCTTTTACTTTAAGTTGTATTAATAAAAAATAAGCAAAACCTTTTCCTCTTTTAGCAAAAGCAAAAGTAAATGCATATTAATAAAGTAAAGCCTTTACTTACTTGTTGAAGCAAATCCCTGCATATTGATGGATCTAGTCAGATGCAGATTAATCGTAGTAGTAAAAAGTGTGTATGTGATTAACTCTTGGTATGGCTGATTTGGTGAACGTGGGAGACGTCAAACATTACAAACGTACTCCAAACAGCAAAGATTTTAAAAAGTTATTTCGCTTTGAGTAAAATGCGGTGGCGGTGCACTGTAGGCAGTGCAAAAAATGAAGATATGTTTGTGATACCTAGCCGATCCTGGTTATCAAAGTGAAGAAGAACTTGGAGTAACTCAAGGTACAGTATCACTTACTGTTAAGGCTGTGGTGGATCGTATTATTGCAAAAGCTGATAATTTGATAAAATTTCCAAGTACTGAAAATGAAATCCTGCAGGCAAAGGAATTGTGGCAATCAAAATATCGCTTTCCAACAGTGATTAGTGTAATCGATTGCACTCATGTAGGAATTCTTAAACCACGAATTCATGGGGACGAATACATAAATCGGAAAGGATAACCGACGTTAAATATTGAAGCTACTTGTAATGCAAAAGAAATTTTTACGTGTTGACGTTAGTTGGCCTGGATCTGTGCACGATGCCCGAATTTGGCAAAACTCCCACGTTAGACAAGTTATGCATACATCACAGAACGCGGTATTGGTCGGTGATAATGGATATGGAATAGATCCCTGGTTGATGACACCATTCAAAAATCCAATTAAACATACAGAGAGAGTATTCAATGCACTATTGAAATCGGAAAGGGTTGTAATCGACAGGTGCTTTGGGCAGTTAAAACGACGATTTCCCATATTACAATATATCTGTCGGGTAAAACTTAGAAACGTCCCAAAAATAATAGTGGTATGTATTATGTTGCATAACATTGCAAAATATAAGAGATCCTGACTTCGAAGGACCTGAAGATATTCCTGAAGAATATGAATACTTTCCTATTAATGATGACAACGATGAAAATAGACTTCGTCTTCGTCGCCGAGGACAATTCGGTTTCTATAATAATATAATCCGCTTGATATATTAAACGATGTTTCACGTCACAAATAAAAGCATTGACTGTTAAATATCATTGAAACCATTATCTTGTTAATATAGATGGTTGACTACAATAAAAGTTTATGTCCATTGCAATTCGGATTTTAACTATTTTCTAGGTACAAATAGATATAAAAATGTGATGAGCAACGGCTCTCTAATGTAGAAACCCAAATAAGTTAATATTGAGTCAGAACCATTTTTCGTAAAAAGAACTTCACATGATTTCAGGATATTGCTTAAATATAAAATTCACAATTATACGCCCTTGGAATAGTCACTTTACAAGGGTTTATTGCTCTCTGCCTTTTCAAAATAGAGTATAATCAATATTCGAATAAAATTAATAAACTATAAAAGTAAGTAGATAAGTAGCTTACATTATTTATTCCTGTATGTAGTGCTTCTTTTGCTTCGTAGATTTTTTGAACGAACTGTTATTTTTATAATAAAACGCCTTTTCTTTATTACTTTTATTTTAAACAAGCAGCAGGAATCTTTGCTTGAAAAAAGCATAAGATGTTTCAAACGATTAAAACAATTCACTTCGGCTTCGGCAGAGGACGCTGAAAGTGACAATAGCGATTGTGAAAATCATTTGGTAAGTACCGCAAGAATTGATATAATTCTACCGCTTCGGTCCACAAATTGACCGAAAGCTTAAGCTTTTTAGCACCACTTTTTCATTCATACGATAATTAACTATAATAACAATAAATACTCGGTATATTCCTTTGCTTACGTCCACAGCTCTTCAATTATAATCTCAAGAGAAATATGTTAGATTCTGCGGAGGCTTACAACGATCTCAAATTTGAATAGGTGTCCGTATCGGCTTAGCATTCCATCACTAATGTAATATTATGTAGAAACACGACAAGGGTGTGTTTATTGAAATGCCCTGCAGGTAATTATTTATATGCAGTTACGATGCACATAAATTGTACCACGTGAAATCGTTATGTATTGAGAATATAAATAACAAACAAATGCGTAAAAACATTCATTCTTTTCGATCAGATTTCTAAAATGTCACTTAGACTCACCCATTAATCTTTCATTTTAGTTTCGGTCTACTTTTAATACAACTTTTCTTGTTGAAATCCTAGATATTTGTAGGTGTGAACATAACTGTGGCATTTTATGATTTCACTTTTCCTTTTTCGATATTTTAGGTTGGTCAGCCCAAACTCCGTACATTTGCCTGGGTCATTTAGGTTTTCGTGCAGGTAGGAAGAATAGGTGCTTGGTTATCGGCAGCTGATATTGTCCCTAAATTAGTAGTGGGCAAACTCTCTTCAGGGCCCGCTCTAGCCTTCATGTCACCTCGGACAAACAGACAATTTGCCGCCTATTTTTTTAAATAAAATAAAAATTATATTGAAATAATCTATTTAAAAAAGATGTAATCATAATAAACATTTAAAAAGTGCAAAACTTAAAAGTACTTATAAGGTGCACTTTTATTGCTATACTTATATTCAATTGTACAAAAAATTATTGCATAACTAAACAGAAAAATATTACATTCTATAAAAATATAACTATAAAATAACCTAAAAGAAATTTTTCTTTCCAACTTTGATTCCCGCAAATATTTTTATTACGTTTTTCATGTTAAATCGCTAAAATGTCCAACCCAGTAAGACGATTTTGCGTTGTAATTGAATGTAAAAAATTCTTGATCAATTTTTATTTGGAAAAACTTCTTTATCCACTTGCAACAGTTACTGGTATAGACAGCAATACTCTTAAAGAAACGCTTAGGTTTGGGGCACAATTTAACATTGTTATTAATTTTAGAAAGAGCTTGGGCTTTCTTTTTTGTCCATAACCCCAGATACTGCACAAATTTCATCTGCTAATTCTACCCCATTAATATCAACAGAATCACCGTGAGTTAAAATACTTTCAAGATCTTTGCAATGTTTTAAAAAATTTTCTTTAGGCTTGCCCTTTTAATCATACATATATAAAAATTGAAAATAATTAATATGGTGGCTAAAGTGCAGATGCTAGATCACAATATTTTGTCTGCAAATTGGATTAATACCAAAGAACTATTGAACACAAAAATTCAAATCCGCCTATAAAATCTTAAGGCTTTAAAGCCCGTATCCTATTCTTCCATCTAGTATCACTTGATGGTTTTAAAGTCAAACCCTGTACATGTTTTAGATGAATTGCCCAGCGCAAAGTAGATGCTGAAAAAAATACATATATTTTATGAATCATATTAAAGAAATTAGCGTCTCTTAAAGAAGCTTTTACCATATCGTCAATTACTAAATTGAGAGAATGACTACTACATGAAATGTAGAAATCTCAAGGATTTAGGTTCTTAATCCTAGATTACACTCCTGATTTATCGCCCCGCATATTAGACCCGTTGTCATATCCCTGTCCTCATATCCTGTAAATTTAAACCCAAATTATTAAGTTCTGCAATTATAATTTCAAACATTTATTTCCCTGTAGGCCTTTCAATTAAAACAAAACCCAAAAAGATTCCTTAATTTTAATTTCATCCTCATCCTGATTGGAATCAGTTTTATTGATTGAAACATACCTGATTACAAGAGTAATTTGCTCCACCTTAGAAATATCAGGAGTGCAGTCTAAAATTTTCGAACAATATTTCACACTTTCATGCAACTGGTCTATTATCTCGTTTTGAATCTTTTTCCCAAGATCTTTCGCTTCTTTTTTTTAAGCACCCTACGTACGTGCTCTTCCATGATGGGATCAAATTCAGATAGCAGCTCAACTGTTTTTTTAAAGTTACCGTTATTATGCTCAAACAGCTTGTCGCTTGTACCTTGGAAAGCCAGACAATGTTTACCAAGTATTTTATTCTTAAAAGCTGTTCTTGCCAATGGTTTATTTCAGTCTTTAGGAATCCGCGTCTATAGTTTTACAGCAATTTATTTAATCTTAAGTTCAGTTCTAGAAAATATTTTTGGGACTGAATATGATTTTTAGAAATTTCGTGGTCTTTTAGAATTTGATTCCAACTTTTAAACCCCTCCTTTGAAAAAGAACTAAGTACACAGTTAAAAATTTTGCAGCAAAATCAATATCCGAAATTTTTTGAGATAGAGAACACTAGCCAGTCTCTTAAAACTTGCTCTCCATTACTTAAAATTCTTTTATAATAATTAGGGCTACATTTTCTACCAGTCTCATCGTATGGAAATTTATAATTGTACAATGGTTTAGGTGGATCTTGCCTTACCAAAAAGATTCTTTCGGCGTCTGGTACTATCATTGGCTGGATCTGTATTAAAGGTTGTTGAACGCTTTCTGTAGGTGCCACGTTGGTATCAATAGTGCAGTCATTTGACGACGGAGGGCTGCCACTGTCGGTTGCAAGTATTAGTTCATGTATATCGTTCATTTGTTGATCCTCATTTTTCTCAGGCGAGTCTCTGTTGTCAGTGTCTTTCAATGCTGTCTTTGATGTAGAATATTTTGAATCATCATTTGTTTTGGCCCGACATACTCTGTAAATAATTTAGTAAAGTGCCAGCGTGCCTTTGCATTTCCTTTTCCACCCTTTGTTTTTTATATTCGCAACCGGACATTCTGGAAGTGAAAGTTACACAAAATATCTGAAATAAAACAAATCAAATTATAAGAAAATTGTCTTACAACAGATTTAGTTAACCTTCATGGGACGGACATCAAAATTTTACGAAAAGGACTAACTGGGGTCCGAGAAGACCCCATGCGTAAAATTGCAGAAATGCTGTATTTTTCTTTAAATTAAATATATAGAAAAGAAGTTTTATTAAAGTTTTACTATTAACAATTTATTAGTCAAAAATCATCACGAAAAAATACAAATTACCCTAATCACTAATACTACTAGCTACATATCATTTTAACATTTTTTACAAACTATCTCCGATTTTGAATGTTCTAGGCACACAAAGTTATTACACCTAATACATATTTTTCTGGATTTTCTGTCTTTTCCTCTTTGACACATATGGCAGCGCCCCCTGGTAATGTTTTGTTGTTCAACTCTATGTTCTGTTGCATCCAGTAGTTCGGGAAAAACGTCTGTCATATGCCGTTTTCTATTCGTCTGAATGTATTATTATATCGCCGGAAAACGTTTTTCTTTATGAGTTCTTTTCCTAGTCCCAAAATATACATTTTACGTTTATCCAAACTGTTTTTTCGCCAATCCGGGTTTTGCAGTAACCACAATTTATAAGCATTTATTCCTGCGATATCTATAAGATGCGAAAATATTGCCATTGGCCAGCGGTTTAACTTTCTCTGCACTGTATATTCTTTGGCCAACCTATCTGAAGTGTCGACAGCACCTTTTGTTTTGTTGTAATGAAGAATAATTTCTGGTTTATAGTGCTGTTCTTCTCCAGCTACTTTACTATCAGTATGCTCACTTGAAAGTAATATGACAGCATGTTTTTGTTTTGGAACATAGGATACTAGCGTTCTTTGATTTCTAAAAGCAAACATACTTGAAAACTCTTTCTTGTACGATGCCGGTAGAAGTTCCCTGGGAATAAATGTTTTATTTTTCCGGAGGGTTCCACATAAAGTAATATTTTTTTTCCACAACTTGTCAGCAAGTTCTAAACTTGTAAAAAAGTTATCGGTCGTTATTCCAAATCCGCCTTCCAAATGGTCTGTCAAATCTAGGACAACCCTTTGACCCTGACTCTTTTCCGCTTTGTTACCTTGTTTTCCTAAACATTAATAGATACATAGGAATATAAAGTTTGCCTATATTGCTTTTCAAATAACTTACCCAAATATACTTGCATGTTTGCAATATAAGAAGTGGTGCAGTCCACAAGAGCCCATAGTTTGATTCCATACTTATCAGGTTTACTCTTCATATAGACTCGGAATGGTGCCTTACCCCTAAATGGTACAAGCTGCTCATCTACACATAGATAGTCGCCAGGATTAAGTGATTTTTTACAATTAGAAGTGAAAATATCGAATATATCTCTTATCGGAGCTAGCTTATCTACTAATTTTCGTTCTTGTCTTGTTTGAAAATTATCAAAGCGTGAAAATGAAGTAATTTGTTTGAATCTGTCTCTTGACATTGCAGCAGGAATTATAGGATGACAGTAAGAAATATCTTGACACCAGAGCATATCGATAGCCTCTTTCGATCCGTGAAGTGCGCCAAGAATAAGCAACAGTCCAATATAAGCTTCAATCTCTGTAGAATCAACAGGTACAAAAACTTTTATTTTATTCGTTTTCTATATTCCATTTATCATAATATGGTTGTGCCTTTCTGTTTGTTTCGGTTACTATTATGTTCAGAATATCCGGAGATAGAAAAAGAAGAAAAGCGTCTTTTATACTTGAGATATCAGAACTGTAATTTGTAAGGTCTGGAGCATGTCTCCGAATATTAGCTTTTGAACGTCTAACTTTTGTGTTTCCTGGAATTTTTGACCACTCAGTTCCATCTTTAGATTTATATACTGGAATGCCCTGGCTGTTACTAACTGTTGGTTCCTCTGGGTTCGTTTTCTCTATACTTTGATCAACAACTATTACATCATTTTCTTCCTCTACTTCTGTGACAATGTCTTCATCTTCCAAGTCACTCGATGTTTCCTCATTGATAACACTATCAAACTCTGGATCGTCACTTTCAAGTATACGTATCATCTCATCGTCAGTAAGCCCCTTGCGATTGCTTCTAAATAAAAACTGACTCATTTTCAAAACGATGTACCCTACTCGCAATATCACAAGAGACTAACCCGAATATTCAAGTCTAAAAATTATATCGCAGTGCGGGGAATCCCCCATTTGAACTGGTAATTTACATTTTACAATTATATGGGTAAATTCACTGTGAGTAAACAAACGTTAAATGTATGGGATTCCCCGATTTTACTAACAGTTACCGGGATTATTTTATCGGACGTAAAAGGCTGACCGGGGTCTGAAGAGACCCCTGGAATATAAAACTATTTTTTGTTAATACCAGCCAATAAAAACTACTAAATACATCATATTTTATCAAAATAATTCATAAACTGCAGCTAGATGAAAGATCAATGTTCAAAAATTTGCGTTTGCAAAGATACAGCAAAAACATACGTCATGGGGTACAAACGGACCCCGGCCAGTTCTATGAAGGTTAAATTAGACAAGGACTGCACTTTTTTATGCTCATTTAAGGTCTAGGGGAGCGATTATGTAGTGATATATGTTTTTTATAAATATGTAATAGTAAAATAGTAAAGAAACTACCACACCTAATACCTTGCAAATTTGAAAATTTATAAGCAGGCACTTGCATTTTACACAATTTTGCTTCAAAATCTAAAAAGGTATAAAATAGGGCAATTTTTTTGTCCAATTTGGTCAAATCATGTACAGATTTATGTTTGGATAAGTCGTTTTCAAAATTTAATTTCCATCTGAGAAGAAGCTTCTTCAAATACCTACTTTGAAAAATATTATGAAATTGAAACGAAAGTTTTTTTAAATAATGTTTGCCTTTTTTACTGATCAAAATACCCTAATTTCGTATCGTGAAGTTAAGGGTTAACTTACCTTAAAAAATTACAAATAACACTGATTATTGAATCACAATAGTATATATAATTGAGAGTTGCACTTTTTATCACAGCCCTTTTAAAATTGAAGACAATTGACAATAAACTAGTCATTTTTTGTCTATTCTGAATTCAGACAAGCTCATGCGGCAGTCGCCGGCACCCTGCTCGCTGATTAGTGATTTATAATATGGCATAGTACGCGCAAAACATATAGTGCAGAAATGTAATGGTATATCCTCTTTAAGTTATGTTGCGGAGCTAGACTCTGAAAGGTATTAATATTTTGTTTACTTTCACCAATACCACTTACACACTACACTTTATCTTGATGCTGGCCTACCGACTAAATAGTGAGCGTTGCTAATCACTGGTGGACACGTGCGTGTTCGAAAAAATTGCTTTCTCAAAATATACTTATAGTTCAGTAAAATATGAGAAAAATAATAAACTATTTAAAAATTATATTACTAATTCTTGTTAATAAAACGAGATATAAGGTAGTGTTAATTGTCTGGTATTATGTTTAAGATGTATTTAATAATTATAAATTATTAAATACATTTAACGATTGTGAGTTGAAGTTCTAATATTAAATAAATATATCGTCTAATAAGCATTTTAAATTAAAATATTGACTGGACTATGACAGTATTCAAATCAAAGGATAAGCCGAAACTTTAAAGTTCGCACTATATCTCTTACGTGAACTATACCTATATATGCGATACATGGTTTCCGGTTGTGGTTATATTAGGTAGTGTAAATAACGCCCGTTTTCCTTATTTAATAATTATTATTGAAAATTAATTATTTTTTCGTAATTACCTATTTTCCTTACAACTATATAGATGAAAAACAAATATTTTAACTTATAAAAACAGTGATAAGGAATGTTTTTATAAATGAAAGGCGGCATGCTATTATTATTAATATTTATAATATTTTCTCACATTCTCACAGTGAAAATGCCGCCCCTAAGATTTGCCGCTCCGGACAAATGTCCGAGTTGTCCGGCCTTGAAGTGGGCCTTGCTCTCTTCATAGGAGGCCAGAAAGTTTAAGAAATTTCTCCCAGAATTATTGCTAAAATGCATTTTACTTGGAGCTCCTATTCTAGATTATACTGAAGCTGTTCTGTGGGCCATAATTTGCCATCACTGCTCTAAAACGTCTAAATAATAAATTCCTAAAAACTGATTATATATGATAAGAACCTTAAAATATGACATTATTTGCAAATTAAATGAATAACAATTCACACAATTACTTCTCAGAAGCAACGTTTATGTACACATATTATTAACATCCGTTTTTTTTTTATAATTTTGTAGAATATTTACCGTATAATGTTGCAAGTATGATGTCATTGATATTTAGTACCTGAATCAGTAACAAACAATTTAATGGAAATTCGATGAAAGGTATATTATTGCCGCGAAATAAAATCTACTAATAACTTGATCATAATTAGGTATAATGAATCACGTTTCTCTGATAAATATTAGTCACCTTATCGTATTGTTTGCTTCAAAATTAAATTAATTTGATAATGTAACTTGGACGTCTTCTATTTGTTGAGAGAAATTAATATCTACATCAGCGGTTTTCAAACTTTGTGCACTAACTGTCCAATCCGGTGATAGGCATCTCAACTTTCTAACACAGTAATGAAAATTCAAGTAGAAATAGTTTATTTTTATAATAATTGAAACAGGTTCAATCATATCCTTCTAATTTAAGGCAGTAAGGACAAAAATTAAACTTCCTGAGAAGGCTTAAATTACCGCTGACGGCATGTACCCACTTTCCACATTTTTGACACTGAATCATATCTAGTTTGGAACTTTTCTTGCGCAAACTGCAAAACCAGCTTTCCTCTTCCTGAGACTTCGTGTTGATGGTATAGTCTAGTCGACACGTTGAAAATGGTACAAAATAGAGATACTGCTCTTAAAATTATGTGCGATAGCTCATTGAATTCGGAATGACGCCTAGAAAAATGTGCTAAAAGCGTGTATTAGATTGCGTCAAAAGCGAGTACGGCACATTAATTAATTTATGTAAGGTATTGAATATTTTTTTTTTAGTTTGAAAAATTATGGTGTATTCTGAACACTATAAATAATTTATTCCCGTTGGAAATTTTACTTAAAGTTAATTTTTCAACAAGTTAAACAATTGTTAACTAACAAAGTTTTCTTGAACTTCAGTCTTAATTGTAAGTGAAAAAAAATGTTTATATAATAGTTGTAAAAAATGTTCGCTTCGTAGAGCCTTTCTTGTCCACATACTTAACAAGATCGTGCCATAAAAGTTGGAAAAATATTTATACTTTGTTTATAATAATTAACAACAATAACAACATTACTTGGATTTTTCAGTTTTTGTTCAAATAAAAAAAATTATTATAAACAAAGTATAAATATTTTTTTAACTTTTATGGCACGATCTTGTTAAGTATGTGGGTAAGAAAGGCTCTACGAAGCGAAAATTTTTTACAACTATTATTTAAACATTTTTTTTCACTTACAATTAAGACTGAAGTTCAAGAAAATTTTGTTAGTTAACAATTGTTTAACTTGTTGAAAAATTAACTTTAAGTAAAATTTCCAACGGGAATAACTTATTTATAGTGTTCAGAATACACCATAATTTTTCAAACTAAAAAAAATATTCAATACCTTAAATAAATTAATTAATGTGCTGTACTCGCCTTTGACGCAATCTAAAAATGTCGCGCGCAGACCTATTTTCAGCGTTAAATTAATAAATAATGGAGATAGAGTTCCGGGAGTTAGGAGTTTTTTATTGGAAATTTCCTCCTATTTCAGAATCTTTTTTTGAAATTTCTTAAATATTAATAGTTTATGAAATATTGGCAAAAAACGAAATGCTATTTTTTTTCGTCTTTAATTGTTTATAACTTTTGCAATTTTTTATGTGCTAACACACGCTTTTAGCACATTTTTCTAGGCGTCATTCCCAATCCAATCGCACATAATTTTAAGAGCAGTATCTCTATTTTGTATCATTTTCAACTTGTCGACTAGACTAGTATTCCGATTGCTTACTAGAAGTCGATGACAGATCAGTGGTTGTATCATCGAAGCTTAGTTTTTTTTTTACTTTTTTGTTTTCCTTTACAATTTTATTTGGCTTCTAAATCGTTTTTGTAAGTACTTTCCTCAAGTACACAGGCTTTTTGGGCTCCCTTTGCAATCCTCTTTCCTTTCGTACATTTTGATTACGGTACTGGAGATATTTCAGCTATGGATACAACGAGCTTGGATGTCGATCGAAAATTGTGGTATTCTCTAAAATTAATGAAGAAACACTTTTAGGAAAGAGCACAGTCATACAGTTATAATAATGAATATCAATACCTTCATTATTTGCAGGTACTAGCATTAATTCTTAATATCAATTGGGATGGGCTCAGCTTGTAAATTATCTGCAGCGATATATTCGTGTTTTGCAAAAAATTCAAGAGGTTTAAAAAACGACCCGTTGAGGGGCTGAAGTTTATGTGTTGCGTTACCAGGCAGTTGCAGCAAAATTCCTTCATGGACACGTGCCCATTCCAAGGCACGCAATATTTGCTGTGTGTAGTACGTCTATCCAAACAGAGCAACATTTTTTATCTTTTGAGAGAGAGAGAGAGAGAGAGAGAGAGAGAAGTTCGTAAATGAATTTTGTTGGATTGGAGTTTTCTTGGTTGAGATTGTTCTTTTCTTGTAGGTGCCCTGGTGTAGGATAGGTTTCCTCTTCAGGGCTGGGTTGGGGGTGTGTTGGGTGGTTTAGTGCGCGTTGACCGAGAAACTGAGTTGGGGGTTGAAAAAGTGTCTAGTATGAAATTTTTTTAAAAGTGGCTAGGAAGATTTGTTTAAAAAGTGTATGGAATTGAGAGTAATGGGATGGGCTTTTCGCTAGAAAGTAACTGGAGGTTGTTCTGTGTTGGGGTGTGTCGGGGGTTGATGTTTGAAAGCAGCGAAGCTCAAAAGTGTGCGGGGCTGGTGTGACAAAAAGTATCTAGGATGGAAATGTTAATGTAGAAGACGAACCATCTATCGTTGCCGATACATAGATATATGCGTTGAGCTGGCTAGGTGTCAGCAATTATTTGGTGAGAATTGGGTGTTGTTTACTCTCCGATATTTTAAAGGTAATATTATGAAATATTAGAGATTTAGGATTTTTACTGGTTTTTGGAATTTTCGAGAAAAAAGTGTATGGGAGACATTTTTCAAAAGTGTATGGGATTGGGTGGTTTGTTGAAGTTTGGTGAAAAGTTGCGGTGACGTGCCTTCGGTGGTTTGGTACTGTTTACGGTGGTCGGTGTTATCTTTTGTGAGATTTACAGTGTCGGTAAAAAACTGCAAAACTCTTCCAACTGTCAATTTGCAATATTTTGTTTTTGACATCCTAAAAAAATCGTTGGTTCCTCGGTTTCACCAATCCAGTCGCCTCAATTGGACCGATCCATTTGTGGCAACAAAAGGTGGTCTTATTGAAACAATGAGCACCAAACCCTAATCCTAAGTTTGTAATGAATATCAAAACATCAAAAATCATGTGTAAAAAACCCTACCATATGCTTTACTGAAAAAAATGCCGTACTTATGATTTACTTACTTTTAACTTCAGGATTCTCTTCCCTAAGGTGAAACAAAACTATATAAGACAGGTGCAGCATAGAATCTATATTCACGGATTAACATCTAAAGATCAGTGTTTTTAAATGAAACCTATCAGGTAGGCATAAAATGAAATGTAACTTCTGTCATTCTGACGATGATATTGATTTATCGAAACAATTGTCAATTTTTTAGAATTTTCAATAACTTTTATTATATTGTGGTATTAACTAGACCGTGAGTTTCATTTAAAAACACTAATATGAGCATATTCCACGAAGTAAGGATCGAGACAGTTAATTTCATCTAAACATCAACTGCGAAAATGAATGCGTTGTTATTTGAACATTATATTATTGGCACTGGCACCTATGATCGTTATTACAAACTAGCAGATTACGTAGGCTTTAGAACAGGGTGTGGTCCATTCGAGGAAAAGATCATATACTGGCAAAATTACCTTATATACCGCCCGAAACATTCCAAAATGACTTAGTATTGAGAATCAATTATAATTTTTGTTAAATTAATTAAATTTTTAAGTCATAAAGTACCGTTTAACAAGTTCCCAGTCGCGTTTTTTCATTCCGACAGCTTGAAATCATCAATGTTGGAAAAAATGTAATCCACATTTGGAACTTAAGCTAAAAGAAATATGTGGTTTTGACTTTTCAAAACTCCGAAAGATTGCCTCACGAACTATAAAGTATGTTGTGATATGTAGTCAAATTCATCCCAAACAAATTTTATAAAAAAAAAGTGACGTGACTATTGCATAATTTTCATTATTATCTCACTTCTCACCGAATCCAGAACCAATGAATTTCAGTTCACTAAGAATACTGAAGAATTTTCAAAGAGCCTTCAAATCACCTCCATGTTTAATAGTAGCTTCTGAAACCTTCTCTTCTTCTGACCGGCGCCTATTTGATCCCAAAAAGTTATTCCAAAGGACATTTTCTTATTATTCTATTGTCCAATTTTTATCCCAGAACTTTGAGTCGCACTAATTTCTGATTTATGTTAAGAGAGAAAACTCTGATGAAATTATTCTTTTCATTTGTTGTGGATTAGGGTTATCCAAATCCTAGTTTTTTATTTTTTACCGATTATATATGATAATTTTGGACGGTACTGTATATCTTTTTTTTACTCGATGTAATGGTTTGTAAAATATATCATATTATGTCTTTTATATGACCGGAAGCGGTGATTTAAATAACGGATGCTTCGTCATTGTTTTCTAGTGTCTGATAAAATGATTGAATCATATTACCTAAATCGTCGACGGTGGCAGCTGAATTTAAAATTTTAATTTTGAAGTTAAACTGTTTTGATATGTCACTATATAAAAAAATAAAATGATTAAGCATAATCATTAGGTTAAAGTGACGCAAAGTCTGGAAGATATAACTATTTTTATGAGTAAAATTTGTCCAATATCGGTTGTCCATTGAAATTTCCTCATTTTCCTAAGGTGTATCTAATATGCTAACTAATTAACAATAGCAAAAAACGGTCCAATCAAAAAAGTAGTTTGGAGATTTTCAAAGTACAGTTTGAATTTTTTTATTCCCCTTATATTTTTATTTTTTGACCCCGTATCTATTTTTTTTCTAATAAACTGTCAAAATAAATACGAGGATGTATTGATATCTAGTTAGCCTAGACCAGTTCTATGCATAAACAAAATATTGCGTTACCATAGCAACGAACAATAACTTAATAACATCAGAGACAAATTAGGATATTTACTTCGTCCATTACAATTTTGTTTCGGGTCGAAAGGTGGTTGTGAAGCAGTTGCACATGCAGCAGGACGTTACGTCTCTAATCATCCAGACGTTAATAATAAAGATTTTCTGAAAATTGATTTTAAAAATGCTTTCAATACAATTCATCGCGATCATTTATTAAAACTTGTAGCAGATATTCTACCTGAAATTTTTCCTTTCATCAATCAATGTTATCGATTCCCTTCATATCTTTTTTTATTTGGCGAAAACATCATTTATTCGGAAAGAGGCGTCCAACAAGGGGACCCTTTGGCACCTCTCCTTTTTTGCATATCGATACACAAACTTATTAGCAACATTGACACAGAATTCAATGCTTGGTACCTTGATGATGGTTCTTTAGGTGGTAATACTAATTCCGTGTTCAAGTCTCTTGTCTATATAATAAACAATTCCAAGGATATTGGTCTTGAACTCAATTTCAGCAAATGCGAGTTATTTTTCTTACCAAATAATCTAACCATTGATAAATTTAATTCTGTAGCTCCAGGCATAACAATTACCAACAGACAAAATTTATTTCTATTAGGTGCTCCTTTATTAAACGAATCATTTCTATCAGCTTTCAATGAAAAACTAACCTTTTTGAAAAAAATGTCATCTCGTTTATCCTGGTTACCGACACATATTGCTTATTACCTTCTCAAGAATTGCCTATTAATTCCAAAATTAACATATATCTTAAGATGTAGTCCGACCTAGTTACATAATGATATCCCAATCAATTTTGACAATGCCATTCGTCATTCATTAGAGTCATTAATTAACATTATATTAGAGGACCTTTCTTGGAAACAAGCGTCACTACCTGCTTCATATGGTGGTTTAGGAATTCGCTCAATCGTTTCAGTAGCTCTTCCTTCTTTTTTGTCATCATTAAATAGTTCAAAAAATTTCATTAATTACATGCTGCCTATATTTTTCCACACACAAGACCCTTTATTATTGGAGGCAGAAAATATTTGGTCATTAAAGTCTAACAAAGTTGTAACCGATGATTATAAATCCTTTCAAAAATCCTCGGATATTCCTTTTTTGAACATTGAAAAAGAAAATCTGCTTCAGAAAGCTATCAATTTACCAGACAAGGCTCGTTTGAATGCAGCATTTTCAAAGGAATCAGGCGCATGGTTGAACGCTTTACCGTCAGCCCCATTAGGTACGCTTTTAGATGACGAAAGTTTCCGTATTTCTATTGGTCTCCGTTTAGGTTGTCAAATTTGTGTAAAATATCGCTGTCGTTGCAGAGCTGATGTTGATGAATATGGTAGACACGGCCTAAGCTGCATATTAAGTGCCGGCCGTTTTTCACGTCATTCTGCAGTAAATGACCTAATCAAACGAGGCATGGCATCTGCAAAGATTCCCTGTTCGTTGGAACCGTTAGGTACTTGCCGCGACGACGGTAAACGTCCAGATGGTATGACCCTCATTCCATGGCAACGCGGCAGACCAGTTGTATGGGATTTCACTTGCACTGACACTTGGCCTCCGTCCCCTGTCCGATCCACATCTACTTCCGCAGGCGCTGCAGCTTTACAAGGCGAAACTTTTAAAATCAATAAATACAAAAATTTGGAGAACATTTACATTTTTATTCCTGTAGCAATTGTAACCTCTGGTGTTTTCGGTCATGAAGCTTTAAAATTCATTAAAGAAATCGGTAAAAAAATAACAGTAGAAACCAATGATTCAAGAGCAACTTTGTTCTTTATACAACAAATTAGTATTGCAATTCAAAGAAGAAACGCTTCATCTTTTCTCGGTACGTTTCCCCGTTCTAAGCCTCTAGAAGAACTTTTTATGAAACCTAATCATAAAGAAACTTAATTCTTCTACCACTTTCAAACTTTCTCACATTACAGACCCTAAAACATGTGATCTTTCCTTTTTCCGAAATTCTTATTTAACATCTTCATTCTCTTCTTCAGAATGTGTGCTTTCTGATAATACATGCGTTGACAATTTAATAAATTATGCACCCAACAAGCTTTTGGGCCTCAGTGTACTAAAAAATACGGATAACCACCAGCCAGATGATGTCCCATTCATAGGAATACTGAAGAAGATGACTATGCTAGAGAATGATGCGATTCCTATATGCAATAGATTATCTCTAACCAAAACACTTTTCAAATCCGTAATATCTACATCCAATTCAGAAGCAAACATCATCAATTCAAATTCCTTATCACGCCGATCAAGTGAGAAAGACAATCATAGAATCCGAGATTATTCGTACAATGATAGTAGTTGCGAAAGAGCTTTTAACGATATTTCCACATTCAGATCCATAAAGGGTATTCCCCAAGATTCTTTGGGTCTCAAAGGCCTCAAAAATATTGGTAACACATGTTTCGTGAATAGTATGATCCAATGCCTATCAAACACAAGGTGGCTATTAGAATATCTAAAGAAAGACGCATACATAAGAGATATTAACATAAACATATCTAGCATGAAAGGAACACTAATTAAAGCATTTGCTGAAGTTATTCAAGAGCTTTGGTCTGAAGACGGTTCAGACAGAGAGGTTAATACAGTATCATTGAAAAGTAAGATTCAGCGATTTACTTCAAGGTTCATGGGATACACTCAACATGATGCACATGAGTTTCTTCGTTACCTATTAGCAGGACTTCACGAAGATGTCAACAAGGTATATGAAAAACCAAAGCCCATATTAACAGAAATTGATGACAAATTTAGCGATATCGAGAAAGCACAAGAATTTTGGTTAAGATATGCGAGAATGGACAACTCCAAGATTATGGATAACTTTGTCGGTCAATTAAAATCAACAATCAAGTGCACACACTGTGGTCACTGTTCAGTTACCTACGATCCTTTTTGGGATTTATCCCTTCCAATACCACAAAGAACAGGTCAATTACGACTTTCACAATGTTTAGATTCGTTTACAAGAGAAGAAACACTAGACGGTGATGAGAAACCAACTTGTTCGAAATGTAAGGAACGAAGACGATGCATTAAATCATTCTCAATTCATAAATTTCCGAAAATACTGGTTATTCACCTGAAGCGCTTTTCGCAAACAGAATGTTTTAGTGGAAAACTTAATGATTCAATAGATTTTCCAATAGAAGGGCTTGATATGAACCATTACGCGGCTGTTAATGTGGCACCTTTTATGTACAACCTCTACGCTATATATAATCACTGTGGAACCACTTATAATGGTCACTACACAGCATTTTGCCAACATCCCTACACGGGACAGTGGCACGAATATAACGATTCAAGAGTGCTATTAATATCGTGGAAATCTTTAGTCAGTGGAGAAGCATATGTTCTCTTCTATGAACAAGATGACACAAAATCCCACCTTTAAGTTTAATAATTTTTTTTATTAGTTTTTAAATTGTATATTTTCATTGTGAATCAATGTCTTATTTGTTTATTTTTCTGCAAAATTTATTTATATATTCATATATACATTATATCCGTTTAAATTTTCTTGATAATAAAAAGTCAGTGTAAAGTTTGACGTCAAAAAAGTAAACCAGAGTTGCGCAATAAATTAAAAGAAAAAAGATGCCCACCGAAATTGTGAAAATCGAAAAATTGGAGTATCGAGCCATCATCAAGTACCTGTATTTAAAAGGGTTAAGAGGTAAGCAGATTTACGAAGATATGCTTAATACCCTTGATGATCAATGTCCTTCGTATGCGACCGTGAAAAATTGGACTGCAAGCTTCAAAAGAGGTAAATTGACATGATTTTATCAGACCGTCGAATTGTGCTAAAACGGATATCTGAAGCACTGAATATTTCATACGAACGCGTTCATCATATAGTTCACGTCAATTTGGACATGAGAAAAATTGCTGCTAAATGGATCCCCAAATGTTTGAATGTTGACCAGGGGTAGAAGCATAGCGTTCGATCTGTGCTCGATTTGAAAACGATTTAGACTTCTTAAACCGAATTGTTACTACGGATAAGACTTGGGTACATTTCTACGATCCAGAAGCAAAGCAACAATCGATGGAAGGGCGACACTCTGGTTCTCCAAGTCCTAAGAAGTTTCGTGTCCAAAAATCTGCTGGAAAAGTTCGCGCTTCAGTTTTTTGGGATTGCCATGGAGTAGTCATGATTGATTTTTTGGATAATAACTGGACATTACTGACCACTCTACGGGAAAAAATTAAAGAGAAAAGACGCGGAAAGCTATCCAAAGGAGTTTTGTTTTTGCAGGACAACGCCCCTGCACACAAATCTCATGTTGCCATGCAAAAAATTCGTGATTTAGGGCTTGAAATACTAGGACACCCCCCTTATTCACCAGATTTGGCTTCGTCCGACTATCATCTCTTTCCTCAACTGAAAAAAAGTTTAAAAGGTCGTACATTTTCTTCCTACGAGGAGGTAATAAAGCAGTGGAGCTCTGGTTTGCAGAGCAAGAAGAAACATTTTTTTTTAAAGGTCTAGAGACGTTGCAGATTCGCTATAATAAATGTATCCAATTAAGAGGACAATATGTTGAGTAATATAATATTTTGACATTGAAATTTTGTTTGGTTCTATAGTAGGCTAAGAATTTTTCAATATATCCTTATACCAAGAACATAAAAAAATAATTTCGATATTTTAAAAACATAGTTGTTACTTTTATCGCCCCTGTATTATTTTTCTTTTTCCTCTAATTTGAAGGAAATCTATTTCTTCAATTTCTTGCAAAATTTTATAGTAAGAAAAAACTTCTAGTACTACAAAAAAGATTTGTAATTTTCAGTGTACAATATTTTTTACACTACTATCGGTTTTTTTATAATGCAAAAATTCTGCCTCTATATTAACTGTCATGTTCTAACTTTCTCATAAATATGTCCACTATTTTTGCTTGCACATGTTCAATAAAAATATATTCTGTTTTAAACAATTTCTAATTTTAAACAATGATCTATCTGCCAGTTTCGGATATGTAGGAGGCAATAGATTAATAAAATCATTCTCGACAGGTCGGTATTTATAATTTTAAATTTGGCGAGTTGTTTGTACAATTTTTCGACATTATCATCAACACATTGCATATAATATTTCGATAATTCTATCGATTTATAAAAGAATCAAGAATCGACTGAATGTTTTATAAAAATAAAAACCTGTTGTTCAGTGTACAATATCTAGATCTACAATATTATGAGTCATTTAAGATAACCTTGCGTTCACTGTCCTAACTTGAGATTGTAGTAAAAGTATTATTATTTTTAACAGTGAATTAAATGTGAAATAAAAAAATATGCATATGGCTTAAGGAAAAATTTCACATGACACTCGAAGCTCAGATTTTGACGCTCAAACCGGTGACCACATGACTAAATGTGCAGTTTTAACGTCGTTTTAGGAAGTTCGCTTCGAACTAACTTTCATCGTCAATTTTCAGCTTGAAACAGTGTTGCCAGGATAAAAATATTTATATCCTCAACCATCTTACTAAAACCGTGCCAACTGTGGTTTAAAAATCCCAACATATTAAATTAAATGTAACAAAACTTGTACAAATAAACTTTTTATTATAATAATACATAAAATTATATAAAATCAAAATACAATATTTTCAATGCACAGAAATTCAAAAGAAAAACAGTCTTCTATATCCCATCACAAATAAACAGAATATCACTTGGTACCTTACTTAATGAAAAGTAATCAAATTTACAAGGTTTTCACTTTTTCTCCAATAAAATTAGTTACAATCTAGTAAATTTTCTTATTTTTCTCAATTTCATTGTTTGGAAAGGTCCAAAATTTACTACCCGCATTGAATTATAAGTTAAAAAGATAAATTGAATGGGCTTTATACTTTTCCTTTATAAAGACACGTTTGGTATTTAAACTTACATAAGTTTTAACACGTATTGTTATTCAACTGTATAAAATCAAAAAGTCGTAAAGTGAGATAAATAGGCGACATTGTTACATGGAACTAATTAAACAATAGTTAAAAAAATTTGAGTAATTGAGTGATTAACAAACAATCCTATTATATTTCTAATTTATGTTGACACAATGACTCACAGCATTCATTCACAACTAATTTATCTTAATTAAACCAAACATGTTACACAAAAATTCAATTATAACAAGAAAAGTGCAAAAAAATTACTAAATAGATTATAACATTTAAAAACGTTTTTAAACTAACAAAAGTTAACAATTAAATTTCTCAATTCACGTCTGAAGTTCCACAAGGTACTGTTTTTGAACCGATATTGTATCTTATAATCCTACATGAGATACCACCGCAACGAGCACATTTCCAGACAACATTGTTAGTGACTGCTTACAAAAACCTGCAATACCACTTAGAACTAAAACATGTAAGGTTAAAATACCATCAACAAAAACAGATATCAAAATGAAAGAAATTTACTGGTTGCTTGGAATACATTTACAACAAAATATTATTGTATAAGGCAGTAATTATTCCAATATGGACCCGTGGGATCAAACTATAAAGGTCAAATATAGTTTTAATTCGGCGAATAACATCAAAACTCCTTAGAGCATTTACAGATGTTCCATAATATATATCTAACAGAAGATACATTAGTACTATCAAATCCCTACAGTTCAAGAGACAATACAAAAGAAAATCCCAAAGCAACATGAAAGATTAAAAACACAGCAAGAGGGAAATAACAGAATACTGAAACGAAAATGGCCAGCTGTGAAATAAAGTGAAGAAGAGGGATTCTCATGCCCCTACAAGATAATAGCGAGACTAATTAAACCTTCTTCTTCATCTTATTTTAAGACTATTCTGACATCCCAACCTCAGACTATTCTGACATCCCAACCTCAGACTATACTATCACAGGCACATTTGCTGATGACACTGTGATACTGGCCATACATGAAGATCCAATAATAGCTTCTGCTAGTCTCCATGACCACTTTTTCCAGATTGAAGAAAGGCTCGACCGATGGAGAATAAAAATTAATGAAAACAAATCCCAGCACATAACATTTACACTAAGAAAAAGCAAATATCCTTCGGTTACTATTAACTACATAGTAACTTCTTGTGTCAAATACCTGGGATTACATTTCGACTCTAAACTCAATTGGAGGGAACACTTAGCCAAAGAAGATCAATCTAAAGTTCCGAGAACTACATTAGTTACTCGGAAGAAGATCACAGTCTAACTACAAAATAAAATCTTAATATATAAGACAGTCATCATACTCATCTGGACCTACAGAATAGAATTACAAAAAGTGCCAGCAAATCTAGTATCAATTTGATACAACGAGGGCAATCTAAAATCCTTCAAATGCTAGTTGAAGCACCATGGTACGCCACATCCATCAAGACCTCAGTATTCCAACAGTACAAGAAGCTGTAATCACTACCTAAAGCTAAACATCCATCCTAATCTACTACTACAGCCTCTAACCCAAGAACTAAACAATAGAAGACTGAAATAAAGCTGGCCAATTAACTTCAAATAAAGCGTAAGAGACCTTTTCACTGGAGAAATCTCATCAGGACATTCTTAAGACCAACCTATTGGTCTAATAGTTCATAAAAACTGTATTTCTGATTGCTGTTGAGTGTACAATAAACAAAAATTAGGACTGCATTTTGTTTTTTGACCTACGTTGTGATTCTGATAACCTGTAATTTGGTGGTCTTCCCTGAGTTCTACTGATATTCGGTCTCTCTTCCTTTGAGATTATTACAAGTCGATCATCATCCTTCCTGATGTTTTTCTAGTTCGGGTCTTTACTATATATGGAACATCACATCATGTCATTCTGTTATAATTGCTCCTTCTCTCTAAACCCTTTGCCTTTGAACGTAATATTTTCATCTAGAACGTACTTGAAAGCTCTTTAATACCCGCTCTGCCTCTGACGCCCTCATCTCTATTACGTATGCCATAATGGGCCTAACACATGTTTTATATATTCGTGATTTCAACCCGTAGAAATTTATTTCTAAACTTATAGTATCTAAAATTCTTATTTTTATTGAATACATAATAAAACAAATAGAGATAGTTTAACAAACTTTTTATTAAACAGCATAAAAATCCATAATAATAACAAAAGGGACAAACATAATAATACCTCAGGCTTTATGTTATTTAAAATGGAATAAAATGAAGTGTTTTGTAATATGTGACATTTGACACTAAATTTAAGACAACTGAGGTGTTTCTTTAGTAAATGTCATAAGCATACCAAATACTTGTCATAATTGCTATTAGAATAGTGTGTACAATATTTTTGTATGCATCTCAACACAGCTAGTGTTTCCCAATACTATTTTTCTCTGAAGGTTTTTATACAGAATATAAGATTTTCCGCATCGTTTAAATCTATAATTTACATAATTAGAAATACTTCAAGCAAGGAATATAAAAATAATTGTTGAACTACACGCGAAAATGTTTTCTATAGTCAGTTTGTAAGATATAATAGTAAATTAATTAATATACCAGCAATTTGTTCAATATGTAGGCATTACGCCCCAATATAGGGGCATATCTTCAATTATGGATGAACATTTTTTTCCCTTATATTTTCTTGGAGTATATAGTTTTATATGATGTTTAGTTCAGTCAAAAAATTTTTACATATCACTAAATATCTTTGCCTGCCAAATTACCATCATTGCAGAACATATATTATTTTGCCTGGAAAATTAAAAATATCATTTTTAATGGGTAAATATCAGAAGATAGAGTAATCAATACAAAATGACAGGTATCACTAGCAAGCTCACCATCAAAAATGAATTATACTTGAATTAGTTTTAATAAACTTTATTGCAAGTTAAAACGTCGACTTGAATTTGATGATAAATCCTATTAAAATATAGTAATTTAAGTAATATTATCTTGCCATTTGCATCTATTTATTATTTTATTTTTTTATAGGTAATGAGCCAAGATGTAAAAAAAGAAAACCCCTTACAATTCAAATTCCGCGCCAAATTCTATCCCGAAGACGTTGCCGAAGAATTAATTCAAGATATTACCCTCCGTCTTTTCTACCTTCAAGTAAAGAACGCCATATTGTCCGATGAAATTTACTGTCCGCCCGAAACTTCAGTTCTTTTAGCATCATACGCTGTACAAGCGAGGCATGGGGATTACCAGAAAGCGCTCCATTCCGAAGGGTTCCTAGCTAATGACCGGTTGCTACCTCAACGGTAATAATTACAACACTCTTTTGAAATAACCGAATATCATATTGTATTTGTCTATTTCAGTGTAATGGATCAACATAAAATGTCGAAAGACGAATGGGAAAATAGCATCATGACCTGGTGGAAAGAACACAAAGGTATGTTACGCGAAGACGCAATGATGGAATACCTTAAGATCGCGCAAGATCTTGAAATGTACGGCGTAAATTATTTCGAGATACGCAACAAAAAAGGAACAGAGTTATATCTAGGAGTGGACGCTCTCGGTCTCAACATCTACGAAAAAGATGATCAGTAAGTAGAAAACATTTAAAAATACATAGATATGAATTATTTTATCGTCTCTAGGGGGATTCTAAACGCCCGCATTTCCAGCTGAGGTAGGCAGTTTATATTGCCAACACTACTGGTGAGAGATTTGTGAACATTGATTGCTCCAAAGTACTTGGTTTTGAAAAGTGTAATGGTTCTGTTAATGAATTATTTTCTTTTATTTCTGCATCTTTCATTTTATTCTCTTATGTATCTTCTATGACTCTCAAGTTCCCCGTTAATCATTGACTTTCTTTGCAATTTGTTTATATCTCCATATCTCCAAAGCATTGGTTGTTGGCTTGGCAACGTCTTAATGGTTCTGTCAATGAATTCCTTTCTCATGTTTCTACATCTTTCATTTCATTCTCATATGTATCTTCTCATTCACATATCTATTCCAATTTCATACATTTAATATATATGACCTGCTACTTTAACTCTTCAGATCCTTGTTAATTCTTGGTTTTCTTTGTAATTTTTTCTTTGCTGAGCCTGGAAAGTGCACACTAAGGAGGTGCTCTAAAGTATTTGTGAACTCTTCACTCGGCAGTTTATTATAATTGTCCCGTTTGAGAATCTTGATAATTCTGACTCTGTCAGGGACACCTTGTATATTCCCTCCCTTTGATTCTTTTATATTTTCATTATATGCACCTAGTTTAACCGTATATGCTCCCCAGTTGCCCGTATTTTTTTCTTTGTTTCTTTCCTTAGCGTTGTCAGCTCTTTGTTCCACCAGACAGCTTGTCTGGAAGAGCCACTCTTCCTTATCAGACAGATATTGTTGCACCTGCAACTGTTGTAACCATACAGCTGTTCCCTCTAACTCAGCAGTTTTAGATCTGCCTGGGTGCGTGAAGAATCATATAGTCTCTAATCATCAACCCTCAATTATTAATCCATTTCCTATTATTTACTCCAATTTCTTGTATGTATTCCTCTGCTCCATCCAATTATTTTATTCTCAGCTTGGTTTCCTGTTTTTGATAACTGATTTTGCTACACTTATTCTTTACCCAGTAATATGGATGTTTCTGAAGTACAGGTGCAAGACTTGATTGTGACTAAATTTCTTTTCCAGACTCACTCCGAAGATCGGATTTCCTTGGTCAGAAATTCGCAATATCTCATTCAACGATAGAAAATTCATAATCAAACCCATCGATAAGAAAGCACCAGACTTTGTGTTCTTCGCACCTCGAGTGCGTATCAACAAGCGTATCCTGGCTCTCTGCATGGGTAATCACGAATTGTACATGCGCAGACGTAAACCGGATACCATCGATGTACAACAAATGAAAGCGCAGGCGAGAGAAGAAAAACTAGCTAAACAGCAACAGAGAGAAAAGCTTCAATTGGAAATTGCTGCAAGGGAAAGAGCAGAAAAGAAACAGCAAGAATATGAGGATAGGATTAAAGGTAATTTCATTTTAACAGCAATATTTTGTTTCTCAATTAAACCTTTTATTATCTGGTTATAGCCATGCAAGAAGAGATGGAAAGGAGTCAAGCTAACCTCCAAGAAGCACAAGAGATGATCAGAAGGCTAGAAGAACAACTGAAACAACTTCAAGCTGCTAAAGAAGAACTTGAAAAGAGACAGAACGAGCTACAAGCTATGATGGAACGCTTGGAGGAAAGCAAGAACTTGGAGGCGGCCGAAAGGGCGAAACTTGAAGACGAAATCAGGGTGAAACAAGAAGAAGTTCAACGTATACAAGAAGAAGTAAAAATTATTATAAATCTAATAGCTTCATTAAATTATTAACGCTTTTTTCTTTGTCGTTTAGGTTGAAGCAAAAGATACCGAAACTAAACGTCTACAAGAAGAAGTAGAAAACGCTCGTCGTAAAGAAGAGGAATTGAAACAACAACAACTCGCTAACGCGGCTAAAGGTCATTTGGAAGAGAATGATCACAATGAAGACGACGAAATGGTCAATGGTGACGTCAGCCAAGAACTCAATACCGATGAAAATATCATCGATCCTATCGAAGATAGACGTACACTCGCAGAAAGAAATGAACGTTTACAAGATCAGTTGCTGGTAAGATCTCAATTTATTCGTCTTTTTCTCGATAAAAATAATAAACTGTCTCGGCTAAGGATTATTTAGTGGAAAATTAACTGTGTTTCCTTATAGGTAGGTCCAATTTGTTGTGGACTTTGCAAAAATAGGAAAACTTTACATCAGGTATTTTAAATATCGGACAATTGAATGTTGTTTTAATTTTTGTGTTGGAATGCTGTTCAATTAGTATAAACAAAACAAAATAAGAAGATAAATATGATTGATTTAAACAAATACGTTAAATTTGGAAATTTGAACGGAATGTTAACCATCTTGATTTAGTCAATTTTATCAAAAACAAACTTGTTAAAAGGAAAAAGGACAGTGTTCAAGTGAACTATATTCCTGCATATATTATCTTTTCATCTCCTTCTGCCTTCATAGACGTCGTATTAGGATTCCAGTTCATGCTATATGCATTTTCTCCATTCCACTCTATTTCTTATCATTGTTTTCTTTTCTTCCAAAGTCTTTCGGTTTCTTAAACCTATTTCTCTTGTTTGATGAATCAATTTCCTTCTGGGTCTCCTTCGTTCGTTATTTGCATTTTCAGCTTCCATTACTTGTTTTCTTAATCCTGTCTTCATTTTAATAACATGTTCAAACCAATTTAGATGTTTCTTCCTTATTTTCGTCATTTTCCTAATCTCCTCATTTTTAAACCTATCGCATTTGGTTTTCCCTGCTATCTTCCTTACATGCTTCATTTCCATGGCATTTGTTTTACTTTTATCTTTAATGTCTAGTTTTCACTTTGATGCGTTATTATTGGTACTGTTATCGCATTATGTATTTTCATTTTTACTTCTATGCCCATATTTTTGTGTTTTAGTATAGTTTTGTTTAATGAGTAGTAAATTTTCGTTGATTTATTTGCTGTGTTAGTTAATTCTGAATCTATTTTTTCATCTTGTCATCCCTATATATTCAAGTACTGTTATTAATTTCAATGGTTTGACTTAACACTCTATTTCTTTATAGTTTTTGTTCTTTTGTTTTTCATTTTCAATCAATTTATAGTTCTCTAATCCACTTATTATTTATTGCCTTTTACTTTTCAAATTTGCTATTAAGCCCACATTATCTGCATATGGCAAGCTGCTCATTTTTATTGGATCTAAGTTCCTGTACCCCCATTATTGTATTTAGTTATTCACATTGAGTTTTAATTCGTCTGATGTTTTATCCCTTGGTTGTTGTCACTTTTTTCAGCTCAAAATTTTAGTACTTACACATTATTCCGGTTGTAAAAGAATACCAAATAAAAACATATTTACAAAATGCCAGTATATAAGTTTTTTATTAAAATTGTAATTACAATAAAGAAGAAATACAAAAAATAGAAACCAATCTGTTTCAATACATAGTACATAGGACGTATATGTTCCAAACACAAATATTTTTCACAAGTTTGACAGAAGTGTCTGGCTTTTCTTTTTTTTGCCAATTACATACTCCCCAGCGAACTCCAGGGTGTCTTATTGGGGGTTCTTGTTCAGCACATATAGCACATAATTCTGGTAACCTCAATCTTATGGTTCTTGGTAAATTAGTACAATATCTTTTTGATATTCATTTATGAGTGCCATGAATAGCTTTTCGTGGTGTGTTTCAATTAAGATTATTTTTATTGCTAGTAATGAATGTGTATATTCCACATACATTTAGAATGCTATAAAAGGGAACCAATGGGCCGCTGTCTTGTAGCACGGTCACAATTATATTGATCTCATAATTTATCCACCACGGTAGTAGCGTTGGCAACTTTCGATACTTTTGCAGAATTGCTCCTTTCGTGGATCGAGTCTGACAGATTCATATACCTACTGATCTGATGAATGTACGGTTCTAGCTAAGGCAGTCGCACCACCGAACACAAACGCAAACAAAATAGGTTGGTTGTTGATGATATAGAGTTGGACAGTTGGATTGAAATTAAAGAGTATTTGCAATTGCCATTGCCTGACCTGCCTTGTGCATTCGTTTTCTCGGTATTTATTCTTCGGAACGACTCTGATTGAATTTGGATTCCATTCAACTCGCTCCTACCCCAGATTCCTTCATTTGTACCAAGTCTGGCTGGATCAACACATCACTACATGGTAGCATTCTATGTTAATATCATTTCTGGCTTATTGGTCTCTTGAATATCATCCCCATAGTACATTATACAAATGTAGCACATTTTTAATTTTTCTTGGAATATGGGAATCTAGTTTTGTGCCACTGCAGAAACCAAACATAGAAGAACCAAAAGGTTGTGGTTATTATTATGAACAAAGACTTGTTTTTTCATATAGTTCTTACAAGAGTTAATTTATTTGTCCTTAGCAAGCTCCATGCTGGTAAACCAGTTATCTGTAGTCATATTCCTATAGCTGCCATAAATGCGATGGCAAAGTTTTTCTACCACTGATTTTGCAGTTGTAACAGTTTGAAATGGGCCTTCTGGTTGCTTACTGACCTACACTTCCATGTGACTGGTGTATACTTTGGAATTAGAGAGTGCAACAATTTGTGTACCATATTTATTTGACTATTTACTGTCTCAACCCTTACTATGTGGAATCTACTCATATTACTTTTTTGAATGAAACCGTTTCATTTAAAAAAGTGAGTTTGATTGTCGTTGAATTTATCGAACAGCATTTTTATCAGAGCCAGTTTATCGAATTGAAGTTGCTCTTGTCTTGTACGAATGTCATCGAACTGAACATGTCTCATTAGGTATTATATATAGCAAGGTACAGGGTAGTGCTTTTATCTCTACAATCTTAGTCGACTGCTAACTTTGTAGAATATTATTAAACAATATGCTCAATAGATAGATGGAAGGAGAAAGGGAAGTGTCGTTTTATTTCTTAGCTACACAAAATTATAATTACCTGTCTGACATACCTTTTGCGAATAATGGAAGGTTAACCTGTGATTTGTATTTTGGCCCTTACTGTTCCATATGTGCTTCTAATAACATTTTTCAGCCTGGTGGGTACTTCTATTTATCTATTATTTTACATATTTCACATCCATTTACCATATTGACTGCTGCCTTTAAGTCGATAAATTCTTCTCCTTCATCTATCCGTCTTTCTATTATATTTCTTAGTCTATCGACGATTAAATAAAACAACAAATTTCATAAAAACACCAATTTTATTAACTAATGTGTTAAAAATCAAACATAATTACACAAAGACAGTCCACCCTATTATTACTATTTATCAATCTCTTAGCCCTGGCAAGGTGATAATGGTATTATTATCTACATAAAAAACAACATGTTTATATTATCGTTTGTTTCCATCTGGTCTAGATGTTGTTTGTTCCAAGTATACCCTAAATCATTTTTTTTGGCTATGTTGTTATCCCAGAATTATTTTGGTCTACCTCTGTCTCTCTTAACAATCACCTTTGCTTCCCATACATTTTTAACTACTCTAGTATCCTCCATTCACTGTAAATGTCCCCACCAGTTCAGTTGTCTTTCTTCGATATAATCTAGCATGGTTTTTATTTCCAGCTCCTCTCTTATATCTACATTCTTTATCCCTTTCCTGGTTACCAGTGCTGTCAATTGCTGTTCCTAAGTATTTAAAGTGTGTAACTTGTTCAATTATACTCGTTAATTCTTATATTCAAATTTTCTTGATTTTTTGCTATCATTATTATTTTCATTTCATTTGCATTTATTTTCATTCCATTCAATTTTAGAGTCTTTAATTATTCCATATGTCAATGTTTTTTTGGAGACCGTTCTCTGTATTTGCCATTATAACTAGATCGTCAGCAAATGCACATTCACGTATCTTAAGTAGTCTAAGTTGCTTCATACCTACAGTAAGCCTCTGTGTGTCGGTTTTGGTTTGCTTTATTATGTGGTCCATGAAAATATTGAATAAAGTTGGGCTTACAGCTCCACCTTGCCTTAATCCCTATTTTGTCTCAAATGTTTCAGATGCTTGGTTATATAGTTTATGTTTTTTCTGTAAATACTTTTTATTATTCCTATTAGTTTTTTTATCAACATTTCTTGCTTCTAGTATGTCCCATATTTTCTTTCTACAAACTCTGTCAAAAGCTTTCTCTAATTCTATAAATGTTAAGTATGTCTTTGTTTTCCTATTTTGTGTTTTTTCTATGATTTGCTTAATTGTGAATATGTGGTAGTTTACACTTCTTCTATATGCATCTTTAATTTATTATCAATAATTTTTTCATACACCTTCAGGGCTGAATTCAGCAACATTATCCTCCTGTAATTGCTGCACTCTCTAACATATCCTGTTTTATGTATCTGTAAAAGTGTTCCTGTCTGCCAATCTACTGGTATTTTTTCTTCAGACCATGATTTATTACAAACATCTAGGAGTAATTCTGTTCCTTTTTCTCTCTAATTTTTTATCATTTATGTACTTAGTTTATCGTGACCTGCAGCTTTTCAATTTTTTAATATCTGTATCGCTTCTGTGATGTCCTTCAACTCTCGTTCTTTGATTCTTATTTACAATCTCCGTGTTTTCTATTGGTTCTTCATCAGTAGTGATATCTAGTCGTTTTTTAAAATATTCCTTCCATCTGTCCACTATTTCAATGTCATGTGTTAATATTTCTCCTTTTTGGTCTGTAACTGTTGATGCACTTAATATTTTATTACTTCTAATTTTTTTTATCATTCTGTAGAATAGTTTTTGATTGTCCTTGATGTTTTCTTCCAATTTTTTACCAAAAAGTTTCCAGTTCTTCTGTTTTTCTTCTTTTAGTACATTTTTGACAATTTGTCTTTGTTTTTTATATTCTTGGTAATTATATTCCCTTCTTTTTTCTAAATATTCATTCCATTTCTTTTTAAATTTAATTTTATGACTAATTTCTTGATTCCACCATGACGTTTGCCAATTCTTCTCATCTCTTTGTATTGTAGGTCAAAGTTTGTTTCTATTTTCCTCAATATCGTAGAAACTTAAACATTACTTTTTCATCTTCATTTCCCTCATCTGGTACGCCTTTTATTATTAAATTTTTCTTCCTTATCTCTCTTTTCAATGATTCAATTCTCTTTTCTTTTCTTTCTACTTTTTTTTTCAATTGTATATTCTCTTCTCTATTTAATTTTGCTTCTAAGGAAATATTTTCCAATTTTTCATCCAAATCTTTTAATTTATTCTCAATGCAATGAAACATTTCTTCTATTTTTTCTATCTTGCACAGCGATAAAGGTTGTCACCTGGCTGTACACCTCGGAGGATCGACCTTTCTTTGTACCATATGTTTTGTGTATACTTGGAATTATTCTACAGTTTGGCAACAGTGTTAACTATTTAATCGCAAATTCAGTTTCTTTTTTTGGTTGTATCAGTAATTACTTTTGTATATTCAACAAATCAGTATATTTATGTTCAATATAAGTTAATATTCCCCTGATATCTGCAATTTTCTGTTAATCACTTATTACAAATGTTTAATGTCTCTACTTATTCACTTTCTGTATTTTATTTCACACAACAACTCTCGAAATTTCGGGTGTAATTGTAGGTGTAAAATAAAACACGTCTTCTTACTCAAAGGTCGCAAGACATATAACTATACTTTTCACATTGAGTCTAGTCTCCTTTCTTCTATATAGGTATTATTAAATTATATTCCTATTCTCTCGGTATTATTTGCCTTTTCCATGTCTCTTTGGATATCTCCGTATCCATTCTTTTCCTGTTTCACACAGCGATTTAATCTTTTCAGGTGCTATATCATCCTCTCAGCTTGCTTTTTGTACCTCACCTTGAATTATCCATTATGCTTATTGTTTAAAGTCGATAAAAAGTCAAACCTATCGTAAAAAATATTCCATCTAATGTGAAACCCGACAAACTCATCAAGAGGAGAGTATTTGTGAATATGAAGACAGTGTTCAATTGAAATATGTTCCTGCAGGATATATTAACAGCGGTGAAGTGAATTTCTCAATTTTATCTTTGTATCACGTTTATATAGAAAATTGAAGGTAGAACAAGCACACTCTCATAAAAGGTTGGATACATGTATAAGAATATAACATTTTGGCATTTTCATTCACTGCAATCTCTCTGTTAACATATCATTGTGACAATAAAAGAGCAAATTAAGTAATTTGAAGAACACAAAATTGACATGATCATTTCTGTTAATGACATATCTCATTTGTTAGCAAAATATTTCCAAATATGTTGTTACAAAGCATATGGAATTTCCAGAGAATTACTGAACACATTTTCGAAGTTTATTATGACAAGAAAGTTATATAAACGAATATACAGATGACACATACTTCTTTTTAGTTTCCGTCCAAGTTTTTCCTTTCTGTTGTAATATTTCCCCATCTCAAGTCTTTCTAGGGTCTACCTCTTTCTTTATACTTTTGAATTTTAGCAATTATCACACTTAACAAGTAAAAATCAATCTTTATTAATAAGTTACTAAAAGATGATGGATTGTAATTAAATTTGATACATACATTTTTTTCAGTTGATTCGATGTATGTTTCATCTTCTTATTTTGATTGAATCAATTTTAATGTAGAATAAAACACAATGTTTCCCTATTTAATCCTTTGCTATTTTGCATGTAATCTAACGAGCTTATTTTCTACTTAATAATATTTACTGAATGTAGAACATTATTAAAAGTATTACTTTTCCGCCCAACCTTTCTATATGCGAGAAAAGTATTGGTTTACCCCAAAAAAAGTTGGAATTTTGAAAATTTTTTTTGAGTTATTTTTAAGTTTTCCATCAACAACAACACGAAAAAACGGTTTTTAGAAAAAAAAATCCTGTGTGTATGTCGTCGTCGTTGTCGTCGGCCACTTTTCCTTACATGTCTTGTTAGCTGGATACAGTCTCCGGAGTGCAATAAGTCAGCAATTTTATGATTGAATATTGTTAAGGACATGTCACAGATGATCCCTATTGATTTTCAGCTCACCAGAGCCAGTACAACGGGTGCTATGGTACTTGAAGTACGATATTTTGTCATTTTTTGAGAAATATCAGTTTGTTAGCAAGATACAGCCTCCGGTGTTCAACAAGTCACCAATTTTATGATTGAATATTATTCAGGGCATCTCACAGATGAACCCTATTGATTTTCAGCTGACCAGAGCCAATACAACAGGTGTTACAGTACTTTAAGTACGATATTTTTGTCTTTTTTGGAGAAGTTTCAGTTTGTTAGCACGATACAGCCTCCAGAGTATATACAAGTGACCAATTTTATGATGGGATATTATTAAGGGCGTCTTAAAGGTGAACTCTATTGATATTCAGCCTCCAGAGAGTATACGATTGATCAATTTTATGATTGAATATTATTCAAGGTGTCTCACAGATGTACCCTATTGATTTTCAGTTGACTGGAGCGAGTACAGCGGGTCCTATAAATCCAGATATACTGCATTTTTGGTTATTTTTGGAGAAATTTCGGTTTGTTAGCACGATACATCGCCCGAAGTGTATACAAGTAACAATTTTATGATAGAATATTGTTCAGGGCCACAGATGCGGAAAAGTTAGTTTTAATCTTTAAAACCGTTTATTTTTGGATACACTTAAGAAAAATAAAACAATTTCATGTTGCAACAGCCTTAAAAGACCAGATAATTTTATATTATTTTCTATATTGCAAGTAATAGATTGGAACCGTAGGAAGTTTTCATAAGAAATAAACAATATAAAATTTAATTTTAATAATGATTATTTTTTGACGTTTCTTGAAACCAATAGAAATTTTCAATTTCTGTAATTGATATAAACTCTAGCCAATCAAAACATTATTATAGTGGGAATAATCTTCATACATTATTACAATATATACATTATTTTTATTGAATGACAACGTATTTTCTTGATCTGACTTGGCTGTCATAAATTTTCAAGAAATTCGTAAAATGAATCGGAAACATTTTAGTGAATCATCAGTCGATTAAATACGTAATATAATCATTGAAAGCGGATGTAAGAATACCATAATAAGCAGCGGATCGATTTAGAAACAATTTCAATTTCGTGAGAAGAGGGATTATAAGTTAAAAGAAAATATGTCAACAACAAAACTAGCCGTTATTTTGAAGGACCAATGTGGAGAAACAGAATGGAGAAGACTATAAAGAAGCTGTGATCACGACAATGTGGAATGAAACCGCTAAATTAATGCAAGATATGTACTATGACAAATTTAATAGAATATTCGATCCATTCAATGATTTTCAATTCAAATCCACTAGAGTTGCTGAAAACAACAAGTTATTACAAAAAGAGCCCAAAAAGAGGAGGAAACAAAGTTCTGCAAGTTTGACCAAAGAAGAAATCTTGAACATTGATCATTGATTTCACCCCTCTTCATTCCATACTCTAAGTTTGACGCACTCTACTTCTGAATCGCATTATTGTGGTGCACTCCTGATTTTTTTTCTTCATAGATTGAATCTTTGTCAGTACTTTGCTAGAAAATTGAATCAATGTTCTCATTATTTTGGTCTCTGCGATTTTTTATATGAAGGCATCTTTTCTTTCAATTTAAATCCTCTTCTAAAATTTGAAACATTCATCTTATGGACAAATGGACAACACCAGTCGATTTGTCATATCAAAGAACCCCATTCCTCATAATTTCAGTATTTTTTGAGAGAAAAAATATTTTTCGACAAATATTGCATTTTTGCAATTCTCCAAAAATACATTTTAGGCCTATCTTTCTCTCGAAACATGCTCAATTAGATGAATGACGAGTACTCAGTGTGTATTTTATATACACAGTGAATAGGGGCAGTTTTATGTTAAAACCGCGTGAGCTGTAGTAACCAGCAACACAAACATGAACGGAAAACAAAACCAGTACAAATTAATTAGGAGGCATAAATGTAAACGGGTCATTTTATACAAAAATGTTTGAAATAAAAATTGTTTATTTTGACCTGCTGAATAATGTTATTCATGTACACTTGATCCGAAAAAGAACCCCCAACAGAGATATTAGCATTTTTAATTTTCTTTCCCTCCACTCCCTGTGGATGAATTTTTACCTAAAGTGTTTCAACTCTTTCTTTTATTCTTAAGAATATATTTAGGTCCAACGGTTTAACCGAAAATTAGCTCATAGACAGACAAACGTCATCAAGATAACACTTCTGTAATGTGGGTGGTAAGAATGTTAAAAAGTATGAAAACAAAAATAACATCTTTATTTTTTTGGACTCCGTTTTATACAGTTCTTTTTTAGCCAATCTTTTCAACTCCTGTCTTTAAATTTCTTTCACTGAGTAACTCGATTTTTTTGGCTTCGTTTTTAGTTTGTTCTTGGATATATTCAATAATTCCCCAAATTGATATTGGCACAAAAAAGGATAAAGCATGGTTAAAAATAGGTGGAGTACCATAAGTAGCAATATTTTTCGCCCATTTAGTAAAAATTTGCCAAAAAAGTTGTCAAAAACATTGAAAATGGGTTTTGAATGTGAGAAATAGAATAGCATAGACCGCTTTTCAATAGAGTAATTATTTAACTCAAAATTTTGGATAAAACTGCTAGTTGAAGATCAATAGGCGGACCCTGAAAAAGATACGGTCAAAGCAGATTTATCTAGGATTGGAGTCCAGCAGTGGGAAATGGAAGCACAAGATTATAGGAGGTAAAGGGCGATAGTAGATGCTACTAAGATTCACCCGGAGTTGTAGGCACTGGAAAGAAAAAAAAATCCTGAATTGGAAGTTTGAAAATTGCATGATTAAAAAGAATCTTAGAAAATAATATATCTCTTAGTATGTCCTGTCCATTTAAGGCGATGATCAATTAATGAAATTGACTGTCTCGACCCTTACTTCGTGGAATATGCTCATATTAGTGTTTTTAAATGAAACTCAAGGTCTCTAGTTAATTCCACAATATAATACAAGTTATTGAAAATTCTAAAATGATATTGATTTATCAAAACAATTGTCAATTTTTTAGAATTTTCAATAACTTGTATTATATTGTGGAATTAACTAGAGACCTTGAGTTTCATTTAAAAACACTACGATGAACAATTGTTTAAATTCGGGTTTGTACCTAATATGTCAATCAATATTTACTTTCGCCAGGCTGTACATTTTTTTTCAGTATTTTCCTTTTCATTCCATTTCATGTGTAAGGATGTTTCGTAGCTAAGAACTTTTACACAGTTTTTAAACCTAAAGCTTAAAGCTGTTTGAATGTAAAAAATATTCGAGATATCTGGTATATATTTTTTGTGGGCACTGTTGAAGCGGAACATATCAAGGGATCCATTTCATTCTTTATAACTTTGAAAGGAATTCCTCAAAAAACTGATAAATGTGTGTATTCATATATTACATATTAAATTTATATTTTTTTTTCAGGCATTGAAGAAAGACCTAGCTCAATCTCGCGATGAGACTAAGGAAACTGCCATGGATAAAATTCACAGGGAAAACGTCCGTCAAGGAAGAGACAAATACAAGACACTCCGTGAAATCCGCAAGGGCAACACTAAGCGTAGAGTTGATCAATTCGAAAATATGTAAATCTTTTTTACTTAACCAGCATTAATCAAACCAATTTTAGGGAGTCCTACTTTTAAACAAAAAATCAATATTATTTCAAATGCTCAACGCGAGATGATCATTGTTCAAAATACTGTTTTAAAAAAATTATTTTTAAGTTTTTTTTCGGTTCAGTCTTTACTTACTTATAAGCTAAGTATTATTCAATCCTTATATTTTTTTTGATATGTATTACGAGCCCTATTGGCTCTGTTAAGTGGCCTTAGAATTTTACTACTTTTTATTTTCTGCTTTGTTAGACTATTTTGCTTTTTATATATACTTATAATATATTTAACAGTGTTGTACGAAATCGATTTTCCATTGTTTTGTGATAACTAACAAAAAATGTTTTTGGGTCAATTTGATCGAATCGGTTCCTCAACGGATCCGAACTGAACTGAAAGGAAAAAAATTACACTCCAGATCTGCAATATGTACGTCGTCCGGTCAACGGGTACAATCTAATGAAAACTTATAGAAACCTTATTAAAATTTTCATCTCACGGTATATGTTGACATTTACTATTTTTATATAAATACAAATATTTTTTTATATATATAATATATAGGAGGAACATCTATATATTTTCCTTAGATCACTATTTCAAATACCCGACTCTGGGCATTATTTTTATTCAAAATTTTCTTAATTAAAGGACGCATTCCAATTTTTTATGAGTAGTTTTGCTGTTTTAATGTTAGTGTGCCATTCGGTGATCAAAACAATTAAAAAACCCACTTTATCCTTGTCTGTCGACAAAAATCATGATACAATTCTCATTATTTCCAAAATTAGTATTTTAATATCAACATTTATTTTTATATCTACTTTGAATCAAACCAACAAATTGTATGTCGCAATACATTCTAATTTTACACTGTCTTGGCCTGGTGCTTCCTGAAAATTATTGAGCAACAGTCTGTATAATATCCTTTTTGAAATAGAATTACATAACACGTTCACTGCCAACTCCGTCTATAAGACCTAAAACACCTGAATGCATAATCTTACCACGCCATCCGAGTTCTTTTACATTGGTTTAACGGTAGTAATAGAGTTGGATCTTGGGGATAGTTGGAACATATCAGTTTTTAAAAAAAAATGGTCGAATATATTTTTTTGCGTGTTTTATTTCTGAATATTGTGTTTTAAAAAAGTAGGAATATTTTTCTTAAAATAAAGCTTTATTTTTGCAAAATTCCTAAACAAAAACCAATAATTCACATAATATAACACAATAACTAAGGAGTTTTATATCTATGAACCTTATTGAAGCATTCCAATCAAAAAACGATTGATCATTGCAACCTTTACAATAAAAACCTAAATTTTTTGCTTCTTTTTTCCTCCACATTGGGTTTTAGTTTTTTCATGGAATTATGTCAGATAGGGACTGTGTGAAGATTTGTGGCATATAAGTTAAGCTCTAATAAGGGGTGAGACAGTAGATCTTTTTAGGTCACATTGCATATACAAATTTTAATCATAATATATTTCTAGGTTTTCTTTTCATTTCGTGCTTTTGGTTCTTAGAGTCACTTCTGCATTGGGTTTTACTAAAGCATCTTGTACTTCACATAACTTGTACGTAGTTTTTCTAAATTCAAGCAAAGAAATTGAGGCTTCCACAGTTACGTTATACATAATCTATGCGTTGTTAAACATTCAGGGTAATTTCCACAATGGTATTACTTGAAGGTTCCACAAACATTTATCTGATAAATTGTCATGTGATCAGAGACATCAACAGAAAAATTTCCTGCAATATATGCTACATTAAGCTTCGTTATAATTTTTTTGCCTGCAGTCTGTTGTTTGTGATATTATTGTGACACCATACTCATTTTTCAGAGTTGCTTTCTCTCTTTTTGTAATATTTCTTGTCAGTTTTTTTAAACAGTTCCTATCAAATTCGTCAATCTTTTTTATTTTTTCAGATTCTATTTTCATATGGCTTTAGCGATATAATTACAAATAATGTTTGGCAGTGAAGAACGTGTTTAAATTATTTTGAGACAAATCAAAACCAACTACCGTTTCTGTGTTTTCATTCTCGATCAATCAATCAAATTAAAATCTGTTTCGACCCTTACTCTATGAAACTAACAGTTTCTAGATAATTTCACAATATATTGAAAAAAATGTTAAAAATTAATATCGAAACAATTGTCAATTTCTTAGAATTTTTAACATTTATTCAATATTTTGTGGAATTATTTAGAAACTGTTAAAAAAAGTGAATTAAAATATTTTATTATTAAAAAATATATATATTATTAAATTTTGAGGCTAGAAACACTCTAATTTTTCTTCTATAGATAGTTGCTCAATATCTACTTAATTCGTGTAAATAACAATTTTTTTTGTTTTCAAATTTGCCATGCAATTCTAACTTGCTTGCAAGTCTGAGAATTTGTATATATAAAAGAAAATGTATACCACGTTGCCTTTTTGTAGAGTAGATAATTTTGGAAGATATTTTACACGTAGCATTGTAAGTAACGATAAAAATATTATGGTTAAGGAGATCGCATTTTTTTTTCTACAAATGGGGAACGAACATAGCGTTTGGAATTCTAAAATATCAAGAGGCCGAAATTATAATAAAGAATATTTTCTAGTACTACTTAATTGAATGGTTGCATTCGAAATTTTATACACTTTGATGTTTTTTTACTGTTAACATTTTTGTCATATTGTCAATGACCATTTGTATATTACATTTAAAACTACCGTAGTTCTCTAATATTTCTATTCTAGTATCATCAGTTATGTATTTCTAAGGGTAAATATTAATTATTTGGAAATTTTCGAGTTTTATTTTCAATTACTCCACAATGTATTGTCGTCCTAGCCGTTGTTTACATTGCCCAGCGAACGTGTGACATTCTCTAGAAATGTCAATGCTTGGCCTTGCCGATGATACAAATAGCGCAACTTTATCAGTACAGTGTCGAGATAAATTACTTTCCACATAAATAGTGTTAAGGTAAGTAATATTATGTATGTGTCTGGAGAAATTTATCACAATTGAAATTTGGTAAAACTGTTCTATGTGGAATATTGCATTTTTTATTGATACTTTAATAATTCATGGTTTATCCACTATAAGTTCCAAAAATTAAGTTTCCCAGCCATTTAAGATTATTTACACAAAAACATGAGGATTATAATCTCACATTCAGTTTTTGACCTCATCAATAATTTTCATTCCATATCTTAACATACCAATCGGCGCTACAGCCCAGCCTCTTCCACGATTTGCTTCCATACAATGCGCTCCTTGACCTTGGTATTCCAGCCGTCTTCAAATCACCCCTCACTTAGTCCTGCCATCTAATCCGCGCACTTCCTCTTTTCCTGGTAGCATAAATCTGAAAATGGCACAAAACAACGAAGTCTGAGGTTTTCTAAGTTTTACAATGTCTTCACCGTTCAGTATCTGCCAGTTTGCTTCATCAATTCTAATTGCTCCATATATTCTGATAATCTTGCATTTGAATCTTATGATCTTCTCATGATCAAATTGAGTGTCCAGATTTCACTCCCCTTATCTCCCTTCGAATTGTTTGCTTTATAGGAGTTTGGAATGGCGAAATAAGCACGGTTACCCCTCTTCAGTCATTCACTAATAGTGTCAATTGTTTTTCCCTCGCTGTTGATCACCTTCTCCAAGGTAGGTGAATTTAGTCACTCCTTTGAAAACTACATTATCTATTTCTAGTTCCTGAACTGTTTTTTGATTTTCTGTGGCTGATATTTTCATATCGACTTCTTTTGATTGACAGGTTCCTTCCTTATTTTGGAATACTTCGATCGGCTAGACTTCACTTTAAGGAAATGCCCCATAGAGGGCCAACATGGTATCAGTCGATAGGAGATGACGAACTAGATCCGGAGACAACTAGGACAAAAGTTAAGCCCACTTTTATCTGACCTTTTTTTTTTAATTTTTATTTTGAGTCCACGTTCGGCCTCCGAACGTGAAGGTATTATTTTTCGTTCGAGTGCTCATTAACGTTATCAACAAAAGTGATTAGTTTTTTTGGGTCAAATATTTGCTGGCCCATATTGGTATGTGTCTATTTACACTAATTACACTGTTTGATACTTAAAATTAATTCTTCTATAGGCCAGTTGCTTGGTCTACATGGTTTATTAAATATTTCGGCATCCAAAATATTTTAACATGTCAACTCAACCCACTGCACGAAATTTGACTGCTGTTACTAAATCAAATTCAAGAAAATCAACTTTGATACCTATAACATGTACTAGTAGAAATCAAGATATCATAATAAATGCGCTTTCGGATACAGTTCTCTTCGATTACATCAAGCCAATAGGAAATTGCGATACCAAAAGAAATCACTCATGCTTCCTGTATGTCTAATCAACGTATTTCCATCTTTCTCGCTTCTACTTTAGTCGTTAATAACCTCCTTAAAACTGTTAAAGAAGAAGTCGTCCCCATACGCAAACTTATCAACCCCTCTAAAAGATTACTAATATCTAACGTATGTCTCTCAATTCCTAATCAACTCATCTAACAGGCTCTAAAAAACGATCTCGGACTTGCATTCCCCATCACCAATATCCGTACTGACTGACTCACCTGAAGAAGATTATTCCCATATTCTAAGCTTTCGTCGGTCCATCTATGTCATAACCAGACAAAGATAACTTTGAAATAGAAACCTCTGTTTTAATACTTTTCGAAAATACTGCTTGCCGGATCTTCGTTCCGTGGTTAATTTGGAGTGTTTTCTCTGCAAACAAGCTGGACATACTGCTGATACCTGCCAAAATCCTCTTGACACTTCCTCCCTCTCCAGAACTACCACTATCCAGAACGATTCTACCGATACTATTTCTAATGATCCTACTTCCACTGATCCCACTTTCTCTACTACCACTGTCCCATATCCTCCACTGACAATCATTCTGCCAACACACTCCCTCCTTTAAGACCAACCTACTCGTAGTATTTCTGGTCTCAAACGACTTCATTCTACTGACTCTAGCCTCGAATCAGCCCCTGTAATTATCACGTCTGTTCCTCTCACAGTCAGCCAAGACAAAACTGATTCACTAACTGACAACGCCTTTCCTGTCCCCAAAAAGAAAAAAAGAGTCGAAGACTCTAACAACAACTATCAGCTCAATCATTGAAAATTTAAGAAAAACAGACCCTACATCTTTCTCAATTACTTCAGAACAATTAATAGCATTTCTGGAAAATTCTTTCGGAAGCAACGATCCATTAGCTGAAGCTTACCAATTTACTTCAAACATTAAATCCCATCTTGCAGATCTTCGTCAAATATATCATGCCATCTCTGATAGTTCACTCAAACGATGCAGTCGATTCTGCTAGCCTTAAATCTTTTAGCTCTAATGATAGTGACTGTAATTGTGACTATGCCGACCTCTATTGATATTACTAATACATTCACGATAATCAGTGAAATTGCGATGGATACTATCCTCGCCTTGAACGTCTTCAACAACTTATTTCCCTCTACCACCCGGATTTCCTATGTCCCCAGGAAACTAATTTTACATCTTCCAATATCCCTACACCAAAGGACTTCGAAGAATATCATTACCATTATATCAGAGCCAGTGGTGGAGTATCCATATTTGTATCCAAAGATCTTTACTCAACTCATCTGCCCATTACTACTAATCTTGAAGCGATTGCCATAACGAGCCTATTGTCCCCAAAAATTATCCATATGCTCCATATACAATCTCCCGACCACAAACTAAATGAAGAAGAGCTATTTGACTTGGTTTACGATCTCACCCAGCCCTTTGTACTTGTAGGTGACTTCAACGCCCTCAACAGTATGTGGGGCTCCTTACGCACATTTGGACGCGGTAAAGTTATTGAGAATACACTAAATTGTACTAATTTATGCCTCCTCAATACTTAAATATCGCTTCTGGTACCTTTCCTGCCATTGATCTAAGCATTTGTGATTCCAAAACTTATCCTAACTTAACCTGGCAAACTGCTAATGATCTATGTGATAGCAATCGTTACCCCATAATTATACGTGACAACTCAAATGAACAAGATCAAGTGAGAAGTTATTGGCGCCTCAAGAAAGTGAAATGGCCAGAGTTCTCAAGTAGGCTGAATCTCTCCTGGATTAATTACTTGCCACCAATGATATTCATGATTCTATTAATCTTTTCACGGATGCCATCATTACAGCAGCATTCACTCACATTGGCAAAACCACCCATATCCCCCGTCACAAAATCGTTCCTTGGTGGAACTCTCAATGCGAACAAGCAGTGTGACTATCCATAACTGCCCTCAACTTTTTCCGCAAACACAAAAGTCCCGAAAACCTAGTTAAATTTAAAAGACTTGAAGCAAAATCCAAATATGTAATTAAACAAAACAAAAAAACTCTTGGTATAATTACGTAATAACCTAGGATAATAATTCAAACCCCTCCCAAAAAAATTCAACAGGTCCAAGGTCAGAAAACTAACACCAAAATTCCCCACCTTTTTTATAATGGCACTTCCTCCAGCAACAGCCAAACTATTTCTAACATCTTTGCTGATAAATTTGATGAAAACTTTCAAAACCAACTTAAGCCCCTCTTTACAAAAATTCCTCATGAATCTGCTTACCCAACTCATCCAACCCCTCTAATCCAGTTTCCTCTTTAATAACCAGAATACCTCACATTCTTAGCTCCCCACCACCCAATCCGCGCATACATACCATTCCCCTCCTTCAAAAATTAATATCTGACACTCAATTATCCCTAACCAGCTCTATCCTCATCCCACATAACTCACCTTGGACCAGAACACAGCCAAGATTTAACACCTCACTCACCATGTTCAGCAAGAAAGAAACCAGTCACGAACTCCTAAAGAAATCATAATCTCGAAGAAATACGACCGTATCCTCTTCACTGACGCCTCATTTAACGAGACTGGTGTCGGATGTGCTATTACCACTACGCAAACAGCCGTGGAGTCCTACCGAATCCCAACCTCTTGTAGCGTTCACACCGGTAAACTATTCGCCATTTTACAAGCCTTCAATCTCTGTGTAATCCCAAATCAACAAGTTGCTATTTGTACCGACTTTCTCTCATCTATTCAATCCATCAACAATTTATTCACAAATCATCCCCTCGTTCAACGCATCCACGACACATATCAAACCCTTATTTCTCATGATGTAACTATCACTTGGATTCTCTCACACATTGGTATAACTGGTAATGAAAACGCCGATCTTCTTGCTAAAGAAGCTGTCTCATCCACCACTACACCTATAACTCTGCAAATTTCTCGAGACCTAAAATTTGCCATGAAAAAACTTATACGTAAGAAATGGCTAAACCACTGAAACCATTCCGCAACATTCTTAAGGAAAATACATCCGAATATTGAACAGTTTGACATCCCCGATCTGCTGAGAAACGAAGACACAAGAAGACTGTGTATTGGGTCACATCCGACTTACTTATAGCCACCTTATGACCTCTTCCCCCCAGCTAAACTGCCAACCTCTACTTGTCATTCAACACATTCCCATAGACTGCCTCTACTACACCGAAAGACGTCAGCTGCTTGGAATGAAAATCGACATTAAGGATATCCTCACTAGTACACATCAAATCACCATAGCCATCCAGTTTCTAAAAGAAGATAAATTACTGAGTAAAATTTAAAGACCTACTCTACTGTTCATTATTATTTGTAATTCATTTCACATTATATATTTATATTGTAAATTACTGTACCTTGTGCTAATGGCCATAGTTGTTTTAAGTACGTTAAATTGAATTAAAAAAAGTATCAATTGAAAAATGCAACATACAATACAAAACAGGGGAAAAAAATCTTAACAGTTTTACGAGGAACAGAGGAAGTTTGTAATTTGAAATACAGCGCCAGCTATACTAGCTGCACCCTACCACTTTTTCATTATCTAGATACTTATTACTTAAGTACAGTAAAAACGCAGAATCTTTTCCGACATGTGACTCATCGTCATCAACCATATGCATCTGAATCAAAACATTATGACAAAGGCTTGTATTGAGTTTCCTTCTTTTTCTGTTATTAGAAGACAGTACCAACATAGTATGTGTTGAATACTATCGTCAACTAAGTCATGTGTCAGAAAAGCTTCAGCGTTTAGACTTTAGCTTGGTGCCGAGCATATGCGAAAAATTTATAACTGGTGCCATACAGCGGAAATTGTCGGAACTAACGAATATAGTGTGCTTCTTAAGTAAATAAGATACACTTTTTATATGGCATAAATGATTACCAACCAAGGGTGGTAAGACTTATGTCGTCAAGCGCAATCGATACCCTTTTGGTAATTGTTACTTATGTCCTTCAGCACAGAGTCAAAATGGGTTGTTTACAATATGGGAAGGAGAAAAAAAGTAATTTACACATTGACTGCCATGTATATCAAAACTGATACACGCCTGTTGGGTCCACTACGCTTCCCTGTATCATTTTGAATACACATGGTCGTATGTATGCTACCAGATTTTTTGCAATAAAAACAAAAAGAAGATAAGTAGGCGTAAATTTAATGATATATTTTATGTCTGACAAATTATTAATTATTGAAGCATATTTGCATTTCCCTTTTACTTTTCCGTCAACCTATCTAATATGCGAGAAAAGTATTGGTTTACCCACAAAAAAGTTGGAAATTTGAAATTGTTTTTTGAATTATTTTTACGTTATCCATCAACAACAACACGAAAAAACGGTTTTTAGAAAAAAAATCCTGTGTGTATGTCGTCGGCCACTTTTCCTTGAAAGTCTTGTTAGCACGATACAGCCTCCGGAGTGCAATAAGTCACCAATTTTATGATCGAATATTGTTAAGGACATTTCACAGATGAACCCTATTGATTTTCAGCTCACCAGAGCCAGTACAACGGGTGCTATGGTACTTGAAGTACGACATTTTGTCGTTTTTCGAGAAATTTCAGTTTGTTAGCACGATACAGCCTCCGGAGTTCAACAAGTCACCAATTTTATGATCGAATATTATTCAGGGCATCTCACTGATGAACCCTATTGATTTTCAGCTCACCAGAGCCAATACAACCGGTGCTACAGTACTTTAAGTACGATATTTTTGTCATTTTTGGAGAAGTTTCAGTTTGTTAGCACGATACAGCCTCCGGAGTATATACAAGTGATGAATTTTATGATTGGATATTATTCAGAGCGTCTTAAAGATGAACCCTATTGATATTGAGCTCACTAAAGCCAGTACAACGGGTGCTGTGGTACTTGAAGTACGACATTTTTGTCATTTTTTGAGAATTTTCAGTTTGTTAGCACGATACAGCCTCCAGAGAGTATACGATTGATCAACTTTATGAATAAGTATTGTTCAAGGTGTTTCACAGATGTACCCTATTGATTTTCAGTTGACTAGAGCAAGTACAGCGGGTCCTATAAAACTAGAAATACTGAATTTTTGGTTATTTTTGGAGAAATTTCGGTTTGTTAGCACGATACATCCCCCGAAGTGTATACAAGTAACAATTTTATGATAGAATATTGTTCAGGGCCACAGATGCGGAAAAGTTAGTTTTAATCTTTAAAACCGTATATTTTCATATTAGTTGAAATTTTCTATTAAAAATAGCGCTAAAGCAATCAATAATTTGGTCACTGCCACAAAATATATTAAATTGACCCCTACTTATCTTCATTTTTATTGCATAAAATCTGGTCGAACGAAATTTTTTATGTATTATATAAAATGATACAGTGGCGTACTGGACCCAGCAAGTGTGTATCAGTTTTGATACACTTGGCAGTCAACGTGTTAAATAGTTATGATCCAAAAATATCTCACCGATTTGGTGATTGACAAAAACGCATAAGAATGGTCCAAGTTTCTTTATATTAATGTCTATTTTACATAAATATTTCAATGAAGAACACCTAACTTTTTAAAACTTAAATTATATCATTAAAACCATTGTCCAATACCGTAAGCACTACTGAAAAAAAAACATATTAATAAAAATAGTCCTACAAATTAACGATTGAGATCTTAAAAACAATGTTATGTATTAAGTTTTAAGTACCTAACGTAAAATCTGAGAAATACAAGAAATACAATACAAATCGTTGTACTTTCATAACATTTTTTTAAACAATTATTTAAGGACAAAACTAAACACTAAAATATCTTTTCGGAATCAGAAAAATTAACCAGCACTAATATTCTATTAATTTTGCTAAAGTAATAGTATAAAATTGATTTTTTTATTCCCCTCTATACTTTATGAAATGAACAAATTTTGTGCGTTTGGTCAATAATTAATTGTTCATCTAAAGCATATTTTAGCGTTCAAAATAGTTCATGTTGCTCTCTGAGTATGTGACGAAGCAGAGGTATCTTGGACCTCCATTCCAAAATGGCATACATCAGATTTTACTAGAAATCTATATACAAAGTTCACAATTCTTAAATCCATTACTGGATTTGAATAAATATTGCTATATTTATAGAAAAAATCTAAATCTTATGTTAGAGGACTGGCCGCGTTGTAAAATTCAGTAGAAAACATAAAGAATCTGTTTAAAATATCCGTAGACGCAAATACTGATTGTTTAATTCATTTTTCGTAGGTATATAAATATTTTCAACTGTTGTAAAGGGAATTTATATTTTTCTTCCTATCTATCTTCCTTTTTTGATTATAAAATATGGGACATCAATCTAACCCAATACAAATAATCAGAACATGGTAGGAAGTGGTGTACAATGACTGTGGATAATTTTAATATTGCTGATGCCAAAACAAGAATTATCCTACATAAGAAATTACGACAAAGAATGATATTTATTTTTGTTGTTTGTTCTTTTCAAAACGCAAGTGAAAAAATTTATTTTCTATTCCGTCATAAAACGTTTTTGCAATGCTGAAATAATTATATACTTTAGAATCATTAAATTTGCAAAAACAATGTCTATATAAAAAATTAATTTACTGAGTAAAAAGTTTTCTGAAATACAGTTTAAATAATTTAACGAACAAGGTACAAAAAGAGAATTTACAGTTTAAAAATCATAAAACAGAAAAAATTATTGTTTTGTCCCGAGAAGATTGTCACAAATTAAAATACTGCTAATGAATCAATCATAACTACAGTAATCGTGAATTAGAAAAAACAAAAATAAAGACTAGGAAGAAAATCAGACTGTTCCAGTTAATGCCCATCGATATCTCCAATAAAACATAATTATTGAGAGTAGGAATGGTGGTTTAGGTGAGTATTTTTATGAAATATTTATCAGTCGCCAAAGCGACAACAATAACAACAAATAAAATAAATATGGTAAATATTTTTTTTGTCTTATTGGTAGTCACTTTTTACTGTTGTACTTGCCAAATGTTTTTAATTTAAGTTCAATGGGTACAGCATGTTTATAAAAGCAAAGCAAGCCGAGGTAGATTTTTTGATACACATATTTAAATATTTTTTTGATTATTTTGAGATAAAATGTATTTTTTAAATGCAATATCAAATTTTTATATTGAACTAAGTTGATGCGTTCGTCAGACAATAATAATTGTTCATTCAAAGCATGGTATTATAAGTATACATAGGGCAAGAAACGATTACATAAAATTTATAATATTAACACTGAAGATCATAAGTAACGACAGAGATTAAAAAATGAAGTAACCAGATCATGATGTATGTACGATAGACAATTTCAATAATGATGGAATTAAAAAAAATAACATATAAATAAGGTTAATAGAATATGAGAAGTCAAGAGCTCTGGAGCAAATCAATAGATGTCGATATATGAAGAAAAAGGGAGTTAATACACAACTACATCTGATTTCAACTTGAGAAAAAGCTTAGTCCTTATAAATAAACTGATTTATGATGTTACATGAAAGTTTTTCTTATGACTGTATAGGCTACAGCTAAAGCCTAAAACTGAGGTTTGTCATTAAACAAAATAAAATTCTAACATTAAATATGATGAAAATGATTATACAACTCATTAATTTCCTATAATTATTGATGCTTAGCTGGCAGTAATAATTTGACTAATAAATGGAAATCAATCGTGCTGTCATTCCAGCAGTTGATAAAATTATTCATGATTTTCTTACAAACAAACAAAAACTGTCATTACTTTTGTAATAATGTCACATTTTGGAAGATTTTCTCTGAAAAATATTGAAGAATCCATAAGGAATAACAAAACTCTGATTACAGTGAGATCAGAAAGTTACAGCTGGAATTTTTGTGAATTTAGCAAATACACATACAATCAAACAAAAGAAGAACTGGCAAATATTTTGATAGATTGGGCATATAACATGAGAAACAAGGATGGGGCAGAATACAAGGAGAGTGTCGTGAAACTCCTGTGGAATAATTGCAAAGAAAATACTTTAATGACACAAATGTTCTATTGATCCATTTAAAGAGAACCTTTTTGAAAATACGAGACTTGCGAAAAACACTAAGTGCAAAGAACTTCAACGTTTGTCGAAGAAGAGGAAAGTAAGTACTGCAGCTTTAACCGTAAACGAAATTGAATTACGATGAAGGACTTTAGAAAAGGTTCTATCAAATAGTGGCCGCTGAATTAGCTTTGAGGGGAAATGAAGCATCGTCCTTCCTGTCTGCTAGATTATTTTCATGAAAAAACTAACAATAATGGTCCTTATACAGGGCGCTTAGAATACAATTCTGTGTTCTCTAAAACGACCCAAGGAGGAGAAAGAACTTTGGCAAAAAGCAAATGACTCATTCGAAACCAAGAACATGAAAAATTGTGTCCTGTCAGATTGTTTAAAAAGTTGTTATCGAAAAGAACTGAAAACATAACCAAACTCTAAACAAGAATTAGCTAAATTCTGTAGGTATAAAAACACACCCGTTGGAATAAATGAAATTAATAAATGGACTCGTCTTGATACATAAAATTATCAATTGTCTAAACTCAGTAGTTCCAAAATAAATGGTTATAATTTTGGAGTAATGAATATATGAAATTAAGTGTGCTTAAAACGGTAAAGAAAGGAGATGGTAATTGTGAAACAAACCGACAGTTGATTTTTATGTAATAAGAGTCTAGGCTGGACTAAATTTTAACCGCTATCTATCAATATAGTTTTTTTCAATGGATAATATATAATGAATACAAAAAACAATGAATATATGCAAACGGTTATAAATATTGAATCTTTATAACATCTTTTTTTTACCAATATTATATGACTGTTCGAAGATATAATAACACCAACTTAGTTGCTCATTTTTCACCAAAAACTTACTGCAAATCCCTTTGAACTCAATTTTCATCGACAATAAAATTTATGAAGAAAAAAAAACTAGAAACTAGACCTGAAGCAATCAAACATCTAAAATTTACTTTTATATTTTTACAGTTGTAAAAAACATATTAAAAGTTCCTCAAACTGCTTCACATTCTAAAAGCACCTTCTAGACGGGATAGTTTAAACATAACATCAAGTTGTGGTATTCCGATTGGCACATAATAAGAAACTATATTCTCTATTTTACACAGAATGTTCATCCATTGATACCTCATTATCTAAGTAGTTTTTTTTGGATTATTAGAAGGGATGAACAATCTGTAGTGGAGGTAGACGAAGATAATCTGCTACATTACACATTTACTGAGAGATGATGTTACTAAGTATAAAATTTGCAAAAGATACTATCGCTGGTATAAAAATAAATATATGATTAGTCTGATTCAAAGGTTATATGAGCAGTTTTAAAGAAAACATTGAAAAGTAAAACTTACTGTAAAGTAACATACAGGATGTCCTAAATTTGTAGAAGTTAGTTTATTGTGATTTTACTTGACTAAAAATACAGAATATCCTGTATAGATTAAAAGAATTTGGTACAATTAGAAACGGTTCTCAAATCACAAGTATATATCACTTTCTAATAAAAATATTTTAAAATAGTTATTCTACAAACATAGAAGAAAAATATTACATTATAATTATAGACATTGAGCCAGCAACAAAATGACATTAATATTTATTAGGTAATCCATGTTTTGATCGATCTTTTTTAAATTCTTTCAAAATTTCATTGTTGGATAAACATTATGATAATGTTTTCAAAGAAATTAAAAAAAAACTCAAGTAGTACAAAAGCTGATTAATAAAAAATGATTTAGTAATAGAAAGTGAGAATTTGATTATTTGACTTTATACACTGATGAAAATGGAAGGTATCCTATAAATTACATCAAAACACCCATTAACGTAATTTTATTGCTAGTTCACAGACTATCGCGAAAACCGTTTCTAAATGTTACTCAGTAACTTCTGCACACATAATATTAATACAAAAAATTATCTACTAAGAAATGTCACAAAAAAATAATAGATAAAAAACAGCAAGTGGCTAATAGCACAACTACCGTTTAAATAACACAACTTCATATAAAATTTGGACAAAATACATTTCAACTTATCACAGTACTGAATATTCGAAAAAAAAAATTTTTTTGTTAATAATGTTACCTGTCAAATAAAACAAACGATTTTCATCATGCTATTTATAATCCATGAAACAAATCGAGTTTCTCCTGGAAATTTATGTCTTCAAATTTTAAAGCAGATTGTGAAATAAGGCTACGAATGTTCGATCTATTGCACATTGAATTGCATTGAACAAAGTACTTAAAGATAACTTGACAACTGTAATTAGGGAATTGTTACCCCAATCTAGAAAAAAGAGGATGCCGAAATTACAGAGGTATCACATTGACTAGTACAGTGTACGCCAGAATTTTGGAGAAAAGATTAAGGAAAAAAGTGCAACATACATTAGAAGAAAGGCAGCTAGGAGAAAAAGACATAAAAGAAGACAGAAATATTGCACTGCTTCTTCATATACTTGACAAAAGCGTTTGACAAAAAAAAATAGATGATATATGTAAAATGCTAAAGAATAGAAGCCTATAGAGTAAAAGGCCTATATAAACATACACATAATTGGATCGTGTTATGTATCAATCAACCAGGCAAATTCGGGTTTATTGTAATAATGCTTCCATTTATCGTGTAATGGTGTTACCTACATGAAAAAAAAATCAACAAAAGCTAGAAATCTATATTTTAGCAAAAATTCCATTTTTAACCAAATGCCAAATCGATTAAATGACTGTCAGCATTTTACAATAGTCGACTATGTAACTTTTGCATAAAATCGTGGTATATCAACCATGTGACTTAACATTGGCGTTTCATCAGATAGAGAAGAATATCTTAATACAAGAGATGACAAGGGTATACAAACTTTTAACGAAGATAATAATAACATACTTGAAGGAAATCAGTCCAAAGGAGAAAATGAAGTATGAAGTAGAATCCGAAGACAACAGTGCATACGTAATAAAACATACCACGCACAAATGGGAGAAATAAATTTAATAAGAGTATTTGTGTAAATGTGATTGTCTATCCAAAGTTGGTCAGGAAAATGCCAGAGAAGAATATGAAAAATTTTATGCAAGATGTTCAACGAGCCCCGTCCAGAGACAATATTTGTTGGGACTTTAGTGTGTGTAACTATAGTAATCAAAAATTGTGTGACAGTTTTGAGTTTAATATATATATATATATATATATATATATATATATATATATATAACAGTTGTCAAATAATAAAAATAAAAAGGTCGTAAGATAATTTTCAATTAATAACAAATAAACCTAGACCCAAAATCCCATAAATTACATTCTTGGCATCCCTGGTGGGGACTTTGGGGTTCTGGAAATAATTTAACTGTTTAAACTTGGGAGTAAATAAATAGAAAATGGAAGGCCAAACCCTAGAGAGAAAGACAATCAAAGGGTCACTACAAAAGGTTTTTAAGAAAATAGAAGAGGCGGACCAAGTTATGGATAAAGCAGAACGCATGTTTGCGTTGAACAGCAGCATAAAAGAAATAATATTCATTGAAGAAGAATATAGCACAGAAGATATTATTGAAGAAATAGAGAATCAAGAGAAGATTTGTGATGAAGTTTGTAAATACAGAAGCTGATGTGAGTTTATAATTAAAAATATAACAGAAATGAAAATTAGGGAGACTAGAGATGGGAAACTCAAAAACTCATTCAAATTCAAAAACTTTTCGCACTTCTAAATAGTTTTGAACACTATTCTGTAATGTCTGTAAATTGTATTTTAGTATGAAATTTCAAAAGTTTATTATTATATTGTGTGCCCTAGTTGAAAGTTACTATTTTGTGTAAAGATTATGGTAAATAACCATATATAGGTAAATGCGTATTCTTGTTTTATTTGATTGCAGAGTCCGATGAGAATACACCTGCATTAAATCAAATATGGAAAAGCTTGGAGAAGATGAAGTAGTTGAAGAAGTTACAAAAAGCGGAAGAAAGAAGTTAAGAAATGAGATCAGTTGGGGAAAACATGTTAGAAATGCAAAAAGAGATGCCGGTGAAGAATACATAAATATTAGAGGTAATGTTGTGCCTTCTAAAATGTTTATCGCCAGAGATTGTACTTGCCGACTGAAATGTACCTGATGAAATCCAGAAAAAAATACATGAACGATTTTATGGATTAAAATCCTGGAATGCTCAAACAGCTTGGTTGTGTAATACTGTAAAAATAGTAGTACCAAAACGACCACGCAAACAATCCAGGCACCATCCAGCTAGTCGCAAACTATGTACAAGACAGTTTGGGTTACATAATCAGAAGGTTTGCAAGAGTTTTTTTTTGCAAATGTTGCAAATAAGCTATCACCTCTTGGACTATGTATTAAAAATTAAAAATCGTGATGGTAGCACCATTTCATCTCCAGATTAGAGAGACAAGAAAGTTCCAGGGAATAAGATCTCAGAGGAGAAGTTAGAATGGATAAGGGAACATATTAAAAGCTTTCCTAGATAGAAAAGCCATTATGGGGAGAGGGTTTCAAGTCGATTGTATTTGCAACCTACATTGACAAAGATGTATCCTTATTCAAAAATAAATGCGAGTCTGAAGAAAAACTGATCTTGAAAATATGAAAAGGTTTTTAGAACAGAGTTTAACTAGCATTTTTATATCCCCAAAAAGGACACATGCAAATTTACGACGCTTTCTAAATTCTGAAAACAATGAGGCAAAATCTGTAGAAATTACAGAAAAAAAGAAAGAGTACATTGACATGGCTAAAAAAGCTAGAAATAGCCTAAATCATTTTGGAGCTCAAAAGTACGAATGTATTAATTACTTTCGATCTAGAACGGACACTTGCATTGCTGCATCTAAACACAGGAGAGGTTTATTATTTAAGACAGCTGCACGTCCTCAACTTTGGAATACATTCTTATCAACACGATGGAGAAAAAGTATGTATGAATTTGTGGTGCTAGGGGGTCCCAGGAAGTAACTAGTTGTTTGTATCAATATTTTACAAACAATATCCCAATGTTTGCTACGAAATTAATTCCGTTCAGTGACTGTTGTGGTGGTCAAAATCGTAACTGGAATATGGTCTTTTCTATAATGTACATGGTAAATGTGCTACCTAATATTCAAGAAATGTATGTCAACCATCTCGTTACGATTGCGATTGCGACTTTTCTTTTATCAGTCGAGCTCAAAAGAAACGAAGTAACATCTACACACCAGAGGAATGGATGGATTTAATTAAATACTGCAGAAAACATAACCCATTCCAGATAAATAATATGGTTGAAAATGTTTGTCCTTTGAGCAGTTGAACGGCGTATTTAAAGAATATCAAAGTTTAACTCTAGTGAGTGCCATGATATCTAAAATGTACAACGAGGATCCTCAGTTATGGAGTACAACAATGATTATAGTGACATTTACAAGTCAGTCGATCTGGATTTGTTAGAAACACTGAGAAGTTTCGCACCAAAACCTGCAATGGAAACAAAAGTTCTTTTTTCAATACGTACCACCAATTCATCATCCCTTTTACGTGTCTCTACCCCACCACAACCGAAGAGGTGAAGTAGAAGACACCTTGGATGTATTGCCAACATTTTGAGGTGACCAGCTAAATGAATAAAAACTCTCTAGTGGTCCATGTTACAATTTTCTGAAAAAAAAATATATTAAACTAAGTTTCAATAAATAGTTTTATTCCTAACTCGACAATGATTTTTATATCCTTTAGCAATAGAATCGTATAATATTTTACATTATGTTTGTTTGAAACATTAAATCGGGAGTAAATTCAAACGCGTTTGTCACTTTTTCTCCGATATTACTTTTTGCCACATAGACCACACTAGTTTCAGGCTGGCCATAAACAGGAATTCAGTTGACCTCTAGTAAAATCCTATATAATTTTTTTTAACATGTTATTTTTATTATTTTCTTGGTTCTCTAAAATAATCATGTTAGCTATGTGTTTTTGTAGTCGTCTATAACAAAAAAAAAACAAAATTTTATTGACTATACGTTGTTTAATTCGCATATGCCACATAAATGACAGTTTTGGTTAATAGACGAGTTTTTCAAACCATGAAAAAAAATTTATTTAAAAAGCAACATGCGACCAAGCACCATTTTTGTGTATATCAGCTAGGATATTAGCTTAAAGCCATAAATGTTTACATAACAAAATTTCTTTTAATGTTTTTAACAATCTGTTGAAAAACAAGATTTAAAAAACTATAAAGAGATTTTTAGGAAAGCCATAAAGTTAAATGAATTTTTCTTAATACACAAACATGGAACTTAGTCGAGTAATTAAATCAGAAGATGGGAAATTATCGAAGGAGATACAGGAAAGAACAGTAGGGGAGAAAACTGTTTAATAGTAGGTCCCAAAGAAATTAGAACACAAGTTTATAAAAAAAGTAGTGATATCGATACTTACCTATGGACAGATAAACCAGAAGTAAAGATGAGATTTGTAAGAAATTTAATGTTAAGACAGAGAGAGATATAATTAGTAATGCAACACAAATAAAACCTGATGTTAATACCGATAAAAGAAAAAATTGGTTCGGCCACATACAATGAATGGTAGAAGAAATAATGTAAAACAGGTATTTGAAGCTAGAACATACAGAAGAAGTCCAAAGAGAACATGGTTAGAGGATGTGAATGTGACAGCAAGTAAGAGAAACTTAAAAAAAGGCTAACGCTGGACACACATAAGTGGAGAGAGAGCTAGATACCAACATACTCAACTCTACCCAACAACCCGCATCTGTGAGGGTACAGGGTATAGGGAAGTATATAAGTAAGCATCTTGAATTAATAATATACAAGGTGTTCGATAATTTTTTAAAGAGAAGAGGTATTAAATATTTTTTTTTAAACATTGTATTTGATTAAAATATTATGTGATCAATTGTATTTTAATTTTGGGGTGATATCTGATATTTGACGAAGTAGAATAGTTAGGTGCTTCTACTAATTGTAAATATATGGGTCAGTTATATTAATTTATTTAAATGTTTTGTAACAAAAAAGTGTGTTAATTGTACGGTTGTTGCACTAATATCCGCTACATTAAAATTATTATTACACTTAACACAGTTATTTATACAGTTGAACAATGTGAGTCACTTAAAATTCCAAAAAAAACTATTTTTAGGTAAATGATAATAAAAACAATGAAATTAACTTATATTCTAATAAAAACTAGATTTAATATTGAATAGTTAATTTAATCTGTTTATTAAAACTAATTCAGCTATCACAAAAGGATTTTGTCTTTTTTAAAAATAGATTTTTGGAATTTCAAATAGAACAACCATTGTATTAATAAAAAATTCCTCAGACTTATGACCTAAAAAAACACAACAAATCTCACAGCGACGACTCTCATGAAAAAGTTTTTGAACTGTTTGTAAATCTCTTTAATCTATCGTCCAAATCGACAACAGGACTTGGTATTTTTTGGGACAGTTGAGATGATTTTAAGGTTTCTGTCTTATATTTTTGTTTGATTAAAAATTTGTTAGGCGGTACTCGCACATCTTTGGGCAGATATCTGGAAAATAGATTTTTGAAAAAAAAAGATGGATTGTTGGAAATTTTCATTCATATCGGCATTTGAAATACAGCAAAAAAATTGTATTTCAACTACCCATAAAACTTGTCGTGTATTTCCAAAAAAATTACTATTTTCTGAAAACTTTCACCGAATTCCAAAAAGCTTATCTAACAATCAAGAGCCTCGGTAAATATTAGTTTCTTACTGTGTACCTTAGGTGATCAAATGTTAGAAAAAAAACTGACAAAGTGCATGAAACCCTTGAATGTTAGAAATAATTTTACCGCGTTTTGTTAAAAAAATGTATTATAAACATCACACCTGCACCACCCAAAAAAGTCCAGTATCCAATTTAGATTAATTACCGATTCCTATTTTTCAACCAAAAAGTCCTGCAAATAGATTTAACCTGTGTTAAGATAATTTTACTCATTAAAATAAAGTGAGGTTAACTATAGTAAAACACCAGTAATTGACTGTCAGCCAATGTTTGACAGTTTTCGTGAAAAAATGTAAAAAATAAAAATCCCAGGAACATTTCAACAAATATAAAATGATCTATTTTTGTTGTTTAATTCGTGCATGTTAAGAAAAGTAATTTTTCTCCTAAATAAGGTAATATTATTCAGCCGTTTCTGCATATTTTGTTTTTTTGTTAGTGCTCCGATAAATGTTCTCTAATGTGTCGAAAAAATACCGGTTTAATTTATTTTTCATCAAAATACGGCCGGTCAAAGACTGATATATCTAAAAAATGAGTGTTTGACCAATCGCTCAAATACTAGAGGAATTATGAGTTTCATAATCTCACAATTATTGAAAATTAATTTAATAATAGTTACAGAGGAAATGAACAAGAACGTAATAAAATATAAACCAATGGATTCAAAAATCATAACAGTATCGATAAGAATGAACAACATAGGGGACATAATAAATATAATACAAATATATGGTCCAGTGGAAGGGGCACCTGAAGAAGATATACTGGAATTTTACTACAAAGTGAACTAGACGAGACAAGAGAAGAAAACGAATCGGCAATAATTATGGGAGAATAGAACAGCAGATAAAAATAGGGGAATGGGATGCATGGGATTTTACGGAGAACCAACAATAAACAGGATGATGTATTTCTGCAGAAGAAATTATTTAATAATCGGAAATAGGATGCGGTACCAACAAATGGATGGAAAATATAGTTTTGTAGCAGAAGAAAGAAATGCCAGAAGTCTGATCGACTATATTGTATATACCCAAAGTTTAATAAAAGCTATACAAAAAATACAAACAAGAAAAGAAACAGAAGCGGGAACCAATCACAAATTTAGTGACAGCAGAATTGAAAGTAAATCTTGGGAGCGATGAAGAGAAAATAGAATATAGTAACATAGCAATACATGAACTCAAAAAGACAGAAAAAGAGAGAGATATAAAAGCTAACAAATGAAGAATTTTAAAAACGGACAAATGAAATGGAAAACTGGACAATAGAAGAAAAATGGAAAATATTTAAAAAAACAGTGATATCCTCAGCAGTGAAAATATGTGAAAGAAGAAAATTGAATAAGAATATAAAAAGAACGAAATGGTGGTGGTCTACTTGTAGCAAAAAATTGGACAATTAGAGGGAAAGATGAGACGAAAATACACTCAATGGAAATGAAACAACTAAGAATAATAGCGGGAAAAACTATGTGGGACAGGATGAAGAACGAAGACATTAGAAAAATAGTAAAACAAGAACTAACAATAGAAAAAATAAACAACCGAACTGGTATACACATCGTGATAGATTAACAAGAAAAATAATGGAGACAGCAAATACTATTAAGAAACGAAGGGAGAGACCACCAAAGAAGAAATGGATAGTCCAAATACAGGAACTGGGTACAAAAAGAGAAAAAACTTGGAAAGCAATGAGAAAGATAGCAAAAGACAGAAGACAGCCATAGAAATAGGTACAAGAGGGACCACAACCCCTATCCGACACCTGAAAGGGTAAAAGGAGACAAGAATAAGGCTTTATACTAGGATAAAGTTTATTACCTTTTTTAAAAGTTATATACTCCCCTTTTAATGGTTTAGTTATTCGACCAGACTTTTGAGTGCTATAAATTAGATATGCGGTCAATAACTGGTTCTTTTTTTGTCATTTACTGGGCTCAAACAGGTCAAACACTGAGTTTCTTAGCATGTTCTCTATTTTATAAATATTATAGCCTAATATAATTATTAATGAACATGCATGTTTCTTTTCAATTTTATTAAACATCCTATATAATGATAAAAGTAATTGACTGCAATTAAGTTGGAACAATGGATGTAAAATATAAATAATAAATGTTTGGTCACACACTAGCTCCTATAATGATCATTTGCTAATAAATTCAAAATATATGTGGAAAATTTATGAAATATGAATCAGGATTCTGGTTTTTACAGTCAATTGGTATGTCAACGAAGCCTAAATTTAAATATAGTGAAGATCTTCAAAAAGTGCTTGATGCAAGAGGGGTTTACCTTATAACAAAGGAGCCATGATGTTTAATGTACCAAAGTCAATCCTTATTTATAAAGAAAAACACCAATGGATAGAAAAATTGGCACACCCTATTTATAAATCTTGATGAAGAGAAACTATTGGTTGAATAGTTGTTACATTCAGCAGATACAGGTTTTCCCACTACAAAAACTTAGTTATTGGATAGTGTTCAACTTTGGCAAAAGAGTTAAAACAGGATAATATCAACAAATTCAAGGTTTAAGAGATTTTTGTCACGACATCCTAAAGTATCTGAAAATCTAACTGCATCCAGAGCTCTTGTCACGAATCCTCATTGAAACGTTGGTTTGCAGAAGTTAAATCCTATTTGGTCACCAAAAATTTATTGCATATATTAAATGGCCCTAGAAGAATTTTCAACTACGATGAACCGAAAAGAAGACAAAGCTCTTGCGAAAAAAGGAGAACGAAATATACAGGGCGTCCCGCATAAGAACCGACACAGAGCAGAGACGTATAGGGGAGTTCAAAATATGATGATTGGGGGTAATTTACCTCTATACCAAGTTGCATCCCTGAGGAGTTTAGGGCCCCAAAGTGGGGCTCAAAATTTCGAAAAAAAATAATTTCTTTGCAATCCTTCAACTTAAAAATACCAAATTTGGTACACTGTGCGAAACTGTTAAGGGCATTAAGTAATGGTAAGTAGAAGGCGATTGAACCATTCTGGGGGGTTAATAGGGGGGACTTAACCTTAAAATTTCACAGAAGTTTTTTATCTGTCAGTTGATTTGAAAATGTTTATATTCGTACCATGTATAATTTAATTCTAAAACTTAAAGGAGTCTATTATTCTCCAGTTGATTCACGAGAAGAATTGTGGATTCGCTTTGCAGACAAATGCAATATAGTAAAAAATGATCATCAGCTACTGACCAGAGTTGACTTCATTTTTCAGCTAAGAAAATGGTGATCATTTTCATCAATTTCCTTAAAATGTTCATATTCTTTCTATAATATTATTAATTTGTTTTTCTATTAAATTGTTCTTATTAAAAAGTATATATTAATTTGTCAAATCTGAAATAAAATTAATGATATGGATGGAGTAAATTACGTCTAATAGTTATTAGACTTTTCCTTGAAAATGATAGTTTTTTTGCAAAATTACAAGAGTAAAAAAAGTTTTAGAATTAATTTAGCCCATTTATGAAAATAGTAATTTTCAAATCAACTGACAGATAAAAAACTTATGTGAAATTTTTAGGTTAGGTCACCTCTAATTAATCCCCCAGAATAGTTCGATCGCTTTCTACTTACCATTACATAATACTCTTAACAGTCTCATACAGTGTACCAAATTTGGTATTTTTAAGTTAAAGGGTTGTAAAGAAATTATTTTTTTTCGAAATTTTGGGCTCTACTTTGAGGCCCTATAACTCCTCAGAGATGCAACTTGATATACAGGTAAATTGCCTCCGATCGTCATATTTTGGGCTCTCCTATACGCCTCAGCTCTGTGTCGGTTCTTATGCGGGACACCTTGTATATAATTTGGTTTGAACAGATGAAAAAAAATGTCTTACAGCACTGCTGTGGGAGAAATTGCTCCTCCTATGGTAGTCTATGCCATGCCTGTCGATAAAGTGCTCGAATAGTGGGAAATAGGCAGAATGGATAGTGGTTGGATGACAGGGCCATCTTATTTTGAATATATTTCTTTTGAATGGGTTATCTCAAAAATAGAGAATTGTCCTTAATTTTGTATGTAGACGGGTACATTACATAATCCAATTTTGCAGTAAGAATCAAATTATTTTGGTATGCCTGCATCAAAATGCCGTTTATTTCGTCCATTAAATTCCAAATGGAAACAAGCATTCCATAAATTGAGGTGGAGACAAAATTTGGGTGAAAAGTTGAGCAAAGAAAATTTTTCTCCTGTTTTAAAAAATGTCCTTGACAGTGTCGATAATAAGAAGCAACACTTTTAAATACTTTGGAGCTTTCGGATTGTGCCCTTTTAACAATGAAAACATCAATTTAATAAAATATTTAAGCATCAAGCACACGATATAGTTTCAATTAGTAATTTATAGACATTATCTTCTGGTATTGATACATTAATGCATAGTTAGATAATTTTAACGATTCACTACCAATTCTGAACATTGATTTATTAGAGAAATCTGAGGAAGATGAATATCAAGATATTGTCCAAAAATCCCTAGAAAAAAACGCGCTAAAGTCGGTTGAAAAAATCCAAATAGAAGCTGAAAATGTGGGAGAAGATAAAATTGAGGCTTTTGATTACGAGTATCAAGAAAACACACCAAACCTGACAGGGCACAACCCAAGGTGTAGAAGAAAACTTGCGTCAGTAGAAAACATCCAAATAGTAGAAGCCGAAAATTTGAGATAGGATAAAATAGAGGCCACTAAAAACGACACAGCAGATGACAAAAAAAATCAATCAGTGACAAAAAATAAAACATTTCATCACCTTTCAAGAAAGTATTTTTGCCTAATGAAAGTGAAATTAGAACTGTTAAATGAAAGCCCAAAGAAAAAACTCCCACCGTAGGATCATCCCTGGAATGGCAACATTACCACCGAAGAAAGGAAGAGACAAAAGAATTACAAGGCAAAAGAATAAAGCAAACAAAAAATAATTTAAAAAGTTAGCTCAAAGCTTCAAATTACAAAAACATCTAAACAAAAATTGAAATCAGATAGTAGAGGAGAGGGGGGCACATGTGGACAGGGGCACAAGTAGACAATTGGTTTTTTTGTACAGTTTCTTTTCGAATCGTTCTGACTCCCGCTAATAGTTGGTACTGGTAGTACAGGTTTATGGCATCAAGTTGGTTAAATGTTGGTTGCAATTTGTATGTATCACGAGGTTATGATATTTTCTTGGCGTAAAAGTAAATATCAGTTTTTTTAGAGATTTTAGTATTACTTAGTCACATTCTGTGTGCTCTACTGAAGTGTATCTTATTTTGAATACTGTCATATTTGATATTAGGTAAGTTTCTACAGTTCTGTTCTAGTTATAACATAAAAAAATATCTGTCTTTTTTGTATAATGCATGCATACGGGGCAGTTGTGGACATCGAGGTTGGGGCACAAGTGGACAGACAGTGTCCACTTGTGCCCCATATGCTTTTCCATAATAAAACAATGTAAATAGTATTTTTTAATTATCTTACAGTTCGAAACATGGTGAGAACGTACATCAGAAGAACCGATAGAGCTGATATTACTGAAAACGTGATAGTTCAAGCACTCCACGATATAAAAAATTGTAACGGGTCAAAAAGAAACGTAGCACAAAGATATGAATTGAAAAAGTCCATGTTACATAGAAGATTAAAATAAGTTAATCAGCAAAATGTAACTAATATAGAAATAGCAGACATAAAGTTTTCATCAAAATATACAACGCTGCAGACTTTTTCTAATAAAGAAGAGGAGAGTCTAGTAAATTATATTCTTCAATCTTCGAAGTTACAATATGGATTAACCTACTTTCAAATTCGCACATTTTCTCATGAATATGCTTCGAAACTTGAAAAAATGTTCCAAAGTCATGGTCAGAAAATTATGCAGCTGGAGTTGATTGGATGAAGCGTCACAATAATTTAGCTTTACGAAAACTGGAGTACACAAGTCTAGCCAGAAACATCAGTTTTAATAAAGTTAATGTAGATATGTAGAGTGTTTACCAAAAATACAAAATTACTAGTGACAGAATCGTGAATATAGATGAAGCAGTGTGAACACCTGTTCTACAAATGCCAAAAGTGGTAGGAAATAAAGGCTGTAAGCAGGTGGGACAAGCAGTTGGGGCAGAAGTGACGTTCGTTGTAATAATCATTGCCAATGGAAATGCAATTCCACCTGTTTATATCTTCCCTCGAGTGAGGTTTAAAGAATCATTCTTAACTGGAGCTCCAGAAGGCAGCATTGGTATTGCTTCTCCAAGCAGTTGGATGACCAATGAGGGATTCCTAGAAGTTGTAAAACATATCAAAAAATCCATGCATGCTTCTAAGGAAAACCCTGCCTTAATACTTTTGGATAATCATAATACATATGCAACGATAGATGTTATGTTGGTGGTTTAGTACTCTTAACGTTTCCTCCCCCACAACACATCGTTTACAGCATTTAGATGTGTGTGTATTTGCACATTTTAAAGCTCGTTGTTGTGCAGCATTCAACTTATGGATGTCTAGCATCCAGGAAAAGCTATTACAATTTATGACATTGCAAATCTATCATCTGGAGCCTTTGATGAAGCTTTTATCAGAAAAAACATTATTTTGGGGTTTTTAAAAATTGGTTGTTATCTGTTTAATAAAAATATATTTTCCTCTGAAGATTTCGTTGCAGCTGAAGTCAGCGATGTATCGCAATAAGATACCACAAATGATGTTTGTCCAAATGACTTCACCTTCCACTTAATCAGCAAATGTTCAACCACAAGTTAACACCTGCTTTAACTACCGAAAAATGAAGTTCCAAAATTTACTACGGAACAGGTTTGTCCGTACCCAAAGGCTGTAAAAATAAATGCTAAGAAAGGAATGAAGAAAAAATTGTCAACCATCCTGACTTCGACACCAGAAAAATAGATTAGAGAATGAAATAAGAGGAAAAACAGAAATTGGCTGAAGAGAGAAAGGCAAGATATATGAAAAAGAAAAAATCCATATCTCATATTCGAAAAGTTTTTGATGAGGAAACCTCAGAAATCGAGACCAAAGACAACAAAGATTTTGACTGGGATCTTACTAATATCCAGAAAGAAGATTTTGTACTTGTTAAATTTGCGACAAAGAAAACACTAAAATTCTTTGTTTCTCAGACTGAAGATGAACTGGCGAAGTCAGAATTTTTAGTACATTTTTTAAAAATTACACCACAAGATTTTGTATTTCCAGATCTGAAGGACGAGAGTCATATCTCTGCAAACGATATTGTGCGAAAATTGCCAGCTCCTGAGAAAAAACTTGAAACAGCAAGATCTAGTTATTTTTTAAAGTTTTCGGTAAATGTTCATGGTTATAATATGGGTTAATGTATAATAAATATTAAAAATTACAGTTGCGGAAAAATTTAAATAATTTGTAATCATCATTACCTGTGTCCATATGTGCCTTGCAGAAAATATGCTCATGTCCACAAATTGCATCCATATGGAAAATCATGCATGTAACTTGAATAATTTCATTATCGTAAAATTTAAATGCACATAGATACTGACAAATATAGGAGTCTTATGTTGACTCAACTCAACACTTTGCAATGAATCCCATTTTGCAATAAAGAAAACCTTATTGAAATTTGTCCACATGTGCACCCCTCACCCCTATTGTAGAAGTAGGAACAGTTTCCTGGCGAAGTTTTAGATAAAAATCCAAGGGAAATAAAAGTTAAGGCTATGATATCTAGCGAAAAAAGTGGAAATGGCCAGAGCGTGATGATGTTTTGTGGTATGACTTAACCATTTTGATTCCAAAACCAGTTAATAAGCGAGAAATTTATAAAATATGTGATATTAATTGAGTAAATATATTTTCTAGCCAAGTTTACCTTTTTGCTTTAATTTGTTATTTATTTGGTGCCCCAAGAAATTTTTCAAATGTTTATTTATAATTTTACTTTTCTAGCAATTTTAGCCAAAAAATTATTGCAACCAAAGAAATTGTTCTATTTCGTTTAAAGAAAGGTTTGTAATTTATATTTTGTATGCATTTTTAGTAGGTAAAAACGGTTTTTTTCATTTAAAACATATCATTATCAACTTGAAACTCTCAAAAAGTATAAATAAAACGTTTTTAAAAAACAAAATGAAACGGAAAAATAATAAATTTTCTTGACTAGGTAGATATAATTTTTTTAAACCGGTCAAACACTTGCAATTTTAATAAGGTCAAAAACTAGAACAATTCCGTTCAACTAATATAATCAAGGTGGTCAAGCATTAAATGACAAATACCGTTTTCTTTTTTATTATTTAAAAATACTACTTTATGATCGTATGTTTAATATACGGGGTAAGTAAATTTTAAAAGAATGACATGTATGTTTTATCACATTTTTGATTATTTTATTTAAATGTATAATTACTTACAAGAAAATGAATGTGACTCGGTCAATTACTGACGTTTTACCCTATGTGAATTCCCCATGAATCTTGTTGATACAGATACGAAATTTCCGAAAATATTTATACAAATGGAAGAGGCATATTGAATTTAGTATTTATTGATATCGATAGTACTGCAAATAGATTTACTATAAGCGTTTAGATAAATTTACTTTTTAAAATAAACTATACTAATTCTCTATGAATCTTGTCGATACGGATACAAATGAGAATTCTAAAGAAATGTCTAGATTGTGAAGACTGTTTACTAGTGATACGGGCAAGAACTGTCCATGTTCATGGTTCTAATAGGGAATTGACTAAAAGTATTATTGTTGACGGACTTTTTACTGATTACTTAAAGAAGCTGAATATAGAGGTAGATGGCCATAAAAAAATAACTGTAAACTTACTACGACATATAGATATGCGAGTTTTTGGTCAAAAATCTTTGGAAGCAGTAAACTAGTGTCTATTGAAAAAATAAAAAATATACTAAAAGGTGAAGGTTTTTAGATGGACCTTCTAGAAATACCTTAAAAAATTATTAAATAAACACAGATTCCTGTTAAAAAGTTTGATATACAAGGAAAATATATTGTAAGTTTTCCGTAATCTATTTCTTCGGATTTGTTGGTTAAAAAAACGTATCTTATTATATATATATATATATATATATATATATACATATATATATATATATATATATATATATATATATATATATATATATACACATAAGAAATAAAACTTTCTCAATAGTCCACAAACATTTTTTACATCGCAAAAGCTAACGGCAAATAAAATCACTAACCACTCGAGATAACAGAAACGTGATGTAACATAAAAATATTAAAATATTGTAAAATAAATCACAGAAATCCCATTGTAGATATAAAAATCACGTTTCTGGGACTGCGCCAATTGAATGTGCGCTTTTCTCTTTATTTCGAGTTAACATAAACGGGCCTTTCGTGAACACAAACATATAAAATTGAAAAAATATCTTACAACACCTATAAATGTAGAGGAGAAATGTTTGGTTTTATATCTTCTGTAAAAAGTAAATAATTATTAATATAGTATTTAGAATTTAAAAAGTGTTAAAATTTGTTTTCAATAATTCCAATTCGTTATATATCTAAATGATTTTAAGCAGAAGGACTAAAAGAACCTAAAACTATACCCCACATCCTTTCTACTAATGAAATATTTTTTTTTCAATAAAATGTATTGATAAACAAGACTTGGCATGATTGGTATTTTTTTATTTAAATATTTTCCCCCAGTAGGTCATTATTTTTCTTAATAAATTTGGTAGCAATCAAAAGGATATGAAAAATGCCACTACCTTTTCCTGGTAATAATACCCGCCAATCAGGTAAATTAGTATCAGTAGTTTTCCTTCTTTCTTTTTGGTTTTGTATTTCGATATATGGCTACTCACTACGTAATACTTGTCAAGTAATTGTCAATTACTTGATGAGGTTTGAGCCTTGCATATACTCAAGTCGAGACTTTTACTTCCTGTCAGCTGTCGTAAGTCAAAGGACGCGAGCAGTACATTGCAAGTAGCCTTTCCGAATTCATACAAAATTTATTGCTAGGCATGTAGTGTGTGCAGTTTACTATCACTTGAACAAGTATGTTCAAGTTACTTGCCAAGTACCGTGTAGTGAGTAGCATGGCTTGAAGAACGGCATGACAAACACTATATAAATTATTATGTGTGGTGAAGGATACATAATAACAGCTGGAACATCAAACTCTTGTCGATTTTTGTCGCTCTGAATCTTTATTTGAAGGTATTGTGTAGCGATTGAAAATTATGTACATGCTGCGGTTATCATCCATCTTTCTCTACGACACATAATATTGTGTACAGTGTTCTTTGTTACGCCATACTTCAAATCATGCCAATAATTAAATTTGACGCGATTTGAAATAGCAATCACATACCATTGGATTCGCAATAAAATTATCTACATTTACATACTTATATGATTTTTGTGGAAAAAGAATGAGGGAAAATCGCCAGGAAAAAGGTAGTGGCATTTTCTATAGACATCCTTTAGATTGCTACCAAATTAATTAAGAAAAATGGCCGTAGCTAGAAAAAAATTAATTATTGCTAAGTCAGGACAGGTTTTGTATAAAAAAATATAATTCATCAGTAAAAAGGATGAGGGGATATATTTTATAATTTATAATTACAAGAAAAAAATAATGAACTTGGGTGAAAAGAAAGAAATTTATCCAGATCCATATTAGAAGAAATATAAATTATGTAACAGACTTTTGAAGAATATTATAAAATTAAAAATGACACTATGATGAGTTATAAAATAAGGAGTGAAATAAAACAATGTGAAAGAGACTTTTCTTATAAGTAATATAATTTAAAATGTTTATAAGAACAATTCCAACACTTTGAAAATATAAAACAATTTCTCTAAATAATATTACATTACAAGAAATTACTTGAAAAATAAACATTTTCCCTTATATTTATAGAGGTGTTGTCAGGACCTAAGTAATATTTTTTTTGTTATGAACTGTGTAGCTATTTTTTTTAGATTTTTTATCAGAAAGGACGAAGCCGTCAGGTACTTTTTTCCAAAAATGAAAAAGAATGTGGTTGAAGTGTGGAGCCTGTTGCGGGCATGTAGTGAATTTTTGTCTTTTTTATTACGTTTTTTTGATCAACAGGTACACAGCAAATGCGAAGGCGACAATGGCTAAGATCTAGTTACCGTTGGCTGCTACCTACAAAAATTAAATGGTGTCATTATCATGTTATTTCCTCCTGTTCCATAAATAATACACTTTTGTTCAATGATTAAGATTTTGAACGCCCTCTTACGTAACCTGGTTAAAAATTTTTTATAGAGAAACTACTGTAATTATTCGTATTGCAAAAGACCAATGTGAGAACAATAATTCCATATTTCGGTATACGACTTTATCTATAATTTAATTTTTTACTAGTTACAATACCAAGTTTCAGTAGCTTTCGAATATATGTCCCAAACGTTTAGTCCAATATATTTAGTATCTACCAATCATTATAATATTGTATTGTGCATCATATGAATTATTCAACTGTTTAAACTGGGTTTTATTAATGGAATTGTTTATAATGTATGATAATTATATTTTTAATATGGTGCAGAAACTCCTCACTCCACAGCAAAAAGAAACAAGACAGCACATTTATACTGACATCCTAAACAGCATCACCACTGATCCAGATTTGTTAGACACAAGGTGATTACTTGTGATGAATGGTGGTATTACTTTTCCGCCAACCTATCTAATATGCGAGAAAAGTATTGGTTTACCCACAAAAAAATTGGAAATTTGAAATTTTTTTTTTAGTTATTTTTACGTTATCCATCAACAACAACACGAAAAAACGGTTTTTAGAAAAAAAATCCTGTGTGTATGTCGTCGTCGTCGTTGTCGTCGGCCACTTTTCCTTGCAAGTCTTGTTAGCACGATACAGCCTCCGGAGTGCAATAAGTCACCAATTTTATGATGGAATATTGTTAAGGACATTTCACAGATGAACCCTATTGATTTTCAGCTCACCAGAGCCAGTACAACGGGTGCTATGGTACTTGAAATACGACATTTTGTCGTTTTTCGAGAAATTTCAGTTTGTTAGCACGATACAGCCTCCGGAGTTCGACAAGTCACCAATTTTATGATTGAATATTATTCAGGGCATCTCACTGATGAACCCTATTGATTTTCAGCTCACCAGAGCCAATACAACCGGTGCTACAGTACTTTAAGTACGATATTTTTGTCATTTTTGGAGAAGTTTCAGTTTGTTAGCACGATACAGCCTCCGGAGTATATACAAGTGATGAATTTTATGATTGGATATTATTCAGAGCGTCTGAAAGATGAACCCTATTGATATTGAGTTCACTAAAGCCAGTACAACGGGTGCTGTGGTGCTTGAAGTACCAAATTTTTGTCATTTTTGGAGAATTCTCAGTTTGTTAGCACGATACAGCCTCCAGAGAGTATACGATTGATCAACTTTATGAATAAGTATTGTTCAAGGTGTCTCACAGATGTACCCTATTGATTTTCAGTTGACTAGAGCGAGTACAGCGGGTCCTATAAAACTAGATATACTAAATTTTTGGTTATTTTTGGAGAAATTTCGGTTTGTTAGCACGATACATCTCCCGAAGTGTATACAAGTAACAATTTTACGATAGAATATTGTTCAGGGCCACAGATGCGGAAAAGTTAGTTTTAATCTTTAAAACCGTTTATTTTTTGTGTGAAAGCGGTTAAAACAAAAAACGACAGAGGTTCTCAAACAGCTGACTGAAAAGGACTTCCAGCATTGCTTTCAACAATGGAAACGTCATATGGAACTATATTGAATGGTGTGAATGGTGACATATAAAATGTGTTAAGACTTTTGATAGTAAAATACATTTATTTGCGACATGACTACAAAGGATCTGCACCCAAAGAAACCGGTTGACGTAGACCAAATACTAGCAAACGTATATCAAGACAATATTTAGAAATCGAAATGTTCGGAATCCATTTATATTTCACTTCGTCGATTAACTTGATCGTGACAGTTAGTGGTACGAGAAATAGTCTTTAAAAAAAACATTGTCATCCTTATGTCAGATCAAGCAAATTTCAAACAAGTCAATGTGACAGATTTTTTTTCAACTCTTATTACGAGAAAATTTCTTATCCCGTTAATGTTTTATCCTTCGACGCCACTTTTAGTGCAACGACAGTGACACCGCGAATATTTCTAGTCGTACACCATTTGCTGGTCAGTACAAAACGTAGGCCCGGTTTTGAACTAGACAGAAATTCTGCAATTTTAATACTTTATCTACTATGCGAGAAAAGTATTGGCTTACCCCAAAAAAATTGAGGTTTTTAATTTTTTGTGAGTTAGTTTTACGTTTTTCTGTAAGAAAAACACGAAAAAGGTTTTTTTTTTAAAAAAATCCTGTGTGTAGGTGGTCGTCGGCCTCTTTTTTTTGAGGAATTTCGATTTGTTAGCACGATACAGCCTCCGAAGTGCATAAAGTCACCAATTTTATGATTGAATATTGTTCAGGGAGTCTCACAGATGAACCCTATTCATTTTCAGCTCACCGGAGCCAGTACAATAGGTACTATGGTACCTGAAGTACACAATTTTTGGAGAAATTTGGTTTGTTACATGATACAACATCAGAAATGTATAAAAGTGACAAATTTTATGATTGGATATTGTGCACATATGAACCCTATTGATCTTCAGCTCACCAGAACCAGTACAATGGGTGCCATGGTACCTAAAGTACAAAATTTTTGGTCATTTTTTGAGAAATTTCAATTTGTTAGCACAGTACAGCGTCCAGAGTACATAAATTCAACAACTTTATGATTGGATATTATTCAGGTCATCTCACAGTTAAACCCTAATGATATTCAGATCTCCTGAGCCAGTACAATAGCTGCTACGGTACCTGAAGTACAACATTTTTGATAATTTTTGGAGAAATGTTGGTTTGTTACATGATACAACATCAGAAATGTATAAAAGTGACCAATTTTATGATTGGATATTATTCAGGGTGTCTCACAGACGAACCCTATTTATTTTCAGCTCCCCAGAGCCAGTAAAATGCGTGCTATGGTACCTGAAGTACAACTTTTTTGTTAGCACAATACAGCCTCTAGAGTGCATAAAGTCACCAATTTTATGATTGGATATTGTTCAGTTCATCTCACGGATAAACCCTATTGTTTTTCAGCTCACCGGAGCTAGTACAACGAGTCATATGGTACCAGATGTAACATTTTTAGTAATTTTTTAAGAAATTTCAATTTGTTAGCACGATCCAACCTCCAGAGTGCATAAAGTCACCAAACTTATGACTGGATATTGATCAAGGCATCTCAGAAATAAAGCCTATTGATTTTTAGCTCACCGGAGCCAGTACAACGAGTGGTATGGTACCTGAAGTACAACATTTTTGGAGATATTTCAATTTGTTAGTACGATACAGCCTCCGGAGTGCACTAGTCACCAATTTTATGATTGGATATTGTTCAGGGCGTCTCATAGATGAACCCTATTGATTTTCAGCTCACCGGAGCCAGTACAACGAGTGATATGGTACCTGAAGTACAACATTTTTGGAGATATTTCAATTTGTTAGTACGATACAGCCACCGGAGTGCATAAGTCACCAATTTTATGATTGGACATTGTTCAGGGCGTCTCACAGATGAACCCTATTGATTTTCACCTTACCAAAGCCAGTACAACGGGTCCTATAAATCCAGATATACCACATTTTCGGTTTGTTAGCACTATATACAGCCTCCAGTGTGTATAAAGTGCGGAAAAGTTAGTTTTAATCTTTAAATCAGTATTTGTTTAAGTATTTTTAAAGTAAATGTTGTAATTTAAATTTTATAAAGACATGTAGCCAGAAACGATTACATATTGTGGCCTTACAACCCACTGTTTCTGATAGGTAATAGATACTTTTTATTTAATAAAAGTATAATTTAACCCTATTTTTCCATTTGGTTTTGACCAGGAGATAAGAACTTTACTACAGTCCACCTCCTTGGAAAACTGCACGTTTCTTCAAAACATCGCTGTGCACATTTATAGAGTGTGGCTTTGAAGTGGATTATAGAACATTTAACTACTCTACGAGGTAAATGCTTTAAGGTTTCAAATAGCTTTTGATATTACTAGCAATATATCAAAACCTAAAATTAAATTACACCTCGATACTTCGAAGATATGTAACAGACTGTACTAAGGCTTTGCATAACTGCATAACGGAACACAGTAAAGAAGTGGAAACCAAGACATCAGGATAAAGAGGAGATGCCTTTCTAAAAGAGTGTCTTCTAAAACGTAATTCGAACTAGAGAAGCTTCTGAAGATATCCAAGTGTTCTTTTCAGAATCTGAAACTGTGGGTATAGTTTTAGGAACTTTGTTCATGACAAAAACAGATATCAGAGTCCCTCGTGCTAAATAAGAATCATAACGAAACTGATAGATGATTATGCACCACTAAAATTATTTAATGGAAACCTATTTTGCAGAATAAGGTACAGAAAACAATAATATGACATAAATCACAAAAGAAGATGAAGAAGAATTTGAAATGTATGATTTGTACAGTAAAAGGCACAAAGTTTTTATAGTGTGGGACATGAACGTTTATCCTGTGGGTGGGTTATTGTAACGAAGGTCATATTAACCTGGAGGAGAACAGTTTTTATATTTTAAACTAAGAGATATTCATAAATATGATGCATAGTACAAATAAAAGATTTATTTTAAAAAGACACCCAATGGTTACTCAATTTTAAATATAATGATTAGTAGGCCTATAAATAAAAATTTTAGGCAAAGGAATCAATTTTAAAGTACTTGTAGAATATCAAAATCTGTTAAAATACAATACGAATTTGTCGTATCTATATAAAATATTAAAATTGCAATATTTTATCCAAAAAACTGCGAATTCATTATGATCTCAAAATCTACTTTTTCCAAAGACTACATAATATTTTTGTAAACGTACACCTACCATGTATCTTTACAAAGATCAACAAGTACTTTTTTCAGCCCCTTTGAATTAAATTTTAATTTTTCGGTGGGTAAAATATACCTTAAACAAAATTGTTAGTTATAAAAACGACTGTTAGTAAAAATGTTTCCCACAAATTAAGGTTTTTCCTATTTTTCTACTATTCACATTTTAAAAGAACTAGTAAAATCAATTTTTAGTTTTATTAGTTACATCGAAAAGTGTTTGGTCTAGCATGAAGGTAGCACCTACTTTGGGTTAGGTTAGTAACAAAATTTTATTTTAGTTTTAGTTATGTTACTCAAGTAATGCATTGAGAAAAATTTCTAATCTATGGAGATTAAAAGAAATTATATGGTAAATAAAGCATTTTACAACATTTTCATTGTTAGACCAAAAACTTATCAATTAATTAAATTATTTTTATTTCCTTTCATTGTATTATTTTCAACTCCTTTGACCTTTCCAGAATTGACAAATAATATTTGATTTATAACAAAGTTTTTATTCTGTTTTACAGCCTTAATAAATTTACAATTTTTTTCCTCGTTTTACATTTTTTTATATGTATAACTTTATAAGGAAGAAACTGAAGGGCAATCAAAATTTATTTTTTCCACATCACATATTTTCAAATGACATATATTAATTCAGGATCGAACTGAAGTAAACAAAGCTGTGATATTAGAAGAAAGCTGTGATACAAATGCAAATTCACTAAATATAATCAACAGACTTAGGTAAATATGCATATTCAAATGTGAATCATAAATATGTACAATTTTTGTGAATGATATGCAAAAAAAAATTCAACATAATAAGCAATAAAACATAGCAGTTGATATTTTAGAGTATATTTATTATATTAAATAGGTATAACCAAAATTTACAATAATGGTACTTTTTATACTTCAGATTTCTCATAAAAATAGTAGACAATTAATTTCCTCTCAAAATTTTCTAGTAAAAATGTATGAATTTGATATTTATAAATAGAAAAATTTCTTTCAATATCAACTGATGTGATAGGAGCATATTTTAGGTTGGCTAAGAGACATTGGAAACTAAAACTATAACAAAAACCAAAGACCACGTTAGGAAAATATTAAAGAGGGTAAAACGGGTCAAACAAAAAATAAACGTATTGAAAATCGGAACATGGGATATCAAAACGATGCTAAAAGTTGGGAAAATGCACAATATAGCCCGAGAAATGAAGAATTATGATTTAGACATTATGGCACTACAAGAAATCAGATGGCAGACATAAGGGAAAATAGAAAACAAACACTTTATGGTGTATTACTCAAGGGAGGAAAAACAAGGAAAGAATGGGACAGCAATAATGGTCAGTAAAATTGTTTTTAAATGAAACTCAAGGTCTCTAGTTAATTCCACAATATAATACAAGTTATTGAAAACTTTAAAAAATTGACAATTGTTTCGATAAATCAATATCATCGTCAGAATGACAGAAGTAAGGGTCGAGACAGTCAATGTCAGTAAAAGAATACAAAACAAAGTATTGAGTTTAAGCCAATCGACAGTAAGATTTCATATTTAAAACTTGAGAATAAACAAGCAAATATAAGTATAATTAATACTTATGCCCAACGGAAGAAGCAAACGAAGAAGACAAAATAAAATCTTATGAGAAGGTAAGCGAAGCCTGTGAAGATATCTCTAGAATCGACATTTTGATAATAATAAGAGACTTTAAAGCCCAGATAGGAAAATAATAAAATAATCGAGAAATAGCTGGAAAAGAAACCATAATCCAATCGACAGTAAGATTTCATATTTAAAACTTGAGAATAAACAAGCAAATATAAGTATAATCAGTACTTATGTCCAACGGAAGAAGCAAACGAAGAAGACAAAATAAAGTCTTATGAGAAGGTAAGCGAAGCCTGTGAAGAATCGACATTTTGATAATAATAGGAGACTTTAATGCCTAGATAGGAAAAGAAGAAAATAATCGAGAAATAGCTGGAAAAGAAACCACACCCGAGATCACAAACGATAACGGCAAAAGACTGTGCAACCTAGCAGCAGAGACAAATACATTCATAATCAGTACAAAATTTAAGCATAAAAAGGAGCACAAGAGAACGTGGTTATTCCCAGGAAAGAGAAGCGGCAACCAAATCGATCATGTTTTAATATCAAAGAAATGGATGAAAACGGTTAAAGACACAAGGTCATACCGGGGAGCAAACGCAGATACAGACCACATTTTACTAATGCCGAAGATGAACATAAAAATATCAAGATTTAAACCTTGCAAATACAACAAAAGAAAGTGGAACTTAAAAAAGCTGGAATTAGAGAAAGGTGGAAATAATTATGCGGATACCTTAACAAACAAAATGAGAGCTCATAATAAAAAGATATAGACAGTTAATGGAAGATCACTAAAAATAGCATTATAGACACTGCAGAGAAAGAAATTGGATTACAACAAATCAAAACACCCAAAGAATGGTTCTACGAAGAATGTAAGCTGGCGGCAAGCATAGGGAAAAAACAAGCAAAAAGTAAATGGTTGGAAACAAGGAATTATGAAGAACTGGACGAATACATAAAGATAAAGGAAGAAGAACAAAAACTTTACAGAAGAAAAAAATCAAGTTGGGTAGCAGAAAAACAGAAAAGAACAATAAGAATAATAGAAAACTCTTCGAATATGTGAGAAAGCAATACAGTGGCAGAAACGCAGTTGCAACAGTAAAAATAAATAAAAAAGAGTGGGAAACTTACTTTCAAAATCTATACCAAAAAGAATTATATTATGGACGAAAATTATAAGGATGTAGTAACGGAGGGAGAAAGCGGTGAACAGCAGTACAGACCCTCTTTCGAGGAATTTATAGATGTTGTGAAACAACTAAAACCAAACAAGATTGCAGGCCCAGATGATATAAATAACAAACGGATCCAACATGGTGGAGAAGCCTTACTTCAACAAATATATGACCTGATAATGAATATATGGGCAGAAGAACGCATGCCAAATGCAAAAATTACAGGAGTATAATGCTGTTTAACACTACATACAAGATATTAACCAATCTAATAAAAAAATAACTACATAAACAGGTTGAACCCAAATTAGGTCAATATCAACAGGGATTTAGAAAAGGAAGATCTGTGGTAGATGCCATACAACTACTAACACAGGCTTTCAAAAAGTGCTATGAGCATGACATAGATCTACATGTACTATTCATTGACTTTCAGCAAGGGTTTGAGTCTATCAACAGAGAGTGACTATTATCTGATATGAGGAACAAGGAATTTCTGAAAAACTAATAAGACTAGTAAAAATGGCAATGAAGGATTAGCTGCAAAGGCGATAACCAGAGACAAGGAATACAGGAGACATTAACATTGAAGTAGGTGTAAGACAAGGAGATAGTTTGTCTACAACTCTTTTTAACATATCACTAGATGGGGCAATTAAAGCAATAGACATAAAAGGACAGCTCCACACAAATAATAGGATACGCCGATGATTTAGCTTTAATTATAGAGACAAAGAAACCCTAGAAAATACAGTCAAGAACTTAATAACAGAGGCAGCAAAGAGAGGGCTGGTAGTTAACCAAGAGAAGACAAAATATATGCAAATTTCAAGGAAGAGAGACAACTCAGCTACTGTAAATACGCGAGGTTACACTTTACAAAGAGTAAGTCAATTCAGGTACTTGGAAATAGTAATTGATGAGAAGTGCGGAGATAAACGCAAGAATAATAACAGGAAACAAACCAAACTACTAAGGGACAAATGCATCAGTAAAAAAACCAAAATTAAAATTTATAAAGCCGCAATACGACCAGTAATAACCTATGCCAGTGAAAATATGAGGCTAACTGATAAAGGTGAAGAAAATCTCAGAGTCCTAGAGACGAAAATCATGCGGAGGATAATAGAATGAAGGGTACAGAAGGCTATACAACTTCAAAATAAGTCAATACATGAATGGTAAAGATATAGTCAGGCATATAAAAGCGCCGCGTCTAAGATGGTACGGGCATCTTCAAAGAAGGAATAAGGATGATCCAATAAGGAATATCACTGATTGGAAGCCTGCCAACCCCAGAACTAGGAGACGTCCCAAACTTAGATGGGATGATCAGGTGACTAATGACCTAAAGAAAATGGGAGTCCGTGACTGGGGAAGAAAAGTAGAGGACAGGAAGGAATGGAAAAAAATTACAAAGATGGCGAACTCACACCGCATGCTGCAGCTAGTAGAAGATAACACACGGATTGATCCACTATATAAAAGAGTGGCCTATACAACACAGGAGTGCTAGCATATATATATATATATATATATATATATATATATATATATATATATATATATATATATAAAAGCATCAGTCCACATTGGTTTCCTCCGAAAAATTTCCACGGAAAATATTTGCCATTTGAAAGACCTTAGCAAATCCTACATTTTTGTAAATGGTATTATGTATTTACTTTTCGTAAAATTTGTGCTCAAATCGATTCCTTAATGTTTTCACAAGTAGAAATAAATGTTTCCACTAAAGCAACAGTTTCTGAAAGATGAGTTTGCTGTTTTTGTAATTTAATGAGTGTTTTAGGTACAAAAGCATAGTTTGCTTTCAGAAAATGGATTTGTTGTCTAAGGACTGAATTTTTAAATGTTCGTTGAGTAGAAGAAGTAAAACAAGAAGATTCGAATGAATTATATCCAAATACGGGCATTACTTTAGTGTTTTTATGCATTTTACTTCGATTCATATGAAAATATGCAAAAAATTTGCTAGTTACATAAAATATGCTCTATGCATATATGCCTAAGTTTGATAATCAGGATACAGATTCAAATTAACTAAAGTTAGAAAATGTATATTTCTTAATGTAATTTCTAATTAATTTATGTTTAGTTATCTCATCTAGTGACTGTAGAATATATAAAAGCAATATTTATTTACACTTTCCAGGCTTCATGTACTAGTATTGCACAATACAATATTAAATGTTAAATTTTCATCTGCCACATTTATCATAAAGCAAATATTGTCAGTTTCTATGATACCTAATGGTGAAATGATCAAACAGTGATTTATAGGCAAATATACAATCAGTGCAATTCAAATATAAACGCCAAGTAGTGGTAGAAAGAAAAGAAAGCTCTTTTTGAAAAGCAGGATAAGAAATAATATTCTCAAAACAGGTCTAATAGGTTCAAAACAAGTAGGGAAGCACCACAGTGTGGAGTATACGTCTAAATAGTAATTTCAATAGAATGACTGACCCTGGACGACCAAAGCCTAAATATACCAGAATATCAGTTAAGTTTCCTAACTCAATTGGTGGTATTTTTCAATGAGAAGACGATCCAATACTCTTCTAAGTTTGGAAGACTGCCAAAAATCCAAGCAAAAGAAGATAATTAGGTACTACTAATTGTTGTCATTTTTACATCAATATATAGGGTGATATGTTTCGATGTCACATTAGACGTTATAGGAAAACTAGCTAGAAATAAAATTTGAAAATTTGTACTAAGGGGTTTTCAGCAATGATCTATCGAATGAAAATATGCTCAACTTCTGGCGACTCCCGGTTATACCGGAAGTAAACGTCAGCTTTGTTATTTTAAATGGAACACCTTATATTTTTTTACATTTTTGAATTAAACGTAAAAAATAATGTCAGTTTCATTGGTGTTCCCTATAACTATCTTTTATGGATTTCGAGATATTTTAGTTTTGGCGAAATACAGTGTTTCACAAAAAATGGAATAACAAAAAAACGGATCAACTTGAACCAAAAAGTTTTTAAAAAGTTAAAATAAAAAATTTGACGTCTACTTCCGGTACAACCAGAAGTCGAGCATATTTTCATTCGATAAATCATTGCCGAAAACCCCTTGGTACAAATTTTCAAATTTTAGTTCTGGCTAGTTTTCCTATAACGTCTAATGTGCCATCGAAACATATCACCCAGGATAGATAGCAAGGAATGTGCTGAAAATATTAAGTCCATTTTCCACAGTGCAACTTATCGCTGGGAAAATGAGAGCTGTCTCGATTTTTCTGAAATACCCAGAGTTGTGGCATATAAATATGAAGCCTCTCGAATTTTCTGGAATACACGAATTGGGGTATAAATACGAGATGGCGGCGTCATGCAGCTAGTCGATTACCAATAGAGAAAACAATTAGCAACTGAAAATACAGCAAATAGAAGTAGTTTCTCTAGAATCAAGTAAGTATATGTATGTATGTGTTGATTATAGCAACAGTAATCAGTATTATATTTTTGTTTGAATACATAGATTGTTCATGCGACTTTCTCGAGTTGCTGCGTCAACTTGCACCTTGGAAAATGGACTTTAGATAAAACCGTTTATCTTACAAAATGTCAGAAATCTATTTAATATACTTCCAAATGTTTATAACAATTGAGTTTAGTATGACATATTTGATATTTTTAAAAGCATTAGTTCCAACATTCATCCAAATCTTTCTTGACAATTTTATGATAGTGCAAGGTATTTGTGTTTGAGCAATCCTAACTTGGTCATATTTTTGAAAAACATAGGCCCAGGCGTTTTTTCGACAGTTATTTGATCATTTTATGAATTCACTGCATTTTCAGCTCACAGTTATCCTTAAAGAACCTCTCTTCTAACACATCTTCTATTATTACTAAAATTCGTAATATTGATTTGAAAAACCTTCCCTTTATCAAATTTTATATCTACTTGAAATCACTTAATTGAAATTACAGGCAATTGCTAATGACTTATTTCAACACCAAGTCTATTTTGAGCTTCTGCTTCTTCAGTTATAGCCAATGATAATACAAAAACAGAATTGCTATGGCCAGCAATTTCTGACAAGAACGCCTTTAAAAATGTATAGAGCATTATTGAAAAAATATAGAGATTTTAGACCCTCAAGAAAAATTATCGGAACTGTTTAGGAAGAGCATATTTTTGCTCCTATAATTCTAGTACATATATATGGAAGTGTTTCCCACCAAGAGAGACAGCAACATCATTCTTCTATCTTACTTGTTCATTACTTGATCGGTTGTGAGTAAGTGTTGCAACTGCATTGGAGAAGTGGGCAAGTGGAGTCCAGTATCGGTAATGCGCATAGCATTTCAGGTCTAAATCATGAAGACAGATGTATGCATGTTTGCACCGTTGGATCATCATCTTTTTCCAGACCTCTACTAGTAATATAGGAGTATTAAATTATGGGGAAGAGCTTGTTTCATTGGAAATATTACCTAGGAAGACTAAAAGGTAGTCGTTATATTTGTATTGCACTAACCGTAGATTGCTATACACAGTTTTAATGTACTGAAATACCCAACATCAGTGTTAAAAACAAATAAACTATGTTTTAGTAAATAAAAATGATATTGTGAAATTGTATTATGTGTCCCTGTATATTCCCAATACAAACCTTTCTGCGAATCTTATATATCTTACTTAAAAATAAGGATAATAGGGTTTGTATACAACAGGCGGGTAATAATTTTTGTTTCTATTCCTATATGGAGGTACATAATAACTAAAAATAAAATTATATATGGTAAAGCAATGAGTTGAATTTCAATGGAAGGCATTTACAACTTTATCGAATAAATTTTAATATGAATATAATGATGCACACACACTTTTCAAGTTGCAAAAAGCGTTTAGAAGATTTACGAAAGAAGTTCAGGAGTTGATGATAAGTAATAGATACATTGAAAATATGCTCCTTTAAAATAAGCTTTTTAATAATATTCTCGTCACACTTGTTTGAATAAATAGATATTTATCCCCATTTTAGGGAATCTTCCCTTAGTCAATGTTTTTTAAAATTAGTGATTGTGTTTTTACCACTATGTTTTTATGGATAAATTTTTGAAATGGGACAACTTGATGTACATACACTGAGGATAGTTTTGTTACAAAATTGAAAGCGATCTGCTTATATTTCAAAAAAAATGTGTACCAACATACACAACTGATTTTTCATTTTAAATCTTTCAGGGGCGGTGATAGAAAAAATTTACCACTAAATGATGTTTTTATCTGTGCACTGGTACACTATATGTACCACATTTTTATGAGCTTGAAATTTAGTGTTTAGGGACTTTCACTATACCAGCGAGTAATGAGTCAAGAAATATATCTATTTATGCATAGATGATGCTACATAGTCAGATTCTATTCTTTCCGCTGTGTTACTTGTTAGAATGTTTCAAAGTGCAGGCTGTGACGATTGTGTTGAGCATGTGACATTTCATAAACAGTTTTTTATTGAAAAATACTATTGTTGTGTATTTTAGCCAGTAAGTTATAATAAAATTGTAGTTATAAAACTTTCAAACCACTTTTACAAAAATATTGATGTTTTTGTGCTATCCAATATTTGTACCATCGTGCAATTTGGAATTCAGCAATATTTATTTGCAGATATAAACAATGGCTGAATTTACTGGAAATTTGCCGTTTAGATTAGTGAATATGACAAAATAAAAGCTAATGGAAGAACTTTATATTGATGAAAATGATACAGTCATGGATGACGATACCGAAAACATTATTTCTGAGGCCAAGTCATTAGTAGTTCAGATGATAACAACTATAAAATGTAGAAGAAATAGCCTTATCGGAATCGGATTCAGATCCAGAAAGCGAAATGCCTTCATCTGTCAAATTGCAGCGATTGAGATTGAGACAGAATAATAAAATATGGAGTAAAACCCCGTTATAATGCAATCAAGCATTGGTCGAACTTTGTATTGTAACGATAATACGAATTATCATCTAAACGCGCACGCCTATGTTAATAGCCAAACTGTTTTTCTAACGTTTTTATAGAACTTAAATTAATATAAAAGACCGATCAATCGTTGATAAAACGACAGATCTTTACATGTTGAGTCTAGATCGGTCCACTTCCCCTACCTGAACTTTCGCGTTGAGATTTTGCATCCCTATACTCTTGAGTGGTCGTGTTGAGATCATTCAATTACGCAACCGAAACGTTCGCGTTGAGATCGTTTCAATTCCCTACCGTACCCCACATTACGTGTTGAGTTCTGTGGGAGATTCTTACCGCTGAATTTTCGCGTTGAAATTACTCAGATACTTTTCTTATTTTATATCTCACACGTGTTGAGTTTAAGAAATACAATATTTCCCTCAGAATTTCGTTAACGTAAATAATATGTATATAAAATAAATTCAAAAATACATATTCGTGTTTGATAGTAATAGATTGGAATCAGAATTACTGTTTGACTGCTGTATTAGCGTTTGTTTATATTTTTACGACTAAAAGAAATATTTCAATAATGTCCATCGGAACAAAAAGCATCAGGTTTTTGTAATGATTGTAAATATGATATTTATTTTGTAAGTTTGAATTTTAATTTGGAATAAATACAGTTTAGAAAGTCAAACCTTGCCTCTATTTATTACTGACGACCCGGACATTACAGTATGATTTGTCAAAATTTGGATGTCCTAAGAAGAAGTTGAGCTTTTACATGTAAATGTCTCAATAACCAACTGAACCGTTTTGATGGCTTAGGGAACTTGAAAAACTGGACCAAAAATCTCTTTAACTAGGCAATCTTTTGATACCATCATCATATTGATAGCAATGAACGTTTTCATTTCCGAGATACTCGTTGGAACATATGGTTTATCCAGCTGTTGGGTATATAAGTTTTATAATAAAACCATCAGTGAAAAACAATTGAAATACTGCTCAATCCTCAACGTGCGCCTCGAAACCGGATTGGACTTGACTAAGGTATGGTACTGCTTTGTTTGGAAGTGAATCGTTGAGGAGACAAGGGCTGTAGCGCCTATTGGTAATGGTAAAAAGCTTGTTGGATTGAATATGAACTCCAGTAAAATTAAAGAGAATTTTTGGATGAAAAAGTCTCCTCTCAATTTGTTTGAAAATAGGATTTTTCATCAATGTATTTTACCTTCATTAACTTATGCTTCAGAAGCTTGGAAGGCATGGAGAGATGCATATTAGGATTCAACTTTAAAGATAAAAGCGAAACACGTGGATTAGAGAGCAAACCAAAGTTACTGATGTCATTTGTAGAATAAAGAATTTAAAGCTCTATTTTGGATACCGAAAGATAAGAAATTGCCGTAGAAGAGAGATGAGATTGTGAAGTTAATAGGAGTCGAATGGAGAAGAATTACCGAAAATAAAAACATCTAGGAGAGTTTTCATCTTGCAGTGGATCGATAAAGGCTGTTGATGATGTGTCTTGGTCTTATATACAAAAATACTTGATATCAAAAATTACCGTGTTACATTCTGAAGATTGTTTCTGGCAAAAACTTATTTCTTTACCATATGCAATGATCTATTTTTTGTTTTATAAGCGATATTCGTTCAATAATCACTTTCCTTACCCTCAACAAAAACTTGAATTTGCAGAAACTTGTTTATGGTAGGTATATGGAGATGTAAACTGGAAACCACATATTGACTGAGTAATTAGCAAGTCAATAATCACAAGAAGCCGTGAGGAAGAGCTGGGGAGTAAATCTCAAGATACTCCACTGGTTTTACATTGCGGTCATAAGACCCAGGATCCAATATGTTTCCGTAGTCTGGTGGTCGGCTGTAGAGAAGCAATGGGTGTCCCACAAGCTGGCGCATATCCAAAGAGTAGCGAGCTTAGGGGTTACAGGAGCTTTTGGGACAACACCCATACCAGCGCTTGATGTCCTCCTAGCATTGCCGCCTCTGCCCATATGGATTATTATTAGCGGCCTTTGTAAGATTGCGGGACAACGGCCAGTGGAAAGGGGGTGGCAAAGCCAAAAGAACAGAAACGGAGCTTCCAATTGTAGCTCTCAAATCTGTTCCAAAAGAAGACAAAGTGAGGACAGACAAGTTCAAAGTCATCATTCCACCAAGAGAGTAATGGAATGATGAATAAGTTGAATTTCCATCCGGAAGCATCGTGTGTTTTACAGACGGTTTCCACATGGAAGGAAAGTCAGTAGCAGGTTTACCTCAAATCTGTTTCTTATGACCTCACGGAGGGTGTGTGGAGGGTCTCATTCGACTCCGCTCGACAAGTTGAGTCCATCGATACCACTTTTATCGTCCGGAGACGAATTTTTAGAAAACAGTGTTAAGGGGTCCGGTGAACTATACGGAGACACGAATTTTTCACTGATTTTGCGAAAAATCGATAGTATTCATCTATTTTAAAGATTATCCGTCGAAAATTTTTCATTCATCCTTCCCCTTATTGAAAAATATCCAATACTTTGTAATGTACACATAAGAGTATTCAAGAAGGGGAAGGATGAGTCCAATGATTATATTCCCTTCCCTTTCTTGAATAACTTAATGCGCGTTATAACGTATTGGATATTTTTCAAGAAGGGGAGGGGTGAATGCATCCACCCTTCCCCTTTTTGAAAAATATCCAATATTTTGTAAAGCGCACATCAGGTTTTTCTAGAATATCCAATAATTATATTGCCTTATATGTGCTTTTAACTTTTATTTTTTGAAAAGTGCGTTCCGGACGCTACATGTGGTGTCGATGGACTCAGCTCGTCGAGTTGAGTCGAATGACACCCCTAATACCCCCCTCCGTTGGGTACTAGGAAACAAATTTTCACCTTATATTAAATTGATCAAGCGCTAGACGGTGTAATATGTACATTGACGTTTATGCTTTAAAATTACATATATGATGGGAACGTCGTTGTTGTTGAATGAATTGAAGATTCAATATTTTTTGGTTTCTATGATTCAGCGAACCATTTGTTATTGTCTTTGTTTTTCCCCAGTTCTGTCTTCGAACTACACTTGAAAACGCACCGACAAATTTGACACTCAAACACCTCGTCTGACGGATGCTTGTCAGATATCTGTCATCTACGTTATTTGCCATTTGAAAACGTTCGCGGGATTGATACAAACGAACGCAACTAATATGTCAATTTTAATGATGTTAGGTTAAAAGACCGGGAAGTCAAAAATGTTTTTAATAATATGTGTGGTCGCAACAGCAGGTGTCATGATAGAGGAAGTAGGAGTGCAAAAGAGCTATGCTCTGGGTGAGTACTCCACGGTCTTCCAATCAGAAAGCCGCAGAGCAAATAACAGAATGGGACGCATCTAGAAGTCCTGTTATCATTTGTTCGGATAGTCGGGCCGCTATTAAAGCAATCTGCAGCACCAGAACTAGTACGGTACTAGTTCAGGAATGCGCAGACGTTCTGGATAGCTTGGCTTCAGAACGAGAAGTTGCCCTACTGTGGGTACCGGGGCATAGCGGGATCGAATGCAACGAGCGGGCAGATGAACTTGTCAGGCGAGGTGCCCACATGTCTTGCGGTGAACCCGTACCAATAATAGGGTTGAGTAAAGCTCAAACTTCATCCTTGCTCAAAGAATGGGTCCAGGGAAGACTTAAGAAATACTGGAGAGACTGCAACGGCTTCAGGCAGGCGAAACCAACAATCACCTGCCCAGATACAATAAAGACACGGCGCCTGCTGAATAAACCCATATCACAGCTACGACTGATAAAATTGTTGTATTGACTGACCATTTCAGGCCCAGATTGCGAGGAGGAGGAATCCTCTCACCACTTTCCCGGCACATGTGAGGTATACACAGCTTAAAAATGAAATCTTTTGTGTGGATAGAATTGAAGAAGACGTACATTCCCTTTCTCTGAAAGACGTCACGGCCTTTATATGTAGATCAAAGCGTTTTGAAAGGAGACTGAATGCGTGTTGGAAAGGGGAAGAAACTGGGGAATGATAAAAAGGGTCAGAAGTGGCCTAATTGCCAGGTATCAGCCCATTTAATTCATTCATTCAGGTATTTAGAGATTATTGAATGAGGAGGATTCAAATACTCCAAAGATGCCACTAGAAATATATGTTCTACCGATCAAGAGAGTGATATAGTCAAATACTTACGTATTATTTGATATTACTTAATAAATATTTTAATTTGTTATATTATATTGTTATAAATACTTTCATCACAGTTGGGTAGTTTTGGTTTGAATTTAGTGGGTTTTGAAATTATTTAGGGGAAAAGTTTACAAACAGTTGACATTGATTTCCCCAAACTCCCTATTACTTTCACAAGTCTGGTAACGGTGATAAAATGTGACCTCATATTCGCATTATGACGTGCTTCAATTTTATAATGTAAAACCTATATTGTTTACTTTAAATATACAGGAGGTAGTGAAATTACAAGTGTTCTCAATTCTTCATTTGAACAATTTCCATTTCTAATATTTTTCAACTTTTTAGCACAAGATTATTGATAAATGACAATGTTACATTATCATTTATCGTCGACACTAAGGAACGGTTCTGTTGGTGTGAAATAGACTTGGAGTGAACTGTAATAATTTTTGTTGGTAACAAAGATTGCAAGTTTTTATTGTACCATACAACTCAATGAACTTCCTTCATAATAACTATCTTCACTATAATTTTTAGTAGCGATATGCCTACTTTTCTTTTTCTAGCAAGTGATTAGGTATAAGCAATTAGATTTCATTTTAAACGACTTACCTATGACCGACTAGTCCATTCATTGCTGAAGTAATGGTCGGCATCATTTCCAATTCGACCAACAAAGGAAAATGGTCGGAGTAAATGTGAGGGTGAGGACAGCCTATGACTTTGTTTTGTGACAGCCATTCCTGAGAAAGTGGTCCCAGCAAACCTAGCGGCGTCATAGTTTGTTTGGAGTAGAATATGTAGTCGATTATACCCTTAAAGTCAAACCTGCAACAAAATTAATTTAAACGTCTTTATATTGAAAATAAAAATTAATGTACTTACGTGTAATTAGTGAACGGCATTATTTCGTCGTTATATGCCGATGCCAATTTGAAGGAATGTGTAAACTCATTAGGTTTATCACAGCTGAGTACTTTTTCCAAACACGCTTTATAGCTGAAGGTCTTGAAGTCTTTATGTTCCATCGACACCCTACCAGTCCCTAAGAAAAAAAGACAAATACTCAAATAAAATCGTTATTTATATAAAGTTAGATTTCTCTTACCTAAAAATTCAGTTACACCTGAATCAGGCAACGAATTGAAATCTCCACACAGTACGAGTTGTATGTTACTCGAATCCGTGTTGATATCGTGCGCTTTTAGAGTTTGCGCCGATTCCTCTAAAATTCCTTTAAGCTCGTTAGAGAGCATCATTGTTTGTATAAGTTTTACATCACAAAATTCTGGATCCCAATGTATGTGGGCTGTACAAACTAATATCGGTTGTTGGAGAAAAGGTGCATCCGAGGGAGCTGTAACAACATAAAATGTAAATATGGAAGAATTTGATAACTTCTAACATTTGCAGAATGTATACTGGCGAATTTGAAATATCGTGTTTATGACAGAGAGTATTGTGTAAACGTTAAATACAACAAGAATGCATAAAGACCACAGATAGTGCCTCGTCATAAATTAGAAATTATCCTTTATACCTGCGTCCTAACAGGGTCGGAGTAATCACCAACCAGGTAAAGCAAGGGTGCAGTCTATCAGTCTGTGACTTTTCATCGTTGTGCATTGTGCAAATAAAAATGGCAGTGTTTCGTCCATGGGAAAACATTGTGTCGAATGAAACGGAAATAGAGAATGAAGTCATTGAAATTAGTGACAACAATGATACTGAAGATGATGTTTCGGATAACAGGAAGGTTAAAAGACAACATTTGTCAAGTGACTCAAAAACGATAATAAAAAATGTTTACCAAACTCTAATTGAAAAAGGGTGTTCAGCTTCTTTCACCGTGACAAGTGAATTAACAAAAGTCTCTGTATCTACGGTAAGGGACATTATAAACAAGGGAGAGACAGAAAGACAGAAACGAGAAATGAAAATTTTTTCTAGAATCGATGAAGCGGCGGGAACTGAAATAAAACAACAAATTTACTCTTTTTACAAAGAAAATAGGGTGCCAACAACGTCTATGATTTTGGAAAGACCTATTCGGAACAATGGTTTCGGAAATATTTGAAAACCATAGGTTTTGAGTGTAAAACCCTCAACGGAAGGATGAGCATCATGGAAAGTGGACGATTAAAAAGATTGTGTTGGGAGTACGTTACAGAAATAAGAAGATTTCGCCAAGAAGGTCGATACATAGTTTGGTTGGATGAAACATGGTACGATAGCCATGACGTTATAAAGAAAGGATGGACTGATGGCACTAAAAGTTGTCTAGAGGCTCCTCCCTCTAGGGGCGTTGCTGTTGTCCGCAAAAAATATAAAAAAATGTTCAACCTACTATCACAAAGACATGAATTCACCACTTTTTGAGACTTGGTATCAAGAACAACTGTTGCCTAATTTGCCCGATAATTCTGTCATTGTGATGGACAATGCCAGTTATCATTCAAAACAAATTAACAAGAAACCCACCACAAGCACGAAAAAAGCAGAAAACCTACAATATATGGCTGAAAATGATATAGAAATACCTAAATCAAAATGCACCAAAAAAGATCTTCTAACCATTATAAAAGACCTGAACATTCCTACAAAATATCGGATTGACACAATGGCACAAGCAAAAGGACATACGGTACTGCGTCTTCCGCCCTACTACTGTGTATTAAATCCCATTGAACTTATCTGGAATACTCCAAAACGGGGAATTCGGCGTAAAAATACAGCTCCAAGGCTAAGTTCTGCTGTAGTAGATTTAATTAGAAGTGAAATGGAAAATATAGACAGTATTTTATGGAAAAATTGCATCGCACACGTAGTTGAAGTGGAAGATTCATATGTGTCTCCGAATGTACAACAATTTATAATTAATCACAGCGATACTAGTGACCTGTTTGTTGATAGTGACGATGATTTATAACGCAAATATTTGTTATATATATATATATATATATATATATATATATATATATATTATAATTATATATTTGATTTTCTTTATTATTATTTATTTAATTATATTTCTGAAATTTATCTATGGTTGATATTTATCTATGTTTTTTAAATTGGATTGGCTAGCTCAGGGTAAGTTTAGTTATATTTTATTATTGATTTAGTGGTTTATTGGAGAGCATGAGAACACTTACTCTCGTTGGGTTCAGGATAAATTAAACAAGAAAATATATGAAATCTGCATCCCACAAACAACCTGCGAAAATCATCTCCATCAACGCTGTGAATCAATTATATGAAACACAGTAATTCAACCAATGTGTTATGAAACCTTGCCCTGTGTTTGGCAAATGACATGTAAATGAAAATCAACAACTCAAATTTAGTTCCTATAATTATCAAACAAGCGTAAAATTGAAAAGCATCATAAGCAGTAAATAAAACTTATGTTAAAACAAATATAATACAGTGCAAATTACAAATACCAACTATTATTCTATACCTAAAATTATTATTGTGTAATTTGGCCAAATTTATGAATTACGTTTGAGTTTAATATGGTTAACCAAATAAATCGTTAAAAACACTAACCTGATCACAACACTGGGAAGTCTCTAGTATATTCTATTGATGTGGAATCTTCTGTACCAAAGCTGGATCTCCTTCAATCTTGTAGTTACAAACTCTATAGTTTGTATGGCAGGTAAGTTCGTAAATTCTTGTTAAATCACTTAGATATTTTTGCTTATAATGTTTATGTTACGATGATAATGGTTTAGGAAACGTATTTTCTCATTATAAAGTGATTACTTTTTGAAAATTCGGGTAGCGTCCCCTCTCAAATTTAAAATGTTTATATTTCCCACAAATTCTTATTATTTCCAAGTATTTTCTTTTCAAAATGTTCAATGTATATTGATTAAATGTTTGCAATGTCTTTTGACTTTAATTTCTAATAATTTCCCAAATATCTTTATAAAATTTATAAAATTTTCTTACATGCGTCCTTCTCCATTAGATTCGCTTCACCAACCTTTTGTCTTTTAAATCAACAAACTTTTTGTTGTCCGCTTTGTTATTTGTAAAACAAAAAACTTACTACATACTAGATATAATATACTTTGTCTTATCTAATATTTTATATGTCAATAAATGTCTTTATATTTTTTCTATGATTATGGATTGTTGATGTAAGATTTCAAACTAACTTACCATTCCTATTTACATACTCATTCTTTCAAAAATCTACCTTATTTTAATTAACAAAATTATATCTATTTGACTTTAAATTTCAATATCAATCCATATACAATCTACAATGTTCAAATATCTGTCATAATGCCTTTCAATTAAATCTTTACTCATCATTACATATTTATCTATTACAAACTTGGCTCTTTATTTATTTCAGTCATCATATTTTTCTATTATCAATAGTTCACAAACATAAATAATTCTATGGTAGAATCTACCTCCACATTCAGTGTACTTCATTAACAGACATGAAATTTTTAGTTGTCACTCCAGTTATCTCCTTTTTAATATGAACATTACACTTTTGTTGGTATATCATGATCTAACATTCTATTTATTATTGTCTGATAATAATTTATTTTCTTTTCAGATTCATTGTTAGATGTTCGAAATACTGGATACTAATTATCATTTGCTATAGACAAGAAAATGAGTTTATGATTTGTTAAGATATAATTAAAATTTTATGAAAATAATGCAGTTTATGATCTGAAATCCTAAGGTAAATAATTTTACTATTACTTATGTATCTCCTTCGTTTTGAAACATAACTAATATAATAAATGTTCAATTCAATAGAAAATATATATTCTTCTTATATTATACTCATTAGAAAAGATAATTCCAGCTGTGTGAAACAATTAATTTCCATCTGTTACTCTGCAAGGTTGCAAATTTCATACTTTTGTGTTCCATTCTTTTTACTGTTTCTTACGATAAGTTCAATATATATATATATATATATATATATATATATATATATATATATATATATATATATATATATATATATATATATATATATATATATATATATATATATATATATATTATATATATATATATTATATATATATATATATATACATATATATATAAATACAGTTCCTTTATTTAAAATGTAAAAGAAACATTAAAACAAGGAAAACTATTCATATTTGTATGCAATACTTTCGATACACACTGTATTATATATATAATCAATAATTTTGAAAGATTCGGTATACAAATCAAATTTGACATTTTAATTTTCGGATGACGTTTATGTAGAATATATTTAATGATAGACAGATTATATTACAATTTGGAGAATATATTTGAAATTTTAAAATACAGATGTCTCTGCTATCAGAATGACAATGGTAATAAAATAATTCAAATCTCTCTTTGTTATAGGGAAACATAAATTAGTATTTTTTAAAAAAAAAGGAATTTTTCGTAACCACAGGAGAAGAGATTTATTTATTTGAGAGAAAAGTTTAGTTAGTTGAATTTGAAACCCCCAAGAGACAACATCGAGATAAGAGTTGTCTCAAATTTTGTTGAGAATTTAATAAAAATTATAACTATACAATCAGATTATAAAGCCATACTTTGTAAAGTCAGTGCGTGCATAATTCATAGAAGAATTGCATCGTATCAAGTGTAAGTGGTTCCAGTTTCTAAATCAGATATTTAGAAAGTTTTGCAGAATTCTAAATACATTTAGAATACGTACGAGTTTTCCTGTCCTATTTGGTGAGTCCACTCCAGTTTAAAATTATTTCTCGAAAATTAACAGGCCTTTTAAATACATTTCGAAAATAGATGCATCTATAGAATAATAATATTAGCTAAACCAAATTAACGTTATACATAAAAGATCTTACATCAATTGAAAAATTTTGAATAGACAATTTGAAGACAAATTTGCGTTATTTGACATTGATATACGTCAAGGGTATATTAAACGAGTTGAACTTTTGCATACAAAAATTTACAATTAGTCGAGTTTTAGAATAGGTTGTAGTAATATTAAGATTGGTAGAAATTATTATCTTTGTTTCGTTTACAATATTTTGGGAAATAATAAAACTTTTATAATTTGTTATCTGATTATATAATATATAATTTTGATTCCAACTCACTGTGGTATTTATTCAGTATCTATTTTCAACGTATTTAACATTTTGCATGATATAGTAATTTTGATTTAATCAGTGACATTTGCTTAATTTCCAGTGACAATTAATTTGTAAATGTCATAAAATAATTAAAGTGCCTTTTATTATATAAAAAAACAGTTACTCGAGATTCGGAATATAGAATAATATTTGATTGGAATAATATTTGAAAATTACAAAATTTGAATTATTATTAAAAAATTATTGATCCCACCCTGAGACTAGAGTGATCAAGTATATTGTGAATTAATTTATCTTTCTAAATCCAGAAATTAATATTTATCTTGGCCGGGCATTGTTTGACAACAACTGTCAAAAGTAAATTAGGTTACGTACGCTACTAAAGGTGTGTGTACAAGAGTGTCGCTACAATCACCAATTGTGAAAACGTCGACAAGTAATAATTGTATATCGTTATATTCATATATCAACTATAATACAACTATAAATTAGATTGAATATATAATAATTTGTCACCTAAACGTGGGACAACTATATAAAAGTATATTAAAATATATAAAAATATATATGTGTATATTGCATATATCATTTTCAAGAAGTCAGTTAAACAGTTTCTGATTGATGTAGATGACTTTTTACTTTACTGACTGTTCTCGTATACTATGTCTTTTTTTGTGTATACGTAGATATATATTTTTGTATAATATGTACTTTTGTTTTGTTGACATGTCCAGCGTAAATCTAATATTTTTCTATGTATGTTTCACTGAATGAATAAATGTATTATTATAAAAAAATTATTACAGCATATTATAATAATGAAATAATTTTTTTAACCCTAATATAGTTGTGTATAATTATAATGTAATAATTATATGAGTCGTTTTTGTTTGTAAATCCATAAAATTCTTGTCAAGAAGTAATTGGAAGTAGAAGAAAGTTGATGGGTGTATTTTCTCAAAAGATGAAAGTGTGTAAATAAATTTTATTAAAAAATTTAAGCTAAGCGCTTTCGGCAAATAAATATGCCATCATCGGAGCTTTCATCAATGGTAAAAAATACCTCTAAAAAAGGGAAACATTGAAAGGGGATCGGCATCACAGGCACAATAGTTAGATGTACCTTTTCACAAAATTAACAAATAAAATGAAACTAAAAACCCCTCTTTTTATGGGGTGAAATTATTCACTCAGATCATTTTTATATTTTAAAGATGGAGCAACGAAGTATTGTGCCTGTGATGCCGATCCCCTTTCAATGTTTCCCTTTTTTAGAGGTATTTTTTACCATTGACGAAAGCTCCGATGATGGCATGTTTATTTGCCGAAAGCGCTTAGCTTAAATTTTTTAATAAAATTTATTTACACACTTTCATCTTTTGAGAAAATACACCCATCAACCTTCTTCTACTTCTAAAATTCAAGTGTGTACATAGTCTTCAACAGTCTTCCATTAAAAAGAAGTAATTGGTTTCTACTTTTCTCAAATTTTGAAAGATGTCCCTGCGTAGGGTCGGACTGTGTACTTGGTCTTGATTTACAACTATGCTATTTACGGTCCACAAATTGTTCCCCACTGGGTAAAGTTAACAACGGTCGAAGATAATAAACACGGTATTTCAAATTCGCAACTATAACTTAACAATCAACAATACTTACTGTTGTCCCAAGCTGATTCTGTTGTCTGTAATAATGCCGCTAAGCCAATATTGTCTTTTGGCATAACTCTATTCAACATATGTTCCATACCATCTGCACTAGCCATCGCTAATTGATTAAATTCAACTAAATGCTCCTTTACTAAAGTGAATCTGAAAATAGGAAACATTTGATTCGAATATGTTGGTATTTTCCCTGATATATACTTACTTGGATACCCTATAAAATATTGCGCATCCATCGACGTATTTTCTTTCACTTTCCGCCATATGTTTAGCTCTTGATTTTGGCGAATAAATACCGTTATACCCGTCCATCTTAAGTTCTGGTAGAAAATAATTGTAAAATTGCTCCATTTCGACTTCCTAAAATTTATTATCGTAAACGTGGGGAAACAAGAAATATTGTAATAAATCAATCAATCAATTAATCAACGCCATGGGGAATTTCAAAAAAGAGACCCTAAGAAACCTTCGTTATTTTATAAAAACTGAAAGTTTGTTAGCGCATGCTCCCAACACAGGTAAGAACGATGGACCATTAAGAAGTTTGGGTTGCCGTGGCTTTGGCAAGTAAAAAGCCGATTTAAATTCATCAAATAATAAAGTGTGATTTTTTGGTATTACCTTCAGAAGATTATAAAAATCACGTCATTTATTGCTAGACACCCTTAATGTTCATGAAATTATAATTCTACTTATGTTATAGTATAAAAGCTGATTTTTATATGTAATTAGATGATGTTTCCTCATTAGCCAGACCTTTTTGATAGTTCCAACCTCTTGTCAGACATGCATGTAGGGTAGCTGCACTATTGAAGTAGTGTCAAGAAATTTAAAAAAAAAACATTATTTTATAACTCCTTTCAATATAGTTGTAGACCAACTAGGGAATTCCGCAAAGAACACACAATTAGGATATCGATTGGGAACATACAAAATAAATATATTATTTTACGCAGAATCAGAAGATGACCTTCAAAGAATGCTACACGCTTTTAACAAAAAAGCTGAAGGACTAAGCATGGAAATCTCAAAAACCAAAACAAAATGTATAACCGCATCAAAAGAACCCTTGCGATGTAAGCTAGCCATAGGAAATACTACCAATTCATGTCATTTGAGTAGGAGTATAGGATTCCTGTAACATGAAGTAAGAAAATTAGCAAATAAAGCTGCCACAGTATCGGTTGTAAGTGTGAAGAACAACAGAGATGAAAACCCTAAGAGCGATAACAGGAAATACCCTATACGACAGACAAAGAAACATAGATATAAGAGAGAAGTGGTGAGGTGGATTACAGCTGATAGAATGGCCATCATCGTCCGCAACAATATCCACCATGGGAGAAGACCAATCAGCAGGCTCCCCAAACGATGACACGACTGCTAACAATCAACTTTTCAAGAACTGCTGCAGAGGGACCGGAATTGAAAATGCGAAATGCATATAATATGAAGGAGAATAAGTAAACGATGAAATAAAACAATATAATTTGTTTAAAACTTCATTTATTTGGAATGATGTTCAATTTAAACTAGTTGACGCGTTTCACTACCACAGTAGCTTTGTCAAAACGAATGAAGGGATAATATAAAAATGTTTTAATATATACAGTGCATAAATACAGAATTCTATTTACTAATGTTAACAAAGGTATTGAAAGAAATTACCTGGAAATTCATTCACTACAAACATTCCTAAGGTATCTTCTAGGTAAAAAGGTTTAATAAAGGAGAGTGATTGATATCTATTTGGTCGTTACCTGAGTATTTATTTTGTTAATCTCAAGGGCCTCTAATAAATTTAAACTAAAGGATTTACCGACTACATGGAGAATTTCAAAATTTGGGTAGAAAATGTGTTGGTTTTCTAATGTTAGAATCTAATTTTTTGTTGTCATAGTTACGTTTGTGTTCCGAAATTCTAGTTTTAAAATTTCTAAAAGTTCTACCGATATAAATTTTATCACAGTTGTCATTACCACATTTTAATTTATAAATTCCTGAGTTTGGATAAATTGTAAACAGTTTTAAAGGACATATTCACGTCTAAAGTTTCTAAAAATGATTTAATTTTTAAGGATGGTGTTCCAAAGTATGTTAAGCTTTTAAATTGTTTATTATTATTTTTATCAGAAGGGAATACTTGTTCTAAAGTCTGTTTTTTTATCTTTTTATTTATGATATTGCCAATTAAATTTGGATCGTAATTATTATAAATTGCTATTTGTTTTATGATTGTTTTATTTTATTATCTCTTCTTTGTATTTGAGATAATAATATTACGGGAAGTCTTTATTTTAAACTCGAAGGACCTTGTTTTGCACTGAATTATTTAAGTATGTTTATGTTGATTAGGATGGTTTAATAAATCAAACTATTATGTCACTTTCACTTGTTGTATATTAACGGAAATTACATGTTGTTCAATTGCTGAACAATTAAGAAGTTCACTGATTTTTATATAATGTTGTTTCACTTTTTCTCATGATCTGATATAAATGAATGGTAAAATAATATGCCGGTATAGTCTTATAATGAGAGTACCATTATGTACGAAGGTTGACTGGAAAGTGAGTAAAAATAGGGTATTAACCCTATTTATAGGCCGGTCAGAGAGGGTGGGAAAAAGGAGAATCGTGTGAGGATTTGACCAATGGGAGAAGAGAGTTTGAAATATAACGGTCAGATATAGCGAGTGAACGATACACGCTGGTGTTGGTTTTTCTTGCATGAAAAAAGTTTGTTCGTTACAGGTAAAGGAGTTTAGACGATAGTTTTTGTGAAGCGATAAGGTTTAAACTGATGTCGGTTGCTTTGAAATATTAAGTGGAAAAAAATTGTAAGACAATAATTATCTGTGTTTCTTATGTGAAAATAACGTTAAAATGGATTTTTGCCTGTTTAAAGAAATATTGAATATTTGAGAAGAATGATATTTCTGTGTATGATTTGTGCAGGATATATAAATTTTGTTATACAGGGAGAAGTTAAAGTAAAGATTACAGGAAGAATTTTATTGTTAATTCAAACTCGTACAATTATATTTAATTCCTTGTTATAATTATTAATATATACTGGGACTGTTAAGAGTCTGTGTATCATACTATTGAAAGCTGCTAGTTTATGACTGAATGGGTGGATCGAACTATTATGAATTGCAATATATGTATGTGATGGTTTATGAAATATAGAAAAAAATCATGTTTATTATTTATATTTGAAATTGTAAGGTCTAAAAAATTTATAGACTTTTTTTGTTCAAGCTCTACGGTAAATTTGATATTATTGTGAATTGAGTTTATGTAAGTAATGAAGCTCTCTCTCTCTCTCTCTCTCTCTCTCTCTCTCTCTCTCTAATTGTCTATTTGTACCGATGAAGCTAGCTAAAATGTGGTCCAAGTACATAAATTTTTGACTAAGGGGGTGTTCATGAATTATTTTTTCTATATTATCCATGAAAATTTCTGCTAGTAGGGGGCTGAGGGGGTTGCGCCTAATCAAACCATCTTAACCGCTATAAACCTCTCCATTGAAATGAAAATAATTTTGATTCAAACACACTTTTAATAAAGTAATGATATCAGAGTGAATTATAGAATTAACATTATTTTATGTGAGCAAGTTATCAGTAGTAATACCACAAGTGATTGAATTTTCGCGATAAGTCTGTCGATTCATTTTTGAACGAAACTGAATTGTTTCGAGAAAACACCACAAGTCCGCAGGACGAGTGGTGTTTTCTCGAATCAATTCAGTTGAGATCATAAATGAAAGACAGACTTATGAGATACATTCAATCACGAGTGGAATTTTATTAGACTATTTCACAAACAGAGTGAAAGATAAAAAATCTGAAATTCGGCAGGATTAGAGGAAATTGGCAAAAAAGTTGACCTGAGAAATCAATAAATTTCAATGAACAGAAAACATTGACATCGAAATAAATACTACACTACCAACAATAACCATAACAGGCGTTGCTTCATCTAATAGGTATTTTCGTTCATCACAAAATCTGGTAAATTGCTTCCAAATGTACTCCTTCGATTTCCTCGTATTTTTCGGTACATTTTCATCGATTGATTCGATAGAATTCATCCCAAATCTACTCATTTTTGAATGCGTGCACAGCGTAATCACTTATATTTGACGTTTAACTGTCACATGCACTGTAAACAAATCTGAAAACACCGAACTTGATAGGCCAATCAGAGTCAAGAGTCAAGTTTGGTATTATCGGTAAGCCGAACTTGACTAGAGCTTCTGATTGGTTCATTTCGTAGGTGAGTGAAATAGTCAACAAGAGTTATAGTTTCTTTAGGAGGTATACTAGGGAATAGATTTGTTACCTCAAACTTTCAATAGTATGATACACAGACTCTTAACAGTTCCATTGAATATTAATAATTATAACAAAGAATTAAATATCATAAAACAAATAGCAGTTAATAATAATTACGATCCAAATTTAATTGACAATATAATAAATAAAAAGATAAAAAAACAAACTTTAGAACAAGTATTCCCTTCTGATAAAAATAATAATAAACAATTTAAAAGCTTAACATATTTTGGAACACCATCCTTAAAAATAAAATCATTTTTAGAAACTTTAGACGTGAATATGTCCTTTAAAACTGTTTACAATTTATCTAAACTCATTAAAAATAATAAATCTAAATCTTCAATATTAATCAAATCAGAGTTTATAAATTAAAATGTGGTAATGACAACTGTAATACAATTTATATCGGTTGAGCTTTTAGAAATTTTAAAACTAGAATTTCGGAACACAAACGTAGCTATGACAACAAAAAATTAGATTCTAACTATTCAAATCATTTATTAGAAAATCAACACATTTTCGACCCAAATTTTGAAATTCTACATGTAGTCGGTAAATCCTTTATTTTAAATTTATTAGAGGCCCTTGAGATTAACAAAAATAAATACTCAGATAACCTTCTTAACGACCAAATAGATATCAATCACTCTCCTTTATTAAACCTTTTTACCTAGTAGATAGCTTAGGAATGTTTGTAGTGAATTAATTTCTAGATAATTTCTTTCAATACCTTTGTTAACATTAGTAAATAGAATTCTGTGTTTATGCACTGTATATATTAAAACATTTTTATATAACACCATTCGTTTTGAGGAAGCTACTGTGTTAGTGAAATGAGTCAACCAGTTTAAATTGAACATTAGTTCAAATAAATGAAGTTTTAAACAAATTATATTGTTTTATTTCATCGTTGAGTATGGATCTTCATAAAGTAAAAGCCTCATCTATTCAATTTTAGAAGAATAAGTATTTGTATGAGAGAGCATTCTCCACTTTGGTGTATTTAAAAAATAAAAACAGCAATAGGCAACATTCAATCCATATATGTATAGTATATAGAGTATCTTGTGAATAGTAAATCAGCTCCATTCTCTCATTAATTTAGTTTCATATATAAAAGTGTTTTTTGGACTAAATATTGTCTCTTCAATTATATCACCTTCACCTTACTCCTTCAGAGGTGTATTTTTCAGTAGAGCATTTACACAATAATAATAATGATAATAATAGTAAAAATATCTGTTATTAATATTATTTAACATTGGGTGACGAAAAAAGTCCAGAATGAAGGTGGGTCCCTTAGACAAAAAATGTTGGCAGCCTCTGGGTTAGTGGCATACTGCGCTTCAGAAAATACCGGTGTTTGTCAAAATATGAGATTTTTATGTGTATAAAGATGATATGAGTTGTATTTCTCACCTGGAGATTGATGATATCAGCACCATAATGTTTGATTTCTTCTAGGATACCCTTTTTCCTATAATCCCAATTGAGAGCCCAGCTAGGGCAGTAACTGTACATTTGCCTTGTGGCGTATTTATCACATAGAACATTGTAACACATCACAGTGAATATACCTGTAATAAAAGAAAAAAAATTTTTTGTAAACTTATTTTCTTCCAGATAACTTCAGTCTATATGAGCGGATTCATTTTTGCAATAAAATTTCCAAACAGTGAACTGTTTCAGATTATGTGCCTATTTTCCCTAACAAACATTTTTCTTAATAGTCCCTCCCAGTTTTTCCCAAAAATGCAGAGTGAAATTTAAGTATGGAACACCGTAAGTATCTCATAAACGGCATGAACGATTTTTATGAATTTTAATTAGTCAGTGTTTTGTAATACGGCAAATTTCATAGTATTACTTACATTGTTGTCAGATCTTCCGTTATTCTGGAAAAATAACGAATTTTTTTATTTCAAATGCATAGTTTTTATTTATTTAAATCTTTACAAATTCTGAATATTTTTCATGTTATAATACAACAATTTTGGTGTTATAGTTAGATTTACAATATACTCGACTGAGTTAACATAATACATAGACACCATGTATAAAACGAAAACTGCCAATATTCAAGAACTATTACCGTAGCAGTCTTATAAATGGAGATTCAAATTACCCCCTAAAAGGCAGTATATTGTAATGTTTTTCTTATTTATTTAAACGTTTTTATTATGACGGGTGGGATAAATTCATACACACAGTAGGTCTACTCATTTATTCACCAAACTGTTCACTAATTTATATTATAAACACAGTATATTCACTTACAATAATTTATATAAACACCAAACTACTGTTTATTTACTTAAACTATTCACTTGGTTATTGTTTATATCACAAGATCAAATTATATACTGACTCTTCCCGTTGATCGTTATTCTTTATATATGAATGCCTTTTTTTTCTGGATAATTATATATACCAAACTTGGCTATAGGGAACCCTAATACCGTTTGAATGAGAGTCGTTTACTGTATCGGATAGGATTAAACAATACCGGGTGTTCTATTTAATATAACCATGTTTTTTAAGTTAGCAGGTTCCCATAATATTTCGCACTTTTAGGAGCACCCTGTACATTTATACATAATTCTAAATATTGCAAATAGTTACCCAAAGGCTTCAAATCAACTGGTCAAAAGCAATTTTTTTACGCCTACCCGTTTTATCTTTATTCGTTTTTTTTGTGACATACTATATTTCAAGAAAAAGCCGAAATATTTCGAAAACCATAAAATATAGGTATCTTCAAGAAATAGACATTATTTTTTTACGTTAAATTCGAAAATGTGATGATATACAGGGTATTCCATTCCAATTGTATATCTATAAATATTTTAAAATGTATCTCTTATTGATCTACATATATACATATCAAAATATTTCTTAAAATTTTTATGGTTTGGGCATCAGATTCTGTGCCGTATCTGGTGCCTCACCCTGTATTATGATTATGCGGTTCAAGCAAGAAAAAAATACCATTAAATCCCCATTTGGGAAAAATACAGTGAAATTATTTTCCGATTAATCCCATAAATACTATAAATATCTGATAGTAGAGAGAACTTACATGTTGGTCTGTTTGTAGAGGGCCTTGCTAAAGGAATCCACGGCCTTGGCGGAGGAGAAGGTGTCGTAACTGGAAAAAAAGACAAGAATTGTTAAATTCTGTTATATACTATATATTTACTATATACTGCCTAATGCTGGGGTTCTCAAACTGTGGGTCGCGTGATGTGTCCAGGGGGGTCGCGGGATAAGGAGGAAAAAAACAAATCAGTCATAGCTGTAGTTTTTATTAATAACAAAATTTATAGGCTACACAAATTTGTAATACACATACAAGTTGAAAAAGGCCTAATACTATTTAATGGGAAACATGAGCTTGTTTGGAATTAACCAATTTTTTTATGTCCGGATTGAGTTTTGTTATACACAAAAGAATGTCATTTTCCAGGGTCAAACGATTTCTTGATTTTGTTTTGATATTCACCATTATGGAGAAACCTTGTTCACAGTTATAAGACGTAGAAAATGGCATCAAAGTCTGTAATGGTATTGTGGACAGTTCTGGGTATTCATTTTTAATACCTATCCAAAATTCGTCGATACACGCACTGTTAAAAGTGAGTTTTGCTGACTGATCACTTGAAATTTCGATCAGTTGATCATGTTGACGAGCAGTTAGCTCAGCTTTTGTTACGACTTGATCACTGAACGGATTGACTACCCACAAAACTCCACTCGTATCCTTATTTGGAATGTAATCTGTCGGCTGTTCAATCAAACCTTCGAGATGAGAAGATACTAGTAAGGAGAGAGATGAAGTGTCAGGGGAAGTAGCGTTAATACTTGACAGATACTCTATAAACTCTTGAGTTAGTGTAAAATTTTCAAAATCTTCTTTCTTAACTCTTGCGTTCCAAACACTGAGTTTTTTTACAAATGCATTTACTCTGTCTTGAGCATATAGCATATTTTTGTCTGGTCCTTCTAGGGATAAGTTCAAAATATTAAGGTGAGAGAAGATGTCAGCAAAATAAGCAAGCTTAACCAACCACTTTTCATCACTGAAAAAAGTGGAAAGTTCGAGTTTACTATCAACCAAAAATAACAACATTTCTGACTTTAATCCAAACAGCCTGCTTAATACATTACCACGGGATAGCCACCGTACTTCAGTGTGAAATAAAAGATGTTTATGCAAGGCTCCTACCTCTTCACACAAGTTATTAAACAACCTACTTTGCAGCGGGCGACTTTTGATGTAGTTCACTATCTTGACAGCTTCATTTAACACTTGCCGTAATTTATCTGGCATTTTCTTAGCTGCCAAAGCTTGCCTATGTAAAAAACAGTGGACCCAGCTTGCATTCGGTATAAATGATTTCAACCTGGCAATCAAACCACTCTTCTTTCCCGTAAGGGCCATTGCTCCATCACTACAAATTGACACACATTTCTTCCAATCCAATTCAAAAGGTTCAGTTGCTTCGACAAACACCTTATAAAGACTTTCACCTGTTGTATCATTCGGCAGGGGCTTACAAAACAAAATATTTTCATGAATAGCATCACCGTAATCGTACTGGATGAAGCATAAAAACTGAGCACAGTTGGCAACATCTGTTGACTCATCTAACTGAATTGCAAAAAAAGTACTGTCTTTTATTTGCTTCTTTAGCTGGTTCTGAACATCTTCAGCCATGTCACATATTCTTCTTGAAATAGTATCATTTGATAACGGGATTTTTGTCAATTTTTCAGCATCTTGAGGACTGATTATATTTGAAACCATATCAATTGCAGCAGGAAGAATTAATTCCTCAGCAATTGTATGGGGTTTCCCTTTTTTAGCAATCTTGAGTGCTGCCTCGTATGAAGCTTTAAGAGCATTTTTATTAACATTAGCAAGATCTGTAATGTTTACCTGTTGACTTCGAAGGGATAACAGTTTTCTTTGGAAAAATTCCACTGGTTTGTCTTTCAAAGCAAAATGTTTAGTTTCAAGATGGCGTTTCATTTTCGAAGGCTTCATGCTTTCAGCTGGCAACACTTCACCACACATTGAGGTTTGTTTGCCAGTTCAGTGAAACCGAATTGTATGTACGACTGGTCATATTTGCGGAATTTTGTCTTTCCGCACTCACTAGCACTAGCATTACTACTTGACGACGGTCTTTTCAAAAACGTATCCATTGCTACTTTTTACAACTGTATTTGCTCGCAATACTACTCACAAAGTATACACAGTGTTGAGTGATCGACTCAAGAAGCCAGACTGTCGTGTCGTCTGCCGGGCACCGGCTGGCAGAGTGCGCGCGCGCAGACAGCTGTGACTGCAGTCTATTCTAGGCCCCATGAGTCATCATTGCTTTGTCCTTGTTCGTGCCACGAAGTGAGTTATCCCACTTTCTCTTATGCCCAAAATTGGTGTGCGGAAGGTTACTGCAATCCTGTGTCGAGCAATTTGACATTATTTGAAGTTTGTGTTTTCTCCATATGGTCATATAGTTTTGTTAATCGTTTATGTGAATTGTTGTAAATTGTTGGAGTTGGACATTCAAAAATACAATTTTTGTCAGTGTATAAATACTAAATTATTACAGAATAAATAAAGATTATAAATAAATAATGAACAGAGTTTATTTTTATTTTAACTAGCATTCAATTAAGTTGAATTGCAACAAGACTACATTGTATTGAAAATGTTAGTCATAGCAGAATTAAAAGCATCTGACAGTTTCCTCGGTAAACAATTGCAGAACACCACTGCTCATTAATTTTACCTTAAACTGCTCGACAGAGGGTTGCAGTAATTTTCTGCACATTAATTTTCAGCATTATTATAAAACAATTCAAGTGACAACAATTTGTATTTATTTTTACTAGTTAATAGTATTTTTATGGATAAAACTTAGCCAATAGTGTTTTTTCTTTCATTTTTGTTTATATTTAAAAATAGGGGGGTCGCCGAAATACTAGGTCTAAAAAGGGGGTCGCAGTGTCAAAAAGTTTGAGAACCCCTGGCCTAATGTATAGTTTTTGAGATATCCGAACAATATGTCCAACTTTAAATGGGACAACCCGTATATTTTACAATTTTTTGTTACAGTTTTTTATTGCTGATGTAGCATACCACTATTAAAGACCAATATTGACAATTAATGTGAAGAATTTGAATAAACATTTTTAGGCACGTATGACAAAAAATTTTTTTGAACTTCTAACATTATTCTGACCACTTTTACTAGCTCTAGAATTTTTGGCATAAGTTCCTGGACACTCTGTGTAATATATTGTACATCGAAACCTGGATAAGACGTGAGAAACCTTTGTTATTGATAATTACAATAAGGTCCCGATACCTTTGCATTGAAATGCCTCTGTAACTGAGAATTTTCAATGAAATTAACTGTCTCGACCCTTACTTCGTGGAATCTGCTCATAATAGTGTTTTAAATGAAACTCACGGTTTCTAGTTAATTCCACAATATAATATATTGTGGAATTAACTAGAAACCGTGAGTTTCATTTAAAACACGAGAATTTTCAAACCTTTGTAATGGAGACTTGATTTCTTAGATTTTTTCTACGTTTACCTCTTTAACTGGATATCTGTATTTAGACAAGTTATGACGCGTTTGTTTAATAACAGTCTAATTCCTTCTTTATATGAAAAATGGTAGGGTACATTTCGACCTCTCATAGTAGAACCCTCTAGAAATAAGACAACAGTTATGTTAACCTTCCTATTTGAAAAATTGGGTAAATAAAAAGGCTCTATAAGTGATATAGGTTCCTTCAGATCCCACTTATCCACAGGTTTCACTGTATATACTAAAAACTCACTTTGTATAATATATTTAATAATTCTTAATATTCTCATATAAGTCATAATTTTCCCGATTTCCCATCCCTCGGCAATTCATTTATAATATTAGTTGTTGCTTAATATTGTCTTTTTCTGCCCCTTTCCAAATAGCAATTCTTTAAAACATGTTATCCATATTTCATATCGATTTTCCGCTCCGACAACTGTCCCTTCTTTGGCGATTATCAGTTAACGTAACCCTGGGATAATTAAGAAAAGTTTCACATTATTTAATGTTGTATGAAAGGGTAAAAATGAATAAAACAATTCACATATCGTCACCTGAACGATAGTTCAAACTCAAATTATTTACAGCCTAAAGCTGTTCTACTATATCTCGTAGAATATATATTTCTTTTAGGACCCTTAGGGTACTATGACTGTCAACTATTTACATAAATTTGCGTCTGAAAGAGATACCCCTCAGAGATACTATTTTTTACCATCAAATTATCTAGAATGCAATAGCAAAACATCGAAATTACCCGGTCTTTATGTATATAATGTTATAGTACCGGTTTTTTATAATGTTACATAATTTTCCTCTTGACATCTTATCTGTTGGAATTATCGCGATGTTTATTAAAATTCGATTGCGATGGTGTCGTTTATGTCTTTTCAACCGGTCATTGTGATGATTGCGAACTGGCTATACGAAACTATTTCTTACTATATAAATTTTCTACGTATTGTATTACATTGGTGAATATCTAGCGTTGACATAATCACGAGAAAGAATGTGAAGGCATTTCGCGATAACAAGAAATTTTTTGACGAAGAAGAATCATCATCACCTTGCCGATTATACTAATGCATTACATTTTGATCTATTTATTAAAATTGATCATTCCTCTTCTCCTATATTTTTTTTTAAAATTGAATTTGCTGTGGATTCTGGCTATTCTCGGTACTATTTGTGTAAAGTGGTAATTTTGATTTAATAAATCATACCGAAAATGTGATTTTTTCACTACTAGCTTTTAAACCTAACTTTATTGACTTAGAAGTTGTTTGTTATTAACCAAGGTAGAAAAATACAGAGCCTACTTGATTATAACTAAATCTGAATCCATTTAACAAAATGTGAGGTTACAAAATGAAAAAATATTTTTACTTACTTATCTAATGGTCATATTATCCACCTACCTATTCAAAAATGAAAATCAAATCATGCAGTTTTGATATCGATTTTTATAAAACAATATTTATTATCAAATCAAAAGAAAAATATTGGATAAATGGGTTATCTATTGTCTTCGTTGTGCACAGCTGTCATGTCATGTGAAACGGGAGTGACTGGTGACCCGTCCGAGAGGCGGCCGAATTGAAAATTTTATATTTTATGTCGAAATTTTCATTTTTTCGCAACAGTAAAAGTAAAAATTAAACAAAATTTGCAATTCTTGCTTTATAACATATGACTTGAAAAACAATAAACGAATACTAAACATAAACTAGAATTATTTAGGTAGTTATTTAAAATTATTATATTGTTACGAATATAGCAATAATTTATTTTGTGCTTTTGCGCGACACAGTACATCGCTGGAGTCAGTTATTCGTTAAAAGTTAGTTAGTTCCGCTACAACTCCGAGTTCGCTTAGAGCACATGTGTTCCCAGTACTGGTTACCAAGAAGAATCGCAGGTTAGTGGGCAAAGTTTAAGGCAATAATTAATTACAGTTCATTTGCTCTTGCAATTTTTTTTGAGCTGTATCGTGCAGTTATTGCATGACATGTTAAACATAAGTCCAGTAACACCGAATGGTGTAATATTAATCGTTGGATTTTCAAAGTTAAAATTATTTTCCGTCGTTAGACTGCTGACGGTTGGAGTTATGGTCGATGAAGTCGAAGGTTCGTCAAAACTTCTATTATCATTATCTGACTTTGAAGTAGACGGTTGGGGATCTGTTTTGTACCATTCTTGATATGCGTTTTTTGTCTTCAATAGATTCTTCTATATAACCCTTGGCCACTGTAAAACTCTTTCACCCGCTATGGCGTTTTTTAAAGAGATAATATCGGCCCCACCTTCTGCTAATATATTGGCAGATGTCCCTCTTAAAGTGTGTCCAGTAAAATTATTTATATATTTAGTTTCAAAAACTTGGCTACCTCTTTTGTAACACCACTAGTATTGTGACCCATATTTTGTTTTGTAGCTTTTATATTTCTTATTCTAATAAATAGTTTCTCAGTATTTGGCGTAGGTCTCAGTGATACATATCACTTTCCCGCCCAACTAATCTAATATGCGAGAAAAGTATTGGTTTACCCCAAAAAAAGTTGAAATTTTGAAAAAAATTATCTTTACGTTTTTCATCAAGAACAACGCGAAAAAACGGTTTTTAGAAAAAAAAATCCTGTGTGTATGTCGTCGTCGTCGGCCACTTTTCGTTACATATTATTCAGAACATCTCACAGATGAACCCTATTGATATGCAGCTCACAATACCCATTACAACGGGTGCTATGGTACTTGAAGTACCACATTTTTGTCACTTTTTGGGAAATTTCAGTTTGTTAGCACGATACAGCCTCCGGAGTGCAACAAGTCACCAATTGTATAATTGAGTATTATTCAGAACATCTCACAGATGAATCCTATTGGTTTTCAGCTCACCATATCCATTACAACGGGTACTATGGTACTTGAAGTACCACATTTTTGTCATTTTTTGGGAAATTTCAGTTTGTTAGCATGATACAGCCTCCGAAGTGCAACAAGTCATCAGTTTTATGATTGAATATTATTCAGAACATCTCACAGATGAACCCTATTGATATTCAGCTCACAATACCCATTACAACGGGTGTTATAGTACTAGAAGTACCACATTTTTGTCATTTTTTGGTAACTTTCAGTTTGTTAGCACGATACAGCCTCCGGAGTGCAACAAGTCACCAATTTTATGATTGAATATTAGTCAGAACATCTCACAGATGAACCCTATTGGTTTTAAGCTCACCATATCCATTACAACGGGTACTATGGTACTTGAAGTACCACATTTTTGTAATTTTTTGGGAAATTTCAGTTTGTTAGCACAATACAGCCTCCGGAGTGCAACAAGTCACCAATTTTATAATTGAATATTAATCAGAACATCTCACAGATGAACCCTATTGGTTTTCAGCTCACCATATCCATTACAACGGGTACTATGTTACTTGAAGTACCACATTTTTGTCATTTTTTGTTCAGTCGCTGGCAGTAATCGAGTAATCGTCAATTAAAATAATATCTATCAGTTGCGGTATTTTTGTCTTGTTTATCATTTTATCGAAAACAATGAGTGGAAGTGGAGGAAGTAGAAAACTTAGTGGATGGGAAAGGAAGAAGGCTGACAAAGAAAAGCAAGAGAAAATTGAGAAGTTATTGAAAAAATACCCAAATTAAATTCTTTTTTTTGTCAACCTGTTCGAGGTACGGAAGCCGATGCAGATAATGAACAACAATCAACTCTCAGTAATGATTATATTATGAATAGAGGTAAGCAGATAATTGAATAACGCGGTGTAAGAATGTAATTTTTATTTTTGTACCCTCTAGAAACCGTAATAAACTCATGCAATTCTGATACTGATGAAGTTCAGGACTGGTACATCTTCATCAAGCAGTCCTCAAGAAACGTCAGAATAAAATTATTTTCAACAGTCGATTTCGCAGACCCAGCTGGATGGGCTATAACCGAAAATTTCTAAAATGGATTTCCAAAAATCGAAACGAATTTATGATATTCATAGTAGATTTGCTTCAAAAAATATGTTTTTCAAAACTTTGTACAACGGGGAAACTGTACGTCGTCAATGGCTATTATATTCAGCACTAACAGGAAATGTTTATTGTTTGTATTGTAAATTATTTACGCGGACGAAAACGAATTATTTCATGACTGGATTCAACGACTGGAAAAATACCCATCGGATTTCTGAAAATGAAAACTCTTTTGAACACTGTGAAAATGCGAAGACGTATATTGCGCGATCAAAAGTCTTAGGGAAAGTAGATACCGAAGTTCATAAGCAGTACCTTGCAGGAAGATATTATTGGGTTAACATACTTAAACGAGTAGTTGCAGTTATAAAATTTTTGACATCGCGTGGCTTAGCATTTAGGGGTTCTAGTGAAATGTTTGGAGATATTGATAACGGCAACTACCTAGGTTCGTTAGAGCTTTTAGCAGAATTCGATCCGTTTCTGAAAATCCACATTGAAACAAAAGCCAATCCAGGAAAACGAAATGTTTCTTATTTGTCATCAACTTTTTGTGATGAATTTATAAAACTCATGGCGGTTGATCTAAGAGAACAATTTGCATCAGAAATAAAAAACACGAAATATTTTGCAATAATCATAGATTCTACACCCGACATATCCCATACTGACCAACTTACTGTTGTTCTCAGATATGTAATTGAAAATGGTTCGGTAGTAGAGCGATTTATTACATTTGCTGCTAAGGTAAGGCACAAAGCTTCAAGTATGGAAACAGCAGTTTTGAAAATTTTAGAACATATGCCATTAGACATACAGAACTGTAGAGGACAATCTTACGATAACGCTAGCAACATGTCTGGTCGATATTCTGGTTTGCAAGCTAGAATCAAGTAAAATAACAAATTGGCAAAATGTATACCATGTGCTGCCCATTCACTGAATTTAGTAGGGACCTGCGCTGCAGAGTGTTCTCCTGTTGTAACAAATTTTCTTCTTGTTTGTGGAAGAAATATACACTTTCTTTTCAGCATCAACCTATAGGTGGGAAATAATGAAAGAGTGTTTAACACGTAACAGAACTGTGAGTGGGTCAGAACTACATGTGCCTAAAAAACTTTCAGCTACTAGATGGTCAACTAGAGTCGATGCCTGCACCGCTCTTTATGACAGTTACGATGCTTTTAAAGAAGCTTTGAATTTTATTGTGAATGATACCTCGCAAGCACCTAAAACAAAAGCTGAGGGGAAGGGTATATTGTAAAAAATGTTAAGCTTGGAGGCTGCTATTATACTCTCTTTCTGGAGAGATATTTTAATTCAATTCCACAAAACAAGCCAGTCTTTGCAAAAGCAAAGTATGGATATAGTGACAGCCGTTCAATTCTATAAATCATTAATCCTTTTTAAGGAAATGAGAACAACCTTTAACAAATACGAGGAAAGCGGTAAATTGTTAACAAAATGTAGTACCTATACGTTGGATTCGAAAAGGAAGAAAATAAGGAAGTGTTTGCCAGGAGAGAGTGATGTTGGAGAAACTACTTTTGATGGTAGGACAGATATGGAAGTAAATATGTTCTACGTGGTTGTAGACAATATAGTATCAGAACTCGAGAGGCGAAAAAATTCGTACGATGAAATCAATGGATCTTTTAGTTTTCTTAAAAACTTAGAAAATACTGAAGACAATATAATAAAAGAAAAGTGCAGACATCTTCAAGGACTTTATACTAGAGATTTGGATTGTAATTTTGAAAATGAATGTGTACATTTCAAATATTTTATTCAAACTCTGGCTCACCTAACTCTGAGAAAAAAACATCAAAAACTATGTCATGGTTGCAAACACTCCGCAGCAGAAATTTAATTTGTACGTTTCCCAACATGGACATTATTTTAAGAATATATCTGTGTCTTCCAGTGACGAATTGTACAGGCGTGTTAAAACGAGTAAAAAATTACTTAAGAAATTCTTTAACAGACGATAAAACAGCTGACCTCTCAATATTATGTATAGAATGCGAGGCACTAAAAGAAAGAAATTTTGACGATATCATACAAAAATTTTCAAGTATTAAGTGTCGTAAAATCCACCTTTAAATAATCGATTTGTACATTTCCACAAATACATATATATATTTTGTGACACGCGTTTTATTTTACTTGTATTTATATTTTTACTTTCCTAGTTTAGAGGCGCCAAACTGATGTCAGTCTAGGGCGCTCTAATGTCTTAATCCGGCGCTGCTGACGTTTGTATTTTACATTTGACAGAAGTATGGATGATTTGATTTTTAAGAACATTTTAAAATTCATATTATCTTCGATTTTTATTAGTTTTAAGAAAACTAATATTTAAAAAATAAAATGCCAGTAGTGAAAAAATGTTATATGAGCCACGGTAGAAAAGTGTATTAACGTCTCGGACCTCGACGATAATAGGCACATAATCACTATTTCGAGGCGCTTGTTGAAAATTTTTTTACAGAAATACCAGGTGCAGACGAAATACACATTTTGTTGCAAAGCTTCTAACGTGATAAAAATACAGACTTAATATGGGTTACAGTCTCTTCAAAACACATCAACAGTATTAATTTTGGTAAATTCTAATATGCCAGTGGCGCGGTACCAACGGTTCGTAAACATAATCGTTAAACTTTTTTTCTTTCTCTTTTTTCCTAATGTGTATTAATTAACCCCGATTGAATATCGTAAAGTTTTGCACATTCATCATCTTTCAATTGCGATTCTCTCAACTCTCCAATTACTCCGTTGAATTAATATGTCGCTCTGGTTTCTAGAAAGGCTCAACTATCGCGAATACGAAACAATGGTTGCTCTCGTTTTTCGCTAATTACCCCATTGTTTCTATATTCGACGTGTCAATCGTTAAAATCTCGCTAATTGCGTTTTCCTTTGTACTGTGTTTTATTTTGTCCATAGACGAGGATTGCTATTTATATACCTATTGAGAATGATAACATGAATTTTATCAAAAATATCTTTATTGCTTTCCAAAATATTCGCCTCTAAGGTCTATACGTTTTGGCGGAATGGGACAACTCGGCGCATAGAAATGGCTAATTTTTAAGAAAAAAATTCAAAATCAAAACAAAACTGTCACTACTACTTTATGTATGTATTTGGTATTTCTTAAATATCAGGTCTATGTGAACAAACCACAAACAATTCCTGAGCTCAAGGCTGACATCCAACGCTTAATCGGTGAAATAGAGCCACATCTATGTTAAAATATCATCGAAAAATTCATGAATAGAACAATGGCCTGTGTTCAAAGTCGCGGGGGCCATATGCCGGATATTTTATTCTATACATAATCAGCATATGTCAATTTTACGGTTTTTATTTTAAAATTATATCGTACCCTCTTATTGGGACATCCTATACTTCAATTTATATGGATTTTAATGCTTCCTATACGTCTAACAACATGAATAATGATCTATTCAAATATAAGCTTAAGGTATGCAAAACCGAAAGGTGAATGAAATATAACAACAGTGATTCAGAATCCCAATTAAGTCTCGCCTACGTCTTCAACTTTCTTCTTTAAAAATGTCGTAGGCTCTTCTTATTTTCTTTCATACACTCGAATAATCGAAATGGGCCGCACCGAAAGGGCATTATATGCATATAGGATTCGTGTGTGGCAGAATGACGAAGCGCAACGGTCCTTTGTGCAATACTTCAGGACGGGATTTAGATTAATATTCGATGAAAATTTAAACATCGAAAACAGTTTGTACATTTATAAATGATGAAGAAAAAAAAATGAAACTTTACAATCCTGTTCGTGGAAACGAGATATTTTTATTCAGTTTGATAGTTGAGTCTCCGCGTGAGTCTAGGAAGTAAATTTTAAGGGTTTTAAGAGACTCTGCAGAGAGGATAGAATGCATGGCATCGAGGATGGAAATCTATAATATAATAATAATAATAATAATAATAATAATAATAATAATAATAATAATAATAATAATAATCACCTCCTGCATCACAAGAATCCTTAGTGCACATTTAGAAGATCAAGGAATAATGACTGAAGAACAGAAAGGATGCCGAAAAGGGACGAAGGGCTGCAAAGAACAACTTGTGATAGATTCTATAGTACTCAATGAAGTCAAGAAGAAGAACCGCAAATTATCCTGCTGCTATATCGACTACCAGAAAGCATACGACTCGGTGCCGCATCCTTGGTTGATCAAAGTGCTGGAACTGTACAAAATCCACCCAACACTCATTACATTCCTAAAGAACACCATGGATAATTGGAGAACTGAGATACAGATAACGGTCAGTTCAACACCCATAACCATTCCCGAAATACACATCACCAGAGGCATCTATCAAGGAGATGCGTTGAGCCCTTTGCTGTTCTGTATGGCACTAAACCCGCTCTCTAAATAGTTGAACCGAACAGGAATAGGATACACACTGAAAGTCAACCAAAGAAAACACATCATCTCGCACCAGTTATACATGGACGACCTGAAACTCTACGCATCATCACAAGACAAACTCAAAGAACTGATTATAATAGTGGAAAAGTTCTCCAATGACATATGTATGAGATTTGGGTTAGATAAATGTAGAACTATACATATGGAAAAGGGTAAAATCCTGACAGGGAATATACAACTTGCAGATGGAGGTGTAATGGAATCAATGGATCAGCAAGAGCTTTACAAATATCTAGGATATCAACAAGCAAGAACAATCGACCAAAAAAGGATCAAGGAAAGCCTAACAAGAGAATATATGACTAGAGTAAACAAATTGTGTAAAACCGAACTGAACAGCCAAAACATATTCAAAGCTCTCAACACCCTAGCTATACCAATTTTAACGTACTCATTTGGGGTAATAAACTTGACAGTAACAGACCTAGATAATATTATGCGAAAAACAAGAACAACACTAACAGAGCACAGAAAACACCACCCCAAATCCAGTACAATAAGAATGACACTTCCAAGGAAAGAAGAAGGCCGAGGTTTAATGGACATCAAAAACCTGCACAACAACCAGATCAAAATGATGAGATCATACTTCCACAAAAGAAAAGAAACATCATCGCTACACCAACTTGCATGCATGACAGATAGAGGATATACACCACTAAACCTATCCAATGAAGAAGTACAAGGCAATGAACTCATGATTAGTATAGAGGAGAAGAGGAATGAATGGAAAGGCAAGGCCCTTCATGGGCGACACCCGCATGACCTCGACCTACCCTATGTCGACAAGCAAGCGTCGAACGAATGGTTAAGGACAGGCGAACTAATCCCAGAAACGGAGGACTTCCTTATAGCCATACAGGATCAGGTGATACACACAAAGAATTACCAGAAATACATTGCCAAAGAACCAAGTGTGACAGATGACAGATGTAGGAAATGCAAGGAGAAGCCAGAAACCATCCAACACATCACGGCAGCATGATTACTTACACCGCCATAATCAAGTCACTGCTATCATCCACCAAGAAATATGCCACAATTGGGGAATAATAGATAGCAGCAATAAAACACCGTACTACGAATATCAACCAGCTGCAGTAGTACAGAAAGATCATATTACAGTTTACTACGATCGATCCATTATAACAGACAGGAGGATCCCCTGCAACAAACCAGACATAGTTGTAAGAGATAACAGACAGAAGGAGGCATACATCATAGACCTAACACCCACAATATTATAAGCAGTATCGAAGAAAAGAAAAGAAAGTACACTGACCTCGCCGATGAAATCAAATACCTGTGGAGTCTCAACAAAGTGACCATTGTTCCCGTTGTCTTGTCCGCCACTGGTGTGATCCCAAAGGAACTACATAGAAGCCTCAAAACACTGGCATTAAATGCCAATTTGTACAGGCCCATGCAGAAAGCAGTTGTACTGAATACAACAAGAATTGTTCGAAAATTCATGAGTCAAGAATAGACGAGAGTGCTTGGTAACCCACCCGTACCTCGCTAAATGCAAACACCAGGAATGAAGCCTGAGAAGATTGAAATAATAATAATAATATATGTTTATTCACTAGAAATTACAAAGTATAACAAATGTAGATCAAAAATCGTAAATAAACACAATGCCCCACAGAAGCTGTAAAAAACAGCTTGTAAGTGGTATCTAAATTATAGCGCCAAAATTAGTTACACTTACAACAATAGTAAACTTAGCAACAATAATGATAGTAGTAATATCACAAATAATACATTAGCATAATCAGAATATCACAACAAAATATGAATCTAAAAAAATATAATATGAAAAATTAAAGGAATAAAGAAAATGAACCTGTACTACTACAGAAAAAAAACCTGTAGTATATTAAACTATTTAAGTGATTGAACACCGAAAACTCCAACCTTCAGCCAATGTAACAATGAGTAGGTGTAGATATACTTCTCACGTTACGATTTTTATATCGCAGAATTCTCTTTTCTGCTCTAAAATGAAATGTTTTAGTTTCCATTTAAATAATCGAATATTTTAATGCTTTTAATATAATCTGGAATACGGTTGTAAATCTTAACGGAATAGAAAGAACATGTTTTCTGACAACTCGTTTTTATCATCCTAGGAACTGTATGGAAATGTCTATTCCGATTATTGTAATTATGGATTGGTAAGTTGTATGTATTCTTTGATCCATGATATTCCACTGAAACGCATAAAAAGTATAGTTGTTTCAGATCCAATATTCTACTTTCAGAATACAAAAGATCCGAAGAATAAAGGTTCGGTTTAGACATTATGATTTTTAGAAATTTCCTCTGGATTATATTTAATGGCTGCAGGTGAGTTTCCAACGCACTTCTCCAAACCTGAATTCCATATCGAAGATGGCTTTCTACCAATCCAAAATATAAATTGCGGAGATGTTGGCTAGAAATATACTTTTTCAAGTGCCTAAATTTGTGCAAAATAAACTGTAATTTTTTTATTATATATTTAATATGACAATCCCATTTTAAATTTGTATTCAATATAACCCCCAAATATTTTATTTTGTTTATTGGTTCAACAAATAAATCCTGATCAAACTGTGATATTTTCAGTTGATAAAATGGTTTTTTTCAAAATTTATGGTTAATAGTTTACAATCAAACCACGACTTAAATAGCTTTAGGGCAGACTCAACTTTTAGTTTTAAATTATACCAATTACTGTCCTCATAAACAATTGCAGTATCATCCACCTAACCAATTACATAACCAGCGCTATTTAAAGAAAATAGATCATTCATGTAGAGATTGAATAACACAGGGCCTAATATAGTACCCTGTGGTACTCCGTATGTTATATCGCGTTCATCACTAATAAATCCATTGATTTTGACGACCTGTTGTCTATGTGAGATATAACTCCTGAATAACAAGTATCCCATATCCCGTAGTTCTCCAGCGTTTTTAATAGACTACTGTGGCTGACAGTAGCTTTGTTCCTACAGTAATCAGAAACAGTCAGTGACAGTCCGGATTCGGCGCAAAAGACTTAGCCGCGTTCCAACAAGGTTTCTGATTGTTGGACTTGTGCTGGGAAACAATCGATGCGCTGTTCCTACACGTTTCTCTGATAGTTTCCGAACTGTCAGAACAGTTTGCGGATCTTTTACAAGTAACTTGTTGGAATCATGCGCAGTTACAAAAAAATAAGAACTAATCTATCTTCTGTGTCAATTTTATAATTATTTCAAAAATATTTTTGTTTTCAAGTGTTTGAAGTGTTTTTTATTAAAAAATGAGTGATTTTGAATCATCCGACGAATCGAATATTTCAGACTTTTCTGACTCAAATGCGGATTTTGACTTAGAAGATGTATTGGCATACCGAGTTAGACCAAAGAATCAAAACTTTTTTGAACAAACAGTACCCCAGTTCAATAGAGTTGAGTTAATAGAACATTTCCGTGTTAGCCCCGCCACTGCAAATATAATTGCTGAAAGATTTGTAGCTAGCACTTATAACAAACCACAAAGTGGACCATATGGAAAACTGAGTGCATTACAACATGTATATATTTTTTTGTGGTATGCAGGGCATCAAACATCCAGCTATCGATATGTAGCTGATAGATTTAATATAACTATTAGTGCTTTATTCAGGGTAATTAAAAGAGTAGAATACTTTTTGAGAAATCTTGCTCCTGAAGTCATTATTTGGCCTAATGTAGAAAAAAATGAAATAATAATAAGTTTAAAAACAATAATAAATACTGGCTTGTCAAGCACTTCAAAGTGAGGTTATATCACAAATCGCAAGTCTCACAGAGAAATAAAAGCTAAGCGGACGTTGATCAGATGTTCCTACACCTAGTTTCAAACTTGTTTGGAATCGATCCAAAACAGACATGCGCATTAAAGTTGGTTTGAAAACTGTCACGGACTTGTCGGGGATTCTTTGTAGGAACAAACCTAAAATCGAATGCTTTCGCTAAAACCAAAAAATACATAGGCACGTTCTATTCCTATTTAAGGCATCAAACATTTTGGTTGTTAAATTTAATAAAGCATTGTGCGCGGAACTGTTTTGTTTAAATCCAAACTGGTGGGATGATATCAACCCATATTTGGTTATGTATGAATCCAATCTTATTTTCAATATTCTTTCAAAATTTTTTGATATATGTGGTACTAGTGATATTGGTCGATAGTTAATAGGAAGGGATTTGTCTCCATTTTTATAAATAGTGTGATTACAGATTTTTTGAACGCTTTAGGCCATATTCCCACCTTCATACACTTGTTTATTATGTGTTGCAGCGGATCAAGGATATATGATTGTATTGCCTTTAGACACTCAGCACTAATTTCGTATATACCAGTTGCTTTTTGGTTTTTCAATTCATTTATAATGGACTTCACCTCAAATGTATTTGTTGGTAGCAAAAACATTGAATTTGAGAAAGAAACTTTATCAGCCAAATGTTTCCCTACTTCAGAAAAAGTTGAGTTAAACTCATTCGCTATTTGAAGAGGATGGGTTAATATATTTCCTTTTTGATCTTTAATATTTCCTATGTTAACTCGTGAATTACTTGATCCACAAATATCTTTCACTACATTCCACAGTATTATTGGAATTTTCGGAAATTTTTTGATATAATAAATTTTTTTGTAGTTTGAATTAGAGCATTTAACTTATTTCTGTATAGTCTGTAATGTGAAAGTATATTACGACCATTCGGTCTTTTTTTGGTTAACTGAAATAAACGTTTCTTTTCATTTATGGACCTCAGTAGAACATTTGTTACCCATGGCGCAATTTTGGTATTTTTCCGGTTGTGTCTATTATAATAAAGGCACACAATATTTTCTTGAATTATTGAAATAAATTTCTCTGTAGCATCATCTGGATCATAGCAACTTATTATCGAATCCCATGATATTTTAGAAACAGTTTCCTTAAGTTTTTGGTAGTTAACATGCTTTGTTACCCTTTCGGATGGCTTCTTTTGTTCTTTATTGTCCATCATAATTTGTAATGCTATTGCGTAGTGATCTGTTTTTATTACCAAAGGAATAATATTTTCTAAATTTTTATTAGATTTTGAATATAAAAAGAGATGGTCTAGGCAGGAATTCAGTCTAGTTGGCTTATTAATGGTAGATACAAATCCATATTCGCTCAAGGTACTAATGTAATCTATTGTATTATGATCTGAATCAAGTAAGTCTATGCATCGGCGATGAACGTGTGGGCATCGAGGATGGACCTATTAGCAGTGAGGATGGAAGTCTAGGCATCAAAGAAGGAAGTCTAGGCACCAAAGACGAAAGTCTAGGCACCGAAGACGAAAGTCTAGGCACCGAAGACGAAAGTCTAGGCACCGAAGACGAAAGTCTAGGCACCGAAGACGAAAGTCTAGGCACCGAAGACGAAAGCCTATGCACCGAAGACGAAAGTCTAGGCACCGAAGACGAATGTCTAGGCACCAAAGAAGGAAGTCTAGGCACCAAAGAAGGAAGTCTAGGCACCGAAGAAGGAAGTCTAGGCACCGAAGACGAAAGTCTAGTAAGCGAGAATTGGGGAATATCTTAGCAATTTTTTCTTGTTCTATATTCAACTTGTTTAGTAAAATAAAAAGAGCTCAACCAAAAATCGGTATGTATTTTAATAAAATAATTCATACAATTTATTTCTTGTTACCATATAAAACATATCTCACCTTGTACATGATTAAATGATGGATTTGAATAAACACGAGATGTATAAAAAATCCCATTATCTATTCACAATTTCACTTGAAAATAAAAATCCAAATCTGTCGTGTAACCGAGGAATTTGCTTGGACTCTTTTTATTCCAAGAATAGGTTTGGCCGGTACTCGGTTCTTTCGCGTTGAATAAACTGATGAGTAATGCATCAAACATTAATTAAAACACTTTTTTATGTCATTGAAATTTTTGTAATAAAAGTTGTACAGTCAAAGGCAGAGAGAGGCTTGGTGGGTTTACCCCAACCGAATTGTGATAATAGATATGACTTAATATAATTTAACTTACAAGGAGAAAATGTTATTATCCTTTGCTCGTTATCGACAGAATATCAAATTAACATAAGAAACTTAAGCAGGAAGTATTTTTATGGGTGTGGCATCTGAATAGTTTTTTGTCCAAATGTGACCTACCTTTAATGATTATTTTTTTGAACAATTATAGAAAAATATTTATTATTCATGTTTTATAAATAACAGAGTGTAGCACGGTCAACATTGAGGGACACCCTATATATAAAGATTTCTAATAAAGGAATATGTACAACTACAATATACTGTGTCGTGTGATTCATGAGGAATGTTGAAATACTTTTTTTGGATACGAGACTGTAAAGGCAAATAAGTTTCAACTGTTATCGAATACGTTTGATAAAATTTAATCATTAAACTCTTTTTGTTGTTAATTTTCGTTTCATTTATTATTGATAGATTACAATCCTTTACACGTTATCGACAGAATGCCAAATTAACATAAGAGACTTAAGCAGGAAGTATTTTTTTTAGGTGTGCCAATACAATAGGTGCTACAGTACTTTAAGTACGATATTTTGATATTTTTTGAGAAATTTCAGTTTTTTAGCACGATACAGCCCCCGGAGTGCAACAGGTCACCAATTTTATGATTGGATATTATTCAGGGCATCACACTGATGAACCCTATTGATTTTCAGCTCACCAGAGCCAATACAACCGGTGCTACAGTACTTTAAGTACGATATTTTTGTTATTTTTGGAGAAGTTTCGGTTTGTTAGCACGATACAGCCTCCGGAATGGTACTTGAATTACCAAATTTTTGTTATTTTTGGAGAATTGCCAGTTTGTTAGCACGATACAGCCTCCAGAGAGTATACGATTGATCAATTTATTGATTGAAGCTGTCTCACAGATGTACTCTATTGATTTTCAGTTGACTGGAGCAAGTACAGCGGGTCCTATAAATCCAGATATACTAAATTTTTGATTATTTTTGGAGAAATTTCGGTTTGTTAGCACGATACATCTCCCGAGGTGTATACAAGTAACACATTTATGATAGAATATTGTTCAGGGCCACAGATGCGGAAAAGTTAGTTTTAATCTGTAAAACCGTTTATTTTTTTGTCGGAATGTTTTGCCTTTAATGTTTATTTCTATAAACAATTATAGAAAAATATTTTGTATTTATGTTTTGTAAATAACATAAAGTTTATATACCAAAGCTCAAGTCGCGCTTTTAGTTTTTTTTATGGAAACAACGATACGACAACAAAGTAGCAACTTGCATTCAAAAAGAACAACTTCTAACAGGTGTATTGAGATGCGTATCATCTCCAGTTAATCAACTAACTATATGATAATATAAATCATGTTGTTAAGATACAATGATGCCAAATACCTAAAATACCTTTATAGAATGCGGTTGCTTCCTTGGCGTTTAATGGCAAAGTTAAAAACGGGGATTATTTATAGGGTCACTTGATCCATCGCTCTTTTCTATAAAATAATTTTTTTTATCTTTCCTTCTATAGTGTTTCCGCATATTTTTACCGCCATTTTGGCATACGCCGACTAATAAACCGTTATCGAACATATCTTTATAGTGCGTTTTGTTTCTCGATATTATACGAGGTTGTCGGAGAGTAATACAGTCTGAGAAACTTACCGGGGATGAATGTAACAAGATATTTTTTGTAGTACACGTCATTCTATAAATTATCACATTTTGGAAATTAGTGCAAAAATTCATAAAATTTTGTATAAAACTTGCTGCCAGCACCCGCTTCGCTGGTTTTTTTAGTTGTATATTTATTCGTTTGTATTTAAGGCTGTAATACTATTGATTTAAAAACCAGAATATACCTAGAAAGGAACTATCAGAAATGTGACATACCTTCTGATAGTCAAGCAGCTATCAGAGCATTGAGCTCCCATGTCATTGATTCAGAGTGCCGAAGAAAACTTGATGAATTAGGCAAGAATAACAGGGTCTCTTTAGTCTGGGTTCCTGGCCACTCGGGAATCACGGGAAATAAAGAGGCCAATACAATTGCCAGGAAAGGAGCTCAAACGCCCTTTATTGACCTGGAGCCTTTCTGTGGTGTAGGAAAATGCTCCTATAAGAAAGAGTTTCGGAAGAAAGAGGAAACCGAAAGAGAAGCACTCTGGCGGTGCCTTCCGGGGCCGGAACGTTCCAAAATTTTCTGCGGAACTTTGACACTGCCTGATCTAAAAAATATTTGGATATCAGTAAAAATAAGCTACATCTCCTCACTGGCTTTCTTACAGGACATTGCCGCCTTAGGAAGCACTTAATGAGAATAGGTCTAGCAGAAATTGACGAGTGTAGATTCTGTGGGGAGGAGGATGAAACTCCGGATCACCTAGTTCTAGAATGCCTCGCCAATGCAAGAAATGCATCGGACAAGAAACTTGTAAGAATGAGGATCTAACCTTGTTGAAGCCGTCCCAAAATACTAGAGTTCATTAGAACCGTGGAACTGGAAGGCGAGCTGTAGTAGTAGTGAGAACAGCTCCGATAGGGGGGTGGGGGGCACAATAAACCTTAGGTTTCAGTGCATTGTGACCCCGTTAAAATCTAATCTAGTGCTTCGTGAGTGAATTTTAGTGCATAAATAATTTTCGCTAGTGATCTATTGGTTTTCGGGATATTTCATGTTTTTTTTGAGGTCAGCCCCCAAAGTAGTCACGATTCAATTAAACTTAATGTCATTAGTTAGTGCTTCGTTAGTGTTCTTTCTGCTTCAATAATTTTCATTAGTGCTATTATGATTTGTGAGATATTTGATTTTAATTTATTAGCACTACCATGAAGTTAGCCCCTAAAATGTTCACGATTTAGTTAAAGTTAGTGTCATTCGTTAGTGCATTTTATTGCTTCCATAAATTTCGTTAGTGCTTTCTTGGTTTTCTAGTTATTCGCTATTGTTTATTTCAATATCAGGTTCTAAAATTATTTACGGTTGAATCCAAATTAGTGTCACGAATTCGTTAGTGCTACTTAATACTTCAATCATTATATTCCTAAGTGCTTATCGAGGTAGGTTCCCAGAAATTTCGTAGAACTCGAAAAATAAACATCAGTCCCCCCAACTGAGATACAGCTATTTTCAGGAATATATGTTCTTGTAGAAAAATGCATGATGGTTTTTGTCGAATTTACTATCAAAGAATTTCTTTCACACCAACTGATAAATTCTCTTGATAAAATATTCATCTTTAATAGCAGCTCATCCGGAGATTCAGAATCAATTGTCAATGTGGTGTCATCTGCATATAGTATTAAATGATTAGTGCTAACATATTTAGAAAGATCATTTATGTATAATAAAAATATCAGAGGCCCTAAGATTGACCCCTGAGGTACGCCAATTTCCACAGGTTGGGGGAGGGACTTCTGATCTTCAATTCTGACAATAAGTTTGCGGGCTTCTAAGTATGATTTCAGCCACGATAGAAATTTGCCCCGAAATCCTAAATCTCGTAGTTTATTTATTGCTATATCAGCACGAACCGAGTCAAAAGCTTTTGAAAGATCAAAGAAGAGCGCCCCCACATACCTCTTTCTATCCAATGAGGTGTGGATAAAATTAAGCAGAGCTACGGATACACTCTCCGTCGATCTGCCAGGTAAGAAACCAATGTCTGCTAGAGTACAAGCGATTTGTGGACGTATACTTTTAATGATCTTTGTCGAAAGACAGTCAACACCCTCGGCATTAACATTTTTTAGGCAGTTAATTACATCCAATACATCTTCAGGGATAACAGGTTTGAAATAAAAAGTATTAGCGACATACATTGTCGTATAACTTTCAAAACCACAGTTAGCAAAGTGGGTATTTATTGCTTTTTTAGTATTCGTTGCAAAAAAAGTGGCAAACAAATTAGCAATTTCGTATTTATTTTGAGTTATTTTAACATTTATATCAATGTTATCAATAGTAGAATGTCTCTTTTTTCCAATTTTGTGTTGTACTGTTCGCCATATATATTTTTGTTTTTCTTTTACATTTTTATTTTCAAGACTTTTTTGGTAGAACAATTTTCTTGATTTGTTAATTTCAGTGACATAATCATGTTTTAACATCTTATAATTTGAATGATCATCGGGATTTGCGGAAAATTTTGTTAACCAAAACAAATTCCTAAGATCCGCACAAGATCGAGATCAATCCATGATTTTCTGGTTACATAAGATACGTTTTTTGTTAAAATAGGGCAAATAAAATCAATATGGTAACATATAGTATCTAAAAATTCATTATATACAAGATCAACACTTGAGATATTTGTATCATTTAAATATTCATAGACCGACAGAAAACTTTCATTGTCTCAGTAAATTGGATGCTGATACATTCCTAAAACTTGTCTTTCTGTTATTCAGCTTATTCTCGCAAAATGTACATAACATACCCGTACGATATTTTACATGAATGTTTAGTCCCAAATGATCACCAAGCTGCATATCAAACACGCTTTTATTGTATTCAAACGTCATATTAGTTAAAAAGTAGTCAACTTTAGTTTTTGTCGTTTTCATGTTTTTATTTGTGAAAATCCGTGTTGGCTCACAATGTTTTAAGTTTAAGTTAAAACTCTCCATCAAGTCAATTAATAATGTTCTTTCACGTGATATATTCAAATAATCAATGTTCATGTCTCCACAAAGAATAGTAGAATCATAATTATTGAAACAAAAATTTAGGACCTTAAAAAGACGGTCCATGAACATCTCAATGTTTCCTTATGGGGATCTATATATATTCACAAGACAACAGCTTCTTTCTTGCAAAAAAAGGATATACTACATACTTCAAAGTCAATATCAATTGATAAATTATTTACAAAGTCTAGATTTTTAAATTTAATAATCTTTTTTACAAGTATCAAAACCCCACCATGAATTCTGTTGATACGATTGAAATGAGTAGCCAATATATAATCGTTAAATCTCACTAAATCAATATTATCATTATTACACCAGGTTTCAGAAAGGCACAAAATATCAGGTTTGTTACATTCCAATATTAAATCAATTCTATTGGTCTTATTAGTCAGGGATTGACAATTTACATTTATGATTTCAAAGGTTTTAGTTGATTTTTCTGTATAAGTACACTTACATACATTTCCACATATATAACTTTGAGAATACACTGGAGTTACATGTTCTAGACTTGGGGAAGTCTCTTTGGACGGAACTGAAAAAACTGCTGGATATGGACTCCATGTGGTCATATTGCTGCATTCATCGCAGTATTAAAGTTATAACCATATACACTTACTTTGAAAGAGCTGTAAATCTCCGGATATTTCGAATTTAATGATATTACCACTACTTCCGGGAAATGTGGTTTTACTATTTCACGTAGATCATCTGCTGTCATGCTGGGGTCCACTCTGTAAATATGAAGATCCACAAATTTGGGAACCCCCTTAATACCCTTGCCGTTTACAGTTATTTCATTATTATTTCCAACAACAAGTTGTTTCCTATTTCTTTTTCAATGAACTTCTCTCCATTTATTGTAGTTTTCTCTGGGGCTATTCTCATTCAAATTTATGACTTCGTCAATTTTTTGTTCAGTATTTATTTTCATTAAAGCAGCTGACACGTCAGTCTTTGAAATAACTGATTGAATAGACGAATTGGCAACAGCATTATTTTTATCATTTCCAGTTTGAATTAGTTGTCTGGTTTTATTTTGAATGGCAGAGGATTCCCACTGTTTTTGCGTTGATTTTTGTTCTGTACTTTTTGTGTCTAATTCGTTTCGTTCTTTTAACGAAGTTATTTGTTGACTCATTAAATGAATTTTGTCATGCATCTCCTTTATTATGGAGTCTTTTTGCTTTATTATATATTTAAATATATTAATATCAATCACCTTATTGTCTGGACTTAGACTTTCAATTGAGTCGAAAAATAACTGATCAGTCTGATCACATGCTGAATCTTGCTCACAACATTTGATTAAGTCGTCATCACTAGTAAACTTTACAGAGTTGCTATTTTTTGCACAGCTTATATGGAAACTATTTTCACAATTTGTACACCTTACACCATTTACAAAATTTCTTTTACACTTTTTACAACATTTATTCCGGAGAGCTTCGTCAAACACATCTACATCGGGCGCCATGTTGCCAGATAGATAATATGTTTAGTACCGTTAATTTCGTTTGTACAGGGTGTCCAGTTTTCGTGTGCTTTCATTTACCTGCTTCCTAATTATAAAAGATAGAAAGATGTGGTTTACGGGTTACTATTTTATTTTTTATGAATTTTACATTGCCGCTAACTCTCAGTTTCTTACTTACAAGGCGATTTTGAAAATTTGTCATTTTTACGTCATCCTGTATCTCGATTATTTAACAACTTATCAATGAGATAAAAGCGGGTTATTATAGAGTTTATTATGTAGAATTTGGTAGCGTAGTTAGTTTTTTTTTCCTAAAATGTTTTGTTTTTGGGGCTGACCTTGTATAAAGTCAAATATCTCGAAAATCAATAAAGTACCAACTAAAATAATTGAAGCACTAACGAATGACACCAATTTGGAAATAATCCTAAACACATTGGGGGCTCACCTTGAAATAACGTAATATTCAATATCTACTAAACCACGGAAGAACTAACCGATGGCACTAAATTTAGTTAAATCGTGAAAACTTTGGGGGCTAACTTCACGGACCTTACCGCCTCGTCACTCTTTCTCCCTTGTAATTTTTGCCTGAAGGCGACGTAGCCAAATGTAGTGAAAGTTCTAAAATCTCAACACATACATTTAAATTATCACTTATTACTTATAATTAATTTTTTAAGGCCTACCAGAAAATATACAATTTTATGGATAATTTTTCGTCAAGAAAATAATGTCTTGCCGATCAAAATCGGAAAATGAATGTCAGGGACCGATAATAGTATAGTATTGTAGAATGAGCATGAAATAAGATATATTTCACACGAGTAGATATATGAAATTCTGTAGTACGATCGTCGAAACTTTTGATATTTTGGATTTTGGAACAGCAAAACATTTTTTAAATAATATTTTGCGGTAAAAGACCCCATCTGCCGGGACAAATAGACCGTGGTATGATTATTTAAAAAAATTTAGTCATAAAATTAATAGAGCAGCTATTAATTAAATACGTGTAATCGCAACCAGATTCCATTGCGACCATCATAATATCATCCAAAATGTATTAATTTATTTTTTGAATTTTTCACATATTTCACAAGCCTGTTTCATTTACGCGAGTTCGCAATAATAAACAAGGTTATAAGTAATCTCGTGCAAACAATCTAAGAACGTTGTTCTTCATTCACGATGTGGATGGTAATAACGAGAAACAAAAAAAGGAATTTATTAAACTGGCGTTTTTCACGTTTAATTTAAATATTTCTTGTTATTTAACATTTCGTAAAGATATCACGAAGAGAACGGGTGTCGGTAACCGCAACACAAGGACATGTAAAGAAACTCTTAGACATTTTTTATCCGATTGTTGTTACAGAGTGTCACAATTTAACTGACATAAAAGAATTGGTATTTAACCTAACCTTGCTTATATAGAGTATAAACTGACTTAACCATGAACAAAGTTTGAACAATATTTCCTCAATTATATGGTTTAAGAAATTATAATGAAGAATATGGGAAATGGAGACTAAAAGTACACCTAAGTAAAATAGAATACACTTCTATCTTTGTTGTGTTATCATAGATCAACCATTCTCTAAGTGTGTTCCGCGTAACCCTAAGCTTCCGCGATACCCCCATAGAGGTTCCGCAAGAATTCAGAAAAAAAATCAAAACACCTCTCTCTGGTCGAACGTTTTGATGCGGGCTTATCACGAGCACAGCCGAACTTAGTCGCCACCCAGAACAGTACAATTTTACTATGCCGCTACCGCCGATATCTACTTGTGCGCGCTCACAAAGTCGAAATTGTTTACACCGCATTTTTTGTATTTCTATTTTTATTTCCGCTTTCTATTTATCAAAGGCGTTGTGAGCCCGCAGTCCCTTTGATAAAAGCCGCCTCTGAGATAAGACACTATTGTTATGAATAAGATATTTTCGGATCTAACTTCAAAACATAAAGTCGAAATTGCTTACACCGTATTATTTGTATTTCTATTTTTATTTCGGCTTTTTATTTATCAAAGGCGCCGACTCGAGTATTTTTGAGAATGTTCCAGATCGAGGTTAGGACTATAAAAGTGACGATAGCGCCTCAACACTAGTGATGGGATAATCGGATTCCTTGAATCTGAATGATTTTAATAATCGGATGATCATTCGAATGATTTCACTTGAATGTTTGCGTCCCTAATATGACGTCATATGTTGGGATTTATGCCGTTAAATGCAGCCTCTTATCAATTATATCTAAGATAGGTTTACCGTTGTAATATATATATATATATATATATATATATATATATATATATATATATGCATTACTAGCTGACCCAGCCACGCGTTGCTGTGGCTAAAGTTTTTGTTATATTACATTATAGTAAACAATCTAAGAGGAACAATAAAAGAACATCAGTCACGGAGTCCACTATGCTTTTTCACACAGATGGTATTTGTAAAAAAATATGGTGATCTCCTTATTTGACTTTCTACTACTATAACCCTTTAGTACAATGAAATTATTTACGAACAAAGACGAAAATGTTGATGTTGGTATACAAATTCACTGGATTGAGATTTGAAGGGGAAGTACGTTGAACACAATTAATTAAAATGTTCTTACACTTGATATTAAGCAGAAATCAATAGGTACAAAATAAAAATTTATCAGATTTATTATTTCCATTTAATTTTATAACAAATATAAGTATATTACAGTATAATACAGTAAATAACATATGACGCTTAAACTCATGAATGAGGTAGGCAAGGCAGACAGTCTTAAACTTTTAAACATTAATATCTATTTTTTTGAATTATAAATACTTTCAATTTCAATTTAATTTAACACCAATCGGTGCACAATAATAATTTCAATAAGAATTGAAATACTAATTTAATCGTTTAAGAAAAAAAATCTGAAAAACTTGTTATCATAGCACATTGAAATAATACGTGCTAAATATTTTTTAATAGAGGTTAAATAAAAACAATACAAAAAATATTTGTAAAACTATTGAAAAAGTGTAGGAAATTGTGTATCATTTTTGCATTGACATTTTAATTAAATTTTATAATTATGTGATAATACTTACATACATATATTCATGTTTTTAAATGAAACTCAAGGTCTCTAGTTAATTCCACAATATAATACAAATTATTGAAAATTCTAAAAAATTGACAATTGTTTCGATAAATCAATATCATCGTCAGAATGACAGAAGTTACATTTTATGCCTACACACAATTATCACTTAAGTGATAATTGTGAAGATCAGCAGATATAGTTTTCCTGGTTTTCTATATCATTGCACAGTTATACTGATCTTAATTGGAAAAATGATATCCAGGATATCACCATAGGGCTAATAATATCTAAGCTCCAATATTTGTAATATCACATCTTCTTCTTTTTTCTATAAACATATATTAAGCCAATCACAAGTTAGGTTACTTCTTGGTCTAGCCAAAATTAACTACTAAACATCAGGTAGGCATAAAATGAAATGTAACTTCTGTCATTCTGACGATGATATTGATTTATCGAAACAATTGTCAATTTTTTAGAATTTTCAATAATTTGTATTATATTGTGGAATTAACTAGAGACCTTGAGTTTCATTTAAAAACACTAATATGAGCATATTCCACGAAGTAAGGGTCGAGACAGTCAATTACATATATTCAAATTAAATTATAAAGTTTTGATCAATGAAGCACAAATAAGTAAAAAACAGGATTAATTTCACTGTATTATCTTCATTATAATATGAATTCAATTTACACTTCAGTCTAAGTAACACGTGGCCGGCTATGCTAACACCAAAAATTTAAAAAGTGGAAATAATTGAATTATACGGTATTTCGTTTTAATAATTCACTACAAAATAAATTTAATTAATTTTATAGCGTCAACAACACGTGGTAATTATGCTGTTAAAATGTAGCTTATATGACACGTTCGTAAATTTACCATAGCAGCGCCATCTATTGATTACTTACTCAACCCAGTCGAAAGGTATCGACATCTGTTAGAATCATTTGGAGTTAACAGATAATTGTGACTGTCAAATAATAACAGACAAATAATTAGATGAATTATACGGTATTTCGTTCACTACAAAATAAATTTAATTAATTTTATAGCGTCAACAACACGTGGTAATTATGCTGTTAAAATGTAGCTTATATGACACGTTCGTAGATTTACCATAGCAGCGCCATCTATTGATTACTTACTCAACCCAGTCGAAAGGTATCGACATCTGTTAGAATCATTTGGACTTAACAGATAATTGTGAATAGTGACTAATAACAGACAAATAATTAGCAATAAATTAAAAAAATGTATGCGTCAGTCGAAAACTAACAGCTTTAGAAGTGAAACTTTTTATGTTACGCAAAAGATGCCAATGAGTGTACAAAGAAAATTATTAAACATCAACAAAATAAAACGATAATTGTTTAAAAAAAATATTTCCAGAAGAAAAACAATACTTTTTCTAATAGACTATAAAAAACTATTTACAATAATAGACAAACAAACGTAAATATTCTTTTTAAGAAATTATTTTATTAAATGTTTGAACAAACCACAATTTTGAACTTTAATTTAATTCCGTTGCTCTATGTAAACGCATGCATATTTAAGGAAAAAATCAGATATATGTACTTCCTCACAATATTAACGATATTGTTCAATACATTAGCAGAATGGATTTATAGATTACAAAAAATAAAAAGTTTACTGTTAGAAACCCGGGATCGAACCAAGGACCTTTAGATCTTCAATCTAACGCTCTGCCGACAAAATTATTTCGCATTTTAAAAGAATCTAGTCGAGAGATGTACAGTGTATTGTATGGGTGATTTAAAAAGAGGGGAGAGCAGCATTGCGTTTCTCTCACTCACCTTAAGTAAATGATAATTAGAAAAGGACAATGAAAGTGTTTAACAAAATTGTTAGTTTTACGAAATTACTCTCATCCAAAAACTCATATACTGTCCCAAAAAAAGTTTCACTTCAAAAAATATTTCCATAAATAAAGCAACACTAGTTACAACGACTTTCTCTGATGAACTGAGACTTACTTGCTCTTCTACGTACAGGTTAGCAAATATAGCTGAAAGTTTGAAAGTGGACACGCCCACGATGCGCGTTGGTCTCAATGCGGAAAGTAGGAGATAACACAGTTTATGCTTAAACTTTAATGAGTACAGAACTTATCTGTACGGACAAGTATACCTGTTTATTTCCTTTTTCAATATATTTCAATACTCTTGTTACGTTTTATTACATATTTTTTTCAAAATAATACAAATAAATACACAATGCAAATAAATTTCCTAGTTTTTATCGCCTTAATTTTAAAGGTAAACAATTTCTATATTAATTTCGCACTGAATTATACCAATATCGGCAGAAATTATTAAGCGCTTTTGATATCCTTTTCCCCCCGAATGCGTTCTCACTTTATCGTTCGCGCAGCGAAGTGGGGATTGATAAACGGAATAACATGATCGCCATCAATAAACAATGCCCTGCGACTATTCTCGGCGTCTCCTCTTTGTGCGGATCTTCGTTAATTTTTTCCGCCTCTCTCACAAGGAGTTCAACAGTTTTGTTAGCTCGACGAGTTAACTCTCATGGCAAAACGTGTCCCATAAAAAGTTTCACTTCAAAATTGCGACTATAATTTGAGATTTAAACTATCCTATCTCTCAAGTTGGATCGAACTGCACATGGTGTGCGAATTTTATTATAATCGGTTAAGTGGTTTAAGAGTCCATTGAGGACAAACATTGTGACACGAGATTTATATATATTTAGATAACTAAGAAAATCGTTGTATATATAATCTAAGTTAACAGTTGACATATGGTAAATTGCGTGAAACATCTATTGTAGTCTATGAACCCCGCGGTCTAGTCTGTAGGGGAAATCCGTGTAATTTGGACCACCTAAGCAGAAACTAAGATAATTTTGATATTTGTGATAACAGAATCTCAAAAAAAAAATTCTTGTTTTTACCCATTAATTACAATTGACATTCCATTTCATAATGACGGAACTAGGAACAATTCGAATGAAAAAAAAATTATTGCAAGTTGAACCGTTCGTGTAATTTGGACTGTTGGCTTGTAATTCGGTTTTATTTGTCGTGTAATTTGGTTTTAATATATTTTAGTCTCAAAGTATGTCAACACAATAAAAAAAATAAAACAAATAAAGACAGATATTTTTATTATTCTGCCATTAACAGACAGTTATTGCAGTAATAATAATTGACATCAGTTATGGTAGCACAATCTTCATGTGCCCAACCCTCACATGTTTCGCACTGAATCCAATCTGCATCATAGTTTTCATCGCAAACAAGGCAACAAATTTGATGACCAGTGCGGCTTTTCTCATTTGTCTTTGGATGACATTTTTCCTCGTTGATTTTCGTCTTTTTGCCCTCGTTCTCTTTCTTCTTTTTTTCCTTGTTGCTTTTCTCCTTTGTCGCTACTAACTTACGTTTATGTGTGTTTGTTTTGGGCGTTTGTTGGATTTTCAACTGTTCTTTATAAGGTGTTGTAGTTAGAACCACTCCTAAGACATTGATCCGTTTTTTCTTTCGTGGTCCCATTGATATCCCACTTGATGACGGTAGAGGATGAATTATTTCCACTGGGATATAATACTGGTTCTGTGTAGACTGTTCGGTTTCGAGGTCGCCTAAATTCGTTGTTGATGAGGAAGATTCAGAAATTTTTAAAGGAGTAGTTTCCAGAATAGATTGTGATGTGGATGGGGCCAATGCAGAAATATTTGAGAAAGTATCTTCTTGATGCACAGGATGGGATGTGGAAGGTGAAGATTCAAAACTTTTGAGTAGCTTTCACGACAGGTTGTGATGTAGTAGGAGCACATGCAGAAGTGTTTGCTTGATGTACAGGATCTGATGTGAATGGTACAGATGTTGTTATTGAAAAATTTTCTTGCTGGATAGGTTGTGATTTGAATGAGATACCTGTAGAAATATTTAAGGAAGTATTTTCCATCAGAACTGATCGTGATGTGGATGGCTGTGTTTTATTTGTAAGCAAATTTATGTTTTCTGATGAAGGGAAAGTAGCAGAATCAGTTACACAAATGTTAATGTTATTTTCATCTGAATCAATTGGTCGTTCGGATACTGTCGCAGCTGCAAAATCTACATCGCTGTAGACAAAACGGTCAGGCCATAATCCAGTTTTCCGAAAACTGTTCATAGCTGTCTCCATAGTAGCTGCTCTGGGAAACGATTTGCCTACTAGACCGCTAATACTATCAACACTCAAACATTTACCTGGTGTATCGTATAATTTTGAAGTTATTGCGGAAGCGAAGAAAGTATTTAATGGTTTAAAGAACTCAACATCAAGGGGTTGCATCTTATGTGTGCAATGTGCAGGAAATGAAAGCATGATAACACCATGATTACAAGCTAAATCTAATGCTCTCATACTCTGAGTATGACTACTGTGTCCATCTAATACGATTAACGCCTTGTTCTCTTTAGATGGTTTGGCATACTTTATAAAATGATCCAACCAGTGATAAAATCCATCAGTATCCATCCACCCTTTATCTTGGCACTTAAATAAAGTTCCTGGAGGTGCTCCATACGTTAAACTATCCTTCATACGCTTTCTGGCAAAAATAAGCATTGGAGGAATAAAGCTTCCAGTCGCACTCATTGCATACATGCCAGTAACATTTTGGCCTCTTTCGGATGACGTTATAGCGCCTATCTGATGTTTCTCTTTTAGAGCAATTATTTTCTGTGGTTTCTGGACAACAGTGTGGGATGTCTCATCAGCATTGAAAATACGATCTACGGAAGTAGCGTTTTCCTTTATTATTTTTTCGTAAACGTCAAAAATTTTATAAACAACACTTTTGTTGAATCCTGCAGCTCGTGCTAATGACTTTGCTTCAGGGATACGCATACTTATGTTTGGATGTCGTTTCATGAAGCCTGCGTACCATTTTTTACCAGCTGATTTTTTTTCGTCATTAAATCTCGTCTTAATGTTATCCTTCTCGGCTATTTCGTACGCTAGTTTCATCAGCCTTTCACGTGTTAGTCCATAAAACATCCGCTCCAACTGAAGAATGTGATTAACAAGATCTTTTTCCACTGCCGGAGGTAAATCTGTTTGCCTTCCGATGATATAACTGCTTCCAGTGGAATATTTATTTCTGTTCCCCAATCTTCTTTTTAACGTTGTTTTTGGAATTGAAAATGCTTTTGCAGCTTCATTTATACCCAGTTGTTTTAAATTAACAGCTTTCATTGCAGCATCCATATTTTCTGGTTTCCATTTACCATAAACTCCTTTACTCTTTCTCTCAGATCTCGTTGACATCCTTACAAAATAAAAAAAAATATTTTGTAATTGAATACGTGTAATTCGGACCAGGACCAAATTACACAACAGAGATTGGACCAATTTACACGATAGTAATATTTTCGTCGTATTTGTTTTTCTAAGTAAGCTAATAAACCTATCCACTTTTTGATCATAGTATGGCTTTCGTAAATATGTACGAATCAACCTGATATCATTGATATTTTAAAATATATACTCACTTCGTAGAAATTCAGACACAAAAATAACCTAACCTTACAACACAACACGTGCTACAAATGAACTTACTGGCAATCTGTGAGTAACTAACTGATTCGATTGACATAGGTTCCTGAGTGCACCTCGTTTGGGGAAGGTTTGTAACGAATTAGTGAGATGTCGCTACATACTCCGTTTTTAGAATTATCGAATTGGTCCGATTTACACAATGGTCTAAATTACACGGACTTCCCCTATTCTTATAAGTTTGGTGTACATCGGAATCGGTTACTTGTTACTTTTATTCGTTTGGATTTTATTCTGTTTAAGTTATTTTTGTGTGAGACACACTTCTGAATGGTAATTTCCATCATGTAAATATAATTGTACACCCTCTTAAAGGGTTATTTTAATGTTTTTTAATGATATAATTGTAACAATGACGTAACTTCATAAATTGTTTCGTTTTTATCAGCTGGATGTTTTTTGACACCTGTTTTTGCATCTTTTTTATGACGACAGCTGCCTAATGGCAGAAAGCGCTTAGCTGGATTTTAATAAACATATACACACTGAATACTCGTCATTTTCATTCACTCAATTTACATCTAGTGTGTACACCATACCCACAGACAGTTCTAAAATGTATAAGTAACATAGTTTTTATTTCCAAAATATATCATGAATAATAAAAATGGCATCGAATTTGTAGCTAAAATTGCAAATGGGGCCTGTTTTCCTTGAATTTTGGGGCATTGGAAAACTATTTTGGGCCTCTTCAATAATTTTCCCTTATTCCATATAACTTGAACTATACGTAAACAAAATTTCATCCAATTCGGTACACTCAAACGTGAGATATTAGGTTTACGAACAAGAAAATTCTTTTTTTCACACCGTGCGCCGGCCCTGCGAACGTTGTTATGAAGAAAGTGGTCAGAGAAGTGAAAGTTAATAGATTTAGAATAGTTTATCACAAATAATGAAGTAGAAATGAAAAGAAACAAAATAAGTCGTAAGACGTTCTGTATAATGTACCATGCGTTAAGTAATTGCCTCATTACAATTTACGTGCGGCAGTAAAGAGAATTTCAAGGTTGACGAATACAATTAATATTCATATAATATTTAAATGGTACTTTCGATGATTAAAAGCGCCATTGGTGTAAATAAATGTGCGGCACTTTTTAACATCGTGAAATGGACAAAAAACAACAAACATTTACACTTATCCGTTAATATTATTCTTGATATATTAACGACACACTCGTATCATTTGTGAAATCTTGCTGGTCAGTACATAGTTGTTTTGTGAACTGACTGTTTATTATTATTGTAAGGTGCCGATTTATGATTTAATTACTGATTATTATCAAGGGTTGCTGCCTGTTTTTTTTATTGTAAAAAAATCTTTGTATGCTGACCAAATGATTTAGTTGCTGTTTTTTTGTATCTAACTAAATTTTATAACGGCTAAACATTAATTATTTATCGAAACATTTTACAAAATGACTTGTCGAAGGGACACATTCCTCGTATTGGTAACAAAGTAGTGCATCTGGCCTTGATAAAATGTGCAACATCGTAAAACACACTTTCTACCCATTCTCTCAACTCCGCACATATAAAACATATTATACACATTCAAGATTGTGAAAGCATCCTATTTATTAGCATCGTTAAAGGTTATCAGCAAAAATAGACATTCTAATAAAGAATGAATGCGGTGTGTACTTATTCCCATCGACTTTCGTTTTAACAATAAATTTTTAACACAATCGGTCGTTTTAAAAATAGAGTGTAGAACTCATAATTCACTATTGTTACTTTCTTGGTAGTCGTCTTATTCGTTTGTTCGACACTTTTTAGAAAGTATCCCACAAATTTGATATTGTTTAGTTACTTTTGTGTGAAAAGATGCGTGAACATTTGTCATATACACTAATACAGGGTAATTATTTTGTAGAAATTGATTTTTTAAAATAAAATCCACTAAACTTGTCTTTATAAAAAAAATTATATTATTCTTAAATTAGGTTTATTAGAATCATTTATTTGGGACACACTGTATATATGATCATTTGAGACACTCTATATACACATCAAAATTATTATGACAGAAAACTTGACAAAAATGAAAATTGAAAAATGGCCTTTTAGGAAATTATGAAAGAATGTAAAAATACAATTGACATTGCTTCATGTGTGGAGAGTTTGGGGCAATCCAACCACACACATATATCAAAAAAAAGTTGAGAGGTGTCAAGGGACACCCGGATGGAACGAAGTTCCTTTCGATTAATTAGTGAAGGAATTGTAATAATTTTTTTTTTTTAAGTTATAATAATATTTTTTTTATTATTAACAAATATAATGTTATATAAACTTAATCAGTAGGCTCAATTTTCGTAATAATTGGCTTGTGGTAACAGACAGAGAAACATGCGCACGCCGCACAGCTTACAATAGCAAAAAGTGTCGTGACAACTTTTCGTAAGAATTTTTTCCGTCTAGCCCCCTTTCACTTCACTTCACTTCGTTCCAAAAAGCAAAAAAAATAATTTTTCAGAAAATAAAAATTCCTCCTCGGCGGGGAATCGAACCCCGGTCTCCCGCGAGACAGGCGGGGATACTGACCACTATACTACAAAAGTATTATTTTTAATACAGCAAGCAACTGAAGTATATTATTTCAATTTTTGTTGTAGAGAATCTCAACAATTGATTAACATAATAAAGACAAAAAACTATACTAACTAATATTAAAATATGATTTGTTTTTGAATTTATTAAAATTATGACGCGTACACTTGCTAAACACACAAAATGTGGAGATTATAAATCGTATGACTTGGTTGGAAAAACATGCGCACGCCGGACAGCTTACAATAGCTTCAAAAAGTGTCGTGACAACTTTTCGTAAGAATTTTTTCCGTCTAGCCTCCTTTCACAACGCGCGATAAGGAACTTCGTTCCAAAAAAAAATTTCACGGAGAGCCAAGCGGCTTTGATAGCACTTAGCTCCTAGTGTGTAACGTCGAAATTGGTTTTAGACTGCCAAAAAAGACTCGCCTCAATAGGAGAACGCACCAGGGTACCGCTGGTCTGTATCCCTGGCCACTCTGGTATGGATGGAAATGAGAAGGCGGACTCTTTTGCAAGAGAGGGTGCCGCTCGTGTCTTTATTGGACTAGAACCTACAATTGGAATCGCAAAATGTATTGCCAAACAAACACTAAATACGTGGACAGCAAGAAGAGTTTTAGACTTCTGGCATAATATACCAGGATTGGTTCGTTCAAAGGCTTTCTTACATCCTTCGAAAAATATATCCTAACAAATGTTACGCTATAATAGACATGACCTACCGTGCCTAACAGGCCTTTTAACAGGCCACTGTCATTTGAATCATCATATGCTGAAACTTGGACTTTTTTTTTTGAAGATGATGATACAGCAGAGCATAAAATTTGTGCCTGCCTCGCTGCGGCTCGAATCAGGTATCTGATGTTTGGCAGGGTTTCTCTCTCGCCCACAACAAATTAATCGGATTCGTTAAGAAGCTGAATTTGTTTGGTGAAATCTGAATAGGTATAAGCTACAATAGACTCTTACGAGTCGCAGTGGAGGGCCTTACAAACTCACTACAAACCCAAACTAACCTACATTTAAAATTATTTTACTAAATGTTTTGATTAATACGCGATCTCATAAACAAAATATAGGTCGAGCTACCGCATAATTTTGTTTGGACTTCGAAATAAGTATTCATAGAGTGTTTCTGGATTTATTACTACACAAGATTATTTTTCTTTCTTTTCTCCTCATTCGTACTTATTACAATTGATATCATCAATGAGACACCCTGTTATCGATTACATTATTATCAATATCAATATCACGGTAATAGTGATATTAATAGTGATATTGATGATGAATAATCGGGAAATGACAAAGGATACGTTCTAACAATGTTTTTCGGTGTTACCAGTTTTATTTTTGTAATTCTTATTTTTGTACCCGTGATTTCCATTATTGAAAAAAAAATTCCTTTAGTTTTCATTGAAGAAATTTCTTTATTTTATAAATCTATTATATATATATATATATATATATATATATATATATATATATATATATATATATATATATATATTAATTCATTTTTGTTACTCGTTACTGTTGTGACTTGAGAGTTATCCGTTTATTAGCCGATAAATGATTTGTAATGTTTTTCTAATTTATTTAAAACGTAAACGGGTGGGATAAATTTTAAGCACCCGGTATGGCTACTTACTACTTTATTTAAACACTAACTCACAAACACTATTTATATATACTTAACTAATCGCTTAAATTTAATTTATATGCACACTAACTTGATTATATTAGCACTTTACTGTTCGGTGTATTTTTGTTTATTTCTCGAGATCACTTATCAATTAAACTGGTCCGCTGATCGGTCCTTTTTATATTAATGCCTTTCTTACTTGAAAATTCCGGGCTGCGGCTTCCACACACACAAATAATTTATTCTGGCCTTTTCTAGATAAGTCTGGTCACTAAAGCAATGCTTAGATAAGATAGTCCCAAACAGTTATAAAAACACTGCGTATCCGCCATAATTTTAATTTTCATACCTGGCTTAGACAGAGTCGGATTTAGCGACTATACCAGTGTGCTGTTTCGTAACAGTATTTTAACTTATTCTCCAAAAAAAACAGTTAAACTATCAACTTTTTTTTAATAAAACTCATGAATAACATATCTTTCCAGCTAATTTCTTTTGGGCCAGTCTCCAATTCCCCAACTGTTTTAATTCCCCCTTTGTAAATTGAGTTTAGCAAAAGTTGTTTTTTTATTTTATCTGTAAAATTATATGTAAACTATTATTATAAGATATTTTAATTTCAATATAGAGCTTGCAATCCTCTTCAAGCGTGCAATGCTACATCCTCCAGGTAGAATATAAAGTGACTAAACAATAGAATGGACCGGCACCGATTCAACTGTATTATAAACAAGACATATAAAAATGAAAAGAAAGTAAACGAGCGGAATATATGCTTGGCAAAGATGAAGATATTAAAAGTATCGACCATTGTTATATGCTTGTCAACAGGATCGTATTTGAATCTGTATCAGAAAGTATTTTCCCTAAATGGTTCCTCTAATAATCCATAGATACAACAAACATAAATTTATGGCAAACATCGAACTGTTTATTTACGTGCAAAGTGTGCCCCTCCATATTGATTCCCAAACTTACGCTATTGTATATATTGTGATGTACGGAGAAACTTAATACATCGTTTTCCGTATATATTTAATAAAGAAATGGTAATGGTAGTCTCATAGGTCAAATTGAACATATCTTTAAGGTTTGTATTGGAATTTAGGGTTTGAAAAAATATTTTTTTTTCTATAACTTTAAAACAACTGAAGTGCGGCAACGCAGCAATAAACGATTCCACGCAATGATCTAATATGTTTATTAGATCATTGCGTGGAATCGTTGCCGCACATCAGTTGTTTTAAAGTTATAGAAAAAAATTATTGATCTTACAGTAAATGCAACGGAATCCCCACTCGGCTCCTCACCACGTCTTGCCTATAGGCAATTTTGGGTATAGTCGACGTAAGACATATAGTCCGAACTTTAAGTTTTCGGCTTTTCCTTTGATTTGAATACCGTCATAGTCCAGTCAATATTATAATTTAAAATGCTTATTTGACGATATAATCATTTAATTTTATAATGTCAACTAATAATAGTTAAAATATATTTGATAATTTTATAATTATTTGAAACATTTATCGACTGTCTAACGAATATTTTTAACCCGCAATTATGGAGCACCATCCTATTTTTAAGATACTTAGCGTTACTGTTAAAATCAGTTCTTGTAAGAACTAATTTGACTTTTTATTCCATTTGACATTGGTAAGTACGAATATAATAAATACATTATCAAATTGTAAACTTTTGACATCTCATAACACCTAAAATGCCGTGAGACGGGAATATTACAATGCTTATTTTACTTCTTATTGATGGTAAATAGTATTTATAATTCTCAACAATTTGTAAATCTCTGTAGAATTTTCAAAATTGCATGAATCAAGTGTCTAATTGTACTTGTAGCGGTATATTAACCAACAGTTATTTTCAGAAAATGCCTGGAAAACGGTTTAATTCACAAGCACAGAAGTTTGTTATAAACTTAATTGAATATTTTGAGATGGAAAAAAACAACGGCGGACCTTTTCAACCTATTTCATCTGTTCAGGAGGTATTAGACTAAAGTTAACATATCGTCGCCTCGAAGTCAAAACCTCGTATGTCAAAATTCACAACTTTTCAGGAAACCCAAAAAATTTGCTGTTATAATAATTTTGGTACAGGGTATTGTCATATTGAAGGTCTGGATAAGAGTAAAATCCTGAATAAATTAAATTTTAGTTTTTTCTTGTTTTTTTCTTTGTAACCGCAAAAATAGTGAGATACGAGTTTTTCACTATTAATTTTGGACTTCCGAGGTTTTCTCACTGCAAAGTGAACAATAAAAATTGAACAAATTAAGAATGAAAAAAACATTTTATTCTGGTAATCGGTAGTTATAACAAATGATACACAAAATACAATAAAAATAATATTTTTTCGACTTCGATTGAATGCTAAGGTTGGATGAAAAAACGTATAAAAAAATTAGTGAAGTAGAGAATCATAAAATCCATCCATGATAATCTTGATGAATGACCTTTTTCAAAGACTGAAGATGATCATATTTATCACCTTTGAGAGGCAATGCAGCGTTGTATAGTTTCTTTACAGTTCCCGTATTATTTGACATTCTGTGGTGAAGGAGAGACGACTCATCATCAAACCTCAATTTGAATTGTATCCCACTGTCAGCTGAATATTTAAGGGCTACTAAGTCAGTTACACAAGGATCGCCGGTCTTGACACCTGGACGTATAGTCTTATAATATTTAATTTCGTCATAGCTGTTGAAGAAACTGTGATCAACGTACTTCACTTTGTATGGTCCTTTAGAGTTTCGACGAGCTTGTTCAATGATCTGAACGTAATTTGAGGGCGAATGAACTTCTCTATTTTTTTACGCATTTCGATGGTGGAATGCACGCTGTCGCATTCCATCTGAGAATGGCCCTTAGTAAGATATTTTTGAACAATATCGTTGGTTTCATTCATTTAGCAGTAATGTTGCAAAGCGTTAGCTAAGATTACGTTCCTATTCTGAGCACAGCAGCCATCACTATAAAAGATTTTTAATTTGTCTTTATCATCTCCGGCACTTTCATTGTTGATATAATCTGTTAGACATGAGGCAAAACAATTAGCATCCATTCCCCCCTCCCCTTCGTGCCATAGATAGCATACGACAGCATCACTACCCAAATTGTAAATGGTAAAGTTATGGCAAGCTAATTTTTGTTTAAAATAAATCATGCCAGCTGGCAAAAATGGCACAAGCTGCACCGCCTGTACCATAGTGAATGCAAGTACTTTCCCAGCGACGGCATCGTCTTTGTCTTTTTATTTTTCCTGACGAGCTCGTTCTTTTTGGTTGATGTGGAAGTTATATTCATCTAGTCCAACATTATTTAGTTTGAAGCTAAAACACAAGTCACATTGATCTTTTCGTGGATGGTAGATGTCAATATTCAAATGTTTCATTTCTGATGTAAAAACATCTTTGCTCGCGGCAGAATTTTCTCCCACTTGTGTTTTGTATACATTGTACACCTCAGTGTGTGATTTAAAGATAGTTTCCACGTATAGTTTACTGGTTGTCGATCTACAATAATGTGAAGGTAGTTTCGGCAACTTCTCCAACAATTATTTTATTTGAACTCTTTTTTGTTTATCACAAGGTTTACTTTTATTTGGGCACTTCCTCGAGGAATCTACTATCCCAGAGTGATTACTATTTTTTACCCAGTTTAAAACTGTCCATTCTCCTAAGGCGAATGTTGAGAGGAACATTTTTTTGCAAACTGGAAGTACTTTGTCGTTCACTTTTAAATGATAAAATAAACTGGTGTTGCGGCGTGATGTCTTCTTAGTCGTTTTTTGTAAAGTTGTAGACTTATTTACCAAAGTCGCCACAAGCACTTTTCTCTAATTCCAGTCCATTTCCTCCCAAAACCTAGTAAATAATTCTTTTCTTTGATCGTCCGTTATGGAAGCGCATTGTCTTTTTCCTTTAGACACTTGCCTGAGTTGCATCTCTCTTTCATGATCCGTGCGCTTCTTTTAACAACTGTTTTCGATCCATCTCTGTTTTTTTTTGTGCTTCATATTCCTCTCCCTTTCTTCTGCGTATTTGATCACTATTTCTCTTCCAAGTAGTGGGATTTCCTTGTCCTTTTTTGGCACGTTTCTTTTTTAACTGATTATCTACAGTCCTGTTTTGATCTTCTAGTACGTCTTCATCATGGTATGTTTCTGATTGGGATTCGTCTTCTGAGCCATTACTGGGGTAAAAGCTAGATCCAGAATCTTGGAAAGGGTCTTCATCGGTGTCCTCCTCATTGAAATTATTATTATTATTTGTGACTAAACTTTGATCAACGTATATTGAAATGTTCTGTGATATTTTTTGATCGATCTCTACAGCTGCAGACGGATTAACGTTACAACACAGTTCGACGTGTGAAGAAAAATTCGTGCCAGATCCAAATTTTAGTGAATTTCGTTCTGTCACTACAGCTGATGGAACCGGTTGACTCTCGCAAGAAGAATCCTGAGGGCTTTGTAGTGCCATAGCTAATATTTTACTAACACGAGACGCCTACAAACAATAAATATAGCTTCTACATGTGCTGATTTCTAAGTAGAGTACTGTCCGTAAATGTTTACCAATTTGTTCGGTTAGAATGTAGATTGTGTTTTTCATAATTTAGTTTTCCAATTTAAATTTTTTGATGTCACATATACGGGGTTGTTCAATAAAATACTTGGTACAAAAATAAAAAATCTGAATATCAAAAATGCGTGCTCAAATGTAGTATGAAGTAAATATAAAAAAAATCTTTTGTTTTGCTTAAGATAATGATAATTTAAAACTCTTTCTTTTTTTAGGGAAACATGTTACTGTGAAAACCATAAATGGCGAACTAAAAAATAATTAAATTTTTTCTGTTGGAAATACCTCTTTATTGATGCTATTGAAACATTTGGGATTTAAATAAAAAAAGGAAGACAACAGAAGAGCATGCCGATGTAAAGGACCAGTCACTAATTAGATATATAGGGCTTTGGTTTCCAGTTCGTCTATCTTTTTCCGTTTCTAGTACCTATATGTGTTTAAATTATGAATATGTCGATGTTAACCATATAAATAAAATAAATACAATTAAAAAAGTTAAATTTCTTGTTTAATTACCGATTCGTAAAATGCCAACCTGTGGAATATTAGTCATAACGATTATTTCTATTGAATTGACAGAAGTCTTGATTCAAATCATATGAATATTGTTGCTGACGTAACAGTCACGTGATGGAAAAGCTTCACCGTTTCTACTGTATTGTGTTGCTAGATGCTATGTTTGTTGGCAATTGAATTGAGTAATAACTAGGTCCAGTTGATGATTTTTGGAGAATTTGAATTCAGAATTGTGAAAATAAAACATGAATAATTTAAAGAAAATATGTTCTTAAGACATAGAATTTGCAGCCATTGAAGCTATAGAACCTTTGATTTGTGCAAAATCTAGAAGTAGATACGAAAAATAGTACCGCCGATTCGAATATTGGTGCAAATTAAAAAATGCCGACGGTGTTTCGGAAAAGGTTTTATTGGACTATTTTTGCAGTTGAAAAACTATCTTCAATTTGGACTCACTATTCCATGTGAAGGACCACTGTTCAATATAGTTGAAATTAAAATTTATCGTACCGAAACGATTGAGTTTAGTTCGGTACTGTTCATTATATAGTAAAAAAAATAGTAGAGAGGAGAATGGACGTTTATAATTGGTTGCGAACAGCGACTCGAAGGCCAGATTTTGTATAATAATTACATCAGTAGAGTAATGAGAAGGGAAGCAACATGGTTGGAGGGTTTTATTTTTATTGAAATAGTAACGATGTTGCAGACGTAACTAATTGGCAACCTACTATCGGTCATCAGTACAACTCAATCCAATTGAAAAATTACGAATAATTTTCAAAATAGAATGGTGCTCATTAAATCTTCAAAAAGATACGAGGGTTGAATGTAATGAAGGTGTGTGTGTAGATCTCAAAAATTCGAAATTTTTCGATAACTTTCTGAATCAACTTTTGATACGTTTTTGAGATATTCCACAATTTTTATGTATAAAACAGAAAAAAATAATTACGAAGCGTGTAGGTAGTCATTATTGTTACGATTTTTTATAAAAATGGTATCGAAATTTCTCTCCGCCCGACTACAAGCATTGAAGCTCAAAATTATATTCCGGGACACAGTCTGAAAAGACTCTATTTCCAAGCAATTCGACCAGTTCCGATTATATTCGCCACATGCCATTCTCCGGTCGAACAGGGGCACAATTCGAGTGTTCCAAATCAGTTATCCGATTGCATTCATCAAGTAAGCTACGTTTTGTTTCTATTTATTATTCATGATGGTAGTAGACGTTACTTTTGTATGCAAAATATTTTTTAAAACCCACTATTATTTGAGGAAACAGTTTTAATTAAGGAGTAAATAATTTTAAAAAAATAGGTATTAACATTAAAGTAAATAGTGAGATTAATATATGTACTGCTGCAATTAATTTTTATTAATATTTACAGTTTAAGATATTATCTGTATACTGTCCCCCAAAAATTTGCATCAATAACAGCGACCGGGAAAGCATATTTACTATTATATCTAAATAAAATTTTGTAATATATGTTAGAATAGATAATATTATCTACCCCGTATAAGCAGAATTGTAAAGACGTTATATTTAGACACGTGTGCCAATGGGCAATAAATTAGAAATCTCGCCACATTGACATGTCGATAACGTAAACACAAGATCTTTTTCCTTGAAAAGGTTCAGGGTACCTGTTACCATTTTTTATATTTCAAGATAGAAAGAACATATTATTATGAGTTAGTTTTAGAATTGTATTCATGTAAAGAAGGTTGATTTTTAACACAAATAAATTAATAAAAGTGGTGTTTTTACGAACTTCGTTGTTTTATTTAAACGTGATAACATATATGTCAAAGACAAAAAATATGAAAATTGGTTTAATAAACTAAACACGGCCACCCGGAGCTATTGAAGACATAGGCTTTGATCTATAAACGTCTAAATCAGATGTCACCATCTTTTCAAGGCGTCGTATCCCACATACTCGGAGTATTCAGTGGGGGGACCACATGATACCATATAAAAAAGAAATTAAGTACTTAGGAGTAACATTAGATAACAAATTAAATTGGAAGCCATATATTGAAGCAATTAATATAAAATGTAATAAAACCATTAATTTCCTCAAAATGATCGCCAAACCATTGTGGGGCGCTAGTACAGAAATATGTCTGTTACTCTATAAATCATATATAAGATCCATTTAAGACTATGGTTCTGTTTATAGGTAATTACATGTGATTGTTGTACAGAATATTTTCTATTTATATAAAGTTTATTTGTGAATATATTATAAAATAATAATGTTGACTCAAAAATCAAATTAATTCTAATTATCAAAAAATATCGATCCTACTGTCACTCACTTTTTAATCCCTATCGATTCTAGAATCTAAACCACCACACTACCCCCCTTGGCAGAGAATTTGGCTACAATTTCAAAGTTTTTTTAAATCTAACTCTTCTGCCAGACCGCGTTGTATATTCGAGAACAGGAATGGGTTCTTCAGGTTCAATAGCAGGTGTGTAAACAGGAGCATCTTTTGGAACAGAAACAGAAACGTTTGTAAAAACTTCATCTTGTAAAATAAATGCAGGTTTCACTCGATCGATGGGCCCTTTGGTGGGTTTATTATGCATCAAGAGTGTCCATAGTCTATTCGTCTCGATCAATGATTTCGTATGGACCAGTGTATCGTGGTTGAAGTGCTTTTAGAGAGGGTCCTCCCGCCCTTATTTCTTACAATAAAAAAAAATCATAGGTCAAAAAGATGAACCACTGTTGTGGCATTAATGTGAGAGTATTTATTTCTAAACTCATATCGGGATATTTTTGATAAAAATGCGTTTTCTATACGACCAAAGCAATTACACCCTCTAGCCATGGATACATGAATTTAAAGACTATTTCCAGCAATTTCTCGTTGCCGATTTCTTTTGAAGGATTTTTCCCAAAATCCTACGACTATTAGTTCCTGAGATACAATACTTCGTCACCCTTAATAAATTACCCGGTACAATTACTTAATGATCACCCTGTATAGAAAGAGTTGGTGGTTTATAAACAATAGCTTCCCGCTTGATGTTATTTTTTCATGATCTGGTACTCAAAAAAAGCGATCCATTATACTCCGTTTTTAAAAGGCATGGAGTAATAAATCACTCATTTTGGCCGGAACCATGACATTTAGTCATTTAAAAAAAGTTAAGGCTTCTAAAATTATCTCATTTCCGAAAATAACCGTTTTGTAATATTATTTAAAATGAAATTTCAAATTATCAATAACATAATAAACTTTGGATTATATCACTGACATCAATTTTCCAGATAATTTATTATTATGTATAAAAGGGCGTAGACGAGTCCCTCCACTAAACTCCAGGTAGTTATAATCCTACATACAATAAATGTTAATAACAATTTTATACAAATACATATATATATATATATATATATATATATATATATATATATATATATATCCAAACCATCCCCATTTGCCGATTATTTCACCCAATTAGCAGGTAATTGAAGAAACTTGACAAACAGGTAGCTCAAAAATGGTTTCATTATTGTGAAATATAGTCTTTTCAGTTCTAAGAAAATGCCCCCATAATACAATGTACTTACTAGAACTTTTCAACTATAAAAGTAGCGGAAAGGTTGAATATTTTCAATTTACAGTTCATCTGTTCTGGAGAAACTGCTGTGTAGATTGATTTCCCCATTATTACTGTTATTTGTTATTATTTTTTACCGTTACTGTTAACTGGTGTTTATTTTTGTTCATCTATACAAGTTCTCTTCTCATCACACGAGACAAACACCTAACTACACCTTCCAACTATATAGTTTTTATAGTTTAATGAAGGAGAAAAAAAAATGGAAACATCACAGCCCCAACAAAGTCCCCAGGCCGACCCAAACTTGAAATGGATGACGACTTGAAGAATGGAATAAGGCGTAAGGTGCATGCTTTTTTCTTTAGAAAAGAGATCCCAACTCTCTCCAAAATTATGGCTTCGGTTCAAGAAGATTCAGATTTTCCGAAAATGTCTCGAAGTACATTATGGAAAATTTTGAAGGAACTTGAATTTGAATATAAAAAAATTATCGGAACGCAATGTTGATTGATAGAGACGACATTGTCATTTGGAGGAGGAGTTATTTGCGCAATATTCGGAAAGCAAGACTATATCAAAAACGAATTTATTATTTGGAAGAGACTTGGTTAAATGAAGGTCATACTGTTTCAATGTTTTGGCAAGACACGAATGTCAAAAGTCGGAGGCAGGCAGCTCTTGAAGGGTGGTCAACAGGCCCCAATCCACCAGCAGGAAAAGGACGTCGACTCATCATTACTCATATCGGAAGTGCTGAAGGTTTTGTTAAAGGTGGATTGTTGTGCTTTGAGTCGAAGCAAACCGGAGATTATCATGAAGATATGGATGCAGACGTTTTCGAAGAATATTTCTCACAAATGTTAGATCTAATTCCAACGGGCTCAGTCATTGTTATGGATAACGCAAGTTATCACTCCAGGTTAGTGGAGAAATTACCTTCAACTGCATGGCGTAAACAAGATATCCACGATTGGCTAACCTCGAAAAATATTGAATGCCCTGATAACCCGCTGAAAAATGAGCTCTTGCAACTGGCCAATTCACATAAACACAAATATAGTAGATACGTTGTAGATCAAATGGCATCAGCGCGTGGTATAACGGTGCTGAGGCTTCCTCCTTATCACTGTCAACTCAATCCCATAGAATTAATATGGGCCCAAGTGAAAGGGGAAGTTTCAAGAAAGAATACGGCATTCAAAATGAGTGACGTAAAAGTTTTATTCGAAGACGCGTTAGATAACGTAACCAAGGAAAACTGGAAGAAATGTGTTGAACACGTGATACAAGAAGAACTAAATATGTGGGAAATGGATCATATAAGTGAACACATGATTGAACCATTTATAATCAATGTTAATAACGGAAGCTCAACAGAATCGTCTGATTCTGATATATAGACTAATTTTTGTGTTAGTTATTACTATTATTTGTTAGACTTTTTTTTTATAAATATTACATTAATTCGTACTTTATTCCTGCATTTTTCTTTTTTCCTCTCCTATTGTAAACGGTATATTAGTAGTAAAGTTGATACCTACTGCAAAAAAATTTGCTATTTTTTATATAATATTTTATGTTTATTGTTTATTCATAGGAACACAAAAAAATGTGTTTTTATTGAATCGATATTGTAATTATAATTTCATAGTGCCTTCATATTCATATACCAAGTTTGTTTTGTCCTGATTGCACGCCTCTGAGGATTAAATTGTTTATTTGTTCATTCAAATACAATAGAGCGACCCTTTCAATACAATAGGCGACCCAACCGAATACAGAGTTACGGGGTGGGGTGTCTACCTGAAATTCGTAACAAATGAGAAATTTTAGTACAAAATTAGATAAACTTCGGAGATGTTTTATTATACACCCTGTATCGGTTTTGCATACCTAATGAGCTTTTATTATTCCATGCCTTTTAAAAACGGACTATATAAAAGTCGTGCTCATCCTACTTTCTCCGGACCTAGCTAATAAGACGGGAGCTAAACAAATTAGTAACGCTTTCGATTCGTCCGTTATTTTTTTCTCGATCTTCATGAAATTGTCACAGCCCGCCGGCTAAAAACTCGATTTCATTACAGACGATCTTTTTAACAGGGTCAGGAAATCTAATCATATAAGAACTTGTGTGAATACTGAAAATAAATACTTACTACTTGAATTAATTCTATTCTCATTAGGTGCTTTTTGAGGCGGTAGTGCCTCAGAAGGAAGCCCGTGAGGAGATGTTTGTTTTTCCTGACGTCCAAATACTTTTTGATCTAAAAAATTGACCTTTACCCTTTTTGTAAAACTATATTTACATTTGTTAGAAGTGGAAAGTGGATGTGGTATCACATCCAGTAAATGCGTAAATAAATAAAAGATGATCTTTTTTAATATTTACATATATGTTGGTTGAATAAACTCGTGTTTTAGTGGTTTAAAAAAACATTTCTTTATCATCAAGAGTAAAACCAAGACATCAATGTCCTATGCTGCAACTATATGGAAGAAGGAACAATCTATAGACTGCAGAATTAAACGATCAGCATAACTTCACTCAATATTATTTTCGAACATTTTTTTGCATAGAAAATTAATAAATCTATTTTTATTTTTGCTGTTACCTTGAAATTTCGGTTCGGTTGTATTTAAAGGCATGTCTTCTTCAAACAAATAATCATTTGAAGTATCACCTACAGTTGAATTATTGGATCTTTACCCGTGCGTCATTAATATCTGATAATATAACCGACAAATGTCAAATTATTTTGTTCTGTTCTTCACTATTAATAGACCAGGGTAGAAGCCTTTAAAAATAATAAAAAGTGAAAAAAAAAATAGTAGGATGAAACCCATTAGAAAAGGAGGGGAATATTATAAAAATGAAAGGAAAAATAATTTACGGGCGATCTGAGGTCGGGAAGGGGATGGGGGTGAGTTTTTAAGGGTAAAAAACAGTTTTTCTCGATTTTCGGCAAAACTAAAAGTCCTATCGAAAAAAGTCGAATGGCAAAGTTGTAGGTAATAAAAAGATCTAAAACTTTTGTAATCACACTTTTTTCACATAATCTCAGAATTTATGTGAAAAATTCAAAAAACCAATTTTTTGGTTTTTTATTTTTTTCTTTTACAATTTTTTTTTTAACGAAATTTGGTGAAAACTTACCTTCTTGTCCCAAATACGCTGTAATTTATTTGATTAAAAATATTTATTTTTTCACCTTATTTTGAATTAATATCGAAAAAACACCCTAATTTTCAATCGAAAACTCACCCGTCAAAATATCAGCTTTTTTAAAAAAGTTGGCATGTTTTCTGTTCGTTGAAATATCTACTTTCCGATGGTGAAAAAAAAATATATGTTACTATAGTAAATCTTCTCAGAAAATGCAAAAAATCGAAAAAAACTCGAATACACATTTTTTTTTAATTATTATAAAAAATTTTGAGCTATTTATTAAAATTAACACTTTAATTACTCGAAAAACGTTAGATCACATGTTATATTGATAAAAAAAAATCCAAATAAAAATATACTTCTATAATTAACAAACAAATAAGTTAAATCTATTACTATTAGACCTTGATTAGTACGCCATTACGACAACAGATAAAACCTCAATAATCTAGTACGTTCTTGATATGCGATTCGAATATTTGACCCTGAGAAAATCCCTGCCACAGAATACCTATTTTTCACGTCTAATAGTTTCAAACATGAATCATTAAGAAACATTGTTGCATTGTTTTTCTGGTTGCGATACAACATCTGGATCAACGTCAATTCATTATTAGACGTTAAAAATTTGTCAAATTTGGCCAATGTTTTTTATAAGAAAGATGCGAATAAAGAAGAAATAAAAAAATGGATTACAACTAATCAAATCTATTTATAAATGTAAAAATGAAAAAATTACACTGAATCAATTAAGGTTTCAAAAATATCAATTGGCAAAAATTAAATCATCTTTCGTTTTGGCAAACCTCCCACCCACAGAATGAGCAGCAGAACAACATTGTTACAGGGCATATTATCAGCTTCAAACTTGGTTGGGTAACGAACTAACAGCAACAGATTGGGGCTGGAAGCAATATCAACGTGGAATTATGCCCAAATTTACACAAAAAGAATTAATTCCGGAAATATTGCTCAAAACTATTTGCTGCAGCTGTGAAACTGGATGTAACAGTTTAAAATGTGGTTGCCGAAAACATGGTTTAAAATGCACAAATTTATGTTCAAACTGTCATGGTTCTGAAAATTGCTCTAATATTGAAAAAGAAACCTACGAGGAAGTTAATGAAACAGAAGAAATTGTGGATGAAGAACCAACGCAGTCTGGAAATAATGTCGGAGAGGAAGAAGGTGATAGTCATGAAGATTTCGAAGATCTACTAGAATCGGAGATGTTTGACGAATCTAACGATGAAGAAATGGCATCAAAAAGACAGAAACTAATGGATAAGTGATTAGAATTGAATATAAGGTATTTATGAATGATAAGATTAATGTGTTTAAAAATATTGTAATGAATAACGTAATCAGAATAAAGTATCTACATTTAATTGTACGATTTACATTTATATTTATATCTAATGAGATTTTCTATGACATAAATGTAATTAGTATTAAATAAATCAACTTTTTAATTGGAACAAATTGCAGCAATCACATTTTTTAGATGAAATTATTTATAATAATTAAAAAAAATTTGAATTCGAGTTTTTTTCGATTTTTTGCATTTTCTGAGAATATTTACTATAGTAACATATATTTATTTTTTCACCTTCGGAAAGTAGAGATTTCAACTAACAGAAAACATACCAACTTTTTTAAAAAAGCTGATATTTTGACGGGTGAGTTTTCGATTGAAAATTAGGGTGTTTTTTCGATATTAATTCAAAATAAGGTGAAAAAATAAATATTTTTAATCAAATAAATTACAGCGTATTTGGGACATAAAAAGGTAAGTTTTCACCAAATTTCGTTAAAAAAAAAATTTTGTAAAAGAAAAAAATAAAAAACCAAAAAATTGGTTTTTTCAATTTTTCACATAAATTTTGAGGTTATGTGAAAAAAGTGTAAATACAAAAGTTTTAGATCTTTTTATTACCTACAACTTTGCCATTTGACTTTTTTCGATAGGACTTTTAGTTTTGCCGAAAATCGAGAAAAACCGTTTTTTACCCTCAGATCGCCCGTAAAATATTTTTCCTTTCATTTTTATAATATTCCCCTCCTTTTCTAATGGGTTTCATCCTACTATTATTTTTTTTGGTTTTAAAAATTATCGACCCTGGTCTATAATAGAAAGAGATGCCACTTAATAATTATGTCGGTTATGTTATCAGATATTAATGACGCACGGGCACAGATCCAATAATTCAACTGTATATATCTACGATTTCTCTCTGATTTAGTTCCATCATTATTATATCCATCAAATACGACTTTTACATTAGTGTCATAGTGATTTCGTAAATATATAATGTACCGTTGACAAATAGTAGAAAACTTTTTATTTTTTCCCATTTCAATATATGAAGTAACATACCACCATCAGTAATGCAGAAAAATTTAGTAATGTTATTAACATCCGTGTCACATGTTACAAAAAAATGTATGTAGCAATCATTTTCTCTACAAAACTAAGAAATAGTCATTAATTATAAAATGGAAAAAAGTATTAGATTTTAGCTCGAAATTTTTTGTAGTTCGAGAAAAACGAGATACAAGTGAGGAATATACGGGAACCGGCGATGCGAATGTTCTGGCAATTTCTAGGCTCAAAAGGGTATATCCGGCGCGAAGACAGACAGTACAGTACATAGTGCAGGATACGAAGTTTTATACGGCGAATATAAAGCGAGGCACGAGAAACAAGAGGGAAAATCCGTAACAATAGTTTTACCACAGAATAAAGAGACAGAAAAGACAATATGGATATAAGAAATTGGTTACAAAAAGGTAAGTTAAATAGTTTCAGTAGAAAATTAAATTTTTAATTAAAACTTTAGTCATTCCATTAGAAATGGTCCAAAAATTTGAAAATTGGTTGCTCAACCAGCACCAAATAAAACAAAACTACCATCTAATGATAGATTATAATGTATATATGTTATATCCGATGTTAATTTTTGTTCAAAATAATTTTTTTTAATTGTCGGCCGTTTTTGTATCGCTACGTTTGGAAAATAAATCAATTGCAGCCACTTACAAAATTCCCAATTGCTCCTTACTATTTGCTTGTATCCTTGTGAAACAATTTTTATTAGCTTTGGCAAAAGAATAATGCACCGATTTTGACAGCTGATATCTCAAATGGCACTAAATATTAAAACTTGAAATTTTCACATATTATAGATTAAACAGTACTTCATACGTGCTATTAATTTCATTTTGTGTTTTTAATCTAGAGAAGACATATTAACATCAGATATAGTATATCCACGCCACATTATAAGCTATCATTACATGGTAGTTTTGTTTCATACTAATTTTTATACTAGGGACTAAGAACAAGAATGATATTAGGTTATAATTTTTAGAAAGAAATGCTACAAAATTCTTTTTTCAACATACAGGACGGATACCATATTCAACAATTTCTATAAGATTTAATTGCCGTCTTTTTTTCTTAGTTAATGCCATAATGTTTAAATTAGCAATAAAAATTTAAAGCTTTTTGTAACTTCTACTTATTTCTATAAATAACACAAAAAATTAAAAATGCGTACTATAAAATTTTTAAGCACGCACTCACAAAGATTCGCGAATCATCTTTATTTACAAAAATAAAATTAAACATTTCCTAAAAGCTGAGAAACTCAGCTTTCGATTTGTGCAAAAATATACAGGGTGTTCTATTTAAAAAAGACTATTAATTTGTAGTTGAACATTTTCTCGCCCTGTATAACTGGGACATTTTTATAATTTGATTGGGAAAATACTTTTCGAAATTTGGAGCTCATTGGTGAAAACCGTATATTTCTATCTTATTTTTTTTAGTCAATAATCACGTTTAAAACATGTCAGTTTCAACTGGGACACCTCTGGAAACATCGTTATTATCTTGATAAAAAAAACTTTCACGCCTAATCGGTCTACCTGGATTATTAATCGAGTATGAAATGTGACGACCAGGATGGATCTTGTTGTAAAAAAATAAAATTGTTAATAGCCGACTGATGAGTGCGTAAATAATCCAAGAAATAATTACGTAAGTGAACAAGATTGATGATTATTTAGATAAGAACCGGTTAATGTTCGCGAACGATTGAAATTGTTAATTTATGGAGATTCAATTATAAACATTCATTAGAAGAGATTTCAATTAATAGACAACGTTTCGGATCACCCAGCGACTGTAATTCTTCCGCGTTTTTTTCTCGTATAATGTTTTAACCATCTGTATATTAGATTTGTATTTTTGGGAAGTCACATAGACAAACATAATATACAGGATGTCCCAAGTAAAATTTGCAACCCCCAATATCTCGAGTTGTATTCGTATTTGGAAAACATTCCAAAACAGGTAAATTTTAACCTATAGGGGGCTCACTTCTTGTAGTGGTTTAAAACTTCTTTTTTCGTCCTGTGTTGTATGTATACTTGTGGAGCAGGGCATGGCAGGATAGCTATACGTCTGAAGATGAAACCATGTATTAAAGTAATTGTTAACTTACCGAATTCTGGATTATAGGGAGAAAAGTAAACATTTCGATAAGTAGCACTGGGATTTTATTTATACACTAAATACCACTTATTTACTAGACACGACCTATAATTTACTAGCACGATCTCCTTCAACTTCTTACCAACGACATACCATAGTTGATATCTATAAACACGACAGAGAAGTAATTTTTGACTGTTTACAATATTTCATTTTATAGTAAATAATTATCTCTAATGTTTATACTTAATATCAAAATAACTCTTGCTAACATGTTTGTTATTCTATTTACTTAAACAAGCGTTTGCGACTTTAATCTCGACATGAACTAGGTTCATATTAGTTCGTTTGGATTGTACTTAGCCTTCGAGGTTAATAACCACTACAGCCCAGAACCACTACTAGTTATCTCAGCCCTTTATGAAGACACAGCAAGAAGCCCATTGAAGTTGCAGACCTTGCAGTTTTATCACGTAAATAGAAAACTCTAGTTGATATTAATTCATTCTTTATTCATTCTTTTAAATTATTTTTATAGTAAATATAATTTTTGTAATTTGATGTGAAAGTAATAAATGTTTATTTATAAAAACGGACTTCGAAGTTCCCATTAGTTAATTCACTCGAAAAACTTTAAATGTCAAGGAGTGTTATACTCTGTTTTTAAACTAGGAGGACCATTTTAGGAAACCTGAATCACACCAATAGAATGTTTTTCACATTTTACAAGGCATGCATTAGAAGATCCTATACATCTTTTAGTCTGAAAGTAGTATTTTTGGCAGCCACTTCATTTTTTACTTGAGCCCGAATTTATTCTATAGAGTTCAATTCACAATGATATGGTGGCAGTACAATTTTATTATTTTGTTGTTCCATTTCATCGGAAACATATGAATTAAACTTAATTTTATGCTGGTCTATAATCTATATAAGTTCATATCGAACCATATTCATATCAAATTGTATTCTTAGATTGTAACCATTTGGGTCTCTGTTCTCGCCTTTACTGTTTGATGGATCTTAGGCAATTTCTTGTCCATCTTACAATATCATTGCGTTCTATTAAAATAATACTTCTATTTCTTTTCAATTATCTAAAAAAATGTAATTTTCTTAGTACATACCATAAAATAAATAAAGGAGCTTTCAATTCATAAAAAATTTGTGACTTCCTTATAATTTCTTTCTTTCATAACTTTATGTTATAATGATCGAAAAATTTGTTGTAAATCTGGGCATTTCCTTATTTCAATTAAAATTTGATTCAAAGTTGGTATGTTATTTTTAAAAAGAAACTATGAACAATAAGTCGAATTATATTTTTTGTTGAATCGTCGAAGGTTTCAACAATTTTTGGACGACCTCCACGTTGCTTAGAAGAGACGATTATTCCAGTGTTTTTATATTCTCTAATAATTTGAAACACAGTCGATCTAACAACTCATAAAAAATAAAATTTGTATACGTTAATTTCACACAAAATGCTATTTTCGATAAGTTAACCAATTTTTACAATTTTAAACACAATGGCATTAACCTTTGTCTCTGGTTCATCATCTGAGAATTGTTTTTATATTTTCATAAATAATAACAAGAACGCCAGAAAGAACAAAATGGACACTATTTGTTTACAATTGTCAATTATAACATATGTCAAATGTGCTGTGTAATACCGGCTGCGATTTAACCAATCAGGAATCTACAGAATTGCCAACTTAAATTCAAATTAGTCCTTCTAGTTTAAAAACAGGATATAGTAACATACAGGATGTTTCATTGGGAAAGGGCCTAACTTTAGATGGGGATCACTTTGGTGCTTCCAAAAACCTATATTTAATGTGTCTTCTGCACTTTATAACCGAGATACATAAATTTATCCTATTTCTTAAGAACCTCATAACTTCCGAGTTACCCTGTATATTATTTCGAAATTTGGTAGACGTAATAACAATTACCTAGAAACTCCATCAAAAGCATCTCCAAAAAGATAATGCAGGTCCGGCTTAACGAAAAATTTCAAAACTCGTCTTTCCTAAAAACAACACCCTGTATATAGATTTTATTTAAAATTGCTCTTTTTAATTGGAAAGAGTATAAAAAATCGAATCTACTTATTTCCTTTTTATTTTTCCGCAGACAATTTTACTACCAAAAATTTACCGTCAAAATTATAATTTATGCACGTTTTGGGGGTTAACAATGGTATCGAGAGGTTTTTTTTTATTTTTTAGCTTGAAATTAAATCTATTTAATGCATCTAGAGAAGCTTCCTAAAAATTCAATTGAGTTTGTATGTTTACGAGTACAGACCACTAAAAACTGTGATTACAGGGCCGTACTTAGGATATTATACTCATTCAATATGTTTCGAATATATCGAACACCCTGTATAAGGATATGTATCCGGAAACTATGCACTTTTACATTTAGAATAACAAGAGTAAAATACGAGAAATAAATTTATACTTCAAAAAACGTTAAAAGTACTCGCATAAACTAGGTAATACTTCAAGTAGGCTATGGAATAGACACATCATTGAAGTGTGTGTCATTTGTATCTAGTTACTGTCAAACAGTGTTTCATGTTTTGAACTTCGTACAGTATTTTATTTTTGCCTAGTGAGTATTAAATCATTATGCCTCATAAATTTTCTAACCGAGAATACGCAGATATTTAATCATTTATGGATTTTGTAATGGTAATGGTACAGCTGCAAAAACTGAGTACGGAAGAAGGTTCCCTTACCGAAGGTTTCCAACGGTTACATTAAATGAACATCAGGAAAGAAGGCATTTAAATATGGAACAAAATATTTTGAATAATTCCACGAACGAATTTTAGCAATTGCATGATTCGAAATGCAAGAATTTTAAGTAGAGTTATTCACGGATGAAGCTCAGTTTACAAGAGACGGCGTTTATAATTTACGGAACTCGCACATTTGGGCAGAAGAAAATCCATTTGCTACTGCTACAAGAGAGGCCCATTCGCAACGCAAATTTTGCGTTAACGTTTGGTGCGGTGTCATTGATAATATTTCCACATAGACTGACTGGCGAAGTCTATTTGGATTTTCTGCAGAATATTTTACCAGTGCTATTAGATAATGCAGACCATATTTGGGGATATCTAAAATCAAAAGTATATGCTACCGACATCAATAGCAGAAAAGAACTTCTTCGAAGAATAGAGAATGCCTGCGGAGAAATCAGAAATAATCCAGATGTGATCTGAAGGTCCGTTCGTAATATTACAAAAAGGACAAGAAAGTGCATAGAGCAGAATGGATGTCATTTTGAGCAGTTTTTGTAGGTTAGACTTGCTTCGTTTGGACAATGTTGTTAGAAGTTCTTATTTTCTTTTCATGTCAATTAAAGAAATTAATAAAAATCTCTCCGATTTTGGAGGATGAATCTATTTCTGGTATTCAACTCTTGTTATTCTAAATGTAGAAGTGCATAGTTTCCAGATACATATCCTTATACAGGGTGTTCGAAATATTCGAAACCTATTGAATGAGTATGTCCTAAGTACGGCCCTGTAATCACATTTTTTAGTGGTCTACTCGTAAACATACAAAATCAATTTATTTTCTAGGTTGCTTCTCTAGATGCATTAAATAGATTTCATTTCAAGCTAAAAAATAAAAAAAACATCTCCGATACGATTGTTAACCCCCAAAACGTGCATAAATTATAACTTTGACGGTAAATTTTTGGTAGTAAAATTGTCTGCGGAAAAATAAAAAGGAAATAAGTAGATTCGATTTTGTATACTCTTTCCAATTATAAAAAGCAATTTAAAAAAAAATCTATATACAGGGTGTTGTTTTTAGGAAAGTTGAGTTTTGAAATTTTTTGTTAAGCCGGACCTGCATTATCTTTTTGGAGATACTTTTGATGGAGTTTCTAGGTAATGGTTATTACGTGTACCAAATTTCAAAATAATATACAGGGTAACTAGGAAGTTATGAGGTTCGAAAGAAATAGGATAAATTTTATAAATCTCGGTTATAAAGTGCATAAGACACATGAAATATAGGTTTTTGGAAGCACCATCTACAGTTAAAGTTATGCCCTTTCCCAATGAAACACCCCGTATCACTTTGAAGCTGCTTTCATTGTCTATGCATCCTTTTTTTATTTTGAATGATTTTCTTTTGGAAAATATGAAATAACTTCGCTACCACATATTCACACTATTTTTTTATCGCGGTTTATTGGTTTGACTTAAAATAGCCCCATAAAAAGAATTCAACAACGAATTAACTTGTGTTTTTGTAACGTCGCGGAACCGTTTTCGCTCGGCAGGGAACGTGTTAAGAAAAGTATTTTAAGAATATACTAACTAGCATTAATTATTCACACTTTAGCATTGATTATATTCAAGTATTGGTGCATTTAATATTTCTATAAATTATGTTACGACACAATTTCACAAAGCAAACAATCGGCATGTTTGTAATGAAAATGGATTTAGGGAACACCCACAATAATAACTACACCGTTAAGTTAATATAGAACCCGCTTTGTAATCTTGTAATGTAACAAACTACAATACTAATCAACGAGATCAATAACTGTATTTATACAAGTGATTCGCTATATTCTCTTCAATTTATTGTTTAAACCGACACACGAACCTCAACTACCAGGACTGATCAATAAAATTAGCTTTTCACTCACAAATATAGCAGTACCCAAATCACTACAGCATTATTACTTATCTAACTAGCATACTCCATACAACGTCAAAAATCGTGGACAACCTGTATTAAGAATGTTTCCATTAAACACTTATTGTAAAAAAATATGTTTTTAAGAAACAAAAAAGACAATAAAATGTTGTCTTAGCTTCAATGTTTCTACAAATATTGATATTTACAATATTTTCAGCGAAGTGACAATAAATTATACTTTTTCTTTTAATTTTTGTGCATTGTAATGCCAGATCGTGAAATTTCTCCATTCAATCGAGTAAGAATTACTACTTTACACGATGCAGGGCATTGCACGATACACTCACAACGGTATGATCCGACTGGAAACGAAAATTCATCCACTGCGCGCAGATGACGTATTTGCGATGCATGCACCGCACCGATCGCAGAACACGGACCGATATACAAAGTGTTTTAGTTTTCGTCGATTTAACCCCGCAAGGCTCACAGGGTTTCGGTCTTACAATTAGTCGACGTGAACGATGGAATGTGTGTTTTGAATGTTTGCGATTTTATTATAATTACGAACTTTTAAATACTCTAATTTGCTGTTCAATTTAGTTGGAACGATCAGTGGTTAAAATGCCCAGTTGCGCTATTTACGGATGTGCAAATTACAATAGGAAAACTAAGGGAACAGACATTAGATACTTTAGGTTCCCAAAAAATGATGAACTTTGTAAACTGTTAATTTGAAAAACGGTAAATATTACAAAAATGATTACTGATCACTATGTTTACATATTTGTTTTCCTTATAGCATGTATTTGCTCAATACATTTTGAGAAATAATGTTTCGAAGATATTTCTGTGTAAGACAGAAACTTTCAAATTATACAGGGAAAACTTTGAAACTGCCTGGTAAAAGAGAAAATACTAGAAATTCTGATAGATAAAACGAAGGCGATCACTTCTCAAAGTTGTAAAGATAAAATAGGAATAACGGAAGGTGACATTACATTAAGTCGAGCATCTGTAAGGTAAACTTATGAAATCAAAAATCGTCACTTAGATTCTTATTTTACTGTTTTAAATTAAACTTACTGTTTCTAGATAATTCCACAAATATACTGAAAAAAATGTTAAAAATTCTAAGAAATTTGACAATTGTTTCGATATTAAATATCATCGTCAAAATAACAGAAGTTACATTGAAATTTTTTTTCAGTTATTTTTACGTTTTCCATCAACAACAACACGAAAAAACGGTTTTTACAAAAAAAATCCTCTGTGTATGTCGTCGTCGTTGTCGTCGGCCACTTTTCGTTACATGTCTTGTTAGCACGATACAGCCTCTGGAGTGCAACAAGTCACCAATTTTATAATTGCATATTGTTAAGGACATGTCACAGGTAAACCCTATTGATTTTCAACTCACCTGAGCCAGTACAACGGGTGCTATGGTACTTGAAGTACGACTTTTTTGTCATTTTTTGAGAAATTTCAGCTTGTTAACATGATACAGCTTCCAGAGTGCACCAAGTCACCAATTTTATGATTTGTTATTATTCAGGACATCACACAGATGAACCCTATTGATATTCAGCTCACCAGAGCCAGTACAACAGGTGCTATAGTACTTTAAGAACAATATTTTTGGGAAAATTTCAGTTTGTTAGCATGATACAGCCTTCAGAGTATATACAAGTGACTAATTTTATGATTGGATATTATTCAGAGGGTCTGAAATATGAACCTTATTGATAATCAGCTCATTAAAGCCAGTACAACGGATACTATGGTACTTGAAGTACCAAATTTGTGTCATTATTGGAGAATTTTCAGTTTGTTAGCACGATACAGCCTCCAGAGTGTATAAAAGTGACCAATTTTATGATTGAATATTGTTCAAGATGTCTCACGTATGTGCCCTACTGATTTTCAGCTGACTAGAACGAGTACAGCGCGTCCTATAAATCCAGATATACGACATTTTTGGTTATTTTTGGAGAAATTTTGGTTTATTAACACGATACATCCCCCGAAGTGTATACAAGTGACAATTTTATGATAGAATATTAATCAGGGCCACAGATACGGAAAAGTTAGTTTTAATCTTTAAAACCGTTTATTTAATATCGAAACAATTGTCAAATTTCTTAAAATTTTTAACATTTTTTTTTAATATATTGTGGAGTTATCTAGAAACAGTACGTTTCAATTAAAACAGTAATATGAGTAGATTCCACGAAGTAAGGGTTGAGACAGTTAATTTGGATTCTTATTCTTCTATTTCAGTGAGGATGAAAAACAAATACTTGATCTTCAAACAAAAGTTGCAACACTACAGAATGAAACGGTTTTGTGTAGAAAATAGGCTACTGCCATCTGTTTTACCGTGGAAGGAAGTTTCGGATTTTGTACAGTTAATAAATTATTGGTTTGATCTTTTTAATTCCCATACAAAAATTGTGGCAAATTGTACAACTAAAAATGCGTGTGGAGTAGATTTAGATAAGCAGAAAAAAGTGTTAAAAGAGGTGACCGAAACTATTGGGAATATGACCGTAGGCAAACATAAGTCTCTTATTCCGTTTCAAAAAGGAATTCTGTTGTCAAATAGGTCACTGGAAGAATTGTTTTCTTATTTGCAGGAAAACTATAAAGGAGTCGATTACATCTTGTCCTCGCGTCTAGATGAAGACGTTGGTGAAAACTTTTCTTATATGAGAGGCATGGGAGCTACAAATGACCATCCAGAACCTCTAGATTTTATGTATCGTTTGAGGTGGTATTTATTAGGTGAAAACTCGGCGGCAATTTTTACAGAGAACAAAAATACAGAGGAATCTGGTGAAAAATGTCTAATACAACCATTAGAATCACGTCCCATCTGCTTAACTGAAACACTACTAGCTAATGTCTCCAAAAATATTCAAATAACAAATACCCGTATACTTGAAGAAGAAGAAACATTAATTCTATCTACATTCACTCAACCAGAATATATTCCTGACGATGAGTCTTATTGACAACCTTTGAAAGCACCAAAATAATTCGTCAAGAAGCTCTTAAATATCTGGCAGGGTACATAGCGTACAGATTTAAAGATAAATTTAAATTAGGTACAAAAACCAGCGAGATGATTTCCGTTGGAGCTCAAGATTCGGTACATTTCCTATCGAGGGGTGGTTTATTACAGCCAAATCAAGATCTTTTAAAAGCTACGGAAATTCTTGAATCCGAGTTTCGATCACTTCCCGGAACATCTTTATCAAAAGAAGAAACTATTTTTAAAATTTTGGCTGATAAAACTTTTAGTATTGTCGGTCAAAACCAAATGGAAATCCCATATGAAGTGATTTATTGTTTCAGTCGAACAAGAACTTACATTAGACTCAGAGATCTAAATAAACAAATAAGTTTGCAAAATTTGAAAGCGAAAATGGAAAAAAAACTTTCAAAATTTACGAACATTGAAAAGAAAGTGAGATCGGAACAGTGAATATTTGAAAACGAAAAACTTTTTTAATTTCATGTTATTTTTAAATAAGTAAGTTGCATCTTATTCAATGTCTTTGTATGCTTTAATGCATCCAGATTACCCCTGAAAACCCCATACTTGGACTTGCCCTAGAATGTGGCTTTTGATACAACTCAAAAAGGTTCAATTATTTTTCTGTTTCAGTAAAGTTTAAGTTTACTTTAATTATTATAATATAAATTATCTCTTAGTATGAACAATAAAGATTTGTCTAATCATCCCGTCAAACAAATATCGCCATAAATACCTATTGTAGCTACCGAGAGTGGCATTCGTGGCCATAATATAGAAATGAATATTGCATCGCAGTGACGTCACACGCCAAACGTTCGATACACCTAAGCATACCGTTGTAAGTGTATCGTGGGGCATTCCATCCATCCGATATCGGAAATTTTGGGCATTCCTAGATCATCTGTTGTTCGATTCACAGATACCAAGAACTTGGTACAGTCGAAAACAGACCACGTAGTCTAGGGAGTTACAGTACATTGAACCTCATTATGCTTAGTTCCTGTATACGAAGATATTACACCCGGACGCTGACTTTGCTAAAATGCAAAGAACATTCGATGAAACTTAGCAATATTTTTTGTATAAATTAAACGATCGATTTGGATTATATTCAGTCTGATTTTAGTTATATTATTTTTACCAGTTTTTTTGTGTAGTTTTGTAACAGTTGTTAATAATAAATAAAAGTGTTCTTAAAAAGTGAGTTTTGAAGTGGCAAATCGTATTTGGCGCAGTCAGTAGTATAGTAGAAGAATCCTTAAGTAATCCTCGCCGTTATCAAGCGTTTATCCACTATCTTCGAAAGAACTTTTGACATTGGGTGTTATTTTTGGATTTGTAGAAGATATTTTTTTCTCCTTTCATAGTATTGTAACTTTAACTTATCAAAGGCTTTATCGTAATCACGTCGACACGCGGGCTTGTGTCATTAATTTTAAGCTAGTAGTGCCAACACTATTACGAAATCCAAAATTTCATTATCTAGTTTCTTACAAAACAACAAAAAAAAACTTTTTTAAATTAATTAAAAAAATCAATTAAAAAGATTTGGAATTATAATGAAAAATACAATATTTATTGAACGTTCCTCGTACACAGGAGTTATCTATAATACACGAGCTACAGTGGTAACACGAGGACCCAGAGGTCACATAAAAGACCTAATAGCGAAGTTCGATACGATTTGCCGTTTTCTTTGCCATTTCCCGACAACTACAAAGTATCTAGTAATATAGATTTACGACGCAAAAGACACTTGACGGCGGCCACATTTTATGGGAAACTATTACTTTTATTACTTTTGTCTTTTGAAAAAAAAATTGATACCGCCTTCAGTATCTCAGGAATATGTTGGAATCAATATCCCAAAGTAACCATTTACTTTTTACTTTCAAATAACACTGATGGAAAAAAATCTTTAATTATGTTGAAGAATCTCTAATATACAAACATCTCTGATGGCCCATCTGTAGAAATAGTTGTTATTAAAAGAATGATTCCTTGGTATAGTAAAGTCAAAATTTTGTTTAAACGCTCTGAAGAATACTTCTTCAAATAAGCCGCCTAATTTTAATTGGTTTCTCCAATTGCAAAATTATATATAGTCCATAGTGGCCCATTAAGTAGTAGTAATAGTATTAAGTAGTTCGTAGATCAAGGTGATAACAACGTTCTTCACATCGCCTCTGTTAAACTGAAAAAAACTGTGAGTAACTCTTATTCTAACTTATCTGATTCCAAGAATGATCCTACCCCAGATATAATATAAAACAGAGATTCATAAAACAGTATTTAGTTCTCGAAATGAATATTTATGGCTGGGAACAACTAGACCTCACCAAATTTCTATGTTCAGAACTGGAAAATGACAGCTTTGATCCAGAAACAGTTTTATTTAATGACGAGGCTTCCACCTTAATCTCGTCAATTTCTGCCATGGAAGAGAAGATTTCAACTAATGGGAAAAACAATATTTCTGCAATAAAGAACGATTTTTCTGATATGAAGAACGATATTTCTGCTATGAAGAATGATATTTCTGGAGATATCTTATCATTGAAAAATGACATTGCTGCTGAAGTCGAGAATAAAATTTCGTCTCTAAAATCAGACATGGAGAATAAGATGACAACGATTGAAAATCAGATGGACGAGAAAATCAAGGAGTTAGAGACAAAGATTGCCGATTTAAGAAGACAAGACACTTCAGCAGAAGATCGAGATCTACAAATCAAAAACACAACCCAAGACAGATGATATTGGCAGTTTTACCCGAGTCAAGGCCCAACGTCCGATAGAAAGATGTCGTCGATCAATTACGTAAAACAGTTTGAAGCAGCCGCTAGAGTGAATAATTGGTCCGACAAGGAGAAAGCAGTGAACTTAACCATCGCGCTTCGGGGAGATGTCTTAGATGTACTTCAGACGATACCACTTGAAGAAACGGATGACTTCGAGCAGCTGAAGAAGAGGTTGGACATGCGATATGATCACAAACATCTAGAACATTTGTACCAATCCCAGCTGAAGAACCGAAGGCAGAAACGTGACGAAGCACTTCAAGAATATGAAGTGGATATTGCCCGACTAGTTCGATTTGCGTATCCATCAGCAGCAGAGAACATGATGGAATGTCTGGGCATCCAGGCCTTTATTGATGGCTTACGTGACCCCGATATGCAGAGGACGTTTCGTTTAGCCCATCCCAAAACATTAGTTGAAGCATTGACAGCTGCTCTTGAATATGGAGCAGCAACGAAGGCTTCGGGTTATAACAAAGGTAGGACCATTCAGAAAGAAGGTGACGATGACAGAATTGACCACATCGTCAACTTGTTGAAAGGTATGGTAGACAAGAAGCCGAAGAAAATTAGGTGTTGTAATTGTGGCGAGTTAGAGCATGCACGCAGTTCGTGTAAGCGTCCTACGACTTCTGCAAACCAAGAACCTCTTAAATGCAAAGCAGCCACGAAGAGCTCGCGGTACAACAAAGGTAGAACCATGCAGTTAGAAGATGACGATGACAAACTTGACCAGATCGTCAACTTGTTGAAAGGTATGTCAGACAAGAAGCCGACGAAGATCAAATGCTGGAAGTGTGGCGAGCTAGAGCACGTACGCAGCCCGTCTAAGCGCCCCAAGACTCCTGTAACCCAAGAACTCCAATCACAGGGGAAATCAGACAGGGGTGAACATCCAGTTGATGTGAATCACCGGAAAGCCTAGACGGCCATGCCCTGTAGACTATTCACAATGCAACAAGTCGAAATCTAAGGAAGTTGCAGTTTCAAGAATTACAGTAGTCAATGAAGAATGGTCACCCACCAGGATCAGAGAAGATCAGGAGAATGATCCTCACCTGAAGATGATCCGGCAATGGAAGGAAGAAAATCGTTGACCTACATGGCAAGAAGTGTCAAGATTGTCACCGAAACTCAGGGCGTATTGGGCTCAGTGGGACTCCCTTGTCCTGGAAGGATTGTTGAAAAGAGTCCTTGAAAACGATGATGGTTCCGAGTCGAGGAGACAGCTAGTTATCCCTAGAACGAGAGTAGCTGAGGTACTGAAGAAGTTACACGACAGTCCATCGGGAGGTCATCTGGGAGTGAAGAAAACCCTTCAGCGAGACCGTGAAAGGTTTTATTGGATGAACAGCTCCGACGATGTGAAGAACAGCATTACATCCACAGTCAGATGGAATGGTCGAGAGAATGAACAGGACTATTGGAAAATACCTGTCCAAAGTAGTATCCACCCATCAGAGCGATTGGGACCAGTATATTTTCCTATTCGCATTGGCTTATCGATCTGCCGTCAATGAGTCCACGGGTGAAACACCTGCGAAAATTCTGTTTGGACGTGAAATGAGGCTTCCTTGTGACCTGGAGTTTGGCTGTCGACCTGGAGAAGATCTAGCAGGAGAAGACTACGTGATCCAATTGAGAAGAAGGCTGGACGATATTCATGAATTAGTTCGAACAAATCTTCAAGTTGCCAGCGACAGAATGAAAAGTCGGTACGACTAGCAGGCCACAGAAGGCGGTTTTAAAGAAGGGGACAAAGTATGGTTACACAACCCGACGAGGAGAAAAGGATTTTCTCCAAAATTACAAAAATTCTGGGAAGGTCAATACGTAATCTAGAAAAGGATCAATGATGTTATATATCGCATAAGCAAGATCCCCAACGGAAAACCAAAAGTAGTTCACCAAAACCGACTAGCGCCATTCGAAGGAGACCGTGACCTAGAGAAAGGAGTAAACCATATTCGAGATGTGTTTGTCCCTACCTTCGATGAATTTATGGGCGCGTATGGAGGTACCGGGAAAGCTAGATATGGAGTCACTTGAGAACAACGACAAGATTTGTTCACTCTCCCGGAAGATTATTCACTGGCATACAACATCCCCGCCCGTCTCAAGAACGCACGTGGGTTGGCATCCGTTTTTCAAAAGAAGTTCGGGCAATTATAAAAACTTGAAGAACAGATTCCAGGCCCTGGCAAGACACTTAAACTGAAACATAATTCGCGGTACGTCTTCTACGTGGTAACTAAAAATGAATTTCAAGATCGATCTACTTACCGCGATGTGTGGGAAGCACTTCGAAACCTACGAGACCATGTGTTGGAATCCAACGTGAAGAAACTGGCTATGCCGAAGATAGCGAGTAACCAGTTGGATTGGCGAATCATCAGGAACATGGTAGAGATTATCTTTCAAGATACCGGTGTCCAGATATTAATTTGCAGCTACAACCCCCGTTATCAGTATCCGATGAAGACGTTGCCCTGTTATTTCCATAAGATCGGAAACTGTAGAAATGGGGCCAGTAGCCGATTCAAACATCCAGTCTCGGCTACATAAAAGTTCCAGGAGGAACTTCCATTTAAGGAGGGGGTAATGTTACGAAACAGCATACTGGTATAGTCCCTAAATCCGACTCTGTCTAAGCCAGGTATGAAAGTTAAAATTATGGCGGACGCGCAGGGTATCTTAGAATTGTTTACGATTGTGACTATCTTATCTAGACATTGTTTTTGTGACCAGTCTTATCTAGAAAATGCCAGAAAGCCAATTGTTTTTATAATCTAGAATTATCTAGTAAAAATAGGCACTAATATATAAGGGACCGACCCGGGAGAGTCATTTTAGTTGATAAAGTGATCGCGACAAATAAACAAAAATAAACCAAAATAGCGAACAGGAAAGTGTTGATATAAATTAATAATTAAGTTGTTGTGCATATAAATTAAGTGTTAGTGAGTAGTTTAGTGTTTAAATAAATTAGTAAGTAGCCGTACTGTGTGTTTAAACTTTATCCCACCCGTAATAAAAACGTTTACTGTTTAAATAAATTAGAAAAACATTACAGTATATAAAGAATTGCTTAAATCTTCATGAGTATTAAATTTCTTTTTACGTTGGAACAAAACAAAAAAAAAGTTATCTCTCATAACTGTCTTATTAATCAGCAGATAAAAGTTTACTTTTACTTTGAATTTTATTTTTGATAGAAAAACATTAATTGGCTTAAATAAAATTAGATGAAATTTACTTTCACATCGTAATTTATAAAAAAATTATTTTACATCGTTTTCTACAAATTCCAATAATTTAAAACCATATGTAAATTTTCAGACAGGAATGTTTGAAGAATATATGAACTGCTTCGCATGCTTGTACTAATTCACCACCTACGTTAATCTAACAAAGGTTATTGACACAAAGGTTGATCGAACAATTAAGATATCTTTGACAAACCTACAATTAACCAATTTCATTTTCAAAGGAACAACCGTTAAGGTAAACATATCTAAAAAGTTTTTATGTCGAGATCACTTTCAGATTTCCTTTGTGGATATTATAAAAATTGTATAGGAATCATATTATTGTATAAAATAAGCGTATCACAACAATAGTGACGTGATTCAGAAAGCAAACAACGGTAACATATTATATATATGTCAGGAGAACTCGAGGTAAAGCAGCCGATTACTTGGTCTAAATGACACGCTAATGATGTCTCCTTTAGTTTTGCTTCTTAGTTGTCGGTAACTGCATCTATCGTGAAGGTTTCATTCTATATTTAATTAACGACTAAGTTAATTATTTTAAAAAGACGAGAAAACGACTTAATAAAAATATCACATTTTTTCAGCGCGTGGCTTCTCTACAGTGAGGTCTCGCATACCTAGGTTGATGGATGCCTACATATACATATCTACGAACAGCTATTTCATTTCTTGACCAACGATGTTTGAATTAGTATATTTTAATACGCGTAATTGTTAAAAACCTTCTTAATTTTTTCATCATATAGGATACTACAATATTTCTTAGGAGTTTTAGAAGACAATACTTTATAAAATAATATTCTTTTTTATCCCACACTGTAAGAAAGTTGAATTTGACCGGCTTTATGGAGACGAGAAAGTTGCCTTTTCCACGGCTAACCGAGAAAATAAATTTTAGATTTTTAAATTTGATTGATATCCCACTTAAAATAGCAGAACCGATTTCAGTCACATTAAGTAGTCTAAAGAAATAAGAGGGAATTGCTTAAAAGAAACAATGCCGCTTAACGTCAATATAATAGTTATTTGTTTTACTAGGCATAAAAGCACAAGATTTAATGCCGCGGCCGGTGTTTCATAGCCGAGCATAGCGACTTTATGCACTTACTATAAGAGCGTTTTCAGACGATACCATTACCATACCATTTTCAGCGGGCGATAAATGGTCGCAAAATGGTATATCATTTTCACACATAACCATAATTTGATACCATCGAATTTTGTAACCTAAAGTAGTTATTTACACAGTTGCCAAGATTAGTAAGTTAGAAAATGTTATGGATAGAAGACGTGTGTTGCTAGCGCTACTTCTCAAACGGAGAAAAGCAAGGAAACAAAGGGAGGCTCGATGGAAAAATCGACTGTACTGGGTTCATTTTTTGTTACAAAGTAGATATTTGGAAGGCGCGTTTTATATACTATTTGAAAAATTAATTGAACACGAAGAAACATTTTTCAATTATTTTCGTATGACATACAATACCTTCAGGATATTACTAGAACGTCTTTCAGACTCTATAAAGAAAACAAACACAACGATGAGATTAAGTGTTCCTCCAAAAGAAATGCTGGCAATTACTTTAAGGTAAGTTTTTATTACATACTGAATTAGTACAAAATAAATTTATTATAAGTTTTGAAAACAGGTATAATCTTCCCGATATTCATCTGACGCTGGAGTCGAATAAGCAGATGTTGATGGATATGACGGATAAACTTTATTATTGGTCGAAAATCTTTTGCTTTTAATGCCCTTTATTAATTTTAGTACGCCATGCGGAATTCTATTTTTTCGTCCTCCGTGAAATTTTTTACAGCAGGTGTAACTGACATGAAAAAGGCAGTATCTTCGTCCGTTTGTGTTGGTGGTGGTTGATAAGTGGCTTCTAAAGCTTTTAAAATTGCTTTGTCTGTTTCATCGATGGAAGATACTTTTCTTCGTTTTGGGGCACAAGAAGCTCTAGGTGTCTGTTCAGATACTGCATCTTCATCACTTACTTGTTCTTTTTCAGTAGTATTTTCAGAAATACTGGATTCTGTGTCATCTTTTTCGAGTACATTCAATAAAAATTGCATTTGTTCAAAGTATATGTACTTCTTTGTATGTTTGTCACCACTTCTCTTTTTTCTCGAATTTGCAAATGCATCCCTAATATGTTTCCATTTGTCATGAATAACTTTTCCTGCAAATAATAATCTTTTTGAAATATAAATATGCAAGTTAATTTTTAGCTTAAAAAAAGTAAAATATTTTATTATTTACAGATACCTCGCTAGTGGAAACTCATTTACAGATCTTCACTATACTTATAAAATAGGTATCTCAACTATAAGTGAAATTGTTCGCACGGTTTGTCAGCAGCTATGGATTCATTTTAGAGAAGAATACCTGCCTATACCTTCAGAGCAAGATTGGCTCAATATTGCACAAAATTTTCAGAGAATGTCACATTTTCCACATTGCATTGGCGCTGTGGACGGTAAACATATTAGGGTACAAAAATTTCGGGAAAGTGGTTCGATGAACTTAAATTATAAACATTACTTTTCTATAGTTCTAATGGCTGTGGCAGACTCTGATTATAAATTTATATACAATGACATAGGGGCATACGGAAAGGATTGCGATTCATCGGTTTTTCAAGAAACTGTGTTTTGGAAGAAAATGAAAAATAACTCCCTAAATATTCCCAATGAAACTCTTTTGGCAGGAACAAATACTAGTTTTCCATTTGTTTTAGTCGGAGATGAGGCATTTCCGTTAAATGAAAATTTGTTAAGACCATTTGGAGGTCATAATCTAACTGTAATTAAAAGAATATTTAATTATCGTTTAACACGAGCACGAATATTTGTAGAATGTACATTCGGTATAATGAGCAACAAATGGAGAATTTTTCATCGACCACTAAATGTTTCTAAAACATTTGCAAAGGACATTGTAAAAGCTGCAGTAATTTTACATAACATAGTTCGTCAAAAAGATGGCTTTCGTACGACTGACTTGTACGTTTCTACAAGTACAAATGGTTTGCAAAATCTACAACGGGTGGAAGACAGGCAAACGACATACGGGACGAATTTGCCAATTATTTTGTGAGTCCCGCGGGCACTTTACCTTGGCAAATGGACAAAATTTGATGTATTATTATTGTAAAAATTTATTAAACTAACATTTTATTAACCTACTTTGTTTTTGAAGAAATCAAATTTATTACTCATTAATCTGTATATTTGTTTCTTTTGAGTCAATAAACATATTTAATTAAACTTACCTGCTTCTATTTTTTCTTCGTTTGAGAAGTTTTCGAAATCTTCTATCAAAAAATTATAAATTTCAGCCCATGCATTATTTTTCTTCATCTTATCTTTATAATCGTCCTGGGTGTTATCCCAAAGGCAGGGCCTTTGTTATATTAACTTTATTAGAGTTAAAGGATCAAATAGAAATTTAGATGCTTTCTTCGACATCACAACACTGGAACTGACACAAAAGCTGCGATTTGCGATTTCTAGCTACACGTGTGAAAACATGCATAGACTTGCATTGCGTAGAGAAATGGTAGCGGAAAAAAATCGCACCGATCGCGCGATTTTAGAAGAACAAATCGCGTGTTTATGCGATATCGCTTCGGCGCTACCATGGAAAATATGGTATCGTATATGTGTGAAAACGACCGATTTAAATGCACGTAGATTTGATGTACGCAATATTGCGACCATTTATCGCACGCTGAAAATGGTATGGTAATGGTATCGTCTAAAAACTCTCTTAGGGTACAAAATTCGATGGTATCAAATTATGGTTATGTGTGAAAATGATATACCATTTTGCGACCATTTATCGCCCGCTGAAAATGGTATGGTAATGGTTTCGTCTGAAAACGCTCTAAATCTGCTTTTCTGCCGTGTGAAACATAATTTTTTCTTCAAATTTGTTCCAATTCCACGCAAAATCGACTCTTTCATATTTAAATTGCATTTCATTATCAATATCCAAATAACTAAATTATTTTATGAAAGGTAACTGGGCCCTGCTTTACTATGTTTACCGCTGATGACGTTTGTTGAATATGTTTGTTTACTGTTTACTTTGTCATTGTCAATTTTGAAAAGTTGTCATGTTAGAAATGGATTTACTGCAAAGTGAGGATGAATTGATGCAATTAACACCACCTGAGATAAGAGACCAGGCGCGAGATGTGGAATTTAACCTTTTACCGGAAAAATATAGGATCTTTCTCTGAAAATGTGCTGATTGTCTATTTTTCCGATCTTTCAAAGAAAATGAAGCCTTCAACGTTATGGTCTACCTATTCGATGTAGAAAGCTACCCTGAACATAAAAAATAACATTGATTTTGCAAAATACCTGAAGTTACGGGCTTTTTTGAAACGCCAGTCAGATGGTTTCCATGCAAAAAAATCCCGAGTTTTTCAAAGAGAAGAAATCGAGAAATTTTTATCAGATGCCCCAGATGAACTGTATTTGTGTACGAAGGTAGGAATATATTGAAAATGATCTATTATGGATTAAAGAACTAATTTTCAATTTATATTTTAGGTTGTACTTATTGTTGCAGTCGCTGGAGCTTGTAGATGTGATGAGCTTTTGCAAATGAAAACAGATGATATAAATGATATGGGCGACAAATTGCTAATTATGCTACCAAATACTAAGACCAAAAGATCAAGATCTTTTGTAGTAACGGAATATTTAAGCGTTTACAGAAAATATGCAGCCTCCAGACCCTCGAATTTAAATAATCGGCGTGTCTTCTATAAGTATGCGAACGGTAAAGCACATCATCAATTCATTGGCATTCACAAATTCGGTAAAATACCAGAAGAAATGTCTACTTTTCTGGGACTATCCCATGCGAAAGAGTATACCGGGCACTGCTTTCGCAGAACTTCGACCACGTTGCTGGTGCATTCTGATGGGGACATAACAATGTTGAAGAAACATGGAGGATGGAAGTCTTCCGCTGTCGCGGAGGGCTATATTGAGGACTCGCTAGCCAATAAGTCGAACATCGGCAATAAAATATTTTCTGGCGTTACCGGAGTATCAAGTGTGGATACTAAAGTTGTTAATTTTACTGGAAAGGAGGGAAGTGGACAGAGTTCAATTGTATTAAATAATTGTTCACAATTCGCCATAAATATATCTAATAAATAAAAATTTCGTGTTGTAGTTTGTAGTTTTAATGCAATAAAACCAGTTTATTATCATCAGCATCATTTTGAGTTTTCTTAATGTCATTGTCAATTTTAATAACCAGTTTGATTTAAATTATTACTTGGAAGGTTGCCTAGCAACGAACTTTTTCTGCCTAGGCAGTAAAAGTGGACTTTTTCTGCCTAGGCATTAAAAGTACAACTTCTAAGCCTGCCAAGTGTCATTAAAAGGCCGCTTTTAATGTCATTTGGAGAAAAAAATAAATTATTGTTAGCAGTTGTCGACGTCTACAAATTCATTCAATCATGAGTTGTCATATTTGATGTTTGTTTGAAGTTAACTTGTCAGTTAACCAGCGTAGCGACAGGCAACGTTAAAGATTGTTCAAATAATAAAATAAATTTCACTAGAAAACTGTTCAACACTAAGGACATGGCCGCATTCTCTACTATGACTAACATACCTAATTAATCTACATCTACTAATACTGCTGAAATGATTCCTTTAATAGAAACTACTTACTTCCTTTTTTGAGCAAGTTCAGTTATCAAATTTATCCAAGCAAGGTATCTCTTTTATTAAATGTACTATAAGTAATGCAATTTACATTATCACTACGAAAAATAATGACTCACAGTAATGAAGTTTATATTATGAACTAAAAGTTTTGTACATAAAATATTACCAACAATTATTGTGTATGATAAAAAATTATGTGTAAACCACGACATTAAAGTGCCTTTTCAGGCCTCAAGAAGTGGTCAGGCTCCACCTCGACTGTCCATATCTTCTTTCGGCCTGAAAAATATCACTTTACCGCCTAGGTATACAATATACTACGTTCATGCAAAAAACAGAACTTTATTGAACTCTAATGGAAAACCTAGTTCTTTATTGCTCTAGTGCAATAAAAAAAATTTCTACAACTGCTATGAAAAGTAGCATATTTCTCATAGCTTACTTAATTTCAAAACCATATATTGCTCAAACTGTGAGAAATATTATTTTCCTCCTACTCCTATAAAAAGTACACACTTTCCTCCCTCAAATCAGGGAGGAAACTCATACTTTTTCTCCCTAGGGAGGAAAAGTACTTTCCTCCCTAGGGAGGAATGTATTTTTACTCCCCCTCATTTCAAGTAAGTTGTAAACGATGAAACTTGTGAATTCATTATATTCATATTATTTCCATAATTTCTAGAACATCCTGTATATCCTGTTTTTTGGTAAAAATCAAACATTAATGTTATTTCAACGTAGTTCTTCAATACAAATTTCAACTTCAGGAATCTTAGATATACGTTTTTTGAGTTCAGAATAAGAAAAGCATGTGGCTCACTGACAGTAAACACGGCGATTGACTTTTGAGGTGCAAAGTCGCTACATTCATTAAACTTAGTTGAATTTTTGAAAAATGGATAGCGATTCAAGTGATTTTGAATTTCTAAATACAGCGTATTTGGGACATAGAAAGGTAAGTTTTCACCAAATTTCGTTAAAAAAAAATTTTGTAAAAGAAAAAAATAAAAAACCAAAAAATTGGTTTTTTGAATTTTTCACATAAATTTCGAGGTTATGTGAAAAAAGTGTAAATACAAAAGTTTTAGATCTTTTTATTACCTACAACTTTGCCATTTGACTTTTTTCGATAGGACTTTTAGTATTGCCGGAAATCGAGAAAAACCGTTTTTTACCCTTAAAAACTCACCCCCATACCCTACCCGACCTCAGATCGCCCGTAAATTATTGTTCCTTTCATTTTTATAATATTCCCCTCCTTTTCTAATGGGTTTCATCCTACTATTATTTTTTTTCACTTTTTATTATTTTTAAAGGCTTCTACCCTGGTCTATTAGTAATCCAAGGTTGTATGATACACGTTTTGTAAAAACATTTTTTAATAAAGTAACAAAGTTGTATGTTTTATTTAATAAAATTCATATTTCATAGTAAATAATTTTTTTATATGTTTACTTTCTAACAAAAATGTTTCGATAAAATATGACCATCTTTTCAATTCTAAATGAAAATATTTAAAACTCCTTTTACTCATTTTAAGCATTGTGTTACTTAGAACCACGTAATATTAATTGGGCCTACATAGTGTTTCATTTCTAAATGATGTATGACATTTTTGTTATCCTTGTTTTGGCTACTTATTGTCTTTTTATCAACTTCTCAATTCTTAAGTACTTACTATATCTTCCCTTCTTATTTTGTCAAACGTTTCTTCCAAATCAATAAAGCAGATGTGTAATTTCTCTTCTCTATTGATTACTCATTTACGTATTCACAGTTAATTTCTTTACCTCGGTTAGGTTTACAATATTAACATAAAGCGATCTCTAAACTATACAGTGCGTTTTTTTTTATCCGCAGTTTTTACACCATGACAATTTTATGTAAGTGAGAATTACAAACCATCATGCAAATCTTCTTGCATTGTTTGAAATGATGGTAGGACATGATATTAAAAAAAAAGTAATAAGGATGTAGGAACAATAAGTCATTTGAATTCACAATGGCTCTGTGGGTTTCGAGTAAAGGGTGTGGGTATGTATAATTTAAACATTCGCTATTTTTATTTTTTGTGTCGAATAAGAAAATTGATGGGGAAGAATGTTTCAGGATAATTTTTTCACAAATTCTATAAAAAAGTACATGAACAAATATATAAAATTATTTTACTCGTATTATTTTAATCTTTGTTGTTTATTTTTCTTTCAGTTTTAAAATTTTTTTGTAAAAATTAATAAAAATATATAAGGACATTGATTTTACGGATTTCTGGAAAGGGCTATTTTTTTATTATTTTTATAGAGGCATTTCTAAGAAGGTCGATTGTTTCTTGAGAGCCGCAATCTAAAAATTTCAGGAATCCGAATGTTTCAGAAAGTATGTACATAAATTAAGTAAGTAGAATTAGTGTGTATAAATTATCCTACACGTTATGTATTTAAATAAATAAGAAAAGCATTACATTGGTGTCAGATATGGGGTAATATGAATAAATAGTTACGTAAACGTTGTCAAGAGACTAGCTGACCTGAAAGTGACGGAATTGAAAGTAGAATTCGCAAATCGCGATTTGGAAACGTCCAGAAAGAAGAATGAATTAGTAGAAAGACTCAAAATGGCCCTAGTAAGTGACGGCTTGAATCCAGAAACATTTTTATTCAAAGACAAGTCTTCGACCTTGATCTCATCGATTTCGGCTTATTTTTCGGCTGATATGGACGAGAAGATTTCAACTTTGAAGAACGATTTTTCTGCTATGAAGAAAGATGTATCTGCTAATAAGGACGAGAATATTTCTGCTACGAAGAACGATATTTCTGCCGATATCTTATCAATGCAAAATGACGTTGTTGCTGACGTTGAGAATAAAAATTCGTTTCTTAAATCGTATATTGAGGATAAGATGACGACTATGGACGAGAAAATGGAGAAGAAAATGATAACGATGGATGAAAAAATCAATGAGTTAGAGATAAATATGAGAGATTTAAGAACACAGAAGAAAAGAAGATCGAACAAATAAAACCCTTGCAAGCCAGGAACACAACCAAAGATAGAAGATATTGTCAGTTTTGCCCAAGTGAAGGCCCCAACGACGGAAAGACATCGTGGACCAATTATGTAAAGCAGTTTGAAGCAGCCGCTAGAATGAGTAATCGGTCCAATAGGAAGAAGGCAGTGAACTTAGCCATCGCGTTTCCGTGAGATGCCTTATATGTACTTCAGACGATACCACTTGAAGAAACGGATGACTTCGAGCAGCTGAAAAAGAGGTTGGACATGCAATATTGTCACGAACATCTAGAACATCTGTACCAGTTCCAGCTGAAGAACTGAAGACAGAAACGTGATTAAACCCTTCAAGAGTATGAAGTGGATATTGCCAGACTAGTTCGATTCACTTATCCATCAGCTGCCACAGTCAGGCAGAAGAGGAAGTAATACTAGGCGTAAACGAAACGCTTTTTAAAATTAGTAACTGACTAAGGAGTCACGAACTTATGCTGGCCCCTGAGTAAACGGAAGCAGTCTTGCTAATTGGCAAAAAAAGTTGAGGGAATTAGTTAGTTTCACGATAAGGCCCAAAAATCATATGAATTACTCCTGGATTCTGGATAGAGGACTTACTTTTAGGAAGCACGTTGAATACATTGCGTTACTAACGAGACTGATTTCTAAAAGAGGGAATCCATCGGGAGACAAACGAAGGCTTTTAGCATCGGTAGTGGAATCGATAATGACGTATGGATCAAATGTATAGGAAAGAGCTATGGAAGTCAAAATTAACCAAAAAACGTTAACACAAGTACAACGAACATTAGCGATCAAGATATGTAGAGCTTACAAAACAATATCCATAGAGAGTAGCCTGATTTTGTCAGAAATTATCCCAATCAAACTCCTAATTGAAGAAAGGCGCAGAATGCTGGGTAAGGCCAAAACAGAGAAAGCAATCGAAAGAGGAAACTTTGAGTAGGTGGCAAAATGAGTGGAAGAATAACGAAAAAGAGCGATGGACGTATTCCCTAATACCCAATATCAACAAATGGATAAAAAGCAAACACGGCCATACCAACTACCACATATACAAGTCCTGACGGGAAATGGACTACTTTCATTTTGAGCATCACTCCGAACGGGCTCTGTATATATTGCCCTGAACAGGACCCTGCTGAACACACGATATTTAACTGTATAAAATGGAAGGACAAAAGAAAAAATACTGAGGCCAGGCTAAATACGATACTGATCACTGTGTAGTGATCCCTAAAGGACAGCAATGCAAAAGGACATTAACTTAGAAATAATATTTAAATTTAGGTTAATATTAATTATAGTATTTAGGGAGCATTGATCGGCCACGGTCAATGTCAGTTATCAGTGTCAGTTATATATATATATATATATATATATATATATATATATACAAACATGTACAACTTATAGACGGAGGTCAGGCATGTAGAAAATCATATCTATATTTCCTATAAATTAAGAGTTAACGAACCAGGATAGGAGAGTTGTTATTAATACTTTGAATAAGACGATTGGTTTTATATTTGTGTATTTTTAATGTATTAAACGTCATCCCAGTAATATTTACAGAAGTGATGTTGTTTATTTTATTCCCGCATACCGGTTGCTAGGTAAGTGGTTTCCTCCAAGATATAATGCCTTTATGGTAAGCGTCGAGTATACGAGGGACCCTTACTAAGTAACCACCACAACTGGTAACATTATTAATATTATGCTTTCCACACCAGAACAATGGAATATAATCCCAGACATGGTCAATGAAATAATTATGATGAAAGAAACCGACAAACGACTGATTTTACACATCTAATAAAACTAGAAAACGGCTCTGAAACACCATCATCGCGTCGTCTCGAAAGAAAGAATTTTTATCCGAAAAATGTCAAGCCATGGGCGCCTTCTGGCGTCTTTATGAAGATTTTGTTAACACTTGCTTTAAAAAAACCTGAGAATATGATGAAAATGTCTGAGCATCCAGGCCTTTACTGATGACTTACGTGACCCCGATATGCAGAGGACGCTTCGTTTAGCTCATCCCAAAACAATGGCCGATGCATTGACTGCTGCTCTTGAATATGAGATGTCACGAAGGCTTCGGAATATAACAAAGTTAGGACTATGCAACTTGACCAGATCGTCAACTGGTTGAAAGATATGCTAGAGAAGAAGATCAGATGTTGTAATTGTGGAGAGTTAGAGCATGTTCGCAGTTTGTGTAAGCGCCCTATGACTCCTGAAAACAAAGAACCTCTTCAGCAGAAGAAGATGATGAAGACAGATTAGACCAGATCATCAACTTGATAAAAAGTATGGTAAAAAAGAAGCCGAAGCAGATCAGATGTCGGAATTGTGGCGAGCTAGGGCATATACACAGGTCGTGTAACGCCCCAAGATTCCTGAAACCCAAGAACCCCAGTTACAGGAAAAACTAGACAGGGGCGAACATCGAACTGGTGTGAGTTACCGAAATGCCGACTCCTTGCTTAGACGTTCATGCCCAGCAGACTGTTCCCACTGCAAAAATGAGGAATCTAAAGAAACTTAAGTTTCAAGAGCTACTGTAGTCAACGAAGAATGGTCACTCACCAAGATCAGGAGAATGATACTCGCCTAAAGATGCTCTGTCAATGGAAGGAAGACCTACCTGGCAAGAAGTGTAAATATTTTCACCGACACTCAGGGCGTATTGGGCTCAGTGAGACTCCCTTGTCCTAGAAGAAAGCCTGTTGAAGAGTCTTTGAATGGTTCCGAGAAGAGAAGACAGTTAGTTATGCCGACAACGAGAATAGCTGAGGTACTGAGGAAGTTGTACGACAGTTCCTCAGGAGGTTATCTGGGAGTGAAGAAACCTCTTCAAGCGAGTCAGTGAAGGTTTTATTGGATGAACAGCTCCGTGTAAGAAATGCACGACCTGTGCTATGAGTAATGGACCACATCGTACGACCTATGAAACAATATAAAGTTGGAAGCCCTTTCGAAAGCTTTGCTTTAAATATCGTTGGACTATTTCCTACGACACAAAATGGTGGTAATGGATTATTTCACAAAGTGGGTGGAAATTTACGCGTTCCCGAATCCAGAGGCTACAATTGCAGTGGATTTATTGGTGAAAAAATTTATCAACTGATATGGAATGCCCTTGGAAGTCCACGCCGATCAAGTAAGAATTCCAGGGAATGTTTGACAAGCTGGGAATAAGGAGACCAGGACAACAGCGTCCATCCACAGTCAGATGGAATGGTTAAGAGAATGAACAGGACCATACGGGTGTGAAAGCAGCAACGGTTTTTCTAGCAACGGTTTTTTATTGTCGCTTATGGTATATGAAGAAATATCATCTATTGCTGGTGATTTTTTTTATGCGAGTCCACGATTCTGCAGGCGTTGAACATGCAACTAACTGTAAAATACATAGTGATTCCTAAACCACCCCATAACTACCCCCCAAAGCATAAAAATCATGAGAACAGTTAGGAAATCCCTTAATAGCAATTTTATTCTTGTGAATCTGAATGAATGAATTTTACACTTGTTAAACACCCTCCATACAATGCAGTTATTTGTGAACTATAAACTATCCTCCAACAACCCTCCGAAATAGAAAAATCTTGAAGCAGTTAATATATCCGTTGCTGGAGGTTTTTCGATGGAGATGAATTATTCTATACCTCCAGAATACGCTCTGTGGGGTGAAATAATTTGTGAACCAAAAACTACTCCCAACAACCCTCCGAAGTAGTAAAATCTTAAAGCAGTTAATATATCCGATGCTCGAAGTTTTCTAATGGTTTACCCCTGCTGATTACGTTCTGTAGGGTGAAATAATTTGTGAACCAAAAAACTACCCCCCCCCCCCCCAACAAACCTCCGAAGTAGAAACATCTTAAAGCAGCTAATATATCCGTTACCCGAGGTTATTTGATGAAAATGAATTACCTCCAGCAATGGATATATTAACTGCTTTAGGATTTTTCTATTTCGGAGGGTTTTTGAGGGGTAGATTTTGGTTCACAAATTATTTCACCCTACAGAGGGTATTGAGCAGGTGTAGCATCATTCATTTCCATCAAAAAACCTCGAGCAACGGATATATTAACTGCTTTAAGATTTTTCTACTTCGAAGGGTTATTGGGAAGTAGTTTTTGGTTCACAAATTATTTCACCCTGTAGAACGTATTCAGCAGGTGTAGAATAATTAATTTCCATCAAAAAACCTCGAGCAACAGATATATTAACTGCTATAGGATTTTTCTATTTCGGAGGGTTTTTGAGGGGTAGTTTTTGGTTCATAAATTATTTCACCCTACAGAGGGTATTGAGCAGGTGTAGCATCATTCATTTCCATCAAAAAACCTCGAGCAACGGATATATTAACTGCTTTAAGATTTTTCTACTTCGAAGGGTTATTGGGGGGTAGTTTTTGGTTCACAAATTATTTCACCCTGTAGAACGTATTCAGCAGGTGTAGAATAATTAATTTCCATCAAAAAACCTCGAGCAACAGATATATTAACTGCTATAGGATTTTTCTATTTCGGAGGGTTTTTGAGGGGTAGTTTTTGGTTCATAAATTATTTCACCCTACAGAGCGTATTCAGCAAGTGTAGCATACTTCATTTCCATAAATAAACCTCGAGCAACGGATATATTAACGGTTTTCAGATTTTTCCACTTCGGAGGGTTGTTGGGGGGTACTTTTTGGTTCACAAATTATTTCACTGTATGGAGGTTGTTTGACAAGTGTAAAATTCATCCATTCAATCATTCAGATTCACATATAAAAATTGCTATCAAGGGATTTCCTAACTGCTCTTATGAATTTTCTGCTTTGGGGGGTAGTTAAGGGGTGGTTTAGGGGTCACAATTCATTTTATTAATAGGTGCCTGCTCAGCACTTGCAGAATAGTGGACACCAACAATAAATGTTCTTCCTTCATATACCGTAAGCGACAATAAAAAACAGTTGCTGCTTTTACAACCGTCAGGACCATTGGAAAATTCTTGTCCGGAGTAGTTTCCAGCCACCAGAAAGACTGAGACTAGTATATCTCCCTATTTGCATTGGCTTATCGATTTGCCATCAATTAGTCCACGGATGAAACGCCAGCGAATATCCTGTTTGGACGGTAAATTGGGCTATCCTGTGACAAAGAATTTGGTTGTCGACCGGAGAAGATCCATCGGCAGAAGATTACATGATCCAATTGAGAAGAAATGGACTATGTGCACGAATTGGTTCGAACGAATCTTTAAATTGCCAGCGACAAAATGAAAGAACGGTATGACATGCAGGCTACAGAAGGCAGTTTAAAATTAGGAGACAAAGTATGGTTGCACAACCTTATGATGAGAAAAGTTATTTTCCAAAATTACATAAATCTTGGGAATGTCTGTACTTAATCATGAAAAATGTTAATGACGTCATCTATTGCATAAGCAAGATCCCCAATGGAAAACGAAAAGTAGTCCACGAAAACCGACTAGCACCATTCGAAGGAGACCATGAACTAGAGGAAAGAGTGAACCATATCCGAGAATAGTCGGACCCAGCCTTCGAAGAATTTATGGGCGCATATGGAGGTACCGGAAAACCTAGATGTGGAGTCACTACAGACCTACGCATTAAATCCGATACCTATCGGGATAAACCGTGGCTATCTTTGCGTCCCGACTATTTTGCAGCTCATGTGTACCGGGCCTAAGCTACAAAGATAAAATCTTTAATATACTAAAACAACATACTCTAACTGCAATAAAAAATTGTAAATTAATAATAATAAATACCCAAAAAGAAGCTAAACAATCATAGACAAACAAGACGCGTAACAGTAAGTAGTCGACTAATATTTTACAAAATTAATAATGAAATTGTCTTACCTAGAGGCGCAGCATTGCGTTTCGACTTATCGTTATTATATATTGACATTTGACAGCGATAAATTGTAACGCGTCTAGAATTAAGCGACTCTAGTTCTCGCGTTTACCACCCGATGGAGTGTATGTTGAAACTATCGACATTTTTCAAGTATCGTGCACGCGTTTACTATTTCACGGTGCGTCGATCGTAAAAATTACCTTCAATTTAAAATAACGTACAGCTTTCACCGAATTTAGCAGAAATAAAAAAAAGAAACCATAATAATTTATGCGTATAACTCATAGTTGACCCAGAAAGAGTTTTTCTGTGTTATTAGGCCTTGTGCAATTCGAAACCTATATTATCTCTTCTTGTTTATTCAAACGATGATGATGATCATCTGTTAACGTTATTGTTTTCTGTTACTAAATTTAATTTTACTGAACTTGAAACGGTAATTTATTGTCTGTCAACAATACTTACAAGTGATTCACTGTTTACTTCTTCACTCAGTGGCGGAGAATTAGGTTTGTTTTATAACTATAGCAACTATACATACAGGGTGTGTCATTAGTGTGACAAAGTTTGATATATCCGTTATTATTATGGTTGTTAAATTAGGATGGCTAAATTACTGGATTTTCCTTTCCCAAAACCTTTTTGATACTCCTCTATTTTTGATTCCATTACCTTTTTTACCCTTTCATTTATTATCGTTGTTAATATTTTATATACGGTGTGGAGTAAACTAATTCCTCTATAATTGCTACAAATATTAGGATTTCCTTTCTTCATTATTGGTATAATCATATCAGTAGACCATTCTTTCGGCATTGTTTCTGATATCCATATTCTTTCCATGATTTTAAATATTTTATGTCTTAGGTCATCTCCTCCATATTTTATCAGCTCATATATTATTTCGTATGTCCCACCTACTTTGTTGTATTTCATTTTATTAATTATGTCGTTACATTCCTCATCGGTCGGTTTTTCTTCGTATTCTATCCCTGTATCATTATCAGTCATATCATCTTCTTCATACTCCCCATCTTCTTCCGTTAATAAATTCTTGAAATATTGACTCCACTCTTTTTCTTTGATATTCATTGTAGTTGGTTTTCTGCTTTGTTTCTTTATATATTGATATAATTTTACATTATTTTTATTATCATTCTCTAATATGTCCATGCTTTCATTTAACCATTTTATTCTTTTTGTTTTTATCAACTTTGTGCTCTCTTTTCTTATTTTTCAGCATAAAAATTTTGTTGCTTAGTTCGCAGCCATTTTGGTCTGGCTTCTTTTTTCTCTTTTATCTTTACTTTACATTCTTGATCAAACCATTCATTATTCTGTCTTGTATCTTTTGTACCAACCACTTCTTCCGCTGCCGTTATTATACTTCTTTTTATTTCCTGAAATGATGGGACTTATTACGAATTGAAAATACGAGACAAACTAGAAGCGAAAATAATAAAGAATAAACGAAAGGGACCAAAGCAAAGTAGGAAGGGAAGAAAGTGGAACGAAGCAAAGATTATAAATAGTAAAGAATGGAAAGAATTCGTGAGAAAATAGACATACACAAACTGTACGATGTAGAAGACATGGACAATATAATTTCCTAACCTAATTTGTTACGTGGGTTCAAGAAATGCCATACGTCAAGTAACTTAACAATATACGAGTAGAAGTGTTTCTGTTTTACTTCTCTTTTTACTATTGTTTCTCTTATTTATTTACTCTAATAATCACAAATAATAGATCGTGTTATTGCAAATTACGATTCCATTTAATTTATAAACGCAATTGGGTTGTAACGATACCAAGACACGGAGGACCAAAAACTAAACTGTCATCTTCTCGACTATTCTCGATAACATAACAGCAATTCGTTCCACAAACATTTCTTTTTTAATTGATTAACTAATTGGGTCGCCATTACTTACAGTTAAACAAGACGATACGAAAGAAACGTGTGGGTTGATTAATCGTAAAAAGCAGAGTTAAGTAGTCGCTTCTAGTGGAAATTAGTACGATTTAACTTATTTTTTGATACAATAGATATAATATACATGTTTTTAACATATACACTGAGCTACAAAATGTTTCAAAGCCAATTGAATTTTGGATCAAATGAGCTGATCGAATAATTAGACACGGAGAAAATTTGGAAAAACAAAAAAATTACTATTTATTCAACTAATTAATATCTCGGTTAATATTTATCTTTTATGGTTGTTTTAGTGGAAAAGTATTACCTCTGTGAAGCTGGCAGAACCAGTTCGGTGTAATCAAATCAAACTTATTACGATTTTTAGTACTCATTTTGTACTAATTTGTACCACAAAAAATAATTTTGTACCGTTACCCATTAAAGAAGAAAACGTGACGCCGCTAGCTTCATGTTAACCTAGAAAGCCCAATTGAAGAACTGAATTTGTACTAAAAAAAATAACGTAAACCCCTTCAAACAACCCCTTTTGCGATAAATTAAATAGCAAGCCCATATTTTCTGAAAAACGAAATATTAAAGTCAATTCTATTAGTACTAAATGTGTACCAATTTGTACCATGAAAAATATTCCAAAATATTAAAGTAAACTCACTTAAACAACTCTTGCTTTGATAAATTAAATAGCAAGCCCATTATTTTGATATTTTCAAAATTTCTTGAAAAACGAAATATAAAAGTCGACTCCATTAAAAATGAATTTGTACTAATTTGTACCAAAAAAAGAATCAACGTTAACCCCGTCAATCAACCCCTCCCTGTTGCTATAAATTGAATAGCAAGCCTTATACTTCTCGGATCTTTTCAAAATTTATTGAAAAACGAAATATAAAAGTCGATTCCATTAAAACTGAATTTGTACCACAAAAAATATTAACGTCAACCTACTTAAGCAACCCCTGCTTGGATAAATTGAATAGCAAGCCCATTATCCTCCAATCTTTTCAAAATTTCTTGAAAAACTAAATATAAAAATCGATTCCATTAAAACTGAATTTGTACTAATTTGTACCACAAAAATTTTTAACGTCAACCCACTTGAACTCATGCTTTGATAAATTGAATAGCAAGCCCATTATCCTCCGATATTTTCAGAATCTTGATAACGAGATATTAAAGTCGATTCTATTAAAACTGAATTTGTACTAATTTGTACCACAAAAAATATTTCAGAATATTAAAGTTAAACAATTTAAACAACCCCTGCTTCAATAAGTTGTACAACAAGCCCATTATCCTCCGATCTTTACAAAATTTCTTGAAAAACGAAATATAAAAGTCGATTCAATTAAAACTGAATTTGTACCACAAAAAATATTAACGTCCCACCCACTTAAACAACCCCTGCTTTGATAAGTTAAATAGCAAGCCCCTCCGATATTTTCAGAATTTCTTGAAAAACGAAATATTAAAGTAGATTCTATTAAAACTGAATTTGTAGCACAAAAAATATTTCAAAATATGTAAGTTAAACAATTTAAACAACCCTTGCTTCAATAAGTTGTATAGCAAACCCATTATCCACCGATCTTTTCATAATTTCTTGAAAAACGAAAAATGAAAGTCGATTCCATTAAAACTGAATTTGTACTAAGTTGTACCACAAAATATTTTAAACACAGATTAAGTTAGACTGATGTACCACAAATTAAAATAAGCCCTTTTGGCGTTTTGTGCACTGGTTAATTACTCCAAAAAATCCATGCTAAATTTGTTCCAACCACTAGAAAAATTATTAAGAATTATTCAATAAAGGCATCAATCAGCAATAGGAGCGGTAGATCAGATGTCAGACGCCTCTCATCTGATAAACAAAAAAAATCACCACACTGACTCCTTTCGGTTTTTGCTACAGAGTAACAAAAAAATTATTTACAATTTTCCATGCAATCATGATTACCAAGCCGCCAAGTAGTCAAAAAAGTGATAACACCAGAATATGATGCCATTCTTATCTTCTAACTACAAATTCGTTTGTACTACTTGTACTTAATGTGCATGTACTTAATTTTATGTACTTAATTATTATATCTTCTAACTGCCTGGAACTATTTGCGTCTTATTACGCACCTACACAAGGAAAAGAAAAACTTCTTTGTCTCGTTCAAAGAATTGCCGCGATTACCCCAAAAGACCTCACCGAAAATAAGAGTATGTATAGTAATGTCTTTCTTATTTATTTAGACAATAAACGGGTGGGATAAATTTTAAACACTCGGTATGGCTACTTACTAATTTATTTCAACACTAACTCACTAACACTTAATTTATATATACTTAACTAATCACTTAATTATTAATTTATATTAACTGTATATTCACTCAAACTAATTTATATAAACACTTTATATTCACTTATTTACTGTTTAACTCACGATGTCAAATTATAGACTAACTAACTCTTCCTGATCAGTCCCCTTATATATTAAAGCCATTTTTACTAGTAAATTCCGGACAATTGATTCTGGCCTTTTCTAGATAACTCTGGTCACAAAAACAATGTTTACATAAGATAGTCTTAAACTCGTAAACAGTTTTTTATAACTGCGTATCCGCCACAAAAAATAGGGATTTTTAATCGTAATTATAACAATATATTTATTATTAGAGGCAAAATAATACATAATATCAAAACAAAAATGTCTGGGAAGTAGGTAGGTGACAAGATTTCATGAAACATTTCATTTAACAGTTTATCTAGATTTTGGTCCATTTTGAACTTACATCAGTACGACTGCTGTGAGGTGAAGACACTACATTAAAAAGCCTTTTTCAGGGAAAACTGTGTGGGTACAAATTAGTCCTATAATGAAATTAATCACAAGTTAGGTCACTTCTTGGTCTAGCCAAAAATAACTACTAAACATCAGGTAGGCATCAAATGAAATGTAACTTCTGTCATTCTGACGATGATATTGATTTATCGAAACAATTGTCAATTTTTTAGAATCTTCAACAATTTTTATTATATTGTGGTATTAACTAGAAACCGTGAGTTTCATTTAAAACACTAATAGTCCTATAATCTAAAATTAATAATATTTAGTTACTTTTGATAATAAATTTTTAACGATTTATTTGGAAATTAATAAAACACTTCGTCTAATTTACTATATGCAGAATTCAAAATTCATCTAACAAACTCATTGCACGAAATGCCAGTAGTGACAAAAATGCTTTATGAGTCACGACAGAAAAGTGTATTAATGTCTGGGATTCATAATATATTAACTCACTTTTCTACCTTGGTGCATAATTACTTTTTCTCATTCTTATATTTTGAATATTCAATAAAATGTAGTGCAATACCATGAAAAAGATGCAAACATGGCTCCATACGGTCGAGAGCTGGAAAGTGGCGGAATAACTAATAACTACTCAAATTTTAAATCTACTTTTTCTTACCACCCTGTATTTGTACGTAATTATAAAATTCGTAGTTTCAATAATTTAACCAACGTAAGTAATTAAAAATTTTAAAGCTCCTTTCTTAATTTTTTTTGGTGTATTAGCCTTCGAGTCATTGTGGTAGGTTATTGTTTTTCGTGCGTAAGTTAATTTGCGGTGAATTATATTTCAGTCACGATCCCACGATGCGGCGTCTGTGTGTTTTGACGGTCAACTACGAAATTAAAAAAGCACGAACTCCATTTTTTTCCTTCTATGATTTTAATTTGTTTTAGTTAAGGTACCTTTGTTATTAGTAAATGAAGGATGCGCTTTGGCGAAATCACGATTCATTTGAAAGTTTCTGAGAAAGGAATTCATTAAAAAAATATTTATTAAAGCCTGGTCCAGACACAACGTCTTATCGAACGACTTATCGAATCAGACAAGTCGTATCAAGTAAAATGGCGCGTGTGGACCAAAAAACGTACGCCTTGCATGATCGAAATAAGGTTGTACGATAAGTCGAAAATTTGAAGTGCGAGGCATCATTTTATGAAAATTGATTCGACAAGTTGGAGCGTGTGGACAAACTTTCGTTTTATTGGAAATTGTTTCAGTATATTTCCGTAGAACGTATTGCACTGCTTGTTGCTTTCTGTGTACGTATTGGCAACTATTTTGGAATTGAAAATTTAAAAGCAATATGTCAGATCTTCATCAGTGCTCCCGAGAATAATGTTTTCCTTGCTTGTGTCAAGTTAGAAGTGCCGAGTATAGTGATCGAAATAAGAAGTCACAGGCATATGAAATAATGATTGTAAAATACAAGGAAATTGATAAAGCAGCAAACAAGGAGACAGTAATGAAATCCACTAAAAGTGGTGCTGGTGAAGATGATATCTACAAACCAACGTTGTACTTTGATTTGCTTAAGTTTCTAAGTGACCAAGATCAAATAAGACAGTCGACAAACACTATCGATGATGAGGCACATCAAGATGAAAGTGAAACAGAGGTAAGTAATATCTATTTATTAATAATAAAAGTAAGTTTTATAGGTATTCAAAGCATTTTAGTGTCCAAAATTATTTAATTATCTTTTTATAACATGTAACACGAACTACTTAAAAACTAAATCATCCTGCCATGGGAATGAACCCTCATTGTTAAAATAGCTACAGAACTTTTCTCTAACAATTTTTGCATTATTAAAAACTTGGCCTATTCTTCCTCTTTGAATGTCATGCATTAAAGTAGGGTCACACCTGTCTCCTAAGACAAAAGAATAATCTCCAGTAATATTTTCTCTATCCATACTTTCTGGGGGTGAGTAATTTTGTGGAGATTTCTTGCGAAGAAAATTATGTAATGCACAACATGTCAAAACAACCTTGTCAATGTTTTCTATCTTTAAATTTATAGCAGTGTGGAGGATTCGAAATCGAGACGCTAAAATGCCGAAAGTATTTTCAATAGTCCGTTGGGCTCTGGATAACCGGTAGTTAAAAATTCTTCGTTCTCTATTGAGTGTTTCCCTACTATATGGTTTGATAAGATCGGGACGCATTGCAAAGGCCTCATCACCAACAAACGTATATCCAAGAATTTCGTTAGAATAGGGCATAGATTCAGGATTAGGAAGTTTTAGATCATTATTGCTTTTTATTGCAATGCAAATAGCAAAGAGCGACCAAAGAAGCGCTTCTTCCATGACCGAAAACGTTGCGAAACTAAAATTTGACCGATTAGTTGGAAACGTATGGACACGATATCTTTTGTACTTTTTGTCGAACGTTTTGCATGAACATTTTATCGTTCGATAAGACATTGTGTCTGGACCAGATTTAAGAATTTAAACAAGATACTATTGAATTTAAAATTGGATAAAAACTCGGGTTTAATATATATGGTATTTTTTCATTTGTCACAAATGTTTACAGAAATATGTTTATCTAATTCTCGTAAATCGAAAAATAGTATAGAGATGGTTAAGAAAAAATTGCATGTATTATACCCAGTATTGGGATATTACGAGCGATAGTATCGCACCGTATTATCCCTGTATACGGTGGTCTAGGAATTAATTAAGCGCATCTTCCATCATCACGGATTCATTTTCACTTTCTACTGATTCGCGCATATTCTTCGGGATTTATATTGATTTCAATATAATTTTAATTATTTTTACGATATGCCAGCATATAAAATAACGGTACAACAAGAAACAGTATCTTGACTTTTGAAGACCTTACATGATTCGGTTTCGTATGGAATTTGCAAATTTTGCGGTTTGATTGACCGTTTTCCGAGCTTAATGCCCTACCCATTGATTATGACCCATTTTGGTAGTATAACTGTTCCTCGCAGTCGTACTTGATTTTTATTGTTTTTCTTAAAAATGACGTTAGAATAATATTAATAAATCTGTATTTCTTGGGTGTGGGTTTTTCATTAAAGGAATCAAAGATTTCGTATTTTAATCCAGTACATTTAAAAAAATTTAAGGTTGAATACCACGTCAAATAATTTAATTAATTTTCTAATTATCTTTTATAAAAAAATTTACATACTAATGTATTTTTTAGTATTTATATTTATAATAATTGATATTGTATTTCTAATTATATAAAGTACAATGAGTAGGTAATCACACAAGCCAACAAAAAAAAATATTTTCTTTGGTGCCCAGGTTTTTTGAGCTGATTTTAGATATATTTGGGACGCTGAATCTAAATATAAAGTCAGGTTTTCCCTATCAGTTCTAGTTTTTTAGATATTAGTTATACTTAAAAAGGTTACACGCACCTGCTTGCTATTATCCGCTCCCTGTTTTAACTAATGTTATATATTTTTTTTTATATTGGTCTAGTATTCAATTAGTAATTTAAAAAAAAACATTATACAATCTATGTATTTATTTACAACACCTTTAATAAAAAAATAATAAAAATACGGGACGGACTCACTTGCGGACCTCTCACTTGAGGACCTCGGCTCCGTTTGTATCATTTGAGGACCTTCGTCAAAGCCGTAAAATTTTCCATATCATGAAGTACCATTTTAGGACCTCTAGACGAGAACCTCTCTAAATTTACATTTAGGTAGATGTTTTTCAAAATTGTTACGAGGAACTTTTGTCTTTTGTTAGTGAACATAATATGTTAGAAATTTAGAGAAAAAAACAACCGAAAAATCGGAAGACTTTTACACATTAAGTTATTCAAGAAGGGGAAGGGAATATAATCATTGGATTCACGCTTCCCCCTCTTGAATAATCTGATATACGCGTAACAAAGTATTGGATATCTTTTAAGGGGAAGGGTGAATCCAATGATTATATTTCCTCCCCATTCTTCAAATATACAATATAAAAATATCATCATATATAAATGTGTTTACAATTTCATTTATGAAAGGTCCGCAAGTGATTCGGTTTAAACTTGTATCGTAGGCTAGGTCCGTAAATGAGACAAAAACAGGTAAATTTTGCATAGGTCCTCAAATGAGAGGTCCTGAAATGAGACGACACCAAAAATACTAGGTATTTTCTAACAGTAACCCAGTGTTAAACTACACCCCCAGTAACAAAAACTAGGACTTATTTCTATTTTATTTGGTTTTAAGAAATGACGACAATGGCTTATCAACACGTACACTTTCGCGTCATACTGGCGCTATTTGGGGCGCCATTTGGGGCGCCAGTTACGGGTTTCGTATTAACCTAAGGTATTAACACTTGAACTTGAGTTAGTTAGTTTGCAGATTGACGCAGTAGAGAGTAGAACGGAGTTGCGAAATATTTTGAGTTTTTTTTGTTGTGCTTTTTTATTGACATAAAATGAGTTCCACTGCTGGTTCCAGTAGAAGAAGTTGTGTAAATCACCCTGACGTGTTTTGTTACATATGTGGGGAATCGCTCTAAAAGAAAACAGAAAAGCTGTTAGTGACTTTGGATACTTTGGTGTTAAACTTGGTGGTCAGGATAAAACCTGGGCACCACATATGTCGGCATGGCTCTGTTAAAGAAATAAATGTATTGAATTGACCTATATATATATATATATATATGAGTTTTGGCAATATAATTTATGGTCCAACTCACCCTAAAATATGTGATCCATCTATCCCAAACTTACGGGAGAGATGGACCACTGGTTATTCATACTTAATCAAGGTGACAGAGCTCTTATTTTTAGGTTAAAATAGTCTACAGGGAGCATATAATCTATATTATGCATAACTGTCTTGTAAAACTTACCTAAAATCAATTCACAATCACACAATAAAATTCTCGAATAATTTATTACGTAATATTAAACGCTAATCGGTCACAAAAATGTATTTCAACGTTGTTTAACGACCACCTTCGCTCAACTGGTATGGCGTGACTGGCATTCCGTCAAATTAGGATCGCGGGCGCCATCTGATAAACACGTCTGGAAATTCTCGCCCTGGTCCGTCTATCCCGCTGGTCCAACTATAACGGACTTACCCTAATGAAAACTAAATGTTCTCCTTGTAGGTTGAGTTGTTTGAAATACATGTGATGTAACACACATACACAAATTACGTTACCCCAGAATTCCGAACTTGATTTAGTACCGGATCGCTTATTCTTCTTCTGTTTAGGGGAGTGTGTACTAAGACACCATGTCCACATCCACTTGAGGACGATATGTCGAATTAGCTTCGGTGAAACCTGGATCCATTTCAAAGATATCTTTTTAGTACTATAAAATACTACTACTACTATAAAATAATATAACTCAACTAAACAGTCGGCGAGGATGATATCGGTTTGAGGTTGGTTGTGGATATTTTGATATTAATTGTCAAATTATTCTAATCGACTTAAACTTTGTCTTAATCAATTTGAATAGTAAAGTAGGATTTGTCATCAGAACGTATTTTCAATCTAACAATAAGAGGTTCTGCCTTTGGTCGACTTACAGAGGTTTATTTAAATATAATAAAATTTTTAAATCTAATTTTCGAAGATATTTATAACTTTTTGAATCAAACATCGTTATCATATAAAAATATATGTTATTCTTAATCCTTCTGATATGATTTCACTTGTTAATTCATACCCATGAAACGAGCCAATTAAGAACATAAGCTAGAAAAATAAAAAAATATATATAAAAATATTTATTGAATACTGAAACTTATTTTACCGTTTATTTTCTGCTAACGAGTTAATCAATGTGCATGTAAATCGTATATTTGCCAATAAAAATTTAACGTTAATCGTTGCAATTTTTATGATAATACACGATATTTGAATAGTAACTGTATTTATATTATATAGAAAAAAAAAGTAGGATCTCATTATTCGCCTTTCCGTTTTAAAATTGGCCACAAAGATAGTTTTTAAAACGGTTAAATACACATTAAAATATTATTGTGAAATTAGCAATTTCAAATTATACGGATACAAATGTAAACTGCTCGGTCATTTGGAACTGCTACGGTATTAGAAAAATTAGAAATTAAAATTCGTAGCTTTCACAAAAATAACACATCTATAACAAACGTTAATGAATATAGAAATAATTAAGTCAAGATTTATATAAAGTTTTAAAATATAAAAAAAGAAGTAAATACATGATTCCAACTGAATGTTTGTATATTTTTATAGGTTGAATTCTCCTCCAGAAGACCGAAAACAGTCACGAAAAAGAAAAAGCTAATCGCCCGAAAGCCAAACCTTGAGAAGACAAAAAAAGGACTAGTAAGATATATCTATGAGAAAAAGTTGCGGCCTAACTACAGAAAGAAATCTACGGCTGTATAAAAGATTGGTAGGGGACACTTGTTAGTTCAGTTCATAACAAGATCGTGTGTGCCTTATTACTTGGATTGACAGTGACTCGCTGAATGGTTAATAATCTTCACTTTCTTGGTATCAATGTCGCCTCAGTGGCAGCAGATTTTAATCACATAGAAATTGTATTTATCCCGACAGGGAAATTTTTGTACTACCCCTTTGACTGTGGATGCTTCCAGATTGGATTTGCAGATAAAAATCTGTCAGTTGTGACTGTATCACCTCACCTCTTTTCTGTATTTATTTTTGATAAAGGCGAGCGAGACGAGCTTAAAAGAATTAGTTACCAGCCATTCGCAGTGTGCCAATTTATTGGATCCTCTTAGAGTAAAGTTTTACAATCTCATTTTTTAGCTTTTGAGATGGTAATATTACGGGAAGTCTTTAAACACTTTATTTTAACACTTTATTTTAACACTTTCTTTAACTCGAAGGACCATCAGTGTTTCCACTGAATTAATTACGTGTATTTATGTATGATTTAATAAATTAAATTCATGTTTCACTTTCACTATTTTGTATTGAGTGTAATTCACAGGTAGATCACTTTGCGTAACAATTAAGAATATTATTACTATTTGCAGTTATGATGAAAGAGTATTTTTTAAGGTGGATGTAATGCAGATAAAAAGCCGGCAGGCTATTATCACGTATGTAACGAAGTAGTGAAGTTATGCTGAGAAGTGGTGAAAAATAGGGTCTTATCCAATTTATAGGTCGTTCAAAATGGGTGGTAACAAGGAGAATCATGTGAGGCTGTAGCCAATGGGGGATAAGGATTTAAAATATAACCGTCATACCACTGTTGAAAATATCAGCCGATGCACGCATTTTTTGTGAATAAAAGAAATTGTTGTTTGTTGTGATACTGAACTCTCTAAGCAGTTTTTATGACGCAATAAGAAATTGAACGCTTTGAAGTACGCAGTGAGTGGAGATATAACATAAGATAAGGCACTAGTTATCTGTGTTTTTTCTGTGAAAGGGACTTTGAAATGAAATTTTGTGTAGTTGAAGAAATATAATATAAATGAAGGGGATTATATTTTTATTTAAGATGTATGTGGAATATATGAATTTTGATATACAGGGTGAATACAAATTCGTACAAGTAGTCTTTGAGAACATCGGCCTGTAAATACTCCTTTGCTATATATTTCCACTACAAAGTATTTTACACTAGCTGAATATCCTTTCCCACCTCGCTAGGCTAGTTTTCGGAAAGAAACGTGGAAAAACTTGCGTTGAAGAGTTTCTGACGTGTCCTCGTTCCACATGTTAAGAATTCTATTATAATTTTCATTAGATAATGCTTAGAAGGATCTATTTGTAGTTGTCGACGATTTCCTTATTATTTACCCTATTTCTTCTTTTCATATTAAATGCATAATCTTGCAATATATGAGCAACTGTTCAATAGATGAATTTTCTATTTTGTAAGAAAATTCTATGAACTCTATACATTTGCTTTATTCCTTTTTGGTAGATATTACACGGTGTTAAATTCTGAACTTCTTGTCTTATAATTTCCACACTTTCTTTCCGGAAACGACACATTCTGCCCAAATGCCACAAAACTAAAGAAAAAAATGTGAAATTGCACTCAGTCAATGACACGTAATTTACCTGTCGACAGTTAATTTTAATTATTTTTTTTAAATATTTTACTCAAATTAATTCATATTTTCGGAAATATTTCCGATGTATTCAAGCACAAGGGAGGTTGAAAAAAATTTTATTCGTAAATTGATAATATCTGACAAACTATTCAAGTTATAGATTTCGGGCAAATCAGAATTATTTTAAAGGCTGAGAAATGTACAAAAACTGAAAATTTTAAGGGTGTAATTTTTCTTGAAGAAGAAGAAAACTAAAAAAAATTGTAAAACCGGTTTTTTGGCGATATCTCCTGAAATTTGAGGTTATGTTGAAAAATATCCCAAGAATTGAACAGATGAGGCTTTTACTTGATTAAGATCCATACTGAACGATGAAATAAAACAATATAATTAGTTTAAATCTTCATTTATTTGAACTAATGTTCAATTTAAACTTGTTGACGCGTTACACATAGATGTCATCTCTAAATATTGTTCATTCATACCTCGATTTTCAGTTAAAAACTCAACGGAATTAATTAATAATATTCAAGATATAATACTACCCCATAAATCTAAATTATTATCGTTCGATGTAACAAATCTATTCCCTAGTATACCTCCTAAAGAAACTATAACTCTTGTTGATAACTTGCTCACATACAATAATGTTAATCCTATAATTCACTCTGATATCATTCCTTTATTAAAAGTGTGTTTGAATCAAAATTATTTTCATTTCAATGGAGAGGTTTATAGCAGTAAAGACGGTTTGATTATGGGCAACCCCCTCAGCCCCCTACTAGCAGAAATTTTCATGGATAATATAGAAAAAATAATACATGAACACCCCCTTAGTAAAACATTTATGTACTTGCACTGATAAGTGGACCACATTCATCGGTACAAATAGACAATTAGAGAGCTTCATTACTTACATAAACTCAATTCACAATAATATCAAATTTACCGTTGAGCTTGAACAAAATAAGTCTATAAACTTTTTAGACCATACAATTTCAAATATAAATAATAAAATGATCTTTCTATATTTCATAAACCATCACATAAAGATATTACAATTCATAATAGTTCAGTCCACCCATTCAGTCATAAACTAGCAGCTTTCAATAGACAGACAGACAATACACAGACTCTTAACAGTCCCATTAAATATTAATAATTATAACAAAGAATTAAATATCATAAAACAAATAGCAGTTAATAATAATTACGATCCAAATTTAATTGACAATATCATAAATAAAAAGATAAAAAACAGACTTTAGAACAAGTATTTCCTTCAGATAAAAATGATAATAAACAAATTAAAAGCTTAACATACTTTAGAACACCATCCTTAAAAATTAAATCATTTTTAGAAACTTTGGACATGAACATTTCCTTTAAAACTGATTACAATTTATCCAAATTCATTAAAAATAATAAATCTGAATCTTCAAAATTAAGCAAATCAGGAGTTTATAAATTAAAATGTGGTAATGATAACTGTGATAAAATTTATGTCGGTAGAACTTTTAGAAATTTTAAAACTAGAATTCCGGAACACAAACGTAGCTATGACAACAAAAAATTAGATTCTAACTATTCAAATCATTTATTAGAAAACCAACATATTTTCGACCCAAATTTTGAAATTCTCCATGTAGTCGGTAAATCCTTTATTTTAAATTTATTAGAGGCCCTTGAGATTAACAAAAATAAATATTCAGGTAATCTTCTTAACGACCAAATAGATATCAGTCACTCTCCTTTATTAAACGTTTTTACTTAGAAGATAGCTTAGGAATGTTTGTAGTGAATGAATTTCCAGGTAATTTCTTTCAATAACTTTGTTAACATTAGTAAATAGAAAAACTGTATTTATGCACTGTATATATTAAGACATTTTTATATTATATCTTCATTCGTTTTGACAATGCTACTGTGTTAGTGAAACGCGTTAACAAGTTTAAATTGAACATTAGTTCAAATAAATGAAGATTTAAACAAATTATATTTATTTCATCGTTCAAATATCCCAAGGCAAAATTATAGGTTTTTTAATTATCTACAAATTTTCTACACAACATTTTTTGATCAGAAATTAAACTTATCACAAAAAAACGTTTTAAACACCTTTTATACGAAAGAATCTAAAAATACAAAAATGTACCATTTAATAAAATAGGAGATTGATTTTAAGGAGGAGGCAGTTATAACGAGTACATATGAGCAAAGATATGTCCTCATTTTTATTATTTTTGACGTATTTTTCCATTTTTATAAAATTGGCAACTTCAGATTTATTACACAGGGTGGATTGTTTTCATTTTTTTTAATTTTCATACATACATATAGTTTTTTCGTTTTTTATCTTTTTCCAATTGGATGCAGATTTGTACTTGTTACTTCACTGTATTTTTAAAATGAAAATTGTCTCGGCAGGTAGTGTGAATACAGTATTATATCATCAATATTTACAACGGCCAACAAATTCATCGTAAACTACCGGTTTCCAGCTTGTAAGATGCCAGCATATAGCATATACATAACCTCAAAGGTGTTTTTTTAAACGTTTGTGTATACGTTATATATGTTAAATTACCGCAACAAACGATTATAATATATTCACCAGTGTTGTGGAGATGTCGTGAAATATTGGTTACACGAGAAATTTCAAAGTTGCGGTTATACGGGTGTGGAACGATTAGTAATAATATCGATACTGATCAGATCCTCTGGTTTTTAGAATCTAAACACTATAGTTTTCGCAAACTTGTCGCGAGTTATACAAAACTAGTCTTCTTACATTTGTTGCAAATTTCCGAGATTTTTTAACTATTCACATTATTATCACATCAATTTTAAGGTTGGAATATAAAAACAAATTTAAACCTACAAAAAAAGAAAAAACAAAACTTTTACTTCTTGCAATCACTACAAATGATGTTCTTGCTACTTATATAAAAAGGCGCATTGAAAACAGAAGGAATAGATCTTGTTGGAACAAACCATGATTAAATAATAATTAAAATTACAAACGAATTTAAAGATTGTAATGACTTGAAAATCTTTAAAAACTACCTGAGAATGGATGAGTCTACATTCGATAAGTTGTTAGAAAAAATTCAGCATTGAATAAAGAAAACTGATATTCGGCCATTATACAGAACGACCAACACAATAATTATGTTGTCAAAATCTAAAATCACTAAAAATACGTAAGTTGCGCGTAAATAACCTTGAAAATTAGAAACATTTCTATGTTTTTCAAGCCTGAAAGTTGCAGTGAAAACGGGCTTTGTACCATTATGTAAAATTTCATGGTTACATTATATTTAAATATGTATATTTAAGAAAATATTCAAGTGATGATACGTGCGGCCTCTGTATTTTATAACATATAAAACATAAAATGAATGTGGCGTGTCACTTTATGGTATTCAGGTAGTTATTATATATGTCAAGCTGAGTAACTGTGAAGGCATATTTTTCAGAAATATATTCAGGATTTTGAATTATTTGTCGCTGTGATTTGAATATTTTATAAAAATAAACAATTTTAATTCCTTTCCATTTTCTCTTCTGGAAAATTTTATTCAAAACACGTTTTTCAAATTATTATTTTTCAAATTTGATGATAGCTAACAATACTTTATACACAATGTAAAAGTTCCATGGCCAATTTAAAGGGAATTTAAGGAATAATTTATTATTTTTTGTCACGATTTGTTTGATTAATCATTATTCATAGTGCCAGGGCAATTTAAAAAGTGCCAGATGTGCTGTAGTGACTATCATCCCCGAATGGAACGAACTAATATATGAACTTAGTACATGTCGAGGTTAAAGTCACAAACGTTTGTTATAATAAAATAAAATACCAACACATGTTAGCTAGAAACATTTTGAATATTAATTATGAACATAATTTTAAACTTGATGAAGTATTTACTATAAAAGAGAAATATTACCTATATATATATATATATATATATATATATATATATATATATATATATATATATATATATATAGTTATATATATATATATATATATATATATATATATATATAGTTATATATATATATATATATATATATAGTTATGTATTTATTGAGAGCCCGATTTGGGAGCCAATTGACATATACTATTTGATGTAACTGTTTATATTGATGAATATATGATGAAATCTATTAATCCACTTGATTATTATTGGAATACTCAAATTAATTCTTTTGTTTGGTTTTAAAGGAAATATATAGTTAATTTAATGAAATTTTTTTTCATAGCACAGTTATATATATATATATATATATATATATATATATATATATATATATATATATAGGCCGGTTTAGAACGTCTTTCGACGTTGTCCGACGCCTTGCCTCCATCTTTTCCTGTCGTCCCAGTCCACTTCTTGCAGGTTTCTAGCACTCATGGCTTTAACCACGCCCTGTTGCCAAGTGGTTTTCGGTCTTCCTCTTTTCCGACGTTCTATCGGTTGCCAGTTCATTACTTGTTTAGGGAGGCTTGTTTCTGAAATACGTTGTATGAGCCCATACCATGTAAGGTGTTTTTTCTCTATGTCGTCTATAATGGTACCTTCAATCCCCATTATTTCTTTAATGGTGTCATTCCTGATTCTATATCTTCTTGAAATCCTGAGTGATCTTCTCATCGCATCCATTTCAATAGCTTCTAATCTTTTTTTATATTTTTCTGTTAGTCTCCAATTTTCAGATCCATACAATAGGCTCCTTTTCACTAAAGTTTCATATATATTGAATTTTCTGTTCTTTGTAATATTTTTATTCCACAGAATGCCATTGAGACAAGATATCGCTTTTTTCGCTGTTGTTATTCTACTTTCTATTTCTTTGTTATCTGTCCCAGTTGAGTCAAATGTCACTCCCAGATAGTTATAGACCTGACAGTGTGTTAGTGTTCGATCATTATTTAATGTTAGATCACTAGGTTCTCCACCGATACAAAGATATTTGGTCTTTTGAATGTTGACCCTTAGACCCCAGATTTCGTACTCTTCAATCAACTTGCGCATCATGTACTCCATATCTTCCTTATCATTTGATATAATTGCTTGATCATCGGCAAACTGCAATGTATAAAGTGTTGTGTTATCGAGTTCTATTCCCATTCCATGAATTTTCCTTTTCCATTGTTTTAAAGCTGCTGCCACATAGATTTTGAACAATGTTGGCGATATACAACATCCCTGTCTCAAACCTTTATTCACTGTAAATTCATCAGTGATATATTTTCCTATTTTTACTCTTGAGTTTGCTCCATTATAAAGATTTTGTAGAGCTGTAATAAGAGTGTGATTGATGTTGGTGTCTTTTAGAACTTCCCAGAGTTTCACCGTTGGTGTTGTGTCGTATGCTTTGTGTAAGTCTACAAATGTTATATGTATTTCTCTGTTAGTTGCCGTATTCTTTTCAATAATTTGTTTGAGACAAAATATATTATCGTTACATGTTCTTCCAGCACGAAATCCGCTTTGTTCTTCTTCTTCTTGATCTTTAATTTCATCCTCTATAAGATCTCTCAGTACTCGTCCATACAGTCTACTGACTGCATTTGTTACGGATATTCCTCTGTAATTTTCACATCGTTTTCTATCGCCTTTTTTATAGATTGGTGTTATATGTGCAGTTTTCCATTCTTCTGGAACGGGACGTCCATTAATGCACATTTTGAATATGTACGCTAGACCCCCGAACAATGTATCTGTTCCATTCTTCAGAAGTTCAGCGCACACACCCTCAGGGCCGCAAGTTTTCCATTTTTCATACCTTTTATTGCTTTTTTGATTATAGATATCCCCAGTGATTTCAACGTTTTCGCCTTGTATATCTATTTCTTCCGTAATTGATTCATTCAAATATTCTTGTCTGTCTTCAGTAAGTAATTCTTTATAGTAGTCTATCCATTTTTTTGTTTCTATTATCTGTATGTGTGATCTTTCCTTATGTGCTATTCGAACTGAATTTATGAATCTCCAAGCTTCTGTGTTTTTCCGTCCTCCAATGTAGGTATTGATATCGTGACATTTCTTATCCCAAAGTTCATTTTTTTCTTTCTGAAACAATTTTCTTGTTTCACATTTAATTATTTTGTAGTGTTCGAGATCATCTGGATTTTTTGTGTTTAACCATTTTAGGTATGTCTTTCTTTTGTTTTACTAAAACTTCTATATCTTCATTCCACCACAAATTATCACTTATATATTGCTTATGTGTTCCTAATGATTCTTTAGCCGCTTCGTGTATACTTGAGATGATGTTATTATAGGTTTCTTGAAATGTGAGGTCTTGAAAATTTGGTATCAGCTTATTGTCTAGTCTTTGTTGATATAATTGTATTGTACTGTCATGTATCAGGCTATCAAGATTATATTTTGTATGTGGCACTTCTTGTAAGTCAATCGTTTGGTTGTCTTTATTTTGTACTTTATATTTTAGCGAAAGGAATATTTTGGCTCGCACCAGAAAATGATCTGATCCACCACCAAAAGCTCCTCTTAGTACTCTGACATCATTTATCTGTATGCTTGATTTTTGTCTAAGGATGAAGTAATCTATTACTGATTTCAGATTACGTGTTGGTTGTGTCCAGGTGTATCTATGTATATCTTTATGATTGAAGAAGCCATTCGTGATTGTTAAGTTGTTGGTTTCAAATAATTCACATAGCACAGTTATACTGATCTTAATTGGAAAAATGATATCCAGGATATCACCAGAGGGCTAATAATATCTAAGCTTCCATATTTGTAATATCACATCTTCTTTTTTCTATTAACATATATTAAGTCAATCAAAAGTTAGGTCACTTCTTGGTCGTCTAGCCAAAAATAACTACTAAACATCAAGTAGGCATCAAATGAAATGTAACTTCTGTCATTATGACGATGATATTGATTTATCGAAACAATTTTCATTATATTGTGGAATTAGCTAGAAACATTGAGTTTCATTTAAAACACTAATATAGTTAATTTGTTTGCAGTTTTAATTTTGTTATTATTATTGTTTATCTATTTTATGGGCGCCAGAACTAGTATGGTTGGAAACTAATACCAATTCAATTTAATTTGGTGTTATTCATTTTTTAATTCTTCGTTAATAACTCAGGGATGTGTCCGGCATGAAGCACTCGTTAGTAACAGGAATCTGATAGGTAGAGATACTTGGAGAAAACAAAGAGTCAGACATTTAATGAATTATAGAAAAATTATTGTCCTTACCAATGTTCCTTATTATGGATTAAAAGAAATAATGTAGTTCTTATAATGATATATAATTCCTTGCACAATGAAATTGACTGTCTCGACCCTTACTTCGTGGAATATGCTCATATTAGTGTTTTTAAATGAAACTCAAGGTCTCTAGTTAATTCCACAATATAATACAAGTTATTGAAAATTCTAAAAAATTGACAATTGTTTCGATAAATCAATATCATCGTCAGAATGACAGAAGTTACATTTCATTTTATGCCTACCTGATGTTTAGTAGTTATTTTTGGCTAGACCAAGAAGTAACCTAACTTGTGATTGGCTTAATATATGTTTATAGAAAAAAGAAGAAGATGTGATATTACAAATATTGAAGCTTAGATATTATTAGCCCTATGGTGATATCCTGGATATCATTTTTCCAATTAAGATCCGTATAACTGTGCAATGATATAGAAAACCAGGAAAACTATATCTGCTGATCTTTACAATTATCACTTAAGAAGACAGTTTATTAGTGGAGAATTCCAGTTCTTCAAGGAAATCCAGTTCTTGTTTCTTTTCACATATATGCATTACTTCTAGTTCTGTGTTAGGTGTCAATGAATGATTGGTGTCAAGTAGATGTTTTGCGTAGTGGGATTTATCTGGTTGTTTTTATCTGTATGCATACAGATATCCAGGATATCACCATAGGGCTAATAATATCTAAGCTTCAATATTTGTAATATCACATCTTCTTCTTTTTTCTATAAACATATATTAAGCCAATCACAAGTTAGGTTACTTCTTGGTCTAGCCAAAAATAACTACTAAACATCAGGTAGGCATAAAATGAAATGTAACTTCTGTCATTCTGACGATGATATTGATTTCTCGAAACAATTGTCAATTTTTTAGAATTTTCAATAACTTGTATTATATTGAGGAATTAACTAGAGACCTTGAGTTTCATTTAAAAACACTAATCCTTGCACAATATTTAAATATAATTCTCATAACTAAAAGTTTGATTCTAACTTTTGTTATACGCAAAATTGAAATATAAACAATCATATTATGGTGATATCACACGCTACATGATCAATCCCAACTCTACAGTTTTGTTGAAATGTATGGTTCCGTCCGCGCTCTTATATGATTTGGAAAATGGACTTATGTATAAACAATGTAATGTATTCGATGAATTATTGTTGTTCAAATGATGAAAAATTGGTAATTGTTAAGTTTATTGAGATTCGAGATTTAGTCGAGATTGATTGCATCTAATAACTATATAAAATTCAAATTCAAATGATGTCATTATACCTAACCTAACATTTAAATAAAAATTAGTTTAATGTCCGTTTTCATGAAGATTTCAAATACATCAGGAGTAAAAAAGGTTCTTTGTTGGTTCTTTTCAGCTTACGAGATTAAATGGAAAATTATTCGTAGTAGAGATAGAACAGATTTTCTATCAAGGATTGAAACTCAAATATAGTGTGAAATTGTTTCTTTTTTAAACGTTTCTTTTCTCTCAGCAGAAAATGGTTATCAGCGGATTATTAAAGGTAAATTGTTAGCTTATCAAAGTTCTTGTAGATATAATCACTATTTTTCTTTTTCACACTAGTAAACTTTTCTTTGATTAACGATATTATAGCATTACATCTGCTGATACTTATGTTTACTTTATAAATTATTGAAATTCCACTTTTTTGCAATTCATTAGTTTTAAACTTTAGTAAATTAAAATGAAATACTTTCTCGTCATTATTCTTTCTCACCAGTGACGCTTCTTCCCAAGCCAACAAAATCAACAACTTTCAACTTTTTCATTGTTCCTTTTTTTTGTTGAAATAAATAAATGTTGTTTTTAATCAACCCTTTCCATTGTTACGTTCTTTTTGATATTTTTACCACGTTCTATGGTATTTCGACACCGCACTAATATCACTCCTTATCTACACTTAACCTAATTACAGTCTGTAGAAGAAGGTGCAATGCAAAATAAACCAGGATCAAATTATTTAACGGAGCTAGGTCGAAGTCAACATAACAAGGTGGAACTATCTTCTTATGTTCAACCTTCAACTTCGTTATCTGAACCAAGCTCTGATTCCAAATCGGCCCAGTAAAAACAAAATGGCGGCATGTCAAGGTTGAAAAAAATCATATTTCCTTTGTTTTTCATTTGACGTAAAAAAGTTATTGAGCTTTTTCATAGACCTTAACACGTTCTACAACTTTTGTACTTAACATTTTTCTTTAAATCGTACATTAAAACATTTATTTAAGAAAATTCACAAATTACCAGATTTTTGTTTTGTTTTTGATTTGATGCCAAAATGCTACTTTGGTTTTTTGTACATCTCAAAACATTCTATTACTTATTTTATTACTATTATGTCTAATTCAAAATAACCTGCCGCTAAAAAGAACAGTTCGAGTCCCAGATGTCGACAGAGGTCGCACCGATAGAAGAAATACTTTGTTACAAGATGTTTGTAATGATAACGAAGGATTAGAAATTATTTTTTTATAAGAGTTATTATTTTCAATTAGATCTAATGATAATCTTGTATATTCTTCTTTAAATAATATTTCAGAAGTATTACGTTTATCAGACATTGTTACTACTATTTCGAGATGTTCTTTTAAACATTTTTTTGTTTTAAATAATAAGTAACGATAGAAAGATGTTTATGTTTTCTCTAATGTTGAATGAACATAATTAGTAATTGCATTAGCTATTCTTGTTGTAGTGATAGAACGAGTGTTAGTATCTTTAATAGCATTAGGTGTATTTTCAACATCTGCTAAAAATGATTTTACTGGAATGTCAAAAACTAAATGAGGTTCTATTGAAAATTTTGGTCCAAATGATAGAAATTTATTAATATCATCAGGTATGACTACATTGGTAAGAATTTTTATCCAATTAGGTTGACATTCATTGATCATATTATTTTCTATGACTAAATTAATTGAAAATTAATTCTGAACTTCAATTAATAATAGTTGATGTTGATTTAGTTATATCAATCTCAAGATTATCAATAATTGAATAAGAATTATTAATTTCTATATTTAAAAGTTTAAAACCTAACCTACTATTATATTGTTCGTTTTTGTTTGTATTAATTTATTGATTTAAAAGTAATTTATTTATGGGTTTGATTGTATTTTTAATGTGGTTAGGTGTAATACCTATTCTTCGACATTTTAAAATGAAAATTCTTCAATTAATTCATTTTTTGTTCTTGTCCAATTTTTAAAGTTTTGTACAATAATTTCTTCATATCTTCGTCTGGACAACAACGCATTGTTTACGCTTCTCTATTCAGATGACCAAATAGTTACTAGCCGAAGACATGGTGACCTTAGCTACATGGTAAGAAAGCTGCAGGAATATCATCAACATGCTGGTTTAAATATTAATATGACGAAATCAGAGTACACGAAGAATAAATAGATAATTCATTTTCTAAACATTGATTCTATTATTTCAATTAGCACAATAATCAAAACTATCGAAAGTTAAAGAAGTAGTGTTTATTTTTTCGTGCCGAAATTTAATTTCTGTCGGAAATCGTATTGCCGATACTAATCAATGGCGATTTAAGACCTAAAAATAGTATAAATATTTTTGAAATATTGATAGGTTCATTAAATGTTATTAATGAGATTTTCACACTTCAGTTGGTTCGTATTGAAAGGTTTTTCTCGGTAATGACGTGTTTGTTTTTCTATCAATTAATAGAATATAAAATTTACAAGGTTTTAAACAAAAAAAAATTTGATCAAGGTTAGAAATTATTATTGCGGTCTGTTTTTTTTTGCATTTTAATTCATTATTACTAATTACGTATAAATTCAGTTTCCTGGATATAACTATATTTACAATCAAATTGCGTTTTATGTAACTTTTAAATGCCAACTACCGGCGAATTGTAAAAAAGGCCGGTACATTTTAAATAAGGGTACTGTAGACACGGGGCAGGTTCTTTAGACACAACAGTATGTAAATTGTTAGGATGATAAGAAAAGAAGGGGAGTTTACCATTATTCAAGTGTACAACAAAATAGTACCTAATGATGTAAAATTCTTTGTCGATGACTGGATTATAAAATTATATTCATTGATTAATAAATTAGCAACTTCTCATATTGTCTCCATTGTTTAAAAATACATCTATAATTCAAACGTATTCCCATCTATTACAGTGGATAATGATCTCAAGATTTTTTTTTGGCATATTTATAACCTACCACATCGTATTTCGTGACACAAACTACTTAATGTTACCGGATTTTTCGACCTCTCAGTATTTAAAAAAATAGTTGATGGTATTTAACCACGAAAGATTCTCGGAAACATCACCGTAAAGAAGTTATAAATTTCGAAGTACAGAGTGGGGAACAGAAAACTCGCTTACTTTGAAATTCAATAAAAGAAATCTAGATTGTGAAAATAAGTTATTCTGGGCAAAATTCGAAGGTTTTTACTTGTTTCCGCTTTAACAAAATCAAGAATCTGCTCTTCCTGGACGATGATGAGCGTAGGATGACGTGCTCCTTTATTCAATTGGGGATTTTTACTACCTGTTTCTAGTAATTTTTGGTTAACCCAACGTATTGTTTTAGGACGAGACGCCTAATACACTCTTTATACTTACTGCAATAACATGTTTTTAGCTTTAGGATGATTTGAGGACCAAAAAATACATACACAAACTACATAATAGGATCTCAGGGGCTTCATAACCTGGTAACCTGTATAATAGGATCTAAAATGTTCAGTATGTGTAGCTGAAACCTAGATTCTAGTTTTAAGACGGGTTTGTATAGTTTCAACATATGTTTTTCTTCGTTATAACAAAATAAGTCTAAGATAACGATAATATCTAATACCTTGCCATTGCAAGAAATTAATGAAACGTCAGAAATGGGGCCCAAGGATAAGAGAAGCAACCACAAGTAATCTTCCAACATGACGCTGAAACTCATTTCACATGTTTGATATGTGAGAAGTGAGAGCAGAAGTTGAATGGAAAGTCAATCAATTTTACCTACCGCAAAGTAAAACATTTTTATACAGGAAGTGATATATTTTTCCAAAAAATTAAAACGAGGACGTATACATTGTCCTACATAAAAAACATGTTTTAGAGTAATTTTAATTTTTTTTAATCCTATTGAAATAAGTCATTAAGTAATTTTTGAAATCTTTTTATGAAAAAACGATTTTGTTTCCATTTATACGATCAAATTTATGGATTTTGGTTATTTAATTATTGCAATAAGTTCTGAAAAATCAAACTGGGTACTAAAGTTACAATAAAACCACGAAATTTACAACACGTTCTGAGGAAAAATGCGCAAGACTAAAGCAGTATACATCAGAAAATACAAATATTATTTTAAAGTTCCCTACTCTCGATAAATTAAAGCATATGTTAACGCTGACTCGATTCCTGTTCTGTTTTTATTTTACCACCCAGTATATAAAGTGTATATAGTTGATTGTTTCGTTATTGCGAGTAATTCGAGTCATTAAATTAACAACCATAAATTCAGTAGCTTTTATTGTTTCTTTTTTACAATGACATTTCAACAATTAAATTTTTTGCCAGTAATTAAGTTCCTTATTGCAAAAGTGTAAGTAGTCTGACTTAACTTTCTAAGCTGTTGTTTATGTTTAGTAATAATTACTGCGTTATTTTATCTAATAATTTTAATAAACGAATAACCAGTTGAAAACATAAAATAGTTATTTGTAAAACAAGTGTCCAATGACTCGTTTTGTAGTACGAGTACTACAGAAAGTCAATGTGACACAAGTTTTACACAATATTATTTATAATTCGCATTTATTTAATTCTTTAAATAAAATAGAATTACATAATCCCTGATTTTAAACTGGGAGGAGTGGTTTGAATTTAAGTTGGCAATTCTGTAGATTACTGATTGGTCAGATCATGATGGGTTTATTCAGCAATTTTGACGTATTATATAATTGTGTAAATTGTAAACAAACAGAGGATGATTAATTGTTTAAAAAAGAGCTTCTTCGTATATGCTTGCGTTATATTTATATTATATAATGAACAGAATTATATCTATAATACATCTTCACATAGATATCTGGTAATTTATCCCAAAAATCGAACGTTATGTATATATTGATCCTATACAATATAAAAATAATTGACAAATCATTGATGAATAAACGTTAGCATACTTTATTTATTAATATTTTTAATATATACTTCATTCAAATTTGCATTTAAGACCATTTAATATAATAATTTGCTAGTTAGAACAACAATGTGTGATTTTGACAGTTTTGACAATTTGTGGTCACCAATCTGGACACGAAAACCTGATCCCCAAAAGGAAGCCTAGATAATTCGATTCTGAAAATATGAAATCTCAAATCATTGTATTTTTTGAGATTTGTTGTGCGCAAATTTTTGCAAACGAACATCTTTTTACTTTAGTTCAACCGCTCCACCGTCTTGATGCATGGCGCTGTATAGAACAGTGACAGAAGACGACGGTCAATTCATAGACAAATAATATTATAACTTTCTCTATGGGTCAAATGCTGTTGTCATATGTTTTGTGTTCATAAAAATATCCGAGATTTATAGTTTAGTGTGTATTGTATTTGTAACTGATTATAATTAAGTAATTTTCATGCTAAATAAATAAATTTGTGCTTCGTAAATGCTATTTATATTTACTCCACAAGATTGTGTTTAGTGCTTCCTTGCAACAAAAATGCACTTTTTGCACCTATTACACAAATAACTACTTTTTAATGTTATTCTTATTTATTGTTGGTAAATACATCAAAGTGATTAAATATATTATGTGAGAATGATTTTGAGTTTTTGTTCTTTGGAATAAATATATCATGTTTATACCTGATAACAGTAATTGTTATTCCGCTTAAGTTGAATTTGATTGTTGTGTTTTTCTAGACAAATTTTGTTCTTCATGAGGTCAATTATTTCGCTTATTGTATTTGTTTGTAAATTCAGTTTTGATGCAGAGTGGAGACATTTTATTTCAAGTAGTGCATCATCACCTACAAGCCCTAACATATTTTATCAATAAATGTATATCATTTAATATGCAAAAAGAATTTATAGCACATGGTAATTAGTTGTTATGTCAAATATATTTACCATCAGGAGAAGCACCTAGAAAACCGTGTTGAACATCTACCCACAATCCTCAATCAATCACCACAACATTTTGTACTTGTTCAAAAATGCTCTTAGCCACTTTTTCCTTAAGAGTTCCATACTCCATTACCTCCGTCATACACGTTTTAACAAGTTTTAACAAGAGAATGACAAGGTGTATTTGTTTTTCTATTAACAACCTGTCCAAAGATTTTATAAGAAATTAGGATGGTTATCCACTTTTTAGCTTGCCTTAGCCTATGCACCATAGATAATAGTAATTGTTGAATAAAATTAATGAATGAAGTAGGTAACATTACATTTTAAAAATCTTTGAACCATAAATATTTTAAAACTTTGTCTAGCTAATAGTCAAAATTTCCTTGCAAATTGTTTGATTATATAAGCATTTCAAAAAATCAAAGAAAATAAGAAACCAAATTATTATTAAAGGATGACTTAGTAATAGTCTTAGTTGTTGATATTAAAAAAAAATTGTAAAACAAAGGACGACTAAAAAGTTAATTTCGTCTACTTGTTGCACTTCGGGGGCTGTATCGAGTTATACAGATAGGTTTTCTTTTCTAAAAACCATTTTTTTGTGTTGTTCTTGCTGAAAAACGTAAAAACAACTCAAAAAAATACAAAATTCCAACTTTTTTTTGGATAAACCTATACTTTTCTCGCATATTAGATGGGTTGGATGGAAAAGTAAATATACCAATAATGTATCATACAAAAACAAAAACAAAATTTACCATTCAGGTGATCACACATATGTGTATCTGTCATGGAAAAAAGAGAATGAACCAACTATTTTTTTGTATAATGAAGGAAAAATGTTTCAGTTCCAATCTCCACAACACATATGATCAATCTTTGCAAACAAGGTTGAAGCAAACTTGTATATGTTGATTGTATGTTTGATTTTGTACTGTATACATCGATCTTCCCACAAAATATACATTATTATTTGTCATTACAGATCTTTCGCTTTAAATTTTTTATTAGTTGTTATAGTTTCTTTGTAAGTTTTTTAAACGTTTGCTATTTTAAATTTAAATTCTTAACTGTACCTTACTTTCCTCTTTCTATTAAATGTAAAGCATTGAATTACAAGTAAATATTTCTTTGTATAATAAATTTGGAAACTCTTTGTTTATATTATTTGTTTCTAGATAAAATTGAATATATTTACACATGTAGTTGAAAAAAGAGCCTACATGGCAAATAAAATTTGAAAGCAACCAACAGGAACTCTGAAACTGATACAAATATTATTAGATTGAGGCAAAGTTGTGACATGACGTTCTGTGTTTTCAGACTAAATGGCCTATTTTAAATCATGTAAATTTGCAACTTTTCCGCAGTTTAATTTTCTTAGCATGAAACAAACAAAAATTTATAATCATGAAAACATTTTATTATGTTAATATAAATGGTACATATTTTGAAAGGTAAAATGTTTTTAAAGTATGTATATTTTTCTTCCATTCTTAATTTTTAGCAATTCCCACAATGCTGTCACTTGGTATCCATATTATTAAATAACACATGTCTTTCATGCAATATGTAATGCACCTTGTATCAGGTTATAATAGTTATATTTTTCAATTATCATTATTATATATTCATCAAAATGAATTATGCAATTCTTGTCTTTTAAGAGCGGTTTTAATTTTTCTTCATTCAGATACTTCAAAGGTCACTTCACTTCAATTAAGCATTTTTCGCTTTCCACTAACAAACCCATATTATCATTAAAACAGGGTTTCAAGAGAATGTTGAAAGATGGTTTGATGATACTAGAACAAACCATCAGTATTATTTATCTCATATTTTCACATTAATCAAATAATCCAGTAAACATAACCTCAAACATAGCTTTTTAAAATTAAAACATACGGATTGCAGGATAATTTACATTATCATAACTATAATTTTTGATATCGGCTCGATACGATTACGTACTTTTTAACAATTTATTCCTTTCAAAAACATTTATGAAACTCTTAAATAATCAAAAATCTACACTCAAATGCAAATTATGTCAACAAATTTTGTTTGGAACCGTGTATATAATATTTTCTTATCTATGCACAGGTGTGCTGTGGTTTGGATGCAACATAAAAAACAGAGATAAGGTTTCTGTGCTCACAAGAAGTTGAATTATTTGAAATCAAAACATTCGAACAGAGATGCGTTTCTTTGAACCGTCAAGAGTGAAAAGACAGAGAGAGAAAATATGTTGAATAAGTAAAAGCCGATTCAGTACTACTATCGACATCTATCGTAAATATTTTGAACCAAATAATTAGTAAATTAGTAACTAGTATTGTCAGGGTAAGTGAATTTAAAACATAACATATTCTTCAAGGTTGACTTTTAACGTATATTCTAAAATCTCTATAACGAAGAATTAGTCGAAGTAATCTGAAACAAGGGTACTTATCTCGATAACATAAACAAACCAATATTGGGGCCGATGAGATTTTGTAAAAGTCACGTCCCCAAATTCTTAAACATTTCCGTGGTTGTTATAGCATTTTACGCTGTATATCACATAAGAAATAAAAACCAAATTGGTTATAACACCCCTTTTCATGGTTCCCGGTTTCTTGATGAGAAGGCATATCATTATTAAATCTAACAGAGTAGAGTTCAGTTTAATCAGAGAAAAGTGTGGTGATTGTAAAAGTTTAATAAGAACAAGCTTCAGTAAAATAGGTGAGTTTTTCACAGAGTAACCTTTTCCATAGATTGTAATAATTTTGATATATTGTTTTGATAAGCTATTATAACTTAAACTAATTCATATTTGACTTTTTATGTTGACTAATCTATATATTTATACATATATTTATATATAATAACTGTTTGACAATTTATGAACTTGATATCTGAGTTTACAAACAATACATTAATTTGAGGTACGTCGCGAGTTTGCCCTTCGTACTTCGCTAGTTGAAAGGAGTGGATACTTTGCGAGTTTGCCCCTAGTATCTTAGTGAAGGCCTATAACACTGTTTATCATGATAAATACTCCGGACTAGCAAATGTGCTCTTAGAGAGGTATTTCGCGAGTTTGCCCTTAATACCTATGACCTGAGAGACGTTTGAACTATCTTATGTATTATTTGTACATTTCTTTTAAATATGTTATTCTGGTTAGGTTCTGGTTTTAATAATGAACCATAAATATACGGGATTGATATATTAGACTTTTGTGACAGTTAATTTTATTGTTGTTGCTTAATTTTCCAAATCTCTTATGAACTGGTTACTCAGGATTTTGTTTCCTTTTCAGATGTGTCATCTCGAGAGAGCGCTTTTCCTGACAAACCTTTGTTTTACGTTTTAATAATTTATTTAATGGTTAGTTAATTTATAATGGTAATGATTTTATTTTTATTTGCGATTATTTTATTTTGTTTACTTTAGTATATTTTATTTTTATTATCCTCGGTCTAATTAATTTTACATACATACATACCTCGCTTATAGTATTGTGTAGGTTTATATACCTGTGAGGAGGCCCCTCTTAATGTATTGCTCAACACTATATTTCATGTTGTGGATTGAACCTACCTTTTTGTTACACCTTGTATAATCACAATATCTATATTATCTCGACATGCAACAAACTGCAAAAAATTCGATGTTACGTAATAAAGTATTATTTCCAGAAGATGAAACGCGTACGTTAATTACTAGTTTCATTCGGATTTTATTGTTGTTGTTTTCTCTCTTTCTCTTATACCCACTCTTCGACTGAACAACGTTTTGATAAATCTTCGAGATAATACGCCGAGTTAGTCGGTAATAAGATATGCTGCCATTTAAATTATCTCTTTCGATGTATATGTGTGTTTGTATAGATTCCTATAGTAACGAGACGTTCTTATTGAATAAATACGGGCGGACCGGTCCGCATAAACAATTTAATCATACAATACTTGACAGAAATATTTTTAGAAAAATAGTTAAATCATGAAGAAGATCGTCATTACTAACTATAAGAATTATAAATATACTTACGCCGCAAAATTAAAGCATAATATTAAATTATAATTTCAGCTGTAATAAATAAAGTCTTTTATTTTTTAAGATTGGTTTTTAAGTATCTGAAATACGAAACGTTGTTTTTTTATAAGGTTTATTTTAACTGTCGGCTTAATTTTTGAAATATTAAATAATTGTTATTATACCTTATTGGATTTTTTATTTAAATAATTTCTAATATGTAAATTACTTCTTGTTTATGTTACAGTTATAAGATATATCTGGATCCACCCTGTATGCAAGGTCCCCGAAGGAATCTCAAACGAGTGTTACTTGAGAGACAACAATAACGAAATAGGAATATAATGTAACCATAGTCTGGGTATCAAGTTAAAAGGAAGGACGACGCACCCACGACAAACCATTCGATAGAAAAGACGAAATTAGAGATTGTTCTACGTTTCAATATAGTTATTGAATATAATAGGATTTTATTATTTCTTATCCAGTTGACATTGCAATTGTAGGCCGAGCAACGGGGCAAAAAAACAGCCATTTTTTGACATAAATACTGCCTGAAAACCAACTGTGCGATTTTGTGTAAGACTGTTAGTAGATGAATTCTGCACACTTTCTACCTCCTGAATCATAATTTTTAATTGGTTATTAACAATTTAGATGAAAAATTCGCACTTTTTTTAGTTTTTTTCTTATAAAATGGAAACTATGCGAGCAATCTTAATGTAGTCGAAAGTGGAATTGTAGAGAATAAAATTGCGAAGAGAATGAGAGGTCGAACGATCCGATCCGATGATTAGAACCGGAGAAAATTCGGAAAAACCGGAAAATTTGACGTTTTTTTGAAAAATTCGCTATTAAAAAAGGAAACTTGGCATACAGATAGCTATTTATATGTTTTTTATGTGTGCAAAACCCTAATTCTGTCGGACGAATAGTTTTCGTACTGTATTACTATATATGCGCGCTTCCCCTCAGCCGCCGCTGGAGCTGCCGCTACCCCCACTACTCCAGCTTTTCCGCGCGCTCGACCATTTTAGCACACATTCAAGGCCGTGTTTCACCGACTTCGCTTCATTTTATTGAAAAACCAGAATAGACATTTTGTTGCTATGCCTGAGTAGTTTCAAATTCCGTTGTTGAAACTTTAATCAGACACTCACACGAGTATCCAGCCCTACGCGAAAAAAATGGCAAAAAAAATTACGATTGCGATTGTGCGAAAACTATTCGTCCGACAGAATTAGGGTTTTGCACACATAACAAACATATAAATAGCTACCTGTATGCCAAGTTTCATTTCTTAATATTGAAAAATGGCGGAGTTGCGAATTTTTCAAAAAAACGTCAAATTTTCCGGTTTTTTCCGAATTTTCTCCGGTTCTAATTATCTCATCGGATCGTTCCACCTCTCATCCTAACTGAACAGTACCTTAAGAAGTTACTTCTGATTTTTAAAATTTTATGTGTAATAGAAGTGGTGCTAGAAGTCAAAATAGAAATTTTAAAATAGAAATCTAATATATTATTGTAGTTAAGACTCCTGTTGTGCTGCTATTTTCATTAAAGTTTACTTTATGTGAATGAATTTTAATTCACCCGGTATATTTAATAAATTATTTAGGTTCAATAATGCCACACAGTGCATTTACCTTTATCTCTCCTTTAATTATTAATTTTTTTAATGAGCACTCAGCTTCTCAGGATCTTGGGTTCATAAGGTTAAATATTCATATGATTTTTTTAATTATAAGCGCCAAATCTTAATATTGAATTTTGATAAAAAAAATTAGTGAACTGAAATATTTGTATTCAATAAATTTTTACAAAACGGTCCTGTGTATCTTATTCGAGACCCCTCTCCAATTACGATCCGTCTCGTCAAAGATGCCAACTGATAAATCAAACACAGTCTACAGACAATATCATAGACAAATTTCTCTATGGACAATATAATTTATTATTTCCAAATAGAAAGACTTGTTAATTTATATAAGAAAATACATTAGTACATTATTCTTTTTTTATCATCAATTGAAAAAATGAACTTATCTACAATGATCTTTCATACGATACGCATTCACACAAATGAAATTATATTAAATACATGCAAGTATGCAACTTGTTATACGTTATATACAATAGAAAACAACTTGATATTAACAAAAAAATTCTCGTTAGAAAATGGAGGAATGTCAGAAACACACGTTGTTCTTACAGTTTCAATATCTAATGTTCAATACACACACGGTAAGTTTTATTTAAAATGAAACAGTTTTTAAATACATTTTATCATCCGCTGATTATCAATAGATTTGTCAATTTATTCTACTCTCTTTCTTCTTTGTAGGCTGCTTCGAAAACTTGATTCAAGGATCCATTCGAATCAATTTAATTTCCAGGCATAGATTCTCTTCAAAGATCGTGAAAATTATTATTCCCACGATACGGGATATATAGACTTTCAGGATAGTGAAAACCGATATTCTGACCATAGGATATTCCCTCTTTTCAGGAATGCTTTTTGGAGGTTAGTATCACTGCTTTTATCTTATTTTACTTTTATTTTAACAATTCCCAATAACTTTATCTAAAGAACAATGTACTTCTCTTCTGTGATTTTTCAATACTACTGGTTCACACTTTCTTTTTTCTCTAATCAACAACTTTTTTCTAAACAAAAACCTCATTTTTATATTAGTCCTCTGTTTATTGAAATCATATAAATATTTGTAACCAATCAAAATAACTCATAGTTGTTCATTCAATACATTTCATTATATTCGTCACAATATTTACTTTTTAATTATAAAACATACTTTTTTACAATTCTAAACAAACAATATATATATATATATATATCTTTTGCATTTTATTAATTATTAAATTTTTTCAATTGTCATCGACCTTTCTTGAACTTGCTCTACCCCAGCTGACATATACTTTAACAGATGTCAAAGATTTTATAACCCTAATGTTTTTATTTGGAATTTCAACTTTTGGGTATATTACAAGAAACATTTCTAGGGCTTCTAAATAGTTTGATGGTATCTAATAGGAATTTAAGATAATGCATAAACATTTAACGATTTCTTTTGAAGAGTGGATTCATTCATTTTATAACAGGTGGTGTTTTTTTAAATTTTGCTCTTAAATAGTTTGAATTCTTATTATATCGGTGTCATGTATATATGTACAAGGTACATTATAAAGTTTAAATGAATTTCTTTAGTTTGATTTTGTTTAATTTTGACTCTCGAATAGTTTTTCTTTCAATAATCTTATAGTCATTAATATCTTAAGTATTTTTCCATATTAATATACTCTAAAACCACAGCTACGGCTGATTTTCTTCAAAAAGCGGTTGATTTAGTAAACATAGCCATGCTGGAAATGTTCCCCTAAAAATCATTTTTATACCAAAACTTGTGGCATATAATGTTATTTGAAAAACTAGAAAACTGCAAGTAGAAATTGAATATGGAAAAACAAACTAAATATTCCTAATCCTGTACTGTTGTTTTATTTTTAATTTGAAGACGCATCTGGCGGGCTAACCTTGAACTTGTTTGTTACATAAGAAAAATTAAAGTGATCATCAAATTACAAGGGAACTTCCAAAAGTAATTATCGGTTCCCACAAGTATAATGCCTAATTGTCTAGTACTATCTTCCTTTCTTCAATTATATCTCAGCCAGTCATTGGGTTTATAAAAGAAGAGAGATTGATAGATGTTCGATTAGGCGAATGTGAAATATTGAATTTTTTATGGAAATGGTGGCAACATATTGGGATTTTATTGTTTGGATTTATTAAGAATGGTAAATGATAACTAGATTTTTATTTAGGCCAACTTGAATATGTGAATTTTTTATGAAAATGGCTACAAAATATTGTTATTTTATTGTGTTTCGCTCGGCACGCAATGTTTGTAAAAATTGTTAAATGTGCGGGTCCAATTATTCATATTATCGATATAAGAAGGTTAAATTGATATTGGAGAGTATAGATTTTTGTTTAAGCGAATGTGGAAATGTGAATTTTTGATGGAAATAGCAATAAAATATTATAGTTTTTCCCCATTACGCATTAGCAAATATACCGAGCAAATTACCAAAAAAGCTGACCAAGCCTCTCAATTGGTTCAGGAGATGAAAGATCTGATAATTTTAATGCAACAAGTGGTTAATAAATTCTTAATGACATGTATTCATTATTCAAAATCAAGAATTTTCTCGTTTTGGTCGCTTATCTTGAAATTCTTCAGACTTTCGTTACATAATTTACAACAATTGTTGTGTCACTGACCAAAGCCGATCTCATTATTTTCTCCTTCCCTCTAGGTTTTGTTTTATTACATTTACACCTGTGTCAGTGTTATATACCGAGAATAAATACCTCACCTTGAATTTTAACATGTTACAAGTTGTAGAAAGTAAATAAATATATACATATAGAAAACAATTATAGGTAATAGTCCAAGAGGAATCGGCGCATAAAAAAGGTCCTATGACTTTTCACGATAAAGTTAATATTTTTAGAGATATGAATTTTTAAAGCATAAGCAGTTTTAAATTAGCATTAATAATAATACTAATAATTATAATAATTTCTTTTAGTTCAGAATAGAAGTATATGACTTGTCCTTGCACGTTGATAAGCGAACGCGCGATGTTCATACAAAATAACATGTTTTGACATGTTCGCACACAGACAAGTTGAATCATGCACGAAATGAAACGTATAAAAGCAACAGCTCTACGAATTTTTTGTTAGTTAGTTGTATGTGCTTGGCCGCGATATATAGTCGTGAATCATAAGCTCTGCCGTAGTAAATAATCGTGAGTGGTGTGTCATTTTATAAACATTACTATCTATAAATCTATTGAGAATTTAATTTTTGTATGAAAATGGCTAAATCTACTTCTAAATTAAAAAAAAGAAATGCCGGCAATACAGTATTGAATATTTAAAATATGGATTTGAGGAATCTTCTACAAACAAATCATTACCTATGTGTTTAATTTGCCGAAAAGTTTTTTCAAATGAAGCTATGAAACCTTCTAGGCTACAAGACCATTTACATAAAATGCATCCTGATAAGAAGAACAAATATATATTCTATTTTCAAGAACTCGAAAAAAAATATTTAAAACAGCCAACTATATCAAACCTTTTTGCATCGTCTTCTAAACGAGAAGGGCTACGAGCCTCATATAACGTTTCATTGTTAATCGCAAAGTCAGGAAAACCACACACCATTGGCGAGGAATTAATTTTGCCGGCAGGCGAAGAGATATTAAAAACTGTTCTCCATCATAAGACACCATTTGATATCATTAAAAAAAATCCTCTCAGTAATAATTCAGTGCAAAGAAGAATAGATGAAATGGCAAATGACGTTGAAATATCATTATGCGATTACCTAAAGACTTGCAAATTTTCCATTCAACTCGATGAATCAACTCTACCAAGTAACGAAGCTCTACTATCATACGTACGATTTATAAAAGAAGAAAAAATTCATCAAGAGTTATTATTTGCTAAGAATTTGGAATCTGATACAAAGGGACATTCTATATTTAATATCATGCAATAATTTTTTCAAGAGAAAGAAATTCCTATTAGTAATATTTTCTTCTGCTACTGATGGTGCTCCAGCAATGACCGGGCGTCATAAGGGTTTTATAGCACATTTGAGCAAAGCAGTGCCAAATATACTCGCTGTACATTGTATTATTCACCGTCAGCATTTGGTTGCAAAAAAATTAAATGAACGTCTGCATGCGTCCCCCAATAACGTTATTAAAGCAATCGATATCATTAGAAGGAATTCATTGAATGACTGTTTGTTTCATAAGCTTTGCAATGAAAATGATGAAGACTACAATCGCTTGCCGCTGCACACAGAAGTACGTTGGCTCTCTAAAGGTGTTTGTCTGAATCGTTTTTTCAATCTATTTGACTCAGTGTTGGAATTTCTTGAAGAAAACGAACAATTGCGCGAAAACCTGATTACGTCAAAAAATTACATCGCTTATTTGACGGACCTCTTTAAAGTATTTAATCAAGTTAATCTACAATTGCAAGGTGATGATTTGAATTTAATTAAAACTAAAAACGTCATAGCTGCTTTTGCAGGAAAACTTCTTATATTCAAAAGAAATCTTGGAGGAGGTGAGTACAACCATTTTCCCACATTATCAACAGTGTCTGCAAAACCGGAAGATTTACTCACTTACTGCCACCACTTGGAAGTTCTTCATGTTGATTTTACAGAGCGTTTCCAAGATATTTTAAACATGGAAATACCAAGTTGGGTTATAGATCCTTTCGCAAACACAGATACTGAAGGCTCATCAAATTTGGAAGAGGAGCTATTAGAACTCACAACTAAGGAAGAACTGAAAGTAAAATTCAAACGTGGATATCAAGAGTTCTGGCGTCAAAAACCAATACCAGTTCTCTATCCTGGATTGTGGAGAATAGTACAGAAGTTGTTAATTGCATTTCCTTCGTCCTATATGGCTGAGCGTGCATTCAGTGCAGTAACTGATTTGCTGTCAAAGAAGAGGAACAGACTACACATCACTGAACGTGGCGATCTGCGATTGATGTTAACGAAATTGGAACCCGATATTAACAAACTGGTAACACTCCACCAGCCTCAACCGTCTCATTGATTTTTTCTTTATTATTAATTTTGTATTTCTTATTGTATTGCATTTCTTATTTCTATTGTGATTGTATTTCTTATTGATTCTGTGTTTATATTTAAAAGTTTAATAAACAATTTTATTGTCCATTTGGTAGTCGTTTAATAAATTTCTACTTCATCATTCCTCTAAAATATAATTTAGACATTAACTGAAATTAAAGCTAAATACAGATCAATTGGGACGGTACAGATGATATTCAAATAAAATTAACTACTTTGGACTAACCAGCGACTGGGGGGGGGAGGGGGATGGTGAAATTTTTGTTCTCTTCTATAGGGGGCGGTGGTCCAGAAAAGGTTGGGAACCACTATACCGATGTGATCTTTTCGAAGGACGGCCTATTGAAGTATAATTAGAGGTTAAACGAGTTACCTGTAAGGAAGTTCAACCCTCATGTATACGAAACAGGCTGTCCGAGAAAATATCACATCCCGCCCGGCCCTTACAAATCCCATGAAGGCGACAAAAATACTCCCGAAGAACAAGAATGACTAACAACGGATTATAAGGACGGGTCCAAATTTCTTATCAATGTAAACACTACGCCGTTAGATCGTTCATAACGAAACTATACCGATATGATCTTTTCGAAGGACGGCCTATTTCGTATAATTGAGGGTTAAACTTCCTTACAGGTAAGTCGTTTAATCTCTAATTATTGAAGTCAGCTGAGTATACCAGAGAAAATTAATTATATATAAGAAACCAATGTTGTATTGTTTGTATTTTGATGTGAGCAGAGCGTTTTCCGTTTATTGACAAACCATCATCCTGTCCCAAATCGTCACAATCCGAAGAAACATTTAAAATAAATTAAAAAGTAGTGTGTAAAAGACAGTCACTAACTATTAAAATAATGAAATTAACCGTCTCGACCCTTACTTCGTGGAATCTACTCATATTAGTGTTTTAAATGAAACTCAATGCTAATTCCACAATATAATGAAAAATGTTGAAAATTCTAAAAAATTGACAATCGTTTCGATAAATCAATATCATCGTCAGAATGACAGAAGTTACATTTCATTTTATGCCTACCTGATGTTTAGTAGTTATATTTGGGTAGACTAAGAAGTGAACCTAACTTGTGATCACAATATGAGCAGATTCCACGAAGTAAGGGTCGAGACAGTTAATTTCATTAATATATGTTAATAGAAAAAAGAAGAAGATGTGATATTACAAATATTGAAGCTTAGATATTATTAGCCCTATGGCACAGTATACCTAACAAACAGTAGGGCATCTTCAAGGCGGTACCTTTGAAGTTTAAAAGTAACTGTCGGCCATGTTTTCTGGATAAATGTGACGTTTTCTTGTTCCTCTGTTCATCGTGCCCAGTAATGTCAGACGCTCAGACTGTCAATTAACTCGAATGTCGGTATTCCATTGGTTCGATTCAGACAGTGACAGTGACAGGAGAATGCACCACACTCTTTATTCTTGATTAGTTTAAATATTTTATCCTCCGAACATGGCGTCTAGTCTGCGCAGTCAAATCTGCGCGACTTTTGCCGCCTGCCCAAGATTCACTACTGTTTGTATTTGTATACTGTGCCTATGGTGATATCCTGGATATCATTTTTCCAATTAAGATCAGTATAACTGTGCAATGATATAGAAAACCAGGAAAACTATATCTGCTGATCTTAACAATTATCACTTAAGAAGACAGTTTAAAAGTGGAGAACTCCCTAGATTTATCTGTTCATTGACGACTTCATATTGTGGATTTCTTAACTGTCTTCTAATTTCCAACTCTTCAAGGAAATCCAGTTCTTGTTTCTTGTCACAAATATGTAGTATTTCTAGTTCTGTGTTAGGTGTCAATGAATGGTTGGTGCCAAGTAGATGTTTTGCGTAATGGGATTTATCTGGTTGTTTTAATCTGTATGCTCGTAAGTGTTCACTGTATCGGATTTCAAAATTTCTAAGGATTTGACCCAAATAGACAGCATTACATTCTGGACATGTGAGTTTATATATACCTAATTCCTTTAATGTTGGTATTTTTGTTCTAGCATATAACAATGTTGTACTTACGTTACATTCTGTTCTAAAAGAAATTGTTGTATTCGTTGCTAAAGATATTATCTTTAAAATATTATTAGAAATATTTCCTGCATATGTGATAGTTTTATAAGTTTTTATTTCTTCAGTTTGTTTAGGAAATATTAGTTGTAATGCCACTTTTTCCTCTTTTTTATTAATTAGCTTATTTATCTTATTTAATAGATAACCGTTGGAAATTACTATTTGTCTAATTGTATTAATATCTCTATCAAAATTACATTTATTCATAGGAACTGAAAATGCTCTGTGTCATTGAATTATATGCCGCTAGTTTATGTGACATGGGGTGACTGGAACTATATGGAATTGTTACATCAGTGTGTGTTGGTTTTCTGTAAATTGAATAATCAAGTACATTATTAACTCTTTGAATTTTCAAATCAAGAAAATTGATTGAATCATTTTCTTCAACTTCTAATGTAAATTTAATCTTTGGGTGTAAATTATTAATGTGGTTGAAAAATATATCTAATTGTCGTTCACTACCTATAAAACAAGCTAATATGTCATTTACATATCTATACTAAAATAAAACATTTTTTGAAATATTACTTTCAAAGATTTATCTTTCTAAACTGTCAATAAAAATGTTTGCCAAAATAGGTGATATAGGGCTTCCCATTGGTAAACCATCATTTTGAATATATATGTTATTGTCAAAAGTGAAATAATTCTGATTAATACATACATCAAATAAATTAACTATATCTGATATTATTCCTGGATTAATATTTTTATCGTCTAGTAATTTTCTTACAAGTATTAGACATTCTTTAGGAGGAATTTTAGTGAACATATTGGAAACGTGAAATGAAATAAGCTTGGAATTATTTTGTAATTTGAATGCTTTTAATTCTAATTGAGTACTGAGATGTATATCCGTAACTATTAAGTATATTGTTAAGCCTCTTTGCCAATATATTATTAGGAGCATTAACATAAGAAACTACAGGTCTAATTGGTTTCGTTATTTTATGTAATTTAACGGTTCCATATAATTGTGAACAATGAGGATTCTTATTTATCATGGACCTCTTTTCGTAATCACTTAAAAGATAATTTGAATTATTAACAATATCCCTTACATTATTAGAAAACTTCTTTGTTGGGTCTGCTCTATTAAACTGTCTTCTCAAGTGATAATTGTAAAGATCAGCAGATATAGTTTTCCTGGTTTTCTATATCATTGCACAGTTATACTGATCTTAATTGGACAAATGATATCCAGGATATCACTATAGGACTAATAATATCTAAGCTTCAATATTTGTAATATCACATCTTCTTTTTTTTCTATTAACATATATTAAGTCAATCACTTCTTGGTATAGTCAAAAATAACTACTAAACATCAGGTAGGCATCAAATGAAATGTATCTTCTGTCATTCTGACGATGATATTCAGTTATCGAAACAATTGTCAATTTTTTAGAGTTTTCAACATTTTTCATTATATTGTGGAATTAGCTAGAAACATTGAGTTTCATTTAAAAAACACTAATATTACAATAATAATAAAAACAACTGATAGTACTCCCTGAAATAGGGGATAAAATTTAACTTCTTGTTTATCGACTGCATTTGTAAAAATTAATTTTAAATAGTAGAAAATGTAGAAAACAATTGTAAAAATTAGTTTATTAATGAATAAGCTCAAAAAGTAACTTTAGTATAATATTGTTTTGTCTATTAGCGTAAATACTGCTGTAATTTTTAAAATATAAATGAATTAATTTTGAGTGTTTTATGGCGTGTTTTATAACTCATAAAACACTAGTTTTATAGACGGGCGTAAAACAGATGAATTATGACCTTATAATTATTGTAGATTAAACCCTTGATTGTTAAAAATGATTAAAGATATTGTTTCTCACATACAAAAATACTGTTTAATAAATAAAATGTGTTGAATACTTACTAAAATTATTGTAGTATATTCTTACCTGAAACAAAAGAAAATTTTAGAAAACGTCTATTTTATCTTCGAAGGATATTTTTTAATTTCCGGTGGTGATATCGAACAATAGCTATTTGTATAACAAGGGAGGAAAGTGCCACTTTTCCTCCCGAGGATGAAGTAATAATTCGAGGGAGGAAAAGGCACTTTACACCCATTGTGATGATGCCAAAAAGACATTATTAGATTTTAGTAGACACTATTTAAGAAAAGACATTATTAGATTTTAGTAGACATTAATTTCAAATATTGCTAGCGGCCAGTGAACTGGAAGGCCATTGGCAACATGCAGCGAAATAGATAACAAACACGTCCGTTTTATAAATATTGTGTTGACACGGCCGACAAGATCGAGAAACCGATCATTGACTGTGTTAGTTTAATAATTTCCTATATATAGAAAGTTAATTTCTTTTGAAGATGATTCAGTATTATTATTGTTGTTAATAGTACAAACGTATGTATTCTATGGTCAGTAATTTATATATGTAGTTTATAAATATATGTTATCCCAGTAAGTTTTTAAAACGATGTTATTTTTTAACCCTAAAGAAAGGTTCACGAGGTAAGTGTTTCCCGAAGACGTATGGTTCGATGGTTCAAAAAGTACATACGAGGGGCACTTGCTAAGTAACCACCACACCATGTTATACACATGCTTTTTCCGCCTCCCTCAAATAAGACGTTTTCAATAATTTATTTATGAAGCTAACAAACAAAATTAATAAATACTACTTAGGATGGAGTTTTACGAAACTTGGCTGGGCATCGAGGAGGGACTTCCAAAATGCTAAGCTAGGCATCGGGGGTGCACGTTTTTATTTTTACTTCAAATCCCTTGGGATTTTAACTGTCCCTTTATATCCGTTGGCTCTAACATAGTTTCTAACATGTGAGACTAAAGTGAGCACTTTAGTCTCGGAATGCAACAACTTGCACAATGCAACAATTTGCAAAAATTATTTCATTGATAACGTACTATGACGTGACTTTTACTTTTCCTCCCTAGGGAGGAAAATTTTCCTCCCTAGGGAGGAAAAGTACGACAAAGTACAATGATGTCAGGAAATGTATGCTTTGGATAGAGGTAGGCGGAAAAAAACTTTTTTATGCCGTTTTAGAACAAGCAATCATTCGGGAACATAGCGTTTATGTTTTTCAGTGTACACATCGCCTACTGTATGTAGGTATATTGGGTGTTTCTAATGAAACAATGTGGGATGATTTAATGGATGTTTTCATGAATGAATGTCAGTTGAAAAAGAGTAGTAGAATTTACTACGTGACATACTGTCGCTGGCAAGTTTTGAAAGTTTCAACATAGTGTTCATTTTAAAAATAGCAAAGGTATTCGTTATTTGACATTCATAAAAGTGCGGGGTTTTATAACGAGAATAAAATTGATAGTGTGAATATTGAATCATTGAAATCATTTATATTTTATTATTAAAAATAAATAAGATACGGACGCAAACGTTCGATAGATATAAGACCAAAATTTATTAGAGCACTTCTATCAGATTTATTTATTGACCATAACGACACATTTGCCACACAATAAAAATGAACGGCGAAATGGATACTGCTACATCGCACATTAACGGTATGTCGGAATAACTTAGCAGTAGTGACTAATTGGCTATTAAAATTAGTAAATTAAGAAGAAATACCTACAGCATATTATGCTAGAATAAAGAAGACAAGAAATGTGTGATTTTATTTTAAATCTGGCACTGTTAAGACAAATAAAGAATAATTTTTTTGTATAAGTCATATATAAAGGGCGGAATATACGCAAAGTACATATATTTGCGTATTTTTACTAATTTCATAAAAGATTGCATATTTCGGCACAAATAAAATTTGTGTGCATATTTTTATGTTTTTCGTTTTATCAAAAGATTAAGTGCGACACTTGCAGATGATTGAAATAATTTAAAAGGTGGGTAGGTTTTATTATTATATGGTTTATGGACCCATTTTATTATTATATGGTTTATTGCCGGCATTTATTGGATGTTTAGGAATTTCCAAGTAATCAGCTTGCCTAATTCACCGAACCGAAGTCGTGTTCGGTGGTAGTAAGTATTGTCACCGAACAGAAACTTCTGTTCGGTGCGCGAAATGAATTCATAACAAAACTTTCTTTTTTCGGGGTCTAGTTGGAATGCGGCGGCTTGCTTTTATAGTTCGGACTTCAAAGTACGGACGCCAAGTGAACCTTCTTGTCTTGTTTATTTTCGGTGCCTAATTGGAGATAAAATGTGGTCTCTTCTTTTGTATTTATATTGTATAGTTTAGTTTGTCGATAGATTCCAGTGTGAAAAGAGTGATTTCGAAAATATTTATTTCAAACGCCTAAAATGCCGAAAGCCGCTTCGTGGATTAAAAATTTTCCTGAGTTGGAGTTTAGTGGGGATAAAGTGTTTTGCAAAGTTTGTGCCAAAATCATTATGTGTTCCAAATTGATCAGCACTTGAAAACAGCTATGCATAAAGCTAAGTTGCAGAAAAATAAATCTGTGCCTGTTCAGCAGTGTGTGCAAACCGCATTTCAAAATGTCAAACCAAAGAGTGAAAAGGAGGTGTTTCATCAAGACTTATGCAAAGTTTTAGTCGCAGCAAATATACCTTTGAAGAAACTGCAAAATACACAATTCAGAGATTTTTTGCAAAAATATTGTAATCAAAACATCCCTGACGAATCTACACTTAGTAAGAAGTATGTGCAAACAGTATACGAAACCGTAATGGGAGAAATTAAAGTTTCACTGGGCGATAAACATTTTTATATTATTGTTGATGAAAGCACAGACTCATGTGGTCGATATATCGCAGATCTTATGATTGGAGGGCTTCAAGAAAATGAGCAAGGGAAGCCATATTTAATATCTTCTAAACAGTTAGACAAAACAAATAATGTGACCGTAACTCGATTTATTCAGCAGTCTCTATCAAATTTTGTTTTACCAAATCCAGTTCCAGTAGAGAAGTTTTTAGTGTTTTTGTCTGACGCAGCGCCGTATATGGTTAAAGTAGACCAAAAATATTTTATCCCAATATGGTACATGTCAGTTGCCTTTTACACGGGATAAACAGAGTTGCAGAAACTATTAGGACAGCATATCCCTTGGTGAACAAATTAATTTCAAATGTAAAGAAAGTGTTTTTGAAAGCACCTCTAAGAGTGCAGATCTATAGAGAGAAATTGCCAGGAGTTAGTTTACCTCCAGAGCCCGTAATTACTCGATGGGGAACATGGATTAAGGCCGCGATATTCTACGCAGACCATTTTGAAGCCTTTAAAGACATAGTTTTAGATTTAGAAGACAATTCACAGTGTGTAGTGCAAAGTCAAGCAGTATTCAAAAATGTAAATTTAGCTAAGGATCTTGTTTTTATTAAGGTTAATTTTAGTTTTATACCAGATATAATAACTTCGTTAGAAAGTAGGAAATATAAGTTTAAGAGAATCAATTAATATTGTTGAAACTTTTTCCGACAAATCCAAAAAAGTTCCCGGTGATGTAGGAAATTAAGTAATAAGTAAACTCGAAGTTATTGTTGGAAAGAATGAAGGCTTCAAGCATTTAATGGAAGTCAAAAATATTTTTGATACTAAACCATCCAACGTTGTAATATCTTGGCCTTATAACTTACTACCCAAATTAAAATATTGCCAGATCACATCAGTAGATGTTGAAAGAACTTTTTCTTTGTACAAACATATTTTTACAGACAGAAGGCAAACACTTTTATCGGAAAATTTTGAAAAATATATCGTTATAAATGCATTTTATACTATTTCAGGTTAAAAATTTTACCTATTATATTTTTCTTTTAATTCTACTTAAAATAAATAATTTTTATAAGAGTCGGCTTATCATTATATCCATTTTTCCATGTTATATTCAAGGCATATAATTGCATATTTTGACAAATAAATGCATATTGTTGCATATTTCAAAGAAAAACGATGCATATATATGCGCATATTTTAACTATATTGACGTGCATATATTCCGCCCTTTAGTCATATATAACGAAAATTGATGTATTTTGGACCATCATAGCAAACGAATATTACCATAAAGTTGAGACTCTTTATAATTTTTTCCCTAAACGTTATAAGGGTTTATCCGCGATACAAAAGAATACACAAATGCATATGAAATGAACAATGATAAATTGAAATCAACTAATTACTAAATAAATTCTTAATTAAACCTTTTACACCTCTTTCTTCTTTTCAATTAATGAATATTTTTTCGTATGCGTTTTTTGATTCCCAGGGCAATACATTTAAAGTAACTTTCTGAGCTTGTACAGGTATTTGTTCAGGAATAAACTTGAGCAAGGTCTCTCGCGTTTAAAAATTTTTGATTAAAAACATGTCATGTTACAATAACTATTTTCTAACGTACTTGGGTAGACAAAATTACCAACAATGCAATACTGGAACGAATTAAGAAAGATTTGGAAAACTATTAAGAGAACGAAACTAGAATACTTTGGATATGTTATGAGAAACGAGGAAAATTACCTCCAAGGGAAAGTCTGTATTAAAAGAGGGCCAGGAAGAAGAATAATATGAAGGCTTAAAAACTTAAGGACATGGTTCTAAAAAACTACCTCCAAACTATTCAAAGCAGCCTTGAGCAAAGTGATTATATACAGGATGATCGTCAATATAAGGAACGAAGAAGAAACAATTTGACTTAAGAATATCACATTCAATATCAACCTATAAAATTTATCAATTTCAAGCCGAATGGCTTTTTCAACTCACATTACTGATTATCTTACATCCCATGTCTTTTTTTTCGTCATAGAAACTTCATTACTCGAATATAATTTCATCTTGTATTATCTCTGCTTGTAGGGCATTGAATGCGATTGAAAATTCTCGGTATTATTGATAACATTTCGTAATTAACTGACGTTCTTGTAGATAATTGGTTTACACCTATCGAGTTAAAATGAATCAGATCTGGATTGAATCCATTACACCTGTTAAAATTATTACATGTGTTGTTATACCTATCTAAGTACGGATGCACGTGTACTCCATCTAATATGATTTTCCCACAATGACTTTAAATTAAACTACCGTCTACTAAATTCACCTTTATCGTTTATCGATATCTTTCAATTTACGAGCATTATTAAAATAATTAGTTCCTATTGTTGCATTGAGTTGTTAATTCACTGTTTCCTAACAGAATAGACAGTTATTCCTTATAATATTTATAGTATAATAAAACAAGCCAGTTTTCTCCTTCCTATTCCCCTCCTTCCTCCTTCGATGTTACCCTGAAGATCAAGGAGCTGGAACTCATAACGTTCTCGTCTGATAATATGTCCTAAATAAGATATTTTTCTCCCCTATATCACTTCCTTAAGCTCACGATCTTTCTATCCTGTTATATGTTCATCAAAAAAATATGGACCAATAATTGTTGTATTTCTCGCAATACCATCCAATATGTTGATTTTTTGTGGACTTTGCTTATGATATTCTGGCATCAATTTGGATTTTCATTAGACAATGCCGGTTAATATGCCCGTTCAAATAGAATGCCTCACCCGCAAATAAAACGTTAATTGTTATTTATATTTGTCCATATCATTTCAGTAGTTTTTCTCCTATTATTTGACTGGTTTTTCCGATTTGCTCATTTCTACCATTTTCCTTTTCCTGCATCTTCCCTTACATGTTTTTTCGAAATTTCTGTCTTGTCTTTTATGGACGCCATAATCTTATCAACACTCTATTAATTTTTGCTCACTTTGGACAATGATTTAGACAAGGGTCATCGGTTGCTGTTCACTCAGGTGACTTGCGTGTAATTATGGATCCAAGTTTCGTCTTTTCTTTTGCCGAAACAGCTTCAAGCAGCGTTCGAAATCATCGACTCGTTAGTGCAGTGGTCGCCAACCTCTCAATGTGTTGAGCTACTTTGTTAATTTTGGAATAAACAGCGAGCTACCCACACGGAAGCCACGTAACGCAACGTAAATGAAATAATCCACAGTTAATTTATCATTATATGTATTTATTTTACTATTTAACTGGTAATACATAATACATAGGTACTAATAATAAACTAATAACAAAATAAACGGTTTTAAAGATTAAAACTAACTTTTCCGCATCTGTGGCCCTGAATAATATTCAATCATAAAATTGTCACTTGTATACACTTCGGGGGATGTATCGTGCTAACAAACCGAAATTTGTTCAAAAATGTAATATATCTGGATTTATAGGTCCCGCTGTACGCGCTCTAGTCAGCTGAAAATCAATAGGGTACATCTGTGGGACACCTTGAACAATATTCAATCATAAAATTGGTCACTTGTATACACTCTGGAAGCTGTATCTTGCTAACAAACTGAAAATTCTCCAAAAATGACAAAAATTTGGTACTTCAAGTACCGTAGAGTACCCGTTGTACTGGCTTTAGTGAGCTGAATATCAATAGGATTAATCTTTGAGACGCTCTGAATAATATCCAATCATAAAATTGGTCACTTGTATATATTCCGGAGGCTGTATCGTGCAAACAAACTTAAATTTCTCCAAAAATTACAAAAATATCTTACTTAAAGTACTATAGCACCTGTTGTACTGGCTCTGGTGAGCTGAAAATCAATAGGGTTCATCTGTGACATGTCCTTAACAATATTCAATCATAAAATTGGTGACTTGTTGCACTCCGGAGGCTGTATCGTGACATGTAACGAAAAGTTGCCGACGACGACGACATACAGACAGGATTTTTTTTCTATAAACCGTTTTTTTGGGTTGTTGTTGATGGAAAACGTAAAAATAACTCAAAAAAAAATTTCAAATTTCCAACTTTTTTTGGGGTAAACCAATACTTTCCTCGCATATTAGATAGGTTGGGCGGAAAAGTAATAACTAGAGGAAAAGATGCAAATATGGGCTGGTCTCTTAATATGGGCTAGGTAGGTTTCTCAGCTATTCGATGCAGATCTCTACATCTGACTATCGCAAACGGTAATTGGGGAAGTTAAATGTTTACCGTGGAGATGGCGCCACAGTAGAAAATAGTTTAAATTTATAATACGTGTTTGTCAGTTACTGTGAGTGTCAAAACTTTTTCGGGTAAGTTTATAAATTCAATTACTTAAAAATGAACAATATTTTTAAAAATTCGCCTGTTTCACGTTGAAGCCCTATAATTAGCCTTTAATGTATGCTAATTAGTTTTCTTCAAATTGATTACTTTTGGACATAACCTCTTTTGTTGTGTGAAGCCAGCATGTTTGCAATATGGGCTATGCCTTTGTTGTTATTATGGGCTAGTGGCCCATATTTAGAACTATGTAAAATATATTACAAAATTGTTTCAGGATGTCAACCAAACAGCAGAAAGATGGTAAAAAAAGAAAAAAATGGAATGTGGGAGATATGGAACGTGCAATAATAGCTGTCAGGCAGCATGCAATGGGTACGCTAAAAGCTTCAAAAATGTTTAAGGTCCCACGTTCTACGTTGCAACGTTCTGCAAAAAAGCTAGAACTACAGCCAATTGAAGCAGCCCAAATAAAGCTAGGGCGTAAAGCTATATTAGGGAAGGATCTAGAAGACGAGTTAGTTCGTTATATTTTAGAGATGGAAGCTAAATTTCATGGATTAACCAGAAAAGACGTTAGGAGGATGGCGTACACTTTAGCTACCAGGAACAACATCAAACATCCGTTTGGAGGTAACATGGCGGTCAGAGCCTGGCTAGGACTTTTCCTGCAACGCCATAAAGAGCTATCAGTACGACGACCAACGGGAACATCGTATTCTCGAGCAAGAGGCTTTAGCAAAGAAAATGTTGCATCCTTCTTTAATGTTCTGGAAAAAGAATATGACAAACATTTATACCCCCCTGAACGTATCTTCAATGTTGATGAGACAGGTCTTACGGTTGTACAAAACAAGATTGCACAGGTTGTAGGCCGAAAGGGGAAACGACAAATTGCATCATTAACTTCTGCTGAAAGGGGTTCATTAATAACCCTCGTGGCAGCGATGAGCGCTGCTGGACAATTCATCCCACCAATGATGATATTCCCACGAAAAAATATTAACCAGCAACTGATGAGAGGAGCTCCTCCAGGTGCCATTATGGAGGTGCACCCCAGTGGATGGATACAAAGTAATATTTTTACAAGATGGTTTCAACATTTTATTGACACAGTGAAACCCACAGAGAAATCACCAGTCCTGCTTATTTTGGATGGCCATTACAGCCATACACGCAATATTCAAATCATAGATTTAGCTAGAGATAATCATGTGACTATAATTGTCTTACCTCCCCATTGTACCCACAAACTCCAGCCGTTGGACAAAACATTCATGGGAGTTCTTAAGTCTTACTACAGCGAAGAGATCAGGGTCTGGTTACGCCACAATAATCGCCCACTAAGTCCATTTGATGTGTCAGAGCTCTTTGGGAGAGCCTATTTGAAATGCCAAACTGGAGAGATTGCTGTTAATGGTTTCCGAGCTACAGGCATTTATCCATTGAATAAAAACATATTTTCAGATGCTGATTTCATTGCAGCTGAAATTGAAGCAGAAAAGACTACGTCAGTCGCACCTGATGACGCTAGTGATGAAGAGGATGAGATGATGGTGGTTTCAACCTCTGGTGTCAATTCGAATGAACCTACAAATTCTGACATTCCAACATACGATAAATCTACCAACTCTGAGATAACACCTGATCGTCGCTCAAACCAGAGCAATTCATCGTCTAATTCTCCCACTTCTCCCTCTGGGCCTAACAAACAGCTTGTTGATATTCCTACAACTAATACACAGCTTGTTCCTATTTCTGCAGGTAATACACAGCTAGTCGCTATTCCTACAACAAGCTTTTATAAAAAGTCTGCCACGCCTTTCAGAGGACCTTGTCCAGAACATGGCGTAAAAAGAAAGCTATTTCAGAAGTTAACTCCATCAACTCCTTCCACATCTGGGTCCGGGTCTTCTCGAACATCTCTGGTAACACCATATGATCTTTCTCCTGTGCCTTCTTTGAAGAAAAAAACCTCAAATCGTGGGCGTAAGCCAAGTAAGTGTTCGGTGATAACCTCTTCACCTTATAAAAATGACTTGCTCCAGTCTCTTGACAAGGTTAAAGAAAAGAAAAAAGGGACAGGAGAAGGCAAAGAAAAACAAATTAAAGAAAGGAATAAAAAAAGGGGAAACGCAAGCAGGTTACAAAGAACCAGAAAAAGGAATCTGATTCGAGCACCGAGGATGAGGAGGAATATGTGCCCGCAGATGAGGATAGCGACTACAATGAATTTCCAAATGCCCAGTCTCCAAAGGACGCAGCTGACGTGACTTGTATATTTTGCGAAGCACCTTTTGCAGAGGATAACCACGGTGAAATCTGGATAAAGTGCTTCATGTGCAATTTATGGGCCCATAACGAGTGCGCTGGGGCCGAAAATGAACAATATGTTTGTGATTTTTGCAAGTAGTAGACATTAGTTTTGATTTATTTCATGTATTGTTTAATTTAAAATATTAAAATATATTTCTCACGCATCTATCTCATTTCTCATACATTTATCACACATTTTTGGGGGTAGCCCATATTTAGAGTCTATATTCAAAATGCGCAAAAATGCACATTTTCATTATTTACTCATTAATGAATTTACATATTTTTTTAATCAATGTGGACTTTAAACAGGTTGGTACTAACTAATGTAGTTATCGTTAGGTAGCTTTGGAATTGAAATAGAATTTTTTTTTGTTTTTTTACAAACAAAAATAAAATGGGTAGCCCATATTTGCCTCCTTTCCTCTAATATTACTAGTACGTACTTGTTCATAGCTACATTCCTACCTACCAAACGGAGGTGTTTGAAACATAAACACAAACTTTTATCCAGCCACAACGGCATGTCACGTAAGATTTCTTCTTCTTCTTATTCGTATTTAAGATCTTGCGATCTGTTCGTTTTGAAGGTTCCTCTTTATCGTTTCCTGGGAGGTGGACTGCCAACTGTCCTTCCATCTCTTAGGTGGTCTACCGGGTGCTCTTTTCCCTGTTGGTTTTCCTTAGAGTGCGATGCGTGGCAGTCTGCTCTCCTCCATTCTTCTCACATGAGCGTACCAATGTCTTCTTCTTTGTCTCCCCCATCTTACGATGTCTTGCACTCCGTAAGATTTAAAAATAGTTAATAATAACAACAAAAAAGTAAGGCTGACACTCAGACTCATCGATAATTTTTTTAATGTTTGCAGTATAATTTGATACAGCCATTCGAGTACAATTATCCAAATGTTCATCTGTAAGTCGATTGCGATATTTGTTCTTAATAAACCTCATATTGGAAAAAGAAGATTCACACAAATAGGTTGAACTGAATAATGCTTTCACTTTCAAGGCAACACGGCATAGAACTGAATATTTGTCTTTACTAACAATAGGCCAGATACATTTGGTACTTGAGACTAACGATTTTAAGGCTAAATCATTTTGAAACTCAATTACTTCCATTTCTGTTGCAGCGATGTCTTTGCCAAACTTCTGCATAACACAAGTTGCAAACTGTTGGATATCAATTTCCATAAAGGGTGAAACAACAAACTGCGCTACTAAAGCCATTACGATGAAATCCTTAAAACGATTTTTGAAGTTATTCTTCAGGGTAGAAACTGTTTCTACATGATATTTGCTGTCATAGGGTTCTAATGGATTTTGATAAATGCTTTTATAGCATTTCCGCTAGTTCTTTGTCTCTCCCCTGAAGCTGCAAATTAAGTTCGTTTAAATTCTCTGTAATGTCCACGAGAAAACCTAAATCTCTAAGCCAGATTGAATTTTATAGTTCCGGAGTCGGTTCATCGCGTTGTTTGAAAAATTGAACTATGCCAGATAGGACATCATTAAAACGTTTCAGCACACGTCCTCTACTTAACTATCGGACTTCAGATGGAAGGAGTAGGTTCCCGTATTGACAGTCAACTTCATCGGCCAAGGTTTTGAATAATCTTCTTTGTAACGCTTGAGCTCTAATCTTGTTCACAATTTTTACCACCAGTTTCATAACGTTGTTTGTTTCAGGAAATTTCCACATAATGCTTGCTGATGGATAATGCAGTGGTAACAGAGAAATTGCGGAAAAGTTTCATCTTCACGACACAACGCCACCAGACCCTTATCACAACCCACCATAGCTGGAGCGCCATCGGTTGTCAAGCCTACCATTTTCGATATTGGAATTTTCTCGGAAGAAATAATATTTTTTAAATGAGAAAACAACTCCTGTCCAGTAGTGTGTCATTTCAGTGGAATAAACTTCAAAAGATTTTCTTTAATCGTAAAATCACTAAAAACCATCCTGACGGACACGGCCCTCTGGGCAGTGTCAACGACATCTGTTGATTCATGCAGTTGAAGTGAAAAATAAACACAGTTATCTAAGTCAGTTCTTAACTGTAAAAAATATCATTGTTCATTACTTCTACACGTCTCATCACTGTATTAGCAGAAAGTTTCATAGATTTTATAGCTGAAACTATCTCGTCTTTATTTGTAAAATTGGCAAATAACGAATCAGCAGCTTCTAAAAACGCCTGTTTTATCATTTCTCCGTCTTCATAAGATTTCTTTTTTTTGTGCAATTATCTGGGACAGACGGTACGATGCTTCAGTTGCCGCCTTATTTTTGTCGACTGTTCTTAAAAATATTGATTGTTGTCCAATTAACTGCTTTTTTAACTGTTTCAGTTTCTCCTTTCTGGCGGCAGAATGTAGTGGGAATGACTTTTCAAAATTAGAATGTAGAGTTTTATGATGTCTCTCAATATTTCCTTTTTTAGCAACGGAGACCGAAGTATTACATAACAAACACACATTTTTATCTTTAACTTCTGTAAAAAAGTATTGTTCTTCCCATTCCGAATGAAAATGGTATGTCTTTACCTTCTTACAACTGCTTGCCACAATATTATTTTTTGTTGTTCTCTACTAGCCCAACCGCTGGACGTTGGTTACGCGTTCAGTTTTAAACTAAGCGCAGTGTCGCCGCGCCGTGCGTATTTATCCCGTTCAAAGCAATCCTGATCGTTCTCGAACACTAACGCTCTGGTCCGGCTGGTCGGTTCTAGCCGATTCTAGGTTGATGGCGTCAGCGGCAGATCGTTCACCGCAACGTTGCCGCTGTTTATGTTTAATATTATGACAATTAGATTTTTTTGCATGCTTAGAGTAGCCGAAATGAAAACGCTCAGGACTATAGTGGAAAAAACAAGAAGGAACCGAATTAGAAACAATGACATCAGGGAACAATGTGGAGTGCAAGACATCGTAAGATGGGGAGACAAAGAAGAAGACATGTGAGAAGAATGGAGGAGAGCAGACTGCCACGCATCGCACTTGAAGGAAAACCAACAGGGAAAAGAGCACCCGGTAGACCACCTAAGAGATGGAAGGACAGTTGGCAGTCCACCTCCCAGGAAACGATAAAGAGGAACCTTCAAAACTAACAGATCGCAAGATCTTAAATACGAATAAGAAGAAGAAGAAGAAGATTTTTTTGTGGAATTTTCGGAAGCTTCTCTGATTTTTGCAGTTTGTATTTTTTAAATTAAAATCGTTGTGAGAGCTACCAGAATTGCCTACCGGTAGCTCGCGATCGACAGGTTGGCGACCACTGCGTTAGTGTCTTTCGAATAGACAAATGTTCGTACAAAATCAAAACTACATGTTTTTTTGATATATTGAGTGTATCAGCTATCGCCTGCAACTTCACTTCCCTTTTTGGCAAAACGATTATGTGAATTTATGTAAATTCAGCAAACCATTTAATAATGGTTAGTTTTCCTGAGGCAAGGTCCATATAACCATTTATATCGAAGTATTTATAAAGCATTGATTTAGGAGTTTCCCGCATGCCTGCATTATCAAAAAGTGTTGTAGGATTAGGACATAACTCGTACTACATACTCGTATATTCTTTCAGATTTTCATCAAATTTCTTGTATAAACTGATTCTCTGGAACAGCAGCAAAAGATCTACAGCAACATTCACGTCATGAACTTTAATAGAGCTTTTGACTGACAAAAGCAGAAGAAGCCAAACCATTAATAGTATATTGTAAAACAAGTATCACAATTACTCATTTTTTAGCACTAGTACTACAAAATGTCATTGTGATAAGAGTTTGTTGTATACACGTCGAAGGCTGTATCGTGCTAACAAACCGACATTTCTCCAAAAATGACAAAAATGTTGGTTGGTAAATGGAGGATTGGATATTGGAAAAAAAGAATCTAAGACGGATTCTGGATTGAAAATAATTTTCCTCTGAACAGTTTATCGGCGGGGTTTTGGACAGATGATATGTGTCTCCAGGTTGCTTGTTTCGTATCAGTTTGAATAATAGAGACTCTATTACACACAAAGGTGCTCCACTGGGTGGGGGAGCCTTTAATCCAAAATAGTGCTACCTGAGAGTCTGACTATAGGGAAGATTCATCTATAGTCATTACAGGTTGGAGAACTGAGTGAATTCTAGTAAAAAATTGAGATAAGAAAGTCATGGAGCATAGTTCCAACTTAGGTCTGGTGAGTGGTTTCTTTATGGGAGCTACTCTAGATTTAACGGCTATCAAAGAGGACGTCACAAAGTTACCACAATAAAAGGTGCGCAAGTACAAACAGGATCCGGAAGCTGTGGTGCTGGCATCGCGAAATTCGTGCAATTCGTATCATGTCATGGTTTTGTGCAATATGAGGCAGTGAGGAATTATATAAGAAGATAAATTCGAGACATTGGACAAAAAATTGTTCCAGCCATGTACTATATCGGATTCAGTGATGGGTTGGTCCCATTCAATACCTTTGGACCACAGTTTTTGCATGACCAATTTTCCCTGTACTATTACAGGATTCGCTAATCCTAAGGGATCATAGCACTGGGCGACATGTGACAATATTTTTAGGGGTCATTTCTTGAAACTTAAGGAGAGATAGCAGACAATTATCAGAAATAGGCACGTTACAAGGGGATTCATCGGGATTGAATTCTTTAACGACTGGTTCACATTACAGACATTTTCTGAGTTGGATCTCACCTTGTGTAATTCGAAATGAGCAGAAGATAAAAGAGTAACCAGAGAATTGTATACAACGTTTAAATTTTGTTCTTAGTCTGCTCCTGATACTCCTGTCTACTTAGGTTTGGAACAGTATGGTTTGCTGAGCAAGTCAGGTCGTCGTAGAGCTATTTCTTTGAGTACTCTGCAGGCAAGGAATAGGGCACTTTTCTGGCCAAAGACGACAGTAGTCAATGCGATGCATTTAATTTCGTCGCTTGGATTGTACCTCCACAGAATATTTTGGAGAGAACAATATTTAGGGTTCATTGCCACCTGCCTATACATCTTTGTGATTCTGCTATCAGTACATATTTAATGAGACTGAACCGAGTAAGTATATCAAATAACTCGAGTTGTACAGAGGGTCCTCGTAAACTGATATCGTTAAGAGAAAGACCAGAAGTAGTGGTTGAAGAAGAGTCAAATACTATTCAAGTTTTTGTGTTAGAACTTTGTTCCCTCACAACACCTAAGTGTGGGGCAACGTATTTATTTTCCATAGAAGCGCTGTGCAGAAAAAGAGGTATAAGTCGAGCATGACTCAAGAGTAAGTACTCATCAAGTACTGCTTTGTACTCTTGTTTGAGTTGTGGGTTGTTTGTTAACAGTTTTTCTAATGTTCTGAGCTTGAGCGAATGACTCCCCCAGTCTTTTTGAGCTAGGGGGTGAATTAAGGGCAATTCAACCTGGTATTTTCCATTAGAGAGAATTTGGGTAGTGACTTGAAATATTTGTTCCGCCATATCGTCTTGACCGGAATTTTTCGAGGGGTAAAAACCATTTTCTTAATTTACAAATTTTTCTAAAATTTTCTATAGCGTCTCTTCTTAAGTGAAGCTAGTTGTGTGGAAAGAATAGCCGGCGTAACAGAGCAGATAGACACTGGAGAGGCACGGCTCCCGAAAGTATCCAACTCAATCGGGTTTGAACTAGAATAGGGTAACTTTTCCAAAGGATTCGACACCAGGTACTGATAATTCATAATAAACATCAGCTACTAAAAGAAGAGATATTTCTCGTGGAGAATCAAATTCTTCGTCTGCTAATCTGGTCTCGATATGAGAAGGTAAGTAAATGAACTGCACTGATTCTAGCTCATTCCTTATGTAAAATAACATGGGAAATCGCCAAGGTCCATCGTGGTAATTTTTGATGAAGAAAACCACATTACTTTACTATCAGCGAAGCAGTTTCGGCGACTGCCACCCCTTCTGCGATAGAATAAATACGGGAAGTAACATTTTTAACGCTTAGTATTCGATTTTCGCTGAAACTGTTAACATGGCAAGCTCCAAAATATTTAGTGTTTCCCAACATAACGACAGGAAGGTCAAACCGACCGATGAGAGATTTGGATTGTGGCTCCTGTTGGAAAGTTGGGAAACACTTAACATTTTGGAGCTTGCCATGTTAACAGTTTCAGCAAAAATCGAATACTAAGCATTAAAAATGTTACTTCCCGTATTTATTCTACAGCAGGAAGGCGTGGGAGAAGGGGTGGGAGTCACCTGACATGCGCACGCGGTACAAGATTGCTGACGGCCGTCTCATGATTGACGCATGCGCAGATCGAATTGAGTCAAAAATTACCACGATGGACCTTGGCGATTTGCAATGTTATTTTACATAAGGAATGAGCTAGAATCAGTGCAGCTCCTTTACTAAGGTATAAACAGTTTGGAAGAATTTATGGGCACTTGAGGAAAATGAGATTTGATTTTTGGCACCACGGCACAGGCAACAATGAACTTCTGAGATAAATCTACATCCATCACTTCCCTAATGACACTATGTTCATTAAGAATACCTGCCACTTGCAGATGAGATGGTTTTAAGGTTCCTTTCACTTTTGCAGCTAAAGAGGAAACTATGAATGAAGTTTGGCTTCCAGAATCCAGTAGTGCTCTCGCTACTATTGGCCTTTTGTTTTTTAGGATATAAGTGTACTATAGCGGTAGCTAATAGTATGAGAACCAGTAGTGTTCAGCTGAGGTTGAGTGTTCAAGTTTTCTTGGGAAGTTGAAGCTGGCTTTTGCGTCGGATGCTGATTAGAGGGCATAGAATTTTGGAGACTATGTCTTGAATGAGCATTAGTGAGGTGAAGAAGAGTGTGATGTTTGTTATTGCACGTAGCACACGAGCCTTTGGAGGCACAATTTTGAATAGTGCTGCAAACCTAAGCAGTTGTAACATCTTTTGTTTATTTTGACGAAATTGATTCTATCAAAATATCTTTTTAACCTATTAATACGTACAACTTGTTCCTTTTTTTCTTCAGACGATTTTAACAGGTAGATTACTGGTCCTACCTTTTCTTTAACTATATATGATCCTATCCATTGTAATTTCTTTGATACTCCAACCGTGTTACTTAAAACTTTGAGGTATACCAAGTCTCCTGTGTTAAATTCTCTATATTCTGTCGATTTGTTAAATCGTTTTATTCTGTCGTTTTTTTGCTTTATCTATATTATTTTGTACTTTTTCGTACCATTGTGCCAGTCTGGCTTCTAGCTCGGCTGCGTAATTTTCATCCATATTGTACCGCTTCCTTTTCGGCTCGATAAATTTTTCTATTGGTAGTGATTGTTGCGACCGTATAATAGGAAATACGACTGTATCCGGTTGATGTGTTAGTGCTGCCCCTATATGCCATAAGGACATATGATAACCATTGGTCCCAATCCTTTTGGTTGTCCGAAATGTAGTGGGAAAGCATATCTTTAATAACTCTCAATTTGTCCATTAGACGTGGGTGCGTAGCTTGCAGTTTGAATCTTTTTTATATACAAAATTTCGTATACTTTTTTCATCAGTTTGGACATGAAGTTACTATCTCTGTCTGTGAGTAATTTTTGTGGGGTACCGTGTCTGCACACTATTTCCTCTAGAAAAGCTCGGGCTATGGTTTGCGCCGTTTGATCGGGTACAAGTATAGCCTCACAATATTTTTTCAGATGGTCTTGGAAAGTCAGCAAATATTTGTTTTCCTTATCCGACTAATGGACCAACTATGTCCATTGACGTAATTTCCCATGGTTTACTTACGGGGGTGAATTTCTGTAGTGGTGTTTTCTTAAAATGCGGAGACGTTTTACGTATGTTGCATGAATCGCTTTCTTGGCAATACTTTATAACATTTGCCTTTAGGGTTGGCCAGTAAAATCTTATCTCTATCGCAGTCATAGTTTTTTGTTGTCCTTGATGACAATATAAGGGTGTGTCATGGAAATCCTCTAGCGCCTTTCCCTGTAGTAATTTAGGGAGTATCAGTTTGTCACAACCCATGTTGTCATTCCGGTATAATATGTTCTCTTTAACTAAATAATATAAAGCCGTGGTGGTATCTTCATCCCTTGCATTTATATGTTGTACGATTTTATTACAAAAAGTGTCTTTTCCTTGTTCCTTTAACTGTATGGCTCTATCTCATATGGGTTCCTATTCTACACTTTCTTCCACTATTTGTACAATGTTACTGCCCTTGTGCTTGTCCTCAATTATTTCTATTTTTGTGTTAAGAGTTAAAAAATATGAAACTTAAATTGTTTTTGCCAATAAAAAAATAAGTGTTTAGTCTATTAACTTGAATAATTATGTAAAACTTAACAAACAAATAAATTCATTTTGAGTGTTTTATAACATATGAAACACTAAAGTTTTCTAGTCCAAATTAAACAGGTGTTAACTATCTACCATTCCCGTAATTTAGGATACTTATTTAACGGACATCCTTTGTCACAAGTTTGTGAAAAATTGCATAAAATTTTTGATAAAATGCAAGCTACAGGCTGGGTAATATTGTAACAAAATCTTTTAATAACAAAATCTTTTGGTAACCAATTGTCCCTTCATCTCTTTTATTTGAATTGTTTATTGACTGAATCGTCACAATTTGGCAGATATAAGGATCGTCAAAGAATATTACATGTACGCCAATGCAACATTACCAATCTCCACCTCAGCGTGAAACTAAAAGACCAATTCAAGCTCGTTGTTGTTCTGCATATCGATGCCACGGATGTAAAATAACCGACATGTCTATATGACCGAGCAACAATGACTGTCGAAGAAGAACTTACAAGATTTTTCTTTCGTGTAATCGAACTGACTACAAGTATACGGTCGCATGTAGTTTGTAAAAGGCGAAAAACAATTATGTTCAAAGACACCGCGATAGGTATGCACCGGTAGATCTATGTTGTATCATCGTCCGGTCTGCGATGACACCATTATAATATGTCTGGGTCAGTATTGCGAACACACTTTTTACAAGTTTACTTGTACGATAAAGATGTTAATATCGAAATACTGAGAAAAATATAAGATATAAGCCAATAATAAATGAAATATCTTCCAAAAGAAGACACACAAGTTCAGGGACAATATGAAATTTGTTTCTGAGGTGGATAATTTATTAAACACATTATTAAAATAATAGTCTAAACATTGCGAAAGATTAATTAACTGAAAAAGAGCGATACAATTTTCAGTAGATGAAAAATCAGAAGAATTAAGAATGAAAAAATTTGACACAAAAAGACACAATAACGAAAAGAAAGTAATATATAACAAAAATAAAACTAAAGAGAATTATTAGATATAGATGAAATGAACAAAACAACTATGTATATCTAGATGCTGCACAAACGAATAGCCAAGAGCATGTACATAATGGCAAAGTCGTGTGGTGCTCGATAAGGCCGAGGCGCCGAAAAGCCTCAAAACTCAAAAGTAAAGAAAAGATAAAGCAACAAACAATATTATCAAAACAAAATTTATAATGATAAAAAAGGATTCGGTGTCGAACCTTTGTACAGAACAGTTGTGCGCTCCGAAACGATTTAATTAGTAGTTGAAAAGTAATTAGTGCATATTTCAAAGTGAACCAAAACAAACAAGAACATTTACAAGGTAAAACAAAAACTTTTTGTATCGTCACATAGTCATAAATATATACATTCCATACCTAATTACCATCGGTTATCTGTAAATTCCAAAGGAAGACAGGGCCGCACTTAACAGGCAGGTCCATGTCATTACTTAAAAATGGATGAATATCCGCCGTTAGGAACTTCAAATGGGGGAGTTCAGAACATAGCAAGCACATCATCACTGCCTTATTCATATATAGCCAGCCAAAGCAATTCAACCTTCCCCAAAAAACAGCAAGCAATTGTATTTAATGCACTGGACAATACAAAATTGGAAGAATATATATATGCGGTGGGAGATATAATTACGCCAAAAAATATTTTGTTCGCTTCTCGAATTTCTAACAATAGAATATGTATTTACCTCACCAATGAAAAAATTGTTAACGACTTCGTATCTACTAATAATGGAATTATCACAGTTAACCATCAACGTATTCAAGCACGAAGATTACTAAACCCAAACATACGATTGATTATTTCAAATGTGTGTCCCTCCGTACCACATAACATCATTGAAGCTGAGCTTGTTAATATGGGACTGAATTTGGAAACTCGATTGAATTTCCTTAAGATTGGCACACAAAATCCGGAATATAAACACATTTATAGTTTTCGTAGACATATTTACATCTCTCCTCCTGATCAAATCATAATACCTGAATTTCTGGACTTCAATTATGATAATACATCTTACCGAATATTCCTATCTTTAGACAATGTCTGTTTTACTTGTAAACAACCTGGTCACACTGCAAATAATTGTTCTCACTCTAAATTACTTCCAAATATGGTATTACTGGACTCAACTCCCAAATCTCCAGTATCCACAAATAAAGTTAAACCAACAGATATCCCTACTCTTGCACATTCACATTCAAGCTGCATTTCTAATCAAGATAACCTCATGGTTCCTAACGTAAGGGAATGCTCTAACAACCATATAAGTATAACAAATCTAGATATGGAGCCAGATTTTAATCCATTAGATAAGCCATCAAACACATCACTTGAAATTACCAAATCCCCAGAGCAATCGCAAAGGCAATCAAATTTATCACTTGACATTCCTAACGAATCTGAACAAACTAAGACGATTTCTGCAGCTTGTAAACGTCAAATCTCTACTTCACCTGATTTAGAAAACCAAAAACCTGATGAAGAATCTTTTAGACGTCCGAGATCTTCAAAAAAATGTAAAACTAAGAAAAACGCAGAAGAATTAACTCACCTTTTAGAACCTATAAAAGATCTCCTAGTTACTTTCAAACCACCAAATTTTATGAACTTTACCGAATTATGTGATTTTATAATAAATGCATCTGGGTCTAAGCATGCTGCAAGCATAGCAAAAAATTACACCAACGACTTACACAATCTGAAAAATCTACTTACATTCGTTCATAAAAACATCGATAACACATCTGTAAAAAATAATATAACAAGGATTAAGAAAAAATTGACGGAAGAAGCTGACCTAACATCAACAGACGAAGAAAGCGATATCTCTTCTCACTCTGGTTTTTCAAGATAAAGTAATGGCTTACTCAAATTTTATTCTTCAGTGGAACCTAAATGGTTTTTACACCCACCTACCGAACATACAACTCTTAATTAATGAATTGTCACCGTTAATACTTAGCCTGCAAGAAACTCACCTCAAAGGAAATAAGCTTCCTAAAATTAAAAACTACACCATTTTTTGTAAAAATAGACCAGTTCAAACTATTGCTAGTGGAGGAGTTGCCATGCTAATCAACAATTCTATTGAAGCCGCACACATTCCTCTCAACACCAATTTGGAGGTCATAGCCGTATCTGTAATTCATCATGTTAAGTTAAACATTTGTAATTAGTGATACAAGAACAGTTAACAACATTCCGTCTAACATGAACCGCGCATTAAGTGAAAACTGTGAAAAAGTGCTCAAATTTCTGAAAGACTCCAATTTTATCATAAAATATAAGTACCTATTGTATGTTTTTTGACTATAAGTACCTATTGTATGTTTTTTTTTGAAACCCCGCTCATAACCCTCGAGGTTGATGCGGTAAAATAAAAAAAAAAAAAAAAAAAAAAAAATGATAAAAAAACAGTAAGGAATTGCTAGATATTACGTTGTTTTTTATTTGTTTATTATTTTATTTTTTCTCGTTGAGACGAGTGAACCGAATTTAACGAAAATAATATATTTTTCAAATGAAAGTACGAAATTATAGCACTTATTCGATAAAATACTTAACATGATAACATGACTCAATCAAATCTGATTTTATTCATGTTTGAGCTTGAAATTTGGCTTGCAACGAGCGGACAACCGTTTTTTTCCTGTCTGAGCTTGCAATGTACGAAACTTTACATATTAAGCGCTGCATCGGTCGCGATTTCATTTGTTGCCAGATGCCCGATCGATAATTAACTTAGCGAAGTGAAAAAGTGTATGGGGTAAAAGGTATCTGTTTTTGAAACTCTAGTTTTTTGTAGTTTTATAGATTTGTGTTTTGTGTTGTGAATTAAGGTAAGTTCATCTAAAATTTATTTTTTATTTTAGATTTATTAAAACATTAAAAACGAAAAACTTGCATCTCAAAAATCATTTTATATATAGCAATAAGTGAAACCCAAAATCCGTACTACAGCATATATTAATAAAAAATGAAGAGGGCAACTAGTTTCAGCTCACTGAGCCATCATCAGGCCTGGAAAAGGTATCAAGATAGAAAAAGGTCAGAAATACACAATATATCGATTTACTTTAATATATACATCAATCAACATGTAAAATATTATACAGGGAAAGCCGTCACATCTCCGTGGCATCCAGCAGAATCCAACATATGTAAGAGAAGTGGAGAGGCGATGACTTCAAATATTTTAAATAGTACATTTATTTTCTTTCTAAATCAGTAAGTTTGCGATTATTGGTGAAATGTACGACGCTGTCTTGTTTTTCAAAACTCGTATATACAATGAGATTTTATCTTCAAATCTTCCGTCGACGTGTCAAATCATCAGTTCTGATATCAAGATGGCATTCGATTTGTCGTACGTGTTTTAATTTTACTGTTTAGCTCGTATAAAAGAAGTTAACGGTCTTTCTATAGAATGCAAAACATTCGAGCATTCAAAAGTTTGTTTGGTATCAAACAAGGATCAGATATCCACTTCATTAGTTACCAGTGACTTATTATGCGGATATTTATGTGCAATTGTCGAACAAATGGTCTTACACGAAACGGGAATACGATTTTTTTTATTTAGTGAAAAATTAGACTTTGAAAAAGTGATGAAACGTCGAATATGTTAATCACTAGGTATTGTTTGAAAAATATTCACACATACTCAATAATTTTCTTGCTTCCAGAGTTTGTAATCTCGAAACGAAAATTAAAGGAGATTCATTTGGTAGTTGTTTCATTCTTTGAAAGTCTTGAATGAATGAATTTAAGTCGCGAGAATTCTCCAAGTGAGTATTTAATAATGTTTTAATGTCTTCTCATTTTGGAGGGTCGCATCAATTAAGGAGTTCGGCGGCTCTTCTTTTGAGTTTGTTTTTTATGTGAAGACTTAAAAGTAGTTTTTGATGATTGTCGGCCATTCTATAAGCTGTTTTACAAGCATTTATGGAAGTATGTAAGAAAATTTGATTACTGTCATATTCCGGAATTATAGAAAATATTTCGCATAATCTATAAGGTTCTAAATTTGACGCTTGATTGGTTTGAGCAAGTGGAGCTCTTTCGGTAGTATTAGCATAAGTGTTTGTTCTACTCAGTGTTTCAGGCATTTTGTTTTATATTAAAATGATTATAATTAAAATTAAAGAAAATTATGATAATAGAACTTGGAAAAATAAAAATAATAAATTGCAACATATTAAATAAAAATAAAACAAGATGATTCTCACGTAAATATTTTCATTTCTTCCTTGGCAGCTGAAATCCTTATCCGTGAGCTTTGATCAACCTGGTTAGCAATTTGCGCGGACAGACCGTCTGCTTCTTGAAGAACTGAAGCCAGCTCCAGTACTTGAATTTCCTCGAAGGTTTAGGAACCACCACACTTAGTTAGACAATCCTGATTCTAAGTTTGTTTAGGAATCCTACTGACTGCGCCACCGTTATATTCACAAATTCTCATTTGTTTTTAAAAACAATTTTTATTAGTTATTATTGAGTTACACAGTTTTATATGTTGTATAAAAGAATTAACGGTTTAAAGTAACTAAACTATTCTGCATCAAATCAAAGAATTTATAGATTTGGTCCAAAAAACGTCAGCGTTTATTTCATGGAGACCGTGACGTAGCGTAATTCCCATGAAAATGCAGAAATCATTATCATTCTGTATGTAACCTGATATTTGACATTGCCTAACTTGGTATTTGTATTACTTAAACATAAGCATTTTTTCATATATAACATATAAGCAAAATTTATCATAACTTTTTACATATATCCTCATAATTATATACAATAAAATAAACGAATAATAGAATTAATATATATCCATTAAAATTTTATCTATACATAAAAATATTAGAAATAAAGTAATACACATTGTATGTATTAAAGATAGTTGTCAAGGTACTTACTCTTTTGAATTCATAACTACATTTAATTTATTTGTCACTTTTATACAAATTATGTATTTTATATTTTAAATTTATATTAAAAACTTTTGGAAAAGTCTTACATTTAAGGCAAAACGTCAAGTAAACCTACAATAGTTTTAATCTGAGATACTACAAAATTTATTCAATAAACATTTGTAAACAGTGTTAAATTTGCTCTGGATTAAAGTCTATCCAAATCTGTATGCTCCTGTTGCTATAGGCAAGTAATACAATCTAAGATTTGAGCTGTTCCATTGACATTTTCGGTATGAAACCATTTAAATAATTTAATAACAACAGATTTGCTGACCAGTTTTTTTACTGAAATACCGAATTTATTCCACCACGGCAAAAATTTTGTTTAAAGTTCTTGGATAAAAGTGAATATAAATTCAAGAAAGTGTACTACCTAATATCATAGTGCACAGTGCACCATTGTGTGTATTCAAGACTCGTAGGTGTCGATAAATCGCACGGGCTAGGACCGTACTCAGGTACACATGACCCGTACCAAAAGATTCAAATATTGAATTGAGTCCACCAATATCGGGGATTTGCGACTACAGGAATCCCCAAACCACAACGATGGATACCAGAATAGAGAAATCTAACCAACAAACCGAAAGAAACATGTCATATTCTTCAGTACTTTGTAAACAACAGCCAACAAAATTTCTATAATATTTCCTGAAATTGAAGGAACCAAAATCCAAGAATATCTCCTAGCCTTAGGAATTCTCGTCAACCCTAAACACATTCTGTTCGCATCTAGAATTTCGAATAATAGAATTTGTATATACCTCTCCAGCCCAAAGTTAGTAACTACTTTTATGAATGACCACGGTGCAATTGGTGTCAACAACCAAATTATACGAGCCAGGAGATTGATAACTCCATCTGAACGTTTGATCCTATCTAACGTGAGCCCAACAATCCCACATTCACATTTAGAGCAAGCCCTACAACAACTTGGCCTCAGCCTTTTATCCCCTATATCCTTTCTCAGAGTCAACATGACCAACCCAGATTTTGCACATATAATGAGTTTCAGGAGGCAAGTCTACATTAATCCTCCCGGAAATATTGTCATCCCGAAGTCTATGTTGGTCAACCATGAAAATACCTCCTATCGAATATTCTTATCATTAGATAATCTAACCTACTTCAAATGCAAGCAAAATGGTCACAAATCTTCTCAATGTACAACTGATACACCTGAACATCTAAATGAACCCCCTGCAATGCCCCCTCCCGAAAATCCAGAAGAACCACCAGGGGATACTACAACCTCCCTAATTCCAGAAGATTCCCCCATCACTCCCGACCAAGACAACCAAACTAATTCATCGAATAAGAGGAACCTCTCAGAAATATTAACTCCAACGGAAGAAACACCATCTGACACATTCCGAAAACCATCGTCGAGTATAAGTAAGAAAAGTCGACCTGAAACCACAACTTTCGAAGAACACATGCAACCAACTAAAGCATACATTGATTCATAAAATAATGTAATCAACTACAATCAACTCAAAGACTTTTTTGAAAACGTATACGGCTCTAATGACCCCCTGAGTGTGGCGAAATAATACACAACCGATGTACATGGTCTAATTCATATGCTGAGTAGTGTGTACCCATATTTTAAAGACAGATGTATCAAGAGTAGGTGTACCAAAATTAAGAAAAAATTATCGAAACAGTTGCTAGCAGAAGTATCGTTCATTTCAGATTCTGAAAGCGACGCATCATCACAAGAAACACATTAATAATATCAATTTTCGAACTATCCATCATTCAATGGAACCTTAATGGGTTCTTCACGCAACAAGAAATGCTAAAACTGATTATTTCCGAAAACAAACCCTCGATCATATGTTTGCAGGAGACCCATTTTAAACAGGACTACTCACAAAATCTGAGGAACTATCTTTGTTTCCATAAAAACAGCCCAGATCAAAACATAGCAAGCGGTGGCGTCGCTACTTACATACACCAAACTCACGGTGCAATCGAAATCCCTATAACAACCCACCTTGAAGCAGTTGCCATTAAAATTTTGGACCCTAAAGAGATAAATATGGGCCTACTAACCGACCATTGAATAATCCACCAAACATTAACTCCCCATCTTGTTTGAAAGCGCGTTTCCCTTACCCGCCACGGATTTTCCACTGACCAATAATGAGATTCACGACGCCATTATTATGGAAACGCGCTGTATCACTCCACAAAATTTTACTCAACACATTGGGAGTGTCTTGTATCATAACTTGCATGATGCCGATAAAGGTTAATCTCCGATCCAGATCGGTGGGTGCAACTCATGAATAAATGCAATTTAAATGGTGGGTAATGTTGGGTCTTCAAACTGAACTTGAAGAAACACCAATTTCTGCAGCAATGGGTCAAATGTACATATGGGGATTAACCTCTACATATGCTAAAACATTCACCACATTCAGGTTCGGTCTTCATTGGTTTGTTATGATTACAATGATTTGAGTTTGGCAATGAGCCTTGCCGCATCTTCTTTTCAACCATAGCAAAAGTCATATGAGAAGGTGTTCTTCTTTCGGGAAAAGGCTCCTGGTATAAAGCCTGAGCATTTCGAGAATTCATCCTACACTCACCATAGATTAGCAACATATCTACATATTCATTCGGGGTGAATAGGAATGGCATTTTAACTTAGGAGTTTTCACACTATGTATTGTTTTAAAACGTTACTAGGTATGAGTATTTAGTAAGTGACAACAATCAATGTGACATTAGATTTTACTAATATCAATCAAAAAGCGATTAAGGTAGAATTCCAATGCCAACTGTTTTCTTTAGCTTTTATAAAAACTAGTTAAATAGTAAAAATAGGCCTATCTCGAAGTGAATCCGGACATGATAATTGCGGCATTTAAACGATCACTGGTTATTGTTGCAAATAAACAATACATTGAAAATTTGATATAATTAGCTACTTGAGATACCCTGTGATACAGCGTTGAATTTGAAATAAAAAGCCCTTTCATTTGAGCTAAGTTTGATCCCCCCTTCCATTGAATTTTTTTCATTACGATGACGTCCCTGCTTCTATGATGACGTCACAGATACCCTGTATACCTGAAATTACTGTAGGTCCCAAAATCATTCCCTAATTTTCAAATAAACATATTCGTTAATTCCCGAGTTACAAATATACTGAAACTGTTATAAAAATAATAAATTTAATTGTTATTGATTGGAAATGTCGAAGAGAAGCATAATATAAATAAGGTTTTAAGTACATCAAGATAATATACTGTAATGTATCGCGAGTCGTCCATGACGTATTACGTAATGAATAACCGTTATTAGACATTGACTTTTTCCATTATTATGTGCATTTTAAAAGATACATAACCATAGTTTATCTCTTGTGCATAATTTCGTAACGTACCGATGACTTATTTTAAGAAGATTTAAGGTTTAGTATTCTCAATTAATTATTCGAATGACAATAACTATTTTAAGTATGTAAATAAAAATTTTCAAAAGGTATGAGCCTATTTTTTGCACCTTTATTATTTGAATCCTGGCTAAGTCAATGTTTATAATATCAAAAATTTCAAAAATATGGGTCTATCCGAAATCTACAATTAGCTACATTGTTCAGAAGATGTTTTTCTAAGCCTGAAGTTGAAGAACAAAATCTTAGCGATCTTAATTAGATACCGAGTTTTTTAAGATTGCTTAGAGCTAAATCATTTTTTGCCCAAGGATATTACCAAAATGACCTTGTTTTTATGGCAAACAGGAGCGATTCTTTTGTAATTAGTTAGAGCATAACAAATTCCAGAAGTTCATTTAACGTCGTCGATATCAATCAACAAACATATCTCGTACAAGTAATTATATGAATAAATTAAGATACGTTTGGTATTTGCAGTTTCATTCCAACTGTCGGTGATATTACACACATATACATACACACACCTGCCTCGAATTAAACATTTTCCGCGACCAGTTCGAACAAACACCTCTCTTTGGTAAACAATTTCATATTGTCTATTCATAATGCCAACTTTCAACACAGTTCCAAGGTTAACTTGTGCAAAAATATGTGTAATTGATTTATCGAGTGGAATTCTAAACGCACAATCACGAATGGCATATTATTCAACTTCCTTAAATGACATGCGAATTTTAATTATGAGGAACAGAATTATTTTCGTGACAGGTTGAAATTTTTAACTAAACTGAACCATCGGGACAATATTAACAAATATTATTATATTTTTATATACAGGTTGTTTCTAAATGCATTCTAAAAGATTCAGATGATGATTGCCAGTATGATATTACGATGGATCATTACTACAAATAATAAATTCAGTAACGGTAATTATGCGCCAAGGTAGAAAGAAATTAATACTTTTCTACCGAGGCTCATATAACATTTTTTAACGACTGGTGTTTTTATTTTTTAAAAAATTAGTTTTTAAATCCAAAAAAGAAAAAACATTAAAATAAGACCTAAATTTCATTTTTGGTTCACTTTTCTCCTATTACTAATGGATAGTACTTAGAATGTATCACAAACCGTTCTATTCGATTTTAAGTAATACTGACATACAAAAAAGAAGATCCATTTCGTTTTTGTTTATATTTTCACCAATTCTTAATCAACAGTAGTTCTAATGTACCACAAACCGTTCAATTCGATTCAAAGTAAGTAATTTTGACATACAGGAAATAAAAAACATCAAGATAAGACATATTATAGGTTTATGTATAGGGTGTTTCTGAATTCATTCGAGAAAATTCAGAAGGTGATTGTTTATGTCCTTAATTTAATCAGAGGTATTGTCAGTTGTCTAATATTTCACAAGGTACTGTGTCTAAAATTCAGGCACAGTTCAGAGAACTCGAATAATTAAAGAGAAACCCGCACTTCGTTGAAGAGGATGTGAAAGTAGATACTTTGTTAAGTGCCGAAGAGACTACAACGTCAAATTCATAATGTGACTCGTACAACTGTCCTAAGGTGTCTACATAAAGAAAAGTTTTATCCATATAGATTAACTTATACGCAGTAGCTAAAAGAAGACTAATCAGGCAGTAGAATGGATTTCTGCAAAAGAATAATGAATAAACTGATCAGAACAGAAATGATATAGCTGTTGGTGCAATTATTTTTTCTAATGAATCAACATCCACATTGAACGGGGAGGTAAACCGAAAATATAAGTCAGCGGAGAATCTTCATTGGAAACGTGAGACACATACTCAGCATGTCACGAGAACCCTACCCTTCAGGTAGATTATTTCGTTGACTTAATTGTTAATTTAGTTGTCTAATTAATTTTTGAACGTACTGGCCTATTTTTATATTGGTAACGAGTTGATTTTTAAAAACCAATTAATTGTAATTGATAATCTGATAAGAATTTGTATAAAGAGCACTCCATAAGTCAAATCGACCTCTTAATTATGCCTACGGGCCATCAGTATTGTAGAAATTATGCATAAGAAATTAATTAGTACCTCTAAACGTTTGTGAACAGCCAGAAAGATTTTAAGGTATGTCATTCGAATTATTAATTTATCGTTGTAAATTTATAAATCTTTTTTACTTTTAATGACACTTTCTTATAGCATTTTATTCAACGTATAATTTTGTATGCTGTTTAATTGATCAACACTAATTTAGTATCGTTTGATTTAAATATTTTCCATTCAATTTAGAATTAATCTTTTGAAATATATTATGAAATTTTGTGCTTTTTGTATACTAATCGAAAAAACGGATAGCTTGACCTCGAGTTACTGAAACAAATAAATTTTGTAGGCCAGTCCAAATTTTTTTTTTGGCATGATGATCAAGAATATCACCAGATTCGGGCTTGGAGGCCGGAATGTGAGAATTTTCAATGCTATCTCGAATTTGGAGAATATCACTAATGAAATTTGGAATTCCGATACTTCTGATTTCGCCGAGGTTGGTTCCTTGGACCTCATGGACCGTGCTAGGATTCATTCAACAACTCAAGGAAGCAAAGTCGTTTTTTTTCTATCACTGTAATTTGGTAATTTAAGCGAGTTTAGATTGAAATCGATCCTGCTTTTTCAAATATATCTTGATTCCTTTTTGTTATATCGATTTATATACTACAGAAACTGTAATTTGGCAATTTAATTATATTTAGATTTCTTCTTTGTTTCTAATTCTAATTACTAATTAATTTAAATCTACACTTTATATACTTCAGAAATTATATTTGGCAATTTAGTTACATTTAAATGTATTCGTTCTTTTCTACTATAACTTGGTTATATTAATTTGAAACTATTATATTTCCATCAAATTTCTTGACCAAATTGATTTTAGTGTGGTTTTGTATATTTACCATTAATATATAGAAAACTGAATATACTGCCGCCCTTATTTTTTGAATACACCCTTACTAACTTCCTGGAATCGTTAAGGTTGCGAACCACCTCTGCTGAGCTAGCGATTTTGGACTACAAGAGGCATATCACAACAAGTGGTTACAAGTACCCTCAAAAGGTGAACGTTTGAACAGGTATCATAGGTGTTCATATTATCGGTCTTATATTTATAGATAGAAATTTGACAGCGGAAAAATATTTAAGCATTATTAGAGACGAAGTTGTTCCTGCATTGACCAACGCAATAGATACGAGCCTAGTGGTGAGAGCTTATTTAAACGAAATCTTGCCCAATATATGGATTGAACGAAAAGGTACTATTGAATGGCCAGCTAGATCGCCAGACCTTACGCTATTGGATTTTTCTCTGTTGGGTTACCTCAAGAACAAAGTATATGCATCACATTATATGTAGATGTTTTGATCATAACGCTGGGAAATGCGAAAACAAAACCATTTAAAAAGTATTGGTTTATACAGTATTTCAAATGTACCACAAACGTTTTAATTCGATTTTAAGTAAATCATTTTGACAACGAGAAAAGGAAAAACATTAGAATAAGACCTAAATTTCATTTTTCGTTAACTTTTCTCCTATTCTTAATAGATGGTACTTCAAATGTGTCTCAAACTGTTCAATTCGATTCTAAGTAAGTAATTTTGACATACAGAAGAGAAAAAATATCAAGATGAGGCATTCATTTCGTTTTTGGTTAACTTTTGACCAATTCTTAATCAATAGTAGTTCAAATGTACCACAATTCGATTCTAGGTAATTTTGACATACAGGAAAGGAAAAACATCAAGATAAGACATTCATTTTGTTTTTGGTTAACTTTCCACCAATTCTTAATCAATAGTAGTTCAAATGTACCACAAACCGATCAATTCGATTCTTAGTAAGTAATTTTGACACACAGAAAAAAAAACATCAAGATAAGACATTAATTTTGTTTTTGATTAAATGTTCACCAATTCTTAATCAACAGTAGTTCAAATGTACCACAAACCGTTTAATTCGATTTTAAGTAATTTTGACATTCAGAAAAGAAAAAACATCAAGATGGGACATTAATTTCGTTTTTGGTTAAACTTTCACCAATTCTTAATCAATAGTAGTTCAAATGTACCACAAACCGTTCAATTCGATTCTAAATAGGTGATTAATCAATAGTAGTTCAAATGTATGACAAACCGTTCAATTCGATTCTCCGTAAGTAATTTTGGCATAAAGAAAAAAAATGCATTGTTTTTGGTTTTCTCAAATTCTTAATAAGAAAAAGTACAGGATTTCTAGCCATCACAAAATGTGTCCAAGCTCTCGAGTTTATCAAGGAAGGTAAACGAGGCATTATCAAATCATTAAAAAGCAATACGGATTTTCAGCAGACTCTCAACGAACCTGTAAAAGTACTTATCGTATAGTGAAGTACCGTTTTTGCCGAAGTCGAATAATTTATCGATTTCCCATCAAGAAAAAAGCAATTCATTCGGTATCGACCTATCGAATCTCATCTCTTCTTAGTCGATGGTCTTTGAATAAATTTCCTAGAGACATGATCGCGCTTCACTATCTTCCCTTTTAATGCCGCCATGCATCACGTATCTCTATCGCCATCATCTTGCACTTACGATCATCGTTCTTTTCAATACCCCACCTTCTTTTTAAGCATTCGAAAAATCGAGGAAATCGTCATCGATTACAACCATACGTTACGTTAGTACAGTAGAATTTGAAGAAATTTGAGGAATATTATAATTTTTTTTTGAAATTTTGTCATATATTTTACTAATATACTAAAGAATTAGAAGACTTCTCGGTAAGTTAAGGTTGATTTGATGATGAGCATAAAGTAAATAAATAGGAGTAGTAAGAGTAATGAGACTGGCAAATTTCACTTGGTACGTAGGACTTGGAGGAAAGCATACGCCTTCAGTACGAGTTTAAACTCGCTAAAGTTTTGTTTTGTGACTCAATGACATAATTTTTGAGCAAAGTTGTGCTATGTGGTTTTGGTTCAGATTTGAGCTAAGTACAAAGGAAATTTTTCAGCAGGACTACGAAAACAGGGTTTCCTCAAGGACTCTGGTTTTTGGTATTTTAAGGAATGTTTATAAGGAAGATTAACCGCTAAGCGGAAAGCCTTCTTTTTTAAGAATCGATGAAAATGTCGAAAGAATTCGAGAACTTGTGCGTTCAGATTGTGGAATGAGAGTCAGAATGATCGGAAACACCAAACAACAAGAACAATTGGGTGTTTAATAACGATAACAAAAACGTTTCATTTTCAACTTACCCAACGACAATAGTGACAAATATAAAAAAATATAAAATCGCTGTCAAAATGTTATGACATATTGGTTAGAGATCAATTCGCCAGTATGATGATGAGAGAGAGAGAGAGACATAAGCTTTATTGTCATGAAATTTTTTTTAAATTTTATGGACAAAGCGACATAATTTAAAAATAGATAAAAACATAAAAATACTGTCTATACTAACAATACAAAACATAATATATAAAATACAAATTTAAATTAATAATTATAATACAATGTTAGCATCGTACATCATACCAAATATTGAACTATTTATAAGTCTAGGGTAGATTGCAGAATTCTGCCACTGAATAATAAGGTCTCTCAAGCAGAAATGCCGTTGTCAACCTCTGGAACCTATTAAATGTATTTTGTCACTTTCAATTCTAAAGGTAGCTGACTGAATAGTTTTTTGGCATTTAAGGTGATAGAATTTTTACCAGATCAGATAATGGACAATTTTGTATTTTTAAAAATAGAATTCGCAATGCACTTTACTACTTAAACCATAAATGTACCGAATAACTCTTTTTTGTAGTTTGAAGATAGATGAGAACAGGTGCAAACCACAAACCATAGCGAAGGGGTGATTCGAACAAAGAGTAGTAAGTTGTTAAAGCAATACAAGAATCAAGCTGTTCAAACACAGATTTAACAGCAAAACAAGCAGCAAAGGATAATTTTTTCGCTAAAGCAAAGAATACACCAACAACAAGAAGCGAAGCTTCGGCGTTTTGACAATTCATTTTCTGAATGCGCATGTGTGATAGACGCCATTGTTTTATACGTGTTTTATATCAATGCCATATTTCATTGTTAACCAAATAATATTCTTTGTTGTTAAACAATAATACGCTTTTTATTTGTTAATATATATTTTGATCAGTGAAAGTGACTCTTAGTGAGAAATTGTTGCATTTGTTATGGGGCGAATAAGTTGTGTAGTTCGTGAAAAATTGTTTCCATATGAACTGAACCCTGGGGTAAACCACTGGCAGAGTAATCACTCTGGGCTGACAGAGCTGATTTCAGATTTTCTATAATCGAGTTTTTGGTAAGTTAAAACATTAGTCACTCCTCAGCTTCCTTATTCACCTGTCATGAGCTCTTGTGACTTTGTACTCTTCCCGAGATTGAAAAATTACCTCAAGAGAATTTATATTTTGGGTGACTCGAAATTGAATTGCAAAAACAATATTCGAATAAAGTTACTTAATCTACCCACCATTTAGAAAGGAACGTTTTTCCATTCATCTTCGTCACGTAACTTCTTATGCCTGCTCGGAGCGTTGGAATCATTATTTTCCTTCTCCTACCCATTTCTTCCATACTTTAACGTCCTCCGTCAACTCGTCCATCTGTTTGATTTCCTTTTCTTTATTTCCATCTATTTTTCCTCTGTTCATTTTCACATTCATATTGAATTAAATAACATTCATCTAAATTTTCATTTCATCCTAATATCAATATTAAAAAATAATCTTGTCGTTTCTAAGAACAAAAAAAATTTTACAATATATTCTGATAAATAAGACCGTCATTTAAAAAAAACAAATAAGTAAATTGTGATATAATTTTAATACCATCGCATTTTTATATTTTTTCTTAGACTCCATGTATAAAAAAAATAACAACTGTTACTTTTTATGCATATTATATAAAGTTCGCCATCGTGGCTGTGTGTAGGCCCATCCTTTCATCTGATTTTTTTTTAAATCCCAACCGTACTACTAGGTTCATATATCTTGAATGCGGCTTAAATGTGCGTGCCAAAGGTGCGACGATTACTTTATTGCTGATGGCTCCTTTTTTAATTGGGTCCAGGTGTTACATCGTTTCTATTTTAAATAAGTTTAGGAAACGTTTTATGAAACCATCTAACGATGGCGGTGGTAAAATAATCATAACATTTTTCAGTCTTTGTAGAACAAATAAAAATGTATTCTAATTTCAGGAAATACGTTTTTTCTTTAATTTTAGTTGTACATATAAAGAAAGAAAAACTAATTAATATATATTTACATACTAAATTTCAAAATACAGTTGAGATAAATCTACAAAGGCGGAAAAAAACGAAAAAGTGTAAATTTTTTTGTACATCTGTGCATGTAAGAGGTTTCTGGAACGCTCGAAGGACCAATGGAAAGTACACAACGATTATTTGAATTTGTAATGAATCTGAACATGTAACATGGGGAATAAATTAATCGATTAATGTTAGAAAATATTTGATGATAAGTTTTCCAAAAATGAGTTTGGGCATTAGATGTATGCATCACATTTTTTCGTTTTTTCTGGATCCACACCATCAACGTTTGATATCGATCAATTCTGAAGCAAGAACTCCGCGAGATAAAATGTCAGAGGGATTTTCACTCGATTTTACATGTCCCCATTTCCAATTGGAAGATAGTGATTGAATTTGTGCTCACAAAGGTTATCCATTTGGATGGATGGGATTGAATCCAATACAAAGCTATCTGGGAGTCGGTCCAAAGATTTACGGAAGAAAACTTTAATATGTGTTGAAAAATGTCTATTATCTTTTTAGTTAAATTAGCTAATAGCATCATGATACATAACTCTTGGATGAGCTATGGTTTTAATTGGAGCTACTTTAAACTAAGGTTGCAAGAAACAGAAAATATATAGAGGCAGTATATGCCTTGATAATGCTGTCTGCAAATCCATGAAGGACTAAAACGATTTGTTTGTCTAGAAACAATGAATGTGGAGTTTTGAACGTTTGTAGATCAGGTAATGTGTTTATAAAGTTACTCCAGTTAGTAAGAAGTTCACTTTCGAGAGGAATATTCCATGAAAGATTTGCTAACCACAATCTCTGAATGAATATTTTTCCAGTCACAATTAGTGGACCTATGGAACCTAGCGGATCGAACATTTGAGCAATTATGGAAAACGCTTTACGCTTTTTCATAATATCAGTAAGAAAGGAATAAGGACTAGTAATCATAAAATTATCTGTTACTGGAAACATTCTCTATTGAAATGTTATGGTTTGTAGTATTTTCATTTGCACAATGAGTATTTCTAAACTTGGACGAATTTGAGTTCCATTTATGAAGTTGAAACCCTACGGAATTAAGAAGTGAATTCAGCTGATCGTACGATGTCTCCAGCTCGACAATAGTCTCACCATCATACGGAATGTCATAAACATATGTTTGATGCAACAATGCATACAACATCAAACATTTTCTCTGATGTACGCGCCAATTCGGTGAGAGATCGAGTTGCTAGGAAGGGTACACAGTTTGTACCATAAGTAACTGTTTGTAAATCAATGCACTGAGGTAGATCTGTAGAGGATTGTCGCCTAGTAATGTTCTGAAGAAAATTTTGTTCAGTATAGGTTAATACCTGCCTGTACATCTTTTGAATGTCAGCAGTAATCACATAACGGTATTGTCTAAATCTACATATAAAATGTCATATAAATCAGGTTGGACCTGGTAACCTTTTAGTGAAATGTCATTAAGGGACACACCCGAAGAACTAGGTTTGAAGCCAGTCGATACATGGACAGCTACTATGGGCTGATATGTGCTCATGAGGAGTCCTTTCAACATAACGAGGGACTATTTAGCAAGTAAAGCAAACTGGAAGCTCATCAAGAGTGACGAACTTCAAAAACAGCAACGAGTTCTCGCCCTACTTCCAGAGACTAAAAAGAGAAGTTCTGAAAGCGGGGCTATAGAGACTCGAAAAACAAAACGTGGACAATACTATGGGTTTCGAGAATTGTAGAGGAACTTCTGTCATTACCAAACAGTCCACGTGGTACCATTCTATTTTTAAATGACCATTATCGTAGACAGTCATAGGTCGTCTGTCCATCAATCGAATCACAAGTATAATACTACTTACTAAGGAGTTCAGGCATGACATTTTTATGAAACAATAAACTTTTTTGAGATTTTTAAACCCAAATATCTTCATTAAATAATACCACTTCTATAAATAGTTCTTTAGCACTCCAGATCACAAAACAATGACTTTGTCACATCCATTTGTTGTTAAATTTGATAAAAATAAGCATGTATGATATCCAACAATCTTCTAGTAAGGACAAGATAAGTAAGAATTTCCATATTAGTTAGTGGAGGAAATTGCGCTGCATCCGTGGAGATGTCCTCACTTTTTGAAATGAAGGAGTCCAGGTTACGAATAACACTTAACTTTTGATTATACTGGTTCGCCACTTCAAGATCCTCCGTTGATAATTGTTTGAAATACTTACTTATGATAACATCTTCTTCTTTCGGTTCCGTCTTCACCTCAGTGAAGGTTGGCAACAATCTCGGCGAACTGGGTTCGGTTTTGAGCAGCTCGGAATAAGGAATGTGAGTCTAGTCCGGTCCAGTCTCTTATGTTTTTCAACCATGGCGTCTTCCTATACCTCGTCTGCCTTCTATTTTGCCTTCCATTATTATTTTCAGCAGCCTCATTCTATCACTCCTGATTACATGTCCCAAGTATGCGGTTTTTCTGTTCTTTATGTCGACAACTAAGTCTCTGTCCTTACCTAATCTTCTCAGAATTTCTTCATTACTGATGTGGTCTGTCCAGGGTATTTTTAAGAGCCTTCTATACACCCACATTTCGAAAGCTTCTAGCCGCCTTAGTGTTTCGGCCTTTAGGGTCCAGACTTCGGATCCGTACAGCAAGACGGAATAGATGTAACAATTGACAAATCTAAGACGTAATTTCAAGTTCAGTGATCGGTTACAAAGCACTGGTCGCATTTTATTGAATACTGATCTGGCCTGTTCTATGCGCGATATGATTTCTGTACTAGGACTCAGATCAGATGTTATCCAGGTACCTAAATACTTAAACTTGGTTACGTTTTCGATGGGTAGTCCTTATATATATATATATATATATATATATATATATATATATATATATATATATATATCTGGTGCTGGATTAGTTCTTCTAGTGATGGCCATTACTTTTGTCTTCTTTATATTAATTTTAAAGCCCAGGGTCTCTCCTACTCTGTCGATTCGATTTAAAAGTTGTTGGAGTCCTTCTAAGCCATCGGCTATGATGGCGGTATCATCTGCAAAGCGTAAGTTGTTAATCAGATGCCCGTTTATTCTAATGCCGTGTTCCATACCCTGTAGAGCTTCATCGAATATGTAGCCAGAATATATATTAAATAGTAAGGGCGATAAGACACATCCCTGTCGCACTCCCCTATGAATGGGTACATCATCTGTTTTGTTTTCTTCGACCCTGATGGCTGCTGTTTGGTCCCAGTATAAATTTTTCAGGAACTGGATGTCGTTATTATCGAGACCCTTTTCTTTCAGGATGTTAAACAGGGCTGTGTGTTCGACTCTGTCGAACGCCTTCTCGTAGTCGATAAAACAGATGAAAGCCTCTTTTTGTTGATCTCGACATTTCTGTAACAATACATATAGGCTGAACAGTGCTTCCCTCGTGCCCATTCCTTCTCTAAAACCGAACTGTGCGTCATCTAGATCTATTTCGCATTTTTTGAATATCCGTTTGTGTATGATTTTTAAAAGAAGTTTTAATGCATGACTCATTAGGCTAATTAGTCTGAAATCTTCACATGTATGTGCATTTGCTTTCTTCGGTATGGGAATGAAGTCGGACTTCAACCAGTCGCGTGGGATGTTTCCGCTCTTGTAGATTTGATTTAGAAGCTTAGTCAAAACCTTTCTATTCTGCTCGTTCAAGAGTTTGAAAGTCTCAATGTGGATTCCATCTGGCCCAGCAGCCTTTCCTGTTTTGCAGGTTTTGAGTGCTCTTTCAACCTCCGATGTCAGAATATCTGGTGCCTCTTCTGAATCTTCTTTACTGTTAAAGTGACGTGGATTTTTAGTAGAGAATAGTTGTCGAATATAATTTATCCAATGGTCTTTCAGTTCTTTTTCGTCTAATATGTGTTTATTGTCGTGTCCAACTATTCTGTTTGGGATGTTCTTTCTTCCCTGGACTACCATTTCTTTAACTTTCTTATGAATTGCGGAATGGTCGTGCTTTTGTTGTAACTCTTCAATCTCACAACATTTCTGGGCCATCCAGTATTCTTTTGCTTCCTTTATTTTATTTTCTATTTGTTTGTTAAGTGTTTTGTACAAAGTCGTATATCTATTCTTGTATGTTCTGCGTTTATCCATCATATTTAATATTTCTTCAGTCATCCTTTCTTTTTTTTTGTTTGTACGTGTTGGACCAATTACTTCCTTCTCAATTCTATGTATTTTATCCCTCATATTTTTCCAATCTTCCTCAATATTTTTTCCAAATTCTGGGTTGTTTATATTCCATATTTCATAGTTGACTTTCTCTCTCAATTCGTCTTTTTTAGATGGGTCGCGGATGTTGTTGATGTCAACTAACTTAACGTGTTTCTTTGTTAGTTTTTTCAATTTTATATTAAGGTTGCCAACTACTGGGTTGTGGTCTGAGTTAATATCTGTGCCTGGGTATGTTCCTATGCCATGAATTCCATTTTTGAATCGTTCTTTTATTAAAATGAAGTCGATTTGGTTTCTGATAACATATCAATAATCAAAAGAAAAAATCGCACAAATAAACGATTCTTGCCAAAAATGGAACGTTTTATGACACAACACGACTTTCTGTTTGTTCTTTGACGGCCATATTGAATTCAATTCGCTGTTTTCGTGGAGTGCCCTATATTTTCATCTTCTATTCTTGTTACATTCATTTCAGTTTCAGTATTGGATGAATTTTAAAAGAAAAAGATTGTAAAAAGAATTGTTCGATAAACTTTCATAAAAACATTAAAAATAATTTATCAACGTCGACCAAAGAAAAAATATATCATATTTCAAACTGTCAAGCCGCTAGCTAACTATTTCCCCACGATTATATTATAAACTATGAAAATATTAACTTATCGATAAGAAATGATGATCAGGTGTCGAGATGCAGTTTCTCATGGTCTACTTTTATTGTAAACCGCTACGTTTTACACAATAGTATACCGACAAATAAAAGAAACAGAAATGTTAAATTAGACGGTCGTTAATATTTAGGTTATTTTGTCACTGTCGGACAGAAAAGGAAGTTACCATCACACATTTGTCTAATGATCGACGAAAATTACAACTTTCTTGTATTGATCTAAATTTAAATTGGTATATCTAAGTATGTTTATATACCGTTTTGGTACCTAATTATTCGATATAATGAGATAGAACATACGTTACTTAACTGTAAGTGTAATCTCGATATTGTAATGTATAAGAATAGTCCAAGAGAAACTTATTTTGAGTTACCGAAAAATAGGGGAAACGTACATATAATATCCATCAATATTTTGTTAATAAGGAGTTCGGTCCTGGCAAGATAGTCGGTGGAGTGTGTTAGGAAAAATCTATCGACGTGAGTGATAACATATGTGCTTTTCTTCATATTGTTGATAATTTTTTAATTAATTAGCAGGTAACTTTTTTATAGTTTTTTGCTTTTTCCTTTATTTATTTGAGCTTTTCTACAGATGAAAAAATAAATTCTAAAACTGAGCAACAGTTGTTGAAATGGTTCCAGATCATGAATGTGACGGAGCCATTGAGTCAGATTCTGACATTGAAGATGCCCCTTTCTGAGCATAGTGTTCATGCAACTGACACTGAGCAATCTGACGATGATGAAGAAACGGCATTATCCCCCAGAGATAAGCAAGTGCTAATGTCACCTCAGTGGATAGGGAAAGATGGCACTACATGGCTGAAACATAAACCAGACATTCCTCCCACAAAAATACGTTCACAAAACATCATATCTAAACTTCCTGGTGTGAAGGCTGCAGGAAAAAACGCTAAAGAAATTGTGGATTGTTGGAAACTATTTTTCCCCAATGGCATTATTGCAGAAATTGTAATCCATACCAACCAAAAATTAGATAAAATACGATCATCTTATAAACGGCCAAGGGATTGTTTATCAACAGATTTTGAAGAAATATCTGCGTTTATAAGACTGTTGTACATGGCCGGCATAAAAAAAGGCTCAGCACGTAAACACAGATGAGCTATGGTCCAAAGATGGAACAGCACCGGATTTCTTTGCCGCTGTAATGTCCAAAAGACGTTTTCACTTGTTGGTGCAAGCGATAAGATTTGATAATATGGATACAAGGTATGAAAGATCAAAGACTGATAATCTGGCACCAATAAGATCAGTGTTTGACCAATTTGTTCAACGTTGTTCTGCCTATTACACGGTAGGGGAGTATGTCACCAATGACGAAATGCTGGAGGCTTTTAGGGGACGTTGCTGCTTCCGACAGTATATTGCCTACAAGCCCGCAAAATATGGGATCAAAATATATGCCCTTGTCGACTCCAGGTCTTTCTATGTCAATAACATGGAATTTATGCTGGGAAACAGCCAGTAGGTGCTTACCAAGTACCTAATGATGCTGCAAGTGTAGTCAAACGTCTTATCAAAACCATTGACAAATCGGGACGAAACGTTACAGAAGATAACTATTTCGAGTCAGTTCAACTTGTCAATGATCTGTTTACTGATCACAAGTTAACACTTGTGGGCAAATTACGGAAAAACAAACGAGAAATTCCACCTCGGCTTATTGACATAAAAGATCGTCCTATACAGAGTAGTATGTTTGCTTTTGGAGTTTCTCCCAACCGTTGTATGCTAGCTTCATTTGTTCCAAAGAAAAACAAAAATGTGCTAATGCTTTCCACTCTACATTATGATGACTCAATTGACGCCGAATCCGCGGAAAATAAACCAGAAGATATTACGTTTTACAACCTCACGAAAAGGGGAGTTGATGTCGTTGACAGAGTGAAAGCCGAATATTATGTAACCCAAGTGTCCAATCGTTGGCCATTCACTATATTCTGCAGCTTGTTGAATATTGCCACTGTCAATTCACAAATTATTTACAAAAGTAACAGTGGTATCATATCAACACGAAGAAAATTCATTAACTTACTATCAAAGCCACTTACACGACCTCTTCTTGTACGGCGAGCTTCAATTACAACTTTACCATTCAATTTTCGACAGAGAATTAAATCTATTGGAAATATAGAACCACATAATAACCCGAAACCTTGAACATCTCAAAATTCTTAAGGTAAACCAAGATGTGGTTTTTGTGCAGTTAGAAAGAATAGATTTACCCAACATAAATGCCACAGATTTCAAACTCCAATCTGTAAAGAACACACAACTAGAATAACTTTCATGTGTTATAAATGTGTAGATAACAACGAAAGTGACGAGTAAATTTAAATAATTATGTATTTTTCTGTGTTTAGTTTTTAGAATTTAGAATAAATCAACTACAATCAATATTAAATAGTTTTTATCATGAAAAGTCAGTGTTTGAAGATATATAAATACACGCGAGCTCGCGTTAGAAGAAATCTATACGCGCGAGCTGGCGTAAGAAAAAATCTATAGGCGCGTCGTTAAATAGTACGCGAGTTCTCCCGGGTTAAACATCAAATATGCATCAAATGAAATGTAACTTCTGTCATTCTGACGATAATATTTAATATCGAAACAATTGTCAAATTTCTTAGAATTTTTAACATTTTTTTTCAATATATTGTGGAATTATCTAGAAACAGTAAGTTTCATTTAAAACGTAATTTAATTTTTTTACTACGTTAAAAATTCGTATAATAAAAATCTAAATGCGATTCGCTGAAGAATTACAACAGTTAACGTGTTAAACATGAATAAATTTCCTCAAAAATGACAGAAAATTATCGTCACCAATTTCAAAATTCATAATTACGATCGACATCAAATTGCCAACATTTTCCCATTTACATTTATCAAATAAGTGATCAAATTGACCAATTTTTATTACCGTCTTTATCGGTATTTCCGATCGGTAACGTTTAAAATGTCCATTTAAATCGGCACTAGACCAGCTGTTTGTTTTCTAGTACACTAACGTCCTATTAGAATTCGAATTACCATGAGGTGAATCCCGTAATCTATGTACTCAACGGTGTAGACCCATAAAATCGTCACTGGTCGTGACTAGCACATTCGCGTCTATTACATCTATCACTATTTGTTTATGGTGGTATTAAATTATCTCGCAAAAGAGAAATGATGCCGAACAAACGCTGCGATCAGTAGCTCTCGCGAAGGGTTTAATGTACATTAATAACGTTTTTACGCATTTTTTTAAATATATATGATACGATGTTCTAAGAGACGTGTTACTAAATTTCGTATTGTCTGCCAAATTGGATTGTTTATAACTTATTTTCTAATTCAGGTCCCTTTAAATTTGAAAAATTCTCACTTTTACTATTCTCCCACGTTCTAAGCATTATATTAACTACTTTCTTGAACCAAATGTTGGAATACTAGGGAATGCATGCACTTTCACAAATAAACAACTCGAGCAGCCTCCTTATCGGTTGCAAAGTTTTATTGCCCCTGTGCGGATTAGTAAATAGTAGAGTTGGCCGCAAAATCATGGATAATGTGGTGGGTCCATACGGAGAAATAAATGTAAATGACAACGGGAAAAGACTAACTGAATTATGTCAAAACAATCAACTAAAAATAACTAACGGATTCTATAAACACAACACACGAGAAACTTGAGATCTATTATTGATTATGTAAATGTAAAACAAAAGAGTATAATGCAAATAAACGATGTAAGAGCATTTAAAGGGATAATTTGTGGATCGGATCAATACATGGTCATGAACCTGCACTGAAAAGCAACGTAACAGACAAATCAGCTGAGGAATCGGAAGAGATAAAAGACAAGCAGTAAAATTTGAATAGCCTTATTCATGAAAACACACAACAACTGTATCGCAACAAGTTAAATGAGAAACTCTTTGATGTGTCAGAGTTAAACCAGAAACCTGTGGAAGAAGTCTATCAGAATGTTGTGAATAGTATCAAAGAGGCCGCGGAAGAAGCAATTGGTATTAAAACTAGAACCCTTAGTAGAAAAATATGGTGGAACAAAGATATAGAAGATCTAGCTACCCAGAAAAAACAATCGTATCAAAAATGGACTAACACTCACTCACAAGAAGATAGAGATCGATATCTAGAAATAAAAAGAATTACAAGACGAACTGTAGCTAATGCAAAGAGAGAAATGTGGGACAAAAAATGTCAGGAAATTAATAAGCATCTCGGTGGTGAAAAATGCTCTGAATCATAGAAGTTCATAAAAAATATTAGATCGAATGAAAAAAACTGCGCGACAGACGATAGAGATGAATACCTTGCAACCTCGCCAGCAGAAATATTAATTAAGGGTAAAACAATCAACGTCACAGGGAACACAGTTGGAGAAACAGTAAAATAACTCAAAAATAGACGTGCTGCGGGCCCGAAGTGCATTCCCGCAGAGTTAATTAAGAACGGTCCAGATAAACTTTTCGATATACTTACCTGGTGTATAAACCAGTATCTAAACGGCACTCTAGTGCCGAAATAATGGAAGGTGGCCCATATCACTTCAATCCATAAAAAAGGTAACAAACTAGACTGCTCGAACTATAGAGGCATATCAGTGACAAGTACTTTTAGTCTGCTTTATGGAAGAGTTCTGTGAGACCTAATTGAACTTGAATATAAAGAACAGGAAGAATAAGAGCAATCAGGCTTTCGAGCGGGAAGATCTTGTACAGATAACGTCTTTTGCTTGAAACAAATTATTGAAAAAAGATCAAATACTAATATAAAAACTCACCTTTTGTTCGTGGATCTGCGGAAGGCGTATGATACAGTTCCCGTAAAAATGCTTTGGAAGACGCTATAAGAAACCAACATCAGTCACACCCTTATAAAAGCACTTAAGAATCTTTATGATGGATCAACATGAACCTTCAAAAGTTAAACGTCAAACAAAAAATGACATTTCAGTTTTAAACGCAATAAAAAAGAAGATAGAGAATAATAACCTAACAGTTACAAAATCTGATAAGGGGAACGCTACTGTCATTTTGACGACTGAAAATTACAATTCCAAAGTATATAACTTTATAGAATCCAGCGATGTAAAAGTTCTTAAAGCAGACCCAACAAAAAAGTTTTCTAATAATGTAAGGGATATTGTTAATAATTCAAATTATCTTTTAAATGATTACGAAAAGAGGTCTATCATACATAAGAATCCTCATTGTCCACAATTATATGGAACAGTTAAATTACATAAAATAACGAAACCAATTAGATCTGTAGTCTCTTATGTTAATGCTCCTAATAATATATTGGCAAAGAAGCTCAACAATATACTCAATACTTACGGATATGATTCTCAGTACTCAATTAGAAATTCAATAGAACTAATCAAAAAGTTGAAAGCAATCCACTTACAAGATAACTATAAACCCATATCGTTCGATGTAACTAACATGTTTACTAAAATTCCTCCTAAAGAATGTCTAATACTTGTAAGAAAATTACTAGAAGATAAAAATATTAATCCAGGAATAATATCAGATATACTTAATTTATTTGATGTATGCATTAATCAGAATTATTTCACTTTTGACAATAAGATATATATTCAAAATGAAGGTTTACCAATGGGAAGCCCTATATCACCTATTTTAGCAAACATTTTTATAGACAATTTAGAAAGAAAGATCTTTGAAAGTAATATTTCGAAAAATATTTTATTTTGGTATAGATATGTAGATGACATATTAGCTTGTTTTATGGGTAGTGAACGACAATTAGATGTATTTTTCAACCACATCAATAATTTACACCCAAAAATTAAATTTACATTAGAAATTGAAGAAAATAGCTCAATCAATTTTCTTGATTTAAAAATTCGAAGAGTTAATAATGTACTTGATTATTCAATTTACCTAAAACCAACACAAACTGATGTAACAATTCCATTCAATTCTAACCACCCTGTGTCATACAGACTAGCAGCATATAATTCAATGATACATAGAGCTTTTTCAGTTCCTATGAACAAATGTAATTTTGATAGAGAGATTAATACAATTAGACAAATAGCAACATCTAACGGTTATCCATTAGATATGATAAATAAGCTAATTAGTAAAAAAGAGGAAAAAGTGGCATTACAACTAATATATCCTAAACAAGCTGATGAAATTAAAACTTATAAAACCATCACATATGCAGGAAATGTTTCTAATAATATTTCAAAGATAATATCTTCAGCAACGAATACAACAATTTCTTTTAAAACAGAAAGTAACGTTAGTACAAAATTGTTAAATGTAAAAACAAAAATACCACTATTAAAGAAGTCGGGTATATATAAACTCAGATGTCCAAAATGTAATGCTGTCTATTTGGGTCAGACCCTTAGGAATTTTGAAATACGATACAGTGAGCACTTACGAGCATACAGATTAAAACAACCAGATAAATCCCACTACGCAAAACATCTACTTGACACCAATCATTCATTGACACCTAACACAGAACTAGAAGTACTGCATATTTGTGAAAAGAAACAAGAACTGGATTTCCTTGAAGAACTGGAAATTAGAAGACATTTAAGAAACCCACAATATGAAGTTGTCAATGAACAGTTAAATCTAGGGAGTTCTCCACTAATAAACTGTCTTCTTAAGTGATAATTGTAAAGATCAGCAGATATAGTTTTCCTGGTTTTCTATATCATTGCACAGTTATACTGATCTTAATTGGAAAAATGATATCCGGGATATCACCATAGGGCTAATAATATCTAAGCTTCAATATTTGTAATATCACATCTTCTTCTTTTTTTCTATAAACATAAATTAAGCCAATCACAAGTTAGGTTACTTCTTGGTCTAGCCAAAAATATAACTACTAAACATCAGGTAGGCATAAAATGAAATGTAACTTCTGTCATTCTGACGATGATATTGATTTATCGAAACAATTGTCAATTTTTTAGAATTTTCAATAACTTGTATTATATTGTGGAATTAACTAGAGACCTTGAGTTTCATTTAAAAACACTAATGAAGAATCAAAATTGATAATAATATATCAAGGAAATTTCCGGTAAATAAAGGTCTGCGCCAAGGATGTTGTATCTCGCCCACACTTTTAGAATCTATATAAAAAGAGCGTTAAATCAATGGAAGAAAAAATGCAGAATATCCAGAAGAGAAAGAATCCGAAACGATGACGTCGGACAATTTATGGAAGTGGACGGCACATTAACAACAGATATTGAGAAAAAGCAACTTATATGGTACGGACATGTACAGCGAATGAACGAAAACAGACTGCCAAAACTGACAATGCAGTGGGTGCCACCAAACCGTAGGAAGAGAGGAAGACCTAGGAAATCATGGAAAGAAGGAGTAACTAAAGCTATGAGTGCTAGAGACCACTAAGAGAGGGTCAATGGAACAATAGAAACGAGTGGAAGTTAGGTATCGGACAACGTCGCCGGACGTTTTAAAACCGATCTTATTATTACGGATTATTATCCGTTTTAAGGAACTGATTATCCTTTTTGTATCTAGTTTCCTAAATAAAACTCTTTCGTTTCTTAATGGACTGTATTTTGTAACTTTTCAACAAAAGTACTATTAGATCAGTCAGACGTACATACTTGACAAATTATTTTTCTTTGACAGACATCTACTCAGTGCGACTAGTACATAAACGCTGCAGTTCTGCAGAGCTCCCAAAAAATCTTCTAATTATCTAATTAACTAAAATATTTCCTTTTATCAAGCAGCTCAGTGGAAGCTCTGATATACGCTGATGAGAATAACATAATCCTGCTTTGCCTTCCCCCGCATACTACCCGCTATCTCCAACCTCTCGATAGATTCTTTTTTTTAAGTCGTTGAAGGCAGCATTTTATCAAGTTTGCGATACTTGGGTTAAATCCAATGCTGATAGAAAAATCGGAAGGCTACGACTCCTAGGTGTTGCTTGGGGAAAGGGTGCAAGTGTTCAAAATGCAACATCAGGTGTTAAGGCGGCTGGAATTTACCCGTTTAATCCGCAAAGTATCCCGGACTGCGCCTATTGAGGTACCGATGTGGGAATACAAGAAACGTCTGCGAAAATGCTGTGCCAAGAGGAGGAACGAATTACCAACCTTCAACTTCACGTGCTGCCGATTTAGCTGATGAGCCTATAGTTCAAACCCAAACATCTAGTCCTCCAAAAATTACGCCTGGAAAAGCCTTGGATATTGTATCTCCTATTCCAGCTGCTGCTGTGCTAGACGCTAAAAGAAAAGGAAGGAAACGCGCAGAGATTTTAAATAATGCAGAAGCCATAGAAAGGCGCAAAAGCATTCAGGAACACAAACAAGTGAATCTCAACGAAACGAAACGTGGCACAAAGGCAGCTAAAACACCTGTCGTATCTAAAAAGGAGAAATTTACTGCGAAAACGGTGCCAAAAGGAAAACAGAAAACCCTGAAACTGCAGGTAGAGGAGTCCAGTGACGAAGATTCAAGCTGGTCTCTTCATGATAGCAGTTCAGATTTGGAAAATCATGATGACGCAACCTGCACTAGATGTGGCGAAGAGTATACGAAGACAACTAAAGATGAAGATTGTAGTATAATCAACAAGTTCAAAAACGTGTTAAATAGAAATAAAGCTCCTAAAAATATGTGCCATAGCTCATTCGATTCGGAATGACGTCTAGAAAAATGTTTTTTAAGGGTATATTAGCACATTAAAAATTGTAATTGTTATTAACAAAATAAGATAAAAAGGTATTTAGTTTTTCATTAATAACTATTAAAATAATGATATTTAAGGAATTTTGAAAAAAGATCCTGAAAGAGGAGAAAATTTCCAATAAAAAAGTCCTAACTCCCGGAACTCTATCTATATTATTTATAATTTTTTTTAACGCTGAAAATAGGGCTCCGCGAGGACGTTACGGCATAGGCGCGCCGCCTAAAAAGCCGGTATATCACCTAAAATAATTTTTTTTTAATATTAAATAACAATTTAAAAATTTGAATAAATTATAGTGTAATCTAGACACTTGAACGAAAAAAACCTCGGTGAAAAAAAAATTTTTTGTCGATTTTTCAAAAAGTTACACCATTGTTAATTAATTAATTTTTTTCCAATCTCTGTTTTTATAAATTACGGTATAAAAGTTTAAATAATTGGTCTATAAATTTTTCGCTTCGTGGAGCTCTTTTTGTTTAGGTACTTAATAAAGTTATGCAAAAAAAATGTATTAAAGTTAATTATTTTGATAATTATAATTTTTTTAAATCAACTAAAAATGAAATTTCTAAAAAATGTTATCAAAAAATTTTTTTCTTGGTAATATATTATTATTGCTGTTTTCGCATCTGATATAGGTATTAATTAACATTGGAAAAAAATTTTTACGTCATTTGTTAAGAAATTGTTTATAAACAAAAAGACTATTTTGGGATTTAAAAGAAAAATTTTTTACTATCTTATAGCATACGTGAAATGATGATTTTTTAAAAAAAATTTCTTAAATAAATTTTTTTATTGTTTATAATCGGTTTTTTTATGTTTCAATTGTTTAGATAATTAGTTAAGAAATTATTTTATTCTTAAAAATCATCATTGACCCTTTTCAATGGAATAACAGAGAAAAAAATTTTTTTTATAAATAATTTAATTGTTTATTAACTTAACAATTTGTTATAAACAAATAATATTAACCGTTATATTTTTTTTCGAAAACTTCAAAAAATTACAAAGACAATCATATATAACAAAGTTAAGAAAAACATTTTTTTGTATTTTTTACAACACTTTTAAATATTATACAATAATGAAATTACAGCCGTTACATAATTTGTCAAGTTAAAAATTGTTATAACTTTTAAACTATTAGAGATAGGGTAAAGAACATTTAAGTCATTTTTGTAAAGGATTTATTTATCTGTAAAATGAATTCAAAATCGATTCTGTAACTATTATTTATTTATCACTTGTTACAAGCATTTGTTTATAAAAATTTTTTTACATCTTTTGAAATTCCATAGCTTATAAATTGTTAAATAATATAGATACAGTTACGGTCCCAAGAACTTTTTTATTCTATGATAAAATATCTTTCTAATTAAATTAAATATTTTAGAAAATATACCTGAAAAAAAAATTAGAAAATAAATTCATTTATTAAATAAAAGATGTCATTTTTTTGTAAATAAATAATTTATAGAGCTCCAGTAGAAAGTTATTAAAGCTTATTTTAATAAATGAATAATTAAACTTAGCAGATTATTAATAATTCAAATAATGAATAAATGAAAAATGATCTGTAGCAGATTATAAATTGGGTAAGTATAAATTTGAATTAATATATTATTTAAACAAAATGGATATTGCTATAATTTATGCGTAATTAGAAAGATATTTTATTATAGAATAAAAAAGATCTTGGGTCCGTAACTGTATCTATATTATTTAACAATTTATAAGTTATGGAATTTCAAAAGATGTAAAAAAAATTTTTATAAACAAATGCTTATAACAAGTGATAAATAATAGTTATAGAATCGATTTTGAATTCATTTTACAGATAAATAAATCCTTTACAAAAATGACTTAAATGTTCTTTACCCTATCTCTAATAGTTTAAAAGTTATAACAATTTTTAACTTGACAAATTATGTAACGGCTGTAATTTCATTATTGTATAATATTTAAGTGTTGTAAAAAATACAAAAAAATGTTTTTCTTAACTTTGTTATATATGATTGTTTTTGTAATTTTTCAAAAAAAAATATAACGGTTAATATTATTTGTTTATAACAAATTGTTAAGTTAATAAACAATTAAATTATTTATAAAAAAATTTTTTTCTCTGTTATTCCATTGAAAAGGGTCAATGATGATTTTTAAGAATAAAATAATTTCTTAACTAATTATTTAAACAATTGAAATATAAAAAAAACGATTATAAACAATAAAAAAATTTATTTAAGAAATTTTTTTTTAAAAAATCATCATTTCACCTATGCTATAAGATAGTAAAAAAAATTTTTTTAAATCCCAAAATAGTCTATTTGTTTATAAACAATTTGTTAACAAATGACGTAAAATTTTTTTTTCCAATGTTAATTAATACCTATATCAGATGCGAAAACAGCAATAATAATATATTACCAAAAAAAAATTTTTTGATAACATTTTTTAGAAATTTCATTTTTAGTTGATTTAAAAAAATTATAATTAACAAAATAATTAACTTTAATAAATTTTTTTTGCATAACTTTATTAAGTACCTAAACAAAAAGAGCTCCACGAAGCGAAAAATTTATAGACCAATTATTTAAACTTTTATACCGTAATTTATAAAAACAGAGATTGGAAAAAAATTAGTTAATTAACAATGGTGTAACTTTTTGAAAAATCGACAAAAAAATTTTTCTTCACCGAGGTTTTTTTCGTTCAAGTGTCTAGATTACACTATAATTTATTAAAATTTTTAAATTGTTATTTAATATTAAAAAAAAATTATTTTAGGTGGTGATATACCGGCTTTTTAGGCGGCGCGCCTATGCCGTAACGTCCTCGCGGAGCCCTATTTTCAGCGTTAAAAAAAAATTATAAATAATATAGATAGAGTTCCGGGAGTAAGGACTTTTTTATTGGAAATTTTCTCCTCTTTCAGGATCTTTTTTCAAAATTCCTTAAATATCATTATTTTAAAAGTTATTAACGAAAAACTAAATACCTTTTTTTATCTTATTTTGTTAATAACAATTGCAATTTTTATGTGCTAATATACCCTTAAAAAACATTTTTCTAGACGTCATTCCGAATCGAATGAGCTATGGCACATATTTTTAGGAGCTTTATTTCTATTTAACACGTTTTTGAACTTGTTGATTAGACTATTGGATTCAATGCATTCATTGCCAGCAGTGGGTGCATGAGGGATGTACCAAGTATCAAAATACGTGCGAGATCTGGTGTTAAAGTGCTTATACAGAGGCGTATAGTGTAGTGGCATCTCTACCTTAACCTGACGACGCGGCGTCTCTCCCGCAGGGTTAGGTAGAGATGCCGAGTTGCAGAGTTTTGAAAAATATTTAATATTTGTTACATGTTTATTGCGGAATAGAACATGTTTCTGTTTTGATAAATAAATGTTTAATCTAACGACGTATTTTTTTATTATGACATGTTAATTTAGAAGCATTAATCAAAGTCGATATGAAAAATCGGCATCTCTCCCGGGATTACCCTATAAGAAATATTTTTTTTTTAGCGAAACAGTGCTTAATGCGTGAGTTTTATTTTTCTTGTCTGGCAATTGACAATCGTTCCAGAAATACAATTTTTTAACACGGAATGTGGAGAAAGGACGTAAGGACCCTTACGAGGTAAACTTTTTTTCAAAAATTGCAGAACACCTTAAAATCTTTACCACGAACCGCCACTGCATCTACTTGCTTGACTGGCTATAATTTGAAACTAAACTAATAATTCTAAACAGCAACCCTTTCGGATTTTCAGACAGGCAGTGATTGTTTCGCTTTGATTTAATTTTAGAATAATCCTGTAGCCTTAATTTTTCGCAGATAGACAAAAATCATAGAAAAGATTTTAGAATATTTGATGTTATCAACGCTTCATACAGATTATCACTACATATTGAGTGATGAAAGACATATGCAGATCCAAGTTCACAACTGCTATTTTGTATTATATTTATAATAATGTACGATCCTTGAAAAAACTAATATCAGCACGCCTTTGTATTACCATTTATAGTAAAATTTAAGTTAGCCTGGCGTTCCTTGTTTGTCTTGATAATAGCCTGCAAATTTTAGCGGAAGCGTGACACGATCATATTATGGGATTGGTTAAATGATTTTGTAATATTCAAGTGAAAATCTTGCATAGAGAATTTCGTGTAATTTGTTTCGAAATAATGTCGAAATTCAATTAAAACGTCCGTATATTATTCGAGATTTATTTGTTAATATTATTAAAGAGGATGTTGGTTAAACTGACAATTTTCCAAATAACCGTTATTTTACTGCTAAACGAATCATTTACAGATGAACAGGAACAATCATGAATAGTTTTTGAATATTTTACCATGTCGAATCCTTAACAAACACACTTTAATTATTTTCAACAAATAACAGTTAATTTTTATCGTTTAAATGAGAAAATTGTATATTTCAAATGTACAGGTTAATGAAAATTTGGTTTTATTTATAACATACTCAGCCCCGTCTCGGCTTAGTACGGATGTAAATTACAAAAAAAGGAGGTGAAAAGATGAAGCCATTGTCTTCAATTATTGAAATAATTGGAAATGACAATTTTATTGGAAAATGCAATATTTTTAATTAAAGATCCGTTGGTATTGACACAGTTTCTCCAGTTCTTCGGTTTCGTCATTAATACGTTTTTTGCTTGCATCTCTGGTACTACGACCTATATTTTACCGGCTTTTCCAGATACGGCTTTCACTAACCAATTTAAGTGTCATTTCACCTCCGCTGCGTACAAAAGAACGAAGTTTCACTGTTCTGCACGAAAATCTTCTCTGCCAAACAAATACGTTATTTCGATAAGCCCTACCTATTTAACTATTACAACGAACTTTAAATTGTCGTATCACGTAACAGAGTCCAGAGATTGTCAACAACATGCTTTAAGTAGGTGTAAGAACGTACCTCTGAACGATAGCATAATGGGGTGCAGCGTTGTCAATTCTACGTTTTCTGCTAGTCTACGGAAATTATGCACAATCTGGCAACACCGTATGGGGGGTGTCTGGGGATGTTCCCATCTACGAAGTACCAACCCCCTAAGACGTCAAATAAAGGAAATACCCATTAAACCTCATGTAATTCCAGATTTCCTCATACCGCATAGTCTTTGGAGGAACAGCTACTTATTGAAAGGCCCCTGATATTTCTAGAAAACACGGGAATATAAGCAGCCAAACGCTTGTCGGAGGATCATATTTGCAGAATTGGTCACTGATTCAAACCAATTCACAGTTGATTTCATCGGCAATATGGACGCCGCCAACGAGAACCTCAGCCATCCCATGTATTCTGTCGCACTTTTCAGTTCGATAATTCATTGTAATCACTCTTGGTTGTGTTTTACAATAGTTTCTAATGAAATATTTTTTATTTATGAGAACCTGAAGTAATCTCGCACCGAATCGATCTGAAACCACACCAGAAGTAGAAAGGATATTTAATCCACATGTAAATATAAACTAATAATTGAGGGAAGCTTTAACTGGGGAGGCAACTTCCTGCGGCAGTGGGTCCGCTGTCTGTATTAGCTTTCACAGCCTAAATTCCACACTTATTTCCAAAAAATACCCAAAAATGTCCTCCAGTCGCACCCACAGCACTAAAACTGCACCCAAATCCACCACTTCAGTCATAGAATATCCCGACCTAATTAATGACACCCCAACAACTCCAAGCTTTTGGATTCGCTGAATCCACAATCGAAATTCTAAAAGACTCATTTAAAATCTGTAAAACCAGCATCAAACAAACAACATCAAAATCGTCTCATTCAAAATTCCAAATAACTTCAAAGCCTCCAACCTCCTCAAAACCTCCAAGCACCTCCACAACTCCAATCTCCTCAAAACTCCCCAATTTTAACACCAAAATTCACTTCCCTTGTATCTCCCACCAGGTCTTACGCTTCCTCCGTAAGATCTCAATCTCTCACACCCTCAATCGACAGAAAACCCTCCATTTCCGAGAAGGAATTCACCCTCGTCAGGAAAACCAAACCACTACCTCCTCAACAATACTACAACCCCCAGCAACAATCCTACACCAACCCAAACCCTAAACCTTCCTCTTCAATAGTCTTCTCAAAAATCCCTTTGCAACCTCCTAAACACCTACGAACTCCTTCACGGACACATCCTTAATCTAAAAGCAAACTTTAAGCGAACCGCCCTCTTTAAAACCTCCTCAGAAATGGCCCCCTTCACACTCTTAAAAAATCCACAACTCCACAGGCGACCCCAACATCACAATAAACATTCTCCAATCCACTCAACGTCCCCCCGTCCGGTCAAAACCCTCGCACCCACATTCTCCTTCGTCTGCAAAGTTTACTTAGATGATTCCATTCCTCAAGAAGAATTTGAAAAAATTCTTCTACATCAAAATTTCCCTTACCAAAAAACTTGGCGAAACATTGCCAAGTCCACAAATAAGCCCACTTCCATGTTCCGCATTATTACCGACTCCAAAATCAATTACCACCAAATCCTAACTTCTGGTATCTTATTACATGGTATCACACACCAATGCGAACCTTCCAACGCCAACCCACTATCCCCAGTCCCTAAATACTGCAACTGTTGCACATAAACCGGACACTCTTCCGAATCTTGTCGGTCTAACGCTCCTTTTACACACTAAGACTTTCGACGTACGGTGGTTTGGACGTACGATACCTTTCGGACAGTAGCTCAAGCAAACGAATGGTACCTTTCACATTACATGGTAGATCGAACGCACGGTGAAGTGGACAAACGGCGACAGTGTCGTGACTCTGTGCACGCTATCACAGAGTACGGTCGTTCAGTCGTACGAAAGTTGTTTGTTACATATTTTGGTTCATTATTTCTATTTTTATGTACCTGCAGAATGTCTGAAATTGACAGTGAAATATTAATTACGTTAGTTGAAGCAAAACCTGTTCTGTGGGATAAAACTAAAGATATCTTCTTCTATCGTCGTTCTCTCATTACTGAGAATCGTGATCACTGACAGCGTGTGACGTTATTTCTTTCCATTGACTTCGATCCCGAGCTATATTTACAAAGCCGCAGAACGAACTACCGGTGGCATTTTGGATCTGATCAGTCCATCTGATTGGTAAGCGTCCTCTGGACCTTTGCCCTTCTGTGTTTCCCGACGCTATCAGCCTCTCCAGGTTGTTGTCATCTCTTCGTACGATGTGTCAAAAAATTTCAATATGTTCGCCAGGCAGGCAGAAGAGAGTCTATTGCGGATATTCAGTTCTCTAAGGATTGACTCGTTCGTCCTGTGCACCGTCTACAGAATTTGGAGCATGCGTCTTCAGCACCACATCTCGAAGGCATCAATTCTTTTTCTGTCTGCTGCTTTAATTGTCCACGTTTCAGTTCGATATCGGAAGATGGAAAAAATCGACGATTGAACTAGTTTCATTTTAGTGTTTTTAGTAATAGATCTATCTTTCCAAATCTTGTGTAGTCGACTCATTACACCTTTAGCTAGTCCTATTCTCATTCGGACATTACTTTCACTTGAACCCGTTGTAGTGATCCCTAATGGACAGCAACGGCAAAAGGACATTAGCTTAGAAATAAGATTTAAATTTAGGTCAATATTAATTATAGTATTTAGCGAGCATTGATCTAGGAAGGCCAATGATAGTTATGTGTGTAAGCACGTTCTAATTACAATGTAAACAGACACGTACAATTAATAGACGGATGTCAGGCACGGAGTATAGCGTGCGTACATTTCCTATAAAACGAAAGTATAACTAACTAGGATGATTAATTGTTATTGATAATTTGAATAAGTCAATTGATATTATATCTGTGTATTTTTAAATGTATTGAACGATCCCAGTGATTTTGATAGAAGTGATGTCGTTTATTCTATTCCCGAATACCGGTTGCTAGGTAAGTGTTCACCTCAAAGATAATATGCCTTTATGGTAAACGTAAAGTATACGAGGGACGCTTACTAAGTAACCACCACACCGTGTTACTAATATATGAGCCCAGGTACATGATATGGTCAACGATTTGAAATGACCAACTTATCAATATCAAGGAGAAAGGTGAAATAAAACATAATATTCAAGAAGCAAATTTCTTTTAATAGTTTATATATAATACTAAGACACACATGTACCAAAAATATATTGGCAAATAAAAACAAATAAATAGAAAACAGATAGACATAAAATACGTCGTAAATGTTACAGATAAGACAAACATTATTAAATAGAAAAGAAAATTTGTGATCATCAAGAACGAATCCGCTCAAAAACATTTTTAATAGTTCAGAATTTCACATTTTTAGATCCGGGTTCCTAATATCAACATTTAAATAATCCCATTCTATATATAAAACTTTTATTTCAAACCACTGTTGATAAAAATAATTCTGGTAGATTGGATTCGTCCTAAATGGTGTAGAGATGCATCACAAACTTTCTCTTAATTCAACAATTGTAAATTTGGAACAAAAAAAACAACATAATATCGTGTCAAAAGACGGATACGATGTTTTTTTATTTCCGCATGCACCAGCACAAACCTTTCGGAGAAAGTTTTAATCAATTCTAACTATATGATACATGCGAAAATTGTTTATAACAATCGTTGAAACAAAACAAAAGAGCGTGAGTAATATAAAGTGAAAGTAAAACAGTAATTTCGTGAATGAACGGTTTGTTGATATCGCAACTTTTTCCCATGAAAATGATAGATTTCTAAAATTTTAACAACGCAAAATTTTTATTTTGAATCGTCTCTGTTTTGAACAAATTTACTTATCTATTTATATTCAACTGGCAAATGATGCGACTATAATGAATAATTTATAAACTTCAAGGAGTTCTTGTAACATTTGTACCAACAACCTCCAAATTTTGATCGTTTTCCTAGCTATAATTATATCGTCGCTACAATACTACAATTCTAAAATAGTAGACACTAAATTCCCAGATATGATTAATGATTAACGTTGTCCGTTATTCTATGGTTATTTAGTGGCATGTCTGACTAGAATTGGACGTAGTTACGCAGAATGCTACCAACCTACAACCGGCTTAAATTCGTACTAAATACATAAATTGCAGATAACTACCAACTGAAATTAATAACTGTAATTGTATTAACCAACACATTTTCTTAACCTTCTAAGATTTCGGTTTTTTCAGAAAAATACCAATCCACTTGGTTGGTTTCAATAATGATTTAATGCGACCAACTGGTTTGGTTGCCTTCTGCGTCAATACAAATCTGTTAAATGCGAGAAAATTGTTGACGTGGGTTGGTAGTTATGGAATCTTCACATAACCTCAAATTATATTGTTGTTTTGAGTATTTTGGGTCGTGATCTTAGCAAAATTTTAAGTGTTTCAATCATATTTTGTAAGTTAAAAGTGTGTTATTTTGTTATACAACATGTTTAGTTCCCATACTAGTATGATTTTTATTAACCTGCTTCAAAGAAAAAGAACAAAAGAGTTTTCAGCAGTTTTTGTTAAAACAAAAATTGATAATATATTATTTATTGTTTTAATGAAATAGGAACGGAAAAAGTACTACACTCCTCTCAACCAAATAAAAACGTAGGTGATAGAATTACAAATCAAATTCTATGTACTAGTAATGAAGCAACAATAACAAAAGACACGCAATTAATTAAAGAGTGTGGATCTATTAACAAAACTTTTATCAGGGAGGAAGAAAAAGTATTGACTCAAACAGTTCACTGTACGAAAATTACATGTTTCTTTTATATGATTGATGATTGCTGTTTTATTTTAGATGTTCACTATTTGAAAATAATCCGTCCCAGTGGTCATAACCTCATAGATGACCAATCGGAGGATGACAATGACTCTATTCGCGACCCCAAATACGATACTTTAAATGATGAATCTTCAAGCTCAGATTATAAACCAACATTTACAAAACATATCGTTGGTGATAGCGATCATGTCGTTGCTGATAGCGATTTAACAGAAACCCCCTTAGAAAATAAAGTTAACGAAGCAAGACCAAAAAAAGGAAATTCGAAAATCAAAACAGGACAGATAGAGTGAGAGAAATTAGACCGAAAGAATTTATAAATTACGATTGTAATTGCACTTTAAAATGTGCCGAACATGTATTTGCTGAGATGCGACAGTTAGAGTTTGAAATATTTTGGTCATTAGGCTCATTTGATTGCCAGGTAAATTTTATCGCAGCGAGAGTACAGCAGTTCCGAAAAAACGACTTTATTGTAGAAATCCAGAAAAAAAAATCAAGGAGCTATAAAATACAAGACAAAGTGGAATGCCGTGAAATGTATATTAGAACGTTTTAACATCACAACATTTAGAGTTATTACCGTCCTAAAGAAATAGAGGTAAAATTTCTTTAACTGACCATACACCGAGGCCTGCCCCGAAACGGTTAGAACGACCAACAGAAATGCAAATTGGTAGAACAGGAACTTGAATCTCTGAGAAGGAATGTCCGCCGGCAGGAAATTGGGACAGGCGCTTACTGAATTCAACAAAGCAGTGAGGAACGCTAAGAGAAGCTCATGGAGAAATTTCTGTCAGGACATTGAGAATGTCTCTAACTGTGCAAAACTTCACAGAGTCATGGCTCAAAATTCAGTCAACGTTCCAGAGACCGTACTCAAAGAAGACGGCTCACACACGGAGGAGGAGGAGACACTGGCAGTGCTGCTGAGTACGCACTTCCCAGGATCTGCCGAAATACAAGTCGAAGCAACAAGCGAAGCCAGAGAAGAACGGTAAGTTGCCCGTGGTCTGGCAACTCGTGATAACTGGACTTGTGCAAAGTCCATAGTCACATATGGATCTGTGACATAGGCTATCCAATCCTTTGATCCCTTCAAGGCGCCTGGAATGGATGGAATCTTCCCAATGCTACTCCAAAAAAGCGCTGATATAATAACTCCCTGTTTAGACTAAGCTTAGCCACGGGAGTTATACCTACGGTTTGGGGAATCTCCATTTCTTCTCAAGGCAACAGAGAAGATGATAGATAGGCATCTAAGGGTCACAGTGATAGGTAACAAGCCGCTACACCCTAACCAACATGCCTACCAAAATGGTAAATCTTGCAAATAGCCTTGCATAGATTGGTGGGTAAGACAGAGCAAGCCATTTCTTACAAAGAAGTTGCACTGGCTGTGGTCCTGAACATCGAAGGAGCATTTGACAACACGAGCACTCGCTCAATAGTGTCAAAGCTGGAATCTAGGGGCACTAACAGGATCATCACCCGATGGATAGAGATCATGCTAAGCAGCAGGAGAGCACAAACATCCCTGTGTGGTGTCACAAGAGAGAGGTAAAGACAGAAAGAGGATGCCCACAGGGAGGTGTTCTGTCACCAAAGTTGTGGAATCTGATAGTCGACGACCTCCTTGTTGCACTAAACAAACGGGGATGGTATGCACAAGGATATGCTGACGACAGTGTTATTCTAATACGGAGAAAACACGTGGGCATCTGCCTGGAACTAATGCCGAGGGCACTGTCCGTAGTGGAGAGATGGTGTGATGCAGAGGGATGGTCAATCCCTCGAAAACCATCATGGTAAAATTCACAAAACAGCTAATTGTGGAGATAACTAGTGTGCCAAAACTTTTCGGCAGCAGATAAAGGTTGCCTAGGAATCTGGTTAGATGACAAGCTAAGCTGGAAAAGCCATCTAGCCAACATTACAAGCCGTTCTCAGATCACGCTAATAACGATGAGACGAGCAATTGGGTGTATCAGGGATCTAACTCCGTCAATGGTAAATTGGTTGTACACCAGAGTAATCAAACTAATGATGGTGTACGGTGCAATTGTGTGGTGTCCGAAAGTCCACCAAAACACAGCCGCTAAAACGCTTTCTAAAGTGCAGCGAGCTGCGTGTCTGAGCGATACAGACGTCATGAAAGGCATTCCAACCGCAGCATTGTAAATACTGCTAAACATATCACCAATAGATCTGTACATACAGGGGGAGGCTAAAAAGGCTGCATATAGAATGCAGTGTAATGACAACTGGTGCAAGCACCATGTCATGAAACACGACACCATGAGATGTGACATACTTGAAATGCCACCTGACAGAATGCCCAAAGTCGTGGAAACTGAGATACCATATCGCGTCAACTTGAGTGGCAGATCCGAATGGGCTCAGAGAGAACCTCAACATATGTTGAGCAGTATCACCTGGTACACCAACGGGTCAAAGACCCCAGCGGGTACAAGAGCAGGCGTCAGACCCAGGCAAAGCATAAACGTTTGCCTTGGTAAGCTGCCGACCGTATTTCCAGCAGAAATAGCTGCACTATCCGAATGCGGCAGAGCATGCACAGATAGGAAATATAACAAAAAGACTATCTATGTGAACAGGAACAGTCGGGCGGCTCTTATGGCCTTAGCTAGCCACAGCTATACGTCGAAGATAGTGTGGTGTCATAATACCTTGAAAACCTTGGCAAAAACCAATACGGTAATTTTCACTTGGGTGCCAAGCCATACAGGGGTAGCTAGAAATGAGGCAGCTGATAACTGTGCCAAGAAAGGAGCTGATCTCACTCTCATGGGACCAGAACCAGCATACGGTGTCTCATTTAGCGTCGTACGAAAAACTGTCTTCAACTGGGAGTTGCATGAACACCAAAAGTGCTGGAACAGAGTTGCGGGACACGCTCAGCCCAAAAGAATGCTCAAAGGACCAATGTAGCAGATGCTCTTAGACTGGGCAGGAAAGAACTGCCAAAAAGTGGTAGGATTCCTAACTGGCCACTGGCTATTCAATGCACATCTAGCGAAGATGGGGATTGACGCCAACAAATCTCCATTACAGGATGTGTGAAAAGGTAGAGGAAACCGCAAAGTACGTTGTGCAGAAGGAGAGCCTCCTGTTTAGATATCTTCCTAGATACAAATCAGGAGGGACCGCAGGAAATTATAGTCCGATGAATCTCACTGTTCGCCAAGAAATTAGGATGGAACTCTGCTTCATATCTACGAATGGGGGTGCATAATAAGCCTAATTAATGGCTGAGCGGCAACCATTAGGGCACCCGAACCTTAACCTCATCGTGACTAAAAAAAGAAGTATTAGACAAGGAGGGCAATATAAACTTCCAGAAGCCAAAATTCAGGAGGTAATTGAACAAATTAAAAAAAATCCAAAATATAAATCTCACTCTCGTAGAGAACAAACAAGGATTATTCTGAATGTATGCCCTAGGTATATATATTCGTCTATATTTTCGATCTCTTTCCCGCCGATTGAAAGTTGAATGTTTTGCGTGCGAGCGTAAACAATTTTTTATTCATATCAAAAGTGATATCTTACTCACACCAAATTATACATAAGAGTACCTACTCAAACTGTTCCTAGTTTTGATTCATACCAAAATTTGTAGTATAAACTAAATGCTCATTTTTATCCATACCACCAAATGAGAATACGAACAAACAATTTCGTTTTTACCAAGTTACGAGGCACATTATTGACGATGCAACAAGAAATTTATTTTTAAAGAAATCGTCGGAATATAAAATTTTGTATGAAATTCGGATCATAAACAATCATTTTGGCTTACGGCATATTGTCAGACTTGGCTGATTCATGGCTAGTACCATAATGATTGTTATTATGATCCTTATAATATATCTAATATGTTTGTTAGTTTTATAAAAAAAATAATCTATTTCAATAAAACAAACCATTAGGAATGTTTTTGTTCGGCACAAGCGAGACGACTCTCATTTTTTATATTTATTATTTTTGCGCTATTAAAAAACAAATAAACGGAAACGGCCTATCACGCAATACACTAATATTAGACAATTATATCTTGCTACGCAACTAGGTAAAAGTGAAAGTCAACAACTAACCGCAATCTAAAAAAAAAATAACAATAAAATACTACAATTTATTTCTGCTATGTACAGATGAATGCACATAATTATTGTTTAACGGTACTGCACCTTAAAATACTTATATGGAAAACAAAATGCGCATCTAATTATAGTCTGGTCAGCATTAAATTAATATTAAAAAGTTGCGAATAAAAAAGTGGATTGAGAATAAACTCCACTACATCTGTATAAATTATGGAGGATAGAGGTAAGGAGAATCATATCTGTATAATATGAAAAGTATCTGTCGATATACATTAAATTAGGATGGTGCCACATAAGCATCAGGGTAAATTTTGAAGAAGGTTTCGAACACCAGCATCTATTATATTATTAGCTACTAATCTACTAATATTTTTTGCTGTTCAATGTTGTTCGTCATCAGAGTGATTTAAATGTACAGCTTGGCAAACGTAGGAACACCCCAGCCTCACTACCTAGTAAATGCAGAGAGCTCATTTTTAAAGGCCTACCAGAAATGTGACATATCGATCCATTCTGATAGTCAAGCAGCTATCAAAGCATTGAGCTCCCATGCCATTGACTCAAAGTTGGCATGGGAGTGCCGAAGAAAACTTGATGAATTAGGCAAGAATAACAGGGTCTCTTTAGTCTGGGTTCCTGGCCACTCGGGAATCACGGGAAATGAAGAGGCCAATACACTTGCCAGGAAAGAAGCACAAATGCCCTTTATTTGCCAAACAAAATGCCGTTTAAAAGTAGGGTGAAAAATCAAGTTTTAACAGGTCAAAGTCGTGAAATTATAAACAATGTTTTAAGGTTTTTTAAGCGAGAAGCAGAAGCTGGAGCACCCTTATTAAACATCTCTAAGGTATGTTCAATTTTTTAATAAAGTTCTAAACATTTTATTAAACTTAAGTGTTGTCCAACTCGGCCTAAAGGCCTCGTTGGACAATTTCACATCGCGTGCAAAAAAACACTCACTTTTTGCACTTGTTGCATAAATAACTATTGAACACAATATTTTTTATAATTAATTCCAATCTGTAAGAACTATTTCTTTATTCTTCTCAAAATACAAAATTTAAATGTTTTTTCAAAAACGTGTTGCTGCAGCCACTGGTGTGAGTCTAAAAGCGATTAAGCGAATTAAACTTGAAGGTAACAAGGTTGATAGTGGTGAAATACCGATGTTTTCAACACCCAATAAAACGAGGAACTCCAGAAAATTGCAAGTTGCGCATCATGAACATGATCGTGCTCTTCGCAGAACAATCGTAAATTTTCATGTTACAGAAAAGTGCGCAACAACTATAAAGTCAATCCATCAAAAATATTGCGAAGAAATGGATTATCCGAGAAAAAAAGAGATATCCATATGACAGGGTTTCGATAGCGTAAAATGAAAAATAATCGTCCAATCATAATAAAACGGCAATCAAATCGACATTTATGAATACAATGTCTAAGACGAATGCAGTTATATAGAGAAGAACAGCGTCCATTGTTTACGTAGATGAAACTTACATTCATTGTTTGCTAACATATTTGAAAGGATCGAATGATTCAACCAATAAAGTACAAAAAAGCCTATTTCCAAAGGCGCTCGTCTTATAATAGTTAATGTTGGAGGTGAAACAGATTTCGTACCCAATTAATATGTTAGATCATATTTGGTTCTACTGAAATAGTACTACATCTGGCAACACCTATACGCTATGAACAACAAAATACGTTACGTAATGGCCTTCGGCGGTTCATGATGATTATTAATCGTCTTGATATCTGTATATGCTCATATGAAATGACGATTAATTTGAATAAAACGCAGTTTTATAGATCCTAATGAGGATAATGGCCAGTAAGAGTTGAGAAAAACAGTTATACTGGCGTTTCTTCTGAAAATTGTGTCATTATGTCAAATACGTATTGGTTTAAAATTAAGTACTGTATAACTATCATTCGATAAATCGGATAAGAAACGAATATATTGAAATCGGATAAGAAACGAATATATTGAACTTAATACCAAGTTCAAAGGTACCAGAATATTTATAGAATGACTTTTCAACGTGGAAATAAATATTTTGCTGAGTATGGAACTACATTGCCCCCGATTTAAAGAGTTGTTTTTAATAGTATCACTAGAAATCAATAAAAGTACCGTAATATGTACACAAACGTCATTTTGTTTCTAATGAAAGATAAAATGTATAGAGAAAGACATGGTAGGCCCAAAACCACAATTAACCAAGAGATAATAAACGCAGCGTAAATAACTGTATAATCGACAATGGGACAAGGAAGTTACACATTTTTTGATACAATAAACTTGTGTATGTATGACGATCAAAAGGAGACCACATTAAAAGCATATAAAGCGCCAACTAAACGGTGATAGTTTGGTTTTGGTAGTAGTAAATCCGGAATTCTTGTGAAAGTAACTGGAAAACTTTCAAATCCAGTGGACTGAATTTCATACTGGATTCATTTTTCAACATAATAATATTCCTAAGCACTACTGCCAAACGTTCAGTCATTTTTATGGCGTTTGTCATATATAAAAATTCAAAATATTTCAATTAAATTAATATTGTAAAAAAATAACTACTTCTCGGACTATATACCCGGACAGAAATTGATTTGTACATCTCTAGAAAAAAGAGAGTTGTTTGGACAAATATGGTCTACTTTTTCTGGAAAAATATACTTTAATGTTCCTCGGGACAAATGGAATGTGATTAATTGTTTTTTCTTCAGAAAATTATATCGATACTAATTCAGGTAATGTCCCGTATCAAAAGTAATAAATTATGGATAAATTTTGCTTATGCGTCACATAAATGTCATTCTATCATAATACATAAAAAATTGATCACAGTAATGTCTAAAATAATTAATAAACATCATTCGTCAATTGTAAGGTGATCTGTCTGAAATGTCAAAATCCGACGTCATCCGTCAATTATAAAGTGTCAAGTTCTGCCTGAAATGTCGAAATCCGCAACGCAATGCCCTAACTGTAGTGTATATATGTACACTAATGTCCAAAAGTTTGGAAGCTGATTTATTTTTTAATTAAATAATGAGGATAAAAAAATGTAGTAAAAATTAGAATAATAAAAAGTTTGTAGAATAACAATAAGGAGCGAAAAAAACTGCACGTGTTTAAAGTAACATAAAAGTAATAAATTTTGGATTTAAAATATTGAACGTCACGTAAATGTAATTCTGTTATATATCAGTACGTCAAATAATACACAAAACATAACAAATTGGTCACATAAATGTCTAAAATAATGAACGTCATCTGTCAATTGTAAACTGTCAAGTTCTGTACGAAATGTCGAAATCCACAGCGCAATCCCCAAACTGTAGTATATATATGTACACTAATGTCCAAAAGTTTGGAAGCTGATTTATTTTTTAATAAAACAATGAGGAACAAAAAATGTAGTAAAAATTAGAATAATAAAAGTTTGCAGAATAACAATAAGGAGTGAAAAAAACTGCACGTGTTTAAAGTAACATAAAAGTAATAAATTTAGGATTTAAAATATTGAACGTCGCGTAAATGTAATTCTGTCATATGTCAGTGCGTCAAATAATACATAAAACATAACAAATTGGTCACATAAATGTCTAAAATAATAAACGTCATCTGTCAATTGTAAGGTGTCAAGTTCTGTCTGAAATGTCAAAATCCGCAGTGCAATGCCCAAACTGTAGTGTATATATGTACACTAATGTCCAAAAGTTTGGAAGCTCATTTGTTTTTGAATAAAAGATTGAGGGTCAAATGTAGTAAAAATTAGAATAATAAAAGTTTGCAGAATAACATAAGGGGCGAAAAAACTCTTAAGTATTGAAAGATCATTACACATTTTCTGCAAGTCTTGAAACTTTGCTGTGGAAATACGCATTCCATCGTCGTAAGGCTTGTTTAATGTGATTTTTCTTGGCAGTCCTTTTTAGAACAATTTACTTCTTTAAAATCTTAATCTGGTTTTAAAGAACATTTTTGTTGTCTCATCCATTACACAGCGAAGCTAGCAAACTTTGCGCCCTGGAATTTGATTCACGTAGAATATCTGTGTATCGAATGCCCCAAAATCGATATAAAGTCTTGGTATGTTAAGTTTTTGACTACAAAAAGTCGTGGCCTTGTTCTTGCGTCCAATCTTCTGCAGAATACACGGGAGCGCATTTCGCTTTTACTTTTATTTTCGAATGCATTGAGTCGCACTCCATTTCCGTGAGACCAATTTCATCTAGTTGGTTTAGAGTAGGATGATTTGAGACAATTGAGTTTGTTGTTGGCCACCAGGCCCAAAGGACATCATTCGAACCTCTTTAATTTTGATGCGCTAGAATGGAACCGTGAATACAGGAAGATATTTCAACTGATCCTCTTTTTCCTTGAGTTTCCTCCCAAACAACAAAGAACATCTTGGTTTGCTAAGTTGTACACTGAAGAATTGTAGATGGTTAATATGCTAAAATAAAGGATTTAACCTGCTGGACCTTCGGGTGTTGTAACAACTGCTTGTAGATCGAAATTCAATGATAAAACTTCCGTATTTTCCTTTGCAATTTTTTTGTCGTCATCCCTGCACATTCGAGCTAATGGTTTTCGTTCTAAATGTTCTCGACATTTTTTTTCTCCTTTCATTATTTCAGTTTCTATCATTTGTTTTTTGCTCTAATCACAAAACAGCACTAGTCTTTGCCTAGTTTTTTGCAACGTGGAAAACAGGAAAGTGCAATGTTTTCTGGCATTTATGAAATAATTTGCAATTACATAAGCGCGAAAGTGTTACATTCACGATTATTTATAAGTTCATCGGAAAAGATAATCGCGATACTGACAAATTCGCAAGCTTCTAAATAATTGTTTGCAACGTCAGATACGCGAAAGTGGTACATTCAGATATTTTGAATAATTGTTCGCAAAGCCAATAACACGAAATTGTCAGATTCGTGTGAAGAGTCCGTGGTGGCAACCGGCAGAGAACTGATTTTCGTGCACTTGCATTATAGCCGATTATGGCGCGTAAGCACATTCGGGAGTTTGTCATGGATAATATGGTTCATTTTAAGACTTATGGTGCACTTAGGTCAAAACGTCCAATTCTGCACATTCAAGGTTTTGGCATTCGACCGACGATATTTAAACTATTATTAAACAATACAATTTTAGAACTTTCACACGGTCCTTTGTCTATGGTGAATGTATAAACATCTCACGTGTGAGATTACAAACAGTTATATGCAGCAGTTTGAGTTTTAATCGAAAGGTCTGTGTCATGCATTGATTACTTTGATGTCGCCAAACGCTTCTTTTGCTACTACTTTGTCTCTATTGAGTAACTTCATGTATCTACGTGTGCTATGCTATGACCAACCATACACCACTTTAATACCGTTATGCATTATTTATCTTTATTTTATCTGGAACGGTTGTGTTTTTATCTTGTTTCTTAATGAATGCGTAATTTTTTTAATGCTTGTTCTTATCAAGGCCGTTAGTACAGTTTCTAGTTGTTCCGTTAATTTACAACAACTACTCCTCAAGGGACTATATGTCAATTTCCTGAAGGATTTTGATCTAGATATTCATTGATGATAATAATGTCAAAATTTCAAACAAAGTTACCCTGTATTTATAGATACAGATATGGAAATAATTTTCGTTTTGACATGTAGATTAAGAAATCCGAGAAGATTGTTATGTAATATGTTAATTTTTTATTTCTTTATTTATTGAAATTATTCATGTCGTTGCTACGATAATAACTGGTATTGTTGTTAATCACTGCTAGTTTCGTTTTGTTTTGAACGTTGTCAAGCGTTTGTTAAAATTTTATTACAATTGTTCTCCCGATCGTGACTTTCAATTGAATCATATTCAATTTGTTATTTTTATCTGTTTCAAGTACAAATAGAAAATGGATGGTATAAATTGAAGAAAAATTAAAAAAATGAAACTTTTCCAATTTTGAATGATAAAATCACCAAATATTTTATATTCCCTTGATTTGGGAATCACAATTTTAATGTAAAACGAATCCGTTCCGTTGATTCAAAATTTGAAAAGAAAATTGATAGGAGCAATTTGATTTGTGTAAGTAATTATGAGTAAATTAATATACTTAATTGATTTATAGAAGTTAAACTTTTATTATAATAGTAAGTCCTACGGTATTTTATAACCTTAGGGCTTCTCAAAAAGCAATAACATATAAACATAATAAATTTGTAAAAACTTGACCGCAATACTTACATTTATATTGCTATCGGCTTGCACACATCACCTCATCGCCTAAAAAAATTGTATCAGCAATATAATGCGTAGAGATTCGGGATATCGGTTTTACCTCTCCGAAAATCAGTTTGTAAAGAGTCTTATAAGAAACCTTCTCGATAGCAGTTAATAAAAATATTATTCGCCGCGTAGGCATATCTTTCTCGAATAATTCCCCTTTTTTCAACCGGCATTTTAAATCAGTCTAATCTAAAAGTTTCTCGGTACTTATATATAAAAATAAAACGTATTAAGTGCTGTGTAGGGTTTATCTTCCTTCAATGTAATATTTACAAGTGATCATTATACGCATTAAATTATTGAGTGGGTTTAAATTCTTCATCCTCACTAGGAACAGTGTTAACAACAAAATAATTTATGGAAAGAGTTATATCTACAATAAATTAGTTTCCAACGGAAGCTACTCAAAGCTAGTATTTCCAAGATATAGTCAACGGAGTTCTTCTGCAAGGTACCTGAGAGTGAAGGAGGGAAATAGAAAAATCTACAGTCCACTCCAAATAAAAAATTCCTTCCCAAGCCCTCGAATCCTTGCCCACAGTGTGTCTCACAGACCCAGGGTCACCAGTTAGGGGTTATAGAAAAAATTAATTTACTGATAGAAAATATAATAAAAAATCAGCACTAGATATTAATGTAGACATGTATCTAGGGAGTTATATATTACCTTCTGCATCAATTTGAGATTTTTGCTAGATGATCAGATAGTCCCTTAAAGCATATCAAGATACTGATTGGCAGTGGAATTTTCTTCCACAAATAAAGGACCAATAATGGCATTTCCAAGAATACTAGCCCAAACAATAACTTTTTGTGGGTGTTGTGTATATGTCGGCGTCAATTAGTGAAATCCGTCATTTCCTGCAATGCCTAGTCGTATCACGTATTGCCGGAAAACCTTTTAATGTCCTAATTACAATGATTGGCAAAAATCGGCAGGGTTACTTAAATCATTTAGTTAATTACAGGATTTGACTCAAATAATTCCGTCATTACGGGGAATGCCTGACACTCTTGGGCAAACGGTGTACCAAATGTAGAGTCACACTGTTTGCCGGTAATACGTGAAATGACTAGGCATTTCAAGGAACGACGGATTTCACTAATTGATGACGACATATACATATATACTTCTAGAAAAATATGCGGGTTTTTGTCACTCCATTAGCGACCATTGTTGCGACATTACCATTCAGAAAAAATGAACATTCATCGCTGGAATAGATGTTTAACAAAATATTAGGGATGGCATTGAATCAAGGAGACATGGATTCATAAAACCCTAATCTTCTATCCTAATTATCCTTACGGGGCTCTTGAAGAATCCGCAATTTATATGGATGAAATTTATGCATTTTTTGCTCTGATACTGCTCGTAAGGAGCTAGTGAGCTCTACAGCAAACGTTCCCAAAACTCTGATAGAGCTTCAGGAATTATATATAATTTTTCACTGAAGCGGTTTCTTAATGAAAATAGTAACCAGGAGACATGAACATCCGAACCTTGAAGTGCTCCAGCTCATAGACAACCAACCCCAGATGAGAAGCTTAAAAGAACTAAACCGTTTGAGTTTGTGTAAGTGTATGTTACTGTAAAGCAGAGCCAGTACTGTACTGTATAACCACAACAAAAAAGAGCAGATTACGTTAAAAAGATGGACCACTGATGACATCTACATTAAAAACTTTTAAAATATTGAATATTCTTTTAGGTAACTTGCATCCCCAATATTAAATAATAAGAAAGAGTGTAGAATAGATTTATTTTTGTTATTGAGGGCTGGAACGATGCCACTCTTCTAACCATTCCTATTAAGAGAGTCAATACAATAATGCTTCTCACTGTAGGCAAGTTCGAATTACGTCTATAAGTTTAAAACGCTCATCAAAAAATAATAAGTGATGGCACCATTGGAAAGAAAATTAAACGCCCATCAAAACAATGTGCCACTTAACCCCCCTCCCCATTTAAAATTTGAAGGATAACATCGACCACTCTTAGGGAATTGAACCTCGAGGGCTACAAATAATTCATTTAAAGTGTCCTCCTTGAAAATTAAATTGAACCGTTTTTTCGATTTCTCATATTATTTACTGGAATGAAGACTTTAAGAGTGAGACTTTTTTATATTGACACGTAGAGTATTGGCATACAGGATGAAATTCTTCACTTTGTAAACATCAGTAATTGTGTAATTTTAATGTAGTATAAATCATTATATTACATCACAAATTCTCGTAATATATCTATCTATTCAATTTGCGGCTTATGATGGTGTTGAAGTTTTTGCTGAAATAAATTATGGTTTTTCTATCAAAGTAATCAATTTGATGGATTGCAAACATTGTTAACGTTTTTGCTTTCCAAACTATCTTAATTTGTTTTTTCTCTCGCAGATTTTATGATGACTTTATGGAATTTGTCGGTTATATACGATTTACATCAAACAATTTTCGATTTGTATTCTGTATACGATGGGTTGTTGGTTAAAATCGAGGTTGAAATATTATTTATTTGTATATAAATAAGGTTGATAGTGTAGTGAATAAACATTTCTGTAGGCCAAAATTAATTTAAATAAAAGACTAAGAGCCGCGAATTTGAGAGAATTATTGAATTTTCTGTACGCATAAATTTCAAAACTTCGTATCAACTAAAGAACATAAAATGGTCAACAACCGTCTTCAAGCACCAGTTTAAAATTGTAGTAACCTTACCATAAACTTTAATTAGAAAAATAAATACTATCTCTGCGTTTTTTGTGGTCCTCTGAAAAATATCGTGTCCAACATGTGTTGAAAATTCGATTTCAACACTTGTTATACAATACCCTATTAAGCAACAATTACTTTTCGGACTACCTACCCTGACAGAAATTGATTTATATGTCTCCGGAAATAAGCCAATGATCGACCACTTTTTCTGGAAAAATATATTTTTACGTTCCTCGGGGAACATGTTACGCGAGAAATTGTTTTTCCTTCAGAAAATTACATTGAAACTGATTCAGATAATGTCCCGTACCTAAGGTGAGGTAAAACTATAAATTTTGGATCTCATAAATGTCATTCTGTCTTATGTCAGAGCGTGAAATAATGCATAAAAAGTAAAAAATTGGTTACATGAATGTGCGTCACATAAATGTCATAACGTATAATGTCACTGCGTCAAATAATGCATAAAACGTAAAAAAATGGTTATATGAATGTGCGTCATATAAATGTCATTACGTATAATGTTACTGCGTCAAATAATGCATAAAACGTAAAAAATTGGTTATATGAATGTGCGTCATATAAATGTCATTATGTAAAATGTCAGAGCGTCAAATAATGCATAAAAAAGTAAAAAATTGGTTATATGAATGTGCGTCATATAAATGTCATCATGTAAAATGTCACTGCGTAAAATAATGCATAAAAAGTGAAAAATTGGTTATGTGAATGTGCGTCATGTAAATGTCATTATGTAAAATGTCACTGCGTCAAATAATGCATAAAAAATAAAAAATTACTTATATGAATGTGCGTCATATAAATGTCATTATGTAAAATGTCACTGCGTCAAATAATGCATAAAAAGTAAGAAATTGTTTATATGAATGTGCGTCATATAAATGTCATTACGTAAAATGTCACTGCGTCAAATAATTCATAAAAAGTAAAAAATTGGTTATACGAATGAGCGTCATATAAATGTCATTATGTAAAATGACAGTGCGTCAAATAATGCATAAAAAAGTAAAAAATTGGTTATTTGAATGAACGTCATATAAATGTCATTATGTAAAATGTCAGAGCGTCAAATAATGCATAAAAAGTAAAAAATTGGTTATATGAATGTGCGTCATGTAAATGTCATTATGTAAAATGTGAGAGCGTCAAATAAAGCATAAAAAGTAAAAAATTGGTTATATGAATGTGCGTCATATAAATGTCATGATGTAAAATGTCACTGCGTAAAATAATGCATAAAAAGTGAAAAATTGGTTATGTGAATGTGCGTCATGTAAATGTCATTATGTAAAATATGAGAGCGTCAAATAATGCACAAAAAGTAAGAAATTGGTTATATGAATGTGCGTCATATAAATATCATTATGTAAAATGTCACTGCGTCAAATAATGAATAAAAAGTAAAAAATTGGTTATATGAATGTGCGCCAAGTAAATGTCATTATGTAAAATGTGAGAGCGTCAAATAATGCATAAAAAGTAAAAAATTGGTTATATGAATGTGCGTCATATAAATGTCATTATGTAAAATGTCACTGCGTCAAATAATGAATAAAAAGTAAAAAATTGGTTATATGAATGTGCGTCATGTAAATGTCATTATGTAAAATGTGAGAGCGTCAAATAATGCATAAAAAGTAATAAATTGGTTATATGAATGTGCGTCATATAAATTTCATCATGTATAATGTCACTGCGTAAAATAATGCATAAAAAGTAAAAAATTGGTTATGTGAATGTGCGTCATGTAAATGTCATTATTTAAAATGTGAGAGCGTCAAATAATGCACAAAAAGTAAGAAATTGGTTATATGAATGTGCGTCATATAAATGTCGTTATGTAAAATGTCACTGCGTCAAATAATGCATTGAAAGTAAAAAATTGGTTATATGAATATGCGTCATATAAATGTCATTATGTAAAATGTCACTGCGTCAAAAAATGCATAAAAAGTAAAAAATTGGTTATATGAATGTGCGTCATATAAATGTCATTACGTAAAATGTCACTGCGTCAAATAATGCATAAAAAGTAAAAAATTGGTTATTCGAATGGGCGTCATATAAATGTCATTATGTAAAACGTCAGAGCGTCAAATAATGTATAAAAAGTAAGTAATTGGTTATATGAATGTGCGTCATATAAATGTCATTATGTAAAATGTCACTGCGTCAAATAATGCATAAAAAGTAAAAAAATAGTTATATGAATATGCGCCAAGTAAATGTCATTATGTAAAATGTGAGAGCGTCAAATAATGCATAAAAAGTAAAAAATTCGTTATATGAATGTGCGCCAAGTAAATGTCATTATGTAAAATGTGAGAGCGTCAAATAATGCATAAAAAGTAAAAAATTCGTTATATGAATGTGCGCCAAGTAAATGTCATTATGTAAAATGTGAGAGCGTCAAATAATGCATAAAAAGTAAGAAATTGGTTATATGAATGTGCGTCATATAAATGTCATCATGTAAAATGTCACTGTGTAAAATAATGCATAAAAAGTAAAAAATTGGTTATATGAATGAGCGTCATGTAAATGTCATTATGTAAAATGTGAGAGCGTCAAATAATGCACAAAAAGTAAGTAATTGGTTATATGAATGTATGTTATATAAATGTCACTGCGTCAAATAATGCATAAAAAGTAAAAAATTGGTTATATGAAGGAGCGTCATATAAATGTCATTATGTAAAATGTCAGAGCGTCAAATCATGCATAAAAAGTAAGAAATTGTTTATATGAATGTGCGTCATATAAATGGTATTACGTAAAATGTCACTACGTCAAATAATGCATAAAAAGTAAAAAATTGGTTATATGAATGGGCGTCATATGAATGTCATTATGCAAAATGTCAGAGCGTCAAATAATGCATAAAAAGTTAGAAATTGTTTATATGAATGTGCGTCATATAAATGTCATTACGTAAAATGTCACTGCGTCAAATAATGCATAAAAAGTAAAATATTAGTTATATGAATGACCGTCAAGTAAATGTCATTATGTAAAATGTCAGAGCGTCAAATAATGCATAAAAAGTAAGAAATTGTTTATATGAATGTGCGTCATATAAATGTCATTACGTAAAATGTCACTGCGTCAAATAATGCATAAAAAGTAAAAAATTGGTTATATGGATGGGCGTCATATAAATGTCATTATGTAAAATGTCAGAGCGTCAAATAATGCATAAAAAAGTAAAAAATTGGTTATATAAATGTACGTCATATAAATGTGATTATGTAAAATGTCACTGCATCAAATAATGCATAAAAAGTAAAAAAATTGGTTATATGAATGTGCGTCATATAAATGTCATCATGTAAAATGTCACTGCGTAAAATAATGCATAAAAAAAGTAAAAAATTGGTTATATGAATGTGCGTCATGTAAATGTCATTATGTAAAATGTGAGAGCGTCAAATAATGTATAAAAAGTAAGAAATTGGTTATATGAATGTGCATCATATAAATGTCATTATGTAAAATGTCACTGCGTCAAATAATGCATAAAAAGTAAAAAATTGGTTATATGAATGAGCGTCATATAAATGTCACTATGTAAAATGCCAGAGCGTCTAATTATGCATAAAAAGTAAAAAATTGGTTATATAAATGTACGTCATATAAATGTGGTTATGTAAAATGCCATTGCATCAAATAATGCATAAAAAGTAAAAAATTGGTTATATGAATGTGCGTCATATCATTATGTCATTATGTAAAATGTCACTGCGCCAAATAATGCATAAAAAGTAAAAAATTGGTTACATGAATGTGCGTCACATAAATGTCATTTTGCCATATGTCAGATCGTTAAATAATACATAAAAAGTAAAAAAAAATGTTTACAAGAATATGTGTCACATAAATGTCTTTCTGTCAAATGTCACTGCGTCAAATAATACATCAAAAGTAAAGAATCGGTTACATGAAAGTGCGTCACATAAATATCATTCTGTCAAATGTCAGTGCGTCAAATAATTTTAAAAGTAAAAAATTGGTCGCATGAATGTCTAAAAATATTAATAAACGTCTTTTGTCAATTGTAAAGTGTCAAGTTTTGTCTGAAATTTCAAAATTCGCTGCTTAACGCCCAAATTACTCTACATGACCTTTGTCAACTATTAAAAAAATCTTTCTGTCATTTTGCAAGGTGTCAAATTAAATTCAAACCTAACAGAAAGTATTGTTCAGTACTAAACATAATTCAGTATGAAATCTAAATCAAAACTAAGTAATGAGCTTTGTATGAAAGCTGTTGGTAGTTCATTTATTCGACTTGCTACTTTCGCGGTAAAAGATTTGTGAGTCAAAGCTAACTAATGAATTTTTGATATGTAAAGTTGATATACCATGTCTATCAAAATGTGTCAAAAGATCGATAGTCAACTATTTTTTATAGGACTGTATGTTTGATTTCGTATTTTAATAAAAATACAGTGAATTAAATTTACTGTTTCAACCATTGGTTCGTGGAACAAAAACAAAAATATCCCCATGAAAAAAGTCTGGTATATATAAACTTAAATGTCCAGAATGTAGCGCTGTCTTTACAATATAGGTCAAATAATTCGAAATTTTGAAATCAGACACAATGAACATCTTCGAGCATAAAGATTCAAACAACCAGAGAAATCCCATTACGCAAAATTTCTACTTGACACCAAACATCTATTGAGACCTAACACAGAACTAGAAGTACTACACATTTGTGATAAGAAACAAGAACTTGTGGAAAATTAGAAGATATTTGAAGTACCCTCAATATGAAGTTGTCAATGAACAGATAAATATATTAAACTATCTTCTTAAGTACTAATTGTAAAGATCAGCAGATATAGTTTTCCTTGGTTTCCTCTATCATTGCAAAGCCTTGTTTTTATTGGTGAGTGGTTCTCACATTGCTCCAGGAAGAACTCCCTGATTTGCTCAGTGGAGAATCGAAACGATGTGATCCTGCTGTAAAATGGAACCCCTCCACATAATGCAGCAGTCGTAACAAATCCAGGGTGGGTTGGTAATTGCAGCGCAAGAATAGCATGGCCTGCAAGATCACCAGATCTCATCCCCTTAGTCTTATTTTTATGGATTTTTTAAGAACAAGTTTATATGACTTGTATTAAAGATCTGACGAATAGAACGCCTCTCTAGTACTTAGAATAGGATGTACACAAGAAGTACAACAACGAGCACAAATTTGTTTAGAAACAGATGTAACTCCCTTCCAACATTTAATAGAATAAGTTAACTTAGTTTCTGTAGGGAGTACACAAATTACAAAATAAATGTAAAATCAAAGTACTTTTATTAATTTTCCTTATTATTATGCAAAAAAATCAAAGGCATGTGCTATCACGTGTTCCGAAAAATAAGTTATAATAAAATGTGTAACCAAACATTTTTTCGCCAGTTTGACAGCGACATTTATTGCATTTTGATGTTGGATTTAAGAAAATATATACTTAATGGGGCATATTATTTGAAATAACCAAGTTATAACGATGCGACAGGCAATCTGGGACATCCTGTATATTATTAGCAATAAATCGTTCATTTTAACTTGAAACGGATCTTTTTAACCGTTAAGCTGTTAAATAACCAATAAACTTCGGAAATAAAAAACTAGAATAGTAGGTATTATCTCAATCAAATATGAGTCCAAAGGTGAAAAGTAAATTAGTCATAATCATTCTTGTCAATTGCTGAATCATTTTACTATTATACCTGAACGACTGTAAACCACAAAATTTTATTATAAAACAATATTTCCAGATATTATAATGAATATTTTATGTATATAATTTATTTATAGTTGGTTCACAAAAAGCAGGTGCTAAATAAATTAGTTTTATTAAATTACCATTCAGTCAATGTCAAGGTTACTAAATTGAAAGAATAAGATTACAAGTGGTTCCAGTATTTAATTCAAAACTGGTTATAACAAACTTGGTACAAATCGAGACTGGCTTGTAATGAATAAATATCTTTTGATAAAAATATGTGTTAACTAAATTAACTGTCTCGACCCTTACTTCGTGGAATATACTCATAATAGTGTTTTAAATGAAACTCAACGTTTCTAAATTCTAAAAAATTGACAATTTTTTAGAATTTTTAATATTTTTCATTATATTGTGGAATTAGCTAGAAACGTTGAGTTTCATTTAAAACATTAATATGTGTTAACTATTTTAATTGCGTTATTGAAATATGAATTTTACTTGTAGGAACACAATCACTACATAGAATTAAATCTTTGTCGTCAACATTTTAACTTTGCATCTGAGTCATTCGTTGAATTCAAATTTGACATCTTATTTTGAAAAACAAACTGTACTATTGCCATGTCTAAAGGGGTAATATTTGACTGCAATATGTAGCTGCAACAGAGTAGCCGGCAACATTGCTAACAATAACCTAACCAGATTATGCAATATGGGATAAAGTTTATAGCGTGGCCCGGCAATCTAGCCACACAAGTTTGGTAATGCTGATGTAGTTTTATCTGGGGCAGACAGGTTGCCGGACGACCGCTTGGTTAGTTTACAATACTTTGCAGTACTAATTTGTCTTGGTGGTTGTTGGTGTTATTATATATAATAAGGGAAATTTCAGCGAGAAAAAATGACTAATACTTGGTCGAACAAGAAAACTTTATTAATGGAATAGACTTACGTCCCTCATCAAGTGAGGAGGAATGAAAAAAATTATGTTATAATTCCTCTATTAAGGCTGCACAAACATCTGATTCTTTAACATAAATTGAAGCTACTGAAACTCTGCAAAGATACATTAAACTTTTGTATGAATGTCCAGTCGCTAAAAAGTTATCGCTAATCTTGTGATAACAGGCATGACTTTCCTTAATATTTGTATAATTTCTGTTTATTTTTGGTTCAATTCTTGAAAAGTTTTTAAAAAGTTATTATCAAGATTAACTTCTAGACTTATGTAATTCTAAAGTAATTTTGCTATTGTCCTGCCTAAGTAACTGCAGAAAATAAGTTCAGGAGAATTTAGAATTTCGTTTACAAATGAATGTTTAAGACAACCCCAACTCAAGTTTGAAGAGGATAATCTACGGAAGCTATACAACATGCGACCAAAAAGACTGAAATACGTTGTAACAGCCTTTATGTTCATTGGAGATTTTAATTGTTTTTCCTTTGCCTGGAAGGTGTTTTTTAACAGAAAATATTCTAAAAATAGTGAAATGCTCTCTGTTATGACATGTAATAAGTACACTTTTAAAACATTATTGTGGAAAGATAAATGACAGATTTGGTAAGGGAAATAAGAGAAATTTAGATACTTTTGTAGATATACAAAGAAAGTACGGGAACGGAAGTCGGCCATCTTTATGACGTAACCAAAACTGCCGTCATCCATTTTCTGTTTTGTGACGTGTGTCTTTTGTCCCATGTCATTCATTTTGTGTTCTGTGACTTGTGTCATCTATCATATATGTATCGTTAATCTTGTGTTCTGTATCATCGTGTATTTTGTGTCATATATCTCCTGTGTGTGTGACGGAAACGCTTTACTACGATTTATTAAATTAGAAAAAAAGTCATTGTTGACGAGACTTGATTAGATCCTAGAACCTCCCATTCCAAATGAGACTAATCAAAGCATTACGCCATGAAGCCTATAATAGTTGTGTGTATAATATTGGTTAACCCTTAATAAGCTGGCAGTGTCTTTAGTACGAGTGCTGGGACATGAAGGAATTCTAGGTAATGAATTGGCGGACGAGGTTCTAAAGGAGACTTCATAGATCCAGAACTGTTCTGTGGAATCACAAAGGATTACATAAGAGGGAAAATCCGGAACTGGCTAGACAAGGAACACCAAATCAGATGGAGGTTGACAGAAGGTCACATAAAACGCTTAATGAAAAATGTAAACAAAGAACAATCAGGATGTAGAAACTAAACCAGAGACGTTTGAAGACAGTTACCAATTTGGTTACTGGACTCTGTACTCTAAGGAAGCAAAATGGGAAAAGTCAGTGAACCTATCTGTAGGAAATATGGACCAAGGAATGAAACATCTACTCATATACTCTGCTTACAAGAAACATTTTGGAAAGGAAATAATACAACCATCAGAACTACTAAAGATTCCTCCAATAGTGGCCTATATCGATGACACGAAGCTTCTGGAATGGAAGTAGATAATATTGGGAATGGTACAATGATTTAGGTCAAGTGCCCGGGCTGTTGAGTACAACCGAAATGAATGAATACATGAATATTGGTTTAATAGCAGCAGAATTTTGTCCTTATTCGATTTACAAAGTGCCATAATGGCATTACGCGACAATCAATATATTTAATTGTGTACAGGGTATAGTCATAAAAAAGTTCAATGCCAAAAAGACATTATCTATGTTATTATTGTAAAAAAGAAGAGCATTAGCATCTAACTTTGTTATCAACGGTCCGATTTGCATGAAATAAAAACGAGAATAAGAAGTTAAGTAATTGTGTGTGACGTGGATTACGGTCAAGGAGAAAAGTTAATATATACGAGGTGTAGTCATAATTAAGGTAAAAAAGCATTAGCAAATTTGAGTGCATAAATTAAGATACTGATACTAACTAACCGATACATGAAACTTTTAATAACTATTAATTATTTTTTCTTTACTGTTAACTTCTACACTTCTTTTGAAAAAACACATACATTTAGTAAATTATTTTTGCACTTGTCATCAATCTTCAATTAGTTATATCAATACTTTAAAGTAATATTTAACGGTTTTTGTTTTGAAACTTTGTTTTTTTCCGCAAAAAAACCAAAAGGGATGCTATTAAGAGCTCAGTTTACGTCTGGCAGTCCCGTTTCTACCGGAAGCTATTAAAAGCATAAAACGATTTCAAAAATTGTTTTTAAAACAGCAGTTGCATTGATAGTGGTAGATCAGTACACAGCTTCGCCTTCTTACAGTAACGCCACGTCAGAGCACCCTGTCCTTGTAGATTATCAGGTAGTGGCTCCGTACGTTCATGTTTGTATTTATATACTTTAGGTCGATCAAATAATACGGTAAAATTGATACTGCCAAAAAAATGGATTCTAGAAATAAATAATTGTGATCATGTCAGTCTCGCTCTTTATTCGGTAATTCCAAAGTAATATGTAGGTCCTGAAGAGCTTCTTTGTCTATTTTGAGAAGACATGTGCTAAATGTATTCCTTTTTATCCGAATTTACGTTGTTTGACGAAATCTTATCCACTGAACAATCTTTAATTTTTTTTTAGATCTGTATCAGTATCAAGATAAGTTTGAAGTGATTGGTTGCCGTATTGTAATAAAACATTCCTTTGAGGATCTATATGAATGGGATAATATACATCCATAGTATTATCTCTGGGATATCAGAGGTGATGGTGTACGACTATTTCCTCTGTTGTTTTATACTGGGCAGTGTATACTTATGTGGAATGAAAGTATACGATTTTAACCAACAATTGAATTTTTATAAAACCTTAGTTAATGACGCATAATTTTTATGTTGATGAATGATTCACTGTTTCGCTTTCAATCCAAGGAATATAGAAAAGGCTTGCAGATATATATAATCACGAACATGATACTAATTTATTAAATGATTCATTGCATTCCTCGACTTGATTCAATACCTTTCTACGGATACTTCCGAGTTTTTGCATGATTCCACACAACAATGAATTACGATTCTTTGTTCAAACCTTTTAGCTCGTTTGTGTATGTCTGTCACATTTAATAAGATTCAGAACTAATGGACGTGCGCAATGTTTTAAATAACGTTGTTAGTGATTCTAAAAGGACAGCAATTGTTAAGGAGATTACGTAAAATAGTTGTCATGATTTATGTAAGGAGCAATTTCATGAACCTAACGACTGGCCTATTTCTATTATTTCTGTACAGCGCGTTTGTTTATTTGATTGATTCGCAGAAAATCGTTCATTAATGGATAAAGAAGAAATTGTGGCATCTAAAAAATGAATTTGGATTTAAGAATCTTATTATAAAAAATAAAGTAAAAGTAAGAAACAAAAAGAGAAACTAAATAAAGTCGGAAAAAAATAAAAAAGTAAAGAAAAAAACTAAATAATGACAAAAAAAATAAAAAAGAGGATGTAAGTAGCTTATATATAAATATATATTATTATGATAATGTTATTTTGTATTATTTTTAATTTTATTGAAGAAAATTTTTTATTTCTGCCCGGTATAAATTTTGATTTTAATTATATCTATATGAGAAACTCTATATCTGAGACTCTGGGTTCATGTGTTAAAAAAATGTTTTAAAGCGCCAATGATCTTAATGATTAGAATTAAATATTTGTTTAATCTATAAAAGTGGAATAATTTTTAAATTTACAAAATTTCTAGATACGTCCCTGTTCACCTTCAAATGCTTACACACATATATCTTCAATGATAATCGCTGTTACCAACTTAATTCAGATAACATAAATAAAGTACTAAGTCGTAAATAAATATTTTTAATGCATTTTATGCACACAATATATGAGAGAAAATTAAATAAAATGAAAACTCACGCCTCTATTCAAACTGATGAAATTCTATAACTAATTAATGATATTAAATTTTCTAAAACTATGCAACTCTATACATTTATGAATATGAAAAGTTCTATGTTCTGTGATAAATGAAAAGATCAAGTTCAATATGCCTGACCGATACGGATTTACAAGATGATTTACTGTTCTTACTACATTTGGTAAGTTACTCGTTTTTCAAAATTTAATCTAAATTATGCCTTTTTAGTATTGTCCGTTTTTGATAAAATAAAGAATCACTTTTCTTTATCTTCAAGGATATCTTGAAACAGCAAAACCATTTGTCCAATGGAAGAATCACTTTTCGGGAAGAAGCGTGGGTGGAATTTTATAGTCCAAATTATTCACTTACAAAAATCAATCACTGTTTATTTTCTTTAGAGATTATGTAAACTCAAATATATACTTTAACTATTAAACTTACAAAAAAAACTTCCTTTGCAAAACGACGTGTCTTTCTTATCTTACTTCCCTATCAACACACTACTCCCTAGCAACCTAACGAATTCAATTATTTTAATTTTTTTCCGCCTTCTAATTTCAAAATAATGAATTCTATCATTATCTTCTAATCTGACCAATTTAATGTAAGCAAATTTTATTTTAGAAGGAAATTGTAATTTTCTTAACATAATATAATTTTTCTATAAATAAATTTCATTTAATTAGTTTTAATTATATTTTCATAATGATTATCTTTTAATTATGTTATCTGAGAAATGTTTTTGCACAAATTCATCACTAAAGTTAGGCATGTCAACCATAGACATATTTGTCTATGATATTAACGTCAAAAGTGACATGACACACATAACCTCACTAATGAATTCTATTTGTTTTAGATAATACCATCCAAATTGAAAAAATATGAAGTTTATCGATTTCTTTAAAGGATTGAAGTCTTCTATATGAATTCAAGTATTCAAACAAGTATATCGAAGCCTGTTCAGAATAGGATTTTCTTTATTTGATACAAGGTGAATCGTTTACATTTTTCTAATTATTGAAGTTATATTTAAACGTTATATACCTATCAAAGAAAAATGTATTATAGTATTTTTAATCACTTTCCTTGGTTTCATTCATGTGATTTATTATTTCTATCTTCATGTTCCAACTTAAGAATTCTCTTTTTTCAAAAAATTTGTAATTATTGATGTTTCTTTACTCTTACTGATCATTTGTGTTGGTAATTTAAAATATGTCATTTTATTTTCCATAAAGATATAACAAAGTTAAACTTTTATTCTTGTGAAACTGCACAAACCTGATAGAAAGGCCCCGAATGAAAATAATAAATATAAAAAACAATGTATGGATTTTAAAAACTTTAGTTAATAAATATTTGATCAACAAGTCAATTTGAAAGGAAATAAACTCGGAAGCGACATTAATATTTATCGACATGTGTGGTTTAGAGACGCCATTACTAATGAAATTCATAAGACGTCTTCGTATAAATAAAATGTCTTTGTCGCATTCATTTAACAGGAGATTACAACTTCATTATTTTGTCGTTATATCATGTGAACACGTCGTCATCGTCTTTAATGTCTGAAATTAGAACAACTCGGAAGTAGTCGTAAGTGGCAATAAATGACGAATCATTTATAAGATATTAAATCTTAGTAAAAACGGTATTGTATATGTCGACGGTAACATATTCAATATGTCGTATCTCAAATGCGTCAAGTTTTCAGGAAACACAGAAAACTAGTCTGGATGGAAATTACACTAAATATGAAAGGTTTTACAAATTGTTGATTTAAAAATAGTTATTCATGCAACAAGTGTGTAAAATAACCCTTTTTTGACGAATGTGACGATCACATGAGTAAAAAAGGGACTTTACACACGAATTGCATACAATATTTTTTCTACTACTGTGAGTTTTATCAAAATTTTTATAAAAATTAGGGTAAATGTTGGATATATGTCCTAGGTGGATATGTGACCCGAGCACGTAGTTCGCAAAATATACGCATATGGTCGCTATTTTTTCGTTCTCGCGGCAGTGTGGGTGATCTGTTGTGCGATATCCATTGTTAGTCAACGCTCGATTACGATTTGGCAAAATATCACTGGAAACGGTAAGGTCTTAGTAAATTCTGATCATGCATGACTACTGAAATAATAGTTTTCTGAAGAATTACAACATTCTTTCTATCGAATCTTTCGTCTCCAATGTTGATATAAGTTGGGAATTGGTTTTCTAGGTTAGAATCAGTAGAATAAATCAATTATATCAAGGAAATTCGCTAGGGCATACATCCCAAACGAAATAACACTCGGAAGATTTTATGACCCAGTAAAGCAGAGGATATATGCCCTTCAATTTGAAACGAATCCCTTAGAGTAATAATAAACATAGAGAGGGCTATTCATTCATAAACACGTTTATTTTTGCGGCCAACAATTCTAAGCGCCAGTAGTGAAATAATGAATGAATCACAAAAAGTGGGGATGGTATTGTAGATACATGGCCTTCGTCATTTCGGCTGATTTCCTGACAAACTTGGCACCGACGAACCATGATAATCCAAAATCATTAAATTAATTAACTAAAAAAGTTTATTTTGTCACTAAAAGTCTTGAAAAACACATTAAAACGAAAGAACTAAATGTTTATTCTAGAAGAATATTCCTTTATTAAATAAAATTCTAGTATTATTAATTAATTTTAAAAGCAGTGACTCAAATGCATAAATTAGTATGACTTTTTTTATTTGCATAACAATTAAACTTCTAATTTCATTTTTCCTGCAACTAAAGAGAATTTGTAAATATGGCAAAGCAGTGGAAGTGTCCGCAACTGAACTTAGAATGTGACTCAATGTTTGGGGCAGGAAAAAATCAAAACAAACATATTTATTTTACTTGTTACTCTGAGACGAATCCCTACTAATGACTCAATTTTTTCAGATGCCAAGAAAATATATTAGAAAGCAGAATAACAAACCACGTGTTTTGTGGTCTGAACAGAACATGAGCGAGGCTATCGAAAATGTGAAATCTGGAAATATGGGCATCAATGAATCTAGTGGGATATTTAATATACCGTCTAGAACTCTCAGAAGAAAATTGACTTCTGATAACTCCAAAAAAGTTCATCTAGGAAAGCCTCCTGCTCTTGGAGTATCAAACAAAATTCGTTCAGTAAATCATATTAAAAGATTACAGCAGACAGGATTCGCTCCTACAAGAACAACTGTCAGATCAATTGCTTTCAGTTTTGCTAAGAAACTACGTCTAGGAAATGTATTCTCACAGCGAGGCGAAATGGCAGAAACAGCAGGGATGCATTGGTTTTATTCATTTATGGAAAGGCGCCCGGAACTTACCATAAGAAAAAGTGAAAGATTATCACTTGCCAGAGCAAAAGGAATGAATAGAGCAGAAGTTGAGGAGTTTTCGAATTGTTGAAAAGAACTCTGGAGAAGTATGACCTGGTGCAGAAACCATGGGCCATCTTCAATATAGACGAGAGTGACATACAAATAAATAATAAACCAGATAAAGTAGTGGCTACGAAAGAAAGCAAATGTGTTCATGTTCTCACTTCCAAAGAAAGGGGAGAAAACGTGTCCTTGATAGTGCTGAAGCAACATTTTACCATCAGTTCTGATTCTAAAAGGGGTTCGAAAAAATCTGATGACCTTGGAAGGAATGCCTGCTGGATCTGATCTCTGCATGAATAAGCAGTCTTCTATCATTAATTCAGAATTATTTTTCAAATGGCTAAAGGAAGTGTTCGCTCCTAGGAAACCACATGGCCCAGTTATCTTGATACTTGATGGTCATGCATCTCATTGCAACAATTTCGACATGCTGGATTTCACCGAAAAAAATAATATTATTTTGTGATGTCTCCCAAGTCATACCACACAAGTCTTACAACCACTCGATAGATCATTCTTCAAACCTCTTAAATCTTTTTGTAAGAGTGAATCTAATTCCTACATTTTCCAGAGTAAGGATGAGAATATTAACAGGAACATTATCGGAAAACTAATCTGCCCTGCTTGGAATGAAGCTGCAACTACAACTAATGCTACTTATGGATTCATGGCTAGTGGAATCTACCCATTCAATGAGAATGCAATACCTGACTATTTCTTTCAAATTTCTGACCATTCTCAGTCTGAAGAACAAGTCAAAGAACCAACTGTAGAACCTGAAAAAGAACCCGATGAAGAATTGGAGAAAAATCAGTTGATACTAGATGAAAATTTACTTCTAGATGATCATAACTACTTGTTCGAATTCGAGGATTTGCTTGTTCTAAAACCTAGTACAGTAGCAGACATGGAAAATGTTGACAAAAATAATAGTTCTATGCATGATGAATCTCCAATTCCTGACACCTAGGAAGTTGCAAGTTGTTCCAAATCGGACTTACACTCTCAGATGAAGACCCGCAATTCACCAATGCACAATCAAATATCAGAAGATAGGGACGAAACACCATCTAAATATATGCATGAAATTGTCCATTGCAAATAATTTGTAACAAAAAGAATGCAAGGAAACAGTCAGCAAAAATCATATCATCTGAAGGGACGAAGATGAAGAGAACGTACCTACATGTTCGAGTAGAGCCAAAATGGTAAAAAAAAGAAAATTAATAAAAACTCTGATATTAAACGAATCAAACCTTTAAAAAAATTATGACGGCTCATCAGGTGAAGCTCAACGTGATGATGATGCAGATTGCGTAGAATGTTTGGAAAACTACGATGACACAAAAGAACCTGTGGACTGGATTCGTTGTATCGACTGCCAAAAATGGTTGCACGAAACCTGTACCATGTATGGCAACAGTTGCAATAACTGTGGTCGATTGAAGAAGAGACAGAATAAAATGTTAAAAAAACCATCGATTTAGTGCTGTTCGAAATATTCAATAATAAATGTTGATTTCTTGACCCTCGATTTTTTATCAACAGTTGATTTAGTATCTATCATCGAAGGAAAAAAATTGTATCCTCTAACTGAACTGTGTCCAGGGCATATATCCCTATGAGGGGCATTAATCCTCAACTCATGAGGCATAAATCCCATCAAGAGGACGTTTATCCCGCTTTGTAAAATTTTTCAATTATTTTTTTCAGTCGTTTTTCGACTTAACTAACCTGTTTACAATTATATCATTTTGTTGTGAACATCAATTCATTGCAATCATAACATAATCCAGTGAGTAATTGTCAATATATTCAATGATATAGTAGCATCAATTAAGGTAGGGAACACATCCCAAATTTACCTATTTATTTTACACACTAGTGCGTAAAGTAATTCACTTTTTTTCACTAGTACGTAAAGTAAAGAGAGTGAAATAAAGCAATAGTTAAACATTAAGAAATATCGTGACGTTAAAAGCAAATGCAAATTCTATTGTGAAAAATAGATTTAGTTAGGCAACACACCATATGAACAACAAAAATTTCGTTTCATAACTTTACAAAATATTTCAATTTTATACTGAGCATTCAAGTATTTACTTTGTTCATTAAAAACTGGGAATCTGGAGCTTTAAACAGAAAATTAATTAAATAAAAGTTGGTTTATTGGAAATTTAAATAGTTGTGGCAATTTTATTTGATTTATGGGGAAATTGAATAAAAGTTGGTATATTCGAAATTTAACTAGTTGTGGTAATTGTATTTGATTAATGGTTGAAAAATAGTTGGTATATTGGTAATTTAAGTAGTTGTGGCAATTTTATTCGATTTATGGGGAAAATTGAATTTGTATCCACAACGGTGTGGGTACAAATTTTAATTTTTTGGATACAAATTATACATTAATTTCTTTTTGAATTAGAGAGTTGGGTATTTAGTAATCTAATTGGGGACAAGTAGGAATTAACAAAACAATATCCGAAGTAACGGTAAGGGTACAAAATAGAGAATTTTATATTTTCACACTACAAATTAAATTGCTTTTAATATAGAAATAACGATTGATGTTGCTCATGCAAAGAGGCACTTTACTCTTGAGCATAACACATTTGAATTCCATTACAGATTGTTTCAAGCAATTTGGTTGAATATCAAGTTTTTTTTGAAGGTACAAATTTAGTCCTTTTTATTACTACCTTAGTTTTAGTTTATTATTTTTTATAAATGAGGTTCTGCTACAGTTTATTTACGATAAAAAGACGATGATGTCATTTTTAGTTACTTTCCTGCTTATCAGAATAAATATTAATTTACCAACCGTGAATACAATTTATCACAATTTACAGCTAACGGGTTGGCAAAACTTCAAGACGTTGTCAAATCAACTGGTAAATTCCCCAGTTTGTTTTGACGTTTATTGACATTCGATCATCGTCTAATATTTACAAGTTTTTTTGGTGCTTTTAAATTCATTGCTTCTTTAAGATTAAAAAAACCAGTTATTTTCATAACTAATTATTTAGGCAAATCTGCAGTGTGTGGTTAATAAAATGCCGAAGCAGCTGAACAGAAAATGTCAAGAGATGGTAACATCTTTGTTGATCTATTTATTCTATTTTGAACGAGAATGCCGAAATGAGGACCCGCTTCTCCCGCTTACTGCTGTAAGAGACGTAAGTAATAGTATTCGCTATTTGTATTCATCATTATTAGTATTATTGTCAAATATTTAAATGTAAATGATTAAATTTTTTTAATGTTAGGTTAGGTTAATTAAACTTGATAATATATTATTCTTTCATAAATTGAAGTAATTATATTGTAGAGTTGCAGAAGCTTTACAACTTAGGTTACCACTGTTAACCGTATTGCCGCCAAGCATAATAGTGGTGAACAGTCTAAAAGCCCACCTAAAAAGAGACAACGCATAAACCCTACTGTTGAAATTGATAACTTTGATTAAAATGCTTTCTGAAATGTTATATACAAAATGTATGGAAACAGTGAGTATATTGAATTTACTGTTTTATTTTATTCACAATTAACTAACACAATATTTTTTCAGAGGAACACATAACCTTGAAAACTTTAAGAGACAAACTCCAGTAGCGTCAACTCTTTAATGGTTGTTTAACATCACTCTGGAAGATAGTGAAAAATAGTGGATTCAAATACCAAAAAGATGATCCACGTCGTGGTTTAATGTTGTTGCCACATATTGCATTAAAACGTGTACATTTTCTACATGAATATGTCAAGATAAAAGGAGAAGGTTTATATTAATTTGTGTTTTTGGAAGAGACCTGGATATTTAAAGACGGTACTTTTGGACGTTCTTGGCAAGATTCTAATCATAGAAGCGCGAAAAAACCAAAATTAGTGGTTCAAGGTAATTGAATAATAAAATTTGGCAATTAATTTATGATGTACTAACATTCCTGCCATTTTAAGACCTTTTCAAATATTTACTAGTCGCACTATTTCATTTAAATCTATATAATTATTAATAGTTGTTTTGAGCTATGCAGTCTATCTATGAAACCTAGTAGTAATTTGTTATTTCCTTATTGTAGGTGTATAGTATTGCATGCTGGCTCCTCTTCTGGATTTATTCCTGGAGCAGGGCTGGTTTTTTCTTCCAAAAAACAAGATGGTGATTACCACGGTGAAATGAACCGAGAAATTTTTTTGCATTGGTTTGAATACCAACTTTTAGTAAACTTGGAAGAACCTGCCACAATTAAAATCGATAATGCAAGTTATCACAGTACAGTGATCAATAAAGTACCAAAAACAGCTAGCAAAAAGGCTGATATACAGAACTGGTAGATACAACCCAATTGAACATATTTCGGACATAGTTAAAAACATTTATAGAGATCATGTGGTAACTGATGGTTCTTCAACAGAACAAGCAAGGTGTATGGAAAAAGTCTTTAGAAAAAGTGACTCCTGATATTTGGTCAAAGACAGTAGAGCACACTGAAAAAATGATACAAGATGGGTGGGATAGAGAAGTAGTATTTGATAGACAGGATGTGCCTCCACTTATTATTAATTTTGACAGTGACGATGAAGATAGTGATAATTTTGTAGTGGAGTAGTGGAAATCTTGTATTTATTTTTTGTATGTTTTTATCCAATTTGCTTTATTCCCACCTTTTCAAAATCACTAATAACTATTATTAAATTAATTAGGTACAGTTATTTTATAATACACAAATTAAAACAACGACCACAGTATCTCTACATAAATAATACTGATAAAATGGGATATTTTTTATTTTTATATTTCTTAACAAAATTTTATTTTGTGTATCTATATTTTTCTTTTCCATTCTATTTTTATTATAATAAATATTGTATAAAGAAACAATATTTAAATTTGCATGAAGATGATTACAGCTTGTATTGATTCCTTTTAGCGTAAACCCTTGCAGTGCTCTTGAAGATTGTTCTCTAGAGCATAGAATAAGGTATAAGGATCTGCAGTTCGTCATTTAACCCTCATCTATGTAAAATAATTAAATGTTAATTCGAATATAGAATGATTGGTTACTATTTCTTGTATCCTATCCATAGTTTTTCATGAATAAATATTTATAATAAATTAATCAAGCCTATCATACAAGTCTTTTATTTTTAAATAAATATTTTTGACTTACGCACTACGAGGCACGAATCAATGAAAAAGAAGAACTGTCAATCTAACATCAGATTGACTTTTCTAGTTTTCGTTAAGTAAAGGAAAAAACTACAGCTTGGCAACATCACAATATTTTGTTTTACAACGTCATCGTCTTTTTATCGTAAATAAACTATAGCTTATCATTAAGCTAGCAGCGTCACACTTTTTTTAAAAACGGCACATGATACAGAATTGGTATCAATGGTACAAATTAGTACTAAATAATGCAATAGGTCTGAATTTATTTTGCTCAGTTGGTCTCGCCAACTTAAGAGAGGTGTCCCCCTAAAAATCTCAATGTAGGACACAATTACCAGGACATGGCAAAGGCGATGGTCTAGCTACAAAGGTCACATGGGTAGAATAAAATCGTCCATAGAAAAAATAGATAATGGTACAAATTAGTACAAATGCAGTCCTTTTTATTACTACCTTTGTTTTGTTTTATTATTTTTTATAAATGAGGTCCTGCTAGCTTATCATTTAGCTAGCAGAGTCACAGTTTTTTTTAAAAACGGCGCATGATACAAAATTGGTATCGATGGTACAAATTAGTACTAAATAACGCAATAGGACTCAATTTATTCTGCTCAGGTGGTCATGTCAGTTTAAGAGAGGTGTCCCCTTTGATGACCTAAAAATATCAATATGTTTTTGTTTCAAGTGAACGTGATAATTAAGAAATTAAATTATTTTTATCAATGTTTAATTTACCTAAGTTCAATGTCATGCTTAACTCGTATTTTTAAAATGCGCTAAACAAGACCTCCTTAAAACCAAAACGACACTTTGAGGCTGTGATAATTTTGATTTTATGGTAAAAAAATGAAAATAAATTCGAAAAATATTAGGAAAATAAGAGCGCTTCAAGGATTTTCTAATGAAAGCTAAAGATGGAGCTTAATTCTGTTTCAGAATCACAAGAGTTGAGCCTTTAAAATAGTTACCAATCAATGCAGGAGGAAAAACTTTTAAAAATTCCCCAAAAAAAAAGAAACAGTGGTAGAAAAAGCGCGCGCCATATCACATCTCAACTTTGCCCTCTCCCTCTTTTTTTCTCTCTCTCTCTCTGTCATGATGCTCTGGGCGGCAGACACTCTTATACACAAAAATTCTTCTTTTACGTCACCCCGCAATTCTATCTTTTTTTACTTAACAATGACATCATCTTCGGGCAAAGTATGCTTACATTTGACATATAATCTATTAAAAATATATTCAGTTTTAAAAATTTAGTTAATTAGAAAGTCATCACTTTTCTAAAAAATATTTCTGAAAGTTGAACATGTTGCTAGTGTTGGGCGATATATCGGTAACCGACCGGTGAATGGAAAATCACCGTCGCTACCGGTGATTCACTTTCGTCCGAACCGAATACATCGGCAATCGACACCAGACCACTATATTGGAAGTAGAAGACCGCGTCGATAGTAAATCAAAATATGATATAGTATCATTATTTCCAAATAATAATGTGTGATGGAAAAACAGTGTGTTAGGTGAAATAGGCCTAAGCCATTTAAGTTAGCTACCATGCAGTGTCACTTGTCACTGAAGATGATACACATGTATTGGAAGATAATTAATAAAATGTAGAACAGAATAACCAGAGTTTATTTAAGTAATCTCCCACAAATATCATGGCGCAGTCAACATAATATAATTATAAAAGTATAAGAACTAAGATAACGTATATAGTAGGAAGACTAGAGGAATTAAATATAAAAATTGATAAAAAGTAAGGTTAATATATGCTGTATGTAACAGCAAGTGGAGCAAAGATAAACTGGATGATTAGAATTATCTAATTATTAGACATGCGTTCTTGGCAATTTTATTTTGTGTATCTATATTTTTCTTTTCCATTCTATTTTTATTATAATAAATATTGTATAAAGAAACAATATTTAAATTTGCATGAAGATGATTACAGCTTGTATTGATTCCTTTTAGCGTAAACCCTTGCAGTGCTCTTGAAGATTGTTCTCTAGAGCATAGAATAAGGTATAAGGATCTGCAGTTCGTCATTTAACCCTCATCTATGTAAAATAATTAAATGTTAATTCGAATATAGAATGATTGGTTACTATTTCTTGTATCCTATCCATAGTTTTTCATGAATAAATATTTATAATAAATTAATCAAGCCTATCATACAAGTCTTTTATTTTTAAATAAATATTTTTGACTTACGCACTACGAGGCACGAATCAATGAAAAAGAAGAACTGTCAATCTAACATCAGATTGACTTTTCTAGTTTTCGTTAAGTAAAGGAAAAAACTACAGCTTGGCAACATCACAATATTTTGTTTTACAACGTCATCGTCTTTTTATCGTAAATAAACTATAGCTTATCATTAAGCTAGCAGCGTCACACTTTTTTTAAAAACGGCACATGATACAGAATTGGTATCAATGGTACAAATTAGTACTAAATAATGCAATAGGTCTGAATTTATTTTGCTCAGTTGGTCTCGCCAACTTAAGAGAGGTGTCCCCCTAAAAATCTCAATGTAGGACACAATTACCAGGACATGGCAAAGGCGATGGTCTAGCTACAAAGGTCACATGGGTAGAATAAAATCGTCCATAGAAAAAATAGATAATGGTACAAATTAGTACAAATGCAGTCCTTTTTATTACTACCTTTGTTTTGTTTTATTATTTTTTATAAATGAGGTCCTGCTAGCTTATCATTTAGCTAGCAGAGTCACAGTTTTTTTTAAAAACGGCGCATGATACAAAATTGGTATCGATGGTACAAATTAGTACTAAATAACGCAATAGGACTCAATTTATTCTGCTCAGGTGGTCATGTCAGTTTAAGAGAGGTGTCCCCTTTGATGACCTAAAAATATCAATATAGGACACAATTACCAATAAATACATGGCAAAGACGATGGTCCAGCTATAAAGGTCACATGAGTAGGATAAAATCGTCCATAGAAAAATTGATATACCCTAAGATCCTGAACAGAACAAGTAATAGACTGTAGACTAAGAATACATATCCACTATCTGCTAGGAACAATTTTAAATTAAACAAGGTTCTATAATAGTCAACAGCAAAGACCCTACTAATTAGAATGATCTAGGACACATGGAGTGGTTGGTTCTTTGCGATATATTTATCCAACGAATGAATAAATATGTTTCTCAAACCGAAAAACAACAACGGCGGTTCGTCAGTTACATAATGATTACAATAACAAAAACTTCGGTCACTCAATCATCTGCGAAACGAGGTTATTGTTATTTAGGACAATTTAGCAACCCATTGTAACGAAATTAGTGGAAAGTATTGTGCGAACATAGATACAGCACGGTTAAAGCTGAAAATGAATTCGACAAGGTTTATATTTTTGTTTGAATTGTTTAATTTTTACGAAAACGAGTAGAAAGTTTTTTCGGTCAATTTATCCGTAATCGATTCGATTTTTATGTACACTGAAAAAAATATATCAGATAAAAATAAAATTGCGCATAATCTAACTCATGAACAAAGTTATTCGGTTAATTACGAATCAGTTACTATGTAATTTTCTGAATAAATTGTTAGTTGTTTAAGTAAAAAATTGTTTTGTCCTCGGACTGAAGTAAATATTTTGCATGCGATACATGTATTGATTGTTTTTGTTTCAAGTGAACGTGATAATTAAGAAATTAAATTATTTTTATCAATGTTTAATTTACCTAAGTTCAATGTCATGCTTAACTCGTATTTTTAAAATGCGCTAAACAAGACCTCCTTAAAACCAAAACGACACTTTGAGGCTGTGATAATTTTGATTTTATGGTAAAAAAATGAAAATAAATTCGAAAAATATTAGGAAAATAAGAGCGCTTCAAGGATTTTCTAATGAAAGCTAAAGATGGAGCTTAATTCTGTTTCAGAATCACAAGAGTTGAGCCTTTAAAATAGTTACCAATCAATGCAGGAGGAAAAACTTTTAAAAATTCCCCAAAAAAAAAGAAACAGTGGTAGAAAAAGCGCGCGCCATATCACATCTCAACTTTGCCCTCTCCCTCTTTTTTTCTCTCTCTCTCTCTGTCATGATGCTCTGGGCGGCAGACACTCTTATACACAAAAATTCTTCTTTTACGTCACCCCGCAATTCTATCTTTTTTTACTTAACAATGACATCATCTTCGGGCAAAGTATGCTTACATTTGACATATAATCTATTAAAAATATATTCAGTTTTAAAAATTTAGTTAATTAGAAAGTCATCACTTTTCTAAAAAATATTTCTGAAAGTTGAACATGTTGCTAGTGTTGGGCGATATATCGGTAACCGACCGGTGAATGGAAAATCACCGTCGCTACCGGTGATTCACTTTCGTCCGAACCGAATACATCGGCAATCGACACCAGACCACTATATTGGAAGTAGAAGACCGCGTCGATAGTAAATCAAAATATGATATAGTATCATTATTTCCAAATAATAATGTGTGATGGAAAAACAGTGTGTTAGGTGAAATAGGCCTAAGCCATTTAAGTTAGCTACCATGCAGTGTCACTTGTCACTGAAGATGATACACATGTATTGGAAGATAATTAATAAAATGTAGAACAGAATAACCAGAGTTTATTTAAGTAATCTCCCACAAATATCATGGCGCAGTCAACATAATATAATTATAAAAGTATAAGAACTAAGATAACGTATATAGTAGGAAGACTAGAGGAATTAAATATAAAAATTGATAAAAAGTAAGGTTAATATATGCTGTATGTAACAGCAAGTGGAGCAAAGATAAACTGGATGATTAGAATTATCTAATTATTAGACATGCGTTCTTGGCAAGAGATAAAACCATGGATGAATTTATGCTTTAAGAAGTTTAAGTGTGGGTTTGAAAATTTAAGAAATAGAATAAGCGATCAGATAATAAGAGGTATAAAAGAAAACTCATTAAAAGAAGACAATCTAAACTTACATAAGTGTATATATAAGTTAGCAAGTGTCCTCAGCTAGTGCAAAGGTATGTACAATAAATAGAGACAAGAAAAAACCTAACCTAACCAGTTACAGAAGTTATAATAAGAACCGAACAGCAGTAGAAGGTACACCTAAAAATAAATGTGGAAAGTGAAACAGAATATGGTAAGAAATACAATAAATGTAAGTAGCTAAACTATTTTACCGAAGCTTGTAGAAACAGTGAGATAAATTTAATGCAAGAAGATACAAGAGAAAGAGAACAAGAAATGTTCATAGGCCTGTTAATTTAGTAGGAACGGTAGAAAACAAATTTATGGAATAAATTATAATACAAGACTTGATTGTAATGTGATACCAGATTTAATTTAAAAAAATATAGTTGGAGATATAAAGTTACATAAAAGTAAGGTATATTTAAAAAATTGCAATGATTCTAATATTCAAGGATTCTGACACATTAAATTAAATTGTAACATAACAAATAAAAATGAAGTTTTAGTATTTCAGGTGGTAAAAGCTGAGCCTTCAAGAGTAGTAGTCATAGGATATCCTACTTTAAATAAGTTGAAAGTTAGTGTAGATAGTATACTAGTATAAAAAATTAGTTGAAATATATAAAGAGGTATTCGAGGAGAAGATTACAGGTATAAAAGGTGTTGTAGGAGCACAAGGTATGTGTCTATGCCAAGTAGAAAAATGCCATTTGTGTTAACTGAACCTTTTAAAACAAAATTAAATAGAAATTAATTAATTATTAAACATCAGGTAGACATTAAATGAAACGTAACTTCTGTCATTCTGAAGATGATAATTAATATCGAAACAATTGTCAAATTTCTTTTCAATATACTGTGGAATTGTTTAGAAACAGTAAGTTTCATATAAAACAGTATTAAATAGATTAGAAAAAGTTACAGTACCAACTGAATTCGCAAATGATTTAGTTATAGTAAAGAACGTAAATAGTGAAAGTGTAAGAGTATGTTTAGACCCAAAACACTTAAATAATAATATAAAAAGGGAATTATTTTAAGTTACCGACATTTGAAGAAATGGCGACTAAACTAAAAGGTACTAACATTCTTTGTATATTGGATGCTGCAGCAGCATTTCATCAATTTAGGTTAACAGAAATTACTAGTAAATTATGTACTTTTGCAAAGCCATTTGTAATGTACTGTTTTAAAATTAAAAACAAGTCCGGAAGTTTTCCACTTAAAATAACATTTGAAAGTGTTGATGGATGTGAAGTGAACATGGACGCTTTGTTAGTATATGGATCAGACCAAAAAGAGCATGACAGCAGATGTATTAGACAAAGCAAAGGAATAAAATATAAAATTTAACATTCAAAATTGTAAGTTTGCTGTTAAGAAGTAAAATATTTTGTCAGAAAAAGGTACATCTCCAGATTCACTAAAAATACAATCCATTTTAGATATGAAAAAAAAACAAATAATGTAAAAGAATTACAAACTTTTCTAGGTATGGTTACGCACATTGCTAGATACTTATATACCAAACTATTCAGAATTAAGTAGTGATTTACTAACAAAAAATGTACAATGGACGTGGGAACAGAAAAACGAAGATAGCTATAATTAAATAAAGGAGGAACTAGCACGTAAACCTATATTGCAATATTGTAACATAGAAAAAATTGTTGTGTTGAATGTGAATTATTACAAGGATTGTCAGAGTGTTATTCCTATAAAGCTTTGAATGGAACTTTATATATAAAAGGAGTTACTAGCTATAGCACGAAAAAAATGTATAAGACTTGGCCCAATTTTTGGTATAAGGGTGCAAAACATTGTGTCAAGTCTTATAAATTTTTTTCTTGCCAAATGAATTTTTAGATAAGATTAAAATTAGTTGGAAAATAACTAAGCATATATAAAAATTTTATCTGAATAAATTTCAGTCTATAAATTGAGATTTATTTGGAAGAATGTTTCTTCGTAAGTATCAATTGAAAATAGAAAAAGTTGGATAAATTTAATAAACGACATGATATTTTACGTGATTTAAATAATAATTGTAATTTAAATTTCATTATTTTAATTGTTTATTAAATAGAAATTTTAGTCTTTCTAGAGTCACTTGATACGTGTACGTGGAGCAAAGTTTTACTGATTTTTATATTTTTATGGAATGTAGCATTTTCACATTTAACGAGAGCTAGTGCTGTTTAAATCTGTGGAGTTCTATTTTATGCCCAAATTTGTATTATTTGGGGTAGATATAGGAAAATTACTCTCATTTATAAACACCCTGTAGATAAGAACAATTTATAACAAAAACAAATCAGAGGAATGTCTTAAAAACAGGTTTTATGAGATACTAGACAATAAAGTGGAGATATAAAAAACGAACGTCAATTTTGAGATTATATATCTGACAAAACAGAGGCCGACTTGAAAGTGAAGCATTGATATTTTATAATGAAATTAATCGTAAATGTTGATTTTTCGCATTTAAAGAGAATTAGTGCTGTTTAAAAAGGTTCTATTTTATGCCAAACTTCGTATTTTTTGGGATAGTTTTAGGAAAATTAGTCTCCAAGTAGCATTTATGAGGTATCTAAAATTAATAATAATAATAAGGTTGTAAAAAATTCTTTGTTCCTGTAGTCAATTTTGAAATGACAAGTATTTTTTTGATGAACTATATTAGTATCGACCTTACCAATTTCCTTAATCCTCGAAGTGGATTAATAATAAAATTTAAAATGTATATAAAAATGTATTTGAATATCGTTTTAAAATAATAAAGGCCTTTTTTATTTTTAAAAAGAGTATTAAAATATATTTTAAAACAAATTATTTTTGATGAGACGAGACATAAGTTTCTATAATTACATTTTTCAAAAGTATTCAAAAATTATGCAAGAAAGTGGGAATCTTGCAAAGCATAACAATTCATTCACAAAATATTATTAAAAACATGAAAATTTGTGCCAAATTTTAAATAATGTGTACACTACCAAAATATTATTTTTATCAAAATAAAAAATGTTATTTTGCATTCTGCTAGAAACGAAATTGATAAATACGCAATTTTTTTAAATCATTTCATTTAATGCTACTAAAATATTCTTGATACAAGAAAAAAAACTTTCACTTTCATAGTTACGTAGCTTTTCATACGACATAAATAAGGGATGTCCATAAAAAATTTTCTTCATAAACATACTTGTAATCACAATAATAATATCCAAAAAAGTTTTGAATTTGGTAATAAGAACAATTAAGTTTATATTATATTTTGGATGATTACGAATGTATCCCATGTGCCTAAACCAAGAATAAGTTTCACTTAGTTTTTATCAAAAAAACCTTGAAAAAAACACAGTCGTTCCTATCCAGTTTACTTCAGAAGAAAAACTGGAAAATGGTAAATTTATGGTCTTTAAATTAAAATTGTAAAAGAGGACAAAGTTATATCTCATCAAATTCTACATAAATTGATCACTAAAAATTGTTTAGAACTTTCAGAAGCTGCGTTGGAGCTCAATGGGACACAGAATTTAATCATCTACAACTTTTCTTTTGAAGAAAACTGAATTCACCCCGTGAAATTGAAAACTTATAGAAAAACGTGGTTTTTCATAAAAACGAATTGAAACAATAGTTTATTTACTTAAAACGCCTTTGTGAGCTGAGTTTAATTTAAAGTATGAGAACACCTACTTACAAATTCCATCTTTTTTATGTATCTACCAAAAATATTCTGTTTACGTAATTTTTTTTCTAGGGTCAATTAATTTTTTTAACTACTTCAGATTAATGTTGAGTAAAAAGTTTAAACAGAATTCTGATCGTTTGTACAGTTTATATTTTCAAAAAAACAAATTTTTCTGTCCAAGGATTCGTAAAATTGCTTGGAAGTGATTCTAAAGAATTTTAAGGCGACAAAAAAGTGAAAACTATAAAGATATTGTAGAAGATATATTTGTTTTACTGGAATTTGACATAGAACTATGTGTCTACAAAGATTTAATTAAAAATGCAGAACTACATACATCAACATGGTTTAAGGATATTTCAATAAATTTTATACAATTTATTTGTTTATCCATATCTCGCTTTTATTTTATATACACAGGTAGGATATTCTAACCGCCAATACCCTCGGTAAATTTTTTTACAAAAATGCGATTATAATGAAACTAAAATAATGATATTGTAAAGTTTTTTAGATATTCCCAGATCTCCCCCGTGTTCGCCAATATTAGTAAGGAAAACTCTGGGAGAAAATTATTTTTTGTTGAGTTGTTTTTCAAGTTGGTGTTTAATTTTAAGTAGAAATTGTATTGTAACAACCTTTTGTATCGTATAACGATTAAATACGTTTTACAAGACGCCCCAATTTTGTTGTACCTGTCCCGATTTATTTTCCCATTAAATCCCGAAAAACTAATTTTAAAGTAGGCAACGCTACTTATACTCTGGGACTGTTGCGGTTTCATATACTGCAGAAATTGGGTCTCAATTTCTATTATTACATTAATTTATTCAGACCACTAAAATTGACATATAAAAAGCAAGTTGAGAAATAGAGAATGGGATGGATTTCGCGGTACTATATTACGTCCTTTTTACGTCAAAAGTGTGTACTTTGAAGAAAATTCAAAAAAATGGTTTGTCATTGAACTCCTATACAACAAAAGGAAACTTTAAAACATACAAATCTTACAAGACCTCGAAGAAAAAACTACACAAGTTGGAAATATTCAAAAATGTTTTAAAGACAATCTGAAGAAAATCCCAATGGCCCAAGACTAACTGGTCAAGCTTATTTCAAGTAACATCAAATCAAAAACAAAAAAATTCATTTTCAATTTTTTTTGGTAATTTTGGGAATTTTCTTAAATAAATGTTTTCATGTACGTTTTAGAAAAACGTACAAAAGTTAAAGAAAAAGAATACAATATTTTTTCAACTTTGACAGGCCGCCATTTTGTTTCTACTGAGCCGATTTGGCTCATTAACGAACTCGTCCAATATTTTGGCCCAACCGATTTTTGTAGCGAGTTTGGTTTGGATTCGTCAAAAAATACATCGTGCTTACAAATTCCCTTATAACACATTAATCAAGCCAGCCTACGGAGGTTTGGAGTGAGCATTTTTAGTAAAAAGTATTAGAAGAAAACCAGCTGTTTGTAGGATAATTATATATGATATAGTGAGATGTTTCTCACTCAACTTTATTATTCATAACCTCGTTATTAACGATTTTATGTAAAAAATCGATTTTTTAGTTCTTTCATCATAAAATTAAAACTGTTAGGGTAATCGAGATGTCGTCAATAGAGAATAAAATCACGAAGAAAATGAGAGGTCGAACAACTAGTTTAAGAGAAAATCGGCCAAAGTGCAGTTTCTTCAAAACGAGGCAGAACAATAAAATGGAACGAATTTAGAAATACTGGCCAGAACCAAAACTTTTGACGTCAAAGCAAAAAAGAAAAAAAAATCTCATCAGTGGTAACATCTTTTGCATGGAGAGCGTATTATATAAAAAAGGAAAATGAAAAGAAACGGAAATTAGAAGAAAGGCAAGAAAGGTGAAACAAAGAAAAGCTAAAGCTGAAGAGAAAAATAATATGCGAAAAGGGAAAAAATATATTGACATGTAACACAAGAAATAATGAAGTTTCTGAAAGATTTGAAGGCGAAGAAGAGTGGCAACAAAGTGGCAGCAGTTTGGATGATGTATAAATATTTGAAAATGCACTGACTGACAATGTTTCTGCTGGCAATTACGTTTTGGTAACAATTTTAGACGTCAAAAGAAATCAAACTCTTTTTAAATATGTCTGTGTAGTACAGAGATTATTCAAGGGAGAAAGCTAAAGCTAAAGCTGAAGAGAAAAATAATATGCGAAAAGGGAAAAAATATATTGACATGTAACACAAGAAATAATGAAGTTTCTGAAAGATTTGAAGACGAAGAAGAGTGGCAACAAAGTGGCAGCAGTTTGGATGATGTAGAAACATTTGAAAATGCACAGACTGACAATGTTTCTGTTGGCGACTATATTTTGGTAACAGTTTTATGCGACAAAAGAAATAAAACTGTACAGAAGTTATTCAAGAATGAAGTGGAAGTAATGTTTATGAATATTTCCCTCATGTGTAAAAAATCCCATAAGAGGAGTGCAATTATCGATTGATTACAGCGGTAACTGTACTGTAGAAACCGAAAGAGGACTGCGATAACTGCATTGTTTACGTCTCCACGGTAATCCCATTGTGAATCCATGATAATTAAAAATAAGAACCCAACTGTACACCGCCCGACGTTGTTGACATTGCTAAGGCAGTTACAAATGATTTAATTCCAACTAAGTCAAGTAGAGTTTATAATCATGCTTACAAAAGATTTCTCACATGGTGCAATGATAAAAACATTTCAAACTATTCGGAAAATGTGCTACTAGCTTATTTTTTAGAAATGACAACTAAATTAGAAATGAAGAGTTCAACAATGTGGTCTCAGTATTCCATGATAAAATCATTACTGAATATTAAACATGGATTAGATATTAGCAAATATATGAAACTACGTGCTTATCTGAAGAAGCAGAATGAAGGGTATACTCCCAAAAAGTCAAAGGTATTCACAAAAGAGTTTGAAGATTTTTTAAATAATGCACCTAATGAGCAATATCTAGGAATTAAGGTTAGTTATAATATTCTAACCTGCATAAATACAATCAAGTTTTTAAATACATACTACTTTTAGGTTGTTCTAATAATGGGCGTATCTGGAGCATGTAGATGCGATGAAATGGTGAACATGACAATAGACGATATAAAAGATTTAGGATCTGTTATTCATATAAAGATTCCTGATAGTAAATCTAAAAAGCCACGATCGTTCACAATTATTGGAGCTAAATATATAAATCTTTACAGAAAATATACTTCTTTACGTCCACAAGCTATGGAAAGCCGACGCTTTTTTTGAAATTTCAAAAGGGAAAATGTTATCGCATGGTCATGGGAATTCATACAATTAGTAACGTACCCAAAACAGTAGCAACTTATTTAAAACTGCCGAATTCAAAAGATTACACCGGCCATGCGTTAAGAAGAACTTCAGCTACTTTGCTTGTGGATGGAGGAGCTGATATTACTTGTTTGAAACGGCATAGAGGCTGGAGGTCGAGCACTGTCGCTGAAGGATACATTGAAGACTCTTTGTCTAATAAAAAACAAACTGCAGAAAAAATCTTGATGTCGAATTCTTCTTCACTGTACCTGAATGCAGCCTCTCATGAGCGAAATTATGTCGACGTTGATGTAATAGAAGCAACAACAAGTAAGGAGTCACGGGAAATTTTGTCGATGAACTCTTTCAACTCTGCACAAAATTCGCTTGAATTGAAAGTGAATAAATCAGGTAGTGCATTAAATATGTGCGGTGCAACCTTAAATAACTGTAATTTTACTATTAATAATTATTATCGTTAACAAAGTTTAAAAGTTCAACTAATAATTATTTTCCCTGTTAAAAATTCTACTTTTTTGTACGGCCGTCAGCGTACAAAAAAGTACTTTTTTGTCCGCTCACGGCCGTACAAAAAAGTGGCGTCTGTGAAATCATACCTCAACATCATGAATTGACGTTAATAATGTCTACTTTTTTTGACGTTTGCGGAAAAAATTATTTTTAACCATTTTACTGACATTGAATTCAAAACAGCCAGAGATGCGAAAAATGCAAAGAGTAAACAATTACAAACTGATCCAGCGAAGCGAAAAGAAAGTGCAGTTTTTCTAAAGTACGATGAATTTCACAATATGGTTCGTGGTTGTGATGAAGACACCCCAGTTGGGTTACAAAGGAAGGTATTTTTTGTTTTTGCTTTTGAGATAGCTTGGCGTGGTGGAGAAGGCTACAAGTGCTTAATTTCATACTTAGAAGAAAAAATAACATAGGTGAAAAAACAGGAAGGATTATTTACGACCCTGTATTTACTAAGACAACGCAAGGAGGGGAAAAACCATGCGCTTCACCGAAATGGCTAATAATGAATAAAATCAATCCTGATTTGTGTCCCTATCGATTATACAAAAAATTCTTAGAAAAACGGGATGGAATAAAAACAAATCGCCTTTTTCTTACCATAAATCCAGCTTGGAAGTTGAACAGAAAATGGTTTAAAGATGTTCCCGCTGGACGAAATACAGTAAGCAAATGGACTAACGTACAAGCCAAAATATCAGGTTTGAATACAGAGAATATTAAACTAACTAACCATTTCTTACGAGCTACGGCTGTCTCCAATCTCGCTAAAAAGGGTGTCGGCGAGCAGCAACTTATAAAAATCACTGGTCATTCCAATTCCAAATCAATAACGCCATATCTTCAAATGGATGAAAATCACCATGAAGAAATAGTGACAAAAATGCGTGGTAATGATGTACCACAGCACTTTCAAACATCTTCAGCCGTTAATGTACCGGTATCTGCATTGTCTAATCTATTTCATTGCAATTCCTGCAACTTTTAGTTTAGGTTTACTTTAAAAAAATCGTTTTATTATATATTTCCGTTCTTTCTATTAAAAATAGTTATGAAAAAGTCGTATTTTTGGGTCTTTTTTATCTTGTTTGTACCTAACAGCATGTTTTAAAATGGATATTTTGTATTAAAAAAAAAGAAAAAGGAATTTAATATTTAAACCAATATTTGTATTCGGGAAATATTCCCCCGAATTACACTCGTGCATCAAAATAACCAGAAAATTTTGCATTCGAGCGTGTTGTCTTGGAAAAACTGCATTCGGTCATTTGCATATTTTGTTAAAAAACCCCAAACCTTCGGTGTCGGGCTCTTTCTCCAAAATATTAAAATGAACTTATGCAGTTTTTAGACAACACGCTGTCATACAAAATTATCGGTATTTTTGATTAACTTATGCGATTACTTCCGAAAACAGTTAAAGGAAAAAAAGTGTCTTATTTTTAATGAAAAGGAAAAATCAATATTAGGAATTTTGCCAACCCCTGTAGTTGATGGAACAGTAGTAGAAAGATAAAAAAAATTATTCGTTTCCCCTACGAATAGGGATTTTGTCAAAAATTAATTTTTATTGTTTCTTTTTGTTTTAGCTTTATTATGTCATATTTAGGAAAAAAGCTGTCCATACATGGGATGTCGATAAATGGTTTTCCTTAAACATTTGATGTCGGTCATTGATTTTTGTGGCAATATTTTTCAACGAAAAAAAAATAATAAAAAACAGAATTTAATTTAGAAATGTACAACGAGAAGTTTAAGCAATATACAAATAGGACAAAGTCCGGAAATAACTTTGATTTGACCATACACAATTAAAGACAAATTTTATTCCTAATAGTGTTAATAATTGATTGTCTATAGTGTTCGGAAAGAATGTTGATCAAATTCAAATTGATAACCTAATTTTTAGTATGGAAGAAGATGTAGAGCTGTCATTAAGGCTACAGGACGTCATACAACATATTAAACGATCCAATCCGACTTTTATTACTTGATTATTAGATACCTACTTTTTTTTAATTTCGTTGTTTTAATTTCATATTTTTTATTATGTAAACGAATTCAAATTAATACTTGATAAATTAACTCCAATGTTAAAATGTCATATACCTGGAAAGGTTATTGTCACTTTGACATCGATAAAAAATGTGCATCCTTTTTTATACCATAAAAACTTCTCTTCCTCAATATCTAGTAAGTGGACATCACATTTACACAATGACAATGAGTCGCAAGTTTGGTTACTTCTAATTTCACAGCAATTAAGTGTTGGCAAAACTGCAAAAACTGTCAATTAGTCTGTCAGATTTTTGAATTTTAAACATATAGTGCTTTTATTTTGAATCGGTGTGGTAATTATTTAACTTTGTTGATATAAAAACCCAAAAGATGAATCGTTTTGGTGAAGTTTCGACTGAGCAAATTACGACAAATATCGAGAAATCTACAAAAAACACAAAAGCTTCAATCTGGAGACAATTTATGGAGTTTTGTCAAGTTCGAAAGTATGAATTGTCCGAAATAATTCCATTACACGAAGTAGCAAATATATTAAAGGATTGGGCCTATAATATGAAAACGAAAAATGGAGATGATTATAAAGAATATGCGGTTAAATCAATTTGGAATTCGACTGCGAAGATGGTACAAGAAAAATATTTCTGTGAGTACAATATTAAATTTAATCCTTTTGTCGACATAACTTTTAAAGAAGCTCGTGATGCGAGAAATAGTAAACAGAAAGAATTACAAGCTATTCCAGCGAAAAGGAAGGTATGTTCTGTAGCATTGGACAAGAAAGATATACTGAAAATGACAAAATTGTGGAATGCAGAAGAACCAGAAGGACTACAAAAAAGATTTTTTCATATAGCTTCTTATGAATTAGCTTGGAGGGGAGGAGAAGCTGTAAACTGTAAAATATACCATTTTAAAGAAGAAAAAAAAACCACGATGGAATTCCAACAAATAGATTTAAATATAATTCAATATTTTTCGGAAAACGGCACAAGGTGGATCGAAAAAATTGACCGACAGCAAATGGTTAGTAAAAAATGAAATGGATGAAAGTATTTGTCCCGTTAGATTATTAAAATTACTCTTACAAAAAAGAAATGAACACATAACATCCGATCGACTTTTTTTTAACTCCAAACCCCTTTTGGAAAAACACAAATTCTAAAGGTTGGTGTAAAAATGTTCCACTAGGTATCAATATGATTTCTACTTGGACCAAAAATTCTGCCACTAAAATTGGACCCGACATCACAAATAATAAAATTACCAATCATTCAAATCGCGCTAGTACAGTGTCTCAATTAGCAAAAGCAGGAGTAGTGACCAACAGTTTATAAAGATAAGGGGACACTTATCATATTCTTCAATTAAACCCTATCTCCAAATGAGAATCTTATTAGTTCCTTGCGATCCTCGAGTCCGAGAAATCAAAATATTCCACATGTGTGAATACCACAGAAGAAAATTTTTAAATCAGTACACCAAAGCAAACAATTTATAACAGTTGTGTATTTTATAGTTGTACTTTCAAATAATCGAATTTTATTGTATTAATAAAGATAATTATTGTTGTTGTTCATCCATATATTCTGTCGTTAATTTATCTTGCCAAAAAAAACTCGAGCTTTTCTTTTATCAGATAAATTTCTCTTTAACTCAAAGTAAAATTAGTGATTGGCAAAACTGTTTCGTTGTAAAGAGAAATTTATCCGATAAAAAAAAGCTCTTGTTTTTACTGTTGATTAAAAATTTAAAGAAAAACTATGCTTTTACAATTTGTTTTTAAAAATATCCATAGACCATGTTGATGTAAGTGTTCATTTATGAGAAAGAAAGATAGAAAAATATAAAAATAAAGCTAAAACTGATTATAATCTTTTATTACTCGTACTGAGGTTTATTTCATTTTGAAATAAATAAATGTGACTAAAAGCAAACGTGACATAATTATTTTTACTGCATAACCCTTCTAAATGAACAATAACCACAACAACTATAAAAGCCATGTAACGTAGAAAGTTCAGTATTAAAATTTTTGGCAAATAATTTAAAAGATACAGTTTCTTTGTCAATTTATAGAAAATCAGACAATATTAATCTCAGCTCAGACGAATCAATAATTTAAAAAAAAAATATCTGTAAAATTGACAATAAACGATGTATAATCGCATCTAACAAATAAATAATTCATATTATTTACCTGTACATGATAATTAAAATGAGAAAAAATTCTTATGGACACCATAGTTAAAGGGAAAACATACAAAATCAATGTCACTCCTCCAACATGAATCCCAACTCTGTTTCAATGGTACATCTTTTCGTATCATTATCGTAACTATTCTTTACATTATTCACATGGCAGGGTGTAGAAAAGAACTTAATCTCCAAATCCCTGTGTCCGTTTAACGACGTAACAATTTCAGTAGAAACCTCCAAATCTCTACAAGAAGATGAACTGGACGATCTCGATGTAGGGGATATCTTCTTAACGTCGTCATCTTCCAGAGATATGGATGACAACGTATGCTCCAAACAGTTGGTCGATATCGGTGATGTATAGGAAACTTCTTCCAAATTGAGACTCGGATATCTGAACGATTTTATAGGAGGTGTCAAAAAAGGAGAGTAGCATTCTCTATCGACGTCCCAAATTTGTCCGCTGGGATCGCAATATCTACATTGACAACTACTGGTCGGTTGGTTACCGTTAATATCCTTCCCTTCGTCCGGTTCTTCGATATCTTCGAAGGAATGGTGAAGTTTCGGCGTTTCGTTAATATCGTTTAAACGATCAACGACTTTAGAAGATTCCGGGAATATTAACGGACCGTAAGGACTAAAATTAAATAAATTAAAAGGACTTAACGATAAATAGGTCGTCTGATTGTTTTCCACGTCGGGACTGGCGCTATCGGTAGAAGACGAATCCTGACTTAGTGGTCTAGATAACAGCGGCGGTTTCCTATCTTTTTTCCGCCTCTTCCTCGGTTTGATGATACGCGGCAAACACGTTTCCGAATTATTCGAACCGGAACTTTCGTCACTTGCAACGCTCGCAGCGTCCGCACTATTTTGACACTTAACATTCTTCTTGTTATTCGAATTTTCAAACACTTTTCCATTGTTGTTTCTGTTAACTTTGTTTTTTCTATGGTGGAAAGTTTTTGTGAGAATCAAAGGAGCGCCCTGCGTGTGCACTGCCAATTTGGCCAACGAATTCGGGTCTTCTTTTCGCTGATGTTGGGCGAAATTGATAAAAGGCATGCCTCCCGTCCAAGTTTCTCCCGAATGACATCTCTGCAAGCGATAATTAATGTGGTGTTTGTGAAAAATATCCTGCGCCGCATCCCTATTATTAACCGAACAGTATTGTTCTTGTCGTTGCGGTTTGTTTTTGGCGCGATTTTGTGATATCAAACAAGCACCTATGTAACGTTCTACTTCTAGATTGCCTGCGGACGCGGGGCTCATGGCAACTACACGCGCGTTCACGATCACATGCCTCTCGGTACGGTTTTTACGACGGCGACGTGCTCGATACAACAATGTTTAAATGAGACTGATCGTCGTCGTCGTATTCGACGAGAGACGGTATCAGTATGGAAAGTCTTCGAATCCCCACCTCGCGGAGGCGGCGAATGTAGCGGCGTTGCCGTATACGCAATAACAAACCAAAATTTATTTGTTAAATATTAATAATAGGAAAATAATGCAAAATACATAGGGGGTAAACGGTACAGTTCTTGGTGATTCGAGACTGAATGGCCACATTTAGAAAATTATAAAAATAAAAAAATATTTAAATGACATAATCATTAGTTAATTATTATTGTCGGGATTATTTGAATAAATGTTGTTATTACAATAAAATGCGTCTTTGGTCTAAAAAAACAAAAACTTTAAATTATCAATGTTGAGTATATTGCTTATCGAAATAGTAAGTGATGAAAGCGGCGTTGTCAGACTGCAGACGTATCATATTATATATTTTGTATTTTGAATACTCCCACTCAAATTATAATAAAACTTTAAGAGGGGCCTCCTCACAGGTATATAAACCTAAAAACCTACACAGTACTAGTTACTAATTTAGTAATTATTTGGTTCAAAATATTTACGATAGATGTCGATAGTAGTACTGAATCGGCTTTTACTTATTCAACATATTTTCTCTCTCTGTCTTTCCACTCTTGACGGTTCAAAGAAACGAATCTCTGTTCGAATGTTTTGATTTCAAATATTTCAACTTCTTGTGAGCACAGAAACCTTATCTCTGTTTTTTATGTTGCATCCAAACCACAGCACACCTGTGCATAGATAAGAGAATATTATATACACGGATCCAAACAAAATTTGTTGACATAATTTCCATTTGTGTAGATTTTTTATTATTTAAGAGTTTCATAAATGTTTTTGAAAGGAATAAATTGTTAAAAAGTACGTAATCGTATCGACCCGATATAAAAAATTATAGTTATGATAATGAAAATTATCCTGCAATCCGTATTTTTTAATTTTAAAAGCTATGTTTGAGGTTATGTTTACTGGATTATTTGATTAATGTGAGATGAATAATATTGATGGTTTGTTCTAGTATCATCAAACCATCTTTCAACATTCTCTTGAAACCCTGTTTTAATGATAATATGGGTTTGTTAGTGAAAAGCGAAAAATGCTTAATTGAAGTGAACTGACCTTTGAAGTATCTGAATGAAGAAAAATTAAAACCGCTCTCAAAAGACAAGAATTGCATAATTCATTTTGATGAATATATAATAGTGATAATTGAAAAATATAACTATTATAACCTGATACAAGGTGCATTACATATTGCATGAAAGGACATGTGCTATTTAATAATATGGATACCAAGTGACAGCATTGCGGAAATTGCTAGAAATTAAGAATGGAAGAAAAATATACATACTTTAAAAACATTCTACCTTTCAAAATTTCTACCATTTATATTAACATAATAAAATGTTTTCATGATTATAAATTTTTGTTTGTTTCATGCTAAGAAAATTAAACTGCAGAAAGGTTGCAAATTTACATGATTTAAAATAGGCCATTTACTCTGAAAACACAGAACGTCATGTCACAACTTTGCCTCAATCTAATCATGTTTGTATCAGTTTCAGAGTACCTGTTGGTTGCTTTCAAATTTTATTTGACATGTAGGCTCTTTTTTCAAATACATGTGTAAATATGTTCAATTTTATATAGAAACAAATAATATAAACAAAGAGTTTCCAAATTTATTATACAAAGAAATATTTACTTGTAATACAATGCTTTACATTTAATAGAAAGAGGAAAGTAAGGTACAGTGAGGAATTTAAATTTAAAATAGCAAACGTTTAAAAAACTTACAAAGCAACTATAACAACTAATAAAAAATTTAAAGCGAAAGATCTGTAATGACAAATAATAATGTTTATATTGTGGGGAGATCGATATAAACAGTACAAAATCAAACATACCAACATGTACAAGTTTGCTTCTACCTTGTTTGCAAATATTGATCATATGTGTTGTGGAGATTGGAACTGAAAAATTTTTCCTTCAGTATACAAAAAAATAGTTGGTTTATTCTCCTTTTTCCATGACAGATACAAATATGTGTGATAACATGAATGGTAAATATTTTTTTTGTTTTTGTATAATACATTATTGGTATTATTACTTTTCCATCCAACCCATCTAATATGCGAGAAAAGTATAGGTTTACCCAAAAAAAAGTTGGAATTTTGTATTTTTTAGAGTTGTTTTTACGTTTTTCACCAAGAACAACACAAAAAAATAGTTTTTAGAAAAGAAAACCTATCTGTATAACTCGATACAGCCCCCGAAGTGCAACAAGTAGACAAAATTAACTTTTTATTCGTCCTTTGTTTTACAATTTTTTTAATATCAACAACTAAGACTATTACTAAGTCATCCTTTAATAATAATTTGGTTTCTTATTTTCTTTGATTTTTTGAAATGCTTATATAATCAAACAATTTGCAAGGAAATTTTGACTATTGGCTAGACAAAGTTTTAAAATATTTATGGTTCAAAGATTTTTAAAATATAATGTTATCTACTTCATTCATTTATTTTATTCAACAATTACTATTACCCATGGTGCATAGGCTAAGGCAAGCTAAAAAGTGGATAACCATCCTAATTTCTTATAAAATCTTTGGACAGGTTGTTAAGAGAAAAACAAATACACCTTGTCATTCTCTTGTTAAAACTGTTCTTAAAAAGACCTATTGTATGAAGGAGGAAATGGAGTATGGAACTCTTAAGGAAAAAGGAGCTAAGAGCATTTTTGAACAAGTACAAAATGTTGTGGTGGTTGATTGAGGATTGTGGGTAGATGTTCAACACGGTTTTCTAGGTGCTTCTCCTGATGGTAAATATATTTGAGATAACAAATAATTACCATGTGTTATAAATTCTTTTTGCATATTAAATGACATACATTTATTGATAAAATATTTTAGGGCTTGTAATGTACTTGAAATAAAATGCCTCCACTCTGCATCAAAACTGAATTTACAAACAAATACAACAAGCGAAATAATTGACCTCATGAAGAACAAAATTTGTCTAGAAAAACACAACAATAAAATTCAACTTAAGCGCAATAACAATTACTATTATCAGGTATAAACATGATATATTTATTCCAAAGAACAAAAACTCAAAATCATTCTCACATAATATATTTAATCACTTAGATGTATTTACCAACAATAAATAAGAATAACATTAAAAAGTAGTTATTTGTGTAATAGGTGCAAAAAGTGCATTTTTGTTGCAAGGAAGCATGAAGCACTAAACACAATCTTGTGGAGTAAATATAAATAGCATTTACGAAGCACAAATTTACTTATTTAGCATGAAAATTACTTAATTATAATCACTTACAAATACAATACACACTAAACTATAATTTTGGGATATTTTTATGAACACAAAACATATGACAACAGCATATTTGACCCATAGAGAAAGTTATAAAATTATTTGTCTATAAATTGACCGTCGTCTTCTGTCATTGTTCTATATTGTTCTATACAGCGCCATGCATCAAGACGGTGGAGCAGCTGAACTAAAGTAAAAAGATGTTCGTTTGCAAAAATTTGCGCACAACAAATCTCAAAAAATACAATGATTTGAGATTTCATATTTTCAGAATCGAATTCTCTAGGCTTCCTTTCGGGGATCAGGTTTTGGTGTCCAGATTGGTGACCACAAATTGTCAAAACTGTCAAAATCACACCATCACTTAATGGCTTATATCTTTTTTATAACAAAATAAAACTCAACCAAAATACCTGATCCCCAAGACAAAGGTCCAAGTTATATTGTGTTAAAATTGCAACACTTCATTTCCCTGCGTTATTTAGATTTGTTGTGTACAAATTGACCTAAATTTTGTTGCAAATCACGGGTGCCAACTGTTTTCAGGTTCCTAAAACGTGAGGCCCCTCTTAAACAATGTTATAATAACATACCACATTGGTTTTTTTAAAAACATAAGTAAAAGTTCATGGTAAACCAATATTTTTTCTCATCTCCAGCAGGTACGGATTTGGTAAATATATCCGCTTGTTGGTTTCTTGTAGAAATATATTCAAGTTTAATTTTACCGATTTGTATTTGGTTTCTTATAAAATGATATTTTATTTCTATATGTTTCGCTTTATTATGGTTTGTGGGGTTTTTAGCAATGCTGATAAATCCCATATTATCCTCAAAGATTAATAAGGATTCTTGTATATGATAATTTATGCTGATAAGTAAGTTTTTTAACGCTAGAGTTACGAGCCAATAATATGCAAACGCCTAAGAAATACGACACCTCTTATTAAACATTGTATTCTTATCTCTAGGTTACTTGTTCATTATTTTAACACAGTTGATTCAGTTTCTGTCTAGCTTTTGTTGTATACCTAAACATACTATTGTAATTAAAATATATTTTTTACAAACGGTCTTCAAACTTATTAATCTTTATCTGGCACAGTCAGTAGGATTCGCGAAATCGTAAAAGTACTGTGAAAAGTCGCTTTAGTAGGAAAAGCAGTGAAAATTCGGGACTTTGACGTTTCAACATCTTTATCGCGAATCTGTCGAATCTACCCCTTTGAGGACTTTCCGTTACCTTTTCGAGGACTTTACGTTACCCTTTAGTGGAAACGAGACCGATTCAGCTAGACCTCAGAAGAAACTCGGAGAATAAACTGGTACCTACAACCATAGAGGTACGTGCCAAGTTCCTTTTTGCCCTCCTAGCCCTTTCGTAGTTTTTTCGGAGGATAGTTGTTAGGATTATTGAATTTTGTTATCACAGAATAATAAAGTACTGGCATTCATTAATTTATGAGCAATTCTGAATTAGTAGAATTCTTTACTAACTTGAGTATTAGTAAAAGTAAAAACAAATCTAATTTAGATAAATTTTCAACTGATATATGGCAACCGCAGCTCAAGAACCTCGTACCGTTAACTGGAATTTATTTAAGTCAAAACTAGAGAATATTAGACCCTATGATGGAGATGTTGATAGGTACTGTAAATATTTTTATTTCACGATGTGAAAGTTTAATAGCAACGTATATTAATTATGGCGATAGAGAATTAAATGATCACATATTTGAATGCATACAGAGAAAACTTATTGATAAAGCGCAATTAATAGTAGGAAATCGGATAGAGCTAACTAATTGGAATATGTTAAAAGACGAGTTAAAGCAATATTTCTCAGATAAGCGTAATCTGGACTGTTTAATTCAAGAACTCACAAGAACCAGACCGTATAGTAACGAGAATTTATTAGAATTTGGAAATAGGATTCAACTTTTACGAAGTAGCATAGTGCAGAGAATTAGTAACGATACGAATTTTAATCAAAATGAAAAAATATGTCAAACGCATCACTGTGACAAAACGGCGTTGAATACGTTCATTGCTGGTTGCACAGGAGTACTAAGAAATAATTTTCAGTTAAAACAACCACGCGTTAGCTTACGATAGCGAGTACGAAAATTTTGAAAAAGTTATATTCACCTTCGAACTAAACAATATGCAATTCCCCCAAAAATAATTATAAATCTAAAAATTTCGTAAAATCAAACAATAATCAATCAAATTCACAATTTAATCGGCAAAACTTTCCAAATGCAAATAACTCCCAGCAAAACTTTCGAAGAACCGAATCGCTTTCACAGCCAATAAATATTCAGCCACGCTCTCCTATACAAAAAAATAATTTTCCAACGAATGTCCAAGTTTTTGGACGACGAAATGTTTTCAAACCTAACTCGATCCCTCAAAATCAAATGTGAAACCACAACCAATGTCCACCACTTCTAGAATCCCTTCAATGTATACCAACAGAATACAGAATCAAAGCAATAGAAATAATAATTATTTTTCTAATAATAATAATAAAAAACGCGATTTTATATCAGAAGAATTATTTGTTAATGACTACAATGAAGACGATGTGGATTGTCAAGAGTGCAATCATAATAAACACGAAAATTTCCCTGATGAAGATGGTAATCGTCAAATAAATGACACTATTGATTATTCAGATCCAAATTTTCCAATAAACCATTACCTTACATCGAAATTCAAAAACCCCTATTGAAAATGCTAATCGATACTGGTAGTACAAAATCTTTTTAAAAATGTATCGTCGCAGAAAATTTTATCCCCATGGTATTGTTACGAAACAGCACACTGGTATAGCCCCTAAAACCGACTCTGTCTAAGCCAGGTATAAAAGTTAAAATTATGGCGGATACGCAGTTATAAAAAACTGTTTACGAGTTACGACTATCTTATGTAAACATTGTTTTTGTAACCAGAGTTATCTAGAAAAGGCCAGAAAAATTATTCGTGACTGTGTAAGCCGCAGCCAAGAATTTACTAGTAAAAACGGCTTTAATATATAAGGGACTGATCAGGAAGAGTGAGTTTAGTATATAATTTGACATCGTGAGTTAAACAGAAAATAAGTGAATATAAATTAAGTGGTTATATAAATTAGTTCAAGTGAATGTACTGAGTATATATAAATTAAGTGTTAGTGAGTTAGGGTTTAAATAAATTTATTTTAATTTATCCCACCCGTTTATTGTCTAAATAAATAAGAAAAACATTACAGTATATTTCACTCGAATATACCACTTTCAACTTCTCTAGGTACTAAGAATATTAGATTTCAAGCTGAGATCCCTGCATTCAGCGAATTTAATAATAATCTTATGCTACAATTCAACCTGTATGACTTCCACGAATTCTTTGATGGTGTTATCGGTATAAATGATTTAATAGAAATGAATTTTAATATTGACTTAAAGAATAAACAACTCATCAGTGATCACGCTATTATTTCGATCAAATTTAGGAAATCAACCGACCTTAAATTTCAAATTTCAGTTGGACCGTATAAAAGAATTTAAAAAAAAATACCTGTAACCAGTGGTGAAATTTTAATAGATAAAACTATGTTTATTAGGAGATATTATTTATATACCAGAATCGTTAACTATAGCTAAAAATCGCTACGCTCAGCCTCCAAACATTGCTGTCGACCGGTAAACAACCCTTACCGTTCTTAATACTTAATATACTATTTTTGTTATAGTTTTAATCAAATACAACACTATTCATAAACGTTAAATTAAGTTGTATTTCAGAAAATATTGGTTTATTCCTGCTTCCTTCGTTGAGTTCTTACTGCAAACTATAAAATTCATTAATTCAATTAATTGTACGAAATCCCAACATCTATTAACAAACAGTTGATTACGGCAACGTCGCCTCGAGATCTGACTGCACTAACCTACATCGACATAAGCCAGTCGAGACTCGGAACGTCAGATCGCGTTGCTAGCAACAACCGCTTCCACCCACACAACTGGGTCACTTGGTTCGATTATTCTTCTTCTTAATCGTCTCGTTTTTTTTCGATCTTCTTTTCTTTTGGTTTTTACGGTTTCGTATAGTAGACGACGCGACGATGGGAAAAGTGGATTAATTACCAGATAAGAAACACGTGATATTCGTGTTTGTTTCTTTCGGGTTGGTCAGTAAAAATTTCACTTTTTACGACTTTTGTAATTTTAGTAGAGGAAATGACATGTATCTTAATTGGCTTTTTAAGAGATTAAGAAAATTCTATAACACTTAAAACGTTATACTAAGCTAATAAAGATACATAAATGTACGATGGAATTTCTAAAAAGGTGGAATTTGACACAGTGAGTGAAAAACTAATATTCGCGAAAGTCGAAAAAATAATTACTGTAAAAAATTCTCTATTCAAATAAAGAAGGCGAAAAATGCAGAATTTTGTAAAAAAATAGATTTTCATTTACTGCTCAGGAAATCCTACCATGCGACAAACTTCAAGCTACATTAAAAGGAGTTCAAAATAAGTGCACACAATATCAACTAATTATCCTAATGAGCCATGGACTGAAGATAGTCCTAATAATTGTACACCAACGAATATAATTATAAAGTACGAATTGGAACTAGAATCAGTTTGTACTGCTTCAAACATACAAGATCAATCAGAATACGTTCACACGTTCTTTAAAGACTATAAAAAGGATTTTGATGGTGTAAAACATACAGAACTGATCAATTTACTTTACGAACAAGAACTAGATCACAGCGACATCTGTATTGGGAACAAATAACATCTATACGACGAGGAGATAAAATGACCACATCTTAGAAGAGAAATAATGCACTCAGAAACCATATTTCAGATAGCAATAGAAAACATCTAGGACGGTCTACAAGTAAAAGGGAGACTTATAAATGACACATGATATGCAGATACAGTAAAAACGGTGAAGCTTTTCCATCACGTGACTTAGTTGTCGATATTATTCAACACATACTATGTTTGTACGAATTTGAATTCACCCTCAAATTCTTCCTGTAACCATCACTTTTCTTCATCCCGTATATCAAAAGTTACACATCATGAATAAAAATATCATTGTTCTTATCTATTCAATATTTCCTTAGCTACGCAAATATCCATTTTAACGTCCCTTTCACATAAAAAAACACATAATTTCTGCCATAAAATTATTCCATAATATCTATTCAACACTTCAAAGCCCCCAAATATCAACTTTAATCTTATCGCTCCATGCAAAAACTACCTTAAACAATTTCCTTATCAGCTTACGTAGACCTCAACCGCCGATCATGACGGTTAAATTTTAAACTTTCATCACCCATTGGTATATTTCCCACATGATTTCCCTTACTTCCACCCACTCTGAAAAACACATAAATACGAATACAACCCAACTTGTCACTCACTTCTCATCCGTTCATCGTACAAAATGGTACTCACGTTATAATAATTTGCTGGCATTCACCGGCATAAATTTGAAACATTCATTAATTACTCTCAACAACGTGATAAGTAATGAATACTTCGTATAGCTAATAACCAGTGTTAATACAATCTTAATTGTTCAGCAAAAGAGAACATTCAAATAAAATTAAAGTAATAGCGCAAACGAATTTAATTCATTCATCCATATAACTCATCTACATTAAAACACATTTTGCCACTACAGTGGTTGGTTCTTCGCAGTCACCTGAAAGTGAACATCTTTCCTGCATTTTGCGACATCGCTAAAATAAAGCGAGATCGCGAAACAATGTTGGTACTGTCTTTTTCTAATAACAGAAAAAAGAGCGAAACTCAATACAAGCGTTTGTCTTATAGTTTTGATTAAGGAGCATATTGTAGTGATTAAAAGTAAGTGTTCCGCCTTCTAGGCCCGTCGTCAACCATACCATTAATGAGGGAGAACACTTACTTCCAATCGGCGGGGAATAAATAATACCATAGGTTGTATCAAAATCAGTGGGATGATAAATTTAGATAACTAATAACATTTTAAGCCGTGACCATAGACAACTTACACTAAAACGTACTACTAACATGAAATATTATTAATACTTATAATTAATGCTAACCATACAGAATTCCTTTATACACTGTGTTATTTATAAAATGCAACATAGGGTTTCCTGTACAAAACTGTCAAACGCGAGCTAACTTTTTTACCAAATAGCGTTCGTGGAAAATAATATCAGATTTGAAAATGTCGTTAAAAAATAAATTCAAGTGCACTTTTAATTTTCTTAAATTCGGTCTGGTTTAATAAGAAAATGCATAATTATGTTTTTAAAAGTCGTACGCCATTTTTATATCACTTTCGAATACAAACGACCGGGACCGAGATGGCCGAGTTGGTATTCGGTACGCGAAATTTGAAAGCTGAATGTGGAGGATGACGGTCCGATCCCACGCTGTGACGAAGTTTTTTTTGGTTCTTTTTTTACAATCTTTATCTAAAAAGCATTAATTTTAAAATAAAGCAAAGTTGTTTGTTTCAAGAATTTATTTATTTAATGAAAAGTTCAGACAATTTAGTATCAATTTTAAAAAGCAAAATCTAGTAGGTAGCCTTCCAAATAATGTCGCTTTCATTTTTGACCATTTTGAGCGATTAAGTATTTTTGAAGCGATTAGATTTGTTACTTTAGTGTACTTGTGAGTAATTTCTTGTTTCGTTTGTCGATATTATTGTAAGTTCATTTACGAAACAATTGTCAATTTTTTAGAATTTTCAACAATTTTAATTATATTGTGGTATTAACTAGAAACCGTGAGTTTCATTTAAAACACTATTGTAAGTTCATTTGTTGTTTTAAGTTTAGATTCATTTTTTAAATAATTTTTAATTTATTATAATAGTTATCATTTCATTTAAAATTGTTCGTGTTTTCCCACTATTTAATTTATTTTATTGTTTATATTTTTGGTAGTTTTTAATTCTTATCAGTTTTTCTTTTCGTTGTAAAATGCTTACTCGTGAAGAAACTGTGTATTATGACGGTCACAGTAGTCGAGATATTAAACAATTTTTATTTAATATGTCCAATGGTCAGATTGATGTACCGCATCACAGGATACATCAAATTATTCAACAATTTGAAACAACGTTGTGCCTAAAACCGGAACACCGACGAAGAAATCGAACAAAATTAATGGAGATTGACCTGTCCATTGTGTTGGCTTTTGTCGAAAACCCTAGGACCACCATTGAACGCGTGGCACGAGATTTAAATGTTAGTATTTTTAAAGTACACAGGGTTCTAAGAAAAAACGGCTTCATAGCTTACAAACTTCATGATGTGCAAGAACTTTTTGAGCAAGACTATTTTAATAGACAATTTTTCAGCGAAATTATGATAGCTAACCGAAATAGGAATTTTTTAAGATACATCTGTTTTACAGAAGAGTCTAGTTTTGTTTTAAAGAGTAAAACTAACAAACAAAATCAAAGGTATTGGGATACAGTAAATCCATGTAAAATAAATGTGTCCCATACCCAATACAAGAAAAAAGTAAACGTATGGGCCGGAATATTTTGTGATAAAATAATTGGTCCTTTCTTCCTAAGTAATAACTTCAATGGCCAAGAATATTTAAATCTTCTCCAAAATGAAATAGGACCCCAAACTGCAAATGCCGCACCTTGAAATGTTTCAGTATGGTATCAACATGATGGTTGCCCGGCTCATTCCAGTAGGGAAGTACGGGAATATCTTGATACTGTTTTCCCAAATACGTGGATAGGTCGAGGGGGTACAATAAATTGGCCGGCAAGATCTCCAGATTTAACACCCCCTGATTTCTTTTTATGGGGTTTCCTAAAAAATAAGGTAGCATGATATGAACCGGAGACAGAAGATGAATTGAAAAATATTATTATTAATGAATGTCGGAAAATTAGTAGAACTGTTATTAATAATGTACGGCGGAACTTTTATGATCGTTTGGGGGGGCACTGTTTAGCAGCAAACGGAAAACAATTTGAGCATTTAATTAAATAAATAAATTTGTAACCAAAAAAAATGTTTTTTTTAAATATCTCTACTTAAAATTTGTTTTTGGACAAAAATAATGAAAAATAGATTTTGGACACACTGCGAGAGCAAACCGAGAGCCTTTTACGTTCAAATTTTGAATACGTACCAACTCGGCCACATCGGCACCGGTCCTTAGTATTCCAAAGTTTTATAAGAATGGCGTACGACTTTTAAAAATATAATTATGCATTTTCTTAGTAAACCAGACCGAATTTAAGAAAATTAAAAGTGCATTTGAATTTACTTTCTAACGACCTATTCAAATCTGTTATTATTTTTCACGAACGCTATTTGGTAAAAAAGTTAGCTCGCGTTGAACAGTTTTGTACAGGAAACCCTACGTCGCGTTTTATACATATTGAAATAAACACACATCGTTCGTCGACTTGTTTTTGACCTTACCTTGCTAAATAAATTGTTTGTATACTTTCCGCGTACAATTTTTAAACGTGTTATTATTAATATTATATTTACAAAGATTCGTTGTTTAATTCTGGCCGCCAGAAACTTTTCCTATAACTATTAGAGACCTTATGGTTCACTGGCCGCCACAATATGGTTGATCAGTCACGTGATGGAAAAAACTCAGCGTTTCTATTGTAATAGCTAATAGCCAAGAAGGGCTCCGAAATCTTATAACGAAAGAGGGGGATACTTTCGTCTTTAAGAATAACACAGAAAAAACCGGTGGATGTGCCGGTTGGAAACCTCGATGTGAGCAATGCTCAAAATATCATATGATCGAAAGAATATATTTCAAATGAAACAGTTTTGAGAAAAATGAATGTGAATAAAGAAATACTTGGTATGGTCAAAAAACAAAAGACAAGCTATTTGAAACACATATTCAGAGGTCCTAAATTCGAGTTCTTAAGAGTGATAACAGAAGGCAAACTCAAGCGTAGAAGAGGTCCTGGTAGGAAAAAATGTTCGAGGTTCAAGAATGTAAGATACTGAACTGTCCTTAGATCCCAGTTACTACTCAGAACTGCACAAGACAGGGAGCGATTTGCCAACGTTATGGCGAACCTTCCATAAGATGATACTTTGAGAAGATGAAATTTTTGATGAATTGAGCTTCTGGAAGTCGCTATTTTCTCGAAAATTTTCTTAATTTTTCCAAATAATGAAATTTTCTAAATATATTATAATTAAAGAACGGAAAAAATGCAACGAGCATTTTTTGCATTTTTTTATACTTTTTTCAAAAAAATGCATTTTTTTAAGATTTGGACATTTTTTGCTTTTATTGCCAATTATTTTAAAATCCCGTTGAACAGAAAGTTATCATTATGGAATTTATTAAATCTGTTTGGGTTTGGAACTACCTGCTGCCCCAAAATTGAAAGAACTTGAAAGAGTAGGTACCTACTTTATTGAAAGGGTCTTACTATAATGATTATTTATTATTTTATTACTTTATTCTTAGAATGGGAAATACCAAAAACAATTAACTGCTCCCGCTGCGAATACCCCGGGTATTCGCAGCGGGAGCGGCCTCCCTCAGTAAATATTAGGTAAACCTTCAATTGAGCAGTATCTTCCATCGAAAGCGTTAAGATTAGTGAACCTTTTGTATATTGTATTCTGAATAAAAGAAAGTACAAGTGTTTGAGTCGAAATGCCTGAAACATTTAATACTATCTGGATAAAGTGTCACCGAGAACTTACTTGGGATGGAGACCACTTTTTATGTACAGTGTGTTCAAAAATTGTAAGTATATTGCTATTGACTTCGTTTTTGAAGTATGTTTTATCTAAAAGTATTATATATTTTGTTTTATTGTTATCTAAGGTTAATCATTTAAATTGTATGTATTATTCAATTTATTAATAATACAATCTGATACTTGATGTAAATTTTCGTTGTATAACTATTAAATCCCGTCCCCACTCCCTATCATAGGAAAATAATGAAATAATAGTATTATTCATCATTATAATATACATAATTTCTTGCATTTTTTGTCAAATTTTGATGCATTTAAATGCGCATATTTTTGGCTTTTTCGGTTGCATTTTTTCCGTGCTTTAATTATAATCCAATGCTAGTAATTAGTAAAAAACAAAAAAAAACTGAAAACGTTTATTTTCAAGACTTTTGTTCCTTTTAGACATTTGAATAACAAATTGATGTTATAAATAAAATACAATTAATTTAAATTAGATTGAAACATTGTATACACAGATGGTGAAAACGATTCAGTTTTTATTTTTATTATTAAGTAGGTAAACGCAAGAAAGAAAGTGAAATCGTTGCACATATTTACCTGACCGTCACTTAGGTTTTTGAACTTTTGGTCTTGTGAAAGTCTCGAAATGGCCAATGTTTGGTTATTGATCATGATCAATCGTACGGAGAAATCAAAAGTAAAAGGTAATAGAAACTTTGCCATTGGCATTGATAAAATCGTTGGTGAAATCGACCACGAATGGAAAGCAGTGAAATAACTTAATTTTTTTTATTGTCGCAAGTTACTTCAATTAAGCCGCTTAGATTCATCCGTTTAAGATAGAAAAAAATACGGGGTGTCATCTACTAATTCAATTACCTACAATAAATTGACCTTTATAACCCCATTAGTGTTTTTGATGAATTTTCTATTAATTTAATTTTAATTTCAATCAGAACAGTCACAAAAGATAAGCTTACCGTTATAAAAAGTTTAAAATTAGAAAAAATATATTATATTGTAATGTTTTTCTTATTTATTTAAAACGTAAACGGGTGGGATAAATTTTAAACACACGGTATGGCTACTTACTAATTTATTTAAACACTAACTCACTAACACTTAATTTATATATACTTAACTAATCACTTAAATTTAATTTATATGCACACAAGCTTGATTATTTATTTATATTAACACTTTACTGTTCGGTGTATTTTTGTTTATTTCTCAATATCACTTTATCAACTAACTCCTCCGCCGATTGGTCCTTATTTATATTAATGCCCTTTTTACTAGAAAATTCCGGACTGCGGCTTACACACACAAAAACAATTGGTTCTGGCCTTTTCTAGATAAGTCATCCCCTGCGCGTCCGCCTTAATTTTAACTTTTATACCTGGCTTAGACAGAGTCGGATTTAGGGACTATACCAGTTTGCTGTTTCGTAACAATATTGACGAACTGCGCAAAGAATGAGGTCGCACCCTTCTAAGACTACGTTCATACTATTGCATTTTTAACTCTATAGTGTTAATATGGGCATACGTAGAATCAAAATTACGAAAATGTAATCAAACTCCAAAAGTGAGTAAAGAGGTTGTAGTAGAAAATGTAAAAAAAGTTATGACGGGAGCCGACCAAAAGATTTGTGAAAATTGTGTCGAACATGTTATTAAGAAGGAAGATGAGTATGTGATTTTATCATTTATCAAACCCATTATAATACAAACAAATGATAATACTAGTTCAGATGAGTCTGTCGAGATGATTGCTTATAAGTGTTTAAATGTATAATTGGTGTAACAAATATTGGTGAAATTCGTAAATAATACGTCACTACGGACACTAGCCCCTCCTTATTTAAACCTGGCACCAGCGGCCAAACATGCAAGAGCTGCGATGCCAATTCCTCCTCCAAAAGAGCCCCGGAACGCGTCGCCCCCAAGAAAAGAACCGCATCTACTCCAGCACCTCGGAGGAGAACTCTTCCAGTGGAAAGAGGATACGGATGGACGCTAAAGCAAAAAGCTGCAGCGAAGCAGCTACCAACCATTTACGGGTAGCTATTATAGATAAGGCCGATCCATACGGTAAAATAATTACCGATAATGGAGGCTTTGGCAGTCAAAAAAAGCCACCTACTTTTAGGTCATGATCGCACTCTAGCGAAATAATCAGTCACCTGCGATACAGACGAAACGCACAGAGTGGCTAAAGAACACGGCTTCCAAACTGGAACCGTGGGAGGAGGCTAAGCTCGACGTGATGCACGTCGACAACCTCCCCCAGCTGACAATAGCCACCCTCTGGTTCCCTAGCGAAGCTCATGCTGACCTGGGTGACAAGAGGATGTGCTGCGCCGGCTAAAAAAACAAAACCCAGACCTTCGGGTGGATGCATGGTTTTCCTTCCACCACGAAGCGAATGTCATACCCAAAGGGCACCTCTTCGTCTTCGGCATAGGAGACGAGAAAATGGGAGTCCTAGAAAAACGATCAATGAAGATGAGCTACGCGTTCACCTCAATGATCGTTAAAACAAGCAAACCCGACCCGGAACGGAGGAGATCGAGCATGGATCCCCCTCTCCCATCCGAGGAGCCCCGAGCCCCAATGAGCTGTTGATTCTGTGGAGACTCTCCTCTAAGATGCCGACCGACAGTTTCCTGGCAAAACTAATAGCTCTAAGCCAAGATACAAGCAACGTCAACCCACCTCCAAATGAGGAAGTGGAGATGGCCTAAAAGATGGACAATGAACAGGTAAGATTTATTCATTGTAACCTTCAACACAAAAAGGTGGCCTCGGCGACACTATGCCGCCACCTTGATGTTATGCAGGATACAATAACACTTATCCAAAAACCCTGGATAAGACAAAGGAAAATCATGGGTCTAAATAATCCAAAAGGTGTAAATACAATATAGGTATTGGTAAAAGTAAACAAAATATTAATACATTGCAGAGTTTAACTCCGCAACATAACGGGATATACGATTAGATTGCTACACTATATTTTTTACGCCAACTATAATTAGCTAAAATATTTTGTTTTGATTTGTTATTTTCGTAAATAGATTTTGCTTTGAAATTTCGTTTTCCAGAAAAAAATCGAAAGGGGTATAAAAAATTGACGTCGGGTACCCAGTTTAAACAGAACGCCCTTGTAGGTAGGTAATTTGATCTCTGCGTTTTCTTATTTACTATTTACTTGTATCAAGTCAAATAATGAAAAATATTTAAGATGATGCTATTAGATGGATAGTGCGAATTCTGAACCTAAGAAAAAAATTGCACTTGATATAGTTATGCATAACGTCCGACTGCATAATAGTCCGGGAAAGTAAGGTCGAAAAATCTGTTAACTATCAAAACTTTCCCATGACTGATTTTTCATTTTTAAATGAAAATATATTGACCCAGCATCACTCTCCTAGATTGTCTAATAATTTCCGCTGGAGCTTGCGACGCAGCTTGCAACCACAGCTCAGACCACCTAAAATTCAAGTGATTTATGCTCGTGTCATTCCTGGATGTGTTCTTACAAAAAAATCGTAGAGATGAAAATTGAAGCAAGTCTTATGCTCTTGAAGGTGACGTAAATAGTTTTTATAAAAAAAATTTTCCGATCTTACATTTTCCAAAAATTGAAAAAATTTACGAAAATTATATTTTTGGTTGGTAATTATGAATAAAATATTAATATCGAGGTCAAAACATAGATAAACATAGAGGGCAAACTTCTGAAAATTTACATTTTTTCAGATTAGGAAAATTCAAAATGGCGGCTGCGCAAATTGGAAACAATTTTTTTTTCAATCGCGTCTAAATTTATGAACTTTAACGATATTGAGAAACGGTTTGTTGCAATCGTCAGAGTGAAAGTTATATTTTTATAAATAACATAAACAAAATTTTTAAAATTTTTTTTACATAATTTTTTAGAACATTTACCGAAAATAAAAATTTTTACATGTTTTTTCTCATTTTGGCGTTGAAAAATTTCTTAAAAATATCTTTTTACGTTATAAATATGTTTGTTTTTGAAAGACGAGTATTTTGAAAAAAAAAATTTTCAGATGCGACTTTTACAAGCTGAGATAAACAAATCTGCTAGATACTGTCATAATATTAATTGAAATTTTCAAATTTTGATCACTTCGCTAGGTTGTTGAATCCCAACTCCACTTAAACACAAATTTTCATTTTTCTACCGTTAATTGGTCCATTAAAAAGAGAACAGTAATCCTAGCTCGCTCGGCCAAACGGTGCGGCGGCAGCTGCTTGGCGTTCTGGTGGGGGGGTCAGCGCTCATTCTCTTTGAACGCCCAAAAGACCCTTACTAACATGACTGACGACGTACTTGTACCCGACGAATTATTGAACATTATTCCGTGTTCTTGTACCAAGGGTGCTCTACTACCAGGTGTGGTTGTAAAAAAGTTGGCATACATTGTACGATATTATGTAAAAATTGCGAAGGCAAAAACTGTTGTAACATCGAAATTGTAAGTACGGTATTTGACAATGACGAGGATGATAATGAATCTCTGAGTGATGAGCTAAATTTTGATATGACTCAATTAGTTGTTTGTGAACTTGCAATTGATAGTAGCAATAATATCGATGATGATTTGTTTGCTAATGATAATGACGAGGAAAATTGTACAGAGCCATTTCCTCAGAGACCAAAAAGGGCGAGAATTTGTAGAAAATAGATGTAAATTTGTAAATAAATATTATTCTTAGTATCTACGTTTCGAATTATGTATAATATATATAATAAATGGATTTATAGATATAAATTATAAATATCATTTTACCTTATTTCTAGCAATATGTAATGGTTGATAATAACCATACTATTAGCAAACCACAAATGCAAAATTTTTACAAAGAAAACCAAAATAAAAGGTTGAGCTTCGTTCAACTGCGAACGAGCGCTGACCCCCCATCACAACGCCAAGCAGCTGCCGCCGCACCGTTTGGCCGAGCGAGCTAGGATTACTATTCTCTTTTGAATGGACCAATTCACGGTAAAAAAATGAACATTTGTGTTTAAGTTGAGTTGGGATTCGACAACCTAGCGAAGTGATCAAAATTTGAAAATTTCAATCAATATTATCACAGAATCTGTTTATCTCAACTTGTAAAAGTCGCATCTAAAAAAATTTTTTTTAAATACCCGTCTTTCAAAGATACACATATTTATAACATGAAAACATATTTTAAACAAATTTTTCAACGCCAAAATGAGAAAAAACTAGATGTTTAAAATTTTATTTACGGTAAATGTTCTAAAAAATTATGTAAAAAAATTTTTAAAAATTTTGTTTGTTATTTATAAAAATATAACTTTCACTCTGTCGATTGCAACAAACCGTTTCTCAATATAGTTATTGTTCATAAATTTAGACGCGAATGAAAAAAAAAATTGTTTCCAATTTGCGCAACCGCCATTTTGAATTTTCCAAATTTGAAAAAATGTAAATTTTTAGAAGTTTTCCTTCTATGTTTGTCTATGTTTTGACCTCGATATTAATATTTTATTTATAATTACCAACCAAAAATATAATTTTCGTAAATTTTTTCAATTTTTGGAAAATTTAAGAACTGAAATTTTTTTTTTTGAAAAAAATATTTACGTCACCTTCAAGAGCATAAGATTTGCTTAAATTTTCATCTCTACGATTTTTTTGTAAGAACACATCCAGAAATGACACGAGCATAAATCACTTGAATTTTAGGTGGTCTGAGCTGCGCTTGCAAGCTGCGGCGCAAGCTCCAGCGGAAATTATTAGACAATCTAGGAGAGTGATGCTGGGTCAATATATTTTCATTTAAAAATGAAAAATCAATTATGGGAAACTTTTGACTTTTATTTCCTTACTTTCCCGGACTATAATAATAAATACATACTTTCCGGCTTATGGCATATTTTATTCAGTTTTTAAATATATTTAAATGCTTACATAAATTTACTAATCTCGGTTTATGCTGATCAATCAATGCCGCCTCGAGTCTGCGAACCTTCCTCAATATTGTAAATTTAAGAACTAAAATTTCCGAATAGGGACAGTATATCAATATCACAAAACAAAATTACCTGTATTTAGTTGTAAGCGAGCGAAACGAACATCTTACCTGAAACAAACAAAAAACTTCAGTTAAAAAATTTAAATTTATGCAACATTATACATTTTTTTAAAATTTACACTGTACATTTAATAACTCCAAAATGGTATTTGAAATCACGAAAATTCAATAATTAAAAATAATACAGTGTATCCCATTTCTGGAATCCCAAGGTACCATCTTCTTATAATAATAATATGTGTATTTACCAGAAATTACAAAGTATAACAAATGTAAATCGTAAATATAAACATTGCGCCACAAAAGCTGTAAGAAACAGCTTGTTAGTGGTATTATAAAGTTCACCGACAAAATTAATCACAATAATGGTAGTAATAATAGCACAATAAAATATAAAGTGTAACAAGAAACAAATAAAAATATGAACCAATGTACTAGGTACTACAGAAAAAAAACCAACCTATTGTTCATTAAACAATTTAAGAGAATGAACACTGACAATTCCAATTTTCTGCCAATGCAACCATGTGTTGATGTAGATACTTCTTTCGTTATGATTTTTATTTCGCAGAATTTTCTTTTCTACTCTAATGTCAAATTTTTTAGTTTCTTTTTTAATAATCGAACATTTTGAATGTTTTTAATATAATATGGAATACGGTTGTACATCTTAACGGAATAAAAAGAATATGTTTTCTGACAATTCGTCTTTATTTCAGCCCAATCAAAAGTCGTTCAACCATATCCGCCATATTTTTACAGTAATTTTCTATTTTCTGCTCTGAAATCCTCTCTTTTCGATATTAATATTTTCCGTTCCTCATTTTCGCCATCTCTGTTGTTACTTTGTTCATCGACTCATTTATATATATTCTTCTCCATAGAACTACTAATAAATTCAATTTTCGAATTTGTGACGTGTTTAATTTTTTTTAATAACTTTTTATCGATATCAGAATTAATAATGATAATATTAAAATTAATAAACTTACTTACTTAAACCACAGTTGGCTTAAAACATATGACTGGCATTTATTTGTGGGGTAATTTAAGTGAAAGAGCGTTAGAAAGAACTTTTTCTACTTGATTTATGGGGTAAGTCAAGTGAGAGAGCGTTGGAAAGAACTTTTTCATTTAAATTATGGGGTAATTTAAGTGAAAGAGCGTTAGAAAGAACTTTTCCATTTGATTTATGGGGTAAGTCAACTGAAAGGGCGTTAGAATGAACTTTTTTATTTGGTTTATGGGGTCATTTAAGTGAAAGAGCGTTAGAAAGAACTTTTTCTACTTGATTTATGGGGTAAGTCAATTGAGAGAGCGTTGGAAAGAACTTTTTCATTTAATTTATGGGGTAATTTAAGTGAAAGAGCGTTAGAAAGAACTTTTCTATTTGATTTATGTGGTAAGTCAAGTGAGAGAGCGTTGGAAAGAACTTTTTCTACTTAATTTATGGGGTAATTTAAGTGAGAGGGCGTTGGAAAGAACTTTTCTATTTGATTTATGGGGTAAGTCAAGTGAAAGGGCGTTATAAAGAACTTTTTTATTTGATTTATGGGGTGACAGGGCGTTTATGTTTAGTTCTGTCAACGTCTGTCATTATAATAAATATACTCCATTAGCAATTAGATTGAATTGTTGCTTCCAATGGTGCTGCTGTACATTATAAGAAACATATGAGAATTTAATTAAATAAAAAAATTCGCGACTTTTGGACTGGAAGAGGCATTAAAAGGGAACGAGAGCATCAAAATTAAATTCCCGCGAAGCGGGAACTGTTTATACCAACGTGTAGAGAAAAAAAATGGAGAAAAAAACCATAGGAAAAAAATCTTACCCCTCCACCCCCTCTCCACCCCCCTATAGCAATCTCGGAGACGGTTTGAGATATCGAATTCAAATATTCCAAAGATTTCCCTATGGCATAACGCCGTCACAAAAAAAAATATCCCCCCTTTCCCCCCTCCCCCCTCAAAAGATACAGGGCGCAACTGAGATCCACTTTTTTATTATTCTAGCTAGCAAAAAATAAAAAATCGTGGCTGAAAGAGAAAAATCCGACTAGTATATGGGGCTCGTAAACCGATTTTTTTATTTGAAGAAATATACAGGGAAAAATTAAAAAGTATTTTTGCAAAAAATTTTTTTCCGAATTTCAAGAAAAACATATAACAAAATTTTCCTCCCCCCCTTTTTGGGGGGTCTACAGGTCGTCAAAAACCGACTTTTTTCGACATTGGTACTTGGGGCTGGAGGCTTTTTTTGCTATAAACGATAGCGAAAAACTGTCTCGAACGTTTCAAAGAGAGAGCCATTCGACACGTGCATAGAACACATAAAAAGGGGGGAAATATATGAGAAAAAATTCGCAAATAAATTTAAAATTTTTTTTTCGGGTTATAAGTATGATAGGGCAACTTTTCAGTTCAAGGCCTTTACGATATTATATGGGGGGTCCTGCATTCGCTAAATATTAATGCTGGAATCGTGATTTTCGGGAGATCTTCGGGATTTGGAGTGCCTATAGGCGTCATGGGTTTGGAATATTTTTAGGGTCCCCCCAATGACCCCCCCAGCAGTGGACTGAAATTGAACGTGGAAGTTCGAAATGATGTTTTTAGGCATATGCGCATTCGGTATATAGCTACGGTGTTCGAAAAAAAATTTTAACCTCAAAATTTAGCGCGTCTTGTGGCGCCCTCTTTTTCCACAAAATATTCAAAATAAATATATCAATCTGTAGAGAAAAAAATTAGAATTTTTTTGAGTCTATACAGGGTGTTGAAAAAATGTTTCCGTAATTTTTGAACATTGAATTTTCGGAATTTTTACGCGAAATATACATATTTTATTGAGACTAAAAAATTTCTATGTACGTGTCTAAGCGCCCTCTACATTTTTAGTCTCTAGCATTTTTTCGATATCTTGCAAAAAAATTATTTCTCCGTCAGGTACACGGCCAAAATTTTTTTTTTTAAATATTTACCCCCCATGACCCCCCCTCAGATTTTTTTGTAGGCTCAATTACTATGCCAATGTTCATCATTTTTGATTCTCTACACGACAGTTTTTTTTAATTTTTTTCTACGATTTTCCCTTCCCCTTTAAAAACCCAGCTCATGTTGCCCTTTAACTATGTGTCAGGACCGGCTTTATAGGTCAGATTTTCAAAATGCTCCGATTGATACGAAATTTGGTATGGGGGTATAAATTTGGCCCAGGAACACGGTCCCGACATTAAAATTTCTTCAAAACGAAAGGGAAAGGGGTTTTCGATGACGAGAAATACAATGAGCCAATCAGTTTTTCTGTAAGTTCTATTTAACATGCTTAAAAAAAATAAAAACGTCAGAAATCGGGATATTTGCAAGTTTTAAAAATAGTAGTTAATATGCGATTTATATAAAAATTCATAATTAGAGGTTGTCGATTAAGACAAATCGAATGATATTATTAGTTTTCAATTAAATTTTTTTCTTTAAATGGTTTATTTGAAGAAATTTCGAAATTTTTTTTAATTTCTTTATTAAAGAGAATTTCGGAAAACGGATAACAAAAATGGAATCCTCGGGTAAAAATACATGATATTTGATCATTTTTTATTATACGTTTACTATATATCGAAATTTTCAAATTTTTATCCAGGACCTCGAAATTTTTGAAATCTTTTTGACATGCCTCTATTTAAAATTTAATATTTTCGGAAGTAAGAGAGATATTGTCATTATTATTACACCATTCGACAGAGGAAATATGTACCTTCATCCTCAATCATTTTTCGTTCCTTCCATTCAATATTTGTAGGAATTATACAGGGTTAAAGTTGAGCTAAAAATTTTTATTAAAATTTACCTTAAAAAAAATTGTAGCAACTACGTTTATGATATGGAAATATTGAAATTGGTAAAAATCGAAAGAGGGGAGTTAATACTGTTATAAAAAAAATATTGCAAGTTTCCAGCGACATTAATTCTCCTATATCACCATTTAGATTTTTCTTCTGGGGATTCGTGAAAGAAAAGTAATAGCTCGTATTCACCCTCCTGTGACATTTATAGCTGCAGATCTTTTATAAATAAATATCCTGTCCGCTGGGCATTCGTTCAACCTACATTGGTGTTTGTGGTACAAATTAGTCTTATTAAATTGAGCGTATTTAACACCCAATATATTATGAGTAATGGAAGAAAGTCGATAGGTATTTAAGTTTTGATGAAGATCAAATGAAAAGTACGATGCAGCTACTGAATTTACATTTACAAAATGAAAAGAGCACAAAAGTGAACGGAGGATCCTAACGTTCGTTTCGTTACTTTTATGTTAATTTATTTATTGTAAGTGCTCTTGTTTACTTTCAAAACGAGTTGTAATTAATGACCTTTCGACGTGTTGGAATTCAATTTGCATTTATTTTGAAATTTGGCAGATATATAGCTTTACAAATTAGCATAAAATGTATTATGGGGGCATTTTCTTAGAACTGAAAAGACTATATTTCACAATAATAAAACCATTTTTGAGCTACCTGTTTGTCAAGTTTCTTCAATTACCTGCTAATTGGGTGAAATAATCGGCAAATGGGGTTGGTTTGGATATATATTTATGTATTTGTATAAAATTGTTATTAACATTTATTTTATTATTTATTGTATGTAGGATTATAACTACCTGGAGCTTAGTGGAGGGACTCGTCTACGCCCTTTTATACATAATAATAAATTTTCTGGAAAATTGATGTCAGTGATATAATCCACAGTTTATTATATTATTGATAATTTGAAATTTCATTTTAAATAATATTACAAAACGGTTATTTTCGGAAATGAGATAATTTTAGAAGCCTTAACATTTTTTAAATGACTAAATGTGGTACGCCTATGGTTCCGGCCAAAATGAGTGATTTATTACTTCATGCCTTTTAAAAACGGAGTATAGTAGTGCGCTTCTTCTTCTTCGTGTCCGAGTCCTTCTATCCTCAGCCTTCCTGTGATCTTGATGTCCAGCTTTCATACCAGCGTTTCAAGGGCCTGTCAGCTGAGCGCCTTGTTCCATGGCATGCATACATTCAAGAAAACAAACAACGAAAGGGTTAGTTGAAGAGGGCATTAACAAGTGTCAGACAAGCGATTATCTGTTGAGAATTATGTCGATGTTTTTATTATGACTAAGCAATAGTAATCGTGAATAATGCTCAATGTAATTTTACGAAGAGAGAAATCAGATGTACTTTTAACACGTAACACAGTCTAAACTGGACTTCTTTTAAATAATCTGTAATATTTCTGACAAATATTTACCAAAATTAACTGTTTTTTTTTAAGAATCTATTATGAACGTACCACAAAAACGATTTAAATCCGCCATGACTGAATGTTTAAACATTTTAACAAAAAAGAGATTAATTTAGTAAACCGCTTCGGATCTACGAACAAATTAAAATCGATTTTAATCGGTTTTCACTCAATTACAAAACTCAATTTCATCAATTTTACGGCAATAATTTGTATTTAAAAACGCGGGAATTGAGCAAATAGAACAATTACTAACCTACAGACAAATGGCATTTTTTAGATGAAATTCACAGGTCCGACGAATTATGATGTTCTAGGACCGATAATTTAGGAAATGACGCCCAATCTTTTTCTGGAACTTACATATAGAACTTCACACAACACTGGTCCTTCTAGTATATTTAGAAATATGGATACCTAAAGGCTTCTTCTTCTTTATTAAGACCTAGAGGTCTATTAATTTTCAGATTACCTCTGTATTATTTCTTGAGAGATGGATTACCAACTGTCCTTTCATCTTTTCGGTGGTCTTCCAGGTAGATTCTTTCCTGCTGGTTTTCCTTCTAAGGCTAAACATTGAAGCCAGTTTTCTTTCATACGTTTTACATGCGCTGTAACATGTTTTGAATTTTTCATAAGTTATTTCGGAGCGTTACTTTATTCCCACCTCTAATTCGAAATTATTTACTTCGATATTTTAAAAACGACTCGAAAGACTGTTTTTACATTTGCAAGCCCTCATATTTAACCGGCCAATTCTGATTCGACGCTCTTTTCTTCCTGTATCGTATCGTTGCTCGATTAGAAGCAATATAATTCTCCAGTCTGCAAATATATTTTGTTCGTGGTGATATTCTCTTTTGCTGGTAAGTTTGTATATTTCTATTTAAATTGTAGTTGTGTGCTTACAAATCAATCTATTCCAATTTATCAAACTTCTATTTTATAATATATATCATTATTTGAAAACGTGTTTTTGGCGTTTCCAGTTTTTTCACCTTCATCATTCTTATTAAAAAAACTAGATGGCGTCCAACTTTATTTTGTGAAGCAAATTTTTAACAGATTCTTCCTGGTTATTTTTCTATCATTTAAATTTGCATCTTCTGAATATTTTGGGAACAGGACGGATAAGAATGAACAGATTCCTGTGGTTTTATTTTAAAAATTAAATTCAATTTTTGTATTTATTGGAGTATACGCTCCTAATATGTTCATATTTCTTCTTTTCAATTTTTCTTCCTACTGTTTCTCCTTTCTTTTTTGTCGACAGTTCTGCAGCTCGCCCGTGGACCCCTACATTTCTCTTGATCAAGAAGTCGCTATCTTCCAGAATCCAGACCACCGGCGGCTCAAGAAAACCGCTGATATCGCTTAGAGCTGTACATCCCAAGTCCCTAACTTATTTTCGATATACATGAAATATTAAGTTGGACATTTTTATAGTTAGACTAATTTTTATTCGTATTGTATTGTGAATACATAATTTATGTGTTAAATAAATCCATTTTTCCCGAAATTTTCGTTATTTATTCACTTTATTCCAGTTAAGGTAATAAAAAATAGTGTAACTAAGGCCGAATTCCCCAACCTAAGAGTCCCTGGCCGAATAAAAACTCATGTGACAGCGCATACCATTGCTAGGTCATCCGCATAGCATTGGATCTTCACAGCCTGTTTAGAGAGAAAATTCAGCAGGTCATCTACCAGAGTCCTCCAGAGAATAGGTGAGATTACACCTCCTTGGGCAGGTCTAAATCTGACCGTCTCTACTTGCAGTGGTGCTGAAATGTTACGGTAGGTCCACATGTTGTTGATCCAATTGCAGATTATATTTTCTATCTATCTCATTCGAAAAGCCGTGAATAAAGACTATGGGAAGGCGTTATTGAACGCACCTTCAATGTCATGGTAGAAAGACAGATCTATATATACCCAAGTAATTCAATTCTAAAACTTGCTCGATGATTTTGCTGTCTACTACTAGTTTGCATCTTATGGAATCCAGGGCAAATTTCATAAAAGCAACAACTACATTCCACGCATTAGTTCTTCTACTTTAAGGTTCTCCGAAGTGAAAAGCTGCTATTTGGTTAGCATAAGTCTTCGCGTACCAGCATACGATAACTGGCGTCATCTGCACTTCAAAAAACGAGCCAAAAGTTGCCATAACCGCAGTAAAATGTACAATAAAATTAGCTAGTTTAACAGATTGCTGCTACTATCACTTCTGTTTGTTTCGAAAATAATATCAAAACAAAGTCTGACTGTTCTTCGAAGGAAAAAACAACAACTTTCCTGGCTACATCTCGCGAAGAACGTGACGTCGATCGTTTTTTTTTTCGATACGGCTATCTCTGATATCGCAATAGCAAAGAGTAAAGCCTAACAACGGTTTCGATCTAATTTGGTCTCGTCAGGACAGCGACATACCTTCTCTAATCCATACTTTATAAATATAATTTTTTCTTCTTTTTTGTTTATTTTAATGAATAATCTTTTGATGGGTCGAAAACCACCGAAGACTGATGAAGTGGAGAAAACATTAAAAAAAATATTCTTTTGTTCATCTGTGTTATTATTAAAATTAATAAAAACGACGGTACGACTATATTGTCAACGAGATCATGTATATTACGATAATCGAAAGTACAATCAAACAAATAACTATTATTAGTATTTATTACTTGTTTGGACCGGTGTGGTGAGTCAAACCGAAAAAAAAAGTACTTTCTACTGTCTCTCACGCGGAACGAATCAACCGAGTTTCTCCTTCTGAAACGATACAAAAGGTACTACATGCATGCAAGACGATGCAGCGCATTATCTCCATACCAAAAAAAGAAAGTGATGTTTTATAGTCGAATAAGAAATTTCGGTTTTAGGTATTTATAGTACGAGAAAATCATATATTTATTGGAAAAAAATATTCATATTATTTAAGGAACGTAAAGAAAGTTTTTGAATTTATCAGAAAACATAGCCAAATATTCAATTCCTATCATAAAAAAATAATTTACAACGGAAATTGAACAGTACATAACATCAATAGTAATATAAAAACAGAATTGCATATACAAAACCTACTTGGATTTAAACTAATGTATGCCACTCTATTTCAAGCTTCTCCCCCTTTAAATATCCAGGACTGGACGCCATTTCTCCAGCTCTACTTCTGTGGGGCCTGGTTACTTTAATACCGCACCTGGTGGGAATACTCAGATCCTCATTGGCACTGAGGTATATTCGAAAAGTTTTGAGACACGTCAAAGTTGTGTTCACACCAAAACTAGAAAGAATGGACTATTCCATTCCAAAAGCATATCGACTCATTGGCCTCACATCGTTTTCAATAGAGATCTTGGAGAGGCTGTGTAAGAGATGTAGTGATAACACAAAATCCACTGCATCGAAATCAACATGCATACATTCCTGGTAAATCCACCGATTCGGCTCTTCATCGAAAGATAGCAGGAAAATAAAGAGTCCGCCCTGGGGGTATCCATAAACAAAGAAGGTGCGTTTGAGAAAATCATTATTCCCAAAATAACAAATGCACATGCCAACAAGAATATCCCCCAAACTATAATTGGCTGGATATACAACATGCTCTCCGAAAGAGCAATAAAAACCAAAGTAGACGATGTCACCATCAGAGGTCTGGTTGTAAAAGGTTGTCCACAGGGAGAGCTACTTTTGCCACTACTGCTAACAGGAAGATTTGTGGAGATACTCTGCGCTCTAACGCAAGAGGCCCTCAATATCATAGAACTATGGTGCAAACACCATTTACTGTCAATAAATCGAAAAAAGACGGAGATGGTTATTATATAAAAAAAAGAAGCTTGCAAAACATCAATCCCCAAAGTTCTTAAATACCAAAATTAACTTTTCTTCAGAGGTGAAATACTTAGAGATAATCTTTGACAGTAAGTGAACATGGAACTCCCATCTTGAAAACAGAGTAAAAAAAGCATATATTTGTTATGAGCTGTGTCGCAGAACCATCGACCGTACTTGAGTAATGTCGCCTAGGGTCACTGCCTGGATCTAATCTGCCATCATTACACCTACGCTAACGTACGGTGCGATTTCCTGGGGAATTAAAGCAAACTTGATCAAATCCAGAGAACAGCATGTCTAACACAACAGGATGCATGAAAACCACACCAACTGAAGCGATGGAGGATATCTTTGGTTCCTTGGTCTCACTCCTCTAGATATACACATCAAGGTTGTTTTGATGACCATTGCACGTCTTCGCTCTACCGGAATACAACCTGATGTAGGATCCGGAGAATTGAGACGTTACTTGTGGCGTGAGGTCCTCAGAGAGGTTCCACTGCTGCATGCCAATACTGACTCAATATCACCGCAATATGCCATTCACATGCCACAAGGTAATCATTAAAAATAACACACAAGACCTGTTGCAAGTCGGCAACTCCTCTCGCCATGATTGCGAAACAATTAACCGAGGCATTCAATCTGTAAATTACCAGTAAGTACCTGCCCTACAGTAAGTGAGAACACATACGAAATACAAGAAGATTTACATAAAATAATTTAAAAGGGAGTCTTTAGCAACTTAATAATCAAGGTAATTTTTTGTGGGGATGTTTTTTAGAGTTTTATTACTTTTCCGCCCAACCTTTCTATATGCGAGAAAAGTATTGGTTTACCCCAAAAAAAGGTGGAATTTTGAAATTTTTTTTTTAGTTATTTTTACGTTTTCCATCAACAACAACACGAAAAAACGGTTTTTAGAAAAAAAATCCTGTGTGTATGTCGTCGTCGTCGTTGTCGTCGGCCACTTTTCCTTACATGTCTTGTTAGCACTATACAGCCTCCGGAGTGCAATAAGTCACCAATTTTATTATTGAATATTGTTAAGGACATATCACAGATGAACCCTATTGATTTTCAGCTCACCAGAGCCAGTACAACGGGTGCTGTGGTACTTGAAGTACGATATTTTGTCATTTTTTGAGAAATTTCAGTTTGTTAGCACGATACAGTCTCCGGAGTTCAACAAGTCACCAATTTTCTGATTGAATATTATTCAGGACATCTCACTGATGAACCCTATTGATATTCAACTCAGTAAATCCAGTACAACGGGTGCTATGGTACTTGAAGTACCAAATTTTCGTCATTTTTGGAGAATTATCAGTTTGTTAGCACGATACAGCCTCCAGAGAGTATACAATTGATCAATTTTATGATGAAATATTGTTCAAAGTGTCTCACGGATGTACCTTAATGATTTTCAGTTGACTAGAGCGAGTACAGAGGGTCCTATAAATCCAGATATACTGAATTTTTGGTTATTTTTGGAGAAATTTCGGTTTGTTAGCACGATACATCCCCCGAAGTGTATACAAGTAACAATTTTATGATAGAATATTGTTCAGGGCCACACATGCGGAAAAGTTAGTTTTAATCCTTAAAACCGTTTATTTTTTTAAACTGTATACAATAATTTATTAAAAATTATAAAATGTTACCATTATTTTCGATAAGAGCTATTTTCTTTACAGCCTAAATTTTTAGAGAACTATTTTTTTTATAGAGCCAAACGTACGATTTTAAAGAATAAAGAGCCTCACGTTACTTATTTGTTCTGGTTGAATCGTTCCCATCATTGTACTTTCATCTTTTGAAGCTCGTTTTCCCTATCCTTGAATTCCAGTCTCCTGTACTGCTATTTCTCCTTCCTCTAGATTTTTCAGACGTTTCTTTCCTTTTGTATTAGGCATTTTCATTTTATTACATTGAAGTATTATTTGTATTACTTACTTTATTGAAAAAAACATTAATTTTCAGAATATCCAATTAAAAAAAATATAGTTTTTAAAGATCTATTTTCTTTGGAGCGCGTAATTTTTATAGAGAGCTATTTTTTAGAGCCTAACGTTGGTTAGAGAGACGCATTTTTTATTAGTAGAAAACATAAGTTATAACCATACAAGTTTTATCAAAAACTTTTTTTAATGTAAAAAATTTCTTCGCTGGAGAAACTTCTTGTTATTAATTTCTGCAATGAAATTTAACACCATAACAATTTTGAAGAGAGAATTAAAAGACCTTTGACCTAATAAGCTCTTACTTCAAAATGTAGGGGTTGCAGATGTTACATGAAGAGGGTTAAATTTAGAGATGACAATTTTACATCACAAGATTTCATTTTAGAATTAGAAAGCTAGTCTGTTGAGCCAGCAATTACACAAGACAAGATTTCTTTTGGCAGAGGACCCAAAAGAACATAATATGAATGAAAATGGGCTTGGTTATCTGGATGTAATAAGAGCAATCAAAACAATTTCTACAGTGACAATGGAAATCGTACTGACAACTTTTTCAAGAAAAAATACATAGGGAAATTTAGGAAATCATATCATATTAAATTTTGGTAATTCTGAGTAAAAGATAAGTTAGGAACAACAGTTTTTATACGACAATACATCAGACACAATATAACAAACTTGATTTCAAATATTTAGAAAAAAACGTACAATTCCTGTACTATATATAATAAATAAATACGTTTTATCATGGTTCAATACAGGATGTTCGCCCTAAATCCGATACTCGTAGATACCCAGACATGCCCAAGCGGACCCCGAAGGTAGGTCATCGTTGGTCGTTGTTCCACTCAACGTCCGCCTCCGGTTTTCAACCTTGACCGCCGCCGAATAAACGGAACCAAACTCACGCAACGTAAAGTCTGACGACTCTCTCTCAGAATGGTTATCTACATATTTATGAGAGCAATTAATTGTTTTGGGGGGTATTCAAAATTTTAAAATGGGTTTCATATATTCATTAATTTTAGTCTTTAGATTATAGTTTAATGGTTACACAGACTGTTAATATTCTGATAGGACGTCAAACCTCAAACCTGTGTATGCTCGTAAGTGTTCATTGTGCCCAATTTCAAAGTTTCGAATTGTTTGATTTATACATTTAATAGATATTGTTGTACTTGTTGTTAAAGAAGATACCTTTGAAATATTAATAAAAATGTTACTATTATATGTGATCGTTTAGTAATTTTGTATTTCTTTAGTTTGCTTAGGAAATATTATGTATAATGCCACTTTTTCCTCTTTTTTATTGAGTGATTTATTTATTATATGCAATGGATAACCGTTGGATGGGGCAATATGTTTAATTGTATTAATTTCTCTATCAAAATTTTATCTATTTACAGGAACTGAAAATGCTCTATGTATCATTGAATTATATGTTGCTAATTTATGTAACATGGGATTATTGGAATTATATGGTATAGTCACATCAGTGTGTGTTGGTTTTCTGTAAATTGAATAATCAAGTACATTATTAACTCTTTGAATTTTTAAATGAAGAAGTTATTTTATTGAACTTTGATACCAAACATTCATTAACAACTAACACAGAACTAGAAGTACTACATATTTGTGATAATAAACAAGAACTAAGAGTAGATTTCCTTGAGGAATTAGAAATTAGACGATACTCTCAATATGAAGTCGTCAATGAACAGATAAATCTAGAGAGTTATCCACTTTTAAACTGTTTTCTTGCGTAATGATTGTAATGATCAGCAGATAATTGTTTTCCTGGGTTTCCTATATCATTGCACAGTTATATTGATCTTAAACGGGAAAAAAGATATCCAGGATATCCCCATAGGGGTCCTTTATAAAAAGTTTTATCATTTTCTTATTTATAGTGGAATTATTTAGAAACAGTTATTTTCATTTATAACAATAAAACACAATTTATTTACAAATATAATGGGGTCGGCCTTTATTATACAAAGCCTCAGTAAATAGAGAATCGAAATTGAACAAAAGACGTAATTTCTCTCTTATTATGAAACTTGTGTGAAATAATATACAATCTGCCATCAATAATAATGCTGCCAAGCCTCTGTGTGTTCCACCCACTGCACGACTCAATTAAGGACGCCATTGTAGTTTCACTTCAAATAATATATACAGGGTGTCCCAGGACTAATGGGAAAAAAGTCAGGAGCGTATAATTTGAGCCAAAATAATGTTAGTACTTCATATAAACTTTTTCTATGTAGGTCCTCGTTTTCGAGTTATAGGCCTCCAAAGTTTTAATTTTGAATTTGGTTTTTATTTTTATTTTTTTTACTAGTTATTTGAACTTTGTAAAATTTACGGCAAAGCTATAATGTACGTGTATGTTTATTTTGGAAAGGTAAACAGATTTACAGTAGTGCCTTGAAGCCAGGGACGGACTACTCGCAATGGTTAGTGATCCAAAAAATTTGCAGGGATGGCACACCCTGTATGAAATTATCGAAATTGACTTCCCCACACATTAAGCTAACGAAAAGGTACTCTTGCTGGAATTCGATAAAATGAGCCGTTTGGCTAATATTTACAGTTTTATTAATGCACTACGTACAAATTTACCTAACTAACTTATTAATACGATGTACTACAAAAAAATAATTTGATGATAGCAGATGATAAAAACATTAAGAACTTATTTAATGGGAATTAAAAAGGTACGCAGACAACGTAATTAGTTGCATTTAATCAAAATTACGAACACAACATTATTAAACCATTAAGAAAACCTCATAAAACACAAGTTATAAAACAATCGACTGAAACTAATTCCTAAACAACAAAAACTAACGTTCTTCTAATAAATGTTCAATATGAGCTCCTCCCACTTCCACGACGGTTGTTTCTTTGCACTTCTAATAACATTGCAGTGTAACAGATTTCTGTCTATTAAATCTTGCCTTGTTTGCACAGGTGTTGCGTATACCTTACTTTTGAGATAACCCTAGAGGAATAAATTCATAGGATTAACATCTCCTGATCGGGGTGGTCATTGAAAAGGGCCTCCACGACCAATCCATCTATTAGGAAACCTTGTGTGTAAATGCTATCGTACATCTAAACTGAAATGAGGAGGGGCCCCATCATGCATGAACCATAAATTCCTACGAGTTTGTAGTAGCACATCATCAAACAGGTTCCATAACTCATTTTGCAAAAACTCCAAATATCTCTGACCGGTCAAAGTATCGTCAATAAAGTATGGCCCTATCAAATGATTTCCAGCTATTCCTGCCCAAACATTAACCATGAATCTATGCTGGCTCCTAGTTTGACTAATGCCATGTGGATTCGCATCATCCCATAAATGCATGAGAATTTATGACTACATCTCTGGTGGAACCGGATTCGTTCGTAAAGAGAACGTTACTAATAAATGTATTGTCTGCTTGTTGTTGTCGCAGAAACCACTGGCTATACTCAAGTCGTGAAGGATAATCAGCCACTGTCATACTGTGTACTTTTTTCATGTGAAAAGGATATAACAGCTGTTCTTTTAGAACGCGATGCACAACTGATTTCGAGACGTTATGTTCTCTTGATAATTTTCGTAAACTCGTTGATGGTTCATTATCAACTGCATTTAACAAGTCTTGTTCAACTGCCACAGTACGTACGCTTCGTACTGGAACTTCTCCACCTTTTTTTGGCAAAAAACTTCCTAAAATTTAAAATTTTGTTGTCTATACATGGAAAATTACATTTACTTATTCATACCTGTTTCTCGTAACCTGAGATCGATACGCTCAAACATTCGTCTGTCTGGCAATGCTCTGTTTGCAAAATGTTCTGCATAGAGCCTTCTGGCCTCTAAACAGTTTCGAGAAACCAGTCCATACATTAAATTCATATCTGCGTACTCAATAAAAGTGAATTCTGCCATTGTAACTGTTAAATTAAGGACTTATGAATGATTGACAAGTACTGACTACGAACTATTCTACACAATGTTTGACAACCAATCCTATGGTTACTTGATAAACGGTAAAAACACTTTTAAAAAGTTTTTACCAACTTTCCAATTAATAAGTCGTTAATGTTTTTTATCTTCTGCTATCGTTAAATTATTTTTTTGTAGTACTGAAGGTAAATCTTGGACATCGTATTAATAAGTTAGTTTTACCTCGTTGTGTACTTATAAAAATGGTGAATGTACGTAGTGCAATAAAACTGTCAATATTAGCCGAACGGCTTATTTTATCGAATTCTAACAAGAGTACCTTTTCGTTAGCTTAATGTGTGGGGAAGTGAATTTCGATAATATCATACAGGGTGTGCCATCCCTGCAAATTTTTTGGATCACTAACTATTGCGAGTAGTCCGTCCCTGGCTTCAAGACACTACTGTAAATCTGTTTACCTTACCAAAATAAACATTGTAACGCGACAAATCGATGTCTAAAATTTTAGGGCTCGCGGCTAGACTCAAGTGGAGACGGGAGTGGTCCGTTCTCGAATAAAGCTAAAATTATTTCGAAGTTTGAATGGGCGCCAGTTAAATTGACCCCAAGCACCTAACCGTAGTCATACTGGCCACCAATTTAACAAAAGGCCAGTAAAAAGTCGTATCAAGAAAAAAAAACAAAAGTCTTACTTATCTTAAGGTTAATTTAATTTCATTCCCAAAATTTGTGTAAAATTATGGATTCTTTTTGCCAATATAGAATTAAAAAAAAACGTAAATGGGAATCATTAAAGCAGACACCAATACTAAGATATTAACACCAACTACAAATCACACTCTTAAGTAAAGGTTTACCTTGCGGAACTCTAAGGGTTTAACACTACTACTGTTACAACAATAACCTCTCGTCATTAAGACAGTAAGGGACAAACGTAGGCAGGTAATATATTTATAACTGTGGCGTTGCTTGAGCTCAGGCAAAAACCCTTATGCAGAAAATAATAATTATAATCATAATATGTAAAGTAATAAAATCCGATACCTTAGTATCCCGCTCACATAATATAAGTTACTGTGTAACAAAAAAAAATAATAGATATCTAGTTAAGCAAAACTAAGAAAATTTACTATAAACTTACGTCAAGTAAGCCGATATTCTACTGAATTACTAAATGTCTTTAAATACCGGAACAAATACAATGCCAAATATTAAATAAAAATCCGAAAATAAAGAATTCAACAAAAAATATAAAAACTTGCGTGTTCCCAGCGGTGGTTGATCGACTCTTCCGGCGGCAGAAGCACTGGTGTACTGCTTCAGGGAGCATATATTTAGCAAATGCAGACGAACAGCTGCATATGATGAAGAAGGAAAACACCAAGAAGAACGAACGAACTGAAGGAATTCAGCACCAATTCAATATCCAAAATAAAAACCCCTGGCCAAGGGGCTTTTGGGTTGATATATCTACTAGTGGGATCTAGTTTGGCGCTATTAGCAAAAAGTATACATCTATATTCTTCCTGTCGGTGTAAAACGCAGCGCTTAGAAGACACTTTGCACGTGTCGTGTAAAAATCCTTTATTTCAAGCAATAACTTTGGGAAATAACCAAAAATACCAAATAATCTATTGGCCACAAAACAATTTCTAATCCCAAAATATGATATCGACTTTCAAAATAAATCCCATGAAGGATGATTTTTTTTTTCAAAAAAAATCACGATTAAAATTGAAAGTCACACCACGATGTACAAAGGTCAAAAGCAGAATCCCCGAACCTACTGGAATAAAGTACCTTTCACGCTTCAGCGAAAACAAGTTTTTCAATTATGGTATTAACAATTCCTACTGGGTACACCTAGATGGCGTTTCCGTGGAAAATACCGAAAACACGATAAAACAACTTAGAATATGGTACAGAGACTGTCATCTAAAGTTTAAAATCCTAAAGAATTTAATCAGCTTCTTATAAACCTAAATTGCGCTGAAATTTAGCAAAAAAAATAAATAATTGACAATAATAACTAACAAGAAATAAAAAGGGTCATTTGGCAACATGGCAAGTCAATTCGATGGAGAACGATACACATTGAAGCTTTGAAAAATTATTTCATATTAATTAATATTAATAGAGATGCGAAAATTCGTAACGTTATTTTTGACCCGTTACAACATACACGTACATTATAGCTTTGCCGTGAATTTTATAAAGATCAAATAACTAGTACAAAAAATAAAAATAAAAACCAAATTCAAAATTAAAACTTTGGAGGCCTATAACTCGAAAACGAGGACCTGAATAAAAAAAGTTTATATGAAGTACTAACATTATTTTGACTCAGATTATACGCTCCTGACTTTTTTCCCATTAGTCCCGGGACACCCTGTATATGTACTTCCCATGCCGAAATGTCTGTGCAGACATGTGCCAAAGAATAATTCTCTAAACTCAAAATAGTTTTTTATGTACGGGGTCGGTAGAATAATTCGGGAATAAAACTGAATTCTTACAAGAATTTATTGGATTTTGACCTTTCATTATCAGTTTCAATGTCTACGTTTAATATCAATTTAATTGAAAATGTGTTAAAAAAGTTATACGAATAAAAAAATGTCATACTAATTTATGCATCTGAGTCGCTACTTTTAAAATTAATTAATAATACTTGAATTTTATTTAATGAAGGCATATTCTTATATAAATTTTAAACAAGAATTTGTTGTATCCTTAGATACCTTTATCGTTATACTAAAAGTGGCAATGTTGCTCAAAATTTCAGTACCTGTTTAATGTGTCAATAGTAATCTATTTAGTAGTTTTGTCCTTGTTTAATTACCATATAAAGAGAGATACAAATATCGTCAGACTGTGATCGACGTCATTTCGAATACGCCGTAGTATTGTAGTAAATAATGTCAAACGTGGTTTGTTTATACGAGCGCCATTACGACTAGAAAGTGAAGATTTAGTTCTTTCGTTTTGATGTGTTTTTCAAGACATTTAATGACAAAATAAACTTTTAAGTTAATAAATAAAATGTTTTTGGATTATCATGGTTCGTCGGTGCCAAGTTTGTCAGAAAAACAGCCAAAATTACCAAGGGCATGTATCTACAATACCATCCCCACTTTTTGTAATTCATTCATGATTTCACTTCTGGTGTTTAGAATTGTTGGCCGCAAAAATAAATGTGTTTATGAATGAATAGCCCTCTCTATGTTTATTATTACTGTAAGGGTGCGACTTATATCCTGTGGCATGGAGTGGAATATTGAGAAAACTACTTTGTTTATTGAAGATTATCATAATTCTCCGGAATTGTGGAATAATAAAATTTGTGTTTTAAATGAAACTCAATGTTTCTAGTTAATTCCACAATATAATGAAAAATGTTGAAAATTCTAAAAATTGACAATTATTTTGATAACTGAATATCATCGTCAGAATGACAGAAGTTACATTTTATTTGATGCCTACCTGATGTTTAGTAGTTATTTTTTGGCTAGACCAAGAAGTGACCTACATTGTTATTGACTTAATATATGTTAATAGAAAAAAGAAGAAGATGTGATATTACAAATATTGAAGCTTAGATATTATTAGCCCTATGGTGATATCCTGGATATCATTTTTCCAATTAAGATCAGTATAACTGTGCAATGATATAGGAAACCAGGAAAACGATATCTGCTGATCTTTACAATTATCACTTAAGAAGACAGTTTAATAGTGGAGAACTCCCTAGATTTATCTGTTCATTGACAACTTCATATTGTGGGTTTCTTAAATTCTAATTTCCAGTTCTTCAAGGAAATCCAGTTCTTGTTTCTTATCACAAATATGTAGTACTTCTAGTTCTGTGTTAGGTGTCAATGAATGATTGGTGACAAGTAAATGTTTTGCGTAATGGGATTTTTCTGGTTGTTTTAATCTGTATGCTCGTAACTCGTAAGTGTTCACTGTATCGGATTTCAAAATTTCTAAGGGTGTGACCCAAATAGACCGCATTACATTCTGGACATTTGAGTTTATATATTAATTTTAATAATAAAATTGCTAATTATAAAAATAACAGACATAAAAATGATAAGTTAAAACAGTTGGCTATCAAATATGAATGCACTGTGCTTGAGGTGAAAAAGAAAATCAAGAATTTACGTTCCGCTTTCCATCGTGAAAGAAAAAAGCTACAACAGTCAAAGAAAAGTGGATCATCCCTACTCGTTGCAAGAAAGGAAAATGGTTTGCGTTTGAGCTTTTGTATTTTTTACTAGACGTCGATGAACCTAGGCCAACAACGTCAACGGACAGTGATGACGAAGAGGAATCTGTGGTGAGTATTTTCTTGTACTAAAATATGGAAAATAGAATCTTTAATACATACTATTTTCAAGAACACTTCTACTCAAACTTTATTAATACAATTTTTTTTATTTTCTATCTCAACTATCAAGTAGTGCTATTAAACCTAAGCATAAATAACCTGCCAAGGCACATGTCTTTCATCTGATGTTAAAATTCTCATAACTTCCTAACTTCTTTGGCGTCACAAGTTGACCTTCGTGCTCTATTTTGCAAATTCACTATGCCAGTGTCGCCTTGCGTAATTACCCTCCATCATCCTGGAATAATGTTTCCATCTAGTGTTTCATAGTCAAATGATCCTTGAGGAGAGTACATGGGTCTCGATGTTTTACTTCAAAGTGGGGTCCAAAATTTCGAAAAAAATTAATTTCTTTGCAACCCTTTACCTTAAAAAAACTAAATTTGGTACACTGTATGAGACTCTTAAGAGCATTAAGTAATGGTAAGTAGAAGGAGATCGATCCATTCTGAATTTTTTTATCTGTTATTCGATTTGAAAATTTTTATTTTCATACCATGTATAACTTAATTCTTAAACTTTTATTACTCTTGTAATTTTGAACAAAACTTTGTCATTTTCAAGGAAAAATCGAATAACCAAAGACATGTTTTCACCAATGTTATTTAAAAAGCTACAAAAAAGTTCTTGTAGTAAGTAAATTGTTATAATTTGTTTTATATGAGTGGAAAATTCTCATTTAGTGAAATTCATAGCAACTCTTAACTTTTTTGTAACTTTTTAAATAACATTGTTGAAAACATGTCTTTGGTTCTTTGATTTTTCCTTGAAAATGACAAAGTTTTTTGCAAAATTACAAGAGTAAAAAAAGTTTAAGAATCAAGTTATCTATGGTGTGAAAATAGAAATTTTCAAATCGAATAACAGATACAAAAATTCTGTGAAATTTTAAGGTTAGGTCACCCCTAATTAACTCCTCAGACTGGTTCGATCGCCTTCTACTTACCATTACTTAATGCTCTTAAAATTTTCATACAGTGTACCAAATTTGGTATTTTTAAGTTGAAGGGTTGCAAAGAAATTAATTTTTTTCGAAATTTTGGGCCCCATTTTGATGCCCTATTACTCCTCAGGGATGTAACTTGGTATAACGTAAATTACTCCCAATCGTCATATTTTGGACCCCCCTATAAGCCTCTGCTCTGTGTCGGTTCTTATGCGGGACACCCTGTATAAGTGAAAGATAGCTATCGCCGGTAGCCAAATATCTTAATGTTATTAATAACCTAATACGAGGTGGTATTGCTTCACGGAAGTTGGTATCAGATTTTCTTACAAAAGGTGAGATCTTCCTCAATAAGTATTCAAAATCTTTCGGCTCATTCGAGTAAAATTTCGAAACAGAGCCTCATTCTGAGCTTTTTAACCACTAATGTATAATTGTCTCCTCCCCCATCTCGGCTTCCTTCTCATCCTTTTTCTATTCAATGCTATCACCAAATATGCAGCCGCCGCAACCGTTTGTATAGACATGACGCCGTTAACTGAAGTTGCTTGTTGCTTCTATTGAATTGATATAGATCCATGCCACAAACATATGCTACAAAGCGGATGCGACAGTGAGCAACAAGTTGCTCGTGCTAGACGACGACGTGTAGCATGCTACATGTTACCTTATGTTGCTGCAGTGGAATTGCGCCTGCTCGCGCGATTTATTTTGTTAAAGTAAAAATTATAGGTACAGCATGACAACACCGCCCAAGAATACGATTTAAAATTTACTAGCGAAGGATAGTGGTAAGTAGTATTGTATTGATCGGTTCAGTAACAGAAAAATATATAATTTTCGGTCTCGGTATTTCGAATGGCAAAGTTCTGTCGGAATCAGTTTTAACTTATCACAAAAATCAACTTTTCTTGAAACAATATGACAGTTAATTAAGTGGTCTGCTCCTGCTCTTTTACCCGTCATCACCTTGGCTCCATCTGTACAAATGTCAATGCAATCGTTCCAACTGAGATTATTTTCTTCATAAAAATATATTTATTTTATTAAAAATTTCTTCTCCGGTAGTGCTTGTGGACAGCGATGAACACATAAGCATGTCTTCTTCAAAAAAACTTTCATATGGATATCTCACGATAACCAGACCAGCGACGTGAAACAAAGATGCTTTGCAGATTTTTCATCAAGCATACATTTTATTATGTCTAGTGCGTGCTTCACTTGGTTGTGCAATGCGATACCCAACTAAATATGATGCCTCCGTGACTTTTTCACTGATAGTTGGGATTACATCGTTTTTTGACTTTCCAATAATTGTTCTTTTTATGTACAAAAAATTATTTATTCTTGTCTTTAGACTCGGGGTGTACAGTTTCCAAATGTCGGCACAACATGGCAGGTGCCATGGAACTATTAGGAAGCAGTTTACTACATAACAAGCAGAGAGGTGAACCGTTGGAATCAACAAATCCGAAACTGATATATGATTCATTATAATTCCGTTTTTTCGCCTTGGAAACCGTGGAGTTTGACGTCATTGCATCATCGTCCGGATCGGCAATTGCTGTATACTCCGCGTGTACTGCTTTTGAATATTCGGCTTCGTTAGAAGATGTTGTTGCAACACGTTTAACGCCTTTAAGCCAATGTTCCATTCTTCTTAATTAATATTGTTACAGCAGCAGAACAATACCTAATCACTTTGTTTAAAATTCGCAATTCGTTAGCTAGCTTGTAAGTAGATAGGTACTCATCGCTCCGAACGCTAATCGTCGACTGATGAATGTTGAGACGCGATCGTCATTTTTATAGTCCTCGATCTCAAACATTCTCAAAAATACTCGAGTCGACGCTTTGATAAATAGAAAGCGGAACTAAAAATAGAAATACAAAAAATCATGTGTAAACAATTTCGACTTTGTGAGCGCGCACAAGTAGATATCAGCGGTGGCGGCATTGTAAAATTGTAGTACCGTCGTGGGTGGCGACTAAGAAAAGACCGATTATCAGTGCTGATGATCGGTCGCTTCCGATCATTGTTCGAGGAAATTGTTTTCACATTAAAGCGTATCATCAGTTGTCAACATGAATGTGTGAAGTACATAGCATCGCGTTGTTGTCGCTTTGTGCATAAAAAAATAAATTGAAAAGCAAAAAACAAACGAAAATTCAGGAGGATATGAGTCCATCCTCTATGTCTTCAAAGACGGTATTTTTATTCACTACTTACTGCCATTTTACATTGCAACAAAAAAAAGAACACTAAAACTAAATTAGCTCGCAACACTGTATCGAAACCAGGGTTGGAATAAGTCATGACTTTTATAAAAAAGTCAAAAAAGTCAGACTTTTTGAAATAATTCGGACTTTTTTGAATTAATTCACTTTGAAAAATTCAACTTTTATTTACTCAAACAAAAAAATCTCAATCTCAATTTCTGCAAAACAATCTGAAACTATTGATTGAATAACGAATGATAAATACAAATGCAACTAATTACTTATTCAGAATCTTCATTAGAAAGGTCAGTTTTCCGGCTTTTTCTACTCCTAGTCGGTTGCGTAGATCCGAATGTACCAATCCGAAGGATGAAAATATTCTTTCCACTCCTGCGGATGAAGCTACTGCTGTCATAAGTTGTTTGATACTACTTTTCGATGCAGGATCTAAATCTGTTAGTGAAAATGTTGACATCCACCACTCAATATCTGTCATACTTGAAATAACAGAGTCTTGCATCAGGACCTCATTATAAGGGGATAACTTTCCATGGAATCTTAACAATACTGGTAACATGTTTTTAAACTCTGCAGCTACACATTCCAAGGCCATTTGCTTTTCTTCTTCGGTAGTCGTGTCGTCCCTCATTTAAATCGTTTATTAATTTTTTCCAAATAACAACAGACCTTGCGATTGTGCAATTCTCTTTTTGAATTAAATCCAGTGCGCACGATATAGATTTTAGTCGAGCCATCAGATCTTCAGCATTACGTTTAATGGCTATGTTAGAAACCAATTTATTTATCTCATTATCAATATTATTGCGATGTTCTTCGCAAATTTTAACCAGTGTATGCCAGTTTTTCAAATATGCCTCAAGTGAATCACATGAGCTGTTCCAACGTACCTCAATTGGCAATGTAAGTGATGATCCACCTTCAGAAGATAATAATGCTTTTGCCAAATGGTTATTTCGGAAATACTTTATGATTCTCACTATATTGTTCATAACTCCTTCAACATTTAAATCTTTGGCAAGTAGATTCAATAAATGGGCCGAACAGCCATATGTAATAATATTTACATAATCACTTTTTTTTGTTGTTGTACTTGCAGTCTCATTCTTGACATATTGGAAGCATTATCTGTTACTACACTTCTCACAAAACATTTGAATTTTTTCTCAGTATCTTGAATAATTTTTAAAGTTAAACTTGTCAAATACTCACTGGTATGAGGACTACCAGAAGTATTTGTTGTGTTAACCAAAAATACACTACCATCCTCATTTACAACACATGCACATATTATAGGTTCGTTTCTTATGTTGGACCATCCGTCAATACTCAAACAAACTGTCTTATTTTCTAAGTAAATTTGACACTTTTCTATTTCCTCCTGGTAAATTTGATCCAACAAAGTATCCGCAATTAATTTTCTATTTGGAGGCTTGTATCCTGGATGTAGCATTTCCGAATACTTCATAAATTCGGGATGTTCCACAAATCTGAAAGCTGAATTTGTAGCGAAAATAAATCTGGCACACTGCTTATCAAATCTATCTTTGTCATTTGCTGTAGTTTTTATTATAAAGGAGTTCAATGTTTTTTGTTATGATTTTTGGATTGTTCTGGTAGTAGCTTCATTAAATGTTTTGCAAATTTTTAATGTCGGCGGTTCTGCAAAAAAGTGTAAATCAATACATTGGTATCAATAGGAAATTTGAAACTATCTTCAAACACTTTAAATTTCTAATTAATTAAATATATCTGTTTTTAAAAGCTCACCTTCTCTAGTAGATCCATCTTGTGAAGAATTTGTAATTTTTCTTTTTATTACAGCTAACGGCATTTCCTCTTCCTCCTCTTCTTCAGTTCCACTGATATCCTGTATAATTGTATTTGTCTCTTCAGGATCATTTTTACAACTAATTTTGTGTTTTTGCATGCGGCTAACCATAGCTTGCAATGTTTTACCGCATGATTTGCACACTGCTTTTTTGTTGGTTGGATTTTGTTGATTGCACTCCTCAAAATATTTCCAAATAGGATACCTTTTTCGTCCACTCATTTTTCACACGCTAATAAACAAACTTTAACAGAATGTAACTTATTAAAATAATAAAAATTTTGTAGTTTAAAGCATAATCGGTCCCAAAAATAGCCAAATTTCACGATAACACTATCTACTCAACATTCTACATCTTAATAGTAATGCCGCAATGCCGGTATTTTCGGGATCCCTCTTTGATTTCGGTATTTCGGTGATTCCCCGAACCAGACGCGCGGGCGCTTTGCATTGTATTGTGTTGTGGGCACTCCACGGTTGTCGGATGTTCATGGTGGTCAGGTTTCGATAATATCATCGGATTTTTCAAATCAAACTTAGTTTGAAATGTTTGAATTAAATGCGATTTTTCCCCATTGGAAAAAGTTTGAATTAATTCATGACTCTTTTAAAAAAAGTCATTTGAATTAATTCACGAATTAAATCACTGACTTAATTCATATGAATTAATTCGTGCCAACCCTGATCGAAACTACAACTGATGATACGACTGCATGTGAAAATCTCTATTTATCAAATGGCTCCGACTTCAGTCGATGATCCGCAAACGCTACGGGCTAGACCGATGCCCGTGCGCTTTTTATGGGTCGACCGAAAATACACGAACATGTGAACGACACATATAAAACAATTAATAGTACCAGTGTTGCCAACTTAGTAGATCTTCTACTAAATCTGGTAGATTGGTGGTTTAATTTAGTTACAATATTTTCAATCTAGTATATGGTAGAAAATCTGGTAGATTTAATAAAATTTTCAGTTGATTTCTGGTAATTTTTTATCAATGGATAGACTTTATTGAATTCCTGGTTTAATTTTAACCACATCATATAGGTATCTAGGTAGTTAAAGATTATTTTTGGCGTCATCTAGCGGTCAAAAATGCAATCGTAAAAAAAGATAGGTAATATTTTTACCGGCCTTTTAAAATAAAAGGAGGTTTTTCAAAATATTCTTTTGCTAATAACTTTAACAAAAGAAGGCTCTGGAGAGACGTTTGCGGGTAATTTACCTACTTTACCTTCAAATACCCGATCGTCAAGAGAGATTAAATACATTTTAAGAATTTTTTTTTTTGTGATTAAAGTGAATTCAAACAAATTAATAGTAATAGTGAGCCTTTATAATTATCTTCTGCTAAGTAATGATATTGTCATTATTTATTTTAAAACCATTAAATTATTGTACGTTTTTACAATTTATTAAAGTTATACAAATATAAATTTCTATTTTTGTTGCAGAAAAAATGTCTAAACCACAATACACGCAGAAATTTAGAGCAGCTTGGTTAAAGGACCCCCTTTTCAAGGACTGGTTAACTGCAGTAGAAAGCACTACAGGGATCGAAGCAAAGTGTACATTTTGCGGAAAAATCTTCACCAGCCGCTATGCCGATTTCAAGAGCCATGGGGATTCCAAAAAACATAAAAGCAACGCGAGGAACTTCTTGGGGAAGTCTGCGCCTGATTATATTGTAATGTTTTTCTAATTTATTTAAACAATACACGGGTGGAATAAACTTTAAACACACTGTATGGCTATTTACGAATTTATTTAAACACTAAACTAATCACTAACACTTAATTTATATACACACAAACTTAATTATTAATTTATATTAGCACTTTACTGATCGATATTTCGGTTTATTTATTTCACGAGATCACCTTATCAACTCCACTCATCCGCTGATCGGTCCTTTATATATACTAGTACCTTTTTTACTAGAGAATTCTGGATTGCGGCTTACACAAAAACAAATGCCTTTCGCGATATTTCTCGATTGCCGGCTCAATCCTTAAAAGACCTTCCGAGAACATGTCTATAAAAACGCTCACAATAAATCCCAATAGACCTTCTCAGAATTCGCCATTTTTTAACTCCGTTAACATAACGTTACAGGACCGTACTTAGTATCTGCTTCGGTGTGCGAGTTCGTAACAATATTCATATGCACAGAACAAAATGCGCCAACATAATAAAAAAAAATCCCAATGGCACAGGACTAATTGGACAGCCTTATTTTGGCATCAAATCAAAAAGAAGAAAAGAAAATTCTGCTATATTTGTGAATTTTCTTAAATAAATGTTTTAATATACGATTTAGAGAAAAATGTTAAGTACAAAAGTTGTAGAACGTGTTAAGGTCTATGAAAAAGCTCAATAACTTTTTTGCGTCAAATGAAAAACAAAGGAAATACGATTTTTTTTCAATTTTGACAGGCCGCCATTTTGTTTTTACTGGACCAATTTTTTTTCGAATTCTTGCAGAACCCCTACAGGGATAACGCGAAACACACTTAGAGAATGGCTGGTTTAGAGCTACAAAATAAAGGTTTTAGAGAAAACGCTCTAATTTTTCTGATGTATAATATTTCTATCCTTTTATTATAAAACTGCAAGTACCTACAAATAAAAACTTTCGAAATAAAAAAATATATGAGACTTGTGCATTGTGAATGCATGTGTGAAGAATTAACATACGCCCGAGACAGATAAGACCATATCCTCCTGAATCCTTAAACTAAAAACTAGTGATTCTAGTCATCTGTGGACCATAGAAAGTGGCACAAGAATCGAAAGCATCGCCAGTCGCTTTCGCTTACATTAAAAACTCAATTGTGTACCAAAAACAATAGACGAGCGATTCGCGTAGGGAATAAGAAAACATTCAATTAACATCGGTGTAGTAGTATAATTATCCGTTCATATATAAATTATATTACGAGGGAGATTTTGATTGATACAATTCTAGTTAAATTGGGATCGATTGAATAATATCCCACAAAGTATTTCAGATCTTACTTATCAATTTAATGAATAATCCGATGGAGAATTTCCGGTTTATCTTAATAAAAAAATAGTATATTGAGTATAAAGAACATCAAGGGGAGTTTATATTCCATGTCTAAGGAAGAAACTGTAAGTTTTCCGTACATAAGTCAAACATATTTATATATTACTGTATAAACAGTTGACTTAGGTCAACGTAACTATTTGAAACATCAGAAACCCGCTTAGGAAAAGCTGTAATCAATTTATAAGTATTATTATAGTTTATTATATTGTCACTGTTGGCGTTACTAAATCTACTTTGAAGAGCAATATATCAAATGGAACATCGCTTCGCAACAAATAGAGATCGACGGTCCAGTTGAAATCATCATCGAAACCGTTATTATCGTTCTAGAATAAACAAGGCCATACCATAAGTTGTTAAATCGAATAGATGTTTTGTCTACTTTCGTGTTTCGTGTCAGAATTTTTCTATATTTTGATCCATTGTAAAAATCGCTAAACATACTTGTCATTACCTGACAAAATGGACCACTATAACCAAACTACATGACAAATAACGCTCAATCAATTCAGAAAACGCAGAAACATAGATTATCCTCACTCGATTGAAGTGCAATTTTAATCATTTATAGATTACATACTGTCTGATACGTATACCAAATGATTTTTACTGGGTGTTCGGGTTTTTATGTCACTGCGTGTATAGTTGACGTAATAAATATAAGGCTGCAAAAATTGGGCCAAGTCTTATACATTTTTTTCTTGCCAAATGATTTTTTAGATCAGCTTAAAGGTAGTTGGAAAATAACTATGTACGAGAATGTATTGATATCTAGTTAGCCTAGACCAGTTCCATGCATAAACAAAATATTGCGTTACCATAGCAACGAACAATAACTTAACAGAGTTACGCAATAAATTAAAAGAAAAAAGATGTCCACCGAAATTGTGAAAACCGAAAAATTGGAGTATCGAGCCATCATCAAGTACCTGTATTTAAAAGGGTTAAAAGGTAAGCAGATTTACGAAGATATGCTTAATACCCTTGGTGATCAAAGTCCTTCGTATGCGACCGTGAAAAATTGGACTGCAAGCTTCAAAAGAGGTAAATTTTCCATTGAAGATGATGGCCGATCGAGAAGGCCAGTTTCTGTGTCAGTCCCCGAAAATATAGATGCAATTCATGACATGATTGTATCAGACCGTCGAATTGGGCTAAAACGTATATCTGAAGCACTGAATATTTCATACGAACGCGTTCATCACGTCAATTTGGACATGCGAAAAATTGCTGCAAAATGGATTCCCAAATGTTTGAATGTTGACCAAAAGCGTGCAAGGATAGAAGCATCGGGTTCGATCTGTGCTCGATTTGAAAACGATGTAGACTTCTTAAACTTAATTGTTACTATGTATGAGACTTGGGTACATTTCTACGATCCAGAAACAAAGCAACAATCGATGGAATGGCGACACTCTGGTTCTCCAAGACCTAAGAAGTTTCGTGTCCAAAAATCTGCTGGAAAAGTTCTTGCTTCAGTTTTTTGGGATTGCCATGGAGTAATCATGATTGATTTTTTGGATAACGCTTCTTATCATTCACGACAGCTCAATAAAATATAAAATAAAAGCTACAAGAAAACCGAACTACAAATTTTTTAATGGATTGTACTTTGAAGATTGTTATACAAAACAACAACTGATTGAAGTTTTACAGACAAAGAAATTATACGCCCTAGAGAGTATCGCTGAAAAACATGGAGACTTCTTCCTTATTTTTGTATTTTCAATCCCATCGAGTTAATTTGGGCACAATTAAAACAGAGTATTCGGCGTAACAATACATTTCCTAAATTTCATACGAAAGTCGTCGACCTGATTAAAAGAGAAGTAGCTAATATTACCAAAGAAGACTGGCATAAAAGGATTTAAAAAGTAATCAAAATTGAAGATGAGTATAAGAATATTGGGGGCAAGTCTATATTAATAGGGAAAATAAATTTATTATTGATTTACAAGACGATAGTGATAGTGAAGCCGATGATATGGGAGAAGGATTAATAAAATTTTTGGGAGAAGAAAATTAATTATGTTCAATATATTTTTCATGTCACTTATTTATTTATTTTATTGTTCTACCTAACAGGTCTATTGACCTAATTACAAGGATAATAATGTTAATAAAGAAAAGTACAGTTATAATAATAATGAAAAGAAACTAGAGAGAGGGCCAATCACAATTAATTAAAGCTATATATCTACACAGATATCATTAATATCATTTATTAATATTACATACCACACATCTTTATCATGGCCAGAGAAAGCAGAAGAAGCATAGAGACAGGAGATTCAATTTAATTAAAAGATATGAGTGTAAGAGATTTTTAACTATTATCGACAGGCCTACAAGCTTTTTAATGAATCACGCCGAAGTAATATCCAGGTATTCATTTATTAATTTTTTATAATCCCTACATGGGGTATTAAACCAATCCAAGTCTTGGACAACAGCCGAAATGTTATTAGCCAAACGTTAGAAATATTTGTATATAATGGTATAGATAATTTTAATCTGGTTCGAGTGTGCCTGGGTGCTACATACAAAGACATTAAGGATAATATATTAGCACAGTTTATCAGATTATTAAGAATTTTATACAAAAACATTAACATTTCATATTTACGTCTTATTTCTAAGGATCTGATATTGAATTCTGTTCTAAAGTAAGATGTCCTTATAGTATGGTAATCGGCACGAACTCGAAATTTTTTATAATATAGGTAACGCAAAAACTTGTTTTGTATTTTTTCAATTTGTAGTAAATATGTATGGAATTCGCCTTGCCATATAATAGACGCAAATTCTAATTTGAATCTGACTAATGTGTAGTATAACATTTTAATTACATTGATTTTTGTGAAGTTTGATGTTTGACGTATAATAAAACCTAGTACCCGATTGGCTGAGTTTACAATATTTTTTACATGCTGAACAAATGAGAGTCTGTCGTCATATGTTATTCCAAGATCTTTTATTTCTGATTTACGCTTTAAAGATATATGGTTAATTTTATAATCGAATTTAATAATATTTTGTGCTCTAGAAATACTCATAATGGAACATTTTTTTTTTAATTGAAAGGTAATTGGTTGGTTGTGCTCTATTCTGTTACATTATCAATATCCTTCTGTAATTTAACACAATCAATAATTGAAAAAATTTGTTTAAACACTTTAAAATAATCCGCGAACATCAAACCTTCTGAATATTTGAGCACCAATGGTAGATCGTTAATAAAAATAAGAAAAAGTAATGGACTCAAATTAGATCCCTGCGGGACTCCAGAGGGCACCGCGATTTGACTTCTATTCATTAGATAAGAACCAAATAAGCGCAAAAGATTCGATGACAAGCCCCAGTTATTTAATGTTTCCAAAAATATATCATGGTTCACGTTATCGAAGGCTTTACTAAAATCTGTATAGACTGTATCCAGTTGCAACTTCCCTTCTAACGTCTCCCATCCCGTGTTCATAAACAAAAACAGATTTGAACGAATTGATTTTTTTCTTACAAATCCATGTTGCCGCTCAACCAAATGTTTCTCAAAGTAATTATAAACATTTTTATATACAATCTGCTCAAAAATCTTAGATGGGGCGCACATTATGGATATAGGACGATACTTTTTTATTTCACTTTTAGTGCCTGATTTAAAAATAGGTACACAAATTGTACTTTTCCATTTATCAGGGAACGTTGAAGTTTTAATTATTAAATTGAACATATGTAACAAAGGCTTTTTAATCCAACCCTTAACAAGGAAAGGAGGAATTCCATCAATTCCAGCAGCCTGTTTTGGTTTCAGATTTTTAATTGCTTGATATAGTAGTGACAAACAGGAGTTTGTTCATTTTTAATGTATTGTCTAATTCATATTTTTTTTCGTTATTTTTTCATAGAATTTAGTTTTGTCTATAAAAAAATCGAATTGGATACAAAAAGGACTCATTTCACATCTGGTATCCCGTTTAAACTGAACATCAAATACAATATAGGTATTGGTAAGTAAACAAAATATTAATGCCTTTCCGCAACATAACTTAAAGGGAATATACAACTAGATTGCTACACTACAACTGTACTAAAAGCTTGTCCTAAACATCACGCAAATTAAGTTTGAAGTACCTTCTGACGTTACTATCATTTTTCTGAATTCATTTATGCCATAATAAATACCCTGTCGTCTTTCCTTAAAATATACCTCCAACGAGAATATAATTATTTAAAGTAGGTTTATTTGCATTTTCATGTTTTTTTGGTGTTCAATTCGTGATTAAACTCGTATTTCATTAATGAAATCGCGTATCTCAAGACATCAAAACAACCGGTATCCCGCTAGATCTGTATACCTAGATTACTCTCAATTTATTACTTGTTTAAAATTTCCCATAAATGTCTATCGTTTACCGATACGTCGCGTACAAGGATAACAGCAAATAAGTTTCATTATCACTCATAGTTCTAACGACATATAAGGTAAATTCGAACCGACATTAAATTATTTTTTTTATATTCATATTAGTTGTATCATGGTCGATTATCTTGTCATGGATATACGTATAAAGAATATTTCTGACCAGTCATATAAAATAAATCTAAATGGTTATTCTATTTTAATAATACGCGGTCAATATGAAAATCCTTAATATCTTTATTCCAGTAAATAATAAGAGAAATCGAAAAAACAAAACGAAAATTTTAACGATTTGTTAGTGTTGTTAAGGCAGTTTTACTACTTGTTGGTTGTTTAGTGATAATTTTAATATGTGTATAAAAGTATCAAAATGTTTTAAATTTTTAAAGAATAGAAATGGTTGTAATTAATGTAGATGATGGAAAAATCGAAAAAACGAATAGATTTGTGAAACCATGTCTAATCGAGTCAATATCATCCCTGTAATAAACATGAAATATGGCAAAGGGAAATTTAGGGACACCCTATATAGATATAATTTTCTTGATAATAAAATAAGTCGAATTCAATTTAATATAAAAACAAAAGTTGACCTACGGCAGAAAAGAATTTAAACAAACAATTTACACAACCGACAAGGTCGATGACAAAACACACGATGGTTTGTTTATCAAAAATATAGACAAATCTTGCAACTTAGTATAAAGAAATTAATTGAAAATTAACCTTCAATTACGTAAATAAACCTTCAATTACGAAAATAAAAAAATATGAGACCAGGGCAACACGAAGGAAATTAAATAACATATCCCAAATCTTCTGAAATAAATAGCAGAAAATTTGGTAACAGAGGCAGTGAGGAAGTAACCCTCATAGAGTGATCAGGTACCGTATGGCATGACACTCCCCCATCTTCGACGGCCCGTACGTAAACAAGTGATATTGTGTTTTGTGATATTCTAAAAATAAAACGTAAGTTTTTCTCTGTCAATATATTTATTTTTTTGAACGAATATCGTATAGACATTTATTTGATTTGTCTGGGTGTCCAAAGATACATTTCCCGGTCATATTAAGTGCACTATTGACATTTGAGCCCCTCGCCTAACATATTTAGGAAATAGTACGATGTGCAATCGATTTAATAATCCAGGGGAACCCTAAATTTTAGTCACGGGAATTTAAATATTATACAGGGATATTCATATGTAAGAAAAATCTTATTTATATCATAACCAGGTCAGGTTACCTTCAGATTTCGAAAGACTCTTTGCACTAATCTTGATAGTTACTTTATTATGTTATACAGGGATATTCATATGTAAGAAATATTTTATTTATATCATAACCAGGTCAGATTACCTTCAGTTTTCGAAAGACTTTTTGCACTAATCCTGATAGTTACTTTCTTATGTTATACAGGGATATTCATATATAAGAAATATCTTATTTATATCATAACTAGGTCAGATTACCTTCAGATTTCGAAAGACTTTTTGCACTAATCCTGATAGTTACTTTCTTATATTATACAGGGATATTCATACGCCAGATATCTTTCATTTATGTCATAGTCAGGAAAGACTACTTTCAGATTTATGGAAGACATTTTTCCCGAGTCATATTAATTGTAATCATACCTCATACAGGAATAGTCATACGCAAGACATCTTTTACTTTCGTCATAATAAGGAGAAACTACTTCCAGATGATGAAAGTCGTATTTTCCCTAGTTAATTTCTAGTGTATTGTACCGGGACATTCTCACCCGATTAACTTTTATTTTGTCCCAACCAGGGTTGATTTACTGTACTTAATTATTTTGTGTTTGTAATATATATGTACATTTTATCCACCCAGTCTGTTTCCTTTATCAACAACCAACCACAACCAACCCCTACCCTCGGACCAGCAGGATTGAACGGGTTGACGCGACCTGCCTTAGAACTCAGGCTTGGCACATTGTATAAGCCCAAGAGGCCCCACGGAGACCTTGTCCGCTCGTGCCAGGAAACCACCTCCACCGAGGTTACCCACAGGGGGATTCCTGGCTCTAATTGTGGCACTGGTGACAGCACGCTGCAAAATTCAAGGAAATAGGGATCCAAAGGTTGCCATACACTGATAACGGAGGGCTGTGAACTCTAAACGACCACAGCGGTTATTACAGTGGGGACCAAATATTCATTACACTGGATTACATATAAAGGATAAAATTACCGATCATTACACTGGTGACAGAATAAATAGACAATTTATTACAGTGGTGAAAGTTCACATTATTACACTGGTGGCAGCGGCCACTGGATTATTACAACGGATTCCGACCACATTCATTACATCCCTAATCATTTTATAAACATCTGTTTCTTCGATGAATCTTCATTTTTTCTGAATGGCAACGTTAATAACAAAAATTTTGCTATTGGAGTAACTAAAATCAGTATATTTTTCTAGAGTATACACCCACGAAAGTTAATATTTGGGCTGGTATTCTTGAAAATGTCATTATTGGTTCTTTACTTCTTGAAGAAATTTAACTGGCAATCTGTACCTTGATATGCTTGAGGAAACTTTCCATACTCTTATAATTCACAAGGCAGAAACTCAAATTGATGCAGAAGGTAAAGTACTTTTGTAGGAAAATATGTTACATCTCCAACTAGATGGTACTCCACCTCAATATTATCTTCTCGTCCGACGGGCCATTTCAACCTTGTGGGAATTATTCAGGACAGTTATTTTGTGATTGCTTTATAAAGGCATTTCTAAGAAGGTCGATCGTTTGTTAAGAGCCGAATTCTAGAAATTTCAGAAATCTGAATGATCGAGAAGGGGGTTTTATTATAAAAGGCGACTACCTGCGAGCCGTCAGTTAAACTACAGTTTGATCTCGTAGCGAACACAGCAGAACAGTGAACATAAATAGTGTACACTGTATTTATTATAAATTAGTGTACATCCCTCAGGATAAACTAGTTTAAATAAATAAGAAAAACATTGCATTGATGTCAGGTGTGGGGTAATACAAATAAATAGTTACGTAAAAATGGCCAAGAGACTAAGTGACCTGAAAGTGACGGAACTAAAAGCAGAATTGGAAAATCACTAGTTTGGAAACGTCCGGAAAGAAGAGTGAATTAGTAGAAAGGCTCAAAATGGCACTGGATTCAGATACATTTTTATTCAAAGACGAGGTTTCCACATTAATCTCATCAAAGTCTGCTAATATGGACGAGAAGATTTCAACTATGAAGAACGATATTTCCGCTAATATGGACCCATTACCAGAGGGAGACTTCATTCTTGACACTGATGCAAGCAACGTAGGAATTGGAGAAATGCTGTCACAGATCCAAGGGGAGCAGAAAAAAGTGCTGGGATATTTCAGAAAGTCCTCCCTAAACCAGAACAAAGCTACTGCGTCACTAGAAGAGAACTTTTACCGAAATGCCGACTCCCTGTCCAGGCGGCCGTGCCCAACAGACTGTTCCTACTGCAACAAGGCGGAATCTAAGGAAGCTGCAGGTTCAAGATCTACAGTAATCAATGAAGAATGGTCACCCACTAGGATCAGAGAAGATCAAGAAAATGATCATCACCTAAAGAAGATTCGGCAATCGAAGGAAGAAAATAAATTGGCGACCTACCTGGCAAGAAGTGTCAAGATTTTCCCCGACATTCAATGCATATTGGGCTCAGTGGGATTTCATTGTGCTGGAAGAAAGCCTGTTGAAAAGAATCCTTGAAAATGATGATGGTTCCAAGAAGAGAAGACAGCTAGTTATCCCGATTATGAGTGGCTGATGTACTGAGGAAATTACACGACAGTCCATCAGGAGGTCATCTGGGAGTGAAGAAAACCCTTCAGCGAGTTCGTGAAAGGTTTTATTGGATGAACGTCTCCGACTATGTGAAGGACTGGTGTAAGAAATGTACAACTTGTGCTACGAGTAATCGACACGGGTATGAAGTTAGTAGTTGATTTCCATCGACACAGAGAATGGTGGTAAATACATTCTGGTTGTAATGGATTATTTTACAAAGTGGGTGGAAATTTACGTGATCTCGAATTAAGAGGCCAGAACTGTCGCGAGTGTATTGGTGAAAGAATTTATCAGCCGATATGGAGTCCCCTTGGAAGCCCACAATGATCAGGGAAGAAATTTCGAGAGCCAGTTATTTCAGGAAATTTGAAACAAGCTTCGAATGAAGACGACCAGAACAACAGCGTTGCATCTACGGTCATGTGGAATGGTCGGGAGAATGTATAGGACCATTGGAAAATACCTGTCCAAAATAGTTTTCAGCCACCAGAGAGATTGGGACCAATATCTAAAAATTACAATACGTATATTGCCCCTTATAATATTGTATCGTGAATTAGACAATCAACTGAAACGAAATGCTGCCTTATCTTAAAGACAAACTTAATATGTAAAATCTAATGTTTGTTATTACAAATGTACTATGTTGTAAATGTCTCCCTTGCTAATAACTCTTAAAAAACCTAATAGTATGCATCCTCTGTTTTATAATATTTATTGAATTAAGTACGATGTAGTTACTTCAATTTAACGTAATTATTCACCTTGGGTAGAATGAGAATAAGTAATAAATTTTCAATTTAATGGTAAAAGCAAACAGCATTTGCTGCATTTATTTTTATGAAAGATCGTTTGAGTCCTCGCATTACCTTAAGTACTACTACCGCGTTTCCATTTCGTCGACTTCCTATAAAAGGAAATTGAAGGAGTATATGCAAATTTGACACGGAGAGACTGAAAATTCGAGTTTGTCGTTAAATAAACTTTTTGATCAATGCAAAGGCGTACAAGAATGAATACCATGTCAAATCCTGTCGTACATTTATTATAATTTTTTAAATCATATTTTATAGAAAATGTTGAGTAACTAGAACATTTTCTAGTATTTAGAAGTTGTAATAATTGTAAGATGTAAAATAATTGATATTGTATTTCTAATTTGATAAATTAACTTCTATATAAAAAGTGTCATTTCATTGTGATATTCACGTAATAACTGGCGATATGAACATATTTACTATCTGAATACTGAATATAAAAATAATTTGGAACACTTCGAATTTATCTCTTATATTAATTCGACCAGATAGCTCCACGTGCCTCGACCATTTCTTTGTAAAAGCATGATCGTATAAAGTCATTCATATTTCAGGATAAAATTAGTGACCACCGATCTATTGCTCTAACAGTAGATGTGGGTGAGAGAGCTGTTAATACAGAATTCAAAAATACAAAAGTATATATAAATTACAACAGGCTATGGGTGGCACTACAAAGTGAAACATGGGCAAACATTTATGAACAAAACGACGTCAACTCCAAATGTGAAATATTCATAAACAGACTGAAATACCATGTAAAAAAACAAACATCTGAAATCAAAATAAAAAATAAAGATAAAACTAGAAAAAAATGGATCACGTCAGGGCTATCTGCTTCAATAAAAGAAGAGAACAAGCTCTATAAACTACTAATTGAAAATCCCAATAACCTACAAATAAAATAAATATACAATAATTACAACCGAAACTTAAATAAAAAAGAAGCAAAAAAACAATATTTTCAAAACGAAATTGGGAAGAATAAAAGTAAAACAAAAGGGCTCTGGGAAAGTGTCAATGAGATTTGCAACAAAACTAGCCCAAAAACAAAAATAACCAGAAGAGAAAATTGTACCACTGAAAACAAACAGGTTATTAGTGATGAATTCAATAAACACTATAGTGAAATAGGGCAAAACTAGCAAATAAAATCGAAAAACCAAATTCCTTCCGAGACATTACAACTGAAATAAACAAAAATATGTTCTTATACCCCTCAAACAATGGAGAAGTATCACTAATAATCAAACAACTTAAACTCAAAAAAAGTCCTGGGCATGACGGTTTTACTGCAGAAACGCTGAAACAAATAGCTGACTTCATAACAGTCCCTCTCACTCACATTATAAATAGCTGTATTGAAAATGGAATATTTCCGAACATTTAAAAAAATGGTGTTATCAAACCACTTTTTAAGAGTGGGGATAAACTGCAAATTTCAAATTACAGGCCCATCTCTTTGATATCAAACATAGCAAATTTTTTTGAAAAAATAATAAAAAAGAGAATGGTACATTTCATGAAAAAACATGATAATCTTTTCGATAATCAGTGTGGGTTCAAAGAAGGAAGGGCAACCGAAGATGCAATACTAAAACTGACAACGTACATTTACAAATTACTCGACATTTTTAAACCGTCGCTATGTATCTTTGTTGATCTTTCCAAAGCCTTTGATACTGTTTGTCACAAAAGGCTTCTAGAGAAACTGGAAAAAATTGGAAAATTGGTATGCGGGGTAAGCCGTACGATCTTTTGAAATCATACCTGTCGAACCGAAAACAAGTAGTAGATATTGATGGTGTGGTGAACACTCCGAGGACAATCACTTACGGGGTTCCTCAAGGCACGGTCTTAGATCCTCTACTATTCACTATCTATATAGACAGCCTGTTGAAAATGACAACTGTAGGTAATATTATAAGTTATCCTGATGACACGGCAGTAATTTACAGTGACAACACAAGACAACAACTGAAAGCAAGGACGGAAAAAGACTTCAACAATATCTTTAAATGGTTCCAATACAATAAATTAACTATGAACGCGGAAAAGGCCAAATACTTACCTTTCACCTCCTATAGCAATAACTTGCCGAATATGGGTCCATTAAATATAAATCAAAATATATCTATTCCAGAAGCCAGCTCCATAAAATACCTTGGTATACAAATTGACAGACATATGAAATGGAGTGTTTTTAAATAAAACTCACGGTCTCTAGTAAATTCCACAATATAATAAAAGTTATTGAAAATTATAAAAAATTGACAATTGTTTCGATAAATCAATATCATCGTCAGAATGACAGAAGTTACATTTCATTTTATGCCTACCTGATGTTTAGTAGTTATATTTGGCTAGACCAAGAAGTAACCTAACTTGTGATTGGCTTAATATATGTTTATAGAAAAAAGAAGAAGATGTGATATTACAAATATTGAAGCTTAGATATTATTAGCCCTATGGTGATATCCCGGATATCATTTTTCCAATTAAGATCAGTATAACTGTGCAATGATATAGAAAACCAGGAAAACTATATCTGCTGATCTTTACAATTATCACTTAAGAAGACAGTTTATTAGTGGAGAACTCCCCAGATTTAACTGTTCATTGACAACTTCATATTGTGGGTTTCTTAAATGTCTTCTAATTTCCAGTTCTTCAAGGAAATCCAGTTCTTGTTTCTTTTCACAAATATGTAGTACTTCTAGTTTTGTGTTAGGTGTCAATGAATGATTGGTGTCAAGTAGATGTTTTGCGTAGTGGGATTTATCTGGTTGTTTTAATCTGTATGCTCGTAAGTGCTCACTGTATCGTATTTCAAAATTCCTAAGGGTCTGACCCAAATAGACAGCATTACATTCTGGACATTTGAGTTTATATATACCTGACTTCTTTAATAGTGGTATTTTTGTTTTTACATTTAACAATTTTGTACTAACGTTACTTGCCTGTTGATTGCCGGGAATGAGTATTCAGACTAGGCAAGTTTTGCGAAACCGGCTAGGATTCGGCAGAGCACGTGCTGTTTTGAAGAATACCTACGTGCAAGCGACATGCATTGACAAGTCGGTACCCGTATAGTGAGAACGCCAAGTCGAAAATCACATTCAATTACATATCATACAAATATTGCCGAGCCTGTGCATTTCCCGTGCCTTGCACATTCATTGCACTATAGTGAGAATCGAGTTTTAGCGTTGATATTATTGTACGTTAGTCAAATTGTTAAAACAAAAATATCTTCTTGTAATGATTGAACTTGCATGAACTGAGCCTTGTTACTGTTTAAAAAATGAGATGAACTAAGGTTACGCTAATTATACAATTCTCAAACATTGATTAATATAAACAGTTTGTACAAGCATACATGTCGATACGATACTAATATAAACAGTTTGTATAAACACACATGTTGTTATGATACTTTTCGTAGGTCAGTGTCTAATATTTAACTGATGACACCAGAACATTGTACTATCAGTGTACGTGACCGAAAGTTATGCGAGTACAAGCAATATACAGGTTCTAATATTTGTTAGAATAATTTATGCTTCACAATGTAAGTCAGTTAATGTCGTTATAATAAATCAAAGATATGTATTTTACTCAATGGTTTGATTCATCCCATAGTTCACAATTTGGGTAAGTTATTTCACGGCGATACATTCTATTGTTAAAATCGCGGTTTATCGAATAATTTGATTTTTAAAAACAAAATTTGTGAATCGAGTTATTTAATTCTATCATAATTTTTATTTTGTTTCTCTTTATTAATAAAAATGATCGTTGACTCACAATATCTCTTAATCTCGATCCCACTGCTACTTCAGTTACGCTGTCGTGGGAAATCCGTGACTAACACATTCTTCTTATCTTAATGGTTCTGAAAAGGTTTTATCTTACTCTACTTACAACCATTACTCAAAAAACATGGGCCAAAACAAATATTCACACACAAAGGTTTTTTGTTAAATTGGATTTATCCCGTTTTAGTCGGTCGATTTTTATACAATGTGTTCAAAAAGTAACTGGTTAAATTTTTTTATAAAAGATATTTTTTGCTTGCTATAGCCAAAAATTAAGACGATCTGCAGCACCTACAGTATAAGAGCTAAACTGACTTTTCAGCGTTCCCCCTAAGTGTTACATTATAATTGACTAAAACAGATTTTCACAATATTCGTCAATTAACAGTATAAGAGCCGATTTCCTTACTATTGTTACGAACTCGCACACCGAAGCAGATACTAAGTACGGTCCTGTAACCTTATGTTAACGGAGTTAACAAAATGGCGAGCGCGCCGAATTCTGAGAAGGTCTATTGGGATTTATTGTGACCGTCTTTTTTTAAACATGTTCTCGAAAGGCATTTTAAGAAATATCGCGAAAGGCATTTGTCCCATCCGGAATGTTCTAGTAAATAAAGCTTTGATATAAATACAGGACCGATCAGCGGATGAGTTTAGTTTATGAGTTGATAAAGTGATCTTGACAAATAAACAGTAATTAAGTGAATATAAAAGTGTTATAAATTAATAAGTTAGTGTGCATATAAATTAAATTTAAGTGACTAGTTAAGTACATTTAAATTAGTGTTAGTGAGTTAGTGTTTAAATAAATTAGTAAGTAGCAATACCGAGTGTTTAAAATTTATCCCACCCGTTTATTGTTTAAATAAATAACAAAAAACATTACATTATTTTCGGTAGGTATAAAATCTTGAGTTGGACATTTTTATTGTAATACTGATTTTTATTCGTGTTGTATTGTGAATATATGGTTGATGTGAATTTGTTTTTGTATTAAAATAAATCCATTTTTTCCGAAATTTCTGTCATTGATTCACCTTATTCCAATTGAGGTAATAAAAAATAGTGTAAATTGAGGCCGAATTCACCACCTGAGCGGAGTCCCAAGGCCGGGTAAAGTTCATATAGTGACAAGTATACAAAACAGTATATCTACCAACTTTCTTATATAGAAGCGAAACATATGTTCTTACAGAAAAACTAAAACACAGGCTACAAGTTATCGAAATGAAGTACTTAAGAAGAGTAGCGAATGGGACAATAATGGATAAAATAAGAAATGATGCAATACGAGAAAGGCTAGAGGTTGAGAGTGAAACATATAGCAAACTCACAACTAAATAATTTCGCAGTCGAGTATCAAACAATTTTTTTTCGAAAACTGCAGCTTCAGTTACTGAAAATCAAGAGAAAATGTTCTGATTTTTACCCGATACGATTTTAATCAACATCTTGCTGTTAAATCTCGTCTGTTATGACCAACTAGTTACGATAGCAGCCAACAAACATTCCGTTGAATGTACTGAAGCTTTTCAAGAGGACAAAATGCTTGTAGTAGCACCAAGCTCTTCAACAAAATTGGAGGTTTAAGAACCTACAGTTTCATTAAAGCAGCTATCGTCGTCAAGCGGCTTGAATTTTACAAACTGTACCATATCAAATTTACATTTAAATAGTATTAATAATAAATAGATTCCCTCAAACTGTGATGTTTTGTTTAATTAAAAAATTGCTGGACGTATGTCTTCCTTGTTCTAAACTGTAAAAGTTTTTTTTTGGTGGGTTCCAGGAAAGTGCGATTTTGTGTTCTAAAATCAGAACAAAAATGTCAAATCCTTTTGACAGTTTCCGAAAAAACATATTTTTTTGAATTATTTTTGTAGATAATAATCAATAAAATTCGCCAAGCTGCGATCCTAATTTTATTGTCAGTAGTGTATTGGAAAATAGCACGAATGCATGGCAAACAAAATTAAAACATTTATTTATAAAATGAATAAACCCCGCAGTGCTAGATGGCGTGATAAATCTATATCAAATATCTATCAAAGGTAATTGCGGCGAAACCAATAATTCAAAGCATTCGCCAATTTGACTGGGAGATCGCAATTTACGTACAATTTGCCATATTTTATTCAGCTAACGGGTATAGAACTGTTTTAAGGAAACGTGAAATGAAGTTTCTATTAACTACATCTTTATCGATCAAGAAAACTCGCTAAACTTAATATACACTACCATCCAAAAAACCTGGCGCAAAAAATCTAGAAAGGAGCTTCATCAGTGTTGTTTATACTGTGTGTCCAATTAAGTCGGCAACATATGGGAAACTTTTTTATTTATAGTTTTATGAAAAAAAGTTATTCTTTATTTATATTTTATTCTATAAAAAGTTGTGCTATTTTTTTAATGCTTTGAATGTAAATCTTGATTTTTTGTTTGTTATTTTTTCTTTATATTAATATAGTATTAGCCTTAGACCAAAGATGTAACTAAAAATATTTAATTATTCATGCACTGTCAACAGAACCCTTGCTATGAATGTATATTCTATAGGCAATAAAGTTTATTCTTATTATACTGTGTGTCCAATTAAGTCGGCATCATATGGGAAACTTTTTTATTTTTAGTTTTATGAAAAAAAGTTATTCTTTATAAAAAGTTGTGCTTAGTATAAAACTTAAAATACTACTATCAGATATCAATTTTTTAAGCCGTATACCAGGTTTGTTAAAAAACATGAATAGTAAAGTGAAAAGAGCGACCATTGTTATTAACAAAAGATGATCCTAATGGAAAACTATCCAACTGCCATGAAAACGATCTTTAATAATTTTCGGTATAAATAAATTATGCAAATTTTGTAAATTACACATCAACTATTTTATTCAACAACATAACATTCCCCGGTTTATTATTAAGTTCTGTAACAATGTTCTATTGCATATTAGAGCGTAGTAAATATCTAGCACTAAAGGAGGCCAATGGGTGTTATAATGCAAAAATGAAGATAACAAAACAGTCATTTCCCGACATTGTTTGGTTCAAAAATATCACACATGCTTCAAATAACATTAGTTTATCAAAATTTAACCTAGAGATATTTTCTGACACCTCCAGGACAGTGTGTGGAGTTTTCTGTAAGGACAAAAGCACCTTTGGTTACTGGTCTGAAAAAGAGACCATCACATAAATTATCTAGAACTTCTTGCATTGTTTTTCGGTTTGAAATGTTTTGTATCCAAGTTATCAGACTGTACTCTATTGTGTCGAGTAGACAATACTACAGCTGTAGCATGTATCAATAGAATGGGGAGTGTTAGGTTTCATAAATTAAATCACATAACGAGGAAAATTTGGAATTTTTGTGAAGAACGAAATATTTACATATTTGCTAGTTATATCAATACAAAACTTAATGTAGAAGCAGATAGGACATCCCGTCAGGTGCATAAAGAAACAGAATGGAGCTTATCGGAAGAGGCTTTCCAAAAGATAAAAAGTTATTTCGGAAGACCAGACATAGATTTGTTTGCTAGTAGAATAAATAAAAAATGTCCTCTGTTTATATCATGGATGAGAGATCCAGAGGCGTATAAAGTTGATGCTTTTACTTTAGATTGGAATAAGTTGAAGTTTTATGCCTTTCCACCATTTAGCATGGTCTTGAAAATGCTTCAAAAAATTATAGAGGACAAAGCTGAGGGGATTGTAGTCGTTCCTCTCTGGGTCTCTCAACCGTGGTACCCTATTTTTAAGTCTTTATTAGTCGGTGATCCTCTAATTTTTAAACCTAATAGGTTTTTACTTTCTTTTAGCAAGTCGCCGCATCCCCTTTGGAAAAACCTTATCCTGGTGGCAGGGAAGCTATCAGGAAGGCGTTGTTATTAGGGAAAGTACCCATGGATTCGCTTGACATATGCTTACAATCAATTACGCCCGCCACACTTAAACAATATAATACTGCTCTGAGATTATGGTGGGAATTTTGCTTAGAAAAGAATATTAACCCATTTGAAGTGATAGTTCCAAATGTTTTAGAGTTTCTGACCTTATATTTCAAGAAAGGGGCTTCATATGGTACTTTAAATAGTTATAGATCCGCGATTGCGCAAATAGCCGGACATAGCTTGGGACAGGACTTCCGAATTAAAAGATTTTTTAAAGCAGTTTTTGGGAAAAGAGAACCCTTGCCCAGATATGAAAATTCATGGGACCCAGGTATAGTCCTTGATTATTTAAAATCGTTCAAGAATGAAGAAATCAATTTGGAGATTCTTACTCAAAAATTAGTAGCCTTAATGGCACTGGCAACGGGACAACGGATACAAACTCTACATTTAATTAGTATCGATAACTTAATTATTCAACGTAATAAAATAGAAATAAAAATACCAGGCAGAATAAAAACATTAATAGAAGTCAACCATTTATTGTATTACCTTTCTTTGATGCAGATCCTAACATTTGCGTTGCTAGGACTCTATTGAAATACTTAGATAAGACAAAAGAGTTACGGGGTACCTGTAAATTTCTATTTCTGACATATAAGAAACCCTTTCATAGAGCAACCTCACAAACCATAGGGAGGTGGATAAAGCAGGATTTAGGCAAAAGCGGTCTGGATGTAACTCAATTTAAGGCGCATAGCACACGTCACGCTTCCACATCAGCGGCAGCTAGGGGAGGAGTTACTTTTGATTCCATAAGGTTGGCGGCGGGTTGGACCAACAACTCAAATACATTTGCCACCTTTTATAATAGGCCCTTGATTTGTAATGAGAAGTTTGCTAATACTATTTTGAGTTTGTGAAATGTTTAGTTTATCTTTCTCTATACATTTATTTTTAGTTTCTTTTGCTGTTCAGTTTACGTTACATAATCTTAGTTAACTATTTGCATATTACTGTATACATTTTTATTATACTTGTAAAATATAAACCACTTAAAGTTTGCCTGCATTGTTAGTTTCTTCTGATTATTTTGAGGTTGCTCACGATAAATGATTAGTTGTTGCAACTTCTTTAAACATCTACATATTATTTATTTATGAGACGAGGCCGAATATAATCATAAGATCAAACGAACTTACCAAGTGATGTTCGATCTTGATTATATGAAGGCCTTGTCGAAATAAATAAAGTCCCACCCAACCCAGTTTATAAAAACAGCATCCCTTTTGGGTTGCAACAACAGCTTTAAAATAGACTGATTCATACGACCGTAGTTTGGGCAAAGATGGGAGAGGGTAGATATTTTCTTTCAAGATTGTGGATGTATTGGCCAGAGGCGGAGGTACTACATATTATTTATTTATTTCGACGAGGCCTTCATATAATCAAGATCGAACATCACTTGGTAAGTTCGTTTGATCTTATGATTTTTTAACAAACCTCGTATACGGCTTAAAAAAATTGATATCTGATGGTTGCATTTTAAGTTTTAGACCATGCACAACTTTTTATAAAGAATAACTTTTATTCATAAACCTAAAAATAAAAAGTTTCCCATATGATGGCGACTTAATTGGACACACTGTATATGAAATTGACGCTTAATTGTATGCCAAATTAGGGCAGCTCTGAATAATACGCTAAAAATTACTCTTGAAAGACGCATAGGGAATAAGGGACTATAAGAGTGTGTTACTGCCAACCAAAATTCTTAATTTGTGAAACAACCAAAAAGGTTAAGAAAAACCGATAGCTTCAGGTTCGCTGGAAGCATCAATGATGTATTTTGTACGGCAATCAGGTAAAAGACGATATTGATCAAGAAAATCTGATCCTATAATCGGTAAATCAACATCAGGAACGATAAATCTTCACAAAAAATTATTTAGAAGACCTGAGTTAAAATTTAAGGTTATAAAACCAAGTTTTGTTTCTGCTTAATATTGTCATCTCTTATCGCTGGGATACACAGTATTTTGCTTATGATGAACTTTTGAATAAAGGTAAATGAGGTTAGTTTGGGCTTGACATGAGAGTTTCTGGTCATCCCGTATTTCATCTTTGAAACTATGTGACAGTTTACGCAAGCTTGGTTTGTATACTGTGATATAATCAATTTTTGTAAGAGACAAAAATAAAATGATCTCATAGTATATTGGTGACAAGTTAAAAGCGCTAAAAGAGACTATATCGAATCAGATAATACCAATAAATCTGTATCTGTCATCTGATATTCAAAAGAACTTATTTTCTCAAAGCATTCCTCACTTTTTATAATTTCGTTAAGGTTTTTTTGCAGAATTTAACAGTTTAGAAACATAAACGCTATTATTTGTAACATTTCTCTAGAATTCAAATAACTGACGAATTACAATGGTAAAAAAAGAATCAATAACGACGCGACATCTTGCCAATCATAAGCGCAGTACCGTATACTACGAAAAAGTAAGTGTTAATGATGATAGTGCGGTATTGGCCGGGGACACGATGATCTTCGAGAAATATGGTAATTACAATAAATACTTTTTTGCCTCGGGTCGTTATTTCTTCAGTTGATTGTTGAAGAAACAGTGCGAATTGTAAATGGCATAATTTTATAATTTATCGGAAAATGTGGTTATTATTATCGAACGGTTTTGTTTATATACGGGGATATTGCGACACAGGGCCGCCTCCAAAAATTTTGACAATTAAGTGAATGAATAATTAAAAGGCGTCTTATCGAATTCTTTAAAAGATCGATGCAATATGTGTTTGTATTTTTATATAGGGGAAGTGTCCTTAAAATGGGACAGTAATCTAAAACGGGATACCATTTTTTTTTGTGAAACGAGTGTTGCCATCTAGCGAAATATTGCCCAAGCGCAAGCTGTACTGATTTTAAACTTGCTAACGAACTTTCAGTTTCATAGTGAATGTGATTGTTGACACACGTAAGTTTTTATGTTTTTTAATATTTTAATGTAATATTATTAACTCATAATAGTAAGGATTGCTTCTTTATTTGTGAAGAGAATGTGTTGATAATTTTTAAAGAATCAGATAAGATGTTAAACGTTGATATAGTCATGAAAGTTCATCAATATATTTTAAGGTTAAGTTTGTAAAATTCACGGAAGTCAAATGTTGAGGTATAGATAAAACGGGATATGTGGCATTTGTTTAAAATGAGATATCCTATTTTACCTAAACTATTTTGATAACATTTTTTACCTGCTTTTTCTTTGTTGCAGTATCAATAGATACACAATATGGCTCAAGAAAAACCAACCGACAGGGGGTGGTCTGAGGAGAACATGAAAAAAGCAATAGACATGGTATTAAATCGAGAATGTGGTTATCTGAAAGCGGCAAAACTTTGCCACGTATCAAAGAGTACTTTAGAACGTCGTGTTAAAGGAAAAAACAAAATAAGAAAAGATTCTCTCAAAGGTTTAGGTAGCAGACTTGTTACGTTTAACGAGGCGCAAGAAATGGACCTTGTTCGGTTTATTACCAACATGGAGACATTGATGTTTGGTTTGACGACTGATTCCGTGCGACGTTTAGCTTATCAGTTTGCTGAACAGAATAACATATCGCACCACTTCAGTACCGTTAAGAAGAAAGCTGGTTGGCACTGGTTGCAAAATTTCCTTAAAAGAAATAGTCTTCGAATTCCAGAAGCAACCTCAGCTGCACGTGCCAGAAGTTTCAACCGAATAAACGTTTCCAAATTTTTTGACCTACTTGAACCACTTCAACAAAAACATAATTATTCTCCATCAACAATCTACAATGTTGATGAGACAGGGATCACCACTGTACAGGGACGTCCCTCGAGGGTGATTGCATTGAAAGGACGTAAGCAAGTAGGGTCACTTACTTCTGCTGAACGTGGCACTTTGTGTACCGCAGTTATTTGTATGAATGCTGCTATATCCATCCTATGATTATATTTCCACGTGTTCGCATGAAAGCAGAGTTTCTAAATGGTGCGCCTCTTGAAACAATTTGTGCCTGCCAGCCCACAGGTTATATGCAACTCGATTTATTTGAGCAATGGTTTGACCATTTTTTGAAATTCTCTGGTGCATCCCAAAACGCCCCTACATTGTTGATTTTAGATGGACATAAAATACACACACAAAATTTGAACGTTTTAGAAAAAGTCAGAAAGTATTCTGTCACTATTTTATGTTTACCTCCGCATTGTAGCCACAAAATGCAACCCCTTGATGTTTCATTCATGGCTCCCCTTTCAACTTTCTACAATCAAGAAGTTGAATGTTTTCTACGTAATCATCCTGGAAGAGTAGTCACTATATATCAAATTGCAGAATTATTTGGTAAGGCTTATTTGCGAGCCAGCACTCCTACAAACGCAATAAATGGTTTTAGGAAAACAGGTATATACCCAGTTGATCGTAATGTATTCACCGAAGATATGTTTTCTGCTGCACAACCGAAGAGGTTCCCGTTCACAATAACATTAGAGAAGTTGCGGAAACTGGTTCACATCTCGATGAAAATGATAACGTAGATGAGGTTAAACAAGAAGTGCTACCTGGAACACCAGCAAGACCGTCGGGAATATCAAAAGAGAAGACCCCCTACACTCCTCAACCTTCAACGTCGAAAGGCCAGAAAGAAGTTTTGAGCGAGACACTGTACTTCTCACCGGAAACAATTCTACCTTATCCCAAAGTGACTAAGAAAACACAACAGACCTCCAAAGAGAAAAAAACTGGTAAAACTGTTGTTTTAACCGGCACTCCTTACAAAACAGAATTAAGAAATTCATTGGAACAAAAGCGATCGAAAGAAATCAATAAACGTCCTAATAAAAAGAGAAAAATTGGAAAAACAAAAAGAAAGCTGTTGCCAAGATTGAAAAGAACGTGGATTTTAGCACATCTGAAGACGACAGTGACCCTGAATGCTTTTATTGTGGAAACAACTTTAGTGAGAGTAAAAAAGGAGAAGGCTGGATCCAATGTGTGGGTTGTAACCGATGGGTGCATGATGCTTGTTCCGGAGCAGAGGAAGACGAGGAAAACTTTCTCTGCGATTACTGCATTTCTTCCTAATTTCTATTTTTGTTTGTTTATTTTAATAGTGGAACACTTCTTTTGTTTATTTTAATACTTTTATTTACGACTAATATATAATATAAGTATTATACTTGTGGTTTTTGAAGTATAATGCCATATATTAATCCCTTAGGGAATAATGGCGAGGGATTAATAGTCTTTATTCCCTCTTGTACTCCTATCACAAAATTTCTCGAATTAAATAATACCATGGAAACAATATAACCAAACTCAAAAGTGTCAGTGTCAAACGCGTAGTGTTTGTGTATTTGTATTAAAATGAATGAAAATGAAGAATCTTTCACTTGTACACCACCAGAAATTGTACAATTAACTGCAGCAACAACATCTACCTTAATACCAGAAACATCGAAATCCATTTATAATAAAACGTACGCATCGTTCAACGAATGGCGTCTTCGAAACAAGGCAAACTCTTATTCCGAAAATGTTCTGCTGGCCTATTTCGCTGAATTGGGTGCAAAATACAAGCCATCTTCATTGTGGTCATTCTATTCAATGATTAAATCTGTATTGAAGATAAACCATGACGTTGATCTGGAAAAATATAAGAAACTACGAGCGTTTTTAAAAAGAAAATCTGAAGGATTTCAAGCAAAGAAATCTTCCACTCTGACCCCGGAAGAAATTAGGAAATTTATTGACAGAGCTCCTGATGAAATTTTTCTTTTGCCTAAGGTAAATGTTCATATTTAATGTGATCTATTCAAAAACTCATGTTCTTTTTTGATTCAGGTTATATTAGTTATTGGAATTATGGGCGCATGCCGCTCAAACGAGCTTTATGAAATGAAGATAGAAGACGTGAAGGATTTTCAAACAGAGTTATTGATAACAATACCCAAGACTAAAACTAAAATTGTACGAAAATTCACCATAAACAGTACGTTTTACAATATTGTAAAGAAGTACATCGATCTCCGTCCGTCACATGTAGAAACCAATTCATTCTTTCTAAATTATCAAAAATCGAAATGTACAATACAACGTATAGGAAAAAACAAATTTGCAGATATTGGTAGACAAATTGCCAAATATTTAAACTTGCCAAATCCTCAAAGTTATACCGGCCATTGTTATCGCAGATCATCTGCCACTCTGTGCATTGATGGAGGAGGCGATATAACTGGATTGAAGCGTCATGGGGGCTGAAAATCTACCCAAGTAGCTGAAGGATACATTGATCAGTCTATGAGAAAGAAAACAACTACAGCAGATACTATTGCCAAACAGATAAATAGTAATGAAGCAACTTCTTCTTTTACAGCAACCGAAATTCCAAATATTCGTGTTGAAAACTCTTCTAAAGTTAATCATAATTCACGACCAATTCAGTTCATTAATTGTATTATCACTAATTTAAATGTTATTGACAAATAAAGTTGTTCATTAAAAATCTAAAATAAATAAATTTGTCGTAAATAAAGTAGAGTATACTACTCGCAATAATGACTATGATTCTCTCGGAATGTTACTCCCTCGCCGCTAACGCGGCTCGGTTCGTAAAAATTCCTCGAGAATAATAGCTATCATTATTGACTCGTGGTATAATCTACTATTATGTCCAATAAAACATTTTTAAGTAAAACCTTGTTATCATTTTGGAATAAGTTTGACAAGTAAATTAACATATGAATTACTATCCCATTTTAAAAATATAGGTTATCCCATTTTAAACATAATACTCCCTAAAACGGGACAGTTGCACTTTTTTTAAAAAAAGTATTATTTTTTTGATATTTATATGTTGTTGTAAAAATTGTTTGGACATATAATGAAAAACACTTTAGAGAACATTTTTGTAAATTTTTGGCGAGATTTTCTTGATTTCTCGATTATTTATGGCTACTCAAACCTTAAGTATCCCATTTTAGGGACACTTCCCCTATTTAAAAGCATATATTTGAAAAAAGCGCCCTTTCGATGTCACTTTAATAAATGCACCTTTTCGATTTTGACAATGAAAAATTCTAGTGTCAAAAAATGTGTCTTGATTTGCCACACAGGCATGGTGTAGTGATTATTGAACTCTATAAACTTTATTGAGCCTACAACCTTGTTATTATTCAAAATACGAATTGATCTAACGTTATCGTGCAAATACAATATCACCGATGATTAATTTGTAAACTAGAGTGTTTACGCTGTACATGTTATAATGAATATAGTGGAATTATCGATTAATTACAGCGGTAACTGTACTGTAGAAACCGAAAGAGGACTGCGATAACTGCATTGTTTACGTCTCCACGGTAATCCCATTGTTAAACAAACTGTATTAGTATCAAATTACTAATTTTTTTGCAAAATTTCCTTTACTTTACTTTTGATGTGACAGAAAAAATAACACATTAGCAAACCATAGGCGTTGCATTTCATAGGTAAGAGTTGTTGCACTTAAAATTAATTAAGACTTTTTTTGCAAAGCCTGAGTAAATATCGAAAAAAATCGTTGAAGATCATTATATTTGAATACTCCATTTAAATGATGTGCTACACATGATATATTCCCTATTTTTGGGAAGTGGTTGACAAATGACAGATGTCTGTATCATAAAAATGTGTCCCCCTTAGAACAAAAATTGACATGTTTCAGCATTTCCTTAAAATCTAATGAGTACTGTCAATTATCGGTGCGAACTGTTTTCTGTGGCCCACTCACAAAAACGCCTTTCTGAGAAAACCGTGCGCTCTCGCTAAAATTTTAACTTTCGATTAGACAGGGCCGGGCTTCAGTGACTACATCAGTGTGCGATTTGGTAACAAAAATTACATTTTTACAAAATTCATAAGTTTATTGATTGACTCTTCAGAAGTTAATTTATCGGTTGATTTCAGTCCCTACAGTTTTTTAGAAAAAGCTGATCCCGTTTTTATTTTTATTTTTTTAAATAGTACCTTATTGCAAGAGTGCATAAATTGACTAGACTGTTTCATTATTTTTTATAATTTCTAACGTTTATTGAACTAACATACAGTTTCCTTTTTTTCGCATGTATCTATTGTTCAATTAAGAGAACATGAAAATACTTACTAATGCGGTGGTTAATAGCTTACCTGAAACAAAAAGAAAATTGGTTTACATTGATTATCTATTTAATAGTTGAAGGGACGCAATATAAATTGGTTACAATTCTTGGCTGTAATTAAATAACAAGAATAAACATGAAACACTGGCATATTCCAGTTGATTCCTCAAAATACGTTACGTTAGGTAATTTAATTTACCACTAAATTCGCGTAAGTTGAAAAATAAAAAATATCTTCAGTTAAATTGCGTTTGTTTGACGTAAATTTCACCACAAATGTAACAAAGTCATTCATTAAGTTCATACAATTCCATGATTTTTTATTTTATTAAATATTACACATGGCCAACATTTTGAAGCATATAAAAGAATTTCAAAACCTTGATATTAAAATTATCTTCGGATGGATTAAAGCTCACTGTGGTTTAATTAACAATGAAATTGTAGATCAAATTGCAAAGGCAGATGTAGTGGACGGCAATGTAACTGAATACAAAGGTACAACAGAAGATATTTGCACCTTTTCGAAAATAATCAGTAAAAGAGCTTGGGTTCAGGAATATAATGATTGAATAGATGAGGCTTTTACTTGATGAAGATCCATACTGAACGATGAAATAAAACAATATAGTTTGTTTAAATCTTCATTTATTTGAACTAATGTTCAATTTAAACTTGTTGACGCGTTTCACTAACACAGTAGCTTTGTCAAAACGAATGAAGGTAAAATATAAAAATGTCTTAATATATACAATGCTAAATCTATTTACTAAGGTTAACAATGGTATTGAAAGAAATTACCTGGAAATTCATTCACTACAAACATTCCTAAGCTATTTTCTAGGTAAAGAGGTTCAATAAAAAAGACTGATTGATATCTATTTAGTCGTTAAGGAGATTATCTGAATATTTATTTTTGTTAATCTCTAGGGCCTCTAATAAATTTAAACTAAAAGATTTACCGACTACATGGAGAATTTCAAAATTTGGGTCGAAAATGTGTTGGTTTTCTAATAAATGTTTTGAATAGTTAGAATCTAATTTTTTGTTGTCATAGCTACGTTTGTGTTCCGAAATTCTAGTTTTAAAATTTCTAAAAGTTGTACCGATATAAATTTTATCACAATTGTCATTACCACATTTTAATTTATAAACTCCTGATTTGTTTAATTTTGAAGATTTAGATTTATCATTTTTAATGAATTTGGATAAATTGTGATCAGTTTTAAAGGAAATATTCATGTCTAAAGTTTCTAAAAATGATTTAATTTTTAAGGATGGTGTTCCAAAGTATGTTAAGCTTTTTAATTGTTTATTATTTTTATCTGAAGGGAATACTTGTTCTAAAGTCTGTTTTTTTATCTTTTTATTTATGATATTATCAATTAAATATGGATCGTAATTATTATTAACTGCTATTTGTTTTATGATATTTAATTATTTGGTATAATTATTAATATTTAATGGGACTGTTAAGAGTCTGTGTATCATACTATTGAAAGCATACTTACATAAACTCGATTCACAATAATATCAAATTTACCGTAGAACTTGAACAAAATAAGTCTATAAACTTTCTAGACCTTACAATTTCAAATATAAATAATAAACATATTTCATAAACCATCACATACAGATATTACAATTCATAATAGTTCGGTCCACCCATTCAGTCATAAACTAGCAGCTTTCAATAGTATGATACACAGACTCTTAACAGTCCCATTAAATATTAATAATTATACCAAAGAATTAAATATCATAAAACAAATAGCAGTTAATAATAATTACGATCCAAATTTAATTGACAATATCATAAATAGAAAGATAAAAAAACAGACTTTAGAACAAGTATTCCCTTCAGATAAAAATAATAAACAATTTAAAAGCTTAACATACTTTGGACCACCATCCTTAAAAATTAAATCATTTTTACTTTAGACATGAATATTTCCTTTAAAACTGATCACAATTTGTCCAAATTCATTAAAAATAATAAATCTAAATCTTCAAAATTAAACAAATCAGGAGTTTATAAATTAAAATGTGGTAATGACAATTGTGATAAAATTTATATCGGTAGAACTTTTAGAAATTTTAAAACTAGAATTTCGGAACACAAACGTAGCTATGACAACAAAAAATTAGATTTTAACTATTCAAATCATTTATTAGAAAACCAACACATTTTCGACCCAAATTTTGAAATTCTCCATGTAGTCGGTAAATCCCTTAGTTTAAATTTATTAGAGGCCCTAGAGATTAACAAAAATAAATATTCAGGTAATCTCCTTAACGACCAAATAGATATCAACCAGTCTCCTTTATTGAACCTCTTTTCCTAGAAGATAGCTTAGGAATGTTTGTAGTGAATGAATTTCCAGGTAATTTCTTTCAATACCATTGTTAACCTTAGTAAATAGATTTAGCACTGTATATATTAAGACATTTTTATATTTTACTTTCATTCGTTTTGACAAAGCTACTGTGTTAGTGAAACGCGTCAACAAGTTTAAATTGAACATTAGTTCAAATAAATGAAGATTTAAACAAACTATATTGTTTTATTTCATCGTTCAATATAATGATTTCACAAAAGGTTTTGCATACAAAAGCATACAGCCAATTACTCCACTCAAACCCTGGTTTAGCGGTTTCGAAAAATGTTATTTCTGCAATATGTAGGCTTAGATTTAATCATGTGTTAATCCCACAATATTTATTTAAATTATAGACAGTCCTTATTGTGAATGTGGTGAATTGGGTACGGCCGAGCACATGATTTTAAATTGTCACAGAATACATGATAAAGTTTTAATATTTAATGCATCTCTTTACCAAATAAATAAACTAATAAAGCCATATAATCTATCACAATTATTACAAACGCGTGATTTACATATTTATCTTAATCTATTTCATCACATTCGTAATATAGATCTCAAATTATAGTTGTAATAATTAATAATTAAGTTTGTATTTAGTCTATCCAAGTGTTAACCTAATTTGACCGCGATCCTCTTGTTTGTCTGAAATCGCTTATATCGATCCGTAAGCGTAATGTGTCCCTGTGTTATTCCCAAAAGAAAAAAAGGAAAAGAAAAAAATAATAAAAAAAGAAAGAAGGGAAAAAAATAAAAAAGGAGAGAAAAGAAAAAAAAAGGTAGGTACATTAGTTTTAGACATTATAATTTCCAACATAAATTTTGTAAATATACATAAATTTCAAATTATGTAAACATAATGTTCCCTTAAATAAAAAATTCCAATAATAAAGAAATATCTCTAAAACATATGTTGTTTGGCGAATGGGTAAGCTTAAGTTTCCCGCAGTCATCCATTTCGATCACACACACATAAATATTACACTTCAAAATAATCACGAAACAACTAATTCTGAAAAAAACACAGTAAGAAAAACAATAATTTATAACCTTCAAATTATAAATCATTTTGTCTTGGTCAGTTGACAGGTTCGCCAAATTCGAAAAATAAAAAATTTAAGCTATACCCAGTTTTTAAACTAGGAGAACTAATATTCGTTTTCTATATTATATACACACATAAATTGTACAACGCGAAAGAAAAGAGAACTAGGTCTTGGATAAAGAAATGAATACCTCTCTTCATCGAAAAGTGCAGTTAGTTCATAAAATATAAACGGGGACCTTTCACGTGCACCCTAGTTAAAGATAAAAGTCGAGTGCATCTCACCGTATAACGTAACGAGAACATTCATCATCTCTATTATTATATTAAGGTTCAATGGTACAGGATAATAATAATAATTAAAAAGATGAGATAACCCCGTCGAACGGATAAATACTATCTACTTCTGGAACAGTTAAAATATTTAACCCACTTTACACTACTTTCGGTGTCTGAAGATGATAATTTGATTGTTGAAACGAGCGTTAGTGTAGTGGTAGTGAAAAGTAGGTGTGTATTCAACCTTCGTTAAAAATAGTGGAAAATCTTATTTCAATGACAAAAAGAAAAAACCGACACTGTTTCTTTTGTAGAAAGCTAGAAATTAGCAAAATATAATATGTCTCCCTAAGTTGGAATCATATGGAAAACTCACTATACGATAAATAAGTAAGAATGGGCCTTACGAACGCAAGAATCGATGTGATAAGCGATTGGTCAAACCTTTAGATATGTCTGTAATAAAATTATTAAAAACCACCATATACAACATGTCCCCCTAAGTTGGAATCATATGGAAAACTTTTTTATTATTAATTTTAGGAAAAGAATCCGAATAAAGCGTTATATTTACCTATCCCCTCGAAGCGAATCTGTTGGGATTGAATTGCCGCGTTTAAAATTTGAAAATAAAAACTAATCTTAAATTTTTGTTTTGGATCCAGAACTCTTTGCCTCGATAAAGAAATGTTTGCTCTATATCATTTTTTTCTACTTCTGCTACAGCCTCATTCATAAAAATCTCGGAATATTCGTCTGACCTTTTTTCATTTATAATCTTCGTAGTTCTTGAAAAATTTCCGGACCTTAATTCAAGGACGTGGGGATTCGGTAAGAAAATTTTACACTCAAAATTTATTTTAAAAATCTGACATGTTTCACTTTGAAACGTACTTCGCCAAAATAAAGTTCTCTAGACAGGTAGACATAAGGGCTATTTTGTCGAAGCAAACCAGTTCAAACACGGTGAACATTTGACATGTTTTAAATGTCAAATGTTCACCAGGTTTGCAGAATTATATCGTTTTCATCCTGATTTACCTTGGGAAAAAGTCCTCTCCATTGTAGTCAAATGTATCAATTCGAATTTTATTTTTGAAAGTATCCGAGTACACAATCCCGCAAATTTAGCTGAATTAATGTTAATTTTAAGAAAGCATGAATCATTAAAGCGAAAAGCTTCAAAAGATCGAACATACGAGGATAATGTACCTCCTTTTAAGCAAAGACGTCGGGTAAATCTGGTAAATGTTATAATTGCGGAAAAACGGGTCACAAAAAAGAAGACTGCCGATATTTACAAGTTGGGAATAAAATAAAAGACAACATTTTTAAATCGGCAACACCTGAATGTACATTTTGCAAAAGGGTAGGACACAATGTAAGTGACTGTTGGAAAAAGAATGGGAAACCTAACGTTTTATGTGGTAATTTAAAACGGTGTACTATAATGCCACTCAAGTTGATGATGGAACGCAATCTTTTTCATATTTAGTTGATAGCGAAGCTGACTTGTCAATCATACACGAGCATGTAATTCGAAAAGTAAATGGCAATATGGTGCCTCATGAAATAATAACTTGAACCTTAAATGGTTGAGTATTTTCCAAACTTGAACCTTAAATGGTTGAGTATTTTCAAAACTTGAAACTTAAATGGTTGAGTAATTTCAAAGTTAGAATCTTAAATGGTTGAGTATTTTTAAAACTTGAACCTTAAATGGATGAGCATTTTGAAAATTTCAACCTTAAATGGATGAGCATTTTGAAAATTTGAACCTTAAATGATTGAGCATTTTCATAACTTGAACCTTAAATGGTGAACATTTTCAAAACTGAACCTTAAATGGTGAAGTATTTTCAAAAGTTGAACCTTAGATGGTCAAGTAATAAAATAAAAACAAAATGTAACAATTTGGATCTTCATTGGTTGAATATATCCTCTATTGAACTTCATGTGGTTGATAGTAACCTGATATTTTCTGTCGAGGAAATTATGGAATATTTGTTCAGTTGTTTACGTTTAGAATTAGTTTTTTTTATTATTGTCATACTTATTAAATGAATATTTTTAAATTTGGAAATTATCGATGATTGTGAATGTTTATCATGTTTGTTTGACTTTGCATTTTGTTTTACCGTGCGTAATAGACGTCTTACATTGATTACCGACTGTGTGTTTTTGACTACTTACAGGGGTGGTCGTAGGTATTAATAGTCTTGATTTGCATAATAAAATTCTGTCATACAAAAGTCTTAAACCCAGTTCCAGATTCTAGCGAAATTTCAGACTCGCCCTCAGATATGTTAAATTATATAACGAAGAAAAATCTACAGTCTTTGTTTCCAAATCTATTTATAGCCTTGAGGATATTCCCGACCCAACCAATTTCGGTGGCATCTGACGAAAGGAGTTTTTCAAAGCGAATGCTTATTAAAAATTATTTGAGAACGTCAATGTGCCAAGAAAGGTTGTCAGATTTGGCAATCATTTCAATTGAATATATTTGTGAAACCATTGACCACAACGAAATGATCAATGAGCTTGCATCTGTGAAAGCAAGACGTGTTGTGTGGTAATACCCACTTGTTATTTAATTATTTTTCATTTATATGTAAATTTTACATTTTTGCGTTGAAAGGATTTAGTTTCTGTGATTTTTTTCTATAACATTGCGAAATCCTTTTGTTAATTTATGAATTCTTTCTATTATGTGATATTAGTGATTTGAAAATGAAAGTTTTATTTTTGATTTTTTGTATTAAACAAATCATAAAAAAATGTTACGATGTAGGATATAATCTTGATCTTGAAATCATAACATTAAGTACGCACAAAAATCCTCACCACCCTAGGAACGGATCTGCTTATAAAAACCGGAATTTTTTATACAATAATTACAACACATAGTGTTAGAGATAGTATATATTGATATAGTGACTAATTATAAGTATTGAATTATATTTTTATAAGCATAGTTATTTTCTTACAAAGTGTTGTCTCAAAATTCGTGTTCACTTTACTTGTGTAAATTTAAATCAAGTACAGACCTTTCTGATTTCAATTTTACCGCTCACATGGTGGATATTTATTTCACTATAGATATAAAATACCATCATCTTTTCTTGTTTTTTTAACCACACCTATCAGATTTTTATTGTCCCGGATATATAAAAGGCCGAGCTCTTCGTCACAAATTAGAAATATATTACTACGTTACCTATATATCTTAAAAAACTAATTAAAACAATAAATTAGCGCATGGGGCAACCCACAAAGTATGATATACGATTGTGGTACGATTACATGGTTAATGCCAGGGAGATTCGCGAACGTCTTCAGTTTCAATTAACTGTTGTTCGTTGTAAGTTGATGTAGATAATAAAATAAGATAAAAAAAACTGAACTGTAGTAAAAAAAAATCTCCAAAACGGCTATTAAAACGGGTTGCAATGAGACCTTAACGTGAACAACTGCTCATAACAATCGCTATTAAGTGTTTTATGCGTAAGCAGACAAGGTAAAGATAATTTAACTAAAATATGGGTCGTTAAGTGCCGGAACTTAATTTTTTTTGCAAAATTCATTAACATATTCTCTGTTCGAAAACTCACTTTTCTCACCGAGAAAATAAGTAAATATTGTGTAGTCCGACTAAATGAATATCTTGACAACGCCGCAGTAGTTCTAATATCAAAAACAAGTAGTACCGACACGAACGGACCCTCACCATCCCTTTTATCTATGCCCAATCGCGCCAAAAAGTCAGTCACTCAGACACTGGGCACTTAGATTAGCGAAATAAAATACGTTTTCTAACGCCATCTAGATTCACGGTCGGAAACTAAATTTATTTATTTAGCGTATGGCATACATGGATTTAGTTATAATTAGTTAAAATTGTACACATTCACATTACGTTATAAAAAACATATAAGTGTATATCTAAAAGTAGAAAAGTTAAATTTTAAAATCTAGACCATTGATCCAGTCCAGCACAGAGTCAGTGGCCTCATAGAAGTCGCTCATTTCTCCTCCGTATGCAGTAAGGGGGCACTCCATTGTAATATGGTGGACAGTCTGGCGAGGCTTTCCGCAGTCACAGGTTGGTGCTTCGGTGAGTCCCCACTTGTAGAATGAGTCACGGCAAATACCGTGAGACGTTCTTATCCTGTTAAGTGTTTTCCACTCGTGGCGAGGCAGCTCCATACCTGGTAAGGACACTGTAGGATCAGTTATATGTACAGCCTGGACTGGTTTCGAGGCCACTATGTATTGGAAGTAGGGGATTTGTTATTATTTTATTATATTCCCTAACTAGGCTCTCTTGTCTGCGGATGGAGGGAGGTGCAATGTGGCTTAGAACAGGGAGCCAGGGCAGAGGTGTGCTTTTTAGACAGCCACTAATTAGTCTCATTGTCTCGTTGAGTTTGGTATCGATGTTCTTTACGTGGCAGCTGTTTATCCAGACTGGGGCGCAGTACTCAGCTACTGAGTAGACAAGGCTGAGCGCTGAGGTTCTAAGAGTGGATGCGTTCGCGCCCCAAGTAGTGCCGCAGAGTTTGCGGATTATGTTGTTTCTGGTATTCATTTTAGCTGCGGTGTTCTTTAAATGTGTTTTGTATGAAAGTGTTCGATCCATTGTTACCCCTAGATGTTTTGGGCAAGGATTATAGCGTAGTAGATTATTATTGAAATACACTTGGGGCTCCACTCGTACTTGTTTATTGTTTAGGTGGAAGCACATCGCTTCAGTCTTGTTCATATTTGGAATTAGCCTCCAGTCGGCGAAGTATTTTCCCAGCATGTTCAGGTCTTCTGACAGTACGTTACTAGCTTCTACGATGGTTTTACTTTGGGATGCAAGGGCCAGGTCATCGGCATATCCGAACTTTCTTGACGATGTCTGTGGGGTGTCGGAAATATATAGATTAAACAGGACAAATGCAAGTACAGAGCCCTGGGGCAGCCCATTATTGAGATGTCTCATCTTGCTTCTGCTTCCTCCTGTTATTATTTGGAAGGGTCTATCGCAGAGCATGTTGTTCAGTAGAGATGCTGTTCGGCTGCATGGTATAACGTTGAGAAACTTGTAGAGGAGCCCCTCTCTCCATACCGTGTCGTATGCTGCTGTCATGTCGACATACACTACAGTTGTCTTCAGCTGTTTTTGAAACCCTGCTTCGATGTGTGTTGTTAAGCTGAGCACCTGGTCGACACAGCTACGGTGGGGCCTAAAACCAGCCTGTTCAACAGGAATATGCTCCATTATCAGAGGACTCAGTCGGTTTAATAACATCCTTTCTAGGAGCTTATAGCATGAGCTTAACAAGGCTATTGGGCGAAAGCTTTCAGGTAGGTTCTTGGGTTTGTTTGGTTTTAGAATCGCGATTATTTTTGATTTCTTAAGCTCCATTGGCATATAACTTGTCAGTAAAATGTCAGAGTAGAATTTACTCAGCCACATTCGAGTGTGTTTTCCACAGTTCTTGAGGAATTCGGGGTGAATTCCGTCGAATCCCGGAGCTTTGCCAGATTTGGTGTCTTCAAGTGCCTTATCTACCTCTTCTGCAGAGAATGGTTTGGAGAATTCTGGCTGGGGTGTTGTCGTATGGCGGAGGAGTGTCAGTTGTTTCTTAATATGTGTATTCTGTTGTCTTATACTTGGGGCCTTAGAGAGTGTTATGACTCCTGTAGCGATTTGGTCAGCTGATACTTCCGGTGGTTCGCGGGTTGGTGGATTAGAGCTACCCAGCTTCTTCAAAAGGCTCCAAGCTTTCCTGCTAGATCTCTCAAAGTCCATGCTGCCTGTTGTTTCTTTCCATTTATTAAGGCGTTCTGTGTCCAGGCGGTTGAGGAGTTCGTCGGCTATTTCAGAGTCTCCATTGTTCTGGAATTCCTGGTAAAGCTGCTCCGTCTCAGCGTTCCAGTCCGGTATATATTCTCTGCGGAATCCTCGAGGTATATACTTTTTCGCAGTTGTTATCACGGCTTTTACGAATCTATTATAGTTGCTGCTCACTGGAGGGATCCATCTAACGACTTTATCCAGCTGAACAGCAAATTCATTCCATTGGGCCTTTCCAAAATTCCATCTGGGCCTGGGTGTAGAGTGGATTATCGGAATTTTAATTCCAATTTCGAGGTCTATAGGACGATGTTGGCTGTGCGGAAAGTCGTCTAGGACTTTTCTTGACATTGGAATCGGGCGTTTTAGAGCATTCTCTGAGGCAAAGCAAATGTCTGAGTTGGTTTCAGTGTTCCACGCAGCTGATCTGAAAGTATTTCGTTCTTTAGCATCAAAGATTAGGTGGAGATCGTGTGAGTCTGCCCAGTTGGCAAGGGGCTCGCCGTTCTCATCTGTGGTACGGTATTTCCATTCAGTGTGGTGACTGTTAAAATCGCCTGCGTATATTGCAGGGTGTGGGTAAGTGTCTAGAACGTTATCAGGCCAGGGTGCTTGTGGTGGTTTGTAGATTTTTGCGACCGTAATGTCCGCTATTTTTGTTATTACTTGGTGAACGTTTGAATTTATGCTGGAATTTAGTAGTATAGCGTTTTCGATGTCTTTTCGGACATAGGTCGCATTCCCATAGGACCGATGATAGGTGGCTCCCAGTAGGTCGAATCCCAGAATTTTGCCTCTTTGGCGCTGTTGGTCTGCATTCTCGATGTGGGTTTCTTGGATAATGGCCATGTCAATGTTTTGGTTTAGCAAGAGCTTTGAAATGTACTCACTCTTGGCTCTGCTAAGTCCTTCGGCGTTTATTTGGCAAATTCGGATCATTTCTCCGAGGTTTTTTGTCGTTTGGCCCTGAGAAGGGCCATGGTTGAAAGATTTTGAAGTATGTGAATCCATGTATAGTAGCCAGGAGATCCGGCGATATTGTATAGTAGCCAGGAGATCCGGCGATATTGTCTGGCTGCCGAAGATCGTTCTAACTCATTTAGCATTACCCAGGGTGCACGTGTAGCTTTCTGCCACGGACGCGAGTTAGTCTACACCCCCGGAAACTGAAAGTTTACTTCAATTTGGTATTTTTATTTCTTATTGTTGGCCAGTATGGAGCAAAGCAGGTTGCAGTCGTGCACCAATAGAAAAACAAGCAAATATAATACACAAACAACGTCCATCTTGCAATGGTGTTTGATAGTTTGTTCATCTAAACTTAATTCAAAGATTATTCACTCGTCTAATTGTACATTCAGATTGTGCTGTCGTCCTCAGAGCTTAATATGAATGGAACACAAAAGAAATGCTGTATGCCACGGTGTACTGAAAACAGGCGACAAGGTGACAACTGCCATTAACTATTAATAACTAATAGCAGTTCAGGGATTAGAATTTATACATTACATTATACAAGTTAAAATCAAGTTGTTTAAACGAGGATGAAATTTTTCTTTCAAACTTGATTAACCCTTAACTACTATCGTGGGGTCAAATTTGACACAATCACTTGAACTTCAGTACGCCCCTGGTAGACCGTTTAGCACACGACCTTCGTATTCCATGTATTCTCCCACTTAAGTATATACTTTAGGATGCTTCTAAATAGTAAACAATCGGTCTGATAGTTCACACATGGTGTTGATTTTGGGTCTGAGTTGACCCCATTTATTATATCAGAATGGCTGATGACTTTGTAAGAATTGGCAGAAGTAGGGTGAAGAGTGATAATGTTTTTGACTTTCTCGAATCTGTAGAAGAGCCAACCGAGAATATTGACTCTGAAAAATACTATAATAACAGTGATACTGATAATGAAAGTGAACACTCGGATCACGACACAGATTCAGAAATTAGTGTAAGTGACTTATCAAGCAACGAAAGTGAAACAGCATCTAATAGTGAAACAAATTTTTACTATGGACGCAACAGATATAAGTGGGGTAAAAATGCACCGGCACCATCAAGAATTCGCGCATAGAACATTATTACACACGTTCCTGGTCTTCGTGGACCTGCTTTACAAACAAAACCATCCAGTTCACTTGAATCATGGTCACTTCTTATAACTACCGACATGTTGGCAACTATTCTAGAGTATACAAATGAAAAAATTACCGAGCTCTGTGTAAATATGGGGATACCTGTACATTTGTCGATCATCTAAATTAAGCTGAACTCAAAGCTTTTTTGGGACTTTGGTACCTTTCAGGTGTACTAAAGTCTAATCATGAGAATGTCGATTCATTATTTTGAACAAGTGTTGTAGGTAGGCCAATTTTCTGTGCCACCATGTCAAAAGAACGCTTCTTATTTCTTTTCACAGCAATAAGATTTGACAATCATGAAATAAGAGAGCAAAAGAAGGCCAATGGAGATCGACTTGCAGCAGTCTCCTAAATATTTAACGCGTTTACTTCTAACAGTATAACTAACTACATCTGTTCCGAATATGTTAGAGTCGACGAGATTCTGGATGGGTTTAGAGGTAGATGCCCATTCAGAATGTATATGAAAGCCAAACCAGTCAAGTACAGCATCAAGATCATGTATTTATGTGACGCAATGATACATTATTTGGTGAATGCTTTCGTGTATACAGGTAAAACGAATTACCCTAATCCTAAAAAGCTATCCATACCCACAAGATCAGTACTTGCTTTAGTGTAACCAATTACTGGTATAAATGCAGTTTACGGGCTTTTCTTGTATTACTAAAATTATTAGTTTATTGAGTAGATTATGTTTCTAGAAGCATAAAAATAAATAAAAACTTGGCAGTCTCTTATTTTAATGAAAATATTCACTTTTAAAAGGTTCACTTTTTGAAGTTATACAACAATGGCAATAAGAAAAAATTTATTTGTAACTCTCATAAAAGTGTGAAACTATTGTCATTATTATTTGATGCCGTCGGTATTGTGTGTCTGTTTATTTTTGCTGCGCTTCTATATTTAATATTTTCTTGGTTTCCGTCAAAAATGAATTTTATTAACCTGACGAAATAATAATGAGGTTATATCGCAGCGTTTGGGTTTAATACCTGCAAATAATGAAATTAAGTGTCCGGTAGATTTTTGTGACGGACATTTCATAATGACATCACGGCCAGATTGCATAGATGGCTTTCATTGGAAATGTAATGGACATATAAAAAAAATAAAAAGAAACGTATATTTTGTAATAAAAGGTAAGTATTAAATTCAAGTTTATTATTCAAATCTCTTTTTGAAGTCTCCGCTCTTTTTGACGTTTCTGGTAATTATTGATGTTGCCAAATCGCAATTGTTTTTGTATGTGTAATTAGGTTGTCGTCCATGCATCATGATAAATCTGTCGATCAGAAGAGTAAAAAACCTGAAATAATACGTTTCTATAATACGACGAAAGGCGGCGTCGATGCTCTAGACCTAAAATGTGCGCTTTATCGTTCAGGCCGAAGATGCCTGCGATGGCCGTTAGTAATTTGGTATTCCATAATGGATATTATATGATAGCTGGACTTCATCATCCCAACTGTTCTTAGGGAACCCTTGAAGCACACACGGGACCTAGTTCTAACATGTTGTAACGAACCCGTTAATAATAGTGACAGTGTTAAGTTAGTTAGATATTCTTCTATCCCTGTTAATTAGTTTTAGGTTAGGTATTCTTCTTTCCCTTTCCCTATGTCAGTTAGGTTGCACAGCAACAGAATGTTCTGGATTGTTCGATCGATGATTCAGGAGGGTTCGAAATGTCATTCTGGAACATTCTGGAGTTGACAAGATTGACGGAAGTGAAGTTCCACGATCTGCCGACAAATTGCAAATGTTTTTAAGAGAACTGTAAATTGCATTCCTTGTTTGCGAATAAACTATTTCAAGACATCCACAATCGTATTACAATATGAAGAAGTGTTTTAATAACACAGAATCCTTTGTTTTACTGTAACCAAACGTTAGTTTTCATGCACAATCTTGAACACAGATCTCTTGTTATATTTAGGATATGACAAAACCAAATTTTTAGAATATTTTTGGATGTTTTTGTTCTCACTGGCGTTTCACATTTTCAGTGGATGATTAAAATCTACATATCCTCGGCAAATGGTTGTTTCTGATCGGCATCTTTTCTTGTAACATTTTTCAAGCCGTTGCTGAATTTGAACAGAATTTTTCCAATCAAAATCAGTTCTTAAAATACGCGAAGGATGTTCGTTTAACCTAATATTTGGATATTTTTAGAAGATTTTTACAAAAAATTGCAATTTAACAAATGCTTTCCAAGCTTTTTTAAAGAGATTTAAATATATTGAAATTATGTAGTCTTGAGTTTTGTTACTAATTTTATATTTATTTCAGATTTCATTACAAAAATGAATTGAAAACATGAAACTGATCATTAAGAGGAGTAAAAAAATGCAATTTGAAGCATTCAGTATCAGTAACATGTATTCGTAAAGTTCAAATAAAGCTAAAGTTTCCCAAATACATTCAGTTTTCTTCGTATACAAACTGACAAGTCATTATAATAAAATTAATAAACAATTTTCACATCTATCAATCTCCTGATTTTGATGTACCTAATTGATGTTAGTAACGACTTTAATAAATGCCTGCATATTAGATGAGTTTTTCAATGTTCATCATTAACGTAGTTTTTATTACAAAATAAAAAACTTTCTCTTGATTAAGTTGCATGTGATTATCGCCATTAAAAACGATTTCACCTTTTACAAGAACGTGATGAATAATCTAACATCATCATTTCTTTACGAGATCTTTAACGACTTGACACTAAAAATTCAACATTGATTGATTCAAAAAAGTATGTAAACAATTACCCAGGTTATAACTCCAGAAGTAGGCGTTACACAATCTAATCACCCAATTATAATGATAAATATCTTCAATATTAATTTTCTGGTAACTATATTTTCAAGCGGGTGTTGAATCAATTTCTAGGGCTAATTGAGTATTTATCCAGATATATGCGCGAAATTAAATTGTAGTAGCAAAGAATTTTCTGGACAAATATTGTTCAAAATATAGAGAAACTTTTGTGAAATAGACGGAATAACAACATAATGTATCAAATGTTTGTGGAAGAAAGAGGAATCGATTGGATGTGGATAATGGCCAAAGTAGCATGGGAGAAAAAACAAATACCGAAAATATGGGAAAATAATATAATAGTACCTTTATAAAAATGAGGAACAAACTCAATGCGAAAATTATAGAGCAATGTGTTTGGCAGAAACGAGTTACAAACTCAATATAAGATTTTTCTAATAAAACCGAGACACTACAGATAATTAAAACTAGAAGAAGAATAGGCAGCTTTTAGATCGGAAAGACAAACCACTGATAATATATACATAGTAAGGAACTTAATAGAGAAAGGGAAAGAAATGTTCCTGGTATTTATTTATTTGAAATCAGCTTTTGATACGGTATATAGAGAAGAAATATAGACAATACTAGAGGAAGTGATAATGCCTAGATGACTACAAGAAGCGCAAATAAAATAGTAAGGGCTAGAATACAAATTGCAGGGTAGACGACATAAGAGGAGTTTAGAGCGGATAGAGGAATAAAGCAACATGTTAGTTTAAGCCCGTTATTGTTTATATTGAGTACAATAATTGGATATAGAAACGTGGAGGCTGTAAAAAAGCTATCTATCAACTATAACATACTGTTACGAAACAGCACACTGGTATAGTACCTGAATGCGACTCTGTCAAAGCCATGTATGAAATTTAAAATTATATTGGATGCGCAGGTAGTTCTTAAAATTGTTTACGATTATGACTATCTTATCTAGGCATTGTTTTTGTGACCAGTCTTATCTAGAAAATGCGAGAGCCAACTGTTTTTTTGTGTAAGCCACAATCTAGTATGAAGGTAATTGGGGGGAAGATGCCATAAGGGGGAAGATGCCTAATCTAAGTATTTTGGACAATACTCAATAGATCGCGCCACATACACGGCTACGTTGTTATTGTGTTTATTATTAGAGAACATCATAGTTTTCGAAGCGCTTAAGTGCATGCAACTGTTCCTTGAGGTGATGTTGTGTTTTTTTATGCCGGTAAGTTTTTTACGATGTGATATACAGTGTTAAATATTTTTTGTTTGTGCTAATATAATTTATGTAGGGTTTTGGCATTGATTACAATACTCCTGTCCTATTTTGAATGAGAAAAAGGGTTTTGTTATTTTGATTTGTGGGTTTGGCATCTTATACCTAAGGGTTGGGGTAAAACGCCAAGATCCGTGTGGGGTAAGATGTCTTATCTTAATTGCACTGTAAACGTTGTAACTCTTGTTTTTTCTCAGGTTTGCGTCTATTTTGGTTAGCGGTTTCCTCTCAGTACGTCTAATTGAATAGTTTCTTAATTTATCTTGTTTAATTTAGGTAAAATGCCACTAACGTACGTCAAAAAATCAACTAGAGGCGAATGGACTGAAGAAGACCCTAGAGCAGCTGCAAATGCTTTACGTCAGCAGCCAACCCTGAGTGCAAATGCGATTGCTAAAGAATATAGTATCCCTCTACGAACCTTGATGAGACGTGTAAAGAATATCAATCTTGAAAAGGACAGTCTTGGGCCAACCGCGTCCTTAGGTATTGAAAATGAACTTAAACTGGTGTCTTATATAAAACGGTTAGAAAAAATTGGCTTCAAGAGACGTAAGACACCTTGCTTTTACCTTTTAGCAAAGGAATGGGTTAAAATGTAGATTTAACCAAGAAAAAGAATTAGCAGGCTACGATTGGTTTAAACTTTTTTTAAAACGACACCCAACCCTAACTATGAGAGTAGCTCAAGGTCGTTAAATTGCTCGTTCACTTGGTATGTCTGCCGCAGAAGTAGATCCATACTTCCAAATGTTGAACGATACATTTACGACGCTCAATTTGTTTGATAAGCCGACAAACATTTTCAATATGGACGAGACTGGCTTGCAATTATGCAATAAACCTACCAAAGTCGTAGCCACAAAAGGAGCTAGATATGTTCAGTCGGTCACAAGCTCAGAAAAAGGAGAAACAGTTAGCGTCATCGCTTGCTGTAATGCAGAAGGTAGCTTTTTGCCTCCCTACGTAATATTTAAAGGCAAAAACAAAAAAAAGGATTTTGAAGATAACATGCCCCCTGGATCGGTAGTAGTGATGTCTCCAGAGTCCGCCTATGTGAAAACCAGTATCTTCTCATCATGGACTAAAGATCATTTTTTGCCTCGTAAGGGACCAGGGCCTGCAGTACTAATATTAGATGGTCATGCTTCCCATTGTAATGACGTGGAACTTTTGGACTTTTTGGCTGAAAATGAAATTCATGTGGTTTGCTTAACAAGTCATACGACTCACTGGCTTCAGCCTCTCGACCGTTCATTTTTTAAACCTTTAAAGACCTTCTGGAATAGCACTTGTAATCATCCAGGGCGTCGAATAACTAGGTAATTGATTTAAGTAAATAAGTTTGAAAGATATTTCTTTGTTTCTTGTGCTTTACAGGTATCAGTTTGGGGAACTATTAAACCAAGCGTGCTCTCAAGCCGCAACGGTTCAGAATGGTGTTTCTGGATTTCGGGCTTGTGGAATTTATCCATGCTCCAAAGATGCAATTCCCGACCATGCATATGCTTTAGCTGAGCACCAAACTGGAAATTCACAGGAAGAAGTGGAACATGTCGATGCAGAAAACTCTAGACGAACATAGCGGCGACGTAGCTGTAGTAAATTTTGATGATATTGCACCAATTCCATCCGTAGCTGGTCCTAGTAGGCCAAACGTTAGAAAACAACATGCAGAAGTCCTTACTTCTCCTGACTACCGCCAAAAGAAACGCAAAAAAATTGAAGAAAAACAAAAGAAGCAACAAAGGAAGGCAGCGAAGTTAGAGAAGAAACTTCGTAAACAAGGTAACAAAAAAAGAAGAACGTAGCATACGATAGCAGTAGTGAAGAAGTCAGTGGAGATGAAAATATTGTCTCAGACCATAGCTCTGATGAACCTGACAGTGACAAGGACGACTTCTGTGCAATTTGCGATGGCTTTTAGTTTGACAAAAAGGGTCCCAAAGTTGACTGGATTTGCTGTGTGGTATGCAACAAGTGGCTACACGAAACCTGTGCTTCGGGGCCGAATATGTGCGATCCCTGCGCAAAAGTCACTAAATAAAACATTCAAAACTTTAGACTTGGTGTAAGATGGCACTTTAACTGGAGTATGATGGCCAATACAACGTTTTCTGTCTATGGCATCACACCCCCAAATTTGTCCTCTCACCCCAAGTCTGTCGGCATCTTACCCCGTAGTTGGGGTAAGTTGCCGAAATGACAGCTGTCAATGTTTATCCAACTTTTTCGTTTATTTTTAAGAAAATAAAAACTTTTTTGTGTTTAATCATTTGTTTATTGTATTTGTAATAGAATACACAGTTTTTGTAAGTTTTGAATAAAGTTAATCATTTTTTTTGATTTTTAAAAAAATGTTACGCGTCTTCACCCCAATTACCTTATCTAGTAAAAAAGGAACTAATATATATAAAGAACCGACCAGCGGGGATGTTAGTTTAGTTGATAAAGTGATCTCGATAAATAAACAAGAATATACCGAAATAGCGAACAGTAAAGTGTCGATATAAATTGATAAAGTTTGTGTGTATATAAATTAAATGTAAGTGAATAGTTAAGTGTATATAAATTAAGTGTTAGTGAGTAGTTTAGTGTTTAAATAAATTAGAAAAACCTTACATTGGTGTCAGAAGTGGGATAATAAAAATAAATATCTACGTAAAAATGGCCAAGAGACCTGAAAGTGACTGAACTAAAGGCAGAATTGGAAAATCGCGAGTTGAAAACGTCCGGTAAGAAGAGTGAGTTAGTAGAAAGACTTAAAGTGGCACTGGTAAGTGATGGTTTCGATCCCGAAACATTCTTATTTAAAGACGAGAGTTCCACCTTAATCACGTCAATTTCTGCCAATATTTCAACCATGAATGAGAAGATTTTTACTATGAAGAACGATATTTCTACCGACATCTTATCAATGAAAAACGACATTGCCGCTGACGTCGAAAATAAAATTTCATCACTAAAATCGGATATTGAGAATAAGATGTCATTGATGGAAAACCAGATGGACGAGAAAATCGAGGAGTTAGAAAGAAAGATGACAGATTCAAGAACTCAAGACACGCCAGCGGAAGAAAAGAAGACCGAGCAAACAAAACCTTACAAGCCAGAAACACTCCCTAAGTTAGAAGATGTTAGAAGCTATTAGCAGTTTTGCACGAGTCAAGGCTCCAACGTTTGACGGAAAGACATTGTGGACGAATTATGTGAAACAATTTGAAGCAGCCGCTAGAGTCCGATAAGGAGAAGGCAGTAAACTTAACCATCACGCTTCGGGGAGATGCCTTAGATGTACTTCAGACGATACCTCTGGAAGAAACGGATGACTTCGAACAGCTGAAGAAGTGGATATTGTCCGACTAGTTCGATTTGCTTATCCCTCAGCACCAGAGAACATGATGGAATGCCTGGGCCTCTATTGATGGCTTACGAGACCCCGATATGCAGAGAACGCTTCGTTTAGCCTATCCCGAAACATTAGTCGACGCATTGACAGCTGCTCTTGAATACGAAGCAGCAACGAAGGCTTCGGGATATAACAACATTAGGACCATCCAAGAAGAAGGTGACGAAGACAGACTTGACCAGATCGTCAACTTGTTGAAAGTATGGTAGACAAGAAGCCGAAGAAAATCAGGTGCTGTAATTGTGGCGAGCTAGAGCATGCACGCAGTTCGTGTAAGCGTCCTACGACTCCTGCAAACCAAGAACCTCTTAAATGCAAAACAACCACGAAGGGCTCGCGGTATAACAAAGATAGGACTATGCAGGAAGAAGATGACGATGACAAACTTGAGCAGATCGTCAACTTGTTGAAAGGTATGGCAGACAAGAAACCGAAGAAGATCAAATGCCGGAAGTGTGGCGAGCTACAGCACGTACGCAGTCCGCTCCAAGACTCCTGTAACCCAAGAACTCCAGTCACAGGGGAAATCAGACAGGGGTGAAGACCGAAAAGCCAACTCTTTGCCTAGACGGTCATGCCCTGTAGACTATTCACAATGCAACAAGTCGAAATCTAAGGAAGTTGCAGTTTCAAGAATTACGGTAGTCAATGAAGAATGGTCACCCACCTGGATCAGAGAAGATCAGGAGAATGATCCTTGCCTAAAGAAGATTCGGCAGTGGAAGGGAGAAAATCGGCGACCTACCTGGCAAGAAGTGTCAAGATTTTCACCGACACTCAAGGCGTATTGGGCTCAGTGGAACTCCCTTGTCCTGGAAGAAGGGCTGTTGAAAAGAGTCCTTGAAAACGATGACGGTTCCGAGATGAGGAGACAGCTGGTCATCCCTTGAACGAGAGTAGCTTAGGTATTGAAGAAGTTACATGACAGTCCATCGGGAGGTCATCTGGGAGTGAAGAAAACCCTTCAGCGAGTCCGTGAAAGGTTTTATTGGATGAACAGCTTCGACGATGAGAAGGGCTGATGTTATATATCGCATAAGCAAGATCCCCAACGGAAAACCAAAAGTAGTTCACCAAAACCGACTAGCGCCATTCGAAGGAGACCACGACCCAGAGAAAGGAGTAAACCATATTCGAGATGTGTCTGACCCTACCTTCAATGTATTTGTGGGCGCGTATGGAGGTACCGGGAAAGCTAGATATAAAGTCACTTCAGAACAACTACAAGATTATTCACTGGCATACAACATCCCCGCCCGTTTCAAGAACGCACGAGGGTTGGCATCCGTCTTTCGAAAGAAGTTCGGGCAATTAGAAAAACTTGAAGACCAGTTTCCAGCCCCTGGCAAGACACTGAAACATGGATCGCGGTACGTCTTCTACGTGGTAACTATAAATGAATTTCAAGATCGATCTACCTACCGCGATGTGTGGGAAGCACTTCGAAACCTACGAGACCATGTGTTGGAATCCAGCGTGAAGAAACTGGCTATGCCTAAGATAGCGAGTAACCAGTTGGATTGGCGAGTTATCAGGAACATGGTAGAGGTTAGGTTTCGAGATACCGGTGTCCAGATATTAATTTGCAGCTACGACCCCCGTTATCAATATCCGATGAAGACGGTGCCCTGCTATTTCCATAAGATCGGAGAGTGTAGAAATGGGGCCAATTGCCGATTCAAACATCCAGTCTCCTCTACACAAAAGTTCCAGGAGGAACTTCCATTTAAGGAGGGGGTAATGTTACGAAGCAGCACACTGGTATAGTCCCTAAATCCGACTCTGCCTAAGCCAGGTATGAAAGTTAAAAGTAACCTCTTAAATGCAAAACAGCCACGAAGGGCTCGCGGTACAACAAAGGCAGGACCATGCAGGAAGAAGATGACGACGACAAACTTGACCAGATCGTCAACTTGTTGAAAGGTATGGCAGACAAGAAGCCGAAGAAAATCAAACGCCAGAAGTGTGGCGAGCTAGACCACGTACGCAGTCCGTCTAAGCGCGCCAAGACTCCAGTAACCCAAGAACTCCAGTCACAGGGGAAATCAGATAGGAGTGAACATAAAATTCAAGATCGATCTACCTACCGCGATGTGTAGGAAGCACTTCGAAACGTCCGAGACCATGTGTTAGAATCCAGCGTGAAGAAACTGGCTATGCCTAAGATAGCGAGAAACCAGTTGGATTGGTGAATCATCAGGAACATGGTAGAGATTATCTTTCAAGATACCGGTGTCCAGATATTAATTTGCAGCTACAACCCCCGTTATCAGTATCCGATGAAGACAGTGCCCTGCCATTTAAGGAGGGGGTAATGTTACGAAACAGCACTCTGATATAGTTCTCGAATCCGACTCTGCCCAAGCCATGTATGAAAGTTAAAAGTATGGCGGATGCGCAGGGATTTCTTAGAACTGTTTACGATTGTGACTATCTTATCTAGACATTATTTTTGTGACCAGTCTTATCTAGAAAATGCCAGAGAACCAATTGTTTTTGTGTAAGTCGCAATCTAGAATTATCTAGTAAAAAAGGCACTATTATAGGGAAGAGTTTAGTTTAGTTTATAATTTGACATCGTGAGAGAAACAGTAAATAAGTGAATATAAATTAGTGAAGTGTTTATATAAATTAGTTTAAGTGCATATACTGTGAATAATAAATTAGTGAATAGTGTAGTGAATAAATAAATTAAGTTAGTAGACATAACGTGTGTGTATAAATTTATCCCGCCCGTAATAAAAACGTTTAAATAAATAAGAAAAACATTACAATAGTAACACTAATTTTATAGTTTCGTCTTCTGTCCACTTCATTTTTTATCGTGTATTGGCAAAATTTCAAAATTTCATATTTACTAAAACACAAACCAAGCGCAAACACTCTACTCTATTATAGAAAGCCGGAAGAATGGAGTAAAATTGTGGGAGAGTAATAGTAGAATGTACTCTCTAATCTGGACTAACTATATTTTCTATCTTATGAGGAAATTACAAGTTACTCCTAGTCCAGAAAAGAATAATAAAATGTTATACGTTAAATAACAACTATTTCGGTCAAATATTATTTTTAAAATATATAGTTTTCTAAACGGCCAAGAAGTTAATAATTTAAAAAAAAGAACTACGCCTATGATTAGCTGGATGTAACTAATACGCGCAATACTACAAGATGTATGCGTAGAGACAAAAGTACAAAGAACCAGGAATCGCTTGCGACTGTGGATATTTTCTAGTAAATCTTCCACAGATGGATTGAAGACCTCGTTACGTTTTACTTGACGTTTACTAAAGTAATTACAAGACGGTTAACTTTCTCTTCTGTCAGTAAGTATTTTCTTTTTAACAACGTTTGACGAGAAAAATAAGACTATAATTCAAGAAAACTTTTAGGTAAAGAACAAAAATTGTATTGTTTTTAAAAATATGATAAGTCATCAAATTTGTAAAATATTTATGAAAACGATTAGTTCTTGAAAACGTAAATATGTCACGAATACAAAATCCGAAAAGGGATTATAGACGATACGCTCCTATGTGCCAAAATAAACATCAATAATTAAAAAATCAGTTTAATGAAATTTTTTAACAATATTGATCAATTATCGTGGTCAGGCTTGTGCAAGGACTTAAAGTACTTTTTCTTGTTTTACAGTTTTTAATATAGTTTATTTACGATAAAAAGACGATGATGTCATTTTTAGTTACTTTCCTGCTTATCAGAATAAATATTAATTTACCAACCATGAATACAATTTATCCTCAACAGCCAGGGCAATTTACAGCTAACGGGTTGGCAAAACTTCAAGACGTTGTCAAATCAACTGGTAAAATTCCCCAGTTTGTTTTGACGTTCGATCATCGTCTAATATTTACAAGTTTTTTTGGTGCTTTTAAATTCATTGTTTCTTTAAGATTAAAATAACAGTTATCTTCATAACTAATTATTTAGGAAAATCTGCAGTGTGTGGTTAATAAAATGCCGAAGCAGCTGAACAGAAAATGTCAAGAGATATGGTAACATCTTTGTTGAGCTATTTTGAATGAGAATGCCAAAATGGTGGCCCGTTTCTCCCGCTTACTGCTGTAAGAGACGTAAGTAATAGTATTCGCTATTTGTATTCATCATTATTAATATTATTGTTACATATTTAAATGTAAATTATTAAATGTTTTTAATGTTAGGTTAATTAAACTTGATAATATATTATTCTTTCATAAATTGAAGTAATTATATTGTAGAGAGTTGCAGAAGCTGTACAACTTAGCGTTACCACTGTTAACCGTATTGCCGCCAAGCATAATAGAGGTGAACAGCCTAAAATCCCACCTAAATAGAGACAACGCATAAAACCTACTGTAGAAATTGATAACTTTGAACAAAATGCTTTCCGAAATGTATGGAAACAGTGAGTATATTGAATTTACTGTTTTATTTTATTCACAATTAACTAACACAATATTTTTTCAGAGGAACACATAACCTTGAAAACTATAAGAGACAAACTCCAGAAGCATGAACTCTTTAATGGTCGTTTAACATCACTCTGGAAGATAGTGAAAAATATTGGATTCAAATACCAAAAAGATGATACTCGTCGTGGTTTAATGGAGTTGCAAAATATTGCATTATAACGTGTACATTTTCTACATGAATATGTCAAGATAAAAAGGGAAGGTTTATATCAATTTGTGTTTTTGGATGAGACCTTAAAGACGGTACTGTTGGACGTTCTTGGCAAGATTCTAATCATAGAAGCGTGAAAAAAACCAAAATTGGTGGTCCAAGGTAATTGAATAATAAAATTTAGCAATTAATTTATGATGTACTAACATTCCTGCCATTTTAAGACCTTTTCAAATATTTACTAGTCACAGTATTTTATTTAAATCTATATAATTATTAATATATGTTTTGAGCTATGTAGTCTATCTAGGAAACCTAGTAGTAATTTGTTATTTCCTTATTATAGATATATAGTATTGCATGCTGGTTCCTCTTCTGGATTTATTCCTGGAGCAGGGCTGGTTTTTTCTTCCAAAAAACAAGATGGTGATTACCACGGTGAAATGAACCGAGAAAGTTTTTTACATTGGTTTGAATACCAGCTTTTAGTAAAATTGGTAGAACCTGCCACAATTGTAATGGATAATGCAAATTATCACAGTACAGTGATCAATAAAGTACCAACAACAGCTACCAAAAAGGCTGATATACAGAACTGGTTGATACAAAATGATATTCCTTGTGAAAATACTTTCCTCAAAAGTCAATTATTGAATTTAGTACAACGGTAAGTTGATATAAACATATTTCAATTTATTACGGTAATACTTAGATAACTTATTTTGTTTAAATATATGCATTTTTGTAGGAATAAACCACCAACAGTATATGAAGCTGACATATTATCTGAAAAATATGGTCACAAGTGCTTCGACTTCCCCCTTACCACTGTATGATCAACCCAATTGAACATATTTGGGGCATAGTTAAAATTTTTTATAGAGATCATGTGGGAATTGATGGTTCTTCAACAGAACAAGCAATAGGTGCATGAAAAAAGTCTTTAGAAAAAGTGACTCCTGATATTTGGTCAAAGACAGTAGAGCACACTGAAAAAATTATACAAGATGGGTGGGATAGAGAAGTAGTATTTGATAGACAGGACGTGCCTCCACTTATTATTAATTTTGACAGTGATGATTTTGTAGTGGAAATCTTGTGTATTATTTTTTGTATATTTTTATCCAATTTGCTTTATTCCCACCTTTTCAAAATCACTAATAACTATTATTAAATTAATTAGGTACAGTTATTTTATAATACACAAATTAAAACAACGATCTCAGTATCTCTACATAAAACTGATAAAATGGGAGATTTTTTATTTTTATATCTTCTAACAAAATTTTATTTTGTATTTCTATATTTTTCTTTTCCTTTCTATTTTTATATTATTTAGATTATTGTATAAAGAAACAATATTTAAATTTACATGAAGATGATTACAGCTTGTATTGATTCTTTTTAGCGTAAACCCTTGCAGTGCTCTTGAAGATGCATAGAATATGGTATAAGGACCTACAGCTCGTCTCCCTCTAGTATGTAAAATAATTAAATGTTAATTCGAATATAGAATGATTGGTTACTGTTTCTTGTATCGTATCCATAGTTTTTCATGAATAGATATTTATATTAAATTAATCAAGCCTTTTATTTTCAAATAAATATTTTTGACTTACGCCCTACGAGGCACGGAACAATGAAAAAGAAGAACTGTCAATCTAACATCAGATAGACTTTTCTAGTTTTCGTTAAGTAAAGGAAAAAACTACAGCTTGGCAACATCACAATATTTTGTTTTACCACGTCATCGTCTTTTTATCAACAGTAAAAACACAAGAGCTTTTTTTTTATCGGATAAATTTCTCTTTGCAACGAAACAGTTTTGCCAATCACTAATTTTACGAGAAAAACTGACATGATAAAATCGCGACACCGAAGGTGGAGCGATTTTATCTAATGTCAGTTTTTCGAGCAAATTTAGTGATTGGCAAAACTTTGAGTCAAAGAGGAATTTATCTAATAAAAGAAAAGCTCGAGTGTTTTTTGGCAAGATAAATTAACGACAGAATATATGGATGAACAACAACAATAATTGCGACTCATTGTCATTGTGTAAAAGTGACGTCCGCTTACTAGATATTGAGGAAGAGAAGTTTTTATCGCGATAAAAAAGGATGCACCTTTTTTATCGATGGCAAAGTGACAATAACATTTCCAGGTATATGACATTTTAACATTGGAGTTAATTTATCGTAAATAAACTACAGGTCTTTCAATTCAGATTTATATACAGCAGTTGCATTAACATTTAGCCTCCTAAAAATACTTCGTTCCATAGAAAAATAAGGAGAACTCTAAAGAAGAAACACAAATATCATTTACGATCCGTAAACCTTCGCTCATATTTTTCAGCGCTTTCCGGCGCTTGTTAAAGCATCTTCTTCAATTGGCTACAGATTAAGCATTTCCTCTAAGTAAGTTTCGGTCAAATTTTCATCTTGCGATTCAAGCAAGTCCTGAATGTCACTTGATTCTATGTTTTCGAAACAATCTCGTCCTATTCCATTCGTAATGTCTGCAGTTAAAGTTTGAATTTGCACAAATTCTTCATCATTTTCCGCAGTCAGAAGTTCTGTGGCCTGTTCTGACTAAGAACAGGCCACAGATTTCAAAGTTTTTGACTTCAATTCTAACGATTCTTCGATGTTAAAAACACATCTTGTTATGTCAAAGCCCAGCGCTCAATCGACTAGGCCGTATCGACACGAGACGCCCCTGGGACAACGCCGCGACGCCCCAGGGTGTCGCGATGCACAGTTTGGGAAGCCCTGCACTAGACCGCTCTTTAGGTTGGTACTGGTATTTCCACTTTGACATTAGACTTGCATCTGGTTGACGTTGCTTCTGCATACCACATGGCCTGAATTTTTCGTTTAGTTATTAAGCAGAACAATATTAATTGTAACAATGTTTATTATTTATTCAGCAACTTCCTGTTTACCTGACTTGTAAGTATTCACCTAATAATTTTTCCAAAGTTATAACCTCACTTTTACAACTCATATTTCTGTACTTTCAACTGAGTATTTACTTTCAGGAAGCACTGAAGATGACGAAAATCGAAAGCGCTTTGCAATAAAGAAAATTTATACACTTAAATACAAAACTCTACTCTATTTATTTATTATATAACTATAAGATTAAGAATAGCTTTGCCTCTATGATTAAGATTCAAAATTTATGGTTGATTTAATAATCCTATTTATATATTAGCACATTTAGTTCCTCAAGGACACCCTCCAACCTCCCAATTCTTATACCATAATCTGCTGCTGCTATAATTCAATCTTAAATATTTGCTATTTTAAGAACTTTTTACTCAAGGCGGTATAACCACCGAAATCCTAAAAATAGCAGGTAGTGAGCTTTGGGAAGCAATAAGAATTCTACTTAATAAGTGCATCGAAGAACAAAGGATATCCAAACAATGGCAAAGAAGCGAGGCTATCCTTCTTTTTAAATAAGGCGACCAAGCTGATCTTGATAACTACAGACCAGTCAGCCTACTCTCGCACCTATTCAAGCTCCTCACTAAGATTACAACAAACCGTCCTACTAATAAATTCGACTCCTACCAGAATGCTCTGACTTCCGCAAAAGCTACAGCACGACCGACCATATACAAACTCTCCGTTTACTGATTGAAAACACAAACGAATACAACATCAATATCCACTTAGCATTTGTCGACTATAAGAAAGCTTTCGACTCAGTAGAACATGGGCAATTTTGCGTTCCTTAGATAACGCCAGGATAGACTCAAGATATACAGGACTCCTCTAGTCTATATACGAAACATAAGTAATAGTAGTTAAAAGAGATGAGGACCTGAAAAAGGAACAAATAGAAATAAAAAAAGGAGTAAGATAAGGTGATACCATCTCACCCAAATTATTTACGCAGGCGTTAGAAGACGTATTTGAAAGAAGGGATGGAAAAGGAATTAGAATTGATGGCGAATATCTACACCACCTCCGTTTTGCTGACGACATAATTCTAATAAGCGAAGATCCTTTAGAAGAGAAGACTATGATCGAACAATTTTTCAAAAAATAGGACTCGAATTTAATATCACAAAAACAAAAATCCTTAGCACGCAAAACATTCAACTTTCTGGCGGTTCTACACCAAAGTGGGTAAACTTTAATAAAGACATACAACTATGGGGTGCCAAAAAATGTAATATTTACAGTAAACAAAACAAAGTGCATCGTGAATATATTATAAATTTGAATTTTGTTAAACTATAAATTTAGATTTTTTTTTGGATTCTGTAACATTTAAATACCCAAAACTTTTTGTATCCGCTGAAACTGTGAAAGTATAAAATGCAACATGTAAGTAATTAAAATTAAAAATATTCTTCAAATTGCTACACCTCGTTATAATTTTAAATGATTTGCACCTGCTGTTTGGATTGAAGAAATATTTCTTTCGATTCCATTCAAACGCTACTTGTAACACCTTACGCAAATAAACTAAGTATTTGTGTGTGTGAATAAGACTCTTGAAATGAGAAAGATAAAAAAAGAGGATAAACTATGCCAGTCGTCTTACAGATCAATCGAGTCTTACAAAAACTAACCAAGCTTCACCTCTTTCGCCATATCGAGACAAGACAAGGAGAGAAGAGATGTATCAAGAAAAATGTAGTCCAATAAAAATAGGAGATCACCTAACAAATATGTATCAACTAGCTGCTAACATCCGCTTCAATCGCCTTTTTTTTGTATATAAGGATGGGATACTATTGACGATTTTTTTAATTATTATGATTTTTAATCACAGACAGACCTAGTTAAAAAGTAATTAATATAATTGTAACGCGAAAATTCGCCGAGCCGTCGGAGACTTAATATTGGCTAACCTGTCGACTGGGAGAAGTCACAGCGCTCTCGATACGGAGTTAAAAATTTCAGTCCTCCATTTGCCGTCCAAGTGTACACACACATTACTAACTTTAAAATTTTTTGCATGTGCTCTGGGAACCATTGGAATTCGATAGGAAAAACCGACAATTTCGTCGTAGGGAAAGAAAAATACGGCTGGAACCAACAGCTGGTAGCTTTGACCCGATAAGTTACTGAACCAAAAACGGTCGATGACTGTGGGTTCCTTAAGGATTTACAGGAATTGTATACTGGTGGTAAATTTTCCGTAGACGGCGTTAGCTAGAAGGATTCATTAACAAGGGGTTTTTTTTTTGTAAGTGGATGTCAAAACTCACTGATTGGAATTTAATGGGTCAGTGAGACCAGATTCCAGGAGGACTGGAATAGTCTGGAGCAACATCAGTTCCTGTTCTGGTTCCGGAAAAGGATAAGTGAATAGTTTTCCTTTTTATTCTTCATTTTCATTAGTAAATTCACCTTTATGCGTCACATATTACTATTTTTCATTTAAAGTTTTAATTCTTTTGCGACAATTATTATAATCTTGCTTACACTGGTACTTTGTATTTAAAAATTTGAAATCTTTGCTCATAGTTTAAAAACACGCTAAGACACTACGGTACGTACCTGGTATTGCGTTATTTAGTGGTTTTATTTTTTTTTGCCTATTTCTGACAATTTTGTGAATATAACTTGCACCGTTCATAATTTTGAATTGTATTTTCGCTAGCAACGCTAAACGCGATTGCTATTTAAATTTTAGGTTTATGCAACAATTTATATTGATATTGGTATAATTTGCGGAAGGGTGAACCCTTGTAATTGTACATTGTTGATTTTTGATATATATTATCGTTGTCTTTTTGAGATATTGTACATGAACTATTTGGTCGTTTCCCTAGAACTATAGAATCTGCTCGACAGTTACTTAATTGTTTGTAACTGATAAATTAGTTAGGAATTTTCTTTGGATTTATGTAGATTTCGGCCTTCAGCCCATCTACATCCTGTGTTTACAGCCGTCAGTTGAGCTCAGACATTATTTGCGATATTGTTGTGGTGACATTGTAAGAAATATTTTGAAAAGAGACCTTTGGTCCACCAAGACTAATTAAATCTTCAATCAGGGGATACTTGCTGACTTTTATTTACTTATGATAATTTACCTATCAGTTTAACCTTTGGAGTGTGTAGTGAGTGTTGTTAACCCACTGAGGAGTTGTGGGCTAATTAAAGAAGTCTTGGGTGCTTGCCAAAACTTCTCTGGCGCCCTTTCTGTATACTTAATAATCATTTGAAGAATCCACCCCTTCTTCGACTCGAAGCTAGTCGACTGGCGAGCACGGGTTGTACCACGTGAGACAACCCGCATACCTATAACGAGCACTGAGAGGGTTAGTAGGTTTTTCTCGTTATATAATTACAATTACTTTTTTTTCGTGTAAGTTGTAATTGTATTTAAATTCTTTTTTTATTAAAAATGTAGTGTGCCGGGAGGAAAGAGAACCCTTGATTTGGTTATACTGTTTATTAATTTAAAATTATAAAGGTTTTTACCATACTAAACTCTACACATGTATAAGAAAAAAATAATAAGAATAGAACTAGGACTGAGTTTTAACTGCCTTGTTAAATGAATTTGACTGGTATTTTAACCGTTCCACAATACATGGTCGTACTTAAATTAAAATTAAATATGTATAAATATCTATGACAAATATTGATTTTGTGTAAACAGCGTTTCTGTACACATACAAAATTGTTGTTTAAGAGATTTTGATACTGTAACAAAGAATAAGTTGAGTGTTTATTTATTAAACATTGAATTTAAATATTATTAGTTTATTACTGTTTTCAATGAAACTAACTGTTTCTAAATAATTCCACAATATATTGAAAAAATGTTTCATTTAAAACAGTAAATGAGTAGATTCTACAGAAGCAGTAAATTTCATTAAAAAATCTTCGAGAGAAGATTTGACCCGACTGTACCAGAAGTTACTTCAAAAACGTTGCAAAGCATCACAAGAAATCAAAAACAGCTGCAACGGTAACCGGGCAAGCCACTGGTTACGCAGCAGCTGTCAAAACAGATAAAGCTTTTAGGGTGGGAATAAAGCCCAAGGATTATCCTGGGGTCATCCTGAAACCGGAACAGCTCTCCACACTGGAAGACACTCTGGTGGAAGAGCTGTGCCAGAGCAAAGAGAAGGGAATCCACTTCTCAGGTATCCATTTCAGTTGTGCAATGATACTGATGGAATGTGGGTCACAAAAATCGGCAGACTGGCTTATGAGGTCAGCGCCGAAATTAAACTCTTAGAAGGACCCGATTTGGTGGCTCGAAGTGGAGACGACATCCCAATGCCGGTCACCATAACGGTGTTCTTCCCAAGAAGCCAAGACATGAAACTGGAGAAGATCCTCCAACTTGTCGAGGTTTAGAACTCCAACCTCAGTACTGCGGCTTGGAAGATCCTAAACTCTAATGAAGAGGGACAGGGAACTATCCTCACGATTGTGATCGATCACCAATCTGGGGAGGCTCTGAAGGCAGGAGGTTACGCGCTAAACTTCCGTTTTGGGCGTATCCCTATCTCGGGGCTGGGAAAAAAGAAAAATCCCGCGGAGGATCCAAAGGACATGGAGATACCCTCCACATCCGGAACCGCTGGAAAGGGGGAACAAGGCGAAAGCGAAAGTCATGGCAAATGGGGGAACTAACCCCACAATGTCGCTGAAAAATCCAGACGGATCATACACGGAAGGTGAAGAGGAACGATCGATTCTTCTTCTTAGAACCCACTTCCCAGGTAGTGAACCAGCAACAAGCACCGAAATAGCAATGAAATACACCAAAAAATCCCGCAAGGAAGATTGGGACATTGCTAAGAAAAGTTTTACCAGACAACGGTTGGAATGGGCAATGAGTACCTTTCAACCATACAAATCACCAGGAGTGGATGGAATATTTCCAGCACTCCTACAGCAAGGGATAGAGGAGATTCTTACCTGCTGAAGATTACAAGAAGCAGTCTAGCAGTGGGTCTAATACCTAGAAAATGGAGAAGGGTAAGGTTAACCTTCATTCCAAAAATAAGGAAAAAAGATGGGACTGATCCCCGATCTATTAGACCCATTTGCCTAACATCGTTTCTACTCAAAACGGTGGAGAAAATAGTGGATAACTACATAAGAACAGAGAACCTGGAGAATATACCACTTTTTAAATGTCAGCATGCCTACAGAGCGGGTCGATCAACTGAGACGGCTCTGTATCAGCTGACCGAAGACATCCAGAGAACTCTGAACAAGAAAGAAATCGCAATGTGCGCATTCCTGGATATATCAGGGGCCTTTGACAACACAACTCATGTGCCTGTCAAATAAGCACTAAAAAGGCGAGGAGTAAATGAAACCATTGTAAAATGGATGTATGAGTTGTTGACAACGAGGATAGCTGAGACACAGGTGGGGAATCAAACCACCTCAGTTAAAGCCACTCGGGGGACACCTCAAGGGGGAGTGATATCACCCCTTCTATGGAGCCTCGTAGTAGATGAGTTGCTCTACTCTACAGGCTAACGGAGCTTGGCTTCGAATGTATGGGCTACACCGATGACATTGTTTTAATAGTCAGAGGCAAGTTCGAGAGCACCTTGTGTGATTTATTACAAAAGGGCCTCAGAATCATTGAGCAATGGGGCTTGTCAGTGGGGCTAAACATTAAGCCAAGCAAGACCATAGTAATTCCATTTAACCGGAAAAGAACACTTCCAGCCATGAAACCCATATCCTTAAACGGGGAAATCATAGAATGGAAATCAGAAGTTAAATATCTAGGGATAACCCTAGACAGTAAGCTTCTGTGGAATAACTGTAAGTAAAGCAATAAAAGCTTTGATGACGTGCAGAAATCTAGCTGGTAAGAGGTAACCCAAAAATACTGCGATGGATGTACGCCATGATTGTGAGACCAGCAATTACGTATGGGGCAATAGTTTGGCATACAAAAGCAAGTCACTACAGCACGAGGAAGACCCTCGACAAAGTTCAAAGGCTTGCCTGTGTGTGCATCACTGGAGCTATGAGAACATGTCCAACTAGGGCACTTGAGATCATTACAGATCTCACACCTCTACATCTGGTGATAGAAAGATCTACCCAAGAGGCAATTCTTAGAATATCTAAGGAAGGTACAGGCAAAGAGAGTATTAAAAATCAGAAAGCTTGGTCCTCTCTGACAAGATAAATCTCATTAGCGAATCTTCCCAGTGACGAAATGATCAGGAAAGTAAGCATCGAAAAGAATTTCACCACGATGCTAAATACGAGGAGAGACTGAGAAAGGGAATACACCACCCAAACTCTCAAAGAAAACACCATTAGATGGTATACGGATGGTTCAAAAACCACCATTGGAGCGGCGCTGGAGTATTTGGGCCTGGCACCAGATACTCATTATCGTTAGGCTCCTTCCCGAGCGTATTTCAGGCAGAAATACTTGCGATCGAAAGATGCGTGGAAATGAACCTAGAAAGAAACTACCAGAAATGTGACATATCGATCCATTCTGATAGTCAAGCAGCTATCAAAGAATTGAGCTCCCATGTCATTGACTCAAAGTTGGCATGGGAGTGCCGAAGAAAACTTGACGAATTAGGCAAGAATAACAGGGTCTCTTTAGTCTGGGTTCCTGGCCACTCGGGAATCACGGGAAATGAAGAGGCCAATACACTTGCCAGGAAAGGAGCACAAATGCCCTTTATTGGCCCGGAGCCTTTCCGAGGTGCAGCAAAATGCTCCTACAAGAAAGAGTTTCGGAAGAAAGAGGAAACCGAAGCGCTCTGGCGGTGCCTTCCCGGGTTGGAACATTCCAAACAGTTCCTGTGGAACTTTGACACTGCTAGATCCAAAAAGTATTTGGACCTCAGTTAAAATAAGCTACATCTCCTCACGGGCTTTCTTACAGGACACTGCCGCCTTAGGAAGCACTTAATGAGAATAGGTCTAGCAGAGATTGACGAGTGTAGATTCTGTGGGGAGGAGGATGAAGCTCCTGATCACCTAGTTCTGGAATGCCTCGCCATTGCAAGCCAACGCAAGAAATGCTTCGGACAAGAAACTTGTAAGAGTGAGGACCTAACCTCATTGAAGCCGTCCCAAATACTAGAGTTCATTAGAACCTTGGAACTGGAAGGCGAGATGTAGTAGTAGCGAGAACAGCTCTGATAGAGGGAGCACAATAAACCTTTGGTTTCAGTGCACTGTAACCCCGTTAAAATCTAATCTAATATGGAACACCGACTATTTACACATATCTACAAACTCTTACGATATGTGGTTACAATGAGGACCACTTGTTCAGAGTTAAAGTTTCTTTTCTATATCTTTATTACATAACTATCTTACAATTTTTCTAAAACTTAGTCTGCATTTCTGTACATTTCTTTCCCCCACATAATATATATGATGCAGTGTTTATTTGACCAGACCCAATATGTCACCTCATTTTATGAGAGGCCCATTAACAACCACGTGTTTGTGAAGAAATAAAATATTCTCATATCCAAAATATTACAAGTGGTGTTTGGACAATTTCAAAAGTAGGAGAGTGGGTCGGTCGTTTCGTTACCCTATTGACACACATATGTTACCTACATGATCAATAGGTAACAAATAAATGTTGATTATAATCCTAAATATAACCAGTTTGATGACCAGCTAGTTACAGTGGAGAAAGGGGTGGGTAAATCAATATTATTCACATTTAATTACCCTGAAAGGTACTGTGTAACAGTTCTTAACGTTTTATTTTGCGATAGAATAGTGGAGGAGACAAGATGTTTAAGGAAAGTTGAAATTGTTTACGGTTTCACACTATACGCAATTCCCCTATTAGTACTGATAGGTTCACAAGGTAAGTAGATGTTAAATGTTATTTTATGAACACATATAAAATCTTAGTTCGGCGGAGTCCTCTACTATGGTGGAGTGGAAGTCACTTTCTCAATAGTCGATAGGCGAATGATGCTATACAAAATAATAACTATATTCTTACTTGTGGTCGGTAGTCTGGCTATATTAAAAAGGGGCTATCCGGACGTCTAGCTGTGGTGAACCATGCAGATGGTCACAGCAATGGTATTACTGTCAGTAAATGATCCAAAGTATAACAAAAGAAAAAAAGCCGAAGGTGGAGTGGCTTTAAATAGACTAGTTTATAAAATATCCCCTTGCGGGCTTTTCAATACGTGAAAATATTATAAAATGTCTCGGAAAGTGTTTCCCTTTTTTCCTTTTTGGCCTCAAAAATCCGGAAAAGTTCGGTTCACCTCATTCAGGTAAAATTCAGTCATAAAAAGACAAAAAAGTGGAGTGGAAAATAAAAGCATAATGACAAGATCAATTTGATAGATAAGTCAAAGTACCAACCTTAATTACTTACTGGTCAGCCAGCTTGACTCTTTGGTAGGGATAGCCCTTTATGTTTAGACCGTTTAAAGTGAGGGAACAATAAAAGAAGAATTTCTTATATTATTTAGTAAACAAACAATGTGATGACTAAGTGATTCAAATGGAAATTTTTAATTTAGTTTTAACTAACTTCAATCAGTTTGAACCCGTAACACATATTACTGACTCAATACAGGGTGTGTCATATCATTGTTGATCAATTTATTTTGCGTAATGCAACAGTCCTTTTACGTTTTTTTTAACTACAATTCGCAGATCTTTTGGTGCCCTGAATTGGCAAGTGAGTTCCAATATTGACTTTGCAGATCGTGTTCTCGACTGTTACTTGGCGGTCCCCAATTTTATTCATTTTCTTCTTGTTAATAATAAGTGGCTTTGGTCCTGGTATTTTTCGATCTACAAATGACCCTGTAAGGTGATTAGCCAACACACTGGGACATTGACTTTGCCCGATTGTCAGTTTTCTGAATATGAAGCTTGTGTAATATGTAGCTGTTTAAAACTGTCTTCGATTTACTGAATGTATTTCAAGTTAGAGACTCGCACTATATATAATTCATAAAATTCCGCTACTTTTTGTAAACACTATATATTTCCAAAACCGTTCTAGTTTATTTTTAAAACACATACGTTTTTTACAGTACAATTCCGCTGTACTAGAACCGATTAATCGCCTCTGTATTCTTTACTGGGTCACAGTCTCTCCGTGATAATTTCGAGTCTGATTCTTCTGCTGCCGGCTGCGAGATAACCAGCCATCGATGTAAATTGAAAGGTGAGGCGGTGACCTTAATAAAATATTTTTTACAGGGACGGAACGAAAAACAAATAAAACATCTTTCTTGTACATTAGTTAATTGGTTTAAAAATGTGGGATACCTAAACAAAAAAAATAATGCTCACTTATGATTACTTGAACAATTACTTTGTTTTTTCAACAAAAAATAATTCGGAATGCCATAAAACTACCTATTAAGGAGCTTGGCAATAAACATCCGAAGTTTATGGGTGTATTACAGGAAGGGACTGAGGAGAAGAACTGAATTTACAGCCAGAGGATATAAATAAAATATTCTTCTTAAAAAATAACAAGATTATTGTAGTTAAGTTCACAAGATAAATTACTAAGTAGTGTTTTCTGAGACTGTAAATAATTCAAAAGGAAAAAAATATCTATTGTAGAAAATTTGACACAAGTACAAAGAGTCGAGAAAAGAAAATTAGTGATATTAAAATGACACATTTTTTTGGCTTTGGGAGGTGGATCCCATTCAGCCACGAATAAATAAATAATATAACATTAAAAAGAAAAACAAAGGACACCATGACATCAACCACCACGATGTCAGGTTTATTATTCGTCTCCTATCTATCGGTGATAATGGACCTATCGTAGTAGAGTCATTGTCATTTTCGATCACCTTCTGCAGTTGGTACTTGTAGTACAGTTTATAGGTGTTAAGAAGACCGTTTTTGATGAATGCCGGTGGAGATAGTCAGTATTAGCGAACATTCTACAAGCAGATATATGTTGAATTGTTTATGATATTTGCTGACACTTTCTGCATATGTCGGATTAAGTGTTCGGATCCTTAATCACATACTTCTTGTAGTTGTTAGTGTTGATAACTTGGTCCTGGATAGACATCATGAGGCCCTCGGTTTCTGGAAAAATAGGTTCTGCTAGTAAGCCATCTGTTTGAAGTTGTTTTGTCAAAACGCGGGCGTGATGATGTCGACCATGCAATGCCTTTTGTGACCATTGTTCCAGTTTCTCGGTATCTAATACTAACTTGAAGTCGGCTTCAGACGAGGCGAATAATCCTTATCCGCCTTGGTTATTAATTCGATATAGAGCTGAAGTTTCTGATTTCCTGTAAAATAATTCACGTAATTTCATTACCTGTTGAGAGTGGACCTTTCTTTCTGGGTAACTTTATTCTAATAGTAGATGACTTCGGATGGTAGTTGTCGTTACCATTGTTCGTGTTAACCTCTGAATGTCTTCTAGCTCTGTTTTCGTCCATCTCAAGATTCCAAAAAAGTACGTTAAAACAAGCGTGGCATATATGTTGATTGCCTGAACCAAGATGCCTGAATTTAACTCGGGCTTCATTAGTGATTTTACTCTTGTGGTGTATTACTCCTGGATTCAACATTTTGCTTGCCCGTGGTTCAGTAACCTAGCCATTGTAGGCTTCTCCATTGCCTGCATGATATCCTCATTGGGTAGTCACACACACATCTCCATTTATGACAATGCCTTTCTCGATGTGTAGGGTCTTGCACGTGGCAAATCCAAACTCCATATGGATATCAGTGGAGAATCGATGTGTTATATCGAGATGATTCATGTGACGCTCTTTTGCTGCGTATAGCTTGATGTCATCCATGTAGACAAGATGAGATATTGTACAGTTGGCGTTTCTGTTAGCTTTGGCGTTAACACATTCACGGAGACGTCTGCAATTACAGACACCCCTCAGAGGACGCGTCTGCAAGTGCAGACGATATTTGACTGTTGATTGTGGATACGTTTGCAACAGCAGTCGCTATTTCTGTAAATACTTGCGGAACTTGAAACATTACTGCCCATCTACGTTCTACGCGCCGTTACCACCAGCGTTTTTTGTTGGTGTTAATGGTACGGGTCTTTATCACGTATATTTGCTGGTTGTGTAGACGGAGTACAGCCACAGCTCCACAATAAATAAGGAAATGTAGCAGCTCGAGCGTATTGTAGTCGTTGCAGAGACTTTCAATTATTGAGTCTACTCCTGCAATGATATTGTTGAGCTTTATGAACTTTTAAATAAATTTGGCTACGCCGCCTTAAAACTACAAGGGAAGGGTCTGATATCGAGAAGAAAGGGAACGAGCCGGCAGAACTGCAGAGAGCGCCAAGAGAGACGGAGTCACCGACTGACCACTTGCTCTCACCATTTCAAGTTATGATTTTTTTATATAGTTTACATTAGTTAAAAATGTATGTAAATTAGTGTTTTAAATGAAACTCACTGTTTCTAGTTAATTCCACAATATAACAAAAATGGTTGAAAATTCAAAAAAATTGACAATTGTTTCGATAAATCCATATCATCGTCAGTCAGTCAGTCAGACAAAAGTTACATTTCATTTGATGCCTACCTGATGTTTAGTAGTTATTTTTGGCTAGACCAAGAAGTGACCTAACTTGTGATTGACTTAATATATGTTAATAGAAAAAGGAAGATATGATATTACAAATATTGAAGCTTTGATTTTATTAGCCCAATGGTGATATCCTGCATATCATTTTTCCAATTAAGATCAGTATAACTGTGCAATGACATAGAAAACCAGGAAAACTATATCTACTGATCTTTACAATTATCACTTAAGAAGACAGTTTATTAGTGGAGAACTCCCTAGATTTATCTGTTCATTGGCAACTTCATGTTGTGGGTTTCTTAAATGTCTTCTAATTTCCGATTCTTCAAGGAAATCCAGTTCTTGTTTCTTTTCACAAATATGCAACACTTCTAGTTCTGTGTTAGGTGTCAATGAATGATTGGTGTCAAGTAGATGTTTTGCGTAATGGGATTTATCTGGTTGTTTTAATCTGTATGCTCGTAAGTGTTCACTGTATCGGATTTCAAAATTTCTAAGGGTCTGACCCAAATAGACAGCATTACATTCTGGACATTTGAGTTTATATATACCTGATTTCTTTAATGTTGGTATTTTTGTTTTTACATTTAACAATTTTGTACTAACGCTACTTTCTGTTTTAAAAGAAATTGTTGTATTCGTTGCTGAAGATATTATCTTTAAAATATTATTAGAAATATTTCTTGCATATGTGATGGATTTATAAGTTTTTATTTCATCAGTTTGTTTAGGAAATATTAGTTGTAATGCGACTTTTTCCTCTTTTTTATTAATTAGCTTATTTATCATATGTAATGGATAACCGTTGGATGTTGCTATTTGTCTAATAGTATTAATCTCTCTATCAAAATTACATTTGTTCATAGGAACTGAAAAAGCTCTATGTCTCATTGAATTATATGCCGCTAGTTTATGTGACATGGGGTGATTGGAACTATATGGAATTGTTACATCAGTGTTTGTTGGTTTTCGGTAAATTGAAAATAATGAAGTACATTATTAACTCTTTGAATTTTAAATCAAGAAAATTGTTAGAGTTGTTTTCTTCAATTTCTAATGTAAATTTAATTTTTGGGTGTAAATTATTAATGTGGTTGAAAAATACGTCTAATTGTCGTTCACTACCCATAAAACAAGCTAATATGTCATATACATATCTATACCAAAATAAAACATTTTTCGAAATATTACTTTCAAAGATCTTTCTTTCTAAACTGTCTATAAAAATGTTTGCCAAAATAGGTGATATAGGGCTTCCCATTGGTAAACCTTCATTTTGAATATATATCTTATTGTCAAGAGTGAAATAATTCTGATCAATTCATACATCAAATAAATTCTGTATATCTGATATTATTCCTGGATTAATATTTTTATCTTCTAGTAATCTTCTTACAAGTATTAGACGTTCTTTAGGAGGAATTTTAGTGAACATATTAGTAACATCAATCGAAATAAGTTTATAGTTATCTTGCAAGTTGATTGCGTTTAATTTTTTGATTGCATTTATAATTGAGTACTGTGATGCAGATCCGCAACTATTAAGTATATTGTTAAGCATCTTTGCCAATATATTATTAGGAGTATCAACATAAGAAACTACAGGTCTTATTGGTTTCATTATTTTATGTAATTTAACAGTTCCATATAATAGTGGACAATGAGAATTCTTATGTATGATAGACCTCTTTTGGTATTCACTTAAAAGATAATTTGAATTATTAACAATATCCTTTACATTATCAGAAAACTTTTTTTGTTGGGTCTGCTTTAAGAACTTTTACATCGCTAGATTCTATAAAGTTATATATTTTTGAATTTTAATTTTCAGTTGTCAATATCACAGTTGTGTTCCCCTTACCAGATTTTGTAACTCTTAGGTTATTAGCTTCTACTTTCTTTTTGATTGCATTTAAAACTGTAATGTCATTTTTTGTTTGACGTTTAACTTTTGAACGTTCAATATTTTTGATTAAATTGGCAAAGAGGCTTAACAATATAATTAATAGTTACGGATCTGCATCACAGTACTCAATTATATATGCAATAGAACTAATCAAAAAATTAAACGCAATCAACTTGCAAGATAACTATAAACTTATTTCGTTTGATGTTACTAATATGTTCACTAAAATTCCACCTAAAGAATGTCTAATACTTGTAAGAAAATTACTAGAAGATAAAAATATTAATCCAGGAATAATATCAGATATAATTATATTATTTGATGTATGTATTAATCAGAATTATTTCACTTTTGACAATAAGATATATATTCAAAATGAAGGTTTACCAATGGGAAGCCCTATTTCACCTATTTTAGCTAACATTTTTATGGACAGTTTAGAAAGAAAGATCTTTGAAAGTAATATTTCGAAAAATGTTTTATTTTGGTATAGATATGTAGATGACATATTAGCTTGTTTTATGGGTAGTGAACGACAATTAGATGTATTTTTCAACCACATTCATAATTTACACCCAAAAATTAAATTTACATTATAAGTTGGAGAAAATAACTCAATCAATTTTCTTGATTTAAAAATTCAAAGAGCTAATAATGTACTTGATTATTCAATTTACCGAAAACCAACACACACTGATGTGACAATTCCATACAGTTCCAATCACCCCACGTCACATAAATTAGCGGCATATAATTCAATGATACATAGAGCTTTTTTAGTTCCTATGAACAAATGTAATTTTGATAGAGAGATTAATACAATTAGACAAATAGCAACATCCAACGGTTATCCATTACATGAATGATGAAATGATGAAATAAAAACTATTTCAAAAATAATATCTTTAGCAACGAATACAACAATTTCTTTTAAAACTGAAAGTAACGTTAGTACAAAATTATTAAATGCAAAAACAAAAATACCACCATTAAAGAAATCAGGTATATATAAACTCAAATGTCCAGAATGTAATGCTGTCTATTTTAGAAATTTTGAAATCCGATACAGTGAACACTTACGAGCATACAGATTAAAACAACCAAATAAAAGACACTACGCAAAACATATAATTTACACCAATCATTCATTGACACCTAACACAGAACTAGAACTGCTGCATATTTGTGAAAAGAAACAAGAACTGGATTTCCTTGAAGAATTGGAAATTAGAAGACATTTAAAAAAACCACAATATGAAGTTGTCAATGAACAGATAAATCTAGGGAGTTCTCCACGAATAAACTGTCTTCTTAAGTGATAATTGTAAAGGTCAGTATATATAGTTTTCCTGGTTTTCTATGTCATTGCACAGTTGTACTGATCTTAATTGGAAATATGATATCCAGGATATCACCATTGGGCTAATAAAATCAAAGCTTCAATATTTGTAATATCACATCTTCTTCTTATTTCTATTAACATATATTAAGTCAATCACAAGTTAGGTCACTTCTTGGTCTAGCCAAAAATAACTACTAAACATCAGGTAGGCACCAAATGAAATGTAACTTCTGTCATTCTGACGATGATATTGATTTATCGAAACAATTGTCAATTTTTTAGAATTTTCAACAATTTTTATTATATTGTGGAATTAACTAGAAACAGTGAGTTTCATTTAAAACAATAATATGAGTAGATTCCACGAAGTAAGGGTTGAGACAGTTAATTTCATTAATGTATGTAAAGTTTTCTTGTGTAATGATACAGTCCTCGAAGTAAAATATGTTAAACTAGAAAGAGTTTAACTGGTCCTTCAACAAAATCCAACAGATATTATTAGAATTTTTGTTTCAAATTATTATTATTACTGAAGCTAAAAGGAAAAAACAATGTTCAAGCTACAGAGTGGTATAAGATTATTGCGAAATTCAAAAACGAAACGAAGTTTTTAGCGTCTTAGTTACCATACAAATATTTCTCCCACATTTACAGTTTCTAATTATTTACATGCCAAATCACAAAAATACATTAAGTTGATTACAAAAAAAAAGTAGTATGGTCTGTTGCAGTTATGATTGATAGCAGAACACTAAACTGTATTCTTTTTTTCGCGTAATCATTAGTAACAAAGACGTTAAGAGTTTAATTGCCTTCTCGAGTTGATCTCATTTCAATTAGTTTAATTACGTTTGCTGTAAATACGTGTAAACGCTAATAGGAGAGACAGTACGGTACCTTAAAATAATTTATGTGAATATTGTTTTTTTAATATTATTATTAAAGCTGGAATTTATAATGCCCACTGGAGGATTATTATTTTTCGTTAACTGGGTATAAAATCCTGCAATACAATACATAAGAAAATCCACCATTTTTAATTGATTGAGTATTGAGTTACCCATGTTTTATAATTATTATTAGTTTAATTCAATTATTATTTTTAAAAGTTAACTACATTAACAGTCAAAGTAATAAAATAATAATTTTTTGTCTGCAATTTTTTGAAAAACGAATTAATAGTCAAAAAAATTATTAATTGCAGTTTCTATAAATAAATCAGCGGCATTGCCAGCTTGTTTGACTAAAATGTGCCGAGCGGTAAATTTTTATTTTAGCACTGTTTTGAACCGAAACTTGTTATGAAAATTTAACAGAATTTGTTGTGGATTGTTGGGACTGTCATAAATTGGTCAAAGAGAATATGCCGCTGTTTTTGCCAGACGGCAGCGTTGTTCTGCGGCTTTAAGATTATTTATACTCCGTTTTTAAAAGGCATGGAGTAATAAAAGCTCATTAGGAATGCAAAACCGATACAGGGTGTATAATAAAATATCTCCGAAGTTTATCTAATTTTGTACTAAAATTTCTCATTTGTTACGAATTTCAGGTAGACACCCCGTAACTATGTATTCGGTTGGGTCGCCTATTGTATTGAAAGGGTCGCTCTATTGTATTTGAATGAACAAATAAACAATTTAATCCTCAGAGGCGTGCAATCAGGACAAAACAAACTTGGCATATGAATATGAAGGCACTATGAAATTATAATTACGAAAACTATTCAAAAGAGTTCACAACATCGATTCAATAAAATCACATTTTTTTGTGTTCCTATGAATAAACAATAAACATAGAATATTATATAAAAAATAGCAAATTTTTTTGCAGTAGGTATCAACTTTACTACTAATATACCGTTTACAATAGGAGAGGAAAAAAGAAAAATGCAGGAATAAAGTACGAATTAATGTAATATTTATAAAAAAAAGTCTAACAAATAATAGTAATAACTAACACAAAAACTAGTCTATATATCAGAATCAGACGATTCTGTTGAGCTTCCATTATTAACATTGATTATAAATGGTTCAATCATGTGTTCACTTATATGATCCATTTCCCACATATTTAGTTCTTCTTGTATCACGTGTTCAACACATTTCTTCCAGTTTTCTTTGGTTACGTTACCTAACGCGTCTTCGAATAAAACTTTAACGTCACTCATTTTGAATGTCGTATTCTTTCTTGAAACTTCCCCTTTCACTTGGGCCCATATTAATTCTATGGGATTGAGTTGACAGTGATACGGAGGAAGCCTCAGCACTGTTATACCACGCGCTGATGCCATTTGATCTACAACGTATCTACTATATTTGTGTTTATGTGAATTGGCCAGTTGCAAGAGCTCATTTTTCAGCCAGTTATCTGGGCATTCAATATTTTTCGAGGTTAGCCAATCGTGGATATCTTGTTTACGCCATGCAGTTGAAGGTAATTTCTCCACAAACCTGGAGTGATAACTTGCGTTATCCATAACAATGACTGAGCCCGTTGGAATTAGATCTAACATTTGTGAGAAATATTCTTCGAAAACGTCTGCATCCATATCTTCATGATAATCTCCGGTTTGCTCCGATTCAAAGCACAACAATCCACCTTTAACAAAACCTTCGGCACTTCCGATATGAGTAATGATGAGTCGACGTCCTTTTCCTGTTGGTGGGAGGCTTGTTGACCACCCTTCAAGAGCTGCCTGCCTCCGACTTTTGACATTCGTGTCTTGCCAAAACATTGAAACAGTATGACCTTCATTTAACCAAGTCTCATCCAAATAATAAATTCGTTTTTGATCTAGTCTTGCTTTTCGAATATTGCGCAAATAACTCCTCCTCCAAATGACAATGTCGTCTCTATCAATCAACATTGCGTTCCGATAATTTTTTTTATATTCAAATCCAAGTTCCTTCAAAATTTTCCATAATGTACTTCGAGGCATTTTCGGAAAATCTTAATCTTCTTGAACCGAAGCCATAATTTTGGAGAGAGTTGGGATCTCTTTTCTAAAGAAAAAAGCATGCACCTTACGCCTTATTCCATTCTTCAAGTCGTCATCCGTTTCAAGTTTGGGTCGGCCTAGGGACTTTGCTGGGGCTGTGATGTTTCCATTTTTTTCTCCTTCATTAAATTATGAATTGTTGTTTTTGAAACACCCATCATTGTTGCAGTAATCTTCACAGTTTCATCAACACTTCCTGCCAAATTCATGATTTTTCTTCTAATTTCTTCGTTCTTCAACGAGGAATAGCAATTTAATATCAGATTTTTTTCGTTCAGCGACAATGGGCCAACTTTAGGTCGCTTAGATGGTGATAAATTCTCCATATCTGGTCGAATTTGGTTGGAACACTATATAGTTGGAAATTAACTAGAGACCTTGAGTTTCATTTAAAAACACTAATATAGTTGGAAGGTGTAGTTAGGTGTTTGTCTCGTGTGATGAGAAGAGAACTTGTAGAGATGAACAAAAATAAACACCAGTTAACAATAATGGTAAAAAATAATAACAAATAACAGTAATAATGGGGAAATCAATCAGCACAGCAGTTTCTCCAGAACAGATGAACTGTAAATTGAAAATATTCAACCTTTCCGCTACTTTTATAGTTGAAAAGTTCTAGTAAGTACATTGTATTATGGGGGCATTTTCTTAGAACTGAAAAGACTACATTTCACAATAATAAAACCATTTTTGAGCTACCTGTTTGTCAAGTTTCTTCAATTACCTGCTAATTGGGTGAAATAATCGGCAAATGGGGTTGGTTTGGATATATATATATATTTGTATAAAATTGTTATTAACATTTATTTTATTATTTATTGTATGTACGATTATAACTACCTGGAACTTAGTGGAGGGACTCGTCTACGCCCTTTTATACATAATAATAAATTTTCTGGAAAATTGATGTCAGTGATATAATCCACAGTTTATTATATTATTGATAATTTGAAATTTCATTTCAAATAATATTACAAAACGGTTATTTTCGGAAATGAGATAATTTTAGAAGCCCTAACTCTTTTTAAATGACTAAATGTGGTACGCCTATGGTTCCGGCCAAAATGAGTGATTTATTACTCCATGCCTTTTAAAAACGGAGTATAGTGAATCTATATTAATGCAACAAATGTTCAAATTTTATTCAGAATTACCTCCAATTAATCGATGTAAGATTAGCAAAATTGAAAATTGATATCGAGAGTTTAGCCACGTGAGGGATACTCCTCGAAAAGGTCTTAAAAATGCACGGAGATACCCGGTTGGAAGTTGAAGAAAATCCTATTACTCCAGCTAGACAAATATCTCGCGTTTATGATACCAAAAAGAATCCATATAAGATGGAAAACATGCACGAACTTAACGAAAGCGATCCTGGGATTTCTCACATATCCAAATTTCATATTTACCTGTTAAATACAGATATTTATAAAAATCCGGCAACAATGCTATCAAGTGTGTCTCGGCATTTTCTTCGTAGTAAATAACCGAAGATTGATTGATCTATCGTCTTAATAAAAATTAATCTTTTGAAATTGTATATATTATTAGAGAATTAAAAACATTAAGAGAATCTCATCTTATTCGCTAAATAACTTTTTCGATGAATAAATCATGTGCCATTAACACATTTCCGACTAACCAAAATATACTGTTAATTTTACAGGAGCGGAATGAGAATGAAATTACAATAAAATTTGTAATAAATCCACATGTATCAATAAATCTATGTAATAGCGCATAAATAGTCTTAAATTAATTAATGGAGTTTGAAAATAATTCAATATATACGTTTGTAACCCCCGAACAGGAAGATTGTTTCAACTCATGAAGTCAAATATCTAGGAATCATCCTGGATAGTAGACTTCTGTGGACTAAACACATCAAAAATATCTCCAAGAAGGCCACGACAACCATCATCAGCAGGCTTGAAATGCTTTATTATCTGCGGTCAATGCAGTAGACAGTCATGTGAGAATCGAACAGAGATTATCTGATATCGACTTACTAGATGACGATGAATTTGTTGAAGAATTCCTATAATCTCAGGACCAGTGCCCCGTCCAGGGCGCTGAATTGGCAAGAGTGCTGGATTGGCAGGAAAACCAAACATTTCAAAGGCTGTAAAAAATACTTTCAAGAAATTATAAATGATAAAGTGTTTGAAGAGATTTTGGTTGATGTTTGTGCCTTTGTTTCTCATTAAACGACACCCTTTTGTGATCAACTTTGAAAAGCTGTATCTTGTAAAGTATTAGGCCTTCAGTAATCATATTTAGCCCAATATTTAGGAAATTTTATGTACTTTAATATTAATACAATTGTCTTTTTTGAAAAAGTACTCCTTCGGGGTCAAAAATGGCGAAATCTAAAAAAAGTGCACATTTTTATGGGGTTTTCAGGATTTTTTAAGAGCTGTATCTCCGGAACTATTAAGCCTACAGTAATCATATTGTGCTCAAAATTTGGGGAATTTTATGGACTTTAAAAATGAATAGAATTGTTTTGGTTGAAAAAGTACTACTTCAAGGTAAAAAATGTCGAAATTAGAAGAAAGTGCTAATTTTAAGCTGTTTAAACGATATTTGGCGGTGATCTGGAAGGTCGCCGAGGTTGACATCTCTGTAAAATCTACAATATAAAAAAAGAGATCTACCACCCCAAACCATGCAAGTTAAAATGTACTAGGTGACTGAATTATTCTTCTTGTAAATAATACACATAAAAGAGTGGTCACTAGAAGCTCCAAAAATCCTAATGGCACAAAACCAATTGGACGGCTTATTTCAGTAAAGTTTTTGCATCAGATTCAGAACAAAACAAAAAAATTAAATTTTCTTAAATAATTGTTTTCATGTACGTTTTAGAAAAAAGTGTTCCTTTCATACAAAAGTTGTAGAACGTGTTAAGTTCTAAAAAAAATCTCAGTAACTTTTTTGCGACTTTTTGCGTCAGATCAAAAACAAAAGAAATACGATTTTTTTTACAATTTTGACAGGCCGCCATTTTGTTTCTACTGGGCCGATTTGGCCTGTTAACGAACTCGTCCAAGATTTTGGCCTAACCAATTTTTGTATCGAGTTTGGTTTCGATCCGTCAAAAAATGCGCCCTCTACAGTGCTTACAAATTTCGAAATAACACATACATATATAATGTATATAACTCTCTACAATAGTCCTATTTCATTCTGAAATAAGCCTAAATAGTCCAGGAAATCTGGGTATGTAAGCGTCATGTTCGAGGTAACGGCTGATACTTGGTAAAAAGTTAGTAAAAATGGTGTACAACAAAACTTAACTTATGCGACCTCTCAAATCGGACCGGAACATTGTTTATGATTCGATTTACACTCATTTTTCATGCCTTTTGTAGATTTATCAGGTATACATTTTTTCTCGTGCATAGTACAGACAAAAAGTTAAATACTTTTTTTCTTCCTCTTTTAAAGACCTACAATTCTAGACCTTACACGTAAAAAAAATTGATTGGGTCAAAAGTTATTGGCAAATAAACAACTGATAACGTTATTGTTAATAAATAAAAATATAATGAGCATTTTTTACACTAACACTTCCACATCACGCTATCTATTCTCACTCATTAAAAAATGATACTCACGAAAGATGGAGTCTGTAAGTCCAATAGTTTATGAATTATGGCCTTATAAACAAATTAACTAAAAATTGACTTGCAGAGTTTTGTAAGCTATGCGACCTCGCGCCAATTTTTTCACTGTTAGATTTCATAATAAGACATCGATACCCATCATTGTTTTTTAAAAAAATACATTTTTGCAACAACGCGAATTTTTTTTCATATTTGGCTTAGTTGCATAATTAATTTGACACTATATCCGCCGATTTTTGTCGAGAATTAAATACGCACATAGGAGGGGCATGGAAAGAGCTTTAATTGAAAAAAAATACGTTAAGATTTATTGACAAACGACTGAGTTACGAACAATCGAAGTCGGAGGCCTGTCAGTCAACAATTTATGCGAGTATCGAAAAACAAAACTTTAGCTCGACTACACTCTCTGAGGTTCAACGTACGACTGCCAACACAAAATACGGACGATGATAGAATGAAAAGCTAGGCGTTCCCCCCACTCCGCTGCCACGCAGTAGCCAGCCGAAATATCCGCCCGCTGCTGACTTTCGAAATTTTTTTTGATTGGGTTGCAATTTACGCGACGTCTCGCTATTTCGTACAATAAAAGTACATTGACTAAAAATTTTAGGGATATTTTTTGTTTTTCGATACTCGCATAAATTGTTGACTGACAGGCCTCCGACTTCGATTGTCCGTAACTCAGTCGTTTGTCAATAAATCTTTACGTATTTTTTTTCAATTAAAGCTCTTTCCATGCCCTCCTATGCGCGTACTTAATTCTCGACAAAAATCGGCGGATATAGTGTGAAATTAATTATGCAACTAAGCCAAATATGAAAAAAAATTCGCGTTGTTGCAAAAATTTATTTTTTTAAAAAACAATGATGGGTATCGAAGTCTTATTATGAAATCTAACAGTGAAAAAATTGGCGCGAGGTCGCATAGCTTACAGAACTCTGCAAGTCAATATTTAGTTAATTTGTTTATAAGGCCATAATTCATAAACTATTGAACTTACAGACTCCATCTTTCGTGAGTATCATTTTTTAATGAGTGAGAATAGATAAGCGTGATGTGGAAGTGTTAGTGTAAAAAATGCTCATTATATTTTTATTTATTAACAATAACGTTATCAGTTGTTTATTTGCCAATAACTTTTGACCCAATCAATTTTTTTTACGTGTAAGGTCTAGAATTGTAGGTCTTTAAAAGAAGAAAAAAAAGTATTCAACTTTTTGTCTGCACGAGAAAAAAGATATACCTGAAAAATCTACAAAAGGCATGAAAAATGAGTGTAAATCGAATCATAAACAATGTTCCGGTCCGATTTGAGAGGTCGCATAAGTTGTTTTGTTGTACACCATTTTTACTAACTTTTTACCAAGTATCAGCCGTTACCTCGAAAATGACGCAAAATGATCATTTTGGGTCTGATTTTCCTGGACTATAAAAACACAAAAAATAAATCTATCAACTGCAAAAAAATTTGTCATAATTTTTTAACCGAAAAATGTCTTCTTAACGGCATCTCGTGGACAATCAGTCAGTTCTGAAAGTGTTCAGAATAACACTTGGACATCGGGAATCAGATAGCCTTGTAAAAAATAACTATCGAGCGCATTAACGTGAAAAGGCATAAAAATGGACGGAAATAACCTAAAACGATAACTTCGGGTACAGTCCTGGAAGACATCACTTAATAAAATAAACAATAATGAACAACAGAATCATACCTACCATGCGATTGCATGACACAATTCTCCGAAAAATTGAAACTAACGCCCTAAGAACGAAATGAAACAGTAATAGCCTAAAATTATCTTGGGTATAATAACAGATACGAGATATACACAAAAGTGGATAATTTCTTCACGAATAATAGTTTCAAGTTCCTTGTATAAACGTTTTGTATTGGAATTCGAATGATCAGAGACCTTGCGTGCTTAACCAATCAAACTCGGTCGCGTCTGTGTATTTATTTAAAAATATTATCATCAATTCCATGTAGAACAGTAAGGATTAAGAGCAAAACACCAGACGTTTTAGAACAATGTATAGTACCGTAAGTAGATAAAATTGTGCGCTAATTATAGGTACCTGTCATTAAGGTCATTTCCGACTAAAATTAAAAACAAAATGTTGAACTCGATACAGCGGACCTTATTCACAGACATATTTTTTTCGAAGAATTTATTTGTCATTTTATTTAGTCGACATTTATTTGTATTTAATAAAAATAAGAAGTTTTATGCAGTTTATTGGTTTAATAGAATTTTTTTTAACTTTTATTTCATTTATATTTAAACGGATACAATGTATATATGAATATATAAATAAATTTTGCAGAAAAAAAACTAATGAGACATTGATTCACAATGAAAATATACAATTTAAAAACTAATAAATTTTTTTATTAAACTTAAAGGTGAGATTTTGTGTCATCTTGTTCATAGAAGAGAACATATGCTTCTTCACTGACTAAAGATTTCCACGATATTAATAGCACTCTTGAATCGTTATATTCGCGTCACTGTCCCATGTAGGGATGTCGGCAAAATTCTGTGTAGTGACCATTATAAGTGGTTCCACAGTGATTAGATATAGCGTAGAGGTTGTACATACAAGGTGCCACATTATCAGCCGCGTAATGGTTCATATCAAGCCCTTCTATTGGAAAATCTATTGAATCATTAAGTTTTCCACTAAAACTTTCTGTTTGCGAAAAGCGCTTCAGGTGAATAACCAGTATTTTCGGAAATTTATGAATTGAGAATGATTTAATGCATCGTCTTCGTTCCTTATATTTCGAAGAAGTTGGTTTCTAATCACCGTCGAGTGTTTCTTCTCTTGTAAACGAATCTAAACATTATGAAGGTCGTAATTGACCTGTTCTTTGTGGTATCGGAAGGGATAAATCCCAAAAAGGATCGTAAGTAACTGAACAGTGACCACAGTGTGTGCACTTGATTGTTGATTTTAATTGACCGACAAAGTTATCCATAATCTTGGAGTTGTCCATTCTCGCATATATTAACCAAAATTCTTGTGCTTTCTCGATATCACTAAATTTGTCATCAATTTCTGTTAATATGGGCTTTGGTTTTTCATATACCTTGTTGACATTTTCGTGAAGTCCTGCTAATAGGTAACGAAGAAACTCATGTGCATCATGTTGAGTGTATCCCATGAACCTTGAAGTAAATCGCTGAATCTTACTTTTCAATGATACTGTATTAACCACTCTGTCTGAACCGTCTTCAGACCAAAGCTCTTGAATAACTTTAGCAAATGCTTTAATTAGTGTTCCTTTCATGCTAGATATGTTTATGTTAATATCTCTTTAGTATGCGTCTTTCTTTAGATATTCTAATAGCCACCTTGTGTTTGATAGGCATTGGATAATACTATTCATGAAACATGTGTTACCAATATTTTTGAGGCCTTTGAGACCCAAAGAATCTTGGGAACTACCCTTTATGGATCTGAATGTGGAAATATTGTTAAAAGCTCTTTCGGAACTACTATCATTGTACGAATAATCTCGGATTCTATGATTGTCTTTCTCACTTGATCGGCGTGATAAGGAATTTGAATTGATGATGTTTGCTACTGAATTGGATGTAGATATTACGGATTTGGAAAGTGTTTTGGTTAGAGATAATCTATTGCGTATAGGAATCGCATCATTCTCTAGCATAGTCATCTTCTTCAGTATTCCTATGAATGGGACATCATCTGGCTGGTGGTTATCTGTATTTTTTAGTACACTGAGGCCCAAAAGCTTGTTGGGGGCATCATTTATTAAATTGTCAACGCATGTATTATCAGAAGGCACACATTCTGAAGAAGAGAATGAAGATGTTAAATAAGAATTTCGGAAAAAGGAAAGATCGCATGTTTTAGGGTCTGTAATGTGAGAAAGTTTGAAAGTGGTAGAAGAATTACGTTTCTTATGATTAGGTTTCATAAAAAGTTCTTCTAGAGGCTTAGAACGGGGAAACGTACCGAGAAAAGATGAAGCGTTTCCTCTTTGAATTGCAATACTTATTTGTTGTATAAAGAACAAAGTTGCTCTTGAATCATTGGTTTCTACTGATATTTTTTTACCGATTTCTTTAATGGATTTTAAAGCTTCATGACCGAAAACACCAGAGGTTTCAATTGCTACAGGAATAAAAATGTAAATGTTCTCCAAATTTTTGTATTTATTGATTTTAAAAGTTTCGCCTTGTAAAGCTGCAGCGCCTGCGGAAGTAGATGTGGATCGGACATGGGACGGAGCCCAAGTGTCAGTGCAAGTGAAATCCCATATAACTGGTCTGCCGCGTTGCCATGGAATGAGGGTCATACAATCTGGACGTTTATCGTCGTCGTGGCAAGTACCTAACGGTTCCAACGAACAGGGAATCTTTGCAGATGCCATGCCTCGTTTGATTAGGCCATTTACTGCAGAATGACGTGAAAAACGGCCGGCACTTAATTTGCAGCTTAGGCCGTGTCTACCATATTCATCAACATCAGCTCCGCAACGACAGCGATGTTTTACACAAACTTGACAACCTAAACGGAGACCAATAGAAATACGGAAACTTTCGTCATCTAAAAGCGTACCTAATGGGGCCGACGGTAAAGCGTTCAACCATGCTCTTGATTCCTTTGAAAATGCTGCATTCAAACGAGCCTTGTCTGGTAAATTGATAGCTTTCTGAACCAGATTTTCTTTTTCAATGTTCAATAAAAGAATATCCCAGGATTTTTGAAAGGATTTATAATCATAGGGTACAACTTTGTTAGACTTTAATGACCAAATATTTTCTGCCTCCATTAATAAAGGGTCTTGTGTGTGGAAAAATATAGGCAGAATGTAATTAATCAAATTTTTTGAACTATTTAATGATGACAAAAAAGAAGGAAGAGCTACTGAAACGATTGACCGAATTCCTAAACCACCATATGAAACAGGTAGTGAAGCTTGTTTCCAAGAAAGGTGCTCTAATTTAATGTTAATTAATGACTCTAATGAATGGCGAATGGCATTGTCAAAATTGATTAAGATATCATTATGTAACCAGGTCGGACTACATCTTAAGATATATGTTAATTTTGGATTTAATAGGCAATTCTTGAGAAGGTAATAAGCAATATGTGTCGGTATCCAGGATAAACGAGATGACATTTTTTTGAAAAAGGTTAGTTTTTCATTGAAAGCTGATAGAAAGGATTCGTTTAATAAAGGAGCACCTAATAGAAATAAATTTTGTCTGTTGGTAATTGTTATGCCTGGTGCTACAGAATTAAATTTATCAATGGTTAGATTATTTGGTGATTCTAAGAAAAATAACTCGCATTTGCTGAAATTGAGTTCAAGACCAATATCCTTGGAATTGTTTATTATATAGACAAGAGACTTGAACACGGAATTAGTATTACCACCTAAAGAACCATCATCAAGGTACCAAGCATTGAATTCTGTGTCAATGTTGCTAATAAGTTTGTGTATCGATATGCAAAAAAGGAGAGGTGCCAAAGGGTCCCCTTGTTGGACGCCTCTTTCCGAATAAATGATGTTTTCGCCAAATAAAAGATATGAAGGGCATCGATAACATTGATTGATGAAAGGAAAAATTTCAGGTAGAATATCTGCTACCAGTTTTAATAAATGATCGCGATGAATTGTATTGAAAGCATTATAATGTGGGAAAAATTCATGAATCTTTTAAAAAATTCAGAATTCCGAATTAAGTCAAATTGTATGGGAAACATGCCAAACAAATTATAGGCAGATAAAATGTAGTGTGTTTATTAAGGCGGGGGAAAAATATAAAAACAAAAATTTATTTATTTAAATATTGCATTAGAGATGTTAATTTTGCAACCCTTTGAACGATGTATGAATGTATTTTGAAATTATAAATTTTTTCGAAAACAAAATACTCCAAAACGATTTTTTTGTTCCCACCACTTGAAACATTATGTTATCTTCCAGATCAAAAAATTACCAGCCATTTGAATCGGCTGAAAAGTTACCAGCAACTTTATCTGTCAGATATTTTCCATTTAAGACTTGTCAAACCGAAATTTGTTGTTAATTTTACAGATAAGTTCCGAATAGGATAACAGGGACTTTATCAGCAAGTGGTGTAACTGGCCCTAAGTCCCGTGGGTGATTTTACAATTCCTATACTGATATGGTCAGGGGGGCGACTGAACTCGTATAGTTTTTGTTTGCACAATATCAGCTGCATAACCTATTTATTCTATTATGGTTCAAAAATGAACCATATTGGTATAGAATCTGTAAGACAAATTCAAGATCAAATAATGAATATATGTCTACATTGCTTCAGTCATTTGAGTACTTATAATATTGATCCTCCTCTATATCCTTTATTTAGAGTTATTGAATGATGTTTCGTACAAAATTACGTTTGTTTTTGCAGTTTTTTATAATCTATTGTTAAACAGAACATTTGAACACTGGAACGAAAATATCTGACTAGGTGGGTGGGTATTTATTTTTTGAATAGAAAAGTCTTTATGCAACTTAATATTTAAATATTTTGCTGAGTTAAAAAATATTAAATAATATGTATACAGCTAATTCGTCCGGTTTTGAAATATCAAGCTCTAAAGGTTATAAAATAAATCGCAGTGAATCCACGAATATCCCTGGATATCTGAAATATGGTTTAAATTGTATTTTTATAGAATTCTTGCATAAAAAAATCTAAACACCCATATTTTCATAAAAATTAAACTCAATAAGTGTGAACAAAAATTGAATATTGTTAACAAAATTAAAAACCACATATTTGCATAAAACTGAAACCAAATGAGTACATAATAATATAACTAAAAATTTATCTTTTCAGATTTTATTGGACGTTGTCACGTGCTGTTGAGTTAATTTTTTTTGCACTGGATTCGTTTCTTTCTATGTTTAGGCTAATATTGTGAGATTTTCGTTTTTTTTTCTTTTCTTCGAGTTTGGATGGCCTTCCAGACTGTATGCGATTGTTACCTCTAAGTCCCCTATCTTTTCTTCGGGATATAGCGGTTGGTTGTACATGAATTTTTCGGCTCCTGTTAAATAGAGTTGTGTGGGAAAAAATAGACACAATTTGAGACTTCGTCTGAACTTTTTCCAATGTAGTCACCATTTTTCTTAATACTGCGATATTGGAAGGGCATTGGTCTTTTTTCAATATCTCTGAAACTCGTGTAAATTCGGCTTGGATTCTATCAATGGCTGCGTTATAGTCTTGATTGATTGTTTCGGTAATCGGCAAATCAAAGGAGCTGTCAACAGTTTCAGGTTGATCTGACTGAACAGTGTTATTATTTTCTGTGTAACACGTTTCATTGGTTTCCTCGAGATCAATTATTGTTGTGGGGACAATTCTACATGTGAACGTAGCTTAACAAATATATTACATTATTTGCGTTGGTACCACTGTATGAAATGAAAGTATTAACTTCTTGTTTTTTGACAGCGCTGCTTTGTACACGTGCTATATTTTTGTTACACATTTTCTATAAAATATAATTAATAGTCTCCTTGTGTGTCTGATTTCTTTATTAAAAACGACAACAGGTTATGGGCCCAGTAGCCATAACTGTAAAGTGCTGATAAAGAAAATCAGTATTGTGAGTAAAAAGCTGAATAGAAAATGGCGGCATCAAGTAACAACCCTTTTGGAATTGTAAAACCGTTCAATGGTGTAGGTTTTACAAATTGGATATACCGTGTAAAATTAATACTAGAACAGAATGGCGTTCTCGAAGTTATAACCTTGGATCGACCGAATAGTCCCAAAGAACTGGAAACATTTCAGAAACACGACGTCAAGGCTCGGAACATTATTATTCAATGTTTTGGAAACTATCAAAGAAAAAGAGACAGCTCGACAAATGATAGAAACATTAAAGAATACCTATCAAAAAAACAGGAATAGCCACACAGATTCAATTACAAAGAAAATTAAGAACTTTGAAATTCAATGGAAAAGTAGCCCTCAATGATTATTTGATTGAATTTGAAAAAACCATTACAGAATTGAAAAGTGCTGGCGGCAAGATGGGAAAAATGGAGTCAATTACACAACTACTGGGTAGCATACCGGAAAGCTATCAACCGATTGTAACAGCATTAGATGTTTTATTTTGTGATGAAGACTCATCGTCTGTGTTAACTTTTGATTTTGTTAAAAGCAAGCTATTAGCGGAAGAAGAAAGGCAGAAAAGGTCTACAAGTAAAAGAGATGACAATTCACAAAATGTTTTCCTAAGCAATTTCAGAAGAGATGGACACAAAAACACATTCCGAGGAAAATGCTATAACTGTGGTGGTAGAGGCCATACGAAGTTCCAGTGCAAGAAAAGGGAAAAGACAAACATAGCTGAGCGAACAGAAGAACCAGACATTATGTTTCTGACAACCAATAATACAGATACAAGCAATTTAGAACAGGCAGTAAATGTAAGTGAAACAAAAGTAGACAATTCAGATATTGTATTCATTGTGGATAGTGGAGATACTTGTCACTTAATTAACAAGCAGTATAAAAAGTTTTTGATAAATATTAAGCCTGTTAACCAATCTATTAATGTTGCCAAGTCAGGAGTATCAGTTGAAACAAAATGTCAAGGAGATTTACTCTTACATTCACAATATGGCATAATCCTTTTGAAGAATGTATTTCAATGTGATGACTTGAACTATAAGTGAAAAAGATAGAAGAAAAATATGTGAAAATTAAATTTGAAAATGGTGAAGTGAGTGCTCATTTTAATCGAAAGTGTATTCTGAAAGGCGAAACAACACAGGTAATTTATACTATGTTAAATTGAAATGTGTTGAACAAACAGCTTGTATTTTAGATAATAACTTATTACATAGGAGGATGGGTCACTCTAGTCTGTTTCCTACAAAAATGCTTTGTGAAGTTTGTATCCAAGGGAAACAGGCTAGAAGTCCATTCCTCAAATCAATTCAAGATGATGTAAAAGCGACACGACCTTTGCAGACTATATCTTCAGATGTATGTGGGAAAATAACACCTCCCACACGTGATGGTTTTAACTATTTTGTTACCTTTATTGATCACTATTCACATTTTGGTATAATATTTCTAATGAAAAATAAAAATGAAGTTGATATTTTTAAAATGTTGCACATGTAGAATCTAGTTCAATAATAAAATTCAAAATTTACGATGTGATAATGATTTTAAAGCATTTTGTAAAAACAAGGGGATTAATGTACAATATACAATTGCCAGAAACCCTGAACAGAACGGTGTAGCGGAAAGATACAACAGGACAGTTCTAAATATGGCTCGTTGTTTAATATTTGATTCTAATCGAGAGAAAACCTTCTGGGGCGATGCTGTATTATCAGCTGCATATATTATCAATAGGCTTGAATCTAGTGTCACAGCAAAGAAGTGCACTCCAGCTGAAGTTTGATTTGGATTTAAACCAAATTTGGACAAAATTAAAGTGTTCGGATGCGAAGCACATGCTCATATCCCAAAAGAGACTCGAGATGGAAAATTTGACGCTAATTCAAGGAAAACGATATTCATTGGATATTGCAACAATGGATATAAACTCTATGATCAAGAAAATGATGAAGTTATTTTCTCAAGATCGATTATTTTCAATGAAACAAAAAGGGAACAAGCTAAACCAGAAAAAGTACAAACAGAACTAGAGGATGCTCAAGAAGAGGAAGAACAAGGAATTAACAATGAAGAGCAACCAGAAAGTGAGTCTGAAAAAAGAAAGGTAAATGATATAAAGCAATCAAATCAGAGGAGGAGTACTAGGATAAGACAAATGCCAAGTTATCTAAATGAATTTGAAGTGGATATGATGTTAGCTCTTTCAGTTGGCTCTATTTCTCCGGAAATGCCAAGAACATACTCAGAAGCAGTAAAGGCAGACAGAGAGTGGGAAAGAGCTAGTGTTGCCCAAATGCAAGAACAAGACGAGACTTAGCCAGTCTTGGTCTTGGTCTTGCGCCAATACACCTGGTCTTGGTCTTGGTATTGCGGTCCCAGTCTTGGTCTTGGTCTTGCAGCAAGAGTCTCGCAAGTCTCGCAATTAGGTATTAGCCTATTGCTATTTATTAAACATGGTTAAAACATATAAAACACAAATTAAAGACATTAACTTGACTGTATTTTAAAGAACATTATCTGTCTAGAAAGAAATTGATAGACCCTCACCTCATATTAATTCATTTTACCAAGAATCAATACAATTTACTGAATTTACCATTTATTTAAATAAAAATACAATACAAGTTATATTAAAGAACACTACAGAATAGCTTTGACATTACTGTTACTTTATATTCATTCTTTTGACCAAGAATTAATACAAAGTAACCATCTGGCTGACTCATCACTTAACCTATTTCTATATTTTCTAATTACTAATGATGCTTTAGAAAATAATCTCTCTGCAGGTACTGAAGTTGCAGGTATTGAGAGGAAATCACGGGCCATCTTCGATAAAGCCGGATACTCTGTCTCATGCGTCCTCCACCACTCTAAAATGTCTTCGGAGCTGGCGGATCTGGGTTTACTTAGGTACTCCTCCAACTCCAATTGAAATAAATACTATTTTTTATAGTCCATTATCTTAGATAGCCGCAAATCAAAGGATGCCGCATGTCATTGTAGCGTCCTGCTTTTCGCTCTTATTATTATAAGTTAGATTTTAAATTAGTTTGTGTTTTTCGGCCTGTAACTTTCGATATATTAAGAAAATAAACATTTTCTCGGTAACATACTACATATAATTTTATTACACTTTATTCTATATAGTTTATTTTTCGTTTTTATTATTTTCATTTTATTTATTGTCATACTATATTTAATATATTATTTTTTATTTACTTATTCGGACTGCGTAAATTCCCCCTTCAACTAAAATGCACTGATTTCATTTATATCTGTACTTTACGTGTTCCTATTTTCTGCCTATTTTATTCTTCAAAATTTTATGTACTAGTACTTTCTTTTATTTTGTTTCGTTTGTTTTCTACGTGTCAATTTCTTGTATTATAAACTAAGCTTGTCCGCTCCCTAAAACGACACTCAGTACTAACTGCAAGACGCAAGAGTCTCGCAGGCTTAGTCTTGTTCTTGCTCAAATCTTGCATGGTCGGTCTTGGTCTTGGTCTTGCCTAAAATTACGCGGTCTTGGTCTTGGTCTTGCAAAATGCAAGAACAAGACCAAGACTGCAAGACCAAGACTGATTTTGGGCAACACTAGAAAGAGCAGTCCAAGAAGAAATAGATGCACTTGAAGAGAATGAAACCTGGAATATAGAAGTGCCACCTCCAAATGTAAAAATAATTGATTCGAGATGGGTATTTTCAGAGAAAACCATAGATGGAATCAGAAAGAAAAAAGCAAGACTAGTTGCAAGAGGATTCCAACAACCATTTCTTAAAGACGAAGAAGTATTTGCACCCGTAGCAAGGATGGTTACCTTGAGAATTTTACTGGCTCTAGAAGTTGAATTTGACTTGAAGGCTTATCAATTTGATGTCCACTCAGCTTTCCTAAAGAGCGAACTTGAAGAAGTTGTCTACATGAAGCCTCCAGAAGGATTAATCAACTATGTTCCAGGACAAGTCTGTAAATTACGCAAGTCATTGTATGGCTTGAGACAAAGTCCTAAGTGTTGGAATAGTTTCATCAACAAACATATATTAGATTTAGGTTTTAGCAGATCAAAAGCTGATCCATCCTTTTATTTTACTAAAAGCACATTTCTTTTAATATGGGTAGATGATTTTATAGTTTTTTCAAACCTAGAGAGTGAAGTCTTAAAACTTAAAAATAATTTAATGTCAAAAATGAAAATCAAACAAATGAATACTGAAAAAGGAATTTTATTTTTAGGACTGGAAATGAAAATAGAACAAAATAAAATAATAATTTCACAAAAGCTATTAATATAAAAAGTACTTAAAAGATTTGATATGTTTAACTGCAAAACTAGCAAAATACCAGTTCAAACAAAACTAAATCTAATAATAAGTGAAGTAAAAAGTTCTAACGAACCTTATAAAGAATTACTTGGTAGTCTTATGTACATAATGCTGGGTTCACGTCCTGATTTATGTTTTAGCATCACGTACTTAAGTAGATTTCAAAACTCATTTGATAATACCCATTGGGTACAACTTAAAAATGTTCTTAGATACTTGAAAGCTACAGAAAACTATGGTTTGATTTATGAAAAATCCGAGAGTGCAAAGATAAATGTTTTCGCTTTTACTGATTCAGATTTTGCAAGTGACCCGAATGATAGGAAAAGCACAACTGGTTTTACTTTAAAAATTAATAATAATACTGTGTTCTGGAATTCAAAAAAACAGTCAGTAGTTGCAATCTCTAGTTGTGAAGCAGAATATGTATCACTAGCTGCATGTTGCGTTGAATGTATTTTTATAGGTAACCTGTTAAATGATATTGTTGCAGATTTTTTTCCTGTCATTATATTTGAAGATAACCAGGCAGCTATTAAAATTGCTCATACCCTTGAAACAAAACGTTCCAAACACTTTGATGTCACATATCACTTTGTGAAAGATCTAGTTACAGACAAAAAGATTAAAATTAAATATATTCCAACCGATGTGCAAATAGCTGATACATTAACAAAAGCCCTGGCAGAAAATAAATTTGTTAAACATTATGATAAAGTTTCTAGATTTTGTTCCTATTGTGTAATAATCTTCGATCGTCTCCAATAATATGTAATATTCTTTTATTATGATTGCAGAATTGTGGGGGTGTGTTGTGGGGACAATTCTACATGTGAATGTAGCTTAACAAATATATTACATTATTTGTGTTGGTACCATTGTATGAAATGAAAGTATTAACTTCTTGTTTTTTGACAGCGTTGCTTTGTACACGTGCTATATTTCTGTTACACATTTTCTACAAAATATAATTAATAGTCTCCTTGTGTGTCTGATTTCTTTATTAAAAACGACAACAATTATGTCATCATAGAAAGCAGGTAAATATGTATCCCCTAAGGCAATTTTAGCAAAATATTGCCGATCAGTTTTATTCAAAAACAAGGAATTTTTTAAAGAAAATCCGTACTTTTGTTCAACAGCACATAAATGCTTACAATATTGTCCTCCTTGGCCAAAATAACAATTACAACACTCAGTTCCTATATTTTCTTCAAAGTAGTCACTTTTGTGTTTAACACGGTAATTAAGATGGCTGATATGTGTTATTTCTTCAATATCGCTTGTTTTACGAGAAAACTTATCATAAGCTAGAGTTAAATTTCGTCCTCTTGCGTTTGCAAATTTTAGAAGTCTATTTTTGTGATAGTTTTCGAAAATCCCGGTGATGAAGTCGATACGGGCACATATGTTGAATGCTTCGCATCGCTGCAATATAATGTCCGTGAAAATCCTGATGGAAGCTTCACAGTAGTTGTTAGTATTGTTACCCCTGTGCAAAACATCACTACGAAAAGGTAATCACCAGTCTTCTCGACGGCTCCAGGTATGTTCTAGATATGCCTTGGCATTTTTATAGTTGTTCAAAGTTGGGTCGTTGAATAATTGAAACATGAAGTTCTCTGCATCTGAAGTAGTTTTAGCAAACAAAACATGACGAAATAACGTCATTATGGTCTTTCGGTCATCTTTCTGAATCTTGTTGTTACATGAAAAATGCTGAGTAGCAAACGAGATTTTGGAAATACTACTTTAAGTTTTAAGTTCATTTCTTTCTGCAGTGTCATCATCGGTCATAATAACTTGTGGCTCAAATGATTTATTACAAGTGGCTCCTAAGTATTGCTTAGCCATTTTTAGAGCGTATAAATAAAATCATTTTCTGATTTATTTTTATGAAGAATAACAGCTATTGGCAATGCTCCAATTTTAGTAGCTGCAAAAATAAAATTGACTGAGGTGCTACTCTGGTCACAAGAACCACTGGTGTCAATAAAGATCATCTCATCTGCATGACCTGCTTTGAAAGCTCTTTTTATAACGGCAGTTATCAGAACAACAAGAAATGGATTTTCGTTAAGACACAAAAGGATATCCTGTTTTTGTAAGTCTTCCATTTTAATCTTGATTTTTTCAATAACACTTTGGCCATGCCTTCCTCCATATTTTTCAGACCTCCATTGTTGATAGAAGTAGGTCACTTGTCTTTCTGTTGGATTCACTTGCGCATTTGCTAGAAGCACATTGATGTCATCATCACAATTTTCAGATAAAAAGAATTCATGATAAGTGATACCAGATTCAAAATATCGGCGAAAAGTTTCTTTTGTATCTTCATTGCATCGTAATAAGCTAGATGCTTGAGCAACCTGTTTTCGGTGAGAATGTTCATAGTTTATATTGATAACTACATTCAAACTTTTTTTCAATAGGTTAGACCTTCTCAAAGTGATTTTTAGGAATTTTATGTTTATACTTGCCAAACACTCGTAATTTCTTGTACAACATTTTTTCTTGGATACACGTTTATTCTTCTTGGCTAGATGACACACATAGAATTTGCGAAATTCATAACGAACACAATTATTGAACACTTTGTTTACAATCCAGTTAGTGATTGTGCTACGCGAAAAGGCTTTGATGAAGGTTTCACATTTTCTTTTGTTGTTAACTTGCACTGAAATTTAGTCACAAAATGATCTTGATTTTTCTCCTGAAATTCAAAATAATGAATTTTACTACCCACGATACTATTTATTACTGTTTTGGCCATTTCACTGCACTAAAAATCGTTAAACAAAAGATATTAAAGAAGCACAGTTTTATAACCTCAAATTAAACTATGTGCCGACACACAATCATAAGAAGAGAGAGGGCAATCTTTTACCGCCAAACTGCTTACTGACAACTGAAATGGGCTAGATTTTGTGCCCGTAACAGCTAACAAAATAAACTTAACAAATTCTGTTCCAGCACGGTCAATTTTAGCACTGTAATAGACTAGAATGTGTAACTATTTTTTTTTCAAACAAAAGCTACTCGAGTTCGGTCACCATCTTAACTATATCGATATAGACCCGTCCCGATGCCCGCACCAATGGCCATAGGACACTTAAACTTGAATTCAATACTTCGTTAACTTTATAACTTCCTCGTTTTGTTTTTAACGTTCTTTAAACGTTTACAACTGAACTGTCCTTTTCTACCAATAAATGTTATTTATTTAATTGTTTCGTCTAGTTGTTCTCTATATTTATCCCAATTTGTCGAAGTATAGTCGTATATTCGTCGTGATTTAATCAAATTCCTTCCTTTATTGTTAACGTCACGTATTTCAAAGTAAACAGGGTCGTGATCTGATGCGAGTTTTTGCAATGTCCAGTGTACTTGTACCGTTTAACGGAAAGTGTGTTGTTACGACAGTGTGATAAATGCATTGTCATCTGCAAAGTCTTCCAGTGCATTGCAGTTTATATCCTCTAACATACCTAATAATACGCACAAAAAAAATCGAAAATAACTTCAAATTATAAGGCCATACTAATTTTATGATCGGCAGTGTACGAGGTGTGTAAATTAAGGAATAAAACACTTGGGATGCGGAGATTGGAGAAACTGATGATACGTTGTTCGAATTTGGCTTTTAATTACCAAATTCTCCCGTGATTCTATTTCAATTTCCCCTGTATACTACAAGTCGAATATTATGCCCAAAACAGATAACTAAATATATCCTTAATTTCAACAGTTAATATTTCTTTACTTCACTAAAAAAGTCATTTAAATTTACTACACCTAAGAAAAACAGATAAATATCGTTTTCTGAAATTCCACTGAATATATCAAAGTCCCCGACATCTTATCGCTTCATAAAAACTCTCTTCCAAACTCTGTTATCTGTATCTACGAAACCGTTGAAAACCCCAAAAAAAACATATCTCCAACTGGCAATTTCACTTGTTTGAACATTACATTTTAAAATACCATTGGTTAGACCCGAACAAGTGGACCCTACGTCACACTACGTATAAGTACGTAATTAACCTCATTCTCACACTTCCCAGACACACTTTCCTCTCTTCATCGTATAACGTGGTACAACAAAGTACCTCACGTCGTATCATCACCCGGCGTGTTGATACGGGGAGCAACCATGTGTCCGTAAGCTTTAATCATTTAATAAATCCCCGAAGTATGTGCAAAATACACTCTTTTATCGCGAAAGTAATAAGTGACGTCTTAATTGTCGACGCAAAATAAATAAATTATAACTTCCTGATAATATAAAACCTAAGTGACATAAGTGAGTTTCATTACATCATATACATCATTTCTAACGTGAAAAATATCCATTTGGTCCTTCGAGTGCATCGTATTTACTACAACGAAATTACATTCCCTCTAATTAACCCAAAGTAAAAGGGTTAATTTAGATCATACGTCTTCAGTACGAGTTTAACCTTTAATTTCATATGGTAGCTAATTTGCAACAAACACCTTGACCAGCATTAAAATTATACATACACTTAGTTCAAGTGTCTATGTCATAGTGTAGCATGTTCGATACGCTCCGCCTGACATGATAGCTATGAAAATGCCTTCAAATGTTGTCCATTCCCGGATGTTGGTTGATGCATAATCCCAAAATTGTTGTCTGCCACATATTTCCTACGCCGGTTGTTTTAGTGCCCGAAAAAGTGGAAATTGTTGTCTTTTTAGTGGAAATTTCTGTAACTCGGCTGAAATAGGTAGGTTCAATAGTTTTACAATGTATTTTGCCAATATGAAGTTTGCTATGGCCCCTCCAAAATGTTTGTAGCAAATTTGCTGCATTATGAAACTTTCAGTTGAGGCGATATGTACAACTGCGTATTGGCGCCACAATTTTTTACTTTTATCGAAAATTTTGACTATTTTATAAAATAACTGAATATTTGTTTTTTTCAGTTGGCCATGTCTTATAAAAGGAGAGGTCATAAGAAAGAATTTTCAGATACTCAGTTGGCAGAAATTATAGATAACTTGGACAATAGCGAAGATTATTTTGAAGATTTTTCAGACAATAATATATTATCAAAAGGTTATTGATGAAGAATACACGGAGGGTGAACAACCATCTACTTCTACAGCAGATAGCTCAACAACTGCCAAGGTCGGTAAAAATGCAACTCCAATCTCGTGGCATAAAAAACATTTGCAAATTGGTGAAGATGCCCTAAGATTCAAAGGCAATATTGAACTTCCAACAAACAATATAGATCTGGAGACTCCATATGACTTTTTCAAGTTCTTTTTTTCTGATATCCTAATAGACAATATCACCAGTGAAGCAACTTATACAGCGTTCAGAAAAATCCGAATAAACCTGGCAATATTTCTTCATTAGATATTCGAAAATTCTTAGTTGTATGTGTGTATATGTCTATATCAAAACTACCAAGAACTCACTGCTACTGGCGACCAGACATAGGAATACCCAGTGTTCGAAGTGCTTTGAGCATAAATGAGTTTGAAATACATACTTCATTTCAACGACAACATTTATGACTCCAAAAGAATATGACAATCTTCACAAAATCAGACCACTGATAAGAAAACTCAATAAGCAGTTTGCTGCGATACCAATGGAAAGTAAGCTTTCTATAGATGAACAAATATGTGCTACAAAAACAAGGCATCATTTGAAACAGCATAACCCAATGAAGCCTCACAAATGGAGTTTCAAATTGTTCATGCTTTGTGATACATCAAGATATTCCTATGGATTCAAAATTTACAATGGAGGCTCCAACTGGTTCACTAAACTCGCTTCTAATGAAAGTGATTTGGGAGCAAGTTCCAATATTGTTACTAGACTTGCGAGAAAACTACCTAGAAATATGAATTATCAAGTTTATTGTGATAACTATTATTCTTCTGTTCCATTATTTACATCACTAACGAAACAAGGAATCTATATGTTAGGAACAATCCGTCGAAACAGAATTCCCAATAACCCCTTACCACCAGACAGCATTTTCAAGAATAAACCAAGAGGAAGTGCAGAAGAATATGTAGCCAACATTGATGGGGTTGATTTGAGCATAACGACTTGGAAAGATAACAAAGTAGTTACGCTAATTTCAACTTGTTTCGGTGAATTACCTCATCATGGTGTAAATCGGTTTGACCTAAAAGCAAAGGAGAAAATAACAGTACCGTCTCCTCGTGTGGTACAAGAATATAATCAGCATATGAGAGGAGTTCACTTGGCAGATAGTCACATAGGACGTTACAAAATACCTCTCTGGTCCAAGAAATGGTATTTGAGACTTTTTTTCCATCTACTTGATGTTACGATAATAAACGCTTTTTTGTTGTAGAAAAGGGCAAAAAGGGCGAAAAAAATTCCCGATTAAATGAACCTTTGGCGATTTAGGATCGAAATTGTAGATCATATTTGTCTGTTTGGAACACTTACAGCAAAAAAACGTGGAAGGCCTTGCACGAACCAAGTAGAAGATGAAATAGACGCAAAAAGACATAGAGGACCCACAACACATATTCCTCCCAAAAATGTGTTAGACGAAACTGCACATTGGATAAAATATGATCATACACGTCAAAGATGCAAATTGTCCCACTGCAAAAGATTCACCCACTTGAAATGTGACAAATGTTGTGTACATTTATGTCGTACGAAGGACAAAAACTGTTTTTCAACTTTTCATTTGAATTAGACTTTCTGTTTCTCATTTAGATTTTTTTCATGGAGTTGCAAATTTGCTACAAATTGTTTTTTGTGAAAAAATTTATCAAAAAAATGTTTTGAAATTTGTTTATTTTCACCACCAAAAGGGTTAATTTTTTATCGGAACATTTAAAATAATATTTTTTAGAAATTCGTGAAACGAAGGGTTAAATTCGGTAAAATTATTTGCTTGTCCGTAGAGATTTTTTTGTAAAATAGTTTTCTCTAGTGCGTTCTAAAAAGGACGAACATAAATTTCTAGCAACGTTGTGATATCTGGTTTTGCTTCAGACTTAGGCATAGCGCGACAGAAACATTTGCAAAATTTAAGCAGACCTGTGGATTCAGTTTTTTGTCAAGGATTTTCAGTAGTTTAAGGAATTTTCAGAAGGAAGAGATTTTATTGAAGATGAACCACGAAGCGGAAAACATTCATCTTCAAGGACCGATGATAATAACGACAGAATCCGGCATCTTGTGCGTTCAGATCATCGGATGGCAGTCAGAATGATAGGGGAGATCAAACATCAACAACAATTATTGGGTGTTGCATCAAGATAATGCGCGAGTTTTTGATCAGTAAAAACATTACTGTGCTCCTCAGCTTCTTTAATCGCCCGTCTTGAGTCCTTGTGATTTTTTTCTCTTCTCAAAGCCGAGAAAAAAAACGTAAAAATGCATATACATCGAATCGTTTTACTTTCAATACATTTCAACTACTGTTGGATATAAGCTGCTTTAAATTCTTGAAAATCACCTTGAATTAGTAGTAAAACACTAGTAAGAAGTTGTATTTTACAAACGGCGACGTGTCTAGGTTGTTTAAACGTTTTTTCTCACTTTTATCTGTATCACGAAGGATTCATAAAATAATATACTTTATGTTTGATGCGGAGGTAGATGAGATGACGCGATAATAAGTGATGTCACCGCAGCACTTGACTATTAGCAGTAAAAAGAAAAAATCTTCCCAGAAGTGGGTGTTAACGAATAATATATGAATCATCTGTTTTTGTTATTTGTGTCTCATTACATGACTGGCATAACAATTTTTTAAAATGTCTTTCATATAAGTACGTGTTTGTTGTATGTCTGAATCTTATTACTCATTTATATGGTGACACAATATTTAAGTACAAACTTTATCTAAGAATTTGCATTTTCACTGCAAAACACAGTATTTTTAGCTACTTTCAAGGCTACTAAAGTCTTATTTGTCAAATCAGAGAAAAAAATCTGCTGGTCATTTTTTTGGGTGTATTGGGCAGAACAATTGGTTCTACGACGTCTAAACCCAATCCCTATCATCCCAAAGGCAGGAAGCATCAAAAACCGTGAAAGTTCCGTCAAATGTGAAGGTCTTCTCACTGATCTCGTGAATTCTTGCCAGAAGGTTAGGTTTTAGGAAAATTAACTGGAAATTATTCGCGATTTGCATGAAGAAAATGTCTAAATTTTTGCTTGTTGTAACCATCGAAATCAATCCTCAGCCAACGTATTCTCCGTATACCCAAAACTAAAAATGAACTATATGGACAAAAATACTATTTAAAAAGAGTATTCAATTGAAAATGATTGACTGGCCAGTAAAACAAAAAAAATTGCAACTTTCAACTTTGTAAGTTATTCAATAAGAAGATGCACCTACATCGACGACACTGGTTCTTAAAAAGTGTACTTAGCTTGTTGCTCAACAAAAAATATCGATTCACAAAAGATACGTAACTATGTTTTTGCGGTTTTTTTCTGTACTTCTGTACGCATTTTTTTCGTTTTCTCTTGAAGGTTCTAATCGGTATGGGCAAATAGAAAGGCTAGTTGATGTGCATATGTTTTCGCAATTATTTCGATTCGAGGAAATAAAAATACAATCGGCGGCCTCGAGGCGATCACGATGCACTCTTAAGTATGTCGAACGCGTATTTCGTGTTTTAACGAAAAATTTTACACAAATTGGATTGTGTGAATTTTGTATTAATGCCGCTTTCAAACATAGATTGAATATCAGAGAGAAAGTAAAGTTTTCGGTTGAGATTTCCACGAAATAAAAAAACGAAACATTTGTCAAGGTTAGGACTTGATTTTTTTGTACAAGGTGGTTAGATTAAAACGCGTCATGTAAACGCCGATTTGGATGTTGAGCTCTGTATACTCTTTATGCCAATGCTGTATTTTGAAGACAATCATATCGACAGCTTCATCATTTGCAACAAGCATTATAATATATTGTAAATACAACATCAACCACTTAATTAGTTACAAATTTTATGCCCTTAAACTAGTTCCAATTTTACGTTCAACCAAGTGACAAGTACCTCTCTAACAGGCATTTTAATAAGCTAAATAAGCTCTAACATGTCCTTAATGTGACAAATTACTCTGCGAAAATTACAGGGGAATTGCATTATTAGATACCTGTCATAAAGTGTTAACGAAAATGATAAAGAACAGAATAGGCGAATAGATCAGTGACGGACTGGATTTTTCCCTCAAAGAATTACAAATCACTTGCTATGAATACAACATTCATGCATTTTTCATAGACCTTCAAACATGTATATCACAGAATAAATAGGACCAGCGTGTATGGAGCACCGGGTAAACTAGGAATACCGACAAAAATAATAAGACTAGTAAGGATGACATTGGACAATTCTTAATAACTATTGGCAATGTCTAGCTTTTACAAATAACATAACTTTAATACCGAAATACAAAAATTACAGCTATAAGAAAATTGAAAGAAGTGCTAAGAATGTTTGGACTGGAGACAAATCAACAGAAGACAAAATATATGGTAATCGGGAATAATCAGAAGGGGGCAGATGAGCATCTATCATTTGTGTCAACAACAATAAGCGATGTACCTTCGAGAGGTTTTAGAATTGTATATCTGGGATTTAGAGGTATTAATAGAAGAAAAGGGAGTAAAGGAATTAGAACTGGAAGCCAGAATAACCAAAGGAATACAAAATTTTGGAAGCATAAGAGCATTAATAAAATCAAAATACGTGTCAAGGAAAACTAAAATAAGAATATATAAATCGGTAATATGTGAGTGAGACATGGATATTAAAGAAGGCAGATGAAGACATCATGTTGGACAGACAGGAAAGAACAGGAATATACGGAAGGAAAAACGACTCGGGATAATTTAAAAAAAAACCTGCTCTCGGAAATATTTGCGATAGTAATTCGAGCACTAGGAAGATTACTAGTAATAGAACATAAAACAGCACGAATGTAGCTGGTACATCATCAGAAGAAGACGGAAATGCAGTATCAACGTCGACTACTATCGTCAATACTGATTTAGAAGACAAATACAATCTGTCGAATGGCTTAGGAGTCACTTTCGGGCAGAAATTTGATAACTGCACCATTATTGTATGCAATTCATCAAAGTATGCCCAATTATTATCAACTCGACTTATAAATCCATCCCTAGTGGGTTATGGGTATGTTTATTTTTGTTGTAGCTTTGGCATTATTTGGAAATACAAGATTCGTGAGAAATAAAATAATGTTTATTTACGACTAATATATAATATAAGTATTATACTTGTTGTTTTTGAAGTATAATGCCATATATTAATCCCCTAGGGAATAATGGCGAGGGATTAATAGTCTTTATTCCCTCTTGTACTCCTATCACAAAATTTCTCGAATTAAATAATACCATGGAAACAATATAACCAAACTCAAAAGTGTCAGTGTCAAACGCGTAGTGTTTGTGTATTTGTATTAAAATGAATGAAAATGAAGAATCTTTCACTTGTACACCACCAGAAATTGTACAATTAACTGCAGCAACAACATCTACCTTAATACCAGAAACATCGAAATCCATTTATAATAAAACGTACGCATCGTTCAACGAATGGCGTCTTCGAAACAAGGCAAACTCTTATTCCGAAAATGTTCTGCTGGCCTATTTCGCTGAATTGGGTGCAAAATACAAGCCATCTTCATTATGGTCATTCTATTCAATGATTAAATCTGTGTTGAAGATAAACCATGACGTTGATCTGGAAAAATATAAGAAACTACGAGCGTTTTTAAAAAGAAAATCTGAAGGATTTCAAGCAAAGAAATCTTCCACTCTGACCCCGGAAGAAATTAGGAAATTTATTGACAGAGCTCCTGATGAAATTTTTCTTTTGCATAAGGTAAATATTCATATTTAATCTGATCTATTCAAAAACTCATGTTCTTTTTTTGATTCAGGTTATATTAGTTATTGGAATTATGGGCGCATGCCGCTCAAACGAGCTTTATGAAATGAAGATAGAAGACGTGAAGGATTTCCAAACAGAGTTATTGATAACAATACCCAAGACTAAAACTAAAATTGTACGAACATTCACCATAAACAGTACGTTTTACAATATTGTAAAGAAGTACATCGATCTCCGTCCGTCACATGTAGAAACCAATTCATTCCTTCTAAATTATCAAAAATCGAAATGTACAATACAACGTATAGGAAAAAACAAATTTGCAGACATTGGTAGACAAATTGCCAAATATTTAAACTTGCCAAATCCTGAAAGTTATACCGGCCATTGTTATCGCAGATCATCTGCCACTCTGTACATTGATGGAGGAGGCGATATAACTGGATTGAAGCGTCATGGGGGCTGGAAATCTACCCAAGTAGCTGAAGGATACATTGATCAGTCTATGAGAAACAAAACAACTACAGCAGATACTATTGCCAAACAGATAAATAGTAATGAAGCAACTTCTTCTTTTACAGCAACCGAAATTCCAAATATTCGTGTTGAAAACTCTTCCAAAGTTAATCATAATTCACGACCAATTCAGTTTATTAATTGTACTATCACTAATTTAAATGTTATTGACAAATAAAGTTGTTCATTAAAAATCTAAAATAAATAAATTTGTCGTAAATAAAGTAGAGTATACTACTCGCAATAATGACTATGATTCTCTCGGAATGTTACTCCCTCGCCGCTAACGCGGCTCGGTTCGTAAAAATTCCTCGAGAATAATAGCTATCATTATTGACTCGTGGTATAATCTACTATTATGGTTTGTCACTAACCTCAAAATGGTTTTTTCTGAGTTAGCTATAGAAAACTGACATTATTATTTATCGATAGTTAAAATGGTACAAATATGTTCACATACAATTTGAACTAGAAAATTTAACCTTAAAGTTATGTTTGAAACAACTCGGTACAAACCGTGTAACTACCGTCCATGTATAAAATCAAATTTATGCGCTATGTCAGCTACCAAAACAAATTCGTACAAAATTGTTTTACAATGCTGCCAGTAGTTTCGACGTAATCGTAAAATATGCGTATAATTTTTCTCTATTATCCTGTATTTTGACAACGGATGAAAATTTTAAATTGATTAAAAAATGAATATTCGAAGCGAATTTTATTTACATTTTTTTCATTTCCCAGTGAGTGGCACGCCGCTGGAGATCGCAGCGATTGCCAAATACACGTTCGATGTAATAAGAGAACGCGTGAGAAAAGTCTCTCATTTTGCAATTTGTTTTGTACATGTAAGGCACACGTGAAATAATATCCTACATACAAATTACTAAACTATCGTTGCTTCTATTAGTTTTTTTTTCTATCAATGAATCGCCATTCGCTCTATGGATAATTGAAACGACGGACATGTTTAAAACGATGGGAAACTATTCGGAAGCCGAAGTTATTTTACGTCCGATTGTTTGGTTCTACCTATAAAAGTGCATAACGAATTAACATAATTGGAATGTAAACGGGGTAGATACAAATATCGTTGTCGAATATAAATTGTTTTTACAACACGACTCCGAAGAAATTTTATGTAATTGAGCGTAATTTAGATTTTTTCTATACGGATATGGGATATATCATCACCTGAGGTCCATAATTTATCCAAATGCGCTTTTTCCCCCACTATTATTGAACAATACCTCCTGAATTCAGTGCAGAAGTAGCCTAACTGCAGAGCGGTCGATTTGTCCGCAAATCGAATAATGATAAAAAGTCTATGTCACATAACAATATATAGTCTCTTGGCCATTTTTACGTAGCAATTTATTTATATTATCCCACTTCTGACACCAATGTAATGTTTTTGTTATTTATTTAAACAATAAACGGGTGGGATAAATTTTAAACACTCGGTATGGATACTTACTAATTTATTTAAACACTAACTCACTAACACTTAATTTATATATACTTAACTAATCACTTAATTATTAATTTATATTAACTGTATATTCACTCAAACTAATGTATATAAACAGTTCACTAATTCACTTATTTATTTGTTTATCTCACGATGTCAAATTATCAACTAAACTAACTCTTCCTGATCAGTCCCCTTATATACTAGTGCCTTTTGTACTAGAGAATTCCGGGCTGCGGCTTATACACACAAATAATTTTTCTGGCCTTTTCTAGATAACTCTGGTCACAAAAACCAGTTCTAGATAAGATAGCCTCAATCGTAAACAGTTTTTTATAACTGCGTATCCGCCATAATTTTAACTATTATACCTGGCTTAGACAGGGTCGGTTTTAGGGACTATACCAGTGTGCTGTTTCGTAACATTATTTTGTGCAGAAGGAGTCTAAGTCCCAATGCTAGTCTATGTGCTTTTTAAAGGTGGACATAGGATAGTTCTAGTTGACATTGGATATTTGAGTGCATCTGTTTAAATGGACATAGGCTTATTCTGACTTAAGTTAAAACTCGCAGAAAGTGTTAGTGAAGTTTTCCTCTTTATTTGTGAATTATTTCTGCAGTGTTCTAAATTATTTCGAAAACGATGTATAGGCAGCGAACACGAAGAATTGTTGATGCAATTCACCAATCAGAAACGACGAGGAAAAATTGTAAGTACAATCTATCTATCTGTCTATATAGTTGTATATTTTAGAAAAAATGCGGTTATTTTCACTGTGGTTATTTATAATATATGACTGCATACATTTTTTAACATGTTTGAGGAGACTTGTTTTCATATTTTATATTATTTTTTAAAGATAATCACTTAAAATGACGGGTGATGTAACTTTTTTATTTTCTACGCCAGCGAAAAATATGTCGGAGTTTGTATGAATGTATTTTAAGTACTTTTCGTAGGTGTGACGAGCAACAATAATCATTGTTAATTTCAAATGTTACATATTTTTTTATAGTTGTATGCTTTGATGTTTTCCCACTACATATCTAAGTCTTAGGTGTGCACTTAAAAATAATGTTTCCGAAATTCAGAGTTCTATTTGTTTTCAGGTTCAAAAGAAAAAGCAACCTTGCAATATCCAACAGAATCAAAGAAATCTTCAACAAAGGAAGATTTAATGTCTAGTAGTGCCAATTTGATACCTCTTCCCGAAGTTGATGTAATAGAAAATTTCACTTATTTCAACTCAATACTTGCTCCAGACAGCCATTTTAACGACAAAATTAGAATAAAAATATGTGAAACTTCTTCTAAGAGTGTTTTGACCGAATCTAATACGAAATTATTCACTGTACCGGATCATTCAAATTGTGACATGGGAAAAACGGAAATAGAACATCCGTTCACTTCTGATACATGCGAAAATCTGGGACATTTATCTGGTGAACAAGAAGCTAAATGTGACGAAGTAACGCCAATCAGTGGACTTCTACAAAAAAAAGGAACTTCACTTCGATGTACAGTTACTATCAAACTCTCCTAATAGTGCCTTGACCACGGCAAATACGAATTTATCATCTGTAGCCGATCATCCAAATTCTGAGATAAGCCAAGTTGAAATGGAGTCTTCTTTGCTAAAGGTAGCCAATAATGGCGTCCATATGTTGGCTTCTAATATTTGCGAAAATGGAGTACCGTCTTCTCGAAAAGAAGAAGATAAATGCGAAGAAGTAGCACCTTCTACAAGTGGACTTCAACAAAAAACGCAACTTCAGCTAGACCTACAGTTATCATCTTCAGAGTCGGATCCCTATGATACTGACAACGACTCACGTGATCCTGATTATCAGCAAACTTCTTCAGAAAACGAAGAAAGTGGAAGTAATAATAAGAATTTAAATGAACATCCAAAAACGTCGAGAAAAAGAAAACGCAATACAGAAAACTGGAAAAGATACAGAATTAAAAAGAAACGAAATTCTGGAGAGTCCTATATAAACTGGAAAGGAAATACTCGGCCTCGTCGAAACGTAAAACCACCTTGCCAAAATTGTCGACAGAGAATCAAAGAGTTGTTTTATTCGAGGAATATTGGACCTTAGGAGATATCAATAGGCAAAGAGACTTCATAGCCAAGTATGTTGAACATAAAAGAAAAATGAGACAACGTAAAAGGCCAAATGATAAAGACTCTATCGATGTTACAAGTAGGCGAACATTTACATATTCTTATTTTTTGCCTATTGAGGAGATAAAGATTCAAGTCTGCAAAACATTTTTTGTCAACACATTAAATATTAGTCCTCAGGTTGTGAAAACAGTTTTTAATAAAATGGGAAGCGCAGGAGTAGTAAAGGAAGATAGAAGGGGAAAAGCATCAAAAAATAACCTCCTAGATGAAACCGTCAAACAAAGCGTTAAGAATCATATCAATTAATTCGAAACTATTGAAAGTCATTATTGCCGCAAAAGCTCTTCTCGTTTATACTTACCAGCAACATTGAATATAGCGAGGATGTATACCCTTTACATTGAATATTGTGTGGAAAATAACATTCCTCGACCTGCTACTGAGAGCATGTACAGAGAAATATTCAAGAACGATTTTAACCTATCCTTTCATCATCCGTAGAAAGATTTGTGTGGCATTTGTTACAAATACCAAAACTCCACACCAGACGAACGGATAGATTTAGAAATAGAGTACCAAAATCATATTCAAAACAAAAATATTGCTAGGGATCTAAAGAATTCTGACAAGGAGAAGGCTCAAGGTAATACTCAAATATGTGCAGCTGTCTTTGATTTGCAGCAAATATTACCTGTTCCAAAATCGGAGGTAGGCTTAGCCTATTACAAGCTCAAAATATCTACCTTCAATTTTACTGTATTCAATTTAGCCATCAAGAATGTGATTGCTTCATGTGGTATGAATGTGTTGCGAAAAGGGGCTCTTCTGAAATTGGAAGCTGCCTGCTAATGTTTATATTAGACCATATTTCCAAAGGCGTCAATGAATTCTGTTTCTACTCTGATAATTGTGCAGGACAGAATAGAAATAAAAACTTGTATTCACTGTACAACTATCTGTCGCAAACGTTATTATAAATCATACATACCTCGAACGTGGACATACACAATCAGAAGGTGATTGCGTTCACAGCGTAATCGAAAAAGCAGCAAGAAGTGTACCCATAGCAACACCTGAGCAGTTGTATACACTCGTAAGAACTGCCAAAAGGAAGCAACCTTATCTGGTTTACGAAATTTCCCAAGATTCAGTTTTTGATTTAAAGGACCTACATTTGAAAACCACCCTAAATACTGAAAAAGACACAGCAGGTGAAAGAGTCAACTGGAATAAAATAAAGATCATTAAGAGTTCTCCAGATCATCCCGATTGTATCTTGTTGAAATACAGTTATAAACAAGACTCATTCAATACTATAAATTTGCTGGAAAAGGGTAGGAAAAAATGATTAGTGTTACCAAAGACTATAAATTAAAGACTTTATACAACAAGCCTATCCCACTTACCAAAAAAATACGATCATTTGCAGTTCCTTTGTGAAAAATGCGTTATTGGTAAGACATATCATGACTTCTTTCGTAATCTTCCATATTCTAAGCAAGCAGAACTGGACAATGACTCTGATAGTGAATAATGTTTGCTTTATGGTTTAAATTTTTTATGTTCTATTTTTTTGGTAAGTTATGATCTTTCGTTGTCTTCCATATTTCAAGCAATCAGAACTGATGAACAATGATTCTATTTTTGACATTTTTTCCTGTTTCATTTTTTTGGACCAGTAAGAATAAAATAAATAATCACTTACCGTTTTGTTCTTAGGCATTAACTTTGTTAAACAGCAGCCATGTTGATTTATAGAATTGTAATAAATATTTTTTGTAATTTGTTTTTCTTTATTTAATACCTTGATACATTATAATACCGTTTTAAACAAAATTAGCTCAAAATTCTGCTAATAATTGAAATGTATGCAAAGTATTGGAATGACATGTAAAAATCGGAATTAGCCTATGTCCTATGTATTTCCAAATACTTAGTAGCTTATGTAAAATGATGGACATAGAATATGTATCCAAGGTGCTTTAGGTAGCCGATGTCCATTATTTTCTAAAAACAATGGAATAGGATAATTCATTATACCTTATATTGTTTTAATGCCTCTAAAGATGATTTGACTAAATTTTGAAGAACATTCTTCAAAAGGTTTTTTTATATATACAAAAAACAGCTTCTGTAAAATTTTAAAAATGTGACTTAGGCTAGTTCTGACCTCAAGTGACGATATAATATATCAGATTAACAATACGGAAATGAACTTGGACATTTATGACAGTTTTTGACTTCAAAAGAAAAAACAAATGGCAAAAAATACTTGTAAACTTTTTCTGTTTACACCAGCGGCTAGGATTACCTATGAAAGTGGATATATACAAATATAAAACAACCCTGTATCATTTTGAACCAACGTGTGATACATTTTTGAAGTCAATTCCGCAAACGTCAACACTAAAAGGTTATTCACCCTGTATCATAGATTATTCTTGAAAAAAAAATAGTACTGCATATTATAAACAGTAATTAAGATTTGTAAAATTAATAATTTCATAATAAAACTAATTAGCATAACACAACCCAGATGAACATTGCTGTTACTGTAATAAGCAAAATTCTTTGAATGCTTTCCCGACTTAAATTCGTTGATAAAAACGAAAATGCAAATCCTCCAGAGAATTTTAATAACGCTCTTTCATCCTCGACATTGCCAACTTCTAACCCAGAACAGAAAAAAATAACGTTAACAAAGACAATCTCGGATACAAAGCATTCCTTATCTTAAAATCTCAATTTCTCTCAAGGATCCCATTGTCCTGTTGCTTATATATCCTCGCTTCGAGTTTCTAATGTTCGAATAATAAGGATATTTCACAACTAACAGATTATTATTATTTTTGTCTTTTTTTAATCATTTTTCCCACCAGTTAAACTCCTTGTTGTTGTTAAGTAACTCTCGGTGGTACTTTCATGTCAACTAAACAGTTTAATTTTTTTTTGAAAAGTCAAATATGATTAACTTTTAATTGATTCAAATTTGAGATGTATTTATTGTATTCTACATCCTAACAGGTATATTGACCTAATTACAAGGATAATAATGTTAATAAAAATAAGTACGTGTTACTTAATATATAGTACCTATAATAAAAAATTGAGATACATTTATTATTAATTAGTTTGTTAATAAATTATAATTTTTAAAAGTTGAAGAAATGTATAACTTGAAAAAAATAACCAATCTAAATATGACTATAACAAAAATCTAAACTATTCATATCAAATTCCTAAACGAAGTTAAATAAAAACAAGCAGGTATGTACATATAAAATTTCTAATTCAATAATCGGCAACAAGATAAACGAACACGGAACGACGGTTGCCTACGTACTAGGATACAATAATACCGGTGTTTATATACATATGCTAATGATGTTTGAATATCACGAGCTAACGCGTTTTAATTTGTTTATTTTCGTTGTCTAAAGAGATATTAAAACGGAATAATTTAATATGTATTGGAAATTTTTGTTTTTATTTCTGAATAACCCGAAATTAAAAATATACGATATATGAAATGGTTTTATGGGTATGATTTTCATAGAATTTATGTGATTAGTAATATTGGAGTAAAAGATGAAGCGAATGTAATCTTGGATTATAGGCAATTGTTTATTTGAGAAAGTCGTCAGATAAATAATTTTTTTATTCAAACTAATCCGCTTCCACCCAATGTGATTAGCCGTGTATAACAATATTCAATTTTGTTTGGTAGATGTATGTCCTTTAAGAACCCCATCAATTTTTCAACTGGGCAGTAAAGAGTAAATTTAAATATGTAGGTAGTTTATATTTTAGCCGGTACATGTCAAACTTAGTGCAATTAATCAGGACATGTTTCACTGATAAATGTTCTTGACACACATCACATAGAAGAGCATTTTCTTATTGAAAAGATAAGTATGCGTAAATTTGCAATGTCCTATTCTAAGTCTAGTAACAATCACTTGTACTTTGCGTGTTGTGGTTGGATGCTTCCACAACGTCAGTGTTGACTTAAATTCGCGAAGTTTGTCTTGCAATCGCTGCCAGTAGTTGTGAACTTTTTCCCGAATAAGTATTCTCAAGTCACTTTGTTATGAGTTCAGCATTAACATTGACTATTGCGTTACGCGCACATAAGTCCGCTTCTTCGTTGCCTCTGATACCAATGTGAGTAGGAATCCACATGAAGTCGACTGATTTTTTGTCGTTCTGGATTTAATGAAGCTGTGACTTAATTGATTGTAATATTGGGTGCTTGGGATAAGGATGTTTCACGGAATAAATAGTACTTAAGGAATTAGTTAAAATTAGGGTTTTAGGATTTGGAAAAGGAAGTAATTAATTTTAGTACATGGAAGATAGCATTGAGTTCTGCCGTAAATATGCTAGTGTGAAGGGAGAATTTAATGCTGTTAGTTTCAGTTGAAGTCACTATTGCAGCATCCACTCCAGCCTGCGATTTTGAAGCATCCATGTAAACTAAGTTAAAGTCATTGTAATCTTGCAGTATTGAATTCTGCGAAGATTTCATAGCAATTTGTCCCTATCAAGACCAGTCAGGTTAGTACGGCAGAGTGGAGTGGAAATTGTCCATGAAGCTGGATGTTCAACAGTGGATGGAAACATTGTTGGGAGCTCTAAATTAAATTTTTGAAAAAATTCTCTAACTCTGACGTAAAATGACTTAGATAGATGCGTTGTTCAATGTGTTACTGTAAACTGGTTTTTCAGCATTAGTGGATATAGCAGCTGCGTAATTCAAACTCAATATAGAGCGTCTGTAGCTTAATGATGGCTCACCAAGAAGACTTTGGATGCTGGTGTTAGGGGATGTTGTAAACGACCCTGAAGCTATTCTTAATACTGTGTTATGGATTACACCAAGTTTGCAAAGTACAGATTTTCTGGCAGATGCATAAGCTATGGAGGCGTAGTCTATTTTTGATCTGAACGTTTTGTTTTGGCAACAGAAAACCTGAAGCCGGATTGACGTGACCATTGTTCCAAATTTGCGATAAATTGTTGCGTAAATAGAGATTTTGTATTTATATCTTTTCCTTTTATGTAAACCACTAGGTCATCTGCGAAAACTCTTGCTTTCAGTAGTTGTTTAAATTGTCAAGAATGTTGTTAATGGCAATAAAAAAATAAGGTAGGGCTGATATGCTGATAACTGAGCCTTGTGGGGTTCCATTTGCTTAGCGGTAAGCATCAGATAGTTCGTCATCAACCCGAACTTTGAATGTTCTTTTGGCAAGAAAGTTGTTGATAAAATCTAAGCAATTTCCTTTGTTATTTCATCTTCGTAGTTGCATCAGGATGTTTCGAGTCCAGCAGGTATCAAATTCTTTTGAGATATCAAAGAAAACGGCTACGTATACCTGTTTTCCAAATCCACAATATTGTCTAGACTTGTGTGGTTTGGTCTAAATGCAGTTTGTTCTTTGATTAGGAAATTCTAAGTTTTGAGATGCCACATGAGTCTTTGGTTGACAATTTTCTCTAGCAATTTTCCCATTGAGCAAGTTAAAGATATTGGTCTGTACGAGTTAGCTTCTTGTTTGGGTTTTTTACTTTTCGAAAATGGTAATAATAGCTTCAGACCATAAAGAAGGAAAAACTTTGTCTTCCCATATCTTGTTGAAAAGTTTCAGTAGATGCCATCTTGCTGAAGGTGGTAGATACTTGAAAATATGACTGGAATATTGTCTGAACCTGGACTCGAATTTTTCATTATGTCTAAGGAGCTGTCAAGTTCTATGGTGATAGGAAGATTTAAAGGGTTATCGAGTGTATCTTCAAAACTGATGGGAGTTTGTTCGATTTGAGCTTTGTAATTGAGAAAGTCGAATGTGAAGTTTGAAGTTGACGATTATTTTTCATAGGTTTGGCCCAAAATATTGGCTATATCTATTGTGGATGAGTAGTTATGATCATTGTGTTTAATGCTATGAATAGTACTTGTTGAACTATGTCCATTCATTTTTCTTATTTTGGTCCAGACTTGGCTTATTGGAGTGGAAAAGTTTATTCCTGCCATGATTTTTTCTTGGATTATTTGATTACAAGTTATGCCTTTGCCCTGTATTTCTTTAGCTCTACGCGATTTTGGAGAGTTATGTGTTTCCTGTACTTGTTCAACGCTGCTTTTGCTTCCCCGATAGCTTTTTTGCACTCTTCATTCCACCAGGGGACTGGAGTATGGCCTTTTATGTCTTTTGTTTGGCCAATGTGCCAGCTGGCACTATCCAAGATGATTTCATTGATGTTCAATACATATTTCCGGATATCATTGGTAATATCACGTTCAAAAAGAAACACACATATATTAATAGATTTTAAGCAAGTCTTCGTTAGAGTAATAAGACATAAGTTATATCCAACAGACTAATTGGGAGCTGATTAGAATGATAAAACTAACATTAGAAGAGAGAAAATGCTGTGTAAGAATAGGAAACGTAGTAACAAAACATTTTGAGATGGAGAAAAGGCTGAGGCAAGGTGACCTGCAAGATGCTGTTTAACTTTGTTCTGGAATATATTGTATTAAATTTGTGTAAATATTTTTAAATGTAAATATATGCTACAAGATTCACTTTCGGTGGTTGTTGAGTATGACATTAGAGTAAAAGTCAATTTGATGAATTTGTCTTAAGTTAATTTTTTTTGTATAATAAATTGCAAATTATGGTAAATAATTATGGCATTTGCCTATATATTTTTTTTGATAAAAATCTTTGCACTCAAGTGAATTTTTTCTGCCTATAAACCCGAGAACACTGACAAAAGAATTCCAGTCTAATAATATTCTAGGTTTTGTAGGATATATTAAATGAATTATAATCTGAAAGTTCGAAATAAACATTGAACAATATATTTTTTCATAAAAAACAAAAGATATTTTTATTGTAGTTTAAAAACAGATAAGAAAACAATAAATGATTTTATATTGAGGTAGTCTCAAACATAGTATAGATAATTGTAGATAACTTCAAACAGCCTACTCTTAATTAAACAAAATTGAACTGATAAAATTCAACTTGATTATGATATTTAATGAGAGAACTAAAGTGTGCTTATCATCAGTTTACATTCAGGATTGATGACTTATAAAATAAAGGAACATTTTAATCTACTGAATACAGGAAGTTGAACATATCAACAAAATGTCTAAATACATTATTTAAAATGCATTACAGAAAAACAACAGTGAAGAATTAAATGTGGAAATTTTCAAGAACTCCAGTAATTGGATATGATAGAAAATAGAATTATAGGAAATAGAGAAATAAGAAGGATAATACAAAATCAAGACAGTCTAAAGCAGATCTAGGAGTAACAAGTAAAAAGGAACCTATGAAAAGCAAGAATAGATTGATACCAACTCATATGAAAAGCTAAGAAATATTATGAATTCAAGCTGTACTAAAGCAGATGACTTCATTTTTATATTAGGCATTATTGACTGTTTTTCTTTAATGTAATGTGTCCTATAAGCCATCCATTTCTTGAGTGTTATACTGTTATACACTTCTTTGGCCGGTGTTTTTGCTTGTGCAATTTTAAACCACAAGATGGAAAGACACAAAATAAGTGCTTCTAATGTCCAATTGTCATAACCCAACTTCTAGCCTTGCAAAGAGAACCATGAGAAATGGAGAAAAATCTGAAATTGAATGTCCATATGCACTAATTTATGGGTGGCGTGGATCTTGCTGGTCAGAAAGTATCAATCTGTCAGGCTTTTGATGTCAGCTGTTGTCAACTCCTGGATAATATACAGTAATGTCCAGAATAAACAAATACCATTAATGAATTTCATCGTTCACCTGATACAACAACTTATAGAACTTGGACGATCAGGAATCAAAATAAAAAGATGCTTGAGGGGGCGATTTGGAAGACATTCAAAATGAAGACAGGACATGACGAACGTACGTGAGCATTTGCCAGGACATATTGCGACTAGAAGGAGGTACAACAGGCGTTCTCAGTCAAAGAGAGTATATACAAAAATAATGTGCATAGCCTGTGACATTTCTTTGCAAAAATTGTTTTCTACCTCATCATACATGAATTTATGTAACTTAAATATTTTTTTTAATAATTTTTTTTGTTCATTCATGACTTACTAAAGGGACAAATCAATAAAACATACTGTTGGGACATATTTGATCCAATACTTTTCAAGGACGTGGAGCTAAAAAAAATTACATAGTCCTATTTGACCCCATTTTATAGCCATTCATCAAATGTATCTGTCTAAACAGGTTTAGAACATTTCAGGACGCATTCCGTAACGAAAGGGTTAAGATACATTGACAGACATCCTATGCTTTTCTTACATTCTTGTTTTTTATTTTTCACCCATGCATCTAAAGTTTTGGCTTATTTCCCTATCTTATATTGTTTTTTCCCCATTATTTTTATCAAGGTCTTCATCTCAGACATTCCTAAGTATTACTGAGTATTCTGTGTTTATGGCTTTGTCTCGGCGGTGTAAGTCATATGGGCATATTTCAAGAAGAAGAAACAGATTAGAAAGAATTATCATAGAAGGAATAATTGAATGAAAGTGACAAAGAGGTACATCGCAAAGTCAATTAGATCAGATGAAGAAAATTATCAACTTCTAATTACTGAAGAAAATTATCAACCTCAAATTACATAAAGTCTCAGAGATGGCCAGGGATAGAGAAACATGGGAAACCCTGGCAATCAGTACATGTCTCTGCAGGGATAAATAACTGAAGAGAGGGATAAGTGATAAAATGTATTATTACAAATTTGTAGATTTTTTATTTTGTTTCTAGTCTTATGTGATTATTATTCCATAAAGTATCATTGAGGCATATGTCAAAAAGAAAATATACAAATATTGGAGAGAAATGTTTTGGCATCAATTGGCAAATATTGCGATATTATAGATTATCAAATACTAACAGAATTTGAAGGCGGTTCTAAAAAAAGCGATTGGAAAAAGATAGGTTATCAGTATCACAAAGAAGAGTAATATTAGGTGACTAAAAACAAAGAATAATATAGATCCTGTCAAAAAATGTCCTTTGTTTTTTTACTAATATAACAAACATATCAATATATCTACTACATCAACCTATATTCTTCAGTGGAACCTAAACAAATTCCACTAACACCTATACTACATCTCATAAGACAGACAAGTCTCTAATTAATAATTATCGCCCAATATCCATTCTGTCCAATTTTTCAAAACTTTTTGAAATGGTGGTTTACAATCGTTTATATCCATCCATTCGTAGCCTTATTTCACCTGCACAACATGGGTTCCTCAACAAAAGGTCAACTGAAACTAACCTACTTCTTATAACCCAAGAAATATCAGAAATAATGGATGCCAGTAAACAAATAGACGTAATTTATACTGATTTTTCAAAGGCTTTTGACAGAATGGATCATGGGATTTTAATCGAAAAGCTGATTCGGTTTGGTTTCTCTTCCGCTTTGTTGAAGTTCTGCCAATCTTACCTTCATAACAGGTTTCAATTTGTTTTTTATAATGGTCACTCTTCAAATAAATATCTTAGTGAGTCAGGTGTACCGCAAGGCTCAAACCTTGGACCATTGTTGTTTCTTTTATTTATTAATGACCTGGAGGTACACTTAGATTCGGGTAGACTCATGTATGCAGATGATTTAAAAAAATTTCTTCCCATAACATCCATAGACAGTTCCTTAACACTGCAATCCAATTTGGATAGAGTATCCGAATGGTGCTTACAGAATAAACTGACATTACATATATCAAAATGCCAAGTAGTGACCTACACTAAAAAACTAAACCCAATTCACTTCTACTATAACATTAATGGGAATTTGTTATCTCGTCTTACTTCTGTAAAAGATCTAGGAGTGATATTCGATTCCAAACTTAGTTTCACTGAACATATTAATTCTAAGGTTGCCGAAGCATCGAGATTTTATGGATTTGTGATTAGAAACTGCCGTGGATTTAAGGATATTTGTAGTTTAAAAATGTTATATTTTTCGTACATACGCTCTAAGTTAGAATATTGCTCTGTTGTATGGGATCCCTATTACAATGTTCATATCAGCAAGGTTGAGTCGGTTCAGAAGAGGTTTCTAAAATATTTAGTTTTGAAGGTTAGTGGTATTTATCCACAGAGAGGCTCTGATTATCAGATTTTATTAGGTATTTTAAATTTTGAAAGTCTTGAATTTCGTAGAATTTGTAAATCATTGTCCTGTTTATATAAGTGTTTGCACAATTTAATTGATTGTTCAGACTTGATATATAAAATTAATTTTAATGTACCACAGTTCTACAATAGACAACATTTACCTTTTTATTGTGATTGGTCTCGAACAAATGTTTTACTTCATTCACCAATTAATGTTATGTGTAATAATTTTAATTTATTGTGCAACACATGCGACATTTTTATAGATAATTTTAAAGTTATTAAAGCTTGTGCTACTGAACGTTATACAACTATGTGAAATGTGTTTTTTGATTTTTAGTTTTAATTTTTTTTATTTCTTCTTTTCTTAATTTAATTTAAGGCTGTTTCTTCTTTTATTATACAACCATTGTTTTTGCTCTGGAAAGGGATTTGTATAAATCTGTTGGGCAATAAAGGCTATTATTATTATTATTATAAGACAAAATAACTCATTCAATGTAGGACTATAGGAAACAAATTTCACTAACAAGAAAATTACTAAGTTAAAAAATTATTCAACTTTCAATAAAAACAGGTGAAATACAAAGGTAGCTGGTGCAATTTACATAAAAAAGGACACTGATGTCAACGAAATACCTTTAAAAACAAATTTAGAAGCTATTGCAACCTCTATAAACATTGAACAAGAAAATTCGATTTGCGATGCGTACATACCCACAATAAAGAAATTTCAAGTCAAGTTTTGAATAAGGAGGAGGATGTACAGTTGAATTATTGGATCTTTACCCGTGCGTCATTAATATCTGATAACATAACCGACATCATTATTAAGTGGCATCTCTTTCTATTAATAGTGAAGAACAGAACAAAATAATTTGACATTTGTCGGTTATGTTATCAGATATTAATGAAGCATGGGTAAAGATCCAATAATTCAACTGTAGATTACTCCAACGATACAACGCTAAACCAAGATATTTGAAGCGTTATCTAAAAATTATCAAGTACATTCCATTGTAATCATCTACTAACAGGCCGCCATCATCAAAACCGTTTAATATTTATTCTATTTTAACATATTTTTCTCTATAGTTTCTCATTCTTCCTGGCTGCTTTTGGTTATATTTTTTCATTCCTGTATTTCATACTCCAGTCTACAATTCCCAGTGCTCCAATCTTGTTCCTCCAGGTCTTCCTCGGTCTGCCCATTCTTCTTGGCCATAGTGTTTCTTTTTTAATTATGGTTTTTGATCTTCTTCTTATTATGTGTGAAACTCAATCCAGTATTTGTGCTTTTATGTATCCAGGGGTGGACGAAAACTCAGTCAGCCCGTGCCGGGGCACGGACTGCAAAATCGAGAGGCGCGCAAAACTGTCTAAACAAAATGAAAACAGGGTGAACGAAAAATGTTTTAAACATTAATAAGAAAATGTAAAAACAGGACACCAAAGACATCTTATCAAAATATTATATTTAAAACACGGTAAGAAGAAATTATCTCGTTACCAATTCAAGAAATGAAGACTACAGATGGAAGCATCTTTAAAAAAACAAGCTTTGGTTTTAGAAAGTTTTTCAAAGACAAATCTAAAACATGTACAAGTAAAAAAATTAAGACGATTTGGACAGCATTGAGGTTGAGGTCATAGATGAAAACATCGTTTCAATGGAGCAGTCTTCTTCAGTTTCTGAGTGGTCTTCTAGCATACATGTACCTGATAGTGTTGAGCAACAAGAAGAAGCGGAAGACGTAGAAAAATGTGTTGCACTTGCAGTCGCAGATAGACAGATGGAGATGGTTCACGTCCTGTTAATTTGATTTTAAGTTCTGATCCAGGACTAAGGCCTGAATTTATTTCTGATGCAGAAAGGAGGTCCATCATCCCTGATATAAAACTTTGACTTCCCTACTGATACAAGAGAGCGTAGATTTACCTCAAACAACTAATCAAGGTATTTCAGTAATGGAATGAAAATTCACAGACATTGGTTGGTTTATTCTGTGGCCAAGGACTCAGTTTTCTGCTTCTACTGCAAACTGTTTCCAACAGCTACATCTTCATTAGCAAAAGAGATGGCTATAGATTGGTGGCATTTAGCACAAACCCTCAAAAATCATGAAACAACAAAAAACATTTTGAATCTAACCTGGCTTGATTCAAGTATTCATTCAAAAACTTTGCAAACAATAGATGCTACTTCTAGATAGATTTTGGAATGGAAAAACCCAGCATTGGAACGCCGTTTTTCAACGCGCAATTTCGATCGCCAAACTTTTAGGAGAAACCTGCTTAGCATTTAGAGGTAGGAACGAAAATTTTCATGAACACGATCATGAAAACTTTTTAAATCTAGTCTAACTATTAGCTGAATTTGATCCTGTTATGGATGAGCATGTAAAGAGGGTTTTAAACAAACATATTTGAGTAAAACTATTCAAAATTAAGTCATTCACTTAATCGCACATAATGTCAAAAGTCACGTATTAGATAAAGTGAAAAAATCTTAATGTTACTCAATTTTATTAGATTGTACACCTGACCTGAGTAAAACAGAACAAACAACCTTCGTTATAAGGTATGTTACTATTGAACTAGAGTACGTCGATATTCATGAACCTATTTTGGGCTTTTTACAGATTGAAAGATCTACAAGCTTACATCTCCAGGATGTTTTATTTCAAGAGCTAGAAAACTTGGGATTCTCGTTGGCAAATGTGAGAGGCCAAGGATATGATAATAGAGCGAAAATTAAAGAGGAGCACTCGGGTTGCAAGCAAAGATTAGAAACAGCAACTCTCATGCTTTTTTTATTCCATATGGTAGCCACTCCCTTAACCTGGTGGTAAATGATATAGCCATTTCATCATTAGAAGGAACCAACTTCTTTAAAATTGTCAAAAAATTGTACTTATTTTTTTCTTCACCGACTTTTATATGGGCCATTTTCTTGAAGCATGTTAAAACTTCAAAACCTCTTAGTAACACTAGATGGGAAAACCGAATTGATGCTATAAAACTGCTGAGATTAAGCATTTGGGCTACTTATGCAAATAAAACAATTCAAGTTTCTTTGATCTGCCGTAAAATGGTATGAGATATTAAACCATAACAATCCCATTAGTAGGGAAAAAATTATGATATTGCATTGGTAGTAAATCTTTTGGAAAATTCCACACATTATTTTTAGAAATTTGAGAGCAAATGATATCCTTGTTGATGCTGGAGAATTGCATCTGAGATAGATGCAAATAGAAATTTTGAATCGACAACTAGACACTGAGTTCGTAGGCGAAAGAGATATTATTACAAAAATCAAGATGAGCCAATAATAATCGATAAGCAGGTAAAACCAAAATTGAAATCATTTACCACCTAGTTGACAATGCGATCAATGCTTTGGAGCAAAGGTTTGCTCAGCTCCAACATCACAACAGTTACTTCAGTTTCTTATATCACATATATGAACTAAAGAGGTTAGTTCTTCTGATATTCTGGCTAATTGCAAAGATTTGGAAACTACTTTAACAGATGGAGAATCAGGAGATATAACCTGGAACTTTGTGATGCAATATCAGTGGTGTGTTCTCTATTGAAAAAAGACATCCTTTGGAAGTTTTGAAATTGATAACAAAGAAGAAAATTGCTCCAAACTTAAGCATTTGTTCTGAGAATTTTACTGCGTCTTCCAATAAGTGTAGCATTCGAGAACGTACTTTTTCCAAACATAAAATAATCAAGAATTACTTTTTAAAATGAAACTAACTGTTTCTAAAGTAATATGAGTAGATTCCACATAGTAAGAGTTGAAACAGTAAATTTAATCAAGAATTATTTACCGACAAGAACAACTCAAAAAAGATTTTCAGACCACGCTATATTAGGAATTGAGTATGAACCAAATAACAGTTTGGATGTTTCTGAATTAATTAGAGAATTATCTAAATTGAAAGTTCGTAAAAAACAATTGTGTGAATTATAATCAACTCTTTTAAATGAAAAGTTACTATTTTTTTAAATGTTCGCTAATAAAAAATGTTAAAAATACCATACACCTTTTTTAGAATGCATACATTGTAGCTTCATAAGGGCGCAATTTTTTATTTTTGCTCGGAAAGGTTTAAAGGCGAAATACGACACTGATGTATTGTGTTATGTTTTTTTGTCCTAGTTGTTCAATTTCTTTGGTCCCAATATTATTCTCTTTATCGTTTCAGTTATCCCTCTTTCTTTTTGTCTATTACTACAGTTTCCATCGCATATTATGTGATCACTGGTCTTGTATATTCTCATTTTCTTTAGTAGCAATTTTTTATTTTTACTTTTTGGTCATTATACATATTGTTTGAACACTTAGAATTTGGTACTGATATGAACTAAATTTTATCCAAAGTTATACTCATATTGGGTATATTAAAAAAGAGACAGTAGAAAAATTGTTTTGACAAGGGATAATAATCCAATTCTTGCCATTCAAACATATATAATATTGAATCCACTTACCTTGCAAGTTATCTAGCATAAATGTCAACAGCTTAACAGTACCATTGGGCTCTGAATATATCGTGAGTATATCCTTGTTTAAAGGATTACCAGATAGATTGAGACTCAGAAGATTGAAAAGTTTGCCGAGTTCGTACGGCAAAATTCTCAAACAGTTGTTTGCTAGATTTAATTCTCTGTAACAAAGAAAACAGTTTTGTAATTATTGTTTTTCTTTATTATAGCGTAGAATGGTATATCAATAAAACATTTATCTTTAATATTATTTTAAATTTCGAGTTCAACGAACTTTCCGTAAATAAAATAATGACATTTTAAGATTTAATTACTTTGGTGATGTTGTATGAGATAAACTAAAATTCTTATTTAAAAACTTCACCGTTTTTGAGATATTTTTAGCCCAAATAGATTAAGAACAATTAAATAACAATTTTTGAACAGATATAGGACAAGCCATGCAGAGTATTTAAGGTAAGTAATTAAGCATCTTACAAGATGTTCTAAATTTTTATTTCAATATTGTTGCAAAAATATTGTAGAACTCAATTAACCTTCATGGGACGGACATCAAAATTTTACGAAAAGGACTAACTGAGGTCCGAGAAGACCCCATGCGTAAAATTGCAGAAATGTTGTATTTTTATTTGAATTAAATATATAGAAAAGAAGTTTTATTAAAGTTTTACTATTAATCATTTATTAGTTAAAAATCATCACGAAAAAATACAAAATACTACTACTAATCACTAATACTACTAGCTACATATCATTTTAACATTTTTTACAAACTATCTCCGATTTTGACTGTTCTAGGCACACAAAGTTATTAATACCTAATACATATTTTTCTGGATTTTCTGTCTTTTCCTCTTTGACACATATGGCAGCGCCCCCTGGTAATGTTTTGTTGTTCAACTCTATGTTCTGTTGCATCCAGTAGTTCGGGAAAAACGTCTGTCAAATGCCGTTTTCTATTCGTCTGAATGTATTTATTATTATATCGCCGGAAAATGTTTTCCTTTATGAGTTCTTTTCCTAGTCCCAAAATATACATTTTACGTTTATCCAAACTGTTTTTTCTCCAATCCGGGTTTTTCAGTAACCACAATTTATAAGCATTTATTCCTGCGATATCTATAAGATGCGAAAATATTGCCATTGGCCAGCGGTTTGACTTTCTCTGCACTGTATATTCTTTGGTCAACTTATCTGAAGTGTCGACAGCACCTTTTGTTTTGTTGTAATGAAGAATAATTTCTGGTTTATAGTGCTGTTCTTCTCCAGCTATTTTACTATCAGTATGCTCACTTGAAAGTAAGATGACAGCATGTTTTTGTTTTGGAACATAGGATACTAGCGTTCCTTGATTTCTAAAAGCAAACATACTTGAAAACTTTTTCTTGTACGATGCCGGTAGAAGTTCCCTGGGAATAAATGTTTTATTTTTCCGGAGGGTTCCACATAAAGTAATATTTTTTTTCTACAACTTGTCAGCAAGTTATAAACTTGTAAAAAAGTTATCGGTCGTTATTCCAAATACGCCTTCCAAATGGTCTGTCAAATCTAGGACAACCCTTTGACCTTGACGCTTTTCCGCTTTGTTACCTTGTTTTCCTAAAAATTAATAGATACATAGGAATATGAAGTTTGCATATATTGCTTTTCAAATAACTTACCCAAATAAACTTGCATGTTTGCAGTCCACAAGAGCCCATATTTTGATTCCATACTTATCAGGTTTACTCTTTATATAGACTCGGAATGGTGCCTTACCCCTAAATGGTACAAGCTGCTCATCTACACATAGATGGTCGCCAGGATTAAGTGATTTTTTACAATTAGAAGTGAAAATATCGAATATATCTCTTATCGGAGCTAGCTTATCTACTAATTTTCGTTCTTGTCTTGTTTGAAAATTATCAAAGCGGAAAAATGAAGTAATTTGTTTGAATCTGTCTCTTGACATTGCAGCAGGAATTATAGGACGACAGTAAGAAATATCTTGACACCAGAACATATCGATAGCCTCTTTCGATCCGTGAAGTGCGCCAAGAATAAGCAACAGTCCAATATAAGCTTCAATCTCTGTAGAATCAACAGATACAAAAACTTTAATTTTATTCGGATTTTCTATATTCCATTTATCATAATATGTTTGTGCCTTTCTGTTTCTTTCGGTTACTATTATGTTCAGAATATCCGGAGATAGGAAAAGAAGAAAAGCGTCTTTTATACTTGAGATATCAGAACTGTGATTTGTAAGGCCTAGAGCATGTCTCCGAATATTAGCTTTTGAACATCTAACTTTTGTGTTTCCTGGAATTTTTGACCACTCAGTTCCATCTTTAGATTTATATACTGGAATGCCCTGGCTGTTACTAATTGTTGGTTTCTCTGGGTTCGTTTTCTCTATACTTTGATCACATCATTTTCTTCCTCTACTTCTGTGACAATGTCTTCATCTTCTAAGTCACTCGATGTTTCCTCAAACTCTGGATCATCACTTTCAAGTATATGTAACATCTCATCGTCAGCAAGCCCCTTGCGATTGTTTGTAAATAAAAACTGACTCATTTTCAAAACGATGTACCCTACTCACAATATCACAAGAGAACCCGAATATTCAAGTCTAAAAATTATATCGCAGTGCGGGGAATCCCCCATTTGAACTGGTAATTTACATTTTACAATTATATGGGTAAATTCCCTGTGAGTAAACAAACGTTAAATGTATGGGATTCCCCGATTATACTAACAGTTACCGGGATTATTTTATCGGACGTAAAAGGCTGACCGGGGTCTGAAGAGACCCCTGGAATATAAAACTATTTTTTGTTTATACCAGCCAATAAAAACTACTAAATACATCATATTTTATCAAAATAATTCATAAACTGCAGCTAGATGAAAGATCAATGTTTAAAAATTTGGGTTTGCAAAGATACAGCAAAAACATACATCATGGGATACAAACAGACCCCGGCCAGTCCTATGAAGGTTAAACACACCGTATATTTTCAAATTTAGCAGATAAATTTTGCCCCAAGTCCTATCTCAATACTATATTGTTCTCGAGTTGTTCAATTTTATACATATTAAATATTTTTCTGTAGTAATGTAACACGTACAAATAATTTTTAATGTCAGATCTGTAGAAATAATTATCGATTTTGTAATTGTTGTACATATTTTTTGAAAGCTTATTTAAATTTGTTTATTGTGAATGTAACAAAATAATAAATTAGCTGAACATGTAGATTATTTGTTGAAGGATACCCACATATCCCCCAATATAAAATCAGAATACCATTAATCTTTTACTTTATAATTATTGTAGAAAAATGGAGGATTAAATTAAACAAGTAAAACATAAAATTGATAATGAAACGTTTTAGGATTTTTCTCATTTTACCAACTGCTTCATGCAATACTTGAAATAAACAAACTTATATAGGAGGATTCAATTTTTTGCTGCTTATTAAAATTGAAGATCATTTTTTAAGATAGTTGTATCATTTGGACAGCATAAATACAGCCAAAATAAACGAAGAAAATCAAAAAAGGACGAAATAATGAAGAAATAAATTATAATGACTATACTTTAGAAAGGATAATGACATACATCTAGAAAGTATAATGACAGAAAACAGGAAAATAGATGCAGAGATAACTAACACGGCAAATAAATCAATAAAAATTTACACATATCAAATAAAACAATATGGGGAAACAAAAATATTTAAATTGATGTGAAAATGAAAATACATAATACGATAACAGTATGGCAACCACACACATTATAAAAAAACATTTTTGACTTCCCGGTCTTTTAACCTAACACCATTAAAACGAATCGAGAATGTTTTTAAATGGTAAAGAACGTTGATGACAGATATCTGACAAGCATCCGTCAGGAGATTTTTGAGTGTAAAATTCGCTGTATCATAGAAACCAAAAAATTATTGAATCAACAACGATATCAATTTAATTCATTCAACAACGATGACATTCATATTATACATGTAATTTTAAAATCTTTAAGGTCAATATATTTTATTATATACACATACATCTAAACGGAGATTTATTTTAGCAACAAAATATTCAACGAAACAATAGTTGTGCTAAAAACAGTACCAACTGTAACATAAACAGCAGAAAATTGGACAATCAAGAGGAAAGATGAGACAAAAATAAATTCAATGGAAATGAAACACCTGACGAATAGAGGCATTAGAAAAGTAACAAAACAATAACTAATAATAGAAAAAATAAACAAAAAACACATCAATTAGTATGGATACATCATAATAATGAACTCAGATAGATAGAAAAATAATGAAATCAAGAAACACTATTAAGATAATGGGAGTAAAAAGAAAAAAATTGGGAGGAAATTAGGAAGATGGAAATAGGCAGTGGAAGAGGAACCAGAACCCCTAACCTTAACTAACATCTGAAAAGGCAAACGGAAATGAGACAATTTGACAAATGAAGTAAATATTGAAGTATAATAAAATTTTCTTCAATTGTACTATGATAAAATTTGGCAGGAGAGATACACTAATATAATATGAAATGGTCTGTGACCAATTGACAATACAAAACACCCAGAAATAAATCCATGCTGATTGTTTGAAACAATGTTTCGTTTTCCAATACATCCTACGTCTGGTTAAATACTAACTTTTAAACAAAAAAAATACTTCCACAGAGCAGTGATTCCTTTTTAATTGCACTAGTTAAAGCGAATGGATTAAGTGAACCAAAGGAAGAGCTATCATACAGGGACATATCTATTAAAAATTTACAGATGTACTGTCTAGAACTGGACATGATTTGCTTTTGAAACTATGGATTAATATTAATAATTCTAGTATCAAGTGATAGTTTTAATTTATTGATACAATTTAGCTGAATTATCTTTTATAGCCGAACGAAAGTATTATTCTTCTTCTTAGGTTATGATTTAAACCAGTGTTTTCTACAATGTTCTTTATTTTTGGGGAGTCTGAAGTCCAGCTTTTGGTGATCTTCCTGAAAATCTTTTCCATTTTTGCTATTTTGAGTATCCTATCCACATGGTCTACAAACTGATATCAAGAAAATGGCTAAGTAGAAGACAATCGTTCATTCAAAGGTGCAAAAACAATGGACAATTTAAAAAGAGAGCACATGAAACAAAAATACAGGCAAGTAATGGAGAAAAACTAAAACAAGATTCAGATGAAAATATAGACTAAAAATGGGAGAACATAAAAGTATTACAAGAACAGCAGAGGAAATACTAGACAAAACAAACGAAGTAAAGAATGCTACGATGAAGAATGTTAAAACAAAAAGGAGCCTAAAGACCAAGCGCGAAAAAAATAGTTAAACTATAGGGGGAGAGTCAGATTTGACAGAATACAAGGAAAAAAAGAAAGAAGCAGACAAATGCTGTCAGAAGAAACAAGCAGAGTGGATAAAGGAAATGATGATGGAAGTAGAAAGTGATAAACAAGATAATAAAATATATAACAGAATCATCAAAAAATAATGGGAAGCATATTACAAAAACCAGCTAAAGGAGGATAAGATAACAGAAGCAAATTATGAGGTAACAGAAGAAGAGGAAATCCCCCAACATATGCAGAATACGAAGAAATAATAACAAATCTCAAACATAAAAAGTCAGCAGGACTAGATGTAGTAGTTAATGAACTGATTGTTAAAGAAGGGAACAGAATAACTAAATAAAAAGATATACAAATTACTAATAATCATATGGAAGGAAGACCAGATGCCAGCAGAATGGAATTTAGGACTGATAATGCCAAATCTTCCAAAAAGAATACCAAAAAGTGCTACAACTACCAATGAATAACCTTATAGTATACAAGCTCATAAGAAAGAAAATAAACAAATACAGGGTAATACCAATATGGCTTCATAAGTGGAAAATGCAATGCACATAATGATACAGAAAATAGAAAAAAGCTGTCAATATGGAATAGACTTACATATATTGTTTGTAGATTTTAAGCAAGCATTTGATAGTATTATCAGGCATAAACTGATAGTGGACATGAGGAAAAAGGACATTCCAAATAAATTAATTCAACTGACAAAGATAGCAATGAACAATTCAAAAACCAGAGTAATAACAAATGAGGGATATACAGAGGAAATAGATATTGTGAACGGTATAAGATGCATTATGAGCTGTATTATTCAATACAAAATTAGATGAAGCCATTAATATCTTTATGTTAAACATCTAACCAAAAATACTAAATTAAAACTGTATAAAGCTGCTATTAGACCAACAATGACATATGCTGCAGAGACAATGTGTGACAAGTAAAAACGAAGAAACTTTAAGGAAGGGAAAATATTATGAAAATTTTTTTGGAACAGTCAAAACGGAAGAGGGTGATTTCAGAATAATGATAAACCATGAAATTAGAGAAAAAACTGAGAAACAGGATGTCATAAAGTTCATAAAAGCCCAACGATTAAAACGATAGGGACGCATACTCAGAAGAGAGCCATCTACAATAATAAGAAGAATAAGTAATTGGATACCACAAGTAGGAAGACCAAAATGATGACAAGATGGGAAGATCAAGTTAAATAAGATACGGGTACATTGGATATAAGGGATGTTAAACAGATATGAACGACCAGAAAAAATGGAACAAGATAACAGAAAAAGCAAAAAGACACTATAATCTATAGATTTTCACTTTCCTTAGTGCTCGTTTTTACTTCAAGGAATCGAAAAGAGCAGCTTGTTTCTCTCGAAACTTGTTGAGCGAGAGCTAGAAGTATTTTAAACCTTACTTTTATTAATTTTCAATCTGGTCAAAACTAAATAAGAATGCCTATTTTACAACTGACTGAAATAGAAGATGATAAAAGTCTTATTTTATAATACTCATTTTTTACAAGAAATGTTTAATAAAGTTGTGCAAAGCAAAGGTAAGTTCAGGGTTTCAAGGTGTTTTTAATCAAATTAACATATATACCTTTCTAAGGAACTGTCTTCACTCTTATCTAAAAGCCCAGAAAGTTCTAATCTTGATTTCTTGATTTAACTTCAGACGAGATTGATAAAGTTTCAAGTAATCAAATATATCATGATCTAGTGGCTGAGATTAATGAACAACCTCAACTCTGACACTCAGCTCAAGTGCCCAAACCTAAAGTCAACACAGATTTTGTCACATATTTAGTGGAAGATGAAGAATCAGCTACTGTAGAAAAGGCATTAAGTAGTCAAAAAAGAAAACAGGTCCAGGCAATGCAACGAGATGAATTCTCTTATTGAAAATTAGTGGACATTCCAGATAACAGAAAAGTTCTAGATACCAGATGGGTGTTTAGATTAAGGAAAGGTATAGAAAATAATACTTGTGGTTTCAAGGCTCGGCTTGTTGTTAAAGGATTTGATTTTAATGACGCATTCACCAGTGGTACGATATACTTCTATGCAATGGTTATTAGCTACTGCAGCCAAATATAATATCTAGTGCATCATATGGATGTCACGGCATATTTGAAGGTGAAGTTTATGAAGAAATTTACATAAGAGAGCCAGAAAGTTTTCCTCAAAAAAAGCCTTGCGATTTAAGAAAGCAACTTATGGCACAAATCAAAGTGGAAGAGCTTGGAATATGAGCAGTCAAAAACTGATCAATGTGTTTACTTTAAAAGGCACACAGATAAATTAACTATTTATCACCACATATGTTGATGCCCTACTCATAACAGCATAACATACGAAAAGTAAATTAATGAAAACATTAGGGCAAGCAAACACAAAGTTTTAGGAATTAAAATTAATCAGAATTTGAAAAAGGGCATAATTGCAATGGATCAAATTGAATACACCAAAAACATATTAAGAATATTTGGAATGTGGGACTGCAAACCAGTTACTACACTTGCTGAATCAGAAATTAGACAAAGCACTCTATGAAGAAGACTTAGAAATGGCCAATGTTCCTTATAAAGAATCCATAGGAAGCCTTTTGTATTTATGTCAAAGTACTAGGCCAGATATTGCATATGCCACTGGTTTAGTCAGTCACTATTGTAACATTATGGAAAAGCCGATGCGCTATTTGATGGGAATTTTGAATACAAAAATAGTATATAGAAGAAATGGACATAACGGAATAAAAGCATACAGTGATGCTCTCGGTGATGCTGATTGGAGAAACGAAATCAATAATCGACATTCAGTGAGTGGTAATGTTTTATGTTGCACACAATTTCATGGTCTATAAAAAAGCAGCACAAACTCAACAACCAAAGCCAAATATATAGGGCATTGTCATCTACATGTCAAAGTCTTATGGTTGCGTCAGTTATCAAATGAAATCGACCCTGGGATTTTATCTATGCTTACTGAAATTTATTGCATTAACAAAGGTGCAATAGATTTGATGCGAAATAGTGGATATCGACAGAGAACTAAACATATCGATATTAAACATCATTTCTTTAGGGAAATTATTGAAAATGGAAATTGAGCATTATTTGTCCACAGAAGAAATGGTCACGGATTCTTTAACCTAACCATTATTCAAGCAGAAGTATTTATTCTGTACTGAAAAAATGGGAATTGTCTTGGGACAAACAGATGGAATGGATTGAATAAAATTTTGGGTATTTTGTAAAAATGGTTCAAGAGAGCAATGTGAACACATTTTTAGTTATTTTTGTCTGTTACGTTTTCTACCCTTTCTTTATGAACTAAAATGAAATTTACAACTGTCACTTTGACTGTTCATTAATAAAACGATATATTTTCACGGACCTCATCATTTATAACTCGTGTAATAAGCTTTTAGCCTATTTTCAATATCTGAATGTATTGTTATTAATTTACTTACCTGAGATGGATAAGTTCACCTAATTCCGCGGGTAAGGACCGTAATTTATTATTACTCACATCGAGATGCCTTAGATTCACTAAACTACAAATGTCTGGAGGCAGTCTCATTAACTGATTGTTTTTTAGGTACAAAGCCGTTAGATGCGTTAACTGGAAGAGATTGGGACTCAAATTGCGTATAGTCCCCGTTATCTCCAACTCGGTCCAGTATGACTTTTTGCCACTCGCTTGGTCCTCTGGGGACATGTAAGTGTGTGTCCGACGATTTGAAGGACCACCGTTGTTCTCGTATTTGTCTTTTCTTGGCATAATTTAACCTGAAAAGAGACATTTTTGAGTATGAAATTTTTCAATGACATTTTAAGTAAAATATGTCATAATGACAAGATCAAAACATTAATTTTGAAGAGTTGCTTCAGATGAAAAATGTGTGTTATTTTATTGGTACTTTAAAACAAATAATACATAAAAATTTGAGTGCACTGAACAAAAAAACATCTTTAAAATGCTTAGGAAAAACTTAGTATTAATTATTTATATTATTTTTTCAGCTAAATTTCAGAGAATATTAATAAGTGGATGTAATTAAATTTTTACTAATAACCTATATTCCAATATTACTAGTAATTGCTTATTTTAGGATAAAACAAAGCTCACTGTAACTGTAAAAATTGACCAAATTATTTAACAACCCACACAAATAGTATTCAAATTTTAGAAATTGTTGATCCTTGAAATAAATAGAGCGTCGTGCTTACAATATAAAAATCGGTTTTATTTATTTGGCAAATAAGTTTTGCAAGAAATATTCAAATTTGTAGAAAGTTCAAAGAACTCTTCTTGACCCCTCAAAACAACTGACTAACAAAGTATCCAGAGGGCATCTAAGAACTTTATGAACAATTTACAAATCTAGTACTCCAGATTACTTGACCTCACCGTAAATAGATATTTGTAATACAAAATGTGAACAAACATCGTGACGTGCTGATTTGGAAAGGTCTTGAAAAAGAAATCCTAACATTATTGGTTATTATGTTGTTTTATTATGACATTGATGACGTATTTCATGGGTTAGGGATGAGGAATACTGAATAATAATCGTTTGTTTTGTTACTTACCTTCATCTAAATCTAAATTAGTAAATATAATAGAGATATGTTCAGTTAACTATTTTTCTCCTAATTTTTACACTTTATACACACAACACCGTAATCGCGAAAAGCACGAGCAATCTTACCAACTGCTATATTTTCTATTTTGACATGCTGTAGTTCGAAAAAAGATTCCTAGGTGTTACAATAAAAATAATTTAAATTTTTTCCATATAAATATATAATACAAAAACAAGTAAGTCAACAATACGTAACCTTTATTTTTAATAATCAATACAATATTTTTAATTTAAATAAAATTTATTATGTATGTAGAAAATTATTTCTCACAAAAAATTTCAACATTTTAATACCATGTCGACATCTGGTAACCAATACACTAACTATAATTCGCCTTTAACTCCCATATTACAGAATTCATTAAAACAAAAAATATAACCCTTGTTTATAAACAAGGATATAACAACAAATTAATAAGATGATTTGTAGATCAATTGACTGTTGATATTACATTAAAATCATTTATAGCATAACATTGTTTGAAGTGACTAGTTGCCAGTGGCGGCTCGTGATGTTTGTATGTGGTAAGGCGACGTAATGTCAAATTTTGTTTTTCAACACTGTCGATTTTCCAGAATAGGCGCCGCCTATATTGTCTACCCCGAAAAACCGCCACTGCTATTTGCCTAAATTCAAAATTGTATGAAATTTATATCAGAACTTACTTAAAAATTAGGATCTTTTATCATACAATATACCGTAGCTGTTAAATGTAGAAAAACAAAAGATAATTTAAATACGTATATGTTTATTCAAACTTAAAAAATATATAAATACAAATAAAATAAAATTTGTCATTTGAGTAATACTAAAATATACATTTATCTACGAGGTAAAAATCGAACAGCTTTCTGTCCACCTTCAGTTCGGGGTCCTTTTTTTGGTTGTCCATTCTTTTGAATCCCTATAAACCATTCTTTGGAGCCTAGTTTTGTTTGGAATGTAGAATAAGATCCACTAAATGCTTCTTTAAATACAGTACCTTCGTTTTCTGAATTTTCCTAGAAGAGATTAAATTTTATAACGTCCAATTATATGCAATAGTTATAAAATGGCGCAATTTGTTTATATATCAAACTACAGTATTTTGGAATGAGTAATACTGTATAGTGTATATTATAGTTAATGTAAATGTCGTTTTGAAGATCTTGTATGATTCGCCATAGTGGGTTTACCCCTAGTTGGACGACAACACACTATACATAGAGAGCTTCAGCGTCACCTACTTTCTTAGATGTCACGAACCATAGACAAATAATATTACTTTACTTTCTCTATGTCACGAACAGTGATCAGAGCTGCTTTCTTTTTGAGGGTTTGATGCATCAGGGCTTCTTATTCTAGTTCAATCATTGGCCCAAAAATGACATCTGTCAAAATCTACCAATAGTAAGTCTAAAATAAGAAACCTACGGGCTTGAAACTCTCAAATAGAAAGCGGCTCAGCTTCGGTGTTTTTCCATAAATTTAGACGGGAAAACGATATGGGGAGCTTTTTAGGGATAACATTTCAATTTCGTTTTTTTTAAATTGCACATTCAACCAAAATTTAAAAAAAAATGAACTCAATTAATGATACTACTGTTAAATATTTATTTAATTATATAGGATTGCATTGTTTAATATTAGTAACCAATATTTTAACCTGCTTTATACGTTAGTCGCATTTGGGAAGTGTTATTTGGAATTTAGCGGGTTTTGAAATCTCTTTAGGGGGAAAGTTCTCAAAGAGCTGGCGACACTGCTCACAAAAGCCTCTTTGATTATAGTTGTATAATATATGTATATCAAATTCATTGATCTGAATTTCTGTATCATGATCTTGTGAAGGCTGCGGGTTCAATCAATAACAAAAAGCTACGAGTATTCGAATTGAATACAAAGTCAGAACACACAAAATATTGAAATGTTTGGATAAAAAATTGAGCAATTAGCTTAGATACCATGCATACCATAAAATGTTTTGGTATAAGCAATGCTCTTTTAAAAATCCTGTATGATACTTACAGAGCTGCAGCGTCACATACTTTTTTAGATGTTACAAGTATTCTTCAATAATATCACTCTTATAAAAATCTCTTTTTTTATTATAGTTAATAATTACTGTTTTAAAAGGATATTAAATTTAAAGTTGGAAAAATTATGAAATTTTTATTAGATATAGTAATTTACCTCTCCATATAAATGCCCATTGTGATCGAAACATACGTATAGTTGGGAGTTGAGTCCTCTTAATCTTACTAAACTAACATCTCCTCCAGAAGTTATTTCTATTAAACCTAAAAATCCGAAAAAATTAAATGTATTATTTGCGTTTTTTTTCTAACTACCTGAGATCAACAAGAATAATAACGAGAAATGCTGTGAAAAGAACAGTGCCGTGCAGATATTAGGGTAACAGTTTATGGCAATAATTAACATTTATACAGTGAGGAACATATTAGTGGGATGAAATTTGAATACCTATACTAATTAAAATGATTTATTAAAGTGATATGTCAAATGATAATATATACGTAATTTTTCTTGAATCGTATAATTAAACGAGATTTGCAGAAGCAAAAAACATTTCTGACATTTTGTAAACAAACAGTATATTAAATTATCTTACTATCTGGATCCGAATCATCATCTGTACCAATAATTTCTCCGGAGGATCTTATAGTCAAGTTATATCCAGTTTGGCTCCAAAGTCGTACGTGATTCGAAAAAAGTTGACCATCTTTACTCATTATCTAGATTAAATAAAATGAATTATTATTACTTAAACATCATTAAAAGTGTAGCAATTTTAATTCTTAACCAATCCACGTTAAACTATTTTAAAAATTATTTTTCCAAAACATTTGGAAATGATAGTATAATGTTAGAAGCATTTTTTCGTGGGCAAAATTCCATGTAAATTAAGGAGTTATAAAGATTTCATTCTGAAAATTTAGCAATACAGACCATTTAAAAATTGCTGACAATTTAATATGATAAATTTTAATCCTATACTTATAAATTTCCTGTATTGAGTGTTTTAAATGAAACTCACGGTTTCTAGTTAATACCACAATATAATTAAAATTGTTGAAAATTCTAAAAAATTAATCAACAATTTTAATTATATTGTGGTATTAACTAGAAGCCGTGAGTTTCATTTAAAACACTAATATGAGTAGATTCCACGAAGTAAAAGGGTCGAGACAGTTAATTTCCTTTATTGAAGTTGTTGGGTGGACAACCCTCATGTGTATAATGTTTGTGTAAACTGAGCTTTAGAGATCGACTTGACAGCAGTGACAAGTGACAGTTAGACATGTACAGTATTGCCAACTCGGGCGATTTATCGCAAAATGAGCGATTTTATAAGTCAACCTGCAAGTAAAATTTCGTTTTTTTTGTTTGCGATTATTTGGGCGATATAATAGGTTCGTTCCAACCACGCGAAGAGTCATTCTAGAACGGGACTCCGCGAGTGCATATAGTTAATGCCGTTCCAAGCTAATAATGACCGCAACATTACGGCTCTTTTTGCGTTCCAACCAACTTGTGATCGTTCTAGAGCCGTCACGGAACGGTAATTTCGATACTCGGCCAAAAGATAGAACTGTGAGTACTGACATGCGCTGTTAGTATTTCGTCAGTTATTTTATTGTTTTTGTTTGACATGTTTGTGGCAACTCAACTTTTGTTCTGACTGGGTTATTTTTCAATACCATGAATTCGTTTATTTCTAAAATGTACAATCTTTTTTTAAAACAGATATGATTTTAGTTTCATTTTCAGCTAAATAGATGTTTATAGTTTAATTTGGCAAATTAAACAGAAAATAATGCATAATTTCACTAATAAAGTCCATTAAATACACAAATATAGTTTAAAAACTGAGATTATCAGTATTACACAAGCAAAACGATCGCTGAACGATAATAAAGCAGGCCTAAAACTGTTCCAACTTACGCATCAGTTCTGGGACGGTGCAAAGATTGCGCCTGCCTATAAAACGATTCCTAACAATTCCAGAACGGTGATTTATCATATGTTGGAACAAACCTAATATATTTCGGTTCCGCATATAGGCGATTTTTCAATAGATTTTTCGTATAGAAATAGAAACAGACAGATATTTGAACCACCTTTAGCTTCTTCTTCTTTCAGTTGGCATTTTAACGCTCCTCGTAATCCCACCTTTAGCTGAAAACACATATCACAGAACTAGCTGGTTTTGCATTTGACATGACCTTTTGTTCCGACATTTTTGATGGTTGTTCAGGTTGTTAAATGCTTTATAAATGAAAAAATTAATATAAATCAATAATTATATGAATTCTTCTGTTTTCAAAACACATAAGTTGAAATACGATGCCAAATTACGCTGAATACAAAAAAAAATATATTTAGATTGGTAGCAGTGACAAGCATTGTCAACACAGAAGTTGACTAGTTGCAACTACAAAATTTTAAAACTTTTTTCGTGCCATCTGGACAACAACATTTTAATTATTACATGGTAAAACAATTTATTTCGATATAGAAGATCATTTTGGGCGATTTTTTGTTTAGGTATTGGCGTATTTTATTTTCATATAGTTGGCAACACTGCACATGTATCTACTTCGTGTAATGATTTATACTTTATAATAAATAATTGACCCAAACTCCAAATTATTAAATAATATAATTACCTATGAATTACTATGGGACACTATAGGAGTTCTGGCATGAGAGTAAATCCGTAGAGCTAACAAACATGTTAAACTCTTTGTCTTTTTCTAATTATGATTTACTTAAGCTAAATGAGAGAGGCGGAAAAAGTTTAAGTCTAGAAGAGTAACAAGGAACACTATTATAATACCACAATCAACAGTGACGCAATGCTGTTCTCCCCTCTTGTTAACCTACTCGACTCTTCAAATGACTACGTCATTATGTCAGTTGCCAGAGCATCGTAGAAAGCACGCTAGACACTGTCTAGTCATCTAATAATTATGTGTCAGCCGTAGTTGCGAGAACGTACAAATATTACATTAAATTTTGGCCCAAAATGATGGTTTTTTCGAACATTTAATGAAAGAATTTCTTAAAGAGAATGTTTTTCTACGCCCTATCTTTAAAGTACCTTGTATTTCATCGGTTTGCAGCACTTAAAGTGGTTGTTTATGGTTAGAGGGAAAAAAAGTAAAAAAGCGTTAAAAAAGTGCCATAACGTTAACTTTATTTCACGCTTCCCATAAGCTAACACAATGAATCTTTGCTGGGCATCGAGGATGGACTTTCATGAAACTTCTAAGATACTTGGCTGGGCATCGAAGATGGACTTCTAAGATACTTGACTGGGCATCGAGGATGAACTTTCATGAAACTTGGAATACATATTGTAATGTTTTTGTTATTTATTTAAACGTTTTTATTACGGGTGGGATAAATTTTAAACACTCGGTATGGCCACTTACTAATTTATTTAAACACTAACTCACTAACACTTAATTTATATATACTTAACTAATCACTTAATTATTAATTTATATTAACCGTATATTCACTCAAACTAATTTATATAAACACTTTATATTCACTTATTTACTTGATTATCTTACGATGTCAAATTATCAACTAACTGGTCCGCTGATCGGTCCTTTTTATATACTAGTTCCTTTTTTACTAGAGAATTCTGGGCTGCGGCTAACACAAAACAAATGTCTTTCGCGATATTTCTCGATTGCCGGCTCAATCCTTAAAAGACCTTCCGAGAACATGTCTATAAAAACTGTCACAATAAATCCCAATAGACCTTCCCAGAATTCGGCGCGCTCGCCATTTTTAAAACTCCGTTAACATAAGGTTACAGGACCGTACTTAGTATCTGCTTCGGTGTGCGAGTTCGTAACAATATAATTGTAATTTACCTAAGGAGCTTAATTAAAATATCCAAAATTTCTATTTGAATTTTATTTTTTTGTATAGGGCTGTAGAAAAAATAATGTATGCAACATGTGCATAAATTAGTATTACTTATGTTTATCTTTTGTTGTAAATAGTTTTATGTAGTCTATTCGAAAAAGTATTGTTTTCCTTTTGGAAATAATTTTTGTGTTTTAATTTTTTTAAAGAATTATCGTATTATTTTGTTGATGTTAAAGAATGTCTTTGTACACTCGTATTCAGTTTTTGCGTAACATAAAAAGTTTCACTTCTAAAGCTTTTAGTTTTCCACTGACACATACATTTTTTTGTATTATTCAAGAATTATTGAAACATTTTTATATAAGTTATTAAAAATATTATTTCCCTCCTCATATTTATTGAATACGATCTTCTTTTCCCCATATTGGTCCGTGTATCTCTTATTAACAAGTTAACAATACATTTTAAAAAATCCCGTTCCACAATATTTTAACAATAAATCGCACCATGTTTTGTAATTTATTTATAGCCAAAACCGACATTTCTAATTATACCTATAAAAACTAGATGGCAGACCAAAGTTTCCTCCAAGTAGACAAGTTTCATAAAATAAAAATTTAATTATAATAATGATTGACTACCGTTTACATGATCAGTATCGTGAGATGAGAGAAAAAATGCTTTACGCGTTACACTTAATACATAAAACAACAGTTTATCCTAGGAATATACATTTTTAGAAATAAATTATGGAAAAGTTTAATTGTTACATAATAGATGTCACTATGACAATTTGTTTAAAATATTTATTTAAATATGCTCCAATTAAGATTATTATATCGAATAGGTGATATTATCACAAAATAATTGCTAAAATTCGATTTTCCTCATTTTAAATACGACTGAAGAATAAAATAAGACAAAAATATGAACAGCTTTATATCGTCTCCTATTCTTAAATGTTCTATTTCATATTACTTAAAACTACTTACTTCTTTCAATTGCGATTCTTGTTACGAAAATTACGGTTGATATGATAAAAACGGTCTTAGTTTCGATAGATGCTACCAAATGATGTCGAAATAACCAACTGGACAATTACCAACTCGACTTGGGTCAATTACCAAGCCATTTTGCTCAATTATTTAAACATTCAAATAATTATAAAACACCTACTAATAGTTTCCTCTAATTTTAGTCAGAAAAATAGTTTATTTAGTGAGGGATGTGGCTTAAAAACCGGCCATATTGCCCGCAAAATCCGTCTCAATCAATATTTTTCTATACCGGGCGTCTCAAAAAAATTGTGAAAATTTGGAAGTGGATATTGATTATTTCATATAACAGTTTTCCTTAGATAACAGTATTATAAATAGTTAAAAAGGATAATATCATTAGTTCATCACAAAATGCTTAGGCGTAACTCCAATACTTCAATTTCAGTGCATACTTTTAACAATAAAATGTATCATTTAATTTTATTATATATCAAATAAGAAAATCATTGCAGTCGAAAATCAGCAGTCTGTGAATTTCTTTTTGAAAATTAAACACAAATATTTTTGAATGAACCGCGGTAACACAATTTTTTGCTTAAAAATGTTTTCCAAGTAACCTATACAGTTTTAAATAAATAGTCAAATGATATATTTTATTCAAATTATTTCTATCTTGAACCTACGATTAATTGCTATTTATTAAGTAATCGAGATAGTTTAGTGTTAATTTTTGATATTCTATCTTCACAATTGAGAAAAATCTACTTACTTTTAAACCAAGACAGGTTACAGCAGATCTCACGAATAAAACAATTGTAGAATTGCTGACAATATAACGAATATTTGTTAAGAGATTCTGTTTCTATGATTGCAAACTTACCTTTAAATCAACAAATTATATTAGTATATCCACAAAATCATCATAACTCACATTTTCACTTCAGGGTTAGCATTTTTTATATACGTATTCAACCGATCATATTATCCGCTTCAATAAACGTTAATCAAATACCAACTGACCCTACTCCTCTAAAAATACCTTCTCTGAAACCATTACGACCAATTCATAAACGCATAAATATTTAAATGATTCCACTCTCATCCCGGAACTATTTTTAGGATTATGCGATAGTTACGGTACCAACCTGTTCCTATCTTACTAATAACTTAAATATTTTTTTAAGATAATTTAAACATTTAGATACCTACTATAAAAAAGTTTGTCGTAGACTTCATCATAGGTGTAACAAAAACAATTAATGCTGATTTTATTGCCGGAGATAAATTTTGTACAGGTCTGTACTATATTTTGAACTAGAATCATTAATTTTTGAGGTGTGTGACTTTTTCCCTCGAAAAATATTTATTAAGTCCCCCTTAGATATAACTTACCTGTCATAAAAATATAACATAGATCGTCTGAAATCAATTATTTAATAAAACAAAATAATAAAATAGTAAAAGACCGTTTTGTTTTTATTGGGTTGAGTTAAAGATACATTTCGTAATAAAATAAACGTGGTTTATGTAGGTAGGGAAGATAAGATATCGACGTGAAAAAAAACGATTGATCTCTAATACATATACACGTTATTTACGGAAATTGAATGTTTGAGATCAAAGTAAGTCATATGATAACGAATTAACATGTCCTAAAACAGCAACTACTGCATATCCCAAAATACTCGTAAGGTTAAAATTCCTCATAAAAATTATATGTAATATCCTTGTTTATATTATAACACTTCCGTTATCATATATAAACAAGGACAATGCTAGTCGCAGTCTAGACAAAAGTCGTTGAATTTATTGGTAAAAATTAAAAATTAACACCACAGTGCCTTTTATCAACTCGTGAAGTGATGCAAGACTAGCAGTGGGGAAAAGAAGATGGTATCAATTTGATACTAAGAAGGGAAAAAAGATTTTTAATAATTTGAATAAAAATATTTCAATAATGAAAAGAAATAAACAGTTTATAGTGCAGTCAACAATTTCCGGCTCAATGGAAAGAATCAATTATTATACCATTCAAAAAGAACGACTCGAATACTAATTTTCCAAGCTCCTTTAGGCCAATCTCTCTTACCTGTACATTGTGTAAAATGTAAAATGAGAAATTGGTTAACAGACGCCTACACTGGTACCTAGAATCGCACAACCTATTATCTACAGCGCAGGCGGGTTTTAGATCAAACATATGCACATTGGATAATCTGGTGACTCTACACACAGATATCTCACAAGCCATTGAAAGTAAAAAAGATATTATCGCCGTGAGTCTAGATATTGACAGCGCCTTCGACACAATCCGTAAAACTTCCATTTTTAAGAAATTCACAGACTTTAATTTAACTGGAAATATTCTCTCCTTTCTACAAAACTTCTTAACCAACAGATCGTTCAAAGTCGCTACAAATGGGCAAAAGTCTACTTCGTACGCGCCAGAAAATGGAGTACCACAAGGCTCGGTTCTTAGCTCCACTCTATTTCTGATGAGTATCAACGATATCTGCTGCCCTGTAACTCCATCTGTCAAATATGTACTATATGCCGACGACCTCATTCTTTACTGCCAAGGTAAAGTCACTACTAGTACTTGTACTTTACTTCAGAAGGCTCTAGATAACATCCACAATTGGTCTCTCAAATCTGGTTCTCACTTTTCAACAAACAAATCCAAAGTAATCCAGTTCAGTAAAAGACTAAATCCTCTTCCTCCACAACTAAAATTCAATGGCGACTTGCTACAAGTGGTTGATCAACATAAATTCCTAGGAGTAACATTTGACAAAAAGATCACATGGAGGCAACATTTCCAAGAAACTAAAGCCAATTGTCTAAATATGATTAACATCTTAAAATCATTAGCACATCACCAATGGGGAGCAGAAGAGGAAATACTAATAAGGATTTACAGATCACTGGTCCGCTCCAAACTAGATTATGGAAGTATCCTCTACATGAGCGCCTGCAAATCGTATATCAAATCTCTTGACACTATCCAAACCTCAGCATTACGAATATGTCTAGGCGCTTTTAGATCCAGTTCCACCGAAAGCATCCACATTGAATCTTCTGAACCACCTCTTTTCATACGACGAGAATGCCAGCTATTATCCTATTTTTCCAGAATATCCGCCTACCCACAAAACCCAGTGTTTAAATTAATTGATTCTATAAAACCAGCTCCTGAAAACAATCCCAAAACATCGCTCTCATCTCCACAAATGCTATACCCTATTTCAAGAAACATTAATCTTAGAAATACAACTCCCATAAAACTTTCGAATACTCCTCCATGGACCAAAAAACCGCCACTACTGAATACAAGCCTAAACAACTACAACAAGTACGAAACGCCTAACATAGTCCTCAGACAAATATTCAGTGAGGTGATACATAACCAGCAGTTCGACAAAATCCTATACACTGATGCCTCCAAAGAAGTCAATGGTACCGGATGTGCTGTTACTACAGTAGATACAACAATAGCAACATACAAACTTCCTGACGTATGTAGCATACATACAGCCGAACTATATGGAATACTACAAGCCTTGAGGACTCCAACACAGGATAACAGCAAATTTGCCATATGTATCACATCATTATACTCCATCAAACACAACCGTTCACAACATCCCTTAGTCCATGATATCCTCGACACCTGCCACGACCATCACACTAGAGGTATCGTTGTGAATATCATCTGGATCCCTTCTCATGTAGGAATCACAGGCAACGAACGTGCAGACCAAGCAGCGAAACAAACTTGTTCAGCCGACTTGCCAGTAGAGAAAATTCAACTTCATCAAGATTTAAAATCAGCAGCTCGATATATTATGACTCAAACATGGCAAACACATTGGAATACATGTAACACAAAACTCCGTACAATACAACCAACAGTTACCGCCCAGAAGATGCCTCCCATGACAAGAAAAGACAAAAGTGTTATAAGAAGACTCAGAATAGGTCACTCACGGCTAACCCATGGTTACCTGATGTCTACAGAGAAACCCCCTTTTTGTGAATCCTGTGATAATGTAAGACTTACAGATTGCAAACACTACAGCCCAACTCGTCGCAAACACAAGCTCAGTGGAACTCTCAAAAACATACTCGGACAACCTAACCAGTTTAGTGCTGTGATTCAGTTCCTCAAAGACTGCCAATTGTTTAATTTAATTTGATTTTTATTTGTAACTAAATGTATGACAGATCTCGTGTCAGTGGCCGCTAGATGCCAAGACACGTTAATTTTAATAAAGAAAAACAGTTTATAAAATATTGATTTAATGTACAATACATCGCATATTAATACACATAAATACAAGTACAAGAAAGAGTTGAATTAATAAAACTGTACTATAAAAATAATGAGTGTGCTGGTGTCGCCAGACTCTAACCAAAATCATGTGGACAGTATGTTACACGTTCAATTAAAAAATTTACTCTGTTTCAGACAAAAAACATGATCGGGAGCGTCCTATCCGAATTGTATCAGCGGATTGTAAAAAAACATAAATTTCATCCGTACAAGATGATAATGGTTCAAGAATTGAACGAAGACGATCCGGATCGAAGTTTACAGTTTTGCGAAAATTTCACTGAGCGGCTAAATGATGACGCTGGTTTTTACTTTACATTTGTTTCTCCGATGAACGTTGAAGTGGAGTGATACCAATCCACATATTTTCAGGGAAGGTCGTACACAAACTCCCGAACAATGGTGTGGAAATAACACTGGATCTCAATTAGCTAACGAAGGGTGTAGTGATTGGGCACACTTGGGCAGAGCTCTTGATAATCACGAAAAATCAGCAATTTATGTTGGAAAGTGGACGGATTATGAGATACGTTTCGCTGAAGCGTCCACTATTGATAATCAACATTTGAAATTGATAAACAAAAAAAAAACATTGGCGTGAAGTTCTTAAAAGAATTGTTAGTGGCATTAAATATTTAGGACGGCACAATATTTGCTTTCAGGGGATCGAGCTCTAAACTGTATAAGCGAAACAATGGCAACTTTTTAGGACTTCTTGAAATGATGGCTACTTTTGATCCAGTCATGCAAGAGCATTTGAGGCGAATCAGATCGTCTGAGAACGATCACTATCTACGAGCAAATATTCAAAATGAGTTGATTAAACTCAGAAAATGTGAAAGAGAAAATTGTTTCAGAAATTAAGGCAGCTAAGTATTTTTCTGTACTACTAGACTGCACTCCCGATCTCAGCCACCAAGGTGATACGTTTTGTTAAGACTAAAAACAATGTAAGTGCTACTAACAATAAAAGTGGGGGTGTGACTGTTGAAGAGCATTTTCTCGAATTCTTAGACGTTAAGTCAACAACAGGCAAAAATTTAACTGATGTTTTATTACAGGAACTATATAAAATAGGCTCAGAGATTAAGGACTGCAGAAGCCAAGGATACGACAATGGTTCAAATATGAAAGGGTCGTATTCTGGATTTCAAGCTCGAATTTTAGAAGTAATTCCAAGGGCGTTTTACATGCCTCGTGCAAGTCACAGTTTGAATCTCTTGATTTGTGATGCCGCAAAATAAGCACCTAAGGCTATAACTTTTTTCGGAACTGTTCAGAGAATTTATTTTGTTTTTCAGCATCAACGAAGCGGTGGGACATTTTAAAAAACACCGTTAAAAAGTCATGTGACACTAGATGGGAAAGTATAAAAGCACTTCGTTACCAGATTAAGGAAGTACACGATGCTTTAGATGAAGTAGTAGAAGCGACTGACGACCCTAAAGCAAAAAGTGAAGGTCGATCCCTTGTCAATGGAATAAGAAGCTATGAGTTTTTAGTAGCATTAGCTATTTGGTATGACGTGCTCTTTGCTGTAAATAGAGTAAGCAAAATCTTGCAGGCTGAAAAAATGCACTTGGGCATGGCATCGTAGTTGCTTCAAGGACTGGTTCAGTTTTTTGAGCAATTTAGAAATGAAGCAGCAATAATGGTTGCAAGATAAATGAGCGAACTTTTGGACATAGAGCCAAAGTTTCAAATAGTCAAACAAAGGAAGATACGAAAAATGTTTTTAAAGTTGAGTATTTTTAATATATTGTATATTGCAATCCCTTTCAACAAATTGCCAGTTACAACACTATGCTTGGATTCTTGTCCACTCTAAAAGAATTAAAATCAATTGAACAAGGTCAATTGTTGGAAAAGTGCAAAGCCCTATACTCGATAGTCGAAATTGTGTAAAGTGAGTCAGAGCTATCTAATCAACACTTTGGTTAAAGCGCAGTTGCCATATGTATTCTAGAGAGAAATGCTGTATTTTATAAATACCCTTCAAATCCATTGTGTCAATATTTCAGGTACAAAAGATGCAATATAATTAAGTCAATACCAATTTAATATATTTATTTCAAATTTCAAGCAGACTAATAATAATTAGTTTACTTGAAATGTGAAATAAAGTGTTTATGTATATTTCTTGAACGCAAAGTTTGTTGTGAAAAACTCGCCGATTTGACAATGTTGGAGAGTCGCTTCAATGTTCCGGCTTTGAGAACGAGATAGATCGAGCTACGCGAATGAGACAGTGATACTAAACAGTTATGTGAGGTGTTTATTCTCTTCATGAGCGTAACATCAGTATTTGTGTTGTGGTTTTGTGTGATAAATCGGTTATTATTGGTATTTATTGTAATATTTATATCGGTATATTTAGTGACAATAATGGCGGAGTGTAGCGGTGTTGGCGATAAAAAACGGCGTCGTAACAATTTAATTCGGGAAGAAAAAGTCCTCATATTAAATGTGTACGAAGGACTGCGTGCCATGGACAAACAGTTGAGTGTTAGTGACGCTGTGATTAAGTGCAGTTATTTAACTAAAGTTTCTGAGAGTACTATATACAATATTCTAAAGAAATCGCGGGACGGATCTTTGACAAGAGAACGAGGTGAAAACTGTAAACCGGAAAGTAGGGGAAGAAAGAAAATTGTTTTGGACGACCAAACACGGAATGCTATACGTAGGGAAATACATTCTTTTTATTTTAGGAATGAAATCCCCTCGGTAGCTAAATTGAGCAAGGTAATAGAAGCTGATGATACTTTACCAAACATCAGTGATAAAGTTTTGAGACGAACTTTAAAATTAATGAATTTTCGTTACCAAACAAGAAGTAGAAACAGTGCTTTAATTGAACGAAATGACATTGTGGAATGGAGGAGAAATTATTTAAAACAGATACGACAGTTTCGTAACGAAGGACGGCACATATATTATCTTGACGAAACATGGTTAAATGAAGGCCACACTGTGTCAAAAGTGTGGCAAGACATGAATATACGAAGCAATCGACAAGCCTTTATGGAGGGTTTCTCTTCCGGTTTAAAAGCTCCCTCTGGGAAAGGACGTCGACTGATTATCACTCACATTGGCAGCGAGGAAGGATTTGTAGAAGGTGGATTACTAAGTTTTCAGTCCAAAAAAACTGTCGATTACCATGAAGAGATGGATGGTAACCGGTTTGAAACATGGTTTAGATCAATTTTAACAAAGGTAACTCCTGGTTCAGTGATAGTTATGGATAATGCTTCATACCACTCTCGTCGACTGGAGCAAATACCTACTTCAGCTAGCCGCAAGAGGGTTATAATTGATTGGTTAGAGAGTAAAAGCATTCCGCACAACGAGGCAATGCTAAAAGTTGAATTATTATCTCTCGTACGGAAACATAAAAGCAGTTATATTAAGTACGTTGTCGATGAAATGGCGAAAGATTTCAACGTCTCAGTTGTTAGACTTCCTCCCTACCACTGTGAGTTAAACCCCATCGAGCTGGTTTGGGCCCAAGTGAAAAATTATGTTGCGAGAAAAAACAGTACATTCAAAATGGCTGACGTTGAGAAACTGTTTGACGAGGCGCTGCATACCGTTACTGCTGAGAGTTGGCGTAAATGTATTCAACACGTATTAAAAGAAGAAATAAAGTTTTGGGATTTAGACATACGTGTAGAAGTAATGACGGAACCACTCATTATCGATATAGGAGGAGAAAGCGATGATTCTGAGGAGTCGTCAGGGAGTGATACCGCTTCCAGTTAGTCAGACATTTTACAAGTGACCTCGCAACATACCTATACTTATTGGTAATTTATTTTGGTCTTGACAAACAACTTTTTTTTAGTTTTAGTAGTAGTAAGTTGGAATTGACTTTTAAACATTTTTTTATTTTGTTTTAACTTACTTATGAACAACTTGTGATAAGTTATTATTTCAAATGTTAAAAATTGAAATTCCAGATATTTCAGTATTCGCACCCTTAAACTATGATACGCTCATGGAGTTCACTTTAAATCGGTAGATAACCGATGACGTCACTTTACACAATTTCGACTATCGAGTATAGAAGCCTCTTTAAGTTTTGAAGGACAAAAGGATATCTGTGGAAATGATTTGTTCACAGAACCAAAAGTTCTTCGTGACCTACTTCCCGCTGAAGTTGAAACAGCTGCTGGTGTGTTAAGATTTATGAACAGAATACAAAATCCATATCCCAACACGTTCATTGCCTACATAATTTTACTTACTATTCCTGTGACTGTTGCAGAAAGGAGCTTTTCTCGGCTAAAGTTAATAAAGACTTTCCTAAGATCATCAATGAGCCAAGGAAGGTTAACGTCTTTGGCAACATTATCGATAGAAGCAGACACCACAGCCAAAGTCAATTTTGAACAAATTATTGACGACTTCGCTGGATTAAAAGCAAGAAAACTTAAGTAGTGTAAGAATATTATTGTAAAAGCAATACTTTTCAGCGGATTTAAATTTGTTTTAGTTTAGTATAAATAAGAATAAAAAAAATTAATGATAAAATATTTAGATGTTTTTTTTTAACTGAGAAAAGTCACATTACAATGTTTATTTTTTAATGGTAGCGATATTGTGGTGGAGGTGGGAAAGAGCGATGATGGTAGATAGTTTATGAAAGAGGAGAGTCGAGAGCTATTTACCTACATAAAGGTCCCGCAAAACTATTTTACACCAGGCCACACGTTTGCTAAAGACGGCTCTGCAAGCACGCGTGCCGATGTGTCACTTCGCTACTAAATTGATTGGGGATGGGCCTTTAATTATTCCAGAAATGTTGCGAAAAGTTATAATTTGAGTACAAGCTTGTGCTGTACCATTGCATGGAAGTTGGAGAGGTGAAAACTTTGAACAATACATTCGTTAAAATTAAATCGTTTTTTAGAAGTTGTGTTATTGTTTTCTTTCACAATTATCTAAACAGTTTTCGTTGAACTGTTTTATATTTTAAAAGTAAGGGTCGAGACAGTTAAGTTTTCGTTGACTTTATACTAAATTTAAAAATTATTAATGATGCTGAGAAAAATTGCCTCTATCCTTTCGTAATTATTCTATGGATTTGAAGAATATGGCAAACTTCTGCGCATGATCTCTATTGATTGATGGTTTGTTTGGATTTAAATGAGTTTTCATTCGTCAATTTATTGGGATGGGAAATTACTCCGGATTAATTCATTATAGATTTGTGTTTTAAAATATATAATAAAAAAAGACAACATCAATGTTAGTAGTAGTTCAGATTCTGAATAAACGTATTTTTTGTTCCTATTTATTAAAATTAGAATTACCTTTTTATTTTGTAAGACTTTTTTTGTTCAGTTTTATTTTGAAAATAAATGATTTTTATATGTTATGGTTTTTATTTTTTGCAAGTTTTTACGCTATTCTTATCGAATTCTGATGAAAATTTGAATTATGAACAATCTACCGCTTTCTACCGTTTAATAATGGTGCCATCTACCGCTCAAGCAAAAAAACATCTGTGGATAAAGTGAAAAATATGTATCTAATTAGTCAATTACTAAGCAGCGGATAAGTTACTAAACGCTACCTAATCTGATAGTAAAATCGAAAATGAATCAATTTTATTGGGCTCATGTACGACCCTGGCCCTAATTAAAACTGCTTTGTAGTCGATATTGTTTATCTTAATGACAATTTCAAAAATAATAGTCGTGAACTGACGTGATTTGGAAATGAAATATTTGAAACGGATCACGTATGAAATTCCAATTGTATTAAACAATAGGATGTTTAAAGCGGGGTAAAAAAAGCGTTAGCAGGAAAGTTTATGCTTTTACGTGTATCGGAAAAATGATAATTTCTTAAAATTTGAAAAAATTAGTTCAAAACCAATCTATTGCATTGCATCTATTATATGAAATATGAAATTACTCCACCAATGCTGTCAGAATAATGAATAAGATTTCAGCCCTAGAGTAATAATATACAAAATAGAGAGGGCTATCCATTCATAAACACGTTCATTTTTGCGGCCAACAATCCTAAACGCCAAAGAATTTGTAAACATGGCAAAGTGTCCGCAAGTGAAGCTTAAAAAATGTGACTCGATGTTTGGGGCATCAAAAATCAAAATAAACATATCTATTTTATGTATTAATCTGAGATTGCAGCCATTTGTCTTGTAAACTTTCTAACCTCATTTTCATGTTAATGTTCAGAAGCTTCCAAAGATATAGAATTTGGTCAATAAAACGGCTGATACTAGAACCACTCATTTTTTACAGTATACTCTGTATTCGTCAAGAGAATATTCACCAAGCACTGTCACAATTACAATACAAAGAATATGATTTTTATGGAAACAAAAGGGACAAAACATCATAACCTTCAATGTTTCCAAAATCATCGTGCCAAAATCGACAATGCATTGGGAACATCTGACAAGCGATACGCCCTCTGACACGATAGAAATCTGAACTCTGAACCAGTGTACATTTCTGTTATGGACAAAACAACTTTGGTTGACTGTTTTTGATTATGAATGGAATTTTAATAAATTTTGCTTACGTTCATTTAATTTACGAGCTTTTTTACTGATTTCTGAGTTGAAAGTTTTTGTGATATACATTATTCGATTCGCTGCTTCTCAGTTTGTAGTCCTCCTTTGACCCCTTCCAAATTTGATTTAATTTCATTTAAAAAATTTATTGATTCGAAATGGCGTGGTTACATAATGCATGACTATTGTTGAGTGCTTCGCTGTAATTCACACATAACTATGACATTAAGATTATTTTTACCTCTATTATTCAGATTTATAATTTATGGTTATGGAATAATTTTATTCATATATTTTAGCACATTTAGTTCCTAAAGGAACCCCTCCAATTCTTATACCATAATCTGCTGTTGCTATAGGTAATTCAATCTCAAATATTTCCTATTTTAAGAACTTTATAGGTACCTACTCTAGAGAAATAGATTAATGTCCATACATAAAAATCATCGCTTTCATTTTGTTGATATTACACCTTGACCTTTATTAGGAGAAATATAGGTGCAATAACCATTGTAATAGGATTATATATCAATGATGACGAGATATTTATTCGAGAAGGAACTTATCAAGGATTACATATATATTTAGAAGCTAAAGGTTTATTTTAAGGAATAATTTTAGTTATTAAATCCGAAGTGTTCTTTTTTATTTAATTTTTTTTTCATATTTCAGTACCTATTGACAGACACTGAAAATAATATTCGCATTATCGTCCAAGACCGATCTAATCGAAAAGTTCCTAAGACCCAATCTGATATACCAAGTTATAAAATAGAAATGGATACCTATTTTAGCTCTTATAATTACAAATATTTCCGCTTTCTAATGGTCATCTACAAAAGTTATGTGCTGATTGTTTACATTTTGTACTAGCTTGCTCAAATTCCCAATTTAACCGTCTTCTACGCAAAAGTTCTCAATAGATATGTCTAGATTCAAATTTTTTTACCAGAGGGATATTATATCTGTTTATGTTGAATTCCCAATATATTAAAAATGTTTCAAAGGATAGGATTGAATGAAAACAAAAATAATAAATAATTTTATTTATATTTCGTAACATAAATATTAATTTGCTACATAATGTTAAATATTTTTTTAATAACTAAATACGTTATTATCTAATACTGACTAGTAAACAAGTAGAAATGGAAGAACTGTATCAAAATATGTTGAAAAAATACATCTTATTTTAAGAGAGATTCATTGGTAAAAAGTATGGAAGTATTTTTTTATACCTCGATACATTGAATAAAATTGGTTATTGTTAATGACGTAAAAAAGGATACACAATCGGAGTGTGACGTTGAACGGCCATCTTGTCAAGGCAGGTTAGGGGTTACTTTCCATACAAACGTTTGACAGCGTTCATTGTGTTTTTAAAATTAGTGTTTAGAAACTATTTTGTTATTTTTATAACCGTAAGCACTTTTTGCATATTTCTTATATTTGAAAGGAATTAAAAAAACACGTTTTGTTGTCATGTTCTAGAATTGGGAGATATGTAACCTGACTTTTTATAATATACTGTATATGAATATTATTGTAGTTTATTTAAATGATATTCAACAGAACATTACCGCACATGTCTTTATAATGGTCGTAACAGCTGATAGCTAAATATATACCTGTTATTGTTAACATTTTTAATAATGTATAGATTAGACTATTAAAATTGCTAGTTAATTACTTGTAACTGGTAGTGGAGTTTTCGTTTGAATTTATTGGATTTTGAAATCTCTTTAGGGGGAAAGTTTTCAAACAGTTGGCAATACTGCTATCAATTTGACTCGTAACAATATTTTTGAATTATTAGTGATATTTGTCTGTGATTTCTCAGTTATTTCTCAACGATAGAGCAGTAGAAAATTATTTTGCATAATTATTATGGGGAATACAAAGTTGTTGTATTCAATCTCAACAGACTAAATAATACTTTCTTTTGAAGTAAGGCACAACAATGATAAGATATGGTCATTTCTGGTCATTTCCATCGGCGCGAAGGGCATATATTATTGATTTTGTATCTTATATTATTGAATGTAAATTTATAACAAATTAAAAAAACTATTAGTTATGTCATTTATCCGAATAGTTTAAAATGAATTTGGAAGAAAAATAAGTGGAATTTTTTTATGAATACGAAGGAAAATATTATAATCTTTAATAGTTGAGTATTAAAATAGTCGATTGTAGTAAAATAGAACAAATTTCTATAGAGAATATCGTATTCTGGACACTGGAATAAGAATCGCAGAAGCATTATTGAAATCTTGATCTTCTTGGTAAGAACTTGATAGCTTTTTGGCCATAACCAGTTCTCGGCCCCCTTTTAATTTTTCCGTTTTTCTGGATACCAATGTACCAACCATTATGGGCATATTTTCTTGATAGGTACGTGGTGTAAGAGCCTTGGAATGATTCTATAAATACAGTCGGCTCCATCATTGGATCTACCTGAAAATCAGGTTATCTAAGACTAAAATAAAGTTTTTGTAATATTAATTTTTATGGTTACAAAATAAATATATTAAATAAATGTTTGGTAGGTAATTAGTCTAAGAAAAATAACGACTAAACTTACTTCTTCATAAAGTCTTCCTCTTCTATCCATTGCTATATACAAATTCGTCAATAAGGCTCTTATTCTTACATGCCCTGGATAACCAGCAGATGTCATTTCCAAAAAAGCTGTAAAGAAAAATTTTCTTCCTCATACAAAGCTAAACATAATTCGGCCAAGTCAAATTTGTTATGACGTAAAATCAATTCAGAAAACCAACTATGCTATCAAATGGTACTTTATACATTTGTGTAATGTTTTGAACAAGCTAATAGGTACAAAAAATGAGCCGTGCTGATGAATATAATTAGAGACGGAGAAAACTTTTAAAAACTGGAAAATTTTATGTTTATTTATTTATAAAAACTTTCTTTCAATTTTACCTCTTCTTACTTACTGTGGAGGTCGTCTTCATCTGGTGTACCTCTTACTTTCCTATCCGGATATACAGCCAAATGATAACCGGTTTGAGAAAATAGTTGCATCTTCGATCCAAACAAGGGACTTCCTGTAGATGAATTATTTACTGCTATTCGTGTTGGGTGAGTAGATGTAGATGGCGTGGAATTCGAAGGGGGCGGCCATATTACTTTTTTTCTATGTGGTCGTACACGGCACCTACGTGAAAATGCATTAATAGAAAATTCTTTTCCAGTCAGAAAAGAAAGAGGATAAATATAAAGTAACTTTCTAGAATCAACAATTTTCCATGAACCAAAATTATCTTGGAAATTATAGATGCAATAGACTCACAAACAACAGTACTTTAAGATGGCTCTCAACTCCTAGTATTTCCTAAAAATGCATGGTTACATTAAGAAGCCAACCTTCCACAAAAACTCAGACAAGCAGATCATTCTCAAATTATTCGCGATAAAACGGAAGTTGGCTTCTTCATGTTGACATAATATAGCAAGCCTAGTTTGCCTTTATGTTGCGTAAAACATGAATATTTCAACCTAAAATCCTACATTTAAAAATTGGTAAAGATTCTCTATGCAATAACTTTATTTGTTTTCATCGTTCAAACAATTATTAAAATATTTTTAAACAAATACAAGTAGTTTCAAAAAATTCAATGTCATAAAATATAACGCCACTACAGTGTCAATTTTTAACCCACAGAACAGATGCTACGCTAAAGCATGATACAATAAAATAGAAGATATGATTTAGCGCATGCTGGCTCTTACCAGAGTGAACGCCTTGAATTAGTTTGCAGTTACATTATTGGATATGTTTATGTCGGTTAATTTTACATTTTTATTGTTGAAAATTAGCAAAAATTAGTCAAAATGTGATGTGTAGTGCATGGTTGTGATTCAGACAATAACGTGAAAAGCTTTGCATACGATGTCAGCTTTTTTACCTTTTCAAAAGACAAAAAAATGATACGGGAGTGGATCCGTTTGTCAAAACGCGAAGATAAATTTAATACCATAGAATATTAGACCATATAATTATGCTGAAATTGAAAAACAAATGTCACCAGCTCCTCTTGGTAATCGTAGAGATATGTTGGGGGCTATATTTACATTTAAACTCTTAAATGGGATTTTTTTAGTCATATGGGGATTAGCATTCCTTATCAAGGTCTTCGCCATCAAGTTACCTTTCATGTGCCCTTTCATAGAACAACATATGGTGCTATGAGTCCTATAAATAGATATCTGTGCTTTTTGAATAGCTTTAATTTTGATAATTTCAATACGTCTTTGGGCAAGTTCAAATATTACTTAGGGCTGTGATTTATTGAGTTATGTTGTGTTCTTAATTTTTTTTTATTTATATAAGTATATTGTTTATTACCGTAGCTACATGGAAAGTGTTATGTATTTCAAATTAATTGGTTATGCTGTATCAGTCTTTATACCTGTCCTTATTGTATTATTTATTGTTGTATTGTAACAGTAACAGAGGGGTTTTCCCGTAATAAATAAATAAATAAATCTTTTTTTAAATCCAAGTTGACAAATAATATTTTTAAATCTTAATTTGATATTTTGTTATTACCAATAACAATTTCATTATTATTATTTTGAAGAATCCTCCACCAGTACCTGAGTTGTACTTTATTGTTGTTCTGTAGTATACTTATTTTGGAATTAACAACCGATTAAGTATTAAAATTTGCTAATTGTTTTATTCATTATATTTATTTACAAATTTAAATGAAATTGACTGTCTCGACCCTTACTTCGTGGAATATGCTCATATTAGTGTTTTTAAATGAAACTCAAGGTCTCTAGTTAATTCCACAATATAATACAAGTTATTGAAAATTCTAAAAAATTGACAATTGTTTCGATAAATCAATATCATCGTCAGAATGACAGAAGTTACATTTCATTTTATGCCTACCTGATGTTTAGTAGTTATATTTTTTTTTTTTTTTTGGCTAGACCAAGAAGTAACCTAACTTGTGATTGGCTTAATTTATGTTTATAGAAAAAAAGAAGAAGATGTGATATTACAAATATTGAAGCTTAGATATTATTGGCCCTATGGTGATATCCTGGATATCATTATTCCAATTAAGATCAGTATAACTGTGCAATGATATAGAAAACCAGGAAAACTATATCTGCTGATCTTTACAATTATCACTTAAGAAGACAGTTTATTAGTGGAGAATTCCCTAGATTTAACTGTTCATTGACAACTTCATATTGTGGGTTTCTTAAATGTCTTCTAATTTCCAGTTCTTCAAGGAAATCCAGTTCTTGTTTCTTTTCACAAATATGCAGCACTTCTAGTTCTGTGTTAGGTGTCAATGAATGATTGGTGTCAAGTAGATGTTTTGCGTAGTGAGATTTATCTGGTTGTTTTAATCTGTAAGCTCGTAAGTGCTCACTGTATCGTATTTCAAAATTCCTAAGGGTCTGACCCAAATAGACAGCATTACATTCTGGACATTTGAGTTTATATATACCTGACTTCTTTAATAGTGGTATTTTTGTTTTTACATTTAACAATTTTGTACTAACGTTACTTTCTGTTTTAAAAGAAATTGTTGCATTCGTTGCTGAAGATATTATCTTTGAAATATTATTAGAAATATTTCCTGCATATGTGATGGTTTTATAATTTTTAATTCAAAATGAAGGTTTACCAATGGGAAGCCCTATATCACCTATTTTAGCAAACATTTTTATGGACAATTTAGAAAGAAAGATCTTTGAAAGTAATATTTCGAAAAATATTTTATTTTGGTATAGATATGTGGATGACATATTAGCTTGTTTTATGGGTAGTGAGCGACAATTAGATGTGTTTTTCAACCACATCAATAATTTACACCCGAAAATTAAATTTACATTAGAAATTGAAGAAAATAGCTCAATCAATTTTCTTGATTTAAAAATTCAAAGAGTTAATGATGTACTTGATTATTCAATTTACCGAAAACCAACACAGACTGATGTGACAATTCCATTCAATTCTAACCACCCTGTCTCACACAGACTAGCAGCATATAATTCAATGATACATAGAGCTTTTTCAGTTCCTATGAACAAATGTAATTTTGATAGAGAGATTAATACAATTAGACAAATAGCAACATCTAACGGTTATCCATTAGATATGATAAATAAACTAATTAGTAAAAAAGAGAAAAAAGTGGCATTACAACTAATATATCCTAAACAAGCTGATGAAATTAAAACTTATAAAACCATCACATATGCAGGAAATATTTCTAATAATATTTCAAAGATAATATCTTCAGCAACGAATGCAACAATTTCTTTTAAAACAGAAAGTAACGTTAGTACAAAATTGTTAAATGTAAAAACAAAAATACCACTATTAAAGAAGTCAGGTATATATAAACTCAAATGTCCAGAATGTAATGCTGTCTATTTGGGTCAGACCCTTAGGAATTTTGAAATACGATACAGTGAGCACTTACGAGCTTACAGATTAAAACAACCAGATAAATCTCACTACGCAAAACATCTACTTGACACCAATCATTCATTGACACCTAACACAGAACTAGAAGTGCTGCATATTTGTGAAAAGAAACAAGAACTGGATTTCCTTGAAGAACTGGAAATTAGAAGACATTTAAGAAACCCACAATATGAAGTTGTCAATGAACAGTTAAATCTAGGGAATTCTCCACTAATAAACTGTCTTCTTAAGTGATAATTGTAAAGATCAGCAGATATAGTTTTCCTGGTTTTCTATATCATTGCACAGTTATACTGATCTTAATTGGAATAATGATATCCAGGATATCACCATAGGGCCAATAATATCTAAGCTTCAATATTTGTAATATCACATCTTCTTCTTTTTTTCTATAAACATAAATTAAGCCAATCACAAGTTAGGTTACTTCTTGGTCTAGCCAAAAATATAACTACTAAACATCAGGTAGGCATAAAATGAAATGTAACTTCTGTCATTCTGACGATGATATTGATTTATCGAAACAATTGTCAATTTTTTAGAATTTTCAATAACTTGTATTATATTGTGGAATTAACTAGAGACCTTGAGTTTCATTTAAAAACACAAATTTAAATGTTTATAAAATCATGTCAAAAAATCCAAAAAGTATAATAATATGTTTTTTATGTATCAATACAGTAATTATTTACTTTACGAAGTGAGCAAACAGATTTCAATCAAATCTTAATTATTGTTTTGCTCTGGTAGGCTCTCCGATTCCATATAACACTTTTACATTAATTCTCTTAGCCTTTAGAATACTAATAATATCTCATTCAGCCTGAACCATCCTCATTTTCCTTCAATATGCAAGTTCTATTACATCAAATGCATTAGCCCGCGCTCACGGTTTTAAATTGTAGTCTCTGCGTGACGTCATGCGCGCGGCAAACGATATTTCGAACGGCTAGAGATCATATCTTCTATTTTGTTGTATCATGACGCTAAAGCATACTGGACAAGAATTAGAGCTTTTCACTGATGTAGACATATTTTTGTTTGTTGAGCGTGGTATAAACGGTGGACGAAAAACGCTGTGTTCGAGCCAACAACAAGTACATGCCCACTTATAATATTTCAAACGCAACGAAATATTTAATCTACTTCGATGTAAATAATCAGTACGGATGGACGATGAGCCAAGCGTTACCATAAGGAAGATTCGACTGGTGCGTTACAAATATTAACGTTACCGCAATTGCTGATTATGCTTCTGCACGGTACATGCTCGAGGTTGATTTGGAGTATCCTAATCATTTACAAGACTTGTATAAGGACATAACATTCTGCCCCGAGCACCTCAATCCTAAGACCATGATGCACAAGATCAAATGAGGAGACTAAGTTGATGGGTACCCTGACTAATAAAACAAAATATGTTATACATTTACCGACCATTAAAGCAGGCGCTACATAATGGGATTGTATTAACAAAAATAAATCGAGTGTTAAAATTCGAATTGAGTTCTTAGTTATAAAGTCCTACATTGACTTAAATACCGAGTTCCGTATGGCTGCGAAGAATGAATTCGAGAAGAATTTGTTCAAACTCATGAACAACGCTGTTTTCGGAAAGACCATGGAGAGTGTGCGCAAGCGCGTTGTTGTAAAGCTAATTTCTCAGTGGAGTGGCCGATATGGTGCTACTGCTATGTCTGTTCTGTGTTTTTAAAAATTGGTAAAAAGATTCTATTTGCAATAACTTTATTTGTTTTCATCGATCAAACAATTATTAAAAATTGGTAAAGATTCTGTATGCAATAACTCTATTTGTTTTCATCGTTCAAACAATTATTAAAATATTTTTAAGCAAATACAAGTAGTTTCAAAAAATTCAATGTCATAAAATATAACACCACTAAAGTGTCAATTTTTAATCCATAGAACAGATGCAAAGACACATGCTATGCTAAAGCATACTGGACAAGTTCGTGTTGCAGATGCACTACCAGCACATTAATAAAATAATTTAAAATTAGTTGACTGATTTCAGCACATAAATGGAAGAAAAATTTAAAATTATTTTTCAAAACACGCCCAATTTTTTACAACTTTGATTGCAAATGGAGAATTTACATACTGTCACACTGAATGGCAGTCTTTCTATCCATGTTGGTTGGGCATATAGCACATCTTGTTTTTCCTGCTTGTTTCAGCCCGTGCTCGAGGTTTCTTAAAAATAGGAAACTCTAGCTCCATCAATAGTTCGTAGTTTTGAAGGCACCTTCGTGTTGGGCATTCTGAGTCGCAGATGCTCATCAATTAATAACTTCCTGAGAGTTTTGATATGAATATCTTTTTATTTCTTGACAGTTTGATGCAAATTACTCGAGAATTTACACCTGCTATATTAAATACAGCAAAAAAAATGCCATTTGGCCAACAGTTGTTTCTTCTTGATACCGAATTAACGCACATTTTGCATCTAAAGCGTAAACTCAGATTTAGCTTCATTATAAAAATGAATTATCTCCGGCTTTGTGGTTGTTTCGTTGACGGTATTGTAATGTTGCATGGTAGAAAGTAATATAACGCTTTTTTGTACATAACTAACTATATGGTGGTTGATGAAGTAAATACAAACGCAGATAATTGGATTGGACATTTCTGGTTTGGTAAAAATTCAGATGGTGCATGTACATCTTTCATTTTTCCTCAAAAAGTACACGTAAAAGTCAAATTCTTCAGCCATCTATATCTAGCTCCTCTAGCACACTTTTTCTCTACTAGCTCATCCACGGATTCACTCTCTCGCTGTATTTATTATCGTTTGAATATTTCCAAAAGTCTTGAGACTCCAAGATATGTTTCCTCATTTTATCTGTCAATCCAAGTCGATGACATTTCCAGTACGACCCTCGTAAATAAAATGTTCATTCCAACCGCGACTAATTCCTGATTCTATAAATATTTGGTTCGAAACCAATTAATTTTGAACGAATGTTTCTCTTTAATGAAACTGAATAGAAATAGAACATATCAATTTTTTAACATAAGACAAGCTGGTAAATTGATGTTTACAGTATATGAATACCTGCATTCTTCCGCCTATATTACGTCAATGCTCAATAACAGATTGATTTGAAAATTATTTCAATATGCTGAAAAAACTAATTTTTTATGTGTCGCCCCAAATGCAGGAAATTTTAAATAGGACGATTATAATCTATACGAATACAAAATTTACTATCAACTCAAGTAAAATTTAAAAACATGTGGCACCAATAACCTACCTGTAAATTCGAAGAATACTAAGGAACTACGAAAACACAAACTTTTTAGCCAAAATGATTAATTTTAAGAGATTAATTATCTTAGACACAAAACATGAATATTTAACAAAAACTTCATATATTATTTGTTTCTGGCTTATTAGGTACCTACATAAGAAATGTCAGCTCTTCACAAATTCGCGGTGGGATTAGAAAAAAATAGTTAGAAATTAAAAATGAGATAAACTCTTCTTACCATTGTATTTCTCTACTAGATCTGTGTCCATTAGAAGTAGTGGCATCTTGTTCGTCTTCACAGGAATCATCTGTATCGTCGTCTGAACTAGAATCGTTATCTAGTTTTGTAATAAGATCAGTGGCGTTTGTATTTGTATTCATTTATGTGTAGAAATAAACAAATAACGTTAAAAAGTCAGCACTGTAACTTTTTCTAAAAGATTTATTTGTATTTTATCACACAATCTCCCATGTGGTTGAAATCGGGATATTTTTACTTAATACTTAAAAATTCAACTATTCTCGCTTGCGTTTGGATGAAATAATATAGTCTCGTGTTTGGGTTACGAAAGGTGGAACGGTTTATAAATAACTTTTATTGAGTTCCTTTACCAATAAAACTATACAGGAAATTTGCTTGTTTGTGGATTTGTATTGGGAGTTGAGAGAATTCGACCTTGTGTTGGGAAATCGGCAATATATTAAAATAAACAAATACATAAACAGATTCTAAATATTTTAATCAAAACAAGTCCTTAAAATTTTGTTTTTCAGATATCTCTTGAAAATCAACTTTTTCACTTCCAAAGATCAAATACATCTCCAGAATTTATTATTAAATGAATTCTTCTCAATTTAAAATTATTTTCTTTAGTACCAAAAACAAGAATCTTCAAAATCAAATTGTGCAAATATCTACACGTTTCATATTAAACGTTCACCAAAGAAAGACCATTTGATACTTTTTCTGTGTTCTCCATCTTATTTGATTAAAATAAATCAAAACCCCATGTTGAAACATAATTTGATTGGCATTTTTGCTTTTTCAACACATTTGTTGTAGGTATATGATAAATAGTTAATAATAAAACAATTTTCATACTTCTTAATTTTATGTCAAAACTAAAAACTGGTTTACAATTTATTCTTACAGTACAAGAGCATTTATCATAAAATATGAAATAATTAAGATGTCCTCATGGGAGGTGAAACTAATATCACACCATCACCTCTTACAAAAAGCATTGGAATATTTCTTTTAGTAGTCCTATAGACTTCTTCATACGTTTCTTCATCTATTTCCACAGTGGTTATAGTTTCTTCGGCATCACTAAGAACCATGTTCATGTGTTGATCATAAGCCTGAAAAATGTTAACTTCCATGAATAATCATCAAATTATCTTCAGTTATTTATAATGGTATATTGCAATAAACTGATCTAATGGAAACCTTTACTTGTTAGGACTAAAATAATACTAACTTTGTGTACTTACATGAAGTCTGCCTTTCAGTTCTCGATCGTTTCGCATTTTAACATATATTCTTTCGTCTAAACTTAAACGAACTAAATCCAACGGCTCTTTTACAGTGATTGAAGGTATCTACAACAAACGAAGATTAAAAATATAATAAACACATAAACAAAATGTTTTTACATTTTCCAAGTCATCTGCCATTATTCGACAATCAAAATTACAATATTGGTTTGAAATCTGTTGTGTTGTTAGATTTGATTATTTTTTTGTTTTTTAGATTAAAATTTTTTGTACATAAAAATTATAAGCTTGCCAAGTTTTAATTTTATGTCGTAAATATCTTCTGTCAATGTCACTTATCAAGTTCTAAGGAGATTTTCATTGGTTAGCAAACGCGAAGAACAGATGCACACAAAGATTACATCTATAAATACAAATATTAGAATTATCAAATTATTTATAAACCACTTAATAGTTTGTTTTTTGCTATTTATTAGAAAATAGAGTAATCAAAAAAATTTATTGACCTTTCAAATGAAGTACCTAAACTTAATAGAGGTGGGTAGTTCGCGAACGAACGAATAAAAGTAACGTGAACTAAATATACTTTCGAAAATACAAACTATTGATTCAACTGAACAATACACAAATACATTTTGAATTAATCATTTTTATTATTCTATTTTTTTTATAATTATTATTCAATATTCACAAAATAGTCAAGGGCCGATGGAAATTTCAGCATTTGTAGTATTATAATTATATTGTGCATATATTTCTGGCAATGAGATTGAAAGGAGAGAGAACTCGCTTTACGTGGTTAGAGTGGCCCACGGTCCGCCATATTGGTACTGGGCTTACGTCAGATCAGCCGATTGTGCTTACTATGTAGTTGTAATCTACTTTTTGGTTATTTTAAAGACCATTTTTGTGTTTTTTCTTTCGACTATTATAAACTTTTTACATGTCGCATGTGTAGTGCGCAGTTGTTCCAGTCCGCAAAATGATAAAAATAAATCATCCGGAATTACATTCCATAGCTAAGTGTAAACATGATAAAGGAACTTACTAATTTTTTTTGTAAATAATGGCCAGAAAACTCATGAATAAGTTTTTGAGTGATATCGGGATGTGATATGACATGCTGTATATATCACGATGTCAAATCAATCACAAGAACTTTCACATTTCTATGAATTCTCGGACAAGTTTGAATGTCTATTGTAACGTTATAAGCCCTTAGTCTTAACTTTAATAGTCGTAAACGCCCCGTAATGAAAGAAAAGTTAGGATACCTCTTAGAGCAGTTGTTGTGGCAATACGTTGATGACTTTCTTTTATCAAATGGAGTTATATGTCTTTGCCTCCTAACAAAATAGAGGTCAGATCATCCATCAACAACGTGGTTGCACACAACAATTTTTTTCATGGACACCATCAATTATATTTACACAATAAAACATGAACAGCAAATATTTTTTCTTTTGGATTCAAAATGAAAGTTAGTGAGGTTATAAGTTATATTTTCCCTTAAACTGTGGTAGTGAGTAAACATCACACATCAAGGTGGTTTGTTGTAAACATAAAATTAAAAAGAAGTGGGAATTCTAAAATGGTTAATGTTGGCGTCCTTATGACGTAGTTGCCTCCCACCACCTTCACTGAGATACTCTAACAGGGTTTCACAGGGAATGTGAATGAAGGATTTCTAATAAATATAGGATAGGATGATATTGTTTGAGAAACCTCATATACGACTGAAAACATTAATATCTGATGATGGCAGTTGGAGTTTTAGGGTATGCAGATGCAGACCTTTTTATTGAGAATACGTTTTTTCCATAAGATTAAAAATAAAAATAAAATTCCATATGGCTACGACTTAAGTAGACATACTGTATATGTTAATGTGAATGGTCGATTTTGAAATGTCAATATTTTGACATATCTAGAATTTTCCTTAGAATACAAAAATGTTGAACTATATAGGATTCCCAGTTCATGTTTTTAAGCTGCCATACCAGAAGTGACAGATAGTTGAAAATAAATTAAAATATAAGTTGGATTTATTAGCAATTCCAAATATTCAAATTTGTACCGACCCATTTATACTATACATACAGCGTATACAATTCTACAAATTTATTTATTTAATGTAAGTAGAATATTACTCTAACCGGGCTCTGTGTGCGCGGCCATATTGGTGCTGGAAAAAAATCCGCGTGATACCGTTTTCGCTTTTCAAACGTTAACAGTGTCTCCCCTCCCCTTCTTTCAATGTCATTGGTTTCTGGTAATATCGTTATATTACCCAGTTATATAAACTTACAATCTTCGAGTGAATACATATGAGAAGAAAATTCTAAAGATGTAAATGAGAAAAATATGGAATACTAAAAATATTCGCCATTAAAACGATAGGAAAAAAACGGTTGCAACAGGCAACAAGTGATAAAAATAAGTAGGCTATTCTTCTGTTTGGTCACTAATCGAACAATTGTGAACAGAGTGTATTTTGTTATTACTAGACTCAACTGTTTCAGCTAGCCATTCAAGCCCATCTCTACAGTCAATGCCGTTTTTAAGTAGGAATGAAATTTATTTCTGTCCGAAATTTTGTTAAGCTAATGTGTGAAACAAACCACATAATTTACTCGATATAGAAAGTAATGTGTGTCTATTTTACAAATTATCGAATTGGTTGGTTCCAAAAAGAACTTAATGATTTTTCAATTGAAATAACTAAATCTACCTCCCAAGTCAGCATGCGCGAAGCGAGACAAAAGAATTGTACCAACATTAAAAATCTAAAATAATTACTGTAGCATTTCAAGGAGGGTTGTTTTTCTTGTGTTTTATTTTAAATTTGAGCTTAAAGCTCTACTTTTCGTTATAATAATAAAATTTGTGTGTTCAACATTATTACCATGGATAATAATTACATTCAAATAAAGGACATGCGTCCTGGATTAAAAAATGTAAATGTAGTGTTTATAGTATTAGAAATCGGCCATCCTACGTTAACGAAAGAAAACCGCGAAGTTCGAACTTTTAAAGTGGCTGATCAAAGTGCTAGTATAAATGCTAGTATTTGGGATGAAGCTGGTCAATTACTCGTTCCAGGTAATGTATTTAATTAAAACAAATGAATAAAGATGACAGTGACATTTAGAAAATATGTCAACATGTAAAAACTCAATGGGATAACTTGATTTTACTAGTCCATGTGTACATAAATATTTACTTAATTAAGATAATCAGGAATAAATGTTATCCTTCTCAAATAGTGTATCTTACAGGTGATATAGTCAGATTAACTAAAGGATATGTGTCTGTGTGGAGGAGCTGTCTAACATTGTATACTTCCAAAGGAGGGGACTTACAAAAAATAGGGGAATTTTGTATGGTTTTCAATGAACAGTTGAATATGAGTGAACCTAATCAACTACCACCAGGAACTCAAAATAGCTTACCTATGAATAATGGTACAAATAACGTAGCTGGAAGAATAAATAGTGGACCACCACAACCACCCCCCGTTACTACAACTGTTCCTCAAATAATTCCTCCTATACAACATAACAATGTCGCAGGACCAGTAAAACCATCGAACAGTACTCCAGCACCACGATCCACTGGAAACGGACCACCTCCAGATAATCAAAAAAGACAAAGGGGACAAAGAGGAGGACAACATAGGACGAGACCTAATAGATCGTAATCTGTTTCAGGTTTTGAATGAGCATTGTTGTGATAGGTTTCTAATCATAAAACTGTAATTTGTAAATAAAGTAAATATAAGTATTTTTTTACCTATTTGAGACTCCAAAAATCATCTAGATGTATTGAAAACATTATTATTGGGATTTTAAATATTTACAGTTTTGAAATAACTTATTATATTCGTAATTTCAAGTATAATTACATTCGAATTCACTGTGGACTTAAAAACACATTACCTAAGTGATTTTAATTAAATAATTTATATTCGTTTTATTAAGGTTTGTATAGAGGAAAATGATTCTTCATTATTACAGACATTGATGAAGTTTCTTACGAATTGTTTGACAGATTACATTAAAGTTTTAATTCCGTATAGTAATCGCTGTGACATTTAATTAAACTAAAGAAAAACAATCAATTCTTATGTCCATTTAACTTCTTCTCGACTCTTAAGTTTGCAAAACTATCAACTACGAGGTCAATAACGAGACTGCTTATGAAAAAAAGTTTTATTTATTTAAAAAAAATATTTTACAATTGAATGCTGGAAGTCTTTTTTTAGTAAGAGTATTTAGGAGCTGGTTCCTTTTTAAGACAGACTTTATCTTCGAAAACAGAAAAAAGTCACTAGGTGCTACATCAGGCGAGTACGGAGCATGTTCGAGCACAAGAGTGCCTCTAGCGGCTAAATAACTCTTCATAGACAACACATTATGGTCAGGTGTAAGACCCACGACTTGGTTTTCCTCATCTCGCTCTCGCAGTGTTACCAAAACTTTGAAATAGTAAGTTTGGTGTACAGTGTGGCCCTGTGAAACCCATTCAGTTAATACGATGCCGTTGAAACAGAGATAGGGTGTCCTGGACGTTGGTCATCTTCAGTGCTATATTGGTCTTTAGAAAACCGTTTATATTATTCAAAAACAGGCGCATAAAATAGAGAATTCTTACCATAGACCTTCTTCAAAAACTTTTGATTTTATAAGTCCATGTCAGTTATCAGTTGATGAGTATAAGTGATAAAGTTTACTAGTTCTACGACATTATTTTTCACTGTGGAAGACTAAGTCAGTACCAATTATTGTTTTTGTAAAAATTAGCTGAAAATGGAGAAAGGAAAAAATTGTTGATCACTCAACTTCACACAACCTGAGGTAGAAACTTTTTATTTCTCTTGTGGAAAAGTACAAGAATTTCATCGAGAATAAAGAATCAAATTCTATTTTTTCTTGGCAAGAAAAAATGTGGAAAGTGACAACTTACATAATGATTTCAATATCAGAACAACTAAACAATTGTGAAAAAAGTGGATCAATATTAAGAAGAAAAGTACAAAGTTTGCTGCTGAGAGGTCATACTAAGACAGAAATAATTATCATTCACATAGTGGAAAAAGTGAAAGAAGTCATAGGAGCAGCTGGTACTGGCTTAGATAATTATGGTGATTGTGATGGAATTTTATATGAAAACAAAAATACTACTATTGAGCAGTTAGAATCAGCTACCGATGAGCCAGTGACTGATGGTAAGTATATAGTAAATAAGTGAAATTGATAATTTCTATGTCCCATATTTTTAGTTGCTTAGTTCCTGGAGCAAATGGAACCCAAAAATATTGAAATGTTTCCTATCTGAAAAGCTAAATATGAACTCCGGAATATTGACAGAATTTGTCCCAAATTGGAAACTCTCGGAGAAAGAATGCAAATCAATAATTATCTTCCAATATAAGTTGCGTGAACACTGCAAATGCCAAAACTGCAGTTTTGAAATTAGTCAATCCTAACAGAGTCAATGCCACTCATATAAACCAAATCGGTAAGTATCATTATTTACTATGATCTATTGGCATCTATCTATAATTTATATTTATTTTAGAAAATAACATAACTGAACCATCCTACTCATCATGTCTAAACACTCTGAATTTGAAACAATACCACTCAAAAGAGGTCGAAAGTTTCGTAAGAGACACACACCAAAATCTAACTGTCTGAAAACAATTAACAGTATTAATTATAAGAAAAAAGCCAATTAACTGCTGACACTGCGGAATAAAAATTAATACTTTGTCTTAAGCTAAATTAGAGGTTATTCAAGTTCAGAAAGAATGTTCACTAAAAGAGGAACTCGTAAAAGAAGAACATGATTCAGTCAAAGGCCGAACAGGATAACAAAATGAAGAAACATATTTAAGAGCCCCAAATATGACAAAGGCAATTGAATAGTGAATAACAGGATATCATAACAAAAATTTGTCATGAATTATTATACTTTAATTTTTTATACTAATTTTGTATATTATTTCATTATTATAGATTTTGAAAATAATATTGATCAATTCATGTCTTTCTAATTCACCACCCACATCCACATTTTGATGTCCATACTGGTTGAAATCGGCATTATATATATATATATGTAAATTATTTTCATTCATAACAATGGCTGTATTGTGCAAAACTGCAGTTGCAATTGTTACTGCCATTGTTGTTTGTACTTTTAATCTCGTTGTTAATTTTAATACTGGAAACCTCCTTTTCCGCACCCTATATTCTTTTCCACGATATTTTTGATTAGAGATACAATGTATGTATTTTTGATTAAGTGGAATCATGGTATATTTTGTTAAATTGTACCCCTTATCAACTACGATATAACTGTTACTATAATGCAATTGTTCTCATATAGCTTTGAGCCTTGTGATATCAAAATTTGTCGAAACTGCTGCAGATCCAGGCCGTCCTACAGACAACGTCTCTTATGTTCATTTTTCCATCACAAATGTTTGTACATTCAACGAGAAATATCCTTTTTTGTTGCTGAATATCTCTGCATTTTATTTCCGTAAAATACAAAATAAGTTGGACACTGGCAATCAGAAGGAAACAATTCATTTATTTATTATTAGTGTCTTGTACGGAATAACACTCTGTTTTACATACCAGGTGATTGAATTTGGACATGTGTACAGTCAATTGCACCAATACGATTGGGAAATGGTGCAAACTGATACATATCTAATTTAGCTTATTCTATTTGTTGTAGCGGAATGTAAATAAGAGCTAATGATATAATTGCCATTGTAACTGCTTGTACTACTTTACAGGTTGTCAAAGTCACCTACAGTGATTAGAAAATTACCTGTGGCATAAAAACTCAATGCCACTAGTAACTGTGTTAATGGAGTCAGAACATGATTTATAAAAGTAGAATATAAATTTTGATGAGTATGGTCAAATGTGATATGAATTGGTATATACTAACTGATCTGTTGGCCTTTTTAAATGCCTATTAACTGCGTAACAGACTATTTACTAATACGAAATCTGCTTAGCAATTCCTCATCTGACCATAGGTGTATATGCTCAGGCCTCAGGGTGCCACAACAATTTCAATGATATCATCATCGTCATATGTAATCATCTGAAATATATCTTGAATGTCCTCATACATTTCATCAAAATCGTAGAATGGAAAATCATAACTTCACAATAATATGGAAACAAAATATTCTTCTTCCTATAGTACCATACAAGTTCATGTGTTGGCGTTTATTGTCCTCTTGTATTCATTACTGCATTTTGGCCCTTAATCCCTGTCCACTGGCGAATATTTCTAAGTCAGGATAGTTTCTTCCTTCCTATACCTATTTCCCCCCTGAAATTGAATAGATGAGGCTTTTATTTGAGAAAATCCATACCAAACGATGAAATAAAACGATTTACTTTGTTTAAAACTTCATTATATTTGAACTAATGTTGAATTTAAACTTGTGACGTGTTTTGCTAACACCATAACTTTATCAAACGTTTCTCATCCCAAGGGCAAGGAAGTACCCTAGCTTCTAATAGTTCTTCCCCCCAAGCTGTTGACTAAGTGGAGGGGACTACTTATACCGGCAGTCGTTCGGTCGATAAAGCCTCGTCAGGAATCAATATATATATATATATATATATATATATATATATATATATATATATATATATATACTTTCAAATGTCAAATCTTCAAGTTATCTGACACCTCATCCACCTAGTAAGTTAACATATACAATTTCGGTTTAACATCCATCCATAAAACGTATCCGTAGGTTGAAGTACAAGTTAAGTAAAGGTTACAGATAACTGCAACCTATAAAAGCGGTCCTTAGTTGTTTTGTTTTAATTTCGTTCGTTTCTAACCTCTATAGAAGAAATATTACTACAGCAACAAAAAAGTGTTTTCGTGTTGAAATAGTAGACGCTTCCAGCTATCCGACGCTGCAATAGTTCCCCTATAGGACGCCATTGGCGCGCGCAGTCTCGTTATTTAATAGCCATATCTCCTATACTTAGTTTAATTGCCATCTGCCATTTATTTTGTTTATAGTGCTCCATTTTGTTAGTTTACTTCTCAAGTGTGTTTCGGGATTTTTACGTCATAAATTTTGCATTCCAATAGAAGACGTAAGCTGGGGTAATTTGTATACCTTATAAAAGGTTTGTTAATTGACCTTAAGAAACAGCAAATTAGTCACAGAGTTAAGTAAAGTGTGAAATACGAATTGCTACTTCAAAACTCACTTTTTAAAAACACTTATTAATTATGAACAACTGTTACAATCAAAACTACACAATATAACTAAAATCAGACTGAATATAATACAAATCGATCGATTAATTTATACAACAAATATTGTCGGCATCGGATGTTCTTTGGCTTTTAGCAAAGTAAGCATTCGGGTGTAATATCTTCACATGCAGGAAGTTAACGTATTGAAGTACAATGTGCTGTAACTTGTGTAAAAAGGATAAAGGTGATAAACAAAAAAGTCTTTCAACTTATTAATTAATTTAATTTACCCATTAAATATTTTTTACAAATATTTATGACATGAATTTGACTGTAGGTGAAGTATTAAAAGAGTATTTAAATATTACAAGTTAAATATTACTATACATTTTTTTATAATAAAAATAAAGCTGGTACGAACTTTACAAAAATCTTCATTCATTACAATATGTACATCATGTAATTCTAAAAAAAGCGTTCTACAAACATACATTCCATCAACAGCAAGAACATTCGGAACTTCATAAAATTATCGAATCGCTGAGTAGTTTTGGCCTATAGCTCAAAAGCTCTAATTGTTTTAGAAAAGTATCAGGTGGATTTTAGGTTCATGTACATCTGCTAGAATCGGTCCTGATTTCTTAGCAAACAGTAAATTAATTACAGAATACGATTTTAATTTGGACAAAGTAGTTTTAAGATTTAAATTATTGTTGAAAGATGGTTTTAAGAGATCAAATCTTGTTCTTGGCTCTCAGCTGGAGAAATCCCAGTGGAAAGAGTATTCCTTTAATTAAGTTAAAAGTCCTCCAAACGGTTCAGAATTGTGTTTTTACTCATTTTCTTTCCCCTCAATAAAAAAGCCTTTTCCAACCCACTACTAAAATCCATTTACTAGAAATGATCTTTTTACTTTTTCATTTGCCAGTTTCCATGTATTGTTGTCTTCTAATTCTTTTGATTTCCTCATGTATGGCATCATTCCACTTGTCCTTCTCTGAACCTTGAATATCTACCTCAACATTGAATTTTTAAAGTAATTTAGTTTTTCGTTTTCTTTCCCTTTCCTTTTTGGTTCTGTCATTTTGAGAGTTATTCTTTGTTTATTGTGATTTCGCACTTTTTACATTCTCATTAATCTGTTCTTTAGAATATTCTTGATGTTCGTCGCCTTCCATGTTATTAACTATTACATTGTCATTCTCCTTATTTGTGTCATCTTATTTTAATATTTTCCTCCAGAAATACTACATCCCAGACAATGGGGGTTTTAGGGTCGATGAATATGTATCCTACTCTCCATTATCACAGTATCTAACAAAGATATATTTTTGGATCTACCTTTTTTCTTTTAGCAGAAGGAATATGCCATTTCAGCAATACCATTGCTTTGAGGGTGGTATGGATGTGCCTTAACTCGTTTTATTCCGTTCGCCTGACAAAATAGATTAAATTTTGAAGAATTAAATGGTGAATTTTGAAATATCTACATTGTGTTCGAAAAGAACTGTTGTAAAAAATTCTGTATGTTCTCACTGGTGGTTCGTTTGGAAAAAATACGTAGCGTAATACTGAAAGTTTGGCATTACTCATGGAATATTTTATTACAAACTATTTGGTTTATTATTTATATACATGTTTAAATATGAAGGAGGGCTGAATTGTTTTTATAGACGTAAAATAGACATATTGTGTTTCTCAATATACCATTCAAGATTTTTGATTTTTTTGCAAAATGTACAACATTAATTTCAAATTAAAATTTATGAATAACAATTACAAGGGTAAGGAATATTTATTTTTCATAATCAAACTAAAACAAGACACATGTAAACGGTTTATTTAACCTCTTAGTGGGCAGGAGTTTTTTTTATAAAATGGTATTTCTTTTAATTGAAAGATCATGCTCGGGGAACACAAAGCAAGTTTTAAGAACGATTTTTTAAATAAAATTTCACATAGGGCTTTAAGTGGAGGTTTCCATATAAGCCACTGTACTTTCTGTATATTTTGGGCAGAGGTTTAACAGATAACCTCTTTGTTATTTTCCCTGTTATATGGTGGTTGTATACAGGGTGATTCACCAAGAACGCCACGGAGGTTTATGGGAAAACAATTTATATTTTTTGCAATATTATGTAAGTCTTCAAGAGCTACACTTTAAAAATATTTTTCAAAACTTACAGGGTGTTCCAAAAAGCCGTGGCATATCAAGTTATGTTTTTTTAAAATGGAACATCCCGTATTTTTAATTTTTTTTAAATTAAACGTAACAAAATAATATCTGTTTTATTATAAAGGTTCCCTATACTTATCATTTATGGTTTTCGATATAAGGTAAAAGCACCAATAGATGACACCTATTTTTGATGATCCTATAGATGACACCTCCTAAAAAAATTTCAAATATTAAAATATACCCAAATAATTCACTTAATTGAATACTTTGGCAACAATGCCCCATCCCTTCTCTAATGCTATACACTGTTTTGAAGCAGTTTGATTGCGATCTCTATTGACAATAGTGTCAGAAATATTTTATATTGGCAAATTGTTTTTATTATATTTTGTAGGCTTTGAATACCGTATGTACCTTTAGGACGGAACACACAAATATGGCCATGAAGGCATTTTTTAACCTTGGTATATCACACTTATTTTTTGAGACAAGAACTTCACACTCGGGTCTCAGAAACCCAAAGCTATTTTTTAGCAAAAAAACAAAAAATTTAAATATTTCATGGTTTTGGAAGAATAACTAAATTTCGTAGTTTGCGTAGGAAAAAAATATAATCATGGTGTTTTATTTCACAAAGAGATATATTTGTTGAAAGTGAAAAAAAAACAAAATAACATCCAAACGTAAAACATTTTTTTGATAAAAAAAATAACATGAAATTCAAATTATTATCTACGAATACTAAATTACCACCCTCCGACGTATTCAAATCACAAAAACAGAAAATTAAAGAAAACTGGCAAAAACTCTTATAATGAATCTACAACTGGATTAAATTTTAAAAAACATCAGGATAGGATCCCTAAACAAAGTTGGTTCTACAAAGAAGCGAACAGAAATTTTATAGTTACAATAAATCGAGTGCGTGCAAATCATGCACTTACTCCTGTATATAAACATCGGCTAAAAATGATTGATAACCCATATTGTTCCTGTGGAGATATAGGTACACTGACACACATCCTACTTGAGTATCCGTTACATACCCAAAATATTAGGAAATTATATAATCAACTAATAACTGCCAATATAACCCTTCCAATAGACCTCAATTGTATTATTTTTTCAGAAAGTATAAACACTCTTTACATACTGTACCAACACATAATAAACTGCAAACTTAAATTGTAAAATTTGTAAGCAATTATGCAAACACAACATTGTATATGTAATTACTAACAATTATTAAATTAGAAAAAAATCCAAAAAAAATATTAAGAAAAAAATAAAAAAAAACAAATTAGAAAAAATGATATAAAAAAAATAAAAAATAAACAAATTATGAAAAAGAGGTTTAAAAAATAAAAATAAATAAATTATGGGAAAAAATGATTATTAAAAAAATATATATAAACAAGAAAATGAAAAAAAAATTGTTGAATTAGAATAAAAAATACTAACACAAATAAACATATTTACTGTGCTCAATCCTGCAGAAAATTTAAACAAATTTTAAATAAAAAAATCAGACACCTACATAGTCTGGCTAATTGGCCTCAGCCAAAGCCATTAACCTATTTAGAAAAAAAAAATCTACGAATACAAACTCTATATCTATCATTGTAACAAAAAATAAACTCTTTTGACATTATCAGTCTTAGTTATTCTTAGCCAGGTCTTCAGTTTCTTGGATCTTGATGTTCGCATTCACAGCATAGCTGGGCTCTATGCTCCATGCTGTATGGCATGTGACACGCAGAACACGCAAAATTAGTTTTTCTATCTTTCCCTTTTGGACAGAAGGAGCATCTAACTTTTTTTGCTAAATGAACATCATGTTGTGGTGGGGGGGACTTCAATTCCGAGAATTTCAGAAATTTTTTGCCGCAATGTTTCATTTCTATCAAAAGCAAATAGCGATGTACCTACTTCTTTTTTTTTTGTAGAAAGGAAGTAAGTATTTCTCTCTTATTCTTTCTCAAAGTTCCTAGGAGAGTTAATTGATACTGTTCTAACATTTGTTCAGCTAGGGGAATTGACGTAAACCAATTGTCAACTGTGAGGTTTCGATTAGTTCCATGTATTGGTTCTGAAAGTTTTCGGACATAATAAGCCGGTACTGATTCATTGTTTTCTGTAGTTACTCTTCCTGCGTATGGAATTGCATTGAGCATATAATAAGTTTTTGAATCATTCAACATCATTATTTTAATTCCATACTTATCAGGCTTACTAGCAATGTAAATTCGGAACGGGCATTTCCCTCTGTATCCTACGATCATCTATAGTACAGCATTCATATGGTGTATAGTACGATTTACAATTATCCACAAAAATGTCAAATAATTCCCGTATAGGTGCTAATTTATCAACCAACCTTCTTTCGGCTCTAGTATCTTTACTATCAAACCTTAAACATAATGCAATAAACTGAAATCGCTGTTGTGACATTGTCGCCCGAAATATTCCATTTCCAAATTTTACTGACCAAATTTTATCCAAGTTACAGTTTGATACGCGTAATGCACCTGCTAAAAATAGCAGCCCAATAAAAGCCTGACATCTGCTTTATTTACTGGCCTTGTATAACTCTGTTCTCTAATATCATTGCATTTACGAGTAATTTCTTCATTTGTGTATAAAACAATATTATCTATCATTTGTTTGTTGAACAACAAATTCCAAGCTTGTTCAGGAGACTGAACTGTCCTGGCTTCTCGTTTAGGGCCAGGTAAATGCATTACAATGTTTTCTTGTCTTGTACGACCCTGTCTTGCTGGGGCTTGTGTGCTCCATCGATGACCATTTTTCTCCTGTAAACTATGGACATTTCTAACTGGTTCATCCAATACTTCGTCTTCATTTTCGCTTTGGTCACTGTTGCTATCTGAGAGTTGCTCTTCAACATAATCTTCGTCAGAACCTTCTCCAAACATATCGTCAACGATCTCGTTTTCGCCCTCATTCTCCCATACATTTTCTGCCTCTCTCTGAAATTCCACCTCGGTTAATCGACGACGATTTTCTCTGCTAGCTGAAGCCATTATACTAAAATAAATAAACGTAAGTTAAAACAAAATAATTACCATAAACATAACACTTGGGTCTGTGGAACCCATGCTTGTATTTTTGAAAATATCGTACCTTGCTGTTTCACTCAAAAGCAGCAAAACACCCGTATTCTAAGTTGGCTAACTGTAGACTGAATTTACATAGACTGGCGACGCAAACAAACCACTCATGCTTATGTCACATTGCAATGAAGGACGCTCTGGGTTTCTGAGACCCAACAGTGCAGTTCCAGGATTAATATTAAAATGACCTGATATAACAATGTAGTTTGCAGATTAGCTGGGGTGTCAACCATTAGGTATGACAAAAATCTGATGAACCCATACCTGACACATGTCATTGATTAGGTTTCCATATTTTTTTTTATTTGGTTTCCATCATATTGAGCTGGGTTTATATGATAAAGTTACAACCTACTATATCTTTTAGTATATCTGGATTTATAGGACCCGCTGTAGTCGCTCTAGTAAACTGAAAATCAATAGGGTACATCTGTGAGACACCTTGAACAATATTCAATCATAAAATTGATTAATCATATACTCTCTGGAGGCTGTATTGTGCTAACAAACTGAAAATTCACCAAAAATGACAAAAATTTGATACTTCAAGTACCATAGCACCCGTTGTACTGGCTTTAGTGACCTGAATATCAATAGAGTTCATCTTTGAGACGCTCTGAATAATATCCAATCATAAAATTGGTCACTTGTATATACTCCGGAGGATGTATCGTGCTAACAAACTGAAACTTCTCCAAAAATGACAAAAATATCGTACTTAAAGTACTGTAGCACCTGTTGTATTGGCTCTGGTGAGCTGAAAATCAATAGGGTTTATCAGTGAGATGTCCTGAATAATATTCAATCATAAAATTGGTGACTTGTTGAACTACGGAGGCTGTATTGTGCTAACAAACTGAAATTTCTCAAAAAATGACAAAATGTCGTACTTCAAGTACCATAGCACCCGTTGTACTGGCTCTGGTGAGCTGAAAATCAATAGGGTTCATCTGTGGCATGTCCTTAACAATATTCCATCATAAAACTGGTGACTTATTGCACTCCGGAGGCTGTGTCGTGCTAACAAGACGTGTAAGGAAAAGTCGCCGACGACGACATACACACAGGATTTTTTTGTAAAAACCGTTTTTTTCGTGTTGTTGTTGATGGAAAACTTAAAAATATCTCAAAAAAAATTTCAAAATTCCAACTTTTTGTGGGGTAAACCAATACTTTTTCTCGCATATTAGATAGGTTGGGCGGAAAAGTAATACAGGGCGTTACATTTAAATTAAGAAAGTTGTTTACGTTGAAAGGTGTCAAGGGGCCATCCATAAAGTACGTCACACGTTAATGGGGAGGGAGGGTATCACCGAAGTGTGACAAGGGGCATGGGGGGGTCAATACTTTTGTGACGTCACATGTTAAAATTTAAAATACTAAAACGCAAAGTTTGGATGTGAATTAAAAATTTACGAACTTGATCTATATTTATTAATAATTTAGCATTCTCGCTATGCGATAATCTCTCATGCAACGTCATTTAAGTTCTAGAGCGGCGTTGTAATGCAAGTGAGACACTCAAGTTCGCGAGAATTTTGAATGGTAAGGATTTAAATAGGTTTAAGTCGTCGGCGAGTGCTCGCTCGCTTTTCTATCGTTCCGCACGTCGGTTGTTTGCGAGACCTTCGACAAGTGCTACTTCACGCGCCGGCGCAGTGACTTCAATACATTCCTTTTGTTTATTTCACGATTGACTTTTGCCGAGTGGCAGTCATAGTCTTCTCAGTTTAATTGTTTTAACATTTTTAATTTATTAAATTATTTTAAAATAAACAAAAAGATTGATTTCGGTAGTCTTTACCGCAGATTATTCGATGCCTATAGTGCAGCCTATGCTGACAAAAAAAAACCAAATCATACAAGAAGAAGTTAACGCCTTATGGAAAAGATTATATTATTATTTAATAAAAATAAGTAAAAAATGAAAATAGCTGTTTTCTCTCGATTATTTTTAAATACATACATAAATTTAAAAAATGTGTGACATCACATCAGGAGGGGGGGGTTATAAAATTGTGACAACCTGTGACAAGGACGGGGGGAGGGGTTCAAAAGTCCTAAAATTCGTGTGACGTACTTTATGGATGGCCCCCAATGATATTTCCCACTTTTTTGAGTACCCTGTACATTTTTTTAAATTAGCAATGTTACAAAAAGTTGCCCCAAGGCCTTCTTATCAACTTGTGTACTCTCTTTTTCTTTTATGTTAAACCATTTTTTTCAACACCCTGCATTTTGTAAAAAACCGAGATATATCGAAAACCATAAAAGATAGAGGTATAGCGAACCTTTATAAAACAGATATTATTTTGTTACGTTTAATTTGAAAATTTAAAAAAATAGGGAGTGTTCCATTTTAAAAAAACATAACTTTGATATGCTACGGCTTTTTGGAAGTTGAAAGAAAATGTAGCTCTTGCAGATTTACATAATATTGCAAAAAACATTTTGAAAATATTTATCATTTTGCCATAAAGCTTCGTGGTGTTCTTGGTGACTCACCCTGTATATAATATATTATAAAATACTGTAGAGTACATGCTAAAATTAAGCCCTACACACAATAACAATACAAAATTTTGAAATGTGGTCATTCTAGTCGCCTCTGTGCATTAACTGATTGCTAAACTATACGTAATGGTCAATTTCCTATCGAAATTAATACTTATTTGTATTGAACGATGGGTGTTAAATATAGCGACTTCTGCTCTATAAAGAGTTAATACTAATATCTGATGACAAATGATGTGATCAAAATTCTTATTAATTATCTCAACTATTGAATTTAAATTAAATGAAAACTGAGTTTAATTTTCTAACAATTTCTCTATTTCCAAGTTCAATTCCTCAGTAAGTTTTACTTGTTTATATTCATCATTGGTTATAAACATATACGATAATAGATTTTGATTTCTTATAATTACTTCTCGACAGTATCTTTGTATTGGATTACTGTCCAGTTAATTGAATGCTGGCATTGTGTTGCCAACTCCACGATTTCTTTTATTACTCAGTGTTAAATCACAGTAGCAGCTTTTCTATTCACGTGTTTTTTAAATTTTCTTTTCTTCTATAATACTTCTGATAAGTATATAAAAATTGAAGAGTGGAAGTAACAAAGGGGTAAGTGCCAAAAATTTTCATTTTTCGTTAGATCCATAGAACGGTGTTATATGCCACTGTTTATGTCCTCACAAAGGTGATAGGTGCCAATTTTCGTAATACACTTTATATATTCATTCAAAGATGGAGCCACCGTTAAGTACATCATCTATTTCCTAACAAAGGATACAAGTGCCATTCGCCTTTCTGCTGTCAGTTCACAATAATTCGCGCTTTAGTGTTATTATTGTTGTTTGTTGTTTTTTTAAATATAATAATGAGCGACCTTAATGTAAAAACTCGAAGAAGTAGAGGTAGTGGACGTTTTGGTGAACTGAAAGAATCTGGCAAAGCCTACAAATCAAGGAAACTTAAGCAAATTCAGGAGAAAGTGGCGCCAAGTCAACAGGTTAGGTTAGAATAAACTGTTTATTAAAATCTTTATTAAATAAAATGTTTGTTATTAGGTTTGTTGTAAATGCCAGTTTTCCTGTAAAAGCCTCAGTCTCTTCTGGCGGAAGTCCTTATACAAAAAATTTAATAAAGAAACTTCAAAAGTTCAGGGTACGTATATATTAAATCTTATACATCTAACACCTGTTAAAAGACGTCGACAGCAAGCGTCAAACAACAGTGAGCTACACTATTCCCGACGAAAGAGGAAATTTCGTTCAAGTGTGCAAAAAAACTATTATGGACACTTTTGCTGTATCAAGAAAAAAAATCGATAGCTTAATTTCTAAAAAGAAAGATGGTTGTACTATTTTTATTGATAAGAGAACATGTCATAAAAAATCTAAATTTTCTGAAAATGATCGCACATTAACTTAATACCTCGAGATATTGGACATTATACTCGCGCGAAGTCCGATAAGGAATATCTGAGCCCCAACCTAAATATAAACAGACTTTTCAAAGCATTTAAAACACGCTATCCAGAAAGTGAAGTAACCTATAAGTTTTATTGATCAGTTTTCAAGAAAGACTTTCCTAAACTTTCATTTCGAAGGCCCAGAATGGACACATGTCATACCTGCGATAGGCTTCAATGTTAAATTCGTGCGAATACTGCGACAAGTAAAGAAGCTCGAATTAAATTAGATGTCCACCATACTAAAGCTGAGAGTGCTAGAGCTATTTTGAAAGAAAATACCATTCGCTCTCAACAACCAGGTAGTGATGTGTGTTGCTTATCTATGGATCTTGAGCAGGTGATATTTGTGCCAACACTGGTACATTCTGACATGTTCTATCTATCCCAACTTTCTTGTTTTAACTTTGAGATTCACGTCGGGGATACAAATCATGCCAGCATGTTTCTCTGGCACGAAGGATTTTCTGGAAGAGGGGCAAACGAGATCGCTTCTTGCCCTCTTCGTTTTTTAAATAGCGGTTTCACAAACAAAAAGTCGTTAATTCTTTGGTACGACAACTGTGGCGGCCAAAATAAAAATAAATTTGCTCTGTTTACATTAATATTTTTGGTTTCCATTGGCTTGTTTGACTCAATAGAACAGCGATTCCTTGTGAGCGGCCATAGCTTTATGCCTTGCGATAGGGATTTTGCCTTAATCGAGAAGAGAAAAAGATTAATGAAAGCATACATAACAGAAGGATCTGATTGAAGTTATTCATTCACCAAGGTACAACCCACTGTTCGAGGTAATAAATATGACCCAATTTTGTTTTTGGAATATTAAGGAAGCAGCTGATTTTTATATTAATACTACTAAACTGCAAATCAGCCAAGCAACAGCAATACGCATTGATGAAACAAACCCGGCGATTGTGAAAACAAAGACCTCCTTTGCAGATTTTATTCCATGGAACGAAGTCAATGTTTTAAAAAAAGGAAAAACTCTGAATGACATTAGAAAAGCCGAGCTACATGTAATTTCGCCAGAAAACAAAAGAAAAAGTCTTATGTCTATGATACCTTATTTAACAAATCCATTGCACAAAAACTTTTACAATAACCTACTGGGAGTAAAAGAAGTGGCTCAAAATGGTGCTGGAAGTAGCAAATAAGTAAATAAGACGCTTTCTTAGTATTTTCGTATGTTATTTTGTATTGGCACTTATCACGTTTCTATTTTCTTTGGAAAAAGTCATTATTTGTTCAAAATGTTCTTATATAACTGTTTTTTTGTTGTAAACTAGTTTTCCGTGCTGCTCTTCAGCTAAATTTTTAACAAATAAAAAATTAATCATTTATTTGTTGTTTTATTATAATTTTCTTGATTATCTCAAAATATAAATTTTGGCACTTGTCACCTTTGTTACTTCCACTCTTCAATTGTACTAGTATATATTTCTAAAAAATATAACATTGATATTCAATGCTTCATTAAGTGAAATAAATCAGTTTAGTACTACTATTTGTTACAATTACTTTTCAAAAATGACCTGCAACAATTGAATATCCAAGTTGCTCATTTCCCAATGCTTCGATTTATATATGAAAAATAAAATTGTAAAAAGTTGCACATACATTCAAATAATAAGAGACGTGGTAAATATCCTCTATATATCATATAAATTAAAATTATTTTTCAAAAATTAAAATGTTCAACATTCATGCAAGAAATCATAACTTTTCCACCTAACTGAAACTTTCGGCAATGCTACAGTGAAATCAATGTTTAAACCTTAGCATTGCGATAAGCAAAATCTCATATTAAAAAACTACTTACAAAATCCAATGCGCTTTATAGTAGCTTAACAAGCAATGAAAAAAATTCATGCCCTTATATCCCTGTAATACTTGGCTCCGTGATAAAGCGAATCTACTAGCTATCAATAATTCTATACACTTAATTTAAATATTGTCTATACCAAAAAACTCGGGGCCTCAAATCCCATAGAAGACATTCGAGATAGTGGATGTAACCTCCTGATTCTGCTTCAGACAAAATAGGTAAAGTCACCTAATGCGGAATACCCTGCTATTGGTTGAGTTATAAGCACCAACTACCAACAAGGTTCCCTCTTAAAACGTTTCTATACAAAGCCCGTTTTGATATCGCTAATGTCAGTTGTTCGTTGACATCGAATCAAAAATGATTTTGGTAACGGTCGACATTTTTTCAGATGTAAACGAAAAATTATAATCTCCTGTTTTTGGCGTATTAAAGGTAAGCTATTTTCTGGAGTTAAAGTAGATTGAAAATTTGTCCAGTATTTAACGCAAAAACACTATTTTATGTGAAATATGTTTATAGGAATATGTTAAAGTGGAATAGGAGATGAAGTCTCAATGTGAAATATTCCACATTAGGGAACCATTACAATTATTTTAGTACGAATTTTTTTATTTATTCCAAAAAAATGCCTTTAAAAAGCGTTAAAGAGTATAAGTGGAAAGAAGAGGATATGAAGCATGCCATAGAAACAGTGCGAACTCATAAAATGGGTTGTATAAAGTACCTCACTCCACATTATTTAGATATTGTAAAAGCAACAAACATGTTGAAAATATCAAGAAATAAACTCTATGTTACCCCCAGATTTAGAAACTAAACTTGTAGACTACATTCTTAAGATGGAAAAGTAGTTTTTTGGTTCAACGAGGAGAGACTTACGCACCCCTACTTTTTCAGTTGGCAAGATGAGATAATATTTCGATTAAATTTTCATTACTTGACGAAACTGCAGGGAAAAAAATGACTAAAGGGATTTTTAAAACGACGTGGCAATAAAATTTGAGTAAGAAGGCCCACAGGTACATCGGTTATAGCAGCAGGATTTAATATAGTGTCATGGATGACAAAATATTTTGTCCTAAGCAGATTTTCAAAGTCGATGAGTGTGGCATAAGCATCATCCAATCTAAATGTCCCCAAATTTTAGTGCTAAAAGCAAACGTCAAATAGGGGCTTTTACTTCCACAGAACGAGATTCTACCATAACAGTTTCCACGTGCGCAGATGGAATATTTGTGATTTGTGCCATTAAATTTAATTTTTATTAAGAGAAAATGATAAAATATAATTAGTGGGAGAGAACAATAAAACAATAAAAAAATAAACGGTTTTAAAGATTAAAACTAACTTTTCCGCATCTGTGAGATGCCCTGATTAACATTCTATCATAAAATGGTCACTTGTATACACTTCGGGGGATGTATCGTGCTAACAAACCGAAATTTCACCAAAAGTAACCAAAAATGCAGTGTATCTGGATTTATAGGACCCGCTGTACTGGCCATAGTCAGCTTAAAATCAATAGGGTACATCTGTGAGACACCTTAAAAAATATCCAATTATAAAATTGGCCACTTGTATACACTTCGGTGGCTGTATCGTACTAAACCCGAAATTTCTCCAAAAAGGACAAAAATGTGGCACTTCAAGTACCATAGCACCCTGTGCACTAGCTCTGGTGAGCTAAAAATCAATAAGGTGCATCTATAAAACGCCATGAACAATATTCAGTCATAAAATGGGTTACTTGTATACACGCTGGAGGCTGTATCGTGCTAACAAACTGAAAATTCTCCAAAAATGACAAAAATTTGTTACCTCAAGTACCATGGCACTCGTTGTACTGGCTTTAGCGAACTAAGTCTCAATAGGGTTCATCTTTGAGACGCCCTGAATAATATCTAATCATAAAATTGGTCACTTGTGTATACTCCGGAGGCTGTATCGTGCTAACAAACTGAAATGTCTCCTAAAATTACAAAAATGTCGTACTTAAAGTACTATAGCACCAGTTCTACTGGCTCTGGTGAGCTGAAAATCAATAGGGTTTATCTGTGAGATATCCCGAATAATATTCAATCATAAAATTGGTAACTTGTTGCACTCCGGAGGCTGTATCGTGCTAACAAACTGAAATTTCTCTAAAAATGACTAAGATGTCGTACTTAAAGTACTATAGCACCCGTTGTACTGGCTTTGGTGAGCTGAAAACCAATAGGATTCATCTGTGAGATGTCCTGAACAATATTCAATCATAAAATTTGTGATTAGTCGCACTCCGGAGGCTGTATTGTGCTAACAAGACATGTAACGAAGTGGCCCACGACGACGACATACACACAGGATTTTTTTCTAAAAACCATTTTTTCGTGTTGTTCTTGATGAAAAACGTAAAAATAACTCAAAGAGTTTTCAAAACTTCATAATATATTATACAAAGAGTACTTTTATTGGAGAATTGCAAATTGGGATTCATACATATAAAGTACAAATGATAGTAGTAGAAAATTTTAATTTTGATATAGTATTAGGAACTGATGAAATGAATAATCATAAAATTATTATTAATTATAAAGATCAATATCAGGAATGTAAGTCATTTATCTATACAGTATATAAAAACTTATAGAAAACTTTCAAAAAACAGTGTCTGATAAAAAATTAATTGGCTTGTAAAACATTCATTAGTCCAGCAATAAATATTAACATTTTTAATTCGTGTACCTAATAGTCAGGTAAAATTAGTGATTGTTGACAAATGTTCCACATGTAATGATCCTACTGGTAATAAATCAGTTGCATGTGATAGCTGTCATATCATTATGCACCCTACTGGCTTGAGTCCGCCCGAACTTCGTGTTGTGGTTATTCAGAAGAGAACTATGGTTTATTTCTGTACTGATTGCTGGTTAGCATTTAAAAGTGTTCCTAAGATATTGAGAGAAGTTGAGACTCTTAAGTCTGAAGTTGAGTTACTGAAAGCTGAAATTCAGAAGGGACATGGAAGTACCTTTTCAGCACCCGATGAGATCATGAATGAACTTCAAGAACGCCAAAGAAAAGCAAATAATTTACTAATTTTTAATCAACCTGAACCAACACAGCCTTCGAAGATACTCATCAGGTTAAGTCACTTTTAACGAGTACTTGAAGTGGTGTTATTTTGAATGTGGATAATATCAAAATAATTCGCTTTGGAAAGAAAAACAAAAATGGTCACCGTCCTCTTAAGGTCATTTTTCCGTCTGCTCGTGATGTTCATGAAGTTCTAAAGAATAAGACAAGATTAGGTCGTTTTTTCAGTTGTATCTCACTCCAAATCAGAAAAAGCTGTATGATTCTGTAAGAAACGATCTCATGTCACGTCAACGGTCTGGTGATCAGAATTTAGCTATAACAACATACCTAAGATTATCAAAAAAAAAACCAGTAAAGTCAACTGACTAGGGCGGCCTTTCTTTGTACTACCAGAATGTCGGGGGCCTTTGGACTAAACTTGCCTAGACGTTTCAAATTGCTATTATGATATCATTATTTTCACAGAAACCTGGCTATCCCCTGATATTGCTGATGCCGAACTTGGATTCACTAATTCTTTAGAACTGATCGTTCGCCTCAATCCAGTATTCATGGCAGAGGTGGAGGTGTTCTGATTGCTGTTAAGGAAAAAATATCCTCTAGTATGATTGATTCTAATCCATTAATTAAACCAGTATTTGTTCTAGTTAATAACAAATTTATTTTGGGATCTGTATATTTTCCTCCTATTACAGCCAGCTAATAACTATAAATGAGCAGTATACAGGTGCCAGCTTCTTCCTTTTTGGCGATTTCAATCTTCCATCTGCATCATGGAAAATTGACGATTTCTGTTCAGTAGCTCATCCCTCTCCTATGGCATCTCCATCCGAGATTGATTCTATAGATACCCTATGAAATATATGTGCTTTCTTCAATCTATTTCATTTCAATACAGTAACTAATGAGAGGGGTGTTACGCTTGATCTTATTTTATCCCCAATTGAGCTCACAATAAAAACAGCTGAGGATGTTTGGATCCCACAAGATAGACACATTATACCCCACTGGAATGTAACTTACCACTTAAGATTGAAAGAGGCAACGTTCCCGGTGAATAATATTACTACGATTTTAATCGTGCAAATTGGATTGGAATCAGTTGACTGAGATAATGTTTTACGTGATAAGATTCTTTCTGAGATGGTGTCCATATTTTACGATATAATGTACACTATAATAAATTGATTTGTTCCACGGAAAAAGGTTTGCAAGAAGAGGTTTTCATGTTGGTATACTCCGGAGTTAAAGAGGCATATTTGTATGAGAAGGAAGTGTCTCACAAAATTTACAAGATTACTAGGTGTCCTGAAAACTATACGGAATTTAGTAGATTAAAGGCTCAGTGTAAACTTTTATCGCGAGAGTGCTTCAAATCACACTATTTATAAATCTGATAAATTATCTACTCTCTCTCCCCTGGATTGTATTAACTTTACTCTGCTCTGTCACAATTGTTTAGGAACGAGACATTTCTCAAAAGATTGCAACAGCAAACACACGTGCAGTATATGTCACAAATGTCACCATAGCTTGCTGCATCTTCCTAATAGATCAAGAAACTACTCACACTCATAGGCCATTTCAACCTTTCAGTTCAAACAATCAGAATTCACAATCAAATCGTATCTTATCCGACTCCTTACAATTACCTTAAAATGGTCCTCGATCAAACTACACTCAACCTAGAGAAAGCACGTCGACTGCCGCCAATAATGGTCACACGCCGCAAAGTAGCAATTGCAAGTCGAAACTACCTCAGTTGTTAATGTATCATCCCTCTCGTCGACCAACTCATTAGTTCTGTTGGCCACAGCCAAAGTGATCGCGTATTCCAAATCTGGTGAACCCATAACTTTTAATTCGATCCTCGATAGCGGGAGTCAGAGTTCATTCATCACTTCCGTCCTAGTAAACTCTCTTGGATATAGAGCATAGGTACGTTCTTTTTGACTGAGATTTCAGATAATCGCAGCTCACATCAGTAATTTGAGCGTTCTTTTTGTTTTACTCACTTCTGAGTGAGCTGGGATTTTTCCTCCCCCTTTACCGACGCTGAATGTGTTGTAAGGGGGTATCGGTTGGACTTGAGTCGGAAATAAAGTGGAGGGGATGAAGAAATATTTGATTTGCTTGGGTTATTTGTAGTTTTAACCAAGGTTATCTACGGTTTTAACCTTTGATATATAAACACACAGAATCTATTTTTCTTTTGTTACAAATTATGGATACAATAACATTAGTAGATGCTGATATACGAATCTGTCGTATAGTTTAAATCTATCCCTTGAAGATGCACAGAGGACGAAGGAAGGTAACAACTAATAATGTTGGAATATTAGCCATAATACAAATCTTAACTCAAAGAACTATTTGAAACTAAAAATAACAATATCAAGCGTGGTTATCAGAGATATCGAGATAGGTTATGTTTATATGTTTTGTTTCTTATTCACGTATGCGTCGACAGATCGCGCGCTTCAATTGAGATGCCGTTCTTTTTGGTGCTTACTCACATCACTTTATCTCAGATCACCTTAACTGAAGTGATCTGAGATCTCAGTCATATAATCAGCCGTTGTTCTCTACTGGAATCGGTGCACAAAGCTCACAAATTTCTAATTTCATATTGGATGTGGAGATATTCTCTACCACAACTTACAAACCCTTCACTATATCCTGCTCAGTGGTAAACAGTATAACCACCCTCCTACCTCAAACTAAACTCCAACTTGATAAATTCCAAATTCCTAACAGTATCTATCAAATCAATTTAACCAGCCCTCTAAAATCTCACTTATAGGTGCCGATTTGTATTACTCTTTACTCACTTACGGGGTCAAACAGGTGGCTTCCTCTCTCCTCACATTCGTAAACACTTATCTTGGATAGATTGTAGCTGGAAATGTACCAGGCCAAATAGTGGCAAGGGATTTAAATGATATTCTTAATAGAAGGCATATCTTTGTGCCTTCTGAATTCCTCCTACAGTCTCATCGCTATCTGTTCTCGACCTCTGAATCTAAAAAAGATGATGATAAAGCAACTCTCGCAGTAGCGACTCAACAGGAGTCGAACTCGCAAACTTTCTCGTCTCTCTCAACACAATCTTCAATCTTGGAAGATGTAAATTCGGATTTTTACATTGGGTCAAAAGACAAGTGGCCTCTTATGCTCTATAGACAATACTGTCTCTTCCGAAGGCGCTCTTATACAAGCTCATTTTTAAAAACCCGGTGAAGATATTACCCACCGGAATATTTCAAGTCGACCTACATCTCATCTCTCCCAAGAAGAAATTAAAACTAGATTAATTCTCAGTCGCTCACAAAAGGCTTTTCACTCTTGAAAGTGGATTTCAAAGAAACCCCTCTTAGGCAAAGTTGGTAAAGTCAGAGCTGCTAAAATACTCACAGCTGATGAAGAGTTTGTTCGTCCAACAGCGAAACTCTCTCCTTTGCCTATATTAGACAACCAAGAATGATGAAGACTCGTACACCAGTCTGTTTCCTTTCTCTTTTAGTATCTGTCTATGCTTTTCAGCCCCGTTCTCCCCCCAGTTTGGAGGAAAAATATTCCTATTATATAATTGTTTAATCTATGTGTCTCAGTTCTCAAATAGAACATGTATATACTCTCACTTAGCTCTATAAAAATTGTCAAGTGAAGTGATAGTGACGTAAAATTTTTTTTGATTGTAAGAGTTTCTCTCCCAACATTACGTGGTCAAAAATGTGTTTTAAATATAATCCCTTTTAATTGTAATTCGTGTTAACCTTTTGTATTATTTTATTAAATTTGTTTTGTTGTTAATATAATTCTCGAATAGATATCCAGTGACCTAAATCGAAGAGGAAAATAATAAAAGTTATCCCGTTTCTATCTATTTGATGGTCTAGTGTTTCAGCCCGGGTACGAACCGAGGACCTTATGCGTGAGCGGTTTCTCCAGAAGATATTACACCAACACCCTATATAAAGAAAAAAAGTAGGTACTCGAGGAAGAAAACAGGGCTGTTCCAAAGTAATAGCTTCGACAGCTAACAAGGAAGAATCTATTAAAATGAGATATCAAAACTGCGACTAAGGAGAAGGACGCTATCAAAAATAAAGTATTTTCCGAAAATCCTGGCTGCAGTTCAGCTCAGACAGTATTTTCCGAAAATCCAGGATGTAGTTTAGCTCAGGAACATAATCGTAAGAGGAAGAAAGATATGTCATCAAGTTCGGAATCTACAGTATCGAGCAGTTCAATTCGGAAGTTTCAGAAGACGAAGAAGGTTTTTCGGAGCAAACATTCTATCCTGATCAAGACGTTCATTGTATTTTCTGCGAAGAAAAGTTTTCACGAAATAATTGAGGAGAAATTTGGATTTTGTGCATAATGTGTAGTTTTTCTGAAGAAAAAATAATGAAGATTCAGTAGAATTGCAATAAGTAAATTAAGAAACAGAAAAAAAAATCTAAATATCAGGAAGAAACAGACAGGGAATTCGAAAAATTGATTAATGAAAACAATGAATGGAAACGGTGGACAGTATTCAAATAAATATTACTTGAAAAAGCAGAGGAAATATGTGGAAGAAATAAATTCAATAAACATTTAAAGAGGACTAAGTGGTGGAACAAAGAAATACAAACATTAGTAAAAGAAAAGAAAAACCTCATGGAAAAAATACCTCCAAACAAAAACACTGGAAGATAAGGAAATATATAACGGAAAAAGAAACATCGTCAAGGAAGCGGTTAAGAAAGCGAAAAGGGACTCATGGAAAGAATTTGGAAGGGAGATATGTCAGAGACACATGCATCAGATAATAGAAAATTTTGGACAACAATAAAAAGACTATGAGGAAGTAAAGGAAAAGATATAAGAGCAATAAAAAATAAAAATAACGAATTGGAGACCGAAATAAATCAAATACTAAAGACTTAGAAAGAACACTACGAAGACAAATTTAGTAATAGATCGAAGAAGAAAACAATGAATATAGCGGAAGAGGAATGGAATGAATACCATGCAATCCAAAGAGAAGAAATGGAAGTGGCTATAAATAAACTTAAAATAGGAAAAGCCAGTGGGGAGGATGAAGTAGCGCCAGAGCTGATAAAATGGTTAGGAGAAAAAGGAAAAGACTGGCTGTCTCATATGCAGGGAAGCATGGGATACTCAAAAAATCCCCAAAGACTGGGAAAATAACCTTATATTGCCAATACATAAAAAAGGGGATCAGACACTGTGTAATAATTATAGACCAATATACTTAGCCCAAACCAGTTTCAAAATCTACACGAGAATAATAGAGATCCGATTAAGACGTTATGTAGAAGCAAAATTAGAAGAGGAACAAGCAGTTTTTAGACCAGGACGACAAGCAAATGATAATATATATATTTTAAGAAGGCTAATTGATAATACAATAGAAGCGGGAGATGAAATGTATTTAACATTTATTGACTTGAAGGCAGCTTTTGACACAGTTGAAAGAGAAAAAATTTGGGAGGTATTGGAAGATTTAGAAGTACCGAAAGCTCTAATTAATATAATTAAAAGCACATACGAGACAGTCAAATTAAGAGCGCAGATAGGAGGTCGGAAGAGTTTCTAATGAAAAAAGGTATAAAACAAGGCGATAGCTTAAGCCCACTGTTGTTTGTCATTATAATGGACAAAATAGTGAAGGAAATAAAAAGACAAGGAGGAAATCTGGACATGATATTAGGGTACAGAAACATGGTGCCGGTCAGATTATAGTATATTACATTACAAGTCATGAAAGTGAAACTTTGCATAAGAGGAGGCTTATTGAAGAGTACGAGGATGCGTAGCATCCGAGTATCTCTTTAAAGCCCCCTAGTCAAGCAGAGACACTTTCATGACCAGTGATGTATTATATTTTTTCTGAAATCGTTTTTCAAAACTAAAAATAGATTTAAACTGAAAAAATATATCAACATCAGAGTCGTATGAGAAGTTAATATTCATGACAATGAATCAACAACAAATCAAAAATATTTTCCAAGTGTCACAATTTGTGTTGTAAAGTGCTTTATAACATGGAAAACACTCTTCGCACTGGAATAACTGAAGAAGCTGCTGCTGCCGCAGTGAAAGAATTGCTTCCGGATAAGTCCAAAGAAAGATATGAGAAACAATATGCGAAGTTCAAAAGCTGGTGTAATAACAAAAAATATAATACTAGTGTCGGCAGCATTAACATTAATTTTCATAGTTCTAATACCAATTCATAATATTTGTTGTATTTGTTGATTGTTAGTGTTTTTAATTATATTAAATAAACGTTTCATAAGATAAGTGACGATATCTAATTCAATTGCAGGCTAAAAATGACAGATGAGTCTTGTAAAATGACAGGAGTCTTGTAAAAATCATGAAAGTGACTAGTCTTTAAAGTGACACTTTCATGACCAACCTGAGTTCTGTCGTGACAAGCTTTCTTGATGATTTCAGAAAAAGTAATTTACTGTATGCAGACGATATTGTACTTATAGCAAAATCAAAAAATAAAATGCAGAAACTAATCAACTTATTGGCAAGAGAAATAGAAAATATGAAAATGACAATAAATACAGAAAAAACCAAAGTAATGATAGTAAATGAAAAACAGCGAGAGGGGGTAACTGCAAGGAATTGAAATGTAATTACAAAACATTAGAAAGAGTAACAACTTATAATTACCTAGGAAGTATCATAACATAAGGGAAAATAGATGCAGAACTTAATAACAGAGCAAATAAATCAACAAGATTATATTATTCCTTAAATCGAACAATATTAAGCCATAAACACATTGATATGGACACAAAGCTAGAAATCTACAACAAAATTACAGAAAAAACAGGAAACAAAAATAAATGCAATGGAAATGAAATATTTAAGGAAAATAGCAGATAGAACAAAATGGGATAAAGTAACGAACGAAGAAATCAGAAGCATAACTAACCAAGAACCAATAATATCAAAGATTAAAAAAAAATTAATCTGGTATGGCCACCTAGTAAGAATGAAGCAATATATAATTGCGAGAAAAGTTATAGAAATAGGAATATCAAGAAAAAGACAAAGAGGAAGACCCAGGAGGAAATGGATAGATCAGATTGAAGAAACTGGAAAATACAGGGGAAAAACATTAGGAGAGATGAAGGCATTGGCCAGGGACAGAAAAGAATGGAAAAAATGGGTGCATGAAGAACTCCAATCCGACACCTGAGAAGGCATAAGAATAAGAGAAAGAAAGAAAGTGTTTTTATTAGTTGTAAATGCGTTCAATAAGAATGTTTTCAACAAACCAGCAATTTTAATTGATCTGTTGCTTTTTTCTAATGCACGCTAATTCAAAGAATAAATAGTATATTTTACTTAAAACAGATATTCCACATTAGGAACCCATTTTTCATGGTAAAAAACGCTATTTTTGTTTCTCTTATTTACTGGGATATAAACTTTTGGATCATGGACTATATATTCCTAATAATTCGACCTATATTTATTGCAAAAATAGTACGAAAAAACTTAAATATTTATTGAAACAAAATAGTATTCCACAATAGATGACTTTACTCTAAATAATGTTCTCTATGGAAGGATCTTTTACTAACTCTGGGCCGAGGTGCAATTGATTGCCCCTTCCATAACATCTCTATAATCTCATCAACCATAACGTTTCGCCTTATTGCTAACCATGATAGCTTAACTAATCCAGCCAAAAAATCTGAAGGAATCATAGTTGCTAGCGAAGGACAAAGTTATTTTATGGTGTAATACTTTAAGGAGCCATCATTAGACGCACACAATACGAAAAGGGATTGCCAGGATGCAATCCATACTATTTTAGTATTGTATTATTAAATTTCTAAGGAAAAAACCGGAGCTAACTTGGAAATGTACGTAAATATGAACAGTGACGGGATATAACGTGTAAAACCAGTCATTGGTTTATTAGTAACAAGCATCAGATTTTGTACTAAAAATAGACGGCTAAGGTGCATTCATGACACATTCATTTTATCGACTATTCATAATACGAAAAGACTGTTTCTATGTAAATAAGAAGAAAACAATTTGTGAATATAGGAAAGTTTGGGCATAATTTTTCATCACAGGAATTCAATTAAATTGTTTTTTGTACTCAGGTTTGACAAACTTTATTTCTAAAATGATGCTCAACTCATAATTAAAAAAAAATGAGATATGGCATAATGCTCCTTAGGCGACTTATCCATCTATCTTGGGGCAGCAGTTTCCAAACTTTGTGAACCAACGCCCCCTCATAAAAAAAATCTTATCTCAGCCGACCTCCCTTCTATGAAAAAATGTATAAATAATTAATTTAATTTGAAAAACAATAATTATTATACTCTCTACTTTAAACGAGCATAAATTTTATTATCGACTGAAACCAGCTTAATGTAAGGCTTGTTTCTTTTCACATTCATTAAATTGTGGTTTATATGAACGAATTTCATTTTCCACTATTAATTGTACTCGATATTTTCTGTAGAAAACAGCTAATGAGGAAAATCCTGTTTTGCACATACATGATGTTTTAAAAAGTAAAAGAATTTTTATAGCATTTGATAACAAGGTGGAATATTGCTTGCTAGCTTCCAACCAGAATTTTCCCGGTTCATTAAGATTGAATTGATCGTTTACTGCGCTTTCACAATACAGTTTAATTAATTTTTCCTGTTCATTGAATGTCAGGTCAAAATCATAATGAATTTTGCATATTTAGCTTATTCTTTAATAATGATTAAAATAATCCGGTTTTAAAGTTTTTTCAACAGCAGATTGCTTCCTTATGAGAAGTACCCTTTCCTACACAATGTTAGTTCGGACCTAATTATTTTGAAAACCATGATTTTATCCGAGCAACAACAATATTTACACCCCCCAGTTTGGAAACCGCTGGTTTAGGGTTTAATAACTATAATAATTATCTAGGTTGCAATGATTAATTACATTTGATGATCCTAAAAACAAAATGAAACGAATAAGAATAGGAAATCATATAAAAAAAATTCCGTTGTTCCCCCAATGTTGCTAGTGCTCTTTATCCTAGTAATTACACAAAAATAAGAATATTAATACAATTCTCTGGCGATTTATATCTTTCAGTACGTTCTTTACTACTTTTTTCCTTTATACATGAAATAAATAAACTCTAAAAAACATAACAAAAAAAATAATACAAGACCTACAAAAATGACTTCGCCATTCAAGTTTGAAAGTGTGACATTTCAGTCCGAGACGACGATTTTATTTTCGATCTTACGGGTAGTATATTTTTTAAATTAATCGAATTATGTACAATTTTTAGTTTTAAAAGATTTTAAAGAATAGTTCCAAATGAAAAATTTCATCTTAATATCGTCGACTTACTTGTAATACCTACTAATCCAAGTTTGTTCAGAAATAATTTTATTAAAATCGTCCCCAAACAACAGTGAATGCCTTCCAAGGTAAAAATAATCAGAAAGGGTCCCACGTGGTGGAATATTAGTTATTAAACAAATCAGATTATTTTAATATCAATTCCGTCAATAAATCCAACCTTCTAAGTTTTATATTTGCACAAATGCATCAATAAAAAATTACTAAGTTCTCTAATTAGAAAAAAAAATAAAATGCTGTGTTCTTTATAACTAAAATACTTTTTAATTAATATGGCATAAAAAAATCTAAAAACAGGGTTCGAAAAGTTTTGCTTCCCAAACTTACAAGGATTTACAGGTAAGCTGACGATATGTTGATAAACCTTTTGAGGATTTTCAATTAAGTAAATAAATAACATTCAAAGGCAACTATTAACCGACAACCTCTCTAATTGAAGAATTTTGCATGCTATTATACATTTAATTATTGACATAAAATAATTAGGTACAAGATGAAATCATTTAAACGAATTAAACCTAAAATTTCAAAGGACTTTATAGAATAATTAAAAATATGCATTATCACTTTACTTAAAATGAGCTTATACAACCCATAAGATACTTCTTTTCCATAAAAATAAGAACGAAACTTGTATTATAAAACATTTGATTCTCGTTCTGTCATCCAATCAATTTCAATTCTACTCATGCGTTCGTTGTTATCGATAACGACAAACCAACTGTCAAATGATGCTTTCGAAATCCAAATAATAGCGACTTAGTACACCTGGCTAGCGGTACTAGCCTTGCGTCTGTGTCACGCCGACGTTTCGTTCTCTCCCCATCCTTCGCTGTCACATTCTGAATCGCTACCAGATTCTGAATCGCTGAATTCCACCGCTACTCGTCTTGCTAAGATGCTGGCGACGTCGTGTAAACCATTACCTCTTTCCACCTAAAAATAATAAAATAAATTTGACATTATAATAAATATAAATATCACATGTTATAATTAGAAAGAAATAAAAGAGTGAATCCGAATATCGTGTCTTTCATTTCATAACGACTGGCGGGGGACGGGTGAATGAACTACCAGTGGGTCTGGGTAAACACTGTTTACTAACCTCTTTCTGTTCGATTTTCTCCACTTTTCTCAATTTAATACCATCTCTAATAGCTTTCAAAAGATCGTTTCTCGGATCAACCATCGGTGGTTTATTCATGGGTCGATCCTTAACTGGAGTCAATTTGGGCGGTGCAGAATTAAGAATTTTAGCGAGATCGCCGTTCAACATCGGTGGCGTTGTCATCGAACCGTTCAAAATCATCGGCATCGGTGGGGGAGGCGGTGGAGGTGGAGCTACGGGAGTTTGTTGTTTCGGTGGGGAAGCCTGTAAAATCAAAAACTATGAAGACAATTTTACTCCAATGTAGATGTTATACATTACCTGTTTCACAGGGGCCGGAGGAGGTGGAGGTAGATCTTGCGCGGGCTCAGGCGTACCTTGATGAGAATGCGGACTGTTCGATCTTGAATGACTACTTTGTCGAACAATGTGCGCTGGAATGCCGTTCGGTGGCGGAGGTGACATGGTTACTTCTGGAGGAGGTGGTGGAGGCGGTAAATTATCCCTTTTAACATAAAAAAATCATAAAATCCAACTATTATAAATAAAAAAAATCGAATTTACCTTCCACTTGGTATACTTCTACCCCTTGTTGGAGTGCTAGCAGAGGGCGTACTGTTATTACTTGGCGGCGCCGGTGGCGGTTGACTCGGTCGTATCTTACCGCCTCTAGTTGGTGTTCCGCCAGCGTACAAAGATTCCGAACTCAAAGGACCCTGCCCGTAGAGACCGTGTTGGTACGGATTTTCTTCGAACTGTGGATATGCCGGTGACATGATACCATCAGGTACTTCTTGTTGGTAAGAACGGCGGATTTCTATGGAATTTGGCCTTGGCGGACGCGGTTGTACCTGTTGTTGGGAAGCCATAATTTCTTCCTGTGGTATTTGTTGTGGAGACTGTTGCAATTGAGAAGGTGTCCTAGAAAGAATCATTTTATAATTTTTGCTACGTTATTACTTTTTAATTGATAGCAAATTTGTATAAATATGATGTTTATAATAATTTTTATCAGTACATGTCATCAGAAAATAATGCGCTGTGGCCAGCACGCGATCATATCAAGTCATGTCATACACTAAATAAAAACTATCGATTTCTTTTGAAATTGTTGAATAAATCTCACTTCACTACATATTTAAGATTTTTTTTCTCAAGCTACACATTTTTTGTAATTTTTTTTCAAACAAAGGTTTTATTTGAAAATGTTTCTATAATTTTATAATTTGTATGCCTAAAATTAAGAAAAACCGTTTAACACTTCAAGTAAATTACCACGCCATAGGCGAGTTCCATCCCTTTAAAACGCCAGGCCCAGATGAAATATGTCCAGTACTGTTCCAGAAAGGCCAAGACACATTACTGCCACACCTATGCAAAATTTTCATTGGGGCTACATATCAGAAGTATGGCAAAAAGCGACAAGTCTATATGCCAAAGATCGGCAGGATTTTAGACCAAACGCCCAAATCATATGCCTGTCCTCGTTCCTGCATAAATATAATAATAATCACTTTATTCACAACAAATAGGTATAATGGTTACAATTATAAAGAGCGAATAAAGTAAAAATGAACGATAAGTACATGAGAAATTGTTTCGTGATAACAATATGCTCATAAAAATATAAATAAACTTAAATACAAGTACAAAACATAGATACACATAAATACATGTAAATACAAATGCACAGAATATAAATATATATGAATAATTATAAATAAAAAAGCACAAAATATAAATACACATAAATAGATGTAAATACGGAAGTACAAAATATACACAACAAATGCAAATACAAAATATAGATTCTCAAAAATAAATTTATATACAAATGCACAAAATATAAATACAGATGAACAAATATAAATACAAATAGCACAAAATATAAATACCTCCAAATAAATGCAAATATAAAAGCGCAAAATATAAATACACATAAACAGATGCAAAAACAGAAGTAAAACATAAATATATGAATCTTAACCAGAACTCAAACATGCACACACATAGACAGCAAATTAAATGCTAATAATTGAATGTTTACCCACAAGCATGGTTATACACTCACAGATACCAATAACGCTTTCACTACCATATTACGCAATTACACATTCATATGCAGGCATACATAATCAGGATTCAAATCAGGAATGCTGATGATGGCTCGTTTTGATTGACTTGTGTGGTCAAGAAAAGAGGATAATCTTGATTAGGTACATATATTGCAATTCCGTTACTATATGAACATTCATTGTATTCTCTTAATTTACTATGTTATTTATGAAGTTTCTTGGTTTATCCAATATAAATGATTTTAACTTTCGTTTATAGATTGGCTTGCTATATATATATATCCTTCAATGTTGTCGGTATAGTGTTGTACATCTTTATAGACATATACGAATACGCCCGTTGAGAATTGGACTTTTTAACTATAACTGGATAACTGAGTAAATTACGATTTCGAGTGGTATATTGATGATTACGAGGTTCCTCTTTATCACTGCTAAAGTGATATTTGACATTGGTACAGTAATAATAGAGCTGCCTTAGGTCGAGAATTTGTGTTTCTTCGTACAGCCTATCAGATGAATATCTGTAATGTTTCCCCATTATTAGTCGTAAAAATCTTCTTTGTAAGACTTGTAATGGAAGTATATGCATTTGCAGAGCCGAACCCCAAACTGTAATAGCGTACCTAATATGAGTATCCACAAGCGCGTAGTATAACTTTTTCTATTGCGGTAGTGGTAAGCATTTTTTAAGGAGTTTAAATTTATATAATATGAATTGTAGTTTTCTTATAACATATTTTATATGACAGTCCCATTTGAGGTTAGTGTCTAAGTATACTCCCAAGTATTTAATATTTGTTGTGCCCTCTATTTCATTATTTGCAAAAGTCATCTTTTGATAGGGAGCGCTGCCAGAAGCGTTGCAACTGAAAGGTAAGAATGTAGTTTTTTCTAAATTCATTGTTAAAAGCTTATAATCGAACCAGTCCTTTACAATAATTAAGTCGGTTTCAACTTTCGTTTTTAGTTGTTCCCAGGTTTCCGCCTCATAAAATATTACGGTGTCATCTGCCTAACCTATAATATCTCCTATCGTGTTTAGGCTAAATAATTCATTTATATAAAGATTAAATAAAACTGGTCCTAAGACGGTACCCTGTGGGACTCCACATTTCATTGTTTTCTTGGTACTTAATTCGTTCTCGACTTTGACTAGTTGTTTTCGATTAGTAAGATAACTATGGAGAAGTTTTAGATCCTCTTATCCCGTTTGCTTCTAAAGTTTTGAGCAGGAGAGAATGGTCAACCGTGTCAAAGACTTTACTAAGGTCGATAAAAACACAAAGACAAGGGGTACCTGTTTCGAGTGAATTGTGTACTTTCTTAGTTAATTCCAATATCGCATCCTCAGTAGTTGTATTTTCTCTGAATCCAAATTGTTTATTTGAGATACAATTGTACTTATCAATAAAATTGTTCAATCTCTTCTTAATAATTTTTTCAAATATTTTAGTTAAATGAGATATTAGAGATATGGGTCTATAATTGGTTATTATTGCTTTATTTCCTTTTTTATAAATTGGACAGACCACTGCTTCTTTATATTGCTTTGGCCAATATCCAATGTCAATACTTATGTTCGGCAAAATACTTTAGAAAATCTACACCTATCCCATCGCTACCAACCGATTTTTTATTTTTTAGTTGTTCTATAATGTCTACAATCTCAGTTGTATCAGTATGAGTTAACTGTATAGAGTTAGGTAAACTATATGTACGAGGAGTGAAATTTGGATTTTTATTTATTTTTTGTGCTAATCTCGGACCCATGTTCACAAATTGATTGTTAAATTCATTTGCTATATCCTTCGTCAGTTAAATTTTCTCCCTTATCGTTTTTTATTATATCTATTTTCGCTGTTTTCTGCTTTTTGCCAGTTATTTCTTCAACAATAGCCCATAATGTTTTAGAATCATTTGCACCACTTTCAATACAGTTTTGTTTTTGCAATCAAATTTGCCAGCCTATTCCTCGAAATATGATATCGATGTTTCATCTCTAAGTTATTAGGATTTTGCAAAGCTTGTTTGAAAAGTTGATTTTTTTTATGGACTTCACTTAATAGGGAATCTGTCATCCATGGTGCAATTTTCGTAGATTTCTTTCTATTTTTTTTTATATCTAGTACAGTTTTGGATTATATTGTTGATTATTTTGAGTAGCATATCTGTGGCAGCATCTGGGTCATTTTGCGAGTATACAGGATTCCAATTAATTTCTCCCAAAATGGTTGATAGTCAGATATAATCAATGAACTTTTTGCACGTTTTGTAGTCTTGTTCTTTTTTTCTGTTATTATGTACTATTTGTAAAATCAATGTCGAATGATCTGTTATATTTGTATCAACAACTATAGGTATGGCCATTTCTAGTATTTCAGGAATTTTAGATTTGATGTATATGTGATCTAAGCATGCTTTTCCTCTTGTAGCTATGTTGACCATAGGCATATATCCGCATTCAAGCAATGTATTATTATATTCTACGGTATCATTGTTATGCTGTAATATATTGATGTTGATATCTCCAATAAAAAGGTCATAAGTGTTATCATCAGATTCAGATTCAAAGTAAGTTTGAAGGTTTTGTACAAATTTATGAATGGCTGTAGAAGGTGGCCTATAGCATGCAGTTACATTGATATTACTTTTATTGAATTTTATAATCATTTTCAGAAACTTAAATTCATCTATTTGTACTATTTTGTGGTTGAAATCATACTTCTCTTTAATAAACATGACCGTACCGTCATTTTGATTATAATCCCCATGATTATATAGGATTGAATATCCAGGTAGGTTATACAAGTCTGGATTATGTAGCTGCCAAGTCTCTGTTAGTATTATTAAGTCAAATTCTAATTCTGTTCCTTCTATAAAGATCTTCAATTCATCTATGTTTCTATCAATGCTGCGAATGTTATTGTGTAGTATTTTGAAATTTATATTCTCATTGTTTACTTGTAATACTTGATTACACTCATATCCGTTATTTAGCCTATATGTTTCAATTGTTTCAACCTCAAAATCTTGTATGTATTGATCCATTGTTTTTGCATTTAATATACAGTAGTAGAGATGTTGGAATATCTAATGAACAGTAACCCCACCATGCGCAGACGATGAATATAGGACTCCGAGATACCTACACTCTTAACTGAAAATATCGTCATTTTATTTACTTTCATCGTATTGAACCGATCGTATATTTGAGGTGTTAGTGAGCTTATTATTTTCTGTGTTTATTTTGAGGGTAACACGTTTTAATATTTAGTGTTTGATTTAGACAGTATAGTTATTAGTTAAAAGGAGTTTACGATTGTTATAGACTTATAAATTTAGTTATATACGTATATATTATTATTATTATTATTATTTTGGTTACATATTTACGATATGAAATATTATTTTATTTTTCCCCCAACGCAATCTATGATGCGAGAAAAGTATTGGTTTACCCACAAAAAAGTTGGATTTTTGAATTTTGTTTTGAGTTATTTTCACGTTTTTCAGCGATTAATACACGCCTATCCTAACAGTCAATGAGATTTCTTCAATTTCTTAAAATCAACCAATTAACTATCATTTCAAATGATGGAAAAGCTACCTAGATTTCCCAATAACTGATAAATATGCGCCTTGCTGTTAATCAACTATGCCGTGAATGTTACTGTCAGATTATTTTTGAGTTTTCCTAATACAACGTCTTTTGAAAATGGCAATATCTGGCCAAGAATCTCTAGAAAATATTGAAAAAACTGTACAGAGTGTTACTCCGAGAAGTACAGTGAATTAATTGTCTGCATTTATATAGTTGTGTATTTATCTTCCTAAAATACATTCGAGATAATTTTTTTAATCGAGAAATACATTACAAATTGTATTCAAATTTTAATGTCACGGCAAAAATTCTCGATTCAAGAGAAGTAAAAAAAAATCACTCGAGCAAGCTCTCGTGATTTTTTCACTCTCTTGATTCTCGATTTATTGCCATGACAATAAAACTTTCATACAATCAAACATGTATTTATCGATAAAAAAATGATCTCTTATGTATTTACCCCCGAAAAAAGGGTTTTTAGGAAAAAAATCCTGTGTGTATGTCGTCGCCGGCCACTATTTCTTGTTAGCACGATACAGCGCCCGGAATGCAAAAAGTCACCAATTTTATTTATGATTGAATATTGTTCAATATATCTCACAGGTGAACCCTATTGATTATCAGGTCATCAGCGCCAGTACTATGGGCCCTATAAAATAATAATTTTTTTACAGACAAATCTTCAATCATGAGCAATTCTAAACGAGTGCTTCACAGCCAGAGTCGTGAAATAATTTATAACGTATATAAATTCATGAAAGAAGAAATAAACTTAAACTTCCCCTAAATCGGTTCCAAGAAAGAGTAGCGTTAGCTACTGGTGTTGGGCTGAGCACCGTAAGAAGAATAATTAAAGAAGCTGATTTAAGAAAAAGTGGTGAAAAGTCTAAGTCACCAAGAAAAAATATTATCAAACCGTGCACCCCAAGAGGATCAGTAGATGAGTTTAAAGAGGAAAGAAATTATTAGGAGAATATTTTATTCATAGCAGCTATTCACAGACGAAGACCAACGATAAAAGGTGTGTTTGAAGAAGTTAAAAAGGAAGAAGGGATTAATTTTACAGGGAAAATCGATTCATTTCGAAAATTAGTGCGAAAAATGGGATTCCATTGTAATAAAACTGAAGACAACCGAAAGGTCTTAGTCGAAAAATTTGATATTGAATCCAAACGAGTCGAATATTTAAGAAAATTGAAAAAATATTAAAAAGAAGGGCGGGAGATTTTATACTGCGATGAAACGTATATTCATGGTTCACATACTGTACCAATGGCATGGAACGATGGAACAAATAATTGTCTAAAGTTACCTGTGTCCAAAGGACAACGACTCATAATTTTACACGTCGGGGGTGTATCAGGCTTTGTACCCGGAGCTCTACATACTTAAATCGGGTCTTAAAACAGGCGACTATCATGATGAAATGAATCATAATAATTGCAGCAAGCGGCTTAAAGAAAAATTCATGGTAAACGTCACAAATAAATCTGTCCTTGTGATAGATAATGCCTCTTACCATAATGTTTTGGTCGAACCAATTCCTAATTTTTCATGGAAGAAAGTATCTATGCAAAACTGGTTAAGGGAAAAAGCATTTTTTTTGGAAGAGAAGGCAACGAAGGCTGAACTGCATGCAAAAATTCAATTAAACAAGGCAATTCACAAACAACATGTCGTCGATAAAATTTTAGGAGAACGGGACATTCCAGTTCTATGTTTACCACCATATCATCCAGAGCTTAATCCTATCGAAAAAATATGGGCACTGGTGAAAAATCACGTCGCTGCATGTAGTAGTACGACGTTTAAACTTGATGAAATGTTGAAAATGAACGAAGAACAATTTAACCAAGTTGGGAAGGAACAATGGGAAAAAATTTATGCTCACGTTGAAAAAGTCGAAAAAGAATATATGCGGAAAGAATATATAAAGGATGAAGTGGAAGATTTCGTAATTTCACTAAAAGACGACAGTGAATCTGATTCCTTGTTATTTTCGGATGAAGACGACCCTGAGAATGAGGAGGAACTGGACGATTTGGGTTGCCAACCATTAATGTGAACTTTCATGTTTGGCTGTTTTTACAATGTTCTGGAATTATCCTGTGTATGTATTTTCTTTTTCTTTTTTTTACATTAGAATTTTGTGCTAATTAAATTTGTCAAGATAACTCTATGGCCTCTTAGTATGATTTTTTGTCAAACCCCATACTAACAGATTTTCAAACTTTTGTTTTTTTCTTTCTCTAAATAACTATTTTTTATTAATATTATAACGTGTAATATGACAACTTTGTTATGATTTTTTATTGATCAGGTATATAATTCTTTTTTTAATAAATTTCAAAGACAACAAAGCTTGTTTGTTTTTTACGTCCGTAATAATTATATTATAAATGCAGTTAAATAAATGGGTTGAAACGCGCTACCCGTTTTATACTTTCAATTAAAACACTGAAGTACCTAGACCCTAGACCCAAGCCAATATTTTTGGGTTTCACTTACAGAGTGTTAGCCGACTTTCCACTATCGCTTTGCGCAGGAATGGTCAAGGTCACTGTTCACGAGATAATCCAATACCTATAATATTTAATTTCAAATTAAACAAATAAATCAAAACAACCAGCACCATACCCATATGCAAACGAAACAACAATCAAACAATAAACAAACAAACAAACACACCAACTAAAAACATTTGTCAGGGATACGTTATCTATTTGTTCTAGATCCTAGGCGAGTTCTAGTTGCTTGCGAAGCTGAACCGTGTTTGGCATTCACACCCGGTATGCCTTCCTTAATAACCTTACTGTCCGCCTTTTCCTTATTTGACTTTGAAGCGCCTGTACCTTGCAGTACCTTACTTTTATTCTCTATTGGTGTGTCCGACTTATGACTGTTGATAATATTAGTTGACGTACTTGGGGTTGATGGGGCACTACTTGGTTTAGTAAATTTCAGTGCCTATCATTCAATTCCTCAATAGTATGGGCAATTTGATTGATATACAGCTTAGATCCTCTAATATAACAGTTATTAGTGGTAATCTCTCTCGCCTTTTTTAAATGTTCCAGTAATATTTTTTTCTCTTCTTGCTGATATCTTGTTAAATCCGATGAAATTGATATTTTAGTACCCTTCAACCGTCTTCCTTTTTTAGGTAGGGATAACTTAGTAATTTGGGAGTGGAATTCAATCTTGAGGGGACTGTTTGGCGCCTGTCCCAGATGGTAAAAGTTATCAATATCCGTTGCAGATATCTGTGTATCTAATAATTTATTAATTTCTTCACACAAAACAGTTGCACCGACCTCGGTTCAGGGTATATTCAAGCCAAAAAACATTAAATTCTTTTTCTTTACTTCACGTTCTAGCTTTTCTATTCGTAATTGTAATTCATTATTTTCTTCCTCGATTTTTTTAACTTTGATTCTTAGTTCTTCTGTTTTTAGCAAACTCCTAGCTGCGATACAATCTTTGAGCTCCTGCTTAGTATTTATTATTTCTTGATATAGAATTTCTAACGTTATTTGCGGAGTATCTTCATTATCACTCATAATTTTGTCGTGTATGGTCACCTTTATTTCTAGGAAAACTTGTTTATGTGCTTTGGTATTATGAAGCAGGTAATATTTTATAGGTTAAATTCCAAATAACTGGAAAAAATTGTGGATAGACATATTAGGGACCACAAACTCACACTTTTACCCCTAAGCACTCATCAATATGTCTATCAACCAGGAAAGTCTACAGACTACGCACAGGATGATCTTAACACCTCTTAATCTTTTTATAATAATCTCGCTAAAGAAACCATTATCGATTAGTTTATTTTCACAACCAGAAGAGCATGATCGCATGAAAGTTTGATCGCTTGACCCAGGGACGGAGAAGCGAAACTAATTAGGTGTCATATATGAATACATAACATATACCCATAAGAGGTACAAGAATGATTTTTCTTCAACCCACCCTCATAACTGACGTAGCCCTATAGCATAAAGACCTCTCATTACAAGTGATAACAGTAGAGACGGAAGCCAACCCATTCGGACATTATTTCCAGGAGCCGACGACTCGTGTTTCCCACGAAGTCGTGGGTGGTGACAGCCAGCTACGCTGCCTTCTCGTTCCTTTCAGGGACATTCGACGCAAATTTGTTTACAGGTTCGAGACCTACTACGAAGCGGACAAGGTGTTTTCTAGGGTAATAGATATTATAACGCACCCAGAAACCCAGAGTCTACGCTCATTACATTTGATAACAACGGTACCCGATATTAACATTATGAGGCCAATATTATTACAGTAGTAGAATGTATGTGTAGAGTAGTTGCTGCACGAAAATAACTTATTAGTGACTGAAATAAGGAAAATCAATTATTACGAATTATATGAATAGTAAGCTGAAAAGTGCTATATAAATTTTAGGAAAAAAGTATATAAATCAAAGTTGTTTTACATCAAATAATTCATTGCTAACAAAAATATAGAAGGCACAACAGGTAGTATAGATAAACATAATTAATAAAAACAACCTGAAATTATAGACGTCCACACACGAATATCCTTTTGAATGAAATAGTTAACACCAGAAAAAATTTGCGATTTGCCATAGAGGCTACGGAAGTGAATATTTTATTGAAGTTTGAAACTCCAAATGAGAAAATACGAAGATTAGAAAGCGAAAATTCGGAACTTTACCACAAATTTGAATATTTGGAGAAAATGAGCAAAAATAATAATAATAATATAGTTATATTTTGGTTGAAAGACCAGATTGATGAAGGGACTCCAGCAAAAATATAGGTTAACTAATATCACGGGCGTTCAAATAACATCGGAACTTATTAAAACACACCAGTTAAAGTGGAATTTTTATCATATTTAAAGAAATTACCCATACATTGAAATTGCTCCAAGCTAAAGGTTCTACTTTATCGATTTCACATGACTATATCAAATTGCAGAGAACGATTAAAAAAACATCATTTAAACACTGCCAGAGCCAATAATATTCATTCCTACATAAAGGATGAACGTTTATTCATAGATCAGAATACACCATCGATGAATAGCACCAAACAACAAAAACCACAAAGTTCCATGAAGACACTACCAATTCGACGAACGAAGTCATCAACGGTAAAATAGAAAAAAAAACGGAGGTGTGTAATCAAAGTCAAAGGAATTCAGACAATACTCTTAAGAAAGTAAACGTTACAGCTCTAACAAGAAAAACAAAGGCAGGTTCTTCTTCAAATCAAAAAAAATATATATTTTTTAATTTGCTTTGTCTGAAATTTTACCATTACTGTAGGTATTGTACAATTATTTTATTATTTGAACAACTAGTGTATGCTCTGTATCTTATTTTAAGTGTCTTAAAACTAATTTGATTTAAAAAAAATTGATTAGTAACATTATTACTTAAAAATGGACCAATATATAAGAGATTTTAATTTTCCAGCTATTGACAAATATTAGATGACAGATTTAAGCTAATGTAGTCAGTTATTTAAATTTAATGAGCATAATGATAATTTTACGATTTTTCATAATAATATTCGAAATATTTCTAAAGATTTAGTGAGCTGAAAATATCTATCTGAAATCTTGGATTTTGATATCGTTTTGACGAAAACATGGAAAATTATCGATAGGATAGAGGCCAACCTAATAAATAGAGTAATCAGGTCCACTTTGGGTGAGGACACAATAGAAGCAAAGGTGGTAAGGGGCTGCCCACAGGGAGGTGTTTTATCACCACTATACTAGGTGGTCCTAATCGAGGATCTCATGGCAAAAATGGCCAAGCAGAGATTTTACTGCCTATGCAGATAACATAGTGCTAGTATCAGAGGCAGAAACCTAGAACATGTTCAAGAAAGAACACTAAACATAGTAGATGAAAAGTGCAGGGAGAAAGGTCTACTGGTTAATCTGCAGAACCGTTTGTCTGGTGTGTGCATCCATAACCAACCTGACAGTTTATTTACGGCAGTATGCATGTTTAACGCCTAACCCGATCAAACGATCGGCATATAAAAAGTATGTAGCCAGAGCGAGCTCTAAATAACCTCATTATTTAAAAGCTATATTATTACAACTTGTGACAACCTACCTAATGGATGGGACTTATGCTCATGCCACAATAAATAAAAGAAGAATATTAAACTATTTTTTCTTGACAAAACTAACATCAAGTAATTATTCTGCCATATACAAAATTGTTAGTTCCAATTTGTTAATTATAAAGTTCGTGCGTTCAGAGGCGATTTTCATTTTATATAATCCCACAATCCCCAAATAAATATACTTTTCAAAATCTTACATACTTTCACTAATAATGCTGCACATATTCATATATCTCTTGAGTTTAAATTGTCTTCTATGTTTTGAACATTAAAAATAGTGATAATAAATTGAAAAACTACAGTTTTGTTAACAAAAATTTTGACAGTACGCTTACATTAAATCACGTTTATTGTTACTATTTGACATACATTTCTGCCACAAATGATCTGTCAACATCTATAGATCAAATACGCATGATCATCAAAAATGTGTACAGCCAACTAAATTTTTAGATCGAGTAGTCAGTTCATGTAATCGATGCAGTCTCCAGCTTGACAAGACCAAATTAACAATTGTGATAACTCTGGATTGGTTCAAACAATTTAGAATGGGTACCAAAGATGAAATAACTTCAATTCAATAGAGATTATTTAAGTATTGAACCAACTCTAAACATCGAGCTCAGAATGAGAATAATCAGTTGCCTTTTTTGCCTTGGACAGACAAGCATTTCAAATGTGGTTGTAGAGGAAAGGTAACATTAGATTAAAAATATATCTTTCTTCAGCGTGTAATAAAACATCCAGGGAAAAGTTGATGGAAGGTGTAGACCTAGTAGGAGAAGAACAACCAAGACAAGTACACACAACCAGTCAACTTTTCAGAACAAATTAATTAATGATAGGCAACATGATTGTTCACATCTATTATATAATTTCTAATTCTGAAAAAAGCCTAAATGTCCAAAGTAAGACATATGACATGGGGAGCAGATGCAGAAATGTCTCTTCTACTTTACAGTTCTTACACGAGAGCTATAGTAAATTACGGCTGTATTTTTTACTCTCAGGCAGCGAAATGTCATCTTCAGAAATTAGATGTAGTAGCAAATAAATGTTTAAAACTTTGCTTAGATGCTCTTAAATCCACACCAAATTCAAATGTGTATGTAGAAACACACGAGATGCCACTACATATAAGAAGACAATAATTAACAAACAAATTTATAATCAAAATGTGGTCAAAAAATAGTTTATTGATGAATAAAATTCATACACTACATATACTAGATCTGACTTCAACATATTGGCGAAAGAAAAAATCTCCTCCAATCGTGTCTTCCTACAGTAGCATAAAAGGTATACTTCCAGATTGCTATTCGTCTGAATAAATTCCCAATTTTTCTGTAGATCTCAATAGTATCAAACACATTAAAGTGATTTTTTTTATAAATTACCAGGAGTTTCCAGTATTGATGAGAAATCCTATGTTAATATACTTTTCCCGAATCATATACATATTTATACACGTGCATCAAAATCAAATAATGGGGTATGTTCAGCCTTTTGGATTCCAAACTTTGAAGTTTCGAAGTCTTTTAAGGTAAATGAACAAATTAGTATTTATAATGCAGAGTTAATAGCAGTACTTGAAGCCTTAGAATATATTAAAAACACGGAAATGAATAATTCGTGGATTATACTTTCAGATTCTAAGAGTGTTATAAAATCCATAAACCATACAACTCCAAAAAAAAATATAAATTATGGTATGGCCAACATTTTGAAACATATAAAAGAATTTCAAATCCTTGATATTAAAATTATCTTTGGATGGATAAAAGCTCACTGTGGTTTAATTAATAATGAAATTGTGGATCAAATTGCAAAGGCAGGTGTAGTGGACGGCAATGTAACTGAATATAAAGGTACAACAGAAGATATTTGCACCTATTCGAAAATAATCAGTAAAATAACTTGGGTACAGGAATATAATGATTCCACAAAAGGTTTTGCATACAAAAGCATACAGCCAATTATTCTACTCAAACCCTGGTTTAGCGGTTTCGAAAAATGTTATTTCTGAAGGCATTAGATTTAATCATGTGTTAATCCCACAATATTTATTTAAATTAAATCTTAAAAACATCCTTATTGTGAATGTGGTATATTGGGTAAGGCCAGTTTTAGACATTATTATTTTCTTTCAAACAAAAACTTTGTGAATATACATAAATTCCAAACGATGTAAACATATTGCTTCCCTTAAATGAAAAATTCCTATAATAAAGAAATATCTCTAGAACATCTGTTATTTGGCGAATGGGTAAGCTTTAACGTTTCCCGCAGTCATCCATTTCAATCACACATACACACACACACTCCTCCTATCGGTATCTGGCATCTTACTGTTTCATATGTGCTTTTTATTACTTTTACCAGTATTGTTGGTATTTCCATTTCTTCTAAACATTTCCATATTTCCTCTCTATCGGTAGTGTCAAAAGCTGCCCTAGGATCTATGTATCTTCTTCCTGTTCCTTTCTAATAGTATTCTGAGTACATGGATATTATCGTTTCTCTGTACGGGCGAAAAGTTGCTTGCTGTTTTGTATTTTTTTTTACAAAATCCTCATTTTTTCAAAATAAAGACAATAATATATAATAGGATAACGTCACTTACCTATAAATAGTATTTTGCGGCATAATATACTCTCCTTGATCCCTAGCTATCTGCTTATATCTTTCCCTAGTATTGTGAGGCTGCCTAACTCTCTTCTTATGTCTATTGCCCTGTCCTCCATCCGTTCTCGGTCTGTGCGGTTTCTTCCCCCTATCGTGCATCACTCTTTCCGTATCGTTCAGCATTTCTTGCCGCCACAATTCGAAGAAATAATTAGGATCTGTGTAGAATTTCAAACCGTCTTTGCCGTCGTCTCGATAGCAGTTTAATTTATCTAATGGGGGCGGTTTGTCGCATACCGTATACGTTTCTAGCATGGCAGTAGGCATTGTTTCGCGAGAGAATATCTGAAAAAAAAAGTATTGTTTAGAATGTCTATAAGAAATGTATATTTCAAGCAAAAACTCCTGGTATATTTTAGTAAATCATCATTTAAAATAAATAATGATTTCAAACTAAGTTTCTGCACAATCATCTAAAAGAAATATGTCAAGTCATGCATAGCACAGCTTAATTAACATTCTTTGCAAGTTAATAATCATTAACATGTGTTTGATTCAAATAAATAATAATAAAAATACAAACATATAAAGTGAGTTTATAATCATAAACAGTGTATAAACATGCAAACAGGACCGGATTACAATTTTTTACTATAAATACACTGTAAAAAATAGAATGAAAGAAATTATCACAGCAGATGAGAATCAAACAGCCACTAATTATGTTCGTTGTTATAACCTATTGGATATGTAGGACATACATTAAAAGACAACCTGATGAGACAATTTTAGATATCGTAGAATTCTAGGGAGGTTTAAAAAGTGACAGTTGATGTAAAAAATAGGGCCAAGAGAATTCGAGAACATAAAAGAAACGTCGCCTTAATTTCAACAAAATTTTACCACAATATATAAAGACCATTGCTAGACATGTTAGTTATTTATAGTTAAAAATTAGTATAAGTGAAATTAATTTAGTAATAAGTGATATAAGTAGATTCTTGTTTAAAATGAAATCTGTACAATATTAAGTTACACAATGTAAATACTTAGGAAATATGATTAATAAAAGAATGGGATCCGTATCATGGGAGATGCAGGATCAAACAAGCCAGGACAACCTTCGTAAGACTTCGGAAGTTTAATATATGGGCAAGAACTTGAGATTCAGCCTCAAATATAGGATGGTAATGGTCCGTTTTCCTGTACGGATGGCACGGATGTTGAAAGTATCAATAATCAACAGAACGAGGACTTTCTCCAAAGAGAAAGAGAACTTTTTGAGAATATCAAGGCTACCTCAAACACATACTGCATAGAAACTTTTAAGGTAAAACTAAAGGCGAGAAGAGGAATAGGTAGAAAAAAATTATCGTCAATGAACTTCCAAATAGCACAATTAATTTGATTTGATAAAAATACAATGGAATCTGCAAGGCACTGTAAGAAGATAATATTAACTAGCAAACCACAAAATGTTGTTATAGTCATTTTTTTAATAATAATTAAATTACTTTTTTTGTATAATCATCAAATTTAATTTTTCTCTTACTTTTATACAACACTAACATCTCCAAATTTATTTTACTTCATTGGAAAACAGGGGTGGCAAGATTTTTTTGCACCTGAACGTATATATTCAATACCTTACCTGTTGGTCAAATACAACGCTGCTCTTGAAGGCTTTCCTCATGTGAATATCTTGTAGAGAAACTTCTTCCACCGTACTATCCAATTGGGTTACTTTAATAGCCAACCTATCTATACGTGCTTGTAATGAATTCGACCTATCATACAGTTGTTGTGCATCACGTGCCAATTCCCCAAACATATCTTCCGCATGTCTGGAATTTTAAATGTATTCATTAATTTTCTAAACTGTTGAAGGATCAGATTAATGATTATTACTTTGTTTTTTTTTATTTCATGCCTCTGTAAAGTCGAACGTAACCCAACGATTGTTTATGATCCGAATTTCATACAAGATTTTATATTTTGATTTCATTGAAATGCATTTGAGTAAGTGATGTAAACGTCGCTCAATTTCAGTAATGTAAGGTAACAACAAAAAGATTTAACTAAAGAATAGACGAACCAAGTCATCCATAAGTAAGTAAATGTATTCATCTTTTAAAATTCCACAGACACAAATTAAAATGAAAGAACATCATGTCTTAAAATTATTTAGACTTGTCACATACTTACATACATTACATTGTTTGATATGTGATATTTGTATTTGTTTGTTTTTATTTAATATTTATATAATAAATGTCTACATTATAATTATAAATGCAAATTATTTCAAAATATTATTTGCAAGGCACATACATTGGAACTCCTACACACAGGTATGTCAAATGCCTCTGTAGGAAACCTATGATTATGCTCAATCTATGTAATATTTCAATGTTTTAAATTTTAGTAACTTTATGTACTGTATTAGCAATAAACATTATTATTATTATTAGTACATACAGCCAGTTACTCCAGTCATTCGTTCATCTACATGCATCCCCTTTGCAGAGTAATTAAAATTTAGAAAAATAAAAATGTACAACATTTGCTTTTAACTTATATTATACAAGGTTATGTTCTTATAATTTGACGTCTATAATGTAAGAACTCGAAGAAAGCGTTGCACAAAAATTTATGTAGTTCTACTTTGAATTTACTGTAATTTCCTTTACCAACAATCCTACATGTGTGGTTAAAACATATCACACCCTGGTAACCACCAGAATCCTGACCAATATTTAATTTCGAAAATGGTAGTTTAAGATCACAAGACATTTTTTAACATACTTTTGTGTATCCATTTGGATATGCAGGCCCTTCGTGTTGGATATCCAGTAAACAGGAAACGGATACACAAATTTGAATATTGTAATAAATTCTAGATTTATTTAAGAGCCGATTTCTTACAATACATTGAACCAAGAAAATAAAACATAAATAATATTTAATAGATAGATAGATATTTATTAACTACTTTACAATAAAATGTTTGTAGCACATCAAAAAGAAAATATACAGAAGAAATATACAAAATATATCTTAAGATAAAAACAGAGTAAAATGTCACAGCAGAGATAGTGTTGAGATTGCCTCGACAATGCACAATGTAATCATCAACAGAGTAGAAACAATATTTAAGCAAAAACTTTTTTAAATATTTTTTAAAAGCATTGGAGCCCAAGGATTTTACAATTGATGGCAAAATATTAAAAAGCCTATAGTTTGGTGAATTTGATTGTGTCTTATTTAACCGAAAGTAGCTGCATCTGATATTGTCAGCATTACTAGTGTTGTAGTCGTGGATATCTGAATTTCTAGACAACATTGACTATTTCCCATGAATTTCAATTAGAGTATGAAATAAAAACAATGACGGTAATGGCATAATTGTATATTTTATGAAAAACTGTTAACGATGATCCCTGAAACCAAGATCAGCAAGCACCCTTATCGTTTTTTTTTGCATTCTAAATACTGTTAAAGCATGGGAGGAATTACCCCAGCGGGCGATGCCATAGCTAATATGCGAATGAAAGAGTGAGAAATACGTAGTTTTGAGTGTACTTGAATTAGTAATATGTTTCAACTGTCGTAAAATGAATAACGAACTTGAAAGTTTTTTGACTAAATGCTCAATATGTGCCTGCCAACTTAGCCTGTGATCTAGGACTAATCCAAGTAATTTCACATTTTTTGTTTTTTGGTGAAATGACAATTGATTACTTGCAGATATATGCATGATTTCAGTTTTATTATTATTTAATTTTAGTTTGTTTGATGAAAACCATTCATTTGCCCTGTTACTAACGCAATCTAGATAGGCGGCTAAATTCGTATTATCTTTCTCCGAAATAATAAATGTTGAATCATCTGCAAATAGAACCGACATATAGGGTAACATAAAACGGCTCAGATCATTAATGTAAATGATAAACAAGAGGGGGCCTAGAACCGACCCCTGAGGGACTCCATGACTTACCTCCAGAAAATCTGATGTTACACCATTCACTGTAACACATTATTTTCTGTTTGACAGGTAAGAACCAATAAGCTTCAACTGAATTCCCCTAACTCCATAATAATTTAATTTTTCTAAGAGAATGTCATGAGAAACGCAGTCAAATGCCTTTGAAAGATCGCACAGCATTATGGCCGTACGGTTACCGTGTTCATGTTCTTCCACTACGCCACTCACAACATTAAGAGCTGCCTGGTTGGTTGAGCGGGAATTTCTAAAGCCAAATTGGGAGCTACTGGAGAATTCGTTTGAATCAAAATAGTCATACAACTGTTTTTTTATTAATTTTTCAATGACTTTACTGAATATTGAAATAATACTGATAGGGCGATAATTGTCGATTACGGAAGCATCGCCTTTTTTAAAAAGGGGAAGCACTTTGGATAGTTTGAAAATATCGGGATAAATACCGGTGTTAAAAATAAGATTTATGAGTTCCGTAAAAGGTTTTGCAGCAATAGAATTGGTCTCCTTCAAGATGCGGCTATTGAGTTCATGAATATCAAGACAATCCGAATTCTTCAATCAAAATACAAATTTAAATATTTTTATACAATAAACAAAACATGGGTACTAATTAATTCAGGTAACTACAAAAAAAAATTCCTTTCATTGGTTACATTGACAAAATATTATTGAATGTGGGCTTATTAGCAACAACGAGAATAATAACGTTGGCAAAATTCCTGTGGTGTAAACAATAAGTTTTTTTAATTTATTAGCATGTCTGGCACCTTCATTGGAAGTATTAATGTCTGGAATTTCTTAAATTAAAGGCCAGCAATCACATACACTATTCGCAAAATTAGTTATTTCCTCTGGACCAAAGAGATTTTCAACTAGTGGTCATCCTGCAGAGATTCGGACTTTGTAGAGATGATATTAATCATATTCTGAATTGTTTCAACTTCTTCAAGATTAAGTCTAACATCAAGAAAAATTTTAAAAGACAATACAACCTCCTGCCTTACTGTTGACCAATCTTGACTACCTGTTGTAACATTGCGTTGGACGTCTTCATTTATCATAGTTGTTATATTTACAGTATTTTGATTATTAAGCTCAATATCCACTAAGCGCTATTCTTCCTTACCACCCGACAAGAACCAGTAACCAGCATATCCAATTTTCTCATAGGTGCATAGATTATTAAATTGTGCAAAATTAAATTTCATTTCTCAAATAATTTCTGTAAAGTTTGAGAGACAAGAGTTATATCGGCCATAAGTGCAACATTTTTGTCATGCTTTGAGACATGACTGCAAGTTTTATATTCTTCTCAAACAAGTTTGCACCCGGGTAGATTATTTAAAATAGATAGTATAAGATTTCTAAAGCTTTCGGCAAATCTAACTTCAAAATATCCAGAAAAAACTTTGCAGTCTGAACATTTTTGTTGAAGTTGTTTTAATTTGGAGGGAGAGGTTCGAAAGTAGGAAATATTGATTTCAAATTTGAGCCAAATACTTAATTCTGGAGCAATGAAAAATTCAGATTCTATTGCAAGGTCAGAACTATGACAATAGCACCAAACTGTTAATATGCCGTGACTGAAGTGACCCAGTAATATTTTCCAGACCTTTTTTTTCCTGTGTTTGGGGACTTAACTTAATATCCAGATTAGAACAAGAGCCTTAAAATGATAAGTCTTCTTGACCCTCCTCTAGTGTGTAGAAGCATGGACTATGATGCTATGCAGAAAAGAGTAAAAAACTTTGAGATGTGGTGCTACTGAAAGATGCATAAGATTTCATGGACTCGACATATCACAAACATAGAAGTACTTCAGCGCATGAAAAAGAACTTCTGAACTTAATAAAAGCAAGTAAATTTCATACCTCGGCCACATTATAAGAAATGATAAATACAAACTCCTACAAGTAATTATTTAGGGGAAAATCAAAGGTAAAAGGGAACCACGAAGACATCGTACATCCTGGCTGAAAACCTTAGACAATGGTCAGGAATGAAATCAATCAATTTATTTAGAGCTGCCACGGACAAAATAAAATGGGCCAATGTCTTCAAGGATAAGGTACCCTAAGAAGAAGAAATGGATGTGTTAAACTAGGTACGAAATTTGCAAAAAATATATAAAATATGGCTGCCAGTGGTGCCTTTAAGATATGGTAACTGGGGGGAGGTCGCACTTTGATATAACCCCTCCTCGTCCCCAAAGGGTCAAGACGGCTTTTTGGAACAATGAATATGCAGTAAAATATCACTAAAAGATGCATGGTAAGATCACCTGCCTGTCTTCTATTATGTGTATGTATCCTGTTTGTTATAAAAGTTGTTTCATTCTTTTTTATATTTAAAGTTATGAGAAAGATATAAAAACAGGGTTAATATTGGCAAGTTTTAAAAATGTCTTTACAGCTCACTTTATAATGTGTACCAGTTAGACACCTTATGATTTTTTATGTATTATAAATGCTATATACATATGGGCAAAATTAGCCCAAAACTTGTAACTCATATGATAATTTTGATTGTACAAGACTATTTTGAGTACCTGCATGTTTGCCGCTCTGAATAGTTATCTAAATACAAAGCATAAGGAACTTAATTTTGATACTAAGTAAGTAAGTTTTTGATGAATAGTTACCACGAGGTATTTAAACATTTTTACGTGCTCAATTGGCATAGGTCTTGCTTTGAAGTTTTTGTTTGAAAAACCATAAATACTCTACAGTAGTCCATTTTGTAAACACCAGGATGATAGTTCCCGTATAGTAATATAAGCAATGTCAGTAGGTTTTGTTTAGCCACTATCCGACTTGTGTTATCTGAATTAGTTATCATTTGATGAGGTGCATTACATAAGTATACAGAATCTCTGACAAACAGTATAAATAGCAGTGGAGCCAAGATTGATCCCTGTGGAACACCCATGGTTACCAAAACAGAGTTAGATTTAATTTAAACATCAACTACTTAATTCCTATTGTAAATGTATAATCCAGTTACTTGCAACCCCCTGATGTCCATTTGATCTAGTTTTTCCACAAGCAGATTGTGGTCAACTGTATCAAATGCCCTGTTCAGGACAAAGTCAACAGTAATTTGGCACAGTTTTTTAATTAGGTTTTCAAATATAGCATTACACATATGATCAATGGATGTTCATGTTGATTTCTGGCGTTTAAAGCCATGTTGACAACCTGGTAATAGATCATATTGTTCAATTAAGTCATTAAGTCGAGTATAGTAGCAATAATCTATAATCTTTGCAAGCTGAGGCTGTAGACTTATATTTATTATTATATTATATACGACATACAATCTAATGACTGAGAAATTGTTTTTATCCACTTTTGTAATTCAAACTACATTTTATCAAGTTGACCTTTAAATGCCAGAGCTTATTCGCATTTATGCTAAATATTTTTTTAATTAAACTATTTATAGAAATATGTTGCCTGATATACAACATTTCCTGAAAATCATTATCAAACAAATAAGTTGATATATTTTGTTAACTGTAGATTACAATAAAAATATGTGTATGAATTGACATGCAATTAGGTCGTTTTGGTTATGTGGGGTTTTCTTATCAATGTGATAATTTACAAGCAAATTTTTGATAAATTAGTCATTGATTAATGACACCAACGATGCTCTGATTAATATGGTTTTTTAATACCTATATGTGGTAAATAATTTGTTTTAGAAATTTCCTGATTAGATAAATGAGATATTCTAAAAGCATTGGAAAAATAAAAATGACAAACGTTCACCTAAACCAGAAATAGCAGCACAGTTCAGTGTTGATGGTGGTAAACCTATCAGTATTTCAAAAGGAGACATCTTACCACAGGTCTCAAAGCTTGCATAATCTCAAGACTAATTTTTAAGCCAATTAATAAAAGAAGAGTTAGGAAATATAAGAATAGGTCAATTTGTATACTGGGTTTCCTGGACCCACGTATCAAAATTTGAAAACTTTGGATCCAACTTACGATTTTTATCCGGCTGCAACTGAACGAAAGGGTGAAGGTGATATTTTAGTAAAACACTGTGGAGGGTCTACGGCAGTTTGAAGCTACTTTGGTGACTGATCCTAGTAGAAGAAATTAAAAAAAAATACAGTAAGAGTGGATGATCTTATGAAACTAGCCAAAAGTGTTAAAAATTGGGTCATGATATCTGTAAGATTTGAACCCAATAGAATGATGAGAACTAACTAGATGGTTTGATGTTATTAAAATTGATTCGCAGCAAAAATAAACCATTAAATAATTTGACAGCATATAAAGATTTTGCTTACAATGAATAAAAATTAGTTTGCAAGCCTTGTTCTGCAAACAATGTTACAAACTGTCAACAATTTAACCAGTATCAGGCTGCTTGTATTATCATGTCTACTCAATAAATAGTCCAGCTGCAAAATAGTGACTTGCTTAGTTTATATATTCAAGTTCTTAACCAAAATAATTTAGAGCAGTCCAGTATGACATTAATTATTGCTGACTGATTTAGAAATGTCTGCTGACCATAAGTTACTAACTAACTAGCCATTTTGGCTGACTGAATACATTTTTCTGTTTAAAAAATAAGAATACTTTGCTAATCAGTTAAATAACACCTATAAATTACTTGCCTTGATAAGGAAGAAAGCTGTCGAACTGTGTTGGCTAACGTTCCATTAGTTACAGCTTCAAGTTCGGATGGTAGTGGATAATCTTCCGGTAACGTGCCCCTTGTTACATAAACGGGTTCTATTACCCGTTTCGGCAATGGCATATTGTGAAATTGTTACACTATTCGAGTTTAAGGTTTTTTAATCTTCTCCGGTTTGGAACTGTAAGTCATGTGCTGAAACAAAGAGTAAGCTGCAACAGTTGTAAATGCTTATAGGTCAAATATCATAAAAACTGATGCACTTCATTGTTTTCAAACTTCATACCAACAATTGGGAATTCAAAATTAGATGCCAGCGCCAGAGTGGCGAAAGTTCAAACTTGATATATGTACATTATTATTTGTTTACACTTGAAGTTGTGGGTATTTCAAGTTTTATCACTAAATATTTCCAACTAAATACCATGATAGAATGAATAGTGCACAGCAAAAAATTTAATTTGTTTAAACTTACTACGATGGAAATCGTATTTCTTGGTGAAATAGAGGGAACATACCTTCATATATTTAGACACAGGTTTTGCCCTTAGTCTGTCTATAGACTTTTTCAATCCTAGATTATTCTGAACCAGAAGTTTTCTTTATGTTCTCCTTGAAAGTGATGAAAGATAATGTCTTTACAACGAGATCTTTTGCAGAATAATCACATTGCGGGACACGACAATAATGTTTTCAACTATTAGTGCCACTAATTTTTCACTGTGTAATATATATTAGAAAGAAAATATTCACCAAGCCAAAACACCATAACCTTCAATGTTTTCCAAAATCCACAATGTTATTATGTCTAGTTTCAAAAATTGACAACAGAAGGAGTATCAGTTATTTTGAATTCCCAATCATCGCTGCATCATTAATTCACCAGTTTAACTCAAATCAGAGGAAATATGTTAGTAACATACATATCTTAACAAAATACACAATTTAGGATGAGAGGAACAATTTTAATATATCCAGGCCTCATGCACTGTGGGTCGAAATAAAGGAATACATTTTTTAACTGAAAATATTTTTTTTGGGCGATTTAATTTCTTTTTGCAGTACTAATAACCTAACATGTCCACAACATGACTGTAAATTTGAAAAGAAAAATAATGTACAGGGTCGGACTTATAAAAAAATTTATATAATAGTGCATTTGAGCTCGGTGCAAATGAAAACTGTCTTAGCCAAAATTGTACTAACACGCTTTTTCGGTAGGTAAACTATCCAGAACACTTCAGTAAAAAGGAAATTTTCCGACATTACCGGATTTGCGAAATACTATTTTTTTAATAAATAACATTTTAACAAATAACACATTTATGAAAACAGGCCATGACTGCTCAGGGAAAGTTTGTTTGGAACAATTTTGAACAGGGTGCAATAAAAGGGGCTATCAATTTATGGTGCAGACGACTTCAAGAAGTGGTAAACAATAATGGTGGCCACATTCATAATAAATAATAAAGTTACTAAACTGTTTCCATAAATGTGTTATTTGTTATGAATGTGGCCGCCATTATTGTTTACCCCTTCTTGAAGTCGTCTGCACCATAAATTGATAGCCCCTTTTATTGCACCCTGTTCAAAATTGTTCCAAACAAACTTTCCCTGAGCAGTCATGGCCTGTTTCAATCCTAGATTATTCTGAACCAGAAGTTTTCTTTATGTTCTCCTTGAAAGTGATGAAAGATAATGTCTTTACAACGAGATCTTTTGCAGAATAATCACATTGCGGGACACGACAATAATGTTTTCAACTACTAGTGCCACTAATTTTTCACTGTGTAATATATATTAGAAAGAAAATATTCACCAAGCACTTCAGAATTACAATAAGTATGATTTTTATGGAAAAAAATGGCCAATACACCATAACCTTCAATGTTTCCAAAATCCACAATGTTATTATGTCTAGTTTCAAAAATTGACAACAGAAGGAGTATCAGTTATTTTGAATTCCCAATCATCGCTGCATCATTAATTCACCAGTTTAACTCAAATCAGAGGAAATATGTTAGTAACATACATATCTTAACAAAATACACAATTTAGGATGAGAGGAACAATTTTAATATATCCAGGCCTCATATGCACTGTGGGTCGAAATAAAGGAATACATTTTTTAACTGAAAATATTTTTTTTTGGGCTATTTAATTTCTTTTTGCTGTACTAATAACCTAACATGTCCTCAACATGACTGTAAATTTGAAAGGAAAAATAATGTATAGGGTCGGACTTATAAAAAAAATTATATAACAGTGCATTTGAGCTCGGTGCAAATGAAAATTGTCTTAGCCAAAATTGTACTACTACGCTTTTTCGGTAGGTAAACTATCCAGAACACTTCAGTAAAAAGGAAATTTTCCGACATTACCGGATTTGCGAAATACTATTTTTTTTATTAAATAACATTTTAACAAATAACACATTTATGAAAACAGGCCGTGACTGCTCAGGGAAAGTTTGTTTGGAACAATTTTGAACAGGGTGCAATAAAAGGGGCTATCAATTTATGGTGCAGACGACTTCAAGAAGGGGTAAACAATAATGGTGGCCACATTCATAATAAATAATAAAGTTACTAAACTGTTTTCATAAATGTGTTATTTGTTATGAATGTGGCCACCATTATTGTTTACCCCTTCTTGAAGTCGTCTGCACCATAAATTGATAGCCCCTTTTATTGCACCCTGTTCAAAATTGTTCCAAACAAACTTTCCCTGAGCAGTCATGGCCTGTTTCAATTCTAGATTATTCTGAACCAGAAGTTTTCTTTATGTTCTCCTTGAAAGTGATGAAAGATAATGTCTTTACAACGAGATCTTTTGCAGAATAATCACATTGCGGGACACGACAATAATGTTTTCAACTACTAGCCACTAATATTTCACTGTGTAATATATATTAGAAAGAAAATATTCACCAAGCACTTCAGAATTACAATAAGTATGATTTTTATGGAAAAAAATGGCCAAAACACCATAAACTTCAATGTTTTCCAAAATCCACAATGTTATTATGTCTAGTTTCAAAAATTGACAACAGAAGGAGTATCAGTTATTTTGAATTCCCAATCATCGCTGCATCATTAATTCACCAGTTTAACTCAAATCAGAGGAAATATGTTAGTAACATACATATCTTAACAAAATACACAATTTAGGATGAGAGGAACAATTTTAATATATCCAGGCCTCATATGCACTGTGGGTCGAAATAAAGGAATACATTTTTTAACTGAAAATTTTTTTTTGGGCGATTTAATTTCTTTTTGCAGTACTAATAACCTAACATGTCCTCAACATGACTGTAAATTTGAAAAGAAAAATAATGTACAGGGTCGGACTTATAAAAAAAATTATATAACAGTGCATTTGAGCTCGGTGCAAATGAAAACTGTCTTAGCCAAAATTGTACTAATACGCTATTTCGGTAGGTAAACTATCCAGAACACTTCAGTAAAAAGGAAATTTTCCGACATTACCGGATTTGCGAAATACTATTTTTTTTATTAAATAACATTTTAACAAATAACACATTTATGAAAACAGGCCGTGACTGCTCAGGGAAAGTTTGTTTGGAACAATTTTGAACAGGGTGCAATAAAAGGGGCTATCAATTTATGGTGCAAACGACTTCAAGAAGTGGTAAACAATAATGGTGGCCACATTCATAATAAATAATAAAGTTACTAAGCTGTTTTCATAAATGTGTTATTTGTTAAAATGTTATTTAATAAAAAAATGGTATTTCGCGAATTCGGTAATTTCGGAAAATTTCCTTTTTACTGAAGTTTTCTGGATAGTTTGTCTACCGAAAAAGCATATTAGTACAATTTTAGCTAAAACAGTTTTCATTTGCAACGAACTCAAATGCACTGTTATATAATTTTTTTTTATAAGACGACCCTGTACATTATTTTTCCTTTCAAATTTACAGTCATGTTGAGGACATGTTAGGTTATTAGTCCTGCAAAAAGAAATTAAATCGCCCAAAAAACTAAAAAATTATTTTCAAATGACTTTTTACAACATAGTAACTATTTTTATTGGTTAATTGGCAGTATGAAAATTTTCAATTTATATATAATTAATGGTTCTTCGCCAACTTCTTCTATAAAAAATAAAACTTCAAAAGCTTTTCTTTTTCCAACGTTTCGAATCCTTTATTTAGGTTCATCATCAGGGCTATTCGTATAATACACATAATGAATGTTCTATTACAATTTCGTTATAAGACAATCTGGAACAATACCTTACACTAATAAAAACTTTTCTTATTTTTATTTAAAGATGATATTAACATTATTTAATCAAGGTTGACAATACAAAATTGAGAGTTTACAACAAACATTAGTTAATTATCCCTATTTTTTCTTATATTACAAAGCTTAAAATTGAAAAACTCACCAGCTACTTTAACATATCCATTTTGGTTTCTTTTTAAAAACAATTATAATGAAACATACATATAAGAGGACAGTGAACTTTTTAAAATCATCTAAGTCATTTTCAGAATGAAAGTGTGGTAATTTTTATGGTCTACATATTTCCATTGCTCAATTCATTTTATATTTCAAATATAACAAGAAAATAAATCAATAAATTCCATTGATATTAATATCACCCACAACTCACAAGGGAAAATTATCACAAATTGGTATACAAAAAGTATATGGTCTGAAAGATATTTGAATTTTAAATCTAACAAATATAAAAAAGTGTTGTTAACAGCCTAACAGATAGAGCCATAAAGCTATCACACCCTATAAACAGACCAAATAATATTAAAAAAATTAAAAACATTTTAATAAAAAATAATTACCCAAAAAGTGTTTTGAACCTATTATTAAAAATAGAATACATAGGATTTATAATTTCAAATCAACGAACATCACAAATCAAAATAACTACAACCACAATAGTAATCATAACAACATTACAACAAATCTTAATAACTATAATTATAACACAAATTCAAATCAAAAAGTGGACTATAGAAATAATAATAATGATGATAACGATAATAATAATAACATATACATTGCTTTACCCTACATCCCTAATGTTAACAGAAAAGAATATTTGCAAACCTTTCAATATACAAATTGCCGACAAACCACTAAATCAAACTAAACAATTTTTCACTAAATTCAAACCTGCTATTCCAAAAACAGAAACACCTAATACAGTTTATAAAATTGAATGTAACAACTGCAACCAATCATATATAGGACAAACCTCGCAATACTTCCACCAAAATGATGTCAAGAATTTAAAAAATAATACAGCTCTCTAAAGTTATTCTTTTAATACTGGCCATGAATTTAATTTCAACAGTTTTCAGATTTTGGATACTGAAACCAATTTTCATAAAAGATGTATCAAAGAAATGATTCACATTAAGAAAACTAACAATTCACTTAATTTTCGTGAAGATGTAGATAAATTGGATAATGTATATAGCAATCTACTAAACAAAATTCAATTTCAAACTTGTGATGTATCCACCTTCCCGTTTCAATATATCATCTACAACCGTACTAAAATGTTTTATTATTTTGGTGTTTTTGCGTTTAAAAAGAAATTAATTCATATCGCCAACAATACATACAGTAAATATTTCTCTACCTATTTGAAATATAAAATGAATTGAGCAATGGAAATATGTAGACCATAAAAATTAATACAATTTCATTCTGAAAATGATTTAGATGATTTTAAAAAGTTCACTGTCCTCGTCTTATATGTATGTTTCATTATAATTGTTTTTAAAAAGAAACCAAAATGGATATGTTTGTGTATTATACGAATAGCCCCGATGATGAACCTAAATAAAGGATTCGAAACGTTGGAAAAAGAAAAAAAGAAAAGATTTTAAAGTTTTATTTTTTATAAAAGAAGTTGGCGAAGAACCGTTAATTATATATAAATAGTAACTATTGTTTAGTTTCAACTAATTCTGAATATTGCTGGCAATTTAGTTGATTTTTTGCAATAAATTTGCCTGTGCGACTGGCAACTTTCCCAAAGATTGTTGCATGCTACTTGTTGCCTTGGTGTAAAGCCAGCTTAAGATTTTTATATTAAATAAAAGTTGATTAGCATACAACTTACTCATAAAAAAAATCCCAATCACGACAATATTACTTACTACTAATTTATATTTTTAGATATTTGATCATGAAAACAACCATACCCTAATAATACTACTGACAATCCATTCTCTCAAATATTATTTTGAACTATTATCTTCAGTAAATAAAGATAAACTGTAAGCAAACACAAATACAAAAAATTCTATACTCCCAATTTAATTCGGTTCTGTTCTACACATATATATTATCACAAATACATTATTAAGTAAAAGGTTTTAAAGATTAAAACTAACTTTTCCGCATCTGTGGCCCTGAATAATATTATATCCTAAAATTGTCACTTGTACACACTTTGGGGGATGTATCGTGCTAACAAACCGAAATTTCTCCAAAAATAACCAAAAATGTAATATATCTGGATTTATAGGACCCGCTGTACTCGCTCTAGTCAGCTGAACATCAATAGGGAACATCTGTGAGACACCTTGAACAATATTCAATCGTAAAATTGGTAACTTTTATACACTCTGGAGGCTGTATCTTGTTAACAAACTGAAAATTCTCCAAAAATGACAAAAAATTGGTACTGCGAGTACCACAGAACCCAGTGTACTCGCTTTAGTGAGCTGAATATCAATAGGATTCATCTTTGAGACGCTCTGAATAATATCCAATCATAAAATTGGTCACTTGTATATACTCCGGAGGCTGTATTGTGCTAACAAACTTAAATTTCTCCAAAAATGACAAAAATATCGTACTTAAAGTACTATAGCACCTGTTGTACTGGCTCTGGTGACCTGAAAATCAATAGGGGTCATATGTGAAGTGTCCTGAATAATATTCAATCATAAAATTGGTGACTTGATGAACTCCGGAGACTGTATCGTGCTAACAAACTGAAATTTCTCAAAAAATGACTAGAAGGTCGTACTTCTAGTACCATAGCACCCGTTGTGCTGGCTCGGGTGAGCTGAAAATCAATAGGGTTTATCAGTGAGATGTCCTGAATAATATTCAATCATAAAATTGGTGACTTGTTCAACTCAGGAGGCTGTATCGTGCTAACAAACTGAAATTTCTCAAAATATGACAAAATGTCGTACTTCAAGTACCATAGCACCCGTTGTACTGGCTCTGGTGCACTGAAAATCAATAGGGTTCATCTGTGACATGTCCTTAACAATATCCAATCATAAAATTGCTGACTTATTGCACTCCGGAGGCTGTATCGTGCTAACAAGACATGTAACGAAAAGTGGCCGACGACATATACACAGGATTTTTTTACTAAAAACTGTTTTTTTTTGTTAAAACGGAAAAATAACTAAAACAAATTTCAAATTTCCAAATTTTTTGGGGTAAACCAATACTTTTCTCGCATATTAGATAGGTTGAGCGGAATAGTAATAAAAGGTTTTAAAGATTAAAACTGAAATTTCTCCAAAAATGAACAAAAATGTAGAATATCTGTATTCATGGGACCAATTGTACTGGCCCTGGTGAGCTGAAAATTAATAAAGTTCATCTATGAGACGCCCTGAACAATATCCAATCATAAAATTGGTCACTTGTATATATCCAGAAGCTGTACTGTGCTAACAAACCAATTTTTTTCCAAAAATGTAGTATATCTAGATTTATAGGTCTAGTTGTACTGGCTCTGATGAGCTGAAAATCAATATGGTTCACCTGTGAGACGCCCTGAATAATATCCACTTATAGAATTGGACACTTGTATACACTCCGGAGGCTGTACAGTGCTAACATACAGAAATTTTTCCAAAAATGTATATCTGGATTTATAGGTCCAGTTGTACTGGCTCTGGTGAGCTGAAAATCAATAGTAAATAAACGGTTTTAAAGATTAAAACTAACTTTTCCGCATCTGTGGCCCTGAACAATATTCTATCATAAAATTGTTACTTGTATACACTTCGGGGGATGTATCGTGCTAACAAACCGACATTTCTCCAAAAATAACAAAAAATTTAGTATATCTAGTTTTATAGGACCCGCTGTACTCGCTCTAGTCAACTGAAAATCAATAGGGTACATCTGTGAGACACCTTGAAGAATACTTATTCATAAAGTTGATCAATCGTATACTCTCTGGAGGCTGTATCGTGCTAACAAACTGAAAATTCTCCAAAAATGACAAAAAGTTGGTACTTCAAGTACCACAGCACCCGTTATACTGGCTTTAGTGAGCTCAATATCAATAGGATTCATCTTTAAGACGCTCTGAATAATATCCAATCATAAAATTCATCACTTGTATATACTCCGGAGGCTGTATCATAGATAAAGGATAGGTTAGGTTAGATTGACTTTCAATAGATAGATAGGCAACTCAGTATAAAGAGTTTGGTTCACTAATTACCACGCCCTCTGGCGAGTGTAGTCAGAAATAAAGCAAAAGCGGTAACCGTACATATAAAATTTAAATTTTTTTTCTGGAACTGGAAGATTGTTTAGGAATTCATGAAGAAAAAAACTGTTTCACTACATACGTTTATTTACAAGTTAGATAATAATTAATATAATATACAAATATGGTCTTCTCAACCGAAGTATATATAGTATTTTTTTCACTACTAATGGCCGAACTAATACCGAAAGACCTTATTTTTACTTTAAAATTAGTCATTTCCCCAATTATTCAAGGATATCGAAATATCAGCTGGGAATACTTGTCAAAGCATTGAATAAAATCATTGAAACTGAGGGAATTCAATAAACGTCATTTCTACTATTATTTTAAATAATTTTCATATTTTCTGATCATTTTCATTGTCTTAGGACATTTCAAGGAGTTTATTTTTCATGTTCATTTCAATAAATAAATAAAGTTTTAGGTAAATATTGAGCTATTTCTCATTAGACAAATGAGGTAAATAATAAGGTTTTCTCATGTCAGTAGTGAAAAAAATAACATATTACAGATTTTGCTAATATAATTATCACAGCTTTAATATTGAAAGTAACGCCGGTACTCACATTTTCATAGTTTTTGGAAAATCGATGCATTTTCACAGTGTCACCCCGGCTTCTGCATGTTGGCACACATCAAGAAAACACCATATTGGACTGGTTTGGTTAAATCAGTTTAATAAACACAAACAAAAATTAAAATTCAACTTAGTCTCAATAGGTACAACACTAATTGGAATAATAATGATAATGAGTTGGACTAGGTATTGTTGTTGATAAAAATAAATCAACCTAACCTATCCTTTATGGATAAACATTGGGCGAGAAATCGATGCACCTGCGTATTGTGTTCTCGTAAAACCGCTGTGATGTTGCCAAATCTCAAAATTATCATTGAAAACTTATGATTTTTATTTTAATTAAAAAATACAACTTGAATAGCTTCTGTAGTATATATATTGAAAGATAAGTTAAAATTCAAATCCAAAATATCATCCAAGTCTTATGTTATGATAATGAAAAAATATGTTTTTATCTCTTACATATTAGTAACTTTAAGCAATGGATCAGATGATTGACGAAAAACTGAGGAATTTTTCTTTACAGATTTGTCAACGTTCAAATTTAAGGTGATTACAGCGCCTCTGGCGAGTGTAGTCGCAAACAGCTCTTATGGAACAAGCTGGTTCATAAGAGTTACCTATGCATGGGCTGTATCGTGCTAACAAACTGAAACTTCTCCAAAAATGACAAAAATATCGTACCTAAAGTACTGTAGCACCGGTTGTATTGGCTCTGGTGAGCTGAAAATCAATAGGGTTCATTAGTGAGATGCCCTGAATAATATTCAACCATAAAATTGGTGACTTGTTGAACTCCGGAGGCTGTATCGTGCTAACAAACTGAAATTTCTCGAAAAACGACAAAATGTAGGGTTCATCTGTGAAATGTCCTTAACAATATTCCATCATAAAATTGGTGACTTATTGCACTCCGGAGGATGTATCGTGCTAACAAGACTTGCAAGGAAAAGTGGCCGACGACAACGACGACGACATACACACAGGATTTTTTTTCTAAAAACCGTTTTTTCGTGTTGTTGTTGATGGATAACGTAAAAATAACTCAAAAAACAATTTCAAATTTCCAACTTTTTTGTGGGTAAACCAATACTTTTCTCGCATATTAGATAGGTTGGCGGAAAAGTAAAATGTAATAACGTGTTGATACGTGTTTTTTCGAATTTTTCAATCAAATTTATATATTCATTAAAAGTTAAATATTCTATTTTTATTTATTGATATTCGGGTTAACCCTAATCACAAAAAAAATACACATACACATTAAGTGCATAAATAAAAATGTAGAATCTCTCGCAACTAGGAACAAGTACAAAAAATAATCAGATTGATATACTGCGTCAGAGAAAATTTTAGGTAAAAAAGATATAGTATATAAACCTTATCCTTTGTACATTCACGAGATTTGTCGACTATTAGCTTTGTTCGCGGGTCTGATTCCGAACCAGTTAAGGGACTGGCCGCATGCGCACATTCAAAATGTCTTTCGCGGTTCACCCAGTTCTGAATTTTTAGTTCAGTTCCGTATTCGCGGGTCACATTGATTCGGTTCATTATTGATTCCTAATCGGTTATAGCAGTTCTTGGGTTTTTGTTAGAACTAAAAGTTCGGTTCGGTTGCCCATGCGCTTTACCAAAAAGTCGGCGTCAGAGTAAACTGGCATCAGCTGTTATTTGATAGCGAGTTTTTTTACATGGTTATTCCAGTCAAGTTTAAAGTATAAATGTGTAATTTGTAGTTAAATAAAGTAGTACAAGCTCCCGTTTAGACGAGTAATGTGTATAGAATGTATTTACGAGTCCATTTTTAAAATTCCTCCTCTGAAGTTGATAGAAACACCAAAAATTCAGATATATTCTAATCTATCAACAATAAAGAAAACGAAAAAAATTTAATAATCAATTCATGGGTTATTTTCCATGCCGTCTCACGAAAAATATCTTTTTAATCAAACGTATTTGCTAAGAGTTAAATTTTATCTGTCTTTCACTTTCGTAAGAATCTAAATTTCTACCCAAAAACTAATTTTTTTATCACATTCCTTCGTTGTGATTAAAACCTATGAATGACCCGACATAGTATTGTACTTCTTTTCACAAATCTATATACAGGGTGTTTTTAATGTTGACCCTGTTAGATTATCTTGTTAGTGTAAGCATAAATTGAACTTAAAAAATAACTGTTTACTTAGAACTGCTGTTTTTTTGGTTAGATTTAATACACTATTCAACATCAGTAAGAGACAGTCGAAAGCATAGATAACCTTTGTTGAAAGATAAACTTTTCCTGTGGTCCTTAAATCGTTCGCGGTAAATAAAAATCCTGAATCGGTTCCTAATCACGCATGCGTATCACATCGATCCAGGACTGGTTCGTAATCGATTCTATTTTTGACCCGCGAACAAAGCTATTGTTAATCTGTAACTAGTGTATATACCGGCTTGCTAACAACCAATCAGGGAAAGGTACATTCTCCAATCTTTACTAACATTTATGAACCCACGCCCTCTGAAAAGTTGTACTTAAGGGACAGCTTCCGACGTAAGTTTTATCTTTAGATCCTACATCTATACAGCAACTAAACTAACAACTCGTCAGTATCAAGTATTTAATGCTTCTAAAGGCCGCTTGACATGGAGCAATACTACCTGCAATGCAAGACGCAATATTCCTTGATCACAAGCATGCGCAGATGAAGCGCAGATGAAGCTCAGCTGATAGATCTCAGAATTGCAACTTTATCGGTTTGGTGCCATTTCTATTCAGGGTTGGAATAAGTGATGACTTTTATAAAAAAGTCAAAAGTCAGACTTTTTGAAATAATTCGGACTTTTTTGAATTAATTCACTTTGAAAAATTCAACTTTTATTTACTCAAACAAAAAAATCTCAATCTCAATTTCTACAAAACAATCTGAAACTATTGATTGAATAACGAATGATAAATACAAATGCAACTTATTACTTATTCAGAATCTTCATTAGAAAGGTCAGTTTTCCGGCTTTTTCTACTCCTAGTCGGTTGCGTAGATCCGAATGTACCAATCCGCAGGATGAAAATATTCTTTCCACTCCTGCGGATGAAGCTACTGCTGTCATAAGTTGTTTGATACTAATTTTCGCTGCAGGATCTAAATCTGTTAGTGAAAATGTTGACATCCACCACTCAATATCTGTCATACTTGAAATAACAGAGTCTTGCATCAGGACCTCATTATAAGGGGATAACTTTCCATGGAATCTTAACAATACTGGTAACATGTTTGGAAACTCTGCAGCTGCACATTCCAAGGCCATTTGCTTTTCTTCTTCGGTTAAACTTATATTTTCCTTCATATTCGTTGGACTTAGCATGTGCGCAATGAAGTGGTACTTATGAACAGCTTGTGTGTACCTAGAAATAACTTTTTTTTTCGCAGTGCTGTCGTGTAGTCCCTCATTTAAATCGTTTATTAATTTTTTCCAAATAACAACAGACCTTGCGATTGTGCAATTCCCTTTTTGAATTAAATCCAGTGCGCACGATATAGATTTTAGTCGAGCCATCAGATCTTCAGCATTACGTTTAATGGCTATGTTAGAAACCAATTTATTTATCTCATTATCAATATTATTGCCATGTTCTTCGCAAATTTTAACCAGTGTATGCCAGTTTTTCAAATATGCCTCAAGTGAATCACATGAGCTGTTCCAACGTACCTCAATTGGCAATGGAAGTGATGATCCACCTTCAGAAGATAATAATGCTTTTGCCAAATGGTTATTTCGGAAATACTTTATGATTCTCACTATATTGTTCATAACTCCTTCAACATTTAAATCTTTGGCAAGTAGATTCAATAAATGGGCCGAACAGCCATATGTAATAATATTTACATAATCACTTTTTTTTGTTGTTGTACTTGCAGTCTCATTCTTGACATATTGGAAGCATTATCTGTTACTACACTTCTCACAAAACATTTGAATTTTTTCTCAGTATCTTGAATAATTTTTAAAGTTAAACTTGTCAAATACTCACTGGTATGAGGACTACCAGAAGTATCTGTTGTGTTAACCAAAAATACACTACCATATTCATTTACAACACATGCACATATTACAGGTTCGTTTCTTATGTTGGGCCATCCGTCAATACTCAAACAAACTGTCTTGTTTTCTAAGTAAATTTGACACTTTTCTATTTCCTCCTGGTAAATTTGATCCAACAAAGTATCCGCAATTAATTTTCTATTTGGAGGCTTGTATCCTGGATGTAGCATTTCCGAATACTTCATAAATTCGGGATGTTCCACAAATCTGAAAGCTGAATTTGTAGCGAAAATAAATCTGGCACACTGCTTATCAAATCTATCTTTGTCATTTGCTGTAGTTTTTATTATAAAGGAGTTCAATGTTTTTTGTTGTGATTTTTGGATTGTCCTGGTTGTAGCTTCATTAAATGTTTTGCGAATTTTTAAAGTCGGCGGTTCTGCAAAAAAAGTGTAAATCAATACATTGGTATCAATAGGAAATTTGAAACTATCTTCAAACACTTTAAATTTCTAATTAATTAAATATATCTGTTTTTAAAAGCTCACCTTCTCTAGTAGATCCATCTTGTGAAGAATTTGTAATTTTTCTTTTTATTACAGCTAACGGCATTTCCTCTTCCTCCTCTTCTTCAGTTCCACTGATATCCTGTATAATTGTATTTGTCTCTTCAGGATCATTTTTACAACTAATTTTGTGTTTTTGCATGCGGCTAACTATAGCTTGCAATGTTTTACCGCGTGATTTGCACACTGCTTTTTTGTTGGTTGGATTTTGTTGATTGCACTCCTCAAAATATTTCCAAAGAAGATCCCTTTTTCGTCCACTCATTTTTCACACGTTAATAAACAAACTTTAACAGAATGTAACTTATTAAAATAATAAAAATTTTGAAGTTTAAAGCACAATCGGTCCCAAAAATAGCCAAATTTCACGATAACACTATCTACTCAACACTCTACATCTTAATAGTAATGCCGCAATGCCGGTATTTTCGGGGTCCCTCTTTGATTTCGGTATTTCGGTGATTCCCCGAACCCGACGCGCGGGCGCTTTGCATTGTATTGTGTTGTGGGCACTCCACGGTTGTCGGATGTTCATGGTGGTCAGGTTTCGATAATATCATCGGATTTTTCAAATCAAACTTAGTTTGAATAGTTTGAAATGTTTGAATTAAATGCGATTTTTCCCCATTGGAAAAAGTTTGAATTAATTCATGACTCTTTTAAAAAAAAGTCATTTGAATTAATTCACGAATTAAACCACTGACTTAATTCACATGAATTAATTCGTGCCAACCCTGTTTCTATTGCATGCAAGTTGCAATTCTAGGGAGAAATCTAGTTACTTTTGGTTTAATACCCAATCAAATGTCAGTCAAACCACTTGATCACTAAATACGGACAGAGGTGTGTTGTCTCTGAGACGGACGACGGGTCCGTTTTATGTGCACTTGATTGACTGTAGCACTTTTTTTTGTAGAACTAACCTTCTTGTTAATGCCATTTTTTTCAAGTTTTTTATTTGCCTTGCATAATTTCAAACAACTTGCAAGATTCATCACATGCAATATTTTGACCTTGCAATAAATTGCATGCAATTACTTGCAGATCGTATTGCTTCATGTCAAGCGGCCTTTAGCAAATGCGTATTGCAAATTCAAATCAAATTAAGTTCGTTATTTCTAAAATTGTTACCAGGTGTTGTGCAAGGGAAATAATTTGTTGCGTAAATAAAACTGAGAATATCTGTAAGAAATTGAGAGCTTAACCCATTAGTGCATGAAGTTATAAAGTATTTGATTTTTTGGATTTTTTCAATGCAATATTTTAAAATACATATAAAAGTAGGTAAAAAAATGTAAAAAAACAAATTTAGTATTTTTTATTACCCCAATTTTAAATGTCCCTCTAAAGGGACTCCATGCAAACTGAACATAAAACAAGTGCAAACTGAAAAGTATTAAAACATAAATTATAAATAATTTTAATTAGTATGATAACCTTCAAAGCAAAATTTAGGATCAAGTCCACAATCACATTTTACACAAATAAAATTTGATTTTTTCTTGCACACTTGGCACCTTCTGTCCGTTTCATTATAGCGAACCATGTGGCCTATGTTGTCAAATCTAGAAGCAACGGGATGTGGTAGTGTAGTTTTTCCTCGGCTTGGTTTTTTGCCATATGTTTGAAGGAAACTAAGTGCTATATATCTGCGAAACACTAGTAGTGAGGCACAGTTAGGATTACTTGGCATCATTTTTTTCATCAAAATCCATGAATTTGACACACTGGCATCTAAGAAGTACGACACTATTGGCCAATACCATTTTCTTTGTCGCATTCTGGTTCTATATACTGCAATAAGTCCATCCATTATATCAACCCCACCCATATTTTTATTATAATTTGCGGTTGTGTAATCTGCTTTTTTACTTTTGGAGTCCTTGCACCACCTATAAGTTGTTACAATATCATTAGATTCGAAATTTGTTGCTACAGTGACAACTTTATTATCCTTCCATTGCACAAAAGTGACATTTTCGCATGACATAAAGTATCATGTTCGCCTTGGTTTGTCTTTCCAAAATTTTACATCAGGAAATGGGCATTTTTCTGTTCGGTCCTGTCTCACAGTTCCAGTGGCGCACATATTGTTTTCAGACAAGTGCTGTAATAAGCGTAAGCTCGTAAAATAATTATCGAAAAAAATTTTATGTCCATTATCGGCAGGAACTTCTGCTTTCTGAAGCAGTGACATCACCACATCTCCTCCAAGTCCAAAAACCTTTTCTGAGTTTGATTTTCCAGTGTAAATCTCAAAGTTAATCATATACCCATTACTATTACAAATTGCCCAACTTTTGTAACCAAAACGTATAGGTTTTCCCTTTATATACTGTTTGGCGTAATGTTTGCCATAATATGGAATCATGCTTTCGTCAATTGATAAAGCTTCTTCTAATCCACCATGTCGTTTAAAATTTTCATTGAGTGCATCTATTAGTGGACGAATTTTGTAAAGTCTGTCACTTGTATCAATTTTAGTATTGTCATTGAAGTGCATATGACGTAACAAAGTTTCAAATCTATTCAAGCGCATACTGTTAGATAACATTTTTGGCACATCTTCTGTTGAATGCCAGTACATTCTTTTGTGAGGGTATTTGCCATATCCAGATAACAGCATTCCACCCAATAAAACGAAAAACTCATCCTTTTTGAACTGCAAATCCCTATGTTTTTGTTATGCAAATAGATTTGTTTCTTCTACAATTTTAGATGTAAGATTTTCATCAAAAAATAAAAGAAAAAAATCTACAGGTGTCTGGGCAGATTTAGCTTCTGAAGAAGACTCTTTAGGTACAAAAATTCGATTTGCTGAAAAATCAGGAGCAGCGCCTGTCCAACTATGAAGCTTCTTTTTTGGACCTGACTGACTGGTGGTGGCATTAGATAAATCAGGAGCAGCGCCTTTCCAACTATGAAGCTTCTTTTTTGGACCTGACTGACTGGTGGTGGCATTGGATAAATCATGAGTTTCAGGATGAGCAAATAGTAGTTGTTCTGGTAAAGATTCCTGTATGTCATCTAGATTATTTTCTTCTTGAGATATTTCACAATTTTGTTTTAGTATACCACGACATAAATGATTTATGTCACCAATATGTTCATCATCAGATTTGTCGCTGTCTTCCTCTGTGTCTGCTCCATGGTCAACAGGCGGTTCTATATATATATATATATATATATATATATATATATATATATATATATATATATATATATATATATATATATATATATATATATATATATATATATATATATATTAGAATTATATCTTCTTGGGTTCAAAGGTTGTGGAATGAAACATATATATTAGTTAAAATATATTTTCGAATAAAGACTTATCAAACTTGACGTTTCGCTCTTATTTTAGGAGCATTTTCAAAAGAATATGTATAAATATTAAATTTGAATTACATAAAATACAGTTATTGTAAAAATTATTTTGAAAAAGTCAATAAAATGTCATGAAGTGTCAATAGTAATAGAATACCTACCTTAGATATTTACGCAACGATATTATGTTTGGAGTGATGAAAATAAATTAATTAATTAATTTGTAATAAATTTGACTCAAGTTTTTTATGTCTTGTTTGTCATTTACTGATAATTTATCTTGTTTTATATATATCATTTCTTTGATTTTGAGTTTTTGATAATTTGTGTCTTGTGTTAAAATTTTTGTGTTTTTGAAGAACCTAGGTGAATTTATATATATATATATATATATATATATATATATATATATATATATATATGTTTGCATTTCGTTGATCCGCATCTTCTTCCAGTAAAGATATAAGCTCGTAAAGGGGCAAACTGCAAAAAAATATATTTATCAATAAGGTCCAGAGTGCATAGTCCCTTATAGGGGACGACAAAAAAAACAAGGCTTACTGTCTCAAATAAAAAATATTTTGTTTGCAAAAAATACAGTTATGATACTAAACCTTATAATTATGCACAGTTAAAAATTTAAAAAAGTAGCTCTACCATAATCCAAGATAAAAAATAAAAACTTACCCGCCCTTCCTAGTAGAGTAAAGCGCGGGATCCATTACCACATAAAATAGACAAACAACCTCACACCTCTGCTAATTTATAAAGACTGACTGTATGTGGTCTTAAATCGAGTAACAAACGCGATCACACTTCGAAAGTAAGGTTAGGAAGATGTAGACTTCGTAAAATAATAGCGTTCCTTTAGAGGGGCTCGACGCACTAATGGGTTAAACAGCTTCTAATATTTCTATCGGTATATGAAATAAAATGCAATTTGAGGTTCTAGTGAATTTTTTTTAAAACTGACAATTCTATTTTTCAACTAACAAAAAAATGGCAAATAAAAATCAACATTTTCATTATATACATAGTGGGTAAAGTGAACATATTGTATTTCTAACAATCTCTTTTCTTCTGAGTTTTATTCAACGTCAACGTATCCAAAGACCACGAGTAGGAAAACAGCCAAAATATAGAGTACAGTCCATTGACAGCCGGACTAGTAAAGTAGCAGGTCTAAAAGGACCTATAAGGTACATTTTCACGTGACGCTGGAAGCTCAAAAACGAGCTTCAAAATCTGTCACATGTCTAAATGGAACGCTCAAATTTGTAGCTTTCATGAAAAAGGTATTCCAGCGTCAAAATTGAAGCGTCTTGCAAATAAAATACGTATAAAACCTAAATTTAATTGTTCCTGTTAATAATTATATTGATAAGCAAGTGTAAAAATGTCAAATAAAGATCGATATGGAAAATATGTTGCCGAATATCATCAAAAATGTACTGAATGGTATAATCGGAATATACAATATTTAGCACAAGTGTAAGGACTCAAGATAAATCATAGATTCCAATTCTTCATTCATTTTACTCAATATTTATATACTCTTTGTTAACACATTAATAAACCATAAAGCAAATAATACTTATTCGATTTGTCTATGGAGTTACACAGTTCAAACCACTGTTGCCTAAGGTGTCGATTTTTCCTCAAATTGGGGATTTTTTAACGTAGTGACGAAATTATTAGGGATTTTAAATTTTATTGGTAGGAAGTAAGAACCTAGTAAATTTGCTTACTTTTCATTAAGTAAGGTACCAAGTTATATTCTGTTTATTTGTGATGAGATATAGAAGACTGTTCTTATTTTGAAGTTGTTATGTGCATTAAAAAAATTGTATATTGATTTTATATAATTTTATAATAAAAAGTTTATTTGTACAAATTTTGTTACATTTAATTTAATATGTTGGGAACTTTTAAATCACGGTTGGCACAGTTTTGATAAGATGGTTGAGGATGTAAATATTTTTCGCCTGGCAACACTGGTTCAAGCTGAAAATCGACGCTGAAAGTTGGTTTAAAACGAACTTCCTAAAGCGAAGCTAAAACTGCATATTTAGTCATGTGATCACCGGTTTGAGCGTCAAAATTTGAGCTTCGAGCGTCACGTGAAATTGTACCTTTTTAGAATAAGCGACGTTTTGAAAGGTCGATTTAAAACGAAAGCGGGAGTACCTCAAGATTCCTCGCTATCTCCTCATTTTTACATTGGTATGTCGCACGATTTTACGATGCACGTGATAACAAACAGCTTTGTATGTAGACGATACATACCAACTTGTATAAAGGATCTTTTAGTGCGGAGGTAGAAAACAGAAAAAATTATATTCAGTTAAACAGATTAGTGGTGCCGTATTTGGAACGAAACAAAATTAAATTACCGGAAAACTGAATAGATTATTTTGACTTAAAAACACACCAACAATAAGATAAAATCCAAACAAAGAATTAACAATGATACTATCACATCTAAATTCTTTATTAAATATCTGTTTTCATTAATATTTTTAAACTGTGGCTTTAAAGGTCAACACTCACAATTACACTGTCTGACGCGCGTTTCGATAACAGAGTTATCGTCTTCAGAGACCGTATTGGGAAATCAATAAAAACCGTTTGATAATGACATTAGTCGATGTCATGGAGCAGACGAAACTTTGTTTATGTCAAGAAATAAAATGGCAGGTGGTAGATACTTCACATCCACATTCCTCCCTTCGCAATATTGCAAAATGTTTAAATTATCAAATATTTCAGAAGTTCCTTGTGTTTTTTAGCATTAGGATTGCGATTTTAGGTTTCAATACTAACAGATGACGCTAGTTACACCTTTTTACTTTAGTAAATCCAATCAGATTTTTCTCTAAGTTTAACCATGATTAAATAGAAAACTCACTCTTGTTATTTGATTTTCAAAATTACTATTTTTTCTATAATAATATCATCCTGTATATACCCTTTAATCAATTTGTCATGGCGCGATCTTCACGCATTCATCAAAATAACACTGCTAGAGAAAGGAACAAAAACAGAAGAAAAAACACGAACGGGATATTGGATGTGAAACAGATCACAACGGTTATGCATGAATGCATATATTAAACTAATGGTTCTTTCAAGTGCCACTTCAGATGTATCTATAAATATTTTACAAGCAATGTATAATTATTTAAATTTGTCACTATTAAAGTTCAATGTATATGATCATAGAATTTGAAGTTTGTGAAAAATCGAGTATATTTTTTAATTCTGCATAATTAGACGCCTCAAGATATTTTAAATTCTCAATAATCATTTTAAATGAATAACGAGATATACGGTGTGGAATGGAATAAATTCAGTAGTTCCATTTTTTCTATAAAATCCTGAGACATGTCGATTTATAATTTTAAAATGACATTTTACGATGTAAAATTGTCATCCCTAAATTTAAACCCTTCAGGTGACAGCTGCAGCACCTAAATCTTAAAATTGGAATTAGGGGCTTATGATACTTCATTTGAAAGGTCTTTTCTACACTTCTAAACACTTGTCGATGAAAAATCGAAGTCTTATATTCTACTTCTGTCCATTTTAAGGTTCAGTAGACGAACGGTACGTGCTAGAGTTTAGGTATAAACACATTTGGAATCAACATGGTCTGGGGGCTAATTTTTAACTCTTCGCAACTTAACGAGTATTCACTATTATCACAATTGACCAATCCACATATAGTATTCCATGTATTACTGAAGCAACAACGATATTAGCGAAGGGTCAAGGTTAGGTTTCAATGGATAATAAATTTGACCGCCGACCTTTATTTATTGAATTGTTTCATTTAAATAAAAAGTGAGATAACAATTTCAGGTTATTTGTCATTGGTTTTGTTTTAGTTGTCACACCTATTTCTTATTAATCCCTTCTTTTCAAAGACATTTATTATGACATCATAATGTTGATGAGAGATAGCGACAAACATTAAATAGGTTCTATAAGGATTTATTTTGACTCTGACACTTTCATCTAAAATACATAATTTGTGGTTGTATGTTTCATTCGCATTTATTATTTTAGTTGGATAGGGATTGTTTAGATTTCATTGTTTTGTTATTGTATTCATTATTAGCCAAATTCGATAATTTAAATGTTCATTAAAATAAAATTACTATTTAGAAGTCTTCATATATACCATAGTGTGGTGCTTTCCAACTTGTTAAATTTTAATGCAAAAATTAACTATAGTATGTACAAAAAGTACGAGGAGTAATAAACCCTAATTAAGTATGCAAAACCTTTACAGGGAGCACCATGAAATTTTTGATAAATCTCTTACTTTAAATTACATTTCTTCCGTAAATCTAAAAACCAGGTAGATCGACCCCGTATTTGTTTCAGTTGTAGCAAAGTTTAGGGTTTATTCATTGTTAAAGGATTAGCAGATAAGCAATAACGCAATGCAGTGGTGTGTATTTTGGGAAAAAAATACGTTTTAAATTATAATATAATAAAAAATGAAAAGAAATAATTATTGGAATACATTTATTACTTACATTTTATTCTATATCCGACTCGGAAGAGGAAGAATCGTTGTTGAGATTAATAATAATAGGGTCGATTAAATCATCACAAATATTGTCAATTTTCCACATATTTGCCTCTACTTTGATAACATGCTCGATACAGTTTGTCCAATTTTCCTTACTCACATGACTTACAGCACTCTCAAACAATTTCACAACATCGTTTATTTTAAAAGTAGTATTTTTTTTCCAACTTCCCCCTTTACCTGAGCCCATATTAATTCTATGGGATTAAGTTCACAATGATAAGGGGGAAGTCGAAGAACTGATATACCACGAGAAGAAGCCATTTCTTCTACAATGTAGGTTTTGTATTTATTCTTGTTCATTTTTGCAATTCTGTAAAGTTCTTTCCTTAGTGGATCTTTTGGAAACTTAATATTTTTCGAAATAAGCCACTCTAAAAGCTCTGCTTTACGCCAACGACTTGTGGGCAATGCTTCTCGTAACCGTGAATGGTAACTTGCGTTGTCCATAACAATAACAGCCCCTTTTGGAATCAGATCCAACATTTGAACAAACCATTCCTCGAAGACATCCCCATTCATATCTTCGTGATAGTCCCCCGTGCGTTTTGAAATAAAAGTTAATAATCCACCATCAACAAAACCTTCAGAACTTCCAACATGGACAATGATAAGTCTTTTTTCTCTTCCAGATGGTGGCTGCAAACCTAACGACAAACCTTCCACGAATGCCTGCCTTCCGCTTTTAATGTTTTCATCTTGCCAAGATTTGGAAACTGTATATCCAGCATTTATCCATGTTTCGTCTAAGTAGAAGATTTTCAAATTTTGTTTTCTGGCATGTCGAATGCTTCTTAAATAGTCTCTTCTCCAAAAAACTATTTCCGGTTTATCTATCAAGAGAGATTATCTATTATGTTTTGTATATCTGAAACCCACATCTTTCAAAAGTTTGCATAATGTCATTCTGGAGAATTTTGGATAGTCCGTATCTTCTTGCACTGATGTCATAATTTTGTCAAGTGTTGGAATTTCCTTTCGTAAGTAAAATCCATGGACTTTACGCCTTAGTCTTTGTTTTAATGACTCATCGATCTCAATTGGTTTTCGGCCTGAAGGAGTTTTAGGGGGTTGAAGAGTTCCATTCTTGCTTTCTTTTAGTAATCTATAAATTGTTGATTTAGCAACACACAACATAGCAGCCGTTAATTCCACAATATCATCAACACTTGCACTTGGATCCTTGTTTTTCAATGATATATAACAATTCAATATCAGAGTTTTTTCATTTAAAGATAATGGACCTGTTTTTGGTCGTTTAGATGGTCTTTGGCTTATCGACATTGTTTGGTACTTGCACAATTAACATGCAACAAATGTTTTAAATATATTCCAACTGTTTACAATATTATGACAACCATACAACTTCATACAACTTTACTCAAAGAACTAATACTAAGTACTGATTTAATGTACCTACTTTCTTTTAAAATAATATTCCCGATATTGTTTCTAAGAAAACTGGGTTGTTTGGAAAATCCCTCTCAATAATCGAATAATCTGTAAATAGGTGTAATCGTATTAAGCCGATTACAGTAGGCCACTTGCCATTTAAAATTTCTGAGTAAAATTCCCCAAACACTACATATAGGAGTAATACAAATAAAAAATATTATGAATAAACGGGCATATCCGAACTCAGCCACAAAATAAAATTTTACCTGACTTGTATCAATTTGAGGATTACTGAAATGTTCGAACTGTGCGGCAACCATTTAGTTTAATCCTATTAGAGTCATTAGGGTTTATAATAGATAAAATCGGAGGCCCATAGAATTATGTATATTTCTGAAAGGTTTCAAAGATTTCTTGAATTAAATATTTTGAAGAAATCTTGATTCTTTTGATCGATATTTAGGGGATTAGGGGAAGGATGTTGATGCACTTACACTATTGCCTAAAAATCAGGAAGAAGTATTTAATAGTGTTCGTGAATTACAATTACGAACGAACCGGGAAGAGGAATTTCTATTAACAGCAGACCAGGTATTTAAAATTAATGTGTTCTCCTGTTTTTCCAACCTTAATTTTTTATGTAATTCGGATTGTATTTTGATGGATGGGACTTTTAAATACTGTTCAACTTTTTTTTACCAAATGTTTACCATTAATGGTTTTAAAAACGACTATTACGCACCTCTTGTTTTTTGTTTGCTGCCGGACAAATCAAGACAAACATATTCAAATTTGTTTTTAATTCTGAGACAAAAATGTAAAGAAGTAGGCTTAAATTTTCAAGCTAAAGAAGTCGTAGTAGATTTTGAACTAAGCATTCATAATGTTTTGGCAGAGATCAAATTCTTTTTGGTTGTAAATTTCATCTCTGTCAAGCTTGATTTCGTAAGATTAAGGAGTTTCATTTGGTACAAGAGTACAGACAGAAAGGTTCTGTAATTGGCGAATACTTAAAAGTACATTTCGGTATTATGTATCTTAGTCCTGAAGAAGTTGTAGAATTTTTTTATAATGAACTACATTTTTTGCTTCCGAATGACGAAAGAGTTATAGAATTCCGAAATTATGTCAATAAAACATATATAACGCAAAAATCGATATTTCCACCACTTATTTGGGCAAATAATGCATCCTTTTTTAAGAGAACAACGAATTCTTGTGAGAGTTTTCATTCGCATTTCGGTGCTTCTTTTTACAAAGCACATCCAAACATTGTTCAATTTACTAGTGTGTTATTGGATTTAGAAACGGAGGTATACGCGAAAATTCGTTCGGCCAACCAAAGCCAGAAAAAAACCAAAAAAACTATTAATGTTAAAATTAATTTCATTAATGATCATTTGGATCAATATAGGAAAAATGTTATTTCTCGCTTTATGTTTGTGAAAACGGTTGCACGTAAAAATCTTCCACACGTTTAATTTTTTGTTTTTTTTTATATGTTTATGTTTATTGAATATATTTTATTGTAATGTAGATGTAATTTTTTAGAAGTGGCAAATATACGTTGAAAATATATGTATGTTATTAATATTTTCTTATATTGAATTTGAGTACCTAAAGTTCAAGGTAAATTGTTAAATCGGATTAGGCTATTAGACCCCTACTGGTTTGGTAGTTAATCTCCAAAATTTTAAACACTGGCAGAGTTCGAACAACTCGTAATGACTACCTGCATTTTGTGGCAGAGTTCGGATACTCCGGATAAACTGTGTTGCCTTTCTTTATCAAACTTACTAAAATTTATGTACCTCTATCACTTTTTTTTATTAAAATTAGTACATCCCGTTACCTCTGACCTAAATCGTATATTCTTTAGCATAGCTGCAACTCATTCGTTCAATACAAAATGTACCTTACAGTATACCCTCTTAAAATATATTTTGGTACGTCTATGAAATCTACTTAAATGAATGATTTATTACTCCTTGTCCTTTCTATATAGACTATAGAAAAAAGATAAGTTTTTCCAGTGTAGAAAATTTGTTACATTAAAAAACTGATTAAATAATGCCACTTTGCAATAATAACTGGGAAACTAATATTATCTTCACAAACAGATCCATCATTATAACAAATTATTTTAATGGTTTGCTGTACTTGTTCACAATACAATTAAAGCACATAATTGTCTATAATTAAAAAGTACGCGAAAAGGCAAAAAAAGTGAGCAGGTTGAGAGGTTGGCTCTTAATACAATTGTATTATCTAAATAAAATTAAATAAATAATTATTAAACAATTTTATCCTAATTAACTATGATAATTTTATAATTTATTATTAACACGTGTAGAAACTCTGAAATTAACATCGAGGTTGATAATTAATATTATTGATAGTATTAAAATATATCAATATCAAAATAAAAAGCATAATTATTGTATTGGTGTTTTTTTCTTGGACTTGGGCAAAGCATTTGACACTGTTAATCGTCAACAGTTACTAAAAGTCATGAGCAATCTGGGTTATAGAGGTATTCCTCTAAAACTTACCCAGTTGAATTCAAATAAAAGACCACAATGTGTTAAAAATGAAAACTATATTACTGAACCATGACATGTTGGATGTCGAGTTCCTCAAAGAACAGTCTTGGTATCGATATTTTTACAATATACATAAATAGCTTATTCTCTCACTGGCGAGTTCTCATAGAAACGAGGATATATAAAACTAAAAATATAGACAAATGGTCAGACGTTCATATGAGTAGTTTTTTGCACACAAAGAAAGAGCTTGTTGAAATTACTTTCTTAGCACGCCCCAAGGAAGGCGTTTAACCACTGATGCAAGTGGAACAGCCATCGGTGTCGCCCTTGAACAGACAGTCCACCATTGGTGTTTTATTCTAAAAAATTGTCCAAAACCGAAGCTAATTACTCTGCTTTTAATAGAGAATTCTTTGCGGTTTTTTCAGCAATAAAACAGTTTCAGCACATGCTGGAAGGAACAGATTTTATCGTTATTTTAGCCTCAATACTTCTAGGCCCACATCAGTAGGTATATACATAGTTCGTCGGAATATTTATTGATGTGGAGGGGGTGGCGGCGATGGTAACCGGGCAAGCCACTGGTTACGCAGCAGCTGTTAAAACAGAGAAGGCCTTCAGGGTGGGAATAATACCCAAGGATTATCCTGGGGTCATCCTGAAAGCAGAGCAGCTCTCCTCCCTGGAAGACACTCTGGTGGAAGAGCTGTGCCAGAGCAAGGAGAAGGGGTTCCACTTCTCAAGTATTCATTTCCGTTGTGGAATGATACTGGTGGACTGTGGGTCCCAAGATTCGGCAGACTGGCTCATGAGGTCAGCGCCGAAATTAAACTCTTGGGAAGGACCCTAATTGGTGGCTCGAAGTGGAGACGACATCCCAAAGCCGGTCGCCATAACGTTGTTCTTCCCAAGAAGCCACGACATGAAATTGGAGAAGATCCTCCAACTTGTCGAGTTTCAGAACTCCAACCTCACTATTGGGGCTTGGAAAATCGTGAATTCTAAAAAAGAGGGACAGGGAACTATCTTCACGATTGGGATTGATTACAAATCTGGGAAGGCTCTGAAGGCAGGAGGTTACGCGCTAAACTTCTCGGGGATGGGAAAGAAAAAGAAGCCCGAGGAGGATCCAAAGGACATGGAGATACCCTCCACATCCAGAACCTCTGGAAAAGGGGAAAAAGGCGAAAGCTTGACTTTGGGTCAACCCGAGATCGCCTCTGCATCCCGGGAAACTGCGCGGAGCAGCCTGGGGGTCGAGGGTCTGACTCGTGATCAAGAAACCTGCTCGAATTCTGAGGAAGTTATTGCCCTGGTGGTCGAGGATGGTCAGGGAGAGATAAAGGAGGGGGATGAATAGAAGCTGAGTAACTCGGTCTCTCTCATCCATAATAATCCACCTTCACGTTCACGAATGTAGCTCAGATTAACCTGCATCTCGCGAAGGGAGCTTCAGCCGTGATTGCAAGGTTGTTCACTAAACTACAACTGGATATTGTACTGATCCAAGAGCCATGTATCAACAAAGAAGGCCACATCAAAGGTTTGGCTTGCAATGATTCTAAATTGATTTATGATCAAAGGCAAGTATCTCCGAGTGCCTGTGTAATCATAAGAAATAACATAAAATATATATGTGTTTCAGCATACGTGTTATGGGACCTTGTTCCAATCATGGTTCACCTCACCATTGGGGGTATCGACTGAGACATCGTCATTTCCTATGCCTATGATCAAGTTGTCAAATTTTTGATTTTTTGTTTTTAAAATCTTCTGATTGCCTTTTTAAATAAGCTCGCAATTTCGGATAATTTTCAAAATTAACATTATTTTTCAAAGTTATAACACTTCTTAACATATAATATATTGCCCACAATGAAGATGGTTTAAATTTCTTAGCGATTTCTCCAAAATAAGAGTACATTTTCATAAAATGAATTTACATTATTTGTTGTACGCCAATCCATAAATTGCTGATATATCTTTTCATACCTTCCTCTTGATTTTTCTGGTATTAAGTTCTCGGTAGTGTTCGTAGCTCACTGAATAATATTGGGTGGTGTGCTACTAAATTCATCTTCACTTCAGACGGCATTAGATGCCACTATATATATATGAAGCAAAATGGTATTCTTGACGGTAGATAAATCAAAAATCTCTCAATATCTACCGTCAAGAATACCATTTTGCTTCATTTAATTGTTATGGGGTTTTACCACAGAATTCATCTTGAGTATGGATTAGAAACAGTGAGAAATCTAAAATTTTGGGCAAATACGAACACCATACTAGCTTCTATGAGGAACAGAAAAATATTTTTAATTAGATGTAGGAAATTAGGACTAACACCTAATCATATTACCAACTCAATAAAAAATGTAAAAGGACTTTTTGATGTAAACGAAGGACATACAGGAGAAAAAATGTACAGATTTCATAAAAGGTTAGAAAACAAGATTTTGAATTTAGAAATTACTAATACACATTTAACCGTAAAAAACCTTGAAGAGTCTCTTATCCGATTTGAAAATAAAATATTAATAAAATTACCTAGAATAATTTTCAATGAATTCTTGAACAGACAAAAATTAACATATGAACATCATTTCCAAAGAATAAAAAACACAAATATACAAAAAATAAAATCGTTAAATAACCAATATAACTCTTTCATTAAAACACGACCAAATTGGATAAAAAACATTTCAAGCGTTGAAATTCCATCAGAAATTCAACAGTTCTTAGCACTTGGAAGTAAGTTTAATATTTCACCTAACGTCAAAGATATTTCTATCAAAAAACTTCTCGCTGATGTTGAAACTATTATTGAACAATGTAATTCAAAAAAACAAAATATTTATAGATCTCAAATAACAAATATATTAACCAACTTTTTTCATAAACCAACATCATATAATTATTTACAGACACTATTTAAGCAAAGTAGTGTTTTTTTTTAAAATAATCCTTCAATAATGGTTACCAGATCAGACAAAGGCAACGTAACAGTGATAATGGATAAATCTGAATATATAACCTTATCCTATAACATATTAAATGATGAAAAATATTATAAACAACTCAAAAATGATCCCACTTCTACGTTACAGCAAAAAGCAAACAAATTAGTATCATCACTTAAAAAACAAAAATTTATTTCTGAACAATAAGCCAAAAGTTTAACAACTTATAATCAGACATCTCCTAAGTTTTATGGACTTCCCAAGATACACAAGCCCACCCTTTTTAAGACCTATTGTTTCATCGATTAATGCACCAAACAGTAATATTACCAAATTCATAACGGATATCCTTACAAATGCATACAATTGTAATATTACGTTGAAGATTCTTTTCATTTTTCATCCTTTATAAATGACAAACAGTTACCAAGAGGTTATGTACTTATTAGTCTTGATGTGGTTTCCTTATTTAGTAATATTCCAATACAACTTTTTAAACATAGTGTTGAAAAAAGATGGGATCGTATAAAAAATTACACAAATATTCCAAAAAATGTCTTTGTTAATTTATTAGACTTTATTTTTGTTTCCACTTATTGTAACTTTGAAGGAAAATATTTCAAGCAAATTTTAGGTACACCAATGGGACAATTTATAAGTCCAATAGCTGCACAGTATGTTATGGATGATCTCTACTTGATTCTTGCATAGCGAAACTCAACTTCCTACTTCCTTTTTTTTTAAAAATTTGTTGATGACATTATCTGTGCAATACCTAATAACAAACATGATCATATTTTAAACATTTTTAATGCATACAATGAATTCATACAATTTACTATTGAACATGAGGCAGAAAATAGCATTCCTTTTTTAGACACCAGATTGATAAGAAATGAAAATAATATAATACAGTTAGACTGGTATAGAAAACCAATGACTTCAGAGAGGTACATCAATTATTTTTCAAACCACACAGAAAAGATTAAGATCAATTTAGTACTGACTATGAAAAATAGAATTCAAAAAATCTGCCATGCAACATTACAACGAAAAAACTTAAAAAAATAAAATTGGTGACTTGTTGAACTGCGGAGGCTGTATCGTGCTAACAAACTGAAATTTCTCAAAAAATTACAAAATGTCGTACTTCAAGTACCATAGCACCCGTTGTACTGGCTCTGGTGAACTGAAAATCAATAGGGATCATCTGTGACATGTCCTTAATAATATCCAATTATAAAATTGCTGACTTATTGCACTCCGGAGGCTGTATCGTGCTAACAAGACATGTAAGGAAAAGTGGCCGACGACAACAACGACGACATACACACAGGATTTTTTTTCTAAAAACCGTTTTTTTCGTGTTGTTGTTGATGGAAAACGTAAAAATAACTCAAAAAAAAATTTCAAAATTCCAACTTTTTTTGGGGTAAACCAATACTTTTCTCGCATATAGAACGGTTGGGCGGAAAAGTAAAAACCTAGGTAAATAATAGCAAGTGTCAAATTTACAATATATTCATGTACTTTGAAAAGCCATAGCTTGGGAAGACAATTAATTTGTTAACTAGGGGCATTATTACTTTGATTTCAATGTAAATAAATTTTATAAAATAACAGTGTAAGACAAATGTATTTCATTTTCATTTAAACACCAGCTCTGTCAACCAAAAAGTTGTAATTTCCTATCTAACCAAGACACTGTCAATGAGGTACATATTTGCAACTTCCCTTTTGGGCTTTTAATGACAGAAGCAAAGAAAATCGCTCAACGTTTGAATACCTATTGTGTTAGGACCCATTGTAACTAAGAGTTTACTTTAGAAACTGTTACGTCTAGTATAGTATATTATTTTACATGTACATGGAGTCAAAAGATATTGAAATATGAACATTTACAAAACAAAAACTATAAGATAGAAGTGACAATTAAACTTGATAAGTAAATACTTAGCTATGTTGTTAAAAACACTGTAAATAGTTTTGTGACATAAGAATAGTCATTATTATGGACAATTTACAAAAATTTATAGTTATCAACATTATATAAACATTCACAGAGAAATAAAAATAATTTACAAGACGCCTAAATCATGGTGTTTCAATATATAATAGCATCAGTCGTTTGAAAATAAATCATGTTAATTGTTGAACAATTTAAGCAATATCTCAACTGTTTTAATATAAATCTGAAATGATACTTGGCTTTAAATAGAGAATATCAATATGTACCAACCAGTTCAAATATTAATCTAATAACACACTAATAATTTAAACAACTGAAATGTAGTCATTAGTCAGCTAGAAGCTAAACATACTCTAGCTTTTTAAAAGTGCCTTAACTGATTGGTACAGTAGTTTGTCCAAGTGCACAAAGTGTCACTTTTACCACAAGTACTAAGTACATGTAAGGTGAGGGCTGCAAATCCAGCGAGTGGGAAAAGTGCTTTGCGTACGAGTTGTATACAATATGTTTTGTATAACCACATTTATTATTGAGAGAAAAAAGGTAACTTATATTTGATCTAAACTTTGAGCAGAAAGAATTTCTATATTCCGACGTAGTTTTTGATTATGAAATAGGTTCATTCTAGCCCTAAGGTAATGTTCATTCTTTCTCGCTCTTGGTATAGAATGAATACTTGTGGTACCCTCTAAATGTTACGGTTCATTTAACAGCGTGTAACATTTTCTACACCAGCTGCACTAGCAGAGTAAAAGTAGTGCAGAAATATCAAAATTCTTAAAAAATTCTCTAAAGTGAACGAAAATAACTATGGTCGGTGAATATTAATTGTTAGAGCCAGAAGTACAGCGTAAGTATATTTTGCAACACTTTTTAAGAAAAAAAAAGAAAACGCTATCTAGCAACAATAGTCAACTGTCAAAATTGTTTAATTAAGGTAAAGGCACCAATAATTGACACAATTTGAATCTCTTATGGCATTTAAATGTATTTCTGGAGATCCAGTAATTGACACCTATTATTCAGTTGTTGACACCCCAGTAATTGACAAGTACCAATGATTGACAAAAACTTTATTTTTTCCTAATTACATGAGTATATAAAACCAATTATTGTCAAAAACTTTATTACATGAGTATATAAAATTATTAATGACTTAGTAATAACAAAAGTAGGCATAAAATGAGTGATAATAATATAAAAAAAAGAAAATCAAAATGGGTACAAGAATGGGCGTTAGGCTTCAAATATATCTATCTCCTTTGAAAAAGTATATTTTATTCTATCACCAATATTTTGCAATTCTCCCATTTTAATCTCATCAAATTTTAAATTCCTTTCTTTTGATTTTAAATTAACTTCTTGCTCATTTTCACATTCAGCCTCATCTTTGGATTCCTCCTTTACTGATTGAACATCATCAATGCTATCACCACTCTCTTCCCATCGCTATCAGATGAGCTTTCAGAGTCTAATGTAGTTTCTTTTTCTTTTAACTGATTTTGGTGTTGTTTTATTTACCTCTTTCGTGCCATTTCCTTTCTTCAGCTCTTTTTTCTTTTACTTCCTGCTTTTGCTTCTTTTTTAATTCTTTCCTGCCAACTCTCTGATGTAATAGCAGAAGGAATTTTTTCTTTGTTTTGTTTCTTATTTTCACATTTGATTTCTTCTGACCAAAACAGAGCCTTTTTAAATGGTGTTGGTACATTTTGTTTGAGATGGGAGATCCAAACGGATATTTAATTATTTTATATGAAGGCAAAAAAGTTTGAACAGAGTGTACAATTATTTTTGAAGGTGGCCTCCTTGACTGAGTTAGTTCTTACATTAAGACTAGGACAGCCAGGCTGGGCTACATAATTTTTCTATGCTTTCTGCTCTTTCAATATTTTTCTCATCTTCTAACAATTCTGTTCTATTCTTCAGTGTTTTTTCAAACAGTAAAAAGTGATGTACCCTCGACATTTACGTTCCATCCTGCTTTGCTTTCATTAAAATCAGTTAATGTATCTTTCGGGACATACTTTTCTAGAGCTTCCAATCCAATACTTATCTTGTGACGTGTTATGGGATCCAACTTCTTGTTGGAATAGTTTGAAATTTTGAAAACTTCACATTTTCCACATTGAAAGGTGATAAGCCACATGCATTGAAACCATTTTGGATTGTCTCAGTGGTAACTGAACTTAAGGCTTTTTCGAATATATGTCCAAAATGTTTTTTTCGGAGCTTCTCTCCAAGATTTTCAACGTGCTATTCTCTTACATATTTCTTCCAAAGGGTCTTAAGAGGTTTAAAAACTGAAACATCCATGGGCTGGATTAAGTGTGTCGAATTTGGGTATAACGCAAGAAGTTCTCTGAATAAAAACAGGACAATTGAAATGTCATATGTGACACATGACCATCAATAAACATCTCTTAATTTTCTTGTCTATCAACCAAGGAAGAAAAATATTTGTAATATATTCGAAGAATGTTTGGGCACACATCCAGCCCCTTTTGGAACGACCCAGCTTTTGTTGAGGCTGAGTGCAATATGACGCAACGACCATAGGGAGAGCTAGCACTCCAGCAGCATTTGTGGTCACTAAAACTGTAAGGTTTTCCTTATCATCGTTGGTTCCAGCAAGATGTTTTTGTTGCCCTTCTTTGTCAGTACCTTATCACTTTTCAGTTGAACTAAAAACACACTTTCATGGCAATTGAAAACACATGTAGTGTCATTAGTTACATCTAATAGATCCTTCGACTCCAGATAAGCTATTATTTCTCCAAACCATTATCTAATTTGTACACTATCTAATAACTGATCTTTATCAACAGGGTGATGAGCCTTAGCCAAAGATAGTATCCATTGTTCTAGCAAATATTCGTCTTCAGGGGTGAGTACTGTAATTGGTCCCATACGACATTCTAGGGGCAGCTTTCCACTTGACTTAGTCTGTTTATTTTTGTATTGTCAACTACATATTCATATGAACCAGAAACTAAACATTCACAATATGGGTTTTTTGAAGTCTATGTAATATTAGAAAACTCATAATTTGTTTTATATCGTGAGAATTTATGCCTTTAAATAATTTTTGTTGCTTCTTTTCAGAATTCATTCTGGAAGTAAACACATAAAAAGAGTAAAAACATACAGAAATGGAAAATGATTATTCTGAAAACAATGTAGCTTAATGCAGGATAAAATCTGGAATAACTAACTCTATGATCAATTCCAAATTGTCTGTATTCAATTATTTCTTATGGAATATTTAATTGTTTTATTGCCATGGTTAACTTTATATTATATTACATAAGCACAAAGTGATTAGATAACCTAAATCAACACCGACACAATTAGTTTGTTTAATCCAATTGGCATTGCCAAATATTTCAAACTAAACTGATAATTAGATTATAATGTAACTATGAAATAAATTAAACATATAAAATCATACATTTTGTATCACCCTATATAAAAGCCCACTATTAATTCTAGAGGTTTTATCTAAGTAGGAGAATATCTAGCCACTAATACTCACATATATCTAAATTAAACTTTGTTGTTTATTGACATCAAAAAAAGTAAACTTGGTAGTACATGTACTATGTCTGGTAAATATCATTTACATACAGGAAGTAATCAATATTGTTTGATCTTACAATAAAGTAAATAAACTAAAAATTCAATACAAACATATGGTCAACGAATTAAAGAACCAACAGAACTAATTCCCTGTTTAAATGTCTCTAAGAGCAAATGAGGAAGTGACTCATTAGAGGGAAGGTTTCAACCACAATTTAAAAGATTTCATCAATAATTTGTATAAACAGCTGCTGATAATAAACTATGAAAGTATAATTACGAGTAGTTATCGCAAGTCTAAATAGCAAGGTCCAAGAACCCTTTCTAATTAGCTTCATCAATAGAAAGGTGACATTTTTCCTTTTTTTAAAGGAGTGTCTTGTTTTGATTCTGACGGTCAATAAAGATAAAATTTTGCTAGCTAAGATATTAATAATAATTATCTAGGACTATCAATGACTTTTATTTATCTCATGAACATTGATAACATTTATAAATCATTATTTTTTTTGCTTTAAAATGTCAAACGATAAGGCCAACAAAACCTTTTAAATGTCACCGTGACTAGGGCTTACCTTCGCAGCACGTAACTTCATATTTTCACATACAACAATTTGCTTAACTTTTAAAACTAACTAATCATTCGCACATTAAATTGTAAAACAGTTTTTTTAATAAAATATTGATAAAATGGCGATGCGGTACACCCAACAGCGATTTCACACACACATTGTCACCACTCCTTTAAATTGTAATTTAAAAATCACTAAACATTGACATTCACGAGTACCACCACACATTACGCAATGTTTTATAACTTATTAAATAAAATTTGATTTTTATTTTATCAAACACTTTATCCTTACGAACCAATGTAAAAATTGGTGTATTTATTATTTCTTTAGATTAAATTTGATAGAAAGTTGAAACTATATTTTGAACAACAATTGTGGATATATTCATTAAAGGAATAGAATTATAGAAATTCACTATTTATGATTTATGCTTTAGTTTCCAGTTAGAAGATGGCGCAAAAACAACCAAATCTAAAATACGAAAAATTCAGTTAAAACAAAATGTGTCCAAATAAATTACAATATTTAACGGCGTTTTTATCTTAAAATATTACACTTATTAAGTAACTAGTCAATATATGATGGAAAGTGTTTACTGCATAGATAATATACAGGGCGAGTCTCTAAATATGAATAAATTCAGTAAATCAAAGACAGTTTTTTGTTGGAAATTCGGTCAGGTCGAATAGTATTTTAAATTGCGCTCTTTTTGATGTAACGATATTTTTTACAGCGTGTCCCAAATTTGAGATATGACATCATTGACAATATTTTATCGAGCGAGGATATTTATTAGTTTGTCGTTTTGTGAATATCTTTTAAACGACGAGTAATAAAAATTGGATACTTGATGCACACGTGTAACTTGATAAACCCTATAAGAATAGTCATTGTCCAGTTCAGTTGGTCCACTACCAGGAATAGTGCAGTTGACCTACTCTCGACTATAACATTTTTTTAAAAGCTTCTTCCTTGTCAAACCTATTCTTCAGCTGCGTAATCTTTATTGTCGCGGAAGTTAATAAATATCCAAAAAATGGATCTCCTGTTTTAGCTGGTAATTAAACAATGAGTTTTTCCTTATCGTCCCTAGCAGAGTAGTTTGAACAAAAATCTCCTCAACGGTTAAATGAGACTCTTCACCATGAGATACCTATCCAACACACTGATTTGGTATATAGGCTGAGTATCAAAATTAAAAAAAATGAATAAAATAAGTAACAAAAATTGAATTAAGTATTAATTTAATTACTTCTGTGCTGTCTATTGAATAGATAATTATGAATAGATTTTTTAAATTTAGTAATATTTTGAGCTTTAAACGTTTGAGGGTATTCATTATATATACATAGCAAATCTGGTAGCAATAAAAAGTCCGTCTGAACAATTCACTTTTAAATGGTGGAACATTTAATGTCCCTCTATTTCTAATATTTAGGTTATGAATATCAATTCTGAATGTTATCTCTCGATATAAATAAGGTTTTTTAGTAAGTAAGATTATGTGATAAATACAGGCGGAGTGCAATGTTCGTCTATTCTCCATGTTCAGCCAACTTATTTCTTTCAATTTATAACTTATTCTCTGACGTTTTCTAATGCCAAATATAAGACGTAAGCAACAATTTTGCATTTTTTGTATCTTTTTTTATATTGTAAGGTCAGACGTGGACTGTAAAGAGCATCATTGTAATTAAAAACTGACAAAGCAAAGGTTTCACATATTTTTTTAATGTGCAAAGGCAAAAACTGTCTAATACCATAGACCGTTTTCAGGGATACGTAAGCCCTTTGAAGTTCATTATAACAGCTAAGTTTTTAGCTTCAGACACCATAATTCAAGTTTATAGCTATTTATTTTAATATTTACCCCATTCAAGACTCGCTGACGATTTAATTTAGATCCAAACAAGAGGACGTTCGATTTATTGGAATTAATAATGAGACAGTGGTCTTTAGTCGAAGAAACAAATTTATTAAGATCTTCATTTGTTCTATCTCAAGCTGTTTGTATCATTTGGGGAGGGAAGCTGAAATATAGTTGAGTCATCAGCGTACAAATGAGTATTACAATTCAAGATGCATTTTAATAGTTGGGAAGTATAAATAGAAAAAAACAAAGGACCAAGAATTGAACCCTGCGGCACTCCTGATAAAAGTGGAAGAAATTCCGAGAACGTATTATCAAACAAAACTCTTTGTTGCCTATTTTTAAGATAATTAACGGTTAACACCAGAGAATTAGTGGAGAAACCTAAGTGATATAATATATTGATCAGCAAATCGTAATTTATTGTGTCAAAATCTCTGCTAAAATCCAATAGCACCAGTAATGTACATTTACCCTCGTCGGTGGCTTTAATAATATCATCAACAATATGAAATCCTGATTGTATATAAGGTAATAATGAAAATGAATCCAAATGCTCTTTTATCTGCATCTCCGTAGCTCGTTCAATGAGTTTTGATAAAGTAGGTAGGATACTTATCGCACGAAGATCTTTATACTCTTTTGGATTACTCACCTTAGGAATAACTCGCACAGTTGCTCTTCCCCATACTGAAGGATACACATTCTCATACAAACAAAAGTTCACTATATGAGTAATATAAGGAATAATATGAGGACAACAGAGTTTAATCATGGTAATATTTAACCCGTCAGAACCAACAGCATTTGTTTTTATGCCACGAATCGTATTATAAACAAACACATCGTCAATTTCATTAAACGTGAAATTAGATGTTATCAGTCTATTATCTCTGTAGAAGTTAATAATTAACCTAGAACTAGGCATAATGTTAGGAATTGACTGAATGAAATATTTATTTGCGTTATCCGCGTTGTTTAGATTCTCGAGTATGTCTGTTATCCTTTAACAATTTATTAGTTTTTAATGTTTTCCACATTTCTTTAGAAGTACTTTTATTAGTTAATTGATAACTGAAATAAGTTTTTTTTTCTCTTATAATAGCTTTATTCACATAATTACGTAACTCTCTGTATGACTCAAGATGATCTTGTGATACCCATGAAACTAGCTCAATATGATCTAAGGTTTACTGATATTAAATGTAGTAGTGAACACATGAGACGAACGATATATTGCCTGGACTATAAATAAAACAATAAAATTAGTATTTTCTTATTTTATAAATAATGGATTAACGCAGGCGTAGGGGCGTTTCAAGTGCATTGGAGCACTTTATTTTTTACTAATACTTTAATCAATTTTTTCGCCAAGCATACCACTACTTATACTGCACGTCTAGCTTTTATTTCAAAAACAAACTAACAATGAAAAGAGCATATAACATATTAAATACACGACATATTTATTTTGATAAATATTCAAACATCGGAAAATGTAAAAGGACAGAAAAAAAAGATGTTGTAAAATTATTTTTAATTTTCAAAAAAGAAAATATTTTATAAATTATATATCACAAATACACATACATAAAAATAACGACATAGTGATCCTGTAATAAATAAGATGTAAACTTTGTAAAAGATTACAAAAATATGTAAAAGAAAAATCGAAAAAGCTGCAGAACAAGGAGTAAATTATATTTATCACATTGCAATGAAATTTTCATTGAAAGGATTATTTTTATCGGTATCATCATCTTCTCTGAATGGGTCTTTCTCATCATCATAATCATCTTCGAACGGATTAGTAGATATCATTTTTTTTGCTTCTACAGTATTTCCAGAAAACTTAGTCATATTTGCTTCCAATGAGGAGCTATATCTGAAATAACGCGCAATTATTAAGATATATGTAAATACTAATAATAAAAAATAACATACATATATGAAACATTCCTGCAATGAGGTAGTTTGAACCTAGTTTACCGGCTAAAGTTTGGGCGCCACAATCTTTTGAGCTATCGACGAACCAAAAGTGGAGAGAAGGTTGAAAAACACTTAATGCTATTAAATTTTAAGATCAGTAAGGCATATATAAGGAAAATTAACAAAAATAATTGGCACGAACCAGAAATGGTGAAGACCGACGTCCCTTCTTCTTCTTCTTCTTCTTCTTCCAATTGTAATTGATCATATACAGTGTTGGGAACATTACGAGGGAACATAGGGTTTACCTTCAATGTGTTAGAAAGAGACAAAATACATATAAATTCAGTGCATCATTCTTTTTCGCTAACAGGATATCATAAAGTGGAAAACGTCCAATACAAGAAGTTAAAAATACAGATGTGTAATGTGAACAGTTTAGTTTATTATTTGAGAAATAATAAGATTGTATGTACTATACTGATAGCTTAATGCAATGAACAATAAAAAAATCAACATTACTTTCGTTTATCCCTTCATGATTAATTTACAAAGAAATAATTCAGTAGTAATAAAATTCACTATATTAGTTCGGTTAGTATTGGAATAAATAACTTAAATAACCGTAACATGCGAAATAAAATTTGTATTAATAATAATATGTGTTTCCAAATATCTCAATTCTGATTTTTCGCTAACAGGATCTCATAAGTGGAAAACCCACAACGCCGGCCTCTTACTATTTGTAGCTTCTGACAGTATTGCCAATTTTCATTGTATATTTATATTAATTGTAAAATGCATTGTTCTAACACGAAAACAAGTTATAAGAAGATTTTAATTATGATAATTCAAGAGGTTGTAACAGATCAAGATATAATTAATTCCATCTATTCGTTAAATATTTTATTGTAATGCTGGAAATTGTTCTAGTTTTCAGTTTGAAACCTTTACTTTTTTTCAGATTTGGCAACATGAAATTGGTCTCCAAATATCTGCTGTGTTTCGAATGTTAGTAAAAAAAATTGGTATCTTTATCGTTTGTATGCAAATGAGAACGAATTCTCTCTGTAAACACACACAGTGCAAATTATAAAAAAAACGAAAATAAAACTAAAATCGAATTCTAATGCCTACAATTTTAAATAAAAGTAATATTATGATATGTAATAAATTAAAAAATAAAACTGAATTCTTCAATGAGCTTAAATCAAATGTTCGAATAAATCCCCGTTTTGCGCTAAGCAGTAGCCGAGACGGTTATAAAATTCTTGACGAACACGTATGAGCATTTCAGGTGTTATTTGCATACACATTTGTAAAATTTGTTCCCTTAGTTCATTTAGAGAAGAGGCTCTGTTTTCTTGAAACCCATAAATTCTCGATTTTATATAACCCCAGAAAAAAAATTGTTGGGAGCCAGATCTGGAGATCTCGCAGGCCATCTTATGTTACCATTCGTGGAGATTATCCGATTGGGAAATTGTGTATTTAGAAAGTTTATTGCTAGTCGATAATTATGTGATGCACAACCGTCATGTTGGTACCAGATATCATTGAAGTTGACACCTAATTGTATAAGGGCAGGAGTAATTTGATTTTTCAGCATGTCCAAATATTTCTGTCCGGTTAAATTGCCGTCAATAAAAAATGTTCCAATTAAATGGTCACCTAATATTCCAGCCCAAACATTTAACTTTTGGGGATATTGAGTCCTATTATTATAATGTTTGTGTAAATTTGTCCTTAACCAATATCGAATAACGGATGAATTATGTGTATGGGAAAAGTCGATTCATCTGTGAACAAAATATTTTTCGAAAAGTTTGCGTCCAATTGTATTCTTTCCATAACTATTTCACAAAATTCCATTCTACGAAATTGATCGTCTGGAAAAATTTCATGGCTCTTTTTCAGTTTGAAACTACGATAACCATTTTTTTTTAATACAGTCCGAATCGTTTTCGGATCAACATCAAAATCCTTTGCTATATGAGTGGACGATTGTAGGGGATTATTTTCCACACTGGCACAAATTAAAATATCTCTTTCTTCTTTTTCGCGTTTTGTTTGACGTTTTAGTGTACGGGTCCATGTTTAGTAGGATTGACACATCCATGCTCTTCAAAATTTTTTATAACCGTTCTCACTTGTTTTTTGCTAATTGGTTGGGCATTTTCGAATGCCACAATAAACAAATTTTCTGCTATTTCTCGATATGAATGACACTGGTAGTACCATTTTACAATTTGCACTTTATGGTGTACTTGCATACTCATTTTAATAAGATTTGCAAAAGATCGTTACTCATTCGCAAACAAACGTTTAGTGAAGTACCCAGATTGTACAGTTGAACATCTTCAATAGGCGCACGCGCGATTCGTATTCGTCTGGTGTAATAATCTACGCTGGCTTTTAATTCTCTGTCTCATGATTGTCCTTCTCCAACACACTGGTAACTCCATGTGACCATAATAATTTCTTTTTGGACGTGAGAGGATATCGTTTTACGTTGAAATTAAATGTGACTGATTTCTCTCACAAATAAAAAGGAATTTTTGAAAGGCACGCTACAATCTAACGCGTGGATTGAAAATGAAGAGAGGGGACAGATAAAAGTAGAATTTGAGCTGTAAGCGAAATCGTTTCATCAGGAGCGTAGGAAACAGAGGCGGTTTACATTGAGATCTTTAAAACTATTCCTTATGATGTTAATGAAAATTATTATGCTTACATTCATTGTACCCTCAATATCGACGAATGTAATTTTTTTAGCTATTTTCCAGTGATTTTTTAGTGGTACTTATTTCAAATACCTATTAGGTAGGTTTTAATTTATACTGATATAGTGAATTAGTTTCTTACTACTGAATTATTTCTTTTTAAATTCATCATGAAGGTTTTTAAATGAAACTCACGGTCTCTAGTTAATTCCACAATATAATAAAAGTTATTGAAAATTCTAAAAAATTGACAATTGCTTCGATAAATCAATTGTATGCCAAGCACCGCCTTCGGAAAGACTACCGCCTAGTGAGTTGTAGGGTCACGGATGATCCTAACCAATGGAAATTAACAAGAATAACATTGTCGACGATTGAAGCAGCATTGCCAAATCGAAATCATTATCTGATGGAAGATTATTTTAAGGTGACAGAAAATAATTTTTACAATAATAAAAAAGTTATTGGCAATTTTAAAACTTTTCTAACTATACTCGATTCTCTAATTTATTCATTTTAAACTTTTTCGAAAACTAGAACAACTTCCAGCATTACAATAAAATATTTAACGAATAGATGGAATTAATTATATCTTGGTCTGTTACAACCTCCTGAATTATAATTAAAATCTTCTTATAACTTGTTCTCGTGTTAGAACAATGCATTTTACAATTAATATAAATATACAATGAAAATTGGCAATACTGTCAGAAGCTACAAATAGTAAGAGGTTGTGGGTTTTCCACTTATGAGATCCTGTTAGCGAAAAATGAGAATTGAGATATTTGGAAACACATATTATTATTAATACAAATTTTATTTCGCATGTTACGGTTATTTATTCCAATACTAACCGAACTAATATAGTGAATTTTATTACTACTGAATTATTTCTTTGTAAATTAATCATGAAGGGATAAACGAAAGTAGTGTTGATTTTTTTATTGTTCATTGCATTAAGCTATCAGTATAGTACATACAATCTTATTATTTCTCAAATAATAAACTAAACTGTTCACATTACACATATGTATTTTTAACTTCTTGTATTGGACGTTTTCCACTTTATGATATCCTGTTAGCGAAAAAGAATGATGCACTGAATTTATATGTATTTTGTCTCTTTCTAACACATTGAAGGTAAACCCTATGTTCCCTCGTAATGTTCCCAACACTGTATAATTCAATTGGGATGATTTATCTATGATGTATTGGTCTAACCCAGGGATGGGGAAATGGCGGCCCGCGAGCCAAATCCAGCCCGCGATTACTACATCCATCTACTTAAATACAGTGTCGATAAAAGAAGTTTGTTATACTCCCTATAAAATGTGACAAGCATTGCCAATGCTTACATAAGTCGAGAAATCTAAGTGTTGGGCAAATTTTTGAAATAGTGTGGCAATTAAAAAATGAAATAATAGAATTTTTGCGACAAAAATCAAAGTTGGATAACAATGATATAAAAATGATTGGATACTTAATGTAATTATTAGGCCGGTCAAATTCGACAATAAATTAACAAAACATGATGTATCTCTGATTTTTTAGTATGTTGTTCGGACTCATTAGGTCTATGTATACCCAAGTTTGCAACTCTCAAAAACTTGTGGAAAAATTTTTACACTCCAAAAACAGCGAAATATTTTGCCTTGTTTCAGATTCTGCTCTATATCTCCTAATCTCTGTTAAAAGTTACTTTATACGTTTTTAAGAACATTAAATTTGTGACAAATTAAGCCCAACCGGAGCTCTGTAGGTCAATTGGTTACCGAAAGACGGCATGCCATTTTTACCAAAAATTGAAAATTTTAGTTTTAGAAGTGCATCAAAACCATTGATCCTACAAGTTGAACTTGTGGAATATAGTTTGTAGGCAATTTAATTAGCTTTAAATTAAGCGCAAAGCGGGGTGTGTAAGCATCGTAGTTCTCTCCAAAAAAACATAAAAAGTAAAATCGTATTTTTCCAGAAATGTTCCATAACCTTTCCTATCTTTTGTTTTTTGGGTTTGGTAATGAATCATTAAAAAAAACGGCGAAATGTATTATAATATAAACATAAGTAATCAAAAGTGAAGTAAATTAATCAGTCAATCAAATTAGACACATAGTCAAACACGTCGCCTTGTTTTTGATGGCCCTGGGCCATAGATAGGTAGTCCAATATTGGTGGATCATCATTGTCGTCCTCTTCAATGATTATAAGGGCAGCATTCTGGCATGTTTCCCGTTTAGCAGGTAGCACACATCACAGAACATACGAGCCCTGCTTTCTCTGCACCCCTTCTTGCATTTGCAAGAGAGGAGTTTTAGGAGCTCTGCGGGGGCAGCCTCTGTGGTTGGGGGCAAACCTCAGATTAACAAATAAAATAGATATGTTTGTTTTGATCTTTTCTTGCCCCAAACATTGAGTCACATTCTAAACTCACTTGCGGACACTTCCACTGCTTTGCCATATTTACAAAGGCTCTTTAGTTGCAGGAAAAATGAAAGAAGTTTAATTGAAAATGTGTTAAAAAGTTATGCAAATAAAAAAAGTCATACTAATATATGCATTTAAGTGGCTATTTTTAAAATTATTTAATATTATTTGAATTTTATTTAATAAAGGCATATTCTTATATAAATTTTAAACAAGTATTTGTTGTATCTTTAGATACCTTTATGGTTATAACTAAAAGTGGCAACAATGCTCAAAACTTCAGCACCTGTTTAATGTGTCAATCGTAATCTATTTAGTAGTTTTGTCCTTGCTTAATTTCCATATAAAGAGAGATGCAAATATCGTCAGACTGTGATCGACGATCATTTGGATTACATCGTAGTAAATAATGTCAAACGTGGTTTGTTTATACGAGCGCCATTACGACTAGAGAGTAAACATTTAGTTCTTTCGTTTTGATGTGTTTTTCAAGACTTTTAGTGACAAAATAAACTTTTCAGTTAATGAATTTTTTTTTGGATTATCATGGTTAGTCGGTGCCAAGTTTGTAAGAAAAACAGCTGAAATTACCAAGGCCACGTATCTACAATATCATCCCCACTTTTTGTATTTCATTCATTATTTTATGAATGAATAGCCCTCTCTATGTTTACTATTACTCTAAGTGGCAAATGGACTAGATTCGCTTTGGCGTTGGCAGCTGTCTTCACAAAAGTACAAAAGCTTACATCGCTGAGAGTGTCTTTCGTTTCGCTTCCTTCATATAGGGCAACTAGGTACTTGTCACAGTCAGAAAAGAAGATGGAGAATGATATTTTGAATAATTTATTACAAGAAATTAACAATGCATAAAATGAAACAGTTCGAAAGATAAAGGAAACTTCAAATAAAGAAGAAATAGATTAAAGAAAATAAGGAAGAAGAATTTGTTCCTGAACAGTACAGGAGTACTGACAAAGGAATTATAAGAAGAGATAATTAATGTAATTGTTAAATAATTAAAAACCATTTTTATTACTTCTTCCTGCACGCATTGTGAACATTGTTTTCCAAAAACATTTTCCTGGAGACCATGTTTTTTAACAACTACCACTGGTTCGTTCTCAAGTGTATACCGACATATAAAACAGGAGCCCAGTGTCACTGGCATTGTCGGAATCTTGTCAATGTTGAACAAAAAAATAGTTGGGTACTTTTCTGGAAAAACGCGATTTTACCTTATATAGTTTTTTGGAGATTTTGAGAGAACTACGAGGTTTACAGATCCCGCTCTGCGCTTTATTTAAAGCTAATTAAATTACCTACATATTATATTTGATAGATTCTACTCGTAGGATCACTAGTTTCGACGCAGTTTCGGTCTAAAACTAAAATTTTCAATTTTTAGTAAAAATGGCATATATTCAAAGTGCTGTAATTTAGTAACCAATTGATCTACAGAGCTCCTGTTGGTCACAAATTGAATAGAGATGGAAAGTACGCGTGCGTGTCGTACAAAATGTACGGTGTGCGTGTCGTACAAAATGTACGGTGTGCGTGCCGTACAATTTTACTGTACTGACCGTACAATCGTACAATGAAACATTATACTTTGACAGCACCCAACCGGCAGGCAGCAAGCAACACACTCACAGCTCACAACAGAATAAAGAGACTGTGGCGGTGGCGTCTTGCGTTCGTACATGTAAACACGTGATAAATAGGTAAAAACGTACGTACTATAAATATACTGATCAGATGGATATAATTTTGCATTCGTATAATTTTTTATTATTAGCTCGATAATTAAGACAATTAATTTATTAACCTTAACACACAATAAACTGAAACTTATTTTAATGGCCATATTTGAAAAATTGAAGTTTCCAGTTTTGAACGGTAAAAAAAACAATATTCTTAATTCATTACAAATACATATAATGTTTCAAAAAATACCTAAATATTTATCATGCAATTTAAAATGAAAACTTTTCACATACATGTTTGTGAAAAATAAATAAAATGGAATAATCCTTTGTAAATAGAGCTATAATGTAAAAAAAAATATTCTTATTCTTAAAATTAGAGTATAATAACTAAAAAAGAAGATTCCAAAAAAATGGAAAAAGTGATTCAGTACAAGTACTCAATTTAAAAAAAAATGAATAAAATTATCATATAATATAAAGATCAAACTAAGAAACATAACATATTCATTTTTGTAATAAAATAACATTGATATAATAAAACACGAAAGTAAAGTAGAACATAGTGAATATATGTATTCATAAATTAATATTTAAAAAAACAGTTTGATTAACTTTTTCACCACTTAGTCTATTTCGTCGCTCTGTAATAATTTGTCCGGTTTTAGAGAACACTCTTTCACTTGGAACGGATGTGCCAACAACACAAAGTTTTTGCAGGGCTAGGTCGTGGAGACGTGGATAAACAGATTTGCGTTCTTTCCACCATATTAGAGGGTCTGCCATTCTCAATAAAAGTGGTTCTTGCAAATATTTTTCAATCTCAATGAGACCAGAAACCTTTGGGTTACTACTGCCGACCAGTTTCGATACATTTTGATCGAAATCTTCCCAAAAGTAGATTCGGCAAAAACTTTATTTTGTTCTATAGTAATAAACCTTCTATTAAGCGATGCTAATAGTGACTGGCCCAAACGACGAACTAATTCTGGTAAATCTGGATTACTGTTTAAATAGTTTGCACAGTACTTTTTTAGGCCGGAACTAAGCAAAATTATTTTGGATGCCGTAACTTTTTTTTCACTGCTAATCTCTTCAGTGGCATCTTTAAAAACTTCTAAAAGTTCACAGCACTTCTCCAGAATAATATATTCATCATTGGTTAAGTTTTCCAGGTTTGGATAGTTAATGGCTATCGTGGATATTAATGATTCCTTAGTCTCCAGGACTCTCTTAAACATCTCATAAGTCGAGTTCCATCTTGTAATTACATCCTGTTTGAGGTTTAATACTGGATTTCCCATTTGTTGCTGCATTGATTTCAAGATAGCAATTGCCTTCGGACTTCTCTTAAAAAACTCTACTATTTTTTTCACTTTGGTTTGGATTTCTTTTATTTCTTCCATTGCAGTTTGAACTATCAAATTAAGTGTGTGTGCAAAACAGGGTACGTGTCTCCATTGTGTTTGCCTTATGGCGGCAACAATATTGGCAGCATTATCAGTAGCAACTGCTTCCACTTTTTCTGAAATTTCCCATTTCTGAGCTATCTTTTGAAGCTCATTTGCCAAATTGTCTGCTGTGTGACTATCACAATAATTGTAGCATTCTAATAGAAAAGTCATATTCTTGTAATCGTCATTTATTCCGTGGGCTGTTACCGACACATAATTTTAATTTGCTACCGACGTCCAGCTGTCTGTCGTCAAACAAATGGTTTTGCATGACTTAAGGCTACAGAAAACTTCTTCTTTTTTCATATTGTAGAATTTTGGTTATTGTAGAATTTTGGTATTAAAACTTTGGACACAGTTTTTCTTGAAGGCATTTGATAACCTGGATTCAATGCTGTTATAAACTTTTTGAAACTTTTGCTTTCTACGATCTGAAACGGCAAATAATCTTTCACAATACTTTCCACTAGCAACTCGTTACACTCACTCGTTTTTTTATTGCTGATTGGCTTGTGAAAATATTGTGTTATAGTTAAACTAGATTCTTTTTTCTTTTGACTGGATGAATTTTGTATAATTGTATCTGATGATGTTGATGCACCTCCATTTACTTTAAATGAAACAGTTGTAGTGGACTCAGTAGAGCTTGGATTTAAAAGCCGCGCATTGGATCTTTCAGATATCTCTCCCGTGGAAGTTTCTTCAATATACGCATGTATATGCTTATTTTTAAGATGTCTTGTAAGTGTATGTGTTGAACCCCCCTTAATTGATAAAATTTGGGAACAAAAGTTACATTTTGCAGATTTTCTTTCCACTACTTCCTTGAAATAAGACCATACAGAACTTTTTCTTTTTGTGTTACGTGTTATTCTACTCATATTTAGACACTGGCACAAAAATATTCAACTAATTCCACAATTTAATATTACAACACATAACAAAATAAACGGTTTTAAAGATTAAAACTAACTTTTCCGCATCTGTGGCTCTGAACAATATTCTATCATAACATTGTTAATTATATACACTTCGGGGGATGTATCGTGCTAACAAACCGAAATTTCTCCAAAAATAACCAAAAATTTAGTATATCTAGTTTTATAGGAGCCGCTGTACTCGCTCTAGTCAACTGAAAATCAATAGGGTACATCTGTGAGACACCTTGAACAATACTTATTCATAAAGTTGATCAATCGTATACTCTCTGGAGGCTGTATCGTGCTAACAAACTGAAAATTCTCCAAAAATGACAAAAACTTGGTATTTCAAGTACCACAGCACCCGTTGTACTGGCTTTAGTGAGCTCAATATCAATAGGGTTCATTTTTAAGACGCTCTGAATAATATCCAATCATAAAATTCATCACTTGTATATACTCCGGAGGCTGTATCGTGCTAACAAACTGAAACTTCTCCAAAAATGACAAAAATATCGTACTTAAAGTACTGTAGCACCGGTTGTATTGGCTCTGGTGAGCTGAAAATCAATAGGGTTCATCAGTGAGATGCCCTGAATAATATTCAATCATAAAATTGGTGACTTGTTGAACTCCGGAGGCTGTATCGTGCTAACAAACTGAAATTTCTCGAAAAACGACAAAATGTCGTATTTCAAGTACCATAGCACCCGTTGTACTGGCTCTGGTGAGCTGAAAATCAATAGGGATCATCTGTGAAATGTCCTTAACAATATTCCATCATAAAATTGGTGACTTATTGCACTCCGGGGGCTGTATCGTGCTAACAAGACTTGCAAGGAAAAGTGGCCGACGACAACGACGACGACGATATACACACAGGATTTTTGTTCTAAAAACCGTTTTTTCGTGTTGTTGTTGATAACGTAAAAATAACTCAAAAAAAATTTTCAAATTTCCAACTTTTTTGTGGGTAAACCAATACTTTTCTCGCATATTAGATAGGTTGGCGGAAAAGTAATAGAATAAAACTTTTTGCATAAAAATAGACGTATGGTGGGTGTTTCCATAATATTTTTTAGTATTTAAAAAATATTACGCAAAAATCTATTTGTTTATAACAAATTGTTTGTTTGAAAACAAATGAAAATTTAATAATAAAATTTTTTCTTTCATAATATGGAAGTACTAGATAAATGATGATTAAATAAACGGTTTTAAGGATTAAAACTAACTTTTCCGCATCTGTGGCCCTGAACAATATTCTATAATAAAATTGTTACTTGTATACACTTCGGGGGATGTATCGTGCTAACAAACCGAAATTTCTCCAAAAATAACTAAAAATTCAGTATATCTGGATTTATAGGACCCGCTGTACTCGCTCCAGTCAACTGAAAATCAATAGGGTACATCTGTGAGACACCTTGAACAATATTCAATTATAAAATTGATTAATCGTATACTCTCTGGAGGCTGTATTGTGCTAACAAACTGAAAATTCTCCAAAAATACCCGTTGTATTGGCTTTAGTGAGCTGAATATCAATAGAGTTCACCTTTAAGACGCCCTTAATAATATCTAATCATGAAATTGGTCACTTGTATATACTCTGGTGAGCTGAAAATCAATAGGGTTCATCAGTGAGATGCCCTGAATAATATTCAATCATAAAATTGGTGGCTTGATGAACACCGGAGGCTGTATCGTGCTAACAAACTGATATTTCTCAAAAAATTACAAAATATCGTACTTCAAGTACCATAGCACCCGTTGTACTGGCTCTGGTGAGCTGAAAATCAATAGGGATCATCTGTGACATGTCCTTAGCAATATCCAATTATAAAATTGCTGACTTATTGCACTCCGGAGGCTGTATTGTGCTAACAAGACATGTAAGGAAAAGTGGCCGACGACAACGACGACGACATACACACAGGATTTTTTGTCTAAAAACCGTTTTTTCGTGTTGTTCATGGAAAACGTAAAAATAACTCAAAAAAAATTTCAAAATTCCAACTTTTTTTGGGGTAAACCAATACTTTTCTCGCATATAGAAAGGTTGGGCGGAAAAGTAACATATGAATAAATTTCGTTACTAGCTTTTTGAATTATTTTTGATTATAATATACCTACCTACTTATTAAGGACCTCACACACCCTCAATGGTGTACGTGACTGACTGTAACGATGGCTTTATTTTTATTCAGATTTTAGATGCATATACAATTTTTGGTATGTATATGAGGTGCCATTTCAAAAAAAAAACAACCCACGCTAGTTATTTATCTTCCCTTTTCTCTTTTAGCAAGCTAAAGAAAAAAGATTCTTTTTGAGCCGCTGGCGGCAATAATAAAATACCAATACACAAATAAAAAGTATTCTAAATAACTATTAAAGTTCCGCCGACTGCCATAAATCGAAATTAAAAAGGGGAGGAGTGTTGAAGTGCTTTATTTCCTTTTACCGTTCCTAGTTACCCACTAAAACTACTCTTTGCAAAGAAAATTATGTGAGATAATATTTTTAAATTTATATAACATTGAAATTCAAGTAATTTATAACAAATTTTAGCTTAAAAATTTGAACCCAAAATATTTCAGTAAGTAGTACATTGTTTTATGAATATAATAATTACAATAAAACAATATTTAAAAGTATTATTGAAGTGAAACTTTTTATGGGACACTAGCGTTTTGTCATGAGAGTTAACTCGTCGAGCTAACAAAACTGTTAAACTCCTTGTGAGAGAGGCGGAAAAAATTAACGAAGATTCGCACAAAGAGGAGACGCCGAGAATAGTCGCAAGGCATTGTTTATTGATGGCGATCATGTTATTCCGTTTATCAATCCCCACTTCGCTGCGCGAACGATAAAGTGAGAACGCATTCGGGGGGAAAAGGATACCAAAAGCGCTTAATAATTTCTGCCGATATTGGTATAATCCAGTGCGAAATTAATATAGAAATTGTTTACCTTTAAAATTAAGGCGATAAAAACTAGGAAATTTCTTTGCATTGTGTATTTATTTGTATTATTTTGAAAAAAATATGTAATAAAACGTAACAAGAGTATTGAAATATATTGAAAAAGGAAATAAAAAACAGGTATACTTGTCCGTACAGATAAGTTCTGTACTCATTAAAGTTTAAGCATAAACTGTGTTATCTCCTACTTTCCGCATTGAGACCAACGCGCATCGTGGGCGTGTCCACTTTCAAACTTTCAGCTATATTTGCTAACCTGTACGTAGAAGAGCAAGTAAGTATCAGTTCATCAGAGAAAGTCGTTGTAACTAGTGTTGCTTTATTTATGGAAATATTTTTTTTTGTAATTGTAATTTAAAATTATTTTTTGATAAATGAAAATTAATGGACAAAAAACTTCAATTTCAGTCGTTGGCGATGGAAATTGCTTGTTCAGATGTTTGTCTTATTTTATTTTTTCAACTCAAAAATTTCATTATTTGATACGATTAATAATAGTGAAATTTATTGAAGTGAAACTTTTTATGGGACACTACAGAAGTTTTGGTTAGGAGGTAATCTCGTAAAGGCTAACAAGTTTTGTGAAGCTCTAATTATCATTTACATTTAATCTAAGTGAGAGAAACGCAACGCTGTTCTCCCCTTCTGTCATCACTCGACTCGATTTAAAATCAAACGAAATAGCTCAGTTGGTTAGCGCGTCGTGCTAATAACGTGAAAAACGCGGGTTCGATACCCCCATGGGCGGCCAGAACTTTTCTTAGGTATTAAAAAGGAAGAATACGTAATATGCATTCAAATTTCTTAAAAAGAATATTTACTTTTGTTTGTCTTTTATTGTAAATAGTTTTTTATAGTCTATCCGAAAAATTATTGTTTTTATTTTGGGAATAATTTTTGTTTTAATTTTATTAAATTATAGTTTTTTTATGTTGTTGATATTTATGAATTCTCTTTGTACACTCATTGGTGGTTTTTGCGTCATAAAACATAAAAAGTTTCACTTCTGACGCTGTTAGTTTTCGACTGACGCATAAATCTTTTTATTTTGTATATCCTACTCCACCAGCAAGTATTGTGCGTATCGTAATGTAATCGCAACAGAATAGAACCCATCAATTAAATAAAACTGTTCATTTGTTTAGTACGAGGTACGGGTCACGCTTTTCCCTCGCTTGGTCCTGTCGTACAATTGTACGGCACGTACTGTACGGTACAGTTTGATGTACTGTACGGTGTGTGCTAGTACAACCAAGTGTACTGGCTTTGCCCATCACTAAAATTGAATGTTCTTAAATACGTGTAAAGTAGCTTTTGACGACCAATGTATATATTGGGAGATATCGAACAGAATTTGAAACAAGGCCAAAAATTAGAGTAAAAACGGTTTTTTGAAAATTGCAGCATAAATAGTTGTTTTATCGAAAAAAGTTGAATAGAAAAGTCATAGATAATTAAAAAGTCTACAATTTTTGTTGTTATAAATTTTTGACAGAACCTCAAAATTTTTGAATAAAACGTAAAAAACTAATTTTCTCCTTTTTTATTTTTAATTTTGCCAAAAAAAGTCCAAACGTTTTCAAATTTGGCCAAATGTAGCTTTTTTGATGCCAAATAATCTCAATTTTTGTTTTGTTTCTCCTAAGTTAAGAAATTTCCGAGAAATTAGAAATTTTCAAAAAAAATATTTTTAAAATCCTTAAATTTCTCAGAAACTACTCAACTTAGGAAAAACAAAAAAAATGAGATTATTTGGCATCAAAGAAGCTACATTTGTGCCAGATTTGAAAACGTTTGGACGTTTTTTGGTCGAATTAAAAATAAAGTACGAGAAAATCAGTTTTTTACGTTTTATTCAAAAATTTTGAGCTTATGTCAAAAATATATAAGAACAGAAATTGTAGATTTTTTAATTATCTATGACTTTTCTGTTCAAATTTTTTCGATAAAACAAGTATTTACGCTGCAAATTGCAAAAAAAACGTTTCCACCTTTAGCCCCTCAGACTTTTTAAAAAATCACGTTGTCGGGAATTAGTACCCAACATTTGTTACCCCTTTTTTTAACAATTTTCCGCTGAGAATGCCCTGTTAGGAAGTAATTCCTAAATCGATCACTTTTGTAGGTAGTTTGCCTGGCCTAAAAGCAGATGTTTAAAAAATCATTAAAGCTTGATTTTTACAAAAGTTTACCGAAATCTCAATTTCCCAATTTGATAAAACACGTTCAGAAATTTATTTCGATGTTTGTTTGAACAGCTGTTTACAACAATGAATCTCCGTAAAAACAAATTGAAGAATAAAGTGACTGATTTCTATAGTGAATGGTATATTTTGAATAAAAAATGGAACATGTGAACAGGCATGTTGCAAATATCACTAGAACGGTTTATATGACAAAACAGTTTAATCATATTATCGTCTTTTCAAACTAGTTTAATTTTTTTGCATATTTTTAAAGAGCTATTTACAGTACGTAAAATATTTCGATTAGAGAACAAACCTGTTTTCTTGTAACCTCATTCTTCCTTCAGCGACCGGTGCGGGCCTAGGATTACTTCTAACCTCAAATTGTCTTAGACGTGCTTCCGCACCTGCACCATAATTCAACACGTTTTCTTCGACTTTTTTGGTAACTTGTTTTGGATTATTATTATTTTCAGGAATGTCTAAAGACTTTTGTGTAGTTTCATCGCTTATAATCTACAAAGAATGTTCTCAATAAGCTGTATTTCTATACATTATGCCCATCAGTTGCTTACCTTATACCTATTAAAAACGCCCATGCTCAAATAATCGGCTACGACTGAAAAACCATCGTGAGCTTTCTCTAACTGAGAATGGAATGTCTCGTGCAAATCTTTATCGTATTCTCTAGCTTTCAGTAACTCTACAAGACCTTTGTTTTCCGGTTGGCACGTAGGACATGAGTGATCGTCATCACAAAAACTTTGAAAACAGTGTTGGTGGAAACTATGTCCACATAAAAAATGAATAGTTGGTAAATCTAATGAATGATGACAAGCAGCACATCTAAAAAAATATAACAACAAACATGAAAATCATCAAAAAGTTCTCCTCTAACCTTGATATTCTTATTTCAATTAAACCGCTTTTAAGTTTTTCCACATGTTCTTTTAAATTTTCGGTGTCTCTACGATAACTCGAGGTAAGTTCTTCGATTTCTACAATTTTCGTTTGCTCTTGCTCCAATTCATTGGTTATGTAGGACCTGATGTGACCTAGAGTGATTTCTGCATTTCCTGTACCTATGGCATCAATGACTAGTTGCGGAGAGTAAAGTTTCTCCTTGGCTATTACTGTTAAAACCTAGAGAATAGTAGAATATAGAATAGGATATAAAATGATTGTTAGTTTACCTCATTTAACAGTTCTGGTGATGGATCTTTGCTATCCCTAATGCAAGACCAAAAAGCTTGTGCCCAGAGTGACGGATCCTGATTTCCGAATCTTCTACAGCAAGTCAATACAGAATTCTGATCGTTTTTACTAATGTGATATCTAAAACAATACTCTATCCAGGTCAACAATTATTTCAAAGACATTTCTATGACTAACCTTAAAATTTGTTGATACAGCTTCTGTTCTTCATACAAATATAAGATCCCCTCTCTAAACGATTGCATATGACAAACCACTAATGCTTGATACTTGTCATATTTGACATCGGGATTTTGTAACAGCTCCAATATCTTTTGTGAAATTTTATTCTTCTCGGCAATATTTTCTAGGCCGGCCCAGACATGTAAATAATGTTCTAATAACGTATTATACACTGGTGTACTTAGATGACATTCCTCATTCATTAAATGTTCTAAAAATTCCACTAGACGTTCCGAATGGTTCAGAAATAAGTGAATGAAATCTTCAGGATCAGCTCTAACTGTTACATCAAAAGTACCTAAAAAAACTTTTATATCAACTATAGTCGAACCATAAATGATCGAGAGTTCACTACTACGAAAATATTTTGATTTGTAACAAAATTCAAATGTAAAAAACAAAATGTATACAGTCGAGTTGAAGGTTGTGGCAAATTATGGATAATACTTTTAACTTATTCAGTAATAAGTGATATTTATAAATAATTTTCTTTTAATTTTAAAATTACTTTCTAGCTCATGGCAACGCTGTATGAATGTTTTATGTATCCTTTTCTATCTCATTAATAGGTAAAGTATTTACGCTTTAAAGTGTAAGTCTCTTTCCTTCTAGGAGGGGATTTTCACCAAATGATGAATTATTATTTACGTAAAAAAAAAGACAATTGCCACAAGGATATGAACGGTTTGAAGCTATTATTCAACTTCTGGAACTGGGGTTTGTCGTCGTCATATCATAACTGGCGTTTAGAACCATTACCTAAGCAAACATGGAGAAAAGGAACAATTCAAGAATGGCTGATTAATAAAAACATCCCTTACGATCTAGACATTTTAAAGATGTATTTACTGGACATTACACAACTAGGGTGACTGCACCAGTAATTGCCATTATTAGCAGGTGATTTCATGGAATATCTTGTAAAATCATAAAACATGACTTTTGTTTCTACACAAAATACAGATATGTAGTATTGACTAAATAAGAGATATTTACACATTAAAACCTTACAAAAAATGTGTATTTTTCTTTAGTATAAAATATTTTTGAAGTTAGCCCAGAGTACCAGTAATTGCCATGATCATATTTTAAAAAATCCAGTGGTTGCCACTGTATGTGCTAGTAATTGCCACTACAAATTTTGGCATGTACAAACAACAACAACCTGAAATAAAACGGAATGTACAATTACACTTTTAATTCTTAAAATACAATTAAAACATTAACCATAAACAGTTTTAACCATCAACAAAAAATTCCTTTTGAAATTCATATTTTAACCGATCTCCTGATATGATTATCTTCTGAAATGGTAGTCTGTCTACAATTTGGTTTATGCTAATAACACTCACATCGTTTTCGTTCAGTTTAAATGATTTCCCATCTTCGCACTTTTTTAAACCCACTACTTTCGCTTCATTGTTGGGTAGAAGGGCTTGAATCACACACACATACTTATGTTCTCTTTTTTTCCCAGGGAAGGCCACCACTATGTAATCATTTTCTTTTACTTTTGAAGGAGTAGCTGGAACAGATGATTCTTCTGAAACCTCTGAGGTATCACTTCCAGAAGCTGCCCATTCTTCAGATGTATTAGAATCTGATGTGCTGTCTTTTCTTATCTTTGCTTTTTTCTGTTTATTTATGCTTTGAATTTTATTTAAAGCTAATTGTTTATTTTCTTTTTCTTGAAGTTTCATTTGTTTTTTCTCTTGTCTCATTCTTTTTCTCTCTTCTTTCGCTTTTTCTTCATTTTTCTTCTTTTTGTGTCATAAATTTTTTCCACTGTTTGGACGTCACTACAGATGGTGTCTTTTCTAAGTTTCTCTTTCTCTTTACTCTTTTAAAGGGTGTTCCAAGACTTGAATTTGAGTTTTCGTTGAGTATTGGAGTTCGGTTACTACAAGATTGCACTGGGATATCTGGTGTTCTGAGATCCTCAATCAAATTATTTGTAATGTTCTTTAGGGGAGTAGTTTCTTTGCTAAGCCCTGAAGTACTTACTTCGGGCACATCATCTTGTACAGTTTCAGTTTGATCTACTTTAGACAAAAGCTGATGACTTGTGGAAGCACCCGAGGAAGTACCAGAAACGTGTTCTTCTCTGTCAATGTTGATATTGTTTCCTTGCCTTAAGCCAAACATTGAAAAGTTCCAACCACTTTTCTTCCCCTTTCCAAATTTCATCTTTGACACATTCCTTAAACATATTAATAATATCAGGATCAATCAGAGTTTCTGTATATTCAAAATGTGTTAGCTTTTTTTGTTGCACAGGCATAGCTTTAGGTGTCACTTCTGATTTGGTGGCTCTGTCCTTCATGCATTTAGAATAATCTACGGCATCAGGTGACCAAGGGAACAGCCCACATCTTTTGAACCCATTTACAATGTGTTCCTTTTTAACCCCATCTATTGCTTCCCGAAACATTAACGGAAAATTGGTTTTGTTTAATATCTCAATATTGCTGTCCAATCTCCACTTATGAACAGTTTTTTTCCAATTTTCCTTTAATGGTTTGAAAATAGAAACGTCACACGGCTGTATTATGTGTGTTGCGTTAGGGAATAAAGCCACCAATATAATTTGGTGGTCTTCACAAAAATTGCTGAGGTGCAAAGTCAAGTGTGACTTGTGTCCGTCAATGAATAAGATAACAGGGAAACTTATTTTATTTTTAACAAGCCAAGGATTAGCTACATATTCAAAAAAAGACACTCCTGTCATCCAACCTTTTTCACTTTTTCCAACTGCCCAGTCATCTGGAATATTGGACACTAGTGGTCCCGGTAATCGAGAATATGCAAACAAAAGAAAGAGCGGCAATAAAACATCACTAGCACTAACTGTATTAGCTACTGTTACAGATTCCTTGTCAGAGCCTTTTGCGATTTCATAGATATTTTTTTCACCCCTAGGACCAATTACTTTATTTGATTTAGGACAAATTTGGAATGCCGACTCGTCACAATTAAAAATCCGTTCTGGAAAATTTAAAGTGTCTTCTAGATTTTCATTTTTTAGGAAGGTAGTAACTTCTGAGAACCATTTTCTAATTTGGTGTTCTGGTACTGAAGCTCTTGTTGTAGTTAAAGTTTCAGGAGTTCTGACAACTACACCAGGATTTCTTTTAAAAAAAAATTCTAACCACTTGCGACCAGGCTTGTCATTAACAAATGGATTTGTACGTTGGGTGTTTTTCATTATTTTTTGTACTGTTATTAGCACGTCATCTTTGTGAGGAGAAAATCCCCTGCTTGAAATTGTTGTGATCCATTTAACGAGAGCATTTTCTTCAGTTTTAGACAAAACGCTTGAAGGGCCCATTTTTCTTTCCATTGGTGTTTTTCCTAACACTTTGTTTTTTAATGTATTTCTCGGAACTTCATACATTTTCGCAGCAGTAGAAAACGGCATACCATTGCGACATGCTACTACAGCGGCTTCCATGGTTTCTTGAGAATATTGAAAAAAAGGTTTCTTCCCTTTTTCCATTTTAAAAACCTAAACCAATAATTGCCACTGTAATTACCAAATAATGGCCACTAAAAAAAGTGGTGGCAATTACTGGATTTCTTCAAAATTTCTTGCACATATTTCAAACATATAAATTTGGAATTATGGAGTTTATAATCTCATTATTTTTAGGGTTATCCTGTATTATTTTAAAATTCACCAGTACTTGCCATCCATGACCATGACTGGAACATTTAATTAAAATAGGTCCAGTAATTGCCATCCCCCCTTTACTCAAAAAAGTTGTAAAATCAGCAAAATTCTTATAAAATATACATCGCACTGCGAGAATACAAGGGGCGCAAGTCAAAAACAGCCATTTTTTAGTTAATCCTATGGTGTGATTCACTAAAATGAGATGAACACGTGGATACTAGGGGCTCTTTTTTAGTCCCACTAGTTCCCGCTAGAAGGTTAGAAGTGTCTCTGGTAACACCCATGGCTTGTTGGTGAGTGGGGGAATACAAGGGGCAGGCAGCAGATTGATCAGTGTGCTCTCCGACTTCAAGGGTGAAGTGTCGCAATACAACAGTCAAATTTTGAAATAGGCCCATTGTAACACAAAAGGTAAGTGCTAAATTTGAATTGTGTCCGTTGTATTTTTTGACTTTCTATACCAATTTTGGCTATTTTCAATGAACATCTGAATCAAGTCAGCCCATCAAAAAATTGATTAGATGCCCATTGTATTTTGCTAGCTACAATCTATCTTCTAATTAAATAAATTCATTTTTAATTGTTATTTTTTATATTTTCCAATTATGATGTAGTTTAATTTTGTTTTTTTAGCCATTTTGAGATGTCCAAGAGAACCGAACGCATTATGAGGCTAGTACCAGAGAAGAGTCATAATTATTCCTACAGGGATGGAGAAATTTGGGAACCTCTTCCCACCCATATTGAGACTGGTAGCTTTTTTAGATCCACAAATTTCGAAGACTTGGACATTGCTATTTTCCATAAAGAGTTTAGTCAACTGAATAACAATTTTGGTGAACCTTCTAATATAGATGACTTTGTAAACGGCCAACATGAACCATCACTGGATATTTTAGAGTACATTAACAACAGCGATGATACTGACGCTGATCCTGAATACAACCCTGATAGCGATGATGATGATGATGACGGCGATGAAGAATCTGTGTTAAGTAAGAAAGACCTAATTATTTCACAATTAACATATGCTATTTTTTTGTTGTAATTCATTGCATTTCCTTTCACAGAATGTCGAAAAGACGCTCTTCAGCTCCTCGGACAATCGGTCACAATTCCTAATTTGAAGAATAAACCTCTGGTCGACTATTCTGATTCTTCCGATGAGAACATCTCAACCATCAAAGTGGAAAATCCATGTAAGGAAACAAAAGAGAAATTTAGGCCAAGAATACATTTCACGCAAGAACGATATCATTCCGGCAAGAGCCATGAGATGCCCATGTAGCGGAAACTGCCAACTTCAATGTAGCAACAAATTTACTGAAGCCGAACGCCAAATTATTTTCAAAAAATTTTGGGCTATAGGCGATATTGATAAACAGCGATACTTTTTGGCAAAAAGCATAAAAGAAGTCAGTCCAAAATATAGGTACGGAAAAGGTAGGGCAAAGAACCACGCATATTATTTCACTACTAAATCTTGGCCCAGTGGAGTTAGGGTTTGTAAAGCCTTTTTTACTGCGACCTTGGGAATTTCCGATAAGATGTTAAGGACAACGATTGCCAAGACGGGAGAAACTGGTGAGCTTCAGCCTGATTTGAGGGGAAAAGTGGGTATTAATCCTAAGAAAATGGATCCGGCTATGAAACAACAAGTTGTTGAATTTATTCAAAGCATCCCTCGTATTGAGAGCCACTATCTTCGCCAGCAAACGACAAGAGAATTTATTGATGGTAGTAAAACTATCATGGATTTATATAGAGACTACAAAAAACGATCTGATGACAACGGCACAAAGTCTGTCAAATACTCCATGTTTCGGCACATTTTTAACACGGATTTCAACATTTCAATGTTCCATCCCAAGAAGGACCAGTGTGAAGATTGCGAAGCATATAAGAACAGAACTACAGAACAGAGGACACAAGATGAGCGGTACCATCAACATCTAAAGGAGAAGAATTGATCTAGAGCTGAAAAAGACAATGACAAAAAAAGGCATCTGAAGAGCTTGTTGTAGCTGTTTATGACCTCCAAGCTGTTCTTCCAGTTCCTAGAGGAGATATATCAGTTTTTTATTACCTAAGCAAAGTTTCTACGTATAAGTTTACTGTGTGTGAGATAGACACCATGAATACATACAGCTACCTCTGGCATGAAGGTGAGGCCAGTAGAGGAGCGAATGAGCTGGCGACATGCCTCTTAAAGTTCCTTCGCGAGAAATCAAAACAAAGGACAACAACTGAATTTGAGGTAATTTTTTACTCTGATAATTGTCCAGGTCAGAATAAAAACAAATATATAATAGGCCTGTACAATTACGCGCTCCGTGAAATTTGAAAAGTATAACTCATAAATTTTTAATAAAGGGTCATACCCAAAATGAAGGAGACGCAATACATTCACTTATTGAGAAACAAGTAAAAAAATCACTGTTGAGAGGCTCCATCTACGTTCCTACACAGTATGGTCAAATAATAAGGGATGCAAAAAAAGTCCTCCATTCATTAATGTGACTGAGTTGTGTCACAAAGATTTTTATAGTTTTCAACACATCACCAACTTCCTGGGGAAAAATTTTACCATCAATACTGAGGGATACTCTATCCATTTTCCAGATATCAAAGTCATCAAACTTACAAAAAATAGCCCTGATTCTTTCCAGTACAAAATCTCTTACCAGGACGAATCCTTTGGGACGATTCAGTTTAAAAATTTAGATAGAGCATCGAGGCATAGTTGTGACTCCAAGACACTGCCAGCATTGACTCCAGCTTACAATAAAAAACGTGAGATTTCAGAAAAAAAGAAGAGAGTTGTTAAAACTATTTGAAAAAAATTTGATGCCCCAAGCGTATTTTAATTTTTATAATAGCTTATAAAATCTATTATATTTTAACTTTACCAGATTCCTGTGAATTTTTGTGTTTGATTTTTGGTTTAATGAACAAGTAAAAATAGTTATGTTAATTTTCGCTTTATCATTAGTGAGATTTTTATTTTATGTTTAGTTGTGTTTTATAAAACAATCAATTTTATGTTATATTCCAATTGATGCTACCTCCCTCATGGGTAATATGTTGGAGTTTAATTAATTTATAACCTTGAAAACATACACTTGTTAGTAAAAAATAGACTGAAAATGCTGTGATCGTTATTCTATTTTGGAGATAAACATAGATTTAAGTCAATTTTTGTGCCAAAATATTTTTATAATAAATTTTTTTCTAAATAAAAGAGACGTTTTTTATGAATAAAACTCCCCGATTCGATTTTCAGGTTTTAAAAAGCAATTACTGATCACCATATTCATAAGGTAATTATTCAAAGCTTAATAATTAAATATAACAAAAGGCTCAAGTTAAAAGGAGAGTAAAGGTTTAATAAGTACAAGAGGCACAACTCGAAATAATTACTAATTAGTGTTGGTTTTTTAGGTGAGATTTTTAAATAATCGTCCAGAAACTTACAATAACTAAAGCTTAATAGTATTGCAACAAAATGTAAAAAAATAAGGGAGATGGGTAGTTAAGTAGTTTTGTAGCCATTCCAGAGAAATAGCAGAAAACTTTGACTGCGATTTCTCGAATGTTACTGTTTTTGAGTTGTGCCCCTTGTATTCTCGCAGTGCGACATATTCCCTTACCTTACTATTTATTTTGACGTGAAAACTATAAGAATCGGTAATTTTTGTCTCCTATTATATCGAAAATACTGTTGAGCGTCTCTTAACACAGCTGACAAGAAAACCTAACCTAACTAAAACAGGAGTGACACTGAATAATTAAAATGTTCCACCACATGTGACGCCATCTTATAGTATTATTTTTAGATACAGGCTGTTAGAAGAGAGATCACTGTACATATTAATTACAGATTTGGTGAGATTTTGACTAAAATATTCTTATTTCAGGGGTTATAAATAGGAAGTGGCAATTACTGGTGCAGTCACCCTACATGCTCACAAATATAAAAAAATTGCAGTAGATGAAATTGCATTAAGTAGTGGAAATTACAGTATTAAGGTTACCTTCTTACCATTGCGAATTAAACACTATAGAATTAATCTGGGTGTTCGGATTCTAAATCCTCTCTGAGAGTGTACCTAATAATACTTACTAGTTATTTTAATATACAAAAAGTTTTTAAGAAAAGCATTGATTCAAGTTCATTTCACATATAAAGTTTCTACATTTTAACCATTATTGAAGTGGCTGTGAACTCTCAATAATTTATGGTTTTAGAATAAACGTTTATTTTACTACCTTCCATTATAGTTTCTGACACCGCAGGTGAATTAAGAGGCTTGTAATTACTACACAACCTTTTTAAAAGTTGGGTACTCTCATTGGGAGCATTGTCTATTAAAATCGAACCATATTTTCGCATATAGTGTTCGGCTTCTTCGAATTTCAAGTTCGATATATATTCGATAACTTCAAGATACTTCTGATGGTCTTCAATCTGAATTTTTATATACCAATCATGTTTTTCGTGTTTTTTGGCCAACATTAAAGCTTCTGCTGGACTACCTTGTCTAAAAATGTTCTATATTTTATATATTGTTTTGTCAACTACTACAAAAAATTATAATATTTAAATTTGAGTGTCATTCAAACATCACGAACTATCACTGTTTTTTTTGTCACGATTTTTTTAGTAATTTCCTTTGTATCCTCCTTGACTGTTTTAAGTATTCTGGAGGATTCCCCCATAGGCGGCGTTGATTTATTACAATATCAATAAGTGGTGAGATACTTTTAAATATGAGACTATTAACAAAGTCAGTAAAAAAATCACTTACCGACATACTTTAATGGCTACATCAACATCATAGCTGAAATCGGCATCTTTAGATAAAATAAATTCTTTCAAACTATCCGATTGGGCTGCAGTGTTGTTTAATTTCGTATAACAGTTTAGAAGCAAGGTAGTGTGATCTTCCGTTGCATGACCTTGCTTGTGTAACGCATGAAGGTACATAGTGAGTTTTTCAAGGTGTTGCGAGTCTAAGAATTTCCGAATTACATAACTTGGTTCAAGTTTACCTATTGTTTTTATGTACTGTTCAACCGCTCCAGAAAAATCACCTAAAAATAAATTTATTCTACAAATTCTGTTGAATACAGCATTTATATAAGCATACAAACCTTTATCGCAGAGATGGTCACCATATTGTTCAAAAATATTTACCAAACCGTCAGAATCGTATTGTTGACTTTTGGCTATCCTGATCGCTATGTCATATAAATTTTTTTTAAATAATAAAGAGAGTTTCGACTGTAAATCCTTTTCATCTAAATGATATACCCTATTATTTTCATCTAGAATATATAAAGATCCCCATTCATTAAGAATAGCTATTACCTTAGGTATAGTCGTAGAAAAAACTATAAATTTGTTATGTATATCTAACACAGTTAGAAGATTGCTGTCGGAACTACTATTATTGACAGAAGATTCGGAAGCCATCGTTGTTAGGTTTACTGAGCGAGTTGTTTTTGATATAATAATAAGGTAAGTTCTGAACCATTCCAACATGATCTTTTCTCCCTCTACAGCATAGCACGGTCCTCTACCATCAGATGTATAACAATACACAGCCTTAAAGAAGCAATTTGAAGGAATATTAAATGAATGAATTTACGAAATAAGTGTACTTACATCATCTCTGCCTATCATAAAATGACTTTCTTGTACGGAATCTGCCAAAACACTACATTTTTTTGAGCTTCCAATGTTATCTAAATTATACTAAAAGACAAACTTGGAATAAGAAAATAATTTTGCAGTTTATTCTAGGGTGACTTTAAGAAATCGCCATTTTTATCTTATAAGTAACTTGAGAGCAAGAGCTGTTTCAATGTATCAATTTAATATACATGTGAGGATACTCTCCGAAAAATTTTGTAAGAAACTCGTAGAGAATTTTTGTGATATAGGGATAAAACGAATGCAGAGCAAATTAATTCTACATTATGCAGCAAAAAATATATCAAAGAAAATTTGCAGGAACTGCAAAGTTTGCTAAAAAATAAATTAATTGGTCTATTGTCACATCTTGGTCCTCCCAGAAAAATATTTGAAGTAGTTTCCATAGATACAATTGGGAGATTCGGTAGCTCACAATTGTAACATCACATGCACAAAACTCAAAGGATTTCATCAAGCTGATATAAAATATACGGAAAGATCATAATATTGGAACACTTCTAACAGATCAGTATCCAAGCAAAAATTCTCTAGATTTCAAGAATTTCCTGAAGGAAAAACTATAAAAATGATTTTCACAGCAGTAAAAGCACCATTCTCTAATGGTTTGAATGAGAGACTTAATCAAACTTTAGTAAGTAAAATAATAGATAACAGTTACAAATGGATACAAATAACTCATGTATGTGTGAACACGCAGTAACTGGATTCAGTCTTAAATATTTACTACAAGGAGAAGACACCTCAATTTTACCAAATGAATTAAGGAAAAAGAAACACAAGTATTTTAGAAAACAAGGAAAATTGCTTTTGATAAGATTACCAAATACCACAAACATAATAAGACATTATATGGCTAGTACAGAAAAGACTATGATTTTAACATAGGGGACTCAATATTTATGTTGAAAATGGGGATAAATAAAAGGGAAAAAATTTGATGAATTGAAACTAGCACCTTACAGGAAAATATCATAGTCAAATTTGTTTCATATCTCCAAACTCATTCCCATTTAGTACTTCAAATGAAGAAGACACTAAGTTAAGTAATTAGTCATGTGTATGTTGTACCATGTATATGATTTATACATAAGAAATAATCGAATCATCTGAGATGTCAAAGTGACAATAGCTATCAAATCAAATTTTGTATAAAAGTTGTAAATAATGTTGAATGTTGTTTCTTTGATTTGCAAGTATGATTAATTATTGTTATTACATTGTATGCTGTATAGAAAATAAAATGTTTGATTTTCAGATAAACAATTCTGTTTTTTTATTCTCCTTAGAAGATTACCATTATATACATGTGAGGAAATAGCTTAAATTGTACATATCAAGCTATTGCGAGCCATCAATCTGTATGAATAAAAAAGTCGATAGCCGTCTTCGAAGGGGATGTAATTAAATATTAGTCATGGCATACAGCCTTAAAAGTACCTAGTTATCTTCTTCGAAATTATTTTCAAGGCATAAATAACAGAAATTTTACAAACTTTGAGTACCCACTAGCTGTTAATAATGTTTTAAAGCCATACTGAAATTTTCTAAGATTATTCAAAAGCTGTGTACAAAAAATATCTAATGGCTATAAATAAGGAGCTATAACAATGATTTGTTATTAAATTTCATAGTATTTTACCTTTTGTTCCTTATCTTTGTGTGAAATGTTATAAACAATGACTGCATTTTCAGTAGCAATGAAAAGCAAAACACTTGAGGCTGTTGTTTTAAATGCCAAACCAGTGATAGCTGAATTTGCTGCTTTAAGAAGCTTTTGCTTGGAACTTCTATCTCTTGTAACATCACCCCTAAAAACATTTGTAAAATGTAAAAAAACGTAATCTGTTTAAATTAAAGTATCTTCACCTGTAGATAATAAGTGAGCCATCAACAAATCCTACAGTCATAATTTGCAAGTTATCATGTACACATAAAGCACTAGTTTGTACTGGTCTATTTCCAGGGATAGCTCTGGTGATTCTACAGCAATAGGGACAACCATTTCTGTCCAAACTACTTGTGTCCCAAACTTTTATCACTGGATTTATCCCAGGTTCATCTTGCTAAAAACAATAAGGAATATTTCTAAGGATCAAATTTTTGTATGCTGAAAGCTTACGCCAATCGTTACTAACACTGGAGAATTTCTTATTTGCCAAGTTAATTCCGTACTAATTTCATAACCTCTGAAAGTTATAAATATTTGCCATGTTCGTGATACCAAATATATCTGACCAAGGGTATCACTGAATACAAGATAATTGTTGCCACTCGACGCTGTTACTATTCTGGTTTCCTAAAAGGTAAACAATTAGTAGCTGGATTTTATTATTTAGACAAGACTATCTATATCTACCTTAAACAAATTATTAATTTTTCCTTCGTCTACGTTACTTATCAAATTAAAAAATGGAAATTTCCGCCACTAAAAATTGAATGAATATTACATTTTATAAATTGTAATATGTTTTAATTTTACCTCTAAAAAAGCCATAATTATGAATTACATTTATTTTTTTAATTATTATTTATTATTGTTCATTGTTGTCCTACACCCACTGCCAACTGTCAATCACTTCTTCTGTTTTGTACAAATGGACATCTAAACCACAGATACCCCACAGATCAAAACCACGGAACACGAAAATAATCAAAAGTGTCTCACATAGACAAATAATATAATCTCCATATACGTAATAAATAAACATTTATATGTATATGATAATCTGATTACGCGGGATTAGTGTTACGTCTCAATTTGAGGCTGTATCCCATATCTTTCCCCTGTTAAGTAGTTTAAGGTTAGGTATTCTTCTTTCTTTTTTGAGCTATTCTATGTCAGTTAGGCTGAACAGCAATAAACGATCGACGATTCTCGCTGGTTCGAAATGTCATTCTGGAAGGTTGAAAATGTATATATAAGGAGGTGCGACAGCGACAGTTGCGAGGGGATGGACAACTGTAACGGAAGTGAAGTTGAACGTTTTAGCGAGACATTAGTGCTATTCAACGCGACAATCGATTACAATCATTTCCTGTCATTTAAAAAACATTTTCGATATCAATCGATCACTCTGATTATAATCGGTCTAAAATTATGATGCTATTGAAAACAATCGTAAATCGGAAGCATGTGATTGGTCGAAAAATTTAAATAAACAAACTACCGTTTGTCTATTGGTTATGTGATGTGAGTGATATATTGCAATTGTATATTACATTTTTAGTTAACAGAACAGCTTCATAAAATTAAACGTGATCAAACTAAATGAACATGTGAAAAATTCACATGAAATGACCAAAATAATGATGACAAATGACAATTTTTTTTTGGTCTTCAACAAACATCAATCCGTTTTCGATTTCGATTATAAACAAAATCGGAATCAAGATCGAAGTGTTGAATAGAACTCTGTAAACGAATTGTAAATTGTTTCCTTGTTTCTGAATAAAATATTTCAAGAAATCCACAATCGTGTTACAATTGGTGTCAGGTGGGGGGTATAAAAGAATCAATGATGCCTGGAAAGAAATTAAATCAACTGTTGGTTGTTGAACTCAGAGGAGAGCTAGAGGAGCGAAAACTGGAAAACGAGGATAACAAGAGGTTCAGTTAAAAAATTACGGGAGTATTTTTTTAAAGAAGGTATCAACCCCGAGTCTGTGTCTGATCAAATAGCCAACCAAAGGACTGAGCTCATGGAACAAATAACTCAACAGATTCATGTAGAGGTTACGAATCGAATGCAAGAACTTACTCGTCAGATGACCGTCCAGCGAGAAGAAGTTACAAATTGAATGGAAGAACTCGCTTCTCTGATGACCGCACAGCGAGACGAGGTTACTGATAGGAGGAGGGAAGAATTAACTCGGCATATCAATGACATAACTCAGCAAATGAATGGGTTAAATGCTGAATTAAGAAGGCAACAAGAACCGAGAACTCACCATGGTGAAGGGGACGTCAGAAATTCAGCAGACCTACCATCCTCTTGGCCAAATTATTTGAAGCAATTCAATGCTGCGGCTGGGGCAAACGGATGGACCTCTCGAGAAAAAGACATATCATTCACCGTGTCACTGTGAGGAGAGGCTTTGGTTGTGTTGCAGTCTATTCAGGACGGTGATGCAGAAAACTTTGAGGCCTTAGTGAGACGACTTGAGATGCGTTATGGTCATGTCCATCTGCAGTCGGTCTACAAATCCCAACTTAACACCCGGAAGCAGAAAGTCGGAGAGTCGATACAAGAATTCCAGATGGATATCGCTAGGATAGTAATATGTGCCTATCCATCTGCTTTCGTCGACGGTCTTCGAAATGCACATTATTCATTGTAGAAAAAAGAAATACTTGAAAATGGCAATACGCCAAAACGTACGTCGTTTGTGAAAAGAAAATAAATGAGAAAAGAATGTAAACAATAAAAAAATCTCTTTATTTTTAACTATTAAAAATGTTGACCAATTACTAGGAATAAACTAAAACGAAAACTTAAATAATACGGTCAGGAAGATATATAGTCGAAAGAAAATAAATGAAGAAGAAACAAGACCACTAATGAAGTACGAAATTGACCATTTATTAAACCAAACAAACATTGTAAGAAATCGCAACGAATTAGGGGGTATGGGCACATATTCAGAAAGGAAAGTAATGCAGAAGTGAGAAAGATTACATAATGGAAACCCCAAGCAGCATTGCCAAGAGGCAAACTAAAATCTAAATGGAAAGAACAAGTGGAAGTGGGCATCAAATGGATGATGATAACAAATTGGAGAAAAAAATAGGAAGATATGAGCATAGGAAGCAAGGAAGAATATGGTTAAAAAAAAGCTAGTTTCTTCAAAAACGATTAGCTTGTATATATACACCAAACGACGTTCTCTCAAATGTGTCAAAGTTTGCTAGAAAATTTATGTTTTTGGCAATGGGGACTAGGAGAAACAAAACGAAATATATTTAAAATTATATTTCAAAAATAAAAATAAATAATTAGTTAAAAGGTTAACAACTGGACACAAAACATTCATCTAAAGTTCAATAAGTAAAACAAAAACGTTTAAAAATAGGACATTCTATCAAATAATTTCGAAAATAGTAGAAAAGTAAATGTTTTAAATATCTAACAAAATTCACACAGTTTTTTCTTATTAATTAAACTAATAATTATCATCAATAGATGCAATATGCAACAATACTAAATAACACATAGGTGCATACAAATCTTTAACAATTATTAAAAACAGTCTAAAAGGACGTAGAAACTCGTTCTAGGACCTAGGGTAAAAAATGTTTACAAAATTATCTCCCCAGACTGATGAGTTAATAATAAAAAGTCAATTCTACAAAAATACAACAAAGTTATATTAAAATTGGTTCAATTTATTGGGTTGCCTGCCGGAGAGTATAAAAATGTTCTAACTTCCGCTGTGTACTAGAAAAAGAGGACTTTTTATATAAGAGTCTCAAAAAACTATATACATCTAAATAGTTCGTAGGAGAGGTATTGTAATACTATAGTTGATGTAATGTTTACAACTTTATTCGCCATTTTAATTTTAATAATTTAACACTTTGTTGAATTTTGCAGAAAACGAATTACCCTAGTTTTGGATAAAAATAGTTACAATTATTAATGAATTGGCACACTAACAATATGTATGAACATTCAATTTTAGTAAATACAAAGCATTTTCTATGGATTAAAGTAATTGTTCAATTTTCCTTGAAAATTTTTTAATACTAAATTTATTTATACTGTCTAATAAAGTAACAATTTTTGTAAAATTTTGTTTATATCAAAAGATTTATAATAAAATAATAATCAATGTCGAAAAATGTCATTTGGTTCATAATTACCAGATGTGTGTGTCTGTAGTACATTAGGTCGGTTAAAATGAAAAGAGTAACATATTTTCTGCTGCCTTTCATAATGAACTGTTCACTTTTTAGAACTAAAGTTTAGCAGCGGTGTCCAACTTGATTTTTTTTTAATTTTTACATTACAATAAAATTAAATGATACATTTAATCTAGATAGCACTGAACGTAGTAGGGGGTTGTAATTGTCTATTAAATATTTTTCAACTTTTCATAATTAAAGTTTTCAATATTATCACAAATAGATATACTTTACTCCTGTACCAAAAGTTGTGTATGAATGAATAAAGTCGACATCTGATTTTTACGTTATGGACCATGCCTTTTTCATAACATTAATAACAGAAAAGTTTCTCATATGTTGCCAACTTTTTCAGACACCTCTTGTTCATCTTATTTGACTTGCCTGACTCTAATTAAACCTCTAATATAAAGAAAGTCTGTTCTTTTAAAGGATAGAATATTGGTTTGACATTTTTCGACACAAAATAGGAGTTTTTTTCCTAATAGAAAATTGTTTTTTAAGGATACAGAAAATGCTCTGTACTAAAAGGGAATCAGGTATTAGTAAATATTTATAATTACGAGTAAAAGTAGATTGATACAGGGCTAGTAATAAATTCTAAATGTATTTTCCGAGAAGGAATATACAAATAAAATTTCCAATATACTATACTATAATTCAGAAATTGCAACAATTTTACTAGAGATACATAGTATCAACTTATCAGTGTAAAAAAATTAATAATTACAGTAAAAACCATGATCATTCAAAAGCATTTTTTTAATAACCTTCAATATGAAGTTGTTTTTTTTTCTTTTCTGTTTTTAAGTGTAAATTAACGGTTTTGTTATTAATTTGTTTAAATGTTCGTGCCTATTTTTATAACAACAAAATTTATTTGAGTTATCAACATAATTAATTTAACCTCCAATTTCGATAAATTTTGAATTTCTATTGCAGAAAAATTTTTCGATTAATTTTTTAATTAGGTAAATCAATCAAGTGAATTATGGATACATAATAAACTTCATTGTTATAAGAATATATTTCATTTAGGCACATTTTGTCGCGTATCAATTATTGTGTTTTTTGAGGACTTATAATAAAAGAAAAACAAATTTAACAAGATAAAATTTTGTTAAACTAACCAGAAAAAAACTATAACCAAATATACTCAGCTGCATTTTGCATATTAATAATTTGATTTCATAAAATAAGACTTTTTCAATCCAAAGTACCTATATTAATAAAGAAGAGTTTTCTGTAGAATATCTTATCTACATGATAAATTGTTTGAAATTTACATTATTTTTATTATAAGTCCAATTTTAACATCGAAATAGATGCATTCTAATTTTCTTTAAAATACCTAAGGAAACCGAAGCATCATATTTCGAAAATAAAACACGTATATGTAAATTTGAAAAGATATTTTTCAATAAGAGATCGTTACTCAAATTTCTAGAAATCTTCAATAAACTGGCAATCCTGCGTTCACAAAATAACTTACACATAATATCAACAGGTGAGTGATAAAATTAAATTCATTCATTTAATAAAACTTTTCATTTATGATGCATTAGTTAACGTTCTCCAGCACGTTTTGAATTTGGTACTACTTATATAAATGTCTTAACAAAACTGGTTGTATTTATGAGTTTTTTTTCAGTCCGTCACAGAAGGAACTTTTTTTACATTATTTTGAAACAAATTAGAAATAGGAAGATAAATTAATCCTAAGTAAGGTAAACTTTGTAAGAGGTATCGGAATATATATATATATATATATATATATATATATATATATATATATTTGTATAGTCGAAGTAGGGTTTAGGGTGGAACTAATTCCCACAGAGACGAGGTTTGATTTTTTGAGCTCATTACTCATATCATTTCAATATACTAAAAATCTAGAAAAATGTGAGTTTGCGAAATGCGTTTTTAGGCAGCCATCTTGAATTTTTTTTCAAAATTCATGAAAAATGTTTGTGGTATCAAATAACTGAAAAAAGGGCAGATTATGGATTAAAAAGAATAAAAATGAATACAACAGTATGGAAAAAACTATGTCTATACGGTATGTAAAAATATGTAAACTCCTTTTTTTCAGGTGACATTCCTAAGTTGTGACAAATCCTAAAAAACTTAACGTGGCAGATATAAACCGTATCTTGTGCTCTGAAAAAGAAGGTGAAACTTCAAAGTTCGTTAAGTTATCTGCCAAAGGTATACAAGGAATTATAAATGCAAGTAAAATTCGAAAAGACAATATCCATGAGTTATTTGAACCATTTCCTGATGACCCCGTGAGAGTCCATGCTGAATGCCGACGTGTATATACAAATTCTATTAATATCCAGAGTGATGCAAAATTAAAGGATGAAGCACAAGTACTCCGGTTGAATATAACAACATTTTTATTCACAGAACAATGTCTATTTTGTGGTCGTTGTGTTACTGATCGTGAGAAACGGAATAAATCTGGGGTTATACAGGTACATACAGTATTGTTTCAAAATCAGTTATGAAGGCGTGTAACTCCAGAAATGATTTATGGTCAGCAAAGGTTCAATACCCCTTGCTATTATTAGGCATGTTCGACAAGGTGACCCGACCCCAAAAAAGTACCAAGATAATTCCAAAGGCGAATTACGATACAAACCTCTTGGTCGTCCTATGGAGAAAGAAAAGCTAGATGCTTTTTTGTAAGTATGTAAGTGGTTTATAGAAAATGATGAGCCGGTTTGTGTCCAGCAGCTGGTTACTAAAACGAAAGACTTTCTACCAGTTAGTAGTGAACCATATAGTGAACGCCACATGCTGCAAAAGCTTAATGAACATATTTTTGGGAATATCATCGGTTTCTCGAAATATGGATTGCCTAATACCTTGAAACAGAGACTGATATTATTTTAGATTACCAGAAGAAGATCCTGAAGCAGAGAAATATCATCTGATTGAAGCAGCAGCAAAACTGATCAAAACGGAAATCAAACTATTATCGACTACAACAGAGCACTATCCCTCGTCATCAGAGATTTCATCTGAAGAGGAAAATAAAAAGTTGTTGCCATCAGTTTTGCAACATTTCTTAGATATTATCATTGGTCGTAAAGCAGGTGATTTGAAGAAGATTTCCATTGGTGCAAGCTTCAAGACCAAGATCACTTATAAGTCCAATCCTCCTTGGTGTTGGTGTCCAGCTTTATCGCGATTTTGGTTCCCGGTTACTTGTAGACGAACTTTACAGACTTGGGTTTTCTATATTATATGGTGAAGTACTAAAGTATTTACAATCTGCAATAATAGACAAAACACCAAATTTTCAAGTTCCATCAGGTCATTTCTGTCAGTGGATAGCTGATAATGTGGACCACAACATTGCCACCATCAATGGTCAAAACACTTTCCATGGAATGGGAATTATCATGTGCAAATCCGGACCACCTGGTACAAAGTCTAATTCGTTGTCAGAGAGAAAGATCGCTCGTTGCAAAATCTGGGTTAATGCTGCTGATATCTCTGCAGAAGCAAAAATAGAAATAAGATTCTTTCAGTCTCTTAAATCCAACACGAACAAAATTATATTTGAAGAACTGATTTTAAATAACATGAAACAGAATCTATTAGATCTTTTGTGGAACACCAGTAAGTTGTTGAAGACGCCGCGTCCAGGATGGAACGGATACATGCAAAATGTCGTTAACAGTGATGGGCACCCAGGGGTAGTATCCACAACATTTTTACTTTTGATTGATATGAATCCAGCAACTCACAATTGTGTCTATACCACACTGAAGTTTATATGTTCGGAAGCAAAGAATTACCAGTTGTAACATTTGATCAACTATCAATTACCGCGTAATAGTATAGTCACTATAAGTAGACTTAAGTTTGGCCCTGCATGCTATCCCGCACATCTTGATAAAATAAAAGTAATAGATTCGAACTTGTGCGACACTTGTTACCGTATATGCGACTTGGAACACATTTTTTTTGAATGTAATAAATATACACAACATAGAGAAGATATGTATAGAGAACTAATAAAAATCAATGTTCTACCTCCCTTCAATGTAATGAACTTACTGGCATTAAATAAGCTGCCTGTTTATAACGTTTTACTGACATTCATTAAAGCATGCAATTTAAAACTGTAATATTATGTAGCTCCTCCTCTGTAAGTGAGCCTAACCTGATTATTCCCTATTAGTACCGTGGTCTACCTTTTCTGTGAGTTAGCCACCCTGAAAGACCCCTTGGTGTGAAACGTGTATCCTTAACCTATCCAAATTGATTATTACAGTTAACATATTTGGTACCCTTTTAGTACTGTAGCTCATGGCTAAATGAACTATGTCCTACGGCCAAAAAAAAAACAAAAAAAAACATTTCATCAGTGTCTGTGGATTAAGGCTATGGAAGTTGTTTGCAGTAAATAATCTGGGTCGCTTCCATACACTGATATCCTATTTAGGTACAATTGATGAACTTTTATGTGGATCTGGAATCAAAGAGACCTTGAAGACCTTTTACGCAGAAAACACAGTCTCACATATGCTTACAGGTAAAGCTTATTCAACAGCTGCCTGCTTTCATCTGTACTTACATCAATGTTGCTTCAGGATATCCTCGACAGTAACTTAGACAGGTGGAACCAATGGATACAGGTGAAATACATTTAAGTTTAAACAGTCTCAGGGATTTTTACGATAAGCTATATAGTAGAGAGATTACAGTCTCTAAAGTAAGTTCCTCTACCGAACTACTACAGTTGTCTTCTGAATTGCTAGAAAAGAAGAACTTTTTGAAGGTCCAAAGTAGAACGGCCAAACTGTGGATCATGTATTTAGATATGGTTGACATTGCCAGGGCATTTATTTGGGCTGAACAAACAGGAAACTTAGAAATGTATTTGCAACTGTGGGGCACTAGAACTATGCAAAATGTGTTAGGGTGTATCTACTGCAAATGAGGCAAGTGGAAAACAATCATCAAGATGTTCATAGTTTGTTCAGTGCTGGTCATTATACTCTTCGCAGACACACTCAATTGTGGGCTGGAATATGAACAGATATGTTTATTGAACAAACGTTAATGCGATCAACAAAAAGTCGAGGTGGGTTAACACGCGGAAGGAGCATGGGTGAAAGTCAACTAGCTACATGAATACTGAGCCACCCTGCATGGTGTGGCTGCTATGAGCGATCTCACTACCATCTCCCGTGTTAGCAGTGAACAACATATTGAAATGTCCGATTACTTCAATTTCTGCAAGATCACAATCAATTTGATTCAGAAAGCGTTCAGCTACGTAATATTTTCAGTGGGATAGTAGACAGTCAACACAAGGTAACTACAGATGATGCTAAGTTTATTGGACTTGAAATCCAATCCAAACTGACTGGAAAAGTTTTCAACTCTGTTACACTCAGTTATTCAGAAAATGCGACAAATCATCATTGGCAGGAACTTTGGATGACTTACAACCTAGTTTAAATTACATGTTATGTTCTTGACGGTGGTGCACTACTACACAACTTGTCATGGCCAAGAACTGGGAAGTTTTCAGATGTGTTAGAACTACATAATAGTCATATAGCTAACCAATATGAAGGTGTGACAGTTGTATTTGATGGCTATACCACCTCCATTATTAAGGCTGTTGAGCATCAGATACGCATAAAAAATCATCGGTAACATTGAAATTTACCGAGAGCTCTCCACTTCTTATCGACAAGACACCTTTTCTTGCTAATAATGAAAATAGACAGTGCTTTATTACCAAGCTAGGAAAACACTTAGAAGCCAATGGCCACACTGTGATTCATGCTACAGACGATGCTGACACACTGATTGTAAGAACAGCACTGACCTTGGCAGAAGAAAAGCATGTAACAGTTGTTGCTGATGACACCGATTTTCTGATGCTTTTAATTTACCATAAAGCTTGCACTCATCTATGTTCAGTGATAGAAAATGTGATATTAAATTGATGCAGTATATACTTGGTGAAAAGGGGTGCAAAATCATTTCTGTTCTGTTCTGGTTCCATGCTTTAACCGGATGCGATACCACAAGCTCCTTATTTGGGAAAAGTAAATCAGCAGTATATCGACATTTTTGGAAATGTGAACAAGTTAGCATTTACGCTACTTTGTTTGGATCAGAAAATGCAAACAGAAACGAACTTACAGACATTGACACCAAAGCATTGGTATCGTTGTATGGTGGAAATCCAAACACAGAGACCTTACATCTACTACGATATAATCTCTACTTGAAAAAAATCACAACAGATGAAGAAGATGCTGCTGTTCAGCACCTTCTTCGCGTACATTTACAACGCCTTTATTGGAAAACCATGAACACCAATATTGCCAGCCCCGAAGAGTGGGGTTGGAAAAAAGTAGGAGACCAACTACAGCCCATAATATGCGAAATGAGCCCTGCACCAGAATTATTACTTAACACAATCCGCTGCAGCTACAAAACGGATACAAATGAGCCGTGTGGTAGTGGTAGATGTACTTGTCAATGGTATGGTGTGGAATGTACTGAGATATGCTGCAACTGTTCTGGTCGCAAATGTACAAATAGTGCCACGAAAGAATGTGTTGAATATAATGAAGAAGACTATTAGACTTATTTTTTGCATTTTTTATACAACCTTTTGATAAATAAAAATAAAATTTTATGGATAAGCTTCCTATTTTTCGCCCACCACTTTGTTATTATTTTTTTACTCATTATCATAATCTTTTTCAGCATAAAATTTCCCATTATTTAATACCACACACGATTTTTCATGAATTAAAAAAAAATCAAAATGGCGGCCAAAATACGCATTTGGCATACCAGTGGCGTAACTACGGGGGGATGAGAGGGATAGAGCCCCCGAACCCTAAATATTAAAAAATCTAGCTCATAATCACGGCAAACCTATACTTTATTGAAATGTACTAAAAGCTAGGAATTGTAGGCTACAATTTTATAAGAAAAACAAAGCTAAAATGCAGTTTTAGGGGCGCAAAATTTGAAAAAAATTCCGATACCCAAATCTCCCGGTAGTTCATCACCCCCCTCCCCCCCAGAGCTTCATCCTAGTTACGCCACTGTGGCATACTCACATTTTTCTAGACATTTAGTCTGTTGAAAGGATATGAGTAATGAGCTCAAAAAAGCAAACCCCGTCTTTGTGGGAAGTAGTTCCACCTTTGGCCAATTTTTTGTGTAAATCTACTATACTAATATAGGTACTGATCGGGTATAAAGTATAAATTTGAAGGAGCAAAAAACTTTACTACTTCTCAGGGACCGGTAAAAATGGAAGAAATTAATCAAGGAAGACCAAAAATTTCTATCTGTAAGGCAATAGAAAAAGTAAGTTTTCCTTCTAACAATCGTTTAGATTATTGAATGTGCTTAATATAAACTTAGTTATCAATTGAAGATGACAAGGATTTATTTAATATTTATTGAAAGAACCTAAAGACATAACAGATGGAGACAGTACTGAAGACAATAATTAAGTTGAGTTATCAATAACATAGCATCTATAGCCTCGCAAATCAAAAGTTTGGAAGAAACAGACAACGAAAAAATACATGAATGGATAGAATATGATCACAAAGATAAAGGGTATCAATTATCTAAATAACGAGAACACTTCAAAAAGTTCTCACATAATTGATGACAACGAGAATAATTGTTTCATCAAAACAAGCCATTGAGAAGCAGGAGATGACAGTAAATGTAGTTATCCAATATTTTGAAACTGATGACATTCATCTGCTTCAGCTTAGAAAAATGAAAGAAATATAAGAGGCAAAGGTTAAGAAGCCCAATCAGTGATTTTTTCACGTAGTACATATATAAACTAATTAATGCAAATAATTATGTACTTTTGTAATCAGTAATTAACTAAAGCAGTAAGTTCACATCAAATCACTTTATTCTAAAAATCCAAACGGTTGATTATCAAGGCGATATTTGAATTTCAAAAAATATCACTGAATGGCATTTCGTAGTAAATAAACCCCTAATAAAGGGAGTTTCATCCTCCCAATATTGTCATAAGGTGCAAAATCATGGATACTTACATAAAAGAACATGGAAAAATAGCCGAAATACTATGGATAGAGCAAAGCTGTTAGTAAGACTGTCAGATAGAAATGAGTGAGAGATAAAGATAAAGATCATGAAGTGGGACTCAAATGAAACTTTGCAGACCACAGATGGAACAATGTAGACGATCTAAACAAATACGCTAGATGGAAGTAGTTGAGAAAGGTTGGAATTATGTATGAGGACGTCCTTACCGTTGTATACAAACGTTTCTAGGTTCATAAATGTAAAATATTTTCCTTCCGAAGTATGCGTTCAATTTGTGGATTAGTCATTTGTTGTTAGATTAAATTTAAAAGTAGTTAAAGGCTTTATCACCTTCTATATACTGGCAATAAACTTAAGTTTTCATTATTATAAATTTACTTATTATACACTAAATAACAATAAAATATATTTAAAATGGGAAAAAAATACATTAACAATACAAAAAATATACCTTCCAAGTATACTCAGCATATTTTTTATAGTTCGAATTTATAAAACTCAAAATACGTTTCAAAAACAACAAAACAGCGTAACCGTGACACATTTTTAACACACCGCATATCACAGATAGAAATATGAGTATCACATACTTTAGTACATACGAGGAGCGTTCAAAAACTTTTAATTACAATGATATTTCCACTTAAACGTATATCAAATTGAAGGGAATTTAAATATAATTGAATATATTAGACTACTGAGTTATTTTATTGTATCCATTATACACAAATATAAATTTGGTGAGGATAACAAAATAATTAAATAGGTTCTTGAAAATATATTAACTGGGGAATCATTAATTAAATTAGTATTAAATTTTGACCGCCCCTCGTAAAAAATATTCGTGCAGTAAAATCGAATTGAATAAGAGAAGAAACGTAACAATCTCTTAGGCTATTGTTTTTCGTAAAATAGTTTGATAGGATCAGCACAAATTGAAGCATACCATAACGTTAATATCAAATTTGGTTCGTTTTCATTTTCTTAATAATAATATTCAGAAGAGTATTACTGTTTGATTATAAAAAAAATATATTCGACATTTGACACGGTTACGATGTTGGCACCTACGTTTTTGGGAACATACTAAGTATGGCGGCGCAAATTTTCTGAGGATTCGTCTCATCGGGATACATCTGCATCGCTTGCGTCACTTGTTCTTCGGGAAAGATAGCTGCTAGATGATAGTGCAATTTCCGGCGGTCCTCCTGGACCGGTGAATTGGTGGATAAGTGATGCGAGCCTCCTTGAGACCAAACGGGAGGCCACATGTTCAGTTGGGTGTCAGAACAACTGGATATTCTTTGCATATGTCTAAATAAAAAAAAGATTTTCGATAATTGAATGCCGGTTTATGTTTATATTAAAAAATAGCGTCTATCTTTATTTATTTATGTAATTATATGAACTTTTTGTGTTTACTTCATTGAAATATCGACATATAAATAAATATACTATCTAGAGTTGTGGAAAGTAGAAAAAAATAGATTTATTTTCACTTAAAAGAGGCAACTAATAAACTGAAGTAAAAAGAGGACACGATTTTTTTTTATTATAATTTAATCAGCAATCAGATTTAAAGTTCTGAGATTCATTCTATAAGCTAATATTAGGACTAAGGAATTTGGCATGATAGGCCGTATTTATAAAAATCAAGCATTTACTTTCAAGTAAAAGGTTTTGCTTTAATTCGTATTCATAATCTCTACCTTTTCCTCGCAAGGAAATGCTTCTGATAAATAAAGTGAAAGGTACATAGATTAGCCGTTAGTGATTACAGGGCTGTTGAACTTGCAATATGCAACCAACTTGTTCTGCCACAGCAGTTTATTTTATTTGTTTTATACTTAAAAAGTGTTCGCAAGTAAATTGAAGTGTTTGATCCTTGTGACATATTTTTGAAGTATTGAAATTCAGCATATGTAAAATGTCTGACACACATAATGAAAGGGAAGGTAGCAAAGATGTGACTACTGAGATGATGTTTATTGCTGAAAAAATCCAAGCATTTCCGGAGATTCTCGATAAATCTCAAGTTCCAGCCAAAAAGAAGAAGAAAACTTCTGCATTAACTGAAATCATTAAGGAACTCTGTTTGGTAAAGAGATGGATATAAAAGCTTTCATGAAAAAAGTAAACAATATGAAAATACGATTGAAAAAAAAAAACAGATAAAAATAGTGGGTTCTAGGGTTAGGTTTACATGGTTTTTTTTTTAATTTTTGGGTGGTGGGTATTGCTTTTTTTGATGTATGACTTTTTTACAAAATTTATTTTGGGATCGTTATGAATTGATTCATTGGAGACGAACCATGGGGCATCTAATGTTGTTCTTAGAAGTTAAGGATTGGTATATTTGGATTATATTTGTTACATTTGCTTGCACAACCCCATATCTCAATGCCATAAGTCCAAATAGGTATGATTATTGAAAATCAATATTTTGTTTTACACAGCTAGCCTATTAACCAGTTTATTTATTTATTTTCTTTATTATAGGCACGTTTTTTTACATCGTTTATTCACCATTGGTTGACTGCTGTCAGTCTCTGCTCTGCCGACATGTCACTAGTTGCACATAAAAAACGCAGTTGTTTTTTTTACAACATTATATCTAATGACAACTGACAATCGATTTCTAAGTTAATTATTGTTAGCAAAAATTGACGAAATTAATGAAAATACTTGAAAAGTGTTTTAGTTATTTTAGCCTCCAGATCTCGAAGTAGCAGTTCATCTGATAGTTCCGAGGTTGAAATAATAGAGGTCACCAATGATCTGTCACTTGAAAGGCATCTATGGGTCATACAATCCATTTGTTGCTGTGTGTGTACATGTTCATCGTAAGTTTTTAGTGTTTTTATTGTGATTTTGGAAATGCTGAGACAATGACCACAATATGAATGACTATTATAACAATAAAATTCAACATCCAAGGACACTCCCTGGTGGGACTTCTGCTTTTATTGGATGTAGTTTCGATCTTTCATTTCTCATTTTTATTCCAAATTAACGACCACTAAGGTAGGATTTAAATAGGCATAGGCTTTGTAATGACATCTGTTATTCAATGTATCTGTTGAGTTGTTGAGTGCCATTGGCGGAATCCAAATTAATAGTGTGATATCCATTCTTTTGGTCTTATATAATTGTGTATTCTGAAGACACACATTACAGGACCGTGTCAGGATACGACTACTGCAGTGTAACTTTACTGTCTCCCTCCTATGTTACAGCATGGCAACACTTTAAGTGCACTTCCTGACAAGTCTGAACAAGTACACTTAATTTCTCATGGCTAGTCACTAACTACCATGCAACGGTCATAACATTGCAGTAGTCCTGTTCTGACACAGTCCTGTAATGTGTATTTTGACTTTTAGTTTCTCACACATTTTTGAAAAGTACTGACAGGAGGCTTAATTGGTCAATAGGAGTTTGCTTCTGAGGGTTCTATTCCAGGTTTGACTATTGCAATTATTTGTGATATTTTCAGTTTTTTTAGTCAATATTTCATCGTTATTATTCCGTTAAATATGTATGTTAGTAAAACTGTTGCTTTTTAAGGAAGTTCTTTTAGCATTTTTGATATAATTTTGTCTGATCTTGGTGCGGGATATGAAATAGGCTCGAACTCTCGTATGGTAGAATTTGAAATGATAATAAAACACTCCATGGTGACAAAGTGAAGTTCAAAAGGAACAGAACATACAAACTAATTCACAAAGCAACTAAACAAATTGCTTTTTACATAGACAAGCATTGGCAGCTAAGCAAATGCCAGATGAATTACAACAAGTTTTAAATAAAGCTGTCAAGATAGTAAACTACATCAAAAGTCACCCGCTGCAAAGTAGGTTGCTTGAGAACTTGTGTGAAGAGGTAGGAGCCTTGCATAAACATCTTCTATTCCACACTGAAGTATGGTGGGTATCCCGTAGTAATGTATGTTTGAATTAAAGTCAGTATAACTGATATTTTTGGTTGATAGTAAACCCGAACTTTCCACTTTTTTAGTGAAGAAAAGTGGTTGTTAAAGCTTGTTTATTTAGCTGACATCTTCTTTCACCTTGATATTTTGAACTTATCCCTACAAGGACCAGATAAAAATGTTGTGTATGCTCAAGACAGGGTAAATATATTTGTAAAAAACTTAGTGTTTGGAACGCAAGAGTTAAGAAATATTACACTTATTCAAGAGTTTATAGCGTATGTGTCGAGTATTGGCGTCAAATCCCTTGATACTTTATACCTCTCCTTATTAGTCTCACCCCATTTCGATGCTTTGATTGAACAATTGACAGATTATATTCCAGTTAAGGATATGAGTGGAGTTTTGTGGGTAATCAATCCGTTCAGTGTGCAAGCCGTAACAAAAGCTGAGCTAAGTGCCCGTCTTCATGATCAACTAATAGAGATTTCAAGTGATCAGTCAACTATCTTTTAATAATGCTTATATCAAGAAATTTTGGATAGGTATTAAAAAGGAATACATCTTACAACTGTGAACAAGGATTCTCCATAATGGTGAATTTAAAAACAAAATCAAGAAACCGTTTGACACTGGAAAATGTCATTGTTTTATGTGTTACAATGCTCATTCCAGACATAAAAAAATTGGTTAATTCCAAGCGAGCTCATGTTTATTACTAATAAAATACAAAAAAAATTGTATGTGTATTCTTTTTTTTAATAAAAATCTACAGCAATAACTGATTTTTTTACTTTTTCTCCATATCTCGCGACCTCCCTGGACACATTCCGCAACTCCCAGGGGATCACAACCCAATGTTTGAAAACCCCTTTCTTAAGTGAGTTTTTGCGCTAATGTTGCTTTGAGTTATAAAAACATTGTTAAGGAAAAATTTTATTTAAGCGAACCCTTTGTTAGATATTTAGAATATCACCACTGCTTACGAGCAATAGCAATATAGGATTATTAGATATATCTTGGCACAATGTCCAAAGGACATAGGGGACAGAAAAATAGTGAATATAGTAAATCGAAACACCGTTTTTTGGAAAAACTACCACCATCATAGTACAAAATGAGGAAACACCAAAAATGAACGAAGTATTTCAATTTTTCCATATAACTTTTGTTTTAATTGTGAAACTCAATAAATAAGCTATAATCAACTATTAGTACAGTAGCTTACATTCTCGTTTGATGAATAGATTCAGATTACAATCAGCTATAATGTTCCCTAAGGGTTATTTAAATGTGATCAACGAATAAGATAATCAATAGAGTGGGTATATTATATTTCAAACAATTTCCTAATACCGTAATTCCTAGTAACATTTATTTATCTGTGATTATATGTTTACAAACTTACCTGTGTTGGGGATGTTGCTGCGGAGGCCAAGGCCTGTAGGAATCGGGTGCTGACGCTATTCTAGTCACATGTTGATGTACTTCCCAGCCCGGTGGAGGATTCATGAAAGGCGAAGTCGACTGTGCCGTAGAAATGTTCGATATCTGGCTTGGCTGACTGTGCGGTACTCCTGGATATCTGACGCCTAGTCGAGGATCCGCACCTGCAAAATAAAACGACTCATTAATTTTAGATTAATTAAGATATATGCTGTGGTAATTTACCTGGATTTAGCGTCAACTGGCGTTGCAATTTCTTATGCAAGTTATCTTGGACCGATTGTTGTGAAGGTGGAGTGATATAGGAAGCACCAACGTTGTCGACGCTACGACTTTTGGAGACGACTGCGTGTTGAGGTTCTTTAGGAGGAGGTACGTTTGAACGAGTACGACCTAATGGAGTTTTACGAATGTCACCTTCTCTTGCCTAAAAGAAAATTACAATTTGGTACAAACACTCTGCTCTGAACTAAAAGTAATTACAGCTGTAAGATTTATTTCTTTGGAGTGAATTTTAGGTTAGTTTAAGGTCTAAAAATGTTGGAAAAATCATTTGGGTTAAATACAATTATTATAGACATTAACTTAGTTTGTTGAAAAATGAATTTGTGAAATTACAGTCATTAGACACGTGATAATGAATGCCTATCAGAGCTCGTGGCGTCATAGTTTGCAAAACAAAACAACTTTATTCTTAATACCTAAAACTACACCCCTCATTCTTATTCCTGATTAATTGTTTTCAATAAAATATATAGGTAAACGATCCCATATCATAGCAAGTATGTTATTAATTAAAGAGTCTTTAATAAAACATTTCCCCAGTTACTGTCAATCTTTTTCTTAATAAATTTTGTAACAATCCAAAACAAAAAGTATACAGGTTAGCCCATAGAAAACTTTACATTTAGTTGAGATTAATATTTGTGATTTTTTTGTTTTAATAAACCTGCATATTTCAGAGCTACCATATGTTGTATGTTACTGGACAACTCAGTTGCAAACTACTACCTATTTGCTATGTTACTGTGAATATTTATGTTCAATACTTTCTCTGTATCAATAAAAAAAATTTAACACTCTAGAACAGCCATGTCAAACATGCGGCTCACGGGCCGCATGCGGCCCACTGGGCATTTTCCTGCGGCCCCGAATCAATTTTGAAAACAGCCATGTAATGCGGCCCGCGAGCCTGTTAAAAACCGAAAATAAAGTACTGTGATGATGAAACAAGATGCGTGCTCAACCTAAAAGCCTGGCTTGTTCCGGAAAGTTCTATCGCGCGAGAACACAGATGACGCTACCTGAACATTCTGAAAAGAACTGTCGAGAAATCACAATCCGTATATAAGCCAATACCGCTCGATTGAGTTCAGTTGTTCAGTCAGTTATGAGTCAGTTGCGATAGAATTGCGAGTTTAGTTGCGTACTTATTGTTACAACACGTAACAGTACTTATTGTTATTTATTTCGGATAAAGTCTGTTTCAAAACCAAGTGGAAGTAAGAAGAAACTTGGAGATGAGCATCATATCTTTCAAGAAAAGTGGGAATTAGAGTTTTTTGCTGTGCAGTGAAAGACAAAATTATTTGCTTAATTTGTAACTGTACAGTCGGTGTCCCAAAATTATATAATATAAAACGTCACTATGATAGTCATAAAACTAAGTTTGACAAGTATACAGGCATGATTAGAAACGAAAAGTTAAAAGAGTTAAAATCACGGTTAAAAGATCAACAGCTTATGTTTACACGTCCAAAGCAAGAAAATGAATCTGCCGTTAAAGCGAGCTACGTACTGTCGGAGTTGATCGCAAAACACTCAAAACCATTTTTTGAAGGTGAATTTATACAAGAGTGCCTTGTAAAGGCCGGGGAAATTGTAAGTCCCGGGAGCGTGAAGGCTTTTCAAAATATATCCTTGTCCCGGAATACTGTCGCTGAAAGAGTTACCGAGTTGGCTGCCAATATAAGCGAACAGATAAAAACAAAATCAGACTCTTTCATTGCATTTTCTATTGCCTGTGACGAAAGTACAGATGTGTGTGGTGTGGCGCAACTCGCTGTTTTTCTTCGTGCTGTTGATAGAGATATCAACGTTTATGAAGAATTACTGGAATTAGTACCATTGCATGATACAACAACTGGGGAGGATATTTTCAATGCTGTTTATGGACTTCTGCAAAAGTACAATTTAGATTTGTCAAAACTGTATTCCGTTGCAACAGACGGAGCTCCTTCAATGACTGGAGTAAATAATGGCTTCATTAAAATATTGCAAACAAATATCAGAGAAACGGGCAGTGACAAACCAGATTTTCATCATGTTCATTGCATAATCCACCAAGAAGTTTTATGCTCAAAAGTGATCAAGTTGGAAAGCGTTTTAAAGTCAGTGAAAAAAATGATAAACTTCATAAGGTCACGTGGCTTGAATCAGCGACAGATTTTTGCGTTTTTACGTGATTTAGAAAGTGAGTACACTGGTTTACCTTATTATGCAGAAGTGCGATGGTTTTCGTGTTCTATGGTTCTCGATCGGTTTTGGAAACTCAAAGAAGAAATACGCCTTTTCATGGAAGTGACTGAACAAGATGTCAGCTTATTATCCGACGTACCTTTTTTACAAGATCTTTCATTTATGGTAGACATCACAAAACACTTGTCGGACTTAAATACGAAATTGCAAGGACCACGTCAAGTTATAACAGATATGCATGATCATGTTAAAGCTTTCAAGTGTAAGATGATGCTGTGGAAAAACCAGTTAGCGGTGGATAATCTGTCACATTTTCCGACTTGCAAGGCGTATCAGGAAAGTACAAGTGGCCCAATATCATACAAAATGTATACAGAAAAAATGGGAAGCCTTCTGTCAGAATTTAAAAAAGGGTTTTCAGGATTTTAAGTCCCAAGAAAACAATTTTTCTTTATTTACTGGTCTTTTCACTATCGATATTGATAAAGTTCCCCCTCACTTGCAGATGGAAGTGATTGAGATTCAGTGTCAAACCCATTTAAAAGAAAAATTTGATAGTGTTGGTACATTCGAATTTTATAAGTACTTGCCTTTTCAATACCAAGAAATGAGAAAACTTGCCTGTAAAATCCTGTCAATGTTTGGAAGTACCTATAAGTGTGAACAATTATTTTCTTTGATGAAAGGAAACAAATCTCCCGCAAGATCGCGATTGACGGACGCACACTTGGACGCAGTTTTAAAAGTTATTTCCGCCGATAAATTCACGCCACAAATAGACAACTTAATTAAAGACAAAAGATGTCAAATATCTGGCAAAAGAAGTTAATGTTTGTAAGTTTTTGTAATGTCCTTTTTATTGGAAATTTAATAAATATACTTCTAACATAATAGTACTTTTTTTCGTTAAGATTTTCAGTAGTTTGTCTTCTTTAAGATTAGGTTTTGCGGCCCACCTAGTCTATGGTCTTCATGCTTTTGGCCAACCAGTGACTTTGAGTTTGACATGACTGCTCTAGAACATTATTTGTGCCTCAATTGATTACTACAAGTCATTTCCAGATTTCCAAAACAGCTAGCAACTGTTTCCGGTGTCTCATGAACCAGCATTCAGTGTATTTGCAACTCCACAAATTTCATCCTTACAAAATTAAATTAACACAAGAACTGAATAAATATGATTTTAATCGGCGTTTAAAATTCTGTGATGTAGTAAGTCAGAAGACAATAACAAATCCACAGTTTCTTTCTATCATCCGGTTTAGTGATGAATGGTACCATTAATTAACATAATTATTGACATTGGGCTGATTCTAATCTCCACATATATCATGAAGTGCATACGTAACTTCCCCAAAAATTAAACTTTGAGAAGATAATCTAACAGGGGAAATGTATCTGGAACTGCTTGAAATTACAATTGAACCTATGTTAACAAACAAATGATTGAAATTGATCAGAATTATCTGATGGATACAGCATCACTGGATTGGTAGACAAGATTCTATATGGGCATCGACGATCACTAGACCTGTCTCCCGTAGATTTCTGTATATGTGGTCATTGTTGGAAAATATATAATACTTTCCCTAAAACTATTATTGAATCGATATTTTAGTTGGTATTAAGTTGTTGAAAATTTTAATTTTGTCAGATAAAATAATGAGAATTGTCAGTTTTAGTTAGTTGTGTTTTAATACATTTTTCCTCCTATGCGAATATGAATTTGTGTTGTCTACTGTAATAGAATCATCTAAAACTGATCTATAGACTTTTATTCATCTCCCAACATACAAAATTACGAAAGGTTATGGGCCTAGTCTACTAAGAAATTGAGAATTGTGAAAATTAAGATGGCAGGTAATACAACGAATAATTATAACATTGAATTATTAAATTCCAATAACTACCACACATGGAAATACAGAATTTGTATATTGCTCGAAGAAAAAGAAGTTATAGAATGTATTAGAATGGTTTATTTTGAAGAAACATTCAAAGATGATAAAGAGAAAAAAGAAGCAAAAAAGAAAGATAATAAATGTAAGTCGTTAATTGTACAATATTTGGGAGATAATCAAGTTGATTTAATTAGAGAAAGTAACTCGGCTTTTAAAATGTGGAAGAACTTAGAATACAGATATGAGAAAAAAGAAATAACAGGTCAGTTAGTATTAAGAAAGAAGCTAATGTCGATAAAAATATGAAGCAGTTTCTCAAAAATTGTCATCTAGGTACCCTGTTGAATATAAACAGTCGACTAACCTGTAAATGTCTTTGCGCATGTTCCGACAATCTCTCAGTGACACTTTTATGAGGTAGCGGTCCTCGTTCGGGATGATGATACTTGCATTTGTTTCCGTAAGTGCATTTTTTGGCGTAAGGACAGGGCGGGGGTGGATCGCCTTTTTTCGGTTGACATTTCAAAAAGTTATCTAACGTCGGTCCGGATCGTCCCAACGGATCGTCGGGTGGCATGAAATGATCGTTTACGAAAGAATACATTAGAATACGTTCTTCGACGACTTTACGAAATTCCGCGTTTTCTTGACACAGATCCCGGTAGTTGTCGTTGCTTACTACTATCCCATCAGTTTGTGCAGCCAATTTCAATATATACCTGGATAAAATATTAAATAAATATATTTTAAATAATTTATTACAGAAAATAGTACCTGTCATCGTAACAGACCATCCTTTTCCCTCCCACTAGTCTGGAAGGAGTAAAAACTAACAGTCTGTCTTTCTCGAGTTCGGCCAGAATGTCTTGATCGCGTATCAGATTATCCGGTCGGGGTGATTCTTTTCGCCATTTCGGAACGAATACCGTGATGGCTTTGTGACCACGAGCTTTGAACCAATCTACGCATATTTTTATACCCCGACAGGAAAATATTTCTTTATTTCCATGACTAAAAACATAAATATTTTTTAAGCTAAGCTAAATTTTCAAAAATAATTTTGACATAAAATGTTTGCATCACAAACAAATTACAAAATATGATTAAAAATAAATATAAACACAGCCATAAGGTGGGGGGACGTTCATTTAACAATTTTGACAGGCTAATAATAAAAAATTAATCCTATTAGGTTTTTATTTGACTTATAGAACCAGGTGAATGGACAAAAGACTTTCATAACAAAATATGTTCAAGTTGGGCTAATGAGAAACCTCTGGAAATCTCAGAAGATGAAGATCAGGCTCATCCATTATGCATCCCATTTACTATAACTGAGTTAGAACATGCTATAAAGAATAAGAAGAATACTTCTCCAGGTTTTGGCAACATCCATTATCCAATGATTGCACAGATTCTTCAGTTAGCCAAAGATCGACTTTTAAATATTTTTAACAAGATTTGGACCAACAAGTCTGAAATACCAGTAATATGGCATAATTACCTTATAATACCAATTCCTAAACCTGGTAAAAACAGAAACAATACTCAGTCTTATCGATCCATTTATCTGGGTTCGGGTGTAATTAAAACCTATGAAAGACTTATAAAAAACAGATTGGAACACTGGCTGGAAAAAAATCAAACCTTACGATACAATACAATATGGTTTCAGAAAGGGACAATCAACACAAGAAACCCTAGCTGCGTTTACTACAGATGTACAACTAGCTTTTACAAATAATAACTATATTTCCGCATTATTTTTAGACATAAAATGAGCTTATGATGCAGTTAAACTTCATATACTAACAAACAAACTACAAAATGTAGGTATCCCAACAAGCTTGATAAATAATCTTAACAGATTATATGCGAGCAGACATCTACATCTAAAAATTAATGGACAGATTATTTCATCAAGGACATCATTAGGTCCACATCAAGGAAGTATCTTAAGCCCGATCCTGTTCATTTTATATTGTGCAGATTTTATGGGTCATATTCAACCTGAAATTAGTGTGTTTACAACTCATAGACGATTTTTGTCTATATTCAGAAAATCGATTAATTGAAAACACAATAAGGGACTTGAATGACACAATCGACAGTGTTGTTAAATGAACTAATCAAAATTGGTTTGAGATATGTCAAGAAAAATCAATGTTCATTTACGCGGTATCGCTTCAAGCATCCAAACGAAATCAAGTTAGGATCAAACACTATTTCCTACAAATATTCGGTTAAATGTTTAGGCATGAAACTGAAAACACTTTAAATGCATTGAGAGCTTTCTATCACATAAATTGTGGTGCAGATCCCAACATATCACTAATCTTTTATACAGCTTTAATACATTCTAAATTGGATTATGGGAGCACTTCATATGGAAATGCCAGTTTTTGCCAATTAAAAACAAATATTTACGGCTATGTTTAAGATCCTTTAAAAGTACACCAATTAATATATTAGAAGCAGAAGCAGCAGAACCACCCCTAGAACTAAGGAGAGACTACCTCAGTGATGTTTTTATTTCTAAACTTTTTGCCCAAAACGGAACAACAAAAATTGAACAATTGAGCAATAAAATGAATAACAAATTCTGGTTACACAAAAAACAACCTCTTCTAGTGAAAAGTTTTCAACAGATTAAACAATTGGAAGATTGCATATACAGGAGCGACAAACTACCCTGTTATGTTGGTGAATATGAACTGTCTAATTTCCAAGTACCACACTACTTTAACAACACAGAAGAAACATACAATGTTAATTCTTTGAACCTCCTTTTCAAAGATACATTAAATACCAGGTGGCCTGAAACTGAAAACTGAACTGAAAATAAATGAAAATACTGGCTGCGCAATTTTCCATTCAAGAATTTTTAAACTGCCAGATTTCATATCAATATTAAGTGCATAGCTTGTGGCTATTTTGAAAGCACTAGAATACATAAATAACCATAAAAAGTCCAGTTTTGTTATTTTTACAGACAGCAAAAGTTCTATAAATTATTAAGCATCACCCAAATCACAGTAGCAAATGTATTAAAGATGATTAAAATCCTGAATAATAGAGACAAGTTGGAACTCTGGTTTGAACTAAAGGACATCAGGGTATCATAGGTAATGAAAAAGTCGATCAGTTAGCAAAAACGGCTACGAGAGATGGGGATTCATTAGAAGAACCGTTAACTCCAGTATCTGATTTGCGACCCCCTTATTTAAGAAAACCTTCGCAAGAAATGGCAGCAACAATATTCTAACTGTCTAAAAGGCGCCCAATTCCACGATGTCCACCCGAACATCTTAAACAAACCTTGGTTTTATGGTATATCAAATCGTTACCTCATTCAAACAATTCATAGATTAAGAAGCAAACATGGGCTATATCCAGAATACAAGCTTAAAATTGGTTTGGAAGATTCCCTAAATTGTCCATGCAGCGAAGTAGGAACTTTGCAACACATTATTTTTCACTGTCAAACATACAACCTAGAAAATACAGAATTCTAGAGAAACCTTCACATGGCGGGAGTAGCAATCCCCACCAACTTAGATGCGTTTTTGTCTCTATAGAATGTAATTAATTATAAACATTTGAAAAAATTAAAATTAGATATTTAAGAAAAGAATAATAAAAATAAGTAATTAAATGGTAATGAAGAAGAAAAAAAAATAAAAAAAAAGATCAAAAGAAACTTTAAATATGCATAACACAGAAATACTAATCACTACTAATGTAGGTATAAGAAAATAAATGTATAAAAGATATTTAAAATGAATGTAAATACTAACTCCAAAACAATAATTAAAAGAAGGAACCTTGCCAATTGATCTCATATCAAGGTCATTATGTGAAACACACACACTATGGTTTTTATGTGCTTTAAATATATTAGTAATTACTTACCTCATGGCTACGTTGCTGCCATCTATAACAATGGGTCGTAACAACTGCGTGTCTTCGAACGTGTCCAATTGAAATTGAGTCACATCCAACGAACTTTCTGTGGGGCTGTTGTCGCAGGAGCTACCCTTCTGCGCTCCTAATTTGATGAGCTCTGCTAAGAGTTCGTTTTGGGTGGGAGAAGGACCTAGTTTTTGTAAAGCTGCTTGTACTAATTTCTCTGTATAACCTAATTTTAGAGCAAATTCTACCCTAAAAATTACAAGAAAAAACATACATTCGACAGTTAAAAATTAATAATTGGAAATATTTTATATGTTGAATGTATGTGGTATGACCGATATGTGAATTGGGTTTTTATTGTGAGGTAACCAATAAAATTTACCTGGCTGTATATCCGGCTGATACTTCTGGAGTGGACTGTACATATTCGGCGTATTCGGCAGCGAGTGTATCGCTGGTCGTTCGAGATACATCTTGATGAGAAGATGGCGCCTGTACAGCCGAAGATGGAGTGTCTGCTTCGTAATCCGAATCGTAACTCGAGTCCTCGCCTGTCACTGCTCCCAAACATCCCTCAACGCAGATTTCGTCTACATATTTCTAAAACAAAAACCTATATTGATTACTATAATTTCATCTCGTTGGTTAGTTAATGTTATGTTTAATCTAAAATCACGTCAGTCATAGACAAGTAAATACCAAAAGTTAGAGATACTCACTACTTGAAAATATTAATATGATAGGAGACCACCAAGATATTGTGTGTATATTTTTTCAGTTTTTAAAAATATTTAAATACTAAAATAAAATTAATAATCCCCGCCCATGCTGCTCAATGAGACTGCGAAATTTATTCTTCAATTGTGAATGGAGGAATTTTACAAATGTATGAAAGAGGTGCTAAATTCAGTTAAAATCCATCCAGTGCACTTCCAACGGTTAGATGACGTAAGCACCAGAGATAAGTAAGTGGTCTGTGCGTAAACACCAATGGAAATACAATGGTAAATCTGAGCGCCAAATTTAGCAACCTTTCAATGGTTTCTAACAAAGAAATCCTCTTCAACCTAACCTTGTTTTGCCCGTTGCTTCGTTGATATAAATAAAGGGACAAAAATTAATTAATTATGTAAAAATTGACTATGCTATATCTCTTCATGTATCGATGAAAAAGAAAACTATCAAGTTCATCATCACGTGAAGACTGCAATACGGATAGTGAAGGTTTGTGCCATTCGACTTTTGAAGAAGACCCTTCTTAAGAGGCTTATTTATTTGTTACAATTTTTATCTGCATTAACCAAAATGCACTGAGACGAGTGGTTTGGTATTAATGTGTTGTCGGTTTTCCTTTACAGCATCTATTGTTAATGTATTCCAGTTGAACAACATGTTTAATTTGATTCCCATAAGACTGGTTTTCTTTTAAAAATATGAATATCAAATTTGACTTCACCCCATTATGAGACATAATCCTACTGGTGAAAGTAACGCGAAAGTAACCTCCTGAATAAGTTTCTTTTTCTAAATGATATTATACTGAGGAAACTAAAAAAGTTGGAGCAAAAAGCAAATACTGAAAATTGTGTAGTAAGTGTGGTTCCATGCTATTATAATAATTTTCAAAGTCACTGTAAATTGAATTGACCCGCAGTGGAAACATTGGTAAGTAAGTAAGTATGACATAGAAACATCAAGAGGTTGTCCAAAATTTGATCTGATATCATCGTTATTACTAACTTTATGGTGTTTTGTTAACCAGGAATCATTCAGAGGCTTAGCGGACAGGTTTGGAATGACCAAGGGGGAGACATATAGTGTAATACAAAAATTTATATTTTGTTAGATAATTACATTGTGTGGTCAAAGAAAGTGGAAGCTATTAGAACAATAGAAAAATTTAGTAGGTTAAGAGAAGGCTTCCCAGATGTTCTTGGATGTGTTAATGGATGGATGCAAAGAATTCCTGGAAATAATTCATATTACAGTCATAAATGATTTAATTCTGTGATTCTTCAAGGTATTTGCAATTTATAGATGTATTTGTAGGCTGTCATGGTTTAAGTCATGATGCTAGAGTTTGGGCCAATTCATCCATTTCAGAGTTACTGGATAACGATAATAATAGTGAGTATATGCCCCCGAATTGTCATCTGTTAGAAGACTCAGCGTATCCACTGAGAACTTACCTGATGGTACCTTACAGAGACATTGACTATTACAGTAGATCGCAGAAGAAATTCAACAGTCACCCCTCTCGTAAAAGAGTTTTAATCGAGCAAGCATTCGGAAGGATTAAAAAATAATTCAGAAGATTGAAATATTTACATTGTTATTGAATAGAATATGCAAAGTATCTACTAGTTACTGCATTTATATTATTACATAATATTTGTGTCAAGACTGGAATAGAACGTACGGAAGATGTTTCAAGAAATTCAATGAAGAAGGTGATTATGCTCCAGAGCAACAGCAAGATTTAGATCTACCAGCCAATAAAGAGATAATATAAAGAATATTTTCAACTAACCTGTCATTTTATCACTTAAAGTTTTAACAGTTGTATATCTTTGTTTCATTTATAATATAATGAGTATAGAGCAGATTATAGGAGTTTATTTTATCTAGGCCAAAAGATCCATACTAAAATTAATATATTTCTTGGAATGAAGAATAATGAGCAAGTGTTACAATCACATAAGCTATTATATTTTAATCTAGGACATTGTCCGTTCCTTTGATTTTGAAACTCATCAATATAAAATAAATACTCTATATCTAAGTACCTAGATAGAAAATAATTCTTTTAGTTCTATGACCAGAGAAAACTTTACTAAGCAGGAAGGAGAATAAAATGTTCAATAATATTAAAATGAAAGAAATAAAAAGCTGTAGATACATGCTACATTTTTATTTTTTATGATCACATAAGAAAAACAATATTAATGCATGAATAATTACTTCTGTTGAAGAATAAGGATTTATTATCACATAAACTTACCAAAAAAACAACATACTATGAGCATTTAACTCAAACAATCAAAAACTATTGTTAAAATGAAGTGTAAACATTACACTAACTTAGAATTAACACAACTTGCTGCTAATAAAATGTAGAGCAAATATTACAGTAACTTAGAATTAATGTATCTAACAAACAACACATTTTGTATAACTGAAATAAGAAATAATTCATCGACTTTAATAACAGAAAATAATCTTCTTTATTATAATCATCACTTTTTTGCAAGTTTATTCATATTTCTTATCTTTTGCTAAGGTATCCACCAACCTCCTAAAGATTAGGAGTTCCTCTTCTTTTATTTTCTTTTTATCTTCCCATTTTTTCTTCTTATATTCTACTTCTTTTTCTTCCATTTTCCATTAAGTACTTGCTCATAGAAATAGTCTCTTTTGTTTCAACCTTTGACTTCTTTAGAACCTGTTCTTCACTATCGAAACTCTTTGACACCTGGACTGCTGGTGCTACTTTGATCCCATAATTCATCTCTTTTCGATGAAGTAGATTCAACATGATTGTCCCCCAAAGTCACGGGTGGAGGACCCAATGATGCTTTGGTACACAATATACTATCAAACCTGCCAGTTAACCACTTCGTCACCAGTTTTATTTCTCTTCAATGTATTTAATCGGTAGGTCTGAAGTAAATTTCTACATTTTACATCTAGTTCCATGCTTGACTTTTCAAATGAATTGAATTTATCTGTCAACTGTGCCCACAGTTTACTTTTCTTGCAAACTGATTTCATAAACTGGGATTCCATTTCTAACCGCAGAATTACAAGCAATTTAGTTTTCACCACAGTCCACACTTTACAGTTACCAATATGCTCCAAAGAATGTGGTTCAGAAATCAATAACATTTAGGGTTATGCTTTACTGAGTCTGGCTCTGGATCGATATTATTAGGGTTACAATCAGAATGTGATTCAGGGTCTACTCCATATATTTTACAATTAATAATTAATTGCTGGAAACACATTGACGTTTCCTTTTTGAAGAATGATTTCCAAGGCAAGACAGACGTTCTGACATGTCTCTGTCTCACTTAGATCGCTAAAAATAAATACTTTTTATCATTAATCTAAATATAATAAATTATATTTTCAAAACACGTTATTATATATATATATATATATATATATATATATATATATATATATATATTGAACTAGTCATCTAGTTTTGTAAATATATTGAAATAAATAAACATAATAAAAAGGTCTTATTGTAACGGAAGGAGTGTCAGTAGACACAACCATTAGAATAAACTCAATAACAAGTCAAATATTAAAATATAAAAATATTGAAATATGAATAAATCGGGTGAAATATTGATGTGAATGTTTTAAAAAGGGATGAAGAATAAAAATTCCAACACTATATTAGTTAAATAGATAGTAAATATTACCTGTACCAGTAATTCTGATTGGTTGTCAAAGTCACGGAATTACGTATTACACTGAACACAGCCATAGCAATTTCTGCAGGACGAAATGTCATATAATAGCTTGAAACCTAAATTGAGAGAAAAGAATAATCAGTTTAACAATAACTTAACATTGTTTACATAATTTTTTTAGTAGTAGCAAAGGTTTAGAATACCATGTTTCATTCATTCATTGCAAAGGGTTGAAACTAGATAGAAAAGATAGTTGGAACACAGCCCAACGTATAAAAAGGAAATGAATATTTACAAGAAGTAATGCATGCTAGGGAATTTTCATTACCAACTTAAAATCATTGCTTATTGATTATATATATGAAATTTAATTACAAAAACAAAAATAATCAGGAGTTTATGTATAATAACGATAAAACAGGACTAAAACTAAAATAGAATCAATTACATATAGGTTAATTAATAATATAGGTTGTAAAATTTGTAAAAATAAACATTTCTCAAATTAGCTAAATAACATGAATATAAGAAAATTGACTATTGTACGAGGAAAAGAGGACTTAATTAAAATTCCTTAATACAATAGAAATCAGAAAGTGTATCAGTGTTATTACCCTCCAGGACAATAAATTTATGTTTTTTAAAATAGTAACTAAAAGACTGGAGAATAACAATTTTAGTGATAAAAAAACAAATAAGTGAGCTATGGACTAGGGAAGCCAAAAGACTTGTTGATTTTGAAAACAAAAGAAGGTTGATTTATGATGGTGATAGAGGATGCGTCGATAAAAGATTGCTCTCTGTATAAAATTGTTTAAAGTGTTTAAAAGTTGAAATTCTAAAAAAAAGTTAAATCAAACTAATCATAGGAGTATTCAATCCTGTGTAAGGAGTGAATAGTGCAGTAGGAGCGTGTCTCTTATGAGATATCTGCAAGACTTGGAGATGCGAGTGCAGCCGGCAGTGATAGAAAAAAATAAGGTCTGTGTATTTTGCTTAAACTTATTTGGAATTCCAATTAACATTTTCAAAGTGTACACTCAAATCTTTAGTTGAACATTCGAATCACATAACGCATAAAAAGGCCAAAAACAATAAAATATGATGCATCATAAATCTATAGAGAATTATATCTTTAATATCTATATAATTAGTGTACTCACCTTTTGTAAATTTATCTTATATCTTCCTTCCAGCTATTGCATGTATAACTTTAAACTATCACTTTCTTGACCTTTAAACACACACATATATAGTTTATAAATTATCACTTATATGTAATTGATTATAGAAACTTGATAATTTTAACAAAATATTTTTATCACAGGCACGCTAGCGTCGTGTTGACTGTGAAACGTTATTTATGGAAGGAAAACCTCCTTCTTTCATGTATATTGTAGTAGCGCATGCGATTGGAGATTTAGCGCCGACGCAGTAGTGGGAACATTTTGTTATAGAGAATACATGTATGATATAGGGTGGCACAATTCCATAAGAATAAATGTATAAACCAAATTAATAGTTTCAAAAATATTTTATTATGTTCCAATCAGGTTAAAAATTTTCAAATTATTTTATTAAACAGCTTTACATTTATGTGTTGATTTTTTTTTATTCTCACATCCATGATTAAATTATCAATATCACTGTTGTCGTATTTCAATCGTTTTATTTAACAGATATTGTTTCTTTCAGAGGTTGTAAGTTAAAGGTAAGATTAAGAATATATTTCCTCAATCTTTGATTATTATATCCAGAACTCAAAGGGAGGATTCTCATGCTTCCGACTAATTAAATAAACATTATAAATAAATAATTAATTAAAATTTTTTTGAGCTAGTCAATCAAGGGAATAATTATAAAATGGCGCCCATAAATAAATAAATAAACTAAATAAAATTATATAAAATAATATATATATATATATATATATATATATATATATATATATATATCACTATATCACGATTCGCAAAGTAAAAAATCAGATCCTGCTTCATTCGTAGAATTATTAAGTAAAAGAGAAATTAAATAATAATACATTTAATAGAAAGTAAAATGGTCTACATGGCGATCATTATAAACAATTAATTGTGACTCGCATAATTATATTGTCTTTGAGATTAAAATCGTTATACTGGGTGTCACGTAAATAAGTAATGTAAATTAGGAGAATGATTATATAAAAATTTTTGTGAAAAAATAAAATGTAATGAACATGAAATTGAATAATTAGTTTCTTTTCCTTCAGATCGTAGCCTACCAGATTTACGCGTATAGTGGAGCGGCGAATTATATTGAAAACATGAAACAATCGGCCAATAAATTACATAATGACAAGGTACGTTTCTAAATTTAAGAGTATAATGATAATTTTTTAAGATATATCCGCTAAGCGGCATCACCTCGAAGGTCAGAGACGATTGTTAGTTTTTGACGATATCACGTTCATTATTACAATAATTTAACGATTTTTATTTTCTTACACAGCGCACATTGATTACAGAGGGTGTTCCCTAAATAAGTACCACTCAGTTTTAAAAAATTTTATTACAACACTTTATGAAACACTTTTTTATATTGGTAGTTTTGTTAATAAGTTTTTAGTAGTCGCAGATGTTTTCCAAATAGTTTAAACCTTTAAACGTTTTTATGACTACTAATAACAGTATTATCAAAATGCACTTCAGACCAGTATTTAGAAGTAAATCATCTATCAGTTATTAGAATTCCAGATGATTGCAAAATTCAAATAAGTGAAATTATATTCAAAATTTTTAGAAGTCGAAACCAAATTTAAGCAGAAATTTATTTTGAAGGATTGTATGAACAAAATTGCAAAAAACAAAACCATTATAGAGGTAGTGTATATCCATCCTCTGTAAGCGACGGACATGCCCTGCTCATTCATTTATTTCCGATAAAAAGTTAATGAGTGTAGTGATAAAAAATTACAAAGAAAGCATTCTACAGCCACAATACCAACCAACCCAAACTTTCACACGTCCAATAGCATGCTATAGCAATTTGTATACAACACAACCTCAGTATATCATTAACCAGGCCAGCAACAATGCTCATTATGCCAACAACAATGCCCAATATACCAGCATCAGTACTGAACATGCCAATAACAAGCACCTAACAAAAACCAATACCTAAACAGAATGTAACCTACCAGTGATGAGGAATTATTAGGATTTGATGATAACGAAAGCAATGCAATAACGGAAAATCCATGGCAGGCGGTTAAAAACAGGAACACAAAAAAAAAGGAAAATCAGAGTAAATACCTCTCAACAGACAGAAACAAACAACAGATTCAGCCCCTTAAGAGAACCAAATCAAGGTACCAGCCAAGAGGAAGACGTAGAGAACAAAATACCTAGACCACCCCCAATATTTATCTACGGAGTAATAAACTACATTGAAATGAAAAATAAACTTAAAACTATAGCTGAAGACAAACAATATATCACGAAATGCCTAGCAGACAGCACAATTAAAATAAACTGTGATACACTGGAGACATATAGAAATATTATAACATTTATGTGAGACAGTAATATGGTACACCACACTTACCGACCCAAGGAAGAACGTGCCTTTAGAATTGTGATCAAATACTTGCATCACTCAACAGATATCAAAGAAATCTCCGAGGAACTAGCAAGTAGTGGACACAAAGTTAGAAACATAATGAACATTCGAAGTAGAGCAACAAAAGAACCTCTTAATCTGTTCTTTGTTGACTTAGAACCAGCAAACAACAACAGAGACATATATAAACTAACAAATTTGCAAAATAGAGCTATCCAAGTAGAACCACCCAGAACGAGTAAAGGTATCATACAACGTATGAGGTGTCAGCAATACGGTCATTCCAGACCATAATACAGCAACTTGAAAAAAAAATAAAGGCACCCCTACCAAGTGTGTCCTATGCGATGGTGCTCATCCTGCTAACTACAAAGGCTGTGAATTCTACCAAATACTGTTTAAACCAAATAATACAAACAATCGATTAAATATTCAACACATTGCAAACATCGCATCGAACAGTTCCACAAATCCAATGCAAAGGCTACACATACAACAACCACAGCAGCAGCAACAGCAGCATCCTAGAACTTATGCACAAGCGACAAATAATAGCAAGAGATCAACAATCTAACATAAATGACACTATGAACAAATTTCTGGAAGATTTCAAAGGCGTTCCAACAACTAATCCAACAGAACAGCTTGGTTCTAAACATGCTCACGGCACTTATAAGCAAAACTCAATAAGTTCCTTCTACAACATAAAAACGAAGTAGAACTATTCCCTTATTATAACAAAATTGATATCCTGTTAATAAACGAAAATCACTTCACAGACAGATCCACATACCACAGTATACTACTTATTTTGAAAATCATCCAGATAACACTGCTCATGCTGGGACAGCCATTTTAAGAAGAAGCACGATTTAACATGTGGAATTACCAAAGTATGCCTCAAACTATCTCCAGTGATAAAAGTAAAGTTGAGTTTATATGAACTAACCGTGGCATCAGTTTACTGCCTGCCCACCACGTTATAATCTAAAGAAAAAAATCCTTTGAGACTTCTTTGAATCGTTGGGCCACAAATTCATCGCAGGTGGAGATTTCAACTGCAAGCACACGCTATATGGTTCACACCTAACAACAACCAAAGGCAGGGAACTAGCAAGCCTTGCCCAAGAAAAGAATTATAAGACTCTGTCAACTGGGACTCCTACATATTGGCCAAAGGATCCTAATAAAACTCCTGACCTATTGGACCTATTTATTTATTACTAGTGGAATATCTCCTAACTATATGGAAGTCACTCCAAGCAACAATCTCTCATCTGATCACTCGCCTTTAATAGGAACTATAAGCACTGTTGTTATCCACAGTCCATCAATTCCTAGGCTACATAACAATAAAATTAAATGGGATGAGTATCGAAACAAAATAGAGCAGGAAATCAATCTCCAAGTAAGTCTCAAATCTCCAATTGAAATTGATGAAGCGGTATCAACACTAAACAACACACTTAAAGAGGCAGCACAACACGCAACACCAATAACAACTACAAGGTGCAAGATATACCACATCCCAGTGGAGATCAAGACAATTATTATATCACAAAAGAGAAAAGCAAGAGCAAAATGGCACTGAACCCATGCCCCTGCATACAAAACAATATTAAATAGAATAACTAATCGACTAAAATCCCAAATCAAAGAAAAGATCTTTCTTAGACTACATAAGCAGCTTAAATAAATATGACAACTCGATATGGAAACCAATAAAATGTTCCAAAAAATCAAAAACTCAAGTTCTTCCCATTTGTAACGAACTAGGACCAAATCCACAATGGGCCAGAAGCAATGAAGAAAAACCAAATTCTCCGCTGAACACCTAGCTAAAGTATTCATACCCAACAACAATGAACAAAACATTGAGGTAGAATAGCCGATATCCCATTGAATATACCAGCCATCAAACAGTTAACCACAAATGAAGTTCAGCGAGAAATTAGTTACCTAAATGCAAGGAATGCGCCTGGAATAGACTGAACAACCCCAAAAATGCTAAAGGAACTATCACACAACGGTGTGATCCTCATCATATCTATCTTTAATGCTATACTATGTCCAAACTATTGGCTAAAATTGTTCAAAACAGCTTAAAAAATTTTGATATTGAAACAAGGCAAAGACCCTAATTAAGTTACCTCATACAGACCAATAAGTCTCCTGCCAGTTATGTCTAAAACACTATTTACAATTCCACCAAAGGAATTATGGACTAAACAGCCCGTTAACATGTGTAATGAGGAATGCAAATAATACAAATGTGGATTTTTTCAACCCTTCACTCAATAATTTTAAGAAATCATTGGTTAATAAAATTCCAACTGGACAAATAATTGGTATCTTGTAGGTTTATAATATATTTCCATTTTTTTTACCTATATTCGTTTCGAATAGTTATGCCAAACTTTGTCATTTGATTGAAAATTGTCATTTGTGTAGTGGTGTCTTTATCTTTTTAACTGTTTATTTTAAGTCTAAGTTTAGTAAATATCACATAAGTATTGTATTTTACTAATATTGGGGATGTATCCCCGTAGAATGAATAAAATAAAAAAAAACTATTGCTACTAATAATAAATTCTGACCCAGCCACCGAAGAATGGATACCCGACCCCTCCACCAATTTGGCTTTAGGACAGAACACTCTACGGTGCAACAAGTTCACAGAATAGCTTACAGCATAAATCTAGCACTGGAAGGCAAAAAATACTGTACATCTGACAAGCCTTCGACAAGGTTTGGCATATGTGATTAAACTACAAAATCAAGAAACGTCTCCCCATAACACTTCAAACTATTAAAATCTTACCTAGGAGAGAGAGAATTACGTACAAAAGTAAATGAAAGTATGTCCAACAACTTCCCAATAAAATCAGGCGGTCTACAACTGTACGGACCTTTACTGTATGTGTTGTATACAGGCATACTTGCAAGCCACGTAAATCCAATTACAGCATCAAAGATGCTACAAAGACACCTGAATGATATCCAAACATGGCTACACAAATGGAGAATAAAAATAAACGAGACAAAATCAGTCCAAGTGACTTTCACACTTGAAATATTTACATTGTTATTGAATAGAATATGCAAAGTATCTACTAGTTACTGCATTTATATTATTACATAATATTTGTGTCAAGACTGGAATAGAACGTACGGAAGATGTTTCAAGAAATTCAATGAAGAAGGTGATTATGCTCCAGAGCAACAGCAAGATTTAGATCTACCAGCCAATAAAGAGATAATATAAAGAATATTTTCAACTAACCTGTCATTTTATCACTTAAAGTTTTAACAGTTGTATATCTTTGTTTCATTTATAATATAATGAGTATAGAGCAGATTATAGGAGTTTATTTTATCTAGGCCAAAAGATCCATACTAAAATTAATATATTTCTTGGAATGAAGAATAATGAGCAAGTGTTACAATCACATAAGCTATTATATTTTAATCTAGGACATTGTCCGTTCCTTTGATTTTGAAACTCATCAATATAAAATAAATACTCTATATCTAAGTACCTAGATAGAAAATAATTCTTTTAGTTCTATGACCAGAGAAAACTTTACTAAGCAGGAAGGAGAATAAAATGTTCAATAATATTAAAATGAAAGAAATAAAAAGCTGTAGATACATGCTACATTTTTATTTTTTATGATCACATAAGAAAAACAATATTAATGCATGAATAATTACTTCTGTTGAAGAATAAGGATTTATTATCACATAAACTTACCAAAAAAACAACATACTATGAGCATTTAACTCAAACAATCAAAAACTATTGTTAAAATGAAGTGTAAACATTACACTAACTTAGAATTAACACAACTTGCTGCTAATAAAATGTAGAGCAAATATTACAGTAACTTAGAATTAATGTATCTAACAAACAACACATTTTGTATAACTGAAATAAGAAATAATTCATCGACTTTAATAACAGAAAATAATCTTCTTTATTATAATCATCACTTTTTTGCAAGTTTATTCATATTTCTTATCTTTTGCTAAGGTATCCACCAACCTCCTAAAGATTAGGAGTTCCTCTTCTTTTATTTTCTTTTTATCTTCCCATTTTTTCTTCTTATATTCTACTTCTTTTTCTTCCATTTTCCATTAAGTACTTGCTCATAGAAATAGTCTCTTTTGTTTCAACCTTTGACTTCTTTAGAACCTGTTCTTCACTATCGAAACTCTTTGACACCTGGACTGCTGGTGCTACTTTGATCCCATAATTCATCTCTTTTCGATGAAGTAGATTCAACATGATTGTCCCCCAAAGTCACGGGTGGAGGACCCAATGATGCTTTGGTACACAATATACTATCAAACCTGCCAGTTAACCACTTCGTCACCAGTTTTATTTCTCTTCAATGTATTTAATCGGTAGGTCTGAAGTAAATTTCTACATTTTACATCTAGTTCCATGCTTGACTTTTCAAATGAATTGAATTTATCTGTCAACTGTGCCCACAGTTTACTTTTCTTGCAAACTGATTTCATAAACTGGGATTCCATTTCTAACCGCAGAATTACAAGCAATTTAGTTTTCACCACAGTCCACACTTTACAGTTACCAATATGCTCCAAAGAATGTGGTTCAGAAATCAATAACATTTAGGGTTATGCTTTACTGAGTCTGGCTCTGGATCGATATTATTAGGGTTACAATCAGAATGTGATTCAGGGTCTACTCCATATATTTTACAATTAATAATTAATTGCTGGAAACACATTGACGTTTCCTTTTTGAAGAATGATTTCCAAGGCAAGACAGACGTTCTGACATGTCTCTGTCTCACTTAGATCGCTAAAAATAAATACTTTTTATCATTAATCTAAATATAATAAATTATATTTTCAAAACACGTTATTATATATATATATATATATATATATATATATATATATATATATATATATATATATTGAACTAGTCATCTAGTTTTGTAAATATATTGAAATAAATAAACATAATAAAAAGGTCTTATTGTAACGGAAGGAGTGTCAGTAGACACAACCATTAGAATAAACTCAATAACAAGTCAAATATTAAAATATAAAAATATTGAAATATGAATAAATCGGGTGAAATATTGATGTGAATGTTTTAAAAAGGGATGAAGAATAAAAATTCCAACACTATATTAGTTAAATAGATAGTAAATATTACCTGTACCAGTAATTCTGATTGGTTGTCAAAGTCACGGAATTACGTATTACACTGAACACAGCCATAGCAATTTCTGCAGGACGAAATGTCATATAATAGCTTGAAACCTAAATTGAGAGAAAAGAATAATCAGTTTAACAATAACTTAACATTGTTTACATAATTTTTTTAGTAGTAGCAAAGGTTTAGAATACCATGTTTCATTCATTCATTGCAAAGGGTTGAAACTAGATAGAAAAGATAGTTGGAACACAGCCCAACGTATAAAAAGGAAATGAATATTTACAAGAAGTAATGCATGCTAGGGAATTTTCATTACCAACTTAAAATCATTGCTTATTGATTATATATATGAAATTTAATTACAAAAACAAAAATAATCAGGAGTTTATGTATAATAACGATAAAACAGGACTAAAACTAAAATAGAATCAATTACATATAGGTTAATTAATAATATAGGTTGTAAAATTTGTAAAAATAAACATTTCTCAAATTAGCTAAATAACATGAATATAAGAAAATTGACTATTGTACGAGGAAAAGAGGACTTAATTAAAATTCCTTAATACAATAGAAATCAGAAAGTGTATCAGTGTTATTACCCTCCAGGACAATAAATTTATGTTTTTTAAAATAGTAACTAAAAGACTGGAGAATAACAATTTTAGTGATAAAAAAACAAATAAGTGAGCTATGGACTAGGGAAGCCAAAAGACTTGTTGATTTTGAAAACAAAAGAAGGTTGATTTATGATGGTGATAGAGGATGCGTCGATAAAAGATTGCTCTCTGTATAAAATTGTTTAAAGTGTTTAAAAGTTGAAATTCTAAAAAAAAGTTAAATCAAACTAATCATAGGAGTATTCAATCCTGTGTAAGGAGTGAATAGTGCAGTAGGAGCGTGTCTCTTATGAGATATCTGCAAGACTTGGAGATGCGAGTGCAGCCGGCAGTGATAGAAAAAAATAAGGTCTGTGTATTTTGCTTAAACTTATTTGGAATTCCAATTAACATTTTCAAAGTGTACACTCAAATCTTTAGTTGAACATTCGAATCACATAACGCATAAAAAGGCCAAAAACAATAAAATATGATGCATCATAAATCTATAGAGAATTATATCTTTAATATCTATATAATTAGTGTACTCACCTTTTGTAAATTTATCTTATATCTTCCTTCCAGCTATTGCATGTATAACTTTAAACTATCACTTTCTTGACCTTTAAACACACACATATATAGTTTATAAATTATCACTTATATGTAATTGATTATAGAAACTTGATAATTTTAACAAAATATTTTTATCACAGGCACGCTAGCGTCGTGTTGACTGTGAAACGTTATTTATGGAAGGAAAACCTCCTTCTTTCATGTATATTGTAGTAGCGCATGCGTTTGGAGATTTAGCGCCGACGCAGTAGTGGGAACATTTTGTTATAGAGAATACATGTATGATATAGGGTGGCACAATTCCATAAGAATAAATGTATAAACCAAATTAATAGTTTCAAAAATATTTTATTATGTTCCAATCAGGTTAAAAATTTTCAAATTATTTTATTAAACAGCTTTACATTTATGTGTTGATTTTTTTTTATTCTCACATCCATGATTAAATTATCAATATCACTGTTGTCGTATTTCAATCGTTTTATTTAACAGATATTGTTTCTTTCAGAGGTTGTAAGTTAAAGGTAAGATTAAGAATATATTTCCTCAATCTTTGATTATTATATCCAGAACTCAAAGGGAGGATTCTCATGCTTCCGACTAATTAAATAAACATTATAAATAAATAATTAATTAAAATTTTTTTGAGCTAGTCAATCAAGGGAATAATTATAAAATGGCGCCCATAAATAAATAAATAAACTAAATAAAATTATATAAAATAATATATATATATATATATATATATATATATATATATATATATATATATATATATATATATCACTATATCACGATTCGCAAAGTAAAAAATCAGATCCTGCTTCATTCGTAGAATTATTAAGTAAAAGAGAAATTAAATAATAATACATTTAATAGAAAGTAAAATGGTCTACATGGCGATCATTATAAACAATTAATTGTGACTCGCATAATTATATTGTCTTTGAGATTAAAATCGTTATACTGGGTGTCACGTAAATAAGTAATGTAAATTAGGAGAATGATTATATAAAAATTTTTGTGAAAAAATAAAATGTAATGAACATGAAATTGAATAATTAGTTTCTTTTCCTTCAGATCGTAGCCTACCAGATTTACGCGTATAGTGGAGCGGCGAATTATATTGAAAACATGAAACAATCGGCCAATAAATTACATAATGACAAGGTACGTTTCTAAATTTAAGAGTATAATGATAATTTTTTAAGATATATCCGCTAAGCGGCATCACCTCGAAGGTCAGAGACGATTGTTAGTTTTTGACGATATCACGTTCATTATTACAATAATTTAACGATTTTTATTTTCTTACACAGCGCACATTGATTACAGAGGGTGTTCCCTAAATAAGTACCACTCAGTTTTAAAAAATTTTATTACAACACTTTATGAAACACTTTTTTATATTGGTAGTTTTGTTAATAAGTTTTTAGTAGTCGCAGATGTTTTCCAAATAGTTTAAACCTTTAAACGTTTTTATGACTACTAATAACAGTATTATCAAAATGCACTTCAGACCAGTATTTAGAAGTAAATCATCTATCAGTTATTAGAATTCCAGATGATTGCAAAATTCAAATAAGTGAAATTATATTCAAAATTTTTAGAAGTCGAAACCAAATTTAAGCAGAAATTTATTTTGAAGGATTGTATGAACAAAATTGCAAAAAACAAAACCATTATAGAGGTAGTGTATATCCATCCTCTGTAAGCGACGGACATGCCCTGCTCATTCATTTATTTCCGATAAAAAGTTAATGAGTGTAGTGATAAAAAATTACAAAGAAAGCATTCTACAGCCACAATACCAACCAACCCAAACTTTCACACGTCCAATAGCATGCTATAGCAATTTGTATACAACACAACCTCAGTATATCATTAACCAGGCCAGCAACAATGCTCATTATGCCAACAACAATGCCCAATATACCAGCATCAGTACTGAACATGCCAATAACAAGCACCTAACAAAAACCAATACCTAAACAGAATGTAACCTACCAGTGATGAGGAATTATTAGGATTTGATGATAACGAAAGCAATGCAATAACGGAAAATCCATGGCAGGCGGTTAAAAACAGGAACACAAAAAAAAAGGAAAATCAGAGTAAATACCTCTCAACAGACAGAAACAAACAACAGATTCAGCCCCTTAAGAGAACCAAATCAAGGTACCAGCCAAGAGGAAGACGTAGAGAACAAAATACCTAGACCACCCCCAATATTTATCTACGGAGTAATAAACTACATTGAAATGAAAAATAAACTTAAAACTATAGCTGAAGACAAACAATATATCACGAAATGCCTAGCAGACAGCACAATTAAAATAAACTGTGATACACTGGAGACATATAGAAATATTATAACATTTATGTGAGACAGTAATATGGTACACCACACTTACCGACCCAAGGAAGAACGTGCCTTTAGAATTGTGATCAAATACTTGCATCACTCAACAGATATCAAAGAAATCTCCGAGGAACTAGCAAGTAGTGGACACAAAGTTAGAAACATAATGAACATTCGAAGTAGAGCAACAAAAGAACCTCTTAATCTGTTCTTTGTTGACTTAGAACCAGCAAACAACAACAGAGACATATATAAACTAACAAATTTGCAAAATAGAGCTATCCAAGTAGAACCACCCAGAACGAGTAAAGGTATCATACAACGTATGAGGTGTCAGCAATACGGTCATTCCAGACCATAATACAGCAACTTGAAAAAAAAATAAAGGCACCCCTACCAAGTGTGTCCTATGCGATGGTGCTCATCCTGCTAACTACAAAGGCTGTGAATTCTACCAAATACTGTTTAAACCAAATAATACAAACAATCGATTAAATATTCAACACATTGCAAACATCGCATCGAACAGTTCCACAAATCCAATGCAAAGGCTACACATACAACAACCACAGCAGCAGCAACAGCAGCATCCTAGAACTTATGCACAAGCGACAAATAATAGCAAGAGATCAACAATCTAACATAAATGACACTATGAACAAATTTCTGGAAGATTTCAAAGGCGTTCCAACAACTAATCCAACAGAACAGCTTGGTTCTAAACATGCTCACGGCACTTATAAGCAAAACTCAATAAGTTCCTTCTACAACATAAAAACGAAGTAGAACTATTCCCTTATTATAACAAAATTGATATCCTGTTAATAAACGAAAATCACTTCACAGACAGATCCACATACCACAGTATACTACTTATTTTGAAAATCATCCAGATAACACTGCTCATGCTGGGACAGCCATTTTAAGAAGAAGCACGATTTAACATGTGGAATTACCAAAGTATGCCTCAAACTATCTCCAGTGATAAAAGTAAAGTTGAGTTTATATGAACTAACCGTGGCATCAGTTTACTGCCTGCCCACCACGTTATAATCTAAAGAAAAAAATCCTTTGAGACTTCTTTGAATCGTTGGGCCACAAATTCATCGCAGGTGGAGATTTCAACTGCAAGCACACGCTATATGGTTCACACCTAACAACAACCAAAGGCAGGGAACTAGCATGCCTTGCCCAAGAAAAGAATTATAAGACTCTGTCAACTGGGACTCCTACATATTGGCCAAAGGATCCTAATAAAACTCCTGACCTATTGGACCTATTTATTTATTACTAGTGGAATATCTCCTAACTATATGGAAGTCACTCCAAGCAACAATCTCTCATCTGATCACTCGCCTTTAATAGGAACTATAAGCACTGTTGTTATCCACAGTCCATCAATTCCTAGGCTACATAACAATAAAATTAAATGGGATGAGTATCGAAACAAAATAGAGCAGGAAATCAATCTCCAAGTAAGTCTCAAATCTCCAATTGAAATTGATGAAGCGGTATCAACACTAAACAACACACTTAAAGAGGCAGCACAACACGCAACACCAATAACAACTACAAGGTGCAAGATATACCACATCCCAGTGGAGATCAAGACAATTATTATATCACAAAAGAGAAAAGCAAGAGCAAAATGGCACTGAACCCATGCCCCTGCATACAAAACAATATTAAATAGAATAACTAATCGACTAAAATCCCAAATCAAAGAAAAGATCTTTCTTAGACTACATAAGCAGCTTAAATAAATATGACAACTCGATATGGAAACCAATAAAATGTTCCAAAAAATCAAAAACTCAAGTTCTTCCCATTTGTAACGAACTAGGACCAAATCCACAATGGGCCAGAAGCAATGAAGAAAAACCAAATTCTCCGCTGAACACCTAGCTAAAGTATTCATACCCAACAACAATGAACAAAACATTGAGGTAGAATAGCCGATATCCCATTGAATATACCAGCCATCAAACAGTTAACCACAAATGAAGTTCAGCGAGAAATTAGTTACCTAAATGCAAGGAATGCGCCTGGAATAGACTGAACAACCCCAAAAATGCTAAAGGAACTATCACACAACGGTGTGATCCTCATCATATCTATCTTTAATGCTATACTATGTCCAAACTATTGGCTAAAATTGTTCAAAACAGCTTAAAAAATTTTGATATTGAAACAAGGCAAAGACCCTAATTAAGTTACCTCATACAGACCAATAAGTCTCCTGCCAGTTATGTCTAAAACACTATTTACAATTCCACCAAAGGAATTATGGACTAAACAGCCCGTTAACATGTGTAATGAGGAATGCAAATAATACAAATGTGGATTTTTTCAACCCTTCACTCAATAATTTTAAGAAATCATTGGTTAATAAAATTCCAACTGGACAAATAATTGGTATCTTGTAGGTTTATAATATATTTCCATTTTTTTTACCTATATTCGTTTCGAATAGTTATGCCAAACTTTGTCATTTGATTGAAAATTGTCATTTGTGTAGTGGTGTCTTTATCTTTTTAACTGTTTATTTTAAGTCTAAGTTTAGTAAATATCACATAAGTATTGTATTTTACTAATATTGGGGATGTATCCCCGTAGAATGAATAAAATAAAAAAAAACTATTGCTACTAATAATAAATTCTGACCCAGCCACCGAAGAATGGATACCCGACCCCTCCACCAATTTGGCTTTAGGACAGAACACTCTACGGTGCAACAAGTTCACAGAATAGCTTACAGCATAAATCTAGCACTGGAAGGCAAAAAATACTGTACATCTGACAAGCCTTCGACAAGGTTTGGCATATGTGATTAAACTACAAAATCAAGAAACGTCTCCCCATAACACTTCAAACTATTAAAATCTTACCTAGGAGAGAGAGAATTACGTACAAAAGTAAATGAAAGTATGTCCAACAACTTCCCAATAAAATCAGGCGGTCTACAACTGTACGGACCTTTACTGTATGTGTTGTATACAGGCATACTTGCAAGCCACGTAAATCCAATTACAGCATCAAAGATGCTACAAAGACACCTGAATGATATCCAAACATGGCTACACAAATGGAGAATAAAAATAAACGAGACAAAATCAGTCCAAGTGACTTTCACACTAAGAAAAGATCGATATCCTCCGGTCTTTCTAAATATTCAAATACCACAATCCACAAGTATAAAATACCTAGGAATACATTTGAACTCAAGACTCACATGGAAAGAACAAATAGTCAAAAACACAAACAAATTGATTTGCGAATAAAAGATCTACACTGATTAATGGGCAGAAAAACCAAATTGGCACTGGAGAATAAACTTCAACTATACAAAATGATCATAAAACCAATCTGGACATATGGCATTGAGCTATGGGGATGTGTGAGCAAAGCAAACTTAGCTACAATTCAAAGAAGTCAATCCAAAATGCTCCGAATGATAACATATGCACTATGGTATGTGTCTAATGCAACACTACATGAAGACTTAAAAATTCCATACATCCAGGATGGAATTGCAGAGCGAAACGTGAACCATCATGACTAGACTAGGAAGCCATGTAAATGGACTACTCCATCAACTACTAGAACCCCAAAATACAAGAAGACTGAAAAGGAACTGGCCAGCCGACCTAACAACTGGTTGAAGAGGGTTTGTCGTTGGAGAAAACCTCATCATGCTATAGTAGATCATAACTCTGCTATCAAGTCAACACATTGGCTTATTTGTTTTGATTGCTAATAAATACATAAAAAAACTATAGAAGTAGATGTTTTATGATTAGCCATAGCAGTTGCACCCCCTAGAGGCCATCTTTCGAACTTGAACATAATTTCCAGCGATTTCCCTTGGCCGATTTACCTATTAAATTTTTCTTACAGAAATTGTACGATTATCGGTTGCCGAGTTATTGCCAGCGTGCATTCTTAGTGGGCCATTCGGTACAACAAGTCTTCTAATTTCTAAAAATAATAAAGTTTTTTTTAAAAAAACGAATTATCTTCAAAAAAAACGTAATTACACTATGTGCTTATAAAAAGCAACTAAAAAACGATTATTTAAAGGAAAATTAAATATGTTTCTCAGGCCTGTGTATTTGTTTATTAAACAAATAAATCATATCGAAATGGAACGTGTATAAGATAATGCGCGTTAAATAATCCTATTCATGCAATTATATTAAAAAAAAGCGAATGAAAATCTCGAAATAAACATGTTTTTGTAAAAAACTGATCGCGGATGCAAGATATATCGTTGCGAAATGTTAAATATACGTCGTATCTAATACACATTAATTTTAATAATCCTTTTAACAATTATAATGAGTGAAAAACATAATAACAATCTTAAGATCGATTATATTATAAAGGGTGGGACAGATATTTGTAAAACAATAAAACATTAAAAAGTAATGCCGATGTACATTTTATCTAGTACAACATAATAAAGGTCAAGTTCATACGGTGTATATTATAATCTTTGAGTTTCATTCAACTCTTTCCAGCATACCGACGGGTAGGATGTTGGATATACTTTAATGAATGTTGTACTTAAGGTGATCCTGGGTCACGTTCCGAAAAAAGAAGTACATAAATAAGAACGTCGTCAGGTATTGCAAGAAGCGCTTCATATGATTTTTCTGAACCAACAAAATCAATAAAGGTGAGATTATACAGCAAATAAAATAAAATAAGGAACTAATTAAAATAAGTTAAGAAATAAGGACAAAAAACATTGGTTATACAGATGACTAAAGTAAAATAAGAAGTAAGAGTAAGCCAATCAAATTGCAGCTTTTTTGACAATGACTTTGTTTGTGTTTTGTGCAAGCTTAGTGAATTCCACTTTTTGTTTTGGCTACATGGTTTATATCTGGTGTATTTAAAAAATTGCTCCCTATCATGCGCTTTTGCATATTCCAACAAATTTTTATACACATTAAATTTTTTGTCCCTATTCATGAGTCGAACTTTAAAACGTCTATTTTTTTCTATGTTGTAAAGCTACAGCCGCAGTGCCTGCCATCAACAACAGCATCGCTCCCAGCTTAATATTTCTATCATCCATCTCTATCGCAAGAAAATTTCAATCAAAGTAAACAAATAAATATAATATTTTTAGGTTACATGTTAGATAAGAATAATTGGAAACTCAGAACATTTAGAACAGAAATATCTGGGTCATGCGCATTATCAGTTTCCAAACAAATTAAAATAAAATAAGACAAAAAGATAAAAGTTGGCCATCTTTTGTACTAATTCTGATTTCCTATTTTACCTTATTTCTTGTATAAACGTTTTCATAGAGATGCGTATGTTCATCTTTATTATTTTAATTTATTTTATTTACTGTACAATCCCACCTTAATAGTTCTATTATTTGAATTAAAAATAAGGTTATGTTTGGATCAAACTATATATGTCGCACACAGTTGAATTATTGGATCTTTGGCTGTGCGTCATTAAGAGGGGCCTCCTCACAGGTATATAAACCTAAAAACCTACACAAAACTAGTTACTAATTTAGTAATTATTTGGTTCAAAATATTTACGATAGATGTCGATAGTAGTACTGAATCGGCTTTTACTTATTCAACATATTTTCTCTCTCTGTCTTTCCACTCTTGACTGTTCAAAGAAACGCATCTCTGTTCGAATGTTTTGATTTCAAATATTTCAACCTCTTGTGAGCACAGAACCTTATCTCTGTTTTTTATGTTGAGGTTATGTTTACTGGATTATTTGATTAATGTGAAAATATGAGATACATAATACTGATGGTTTGTTCTAGTATCATCAAACCATCTTTCAACATTCTCTTGAAACCCTGTTTTAATGATAATATGGGTTTGTTAGCGAAAAGCGAAAAATGCTTAATTGAAGTGAAGTGACCTTTGAAGTATCTGAATGAAGAAAAATTAAAACCGCTTTCAAAAGACAAGAATTGCATAATTCATTTTGATGAATATATAATAGTGATAATTGAAAAATATAACTATAATCACCTGATACAAGGTGCATTACATATTGCATGAAAGGACTTGTGCTATTTAATAATATGGATACCAAGCGACAGCATTGTGGGAATTGCTAGAAATTAAGAATGGAAGAAAAATATACATTAAAAACATTCTACCTTTCAAAATTTGTACCATTTATATTAATATAATAAAATGTTTTCATGATTATAAATTTTTGTTTGTTTCATGCTAAGAAAACTAAACTGCGGAAAAGTTGCAAATTTACATGATTTAAAATAGGCCATTTAGTCTGAAAACACAGAACGTCGTGTCACAACTTTGCCTCAATCTAATCATATTTATATCAGTTTCACAGTTTCTGTTGGTTGCTTTCAAATTTTATTTGACATGTATGCTCTTTTTTCAACTACATGTGTAAATATATTCAATTTTATCTAGAAACAAATAATATAAACAAAGAGTTTCTAAATTTATTATACAAAGAAATATTTACTTTACATTTAATAGAAAGAGGAAAGTAAGGTACAGTGAGGAATTTCAATTTAAAATAGCAAACATTTAAAAAACTTACAAAGCAACTATAACAACTAATAAAAAATTTAAAGCGTAATGTAATGTAATGACAAATAATAATGTATATATTGTGGGGAGATCGATATATACAGTACAAAATCAAAAATACAATCAACATGTAAAAGTTTGCTTCTACCTTGTTTGCAAAGATGGATCATATGTGTTGTGGAGATTGGAACTGAAACATTTTTCCTTCATTATACAAAAAAATAGTTGGTTTATTCTCGTTTTTCCATGACAGATACAAATATGTGTGATAACATGAATGGTAAATATTTTTTTTGTTTTTGTATAATACATTATTGGTATTATTACTTTTCCATCCAACCCATCTAATATGCGAGAAAAGTATAGGTTTACACAAAAAAAGTTGGAATTTTGGATTTTTTGAGTTGTTTTTACGTTTTTCAGCAAGAACACAAAAAAATGGTTTTTAGAAAAGAAAACCTATCTGTATAACTCGATACAGCCCCCGAAGTGCAACAAGTAGACAAAATTAACTTTTTAGTCGTCTTTTGTTTTACAATTTTTTTTAATATCAACAACTAAGACTATTACTAAGTCATCCTTTAATAATAATTTGGTTTCTTATTTTCTATGATTTTTTGAAATGCTTATATAATCAAACAATTTGCAAGGAAATTTCGACTATTGGCTAGACAAAGTTTTAAAATATTTATGGTTCAAAGATTTTTAAAATATAATGTTACCTACTTCAATCATTAATTTTATTCGACAATTACTATTACCTATGGTGCATAGGCTAAGGCAAGCTAAAAAGTGGATAACCATCCTAATTTCTTATAAAATCTTTGGACAGGTTGTTAAGAGAAAAACAAATACACCTTGTCATTCTTTTGTTAAAACTGTTCTTAAAAAGACTTATTGTATGACGGAGGTAATGGAGTATGGAACTTTTAAGGAAAAAGTGGCTAAGAGCATTTTTGAACAAGTACAAAATGTTGTGGTGGTTGATTCAGGATTGTGGGTAGATGTTCAACACGGTTTTCTAGGTGCTTCTCCTTATGGTAAATATATTTAACATAACAAATAATTACCATGTGTTATAAATTCTTTTTGTATATTAAATGACATACATTTATTGATAAAATATTTTAGGGCTTGTAGGTGATGATGCACTACTTGAAATAAAATGCCTCCACTCTGTATCAAAACTGAATTTACAAACAAATACAATAAGCGAAATAATTGACCTCATAAAGAACAAAATTTCTCTAGAAAAACCCAACAATAAAATTCAACAAGAGGAATCACAATTACTATTATCAGGTATAAACATGATATATTTATTCCAAAGAACAAAAACTCAAAATCATTCTCACATAATGTATTTAATCACTGTGATGTATTTACCAACAATAAATAAGAATAACATTAAAAATAAGTTATTTGTGTAATAGGTGCAAAAAGTGCATTTTTGTTGCAAGGAAGCATGAAGCACTAAACACAATCATGTGGAGTAAATATAAATAGCATTTACGAAGCACAAATTTACTTATTTAGCATGAAAATTACTTAATTATAATCACTTACAAATACAATACAAACTAAACTATAAATTTGCGATATTTTTATGAACACAAAACATATGACAACAGGATTTGACCAATAGAGAAAGTTATAATATTATTTGTCTATGAATTGACCGTCGTCTTCTGTCATTGTTCTATACAGCGCCATGCATCAAGACGGTGGAGCGGTTGAACTAAAGTAAAAAGATGTTCGTTTGCAAAAATTTGCGCACAACAAATCTCAAAAAATACAATGATTTGAGATTTCATATTTTCAGAATCGAATTCTCTAGGCTTCCTTTTGGGGATCAGGTTTTGGTGTCCAGATTGGTGACCACAAATTGTCAAAACTGTCGTAAATCACACCATCACTTAATGGCTTATATCTTTTTTATAACAATATAAAACTCAACAAAAATACCTGATCCCCAAGACAAAGGTCCAAGTTATATCGTGTTAAAATTTCAACACTTAATTTCCCTGCGTTCTTTAGATTTGTTGTGTACAAAATGACCTAAATTTTGTTGCAAATCACGGGTGCCAACTGTTTTCAGGTTCCTAAAACGTGAGGCCCCTCTTAATATCTGATAACATAACCGACAAATGTCAAATTATTTTGTTCTGTTCTTCACTATTAATAGAAAGAGATGCCACTTAATAATTATGCCAGTTAGTTATCAGATATTAATGACGCACGGGTAAAGTTCCAATAATTCAACTGTATAATGTGATGAAGACGATGCGACGAAAGTTTATCGTGTAATCATGTATTGTGTGCCTAACACTAGGCTCAGGCTGGCCGCAGAGTGGAGCTGCGATAGTAATAACGATATGAGCGACGAGCAAAGAGAGCTGCTTTAAATTGTCGTAGTTTTGTTATCGCACACGATGAATTTTTAGAAAAAAGTTTTTCATATGGTGTCTTATGCAACGTAACAAAAGCTCAAGGAAGACTACTGCGTTTTCCTTGAAAGCACATTTTCTAACAAGTAAAATCACTTGTTTGGCCTTGCAGTCAAATGGATTTAAATCTGGTAAATTTCTAGGCTAATACAAAATGCTTGCCTTGAACTTTCCCCAGTTTCTTGATATAGATTTTTAACTACTATTTATCAATACATATATTGCTGTTTACATTGCTGACTATGTTTATATCCATAATTTAACTTTTAATTTCAATATCAAGTTCCAAGAATGTATCAATGTCATTGTCTTGCCTTGCACACTGTCTGCGGTAGGTACAGGTAGGAATTTCCCATACAAAATATTTATTCAACTGAAATTTCTACTTTCCACTTAAACAATTAATAAATTGTGAAATAACCAGGTGGTGTGGCATGCCAAGATCGCGGCTTTCCCCACAATCAATCACCACTGACATCCAGTACATTTGGCACCATTGGTGGTATATAATAATTGTTAAATGCGACAACGTTGTATTTCTAGATATGAACATGATATTCGACAAATGTCGGTAATTCCCAGTATTTTTAATGCAAAATAACAAAATAATTTTGGATCAAGGAAGCTTTGTTGATACTATATAGTCAACTGAAAGTCGAATAAAATTGTTATTTCTAAAACAAGTATCACAATAACTCGTTTTTTGTCGTAACAGTCCAGTTTGCGCAACGAACCGCGAAAATCAATAAATGCGAATTATAAAAAATATTGTGTAAAACTTGTGTCAAAATGACCGTTTGTAGTAGTCGTGCTTTGCGCAACGAACCGCTATTATGACTTTTTTATAGAAAAATCTGTTTTTTCTTTATATGCTGACATCCTTAAACGAATAAAAAATTTTATACGGATAGTACGAACAAAATGATTCACTTTCTACTACTTGCATCGTATCGTGATAATTAAAACTATTAATTATTACATTATGTAGTGAAACTATATGTATAAACAATTTAATTAACTTGATAGAAAACGGATTTAGAGATAAAATCTGAATCTCATAGTATGACTCATTGAAAAAATGAAACGTAAATTAGGAATGTTGGATTGAAAATGTCAATATAAGTAACGCAAAAACATGTCTGATTTCATAATATAGAATATATAATTAACGAAACAAACACGATTTAAAATTTATTTATTAAAATTGATCGGAGAAAAAAGCCAGTATATATATTATAGTCAAAGGATATGCATATGACTAGTTTATCCTAGGTTTGTCCAAAGCCTTCGAGCACACCCCGATATAAATTCCAATTTCGACATTTGACTGAAGTATTTTTTGTCAAACGCGGAGCGTATCCAGCCCGTTGCCGGAGCCGACTCTGTACCAGTTTCATCATTCCCGATTTGGAAACAACGCGATGTAATTTATATATATCTAGTGAAAAAAGCATTAATATATAAGGGACCGACCAGGAAGAGTTAGTGGAGTTGATAATTTGACATCGTGAGATAAACAAGTAAATAAGTGAATATAAATTAGTGAACTGTTTATATAAATTAGTTTAAGTGAATATACTGTGTATATAATTAAGTGATTAGTTGAGTATATATAAATTAAGTGTTAGTGTTTAAATAAATTAGTGAGTAGCCATACCGTTTGTTTAAAGTTTATCCCACCCGTTTACTGTTTAAATAAATGAGAAAAACATTACATTGGTGTCGGAAGTGGGATAATATAAACAAATTGCTACGTAAAAATGGCCAAGAGACTATATGATCTGAAAGTCATAGAATTAAGAGCATAATTGGAAGATCGTGAGTTGGAAACGTCCGGTAAGACAAGTGAATTAGTAGAAAGACTTAAAGTGGCACTGGAAAATGAAGGCTTTGATCCAGAAACAGTTTTATTTAATGACGAGGCTTCCACCTTAATCTAGTCAATTTCTGCTAACATGGACGAAAAGATTTTAACCAAGAAGAACGATATATCTGCTGACATGGACAAGGTTTCTACTAATATGGGCGAGAAGATTTCTGCTATGAAGAACGATATTTCTGCTACCATGGACAAACTTTCTGCTGATATCTTATTAATGAAAAATGACATTGCCGCTGACGTGGAAAATAAAATTTCGTCTCTTAAATCGGATATTGAGGATAAAATCACAACGATGGACGAGAAAATGGAGAATAAAATGACAACGATGGACGAGAAAATGGAGAATAAAATGACAACTATGGACGAAAAAAATCAAGGAGTTAGAGAGTAAGATAACAGATTTAAGAACACAAGACACGCCAGCAGAACAAAAGAAGATCGAGATATGCAATCCAGCAGCACAACCCAAGACAGAAGATATTAGCAGTTTTGCCCGAGTCAAGGCTCCAACGTTCGACGGAAAGACATCGTGGACCATTTATGTGAAACAATTTGAAGCAGCCGCTGGAGTGAATAATTGGTCCGATAGAGAGAAGGCAGTAAACTTAACCATCGCGCTTCGGGGAGATGCCTTAGATGTACTTCAGACGATACCACTTGAAGAAACGGATGACTTCGAGCAGCTGAAGAAGATGTTGGACATGCGATATGGTCACGAACATGATCTAGAACATTTATACCAATCCCAGATGAAGAACCGAAGGCAGAAACGTGACGAAGCACTTCAAGAATATGAAGTGGATATTGCCCGACTCGTTCGATTTGCTTATCCATCAGCAGCAGAGAACATGATGTAATGTCTGGTCATCCAGGCCTTTATTGATGGCTTACGTGACCCCGATATGCAGAGGACGCTTCGCTTAGCCCATCCCAAAACACTAGTTGACGCATTGACAGCTGCTCTTAAATTTGAAGCAGCAACGAAGGCTTCGGGTTACAACAAAGTTAGGACCATCCAAGAAGAAGGCGACGAGGACAAGTTTGACCAGATCGTCAGCTTGATCAAAAGTATGATGGACGCAGTTCATGTAAGCGCCCCAGGACTCCTGTAAACCAAGAACCCCAGTCACACGAAAACTAGAACGGGTCGGCTACGAGGGGGCAGCACCGACCCATGATCGTTCCAAAGACCCTCTCATACTAATAGCTTCTCTCAGATGTCGCAACGACAGTGTATATGTGGATGACGAAGTAAATGGCAAGAAATATGCTCTGCTGGTTGACACTGGAGCAACTAGAACCATTATACGACCAGAGATAATAAACCCCAAGAAGAAGCTTTTACCAACGAGACTGCGACTGCGGACCGCCACAGGTGAGAGCGCAGAAAAGTTCACGCATACGGTAATCGTAGCTGACATTGAAGAAGACGTGATTCTGGGAATGGACGTAATGAATGTACATGGTTTCCAATTAGACTTTAGAAACAGAACCATTAAAGTGGGTTCCGAGGAGGTGTTCCTGCATCCATATGAAGGCAACGCGGTGTTGGCAGCTGTACAGGAAGATACCGTTCTACCTGCACGTAGCGAAACCACGATAGCAGCACGGCTACAGGGAATCATGGAGGAAGGTACACCGGTTACGATGGAGCCAAGGAACCACGACAAAGAGGTTGGCAAAGGAGTACTAATTGGAAAAGGATTGGTTACATCGGCGAAATAGATCCCAATACGTGTGATAAACGTGAATGATTACCCAGTTACCTTCAAGAAGGAAACCAAGATTGGATCCTGCGTACCAGTGACGTCTATAGTTCGTCAAACAACGACCACTGACAATTCTAATGCCAGATTCGAACAAATGTTATCAGTAGCTGGTCAATCAATGGATCGAGCTGAAAAAAAGAGAATGAGAGAATTTCTCTTGCAGTATCGAAACTTATTCGTACCAAAGGGAGGAAAGACTGGTAGAACATTAGCCGTCAAACACAAAATCGATACTGGTAATGCTAAGCCAATTAGGCAATCAGCTCGAAGACTTCCACGGGCGAAGAGAGAGGAAGCTGAAAGAATAATTCGAGAGATGGCTAGTCCATGGGGGTCTCCAGTAGTGCTCGTCAAGAAAAAGGATGGAACTACGAGATTCTGCGTGGATTATCGCTAGCTTAACAACGTGACGAAGAAAGACAGCTATCCTCTGCCCCGAATTGACGATACGCTAGATACTTTGGCCGGCAGCAAACTGTTTTCCACCTTGGACCTGAAGTCTGGCTATTGGCAAGTGGAAATGGACCCATAAGACAAAGAGAAGGCTGCTTTTACTACCGGATCTGGATTATGGCAATTCAACGTCATACCATTCGGGCTCTGTAATGCGCCTGCGACATTTGAAAGACTCATGGAAAATTTCTTGAGAGGGTTGTCTTGGAAGACATGCCTGGTCTATTTGGACGTCATCGTAGTACTGGGGAAGACATTTGACGAACACCTGAAGAATTTGGAAGACGTATTCAAACGACTCCAAGCTGCCCGGCTCATGTTAAACCCGGAGAAATGTCAGCTGTTCCAAAACCGAGTCAACTATCTGAGGTCATATAGTGAGCAATGAAGGAGTGGCGGTGGATCCAGAGAAAATTGCTTCCATTCAGCAATGGCCGCAACCAACCGACAAACATCAAATTATGAGTTTCCTTGGACTTTGCACGTATTATAGAAGATTTATCAGGATGTTTGGAGATATTGCCAAGCCTCTAACGCGACTTACAGAAGAAGCAAGAGATTTCCAATGGGACGAAGACTGTCAAACGGCTTTTGAAACCTTGAAGAGGCATTTAACCTCGGCGCCGATATTAGGATATCCATTACCAGAGGGAGACTTTATTCTTGACACTGACGCAATCAATGTAGGAATTGGTGGAGTGCTCTCTCAGATCCAAGGAGGGCAAGAGTGCTGGAATATTTCAGTATTGTCCTCTCCAAACCAGAACGAAACTACTGCGTCACAAGAAGATAACTTTTGTCGGTAGTGAAGTCCGTGGAACACTTTTACCAGTATCTCTATGGTAGGAAGTTTTTAATCCGGACCGATCATGCAGCACTCAAGTGGTTGATGCAGTTCAAGAATCCCGAGGGCCAGATCGCTAGATGGATTGAACGACTTCAAGAGTACGATTTCAACATCGAACATCGAGCTGGTGTGAGTCACCGAAATGCCGACTCCCTGTCCAGAAGGCCGTGCCCAACAGACTGCTCCCACTGCAACAAGGCGGAATCTAGGGAAGCTGCAGTTTCAAGAACTACAGTAGTCAATGAAGAATGGTCACCCACTAGGATCAGAGAAAATCAGGAGAATCATCCTTGCCTAAAGAAGATTCGGCAGTGAAAGGAAGAAAATCGGCGACCTACTTGGCAAGAAGTGTCAAGATTTTCACCGAAACTCAAGGCGTATTGGGCTCAGTGGGACTCCCTTGTCCTGGAAGAAGGGCTGTTGAAAAGAGTCCTTGAAAACGATGATGGTTCCGAGATGAGGAGCAGCTAGTTATCCCGAGAACAAGAGTAGCTGAAGTACTAAAGAAGTTACACGACAGTCCATCGGGAGGTCATCTGGGAGTGAAGACAACCCTACAGAGAATCCGTGAGAGGTTTTATTGGATGAACAACTTCGATGATGTGAAGGACTGGTGTAAGAAATGTACGACTTGTGCTACGAGTAATGGACCACATCGCAAGAGAAAGGCACCTATGAAACAGTATAATGTTGGAAGCCCTTAAGTGGTTTCCAGCTATCAGAGAGATTGGGACCAGTATATTTCCCTATTCGCATTGGCTTATCGATCTGCCGTCAATGAGTCCACGGGTGAAACACCTGCGAAAATTCTGTTTGGACGTGAAATGGGGCTTCCGTGTGACCTGGAATTTGGCTGTCGGCCTGGAGAAGATCTAGCAGGAGAAGACTACGTGATCCAATTGAGAAGAAGGCTGGACGATATTCATAAATTAGTTCGAACAAATCTTCAAGTTGCCAGCGACAGAATAAAAAGTCGGTACGACACGCAGGCCACAGTAGGCGGTTTTAAAGAAGGGGACAACGTATGGTTACACAACCCGACGAGGAGAAAACGATTTTCTCCAAAATAACAAAAATCCTGGGAAGGTCCATACTTAATCAAGAAAAGGATCAATGATATTATATATCGCATAAGCAAGATCCCAACGGAAAACCAAAAGTAGTTCACCAAAATCGACTAGCGCCATTCGAAGGAGACCATGACCTAGAGGAAGGAGTAAACCTTATTCGAGATGTGTCTGACCCTACATTCGATGAATTTATGGGCGCGTATGGAGGTACCGGGAAAGCTAGATATGGAGTCACTTCGGAACAACAACAAGATTTGTTCACTCTCCCGGAAGATTATTCACTGGCATACAACATCCCCGCCCGTATCAAGAACGCACGAGGGTTGGCAACCGTATTTCGAAAGTTCGGACAATTAGAAAAACTTGAAGACCAGATTCCAGCCCCTGTCAAGACACTGAAACTGAAACATAATTCGCGGTACGTCTTCTACGTGGTAACTAAAAATGAATTTCAAGATCGATCTACCTACCGCGATGTGTGGGAAGCACTTCGAAACCTGCGAGACCATGTGTTGGAATCCAGCGTGAAGAAACTGGCTATGCCTAAGATAGGGAGTAACCAGTTGGATTGGCGAATCATCAGGAACATGGTAGAGATCATCTTTCAAGATACCGATGTCCAGATATTAATTTGCAGCTACAACCCCCGTTATCAGTATCCGATGAAGACGGTGCCCTGCTATTTCCATAAGATCAGAAAGTGTAGAAATGGGGCCTAATGCCGATTCAAACATCCAGTCTCGGCTACACAAAAGTTCCAGGAGGAACTTCCATTTAAGGAGGGGGTAATGTTACAAAACAGCACACTGGTATAGTCCCTAAATCCGACTCTGTCTAAGCCAGGTATGAAAGTTAAAATTATGGCGGACGTGCAGGGATTGTTCACGATTGTGACTATCTTATCTAAACATTGTTTTTGTGACCAGTCTTATCTAAAAAATGCCAGAAAGCCAATTGTGTTTGAGTAAGCCGTAATCTAGAATTATCTAGTGAAAAAGGCATTAATATATAAGGGACCGACCAGGAAGAGTTAGTGGAGTTGATAATTTGACATCGTGAGATAAACAAGTAAATAAGTGAATATAAATTAGTGAACTGTTTATATAAATTAGTTTAAGTGAATATACTGTGTATATAATTAAGTGATTTGTTGAGTATATATAAATTATGTGTAAGTAATTAGTTTAGTGTTTTAATAAATTAGTGAGTAGCCATACCGTGTGTTTAAAGTTTATCTCACCCGTTTACTGTTGAAATAAATAAGAAAAACATTACAATATTTTTTATGGTTGAATTCCCATATTCTAAAATAAATGACAAATCATTGTTAATTCCTCTATTTTATACACCGGAGACATCCCTAATTCATAAAAATAACATCAATCTCTCTACATATACATTTCCAACACCTAGCCAGCCCAATATCAGATCAAAACATTCCAATTCTAGACACTTTGTCGCCCTATCCTATACACTTTTTAAACTTTGCTGCTTCTAATCATCAATCCCCGTTGCCAACCGAGATAACTTCTCCCGCTCAACACTCTTAATCCTATACACCTTTTAAAAATTCTTTCTTTCTAGACACTTTTCTTCTCTGTTCTAGACACTTTTTTTCCACTCGGCTGTTGGACCGCCGACCCTCCAAAAATACTAAACTCAATCTATGAACGCCGCACTACAACCCCCAACCCAGCCCTTCAGAGGAAACTAATCCTACATCAGAGCAACCAAAACAAACAAACAATTCTAACTTTTTAAATAAAAATCCCCTTTCTATTACAAAATACTTTTCGAACTTCTCTCGCTCTCTCTCTCTCTCTTATGGTTGAATAGAAGAGAGGTACTAGAGTTGTTGCAATCGAAAATTGCATCATTCAAATAATTATTCGTAAATATTTGAAAAATAAAATCGCATTCCTATAAAGTACAATTGGTATAACAACTGAAAGAAAACGATCCAGATCGTAGAATGGAGTTGTGTAAAACAATGTTATATATAACACGAATACTAATTTTTTTAATAAAATCCTTTTTTCTGGTGAGGCTACTGTCCATTTACATGTCACATTCGATAAACCTACAGGTACTGGTGAGATGAAGAAAATCCTCATTGGATGGTGGAGACACATACACAGTATCCACAAAAGATCAATGTGTGGGTAGGAATTATTATTAATACCATTATTGGATCTTATTTTTGGGATAAAACCATGACATGTGTAGAATACTGGGCATATTGAGAATTGGAATGAATTTCAGAATTAGCCAGACTCTTTGCTGATGATATAAATACGTTAGTTTCTCGACATTACATTTCCAAATCGTTGGATTGGAAGATGAGCTATCGAATGGCCAGTAAGATCTTCGCATTTTACACCTCTAGATTATTTTTTTATGAGGTTATTGATGACGTCCATTAATGTTTATTATATCCCGGTATTAGTCGATCTAAGTCCCAGAAAAATGTAAGATTTTCGACTTTCCCGAGAGAAAATTCGGAGGAATCAAGGAAAGTCTCAGTAGAAACATGTGGTAGACTCGTCAGAACGAATTATAACGTACATATTATGTGAAAATTAAGTGACCAAAGAAGAGGAATCGAGGTAGAAGAAAAGTGTTGTAGACTTCTTAAAACGAACTATAAAAAACATGATAATCAACGGTCCAAAGAGGGTCTGTACTGTGGACTATAACAAGTGGGATTGTTTGGTCGAGGGGACGTATTTTGAGATGGAAAAAACTTTGATATATATTTTAGAAAGTTTTCATGTCAAAGCATATTTTTGTTAAAATTTGGAAAATTACTTACCTCCCCAATTACTGTCATATCTCACAAAACGTATCGAATTTTCCCTGCATATCCATTAGGAAAATCTAAAAACTCATCATCGCCACCAAACGAAAAAATCACAGTTAACAAAAAAATTCCCGATACGATCCACTAAATCACCGAACTTTTACTAACAAATAATGTGAAAGAAGAAACCGAAGGCGCCACTGTTTGACCATTACCTCGAAATTTCGAACCGGATGTTTTCGAATATCCGCTAAGGTTACGACACCGTGTGTATCTGTGTATTTTCATGTAAGTACATTCGACGTAAACGCTGAACGCGAGACCACGAGAAATTCGGCCAAAGCAAAGTTTCAAGTAGAAGTTTCGAGGCGAGAAGCCGATGTGCCCCCCCAATCCGACGAACATATCAATGAAATTTCAAATTGCTGAATTGCTCTCTCTTTTACCTCTAGAGACTCATTGGGTTCGTGTTCGTAGTAGGTGGAAGATCAACAGATTACGAGGAATCTTCGGAAATTTATCGATAATACGTATCAATTTTTTTTAGAGGAGGTTTAATATTTTAGTTATTTCAAATGGTAAATGGTTAAGGATTATATCATATTATTATTATTATTATAATTAAATTTATAACTAAATTCCTTCATCATTATACCATGTTAGGACCGGGTCGCCAGATAAGATGCAAAATACTGTATATCGGAAACGGTTGTAAAGATTTTCGATATAAAATTTTCCTAAACTTTTAAAGTGATTTTTCACTGAAATCCACCTATAGCATTCTAAGGAAATGATTTATACCTATACGCTACAATTTATTAATGAGTCAACTAGACTGAATTCCTGCCTAGACCATCTGTTTTTATACTCAGTTAAATAAAAATTGAGAAATTATTCCTTTGATAATAAAAAGGAGTATAACAGATCACTACGCAATAGTATTACAAATTATGATGGACAGTATAAAACAAAAAAATGTAACAAACCATGTTAACTATCAAAAACTTAAGGAAACTGTTTCTAAAATAAAAGAAACACGGTTTTAAAGATTAAAACTAACTTTTCCGCATCTGTGAGATGCACTGAACATTATTCTATCATAAAATTGTAACTTGTATACACTACGGGGGATGTATCGTGCTAACAAACCGAAATTTCTCCAAAAGTAACCAAAAATGTAGTATATCTGGATTTATAAGACCCACTGTACTCGCTCTAGTCAGCTGAAAATCATTAGAATTCATCTGTGAGATACCTTGAAAAATATCCAATTATAAAATTGCCACTTGTATATACTCCGGAGGCTGTAACGTGCAACCCGAAATTTCTCCAAAAGGGACCAAAAATGTGGCATTTCAGGTACCATAGCACTGGTTTTACTAGCTCTGGTGAGCTAAAAATCAATAAGGTTCATCTATAAGACGCCCTGAACAATATTCAATCATAAATTTCGTCACATGTATACACACTGGAGGCTGTATCGTGCTAACGGACGAAAATTCTCCAAAAATTACAAAAATTTGGTACTTCAAGTACCATAGCATTCGTTGTACTGGCTTTAGTGAGCTGAATATCAATAGAGTTCATCTTTGAGATACCCTGAATAATATCCAATTATAAAAATGATCACTTATATATACTCCGGAGGCAGATCGTGCTAACAAACTGAAATTTGTCCATAAATTACAAAATTGTCGTACTTAAAGTACTATAGCACCTGTTGTACTGGCTCTGGTGAGCTGAAAATCAATAGGGTTCATCTGTGAGCTATTCTAAATAATATTCAATCATAAAATTGGTGACTTGTTACACTCCGGAGGCTGTATCGTGCTAACAAACTGAAATTTGTCAAAAAATTACAAAAATGTCGTACTTCGAGTACCATAGAACTCGCTGTACTGGCTCTGGTGAGCTTAAAATCAATAGAGTTTATCTGTGAGCTATTCTAAATAATATTCAATCATAAAATTGGTGACTTGTTGCACTCCGGAGGCTGTATCGTGCTAACAAACTGAAATTTCTCAAAAAATTACAAAAATGTCGTACTTCGAGTACCATAGCACTCGCTATACTGGCTCTGGTGAGCTTAAAATCAATAGGGTTCATCTGTGAGCTATTCTAAATAATATTCAATCATAAAATTGGTGACTTGTTGCACTCCGGAGGCTGTATCGTGCTAACCATCTGAAATTTCTCAAAAAATTACAAAAATGTCGTACTTCGAGTACCATAGAACTCGCTGTACTGGCTCTGGTGAGCTTAAAATCAATAGAGTTCATCTGTGAGCTGTTCTGAATAATATTCAATCATAAAATTTGTCACTTGTATATACTCCGGAGGCTGTATCGTGCTAACAAACTGAAATTTCTCAAAAAATTACAAAAATGTCGTACTTCGAGTACCATAGCACTCGCTGTACTGGCTCTGGTGAGCTTAAAATCAATAGGGTTCATCTGTGAGCTATTCTAAATAATATTCAATCATAAAATTGGTGACTTGTTGCACTCCGGAGGCTGTATCGTGCTAACAAACTGAAATTTCTCAAAAAATTACAAAAATGTCGTACTTCGAGTACCATAGCACTCGCTGTACTGGCTCTGGTGAGCTTAAAATCAATAGGGTTCATCTGTGAGCTATTCTAAATAATATTCAATCATAAAATTGGTGACTTGTTGCACTCCGGAGGCTGTATCGTGCTAACAAACTGAAATTTCTCAAAAAATTACAAAAATGTCGTACTTCGAGTACCATAGAACTCGCTGTACTGGCTCTGGTGAGCTTAAAATCAATAGAGTTCATCTGTGAGCTGTTCTGAATAATATTCAATCATAAAATTTGTCACTTGTATATACTCCGGAGGCTGTATCGTGCTAACAAACTGAAATTTCTCAAAAAATTATAAAAATAGAAATACAAAAAATGCGGTGTAAGCAATTTCGACTTTATGTTTTGAAGTTAGACGCGAGAGTCGCTTGTTCACAACTATAGTGTCTTATCTCAGAGGCGGCTTTAATCAAAGGATCTGCGAGCTCACAACGTCTTTGATAAATAGAAAGCGGAAATAAAAATAGCATTACAAAAAATGCGGGGTAAACAATTTCGACTTTGTGAGCGCGCACAAGAATATATCGGCTATGGCGGCATAGTAAAATTGTTCTGTTGTGGGTGGCGACTAAGTTTGACTGCGCCTTGTGATACGCCCGCGTCAAAACGTTCGACCAGAGAGAGGTGTTTTGATTTTTTTTCTGAATTCTAGCGGAAACCCTACGTGGGTATCACGCAACTCGTAATATTAAGCTAGCGTAGCCACACGCTATAACTATAAAAATAAGTAATATTGAAAATAACTAAATACACAGGAATTTGTTGCTACCTACCGATATTGCAAAAAATCATCCCTTTCCCCGATTTCCCCACCCCTCATTATTATTTGATATTAAGCTAGCGTAGCCACACGCTATTACTATAAAAATAAGTAATATTGTAGAAAAACGAAATGCACAGGAATTTGTTGCTAAAAGATGACTAACCGATACTGCAAAAAAATCATCCCTTATCTCATATTAATTGAAATTCATCGTGTTTTAGTAGCCATAGCCTAGCAACAAATTGACCGACTGATTTTAAAGCAATATAGTCCATATCTAGATAGTAGTAGCCTAGCAACAAATTCCCCGACAGATTTGATGAAAATCTAAACGCACTGGAATTTGTTCCTAAAAGATGACACTAACCGATCCTGCAAAAAATCATCCCTTACCCCTATTTCCCCGCCTCTCACTATTATTTGATATTAAGCTAGCGTAGCCACACGCTATAACTATAAAAATAAGTAATATTGAAAAAAACTAAATGCACAGGAATTTGTTGCTAAAAGATGACTAACCGATACTGCAAAAAAATCATCCCTTATCTCATATTAATTGAAATTCATCATGTTTTAGTAGCCGTAGCCTAGCAACAAATTGCCCTACTGATTTTAAAGCAATATCTATTATTATTACAAATTGATGAGGGCAGAGGAGCTGGCTCCTATTAAGCCCAAAAAAAATACATTTCAAAAGAAACACCTACTAGTAGTGAACAAACAAATAAGAGGAAGAAGAAATTACAATTAAGCTATAAAAGTTATTAAATAAGTTACACTGATCTAGTCTATTTTTGAATATGTTGACACTTGTTGCTGAGACAATTTCACTGTCCAAATCATTCCAAGTATTGAAAATTCTGTTTGGTGAAAAGTTTTGTCTCGATCTAACCGCAAAATTTTCCTTTTTTTGGACCGTACTCGATCAGCAACAAATTCCACGAGTGTTCTTTAATTGAAATTCTGCATGTTTTAGTAGCCATAGACTAGCAACAAATTGTCTTAATGATTTTAAAGCGATATAGTCCATATTTGGACAGTAATACACCAGCAACAAATTCCTCGAGTATTTTTTGATCGAAATTCATCGTGTTTTAGTAGCCACAGCTTAGCCAATTTGTTGCTAGGCAATGGCGGCTAAAACAACCACTTTCGGTTAAAAATTAGTATGGGAATTGGTTGCTGGGCTACTACTATCCAAATACGGACTATATTGCTTTAAAATCAGTCGGGCAATTTGTTGCTAGGCTGTGGCTACTAAAACAAGATGAATTTCGATCAAAAAAATACTCAAGAAATTTGTTGCTGGTGTATCACTGTTCAAATATGGACTATATCACTTTAAAATCAGTAGGGAAATTTGTTGTTAGCCAATGGCTACTAAAACATGATGAATTTTGATCAAAAAATACTCGAGGAATTTGTTGTTGGTATATTACTGTCCTAATATAGACTATACTTTTTAAACTTTAACCTCAAAAAAGAAAACTTTACCGTCAGATCAAGACAGAACTACTATTGTATATATTGTAGTTATTTTTCTGTTCTTTACCTACTAGTAGGTTACTTATGTAATTATCTGTTTTTGGGCGCAATAGGGACCTGTCCCTCTGCCCTTGTCTAAATATAATAATAATAATATATCGCTTTAAAATCAGTAGGGCAATTTGTTGCTAGGCTATGGCTTCTAAAACACGATGAATTTCGATCAAAAAATACTCGGGAAGCTGGTGTATTACTGTCCAAATATGGACTATATCGCTTTAAAAACAGTAGGGCAATTTGTTGCTAGGCAACGACAGCTAAAACAATACGAATTTCAATTAAAAATCTGTCGGGGAATTTGTTGCTAGGCTACTACTATCCAGATATGAACTATATTGCTTTAAAATCAGTCGGTCAATTTGTTGCTAGGCCGTGGCTACTAAAACACGATGAATTTCGATCAAAGAAAACTCGGGGAATTTGTTGCTGGTATGTTACTGTCCTAATATGGACTATGTCCCTTTAAAATCAGTAGAGCAATTTGTTGCTAGGCTGTGGCTACTAAAACACGATGAATTTCGATCAAAAAATACTCGGGGAATTTGTTGCTGGTGCATTACTGTCCAAATCTGGACTAAATCGCTTTAAAATCAGTAGAGCAATTTGTTGCTAGGCAATGGCGGCTAAAAAATCAGTCGGGAAAATTGTTGCTAGGCTGTGGCTATTAAAACTCGATGAATTTCGATCAAAAAATACTCGGGGAATTTGTTGCTGGTGCATTACTGTCCAAATCTGGACTAAATCGCTTTAAAATCAGTAGAGCAATTTGTTGCTAGGCAATGGCGGCTAAAAAATCAGTCGGGAAATTTGTTGCTAGGCTGTGGCTATTAAAACTCGATGATTTTCGATCAAAAAATACTCGGGGAATTTGTTGCTGGTGCATTACTGTCCAAATCTGGACTAAATCGCTTTAAAATCAGTAGAGCAATTTGTTGCTAGGCAATGGCGGCTAAAAAATCAGTTGGGAAATTTGTTGCTAGGCTGTGGCTATTAAAACTCGATGAATTTCGATCAAAAAATACTCGGGGAATTTGTTACTGGTGTATTACTGTCCAAATATGGACTATATCGCTTTAAAATCAGTAGAGCCATTTGTTGCTAGGCTGTGGCTATTAAAACTCGATGAATTTCGATCAAAAAATACTCGGGGAATTTGTTGCTGGTGCATTACTGTCCAAATCTGGACTAAATCGCTTTAAAATCAGTAGAGAAATTTGTTGCTAGGCAATGGCGGCTAAAAAATCAGTCGGGGAATTTGTTGCTAGGCCGTGGCTACTAAAACACGATGAATTTCGATCAAAAAATACTCGGGGAATTTGTTACTAGGCTGTGGCTATTAAAATTCGATGAATTTCGATCAAAAAATACTCGGGGAATTTGTTGCTGGTGCATTACTGTCCAAATCTGGACTAAATCGCTTTAAAATCAGTAGAGCAATTTGTTGCTAGGCAATGGCGGCTAAAAAATCAGTCGGGAAATTTGTTGCTAGGCTGTGGCTATTAAAACTCGATGAATTTAGATCAAAAAATACTCGGGGAATTTGTTGCTGGTGCATTACTGTCCAAATCTGGACTAAATCGCTTTAAAATCAGTAGAGCAATTTGTTGCTAGGCAATGGCGGCTAAAAAATCAGTCGGGAAATTTGTTGCTAGGCTGTGGCTATTAAAACTCGATGAATTTCGATCAAAAAATACTCGGGGAATTTGTTGCTGGTGCATTACTGTCCAAATCTGGACTAAATCGCTTTAAAATCAGTAGAGCAATTTGTTGCTAGGCAATGGCGGCTAAAAAATCAGTTGGGAAATTTGTTGCTAGGCTGTGGCTATTAAAACTCGATGAATTTCGATCAAAAAATACTCGGGGAATTTGTTACTGGTGTATTACTGTCCAAATATGGACTATATCGCTTTAAAATCAGTAGGGCAATTTGTTGCTAGGCTATGGCTACTAAAACACGATGAATTTCAATTAATATGAGGTAATGGACGATTTTTTCTAGTATCGGTCAGTGTCATCTTTTATTAACAAATTTCTGTGCATTTAATTTTTTTCAATATTAGTTATTTTTATAGTTATAGCGTGTGGCTACGATAGCTTAATATCAAATAATAGTGAGGTGTGGGAAAATCGGGGTAAGAGATGATTTTTTCCAGTATCGGTTAGTGTCATCTTTTAGCAACAAATTCATGTGCATTTAGTTTTTTCAATATTACTTATTTTTATAGTTGTAGCGTGTGGCTACGCTACCTTAATATCAAATAATAGTGAGGGGTGGAGAAATCGGGGTAAGGGATGATTTGTTTGCAGTATCGATTAGTGTCATCTTTTAGCAACAAATTCCTGTGCATTTAGTTTTTTACTTTTAATTATTTTTATAGTTATGGCGTGTGGCTACGCTAGCTTAATATTACGCTAGCATAGTTTGCGTTTTCTTGGAAATGTCATTAGCAACAAAATCAAGCTCAGCCTTACAAATTAACAACAAATTATTAGCCTGGTCCGAAGGGTGCCCTGTAAAATGGCTACGCTAGCAAAATATTATACATTACAAGAATTATTTAGAGATACTTGAAACATTCACAATGGTCAAAAAAATGGACACTTTTCATATACAGAGATCACTCTCCTTATTATCGATGCTAGTAGAATAATATAGGTTTTTATTAATTTTGTCCAACATATTTAATGCTAAGTTTGGTGAATTTAATTCATAATTTGAAAAACCAGTGAATCAAGATTTAAAAGTAAGCCTCCGGTTTTTTAAATCAGTAGTATGATAAATGAACATTCTTATAGATTTATTAAACTTTCTATAAAGATATACAAAGATAATATCTACGTCGTAACCGTACTGATATGAGACTGGGAAACAAGAACACATCACCGCGAGGTTGGGTTGGGGATCCCTATAGTGATTACATGGAAGTCGGGTCAGTATGAGAAATTTCTAAGAAATCGTTCATATTAAATACAAAACGTCGGCGGCGATATACATAAACAGCTTTATGAATATATGCGGTTTTAATAATGAAATGTAGATAAATAATTCCGTAGAAATAGTAGGTTACTTACCTCGTTTATACGAGGAGTTCTTTTTTATTAAAATGATATAATAGTTGTGATTTGGTGAGCAATGTATGTCGAGATTTGAAGGGCAGTATAAAAAAGGATGTATGAACGAGGTATTTAAAACTTTAACTAGTGTAGTCACTCTGTATGATCCCACCATAAAAACATTTGCCGATACAACGCTTCACGGCCAAGAAATAATGTTACGAAACTGGTATAGTCCCTGAATCCGACTCTGTCTAAGCCATGTATGGAAGTTAAAATTATGGCGCATGCGCAGGGATTTCTTAGAATTGTTTACGATTGTGATTATCTTATCTAGAATATGCGAGTGCCAATTGTTTTTGTGTAAGACGCAATCTAGAATTATCTAGTAAAAAAGGCCTTAATATATATAAAGGACCGACCAGCGGAGAAGTTCAGTTTAGTTGATAAAGTGATCTCGACGAATAAACAAGAATACACCGAAATAGCGAACGGTAAACTGTTGATATAAATTAATAATTAAGGTTTTGTGTATATAAATTAAATTTAAATGAATAGTTAAATGTATACGTATTAGGAAAATTATGAGGGCACATATGTTTTATCATCAATGTTTGACTATGTGTCTAATTTGATTGACTGATTAATTTACTTCACTTTTGATTACTTATGTTTATATTATAATACATTTCGCCGTTTTTTTTAATGATTCATTACCAAACCCAAAAAACAAAAGATAGGAAAGGTTATGGAACATTTCTGGAAAAATACGATTTTACTTTTTATGTTTTTTTGGAGAGAACCACGATGCTTACACACCCCGCTTTGCGCTTAATTTAAAGCTAATTAAATTGCCTACAAACTATATTCCACAAGTTCAACTTGTAGGATCAATGGTTTTGATGCACTTCTAAAACTAAAATTTTCAATTTTTGGTAAAAATGGCATGCCGTCTTTCGGTAACCAATTGACCTACAGAGCTCCGGTTGGGCTTAATTTGTCACAAATTTAATGTTCTTAAAAACGTATAAAGTAACTTTTAACAGAGATTAGGAGATATAGAGCAGAATCTGAAACAAGGCAAAATATTTCGCTGTTTTTGGAGTGTAAAAATTTTTCCACAAGTTTTTGAGAGTTGCAAACTTGGGTATACATAGACCTAATGAGTCCGAACAACATACTAAAAAATCAGAGATACATCATGTTTTGTTAATTTATTGTCGAATTTGACCGGCCTAATAATTACATTAAGTATCCAATCATTTTTATATCATTGTTATCCAACTTTGATTTTTGTCGCAAAAATTCTATTATTCCATTTTTTAATTGCCACACTATTTCAAAAATTTGCCCAACACTTAGATTTCTCGACTTATGTAAGCATTGGCAATGCTTGTCACATTTTATAGGGAGTATAACAAACTTCTTTTATCGACACTGTATTTAAGTAGATGGATGTAGTAATCGCGGGCTGGATTTGGCTCGCGGGCCGCCATTTCCCCATCCCTGGGTTAGACCAATACATCATAGATAAATCATCCCAATTGAATTATACAGTGTTGGGAACATTACGAGGGAACATAGGGTTTACCTTCAATGTGTTAGAAAGAGACAAAATACATATAAATTCAGTGTATTACTCCTCTTCGCCAACAGGGTATCATAAAGTGAGAAACGAAATAACTGTGTAATGAGATGTCTGCAGGTACCGCCTTCGAGAAGCGTACAGTAGCTCTTATGTCTGGCTTTTACTTACAGTTTTAAATAAACAAATTATAAATGCATTCAGGCTATTACTAGTCACTTTACCACAGTAAAATGTTGTATAAACTACTCATTATGTTAAAGATCGCAATGAAAGAAGTTAATGTTAGAAATACAGATGTGTAATGTGAACAGTTTAGTTTATTAATTGAGAAATAATAAGATTGTACTATACTGATAGCTTAATGCAATGAACAATAAAAAAATCAACATTACTTTCGTTTATCCCTTCATGATTAATTTACAAAGAAATAATTCAGTAGTAATAATCCAATTCACTATATCAGTTCGGGTAGTACACGCTAATATGATTTGAACAATAAATTAAAACCTACCTAGTGGGTATTTTAAGTAAGTACCACTAAAAAATCACTGGAAGATAGCTAAAAAAATTACATTCGTCGATATTGAGGGTACAATTAATGAATATAAACATAATAATTTTCATTAACATCATAAGGAATAATCTATGGCAACAATACAGAGTCCAAAAGCGACAATATGTTGTAATAAAACAAGCGTATTCAGAGTATCACCATTTTCTTTAACAGGATAACATAAAATGAGAAATAAGTCGTATGCTAATATTTGTTCAACTGCTTCTAGTTTTAAAAATATCTCAATGTAAACCGCCTCTGTTTCCTACGCTCCTGATAAAACGATTTCGCTTAGAGCTCTAATTCTTCTACTTTTATTTGTCCCCTTTCTTCATTTTCAATCCACGCGTGCCCTTAAAAATTTCCTTCTTATTTGTGAGAGAAATCAGTCACATTTAATTTCAACGTAAAACGATAACCTCTCACGGCCAAAGGGAACTTATAATGGACACATGGCGTTACCAGTGTGTTAGAGAAGGACAATCATGAGACAGAGAATTAAACCAAATCTGGAAAAAAGTAAAGGTTTTAACCGCTTTCAAACTGAAAACTAGAACAATTTCCAGCATTAGAATAAAATATTCAACGAATAGATGGAATTAATTATATCTTGATCTGTTACAACCTCTTGATTTATCATAATTAAAATCATCTTATAACTTGTTCTCGTGTTAGAACAATGCATTTTACAATTAATATAAATATACAATGAAAATTGGCAATACTGTTAGAAGCTACAAAGAGTAAGAGGCCGGCGTTGTGGGTTTTCTACTTATGAGATCCTGTTAGCGAAAAATGAGAATTGAGATATTTGGAAACACATATTATTATTAATACAAATTTTATTTCGCATTTTATGTTATTTATTCCAATACTAACCGAACTAATATAGTGAATTAGATTATTACTACTGAATTATTTCTTTGTAAATTAATCATGAAGGGATAAACGAAAGTAATGTTGATTTTTTTATTGTTCATTGCATTAAGCTATCAGTTTAGTACAATCTTATTATTTCTCAATTAATAAACTAAACTGTCCATATTACACGTCTGTATTTGCACGTCTCTCGAAAGCGGTGCCTACCAGACATACCTTTACACGTGGTGGGAGTATATTTCTACCGTTTTCCACTTTATGATATCCTGTTAGCGAAAAAGAATGACACACTGAATTTATATGTATTTTGTCTCTTTCTAACACATTGATGATAAAACATATGTGTCCTCATAATTTTCTTAACACTGTATAAATTAAGTGTAAGTGAGTAGTTTAGTGTTTAAATAAATTCGTAAGTAGCCATACCGTGTGTTTAAAGTTTATCCCACCCGTTTACTGTTTAAATAAATTAGAAAAACATTACATTGGTGTCAGGTGTGGGGTAATATAAATAAATTGCTACGTAAAAATGGCCAAGAGACTATGTGATCTGAAAGTGGCGGAATTAAGAGCAGAATTGGAAGATCGTGAGTTGGAAGCGTCCGGTAAGAAGAGTGAATTAGTAGAAAGGCACTGGAAAATGACGGCTTTGATCCAGAAACAGTTTTATTTAATGACGAGGTTTCCACCTTAGTCTCGTCCATTTCTGCTAACATGGACGAGAAGATTTCTGCTATGAAGAACGACATTTCTGCTATGAAGAACGATATTTCTGCTACCATTTTTGTCAACATGGACGAGAAGATTTCTGCCATGGAAGAGAAAATTTCAACGAATATGAAAAACGATATTTCTGCTATGAAGATCAACATTTTTGATATATTGACGACGAGAAAATCGAGAATAAAATGTCAACGATGGACGAGAAAATCGAGAATAAGATGACAACGATGGACGAGAAGATTGAGAATAAGATGACAACGATGGACGAGAAAATCAAGGTGTTAGAAAAAAAGATGACAGATATAAGAACTCAAGACATGCCAGCGGAAGAAAAGAAGACCGAGCAAACGAAATCTTGCAAGACAGAAACACACCCTAACTTAGAAGACATTGCCAGTTTTACCAGAGTCAAGGCCCCAACATTCGATGGAAAAATGTCGTGGACCAATTATGTGAAACAGTTTGAAGCAGCCGCCAGATTGAATAATTGGCCCGATAAGGAGAAAGCAGTGAACCTAATTATAGCGCTTCGGGGAGATGCCTTAGATGTACTTCAGACGATACCTTTGGAAGAAACGGCTGACTTCGAGCAGCTGAAGAAGAGGTTGGACATGCGATATGGTCATGAACATCTAGAACATTTGTAACAATCCCAGCTGAAGAACCGAAGGCAGAAACGTGATGAATCCCTTCAAGAGTATGAAGTGGACGTTGTCCGACTAGTTCGATTTGCTTATCCGTCGGCACCAGAGAACATGATGGAATGTCTGGGCATCCAGGCCTTTATTGATGGCGTACGTGACCCCGATATGCAGAGGACGCTTCGTTTAGCCCATTCGAAAATATTAGTCGACGCATTGTGACCGCTGCTCTTGAATATGAAGCAGCAACGAAGGCTTCAAGATATAACAAAATCAGGACCATCCAAGAAGAAGGTGACGAAGACAGATTTGACCAGTTCGTCAGTTTAATAAAAAGTATGATGGACAAAAAGCTGAAGAAAATCAGTTGCTGTAACTGTGGCGAGCTAGAGCATGCACGCAGTTCGTGTAAGCGTCCTACGACTCCTGCAAACCAAGAACCTCTTAAATGCAAAGCAGACACGAAGAGCTCGCGGTACAACAAATGTAGGAGCATGCAGGAAGAAGATGACGATGACAAACTTGACCAGATCATCAACTTGTTGAAAGGTATAGCAGACAAGAAGCCGAAGAAGATCAAATGCCGGAAGTGTGGCGAGCTAGAGCACGTACGCAGTCCGTCTAAGTGCATCAAGACTTCTGTAACCCAAGAACTCCAGTCACAGGGGAAATCAGACAGGGGTGAACATCCAGCTGATGAGAATCACCGAAAAGCCAACTCTTTGTCTAGACGGCCATGCCCTGTATACTATTCACAATGCAACAAGTCGAAATCTAAGGAAGTTGCTGTTTCAAGAACTACAGTAGTCAACGAGGAATGGTCCCCCACCAGGATCAGAGAAGATCAGGAAAATGATCCTCGCCTGAAGATCATCCGGCAATGGAAGGAAGAAAATCGGCGACCTACCTGGCAAGAAGTGTCAAAATTGTCACCGAAACTCAAGGCGTATTGGGTTCAGTGGGACTCCCTTGTCCTGGAAGAAGGGGGCTGTTGAAAAGAGTCCTTGAAAACGATGATGGTTCCGAGATGAAGAGACAGCTAGTTATCCTGAGAACAAGAGTAGCTGAAGTACTAAAGAAGTTACACGACAGTCCATCGGGAGGTCATCTGGGAGTGAAGAAAACCCTTCAGAGAGTCCGTGAAAGGTTTTATTGGATGAACAGCTCCGATGATGTGAAGGACTGGTGTAAGAAATGTACGACTTATGCTACGAGTAATGGACCACATCGCAAGAGAAAGGCACCTATGAAATAGTATAATGTTGGAAGCCCTTTCGAAAGGATTGCTTTAGATATCGCTGGACCATTTCCGACGACAGAAAATGGTAGCAAGTACATACTGGTTGTAATGGATTATTTCACAAAGTGGGTGGAAATTTACGCTATCCCGAACCAAGAGGCCACAACTGTCGCGGATGTATTGGTGAAAGAATTTATCACCCGATTTGGAGTGCCATTGGAAGTCCACAGTGACCAGTGAAGAAATTTCGAAAGCCATCTATTCCAGGAGATTTGCGAGAAGCTGGGAATGAAGAAGACCAGGACAACAGCATAACATCCACAGTCAGACGGAATGGTCGAGAGAATGAACAGGACTATTGGAAAATACCTGTCCAAAGTGGTTTCCAGCCATCAGAGATATTGGGACCAGTATCTCTCCTTATTCGCATTGGCTTATCGATCTGCCGTCAATGAGTCCACGGGTGAAACACCAGCGAAAATTCTGTTTGGACGTGAAATGAGGCTTCCTTGTGAGCTGGAATTTGGCTGTCGGCCTGGAGAAGATCTAGCAGGAGAAGACTACGTGATCCAATTGAGAAGGCTGGACGATATTCATGAACTAGTTCGAACAAATCTTCAAGTTGCCAGCAACAGAATGAAAAGCCGGTACGACACGCAGGCCACAGAAGGCGGTTTTAAAGAAGGGGACAACGTATGGTTACACAACCCAACGAGGAGAAAATGATTTTCTCCAAAATTACAAAAATCCTGGGAAGGTCCATACTTAATCAAGAAAAGGATCAATGATGTTATATATCGCATAAGCAAGATCCCCAGCGGAAAACCGAAAGTAGTTCACCAAAACCGACTAGCGCCATTCGAAGGAGACCATGACTTAGAGAAAGGAGTAAACCTTATTCGAGATGTGTCTGACCCTACATTCGATGGATTTATGGGCGCGTATGGAGGTACCGGGAAAGCTAGATATGGAGTCACTTCGGAACAACAACAAGATTTGTTCACTCTCCCGGAAGATTATTCACTGGCATACAACATCCCCGCCCGTCAAAAGAACGCACGAGGGTTGACATTCGTCTTTTGAAAGAAGTTCGGGTAATTAGAAAAACTTGAAGACCAGATTCCAGCCCCTGGTAAGACACTGAAACATAATTCGCGGTACGTCTTCTACGTGGTAACTAAAAATGAATTTCAAGATCGATCTACCTACCGCGATGTGTGGGAAGCACTTCGAAACCTCCGAGACCATCTGTTAGAATCCAGCGTGAAGAAACTGGCTATGCCTAAGATAGCGAGTAACCAGTTGGATTGGCGAGTTATCAGGAACATGGTAGAGATTATATTTCGATATACCGGTGTCCAGATATTAATTTCCAGCTACAACCCCCGTTATCAGTATCCGATTAAAACGGTGCCCTGTTATTTCCATAAGATCGGAAAGTGTAGAAATGGGGCCAGTTGCCGATTCAAACATCCAGTCTCGGCTACACAAAAGTTCCAGCAGGAACTGCCATTTAAGGAGGGGGTCATGTTAAGCACACTGGTATAGTCCCTGAATACGACTCTGTCTAAGCCATGTATGGAAGTTAAAATTATGGCGAATGCGCAGGGATTTCTTAAAATTGTTTACGATTGTGATTCTCTTATCTAGAAATTGTTTTTGTGACCAGTCTTATCTAGAAAATGCGAGAGCCAATTGTTTTTGTGTAAGCCGCAATCTATAATTATCTAGTAAAAAAGGCACTAATATATATAAAGGACCGACCAGCAGAGAAGTTCAGATTGGTTGATAAAGTGATCTCGACGAATAAACAAGAATACACCTAAATAACGAACAGTAAAGTGTTGATATAAATTAATAATTAAGGTTGTGTGTATATAAATTAAATTTAAATGAATAGTGTTGGTCAGTAGTTTAGTGTTTAAATAAATTCGTAAGTAGCCATACCGTGTGTTTAAAGTTTATTCCACCCGTTTACTGTTTAAAAAACATTACAAAAATAATCTCACTCCACAACAAAGGATACAGGTAGAAAGGGATCGGGGATGTTTTTGACGAGAGATGATAAAAGGTCTGTTCCAACCAACACAAAAACCGTAATATTACGATACAAACCCAGTTGACCTGCTGATTAGTGAATATAATAAGTCTGTGTAATTTACATCAAATTTGCTGCGTTACTAAAATTGTATGGGTGGTATTTACTTCGGTTGGAACAGTCCTAATGTTTCGCTAGAGATATAAGTCTGCGTTTTAGATCGATGTCAAGAAGGTCGTAATATTAGTTTGTCAAATAAAATATTTATGTGTTTATACTTGTGATAATTTCAAATCTTTTAATCTTTCATTTGGAAATTAATAAAACACTTAGTCCAATTTATTATCATATTTTATAAACAAAATATAATAATGAAACAAAGCTTTTGGGTACCTGTACGCAGTACAACTAACCTACAAGTAGGTACAATTGCGACTTCGAAGTTTTTGTTTCTTTTTTTAATCAACATTTTAGTAATCCTGACGATGACTATTTATATTATTCTTATAATTTCTATGATATTTTTAAATTTAGTTTCGCAATACAGTAAAATATTTTTTAGATACAATTTAATAAAACTGCTAATTTTGTAGCTTTGTAAGATAAAAATTAGATATCTACGCCCCTGTCGACAATGTATTTACGGTCCTTCAAACAACACCTCGTCGATGGCCTAGTGTTAAACGGCCAATTACATTCTACTACAGAAACAAATGATTGTGAGATACAGATACCCACCGAGAAAATGTACAAAACGTTGTACCTATGTTGAGAATGTCCTCGTGAGTGACGTAGACTTAGAGAACGGAGATCCGGGTCGAGTTCTGCTACTGCCTATGAATATGATGATGATGATCAGATCGTAAGGGGTCCCCAGTATTTTTTCAGACGGTCGCTGAACTCTTATATTATGTGTGTAAATGTCGTCGTTATTTTATAGATAATCATAACGGACTAGGTGTAAAATTTCGATATGCATGCAGATTTGAATAATGATCATTTTAAAATGAATAAAATAATAAATAACAATATATAATTATTTGTGTACAATAGATAAAAACTAAATGAAAAATTTGTAATGACAAATGTGCAAGTATTCAATTCAAAAACAATGTTTCTCAACCCCATAAATACAAATTAAATTAAAATGATTATTTCAAAATTTAAATTAAAAAAAAAAGTGATGTGGATGGAATGAATACAAGGTATTTAAAGTTCTACTACTATAAGGATTATATAGGGTGTCCCAGTACTAACAGAAACGCCAAAATAATGTTAGTACTTCATATAAACTTTGCCAATACAGACCCTCGTTTTCGAATTGTAGGCTTCCAAAGTTTGAATTTTGAATTCGTTTTTCATTTTTAACCTCTTATACCACAGTATCATATCTGATATGTACCTATTAATAAATAGCTATTTGCTAAAAATCATGGTATTTCTGTTGGGAGACTGTTTTAGAAAAGTGTACTGATATTTACCGAATTATCTAAACGCAACCAGTCACACAGATCTAGTACACATATCGACAAAACCACATTTTATTTGACAGAGCTAGACTGTAACATATAGAGTGACTTTCAGTAGTGATCTTTTGTAAAATTACACAGAAAATGGTAAGTTTTGTTGTAATAAATATTAGTAGACTTTTTTGGATGTATTTACTTTGAATAGAACCTATTTTAGTGACAAAACATCAATTTGTTTTCACGTTTTAGCTATTTTTCAGTTAGTATCATATTTGAGACAACGGTTCATAAATGGAGTTTTGCTGATTTCCTGCCTATTTCAAATATGATACAATGGATCATAACGGTTCTATGCTTTTGTAACAATCGTAGGAAATGTAATGAGTTATACATTATTTACAGATGAGTAAAAATAGGAGGAAAACTAAAGCTCTTGTTCCTCCAAGTGACAGCGATGATAGTTGCCTGCACAGTGATGGCGATGATTCCGATTTTTATCCAGAATCTGTTTTAGTCAGCAATCAGAGTGTAGAAAGTGAGGATAAGGTTGGTCAGAATTTAGAAGGAGACGCAAACAAAAAACAGAAGAAAAAGGTCATGACTCTAGGGAAATAAAAAAGGAAGATAGTCCTCTAAGGATATACCTGTTTGGTTGGACAAATTGTCTGGAGATGATAGAGCTGTTGACATACCAATTACATATTTTGATATTTTGAAGAAGTGTTTGATAGTGTTTTGATACAAAATCTTGTAGAGCAATCTAACTTATACGCAATACAAAAAAATCCAGAAAAACCACTATCTATCACTATAACAGAAATGCAGCAGTTCATAGGCATATGTTTATATATGTCTATATTTCGTTTACCACGAACTCATATGTACTGGGCACAAGCAACCAGGGTAGCTCAAGTTGCTGATATTATGAGCAGGAACAGATAAATATGAATTTATATATGGATGATAATTCAAAAATTGATCAAAATAACATAGACCGTCTTTTCAAAATAAAGCCTATTTAAAAATTTCAGAGCTATACTCATGCAACAATTTTTATGTGTTGATGAACAAATTGTGCCCTTCTAGGGAAAATCTTATCTTCGACAATATAAACCTAAAAAGCCTCATAAATGGGGTTACAAAATTTATGTTTGATGTGAGGCCAATGGTCTGATTCACAATTTTGAAATCTATACAGGAAAATCAGAACACAACTCAAGTTTTCCTGACATCGGTGTCAGCTCCAATGTAGTCCTGAAAATCGTCCAATATGTTCCACACAATAAAAAATTTCTGGTATTTTTTGATAATTGGTTTTCTTCTCCAGAATTATTCGTTCAGTAGCATCAAGTAGGAATCTTTGGTTTAGGTACAATTCAAATAAAGAGGTTTCCTGGTCATACTTTCACATCAGATCAGGAAATGAAAAAAAAAGGAAAAGGTTCTATTGAAGAAAAGCACACCACAATAAATGGTGTTGATCTCAGAGTCATAAAATGGTTAGATAACAAATCTGTTCATTTGGCGTCTACATTTTCTTCTGCTTATCCCACAAAGGAAGTAAAAAGATTTGATAGGCCAAGAAAAACTTATATTTCTGTCATCTGTCCGAATATTGTATCTACATACAATACATTTATGGGAGGAGTAGATTTAGTGGATGGCCTACTATGGAATCCACATTCGATCCAAAAAATATTATTTGCGATTATTTTTTCATTTTCTGGACATGGATGTTGTCAATAGTTGGCTACATCATAAACGGGATTGTAAAGCACATAATTATACCAAAAATGAAATAATGGATCTTCTTACTTTCAAGTCATCAGTGGCCGAAATTTTATGCATTTATTTTATTTATCGAAATAATAAACCCCTAAAATGTAGCAGACCTTCTAGTAGCTACAGAAAGGACTAACGAAATCAATTCCCGAATCGGAAATCAGAAGAGACGGCATTGGTCACTTTGCAGATGTAAAAGATGACCGTCAGAGGTGTAAGAAACCGGGATGTTCTGCCCTTACATAAGTTCAGTGCATAAAGTGTCAAATATTTTTATGCTTAAATAAAACTAGAAACTGTTTCATGGACATGCATCGATAAAAATATAAGTTATTTGTTTGAAATAATTCATTTTCAATTAGTTTAGTATAAAATCTTTCCGTCATATACTGTTGTATCATAAATGAGACATACATCTAGTTTCTTCAAAATTGTGAATAAAAAAAATCTTTTATTAACCAATTGTCTTCTTTTAAGCACAACTTACACATAATAATTACATATATTTGTTTCTAACCTTTATGGTGCCGTGGTATAAAAGAGGTTAATTCTCGCACTGTTCATTGGATCTTTTTCAAATTTTCAACATGTATACGTATGTTTATTTTGGTAAGGTAAAAAGATTTACAATAGCACCTTGAAGTCAGGGACGGACTACTCATAATGGTTAGTGATCCAAAAATTTTGCAGGGATGAAAATGTGGAAAATTACTTCCACTCACCTAAAGCTAACGAAAAGGTACTCTTGTTGGAATTTCATAAGAAGAGATGTTCGGCTGGTATTTACCATTTTATTCATGCGCTTGGTACCTATTTGCAGATTCACCATTTTTATGAGGACATTCTACATAACGAGTTAAAAAATATTGAAAATATGGAAATTAAATAGGTATGCAAAGAACATAATTAACTGCTTTGAATCAAAATTACAACCATAAAGTTATGGAACCTGTTGGGATTATTTAAAAAAAAGCCCCTACTAGAGGAGTGAAAATATATTTTATTCTTTTAAGCGTTAGATTTTAACTAAGCCTTAAAAAATATTTAAGTACCTTTAAATTTGCAATTTAATATCATATTTGAATATAAGACTTGGTAAAAGAATAAAATTATTCGTAAATAAATTTACAGTTTATTGTCTGAACTCAACCAATTATTCGATAAAATGGCTGAGTTCAGGCAATAAACTGCAAATTTATTTACGAATAATTTTATTCTTTTACCAAGTCTTTTATCCAAATTATTTACCTTTAAATTGCAAGTTTAAAGGTAAATAATTTTTAAGACTTAGATAAAATCTATATTCAACCCAGTTTTTATTACAATGATATGCGTCTCTAGACTAAAAACTGAAAACATGAACTTATCACTGTTTAGATTATTGCTTATTGAAATAGTAAGGGATGAAAGTGGCATTGTCAGACTTCAGGCAACATATCATATTATATATTTTGTATTTTCAACAGAACCATTAACAAAACATCCAAAATATGAGTTATAAAACATTAAACTAAAACTAATTCCTAACCAACAAACAAGTTTTATGACAAAAAGCTGGCCTCACTTTTTAATGAATAAAAATAATTGTCTATGCAGGACCAAAATGCACAATTAATATTTTTAGATTGAAGTTTCAAATAATAATCTTTTGATTTTTGATCACTGCAGTGGGCATGTAAAACACTACAATCTGATACCAGTTACACAAATTAAAACTCAACTTTTACACACAAAAAATACTTTTTTACAGAAGCACCATCATTAACTTTCTGATTGATTTTGATTTTACTTGGACATGGCCAGTTTTGACCCAAGAGTATTCAAACAACATGTGAAATCTGGACTTCATCTAAATGCTCTGGATAAGGTTTGTCAGCTCATGCCAACATTATACAAAGGGAAACTTAAAGAGGAAATTATTTCCTTTCCTAAAGCCTGGCCTATAATATATAACCAGTCTCTAGAGGGGAACTATTAATTTTCCACCACCCATATCTACTATGCTAGAAAAGTATTAATTTACCCCAAAAAAGTTGTAGTTTTTTTTGAGTTATTTTTACATTTTTCTGCGAGAAAAATATGAAAAACGAGTTCTTAGGAAAAAAAATACTGCGTGTATGTCGTCGTCAGCCACTTTTTCTTGTTAGCACAATACAGCCTCCAGAGTGTATACAAGTGACCAAATCTTATGATTGGATATTGTTCAGGGCATCTAACAAATGAACAGTATTGATTCTCAGCTCACTATATCCAGTACAACGGATCCTATAAATCCAGATATACTGCATTTTTGATCATTTGTGGAGAGATTTCGATTTTTTACCACGATACAGACTTCTGAGTGTAAACAAGTAACAAATTTTATGATTGGATATTGCTCACAGCATCTCACTATTGATTTTCAGCCCACCAGTGCAAGCACAAAGGGTCCTATAAATCCAGATACACCACATTTTTAGTATGTTATACGGCCCAGGGTCTATATTACCAAAAGGCCCATAAGGCCCTGGGCCAGGTATAAAGTGGGGACCGGAAAAAGGCCTTGAAAAAATTATAAACCATTTAGTTAATTTGAATTTAAACATCAAAAGAAAACCATATCATAAAGAAAATTAGGCTTATATTGGTATATATAAGGATATTCCTGTTATATATGTATAATTTTAACTAGATTTAAAAACATAAAACATCGGCAATGGGCACTCTTTTAGAGCGTTTTTGTTTATGCCGCTAGAACAAAAAAAGCTTTATCTTTTGCTGAAGAGACTACGAAATTACATAAAAAACTGTTTGTTGCCTTCTATCTTTGACTATTCCTATTAGTAATATTTTCTACGTAAAAAGGGGTAAAATCATATCTGAGAAACTCATTAAATGAAGAAAATGTTTCATTGTTGGCTATTCTAAATGTAGAAAGCGATATTCTCGATAAATTGAAAATAAATGATTTAATAGATAAGTTTTCAGAAATGGAAAAAATTTAATTAGTTGTTTATTTTTATTAATTATTATTTATTTTGTTCATTGTTCCTTAGAAGGGGAGTATTTTCTTATTTTTGTTGTGTTGTTAATTTTTAGTTAGAGATTTTTTTAAAGTAGTTTTTTGTACTAAATATGTTTTTGCCAAATAAATCCATTTATTTATTTATTTGGAAATATTAGGTATTATTTATTTATTATTTATTCAACATTTTTTATCATTACTGAAGGTGCCAAAAGTAAGCAGAAAAATTCTTATTGAAAAGTCATATAGGATATTGGGGGCCCGAAATTTTGCTTGGGCCTTGGGGCCCAACTAATTTAAAAATAGGCACTGATACGGCCTCCAGAATGCAGAAAAGTTAGTTTTAATAATTAAAAGTGTTTATTGTACTGATGCTTGTGAACAAAATGCTGATCTCCAGGATTGTGTTTGCTGTAGAAGATGAAGATATTCACACCAATGACACATTACTCTTTCACTGTAACTCATCAAAACAGTGCAATGTGTGTATAAAATTTGCTTTTTGAATAATTGTAAAATACAATTCAGTATACTGAACTGTATAAAATTACAAATATTTGCTTACAATTTACAATAACATTACTTAACGCAAATAGGTTATGAAAGAGTATTTCAAAACTAGGCAATGTGCTTTCATGACCAATGACTACCTTGAAGCTTTTGTATAAATGCATAGGGAAAGAGATATTTTGTACAACATAAATTCTGATTTAGTCATCAGTAAGCTTTGTAAATTGAGTACTGAAATGATGCAGCTATTCCATCAATTGGTAAATGAACTGAAAATATGTTTCCAGCTTATGAAATCATTCATATCCCGTGAGTTTTTGAATGTATTCTTTTAAATTATAGAATAAACTTCATATCCGTATTTCAAACAGACTAATTGAAGATAACCTAATCATTCATAATAAAAATGAATCACGAATGTAATTATATTAATTTATTCACAAACAGATCAAATTTAAATCACCTATTATGTGTCTGAAATTACAGTTAAAGGTGTAATATTTGAGTCTTGCTACTTGTAGTAATTAGTAATATATTATTACATTACTGCTTTACGATTGTAATTCTAAATTAAGTGTATCTCTTATTTATATAGAAGATTTAATAATTTTAATGTATTATAGAACTGTCTAATTTAATTCAAGGATGTCACAGCTCATTGTACACCTATTTATGATGTTTATATTATTCATTTTATTTTTAATAAAGAGTGACTGTGTGATTGATGATTAATTTAGCTGCAAGTTAAGCCGCTGAGTGCATAACTTGCAACAGAATGATTTAAAAATAACCCTCTGTATATTAAAAATGAATAAAAGCGGATCTAAGTACATAAATGAGAACCAAGCAAAAGTAAAAGCATTGTCCCCAATTGTTCAGGTCAAATCCGTATATTAAAGTTTTGAATATTCTCGTCCTAGTGTCCTAGTTTTAATAATATGATTTTTTTAACATCTTACCTGTAGCCTAGTTAGAAAATCCGGGCTTAAAGTTCTTTCCGAATAATCGGGCGCGGGAATTAATACTTCGTAAATAGTTTGGTCGGTCGATTGGTCTTGAGGAAAACACTTTTCACTTAGGTCAGCCGAAAACAACACAGAGATTCTGTCCAAGTTTTCTCGTAGTAACTGTGTACATGATTGTTTGACTCGCACTGTACCGACAACCGTTTTTGACATTTTTTTTCTATTTCCATGCTTACATATTGGAAGTATTGTTTGTTATTTTTCTTTGTTTTAATGACAAAAATAGGTTTCCCGAGGGATGTTAGAAATTTACTTACTTTGACATTTTGGTATTTAAGAATTTAAGTGACAGCTACATTAAACTGCGATGGCAGCGCCGTTGTCAATTTATTTTCAAAAAAAACATTATTTTTTATTTAACAGCTTATATTTTCTGTCAAGAAATCGACAAGTTATACAGAATGTCTTTCCTATCTAAATTGGCTACGAAAATAGAAAATACTGAAAACAATCCATTTTAAACGTATATGGTGCCATCTTTGAACTGAAACATAAAATTGACTGGTACATTAATATTAATAATTATAGGTAGCTGTTAATGCCTGACCAAGAAAATCGACGTGGTCCAAATTCAAGTAAACACCAAATCGCCTGATTTGTATGCCCTGCGATCTTTTATAGCCACCGCTAAACCACAGTGACTGTGTATAGTCACTGTAGCTAAACTGCATTTTTAACGCCATCTATTCGCTTGGATGGTTACTAACGACATCAAAATGTCAGGAGTGAAACAATAACAAATGGATCAGTATTTATCCTCCTCCGATATTTACAAAGGACGGGGATCAAGGATGCGGAAAAAAAATACAAGGTTCTGTCAAAAATTTATAACAACAAATATTGTAGATTTTTTAATTATATATGACTTTTCTATTCAACTTTTTTCGATAAAACAACTATTTACGCCGCAAATTTCAAAAAACCGTTTTTACTCATCGAAATTTTTGGCCTTGTTTCAAATTCTGTTCGATATCTCCCAATATATACATTGGTCGTCAAAAGCTACTTTACACGTATTTAAGAACATTCAATTTTAGTGATGGGCAAAGCCAGTACAATTGGTTGTACTAGCACACACACCGTACAGTACATCAAACTGTACCGTACAGTACGTGCCGTAAATTGTACGACAGGACCAAGCGAGGGAAAGCGTGACCCGTACCTCGTACTAAACAAATGAACAGTTTTATTTAATTGATGGGTTCTATTCTGTTGCGATTACATTACGATACGCACAATACTTGCTGGTGGAGTAGGATATACAAAATAATAATACTTTTAAATATTGTTTTATTGTAATTATTATATTCATAAAACAATGTACTACTTACTGAAATATTTTGGGTTCAAATTTTTAAGCTAAAATTTGTTATAAATTACTTGAATTTCAATGTTATATAAATTTAAAAATATTATCTCACAGAATTTTCTTTGCAAAGAGTAGTTTTTTAGTGGGTAACTAGGAACGGTAAAAGGAACTTCAACACTCCCCCCTTTTTAATTTCGATTTATGGCAGCCGGCGGAACTTTAATAGTTATTTAGAATACTTTTTATTTGTGTATTTGTATTTTATTATTGCCGCCAGCGGCTCAAAAAGAATCTTTTTTCTTTAGCTTGCTAAAAGAGAAAAGGGAAGATAAATAACTAGCGTCGGTTGTTTTTTTTGGAATGACACCTCATATACATACCAAAAATTGTATATGCATCTAAAATCTGAATAAAAATAAAGCCATCCTTTCAGTCAGTCACGTACACCATTGAGGGTGTGTGAGGTCCTTAATAAGTAGGTAGGTATATTATAATCAAAAATAATTCGAAAAGCTAGTAACGAAATTTATTCATATGTTTTGTTATGTGTTGTAATATTAAATTGTGGAATTAGTTGAATATTTTTGTGCCAGTGCCTAAATATGAGTGGAATACACGTAACAGTAACACAAAAAGAAAAAGTTCTGTATGGTCTTATTTCAAGGAAGTAGTGGAAAGAAAATCTGCAAAATGTAACTTTTGTTCCCAAATTTTATCAATTAAGGGGGGTTCAACACATACACTTACAAGACATCTTAAAAATAAGCATATACATTCGTATATTGAAGAAACTTCCACGGGAGAGATATCTGAAAGATCCAATGCGCGGCTTTTAAATCCAAGCTCTACTGAGTCCACTACAACTGTTTCATTTAAAGTAAATGGAGGTGCATCAACATCATCAGATACAATTATACAAAATTCACCCAGTCAAAAGAAAAAAGAATCTAGTTTAACTATAACACAATATTTTCACAAGCCAATCAGCAATAAAAAAACGAGTGAGTGTAACGAGTTGCTAGTGGAAAGTATTGTGAAAGATTATTTGCCGTTTCAGATCGTAGAAAGCAAAAGTTTCAAAAAGTTTATAACAGCATTGAATCCAGGTTATCAAATGCCTTCAAGAAAAACTGTGTCCAAAGTTTTAATACCAAAATTCTACAATATGAAAAAAGAAGAAGTTTTCTGTAGCCTTAAGTCATGCAAAACCATTTGTTTGACGACAGACAGCTCGATGTCGGTAGCAAATTAAAATTAAGTGTCGGTAACAGCCCACGGAATAAATGACGATTACAAGAATATGACTTTTCTATTAGAATGCTACAATTATTCTGATAGTCACACAGGGGACAATTTGGCAAATGAGCTTCAAAAGATAGCTCAGAAATGGGAAATTTCTGAAAAAGTGGAAGCAGTTGCTACTGATAATGCTGCCAATATTGTTGCCGCCATAAGGCAAACACAATGGAGACACGTACCCTGTTTTGCACACACACTTAATTTGATAGTTCAAACTGCAATGGAAGAAATAAAAGAAATCCAAACCAAAGTGAAAAAAATAGTAGTTTTTTAAGAGAAGTCCGAAGGCAATTGCTATCTTGAAATCAATGCAGCAGCAAATGGGAAATCCAGTATTAAACCTCAAGCAGGATGTAATTACAAGATGGAACTCGACTTATGAGATGTTTAAGAGAGTCGTGGAGACTAAGGAATCATTAATATCCACGATAGCCATTAACTATCCAAACCTGGAAAACTTAACCAACGATGAATATATTATTCTGGAGAAGTGCTGTGAACTTTTAGAAGTTTTTAAAGATGTCACTGAAGAGATTAGCAGTGAAAAAAAAGTTACGGCATCCAAAATAATTTTGCTTAGTTCCGGTCTAAAAAAGTACTGTGCACTATTTAAACAGTAATCCAGATTTACCAGAATTAGTTCGTCGTTTGGGCCAGTCACTGTTAGCATCGCTTAATAGAAGGTTTATAATTATAGAACAAAATAAAGTTTTTGCCGAATCTACGTTTTTGGATACTAGATTTAAAAATCATGGATTTACTAGCAAAATTTGTTTTGAGACTACAAAACAGAATATAACACGATACATATCAAACATTGCTAATGAAATAGAAGATGAACATCTAAATGTAGAACCCAATGAAACTTGCTCCGAGAAATCCAAATCGTCATCAAAAATTTGGGAAGATTTCGATCAAAATGTATCGAAACTGGTCGGCAGTAGTAACCCAAAGGTTTCTGGTCTCATTGAGATTGAAAAATATTTGCAAGAACCACTTTTATTGAGAATGGCAGGCCCTCTAATATGGTGGAAAGAACGCAAATCTGTTTATCCACGTCTCCACGACCTAGCCCTGCAAAAACTTTGTGTTGCTGGCACATCCGTTCCAAGTGAAAGAGTGTTCTCTAAAACTGGACAAATTATTACAGAGCGACGAAATAGACTAAGTGGTGAAAAAGTTAATCAAATTGTTTTTTTAAATATTAATTTATGAATACATATATTCACTATGTTCTACTTTACTTTCGTATTTTATTATATCAATGTTATTTTATTACAAAAATGAATATGTTATGTTTCTTAGTTTGATCTTTATATTATATGATAATTTTATTTATTTTTTTTAAATTGAGTACTTGTACTGAATCACTTTTTCCATTTTTGTTGGAATCTTCTTTTTTAGTTATTATACTCTAATTTTAAGAATAAGAATATTTTTTTTTACATTATAGCTCTATTTACAAAGGATTATTCCATTTTATTTATTTTTTACAAACATGTATGTGAAAAGTTTTCATTTTAAATTGCATGATGAATATTTAGGTATTTTTTGAAACATTGTATGTATTTGTAATGAATTAAGAATATTGTTTTTTTTACCGTTCAAAACTGGAAACTTCAATTTTTCAAATATGGGCATTAAAATAAGTTTCAGTTTATTGTGTGTTAAGGTTAATAAATTAATTGTCTTAATTATCGAGCTAATAATGAAAAATTATACGAATGCTTTCTTTACTAAAATTTCGTAAGCAATCAGTTCAAAATTATATCCATCTGATCAGTATATTTATAGTACGTACGTTTTTACCTATTTATCACGTGTTTACATGTACGAACGCAAGACGCCACCGCCACAGTCTCTTTATTCTGTTGTGAGCTGTGAGTGTGTTGCTTGCTGCCTGCCGGTTGGGTGCTGTCAAAGTATAATGTTTCATTGTACGATTGTACGGTCAGTACAGTAAAATTGTACGGCACGCACATCGTACATTAAAGTGTACCGTACATTTTGTACGACACGCACGCGTACTTCCCATCTCTAGTACATAGTAGTTTAAAAAGGAACTACAATCTGCCGAGACAGTCTGGTCCATTTTGTTAGCTATTGATTTGCAAAAATCTCTAGGAATATTATTTACTACTCTGGTACTATCCTTGATTTTAGCAAAATATGTAATTTTGAATTAATGTTAACCTTCCGTTGGTCGCGCCTTAATTTATGAGTCAAATAGTCGCGCCGGTCTCCTAGACCGGGTTTAGTTAAATTGGGAATTAGTGAAAATAAATGTGATTTTTCATGTGAGCTATAGAAAAACATGCTATATTTAGATTTTTTAATATAAATCAAATAAAAGTATTATGTTGTTACAAAGAAACATTGCAGGTATTACATATTTAAGTAACGTAACATAAAATAAACTACATGGACCTTAATTAGTACAAAAATAATATGAACTTTCCATTTTATATAAATAAATGTTGAATACATGGTACAAAAACAACTAAACTACATTGTCGCGGCAAGTTTGACAAATAGCGACAATGTGCTCTAAACACATATAAGTACTGCATTTAAAACAACAATACTTGGTTTTTCCGTTTTTTCTCCAATCGCAATAAGCGCATCTACCTGGTCTAACATTTTCTACTGGTACGTCGGCTGGTGGGTCGGAAAAATCTAGCAAACGGGCCCTTAAACTTCGCGGAAGATTAGTCTGGAGAGCACGGACTTTCAAATGGGGGCGAATAAGTTCTTCGGACAACATTTTCAAAAAAAATCTTCTGGCATATTTGGTATCTGGATGATTGGAGAAGTAAATTACTTGCGAGTTAATCCCAGTGACATTTAGAATCAGATAGAGTAAAACCATTGGCCATCTCCGCGTAGTTCTTGAACAATTATAAGTCGCGATGAGTTTGTCCACGACGTCCACACCTCCTTTTGTTGAGTTATACGTAGTGATAATAACCGGTTTCTGATGGTCTCCTGTACTTTCATCTATATCATCGTGGTGATGCATAGTAGAGAGCATAATGACATTCTTCTTTTTTTTAGGTATATATGAGACGATGGTACAGTCTTCAGTAAAACCAAACATGCTAGTATGTTCGGGTCTTTTTGCAGGCTTTGAAAATTCATCGGGTAATTCCCTTTTGTTTTTTCTAAGGGTTCCAATGGAAGTCAGTTTATAGTCTGTAAGTAATTTTCGAGCTAAAGGGACCGAAGTGAACCAGTTGTCCATGGTTATGTTTCGATTGGAGCCCGAAAGGTGTTGACAAGTTCTAAGTACTATATCTTCTGGCTTATTAGACATTTCATATGGCCCTTCTGGCTGCTTTCCAACATAAACTTCGAGTTTTGATGTATAAAACATCTTAGCATCACATAAGGCGAATAACTTTATGCCATATTTAATGGGCTTTGATGGTATGTATTGCCTAAAGCTACATCGCCCTCTAAAACCAGGCAACATTTCATCAATCGTAACATACTCAGACAAGTGATATCCGTTTTGACAGTTTTCTACAAACATATCAAACAGACTACGGATCGGAGCTAGTTTGTCAGTTTTTCACCGTTCTTCACGTGTATTTTTATCGTCGAATCTGAGGCACCTTAGTAAAAATCGAAACCTTTGCAGTGACATTCCATAACCATTCCTGTCCCACAAATCGGCGGTATTTGTCTTGTTTGAGCCTGTAATTCCAGCCAAGTATACTAAGCCAAATAAGGCTCGTATTTCTACGGAATTGGTGGGAAGCGCATCTCTATCTCTGGCATAGTTTGATCTGATCGACTCAATGAACGTGTTTGTTGAATCTACAATTAATTGAACCATTTCCTCATTTATGAAGTAGTTAAATATATCAAAAATTTCTTTTAGAGGTTTAGTTACTGAAGTACATCCGGGTAATCTTTTTATTATGTTCTCTTTTCTTGTTCTCACAGTTTTACGACTTGGTGGATGTTTCTTCCATACCGATCCATCCTTTCCTAAAAACAAAATATAGTAGAAACTTAACTAAGAATATATTTTAAAATTAATACCCTTATAATATGGCAAAGGTTCACTATACTCTGCTTCTTCCGTGTCGCTAATTTCTTGTTCGGTATCCGTGTCATGATCTGATTGCTGCTCGTGATCAGATTCATCACAATCGGATTGGTCATCGCAAACATCTGCCACACTTTCCTCGTCAAACGCTTCTTCCATCAACTGCCTAAGACGGGCTTCTTCTTGCTCATAACTCGCCATTCTTTTGAAAATTCGCTTTCAGAGTACACATAAATAATGTATCACTAATAGTCGCGCCGGTCTGAGATTCCGGGAAACGCCCTAACACATACCACCTTACTCCCACGGCGCTCACTTACGTACTGCCGCTAAAAGAAAGTTGCGTTAGGAAGGTAGACGATCCCCGATATCTCTCACTCCGATATTTAGAAAAATAGGCATTAGTTTATTATGCCCCGGTCCCTGAGACCGGGCGCGACCAACGGAAGGTTAATCATATTATTCTAGTGTAAAATGGATAAATCCAAAAAATTGGAGTGAATTCCAAGAGGCAACTCTTAGGATATCTAAAGAAGGTTTAGGCAATGAGAGTATTAAAAATCAGGGAGCCTGGTTCTCTCTAACAAAATACATCTCATCAGAGAATTTTCCCAGTGACGAAATATTGAAAAGAATTTCTTTACGATGCTAAATCAGAGGACAGACTGGGAAAGAGAATACACCACCCAAACTCTCAAAGAAAACAACATTAGATGGTATACGGATGGTTCACAAACCACCACTGGAGTATTTGGGCCTGGCACCAGATATTCAGGCAGAAATACTTGCGATCGAAAGATGCGTGGAAATGAACCTAGAAAGAAACTATCAAAAATGTGACATATCGATCCATTCTAATACTCAAGCAGCTATCAAAGCATTGAGCTCCCACGTCATTGACTCAAAGTTGGCATGGGAGTGCCGAAGAAAACTTGATGAATTAGGATTAGTCTGGGTTCCTGGCCACTTGGGAAATGAAGAGGCCAATACACTTGCCAGGAAAGGAGCATAAACGCTCTTTATTAGCCCGGAGCCTTTCTGTGGTGTATGAAAATGCTCCTATAAGAAAAAGGAAACCGAAAGAGAAGCACTCTGGCGGTGCCTTCCCGGGCTAGAACATTACAAAAAGTTCCTGCGGAACTTTGACACTGCTAGATCCAAAAAATATTTGGATCTCAGTAAAAATAAACTTAATCTCCTCACGGGCTTTCCTACAAGACACTGCCGCCTTAGGAAGCACCTAATGAGAATATGTCTAGCAGAAATTGATGAGTGTAGATTCTGTGGGGAGGAGTATGAAACTCTAAAATGACTCACCATTGCAAGAAATGCTTCGGACAAGAAACTTTTAAGAGTGAGGATCTAACCTCGTTGAAGCCGTCCCAAATACTAGAGTTCATTGGAACCCTGGAACTGGAAGGCGAGCTGTAGTAGTAGCGAGAACAGCTCTGATAGGGGGGCCACAATAAACCTCAGGATTCAGTGCATTGTAACCCCGTTAAAATCTAATCTAGCCCCAATACTTTCTAAGCCGACAGTGCCCTGTAAGGAAGCTGGTGAGGAGATGTAGCTTATTTTTACTGATATCTAAATATTTTTTTGGATCTAGTAATGTCAAAATTCCGTAGAAACTTATTATAGTCATCCAGCCTGGGAAGGCATCACTACAGTGCTTCTCTTTCGGTTTTGTCCTTTTTGTGAAACTCGATTAAATTTTCTTCAAAATTGTCAGTTACCAAGAAAGTACAAACCTTCGAGGTACAAATTAAAATTAGGAATAGGTCACATACAAACAAAAGTACTAAGAAATAATGCAATTTTCTATCATAATTATTTAATAGTATAATCAAATTTTTTTAACACCCATAAGTATGGACTTATTAATAGGTTCGATAATAGTTCCCATTTTAGTAACAACGGAAGGCTCAATATGTTTCCTAAAAGCAGTTTCAGGAACAAAAGTGCTACCGATCGGGGCTCTAATACTAGCTTCATAATCCTTAACAGATTTAAACGGAAAAGGTACTTCTGAGACCAAGAAAGGTGTAACTTTGGACTGCGCCTTCTCATTTATAATCAAAGATCCTTTGTTGTCATCTTTTCTGGGCATTTTCTTCGGCATCTTTATAATAAATCTTCTACGTTTCCTTTTGTTGGGATTGATTCCTGTTCCCGCCCAACTGCCCCAACCGGGAAGATTGAGATCTATGTCTTTTGGTGTATCTTTTTCAATTTCCGCCGCTTTTTCTTTACTAAAGTCTATAGCGATATCATCATCTTCGAATGCTTCCATAATTATATCTTTTTGATCTAAATGCTCTTCATTTTCATCAGTGGTGAGTATATCAGGGATGGCAGTGTTTAAAAAAGTTTGTTTGACATGAATGAATTTATCTGGGTTTATATTCACAGGTTCTTCTTCTTTATTTCTTGTAGAACTGTTTATATTTAAGTCGGCTATTGAAATAACATCTTCATTTTCATCTAAATTGTTTGTTTGTTCTAACAATTCTTCATCTATAACTGGCCTTTTCTTTTTTTGAGGCATAGACAAATCTATTTTTTTATCCTTGTGGTGCGTTTCATTTTTCACATTCTTCTTTTTAATGCTTGCGCTATTAATTTTTTTCAACTTTCTTTTCAAATTTTTGCACAACTTTTGTTCCAAGTTATAGAAAACATCTTCGACGTCTAAATCTTGGTCTAGTTTGCTTACATTCCAATCAGATGAAGCATACTTTGTTTTCTTTGTTGCTAACATCTTTTTTTTTGTAGTATTTTTTTGCTTCAAACCCTCTTTCAACTCCTCCACTTTTTTATTTGATTTATTTTTTGACTGCTTTTTATTAACATGTTTTTTCTTGATATTTTTTAAATCACCATTTTTAATTTTATTGTCGCTACCATTTCCATGTTCTTCTACTGCTACTACATTCGATTCGTCTCCTGTTATACTTTGTTCATTCTCTGTATTTTTCTGGTTTTGTTCATTCCAATATTTCCTATACCCACTTACAAAATCAGCTACATCTTTTGAGGGTTTGATACCGCTGACCCACGGATTAGATTCATCAGTTTGGTTAGCAGGTAATTCAGTATCTCCTCCAGATTCCACACCTTCATCTTCTGAATCACTATCGATTGATTTTACTTTTTGAGTAAGTTCTCTACTGATGGCGAGCTGTTTGGCCAATTCTTGTCGACTCTAAAGAACAAAAAAAATATTTTCTCTATTATATAAATCAATGGTTTCCAAATTTTGTTTACTAACGCCCTCTTTATAAAAAATCTTACCTCTGCCATCCCCCCATGAAAAATGTATAAATAATTTCTCTATTTAAACAATAATTACAAATCATAAATCAAGAAAATTAAAATAGAAATAATCATTCAACAATAATTTTTTATTTAAAAAAAAATTATAGGTATTTTTTTTTTACACGAGCATAAATTTTATTACCGACTAAAACCGGCTTAATGTAAGGCTTGTTTCTTCCCTTATAATTCATTAAATTGTGATTTATGCGCATAAAGAGCCACTCATGTTTCATTTTCCACGATTAATCGTGTTCAATGATGATAGTGAAAGTGGAAAATCCTGTTTCGCACATATATTTATGTTTAAAAAAGTAACCTATAACCCTGTAAGATATTCTATACTTACGCACTAACTTGGCTCTTTAACCGCTTGATTTAAATGTTAAAATATTACTTACAGTAGCGAGAAGAAAAATTGCAGACCTAAATGGTGCTTATAACTACTTACTTCTTTGTCATACTTGGCTCTAACTTGTTTGTTCCTGGCCCACTGGCTAGCCCCCTTATGCCGTAAGCTGAACCGTTCCTCTGCTCTCGCTTTTTCAATATCCTCCAACTTCTTTAATGCCTCTTCGGGATTAACTTTCTGTAATTCTTCAAATTCTTTCAATTTTTGCTTGATCTTCTCCCTTCTTAATATTCTGTGATACTTTTTACTTTTAATTTTGTTTTGTCGTCTAGCTTTAGCTTCTTTGAAACTTTGATGAGCTCTGAGTTTTGCAGTTTCCTTTCTTTTCTCCTTAAGTTCTTCAAGTGTTAATGGGTATTCATCTTTTTCTTCGGTATTAATTTTGTATTCTTCTTTCGGTGGCTCTAATGCTTCTAATTTTTTCTGGAGATCAGATTTAATTCTAAAATTTAACAAATAATTTTAATATTACTAAAGGTATTTTGTATAAGAACACACATTTTGAGGTTTTTATAGACTAAATGTTAAATACTCCAAAAGCAACAGATTCATCCACAACCCAATGTAAATATCGAGGCATACCACCTACACAACAGCAAATTCAAAGCTCACTGCTCAAACATAAACAAAAGTACCATTACATATCATACAAAAATTGAGGAATCCAATCTAAAATGCCAGCAGAATTTATAAACTTATATGCAGACCTATGTTAGAATATGCAAGTACCATTCTCCTGAAGACAAGATTTTAAACCAGACATATGCTGTAGATAGCAAAAACACCCTCAATTAGTAAAATCTGCCATCCAACGAATACACTACATAATCCTCCAAATCAGCTGTTATATGAACTAATGAAAAAAAATGATTTATAGTAGCATCAACTGCAAAGGTTATTAGCGACATATTAGTTTACAGTTTGTGATATAAATTAAGGTATTTTAGATACTTAATTATATTTGTAATATTACAATTTTCATTTAGTGAGGAGATTATATATAATATAACGAAAATCACATCTCTAAATGAACGTATACAAAAACACACAGAAAAATTTAGAAAAAACTAATACAGTGCATCCAGATACTGTATCACCAGAGAAAACAGAATATCAAGATGCAAATTTCCTCAGAGGATACTATGGGAAAAAATACAAGAACTATCAGAGTGAATATATGTACTATCTTCATATTTATTACTTGAGTTAACACGTCTTCATGTATCATATATGTAAATTTAATGGGCAGAAGGACCACGGTTGATAGCCCTTTGTAAGAAATTATAATAACCAACATTAAAAATATGTTAAATATGAAATTACCTGAATGTTGATGGATAAATTTCAGCCCTTTTTTCCAAAATTTTTACTTTCTCATTACTATCTAATGGAAATGTTAATTGCGGGGCTGCTCTATTTGAAAATACCAAAGCTTCCCACCGATCTAGCTCTAACCTAGACTTCTCATAATTCAAAGTTCTTCTGATGCGTTCTGCTTGAGGTTTCTCCAGAGGTTTAAGTAATGTTTTATTTTTTCCCGTCGTTGATTTAATTTTTTGTGATATTTGGGATGCTTTTCCTTTTAAGCCTTTAGTTAATTCATTCACGTGAACGACATTCTGATTAGGACTAATAGATTTAACTAAGTTAAATTCAGAAATATGTGTAGTCGGTTCTGTTCTGTGAGGATTTTTCAGTTGTTGTGCTTTGTTAAGTTTTAAAACACTATCGACCAGTTTTTCATGATTTTTGTCATCTATTTCTTCGTCAGCAAATTCAAAATGATCACTATCGTCACTCATTTTAAACAATTATCTATGTAACTAAACCACAGCCTAATAAACATATGCTGTGACTAAACTATCACCACACTATTTTTGAAGTAAATATTTTAGGCTAGGAAGAAGGCATGTTTCTTCTTCCCAAATTTCACAATTCAGGCCGTGACCGTCAAAGTACATTACTGATAGTTTATAGAATACAGTATAACAGTACCTATATACTTGCTTATTTTCTGAACAAATACTAGGTCTGTTCCAGCCAACACAAAAACCGTAATATTACGATACAAACCCAGTTGACCTGCTGATTAGTGAATATAATAAGTCTGAGTAGTTTACATCAAATTTGCTGCGTTACTGGGATTGTACGATACTAGAACGGTATTTACTTCGGTTGGAACAGACCTACTGTCAAGGTGGAGGCCAAAAAACTAAAAGAGGAAGAATAGTAGTTAGTTTGATTTTTGGCCTTGGCAGCTATAATTTGGTTAAATTTAGTTATGTAAAAAGAAGAAACTTTGATTCGATGTTTGAGGCTTGAAGTGAAAACAAGTGTCAGTGCGAAATTTAAAAAGCAAAGTAAGGAGGTAGGCTAAGTTACTAACTAATCCTTTGTTTAATTAAAACCTATCATTTTCCTATTTAATAAAGAGAAAACTGTTATATTCGATTGAATATTAGCATCTAAATTTAGGTTTCCTATTAAATACATAGAGTCAATTTTTTATTTATTTATTTTGTTATTTGGGAAAGTATTTTTAATACTCGATAAATCAAGAGAGTTAATATGGGTGATAGGGCAGGGGGGCCGGGCCCCCCTGTATCACCTATTGAAATAGAAAATGATATTATTATGAATAATAACGATATGGAAATTAGTGATAGACTGTCTAATTTAAAAGAAATAACCAAAGAAACTAGCAAAAAAAGTAACCAAATAATTATCAACAAATATAACCAGTTTGACAAGGCACCGTTTGAAATATATATTGAAGCCAATACAGACAACAATAAAAACATTGGTAATTATAATTACTTAGCTATTGCTCGTGAAATTCTTGATTTGAAAATTAATAACATTTCTAAAATCAATAAAAAAGGTAAAAATAGAATTAGCATTGAATTTCATTCATATACAGATGCAAATGAAGTATTGAACAATAAAAAAATTCAAAATAAGGGGTATGATATGTTTATTCCGAGTAAAAATGTTTCATGTAAGGGCATAGTAAAATATATAAATACATCTATTTCTGATGAAACGATAAATAATTATTCGAATACAACAAACAATAATATTAAAATTCTGGAAACAAAAAGATTTTTGAGAAAGAAATTCAATGTAAATGGTGGTCAAGGAAATCAGAAGGCTTTAAATACTGAAAAAATAAATGAGGAAGCCGAAAATATGGTTTTAGTCCCCACTGAAACTATCCGCTATACCTTTTCTGGAACAACATTACCTAAAAGTGTAATGATATGTGGGATAGAACATAGAGTGTTACCCTATATTATGCCGGTATTTCAATGTTTCAATTGTTTAAATTACGGACATATCAAAAAGCAATGCAAATCAAACAAAAGTAAATGTTATAGATGCGGTAAGGAGAAACATGAAGAAGAAACTATTTGCAACATTAAGTGCGATAGTTCAGAGCATCTAAGCACTAGTCGAGATTGCCCGGAGAGGAAAAGACAAAATTTAATTAGGGAGGCAATGTCTTTGGACAACATATCGTTTTTCGAAGCAGGCGAAAGGTACCCCAAACATAATAGAAACAACAACCAGGGACCAATATTGAGGAACCAAGAAGAATTTCCGCCTTTACCAAGGAAAGAAAATGCCATCGAGAATGTTACCCCAATTAACTACAGAAGAACAGTACACGTGGAGACTTCCCCTCGGAAATATACGTATGTAAAAGCAGCTTCAGCGAAGAAAAGAAAAAGTGACAGCGTAGGTTATGATGAAAAGGGACATAAAGATTTACTTATTAACCAAAATGGACAAGTAAGGTGTTCTCCAGCCTCCACGTCAAGCACATACTATGTGCCACCATCAGTAGTTGACAGTGATAGTGACGAAGGACCATACGAACCTGCTAAAAGATCTGAGAAGAGCGACGCTCATACACTACAAGATATTATGAATATGGCTAATAAACTTAATCATTATGACAAAGAATACGTACTACAATTCATGGCAAGGCTGTACAGTAAACCAGGAGACAAAACTTTCTACAATGAATCACATGCATGAAGACCAAAATAATATAAACAACTTAAACAATCATTATGCACTAAAAATTATTCAATGGAACATTCACAGTTTAAAAGCGCGATACGATCAGCTAAATTTCATCATACATGACGAAAACCCAGATATTATCTTATTAAATGAAACTTGGATCAATGAAACATATTATTTCAAAATTAAAAATTATGTTATATATAGACAAGACAGAATAGACGGGTATGGGGGTATTTGCACAATAGTCAAAGATGAAATTGTTCATCAATTAACAGACAATAGGATAATTGATCCGTCAAATTTACAGGTTTTAACGATTTACCTAGATAATTTAAATATATATATTGTAAATATTTACAACCCGGCAGGACAGACCTTAGGAGAAGATAAATGGAATGATCTTCTAAAAAATACGCCTAAACCTTTCATCATCATGGGTGATCTTAATGCCCACGATCCGATGTGGGGATGCACTGATAAGAACACTAACGGAAGAATTGTCAAACAATCATTAGAAAAAGAAGAACTGGTGATATTAAATGATGGAACTCCAACAAGATTAGGAGAATGGAACAAGAGGTCTTCAGCAATCGACTTAGCCATAGCTTCTAGTAAAATTGCGAGTAAATGTAGCTGGAAAACGTATGATGATACTGGAGGGAGTGATCACTTTCCAACAATATGTACAATCAACGAATACGTTCAAAGACCGCTCAAGGAAAAGAAAAGAAACTGTAAGAGAGCAAACTGGGAACAATACTCAACACTAATAGAAACCTATTACTACGAAACTGAGGAAGGCCTGATGGAATATGAAGACTTTAACAAGATAATTAATAATGCAGCTAATATTAGCATACCGACTCGTAAATCAGGAGGGAATGAAAAGAAATCTGCTGCTTGGTGGGATGAGGAATGTTTTAAGTTAATTCAAGAAAGAAGAAAAGCTATAGAGATTTTTAAAAACTTGCCTAATCTTGAAAATTATATCGAATATAAACGAATCAAGGCAATGGTTAAAATTAAACTCAAGTTAAAGAAAAAAATGTCATTTAGAAAATTCTGTACAACACTGAATAGAGAAACACCAATTAAGAAAATATGGAACACGATTAAAGGATTTAAGAATTACATGTCTAGTAATAATAATAACTTCCCGAAAAAAGAAATTGCACAACAGATCCTGGACTCTCTAACAATATGTAATATAGATCCTGAGTTTACAATTGATTGTCCAAATGAAGAAGTGGCACCTATTACACATGAAGAATATTATAATGTCATATTCAATAAAAAGGATAAAGCAACTGGAAAGGATAACATAACCTACTCTATGATCAGAAATCTACCTACCATAGGCCAACATAATTTAATCAAAATATTCAATAATATTTTAATCAACAACAAAATACCTAATGAATGGAAAGAAACGATTATATTACCATTCCTTAAGCCAGGAAAAAATTCTAACTATTTCAAAAATTTTAGACCTATTGCCTTAACATCCTGCGTTGGCAAAGTATTAGAAAATATAATTAAAATCAGAATCGAATGGCTTATGGAGAATAGGAAATATTTCCCAAAATCCCAATTTGGATTCCGCAAAGGTAAAGGAAGTAGAGATGCAATCGCAATGCTAACATGCGCTGTATTAAATGCATTTAGCTCCAAGAAACTATTATTGGCAGTGTTCCTAGATCTTCAAGCAGCTTATGACAATGTTAACCTATATGTATTATACCACAAAATGATAGAACTAAATATTCCAACTAAATATGTGAACCTCGTTTTCAACTTACTGAGTAATAGACACATATACGTAAAAGATATACATGGTACATTAATAGGCCCTAAAGACAACACTCAAGGATTAGCTCAAGGATCACCATTGAGTCCATTACTATTTAACATCTATACCATATCCTTACATCAGGTAGTAGAAGAGGATATGAAGATAATCCAATACGCTGATGACTTCATTATAATGATTGAAGGTGATGATGCAAACCACATGATTAGGAAAATGAATCGAAATCTCAACAAAATTTACGAATGGACCAAATTGCAGAATTTTAATATATCAACTGATAAGTCAACAGCAATCTTATTTAAACCAAAAAGAAAAAACAATGGAACTTTGACGAACATTAAAGTGAATAATAAGAACATAGAAATAAAATCTCAAGTAAAATATATGGGAGTGATATTTAATCAACATCTGAATTGGGCTTCGCAGGTACAAGATATAGAAAATAAGACGCAAAAGGGGCTGAACATAATGAAAGCGGTTAGTGGTACCTACTGGGGTGCCGACCCAGCCACTCTTCTTTTGGTATATAAAGGGATAATTAGATCACACCTAGACTATGCAGCGTTTATTTATAAACCCAGTAATAAACTAATTTTGAAAAAATTAGATCAAATACAATACAAGAGCTTAAGAATCGTCTTAGGTGCAATGCAATCCACACCCACAAATTGCCTTTTGGCTGAAGCGGGTGAAATATCTTTAGATTATCGAAGATTCATATTAAGTACTAAATTCTTCTTAAAAATTATTGAAGATATAAACAATCCCTTAAATGACTACATTAACACACTTTGGCATTTCTGCAGTAGAAAACAAGGATTTTGGAAAAATAAAGATTGGACCTACCTAATAGAAGCAAAGAAAAGATTGGCAGAGCAAGACCCTAATCTATATAAATTCCATATTAAACCCTGTTACCAAACAGAAATATTATACCAGGTAGCGTCGGTAAAATGTGTGTTTGCTAAAATTAATAAAGGCGATAGGTATGGCCCCAAGGAATTCCTTAACGAATTTTCACCAAGCTTTAATGAATATTGTTGGGTTTATACAGACGGATCAATGGAACCAATCAGTCACAGAGTGGGGTGTGGTATTTACATCCCATCCATCAATTACAGATACTCTACAAGATTGAATGATTATATGCAGATCTGCACTGCGGAAGTAATTGGAATCCAAATAGCAGTAGAAATTTGTAAAAAAAAAGGACTAACGAAATGTGTTATTTTTTCGGACTCGCAAAGTGCGATTGAACAAATTGCTAATGAGAAATTTGGAAAATCTGGTAAGCATGCCCTAAATACCAAGGAAATGATTCTGGATGCAATAAAAGACAACTACGATATAGTGTTAGCATGGATTCCTGGTCACAAGTGTATAGAAGGAAATGAAATGGCAGATAAACTAGCGGAAATTGGAAGAAATCTTAGAATACCTGCAGAAAAATTCAAAAATGAAGCTGTAGACCTTCTTCCCCTTTTTAAAAATAAAATAATCAAGGAATTTGAAAACTACTGGAGCTCCTTGTTTGAAAATAAGGGGAGATGGTATCAACTTTTTCAGAAAGTATTTCCTAATTCACCATTTTTTGCAAAAATACCTCACATTGATAAAAGACATGCTACCATAATTACCAGACTAAGAACGGGACATTGTTTAAGCCTTGACCACCTATACAAAATTGGGATAAAGGAAAGTAATATATGCATATGCGGACAACTAAGTGATTTGCATCACACCTTCTTTGGCTGTCCGATAAATCGAGTACCAAATTTTGATTTGTACGTAGAACTCATTAAACTAAAAATACCGACACCTATATCATTGCCCTCTATATTATACGAATTTAATTATAAAAGTATAGAGCTCCTCATGAAATTTATTAAAGTTTTTAAAATTGAAATTTAATCGAATATGACATAACCAATCCTTCTTTCTATTACCTGGGTGCTATTACTATCAAATCCGAGGCAACTTTTCGGGAATGTGAAATGCTTGGCTGTTGCCCCTAAGCGAGAAAAGTTTTTTAACCTCTGTTGTTCTGTCTCTTTTTAACATGTCTAGCCTAGTGGTTACGAAAGGAAAGCAAAGTAAAGATCTCCTGTAGAAACAAGATACAGCTTTGTAACGTAAAATACAAAGCGAAAACCTGTTCTGGCCAAGTACTGTCAAGGTGGAGGCCAAAAATCTAAGAGAAGAAGAAGAAGAAACTTTTGTAGGTTATAACCACGGACTTAGAGAATTATTGTACGAAGATTTTAAGTTTTTCTTCAAAATGAGACATGCTAGTTTCATAGCAAGAACAGTATTTGTACAAAATAATGATGTAGAAGCAGCTTGTAGAGTTTTAAATAGAATTTTGGGACGAGAAGATATTCTAGATCAATATAGAAGAACGCGATATTTTGAAAAGCCTTTCCAGGTAATCTGAAAAATTATGTTAATATTAGAGTACACATATTACTTTTTTTCAATGATTAATAATTTTATTTAATTTTAGTTCAGGAGAAGGATCAACTTTGAAAGATGTAAATCTATATACAATGAGGATATGGATAGAAAAATTCAATTTGTAATGAGAAAAAATAGAACAGATCCTTACCCAGGATGTTCTTGAATATTTCAATTATTGTAGTTAATAAATATGTTTAAAGTAAATTGTGTTTAGAAATACAGATATATATATATTTCTTAGTACACCTTCGGTTGGGTTTGGGCTCCAGGGACCGTTTTTATATATAAGTAACGGGAAGACATGGAGACTTCATATTCAGGATACGATTCGTATAATCTCAAAAAACACATTGAAAAAAATTCCCTCGGGTGGTTTATCTTCCAATTTAAAAACGCTAAATAATGATTGAAAGGTAAAATAGTAAACAGTAATTAATATTTTTCCATTTCAAGATAAATTTATAGAGCTCGTTTTATTTCTGACCTTTAGATGGTTGGGGTAATATAAGGATTTGATTTACTGTGTCTTCATATTTTTTGTGGTTATATAATGGCAGAGAAGCTTGTACCTTGAACTGGTTTTTCTCAAAATTAATTATTTCCGAATTTATGTAATTTTAAGGTAAATGGTAAATTAGTTCGGCCAATTCATAGCTAAAGAATAACAAAATATTGTAGTGATGAACAATTGAAATATAACTACAATACAAAATAATATAGAGCTTTTACTTATATCCAAGAATTTGGGTCAAGGTACTAACCTGTAGTGTACCTTCAATCAATTAGTCTTGTACCTTGAGACACGTAAATGTAATTTCATTCAGTATTGTACATTTCACAATTTAAATGTAATAGCAGAAATCCTTTCTGGCGTGGTGGTGGAAGTAATTCTTGTATGCCTGTTTTGAATTTTTGACCACTAGTGCCCGAAAATTTGATGTTGGCAGGAATTCTTTTTAGGTATTGAACCATTAAGCAAGACCTTAGCTTGGTCACTGCAGTATTGTATTTTTTTCTTCCCCGCCAATTTTGTAAGGCAAAAGTCACCTACTGTTAGATCACACATTTTTAATTCTGCCGGTTCAAACTGAAATTCTTCAAAATCATTTTCAGTGTCTAGATGTCAACCGTCATCATAAACAACTATATCTTTATCCGAAGACGATTCTTCAGAATCCTGTAATACTTTTCTTTTCACCACTTGTTTTTGTAAGACTTTGTTTGGGGCTTCGATTTCTAGTTTTTCAGACGTGTCCGTTAATAATCTACATTTTATTTTTGGAATTTTTTTGCGCAAGATTGACAGATTATTTCAGGCAAAATGAATGAAGATGTGGCAAGATTTGGATGAGGTTACAACAATCTTCGATGCAGATAAAGTAATAAAAAGGCTTGTAGTGATGGCTGCTGAAAGTGAATATGCAGATTCAAACTTGTATGGAAATAAGCCCCAATTGGGAAAAGACTATTTGGTGGTGAGGCAATATAGCAAAATATCTCAAAACTATGGGAATCAAAGATTGGATGAAGGTCTGGAAAGAGAGATGTTCGAATGCTAGATTTGGTGAGAAACTGTGTTTTTCTTTAATGAGATATGTGATGACAGATTACTGGCCGACTCTGATTTAGGACTGGACTTGGACGTGTTTATTGAGGGTTATCGTGCTGTACAGCGCTTAAGAATGAATTCAGATGAATTATAAGTGTATAGGAAGGGAAAAGATCTAATCAACTGTATAGTAGGAAACGTTGAGAGTGTCTGGAGCAGGCTTTCACTAAAAGGTGGCTGGGAAGTAAAGCTCGCTTGATTAGTTAACGGGGAGAGTTGTTTTAGGAAATGTGGTTCAGAACTATCTAGGAAAGAGTTGATAGAAAATTGACTAAAACTATAATACCAAAAGGAGGACGATGAGCCATGCTTCATTGCAGATACATATATATCTAAATTACTTGGTGTTTGAACAAAATTGAATAATAGGAACTGGATATTCCAGTTAAATTAAGGGTCTCTAATAGCCTTTAGTTTGTACTATAAGTGACTGGTATATTTAAGTTTAAAACTGTATGGAATTGAAGTTGATGAAAAATGACTAGGAGATTGTGTGGTAAGAGGTGTCTAGAAAGACGAGGCGAAGAACGTTTGTGGAGGCAGTGGGTAGTTTGTGAGCACATGGAGAAGTGAGTATGTGGATTTTATTCAGGGGAGATTGAAATAGTTGGATGCATGTTGTGTAAGACCACGGAGATAGATAATTGTTTGACTTATCATTAGAAATTGATGACTAAATACTTTATGCAGTATATATCCAAGCTAGTTTTCTAACAAACACGATTTAAATCCATCACCATTGTAAAATTTTATAACCCATTCACAAATTTTTTGTTTCTGTCTGATGTAGACCTTGTTACTACTTACTCTTGTAACTCCAAATATTGTTCAAAAGCCATTTTCATCTTTAGGTATCAAATAAAACTACAAAAATTTTTGTTCAATCAGTTCTATTATAAAATGTACAAATTAGGTTAATAGTAAAAGTACTCACAAAATGCTTATTACTTTTCTATAAAAATATTTACTAAAAAAACAAAAAGAAATGAGGTATATGAATCTACACTAAGTGATTGGAAATAAAAAGGATATTTTTGTGATTGTTTATATATTTTATTTTATTAAATCATGTTTTCGTGGAGATAAGAATTTGTGGAAGATATATAAAAAAGGATGCTCCCATAAAATTAACAAACTTTATTTCAATAAAAAAATAATACACTGGCTTTATATACGTATATATATAATCATATCAAGTTTATTATACAGGGTGACCTTAGAACGAAACAGCTATCCTCAGTTATTACTTCTAAAGGGAGAAAAATATAATTGTTTTACTGTTTTAAATGAAACTAACTGTTTCTAGATAATTCCGCAATATTGTGGAATTATCATTTAAACTAGTAATACGAGTAGATTCCACAGGGTAAGGGTCGAGACAGTAAATTTCATTAAATCATTAGATGAAATATTAATATTAGCAAAACAAATACTAGTAATCTATTGAAAAATAAGGAATTTTTGAAAACTGATTTTGAAAAATTTTTATTTTTATACACGAAACGTGAGTTAGTAGTAGTTGTAACGGTTTGCAAATATTTTAATCACATCTAGTATTTTTTATTTCGAAACACAAAGTTGTGTTAAGTGTTGAATCCAATTTTCAAACAGAACCTTTGTAAAGAAAGTTACTGATGACGAAGGGGAAAAAATCTGAAAATATACATAAAGCAAACAACTGGTATAATAAATTGATTTGACAAAAATTATTTAGAACGATGAAGGATTAAAATGACGACATTCAAGTACAATTTTAATTAGGTACATTCTCCTGAAGTAATATCAAATAAGAACTCGGAACCATAGTACTCCAATAAAAATATAGTAACAGGAGCCATTAATTAAATATGTACATATCTACACACCCTATCTTGGGAGGGAGGGAGGTAAAACCCTTTTTTATGATTGTAAAACAAAATTTAATATTAGAAATCTAGTTCCAGTTCAGTTGGTTTTCTTCATTCTATAATGTACACTCCAATTTACATCTTATTTTCAAATTTGGGTTGTTTATTAAAATTTCAAAATTTTTGTTATCCATTTTAAATGTTATAAATAATAATAATTATAGTACATTCTTCCCACATCTTTATCTCATTTTAATTATTTTGAAAATAAAAAAAAATTGTTTTAGTGTAACATTTTATTATTCTGAAAAACGAGATAAAATCTTACTTAAGAAGATGGAGGATGGTTCGAGAAACTTTATGTATGGTACTAGGGTAGGGTGGTCAAAAATCGCCAAAATCATCCTAACGTAATTATTGAATGGCTCCTAAAGACCATATTGATTCTTTAGGAATCCATCAATGTACATTGGTTATAACTAATATTGTAGAATGAAAATATTCATTTAACGAATCTGATAACTGTATATCTTATATTTTTTAAAGTTTTTCATCCATTTTGAACAATTTAAGTTCTTTCAAAAGAAATATTTTCCAATTTTGAGAATAGATGTTTCTTTTAAGTAAATTTTTCCACAAAACCACTCCAAAGGCAATATTGTAAAATGTTTAAGTACAACTTTTTAAGGAAACGTTATCGTTGGAAGCATCCTATTATTATGGTGTTAACCCATATTCTGTGGAAATTATCAATCGTAAACAAAACAGCTGTTTTTGTCTATAAATAATGTATATTTACTTTATTTACCAATTCAGATTTGAAATTAAGAGATAAGAAGCTTGAATATTTTGCCATTTATAGTTAAAATGAGGTTTGGACCAATCAAAAATAGAGACTGAATAGTATATAAATTGATAAGGATTAGGTGAAATTATTTAACCAAAAATTGATATACAAAAATAACGCTAGAGCATTTCTAGTGCTGTTAATATTAAGAGACTTGAGATCATTTAGTGCCCATAGGAGGTACAAAAAATATGTATAAAGGCACAGAGGTAAGAATAGAGAAAACATTCACAAATCTACAAAAACTAAACTGTTTCAATTCGACCTAATAAACAGTGTCGTAGCATAACTTGATTTAGTAAAAAAAATTTGTGGGAAGGATTTGGCAACATCGCTTTGAGTAATTTTTGTCAGATATAAAATAAAATGAAGTTAAGTAAAATTAGAGTCGGAGTGGGACTGTCCTGATATCTATTTTGCGATTCCTATTGTTCGTTAATAATAGTTTTTTTTGTGTGGGGAAAAGGTTATTTTGGCCTTACAGAGTGCTTTCGATCCAGTAATTCATTTCTGCAAGTGTGGTGTTTTCCTCATTTCTCCCTTACCTTCCCAAAATCATTTCCAGCACCAAAGAAATCGAGAAAAAACGAACTTCGATATAAAGGTAAGACTTATATATTTCTCACAGAATATTATCGGGATGTTCTAGAAATAGAACTAAAACAAACAGAGAAAAGTGGAAAGATGTGACTGAGAATGATAAAAGACAATGTGAATTAAACAAAGGAAATTTAAATTGAAAGATCCAACTAAGTGAAGGAAAGTCACATCCATGGAAAGGTTAACTAACCATTGTTAATGTCGTTTTTAGTCAAAAGAGAAGAAATAATAGAACAAAGACATGAAGTAAAGACTCTCTCTTCTTACAGTGCCATATAAGTAATCGGAAATTGGCAACCTCTCACTTCTACCTTTGTTGTGCTCTCCAGTTACTACAGATAGAAGGAATGATCCAGACGTCTATGTTGAGAGGCTGTAGAGGCAGAATACTGTCGGTGGTTTGTCATTGCCTTCCGACAGGAGGCTCTCCGAATTTTTAATTATGATGTACCTAGACCCAAGTTGGATCCCTGGGCCTCTCGGTTCGCAGACAGCACCATTCCAATAGACTACGGAGACCATAAGTATAGACTATTATACCCTAATTGGATTATATAAATGGACGGTGTTTTGCAACAACTGTCTAACCAACAATTGAGTTTTCCATGTTAAACTGTCTATTATGGACCATACTGTTATAAGCGAAAATGATATACTTGTAAGCCACATTTTAGTGCCACATATGAACCAACTTCTAAACCACGTTCGATAAATCTAGAAAAATGGTCTAACCCACATTTTGGTTGACATGTGCGTATTTTCGTGTTGTCGTGCGAGTAGCTACTCCCATCTCTCGTAATTCAATAACGAAAAATTTTCGGTTTTAAATTAAATTTTAATAACAGTTTTCAACAAATCGATTAAGTCTTATAATACTGTATATAATCCATATCAAAATTGTTCTGCCTGGACATATTTCTACAAAGAAAACAGTATTTGAAAAATTGAGGTTAGAATGTCGATCTCCTGCTCGAGTTGTAAGCAGGAAATTTCGGATGATGACAAGGAAATACAATGTGATAGCTGCAGAGTTTGGTTCCACCTCGTGGAAAAATGTAGTGGATTATGTGTCGCTCGGCTATTAAAAGAGTGCCATACCTACTAAATAAAATAACCTCATTAGAATCTGAGATCAGTTCCCTAAAAAAAAAAGAGATGTAAACCATGAAACAAATGAATCCCTCCAACAATATGGATCTCATTCTATCGGAAGTCTATGAACGTTCCCAACGAGCGAATATCATGATGATCTATAATATGGAAGAATCAGGTGCACAGGATTTGAACCAACATATTGAGTTTGATAGAAGAGAAGTAGTTAATATCCTGGAGTCCGTGGGTGTTCATGAAAAGGAGCTTGTTCGAGTGATAAGAGTTGGTAAGAAATCCAATAAGCCGAGACCCGTCAAAGCAGTTTTATTTAACCCTGATTTTGTTACTAAAGCCTTGAAATCAGGAAGAGTTTTGTCCTCCTCTAGATATAATATTTGTCCTGACAGAACAAAATTACAACAAGAAGCGTTTAGGAAGGTTCACAATGACTTAAAATTACGCAGAGAAAATGGTGAACAAAATTTGATTATTCGTTACAGAGCAGGTCATCCGGTTATTGAAACTAAACTCCTAAGAAAAAACCAAGCGAAACCCCTCTACAAAAATTCAAGATTTATTTTCAGAATGTTGGAGGATTGAGAACAAAATTAATTGAATTGCAGAATGCTGTAGCATGCTGCGATTACGATATCATAATATTAGTTGAGTCTTGGTTGACAGACTCATTTGCTACTTCAGAGCTTGGTTTAAGAAACTATCAAGTATTTCGATGTCATAGAAATGAATCAACGAGTAACCTGTAAAGAGGTGGAGGAGTTTTGATGGCATTTAAGACTGATTTACAAGTGAAATTACTGAAGTGGATATTGATGTTGAACATCTATTCGTACATCTTACACACAACAAAAGCAGTTTCATTTTTGGTTCAACATACATTCGTCCGGGCTCTGGCAACGTCATCTATGAAAGTCACTGTCAGACAGTCGAAAATATACTATTCAATTATATGAACTCATCAGTATTTTTATTTGGTGATTATAATTTGCCATTGGCCACTTGGTACCCCCAAGATCGGGATGGACTATTACAGCATTGTCCAATTGGATATCCAGCATCGATACTGAATGAACATTTTTCTTTTAGTGGACTAAAACAAATTAATACGATACCTAATAACAATAATGTATTTTTAGACTTAGTTTTTTCAAATTCGCAAGACATTATGTCAGTGAATCTTGCAATTGATCTATTATTGCCCAACAATCCACATCATGTAGCATTATCCTGTGACTTAGTACTACCAGATAATCATGAGAGTATGAAGTTTGATACTTATTACTATGATTTTAAAAATTCAGATTTTATTGCTTTAAGTAATTATTTTGCTGCTATTGACTGGGATGTGTTCTTGAGTGGTAATGTTGAATTAGCGGTTAAGAATTTTTATCAAATTTTCAATAATGCTTTGGCAAATTTTGTACCTTTTCGTAGATTCAAATCCTCAAATTATCCGGTGTGGTTTAATTCTGAATTGAAGCAACTAATTAGAAAAAAGAAAATAGCTCACAAACGATTCAAAGAGACGTCTCATACTAATGATTATACTACTTTTTGTAATTTGAGAACTAGGTGCAAAAATTTATCCAAGTTATGTTATAGTGACTACATAGGTATGGTTGATAACAACATCTCAACTAATCCCAAATATTTTTGGAACTATATCAATTCTTTGAAAAAAGATCATGGAATTCCTAATATTATGACATACAATGATGATGTAGCCAGCTGTGGCACACATATTGTGAATTTGTTTGCCGAACATTTTGGAAGTGTATATAGCAATATTGAGGTTGCTGATTATGTAAATTTCAATCCAGTTAATACTGTATCGATTCCCCCTTTGAAAATTACCCTTCTGGAGGTTTTTAATGGAATAATGAAACTGAAAGACAATCTGAGTTCTGGACCAGACAGAATTCCTTCGTATATTCTGAAAAGGTGTGTTTATTCTTTAAGTAAACCATTAGAAATTTTATTCAATTTGTCACTCAAAAATCAAATATTTCCTACTACTTGGTGAAATAGTTATGTAACGCCTATTTTCAAAAACGGTTCTAAGGGAGAAATCAGAAACTATAGACCAATAATCAAACTTTCTGCCATACCAAACATATTGGAACAACTCTTGGTCAGTCATATTTCTTTTTATTGTAAAAATTTAATAATTGAACAACACGGTTTTGTAGGTGGTCGATCAACGGTAACTAACTTATTATTATATCAAACCGATATTGTCAGTGCACTAGAACAACATAATCAAATTGACTCGGTCTATACTGACTTCAGTAAAGCTTTTGATAAAGTGAACCACAACTTATTAATCAACAAGTTGTCTGCCGCTGGCTTTCCATCAGGGTTGACAAACTGGTTACATAGCTATCTTTATAATAGACATCAGTTAGTTAAAATTAAGAATTTTGTTTCCAATTCTCTCCTTGTCACATCAGGAGTGCCACAGGGATCGCACTTGGGTCCCCTGTTGTTTAACATTTTTATCAATGACATAGGAACTATTTTTAAAAATTGTAAATTTCTTCTTTTTGCTGATGACTTAAAATTATATACAAACATCTCAAAACCAACTGATTGTAACAAACTACAAGATCTTAATTCCTTGATAAACTGGTCAGAATCAAATGGAATGTTGTTGAATCCTGATAAATGCCAATGTATTACTTTTAGTAGAGCAAATCCTATAATTCAAAATGACTATCATATTGATAATAAGATCATAAAAAGAGTATCGGTTGTTAAGGACCTTGGAGTATTATTTGATGAAAATCTTACATTTGTTCAGCATATAAATTCAACTGTAAGCAGCAGCTCTCGAAAACTAGGTTTTGTTCTTAGAAATACACGGGAATTTTCAATTCTTTCAACAAAAACATTATACATGTCACTCATATATTCTTGTCTCCAATATGCCTCTCCTGTCTGGAGCCCTCATTATCAAGTTCATATTCATCATCTTGAGCGTATACAAAACAGGTTTTTGAGAGGTGTTGCCTATAAAATGGACTTATACCAGGGTACATACAATTATTCCCAAATCTTAGAGCATATATCAATGCATACCTTAGAAACTAGCAGAAAATTGTTGGCACAAATCAATTTTAGACGTAATTCTGAACTTTTCAGCATTCCTTTTCACCATACTAATTATGGCTACAATAGTAGTATATCTCGTATTATGAGACTGGGTAATCTACTTAACACAAACGATGTATGTGTAACTGGTGTGAGCTTGTGTACCTTTAAAAATTCACTTAATGAAGTGGCTACTCTGTGATATCTTATGATGTATATTATTATCTTTTTATATTAATACTTATATTGTTTATTGTCTATATATATTGTAAAGAGGGTTTGCCCGTTTATAAATAAATAAATGTTGGTTAGACGTTTTTTGTAAATTCCTGTGTGCACGCACTTTGTTGGTGTATTGTTTTAAACAAAAAGGTTACAAAAAAATTGTGTTTCTTCTACAAAACATATAGTCGATCAAGGTATGTATATGACTTACATATTTGATATCTGCAAAATATGAGTCGGCATATTTGCTAGGAACTTAATAATTTGTAAAATGTAACGTATAAGAATATCATTTTATTTCATTTAATACCGATTAATATTGTATTATAATAATTTATTTAATTTAGATAATACTGTAATTATTTTTATGCCAAAGCACAATATGAATATATTTTCTGTGTTGGTGGATGTGGGTTAGACTTTTTTACTAATATAAGGTTTTATTTTGTTAGTTATTTTGAGTAAAATTCTAAAATATCCAAAGGAAAATTCCTGGCAAAGTTAGCACATGAAAATTTTAACCAGATAGTGATTAATAATTCTGTAGTACAAGGAAAATCTGACGATTCTGTGGCTCAGCCTTAAACTGGATTTTGAGGAACCGAACCTACCATCTGGTAATGAACATAATTCTAATATACAAAAAAAATGTGACGTCTTTACGGCTCGGCCAAGGCTGGATTGAAGAATCCAGCCTTCCCAAGTCAGTAAACCATGACTAAGATACTCTAATCGGATGATATGTATGTGGTGAAATGCATTACTCTCTGATGGGTGTATTGTCACGATATATCAGCTTGTGATTGTTTCTATAGGCCATTGATATGAAAAGAGAAATTGAAAGACAAAAGTCGAGAGGAAATACGAAAAGCTTCTATAAAAAAATTAACGAAAACAACAAGACGTATAAGGGCAAAACAAAAGGAATAAAAAACAAGAAAAGAAGGCTGACAGAAGAAGAACACCAATATAAACAAACATGGGTGGATCATTTTAGGGAACTATTAAATGAACCACATTACTGGGACGAAGATGAAAAAGTGACAGAAGATAAGAAACAAGATATATTAGAAGAAGAACCAACAATTGAGGAGGTCAAGGAAATAATAAATAAGAGCAGAAATGGAAAGGTCCCCGGAAAGGATGGCATAAGCATAGAACTAATAAAATATGGAGGGAACACTCTACATAAAAGAATATATTACTTTATTAAAAAAATATGGAACGAGGAGAGGATGCTGGAAGAATGGGAAATTGGACAAATTGTCACTCTACATAAGAAAGGAGACCAACATGAATGTAAAAATTACAGGGGAATCACATTATTAAACACTGCGTACAAAATACTATCCACGTTAATTAACGGAAGGCTTGTGGAAAGTACAAGGGATGTGATAGGGCAATATCAATGCGGCTTTACAAAAGGCAGATCAACAAATGATGCTATTCATACATTAAAACAAATAATAGAAAAAGCACATGAATACAGATTAGACATAGAAATGCTATTCATTGACTTTCAACAAGCCTTCGACTCAATCAAAAGAAGTGAACTCATGAGGGCATTAAAAGAACAAGGAGTAAGCGCAAAACTGAGAGGACTAATCAAAATGACCATGAATGAATCAAGGATCAGTGTAATAACGCAAAAAGGAGAAACAGATCAATTTAGGATTAATAAAGGGGTAAGACAAGGTGGACTCTTTGTCCACAACGCCATTCAATCTATCATTAGAACACACAATGAGAAAATTACATAAGGGTAGCTTAAGGTCAAGTGGCAGTCAAATAATAACCTATGCGGACGATATCGTGCTTGTATCCAAAAGAAGAAGAATCATGGAACATATGCTAAAGGAGATAGTCACAGAGGGAGGAAAAATGGGGCTAAAAATAAACTAAAGTAAAACCAAGCTAATGAGATTTGGGAACCTAAACCAAAAAGGAAAAATAAAAATCAGCGACTATGAATTTGAAGAAGTTAAAAAATATAAATATTTGGGAGTTATGATTAGCAATACTGGAGATAGAACTACTGAAATTGAAGAAAAGATACTCGCTACAAACAGAGCATATCATGCAAATAAAAAGCTACTTAAGAGTAAAATTTTAACGAAACAAACAAAATTAAATATGTATAAAACGATGATAAGGCCAATCATGATGTACTCGGCAGAAACAATGACGATAACAAAGAAGGAAGAGGAAAAACTAACTGAAAAGAAGATATTGAGAGCAATACTGGGTCCTGTAAAAATAGATGAAAATTAATACAAAATAAGAACGAATCAGGAAATTTTGGACGAAATAAAAGGCGAAGACATTGTAAAGAGAATAAAAGCACAACGAGTTAAATGGCTGGGACATGTATGGAGAGAAGGAGCTAAATCAGTAACCTACAATATTTTGCAGTGGAATCCAGGGGGAAAGAGGAGACGCGGTAGACCCAGGTCAAAATGGCAAAATGAGGTGGAGGCGGACCTTAATAGAGCAGGAGTAACAAACTGGAAGGAGAAAGCAAGAAATAGGAAACTATGGAGACACGCGGCATAACCCCACATGGGGTGTCAAGCCATATTCATTCATTAATATGAAATAACAGTAGAAACAAGATCCATCCTACCAAAGACAGGAAGCGTCGGAACTACTATAAACTAATGCAGGGTTTCCCAAAGTATGCGCGGCGAGTAGAAAGTAAAGAGGGGCACCCTTAGTCGATCCTCTATCTTTATACAAAACCATAAGTATTCGTGGGTATCTATAAAGCAATAATGCTCAAGGATCAACGTGGAGCAAGAAATGAGTGTAAAGGTGTCGAGCCTTATTCTCCATTTTGAAAAACTGTGTGGAGATTGCCAAGTTCACCTTTCTTAAGTATCTCTTGTTGTTGTCTATTTCAATTCTGAATTCTTATAAACATAATAAAAAATTCAGTTTCATATTGTGGATGATTTAATTTTTGGGATTATCTATGTTACTACTATTATTATAGGAACTCATTTCTTTTGACTGTATCTATATCAAATAGCCTAAGGTAGGGTATTGTGACAAAATACTAAACTTGTAAGTGCGTCACGGGCTGAAAGAGATTGGGGCTCTAATAGAATTATATGAATGTGGTGGAATGCATCGCTCTCTGATGGGTGTATTTTTTGAATGGTTTGAAATGGCTGGAAGCTACAAAAAAAATTTTTTTTAAATAAAGAAATTATTAATCGTTGTGTGATTGTTTTGAATAACATACATTATGTTATTGAAAAAAATGCAGTTGTTTTGTTTTAGAATTCCATCAGTTTCTATACTTTTTTCGCGATAAAGTGAACAGATATATTAAAGGCACTTAATATACGCACCTACTATCTTCATTTTATAGACATTATTGCCGTTCTCTTTTTATAGTACTTTCTACTATCTATGATCTAATTACAAAAGTCTATTTTACAAAAATTTGTTGCTTTTCTTTTAAAATTGTAACAATTAAAAAAATATTACTATTTCTTAAAAAATAACAATAAATAAATTATATTCAGAAGTTTAACACTACCTTTTTACAAAATGAAAACACTACACGGGCTTTTTGAAGAAAAGTATGTGTTAATTGACTCATTTTTTGATTGTCCGAAATACCTTTTAAGTAATAAAACACTGGTATCGTTTATAACTAATCATCTTTTTAGTATTTCAAACATTAAGAGAAAGGTTTAGTAAATGAAAACTTTCCTAATAATGGAAAAAAATATTATGAACACATATTTTCCTTAGAAAAAATAATTTAGGCAGACTAAATTGGATGAATCTGTGTCATTTTAAATAGACCTTTAGTTTTTTACACAATCGTAAATAGAATGATTGGCAGTACAAACTCATAGGACGAATACAATAAAAAATATAATACATAAGAAGGGGGCAATTTCAGTCTATTTTAGAGGTTTAAGTAAAAAAAAGGTACCAAAGTGTCACCTAACTCATTTTCATCGAATATTGGTTGCTACAAACTGAAAAAGTACATTTTTATATATTTTCTGATAATTGTTTGAAACAATCAGGTCCCAATGATAGAAAAGAAAATATTTAAAAATCAGACAGTTTTTACTACAGCCTTAAAATTTTAATTCAATGAGAGTATGCTGAAAAATCTTCAAACAAAACATCAATAGCTACCATGTAAAATTAATTCAAACTTTTTTAATAAATTTAACTGTACAATACAAGAAGCATTCCACCATTCGACTGTTAAAGTACGATACCGTCACACACTTAGGTACCTTTCACCCTATCTGAAATGCCTAACCGACGCACATATTTTACAAAATGTCTTATTAAATAGGAAAAACATTCAACAACGAAGAAAAAATAAATTATTTGCAAAAAAAAATCCGTATAGTAATTAGAAGGTTAAAAAGGGCTTTCATTAATCATAAATAGTTTTTTTTCTGTTTAGTATCCATTAGAACTTAATGTTAAATAAAAACTCAGTCGATTGGCTTTACTTGGGCCATTATTTTTCCTTCCCATAACGGAAGTACCTCTGCATCATTACTGACCTCCTCTTGGATAACTGTGTTACCAAGTTCTTCACATAAAGTCTTAAAGAAGTACCTGCAAGTAATAGAATGAAAAATAAATTTATCTCATAAATTAACGTGTTCGCAAACTTACCTGTAATTTCCCTTTTTGGGAAGATACTCCTTGAACTGCCTTAAAGTAATCTGAGTACCAGGAATTTTGGTTCTATAAGGAAACTGCTCTTCGCAAAACGTGAACACGACAGTTGTTACGTCATCGGATACACCTACAGTTACTTGCCGAGGACCCCTCATCGATTTCCTTAACGTCGATTGACTGCTGTGGGACATTTCTGAGTAGTATCTACTTGCAGGAGACCTAAAATACAGATTTTAATACCACAAAGTTTTATCATCTAGAAAAAATATTATTTACCTTTGTTTAGGCCTATTTCTGATATCATCCTCCAACAATCTTCTTCTAGCTTCTTCCAACTGTATCGATGTATTAGGCGATGGCAAAGGAGGCATATTAGGATCAGCGATGAAAGGTTGCGCAGGAACTAGATTAGCACTTCCGCTACTTCTCTCCAAGGAACTCGATCTCGAACCGAATCCTTTTCTTCTTCGCCCTGCACTAGGAGATGTAGCACTGCTGGTTCTATGGCTGCGGTGCTTCAGTGACATTTCACTGTGGGTGTGACTTTGTCCCCTTCCACTTTTGTCGGACTCTAGTAGCCAGTTTAGTACTCGATTTTCTTTTACTGGTATAGGGGTGGAATCTGATACCACCGATACCCCACTGTCGGCAAGTTCTGATTGAGGTTTTTTCGGCAACCTAGAAAAATATAATTAGAACATGTCCGATAAAATGTTTCGGTAATATAAGATACCTTCTTCCTGATGGTGCTCTCACAAATCTTTCGTCGGCATATTCGGGCATACTTTTCGATTTTACCATTGTCATTTTGTGTTCGGAACCGTCAGCGAAATCGTGGACATTTCCTGAATCTATACTGTATAAGGAACCTTCTTTTTCTTTCCTTCTCGATCGAGGATAAGAATTTTGAACGTGTCTGCAACAAAATAAACATATTAATACAAGTGATATTATTGTAAAATGAATATACTGACCTATTCCTTGGAGGAGAAAATTGTCTAGGACTGGATAATCCAGGTGATCTACAAGAATTTCGATCCGATAAAACCCTGGAAAGGTGTTGGTCCAGAATATCTTCCGGATCATTATCGTCGCCTAATTCTAATTCTCTTATTGCTGACTGGATATCGCTTTTCGAATTTGATTCGTTCTAAAATATAAAAAAAAATATATAAATACAGCACAAACATGGTAAACTTGAGATCTTCTTACGTCTTTCAGTTTCTTTTCCAAAAGTTCTTGTTGATCCTGATCCCTTTTGATAGGCGTTAATTTTTCGATCAAAATCGCAGCGAATGTGTTGATGTCCATAGCTCTACATTGTTTGGTGTCGACTCTTTGGGTTCGTGGAATAAATACTTGCTGCATATGCGTTTCTTTATTTCTAGCTGCCAATTCTCGTATTTTTCTCGCTTCTAGAACTTCTTTTCGTTTATTCGATCTACCATCACTAAACGTTCAATTAATCAAATATCAATAAAACATGACTATGAAGAAAAAAAACTTGTGAACATATCAGTACTACAACTGATTATGGATGGTAAAATCCAAAAAAAGAGAAATATTCTAGCTAAACTTCAGGGAATCGGGAGCAGCTTAAAATATTTTAACTGTTAAAACCTTGAGCTGAAAATATTAAGGTTTATTCTAAATCACTTAGATAAAATGTGGCTCCTTACTGAGTTACATGGTGTTTTATTTAAAAACGATTTGTGTCCAGTAATTGAAGAAACTATCTGACATATCCTTTTCATACTTGGAGGTAAAACTCTACGAAGAATTATCAAAAATGCAATCAGACAAGACAGAACTAGGGCAGTATATGGAGGATATGAAAATGAACATGGAAGATGAAATTGAAACATTAAAGCTGAAAAATGAGACATTGACTCAAGAGAATTATGAAAGAGAAATGTACCTTAAGAAACAAAAAAGAAACTCAATGGTGTTTGAAGAAGAGGTTTATGAAAGGGAACAATGTATAGAAATGCAATTAAGCAAACACAAAGAAGATTTAAATATTTGTAATAAATTAAATGAAAAACTAAGATCAAAGCTTAAAGAAGGTTTGTTACAACTAGAGGACTTACAAAGTAAAATTAAAGTACTTGAGAGTATAAATGTAGATATGTTAAGTACGATTAAAACATTAACTATGGACAATAACGCCTATGCATCAGAAGTAGTTGAACTAAAGAAAAAATTATGCATTCATTCTAATGAACCACAAACAACTTTAGAGCAAATCGAAAATGAAAATATAGTTAATAAGCAAAATGAAAGAACAATGAATGGAAATGACACACAGAAAGGAAAACACAATGATTGCAAAATTAGTAAAAGAAATGTCTAACACAAAGAGAAGAAAGCATCAAACAAGCGGTGAAAGGGGAAGAAAAGTGCCAATACGTGAAAACCAAATTATTAATCTTATGTGATCAAAATGGCAGTGATCTGGGAAGTAAGCTGAATTTTAGAATGATTGGGACTGAGGTTCAAACTATTATCAAGCCAAATGCCTTATATAATAGCGTTATTGATGATGTTCTGAATTTAAGTAAAAATTTTACTTTGAATGATCATGTTATAATTATAGCAGGTTTCAATGATATGGTTAAAGGCAAATATCCACTGTTTAAAAATATCAATGATAAAATTAAAAGGTGTACGCATACAAATATTATTCTCGCATCGGTGCCTTACATTGTAAATCAAAATGAAGTCAATCAATTTATATATAAATTCAACAAAGAATTATATGAGTACACTATTAAAATTAATCAATTTGCAGAGGGTGAAATATCTTTTTTAGATCTTAACAGCCATAAAGGGATTAACTTGAAAAAATATGAAATAGCTCAAAATATTGTCAACTTAACAAAACCTAAAGTTAAACAATTCCAGAAAAACCTATTTTTTATACAAACTGCAGAAAATGCAGTTACTAATTTTTTAGAAACACCTCAAGTAATCACAATGATAGACTGATAAAAAAAGCTATATGTCCCATTAACATGATAGATTTGATGATGGATTTTGTTGTGATGTTTTAATGATTTCTGAACATTGGCAAATAAAGAATGCCATTGAAACATACAAACTAACCCAGTTTACGTTAGTCGCTGACATGTGTCGGACTGTAACAACACATGGTGGAGTAGCCATATATAAAAACGACAATTTTTCTGGAAGAGTGAATGAATATTGTATCAAAAAGTTTTCTAAGGGAAACATTTTAGAATGTTGTGTTATACAACTACCTCAATATAAAACTATTTGTTTAGTTATCTACAGACCCTCTGGAGGAAATTTTAATGATTTTATGTTAGTTTTCAACGAAATTTTAACCCATGTATGTGCAGAAAACAACAGGAATATAATTATTGGAGGAGATTTCAATGTAAATTTTATGAAACCTACTATTCAACTTTCTTTGTTGGAAGATTTATTGTATAGTTTTAATTTTGAAATATGCGTGAGAACTCCAACTAGAGTTGCAAAAGACTTTGCAACTTGCATTGATAATGTATTTATTAGAACAGCAAATCAGTATAGTGTAAAAGTAGTTGACCTTTGTTTATCTGATCACTATGCTCAATTTATTGATTTCCACACTGGTAATTCAGCTCAAAAAAGCTGTAAATTACCTGTTAAATTTTTCAGACGGTCATATTCTGAAGACAACATGGAACAGTTTCATGATTTGCTGGGAGCTGAAGATTGGATTACTGTTGTTGGTCAGATCTGTCCCAATTTAGCTTATGATCAATTTGCGGAGATTGTCTTATCTTGTTTTGAAACTGCCTTTCCAAAAAAGCTAGTTACACGAGGACCGAAGACTAAATACAAGAAGTCTAATGGCTTTACGTTGAGTGCTGATTTGTTGGAATTAAGAAATAATGTGGCATTATATACTACTCTTGCTAAGCATGATAGACGATATATTGAAATTAGTAAAGTGTTAAATAATACATATAGGCTTAGGTTGGAACAGGCCTCTAAACAATTCTATGATAATCGAATTTTAAACTCGGAAAATAAGACTAAAGAAACCTGGGAAATAATTAGGGAATTGCAAAAAACCAACAAATCAAGTAGCCAACTCAAATTATATGATCAGGGTAACCAAATAAGTGATTCTGTTTTAGCAAATAAATTCAATATAAATTTTACTAAACCCCCTATTGATAGTTTAGTTTGTGATGCAGAATTTTTCAATGAAAATATCTCTTCTAATATTAAAACCTTCTATATGGCTCCTGTTTCAGAGGAGGAGGTTTTAGAATTAATACTATCTTTAAAAAATACTATTGCAGTTGGTACTGATGGATTAAATAATAAATTAATTAAAAAGTGTGCCGTTCTATTGACAAAGCCATTGAGTTTCTTATTGAATTTGTCAACTGAGAGGGGAATCTTCCCTGAATCTTTAAAACTGGCTAGATTAGTTCCCATTTACAAAAAAGGAGATCCTAATGATATTAATAACTATAGACCAATTAGTATCTTGTCTACTATCTCCAAAGTGTATGAATTGAATATTAAAAATCAGTTATGCAATTTTTTTGCTAAATTTAAGCTATTATCGCCCTCACAGCATGGTTATACTTCCAAAAAAAGGTACAGAGACTGCATTGATAGAGTTCCATAATAGAATTGTTAGATCTCTTGATATTAAAAAGCATGTAATGGGTTTATTTATTGATTTTTCAAGCGCTTTTGACTGTGTGGACCACAAACTTTTACTGCTTAAACTGTCTAAATATGGGATAAGAGGTATACCACTCAATTTGTTGGAGTCATACTTATCAAATAGAAAACAAATTGTTCAAGTGAATAATACTCTTGGTTTGGAACTAGAAGTCTCACAAGGTGTTCCCCAGGGATCGATTTTGGGTCCATTTTTATTTTTGGTTTTTGTTAATGACTTACTCACTACATTAAATGCTGTCCCTGGAATATATCCAACTTGTTATGCTGACGACATTAATATTGTAATTATTGAAGACAATGAGGATGCTCTGAAAATATCAACAGAGAGAACATATGATCAAGTTGTGATGTGGTCAGAGAGGAATAACATAAAATTAAACAAAACTAAAACAAATACGGTGCTGTTTAATAATCATGGACAATTTAGACAGAGCCAATTGTTTGAAAACACTGGATTTCCTATTACATCTAAGGAAAATATTAAATTATTGGGTGTCACTATCGACTATGGCATAACCTGGCATTCGCATATTGACAACTTGTGTAACAAATTAAGGAAAAGCTGCTATAGCCTTAGATTTCTTGCCAGTCATTGTAGTAAAAATACACTCTTAACAGTGTATCATGCTAATTTTCACTTCCATCTAAAATATGGCATACAAATTTGGGGGACCTGTTCTACCAGGCAAAGGGTATTTGTTCTTCAAAAGTATGCTATAAGAATTATTGCAAAACTCAGAATAAGAGATTCTTGTAGGGAGTTTTTTAAAAAATACAAAATATTGACCCTGGCTGGTGTATATATATTGGAAGCATGTACTTTCATTCATAGGAATAGATCGATTTATGTGGCCGAGCGTGCTTCTCATCACTATAAAACAAGAAACAAAAGTCAATTATTGGTGCCTAGACACCATACTGCACTTTTTGAAAAGAATCTAGAGTATCTAGGATGTAAATTTTATAATATCCTCCCAGAGGATATAAAAAACAGTAATTTCTACAATTTTAAAAATAAACTAAAGCAGTTTTTACTAGGAAAAAACTACTACACCATAGAGGAGTTTTTTAATTGATAAATTGTCTTTCTGTTGTTACCTGCTATGAATCTGCCAAAAATTGTTTTGTTTTTGTGGAACTGTTTTCATTATTTTTAAGGGTTGTCTGTGGTCTTTGATGTAAACAATTATATATGTGTATGTGTATATATATGTGTGTGTGTGTTTTGTGTTCTTTAGTTAAGTCATTTTATTATACTTTGTGACATGTTTCACTATAACTGTTGTATAATTTTTTTGTACAATATTTTTTTTATGTGAAATAAATTACTTTCTTTCTATGTACTGTATGTTAATAGACACTATAATCATGTTGGTTCTCTATCAGCGGCTTGTGATAGTTGGTTATTTGTGTTTCAATGAGCAACGACATACACGTTTCAAGTTATAAGTACAGTTTACATTTATTTTTGTCAGTATATTTCTACTAACATCCTTTTAATAAATAAACATTAAACAAAAGGTATTTTTGATAAAAATGAAATAATAAAAACAAAAAGGACATTTTTTTATTCGTTGGGGTTATAAACGAAAAAAAATTGGAAGCGTGGCATAAGCAGGAGGCAAAACATTTTTAATCGAGGCACTTAAAGGGAAAAATTACAGCAACTGGAGGTTCAGGATGGAATTAATTCTATAAGAAAATGTTGTACTTGAATGTATCCAACAGTAACTGAATCTAGATACTATGATTGACGAAAGTGAAAAAAAGGAATAAACAGAAAAAGGACGAGAAGGCAAAAAAGAAGACTTCTTATAGTATGTGGCAAATGTTGAGGGAGAAATATATAAAAAAGGGATTGCCTGGTCAATTATACCTAAAAAAAATATATTATCCATGAAATTGAAAGAAAATGAGTAGATGGAAGAATTAATTAAGGAATTCGAAGAGGTAGTTAGACAAATGAAAGTGGTAGCGAAACTAGTGACCAAAACTTGATATGTAGTATCTTGTTAAGCTTAGCAAAATCATATGAGACATTAGTTACTGTAATTGAAAATATACCGAATATAACATTTAATCAAGTTAAAATTATAATAATTGGTGAATATGAAAAGAGAAGACTATCCGGAGCAACAGGAGCAGTACAAGTGGACTCGTGTGCTTTTTCAACAGGTTCAACTGCATATTACAAATGCGGTAAAGTTGGCCATTTTAAGAGAGAATGCCCAGAAAGAAACCAAAGGTTTAAACACGGTGGTTATTGAGGTTTTGACAATAACAGAGGAAGGTACAACAGAAAAGGAGATAATGGCAGGTATCAAAATTTTAATAATAGAAGCAACTATGCTCAGCAGGATGAACCAGAGGTAATTGATACCAGCTTAAGTGATAACAGTGTGTCCTATGACGTGATTTTCATATACTAGGTGAACACTTCATGAAAAAAGCTAAGATCTGTACATTTACCCATTGCTATATTTTCAATCCAGTTTTCCTAGCCTAACCAAAAAGTGGAGGGTCTTCCAGTGAATTCGCGAGTCTCACGATCTAGGAAGAAATGTGTATAATGCAGAATTAGGGTATTTGTGGAGGTAATGATCAGTTTTGGTTCAAAAGTGTCGATATTAAGATATATTACGCACCAATATTGCAGTTTTATACTGCAAGTCCATTTATTTTATGTTCCATGGCTCTAAGTAACTAACTTCACGATACTGTCAAATATTTCAATATGGAAGGCAAATGCACAGCTGTTTTGTTCGCCGAGTTAGTAAGAAAGTTAAAGTTTTAACTGTTAATCTAAACACTAAAGGCTTTTAAAAATATATAGTGAACAGTGTTTAGTAAAAAGGCACACAAACTGTGTCATTTAAAATGGTTTTTAAAAGATTATATTTTTTTGTGGGGTGACCACTACTGATGAATAATGGTCATACTTGTCATACTAGGTGACTTTAGTACTGGTTACCCTGATTATGATTTGTTGATTTTTCTTATTGATACGATTCTGGATCAATTGCACCTAAACGAGCAGAAAGTAAAAAATGTTTTCATATCCGCAAGAAAATTTAAAGTTGTTTCCAAACGTGGTTTGAGTAAAAAACAAGCTGCTGTAAATTTCGAGAACTACTTTGGTGAGAAAGTTATTGAGTGATAATATGCTTAAAAGAATTAACCGTTTATGAGGAGGATGTTTTGAAGAAGTGGATCCTTCTCATGGCTAGGAAAGGCTTTCCTGTACATAATCTTGTTTTAAGCATGAAAATAATATTGAGTAATAGTGGAAGTGAGTTTGAAGGGTTCTTAAAAGTCACCCTAGTATCAGACAAAAGTGAGCAAAGTTAGAGCAGCAGACACTCATGATAAAATTGAAGAATAGTTTAGAGAAATTTTGGATTATTTAAAAGAAAACAGATTTGATGATATTCTGCAAGACCTCAACAGAATTTTTAATAGGGATGAAGCTGGGTAGATTTCTATGAAAGAGTTAGTTCTGAGAAAGAACAATCCAGAAACGTTGATTTAACATAATTTAATAAGGTGTACATTACCTACATTTTCCACCAAGTATGACAAGGATATATCAAATAGTTTTAAAGTATTGGGCACCAATAATTTTTAAATAAAACATCCTGTAATACCTCATTGAGGAGCGATTTAGGTAAAATTTTAATATTTTGAGCTCAAGATTCAACAGTTAAAATATTTCCAATTATTTATGACATACCCTGTATATATAGAAGAGGAACTTAAAGAAGAAGAAAACCGTGTTATAATCCTGATAATCTGTCAAATAGTAATGTATCTGGACATAAAAATACTGAGACTCATGGCACGAACTCGAGATCTTGAAGCAGAAGATGAAAAAACAATCTATCTGGATTCATTTTAGATGCAATAATAAAATTTCATGAAACATTGTTGGTATTACAACCTTTTAAAGTATCTATTTTTTATCAAAATCAATTGAGGTACAAATTGTGAAAAGCTATTTATATTGAAAAAGGAAGGAATTCAACATAATGGGAGTGTAAAAATTGTATACAAAAATCTACGAAATAATTTTTGCAACTTTTTCAAATAAATTTTTTTGATATTTACTGAAATAAGGGCACTTTGCTCTTGACTCAAAATCAAATTTTCGAATGCACCTCGAATATTACGTGCCTTTCGCTACATTTTGTTGGTGCATGTTCAGTTTTAGGGGATGCACAAAATTTTATGAAGAATAACTTTTTATCGAAAACCCCAGAATAAAGAAATTTTGGTGCGAACTTTGGGGATGACGCTGTATCATTTTGATGTGAAACTTCATCCGATAAACCTGAAATGATATATTAAAAGTACTCTGGAAACTAGAATAAATAATTTTCATGCGAATAAATATTTTACAAAAAATAGCTTGCTTTAAAAAGAAATTGTTAACAAATAATAATATAGTGTTTTTAAATGAAACTCAAGGTCTCTAGTTAATTCCACAATATAATACAAGTTATTGAAAACATTTTTTAGAATTTTCAATAACTTGTATTATATTGTGGAATTAACTAGAGACCTTGAGTTTCATTTAAAAACACTAATATGAGCTTATTCCACGAAGTAAGGGTCGAGACAGTCAATTTCATTAAATAATAATAATCTTATGATTCCACAAATTTTTAAAACGAATGAAACAAATATAGATTGTAAGTATCCTACCAAGTGGTATAAGTAAAAAATAAATATTCTATCAAAAGCTATTTGTTAACAATTTCAAGGCCTAGATAGATTTCAAAAACTCAAACAATATTTTAGATGCATGCAAACATGCAACATACCTTTCATTAAGGTAGTGTACTTGTAGGCACATCAAGTTAGACCATTATTATAATTTATATCTATTATTTTAGGCAATATCAAGACTCAGAACTTACAATAGGATGTAAAATGAGTAGTTTTTGTAATAATTTCCACTTTTTATATTTTTAATATCCTTTATTATATAATTATTACGAGCTTTTACAAGTAACGGTTGGTCACCTCTCTATCTTCTGCCAAATGTGTGTCTGTGACTGCTGACAACTCTTGAGTATGTTCAGTAACTGACACTACAGTTTTCTAATGATTCGATCAATAACTTTATACCTTTGTAAATTGGAGTTTAGAACTCAATAATATTTAAAGGCAAACTAATATTATGAAATTTTATTAATATCTATAGTCTTCCGAGCAAATTTGTTTTCTTCTTCCATTAATTTGCAAACTTCACTATACGTTTTACAAAATCACTGCATTTCATTTATAAATACTAGAGGAAGAGAAATGATTAAAGAAGCAAAATACTTAAAGAGGAATCGGAAGTTGTGGATAGTTTTCAATACTTTGGATCAGTTTACTCTAATTCTGAGTCTTCATTATTGGTATTAGAAAATATTAAACCACCTAATTAGTCACTTTAAATCAATATTAATTGTAAAATTTTACATTTAGCCTAATATTAATAAATTTTGAATATAGTTTATAAAATATTGACGCGGAACAGATTCATTGCAGCTATCTTTTAATAGTGAATTAAAACAGTACTATAGAATCAGAGCATACATTTTTTGGAATATTTTTAGTACAGGTATCAACCTGTAATTTTTATTTAAAAAAAGGGGAACTGTATACAAAGTTTTCAGATTGATACTGCTATGAAATCAGTATTAAATATGAACGGAAGCAGAATTAACTAAAAATAGTTAAAAAAATGTGTCTGCTAACACAAAAATGTGTTAAAACCCCCCTTTGAATTAAATACCCCACAAAAAATCAGTAACAAGTTGGTAAACGTTATTGCCAATTAACTAAACCTGTTCTACGTCCATTTTTCTGTTCTAATTTTCATTATTTATCCCCTTAGATCCTCTTTATATTTTCAAATACTTACACAGAGCTATCTGTCATTGACATATTGTCGGATTCAGTCCTGGCATCAGAGTGACTACTTAGGGAATGCAGCTCGCTATCTTGCCTCGATACCGGGTTATAGGAATTATATGCGGCATGAGCTCCTGATCCATTCAGTCCACGATACATGATCATACTACACAACCACACGCAAATCCAAACAAAATCAAAATATAAATAATAAAATTCAACTGCCAAAAAATTGTCTGTTACTGTAAAGTTTTGTTATACTCAGTTATTTTTATCTATAAGATATGCTTTTTTAGATCGAGGTTTTGCGGTTTCTATCAAGATATTAGCTTTTTATCACTCTGGTGGTTTAAAACAGTTTAGCGTTTAAAGTGTGTAATTTAAAGGTGAAAAACTCCTTTTTTATTATAATTTTGAAACTATTACAGCTTCTGGTTTTTACTAAATTAGATCTTGTAAAAAACTTTATCAAATATAAAAATACTATCAGTAAATGCTGAATTATCAACTTAACAAAGATTTACTTATAAGAGTTGATTCTTACCGTGATACCACATTTTCTTTTATTATAGGATACGATTTAATTACTATAATTAACGAATATTTTCTTTTAACCAAATTTCTCTATCATCCATTCACTTAAAACAAATCCTAGCAATGGCTGTTCTGATCACTGAAAATATCTTTCATTGAGTAGAGATTCATTTTAAATTAGTTCTTAGAGCGGACACTAGATGCGTCCCAAACAATTTGGGATCATAAATGAAAGGTATAATATATCCGTTTTAAACATTAGTTTCTTCGCTTATTTTTATACTTTAAGTCTGCATTTTGACCTCCATTAGATGAAGATCACTATTGGTTTTGAAAACTTTCATCTTTGTAGCTTATGCCACTTATTCATGTTTCTATTGGTTTAAAACAGTTTAGTATATAATTAAAAGGTGATATTTCTATACAGGAAGGTATTCATGTCCAAATTATCTTTAAAATGGTTTAATTCCCTATAAAATTAGCTGATTATAGACCAAAAAACCTAATAAACTGTCAAATTGTACATTTATATTTACTGTAACAAACAATTGATTGACACATTCATAAATTACAAGTCAAAATAAAAAAAGGAAAAGTCTAGTTTATCGCTAAGGGGAAAAAGCCTCAAAAGCGACAAGCTGATAATTGTAATAGAGCATTTTCTTACCTAGCAAAAGTTTCGGACTTTGTTCTCGAATCAACCGCTCTACGATTTTGTGAAATCAATAAAAGATCTTTAGTTAAGCGCACCGGTGGTGCACCCATGTTCACATTCGGTGTATGGTAGCCCGTACTTACACTAGCTGTACCTGAAAATGTAATATTTAGTTCCTCACACTCATATTCCCCAACAAGTTTATTAATAATGAACTGATTCATTCGGAAGACAAAAATATTATTATCAGAACTAATGATGATGCTCTAAGTATCCTGTTACTGAGATACAGACTGTTCAAGAGGAAAATCTGCCTTTATCATAAAAATGGTGTTAATGATTATATATTATCATGATTTTCGTGTACAAACTCGGTTTATTCTTCCTTATTTTTTACCAAAATTCTTTCTTCAGCCCATATTTATTGTCATATTAAAATTTTATTAGTATTACGCTTACCCAAGGTATATTGTATAACACAGATTCTAAAATGGCCCACACATATCTTTGATTAATATTGAAATGTACAGAATGTTTCCATTATATATAAATATGACAATCAAATTCATTCATTATAAAAAATATAAATAACATAAAATAAAAAAAATGTAGTGAATTGTGCTGCCACTAAACACATGACTTCACAGAAACTCCGGTTAAGTAATGTTTGCGAATTTGAGAAACCAGCCATGGTTGTTATTAGTGATTCTACAAAACTGGAAGGAATAGGACTAGGTGACATTGAGCTAGAAGCTTTTAATCACAATGAATGGTACCCTATTGTCTTGAAAAATTTCTTATATCTGAGAAAAATGAGATTTAATTTCTTCTCTGTCAAACAAATGTTAGATAAAGGCTATATTCAATAAGCAGATGCAAATAAATCAGTATTTAATAGTTTAAATGAAAAGTAGTGGCTATTACCAAATGAGAAGGAAATCTACATAAAATGTTTCGCCAAGAAAACTTAAACTAGTCTTGAAACAGTTTCTGTTAAAACCTGGCATGAAAGGTTAGCTCATCAAAATATAAAATATGTCAGAGATATTTTGAAAAATAATGAAGTAGAATATATTGATGACTGGAATGACTATGTGTGCATATAGAAAACAACAATCCTAAGGGCTTAAAAATATCGAGACAAAATTTAGATGTTATTCATGTCAGATTACAAAGGGGTCGATTGGCCTATGGCTGGCCTTTCCACACTGCGACCTGAAAAGATCTTTTGTGTATACCTTCCATCTATTTTTTGTCCCAGAGATCAAGGCTTCTAAGGAAGCCTATTATCCGATTGGGAGCTATTTTTGTTACCTGGTCGGGTCTCAAGAACAACCGTTCCAGGTACCTATGGCATTGGCCAACAAGTACTCTGCAATGGCATAATATATATTCAGCCGTTTCATCTGCACTGTCGCAGAATCTACATGTTCCTCTGTCCACTTTTCCCATCTTGCAGAGGTGATATCTGAGTGGGCAGTGTCCCGTAAGGAGTCCTGTGATTGCTCTGAGATCAGACTTCTGAAGCTCTAAGAGCGATTTAGCATAGCGAGCAGAAGGTTGTAGCAACCTTTTTGCTTGTCTTTGGCCAGTAGGCTGCACTAAGTTCCTTTTCCCATTTCCGGACTTCTTCCACAATGAGGCTTTTAGTAATGCCACAAAACGGTTCGGATCCAATGAAAGGAGTGCTAGCTCCTTCCTTTGCAAGACCATCGGCAGTCTCATTTCCGGCAATTCCCTTGTGCCCGGGCACCCATAACAGAGATAGTTTGTTATGTTTAGCCAGTAGCTTAAGAGATTGTTTGCAGGACCAGACTGTTTTGGACTCGTAAGTTATAGACCTTAGAACTTTCAAAGCAGCCTGGCTGTCAGAGGCAATAAATATTCTGGCTGTGTTGAGGCGCTTTTTGAGGCACTCTTGAGCACAGAAGTCTATCGCTAGTATTTCCCCTTGGAATATTGTGGGAGTGTTACCTAGGGCTACTGATAACCTAAGATTAGGTCCTGTAGCCCCTATTCCTACTCCTTCGTTTGTTTTTGACCTATCAGTATAAAATGTGAGGGCACCCCTAGTTATTTCTGACATTTCGTTCTGTGTTAACTCACGATCGTTAATAATAACATCTAGAGTAACTTCGAAATCTTGTTTAGCAGGCATTATGTCCCTAGGCATCATCATAGATTGGGTTGATGTCGATTTAGGTGGAGCTAAATCTTTTCTGTTATTTAAAGATGATTAGTCACATTTTTGAAAGGTTCATTTTCTGAAGCCTATGGATGAAGCTGCTAACAGACTCAATGCATTTGTTAAATTAGTAGAAAATCAATTTGAAAGGAAAATTAAATGTAAGTCAGAAAATGGAACTGGAATTAAGAAAGCTAATACCAAGAAGATATTAGAAATTTTTCATGTTAAGACAAATGCATATACTCCTGAACAGAACAGTCGAATTGAAAGAGAAATGAGAACAGTAGTTGAAGCTGCTAGATTTGCTCACATGCACATGATTTAAATGAAAACTTATGGGCTGAAGCTATAAATTATATTGTTTTCACCATAAATCAAACTGAAAAAAGTTCAGAAAAAAGACAAGAGTCCTGCTGAACTGCAGTTTGGAAGAAAAATGAGTAGTTCTGGATGTGACTGTTACATTTTACTTGAAAAACACAAAAGAGCTTGTAGTATATTCCAATTAACGTTCTTTTAAGTTCTATTGTTTTTCATACTCTTACATACACAATAGAGCTAAAACTGAAAAGAAATCAAGAAAGGGAAAAATTTTTTATTACGACTTAAACTCTCCATGTTACAGAATTTTTATACCAAATGAAAATTACGTTTTCAGTTCTGATAATGTGATATTTGATGAAAAATAAATTGAAAACGGTTATACTGAAATTAAACTGCCACTATTTAAAGACCAAAATTTGGATTCAAGAGGGAGAAAATAAAAAAAACAAATTGAAAATAACGAAACTGAAAATTCTAAAAATGAAACTGAAGATAATCATGATGAGAGAAAAAGTATTTGTAATCGAAGAAGTATTAAAGCATCTGCAAGATACAACGATTATATTGAAGATATTTCTATATTAGATGCAATGAAAGAAAAAAATGACGAGAAGCCATAAATGAAGAATTTAATTCATTAAACAAAGTGTGGAATTAAATGGAACCTCAACAATATGTACAACCCCTAACTTGTCATTGGATTTTAAGTCAGAAGCAGGATGGCAAGTTTGTTGCAAGAGGCTTTGAGCATAAACATGGAATTAATTACCTGGAAACGTTTAGTCCTGTTGCACGTCATGTATCTGTTCATTTAGTTTTCAGTCTTGCAGCCTCGAAGAAAATGAAGCTAATGACGTTCGACGTAAAAACCGCCTTTCTATATGGAGAATTAGAGGAGGAAATATATATGAATCAACCTGAATGATTTAATGATAATACTGAACGTGTTTGTAAATTACAAAGAAATATATATGGTCTAAAACAAGCTCCCAGAAATTGGAATAAAAAGTTTTCAGAATTTTAGAAGTCACTTCAATTCGATAAAACTAATGATGATTTACTACAATAGTGATAGAAACCTAATAATAGCACTTTTGTAGATTATTATTATTTTTAATAAACAACAAAATTTGAAATCGCTTTCGATACTGCTTCACAGGCAAATACATAATGGTTTAAATGGTATTTTTGTTAACCGACCAAAGTATACAGAACTTTTTTTAATGAGATTCAACTTTGACTTGACAAATCCTGCAACTACGTCGATGGAGGTAGGAATGATAACAAATGAGAAATTCATAAATGATAGTTTGCTGGATGAGGAAAAACCTTATAAAGAAACTGTTGGAAGTCTATTATATCTGTCTGCAATAACTCGTCCTGACATCAGGTGTGCTGTAAATTATCTTAGCAGATATAATGATAAACATATGGTCAGTCATTTGAAGATGGTCAAACATGTGTTCCAGGGAACTATAAGTAATGAAATACATATTTTAATGGAGACACTCAGTTGGTCGAATATAGTGACTCAGATTAAGGAGGGGATAGGTTGACTGGTCCCTCAACAAGCGGAGTATTGATAATGCAAGAAGGACCTATTGTATGGTATGCTCAAAAACAAAGACTAGTTGCAACATAGCTGAATATCGCGCTGCAGCCTTTTCAATAAACTACATTTGTTGGATTAGACGTTCTGAGCTACAAATCAACCTACAGCATTATGTGTCGACAATCGTTCTGCTAATCATATGTTGCAAAGTGTTCATGAAGGAAAGACTACTAAGAGTAAGAAACATATAGAAATTCCTAGAAAATGTATTCAGCAACACATGTTGAAAGTTCTGATCAGTTGGTAGATATCCTGTCCAAGCCCTTAAACCATACAACCTTTGAAAAGCAAAGTAATTAAGGAGGAGTGTTAAGATATTATTACTTTTTGACATCTGTGTTCCTATCTAAGGTTAACTTATGTCACAGCAGTTCATCATCTATCAATAAACTTATGCAAGCATGTTTTTCTACTTTTAATTACAATGGTATTGCATTTTTATTATTCTTCAATAAACAAGTAAACTGCTAGTATATGTTATTAAATCCACAATAAATATAAATGAATAACAATTTGTTAACCCATTCAACGTCCCCTACAACTTAAGAAATAAGATTTACTATGTATCATTATCAGTTTCAAGAAACCACCCTAAAGAGTATGTCAAATTCTAATTGAGAAAACCCAACAAATAGCAACAGATTTGTGCAAAGAGAATTTGTAGTAGTGGGTGACATCTTCTGCATATAGCATTATTTTACAAACAACGGGTGATAACACATGTATTGAATTCAATACAGAAAGTAGGGACCCACACACACTCTCAGACCCCTTCTCTCAATAAATAATTTCCCAATAACATCTGCTATATTGCCAATACAAAATATATCTGTTATTATCTGCTCAAAACCTTATTTTTCAGCTGCTTTTATGAGATAACTATGTCTAAATCTATTTGTGAGTTGCAAAATTACTGTAGGTACACATTTCATGTCAACTAAAAATATTGATTAACTTGTCTTAAATATATAAACTATGATTTGATTTTGTGTTACCACCCATTATAGTCTATTCATACAACAGGTACATAAATGAGGTGTATCTAGCAAGTGGAACCCTTTACCCTATTAAATAATTCCTCAATAACATCTGCTATAGGGCCAATCCATAATATATATCTTTATTATCTTTAGAAATCATGTTTTTCAACCTTTTTTTAGAGATAACATCTATTTGTGAGATGCAAAATTACTATATACATTTCAGATCTATTATTTCCCTAATTATTCTTAAATATAGTATTTTTATTTTTTTAATAGTTTTAGTTACTTCAAACTTACCAGATGCATGACTTAAATGTACTGGTGGATTCATGATCAGTTCCATATCTTCATGTAAAGTTGGCAGAGGATCGGGACCGTTCGCCAAATTGGAATAATCGTTACCGAAATCACTACTACTGCTACTAAGGTTTTGAACGTTCTGAAAAACAAAAAAATGGTTTAGAAGAAATTTATGGTACCAGAGTATATCAAAAAAAATAATCTTACCTCTAAATATTGCAGGTACATATCACTTTTAAGGAAGTTGGGGTAGGTCGTCTTATCTATTGATTGTTTAACAATGGCCTGTGCTTTGTCAAACAACATTACGGGGGGCTCAAGGCACTGAGAAGATTTTATATTTTTTCCTATTTCTTTCTTCAACTCGTCGTCAAGTGGAAGAGCCGATTTAACGAAAAATTTTCTAAAAGCAAACAAAACAAAATGTAATTTACTGTCTCGACCCTTACTCTGTGGAATCTATTCATATTATTGTTTTAAATGAAACCAACTGTTTCTAGATAATTCCACAATATATTGAAAGATGTTTAAAATACTAAGAAATTGACAAATGTAATTATTTATTACATAAATTAATTGATAAAAAAGCAATAGATGCTACAAGTGAATTTAAACTAAAAATTGACATTCTCCAACATGAAAATGTGATCTCTATCTTTAACTCCCTTTGAATGACCCCCAGTTTTCTAAATGGACAGTATGGGATTGTGATATATCGTTTTGAAGGTCTCTTCTTTCTCTATTCAAAAATGTTATGTTTGTTGTAAAAATGAACAAACAAAATAAAATCATCAGATTACCGAAATTTTTATTCAAGATTAGGATGTTGCGAATATGTTCATGGTCAGAATTTTGAATATCTACTTCATTGACATTCATAGTTTTTTTTACAATATGAACAACTAAGTATTACATGTTAGTTTTTATCGAGAGGCCTGGTCCTGGTGTATAACTGGTAAGTCGTGTTTAAAATCACTGCGAGTAAAAGGTATCAGGCGGGATTTTTAATTATAATAGAAAGACCGTACTTAAAATGGGCCTGGGACGTAGTAAATGCTAAATATCAGAAATGGAACAAAATATTAGAAACGTTGGACAAAATTGAGAAAAGAGAAGATAGAATAGAAGGTAAATTGGACTGCATCAAAGAGGAATTGAAGCAAATAAAACAAGAATACATAAAACTACAATGCGAAAACAACAATTTGAAGTTAGGAATGGAGCAACAAGAAAAAAGAATCAAAGAATTAGAGAGAGAAATCAGAAAGAAAAATATTATAATATATGGAATTGAAGAAAATACATTAGACTTAAAAAAGAAAGTAAAGGAAATAAACAAAATGGAAGTCCCATTGCAGGTGAATGAAAATATAATAGAAATTAAAAGAACATGAAAATAAATAGAAAAATATAGTAAAACCAGTGTGGGTTGAACTTAAAAATGCAACAAAGAGAGTAGAAAACCTAAGAGAAAGCAAAAAACTAAAAGGTTCCAGAATATACATAAACGAAGATTTTTCAAACTCAATGAAAAATACTAAGTCATCATATGAAAGAAGCAAGGGATAATGGGCACAAAGCAAATATTGCATACAATAAATTGTATATAAATGGAGACCAGAAAATTCACAAGAGCCTATGGGAGTACAGGAGAAATCTCAAAAAACTTAGTCAAATAGCACCAAACGAAGAAGAAAAATTAAAGAAAATTATGGCCGCGACAAAAAACATAGATATAGTAAAAATTAGATGTAATAATATTATAAATATAAGTAATATTAGTAAGATTAGTTATAATAATAGTTGTAATAACAAAATATGTATAAACAGTAATAATAAAGATAAAAGGGAAAGCAAAAATAGCAAAAAAAATAAGTATAATACTAATATAAGGAATAATAAAAGGGGGACATATATCCGTAAAAATGGAAATAATCATACCAGTAAAAATACAGTACAGAATAGTACATTGTCTTCTTTCTCGAATCCATTAAAGGAAAATAGGGGAAATTAGGATAGACACTTGGAAGATTACATCTTTATATGGAAAAGAAAATGAAATGATAGAATACGAGATAGACATATTGGGCACTAGCAAAGTGAAAAAGAAGGGCAAAGGAACCATGAAATTAAAAAACGGATATAACTTATATTACTCTGGAGTAGAACCTGACCATAGAGCAAAAGAAGGAGTTGGACTAGTAGTGACAGAAAAAATTAGTAAACATATAGTTAAATTTAAAAACTTCATCTCAAGAATAATTAACATAACAATAAAATTAGATGAAATAATAAATATTATCCAAATATACGGACCAGTAGAAGAAACAGAGGAATCCAAAATGGCTGAATTCTAGTATTTATTATGGGAGATTGGAATGAAACACTGGGGAATGATATACATATAGGATTAGGCTGCATAGGAGAATACGGAGAGAAAATAAGGAATAACAATGGAAACAAAATGCTACAGTTCTGCCAAATAAACGACCTAAAAGTAGGAAATACAATATGGTACCAAGACATGAAGGATAGGTATACGTTTGAAGCGCCTGAAAGATGCGCAAGAAGTATAATTCAGAATTAAATGAATTAAAAATGTTAGAGCAAAGAAAAAAGCAGAAGTAGGAACACAACATAGTTTGGTATTAGCAGAAATGAATATAGAAATAAACTTACTAAATATTAAAAAATTAAATGATGTAGAAATAAGAAAGAAATACCAAGATAAAACGAGCATACAGTGTACAGAGGCAGCACTAGCAATAAAAAACACTAATTTAGAAGAAAGAATTATATATAACATAGCAAACGAAACATGCGGAAAAAAATAATAATAAACAAACACCATAGGAGAACTGACTGGTGCAACATAGACATACAAAGAAAAAATTAAGGAGAAAACACATCAATGGAAGAAATATCAGCTTAACAAAAATGATGCAAATAGACTTGATTATATTCAGAAAAGAAATGTAGCGAGTCTTGTGGTGGAGGGGAACTAAATGAAAGCTACAAAATAAATAGCAAACAATTTTGGAATAGAATTAAAACATTACGAGAGAAAAAAGAAAGAGAAGATTATGCAATAAAACATAAAAATAATCAAATACATATAGACAGGCGAGAAAACAAAAGTATGGAGAGAATATTTCAGGGAAAAATTTAAACTTGAAGGAACTGAAACACGTATTGACCAAGGGAAAAACTAATACTAGAAAAGGAATATCTCGAGGAATATCATAACAAAATAACCTTAGAGGAAGTACAGAAAGCCATTAAAAACATCAAAATAACAAAAGCTGCAGGAGAGGACGAAATTAACCCTGAGATGATAAGATGGCTGGGCGAGGAAAGTAAAAAGACTGGACTAAAAAAATTATAATATCAATATATAAAAAGGGAGATTATACAAATTGCGACAATTATTGGGCAATATGCTTATCGTCAGTATGCTTCAAGACATATACAAGAATAGTAGAAAAACGTCTGCGAAATGAGATGGGCAGTAAATTGGAAGATGAATATGCTGCATTCAGAGGAGGTAGAAGTACAAATGATAATAAGGCAGACAGTTGAAAGAAAGTTCCAAACAGGCGAACAACTCCATTTACTGTTCATAGACTTAAAGGCAGCCTTTGACACAATTAACAGAGAAATATTGTGGAAAAGTATAATATAGCTGAGAAATCCATCAAAATTGTAAAATCAATATATAATGAAGTGATAACACAAATTCAAATAAGTGGTGAAAGATTTTGACCGTTCAACATGGAAAAGGGAATTAAATAAGGAGACAGCTTAAGTACATTACTCTTTATAATTATAATGGACTCGCTAATAAAGAGTACACGAAATCAGACTGAGAAAAATAGCACGGCTATAGGATATCAAAATCTAAGACCAATCTACGGTAAACAAATCAAACAAGTTACATGTTTTGAATATCTGGTAAACATCTTAACAGATGACGGAAAGATAGATGCAGTTATAAATAGTAAATTAAGAAAGGTCACCAGGATATATTATAATATTAATAAATCCGTAATGGGGATGAAGGAAATCGACGACAAAATAAAATTAAGAGTTTATAACTACATAACATTACCAGTAACTACTTTTGGAAGTGAGACGTGGATCACGCTACAAAAGCACGAATCTTCGATAAATGCAGTGGAAATTAAATTAGTTACCAAATATGAACAACGCAGAAATGAAGAAATAAGAGACTAACTGAAACACGAACCAATTTTAACAAAGATTGAAAACAAGCAATTGAACTGGTATGGACACATTGTAAAAATGAACGAGAACAGATTAGTCAAAGCAGTTAGAGAGGCAGGAAGAGATAGAAAAAGAAAGAAAGGAAACATGGATAAGGGGGTTACAGGAAATCGGAGAGTGAAGAGGGAAATCAATAGAAGATATGAGAGGACTGGCCAGACACAGAAGTGACTGGAAGAAATGGGTAAAGAAGGGCTAACCCGACGCTGAACGGCATAAGGGTTTTAGAGAAAGAAGAAGAGTTTTTGATCGAATTGTAGTGAATTTCGGTAATCACATGATTTTATTTTTTTATGATAATTTTTGCAAGAAACATATTTCCCATTTAAGAAATTGACGAGTTGTACCTGTCTTTCAAAGGGGGTTAAATGTAGGGATCACATTCTCACTTTGAAGAATGTCACTTTAAATTTGACGTGATTCAGTATTTTTTATGATTATGTACAGTGTACGGTAACCTAAATAATGAATGTATTCCATTTAACTTTTCCACTCTGCATAAATAGAATCAATACTTAATTAAATAATGATGGTGACAGATAACTAATTATACTAGTTAGTTTATGACACAATTAATAGAACTCTGTAATGGTCCGAAATGTATTTGAAAAAAAAATAAGTGTATAATTAGGTAAAATAATCATATGAATTATTAATTACATCAAAAATGTACCCTGTAATTTCGTAAAGACATCCCAAATTCTCTTTACATTTGAATATTTCATGAATAAACATGACATCAGAACAGAAAACATATCTAAATATGCAATAAAAATCATCAGACTATAGAGGTCTAACAAATGGAAGCAGGGACTCAGCTACACTGCAAAATTGATAAATTTCAGTATCCAGAGAAAGAACGTACAAAAATCTTGAAACTTCTAGAGGAAAAATCTGAGCTATCAGAATAATAAGAAACCTTTTCAATGCATAGAGATTGTTATATTAAAAACCTAGAACTTCCAGGGGACACATCTGAAAACTTCTTGGCAACTAATCAGGAAAAAGTGAAGAAAATCGTGAAGATAAGATACAACAAATAAACTTATTTTTTTCCAATAGTCTCTAATTTATTAATAAAGGCACTAATAGCTTACAGTGCACCTATCCTAACCACTGAAATGAATAACCTAGACTGGAGCAACCACGACACAGCATTCATGAAGCCACATAGTTAGACAAGAACAGCTGCTGTGGGAGGGAAGGCTATATTTGTTACACTCGTGCAGTTAAATAGCAAAAATGTGATAATTATGTTTAAATCTAAAAGAAAAGAAAAATTTAGGTATGCTAAATACATTAAAATCCTCATTTATTATACAGGGTGCGCCACTAGTGTGACAAAGTTCGATATATCCGTTAGATTAGATTTTAACGGGGTTACAATGGAATGAAACCTAAGGTTTATTGTGCCCCCGATATGTACGGCATTATAGCAGATATGAAATAAAGTTATATACGAAAATTGTAGACATCAGTAAACTTCAAATTTCAAAATCATTTTCATTTGTATGTCATCACCAGCGTAGTTATTATTTTCGTGTATCTGATTTTGTCCTTTCTATTCAATCTCAATTTTTTTACTGAGGTATTTCTCCAATTCTACTGCTTGTTTTTTACTTTCCTGCTTTTTTGTGGGCGTCTAGGATTCACATCCATAAGTTAAAACTAGTCGATACATGTTTCTTCAAACATTACTTCTAAATATTTGTAGTCTTTTACTTGTTCTATTCATATTTGGATTTCCTTACCAGTATTTTGGTTTTATTTGTGTTCATATTCATGCCCTCTTCTTTCATTACAGCTTTCCATTTATGTTTATATTTTCTTGTAACTGCTTTTTGCTGCCTGCTATTAATACTACATTGTATGCAAAATTCCCTTAAGATATTTCAACTCTTTCTAGATTTTGATATCTAATAAACATTTTATTAATTTTCTGTTCACTTTCTTTGATGATATTGTCCATGTGTACGTTGAACAGTGTTGGGCTAATTCTCCTCCCTGTCTTAATCCTATGGTTATAAATCCATCTGATTTTACGTTATTTTGTATTATAAATCCATATATATTTTTTATATTATGGATTCATAATACAAAATAATTAGATAATATTTCTGGTGTACTCGAACCTGTCTAATGCACAATACATAAATTGACAATAAAAATGCTAAAAATATCATCAAAATTGTGAAATATACTGGTGGTAAAACTAAAGCAACCAGAAATTGATAAAATCCCAAAAACAACAGGAAAAAAATTCTATAAAATGTGTCAAAAATTGACGATCAATAAAATATTGACGACAACAAAAAAATGATTTTATATCAACCCTTATGGTATTTATGTAACAAATGTCGACATTATAACTTACTTATAAATAACTTTAACCAATTGTTGTATTTTTTCTCTAGCAGTGTGTTTGCGGAGTCCTTCGCAGGCGAACCAGAAGTCCAGTGCGTCGGCGTGGTGCTGGCCTTCTGATTCGAGATAAATGTGGAAGAGTCTAACTCCATCTGGATCTTGGAGCAGAGACTGCAGTGAGTTGGCCCACTTAAGGCAGGCTGGCGGGGGAGAATTGTCGCTGGAAGTGCCGTTTTTGGAAGAGGAACGGGAATTCGATCGGCAACTACCATCGGGTTCGTAACCACTGGGAGCTGGAGGGGATTCTGTGACAAATAAAAATAACGTTAAGAACGACTGTTTTAAGATAAGGTTATACATTTTTACCATTTGCGTAATTGTAAAATTTTCTAGGAGGCGGTGAGGAAGACTTATGTTTGATCCAGTCCACTTGCGATGGAGAAGGATCCCAATCGGACATGAAATGGCTTCTTTCTTCTCCAGGCACTGGTGGCCTGGGCGCTTTGTGATCGAAACTAACTTCATGAAGACGTTGTTGTTGCTGTTGTTGTTTCGATTTACCAACGTACTTACTTCTCTCGGTTCCTGTATTCATATTGAGAAGAGCCTGTTCATAAGGCCCCACTTCGTGCTTGTTATAGCAGACCAATCTATGATGATTTTCGGAAATTTTTGCATCATGGTTAGCCCTAGAACAAAAAATATGTTTATTAAGTTTATAAATATTCTCCAGGAACATATGTATATATAAAATATTAGAATTTATTTTTCTATTGGTTGTAGCTTGGGTGATAATAGTTATTTTAATATTGGTCAATATACACAACTCACTTGAAATACATTATAAATTTACTCGACTATCCAAAACTACAAATTAACTATACTAAAAACATTTCATAACTCAAGTAAAACTGGTTCATATTACAATTCATTTATTGTTGAATCCAGTTGTGTCCATCCAAGTAGAAAATATTAAAAAAACATGAATGGAGGTAAATATTATAAGTGAAAGGGAAGCTATCTTATTTTGTAGGTCATTCAGATACCAAACAGTAAATTTAATAAGATTCTATACAATTACTTTTCGATGTTATACATGAATCAGTAAAAGATAATTAATAAAATAAGAATCATCATATATAATTTATCCCTATTTGTATAATTTTTTATTTAAAATACACTTCCAGCAGTAAAAACTTTCATTTTTTTTCAAATATAATTTAAAAAATTATTATTTATTAAAATTAAACTCTGACTTTTGTTCGAATATAACAAAAGCAAATGGAGACTTGAGCTTGGGGTGTGGTATTGGGTAATCGATATGAACCAAGCCAAACTACAATGGTAGAACGGTTAAAGCTACCCTAATATCTTAAAATTTAATGAAACATAATTGGAATTATGAAATCATATTTAATAATTGAATACAAAGCCCTTAAACATAATATATCTCAGGTAAAAAAGCTCCATATCAAATTTCATAAACATACTTAACCGAACAATGCTCACCCGAGTGGAAAATATTGAGATGTGGCTATTACAATAGGGCATATAGGTAAATATTAATATTATGAAAAGAACATTATCTATTTAAAACAGTTCATGCACATCCAAAAACTACATTAAACATCTACTACAATTAAAATTGTGTTTAATTCAATTCGAGCACACAACAATCGTTTACGAGTAGTATATGAAACCTACCCCATATTAAAAAAACTGTACATGTACACTGAAAGGAGCTTTTATGTAGAATAAACAACTGGAGGTTATTATAAGTTTTTTGAATTATTATATGAAATTGGGGTATGATAGCTGCAACCGTTATGATAGACAGTCGAATGAACAATATGTCTATAGAAGAACGCAGAAGTTGAAAATTTCTTCGATCGATGTAGAGATTCATTTGAGTGGGGAATAAGTACTTTCTATACATAAATGCATTTCATTAATATGATTTAATAATGAATATGGAATACAATTTAAATTATTATCTCACACAAATTGCCATTTTTTGGATATTGAACTTAAATATTATTTGACAAAATTTAAATAAAAAGCACAATATATAAATATACTTACTATTTCAATACTATTTTACCCTGTAGTGAAATTTATAAATCAAAAGCAAACTATTTATTTTCAAAATATTTTTAATTCTTTTTTATTACTCTTCAATAAATAAGTACCAATTTTATATTCTACTATAATGATATGGGGACCACAAATAAGTCATTTACTAATAAAAAAGTAAGGTTATCACCTATATTTATGTAATAAAATTATATTTTATTAATATATTGAAAACAAAAAAATTAATGTATAACTGTGCACCATAAAAATATAATATGGAACTTAAACGAAATAATATCCAACAAGCGGATGCATACTCCACTGTATTTAATTGTATAATAAATAACAAATATACTATAATAGGTATTGTAAATAGTTATTGCTCTAAACTCTAAAGAATAAATAAGTGTAACTATGTATTAATAAAGATGAAATAATTAGTTAGCTTAAAGTAATGTAAATAATTACTTTACTTCAATAAAATAATAACTAACTGATTCTATTTTAATTTCACAAATGCTATAATAAAAAAAAATGTTATTTTTAATTCTGCATAGGTATACAAACAAAATTTGTCAACAGAATTACTGACGCCACCTATGAAGGAAAATCGACACTTCCCGGGCGGAATCTGTAACGATAGCCATTTCAAGACGGGTTTGAATAGTTCGAGACGTCTCCAAGCGATGGCGACACTTTTTATTATCAAATACTTTCAAATTATAATACGTGATCATAAAATTTTAGTTAAACATTAATGGAATAAAAATACAAATCACACCGATATGTCTGGAATAGAAGAATTAATTTCATTGAAAAATTTTTTTTTATATATTTACGCATACAGCAGAATACACCTGACACAGCAATACAGATACGAGGGCAGTTTGATATATAGCAAATAAGCGTTGTATTTCTCAATATTTAAAAAAAATGTATTGATTCCTTTTGCCTTCAGAATCGGCGTTAGTTTCGGTAATGACATAAATCTCTTAACATTTGAACTATTTCTGCATCCCTGGAAACAATAAATAGCCGTTGGGAGTATTTAATAGATCGGGTTGCAGTTCATACTCCAATGTATGAATTTTTGCCAGTGATCATTTTAGCCTTGCGATTCGTATTCAGTTGTGCAGTGAAAACATCCGAACAGTACGAGAGAGATAAACAATTGTATTGGCAGATATTGACAGTGTAGCCGCTCTTGACCACACAAGTCAATCAAAACGAGCCATCATCAGCATTCCTGATTTGAAACCTGATTATGTATGCCTGCATATGAATATGTAATTGCGTAATATGGTAGTGAAAGTGTATTGGTATCTGTGATTGTATAACCATGCTTGTGGGTAAACATTTAATTTGCTGTCTATGTGTGTGCATGTTTGAGTTCTGGTTAAGATTCATATATTTATGTTTTACTTCTGTATTTGCATTTATTTATGTATATTTATATTTTGTACTTTCGTATTTGCATCTGTTTATGTGTATTTATAATTTGCGCTTTTATATTTGCATTTGCAAATTTGCATTTGTTTGTGTGTATTTATATTTTGAACTTTCGTATTTACATCTATTTATGTATATTATATTTTGTACTTTCGTATTTACATCTGTTTATGTGTATTTATATTTATTCATCTGTATTTATATTTTGTGCATTTGTATTTACATTTATTTTTGTGTATTTATATTTTGTACTTTCGTATTTGCATTTGTTTGTGTGTATTTATATTTTGAACTTTCGTATTTACATCTATTTATGTATATTATATTTTGTACTTTCGTATTTACACCTATTTATGTGTATTTATGTTTTGCGCTTTTGTATTTGCATTTATTTGGGTGTATATATGTATTTTGTGCTTTTGTATTAATATTTATTTATGAGTATTAATATTTTGTGCATTTGTATTTAAATTTTTTTTAATCTATATATTGTATTTGCATTTATTTGTGTATATTTTGTACTTCCGTATTTACATCTATTTATGTGTATTTATATTTTGTGCTTTTTTATTTATATTTATTCATATGTATTTATATTTTGTGCATTTGTATTTACATTTATTTATGTGTATCTATGTTTTGTACTTGTATTCAAGTTTATTTATATATTTATATTTTTATGAGCATATTGTTATCACGAAACAAGTACTCATGTACTTATCGTTCATTTTTACTTTATTCGCTCTTTATAATTGTAACCATTATACTTATTTATTGTGAATAAAGTTATATCGCTCAGCCGATTTTTATATGCCTATCCCAACTAGCAAAATGGAATTCTAAAAGGATTGAATTCTTGTTTAATAGTCTAATAGCGTCGTCTAGAGGACTATTTGTTTGCATTATGCCTTTTATTGCGATCATTTTGATCTATGAATAAAACTGTGTTATTATATCATCTTTACCACATATCCTATCACGCATTATATGACAATTTCTCGTAAAATGATAATAACTTATAAGTAAGCTTATAAAATAAGGTATATATCATTGTATAAGACCTGTATATCTCGCGTATATAAGCTGTATAATATACAATATAACAAGAATATACATACATTATTGAAAGAAATGATGAAGTTATAGCTTCAGTTTGTATTGTCAGATTGACAAGTCGGTTAAAAATTCAGAATTTATTGGAAAATAGTTGTGATATGCAAATATCACCCTGTGTATATTTTAGTTAAGTAGGTTAAGTTATTGATGGTATGTATGTATAAATTATTATTATTCATTTCAACGAATTTATATTTTATATTTGCAACTAATAACATTTTTGTAACTGGCCATTATTGGGGTTTTAGAAGTAGGAACAATAAAATTACATCTTAAGCTAAAAGGTTGTTTTGTTCTGCTAAATATAATTTTTAAAGACCTGTCTTTTACCATTTAATAGAAGAATATCACATAGTCGTAACAATAAATTTGAACCAACAAGAAATGATGGAGGAACAATCCAATTGACCAGATTTTGAAGACAAGTAAACCAAAACTAAGAAGTTAAACTTATAAGTCTACTCTGCGAGAGTAGATATTTTCCTCGATGGCAGAATGATGAAGTTATAGTTTCACTTTGTATACTTTGTGTTTGTATACACCACCACAATGCGGCGCTTCTCAACTTGTTTAACATTTCCAATGTATTCAATGTGAAATGATACAAATAATTCAAAACTCATTAATACAACTTCAAAATATGCCCTCAGAAATCGACAATGCTGTTCAAAAATGTATATTTTATTCGTAAGTCACCATAGCAAAAAAACACTCACCGGCAAAATTCGAATTAAGTCAAAAAAATGTCTTGAATATTTATAAAATATACAAATGAGGCTGCATAAATCAAATTATTAAAGATAAACTCAAAGTATGTTATAGCAGGGTGGGGCAAAATCTGATTTTAATTGAAAAAATCAAAAACCATTGCTTTTTTCAAAAAAATCACGATTTATTTGATTTATTAAATTTGAATATAAAATTTGAACATTTTGATTCTCTGAAATTATTGTTAATTATTTTAATGTATAAGTCTAAAAATTATAATACAATTTGCGGCTCAAAAACTTGTGACAACGCATTTGTCGCACTTCTTGCATGAAAATTCTTGTCGCGATTTGTTTTCCTTCTGTCCTATACACTCACTACAGGGTTCCCACCAAAAAAACTCTAGTGAATTCCCTGACTTTCCCTGACCTTTTTTGTAAATTTCCCTAACCACGGCATATTTTAGGTACTGTGAGTTTTCTTAACATATATATGTATTTATTAAGAGTAAGAAAACAACAACTTTTTTATTATTTAATACGGCTTCCACCATCCCCATAGCCGCCCTTACGCCTCCTTTTTATTAACACAACACCAAATAAACGGGTTTAAAGATTAAAACTAACTTTTCCGCATTTGTGGCCCCGAACAATATTCTATGATAAAATTGTTACTTGTATACACTTCGGGGGATGTATCGTGCTAACAAACCGAATTTCTTCAAAAATAACCAAAAATTTAGTATATATGGATTTATAGGACCCGCTGTACTCGCTCTAGTCAACTGAAAATCAGTAGGGTACATCTGTGAGACACCTTGAACAATATTCAATCATAAAATTGATCAATCGTATACTCTCTGGAGGCTGTATCGTGCTAACAAACTGAAAATTCTCCAAAAATGACAAAGATTTGGTACTTCAAGTACCATAGCAGCCGTTGTACTAGCTTTAATGAGCTGAATATCAATAGGGTTCATCTTGGAGATGCTCTGAATAATATCCAATTATAAAATTGGTCACTTGTATATACTCCGGAGGCTGTATCGTGCTAACAAATTGAAGCTTCTCCAAAAATGACTAAAATATCGTACTTAAAGTACTGTAGCACCTGTTGTAGTGGATCTGGTGAGCTGAAAATCAATAGGGATCATCAGCAAGATGTCCGGAATAATATGCAATTATAAAATTGGTGAACTACGGAGGCTGTATCGTGCTAACAAACTGAAATTTCTCAAAAAATTACAAAATGTCGTACTTCAAGTACCATAGCACCCGTTGTACTGGCTCTGGTGAGCTGAAAATCAATAGGGTTCATCTGTGACATGTACTTGACAATATTCAATCATAAAATTGCTGACTTATTGCACTCCGTAGGAAGTATCGTGCTAACAAGACATGTAAGGAAAAGTGGCCGACGACAACCACGACGAAGTCATACACACAGGATTTTTTTTCTAAAAACCGTTTTTTCGTGTTGTCGTTGATGGAAAACGTAAAAATAACTCAAAAAAAAATTTCAAAATTCCAACTTTTTGTGGGGTAACCCAATACTTTTCTCGCATATAAATAGGTTGACGGAAAAGTAATAAGATATCAGATTCGAAATAGTTAAGACTCTAAATAAACCAAAAAAACTCTTAACTTTAAAAAAAACTTTACTCACAATTATCTTAAAATAAACATATGAACTTAACCACAAATCTGAGTTTAGTAAGGAACTCAATTAAGATAAAAGTTAAAATAACTCTTAAAAATATAACAAAATAAAAAATTAACTTAAATTACAATGAATTTTGACTAAATAAAAGTTAATAAGTTTACCAGAAATCGATTGATACATTTTGAAAAGGATCTTTAAGTCTTTCGTGATAAAATAAAAACAACTTTACTTTAACGCTTCTTCCAGCTTGTGGATTTTTGAGGCTATAACCTCTTCTTCGATTTGCTGTTTTATTCTAGACACTTTCCTTTGTTGTAATTTTTTTCAGTCAGCTCTTGATTTTGCTTTGTTAACAAGAGTCTCATCTTCAGTATTCTCTTTACTTATTTACAAATAATGGATAGATTTGCTTCTTGCCATTTTAACAGAAGACAATATTTTCTGATCTATCTTCACATTTTTCATACCACCGTGATATTACAGTGCATCATACACAATCCTCTGGTTCACTATGCTTAGTTCTTTTTGGTTCTCAGTAAGGAGGGATTTATTTACTGCAAATCCAGATTTTTCAAAACCTTAGTAATTCCCGCAGCAACTATCTCATTTCATCATAACAAATCTTCCAAAAAATTGAGGCACCCTCAACATGTTTTTAATAAATTTCCTTGACTTTACATTATTCAAGAAAAATTTCCCTGACTTGCGGCCTTTTAAAAACGTTTCCCTGACGTTCCCTGACCCTATATCAGTTTCTCTGACTTTCCAGGTTCGTGGGAGCCCTGCACTATACAGTGCCGAGTACTGCCGAGTGAGGCACGAACGCGTTTGTTGTGCTTTTTGCAAGAATATTCCTGTCGACTGTCGAGGCTTCTTGTTTTCCTTCTCAACCTATAAAATTGACGTTGCCCAACAATTTCAAGCATTTCACTAGTTAGGTTAGTTAAGTGAAGTGAAAACATATAAATAAAGTAAAATGAGTGGAAGAAAAGAGGACCCAATATGGCAGTTCTATATTAAGACAACAAATCCTTATAAATTGGGGTGTAGGGCTATTTGTAGAAAGTGCAAGAAATATATTCAAGGGTTAGTCCAAAGACTTAAAGCACACCACGATGTTTGTAATTATCAAGAGAGGAATACAGGTAATTAAATTATTAATTTAATTTTATTTATTAACCCGGGTTAGATTTTTTGTTTTTTGTTCATTCTCCAAGCACTTGATATTTTATTTTTGAGATAATTTAGTGAAAGTTTTGAGACATAAATATTAATTATAAGTTAAGTAACATAATGTAATTTATTATATATTCTGAGATATTTTGAAATATTTTTTAAATATATACGTATTATATTATAAGTAGATACGTTTTTGATAAATAACAGAATACAACAGAGTAACAAATGTTTCTATGCATTAAAAGACACATTTAAATCAAAGATATTGTCTACAAACAAAAATTAAAATATACAAGACAGTAATTAGACCAGTTGTACTTTACGCCGCTGAAACCTGTAATTTTACCAAAAAAAGAGGAAAACACATTAGAAATCTGGGAAAGGAAAATACTACGGAGAATATACGGCCCAATTAAAGAAAATGGAGTATGGAGAATATTAAGAAACTACGAAGTTAATCAAAAATAGCCCAATGAAATAAGAAGTAAACGATTAAGGTGGGCAGGACATGTACAACGTCTAGGTAATGAAAGGTGTGTCAAGAAAATACAGGAAACTAAAAGACAAGGACGAAGAGCAAGGGGACGACCGAAAACTAGATGGTTGGATGGTGTAGAAGAAGATCTTAAAGAAATTGGAATAAATGACTGGAAGAACAAAGCAAAAGACCGGAAAGAATGGAAAAGAATAGTAGAAGCAAAGGACATACTTAAGAGCAGGAACTAAATCACCGAATTCACAAACTCTCTACTGATTTAAAGCAGTAGGGTTGGCCAAGCGGCTGGCCACCGCTACCGGAAAAATTAGGCTAGGAATCCCAATAGGGAGACTATGGACCTTAAGATCTGAAAGTTAATGAGAAAAAGAAGATACAATTTTGAGAGAATTTTAAAATTTTTTTGATAGATATTATTTTTAACAAAGATAATATAATTTTTAAGTATTCATTTATAGATATTTTAGGATATAGATTTTAGGCATATAGGATTGTTTTTAAATGTTAGGTGAAATCTAACGCGTGGCCTTTAATGTAACTTTTTTAACGCGACCTTTCCCAGGTTAATTAAAGATTATCTTTACTCTTCTATACTTACTTAATTTTTTTCAACTTAAAAAAATAAATTTGCTTTTACATCTCTATTGAACGTTTTCACTTTATTTTAAAATCAATAATTCAATACTATATCAATAAATCATCAATTTATCAATTTCAATTATGTTTTTTCTCTTTCCAGAGAGTCAAATGTCGCTTGACAGTTTTGCTAGCACATCATCTGCCTCAAGTTGTAGTTCACTCATGACGGATAGTTCATATGTTAGAAAAACTCCACCGAAAGTACCAACAAGTCCAACAACTTTTGAGCCAGTCTAAAAAAAGAATGCAACCGAAACTCAGCCTACCATGAGTGGTTTTGTAATGCGGACTTCAACTGCTGAAAAACATAAAATTGACAAACAAATAGCAAAGGCTATTTTTGCTACTAATTCGAGCTTCAGATGTATTGAGAATTTAGAGGTGAAAAAATCCATTCAGTTATTAAGGCCTGGTTATACACCGCCCTCGAGAAAAACGATAGCAACAAGTCTTAATCTATGAAGAGGGAAAAGAAAAATGTTTCTCCTCCCTGTCAGGACAGTCCGTAAATATGTCAATTGATGGGTGGTCAAACGTGCACAACTAACCAGTGATATCCACATACTTCAGAATATTTAACTCAAATAGTTTGTGACCTGATTTCCTCATGTGGATTAAAATACAAGTGTACCGTAAAATCTTTTGTGACAAACAATGCCGCAAATATGACACTTATGAGAAAAACATTAGAAGAAAAAACGAACGCAAAAGTTATAACTTATGGCTGCTCTGCACATATTTTTAATTTACTGTGCAAGGACTTTCAGGTTAAAGACGTTAAAGAACATGTGGTCTAAATTGTTAAGTATTTTCGAAATAACCATTTGGCTAGAGCTAAATTCAGTCAATTTAGAAACAATTAACGAGTTATATGAAAACACTGGACTGTTACCTTTAGTAATAAAGTTAACTGCCCGCAGTGCTCCATTTAAGCAAGTTTGTTTTCGGACGAAGTAATAAAAAATGTAAACGGACTACAATGGTGGTTATCACAAAATGATGAGCCGGAAATCTTGAAACAGTTGCCAATAATAAAACAGTTCCTGTGTGCAACTGCTTCTTCAGCTTCGGTAGCTCTTTTGGTCTTGTACACTCGGATATTAGAAACAGATTAGGCATAGAAAAAGGAGGAAAACTCGTGTTTTTGTTTAAATTGTATAACGAAAATGAACAGACTGAAAATATACAGTAATAAAATTTAGGTGTTACGTTTAGTTTAAGAATTTGGAATTATGTACTTCTTTTTTGTTGTTTTTGCTAAAAGCAGATACCTCTTTTGATTTTTGAGAAAACTTTTATATTATGTTGTTATCTGGTTCTGAATAAAAAAGAAAAAAAATGATTTTAAATAATGATTTTAATTTTAAAAATCAAGCGATTTAAATCATGATTTTAATCAACCCAACCCTGTGTTATAGTAAGTTTATAAAGAATATATTAACAAAAAAGTCTTACGTGACCAAATTCTTCATATGCGAAAAGTTTTTCGGCACTTTCCGAACGCGAACAGCCCTAAAATTGAACTAAAAGGCAAAACGTGTCAGGTTTGGAACACGCGACTACTAGAGACGAGGTCTCGTGAGAAAAACAGTGGAAAACAAGGAAAATGCATTTAAAATCCTTTAAATCGAATCCCCAACGTCAAGAGCGATACACCACAAAAATATTCAACCAATAAACCACGGAACTATATATACGCAGAATCCATTTTTGTCACAAGAACATAACAATGATAAATAAATACTGAAAACAATTAAATATTACATCAACTATTTATATTCGAACCAATTATTTTCATTTACTATTTTTCGGTGTAGGCATTGCGATAATTGGTTTTTAACAAGACGTCAAAAATATTACCTGCTAATAAAATTATAAAATATGAAGTGGTAATTCTCACAACAAGACAGGTGACCATATCACGTCGCTATCTAATCAAAAAGGGATTTAGTTTGTAGACCGATAATTAGAATACTTATTAGAAAAGCGACCGGTCCACACCCATTTTACCATAGGGCCGAAAATATCAAAAGTTCTGTCCAACATCTGTGCTATTCTGCCTCGAAATTGTTGTACCTTCCGAGAGTTTTCAGGTAAAATTCTGTTCATGTCCATAAAAGTATTCATATGCAGGATTGGACTAAGGCGTAGTTGATTTGTGAAAATAATTTTATTATGTTGACAAATTGTAGAAAATTTTTGATTTGATTTATAACCGAAAGTAAGACTTTAAGCCAGCGTTTCCCAACCGGTGGGTGGCGACTCGATACTTAAACTATCAAAAACCATCGAATAAATCATCAGAAAAGATAAATTATGTTTTGATTTTTTTCTAGGTTCTTTTGATTTTTCGCTTCTGGGGAAGATAACAGAACCACTACCCCTCCCGTTATACCTCTACACTGTTGTAGGTCGCGCCACGTGAGCACTATTATTTACTAACCTCAGTACATCACATAGACTAATAATAATATAAGAGACAGTTTGATGCATAGGCGGTATGTGTACGGTGACCATATTTTTACCAGTCAAAATCGGGACAAACCTACTGTTGCACAATGCCTATATATTTGTTTATACATATTTGTAAATTTAGAAAATAACGAACAAAAACACAATTTTACATTATTATTTATTATACTTTATTGCACAAGACTTTGAAATATTTATATAATGTACCTATTATACAACTCAGGTAAAGAATTATGAAAATTAGAATGTTTGAAAAAAAAATTTACATGTAATTAAGGGTCTAACAAGAAGGCTGGCTTTTGTTCCAATCATATTTTTCTGTAGAAGCCAAAGCTTTCAACAAGGTCTTGTTCTTCCTTACTTTATCATACATTTCTACGCATGAAAGATTACAGTTCGTTTGAATTATTAAAAGTGCCTTTACGCATTCAATTGACATTTGACACTTCTCGGACGTCCAAAAGTTGTTAATCAACGAAAAGGCCCGTTCTACTGAAGCATTAGTCCCTGGCAGAGAAAGCACAAATTCCAAGAACATCTTCAGGTTTGGAACTTTTATTTCATTCTTCCGCAAGTTTTCAAAAACAGTCAACCATCTTTGCTCTGTTGTCTTTTTCTGCGTTGCCCATTCTGTTAAGATATTTTCGGACAGTTGAGTGTTCAGCACGCTCAACTCGTTGAACAAATCATCAGAAGAAATGGGTGGTAAGCTTTTTTGGAAAATGGTATAGCTTTCCTCCAACTCCTCCCATGTCAATTTTTTCTTTAAATCTATCCAAGACAACTGGCTCAAGCTGTCAACGTTTGATTTCCAAAAGTCCAAATAGGTAATGCAACGGTCATAAAAAGAACACGCTGTACTCTTAATGTCTTCCAAGACACTATTATGTCCTGCAGCACAGTTTTTCTTTTGAATCTCTTTAACTTTCATTGGTAAAAATAAAGATTCTTTTCTGTCCATCAAGTTTTTTGCGCAAAATCAAATATTGATTTGATGCTTCTGTTGCTGATATTTAATCCCCCTCCATCTTTTTTACAGTTTCATTAAACACTCCAGCTACATTATGAAGAAACCAAAGCCAATGTTCCCCATTTGGATCGTCAAAAAATGATTTCAACACTACTGGGGTGTTGGGTTGTGAAGAAAAGTATTGCTTAAGAGGCAGCATCATTTGTAGAACACGTTCCAATGCTGGTAGAAGTCTCAGCCATCTTGTGTTTGAATAAGACAAGAGGTTGCGGTACTACACGTCAATAAATTCACAAAGATCTTTCAATTCTGCCACTCGCACTGTGTATATATGGAAAAACTTAAATAGTTTCACAATAACAACTTCAGCATCAATAGGAAGTGAGTCAGCAGCGTTATTAATGCAATTATTGACTATGTGAGCCATGCAACCAATGTCAACTAAAGTTTTATCAGTACTAGCTGATAGTTTACAGAACAGGTTATTTGCTCCTTTTCTTTTTGCGCCACCAAAATTAGTATTAGTGTTGTCTGCAGACATTCCTACTACTTTATCCACCAAATCATTACGGCTTAAAACTGAAAATACATACTCAATAAGTTGATTACTTGTTTCGCCACTTAATGTTTCAAGCTCTAAAACTTTCACATTTACACCACGGGTCTCATGAAAATATCTCACAACAATTGGTACAACTTTTTGAGCACCATGATTTGAGCTATCTACCATTAATGTAAAACATGACGTTTCACTGAGCTCCTGCATTAATTCTTTTTGAATGTTTGGAGCCAGCACATTTTTAATCATGGTTTCGCTTTTTGTTCGAGCAGAAGACAATTTCTGTTCAAATAACGTTGAAATGAGCTTAGAAGTACAATCTAAGGATCTAAAACTATGATTATGTTTTATAGTGTGGTAGGCTAAAACAGCTTCTTTTGCTACAATTTCATTTTGTTCTGAATCATTTTTAGTAACAAACTTACTCATAGATGATGACATAGCTACTGCATTAACACCAGCTAAATGCTTTTTAGTTTTTAAATGCAGCTTGATACCAGTCACGCCACCATGTGAAATATTAATTTCACTAGAACATTGAGTACAAAATGCAACGTGTGGGTTGAGTTCTCGCTTTTTCAAAAAAGGATATTCCTTTTGGAGATCACTATTAAAAGAACACTTTCTCTTCTTACCTTTATCGCCACTCATTGTTCAAATTTCAAATAGCTCATGCACAAACGGAACTGTAACCAAACCACTCGCTAACTAAACGATAACACTGCTGTGATGTCAAGTACGAGTGCTAGACTGAGACACACTGAACACTGACCCTGACGTGACGAGACGAGACCGTAGCAGACGATTGTGTCGTGGGAGGGGGTAGTAGCGTCGTGTCATAGTCTCATAGTCACTTCTGCCAACCTAAACCCGGCTAGAGAACTATTGTGTGCGTGATCTATGCGCTGAACAAATGTGCAAAAATTACTACTTCTTACAAAAATTACTACTTTTTCCTCAGATCTTCAAAAATCGGGACAAATATATTATATTTCGGGACGCCGGGACAAAGCTCTATAAATCGGGACTGTCCCGATTTTTTCGGGACGCATGGTCCCCGTAGGTATGTGGCACAACGTTTCTGCGCAAGTTCCCCGCGCATGGAGTCTCTACTGTCGTGAACTACAAGACTGTTTTACATAAACAAAATAGAACAAAATATCATAAATTTCAATACATTTCAAAACATCGCCTTTAATGTGGATAAATATTATAAAATATCCTAGTATATTAACTTTTACGTCGTATTAAAAATGAAAATATACAAAACCAATCTTACATTGGTTGGTGTGAATATGGTTTCTGTTTGTCAAATGCAAGTGACAGTGCCAAAAAAACAATTCCGAAAAAGAAGACAATACAAGAGTGGGTATTTTTTAATTTATTTAGGATTTAGTTTTAATAAAGTAAATAAAATTAAGTGAACCTTTAAAATGTCACCACCAGGTACAATTCGTCGTAGTTGTATAGCAAAAAATTGTAATAATACATATTTTAGGCCGCTTCGCAATTTGGAGTTTAAGAACATTAAGACATTTTTCAAATTTCCATCTGACATTAGTCAAAGGGAACAGTGGTACAAAATTTTAGAAATTCCTTATACAACCAAAGATGAAAGGTTGTGTGAAGATCATTTTGATGATGAGGCATTTACAAATTCATTACGCAAAAGACTTAAATTTGCTTTACCTTTGCAACCATTCCATCATACACCACCAAAAGTAATTGAAGATAATAATAATAAAACTCATCAAGCTTTTGAAAATACAGTATTGCCCGTAAAAAGAAAGCTTATTTTTTGTAACAATAATGATAGTCTTAAAGAAACTGAATTTGAACCTTTGCCTAAAAAACAATGTTTGGAATCTAGTATTTTAAGTAAAATAAACGAAACTAGGGTCAGTAATTTATCTCCCAAGAAGAAGAAAGTGTATTACATTAATAAAGATGAGAGAAATAGAATTTGTAAATTAAAAAAGGCACTTATCAGTAGTAATAACAAAATTAAAAAAGCAGTTAAATTGTCAGAATCAAAGTTATTTCAAAATTTTAATTCAAAATTAGATCCAGCAGGCATGGAGTTTTTAAAAAGTAGTACTGCTAACTCTAAGAAACCTAACCTAACCTAACCTTCATGGTCAATAACGGATAAGGCCCTTTCATTAGCCATTTATAAGAAGGGACCAGGAGCATATAATTTTTTAAAACGGTTTATAGCTTTGCCCAGTAAATCTACTTTACAGTCACTTCTAAGATCAGTGCCATTTGAAACTGGAATTAATAAAGCAATTTTTGATAGGCTTATAGAAAGGGTTGTCAAAATGAAGCAGATAGATAAAAATTGTGTCCTCTTATTTGAAGAAATAGCTTTAAAAGAACAATTGACTTTGGATGTGGCTAATGACAAACGAACTCTTTGCAAAAAGTCATATAAATTTTGATTGGTTCACTTGTCGAGAACATAATCATACGTATTTTCTCAACTCATAAAAGTTCGTGTCCCCTTATTAATTAAAAAATATTATAATGATGGTAAGAGGACTAACAAACAAAAATAATAATTATTTTTTGGTAACAATGTACTGCGTTTAATTTTTTTTTTGATCAGGCCTGTTCCTGTCTTCATGTAAAGGGGAATCTACTTTTTAAATGCTTTTTATTAAAATATTTGATGTAATATTGGATAAACTTTCTTAAGAATAATGCTGTAATTTGAGTAGAAATATGTAATTTTGTGATTAATAATAATATGTAACTGTATGGTAAATTAATGATATAGATAATAATAGTTTTTTCATGTTTTGTGTTACCAAATTAAAACATTATTTAATATTCAAGCTAGTGTGTCATTATTAGTTTTCGCTAAGTATATGTTTATGTTGTGTATTTATACAACTGTAGGTTTCCTCTGAATTACTTGTTTTGCCTTTTTAATTAATTTAAAGAAAGTAAATGTGAAGTTTCTTGTTTTCAGAAATAAAAAAGTTAAAAAAAGGTGAGAGCTGGGGCAGCTATGGGGATGGCGGAGGTTGCAATAGAATTTTTTTGAAAAATATACAGCCGTATAAATGCCAATTTATAGTGCGTGTGGTAGGAAAAATAACTTTGAAAATAAAATTGTGTGGAAACACTGTTAAGTGATATTAGAATAATTGTTTTACTAATAGGTGATATTATTGAAAATTTAAATTTTTTGATTATTGTAACTGATAATTTAATCATATGTTTGTGTACTTTAATATTATCATTAACTATATATATTAGAATAAGAATTTTAAAATTATCAATGTAATAACATGTATAAATAACAGACCTATGTATAGTAAACACATATTTTATTAATTTGTTTTTATATTATGTGCAGGTTAATAAATTTTATTAAATGTGTGCTGTTTTATTATTTATTACCTAAATTATTTGTCTCAATTTGTCTCAAAATTGTTTATTATAATTATATAATAAACAATTTTAAGACAAACTGTAAAATTTATCTACCCATAATCCAAACTACCAAATTTAAATATCCCGCCTGTAAGAATTAGTTCTGTTCCCCGCAAGGGGTGCGCTGAGATCGACGCGATGCCAGCTGTTTATATTGGAACGAACACTCTCTTAATATGTTTATTTCTCTATGGTACATCAGTCTTACTGTGGACATAGTGCACTGAGTTAGGCATGTGTAACACTGTATCGTATGGTACTTTTGTGCTGATACTATACAATGTGTCACGGGTATTGAAACCGTGAATTTGACACAGTGAAACTCTATGACACCCAGGATGGCGATGGCGATTCTGCGCCGTGCCGTGACGTGCGTCAGCAAAACGCAACACAATATCCAAAATTATTTGAAACTGAAACGCATCGTAAATGAATGTAAGATATGAAGACAGAATACCATATATAAACATAAGAACGGTAACGGTTTTCAAATAAGTTATTGGTAAAATTAAATTCGTAGTTTATAAAAACTACTTTTTAAAAAATAACTTTTATTTCTACAAACTAAAATGAGACTTTACGAAAGCTATATAAAATCTGAATGTGATAATGAAAAACGTTGTAAAGAAAACAATCCGTGAGATTGCAATTCAGCAGTCTAGCGGTGTCCTATTACCATATGCGTTCCCATAACTCCTCCGCCGTTAGACAGAAATTCACGGAATTTGTTGAATTTCAGAGTTTCAAATTTTGGGGACTATTCTGGATTTCTTGGCCTTGGCTTCTTCTTCGGGTTCTTCTTGTTAGAATGAATTTTACGGTCAATAAAAAATAATTATTAATATGATGAAATAAATAAAAATAGTCCAAATATTAATATTTGCAGTTATTATTGGAGACGAAATGTTGGCGATTTTTTGTTTTTGAATGTCAAAAGCACTTTGAACATATTTAAAGTCGTCTAAATTGATAGAATTTAATTGGATTGGTTCCATTTGAAAATTTGCTATTTCACTTGAAAATATTAAATTTGGAAGGTTTATTAGTTTCAGTTCGGTTTGATAATTTTCAAAATGTTTAATTTTAATACCATCAATGTCTACTTCGCACTCAGAATCAAGTTCTAGAATAAAAGTTCCCTGAATTGGAAAATTGTCTTTGTTAGATCCGCACTTTTGATTAACTACACTTATTTCAGGAGATATTAGAATCCAATGATTCTTCTCTAATTTTTGAATTCGTAATTTAGGAATTCGAACAGTTATCTGCTGGCATGATAAGACGTTCTTGAAGTAGCGAAGCATCTGGATTTCACAAGGGATTTCTTCTTGGATGATAATGTGTCCATTCTGGTAGCAAATGTACTGTTCAGATGAAACTTCTTGACAGTTCTAGTCGAAAAACATATAGGAAAGGTCATTTAGGATAAGGAATTTCGCTTGAGGTAGAATTACTTTGAAGGAGTTTTGTGTGGGTACAGGCAATGAGTATATGTGGAAATAATTGTACGTTTCGCTTTCTACTATAGGAATTTCTAAGATAAATACTATTTTGTATCCCTTGTGACCTTTTCATATAAAATAATATTTTCTACTTTTGGTTCAAATGAAAGCTTATTGTTCATTTACAATCATTATTTCATTTAAAAGTTCTCTAGGTTCAATTATTGAATTATGAACTGTATTTAATTTGGAAAATGTGATAGTTACTTCAATTTTCTCTAGAATATTGTAAATTAATTGATAAGTTGGAGCGATTTGGGAAACCAGTGTATCCGTGACATAAAAGTGATAATTTCCTTTTTCTTGTTCGTAATAAGTTTCAATTTCCTCTATTCGTTTCAATAGTTTGTTGATTTTTTGCCAATGTGTTTGTATTATTTTTAAAAATATTAACAGAATTTTGAAGAATTGTTATTTGTGAATTGACTATATTTTTTTAATTTTGATTGATTCTCAGAAAGTGTGTTAATTGCTTTATCATATTTTTCTGCATCGTTTTGATCTAGATTGCCCGTTAAAGATTTAATTATTGAGCCAAGTTCGTTTATTATTCCTCTTTTGATTCTTATATTAAAAACTGGATTTATCTGATTTAACTGGATTTGTATTTTTTTGTTCTAAATTTAATATTAGGTTGCACGTACTTTCAAATTCATTCATTAACATGGATTTATCTTTATCTTTTGGAAATGTTTGCTGAATTCTTTTAAAGTGATTTTGTACAGCTTCAAAATGGGTTACTATATCTGAAATGTCGAAAGATGAAATAAAATACCAAAAATCAATTTTATTTTGAGCATTGCCTAATTTATAAGGTAGAAGACCGGGGTTATTATTTAAGTTATGGAGTCTTGGGTGGTTTGATCCCTCATGGATGTGGATGGACAACCTGGAACAGTTGGAGGTTGTTTTAGTTCCTTTATATGTATTATCTCTTTTTTATTTTTATTTTTCTTAGAAGTTATTTCTACTTTGTTTCTATCTAAAATTTCGGTTATTTCATAAGGTCCTATAAATTTATTATCTTTTTTACTATGATAACGCAAGTTTTTCTTAAACACTATTTGTCCTAACTTAAAATCAGAATTAGTATTACCTTTTTGGTTATTCTTATCTACAATTTTATCTTTTTGTTTTTCTATTGTTTCTTTTACATTTTTATATACATGCTAAAGTTTTTCCTTATGATTTTCAGCATAATCTGAGTAAAATGCTGCGGGAGTAAAAATTTCATTTGGATTTCGAGAATTAGTGTGTCCGAAGGTTAGTATGTATTGAGCTATTGTTACCTAAAATTGCATAGTCAATTAAATCATATTCATTGGGGTGCATTTCTTTTAGAATTCTGAGATGTTCTATTAGACTGGAATTGAATCGTTCTGCTACACTGTTTGATTCGTGATGTCCTACAATGCCAACATGTATTTTTATTTGATGTAAATTCAAAATTTCTTTTACAGTATCATTATTAAATACAGTACCACGGTCAAGAATAATTTTTTCTGGTATTCCAAAAGAACAAAAGTATTTTATTAATGCTTTACTTACATGAATATCCGTTTTGCCTTCGACTTGGTATGCTTGTGCGAACTTTGAAAATGCGTCAATAATAATTAAGTATATTTTATTGTTGTAATGAAATAAATCTATGTGAACAATTTTAAAAGGTTTTGATGCTGTTTCAGTTATTACCAGAGGTGCGTATGGAGGATGTCTGCCATATTTTGTTCGTTGACAAATATCACACGAGTTTATATATTCAGTAATAGTAGTTTTCATATTTTTCCAATAATAGTTCCGTTTTAAATATTCATACGTTTCTACAATACCACGATGGTTAGTTTTGCCAACGTGATGATGTTTTATTAGCATTATTTGTTCTTCTTTTTCCTTGATTGTGTTTACTTGTTTTAAACATCTAATTAATTTTGGGCCTTTTGCCGAAAAGTGTTCTAAATATATTTTATTGAAATCGTTATAAAGAGAATCATTGTGAAAGTACATGCAGTAACAACGTTTCATAATTGTGTAGTCTTTTAAAAATTCGAGTATAAAATTTTCATTATTTTGGGTCGGAATTTTAACATTTATCATTTTATGATGTTCGTAGGATTCCTGTTCAACTATTAATTTAAGATATGGATGGGGCGTGACTATAATTTGATTAAATTAATTATTTCGTCATACATTCGTATACCGACATTTGTTGTTTCATTAAAAGTGGTGTGTTTTGTATTTAAGTCGGTGTCAATTGTGTCAGCTGTTTGCAAATTGGCATCGGTTATATTGTCATTCATTTGTTCGTCTATAAGGTCATTCTAAAATTGGTCTAATTCATGAGGATCTCTAATTTCGTCAAGATTATTAATCATTGAATCATTTTCGAATGCGTTAATAACTACTCTTGAAAGTGCATCGCAATTAGAATTTAAAGTACCTTTTTTGTAAATTATTTCATAGTCAAATTCTTCCAAACGTAATCTCCAGCGTATTAATTTTGAATTCGGTTCTCTGAGATTAAATAGCCAAATTAAAGGACGATGGTCACAATATATTTTAAATCGTTTACCGTAGAGATATGGTCTGAAGTATTTAAAAGCCCATACTATGGCAAGTAATTCTCTCTCAATAGTACTATATTTTTGTTCAGAGTTATTTAAGGTTCTTGAAGCGTACGCAATTGGTCTATCCGAACCAATTGGACCTTTAGATAATACTGCGCCTAATGCGTCCGTGGTTAAAACAAAGGGCTTAGAAAAGTCTGGATACTGACGTATAGGTGAATTGATTAATAGATTTTTACAAGTGTTAAAAGCAGAGATAAAATTTTGATCGTGTTTGACTTTAGCATTCTTTTTCAGACATACAGTTAACGGTTTTGTTATTTTAGCAAAATATTTAATGTATCCTCTATAATAGCCTAATAGTCCTAAAAAGCTTTTGATTTCTTTTTGAGTTTTCGGTATTGGATAATTTTTTATTGCACTTATCTTGTCAGGATTTGGCTTTACTCCGTCTAGTGTAATAACATGCCCTAAGTACGCGACTTCTTTTCTTAGAAAATCAGATTTATCAAGTTGGATTTTAAAATTCGATCGTCGTAATCGGTCAAATACTGTTTTAAGTCTCTCTACGTGTTCTTGCAAAGATGTAGAGTAGATTACAATATCGTCTAAGTATACTAAACATATTTCGTTATTTAAACCTCGTAAAATGTTATCCATAACTCTTTGGAATGTAGAAGGAGATGAACGTAGTCCCATTGGCATACGTTTAAATTCCCAATGTCCGTTTTGAGTTGAAAATGCTGTCTTCGGAATGTCCTCTTCGTGTATTTGGATTTGGTAGAATCCGCTAGCTAGGTCTAGAGTACTACAATATTGACTTTTGCCAATTTGTCTAAAATTTCCGTAATGTTTGGTAATGGGTATTTATCAGGTATGGTTTTTTCGTTCAATTTGCGGTAGTCTATTACTAAACGGAATTTCTTTTTATTTGATTTGTCTGTTTTCTTCGGCACAATCCACATCGGTAAATTTACCGAAAACCAACACAGACTGATGTGACAATTCCATTCAATTCCAATCACCCTATGTCACACAGACTGGCGGCATATAGTTCAATGATACATAGAGATTTTTCAGTTCCTATGAACAAATGTAATTTTGATAGAGAGATTAATACAATTAGACAAATAGCAACATCCAACGGTTATCCATTAGATATGATAAATAAGCTAATTAGTAAAAAAGAGGAGAAAGTGGCATTACAACTAATATTTCCTAAGCAAGCTGATGAAATAAAAACTTATAAAACCATCACATATGCAGGAAATATTTCTAATAATATTTCAAAGATAATATCTTCAGCAACGAATACAACAAATTCTTTTAAAACAGAAAGTAACGTTAGTACAAAATTGTTAAATGTAAAAATACCACTATTAAAGAAGTCAGGTATATATAAACTCAAATGTCCAGAATGTAATGCTGTCTATTTGGGTCAGACCCTTAGGAATTTTGAAATCCGATACAGTGAACGAGCATACAGATTAAAACAACCAGATAAATCCCACTACGCAAAACATCTACTTGACACCAATCATTCATTGACACCTAACACAAAACTAGAAGTGCTGCATATTTGTGAAAAGAAACAAGAACTGGATTTCCTTGAAGAATTGGAAACCCACAATATGAAGTTGTCAATGAACAGTTAAATCTAGGGAGTTCTCCACTAATAAACTGTCTTCTTAAGTGATAATTGTAAAGATCAGCAGATATAGTTTTCCTGGTTTTCTATATCATTGCACAGTTATATTGATCTTAATTGGAAAAATGATATCCAGGATATCACCATAGGGCTAATAATATCTAAGCTTCAATATTTGTAATATCACAACTTCCTCTTTTTTCTATTAACATATATTAAGGCAATCACAAGTTAGGTCACTTCTTGGACTAGCCAAAAATAACTACTAAACATCAGGTAGGCATCAAATGAAATGTAACTTCTGTCATTCTGACGATGATATTGATTTATCGAAACAATTATCAATTTTTTAGAATTTTCAATAACTTTTATTATATTGTGGAATTATCTAGAAACCGTGAGTTTCATTTAAAACACTAATATGAGCAGATTCCACGAAGTAAAGGTCGAGACAGTTAATTTCATGAAATTAATTTCGTTTATATTTACAATTTCAATTTCGATTGGTTCGAAAAATTCGATTTTTTCAGATTTAGTGCTAGAGAGTTTATGATCGTAGTAAGAGCAAAGTAATTTTCTGCATTTACTACAGCGACCGGCATCTCGACATGAGGTGCAAACTTTTTATATTCTAAAAGTCCGGTGCCTTGTCTCATTTTTACTGGTATTTTAACTTTTTGTTGAGTTCTAGGCGGTATTATCAAGTGGTATGTTTGATATTTAGGATTTTGAATATTCGATATATCATTCTCAATTTCGTATATTATTGGAATTTTTGCAAATGGAGTTACGATAAATTTTGAGTTCATATCTATTGAAGCTTTTAATTGTTTCAATAAATCAACCCCTATTAATCCGTCATAGTTATCGCTAAAGTTAAAGAGATATAATTTGTGATATTCTGAAACTCTAAAAATTTTAAAAATTGGTATTTCTATTACTTCGTCATGATATGTTATATTATGAGCACTATTTATTTGAAAATCTTCTTTAAAAATTTCATTTGGATAAAATTGATAATAATAATAATAATAACACGCTTTTATTGACCACACAAGTTTTACATCAGCTAAAAATTACATTACAAAACGTGGTCAAAAGGCGGAGTTCAGAGCTTACTTAATCTGTAACAATTAGCCAAGTTCTGCTCTTCCACTCAACCTTTCAAATGTGCACAACTATGTGAATTACAAATACAAAAATACAAATATAAAAAAGTACACAACTATGTAAATCAACGAATAAGTTCAAGCACATCAAGACAAGATCTACTGAAATAGTTAAAAAATAAACAACAAAAACATTAGTCTAGTTTAAGCCTGCCATTAATTAAATCCATTTTAACCGTATACTTAAATTTATTGAATGAAAATGTCAAGTAGTAATTGGGTATCCTATTTAGTAGCCTGGTTATATAAAACGAAAAAGAGCCCTGAAACAAATTGGTTTTGTGGATATGTGGAGTTAGTTTATACTTATGTCTAATGTTAATATTATGAACGTCAGTTCTAAAAGTTATTTTGTTATATAAATATGCGGGTGTATAAGTTTTTTTATATCTAACGTTTCATATTCGTTTCTCAGTCCGTCCCTGGCGCCCTGGCCTCTCACCTTATTTTATACAGAGCTTTTTATATTTTTAAAATAGAACTTCACACAGCTTGTCCAATAATTGAGATACAAAGATATTTCTGAATCTAATTTTTCATTCATGTCGGTTTGTGGTTTTGAAGAAAATTACGGTTATTTCGGCAATGAACACGTACTCTCGGTGTAAATTAATGTTTGAATAAATTATATGAAAATAAGATCCAGATGGCAATGTTGTTCCTATTATTTATTACCGCAAAGGAGACTTTATATCTGATTTATAATAACTGTTATTTTTAAATAATTTTAATACTAACATTTTTATTATAATTGCTCAATTTTTTAGAACTTTCGTTTTATACAGGATGTAACAAGCCATAAGAATAAAGATCGGGAAATATTTTATTTAATATATTATTTATATACAGGGTGTTTTGAAACTCTCCAGCAAAACGCAAACTACAGATAGAGTCGGTTAATGTATATCAGCATATTCATCATAGGAATAATTAGCCATTTTTTAAAAAAAATTAATTTGATTTACGAAAAAGAACACTTTAACTTCAAACCAATTCGACTTAATGTCAATTCTTGTTAATTTACCAAAGCCAACTAAATAAAATAAAGATCGTTTAACAATCAAATAATGATAGTGAATGCCAAAAATACAAACCGGAGTCCATTTTTTTGGAAAATATCTTATAGTTTTTGAATGATACACAAAAAATTTGGTTTGGATAACTCCTGGACTTTATATAGTACGATGTAGTTGGACAATATTACGTTGGGATTTCTGGAACTGTTGGTGATATTCGTACATAACACAGAATTGGAAAAGATGGTTCAAACACCTGAACAAGAAGACAAAACAATTTCTAATAAACTGTGTAATTCATCACGTTTTGAACGTATACCCCGGTATATAGGCGAGCAGTCAAACAGCAAGCACGTTTTCGCTAGCCGAATTTTGTTGATCGCGCTTTTAATTATACAGGGTGTCCCGGGACTAATAGGAAAAAAGTCAGGAGCGTATAATCTGAGCCAAAATAATGTTAGTACTTCATATAAACTTTTTCTATGCAGGCCCTCGTTTTCGAGTTATAGGCCTCCAAAGTTTTAATTTTGAATTTGGTTTTAATTTTTATTTTTTGTACTAGTTATTTGATCTTCATAAAATTTACGGCAAATCTATAATGTACGTGTATGTTTATTTTGGAGAGGTGAATAGATTTACAGTAGTCCCTTGAAGCCAGGGACGGACTACCCGCAATGGTTAGTGATCCAAAAAATTTGCAGGGTAGGCACACCCTGTATGAAATTATCGAAATTGACTTCCCCACACATTAAGCTAACGAAAAGGTACTCTTGTTGGAATTCGATAAAATAAGCCGTTTGGCTAATATTTACAGTTTTATTAATGCACTACGTACCAATTTACCTAACTAACTTATTAATATGATGTCCAAGATTTACACCTTTACTACAACAAAATAATTTAACGATAGCAGAAGATAAAAAACATTAACGACTTATTAATGCGAAAGTTGGTAAAAACTTTTTAAAAGTGTTTTTACCGTTTATCATGTAACCATAGGATTAGTTGTCAAACGTTGTGTAGAATAGTTCGTAGTCAATAATTCATAAGTCCTTAATTTAACAGTTACAATGGCAGAATTCACTTTTATTGAGTGCGCTGATATGCATTTAATATATGGACTGGCTTCTCGAAACTGTTTAGAGGCCAGAAGGCTTTATGCAGAGCATTTTGCAAACAGAGCATCGCCAGACAGACGAATGTTTGAGCGTATTGATCTCAGCTTACGACAAACAGGTATGAATAAGAAAATGTAATTTTCTATGTATACAAAACTAAATTTTAAATTTCAGGAAGTTTTTTGCCAAAAAAGTGGAAAAGGTCCAGTACAAAGCGTACATACAGTGACAGTTGAACAAGACTTGTTAAATGCAGTTGATAATGAACCATCAACGAGTTTACGAAAATTATCAAGAGAACATAACGTCTCGAAATCAGTTGTTCATCGCGTCCTAAAAGAACAGTTTTTCACATGAAAAAGTACACAGTATGACAGTGGCTGACTATCCTGCACGACTTGAGTATAGCCAGTAGTTTCTGCGACAATAACAAGCAGACAATACATTTATTAGTAACGTTCTCTTTAGGGACGAATCTGGTTTCACCAGAGATGGAGTCATTATTTCTCATAATATGCATTTATGGGATGATGTGAATCCACATGGCATTATCCAAACTAGGAACCCGCATAGATTCATGGTTAATGTTTGGGCAGAAATAGTTGGCAATCATTTGATAGGGCCATACTTTATTGACGGTACTTTGACCGGTCAGAGATATTTGGAGTTTTTGCAAAATGGGTTATGGAACCTGTTTGATGATGTGCCTCTACAAACTCGTAGGAATTTATGGTTCTTGCATGATGGGGCCACTCCTCATTTCAGTTTAGATGTACGACAGCATTTACACACCAGGCTTCCTAATAAATGGATTGGTCGTGGAGGCCCTTTTCAATGGCCACCGCGATCAGGAGACGTTAATCCTATGCATTTCTTTCTCTGGGGTTATCTCAAAAGTAAGGTATACGCAACACCTGTGTAAATAAGGCAATATTTAATAGACAGAATTATGTTACACTGCAATGTTATTAGAAGTAATATGGGATTGCTCTTTTAAGTGCAAAGAAACAACCTTCGTAGACTTAGAATGTGCGTGGAAGTGGGAGGAGCTCATATTGAACATTTATTAGAATAACGTTTTTTTTGTTGTTGTTTAGGAATTAGTTTTTGTCAAATGTTTTATAACTTGTGTTTTTTGAGGTTATCTTAATGGTTTAATAATGTTGTGTTCGTAATTTTGATTAAAAGCAACTAATTACGTTGTTACCGTACCTATTTAATTCCCATTAAATAAGTTCTTAACGTTTTTATCATCTGCTATCATCAAATTATTTTTTTGTAGTACTTTAGGTAAATCTTGGACATCGTATTAATAAGTTAGTTAGGTAAATTGGTAGTTAGTGCATTAATAAAACACCGTAAATATTAGCCAAACGGCTTATTTTATCGAATTCCAATAAGAGTACCTTTTCGTTAGCGAAATGTGTGTGGAAGTCAATTTCGATAATTTCGTACAGGGTGTGCCATCCCTGCAAAAGTTTTGGATCACTAACCATTGCGGGTAGTCCGTCCCTGGCTTCAAGACACAACTGTAAATCTGTTTAACTTTCCAAAATAAACGTAGACGTACATTATAGCTTTGCCGTAAATTTTATAAAGATCAAATAACAAGTACAAAAAATAAAAATTAAAACCCAATTCAAAATTAAAACTTTGGAGGCCTATAACTCGAAAACGAGGGCCTGCATAGAAAAAGTTTATATGAAGTAATAACGTTATTTTGGCTCAGATTATACGCTCCTGACTTTTTTCCCATTAGTCCCGGGACACCCTGTATAAACCATTAATGTGTCATTGTGTCAATATTTCATTTATTCTACACCAGTTGAAGATATTTTGTTACCTTATCAATGGCATACGAGCTTTGGATTTATATTTAATGTCAGACAACAATTAATCTTGACTTGTTCGTAATATTATTAAACCAAAATAATAGTTACATCATGCCTCAGCTGTCGTATTCACTGGATTTGCCTCGTAGCGACTTTTTTTTGGTCTCAAAACTAAAAAAACCTATGAAAGGACAACGTTTCACCAGAGATACAGACCGTATCGCTGAAAAAACTGAAGGCCATACCAAAAAATACATAGATTTTTTTATTTTGAATGAAAATAAATTTTTGGACGCTAGTAAACAACACCTTATCAAGAAGACGTAATTCTGAATGGAGTAAATGAAATAAATTCACGTTATTTGAGAGCAACTTTCAAACCCTGTTTAGGTATATCTAGACAGGGTGGGACAATCTTCTGACATCGGAGGATTACATTGTTGTGGTAAGAGATAAAACTTCAAAGTTTCGTGTGAGCTAATACAGTTACTGAGGGCACATTTTGAAAATACTTTCGATTCTACAGGGTATTTCAAAACCACGTAGCAGCACAAACTTACATTTTTTTAAATGAAACGTACTATATTTTGTTCAAGAATCGAAAAGATCTCACCGAGAGCGTTACAAAAATATAGCATTCTAATATTTATATAGGTGTTTTAAAAAGATATGGCCAATTATTGGCAAAAAAGACCTCATCTTTAACACTCTGCAAAACAGTAAATCAAAATAAATTAACCGGTCTTTGTATTCAATTATCATTCACATATCATTGGCTGTGCTCAGTATTAATTACTTTTTTATCCGTGGCTTCTTTAATACAGGGTGACACAAAACGCAAATCAAACAATATCTCAAATTGTTTAAATGAATCACCCTATAAGTCTTTTTACAATTTGTTAGTACAATTAATAATCTTTCAAACGATGTAGTACATTTAGGGTATAAGTTAATGGCAAACCGTAAATATTTTATGATAATGGTCAAAAACAAGTATTTTACGTACACAAATTAAATGGTATTAAATTTTTACATGCAACGTCTTGTAAATTTTAACATTTCTAAGGCATACATTTTAATCGTAATTTTGGATGCATCTACAATATCTAGTCAATGATATAAAATGTTTGTTAATACCGTAGGTACCTGGAATTACCAAAAATGTATATTTAAGCATGTTTCACTTTCAAGAATTGTTATTATAGGCTTGTTTGAGAAAGGGCGAAACATAATCAAGCCATATTTTTGATTATATCAAGTGGGCTACTGTCAAAATAGTATCTACTAATAAATGTCAAAGAAATATTGCTGTATTCTTCGTTTGTGTTGTTAGGTTTAAATAATAAATACGAGGCATGTTTTTTAAGTAAGTACCGTTTTGCGATTCCGCTGCCGCAGCGCTACGGTCGGCGTTCCGCGCATGCGCGCTGGTTACCTACATCTATTGTCTATGCACTGACGCCATTACAGTCTGATTCTTCATAGTATACGTTGTTTATTGAGAGTTTAAGATGCCTCCGACAATCGTGAGTCCCGCCGATTGTGAAATACGGGCTGTTATACGATTTCTTAGTGCTAAAGGCGTGAAACCGATCGATATTCATCGTGAGATCTGTGAAGTTTACGGACAAAACACGTCACACCAGAATCGAAACAAAAATCCATGGAATGGCGACATTCATAATCACCCAAAAAAGTGAAGTTTAAGCAAACAATTTCTGCCCGGAAAATCATGTGCACAGTTTTTTGGGACAAAAAAGTAGTATTGCTAGTGGAGTTTCTGCCTCGTAATGAGACAATCAATGCAGCGTCTTATTGTGAGACATTGAACAATCTGCGTCGTGCAATCCAGAACAAAAGACGTGGCAAGTTGAGTAAGGGTATCGTTTTGCTGCATGACAATGCAAATCGGACCAAAGATCTTATCAAATCTTTTCAATGGGAAACTCTAGATCATCCTCCGAAAAGTAGATTAAAGTACAGGCTTTCATGTAAAAATAAAATTGTTACGATATCTTTGCACGTCTTTTTTTAATTCCAAAACGGTACTTACTTATAAAACATGCCTCGTAATTATATTGAATTTTACGCAGGAAGACATGATCAATACGATTTACGTGTTAGGAGAATGTTCAAAATTGTTTACTCGCTTTAAGAGTATATCGTGAAAGATATCCCAATCGAAGACATCCAAATGAAAGAGCTTTCTTAAGACTTAAGGAAAGATTCGACACATCAGGTAATGTTTCCTAACAACCTCATGATGCTCTTTCAAAACGTGTTTTCAATGAGGACAACGAATTTTTATTAATGACAAATTTGGTTAAGAATCCTTATACAAGTACTAGAAAACTTAGTACTTAATTAGGCATTAATAGACGAACAATAGGAAGAATAATAAAAAAAAGAATAAATTTCACCCGTACAAGATACAGATGCACCGAGAGCTTTTAGAGAGAGATTTTCCAATAGGAATAAATATTTGCGAGTGGTTCAGTGGATTAATTAATGGATATCCAGATTTTTTAAGACGAGGCCACGTTTTACAGAAATGGTTTCGTTAACCGCCGTAATTTTCATTTTTATTCGAATAGTAATCCACATTTGTTTCGTACAACGACCCAAACTAAACGGTATAAATGCATGGGGTGGAATCGTAGGAGATACAGTCACAGGACCATACTTTTTTGAAGGTAGCCCCACTGGAAGAAGGTATTACAATTTTCTAAAAAACCATTTGGGAGAATTATTGGCGGAAGATGATTTAAACACAAGAGTTAACTTGTGGTTCCAGCAAGATGGAGCATCTGTACATTACGTTCGTTGTGTACGTCGGTGGTTAAACAGACATTTTACCGACAGTGGATATGCCAAGTTGGACTAATTTCGTAGCCTCCTCGATCTCCAGATCTCACACCGATTGATTTCTTTTTATGGGGATACATCAAGCAACTTGTGTATCAAACAGAACCTACTACTAGAGAAAACATGAAAGAAAGGATTCGTAACGCATTTTCCACAATAACTCCAGCTATGTTAGAAAGAATAAGATCCTCGCTTTTGAAAAGAATTGAAAAGTGTATGGAAGTAAATGGTCGCTATTTTGAACACTTAGCATAAACTATATTTTTTATAAAATTTCAATGTTTATTTATGTAATAAAAGTGTTTTTATAATGTTGGTTTCCATAATTGTTAGTTTTTTAAAAATAGAAAAAGTTGGAAAATAAAATACAAGTTTGCATTTTACATAACAAAGATATACTGTTTGTGATGACTTAATTATTTAGTAAAGACCTGCAAACTATTTTTATTTTAACAAAAATATTGCTTCCAACATAATTCCGATTAAGTATTTCCTTCCTCTAATGGTAAGAGTAAAACTAAAAGATATTTTAGATGCATCCAAAATTACGATTAAAATATATGCCTTATAAATGTTAAAATTTCTCAGTAACTATATTTGCTCACACTAAACTTTAAAGTTTTATCTCTTACCACAACGATGTAATTCTCCGATGTCAGAAGATTGCCCCACCCTGTATATATATATATATATATATATATATATATATATATATATATATAGGGTTGTCCAAAAAAAAACTGGAATTTCCTTTTCTATTGATATTTTTTTTTATTTATAGGTCGATTTTATTGATGTCGGTTTTGTTTAACTCCTTACCGCATGATTTTTTTTTTGCTTGAAAAAATATTAAGGACCGGAAATTATATAAAACAGGAAAAATAGAAAAAAAAATTTATTTTGATTTTGAAAAGATATGGATGTGAAATAAGGGTATGTGCCATTTATGGCACAACATGTGATTAAGAAATGGTAAATTACTAATCATTATGAAATGCAAAAAAACAATTTCGGTCTTTGTTTAGACAAAGAAAAGCTTGACATTTCCCGCATTGTATGAAACTTTTTCCAGTACATACAGGGTATTTGCACCTTTGTCTCTGATTTTGCCAATGCCCCCAGTGGTCAAGCTTATCGGTTCTAACTTCCTGAATTGGGAAATCTGTGGTTGGACCACGATGCTTTTTTGCCTGTAGCTCACCTTCAATCGGTAGTTTTGGTCGACCTCTTGGTTTAGTAAGGGATTTATTTGCTTTAGTTAGGCATTCAGCAAGAGCTAATTTAAAATCCTTCAAAGCCAACGGGACATTTGGATGTGTTCGCTTCCAAAGAATCCAAGCGTTGACACATGCCAGATCGATTAGGTGAAAAAATATTCGCATATACCACTTCTTTGATCGTAGTTTTATTCTATAATAACCCAACATTGAGTCAAGAAGGTCCACTCCTCCCATATATTGGTTATATATGGAAACTGCCTTGGGACGTGGTATAGTTATATATGTCTTATCTTTTTTGCTAAATCGTTGCACCTCACTGACAGGAGTACTACCAACATAAGTCGACATCATAGTCACAACTTTGTTATCATACCAACAAGTGACGGATACGGGAACACCATCTACATCTGCAACCTTTTCAATTATAGCACCACGACCACTTTTCTTCATCACCGATTCCTTTGGTATTTTCAAGTTTGGTACTCGGTCCTTTCTTACTGTTCCTAAAAGAAGGCAACCTTCTTTATGGAGATAGGTCATAAGCGGAACACTGTTGAACCAGTTATCAGCAAATATTTTATAATTTTTATACCTTGGTACAGTCTTTGTAAGCCGAACAACTACATTCGAACTAACTCCTAAATCAGGAAAATTATTTTCTACTATATTACTTTGTGCTCCAGCGTAAATTTCATAGTCATATGAGAACCCACTAATACCACTAAGCACAAAAGCCTTATAACCCCATTTATGGGGTTTCTTCGGGTTATATTGTTTGATGTTGGATCTTGCTTTTGTTGGAATTATCTGTTCATCTACAGCCATAAATTCCTCTTTAGGAACTTTCAACAATCGTTCACGGAGTTTACTTAGTAGGGGCCTTATTTTGAACCATTTGTCATGTCCATTGTTACCAGCTGGTATAAAATCGTAATTGTTATTGAAATGTAAAAATCTCTTAATTTTTTCAAATTTATTACATGACATTACATCTGCGACTAACGTGTGCTTCAAAGCTGTACTCCAATACATCCTCGTAGCTGGTAAATGTGCAACAGACATTTAAATAACGATACCAATAAACTGCTCTAAATCTTCCACTGTTAGAGCAAGTGGTTTTGTTGGGCATTGTTGGGTGGAGTATACACATGACTGGTCAACTATGTAGTCTAAAATTTCATTTGTTATAAAAAACTCAAAAAATTGAATAGGAGAATCCAATTCAGTTATTTCTGGAGGCAGGTCCAAATTACCTAAAAATGCAGTGTCTGCATCAGAAAACTTTAGTTCTTCATTATGCCAATCTAATAATTTTTTTTTCTTTTTCTTTTCCTTTAGTCTCTCTAGTCTTTCACTGAGAGGCATATCATCCTCACTATCACTATCACTCATTTCAGGAATAAGTATATCGGTAGTATTTTCATTTTCCTCAGTATAGTCGTCATGTGATTCAGTATCAGGAACTACTCCAAAAGTTTCTTCATCAGAATCTGACATGTCATCCTCACTATTATCTGGAATATCACGAACGGTTGACTTATATCCGCCATAAAATAATTTTGGGTCCATTATGTACCTAAAAACCAAATAAAATATTGGCAATAACTAGTATCTAATATATAAAAAAATACAAACTCACCTCAAGAATCTATCACCAAAGCCACACTTTCAACTTACAATATTTTTTCAAACAATAAACTTCAATAATATTCACAATACACAACCGATTTCTATGTTTGACCTCTCGTTACATTCACAAATGTCTGAACTTTCGTAAAATAATTCGCAAACATATACAGTGCGAAACAAAAAATTTCCAGTCCGTTTTAAAGTTTGGTAAAGTTTGGATGTGTCCGCCATTTTGTTTTTTAAACAAAACGCGAAATATTAGATTAGTAGTGTGTCTTGATCAATTATCTTTTAAACAAAACCGACATCAATAAAATCGACCTATAAATATAAATATAAAAAAATATCAATAAAAAAGGAAATTCCGTTTTTTTGGACAACCCTATATATATATATATATATATATATAAATATATTCTCTCCTCCTATGGAGTAAAAAATTGAAAATAAATGTCCTACACTCGGGACACTAATTCTCTCTTAAAATTAATTAAGTACCTAGACATTCATCAATATTAATTTTGAAAAAAATGTGTATGACGTAAAATAACAATAATTCAACTACAGCATCACAAATTAGTGATGGAGTATTAGGTATCTTTAAAAAAATACAGTAATATATATATTCAATTAACTTGTACACAACTTTTACTTATAATGCCGACACTATCATTAATATTTTTAAAAGTCCAACATTAAAATTATGAACTGAATTTTAGATCGTGCTGGACTTAATGCTTGGAAAATTTGTAATAACTAGTTGTGTGTTCGTTCTAGAACCATCACTAATACCCGTGAAGCCTTCATCCTTCATATGTGATGTAACATGCATGCAAACGCCATCGATGCCAAGTTTTAAAACTGTACACGAAGCCAATGAAATTAACAAAAATTATAATGGCTGGATGAATGTTGTGGAATATTATTACTGCTCAAAATCATATATTTAAATTTCATTAGTTTTAACAATATAGAAATCTATAATAACATTTATTTTAAAGATGTATATTTTGTTCAAATAAATTTGCAAAAACAAATTCTACATATCACTTTCAAGAAAAACATGAATTAAAATGGAAGAAGCAAAGCTATGAAGAAAATTTGGATCCTAATAACGTGTTTTTTACCAGCACGAATTATTGCTTCAAATCTGATAATAAAATTTCTTAATACATATCGAATACTGATTTATACCATTTTCGATAGAAACAACAACACGAATAACTTCATCTTCATTTAGATGTCTCATATTTTCAAACTAGTGTAGAATTCAACAATTTATGACATTTCATAATTGTTTACTATTCCAAGTCACACTACTTTTCAAAATCAAAATTTAAAAAAAAAATCTAAAAACATTTTCAAATGCCTAGTTTCCACTATCGATAACGTTAATACGTTTTCGCATAATTTTTTGCGTAATTCTAATATAAAAACACAAATAATTATTAGTATATTATAGGCGAATAAATTTTTTTCCATTAATATTCAAATATCTGTTAACTTTTCTCTGTTGATGATAAGCTATTAATTTGGCGGCAATAAAATATACAATAAATATCCGACTTGGCAACTGAGCGTCCAATCCATGGTGGCTGCAGTTTTAGCCGAGGTCAGCAACCGCGGTACCAGCCAGCCAGAGCGGTACGACTTACAGAACCAACGCCGCCGACTAAGAAGAAGAACTTTCTGGGCTTCAAAGAACTCGCCGCCCACCATTCAGTACCCCCCTTACATCGCCCATCAACCGAAGGGACTGCCTGCGGTGATGGACATGGATGGAATGTAAAGGTGGACGAACACACATACTTTTTGATAAACGTTATTTCTGGAACTGAACGATCATCCACAAACGAAAAGTCTTTTTTATTTTGTACTGATTTAACTATTTACATGAATGTTTATTCAAGTTAAAATTAGTTTATACAGTGGTATATTTATTTATTTATTTGTATTCTCACAGATTTTACAATCAATTTGTAAAAGGTAATCAAAGGTATATCCCAATTTAAATTAAATGCAATTGAAAAATTGTTGGCTAGTCGAGCTCGGTAAGTAGACAGTACAAAGGGGACCCTGAATGTGACAGAAGAACGCATAGATCTTGAGGGAATGTTAAACGGAATTAGTTGTAAGATATCTGGTGCGTTAATTGTATTGTTAATAATTTTGTGCAAAAATACCATTGATGAAATTTGACGTCAATGCTCTAATGACAAAATGTTAAATTCAGTTATTAAACTAGTTGTCCGCACTGTATTATAACTAGGCCACTTTCGATGCTTTTCAAAGTGTCGTAGTAATTTATTTTGTACTTTTTCAATTTAATTCAATGTTGTTTGGTGCTCACCAGACCAAATAATAGAAGCAAATTCTAATTTTGATCTAACTAGACTAAAATATAATGTTTTTCTACACCCATGTCTGTAAACGTCAAAAATCGCACTGTCAACATTCCTTGTAAATGACATTTAACAATAACATGCACGTAATGAGATCTCATAACACACACGTGCGTTTTGAGAAGAAAACTTAAACTTCTTGGTTTAATTAAATTACAATCAAATTTTCATTTACGTAAGACTTTATTTGGTCTATTTACACAAATTTAGTCAATTAAAAAACATAAAAACTTTTAGCATTAGCGAGATATATTTAGGATTGAAAGAGTGATGCCCCTAAATGTAGGCAGCACATTATGCAATTTGTTTAAAAATAGGACACGTTTTCTTAAGTAGCACGCTATGGAAATAAATGTCATACCATTTATATTGTCAATTTCTTGAACAAAATATAATACAATTATAAATTACCGTTCATCGCTTTTAAATAAGAGGCCCAATCGATTTACAATAATTGTTCAATTGTTATTAACAACTATTATAATAAATTTTAAATGATTGCGATGTTTTATATTTAATGGAAGAAAATAAATGGGCGTAGAAAAAGTATAGTACGTTACACGAGTTGTAAACCCATTACGCACTCATGAAATTTACAATAAACTTTTTCATTTCGTGCGTAATGGGTTAGTTACAACTCTTGTTACGTAATATACTATTTTATTACACATATATTACTAAAAGAATAGCAGTTTCTTATTACAAATCCTAATGTTCGATTTGCTGATTTTACAAGAGTACTAATGCGATTTTGAAAAGAAAATATGCTATTGTACGTTACCCCAAGATCTTTAGTTTCGGTTTTCTGTTTAAGAGTATCTGAATTCATATTATGATCAAAAATAATTGGATTTTTCTGGCGAGTTATTGTCATCATTGCACACTTTTTGATGTTGAAGTATAATTTATTTTTGATACTCCATTCAAATATATTATGTATGTCCTTTTGCAGAAATACAGTCTCTAAAACTGTATGTACATCTCTAAAAATTTTAAGGTCATCTGCATACAGTAAACAGTCAGAATGAGTAATTACTGAGGCAAATCGTTAATAAATATTATAAACAACAGAGGTCCTAAATTAGAACCCTGTGGTACCCCTGAGTTAGCATGAAACTTGCCAGAAGTGTTTCCATCATGTTTTACGACAAAATGTAAGTAACTTTTCATTAATTCCAGTAATTTTTCAGATACCCCATAATATACAAGTTTTTGCAAAATAATGTCATGATTCACTTGATCAAAGGCCTTACGAAAATCGGTGTATATAATATCAAGCTGACATTTATTTTCAAGGGTATTATAAACTTTATTACTGAAGGTAAATACATTTGTATTAATAGATTTATTCGTAATAAATCCGTGTTGGTTTGGTTTAATATATGATTGAACATATTGATTTAGCTTGGAGTAAATTATATGTTCAAACAATTTGGATGGTGCACACATTATAGAGATACCTCTGTAATTCTCAATGTCCATTTTATTAACAGACTTAAATAGTGGAGTAGTAACTGCAGCTTTCCAAATAGTTGGAAATACATTGCACTGAAGAGATAAATTAAAAATATAAATATACCTTTAGCCATTCACTACATGCCTTTACAATATAAGGAGGTAGTATCCCATCCACCCCCTGTTGCTTTTTAGGCTTCAGCTTTTGAGCAGCCTCAATAAAGTCCGCCTCTTCAATGAATAATAACGTAAAACTATCGTTACAGAAATGAGGATGATTACCATTACTAAAATTTAGGTTGTATGAAGCCACTTCTGAACTATGTATTATTGAAAAAAATTTGGCAAAAACTTCTGCCGTTTTGTTATTAGTTACCTGTTCATCTTTGTAAACAAAATTTTGTAAATTCGAGCTACTGACCCTTTCTTTCTTCGTGTAGTTCCAAAATTCATTAACTCCCGTTAGAATGTTTTCTTCAATTTTTTTAATATAGTTTTTTCCTCTTTCTTTATTAATTGTTTTATCTGTCTTACAATTTCTATAAAATTTTTCCCGTAATAAATGGAAATAGACTTTAACTTTCTATATATTTCCTTTTCATGCAATAAATTTTTTATTTCCTGTGTAAACCACATCGGATATTTTCTCGTATAATTATAGTCTGTTTCTTATTGACTGACAGCACGCGAAAAGGTCACAGGTGCTAGTCAGGTAGTAAAGCATAATCGTCACAGTTCATCTAAGGAATTTATTTACTATTTAATTTTATACCCGATCTGATATATAAAGGTAATATAAATGTAAATTCGGTTAGTTAAAACAACTAACTGACCTTCATACATTTCTAGAGTAGATACAGTTAAAACAATAAATTATTTTTGAAATAATCTTATAACGCAACTATTCTGACTGAATATTTCATTAATTATCTTGAGACTTTGGAGCAAGTCAATTCTTGGGAGACATATTAACAAACCATTTATCAATTCATTCTCCAGATAATTACTTTCTGATTTTCGAAATGTTGATAATAACATTTCCAAGAAACATTACAATAGGGTCCTACTAGGTATTGTCCCAATGACTACTTACAAATTTTGCAGGTATATACGGTGAAACTTGGTCTCGCCCAAATTTGTATAATTTGTTTTGCTTAGAGTCGCTTATGTTCCATAAGTGTTAACTGTGTTGTGAAAAATGTCTTCAAGTTTTACCCCAGTAAAGTGTAAGAGCGTGATTAGCTTACAAACGAAGACTGTAGTGTTAAATGTGCATGACGCTGTTGTACATCAAATACCGGCTGCTACTATTAGAAATATAGTTTCGACATGTTCCAATATGACAGGAGTCAGTGAATCTACTATTTACAGGCTTCTAAGAGAGAGGAAAAATGGTAATACATCTCCACCTAAAAAGTCAACTGGAAGAAAACCATTTAACCTTGATGAACATATGCAAAATACAATAAGACAAAAAATACTTGAATTATATTTTGAAAAAGAGATCCCAACCCTTGACAGAATTCTAAGAATGGCGAAGGAGGACGAAAATTTGCCTGACATAGGGCGAAAAACTTTGTGGAAAATATTACACAAATTAAATTTTACTTGGGAGAAGCAAAGTCGCAAATCAGTGCTAATCGACAACGAAGAAATAATATGTTGGAGACGCCAGTATTTACGACATATCCGAAAATACAGACAGGAAGGAAGACAAATCTATTATCTAGATGAGACATGGCTCAATGAAGGACATTCAGTGAAAAAAATATGGCAGGACAAAGGTATTCAAACCAGTCGTCAAGCTTTCATATAAGGTTTATCTACTGGACTGAAAACTCCTATCGGTAAAGGTCGCCGACTAATAATAACGCATATTGGATGCAATCAAGGGTTCGTTGAAAGTATTTTACTGGAGTTTCGGTCAACATCAACCAAAGACTATCATGAAGAAATGACTGCAGATGTATTTTACACAAATGGTCGGATTAATTCCAAATAATGCTGTAATCGTTATGGACAATGCCACTTATCATTCGCGATTAACAGAAAACCTTCCATCTACCTCTTGGAGAAAAGCTGATATTAGAAACTGGTTAATCGTAAAAGATATACCATTTGAAGATGATATGTTGAAAACAGAACTTTTAAAGATTGCATCAGATCACAAGCTACAATTTAAAAAGTTTGTTATTGATGAAATAGACAAGAATCGTGGGATAACGGTGCTTCGTTTGCCGCCATTTTGAATTAAATACGATAGAGTTAATATGGGCCCAAATGAAAGGTTATGTAGCTAGACATAATAAAACATTTAAAATGAAATATGTTCGTGAATTCATATAGTACTCATTGACAACAATAACTGAAGAGAACTGGAGAGATGCTGTGAATCATGTAATTAAAGAGAAAGAGAAAATGTGGGTTTTAGATAACCTCATAGAACAAACTATAGAACCGATAGTGATCTCTCTCGACGAGTCTTCGGATGGTTCTTGTATGGCCAGCGAAGAGGATGCTACTATAGATTGAATTTTATATTTCCTATAAATGGTATGTTTACATTACTTAATATATATTAATTCATTGTCAATAAATTTGAATTATGAGAATTAAACTAGATTTTCTTTAATTAATTTAATTTAATAAAAATGTAACTTGTTAAGGGGCCTAAACGAATGAATTTTATTTCAACTGTAATGTTGACCGAATCTAATTAAACAAGCAAAATGAACTAATATCGTAATCTCCGCCACTGCCGCACTGTTTATCCTTTAGCTGGCATCGTTCAGTTTTATTACCATATTGAATTTTGAGCTGAAACAGGGATGTACGGATAACCAATACAGACACCTACTTGTTTTGCATTAGAATTTTAGTATTTACTTGTAAAATTCTTAGGATCACTCTGTAAGAGATAATTTTCTATTTGAATATTTAATGAGGCTACTGTGCTGTCAGACATTAATAAATAGACTATAGTAAACTTTGGAACACATTTTTCTATAATTTCATTCCATATTTTATAAAATTGTTGTAAAGCCATGTTTACATTAGTATTTGTCAGATCTGGGTCTCAATTAGTTTCCCTAACACGAATACTTAACCTGTTAAAATCAGCTTTCTTGTAATTATATCTCATTTCATTTGTATCATATGTTTGTGTTTTTTTTTAAATTTTTAATTCTATATTTAAAGTATGATGATAAACATCTTCTTTCACAAATGAACACATATCCCTCATAATTTTACAATTCTGTGCTTGATTTTCTGTTACTAATATTAAATCCAATATCCATCCCTGTAAATTTGAAATGTAGTTAAATTGTTTAAATGCATTAAAAACTATAAAGTCATACAGAATATTAAGAATTTCCGTAAAAGGTAAATTATTTGATGTAATATTCTGTAATTCAGGAATATTGTCTGCATCTTGAATCTGCTCTTGGAAAAATGTGATAAGGCATTCATATATAGAAAAATATGACCACCTCTTATTTAAATTAATAATAATCTTTATTTCAAATCATGTACAGTGGCGGCCAATAAAAAAAGGGACAACTCATAGCAGTTTTTTGTCTAATTCTAGCTGCTTGAATTTGTCTTATGAATATGTTATATGTCAACATTGAATGACATCTGTCAGACAATTCCAAATTCGAAAGTACACGGTTAGACGAGAATTACATCAATTTCACAAATAAAAATGGTCGTTTCTCTGTAAATATGTGGACGTGGATATCTACTCAGGGACTTGGAGTTCTATGGCATATTGGCAAAAGATGTAATAGTGAAGCAAATATCAGAATTTTAGAAAATGTTATGCTTCCTTCTGTTGAGATTCTGTTCCCTAACAATAATTTTAACTTCCAACAAGATAAGTATGCAGTGCATAACTCTGGTGTAGTAACCGAATGGTTTCGGACACGTAATATTAATGTTCTTAACTAGTGTAGTAAAAACCCTGACTTGAATCCAGTAGAAAATGTTTGGGCCAACGTAAGATCAAGAAACGTTGAAGGTTTGTTGGAAGTTATAAATAATGCTTGAGAAGAAATAACTGAAGAATATTCTTCCACATTATATAGATCGATGACCAGTAGATTAAGAGAAGTCATAGAGCATAATGGCGGGATTACTAAATATTAATTGTTGTTTTTTTTATTGAAAATTATTTAGAAGCCTTTAGTAGAGTATGGGCCGCCCTAGACCAAGGTCATATGACGTCACGACCTGGCCCCATGACGTCACGTGACCACGCCCCCACCATATGTCATAAGTGTCATCTGTCAACAGTCTTATGTTCTGTGTCGACTCTCATGTGTTCCGTGTGTCATCTGTCAACCCCCGTCACGTGTATCAACTGTCAATTGTGTCGTATGCTTGTTCTGTGGTTTCATAATCTCTATGATTTGTCTATGTACCGTATGTGCGTTCCGTCGTACACCCTATGACGTCACATTGTCTATGTGCCGTACGTTCCGTCGTATGTGTCATCCGTCAAATGTCTCATCTGCCATACGTGACGTACGTGCCGTATGGTCATCCGTCAAATGTCTCATCTGTCATACGTGACGTGTGTGACGTATGTGTGTTCCGTCATATGTGACGTATGTCGTCACGTCGTCGTCACTTACGTCGTCGTCACGTCGTCGTCGTCACGTCGATGCGTCAATCATGAGACGGCCGTGACGACGACGACGACGTGACGACGACGTAAGTGACGACGACGTAAGTGACGACGACGTGACGACGACGACGTGACGACATACGTCACATATGACGGAACACACACACGTCACGTATGACAGATGAGACATTTGACGGATGACCATACGGCACGTACGTCACGTATGACAGATGAGACATTTGACGGATGACACATACGACGGAACGTACGGCACATAGACAATGTGACGTCATAGGGTGTACGACGGAACGCACATACGGTACATAGACAAATCATAGAGATTATGAAACCACAGAACAAGCATACGATACAATTGACAGTTGATACACGTGACGGGGGTTGACAGATGGCACACGGAACACATGAGAGTCGACACAGAACATAAGACTGTTGACAGATGACACTTATGACATATGGTGGGGGCGTGGTCACGTGACGTCATGGGGCGTGGTCGTGACGTCATATGACTTTGGTCTAGGGCGACCCATACTCTACTACTGCCTTTGATATTTAATAATGAAAAACAATATTATTTACACTTTAAATATACGAAAAAAGTATCCCATTTTTCACGGAAACGGAAAAGTCACAGTTACACTAGGCAACAACAACTGTCCTATTTTTTTTTGCCGTAACTGTACATACGCAACACAAAATGAGATGATGTCATTTCTACAAAAGAGAAACAATGCTTAATTCTACAAATAGAGAAGCATTACTTAAATACTTAGATATTAAGAAAATCGTTTAGATTATATGGTTCTGAGCTAATTAACAATTTTTTAACCTCTAGTTTAAATTGCTTTTGTGAACATATTTCTTTAATTTTACGTGGCAAAGCGTTGAACAGTCTTGTAATGTGGGCATTATTCAGTGAGTGCTAATCTGTGTATCGGATATGAAATGTCCATTGTTCTCGTTCTCGTTGTATACTCATGATTAATTTTACTGCGAAATATTTGAAACCGCTGAGCTAAACTAACAATTACAGTTATTTTTGAACATAGGTTGACATGAATTTAAGTTTGAATATCTTGAGGACGAAGTTAGTACCATTTAGTTTTTTATCTTATTTTTGATTTCATGTAATGTGCCATCAAAAAATTAATTTTATTATTTTGTTCAAACTCGGTTGTGAATTGAATTTTTTTATGTTTTCAATTTCGTTTTTTTTTTGGTACAGAAGTAATGTAATAAATATTGAATAATTTCTCAGAACATTTTATATGTAACTGTGACAGTAACAGTTACTAATAAAATTACAAATCTATATATATCTTCCCACTCTACACTGGTCGGACTAAAGGCAGAGAAGAAAAGAAAGTGCCGCCTGAAAAACAGCTGCTAATAATGCTTGGGATTCAGAATTACCATTTTTAATCTTTACCGGTTTTCAGTTTTAATGTGTTATCAAGCTTTTATGGGTTGGTTAAATTTAATTATTGTATTTTAGTCAATGTATAATCCCGCAAGTGTGTACATTATGCGGGATTCTTTTTTTTTATATATATGTTCATATCATAAAAATATACAAGCACATTGTTCGACAGACATATTGAAATGCGGGAGGAAAAAGAAGAAGGATACATTCAATAAATAGTTGATGAAATGCAGCTGGTAAAACAATAAAGAATTAGATTGATTTATAAGGATGAATATTATATTAAATCCCGCAGTACATATTCATTTTTTCAAATATCTTTTACAAAAAAATATGCATAGGTACTAATAATATATTTTTTCTAGGATCGTGCAAAAAGTTAGTATTTTTTAAACTATGCACTTTGCCAAAAGTTTAACTAGTGCAAAAAACACTTCGAATTGTCAATGAATTGGATTACATTGAGGAGTAAATATGTAAAAAAACAGAAATAGCTGCTCAAATTCTAGATGGTGAACCAAGTACCAGTACCGGAAGCTTCACAACCCGTTTTAAGTAGGGATGTGCGATATTGAAAAATAATCGATGTTAATATCGATATTGACATCGATAACCGATTATCATCGAACTTTATTTATCGATGTTAAGCAACATCGATGTTTTTGTAAGAATGGATAAAAGTAAAAAGAAATTGAAATAACAATACTATAAAATGTTTATTTAAATATGCATAGACTAGGAAATAAAAAATGAAAATAACAAATAAAAATAAAAAAACCATTTCTAGAAAACTACTATAAACTATAAAGTAAAATAAAAAAGTTTGTGCCTAAACTTAATAAAAATAATACAATTTAAAAGTCCCAAAATTTCTTATCAACAGACTGCATAAATAATAATTTTGAAAGTAATTGTCCTTTCAGTCTGTTTCTTTGCTGGGTTAATGTAATTCCTGCTTTGGAAAACAGTCTTTCCGATGGCGTGGAAGTTGCAATACAAGATAAATATTTTATCGCAACCGGTTTCATTTTGGGAAACGAGGAACCAATTCCATGGCTCCAAATTTCTAAAGGTTCCTGCTTCAAATCACTTAGGGGGCTTTTTAAATAAAAGCTAAATTCTGAAGGCATATCACCTACTTCACTTTGATGAGGTAACGTTTGTTTTTCTTCAACCATTTTATAATGTTCATTCCATAAATTAAATTCATCTTTGTCAGCTTTCGAATAAGTTTCTTTAGTTACGTCTATTTGCTCAGATTTATCGGTCTCTTGGATTAACATTAAATCTTTTATAATTCTAATAGCTCTAGAACATGCCACAGCGTCTTGAAAGTGGATGTTTTTGAACCTGGGGTCCAATAAGGTTGATACAGCCAGAATGTTAATGGATTCTGCTGGAAGTAATCTTTTTTTTATTTCATTCATTATGTTTTCTTGGAGGTTTATTCCAACCGCTGTTTTCGGTTTTAAACCAGATAACTTCCTGGTTAACGGAATTACTTTACTGCTTGTTACATATTTTTGTCCACAAATTTCGCGAGTTGCCAATTCAATTGGACGCAATATTTCCGTAATTTCTTCAAAGTCTTCTATGTCTTTGGCCGTTATCATTGCAGGAGCCGTAGCATGACAAATTAAAATTTTATTAATTGCTCGTAGCTCCAAAAATCTTTCTTTCATGTAGAAAGTTGAATTCCAACGAGTGGAAACTTCTTGAATTAGTTTAAGTGATGCTTCTTTTCGCAATTCGTCACTTGCGATCACGCTATGCTTAAACCAAGTAACAATTTTTTTAATTGCTGAAATTAATTGAGGTAGGTTTTGTGTCTTCTCAAGCGATTTTTGGGCAACTAAATTTAACATGTGAGCAAAACAGGGTATGTGACTTTTTTTACCAAATGCTAGATCAACGGCTTTTATCATATTAGCTCCTGCATCTGTTACTACCGCCAAGACTTTACTATTGTTAATTCCCCATTCTTCAGATGTTTTTAGTAACATCTGAGAAATGTACTCACCAGTATGATGTTCTGATAACTCGTACACTCCAAGAGTAGCAGATTCCAGCTTATCGTTATCAAAAAAATGTACAGTGACACCAAGAAAACTTCGAGTTTGCATAGTCTCAGTCCATACGTCTGTAGTAAGGGTACAACTATTCACTGTCTTCAATTTATTTTTAAAATAGTTTTGAGTTACATCAAATGTATTTTCTAGCATCTTCTTAAATGTAAACCTTGAAGGCACTTTGTATAAAGGCGCAGCAACTTTCATTAATTCAAAAAAGCCTTAATTTTCTACAATTTGAAAAGGTTGCGAGTGTTTACAAATCATATAGAGAATTGCAGCAGATAATCGAACACCTTTGGCACCTGTTTCAGTATATTCGTGAATGTTTCTAAAAGTTGATGTCAATGTTGGTTGGAATGAGCTTTTAATTTTAGAGACATTTCTGGAAGTAGAGGCAGTAGCGCTAGTGCCGCTAGTATCACTTTTCACACTTTCAGATTCAGATTCGATTTCTGAATCGATGTAACTTGAACTTGGCGCCGAAGTTGCGAAACTTGTAGAAGGCTGCGGCCGCATTTGCTTTTCTTCTGTTGTAGGACTTTCATTCCCAGCACGGAGCTTCTTAGATCCGGGTTCGTCTGTTTCTGCATAATTTTGTCTTTTTTTTAATAAATAGGATGCATCTTTTCAATGTGTAGCCTTAAATTTGTTGTGTTTCCGCAAGTTTTTAAAATTTTTGAGCAGGAACGACATCTTGCTTGAGAGTTATCAATCTTTTCAAAATATTCCCAATATTTACTTTTTGGTGGCATTTTATTAATTTATCTAAAAAAAGTATCGTATTACCGACCTATATCGTTTGGTATTCTATTTTTAAATTTTGTAAGAAATGATATTTTTGGCTATTTTTTGTTATTTAATTAATAAAAATAGTTTTATTGATTTCTCTTACCGTTTAAAAATTGGTTAAATAAAAGCTTCAGCACTAAATCAAAAAAACTTATTACTTATCAAAAACCTGGATATATCAATCACTCAAGATGACGACTGGCTTTTCATTACTTATATTTGAGATTTTTACTGTTTTCTGTTAATCCCAGAAATACCAAAAAAATCCCCGAATAAAAAATCAACCTATCGATTGTTCAATAAATTACATTTATGAATAAAAAAAAGTAATCTACTTTTAAACGGAGTCGTGCCCCATCTATTTATTAAAGCTGCAATCAAAATTTCTAAGTAGATCGAGATTAGTCTCTTTCTACCTTCTAAACCTCTTTTCTCTTGACGAAATCTTATCTTTATAATGAGTAGAAAAAGAAAATCATAAGGCTGGTAACAGTGGCAACTATCAATTCACATTAACGTGTTGTTTGTTGCCTACCTATCCTTCCATAAAATATTGCATTATCGATGTTCTATTAGTGATATTAGACTATCGATGTCTTCGATATTAGTAGTATTTGACATCGATGTTTTAACTTTAAATATCGATGATCATCGAATATCGATAATCATCGAACATCCCTAGTTTTATGTAAAGAACATGATGAGACATCCACAAGCAAAAATAAAACCAAACTCAAAAAATCAGTGGAAATGAAGTTTGTCCATCACTAATAATCGTTAATTGCGATATCAATATTGAAATTATTTCAACAAAGTAAAATTATTAGTAATGTTTGTTGTACCTGTTGTAAAATAGTCTAATAATAAAATTTGATTTAAAAGCATATTTATTTCGATCGTAGAAAAAATGTTGTATGTAACATGTGCATAAAGCATATTTGTTGCATTCAGCATCATATAGGTAATAAATATGCACCGTTTGCACTAGTAACGCACATAACTATTTTAGCATTTATAAATAGAAAAATAGTTGATATTGTATTTTTAATTAATTATGTGAAGTAAAAAGATTATGTAAGTTGTCAGATATCAATAATAGCTACTACATCCTTTATGCAATCATGTTCAAATTTTAATGAATTGATGTAGTATACTCAACTATGTTTTTTTACCTAGTCTCAGCCAAAATTTATTAAAATATATTGATGCTTATACTAGGCGTTGCTTTATCAATGTCACAGTATAATATATATTATAATGAAAATTTATATGCCTACTTTATAGAAATTGACAATATTATTAATACAAATCAGTTTAGGATATTCCAACTATCATTTATATTAGCTTAATGAATATTAACGTTGCTCTTCAAAAATTGACTGATTATAAAAATATGTATTTAAAAAAAATAGAAATGTCAGTCGTGCTCTCGGCTTTACTGTACAGTTTTGTTAAATTGGTTGACCTTTCCCAGCGTTGTATTGACTTAAATAGATCGTATTTCGAATAAATATTAGCTTTGAAATATAATATCATTTGTGGTCGAGAGTTGTTAGTATCAGACGCGAATACCCGGAATGAAAAGTATTTATTTTCTCACAAAAACTTTGAATGAATAAATAGTTATGTGTATACTTAGGCCGCGAAATATCGAAAAAAAAAGTCGACTTTGGACACGGAATTCTGAGCATGCGTCTCCAACACCACATCTCGAAGGCATCAATTCTTTTTCTGTCTGCTGCTTTAATTGTCCACGTTTCAGCTCCATATCGGAAGATGGAAAAAATCAACGATTGAACTAGTTTCATTTTAGTGTTTTTAGTAATAGATCTATCTTTTCAAATCTTGTGTAGTCGACTCATTGCACCTTTAACCAGTCCAATTCTCCTTCGGATATCACTTTCACTTGAACCCGTGTTACTAATATATGAGGCCAGGGTACATGATATGGTCAACGTTTTGAAATCTTTGTAGAGCATCTGTAAATTGCGGGGTGTTTGAACGATCAACTATCATAATTTTAATTTTCTCCGCGTTTATCATAAGGCCACAGTTATTGCTCTCTGTCTCCACTCTGTTTAGGATATCCAGCATTTCCTCTTCTGATGCAGCTATTAATGTTGTATCGTCTGTATATCTCAGATGTTAAAGAGATCTGGAGAGAGGATGCGTCCCTGACGAACGCCCACGCAGGTCTTAAATGGGAGCGAGTGCTGGTTCTCTATTCTGACCTTGGCCATGCTGTTGTTGTAAAGGTTTCTTATGAGTGCAATTAGATGTTCAGGCACTCCCATCTCTCGGAGAACTCTCCACGGCATTTTCCAGTTGACACAGTCAAATGCCTTTTGGTAGTCCATTGGGATATTGAATTCTCTGCATTTCTCTATGAGTTGTCGTAGATTAAGCATCTGTTCTCTGGTACTCTTGCCCTTCACAAGCCCTGCCTGTTCCTGGAGAATCTGTCGATCCAGATATGTCTCTAAACGTCGCTTTATAATACGAAGTAGAATCTTACTCGGATGTGATATCAAAGGAATGGTACGGTAGTTGCTACACTTTGTGGTTGCACCCTTTTTATGAAGTGGAATGAATATAGAGGTAAATTAACTATCTCGACCCTTACTTCGTGGAATCTACTCATATTAGTGTTTTAAATGAAACTCAATGTTTCTAGCTAATTCCACAATATAATGAAAAATGTTGAAACTTCTAGAAAATTGACAATTGTTTCGATAATTGAATATCATCGTCAGAATGACAGAAGTTCATTTGATGCCTACCTGATGTTTAGTAGTTATTTATTAATAATAATAAACGCCTTTATTATTTTCAAATAACAAAATTACATTTTGTTTAAATTTGATACATGATGTAGCAGTATATACCTATTGAAAATAAAGGGCGGAGTTCATTATCTGTAATGACACCTGAAAATTTTAAAATTAGATATTTATATATAAAAAAGGCAATTAGAAATTTGAAAACAAAAAAAATAGAAATCAGAAAATCAACAATTAAATTCAGCAGAATATAAATTTTAGTTAGAATGATACATCGTCTCACTAGGTCAGCTGGCTTTATAATCGTCATAATACTGTTTCTATGATGGAACTTAAGGAATATATTTCCATTATTCGACCAAACTTTGCCTCCCTTGTTAACCTTCTGTATTGCATATTTAAATAGTGCCTGCATATCTGGTGATAGATCCTCTCTGACAACTAAACCTGTGACTTTTAATAACTTCTTCTGCTTAAATATCAAGTTTTTGACGTGATGCGTGCTCATCTGAATTATAATTGGTTTAATTTTATTTTTATCTGGTGATTTCAGTAGATAACAATTATTTACACTTAGATAATTTATAGATAACCGCAGCTTACTATTTATTATTTCTAGTACAGTATCCATACAGTTTTCATTCTGCAGCTCTATAACTCCGTAAAGAATTAAATTTTTGGATCTTCGAGACCTTTCAAATGACTCCTGTTTACTTAATATATCTTTAAGCTGTTTATCCTGGACTTACATTTTTAATTTTAGATTATTATTCTCATCCTTTAAGTTTTCTATTTCCTTATCATATTTTTTGCCTATTAACTCCATAATGGAATAGGAAATTTGAGATATGAACTCATCAGCAGTAACAAGCTTATTCACTAAATTTTTAACTGCAGTTCTTCTTTGTTTCTAGTTAAAGTCATTTTTACGAAATAAAAACTAATAATTTCAACAATCAAAGCACTTTCCAAGTAACTAATCACAAATACATGATCTTCTGTTAGTTGACCATCCAATAACCAATAATTCAACTTAATAACAAATGAATTTAGCATTTAATGCAGAGCGACTCAAAACTTGTCTAGTCTGCTTGAAACATCGACATGGCGGTGACAATATATTGGGAGACCAAGAAGTGACCTACCTACCTTGTGATTGACTTAATATATGTTAATAGAAAAAAAGAAGGAGATGTGATATTACAAATATTGAAGCTTACAGCATTACATTCTGGACATTTGAGTTTATATATACCTGATTTCTTTAATGGTGGTATTTTTGTTTTCACATTTAACAATTTTGTAATTACGTTACTTTCCGTTTTAAAAGAATACAACAATTTCTTCTGTCATTCTGACGATGATATTCAGTTATCGAAACAATTGTCATTTTTTAGAATTTTCAACATTTTTCATTATATTGTGGAACTAGCTGACCCGGCAGACTTCGTACTGCCTCAATCGATAAATAAAAGACCTAAACTTTTGTATAAATTAATTTCAAAACAAACAAAACGTATTGAATAAAAAAGCATTTTTTTAATGAAGCATGAAGTTTTATTATTATTTTCGACACATCATGTTGCTTACTTAAAAAAACAGAGTTTTCCTGAAATACTGGCTATTTATAAGGTTTAAATTTTTATTAACAGACACACACTGTTATGATACAGTTTGTTAATCAATTTAAAGCTTTCTCATAAACTATACTTTTTGTTTTGTTTTGTGGTGCGTAAATAAACAAAGAAGACGGTTTTCAGACGCGCGAACACGCGACGTATATTTGTCCATGCGCGAAACAGAGAAACTCCAAGTTGATTCCGCAAACTTCTAAAGAGTGTCCTTGCGATTTATTTATTGTCATCGCAAAGGCCAGACGTACTGGAAATTGTAAGCGTTTAAAATCGAATGGTAAATCGGTTGGAATCATCGGTATTCGCGGGATCAAGACATCCTCTCCTTTGTATTTTCCTTTTATGATTGTTGCCTCAATGAAGTTATTCATCAGCTTTTTCGCATAGTCGAGGTTGATTAATGTTACGCAGCATGATGACAACTGATCCTACTTTTAACTGCAAATTGTGAGGTGGTAATCCAGGCAATTCCAGTGAATTTAAAAACTCTGTAGGATAGTTGACTACGTCATCCTGGTTCATAACGGTGTCGACTGATTTGAAGGAAACCAACTGTCCTGGAAGAAAATTCTGAATGGTCGCATTGAGATCCTCGATATCTTTATTTTTCGCTGCCAATATTGCTCGTTCACCCAGCCAATTATGGGTATTGAACTTTTGCGGAGGTGAATGTGCTTATGAAACTCAACAACTTTCCCCAAAGAACATAGGTCGAAAAATGAAAAAAAAATTGGCCCTCCCTTACAAAACTGACTACCAACTGATTGATTTACTATGGGAGGGTCAAATTTTTTTTTCATATTTCGACCTATGTTCTTTGGGGAAAGTTGTTGTTTCATTAACACATTCACCTCCCTCAGGGTTGATACCCCCTTCCGTTACACGCTGTATATATATTTTAGTACAAACTTGAATATTATAAAAAAATATTCTGGTATAATACCTTGAAATTGGGCATGAAATTGTCCTGTATAATATGTGTAGCGCCAAATGATGTCATCTGGAAACAGTTGTTATATTTCTGAATGTTGGCCAAGAAGTGCTTAGAATAATTTCCAAACCCAGAAACTAAAGAGCGTAAAGGATCTGGTGGTGGGACCAATTGTGGTAATTTTACTTTGCCTCCAGCACAACATAATCCAGTAGATTCACCAGTGTATTTTACCGCCTTACAATATTTACAAATTATTTTCATTTCCCCAATTGTTACCGATTTGTCGGCACAATAATCAATTGCCGGATCATAGTGGAATGCAGCTCGTTCTCGTTACATTCTAAGCCTATCCACTTCATTGTCACTCACTAAATAACGCAATTCTGACATAGCAATACGACTATTCCGGAAATTATTCGATTTTTTCTCGCCTTTTAAACCTTCCCTAGATCTCCACGAACATTTCAAGACTAAGATAAGATAGTTTTAGTGAGACTAACGAACGGCAATTCATTTTTATATATATGTTTGTATGGGAAATAGAAAAGGGCTGTTTTTAGGGTTTTCCCGGAAATTATTCGATTTTTTCTCGCCTTGTAAACCTTCCCTAGACCTCCACGAACATTTCAAGACTAAGATAAGATAAATCCGTTCAGCCGTTCTCGAGTTTTAGTGAGACTAACGAACAGCAATTCATTTATATATATATATATATATATATATATATAGATAGAATAGCTAGAAACATTTAAAACACTAATATAGAGGTAGACCAATCTTTGGGCCAGAGACCAGACTTCCATATTATATTACACAAATCGGTTCAGATTTTAATGCCCTGTTGATCCAAATTCTGCAACAGTTCTCCCAATATATTGTCACCGCCTGGTGATTTTCCTCTTTTCAAATGTGCTATTGCTTCATCTACCTTTGCACGCATGATGTCAGGTTCGTGCGTTATTTCATTTATATTGAGAATTTTATCGTCTCCTTCTGTTCTTTGAACAAATCTGTGCAATATTTCTGCCAAACTTTTAATATTGCTTCGATGTCCCCAGCGACAGCGCCATGTTCAGTTTGAATTGCATAATTGCGCGGCTTAAATTCTCTTGTGAGAAGTTTTACCTTTTGAAACAGATCTTTGGTTTCAATTCGGTGCGAGTGTGATTCTATCTCTCGACATATGTTGGATATGTACTCTCCTCTGTCTTTACGATATCTCTTCTGAATATCTTTTGATAGGGATCTAGGGACCTTTTTTCAGTTGTTTCCTCTGTTCTATTACTTGCCATGTCTCGTCGCTGATCCATGGTTTGCGACCATCCACATTTCCTGATCGGCGACATTGGCTAGCCATTTTCAAGAGACCCTCCCTAAGACATATCCACGATTCCTCGGCGTCATCGTTGCATTTTATATTTGCTAATACTGGTTTAATACTGTCTCTGAAAATATCCAATTCTTCTGGTGTTAACCTATTCTGTCTGGTCGAGAATCTATGAATATTCTTAAATCTAAGTCTGAAATCCATTACTAGCAGTTGATGGTCACTACCACAGTCCGCACCTGGAAAAGTATTAGCATTACTCACAAAAGTTTTCCATCTTGTATTGATTAAGATAAAATCTATTTGATTTCTATATTTGTCACCCGGCGATTTCCACGTGTAGAGTCTGCGTGGATGATTCTTTAAATATGTGTTCATTATGGAGAGTCTCCTTTGCAAGCAGAAATCCATCAGCTTTTCTCCCCTTTCATTCCTCTCATCCAGTCCAAATTCTCCGACGAGCTGTCTCATGTAGTGATCCATGTTCGTGGCACCTACTTTGGAGTTAAAATCTCCTAATATGATTGTAATATCTGTATTGCGAATATCGACAAGCTCAGTATCTAGAGCTGTATAAAAATCTTCTAATATGATCTCATCTACGGTGGAGGTTGGGGCGTAGACCTGAATTATGTACAGAATGCATGTTGAGCTTCGGAAACGGAGGTGAATGATCCTGTAATTAACTGCATCATAACCACAAACAAAATTCGGCAATTTCTTGGGCACTATTATATTATACTCTGGAAGTGACCCTTTCCCCTTCCAGTGAGTTTCACTGATTACTAGGTCAATTGCCCCAAAACACACACCACCTAAAAAATAGATTACCCGCAGTTCTAATTTTATTTCTAGTTGAAAGCTGCCCAGTTGAAAATTTGATTGGACTTTTAAAGGACATTATTTACTAAACAAAATTTAATGTTATATATTGTTATAGTACCGTTAATCACCTTGGGTATAAGCGGATTAGTTTGAATAAAAAAAAATCTCGAAAATGCATAGTCTAACAAAAAAAGTAATTTTATATTTTTTGTAAGCAATGTTCCAAGCTACAAATTGGATCACCTCCATTTTTAGCGGAACACGTATTTTTTTATTAAAACCACAAAAGGAAGGCTCATGCAAAAATCCTGCTTCCCCTAATTTTTCCGAAGTTCGGTCTTTTTTTTGCCTTTATTCCCAGGGCTAAGTTGCTAAAAAATTAACAGATTAAAATGACAAACTTATAGAAACGACAATGTCCCTTAATATTGATTGAAAAGAATTTAATTTCTCCTCTGGATCCCGTATAAGATATTGTTAAACATTGTATAAAAGTTAAAACTGGCCTAAAACCATTCTAATACGGGTGGTAAAATACACTGATGCGGTCTGTTTGATGTCGAAATTTATGAGAGCTTCTCAGTGTTTTTGCTTTTAATTTCTTATTTAATTTTTCTTGTTTTGTCGCTTTGAAGTGACGCGCCTTGTTATTTCTTTATTGAATTTGCTGCTTTTATTTCATGAACAGTCGTTTCGTAGCACAAAATTTATTTATTGACTGACAGGGTTACTTATTTTTAAAATATATATTCATATTAACTCCTTTGAAATTATCAAATGGCTGTGAGTTAAGATAGGACGTTTCAATTTTTCAAACATTTCAAGCTTACGATTATTTTATTAATAATGACACTTCGTACGGGATGTCACAGAAAAATTCGGAAATTTATCGTGGAAACGGATTTTCAAGTATTTACAAGCATGATATGAATTTTTAATAGTTATTTAATTGAAATAAAATTAGAAATTAGGAACAAGCCAAAAAATTAAAAGGTGCCAATATTTGAATCAATGACGACTACTCGAGAAAGTGGAAAGAGACATAAAAAATGTATTGCGTCAAGTAAAACTAACAAGAGAACAAGGACACAACGCAGTACTTAATTTGAACAAATTAAATAGGTATAAACAACAAAATTTATGGAGTAGATGCATTTATGAATGAAACGTTGAAAGAAAACGATGATAATAAACGTACAGCAACCGATGATCGTTCACCGGAACATGGAAGGAGCGACAAAGAAAATAAATCAAAAAAAATAGGATAGATACAATGGAGAATGACAAGGCAATGAAATGGATAATGAGAAAGGTAAAAATAAGAAAAGCAAGCGAAAGAATTTAGTGAGAATGGCAACGTGGAATGTCAGGACAATGTTGGCAATGGGAAAAATTGAGGAAATTCTAAAAGAGATGTTGCAATACAAACTAACTTAATAAAATAGGATAGATACAATGGAAGACAACAAGGCGATGAAATGGATGAGTAAGGTGAAGCAAACGAAAGAGTTTGGTGAGAATGGCAACGAGGAATGTCAATGTTGGCAATGAGAAAAATGGAAGAACTTGCAAAAGAGATATAGAGATGTTGGAATACAAAATAGACATATTGTCACTTTAAGGGATGCGATGGAAAGGAGAAGGTCAATTAAACAAAGTAGAATTGTTTTATGGAGTGGAAGACAGACGAGGAAAGAAAGGTACAGGGTTCATGATAAGCAAAAGGATGAGAAGTAATATACTAGAGTACACAGTTATAAGCGGGAGGATATCAAAAATTAAGATGGAAAAACTGTATTGCAATAATTAATAGTTATGCACCGACGGAAGAAGCAAACGATGAATTTTATGAGAAACTGATAAAAGTATGTGAAGAAGCCGCAAGACATGATACGTTAATAATTATTGGAGATATGAATGAGAAAATAGGGAAAGACGCATAATTACTGCAACAGAAGAAATGATTGGTGCAAAAGATACAAAAAAATGCAGGGTTTGATCAAGAATGTAAAATAAAATTAAAAGACAAAAAAGAAGTCAGACTAAAATGGCTGCGAACTAAGCAACAAACTGATTATGATAAATACAGAAAAATAAGAAAAGAGAGCACACATTTAATAAAAACAAAAAGAATAAAATAGTTGACTTATTAGAGAATGATAATAAAAATACTGTAAAATTATATTAATATATAAAGAATCAAAATATAAAACCAACTACAACAAATATAGAAGAAAAAGAGTGGAGTCAATATTTCAAAAATTTACCAACGGAAGAAGATAGTGAGCATGAAGAAGATAATATGAGTGACAATGATACAATGTTAGAGTATGAAAAGGAAAGTAACGACATCATTAACAAACTGAGACGCAACAAAGCAGGAATGATATACCAGATAATAAATGAGCTAATAAAATATGAAATATTTTAAAACATAGAGATAATATGGGAATTAGCAACAATGCCGAAAGAATGATCTACTGAAATGATTATACCAATAATGAAGAAAGGAAATCTTAATATATTATTATGTAACAATTATAGAGGAATTAGTTTGCTCAACACCATAAGTTACGTACGCGGCAAAAAATATTAAACCAACAAATTAGGACGAAGGCTATATATAAGGAGAAGAGAATAATTAGAAAACATTATGGCCCAGTTAAACTATAGGGTATAACGAGTACCGAAGACTTATGAACTATGAAATTAGAAATATATTAGAAAACGAGGAAATAGTAAACACAATTAAACCAAAAAAGATACGTTGGTTGACTATCATCTGAATACTCCATATAAATGCCTTTCTAATGATGTGCTACACGTGTTATATTCCCTATTTAAAAATAAGGGGTTGGGGAAGTGGAAGGGGGTTGACACATGACAGATGCCGTATCGTAGAACAAAAATCGACCTGTTTCAGCATTTCTTTAAAATCCAATGAATACTGCCAAATATCGGGGTGTTATACTTCTTCAAATGACTTCAAAAATGCTATGAATAGTCGATACACTTTACAGTGAATATATTTTTGGTTTATCTTTATACTTTTAGACAGAACCAAGATAGTCTCGACATCTTTATTTTAATTAAAAACCAAAAAAAATCAAAGCTATTTTCAATGAGACGAACTTTACTTGTCGCACTAACTTTTATAATATATTTTTAGGTAACATTTTCTAATTTATTATGCATTGTAAATCTTCAGAAACCAACAACAAAAAAAGCTTGTCTAACTCGCCAATTCAATAAAATGAATACAATTCGAAGGAGAGGGTGTCAAATTTAAAAAGAACCCGCACTATTCTTAAGAAAAACGGCTTTATGTCAGATTATTTGAAATTGAGATATGTGTCATAAATACATCTATTTACAATTTACAGGGTGTTGAATATGGATTTTATCTCTATTTCACTGGAATCACCAAGGATTTTTGAAATTTTTATGCGGCATTTTATATTACGACGTATCATATTAGTGATTGAGTATATTATTTAAATGAAATGAAACAAATGGAAAATTCATTAATTTTTTCATTAAAGACATCCTGCAAACTTACCAAACTTAATTAAATTATAGTCTATACAAGGATAAGAAAGTAAGATGTGAAATTCTCTTAGTGTATTTATTACTCGTTCAACAATTATTCTTAATGCTAGTAGTATCTGTTTGATTGCTTTACTTCATCTTTAGTGCTGAAGAAGAGCTTTGGAAACACAACGTGGTTGCATGAGAACTGGTAAAATCACTTTATCGGATGTACTTCTAACAGAGTTTTGTACTTTGGTACAAGACAATACATATAAAATGGCATTTTAGTTTTTTTCATAGTCTGAATAGACATTATAACTGTAAATATATATAAAGTGTAGAGATTAACTCGTTAGGCAAGTGTCTGGCTGACCGCTGTCGGTCGAGACCAGATTGGAACAAGAAGAAGGATGGATGACTAGTGACAGGTTAATTATGGGCGGGAGTTTAGTCTATTTTTATGTACGAGAGAGTAATAAAACCTTATTTCTAATGCAAAACGTAGTACGGCCATTTTCAATATTATTACAAAATAATTTAAATATTTCTTAAAATTTTCATAAATGTACCTGAGCTAATACAAGTTTTCGGTCTTTTATTAGTCTTTTATAACCATAAGCTGTACAGAACAATAGAAAAAGGTTTGGACATGCCAAAAGTCCTCTTTATTAAAGATTACATAGCCCTATCATAAGATTGTTTTCAATAAGTACCTATTTGTCAATAAAGGTTTGAAATTTTGTTTTATTTTAATTCCTACAGTTTATTAAGTCGTTTCGTTGCTTCTTGCAAGGTGCAGTGTGCTGTCTGCTGTGAATTCTAGTGTGATTATAGAGAATTACAGTTAATGAAAAAAACATTAATATATAATTGTTAAAATCATTTACATTCAAAAATTTATGTAAAAGTGTTGATGACACAGTAATAGTACGCTTGGTGTTGGGAAATCTACGATTTACAGAATTATAAAAGAAGAGAAATATGGTGAGTTTCAAACAGCACGTAAGGCTCCAGGAAAACCAAAATTTCAAATAGAAAATCATTTGAAAGAAAGACTTCGAAGGAAAGTGCATGGGTTCTTCTTTACATTAAATTTTGCACAATTAATAAAACACGTGGTCTAATTTACTATCATATTTAATAACAAAATGATATGATAATGAAAAAACGCTTTTGGGTACAAATTAGTCTTAATGCAAAGTTTAAATGTGTGCTATTTAAATTGGATTTTTACAGGTGGACGTGTTCAAGCCAGCACTCCCACATAAAAACTCCTTTTACAGGGAAAACTGTGTGGGCACAAATTTTAGATTTTGGGTACAAATTATTCCTATATTCGAAAATTAATAATATTTAGTTATCTTTGATAATTTCAAATCTTTTATCTTGGAAATTAATAAAACACGTGGTCTAATTTACTATAATCTTTTCTAAACAAAATGATATAATTATGAAAATACACTTTTGGGTACAAATTAGTCCTAAATTAAAAGTTTAAAGGTATGCTGTTAACATTTGATTTTGTAAAAGTGGGAGTGCTAGCTTGAGCTTAAGCTAGCACCCCCACTTTAAATAGCGGTTTTTGAGAAACACTGAGTGGGTACAAATTAGTCTTTAATGCAAAGTTTAGATTTATGCCAATAAAATTTGATTTTGTCAATGTGGGGGTGTTAGCTTGAGCTGAAGCTAGCGCCCCCACTTTAAATAGTGATTTTTCAGAAAAACTAAGTGGGTACAAATTCTAATTTATTGGGTACAAATTAGTCCTAAATTACACTAAAGTTTTTTTTTTAATTTGGAAAAGTGGGGTGCTAGCTTTACTAACGCTAAAAAGTTGGCGAGCATGATATCCGTTTGAGGTTGGTTGTGGATATCGATGTCAATTGTCAAATTCTTCTAGTCGACTTTCACTTTGTATTAATCAACTTGGATCACGGTTCTTAAGTTGGGTACAGACCGAAATATAGAATTCGCGAGCTGTTCGAGAACAGCTCCCGAATTGAACCCGAGCAGCTCCCAAACACATCGTCCACACAAGAAGAAGTTCTGTGTTCAGTTCGGTCCAGTTCGTTGAAAAGTTTGAACTAGAACTGCATTTTCATAAAAATTGAAATAATTAAATTTGAAAAATGTCATCGCTGGAAAGCGATCTCATCATTGCTTATGCAGCATACTTTTTAATAAAACAAAAAAAAAGAAACGTGGTGGCAAAGAAGTTTATTTAAAAATCGCTCAAGATATGGTGGAGTGCCTTTGCTCATAGATTTAGAAATGGAGGACCAAAGTTTATTTCGAAATATTAGCCGAATGTCTGCAGCAGATTTTGAAAAACTCTTGGTTCTATTAGAACCGATAATATCGAAACAAAATGCAAATTATCGGAAGTGTATTTCATCCAGGGAGAGATTGGCTTTGACTTTGCGATTTTTGGAAACAGGAGATTCCTATACAAGTCTGATGTATTTATTCAAAATTTCCAAGCAAAGCATTTCTGCGATTGTACCAGATATGTGTGAAGCTTTAATCACAGTTGTAAGTGACTTAATAAAGGCAAGCAATTTTCTTTTACATTTGTATTCATTTATTTAAAAAAAAACATACAAAATAATGTTGTAGGTATACCTACCTACGTTAATTTAAATTCCGATAAGTTTTTGGAATAATAAAATCACTCAAGTGCTCTTCCTCTTGGGGAACAACCTGGTCGTACTTGAGAATCTGCATCTGTGGAGTAAGCAGTTTCTACAAGAGTTGAGTTGTTACTTGCATCACACAATGATGATCCGAAATGCTGTTGACAATACTGTGAATCAGTGTCATAGTTTGAGAAGGGTGAAGTCATTGCAGTGCTACAACCTGACTGTGGTTGCGAGACCACATAACTGGCTTTACTGAAGTTTGATAGACCTGGGTATAAGGTGACTCTTTCATGAGGCGTTGACTGTGGATATTGTTGAGTGAATTGCGATTGTAAAATGCTAATTTGGTTGTCATAAATTATTTTGTTAATATTAAACTCGACATGTGCTCTGGTTAACGGGTCAAATTCTCTTAACTTCATAGCAATATGATTTGCAAATAAGGAGCAAGCATCAGGTGGCGCATTCTTTTTTTCAAATATAGTTTTGAGAATACCGAAAGCTTCTGCGGCTTGGTCGTTATTTTCTGTAGTCTTCATGTATTTTGACACGTGTTTCTTAGTTGTCAACACACTTTTTCGTTTCTTGCTTAACTCCTCCAAACTCCCTCTTGCATTTTCTATCAAGTCATCTACATTTAATTCTTTATCTTGAGGTTCATTGTTTGTCGTATTCGCTTCATCGACGGCACTGTCATTAGTTTCCACACTTGTTTCAGCAGAAGTTCCCACATTGGCAGATGCATCTTGAGTCTCCTAAAACAAAATTTGTTTTATAATAATTTATTTGATTTTCATTTTAACTATGCGCTAGACAGTTGAAATGTGTTGGTATTTTTATTTTCAGATTCCAAATTCATCTGAAGAATGGCTCGCTGTTGCCGAAGAATATAATAATAGATGGAACTTCCCAGACTGTATAGGTGTTATCGATGGTAAACACATCACACTGCAAGCGCCATTTAATAGTGGAAGCGAATATTTCAATTATAAAGGGTACTTCAGCATTGTTCTTATGGCAGCAGTTAAGGCAGATTACTCATTTTTATTTGCCAACGTAGGATGTCAGGGAAGGATTTCTGATGGAGGGGTTTTTAAAAGCACTGATCTGGCTACAAAGCTTCAAAATGGAACTTTATCTCTACCAGCAGCAAGTACATTGTTGGGACAGGAACTAAATACACCGTTCGTTTTTGTTGCTGACGACGCATTTCCTCTACAAGAAAACATAACTAAACCGTACCTTGGAATGCACCTGAAGGGAAGCCGTCAGCGAGCCTTTAATTATAGATTATGTAGAGCTCGACGAATAGTTGAAAATTCGTTTGGGATAGTATCATCCGTGTTTCGTGTTCTACGTAAACCACTTTTATTGGAACCAACAAAGGCTACCTCCGTAGTACTTGCATGTCTCTATCTACACAATTTTTTAATTCGAAGTAAACAAACTTCAAATATATATGCACCTGAAGACGCCTTTGATCGTGAAGATTACCAGACGATGCAAATGATTCCCGGCTAGTGGAGAAAATATCGATCAGAAATGAACTCCTTTCAGAGTTTTAGAAACGTTCCAAGAAAATCTACTGTGAATTCACGTCAAATTCGAGATAATTTCGCTGAATATTTTTCTACCGTTGGCAAAGTGATTTTGAATAAAAAATGCTGTATATAAAAACTTAGCAGTTATATAAAAAAATACTCACCGTATCCCGTATTTCATTTGGAATATATTTGTCACTCAAAAAACCCATATGTTTGTATCTAAACCACACTTCTTTATTAATCTCTTCTGTGCCCATTCCTGATTTTTTCATTCGTTTAGCCTTTTGATGAGCTCTTCGGTATTGCGCTAAAATAACACTGATTTTCCTTTCTACCTCATCTTTTGGTTTCGACAAAATCCTGCCTATATTTTCGTTTGCGTCTTTTTTTACATGTCTCTTTTTATAATCTTTGTGCCTGGGATTCCACAAATTCTCATGTCGGCGATATTCTTCTATCAACCACACATACTGAGTTCGCCACGTGTTCGCAAACGAACCCTTTGAAAGTACCGACTCGACTCCGAACCCCAAACGAATTGCCGAGCTGCTCTAGAACTGTTCGCGAACAGGCGTATACACCAAGCTCGAAAAAGTTCGCAAACTATTCGAGAACAGCTCGAGAATTTGGTCTGTACCCAGCTTTAGAGTAATACGGTTGCCTCATCCCAAGGTGGAGTGTCGAAACTACGTCACAAGAGTACAACGGCCAAGTTACAAGTTTATGAAGACTATGTCTTTTATATTTTGTAATGTATTGGAGGATATTGTGAATTTGTAGTGTTACAAAATATTTTAAATAAGGTACACATGGGTCTATGATGGTATTGCCTCAAACACAATTTTTACTCAATTTTAAAATGCGGGGTATAGGCTGCAGTGTTGCGATTTGTGGTAATACCTAATTATACAAAAAAGTCTAGAGTCTAGAGAATTAAAAATCTAAACAATTGTTTGAAAAACCAGCTATCTAACATCTATAAAAGAAAACGGGAAGTTGATATAGATGATGAACCTCGAGAAATTGTTAAAAAGATGAAAAAAGAGTTTTAGTTAATATAATTAATAAACCTATTATAATCTTGGAAATGTCTGTGGATATGGTGTACACACTAGATGTAAATTGAGTGAATGAAAACGACGAATACTCAGTGTGTATTAGTTAATACTATAACTAATACACACTGAGTATTCGTCGTTTTCATTCACTCAATTTATTATAATCTTAACAAAATATATAGCATATAGAAAAATAAAAATCATTAGAGGTTTTATTACTCTCTCGTACATAAAAATAGACTATAACTGTTTATTGCCAAAATTAAATCGATTAACAGAAAACAAACATTATCAGTTTGTAACTCCAATAAATACGCCATCCAATTTGTGTCATCCTGATTAATGCGATTTATCTTGTTTCATTCAGTTGAACCATACAAACAAAAAAACCATTCATTCGAGAAAGAGAGAGACAGCCAGAAAATAAGTGAAATGCATGAATATTTCACATATCCGAGAAATGAATGGAACAGTTATACATATTATATCTTGGACATTTTTCGCGTCATATTAAATTCCGATGCGTTTGACCGTATTGCTTCAAAGAGGAAACAAAAAAAAGAGTCTTGACAGAAATTTTTCATCTTTAATCAATCTAGGACGCGCGCGGAATATTTATAGTATCGTATGAATCTTGTTTAATATACACAGTGATCAAAAAAAATTATTCGTTACATCGTTTAAAAAGCTATAAAAATGGACTGGATTTAACAATTAAAATAATTGAGATTTTGAATAACATTTCGATAATTTCAATAATCTCAAACTGGAAGCCCGTTTTTTCCTTGGTTACAAGTTATTGATAAGAGCATAAATATAAAATTCAACCTGTAACTTTTATTAAAATCGAGACAGTTTAAAACAAACGACTGGCAAAGTTGCTACGGTGATGTTAAAAACTTATGATTAGGAATGACCTCTACCGATTTGTTCGGGAGACTCATAAACTATAATATCTCCCGGCTCCCGATTTTATTTTCTAATAAAAATGCTACAGTTATGTAGCGTATCTTCTGCAGTCTGTTTATTCTGCTCATTGGCGATTATTTCTTCTTCATATTCTTTATTTAAATGTTGTGACTTTGGCCGGTATTCCTTTTCTAGGAGTAGCCATTGTAGACCATTCCACCACTCTGACTCCATCAGCGTCCTTGCACTGCAGCCCCGTGATGGCAAATCTGCTGGGTTATAAATTCCAGGCAAGTGATTCCTACTCTGCCTGTCTGTGTTTGCTAAAACTTCTTTCACATTTTCCAATTTCCTTGCGAACGTAACGGCTGAATGTGCACAGCAGCAGAGTTCATAATTGCAACAAGAAGATAACATTCCTGATGTACTTACTTCTTTATATAATCTAATGCACCCATCAGTTCGAGTCTTGGTAGTGCCATTTGCATTTTGATAGGTGCAACTCTGCGCTTGGCCATTATAAGTCAAACTGTCACATCTCCTTTGTGTTCTGTACGTAGGAAAACATAGCCAGAATAAGCATTTTTACTCGCATCACAAAATACCTTGAGCGATGCATTTGCTAGTCGTCTTGGTATTTTGCAATGATTTATACAGTCTACGGTACTTATCCAATCCTATATTCTCTTTCTTCGTCTTCAGGTATTTTCTCATCCCACCCAGTTTTTAATAGCCACGTTTTCTGTATTATTATCTCAGGCACTAATGTCACTGGAGCTAGGAACCCAATTGGATCGAAGATCTGTTGTGTTATTGACAGTAGGTATCGTTTTGTTATGTCTGTAGGTACTGTCTTCAAGTTCACATTGCAACAGAGCTCATCTGTATATCTGTCCCACTGTATATCTAATACAGAAACTGGTTTCTCTTCTGTGTCACAATTTGTCATCCAATCTCTGAGGTAAAATTTTCCTTTTTGCATTATCTCTATAGAATCTTTCTTAAATTTATCTATCTGTTCTTTGGTGTCGAAACTTGTGACACAATTGTCTACGTAGAATGATTTCTTAAGCTTTTTTGCTGTTTCAGGGTGTCTGCATGTTTTTCCAGGTGATAATAGTTGCAGCGAGCAAAAATGGACTACAAGCGACGCCAAATGGAACTCGAGCATGTTGGTACGTAATCACTTCCGCTTTCTTATTCGAATCTTTCCACCATAACATTTTCAAATATTTCCGGTCTTAAGATGAAACAGAAATTTGTAGAAAAGCTTTTCTGATATCTGATATGACGCCATAAGTACCAATCCGAAATAACATCAATAGCCGTGGTATAACTTCTATAAGATTTGGACCTTTCTTGATACAGGCGTTTAAGCTGTTCTTATTCTTATCGGTACATGAAGCATCCATAACTGGTCTGATCTTGGTTGTAGTACTCTCAAATTTGATCACCGCATGGTGTGGTAAGTGACCATCCTATCTGTTACCTTGTTGTACTTTCTCTACTATACCCTCTTTTTTCCAGTCCTCAAAACTTCATGATATTCTTCTAGTTTTCCCATATTTTCTAACTTCCTTGTTGTAGACAGTAGTCTTCTGTATGCTTGATCATATCCTGGCTCTGATTGTGGGTAGCTGCTCCACATGAGTCCCAATTCATATCTGCCTTCTCTGTTTACTGTAATATTCTCATTAAATTTTTCTAATATTTCACTCTCAGTCGAGTCACTTTTTTTTATAAGCGTCTTTAATTCCTAAAGTTTCGATATTCCATAAGAATTCTAGAGAATTTTGTTGTGATAAAGTACTCACAAAATTGGCACTGACCGTGTTATTGTATATACCCTGAATGGGGCCTTGAACAGTCCAGACTAATTTTGTATTTATAGCAACGTCTGTCAAGTGTACAAAATTACTCTGTAAAATAGAACCTAGGTAGTCTGAGGCAATAAGGATACTGATTTCAGTTATATCCTCTCTTGTATCTGTTAAAGCTGCGTGAACTTAAACTTACATGTTACAGTTGATATTGCTTATAGTATAAAATGTAGATTTCTATTACTTTTTCTTTAATAGAATTTCCAAATAAACAAATCGCCCTGCTCTACACTGTATAAATACCAATTTTATTTTTTCTAAGTTGAAATAATAAAAAATAAACATATAATATATAAAACATATTCAGAATCCAACTCTGTCGCGAAGAATTTTTAAAATCCCCCTTTAATTTCTTGCTTAGTTTTTAGAGTCGCTGTCGCTTCATCGTTTCTTATGGCATGAAGTAGAAAGAAGTCCATCAAGTGCTGCAGACAAGGTTTTCTTCATTCTCAGAGACCGCTTCGATGTGGTATAAACTCAATAAATACCTCGCCGGTTAGAGATACAATAAACTTTTATTTGTATGAGAACGGAGAAAATAATATATAAATGGTGGTTAAACATGACATTTTGGTCGTTAAAAAAAGGTGTTTTAGCAACAAACTGTCAAAATACGAGCGGTAGCTTTGATATAAATCTAACAATTGTGTGCAGAAAGAAGGTAAAAATTAGTAGATCACTAATAAAAGGGTTTGTCTAAAATTAGATCCGCGCCAGTAAATGTATTAAGAAAACAATCTCCTCGCGGTGTGAGCAAAATTTGTTGATACGCTTTAGTCTCTAATGAAGAATAGGACATTTTTAACAGTATATATTTGAAAGAAGTGCAAATATATTAAGAAATAAAATAACCGCTACAAACCAACGGCAAATATACAGATAGAAAAACCGCTCTACAAAAATAAGGAAGAATCCGAAGAAGAAAACGAACAAATATATAATTTAATAAAATATGAAGAAACACCCACATACAAAGAATTATAGACCAGTTAATTCTAGAACTGACCTCGTATATCAACCGAAACTTGACAACTTCACCTCGTATTCGAGACAATATTAGAATAGATTCAAAAATCAGATAACCGAAATCGGTTTTGAAAACGTCGATTTCGACGAAATCGAATGATGTAACGAAAAACAATGTGGCTAATTTGTATCACATAATCGCAACGAATTTAGATAAAGATAGGTAGATACAATTGGTTAAAGATATGCATATTTTTTGTTTATTATACGTTCCGCGAAACGCCTTGAAAGTTCTTTGAAATAACCGCTGATTGACAGCTAATTCGCGCCTATATTTACTCAATCAATCAGATAAAACGGTGTATGTGACAGCTTACTACGCAAAATGTAAACAAGATTTTTTTTTGTGTTTGCGGTCGACTGCAAAATACGAATAGAAGTTCAGAAAAGTGGTTTTTAATTATCAAAGAGCAGCGAATATTGTAAATAAAAAATAATAATTTAAAGCGTCCGAGCTTCAAAACTGTCGTAGATTATATCTAGAATATATTATAATAAACAAAACATCAGAATTAAACTGGGAAACAAAATAACTCGCATTCGGATTTCGGTTTTTGATTATATGTTCCCTCCAAATTAATTTACTATCTAGGTCAGCGGTTTGCAAACTTTTTTGGTGACGGAATCCGTTTGGAAAGCGAAAATCTTGACGGAACCCTATAATGAAATAATTGTTTTTAAATATCTATTTGTGTATTAAGAGCGGAAAGTGATACTTTGCCGCTTGAGGCAGAGAGTTAGCGCGGGCAATCTGCCGAAAGCGCCAACGCACTTTCTGCTCGAATTGCACACAAGATTTTTTCTACGATCACCTTATTTTTAAACAAATAATTAAAAAAAAACACGAAAAATCCTTTTACTGCGTCCCAAAGCTCTTCGTGTTCTAAATAAATCTGTACCGCGCATTTCCACGTACCATAGTCCTCGTGCCCTTTTAGATGCTCGATCAGCGGAAGCTGGCTCATGATATCAGTTATTAACACAAAAATTCAAAAAATTACAAACTCCAGAAGCTTCAATGGTGTCTCACGCGTGTCCTGTGTCCATAACCTCTTGCAATTTGATGTTTTGAGTCAAGGTTTCGAGAAGAAAATCAACTTAATCTATCAAAAACTGCGTAAAAGCAACTAATGACAATTTAAAACTTACAAAAGTCGTAAACGACATTAAGATGACATTTACAAGGTTAAACAAATTGAGGTTCGAAAAATATTGGAAGTAATTAGTTATACACTTTGAATATTTTTAAATATTAACTACAACTATGAACATAGGTGTTTTGGATGGTTTATAAGATAGAAAATAATAATTGAAGTGACGTCTGAATCGGTCTAATCTGTAAGGTCTTATAACACTGCGCCGTCGCGCTCGAAAAATCGCGCGTGTTTGAAAGACCAGTTATCCACGAATACTTTACGCTATTTTTTTATTGGCGCACTTTGACTTACTACAAAAAAATTGAAGTCCGTCCTCGATGCCCAGCCAAGCTTCATTTCATAAAAGTCCGTCCTCGATGCCCAGCCATGTTTCATTTCATAAAAGTGCATCCTCGATGCCCAGCCATCCTAAGTAGTTTTCATTTTTATTAAAAATGTATATGGATTGATTCCCTCGGGGATTAAATGGGTCACTTTAGTCGCTTAGTGTATAATGTACTATTAATATACCTATTATTTACTAACTTTCTTTAGTTTATTGTAAATGAAAACATGCGAGCGGAAAAGTACGCTCTAGAGCGGAAAAAATGTCAAATTATGACATATCACGGAAAACATCAACTTTGCGGTTAGATTTGAGTGTGCAAAAGCCTACTTTGGGTAGTGATCGTAGGAAAAATATATTCTTTATTAATAAGCATAATAAAAGTACAATGTAACAGTTACTACTTTATTATTTACTTTACTTAGTAAATTACTATAATTTATTTACGATAAAAAGACGATGATGTCATTTTTAGTTACTTTCCTGCTTATCAGAATAAATATTAATTACCAACCGTGAATACCATTTATCCTCAACAGCCAGGGCAATTTACAGCTAACGGGTTGGCAAAACTTCAAGACGTTGTCAAATCAACTGGTAAAATTCCCCAGTTTGTTTTGACGTTTATTGACATTCGATCATCGTCTAATATTTACAAGTTTTTTTGGTGCTTTTAAATTCATTGCTTCTTTAAGATTAAAAAAAACAGTTATTTTCATAACTAATTATTTAGGCAAATCTGCAGTGTGTGGTTAATAAAATGCCGAAGCAGCTGAACAGAAAATGGGGGCCCGCTTCTCCCGCTTACTGCTGTAAGAGACGTAATAGTATTCGCTATTTGTATTCATCATTATTAACATTATTGTTACATATTTAAATGTAAATGATTAAATGTTTTTAATGTTAGGTTAGGTTAATTAAACTTGATAATATATTATTCTTTCATAAATAGAAGTAATTATATTGTAGAGAGTTGCAGAAGCTTTACAACTTAGCGTTACCACTGTTAACCGTATTTCCGCCAAGCATAATAGAGGTGAACAGCCTAAAAGCCCACCTAAAAAGAGACAACGCATAAAACCTACTGTTGAAATTGATAATTTTAATGGTTGTTTAACATCACTCTGGAAGATAAAGAAAAATATTGGATTCAAATACCAAAAAGATTATTCTTGTCGTGGTTTAATGCATTAAAACGTGTACATTTTCTACATGAATATGTCAAGATAAAAAGGGAAGGTTTATATCAATTTGTGTTTTTGGATGAGACCTGGATATTTAAAGATGGTACTGTTGGACGTTCTTGGCAAGAGTTTAATCATAGAAGCGTGAAAAAAACCAAAATTGGTGGTCCAAAGTAATTGAATAATAAAATTTAGCAATTAATTTATGATGTACAAACATTCCTGCCATTTTAAGACCTTTTCAAATATTTACTAGTCACACTATTTTATTTAAATCTATATAATTATTAATAGTTGTTTTGAGCTATGCAGTCTATCTAGGAAACCTAGTAGTAATTTGTTATTTCCTTATTGTAGGTATATAGTATTGCAAGCTGGTTCCTCTTCTGGATTTCTTCCTGGAGCAGGACTGGTTTTTTTTTCCAAAAAACAAGATGGTGATTACCACGGTGAAATGAACCGAGAAAATTTTACTTTTCTGCCCAACCTATCTAATATGCGAGAAAAGTATTGGTTTACCCCAAAAAAAGTTGGAATTTTGAAAATTTTGTTGAGTTATTTTTACGTTTTCCATCAACAACAACACGAAAAAACGGTTTTTAGAAAAAAAATCCTGTGTGTATGTCGTCGTCGTTGTCGTCGGCCACTTTTCCTTACATGTCTTGTTAGCACGATACAGCATCCGGACTACAATGTCACCAATTTTATGATTGAATATTGTTAAGGACATGTAACAGATGAACCCCATTGATTATCAGCTCACCAGAGCCAATACAACAGGTACTACAGTACTTTAAGTACGATATTTTTGTCATTTTTGGAGAAGTTTCAGTTTGTTAGCACGATACAACCTCCGGAGTATATACAAGTGACCAATTTTATGATTCAAAGATGAACCCTATTGAGATTCATCTCACTAAAGCCGGTATTCTAATTTAACCCTTTTTTCGTCGGGCTAATTAGAGGGAGTGTAGTTTCGTTGTTCTTTTCCGATGCATTCGAAGGACCATTTGGATGTTGTGAACTTTGGGGATGATGTATTTGATGTAATGAAACACTTATATCACGATATGATTTATATTATCACGAGGTTATAACTTATTTGTTTTGCGTCGACAATTAAGACTTCACTTATTTTCGCGATAACTGAAAGTATTGTGCACCTACTATGTTGGTTTATGAAAATGATTAATGATTACAGACACATGGTGGTTCCCGGGATTGTAAAACGCCGGTGCTCTTCTAAACTGAGTACCTTTTCGTACCACGTTAAATGATGAAAGAGAGCGAATGTAGGGTCTATGGAGTATTTATATGTTTGATGACGTAGGATCGAAGAATGAGGGAGCTGTTAGAAACTAGCCAATGGGATACAAGTATTTGAAAATGTAACGTTCAAACACAACTGAATTTTGCAGATATGGAGATGTTTTTTTTGGGGTTTTCAACGGTTTCGTAGTAACAGATAACAGGGTTTGGACCAGCGTTTTTATGAAGAGATAAGGTGTCGGGAGCTTTGGTGTTGTTAGTGGAATTTCAGAAGACGATTATTTCTGTTTTTCTTAGGTGTTAGTAAATTTAAATGACTTTTTGTAGTTATATAAAGAAATATTAAAGGTTGAAATTAAGGATATTTTTAGGTATCTGTTTTGAACATAATATTCGAAATATAGTATACAGGGGAAATTGAAATAAAGTCACGGGAGAATTTGGTAATTAAAACCAAATTCGAACATATTGGGGGCGGGGGAAGAATGGAAGAAAGGTGAGAGATGGCTGTTCTCAGACATCGAATGCTGATGTTAGTGACAGGGTTAGATAGCGTGAGAGTGTATAGGGCTCTGATGCAGGATTGTGAATGAAAGTGAATATTTTTGAGAGTAACTATGTAAATATGTGTAGGGGTTGTAAAGGTATCTAATGTGTGTCAGAGTGTTGTAAGGACTCTGACGTCATGAATGTAATGAATGAATAAGATTTGAGGTTAGAGTGTTGTAAGGACTCTAGCGTCATGAATGTAACGAATGAATAAATGTTGAGGTTAGAGTGTTGTACGGACTCTAACATCATGAATGTAGCGAATGAATAAATGTTGAGGTTAGAGTGTTGTAAGGACTCTAACACCATGAATGTAACGAATGTAAGAGTTGAGGTTAGAGTGTTGTAAGGACTCTAACGTCATGAATGCAATGAATGAATAAGATTTGAGGTTAGAGTGTTGTAAGGACTCTAACGTCATGAATGTAACGAATGAATAAGGTTTGGGGTTAGAGTGTTGTAAGGACTCTAACGTCATGAATGTAACGAATGAATAAGAGTTGAGGTTAGAGTGTTGTAAGGACTCTAACGTCATGAGTGTAACGAATGTAAGCAATATACTCTAGAAATGGACTAGAGTTGTAAACGATAAGAGTGTAAGCAATATACTCTAGAAATGGACTAGAGTTGTAAACGATAAGATTGTAAGCAATATACTCTAGAAATGGACTAGAGTTGTAAACGATAAGAATGTAGCAATATACTCTAGAAATGGACTAGAGTTGTAAACGATAAGATTGTAAGCAATATACTCTAGAAATGGACTAGAGTTGTAAACGATAAGAATGTAGCAATATACTCTAGAAATGGACTAGAGTTGTAAACGATAAGAAGATAAGCAATATACTCTAGAAATGGACTAGAGTTGTAAACGATAGGAAGTACGTAATATAGTAGGAAAGAGAGAGTGTAAGTGATTGAGTACATGATTATGTTGTAGAAGAGTAAGGTGTGGGTTAAGTTTCATGAGAAAGAAAGATGAAGGAATGAGAGAGATAGGAAAGGGCCAAGCGGCAGTTTTTTCGGGCCTACTGGATCTATGTACCAGCGCAATTCGCCACCGGCAGAGGCTTACCCGGTCCGATTGGGGCCTAGCGACTTACGTCACGCCAAGCGTCGACTCTAGGTTAAAGCAATTGTGGTACCAGTTTGTTTAAGGAGTAACGGTCCAGGAACCTCGGGCATATGTAAACAAAAAGGGGGACCAAGTTGTGAAGGGGTGTGAAATTCCATGAGAGAGCATGGAAAGCTCATGTGGGTGTTTTTTCCGGGTTTTTATTGTATCAGAATGAATGGTGCTGGGTAAGAAAGGGAACGTTTTTCTTCGGAGAACGTGAAAACTCCAATGTAGCTTGCGCTACTCCCTTTCTACGCGGAGGAGTGACTTGTATAGTGAGGGTGATTGTAAGAGTGTATGCTCATGAGACTAGAGCAAGTACGAATGCGTGCAACAACAAGTGAGTAAGAGTAAGTATGAATGAATGTGAATGCAAATGTAAGTACGAGTATGTACGAATAAGTGTAAAAGTATTATGAATGTGAGCTTTGAGTGCCAATATGAGTATGAGTATAAGTATGATTAAGGTGCAATTGTATGCTAGTGCAAGTAATAATGTAAGTGTGAGTTAGCATAAAAGTAAATGTAAGGTAGTGACCACGAGTGTATAAGTATGATGAGAGAGTTTTTTCTAACTCTTTTGAGATTGTTTTTGTATATGCTTTTATGATTATAGATGTTTGTGTTAGGGGGACCCGACTCTTTTGCGGGTAAGAATGAGTTTTTAAAATGTTTTAATTAATGTAAAGGGGTTATTTCTGTTCTCGCCAAGAAAAGGAGGGTAAGATATGTATACAATGTTTTTGTCAAGTCGTTTTAAAATCAAAGTGTCGTCAATGTGATTGTTTAAGTAACATATGAGTAAGGGGGGATGCCGTTTTCTTCTAAACGTCACCCAAGTGTTTATATTATCCAAGTATCATCTTCTTCAACCAAGTATCTTCATCTTTTCAACCAAGTTTCTTCATCTTTTCAACCAAGTATCTTCTTTTTCAACCAAGTATCTTCATCTTCATTTCAATACCTTTATCCAGGTATTCACATAAGAGTAATGTTCATGTCAAAGTGTCTAAGTTTTTTTTTTGTTAATCGTCCAGGGTTTTAAGTGTTAAAGCATTTGTTTCTCAATGTTCAAGTATAATTTTAAGTTTTTCACATTGTTTTTTGTTTTTCTTAAGTGTCTAGTATATAAGTATCACTGTCCTCTTCGAGAGGACTAAAGGATTGTTTTCTTGACGAGAAAGAGTTTAAGCAATGATGAGTGAGTGCTATTCTGCACTGTAAGGGCGTTGAGTACAAGTGAATCGTTTATTCGAGTGTAAGTGTTGGTTTGAAAATTATTTATTTATGAGTTAAGAGTGTTTTGTGAATTAAGAGTGTTTTTGAGGGTAAGTTGTGATTTGAAAGTGGTGTGGTCACACCAAAATAATGAGTATAATGAGTATGAGAGAGGTTATCCGTAAGGTATTGTGAATGAGTCTTGTCCAGAACAGTACGTTTCTTGACGATAATATTCTGGAGATTGTTGCATTGGTGGTGAGTGGTTAGGGTTTATGTTCAAAGGTCTCAATGATGGGTTTTGTTTGTGGGTGTGAGGGAAGTGAAGTAAAGTGTGGTGCTTGTTTCTGCAAATGGCACAAACACCGGTAGACGAGCAATGGGCGAATGTGTGTCTGAAACCCAGACATGCTGTGCACATTTTGTTATTTATTATATATTCTTTGCGGTCAAGTGTAGAGAGTGTTCTGAAGTGTGGGCAAGAATAAATTTTATGACCTGCTTTGTTACAGAATGAGCATGTTGAAATGTTGATGGGGTTAGAGCTACGAGTTGTACCACAACATAGCTGAGTAAAGGTGTCCCTTTCAAGTGAGTTGGGTAACGAGTGATTAGCGAGTGAATGTTGAGTTGACGGTTGTGTTGCGAGAGAGTGTAGGTTGCATGGTTCATTTAATATGGAATGAAAAGAATAGGCCATGGCGACGGTCGGAGTATCATTTCTCTCGACAGGTCTTGTGTCAAGGTTTTGTCTAGGGGAATAATTGTCTAAATGGAGTAACGTGTGATGTCTTTTTTGACATATGGAACATGATTTAACTGATTTACAGTTAGTAACTGTGTGTGTGGAACCTAGGCACTTAAAGCACATTTTATTGTCTCTAATGTATTTACTTCGATCGGGGATAGACAGCCGTCCGAATTGGGAACATCCATAAATTTTATGGCCTGTTTCCTTGCAAAATGAGCATGTTGAAGATGGATAATTGGAAGTAGGGTATGCGCTAGACGAAGGTTGATTGCGTTGACCATTGTTATGATGTGGGTTTTGTTCGGGATGCGAATGTTGGTTTGCAAATAATGCTACTCTGTTGGTTGGTGTGGTCACATTAGAAGACTGATTACGATAATGATGGGATGTATCAGGTTTGGGATCTTGGGTTAACAAGTTTTCTAAGACCGTACATTTTTTCTCCAAGAAATCAAAAAAATTATCACTAGCAATTAAATTTTGATCAGTCTCTTTTTCTTCAAGAGATCTTTTTGTATTATAATCTAATTTTGTTTTTAATATGTGAACGATTAGTGCATCAAATAACTCTTCCTTATTGATATTTAGATTTAATAATGACTTTACTATAGAACTAGCTTCGGACGTGAATGTTCTTAATTGTTGGGCAGTACATTTTGAAATGTTATTACAGGCTGTCAAACGGTTAAAATGGGCAGTAACAATCTGCCGTGTATTATTATATTTAGAATTCAGTAACTCCAATGCTACATCAAAATTGGTTTCATTTACCGGTAATTGAGAAATTAAATTGAGCGGGTCACCTTTCAAGTATGATTTCAAATAGTAGAATTTTTCAGTCTTGGATGTAAGCCGGGTATTATTCACTATAAGTGCGTTAAAAAGGTCTATAAAGGCAGTGTATTTAGTGCTATCTCCTGAGAAAATCGGTATTTCTATGGAAGGTAATCTAATATGAGTTTCACTCTGAGACTGTACAGGTAATTGGTTAGGTTGATTGAATGTAGGGTTTAATTTTTCGAAAGCATTTTGTAGCTTGCAGTGTAATGAGTAATATTTTTCATCAATCTGACTTCTATCATCGAATTCTACTTCAGTATCTACGGCTATGGTTTCAATTTGGTCTTGAATCTCAGAGTATTTACAGTAATATTTTTCTAAGTTGACTATTCGGGATTTGAAAGCATACTTGTCTGACTCGTCCATATTGTTATGGAACCAGTTGTAAATGCGAGTAATTGCTGCTTTGCAACTAGCTCGTTGCGTCTTTAATGAATCCATTTTGTAAATGATGTATTAATTATATAGTTAACATTAAATATGAATCAATGGCTATGTTTGAACAATGCTTATTTTGTATCAGCGTAATATATTTGTTTTATATTTTTGCTACCAGCCGTGCCTTTTCAGTTTTCTACGGCTTGTTGCAAGTTAAATGACACTGTAATTGTACCTGGTTTTCTCACACAACAATACCGACTAGTGTTATTATGGTTCCATAACAATCTTAAAATGTAATTATTTGAGACACACTGTACAATGAATGTATGTTATATACAAATATCAAATCACTTTGTCAATTAGCGTTATTATAATCAAACACATCCAGGTGTAATTATTTAAATCCCAATGTATAATATAAATATCAAAAGTTCAATAAGCAAATACAGAGTATGAATGTATGTTTTGTAAGAAATATCAACGATGTTATTGTACTTAATCAATATTCAGGTGTATAATATAAATATAAATGTTTATGTTGCATGAAAAATATATCGAAAACTTTTATTATGAATCCAGAACGATGTTAGTTATTTTGAAAATATTTGGGTGCAGACTTTCGTCTCCCACTGTATGTTAAATTTATGAGATTTTTACAGTTTGGTACGCAAATATATGAAAATATTTATCAGTTTTAATCAACTATCTTATCTTATAATATTAATATACATGACTGTTTCACATAAATGGTATTATAATGTTATTGGAAATCCAAGATAAATATTAAATTGTAAAATATGATTAAATGTTTTTGCCTTGTTAGATTACTAAATTTCGTATCACTATACAAAATTTTACGTTGGTTGATAAGCAAATATACAAATCGTTTATTATTGATAAATACCTTATCTAATGTTCTGTTTTCTGTTGACTGAATTTCTCGAAGAGTTGAGTTCTCGGGAACGTTGAGGGTCTATATTCTCTGGATTCCAAGGGCTGTTTCACTCTTCTGTTCGCTAGGACTGCTTCACTTTTTTCTGATTCTATCCGGTCTCGACAGGATCATATTTTAATTTAACCCTTTTTTCGTCGGGCTAATTAGAGGGAGTGTAGTTTCGTTGTTCTTTTCCGATGCATTCGAAGGACCATTTGGATGTTGTGAACTTTGGGGATGATGTATTTGATGTAATGAAACACTTATATCACGATATGATTTATATTATCACGAGGTTATAACTTATTTGTTTTGCGTCGACAATTAAGACTTCACTTATTTTCGCGATAACTGAAAGTATTGTGCACCTACTATGTTGGTTTATGAAAATGATTAATGATTACAGACACATGGTGGTTCCCGGGATTGTAAAACGCCGGTGCTCTTCTAAACTGAGTACCTTTTCGTACCACGTTAAATGATGAAAGAGAGCGAATGTAGGGTCTATGGAGTATTTATATGTTTGATGACGTAGGATCGAAGAATGAGGGAGCTGTTAGAAACTAGCCAATGGGATACAAGTATTTGAAAATGTAACGTTCAAACACAACTGAATTTTGCAGATATGGAGATGTTTTTTTTGGGGTTTTCAACGGTTTCGTAGTAACAGATAACAGGGTTTGGACCAGCGTTTTTATGAAGAGATAAGGTGTCGGGAGCTTTGGTGTTGTTAGTGGAATTTCAGAAGACGATTATTTCTGTTTTTCTTAGGTGTTAGTAAATTTAAATGACTTTTTGTAGTTATATAAAGAAATATTAAAGGTTGAAATTAAGGATATTTTTAGGTATCTGTTTTGAACATAATATTCGAAATATAGTATACAGGGGAAATTGAAATAAAGTCACGGGAGAATTTGGTAATTAAAACCAAATTCGAACAGCCGGTACAACGGGTGCTATGGTACTTGAAGTACCAAATTTTTCTCATTTTTGGAGAATTTTCAGTTTGTTAGCACGATACAGCCTCCAGAGAGTATACGATTGATCAATTTAATGATTGAATATTATTCAGGGTGTCTCAGAGATGTACCCTATTGATTTTCAGTTGACTAGAGCGAGTAAAGCGGGTCCTATAAATCCAGATATACTACTTTTTTGGAGAAATTTCGGTTTGTTAGCACGATATATCCCCCGAAGTGTATACAAGTAACAATTTTATGATAGAATATTGTTCAGCGCCACAGATGCGGAAAAGTTAGTTTTAATCTTTAAACCAGTTTATTTTGCATACCAGCTTTTAGTGAACATGGAAGAACCTGCCTCAATTGTAACGGATAATGTAAGTTATCCCAGTACAGTGATCAATAAAGTACCAACAACAGCTACCAAAAAGGCTGATATACAGAACTGGTTGATACAAAATGATATTCCTTTTGAAAATACTTTACTCAAAACCCAATTATTGAATTTAGTACAACGGTAAGTTGATATAAACATTTTTCAATATATTATGGTAATACTTATATAACTTATTTTGTTTAAATGTATCCATTTTTGTAGGAATAAACCACCAACAGTATATAAAGCTGACATATTATCTGAAAAATATGGTCACAAAGTGCTTTGACTTCCCCCTTACCACTGTATGTTCAACCCAATTGAACATATTTGCGGCATAGTTAAAAATTTTTATAGAGATCCTGTAGGAACTGAAGGTTCTTCAACAGAACAAGCAATAGGTGTATGGAAAAAGTCTTTAGAAAAAGTGACTCCTGATATTTGATCAAAGACAGTAGAGCACACTGAAAAAATTGTACACGATGGGTGGGATAGAGAAGTAGTATTTGATAGACAAGATGTGCCCCCACTTTTATTAATTTTGACATTGACGATGAAGATAGTGATGATTTTGTAGTGGAGTAGTGGAAATCTTGTGTTTTATTTTTTGTATATTTTTATCCAATTTGCTTTATTTCCACCTTTTCAAAATCACTAATAACTATTATTAAATTAATTAGGTACAGTTATTTTATAATACACAAATTAAAACAACGACCACAGTATCTCTACATAAATAATACTGATAAAATGGAAGATTTTATATATTGTAACAAAATTTTATTTTGTGTATCTATATTTTTCTTTTCTATTCTATTTTTATTATAATAAATATAATAGATATTGTATAAAGAAACAATATTTAAATTTGCATGAAGATGATTACAGCTTGTATTGATTCCTTTTAGCTTAAACCCTTGCAGTGCTCTTGAAGATGGTTCTATAGAGCATAGAATATGGTATAAGGACCTACAGCTCGTCTCCCTCTTCTATGTAAAATAATTAAATTTAAATTCGAATATAGAATGTTTGGTTACTGTTTCTTGTATCTTATCCATAGTTTTTCATGAATAAATATTTATATTAAATTAATCAAGTCTATCATACAAGCCTTTTATTTTTAAATAAATATTTTTGACTTACGCCCTACGAGGCACGGAACAATGAAAAAGAAGAACAGTCAATCTAACATCAGATTGACTTTTCTAGTTTTCGTTAAGTAAAGGAAAAAACTACTGCATGGTAACATCACAATATTTTGTTTCGCAACGTCATCGTCTTTTTATCGTAAATAAACTATATATAACAAGTATAATAATAGAAGATATTAAAAAAGAAAAAAAAATAACTAATGGGATGTATGAAACCGTTTTTTATTTTTCATCAACTGGTTGATGTCAGGTTTGATAGAAAACAGTTAAAAAGTTTCATATCACCTCTGGAAAGGAGAAACAAGGCGAAAGCTTGACCTTGGGTCAGCCCGAGATCTCCTCCGGCTCTGCTGGGATGACTGGGAATGCGGAGACTGCCTCTGCATCCCGGGAAGCTTGGCAGAGCAGCCTGGGGGTCGAGATTCTGACTCTAGATCAAGAAACCTGCTCGATTACCGAGGGAGATAGTGCCATGGTGGTCGAGGAGGGTCAGGGAGAGAGAAAGGAGGGGGATGAATAGAAGCTGAGTAACTCGGCCTCTCTCATCCATAATGATTCACCTTCACGTTCACGAATGTAGCTCAGATTAACCTGCATCACGCGAAGGGAGCTTCAGCCGTGATTGCAAGGTTGTTCGCTAGACTACAACTGGATATTGTACTGATCCAAGAACCATGGATCAACAAAGAAGGCCAAATCAAAGGTTTGGCATGTAAGGATTCTAAATTGATTTATGATCAAAGGGAAGTATCTCCGCGTGCCTGCGTAATCATAAGAAATAACATAAAATATATTTGTGTTTCAGAATACGTGTCACGGGACCTTGTTCCAATCATGGTTCACCTCAACATTGGGGGTATCGACCGAGACATTGTCATTGCCTCTGCCTACTTCGCTGGAGACGGGCCGATGACACCGCCAGTAGAGGTACAAGAGCTAGTGAGACACTGCGATAGCAGACGGCTGCCAATTATAATTGGTTGTGAAGCCAACGCACACAATACCGTGTGGGGAAGCACCAATAACAACGTAAAAGGTGAGTGTTTATTAGAATATCTCTTAGCAAATAACCTTGAGACCTTAAACGTGGGGACAACCCCCACTTTTGTCACGAGAGCAAGAGAAGAGGTCCTGGACGTAACAATCGTTAATGTAGCTGCTAGGAAAAATGTAAAAGATTGGAGGGTGATGAGCGAGCCATCACTTTCCGACCATAGGATCATCAAATTTAGGATAGAGAAAGATATTACCTCGATTCCTACAATCCGTAATCCTAGAAATACTGATTGGTCTCTTTACAAGACCAATCTGAAGGACAATTTGGAACACGTCGAAGTGAATGGGGTAAATCGCCCGCACTACGACCTGGAACAAAGAGTCGAACAGATCAGTGAGGCAATAATGGAAGCTTTTCATTCCAGTTGCCCACTCTCAAAAGCTCGTTCAGAAAAGGATGCTCCTTGGTGGAATGAGAACCTGTCAAACCTCCGAAAAGAGGTCCGTCGGCTCTTTAATAGAGCCAAACGTGACGGCAATTGGCAGAGGTACACTGAGAAGCTTACTCAGTACAATAAAGAGATTAGGAAGGCCAAAAGGCTTAATTTTCAAGCCTTTTGCGAAAAGATCACTTCCACTCACACTGCGGCCAGACTACAAAAGGTCATGGAAAATGGGGGAACTAACCCCACAATGTCGCTGAAAAAGCCAGACGGATCATACACGGAAGGTGAAGAGGAACGATCAATTCTTCTTCTTAAAACCCAGTTCCCAGGTAGTGAACCAGCAACAAGCACCGAAATAGCAATGAACTACACCAAAAAATCCCGCAAGGAAGACTGGGACATTGCTAAGAAAATATTTACCAGACAACGGTTGGAATGGGCAATAAGTACCTTTCAATCATATAAATCACCAGGAGTGGATGGAATATTTCCAGCACTCCTACAGCAAGGGATAGAGAAGATTCTTCCTCACCTGCTGAAGATTACAAGAAGCAGTCTAGCAGTGGGTCTAATACCTAGAAAATGGAGAAGGGCAAGGGTAACCTTCATACCAAAAATAGGGAAAAAAGATGGGACTGATCCCCGATCTTTTAGACCCATCTGTCTAACATCGTTTCTACTCAAATCGATGGAGAAAGTAGTGGATAACTACATAAGAACAGAGAATCTGGAGAATATACCACTTCATAAATGTCAGCATGCCTACAGAGCGGGTCGATCAACTGAGACGGCTCTGTATTAGCTGACAGAAGTCATCCAGAGAACTCTGAACAACAAAGAAATCGCAATGTGCGCATTCTTGAATATATCTGGGGCTTTTGACAACACAATTCATGTGTCTGTCAAAGGAGCACTAAAAAGGCGAGGAGTGAATGAAGCCATTGTAAAATGGATGTATGAGTTGTTGACAACGAGGATAGCTGAGACACAGGTGGGGAATCAAACCACCTCAGTTAAAGCCACTCGGGGGACACCTCAAGGGGGAGTGATATCTCCCCTTCTATAGAGCCTCGTAGTAGATGAGTTGCTCTACAGGCTAACGGAGCTTGGCTTCGAATGTATGGGCTACGCCGATGACATTGTATTAATAGTCAGAGGCAAGTTCGAGAGCACCTTGCGTGATTTATTACAAAAGGGCCTCAGAATCATTGAGCAATGGTGCTTGTCAGTGGGGCTAAACATTAACCCAAGCAAGTAATTCCATTTACCCGGAAAAGAACACTTCCAGCCATGAAACCCATATCCTTAAATGGGGAAATCATAGAATGGAAATCAGAGGTTAAATATCTAGGGATAACCCTAGACAGTAAGCTTCTGTGGAATAAGCATTTTGAAATAACTGCTAGTAAAGCAATAAGAGCTTTGATGGCGTGCAGAAATCTAGCTGGTAAGAGGTGGGGCTGTAACCCAAAAATACTGCGATGGATGTACGCCATGATTGTGAGACCAGCAATTACGTATGGGGCAATAGTTTGGCACACAAAAGCAAGTCAGTACAGCACGAGGAAAACCCTCGATAAAGTTCAAAGGCTTGCCTGTGTGTGCATCACAGGAGCTATGAGAACGTGTCCAACTAGGGCACTTGAGATCATTACAGATCTCACACCTCTACATCTAGTGATAGAAAGATCTGCCCAAGAGGCAATTCCTAGAATATCTAAGGAAGGTTCAGGCAATGAGAGTATTAAAAATCAGGGAGCTTGGTCCTCTCTGACAAGATACACCTCATTAGCGAATCTTCCCAGTGACGAAATGATCAGGAAAGTAAGCATCGAAAAGAATTTCACTACGATACTAAATACGAGGAGAGACTGGGAAAGGGAATACACCACCCAAACTCTCAAAGAAAACACCATTAGATGGTATACAGATGGTTCAAAAACCACCATCGGAGCAGGCGCTGGAGTATTTGGGCCTGGCACCAGATACTCATTATCGTTAGGCTCCTTCCCGAGCGTCTTTCAGGCAGAAATACTTGCGATTGAAAGATGCGTGGAAATGAACCTAGAAAGAAACTACCAGAGATGTGACATATCGATCCATTCTGATAGTCAAGCAGCTATCAAAGCATTGAGCTCCCATGTCATTGATTCAAAGTTGGCATGGGAGTGCCGAAGAAAACTTGATGAATTAGGCAAGAATAACAAGGTCTCTTTAGTCTGGGTTCCTGGTCACTCGGGAATCACGGAAAATGAAGAGGCCAATACACTTGCCAGGAAAGGAGCACAAATGCCCTTTATTGGCCCTGAGCCTTTCTGTGGTGTATCAAAATGCTCCTACAAGAAAGAGTTTCGGAAGAAAGAGGAAACCGAAAGAGAAGCACTCTGGCGGTGCCTTCCCGGGTTGGAACATTCCAAAAAGTTCCTGGGGAACTTTGACACTGCTAGGTCCAAAAAATATTTGGACCTTAGTAAAGATAAGCTACATCTCCTCACGGGCTTTCTTACAGGACACTGCCGCCTTAGGAAGCACTTAATGAGAATAGGTCTAGCAGAGATTGACGAGTGTAGATTCTGTGGGGAGGAGGATGAAACTCCTGATCACCTAGTTCTGGAATGCCTCGCCATTGCAAGCCAACGCAAGAAATGCTTTGGACAAGAAACTTGTAAGAGTGAGGACCTAACCTCGCTGAAGCCGTCCCAAATACTAGAGTTCATTAGAACCTTGGAACTGGAAGGCGAGCTGTAGTAGTAGCGACAACAGCTCTGATAGGGGGGGCACAATAAACCTTTGGTTTCAGTGCACAGTAACCCCGTTAAAATCTAATCTAATCTTCATATCAGGTTCGGCGTCCATTCTATTGTATTTTGTTTTCGTGGCTGCATAGGTTGAGAATCCTGTTTCGCACAAATATGTTGTTGGGAACGGGAGAAGAATATTCAGAGCCATTTTGACAAGCATTGGATATTCATCACGAATTCTGCACCAAAAATCGTTTTGAACAGTAACTTCATACTTGTATCTGACGACATTTCTAAAAGAGATACATACATCTCGTTTGACATACTTTCGGGCTTTTGCAAGCTGAGTAAAAAAGGATTATGAATCAATGAATTCAGTTTCCTTTTTGTTCTCTGTTCTCAAAAAATGCGCGCATCGGAGTAAGATATTGGGGCAATTCTTCAAATACATCATCTTGAAACATTTCTGAGTCGTTATCGCTAACAGACTCACTGAGTGACGTAAAGCTTTCTATTTCCCTCTTACCAACGCAAATAATCCAAAAATCTAATTTTCTTTTGAAGGCAGTTATTTTGTTACAGGCCGGGAACACTGTTGTCTGTTCACCTTGCAATGATAAATTTCATTCGTTCAGTTTTTGAAAGATATCTGCCATAAAAGACACTCGGAACAACTTAGTTTTATCATACAAACGATCTTTCAAATTAAAAGAAGTATCTGAAAGAAACATTTGTAGCTCGACTCTAAGTTCAAACAACCTCGTTAAAGTTTTACCCCGAGACAGCCATCGCATTTCTGTATGGAGCAGCAGTGTTTTATGTCTGCTGTCATAATCTTCACACAATAATGAGAACAATCGGGATTTTAATAGTTATGATTTGATAAAATTAATTATATTTACCGCTTCATCCATAACTAATTCTAAATTTGACGGCATTTGCTTCATCGCAAGTGTTTACTTATGCAGGATATAATGGATGGAACAACAATTAGACGCTTTATTTTTTATTGAGGAGTGAGATGTTATCCTTAATTGAATTATATAATATAAATTAGTACCCGAATAAATTTACTGCAATAACAAATCTGGCTAATCCTATACTGTATAGCAAACAAAGAAAACACGACTTACAAGTTCTCCTTGTCTAACGCACGCTATTCTCATCCATCCGTCTTTCGGTAGAAGTCACGGCCTCGAGGTTCCTTTGGCGATGGTAATCTCTCGAGTAAGGCAAACGGAGACATTCTCTGTCGATCATCACTTCCTTCTTCGTTTCATGGAGCGGTGCATTCCGATTTCGATTCTTTTTACGTCAACGAAACGACGACTATACAGAAGAAGGTTGATTGCATTTTGCAGAAGGAAAAGGCAGGTGACATTGCCATTCAGGTACAAAACTCTAATTGATTAGTTGAAATGATTGTCGGTCGAGAATTTTTCTATTTATTGAAATATCTTTAAATAGACCCATTTCAATTTTTTATAATAATTCATGTCAGTGCAGCTGTTATACGAATTTCTGTTAGACACCCTATATATATATATATATATATATATATATATATATATATATATATATATAAAGTACGCGTTTTTCTATTAGATACAAAAAGGAGAAATAAGAGTTTTGTTTATGTTAGATGAATGCATGCTTTCATTATCGAAAACTGTTGATAACGGCAGAAATGAATATTCTCTAATGTACAAATATTAAGTTTTAGTCTTAATGAGATAGGCTGTATCGTAATAGTCAATAAAACAGCTTATAATTAACTTTAGTTATTGTTTTATTTGTGACTACCCTTTTCCTACATCATTTAACCCCCAGATGTAACTTGAAAAAAAAGTTAGATATGTTTAATTATGTTACAGACGTTTTAAAATCTACTTGTCCAATATTAATATTATTATTGTTGTATCTAAATATTCTCAGTTCTTTGAAGAAATTCCTTACAACTCAAAGTAATTAAACCAATATCTATTAAACAAATACACTAAACGTACAAATATAAATAATCAGTGTGTGTAGTCTGAAACTGCTTACAGGAAAAAAATAATAGAGGTTGGAGCGTAGTTGTTAAATATGCTATTTTGGAACTTCTAATATTAGTTTTTCAATTTTATAACGACTATTTCACTAGAGTAAATTGATAACTGACAAAATTTGAAGGTTTTGAACTGGCAATTTTTTATCTTGTCGCGGCAATTTTTTGACGTTTAATATATCAAATCTATGTGTATAAAATTCTATCACTCTGTGATAAAATTCAATTTAAAATCTTTGTTAGTGTTTTCTAAGGAAACTAAGTTGTTTATTTATTTATTTAACTGTCTAAAAATTATTAAAACTGTTTCAACAATTTAAATAAGTATTATTAACATGAATAATACAAGATTTGGAAATAATTCAATAAATGAAATAGAGAGTACAATTAAGCAAAGTATACCGCGAAATACAATGAAGACAAAAAAGTCTGCGTGGGAACAGTTTAGAATGTTTCTGGACGCACGTAATTATACGTTAGAAAAGGATACTTCTGAACAAGTTATAGCAAAAATTCTTGAAGATTATGGTTTTAACATGAAAAAAGAGATGAAACTGATTATACTGAAAACCCTTTGGAATACGACTGCTCAAATGGTTCAGGAAAAATATTTTCTAGAATTTAACATCAAAATTGATCCATTTAAAGATATTACCTATAAATTTGCTAGATTAGCCAGGGATACAAAACGTAAAAAGCTTCAGGCTGAACCTGAAACCAGAAAAAGAAGTTCTAACGCGTTTACCAAAGAAGACTTAATGGAAATGGTAGAAAGCTATTCTGAAGATAATCCTGATGGGCTACAAAAAAAGTTTTTTCATTTATGTTCGTTCGAATTAGCATGACGTGGAAATGAAGCTGCTAATTGTGATATTAATTACTTTAAAAAAGAATATGATAATAAAGGTAATTTTACTGGCAGGGTAGAATATAATCCAATCTTTTCCAAAACGACACAGGGAGGATCAAAAGCTTTATCTGGCAGTGAGTGGCTGGTAAGAAATAATGCTAACAACAATTTGTGTCCCGTTCGTTTATTTTAAAAAATTATTGGAAAAAGAGAATCCAATCCTTATCTAACAACAACAAGATTATTTTTAACAGTACATCCAAATTGGGAGAAAGGAATATGGTACAAAAATTCACCATTGGGAATTAATACAATTTCAAAGTGGACGAAAATATCGGCAGAATCAATTGGTATAGACACAAAAAAATAAAAATAACCAATCATTCACATAGAGCTTCTGCAATATCTGCATTAGCAAAAGAAGGAGTTGGTGAACAAGAAGTAATTAAGCTTACAGGACATTCTTCTGCCCATTCTTTGAAACCATATTTACAATTAAATGAAGAACACCATTTCCAACTTATAGAGGACCTTCGAGAAAATAAAAATAAAGAAAAGGAATCCTCAGTTTCTTCAAACCACATGTTAACTACCTCGGCCAGGTGGTTTGAGATGTTGGTTAAATGTGACGTCATTCTAACTTAAATTCATCACAGGTTGTTCGAATTTGGTTTTTTAATTACCAAATTCTCCCGTGATTTTATTTCAACTTCCCCTGTATACTACCTTTCGAATATTATGCTCAAAACATATAACTAAATATATCCTTATTTTCAACAGTTAATATTTCTTTACTTCACTAAAAAAGTCATTTAAATTTACTAACACCTAAGAAAAACAGATAAATATCGTTTTCTGAAATTCCACTGAATATATCAAAGTCCCCGACATCTTATCTCTTCATAAAAACGCTCGTCCAAACCCTGTTATCTGTTCCTACGAAACCGTTTCAAGCCCAAAAAAAAACATATCTACAACTGGCAATTTCACTTGTGTTTGAACATTACATTTTAAAATACTCGTATCCCATTGGTTAGACCCGAACAAGTGGACCCTACGTCAACCGACGTATAAATACGACATATACCCTACATTCACCCTCTTATCATCCTTGAACGTGGTACACACAGGTACTCAGTTCAGAAGAGCACCCGGCGTTTTCATACCGGGAACAAACATGTGTCCTTAAGTTTTAGTCATCTCATAAATCGTCATAGTATGTGCAAAATACTTTCATTCCTCGCGTAAATAACAAGTGAATTCTTAATTGTCGACGCAACAGTAAATAAACTTATAAGTTCATGACAATATAAATCATAACGTGATATAAGTGTTTTAATTTCATTCTACGGTTCAGCTGTACATCAGTGAAAAACAACCGTAGTGGTCCTTCGAATAACCAGATAACCTACATTCCCTCTAATTAGCCCAAGTAAAAAGGGTTAATTTAGAACACAGGTTATGATGCAAAACAATCCCCAAAATAATGCTACAACGTACAATTATGATAATTGTACTTTTTACATAAATAAGTAATTTTTTTTCATGATGTTATTATTTTTTTGGCTTTGTATAATTGAAGTTTGCAATAAATAAAACGTTTAAACATATGATTTTTTAGTTTTTCTCTCGTGAAATAGTCATGTCGAATACCACTCAATTAAAAATTTTGTAAGGTAAAATTTTTCTCTTGTCGTATTCAAGTTTGTTGCTTGTAGGTAATTTTGCTCATGACATTTAATCCAAAACCACTCGCCTGACGGCTCGTGGGGTTTATCTTTGAGACGCCTTGAATAATACCAAATCATAAAATTGGTCAATTGTACATACTTCGGAGGCTGTATCGTGCTAACAAACTGAAACTTCTCCAAAAATGACAAAAATATTGTACTTAAAGTACTGTAGCACCGGTTGTATTGGCTCTGGTGAGCTGAAAATCAATAGGGTTCATCAGTGAGATACCCTGAATAATATTCAATCATAAAATTGTCGACTTGTTGAACTCCGCAGGCTGTATCGTGCTAACAAACTGAAATTTCTCAAAAAATGACAAAATGTCGTACTTCAAGTACCATAGCACCCGTTGTACTGGATCTGGTGAGCTGAAAATCAATAGGATTTATCTGTGACATGTCCTTAACAATAGCCAGAACGCGTTGATAAGCCAATCAAAATAATAAAAAATTGTTATAGACTAGACCAGTATGGAAAATATCTCAACAGGACGTGTAAATAAAATGGTTACAATGGTTTCGTATCAATTGTCATTGTTGATTTCCAACTAAGGTGCACCTCATACCTCAGGCGAGAATATCATTTTGCGAGCTGCTAAGCTTATATCTGCTTCTTTGTATAATGGAAAAGCAACGAAGAAAATAGAGGAAATACTCTATCAAATAACATGGTTAAAAGAAGAATATAATAAATGTCTGAAAATATAAAACAGCACCTTATTTCTGCTTTGAAACGAAGTGCCTTTTACTCCTAACAATTGGATGAAAGCACTAATATAGCTGATAAGGCTGATATTAGCTTTTGAAATATTTGAGACAAATAAATCAGTAGAAGAAGAAATGCTATTTTGCAGATCTTTACCTACTAATAGGGGCTGATATTTTCAACTGTTTAGATGGTTTATGAAAGAAAACGAAATTGACTGGTCTAAGTGTGTTGGAGTAACAGCCGATGGAGCACGTGTTATGTGTGGCAGATACTTAGGTCTAACAGCAAAAATTAAGGCAGTTTCACCATTAGTTGAATGAGTTCACTGTAGTATTTACAAAGAGGCTTTAGCAGTGAAAGGAAGCAATGAAAACCTCAAAGACACACTTAATGATTCTGTTAAAATCGAAAATTCAATAAAGTCCCAATCTAAAATCTCAAGAGTTTTTGCTGTGTTGTGCGATGAAATGAGGAGTGAGCATAAACAACTACTCCTGCATTGTGAAGTCCATTGGCTATCCAGAGGAAAAGTTCTGGTCAGGTTGTTTGAGCTTTGTGATGAAATACGTTTGTTCTTATCGCAATTGCAAGCAGAAGGAAACTTGAAAGCTGAAGTCTTTTTACACAACTGCCTCATTGATGAGATTTGGCTAATAAAGCTGTCTTACATAGCGGATACTTTCAGTTTTCTAAATACTCTTAATTTAACCTTACACGGAAAAGATGTTAACAAATTCTTTGTGCAAGATAAAGTTGATGATACTATCAATAAGATACAACGGTGGTTTAATAAAGCTCAGAAAAATATCTTTGATGCCTTCCCTCAATTTTTTAGACGAGTATGATCTTAAAGTGAATGAAGAACTTCAAAAATGATCTTTGATGATCTCGTAGCCTTGGCTTCTAACCTGAGACGGCAAAAATGAGGTTTTTACTCCACCATGGACCGTAGAGGTATTCCAATAAGGAAAGGTGGGTCGCCAGCTGAAAAAGGTTGGGAACCAATGCTTTAAAATATGCGTCGTAGTTTGTTGGCAAGCTTAACTGAAAAACATTGACTTTCTTTGTCTTACTTACGCGCAGTGGAAAAATATACCCTTATACAAAATTGCAAAGAGGCATTGTTGTGCCTTTGCTGTCATATCATTCAAGTATCAAACTAGGTCTTAGTTCTTTTCAATTCTGTTTACTTCTCGAGTACCGAAAGTGAGCCGCACAGTCCCACGCCCTAAATCGGTCAGACCAATTAGCCTAACATCTTTCCTGCTTAAAGGACTTCAAAGAATACTGGATTGCAACATCATGGGGGTAGCATTATACAACTACCCCCGGAGCATCCACAAGTACGCTTATCAAACTGGCAAATCAACAGATTTTGCGTTACACAACCTTGTTTGGAAAATCACACAATCCCTTAACAATAAGGAGATTGCGGTGACCATTTTTCTTGACATCAAAGGAACATTTCACAATGGACTACCGGCCTCCGTTGGTTCAGCTTTGGCTGAAAAGGGCATTAAACCAACGATTACCGGCTGGATATATGCCATGTTCACTAATAGAGCAGCAGCCACTACATCTTTTCAAGATGAGGCCGTTAGATTTAAGGTTTCCAGGCTGTCCGCAGGGTGGAGTGCTTAAGAAGCTGAAGTTGTTTGGTGAAATCTAAATAGCTATGAGCCACAATAGACTTTTACGAGTCGCAGTAGATGGCCTCACTACAAACCTAATCTACTTATCGAATTTATTATTTATTTTTTCATAATTGTATTAAATGTATCATTAAAATACGTTGAATAAAAATGATGTTCTATTAACAGTTCAATTTTTTCTTGCCATATGGCACATTCTTAAAAACGTCGATGTTTAGAAACATCGATATTTTCAAGCCGATGTTTCTACTACATCGATAGTGCATATTCGAGGTATCATTTGATGTCAACATCGACGTTTTAAAAATTTTGCGCATCCCTAGACCAAGAGACTATGAAGCTTTATAGGAATGCTTCAACTGTTGGTAGAATGTGTTTTGGACGGTTCTAAATTTGAAAGAAGCAATTTATGCTTAAGACTCGCGCGTTTTATAAAATAATTACACAGCAGATGGGAACAGTACTGAAGACATTTGACACACATAATATCTACATAAAGTAATACACAGATAAAAGGAGGTATTTGGATTATCCCGCAAAGGCTTGGTCCTGGCTGGCCCCGATAATCGAGGTTATACTATAGATGAAATGATCTTATAATAAATAGACTCCGCTTTCAAATAAAAAAGCTAAGCGTTTCATTCAATACATGATCTAATTTAAAACATACAAAAGAAAAGTAGACCTTGATTTAAAAAAATTAAGTAGGTATAACGGCTATAAAAAATGAACCCATGAAAAATGCGTGAACTTCCATTCGAACACCCCACAAAATATCACCGGATTATCTTGTTATTTATTTTGCCAAGAAATATTATTTAATAAGGTATGAAGCATGAACGCAGTACCCGACACGTCAAATTTCACAGAAAACATCTTTATTCCATTTAGAAGAAAAAAAACATACCCATATTTTTAATGTGTAAGGACAATTAGTTTCACCCACCTCTATTGAAGTTCAGTTATAGCAGCCGGTAGGTTGTTTGCGAACGTTCATAGTACAGTAAAATTCGTGGAGATTTAAACTAAATATTGAAAAATGTTCAAGTCGAAAGGTAACTTACAAAATTTAGTGTAGATTTGATTATAGAATAATATGCATAAATCCAAAATATTTTCTCGATTTTTGATAGTTACAAATAAAACGTCAAGATTATGTTTGCATCTTCAATCCATAATTTTTTTATTTTGTGACTTTCATTGAATTTAAATAGTTATTCTACTAAAAAATATATAAATTTAATGAGTTTTTAATCTCATTTGACTACCCTACAACTCACATCATACTACTGCCCTATTAATAGGCATCATAATAATTCCTACATTTACTAACTTTAGCGTTTTGTTAACAGACGGTACTAGGAGTATTACTTTTAAAATACATTAGTAAATCTAAGCAGTTCTTATTGACCAAAAACATGAATGTTTTTGTTCTTGACACACAATTGTTTACGTTTCAGTGAAGATAGTTTTTGGGCAAATTGTTATTTAAAATGGAAGTTGTCGAATAATGAAAGAAGTCACTTTTTGTTTGGGATTAATGTGCAACGTGTAAAATGATATTTTTTCTTTTTTCTGCCATCTTCTATCCATTGGATATAGACCTCTCTCATGTTTGACCATACACTTCTATTTTCTTCTCCCTGGTACCAGTTCAGCCAATATTTCTTCGTTCTCCCCAAGGTCTCCATCTACTGATGTGTCCACTCCAATTCTCTCTGTGTCTTGCAACATGTCCTGCCCATTGCCACTTTAAGGAACTGATTCTCTGTATGATGTCGGTTACTTTTGTCCTTTCTCATATCCACTGGTTTGTTTTGTGGTCTCTCAGTGATATTCCCACTATTCTTCTCTCTATGGACCTCTGATGTATTCTTAGTTTGTTAATAATCCTTTTAGTCAGGACCCAGGTCTCGGATCCATATGTAGTGACTTGTAGAATGCATTCGTTGTAGATTTTTGTTTTTAATGCCATGGGGATTTTCATGTTGAAAGCGTATTTAATTTACCATAGACAGCCCATCCCAATCGGACTCTTCTATCGAACTCAATTTCTTGGTTTTGTTTACTTAGTGTCACTGATTGTCCAAGATATATGTATGATTGTGTTTTGTTTATAGTTTGTCCATGAAACGTGATGGTTTGGTCTGCATCAGGAACGTTTATCATGAATTGTGTTTTTGCATTATTAATACGTAGTCCAATTTTGGCTGCTTCTACATGTGGTTCTTATTTTTGACAGTCAGGGCGATAATGGGCAGGACATACTCAATGTATTAAAACATACAGGCTTGTTTGACACGAATACAATACTAAAGTGTGCCCAACTCACTGTAACAGTAATAAAAAAGATTGATCGAGGAACATAGGATTACAGGCTCGACAATTGCATCAAATTTTTATTCAGTTAACCTTCATCATGTGGTCAAACGTTTTACCCAAAAAGATAATAAACATATTTATGCTGCTCAAACGAAACTAATAAAATTAACTGACTCGACACTTACTTCATGGAATCTACTCATTTTACTATTTTAAATGGTATTGGTATTGACATGGCTGTTCAAAACGCATGGCAATTCAACCGAGAAGAAGGAAACCTGGATCAGCTCTAATTTAGAAGATTTATAAGCTTGCAATATTCTAGAAACGTACAAGAAAGACACAAAACAAGGTGCAGTAAGGCGAAATCCAAACACAGTATTGCATTCAAGATACGATGGCACAAACCATTTGATTGTTTGTCAAGAAAAGCAATCTCGTGTTTAATGCACGAAAAAAGTTTAATTCATATGAGGAAAATGCGATTCAGAAAGAACGCTTAAAAAATTTCCATACAATGTAAATTTAAATATTATAAACGATAACTTGGGTTTCTGTTACTACTGTCCTTTAACAAAGCATAACATATTTTGACATCTAATGCAAGTAAGAGCTGTGTATGACTTTTTCAGTCTTCAGTAGGTCAAAATGACCAATATTATTAAAAAAAATAATAAATTTGGGTATTAAAACTAGATCAATCCCCTGGCTAAAGATTTATGTTAAGTTAGCACCTCCACCATAAAAAATCGAAATTACATATATGCATGAATTGAGTGCTCTATGTGTTAATTATGTGATTTATTAAGGATTTTTGTGTTCGAGCTGTTTAGTGGGAAATCGCAATTGAAAGTGGGGGTGTTGGCTTTATGTAAGCTAGCACCTCCACTCATTAAAATTACGTACAATCAAAAACTTAGAATGCTAGAATTATGCGCTTTTAGAAGCATTTAATAAAATTAGCCTACCTATAATAGTTCAGAAGATATACGCCAAAAAATATCAATATATACACCGTTGATACAAGAATAAAGTTCCAGTTAAAATACAGATAGCGAATTGGCTTTACTCCTGAAATGTTCTTCAATTTATATGCTTTTAAAAAAAGCATAATGAGATTTTCGTGCTCATCTTATTTGGCTGACAAACCGCCCCCAACGTGAGGGCCACCACCATACAAGAGTAAAGTACCAGTAAAGATACCTAATGTAGACTGAAAATGTTTTGAGCATTTGGAATATGTACGATGGAAATGTATTGCCAACTTTAATATGAAAATATTGTGGACGTATGGACATAAATAAACATTTTACAAATCTGTTGAAACATTATTTTTATCTCATGTTTCTTACAATATATATCAAGATTTTTATTACTACTAAGGGTTATTAGCAGCGGGACAATACAGTTAACATTGTTTTAGTTTATAACAGAATACATACAGTTATATACACACATCAAAAATGTCTAAGGAACACGACAATGATTTTACTTTTTTCAACAAAAACTTTAATAAAAAGTTTTTGTAAATACATACCAATCGATTCGTAAATTTGTTATCCACAAATCAAGATAGGCAGTGACAATTATTCAGTCAACTGTATTGTTTTATTAAGCTAGAAGTGACAGCGCTTCATCTAACAATGTCTATTGTTTCTAGTTTCTTCTTTCCAATTTTTAAGGTAAGCTCTAGTAAACTTTAAATTTATACTTAAACAAGATTGTTAAGAGCAACGGTGGTCATAGAGCGTAGGCATTTATCATGTGTTCAAGTAGTAACTGCTGTGAATATGATTGAGGTTGGTGTTTCGCAAGCCGATATTACACATCATTGTGACGTCTCTCGGGGCGTCATTTCGCGATTATGGCATCGATATGAACAATTTGTTGATGTCTCTGAAAGACATGGAGGTCGTCAACGTGTAACTACGCCTCGACAGGATCGGTATGTGGTAGGATTAGCTCGCCGAAATGTGAATGCCACTGCACACGAACGTTGTGGTGCTTTAGCAAATGCCCACAACATTAATATGTGTGGCCAAACTTTGAGGAATAGACTACACCCCAGACGTCCATTGAGGGTTCCCATATTACATCATGGAAATCATGGACTAAGGTTAATGTGGGCACAAGAACATGTTCATAGGGGACAAGAATGGAGTTCTGTGTTATTCACGGATGAATCTAGGTTTTGTCTCTATCGTGACTCAAGAAGAGTGAGAGTCTAGAGAGGACCTGGTCGACAAGAAAGACTCAGACATGTACAGGGTGTTCGTCCGTATGGTGGTCTACAAGTTATGATGTGGGCTGGAATAATTTTTCATCATCGAACTGTTACCGTTTTTATGAAAGGCACTTTGAATCAGTTTCAATATATTGACCATATCTTAGAACCTGTTGTCCATCCATTTGCCACTGCTGCAGGCCCTGATTTGCTTTACATGCAGGAGAATGCAAGGCCACACACTGCAGCAACAGTAAGAGATTGGTTTGATACTGAGGAAATTACCCTTCTACCGTGGCCAGCACAGTCATTAGACCTTAATCCTATCGAGCATGTATGGGATATGCTCCAGAGATGGATCGCTCCTCATTTGCATAATGTTAATACTCGTCAATGTCTCTAAGATCTTCTTACAGAAGAATGGGCATTATTACCACAAAACGAAATTGATAATAGGGATCGACCGATATGATTTTTTGTGGCCGATACCGATAAACTCATAGCCGATATCTGCCGATACCGATATATCGGCCATACAATTTTGTCGTACATTTTTTGCTGTATAAATGAGGTAAAAGTGAACGATGAAATAAAACAATATAGTTTGTTTAAATCTTCATTTATTTTGACTAATGTTGAATTTAAACTTGTTGACGCGTTTCACTAACACAGTAGCTTTGTAAAAGCCTCATCTATTCAATTTTTGAGGTAAAAGTGATTTATAATGATATACTGTTACCGTTACACGGATTAACCATAAAATCACTAAAAAATTGCAGAGCAAATTCGATATTTTGTAAAATCACCCGGCGGAATACTAAAAATCGATACGGTGAATCTCCGAATTTAACAAAGCCCGGCCAGTCGGCCATGTTCGCTCCGTCGGGGAATACCAGAATTTCCGAATACGCTGGGAAACAGTAAGATAATAAAACTCGTAGTAGTCGTAGAGTATTGCACTGATTTTTCACAAACATGGATCGTTTTGTCGTGCGTTCTACATTCGTTTCACAGTCGTCGTCATCTTTACAAGAGCCTGGTTCTGGTTCATTATCTTCAATAACTAGCAGTATTAGTGGCAACATAACTAGTGGTAAAAGTATTTACTGGACGTATTTCTCCAAGAACAAAGTTAATGCCTCTACAATAAAAGCAAATGCCACCTGTAAATTATGTAACGCTGTTGTTTCTCTGGGAGGTAAAGGCAAAACAGCAAATACTACCAATTTAAAGCATCATATGGCGAAGTTTCACATTGAAAAATTAAGTGAGGAGTCAAAAGAAAAAAATGTTGATGGCAGTAAGTATATAATAAATTTGTTTTAGAAATTAGTAATTTTGGCTGCAATATCGACAAGTTACTAAATTTCTGTTTTTGTTTTTGCGTTAAGTCGTTAAGGGAGTACTTTTACTCCTGAACTCTGAAGCCAAACAGTACCTCTGAATATAAATTTATGAATTATGAAACACCCAGTATTTAGAAGGGTTCTGTTTTTTAGATGCAGAAGCACACGAAAAACCTGGTTCATCTCGTTCATATGCAAGCTTAAGCGGAGGCTCAACCACACAACCAAAGATTTTTGAATCCTTTGAAAATATGCAGTTATGGGACATTGATAGCACTAAATCTAAAAATGTTCCCTATTATATCGGAGAATTAATAGCTATAGACATACAGCCCTTCAGTATTGTGAACGATGTGGGTTTTAAGCGGCTTTTAAATAAATTGGTTCCTTGTTACGATATTCCTTCAGATAAATATTTTAGAGAATGAATACTTCCTGATATATACAAAAAATGTACTTTGGCAATTTGTGAAAAATTATCAAAGAAAACATTAAAATTTCTGCCCCCACAGATATATGGACTTGCAAGCATAATAACAACCTATTTATTTCTTTTACTGCACATTGGATAGATTTTAAAACGACTGAAAGATGTTCATTTGTACTGGCCTGCAAGCATTTTCCTGGGTCACATACAGCTTTAAACTTCTCACAGATGTTATTTGAATTCATGACAATATGGGAGTTAGATCAGAATCAAATTCTTTTAGTTTTGGCTGATAATGCTGCCAACATAAAAAAAGGCATTGATGAGGTTAAATTAAAACACCAACCCTGTTTCATACAATTAGCCATACATGACTCCATAGAAAGTCAACGATCAATTATAGATTTATTGGCAAAAGCAAGACGTATAGTAACTCATTTTAGTCACTCCTCTTTGGCTTGTGATAGGCTGAAGAATATTCAAAAGTTTGGTGCAGGACATTTCAACACGATGGAACTCAAGTTTTTATATGTTGGAACGTCTGATGTAACACCCTTACTTAAAACTCTCTTAAAATATCTCCAGAAAGCTGAAGGAGCTGACTTTTCAGGGGTGCAGAGTACCAAAAATGAGCTTAAAGACTCCTTGAATAAGATATGCAAAGCCTGCTTCACTGATAGAAAACTCCTTTTTGCCACTTTATTGGACCCAAGGTTCAAAACACCTTTCTTTGACAATGATTTATCGCAAAGAACCTTTACAGATTTAAAAAAAAGAACTTTTAAAAACTAATGGACTAGATTCAGACTTGCTGGAAGATAATTCCGGAGAATCTGTAGTGAGCGACGATAATGCTCCTTTAGCGAAAATCGCCAAAAAATCACACGAGGTAAACCAACAGATTCAGGAAAATGTCCCGGGCTCAATTTCTCATAGTTTATTTTGGAATACTTTTGATGAACTTACTGGTATGACGACCAGTAAATCAGTGTCATATAAGAAAAGTACTGATAATATGATGAATAAAATTGATGATGAGATTGAATTGTATAAGAAATTAGAAAAAATATCAAGAAATGAAGATCCTTTGACTTGGTGGGCACAAAAAAAAAAGACATTTTTCCATTGATGTACAAAGTTGCAATAATATATCTAGCACCGCCGCCAAGTAGTGTTGCTAGTGAACAGCTATTTTCTTCAGCTGGAAATGTTTATGAAAGCGCAAGAAATCGTTTAACTCCGGAAAGAGCAGAAAGCTTAATTTGGTTACATTACAACTTGCCGAAACTTAACTTTAAATATTAATTTGATAATTTGTTTAACTTAGGGTGTTACTTCTACATTTTAATGACTTTTTTGCTAAATTTTGAATTATAATAAACTTGATTTGTTTTTTATTTAGTATTTCTGTTTTAATTTCCTTTAAAAAATCCTTAAGAACTGTAATATTAAGCAATTCACATTTTCGGCCGATACCGATATAGGCCTATTACGTAGTATACATATCGGCCAAGAAGGCCGATATCGGTATCGGTCGATCCCTAATTGATAATTTAATTTTAAGTATGCCAAGACGGTGTCAAACTGTAATTAATGCTCTTGGTGGAAATACAGATTATTAAAAACATTTTTTGTTTATATTTTCATGTTTTTTCATGGATGTGTTAGGAATTTCAATTAAATTAGTGCATCTTTTAAAATATAAGTGGGTAGGTAGTCTTTGTTCTTCTAGTTACTGGCAGGTTAGTCCATGGTAAAGTGGATTTATTGATTTCTCTTAGTTTGTGCGACGAGTGTATTCAAAGGTCCTCCCAGTGGTCACCGATTTTCTTGATTAAATTGTTTAGGAAGGGTTCAAAAAGTTGCATAAATATTGGTTTGTACAAAATTGTAGCAAAACATTGGATAATTTATTAGTATCAAATATTAGACAGGAATAGATGAGATGAATTGAGGTCTCGATTGAGGTATACTAGTAAATAGTGCAATGTGCAATCCAATAAACTCATTGAGAAGGAAATATTTTACAAAGTATAATTAAATGTAATAATCTATTTTGAATGTATAATGTATACGCTCGAAAATATCATTAAGCATATTTAGGAAGCACATAAATCGAGGAAGATTTTAAGACAAAAATCAATTTGCTATCTGTATTATAACTGGAACTTTATTCTTGTATTAACAGTGTATTATATATCGATATTTTTTGGCGTATATCTTCTAAACCAGGGGTTCTCAAACTTTTTGACACTGCGACCCCCTTTTTAGACCTAGTATTTAGGCGACCCCCTGTTTTTAAATATAAACAAAACACTATTAGCTAAGTTTTATCCATAAAAATACTATTAACTACTAAAAATAAATACAAATTGTTGTCACTTGAATTGTTTTATAATAATGCTGAAAATTAATGTGCAGAAAATTACTGTAACCCTCTGTCGAGCAGTTTAAGGTAAAATTAATGAGCAGTGGTTTTCTGCAATTGTTTACCGAGGAAACTGTCAGATGCTTTTAATTCTGCTATGACTAACATTTTCAATACAAATGTAGTCTTGTTGCAATTCAACTTAATTGAATGCTAGTTAAAATAAAAATAAACTCTGTTCATTATTTATTTATAATCTTTATTTATTCTGTAATTATTTATTATTTATACACTGACAAAAATTGTATTTTTGAATGTCCAACTCCAACAATTTACAACAATTCACATAAACGATTAATAAAACTATATGACCATATGGAGAAAACACAAACTTCAAATAATGTCAAATTGCTCGACACAGGATTGCAGTAACTTTCCGCACACCAATTTTGGGCATAAGAGAAAGTGGGATAACTCACTTCGTGGCACGAACAAGGACAAAGCAATGATGACTCATGGGGCCTAGAATAGACTGCAGTCACAGCTGTCTGCGCGCGCGCACTCTGCCAGCCGGTGCCCGGCAGACGACACGACAGTCTGGCTTCTTGAGTCGATCACTCAACACTGTGTGTACTTTGTGAGTAGTATTGCGAGCAAATACAGTTGGAAAAAGTAGCAATGGATACGTTTTTGAAAAGATCGTCGTCAAGTAGTGATGCTAGTGCTAGTGAGTGCGGAAAGACAAAATTCCGCAAATATGACCAGTCGTACATACAATTCGGTTTCACTGAACTGGCAAACAAACTTCAATGTGTGGTGTGTAGTGAAGTGTTGTCAGCTGAAAGCATGAAGCCTTCGAAAATGAAACGCCATCTTGAAACTAAACATTTTGCTTTGAAAGACAAACCAGTGGAATTTTTCCAAAGAAAACTGTTATCCCTTCGATTACAGATCTTGCTAAATGCTCTTAAAGCTTCATACGAGGTAGCACTCAAGATTGCTAAAAAAGGGAAACCCCATACAATTGCTGAGGAATTAATTCTTCCTGCTGCAATTGATATGGTTTCAAATATAATCAGTCCTCAAGATGCTGAAAAATTGAAAAAAATCCCGTTATCAAATGATACTATTTCAAGAAGAATATGTGACATGGCTGAAGATGTTCAGAACCAGCTAAAGAAGCAAATAAAAGACAGTACTTTTTTTGCAATTCAGTTGGATGAGTCAACAGATGTTGCCAACTGTGCTCAGTTTTTATGCTTCATCCGGTACGATTACGGTGATGCTATTCATGAAAATATTTTGTTTTGTAAGCCCCTGCCGAATAATACAACAGGTGAAAGTCTTTATAAGGTGTTTGTCGAAGCAACTGAACCTTTTGAATTGGATTGGAAGAAATGTGTGTCAATTTGTAGTGATGGAGCAATGGCCCTTACAGGAAAGAAGAGTGGGTTGATTGCCAGGTTGAAATCATTTATACCGAATGCAAGCTGGGTCCACTGTTTTTTACATAGGCAAGCTTTGGCAGCTAAGAAAATGCCAGATGAATTATGACAAGTGTTAAATGAAGCTGTCAAGATAGTGAACTACATCAAAAGTCGCCCGCTGCAAAGTAGGTTGTTTAATAACTTGTGTGAAGAGGTAGGAGCCTTGCATAAACATATTTTATTTCACACTGAAGTACGGTGGCTATCCCGTGGTAATGTATTAAGCAGGCTGTTTGGATTAAAGTCAGAAATGTTGTTATTTTTGGTTGATAGTAAACCCGAACTTTCCACTTTTTTCAGTGATGAAAAGTGGTTGGTTAAGCTTGCTTATTTGGCTGACATTCTTCTCTCACCTTAATATTTTGAACTTATCCCTACAAGGACCAGACAGAAATATGCTATATGCTCAAGACAGAGTAAATGCATTTGTAAAAAAACTCAGTGTTTGGAACGCAAGATTTAAGAAAAAAGATTTTGAAAATTTTACACTAACTCAAGAGTTTATAGAGTATCTGTCAAGTATTAACGCTACATCCCCTGACACTTCATCTCTCTCCTTACTAGTATCTTCTCATCTCGAAGGTTTGATTGAACAGCCGACAGATTACATTCCAAATAAGGATACAAGTGGGGTTTTGTGGGTAGTCAATTTGTTCAGTGATCAAGTCGTAACAAATGCTGAGCTAACTGTTCGTCAACATGATCAACTGATCGAAATTTCAAGTGATCAGTCAGCAAAACTCACTTTTAACAGTTCTTGTATCGACGAATTTTGGATAGGTATTAAAAATGAATACCCAGAACTGTCCACAAAAGCATTACAGACTTTGATGCCATTTTCTACGTCTTATAACTGTGAACAAGGTTTCTCCATAATGGTGAATATAAAAACAAAATCAAGAAATCGTTTGACCCTGGAAAATGACATTCTTTTGTGTATAACAAAACTCAATCCGGATATAAAAAAATTGGTTAATTCCAAACAAGCTCATGTTTCCCATTAAATAGTATTAGGCCTTTTTCAACTTGTATGTGTATTACAAATTTGTGTAGCCTATAAATTTTGTTATTAATAAAAACTACAGCTATGACTGATTTGTTTTTTTCCTCCTTATCCCGCGACCCCCCTGGACACATCACGCGACTCCCCTGGGGGTCGCGACCCACAGTTTGAGAACCCCAGTTCTAAACTATTATAGGTAGGCTAATTTTATTAAATACTTATAAAATTAAATAAAAAGCAAATAATTCTAGATTTCAAACTTTTTTATTGTATGCTAACTTACGTTAAGCGCCAACACCCCCACTTTCAATTGCAATTTCTCGCTAAACCGCTCGTTAATAATCACATAAAGAGCACTTAATTCCTGCATATATGTAATTTCGATTTTTTATGGTGGGGGTAGGTCTTTAGCTTAGGTAACAAGAGTTGCCAGGGGATTGATCTAGTCATTAAAACCCAAATAAATGTTTATTTTTTTGGAATAATATTGGTCACTTCGACCTACTGAAGACTAAATTCATACACAAATCTTGCTCGCATTAGATGTCAAAATGAAATCTTTTTAAAGGGCAGTAGTAATAGAAACACAAGTTTTCGTTTAATATTAAAGATCTGGATTCAAAGGAATATCGCATTTTTCGAATACGGAGATTTTGGTAATCATAGACGTATAGATTTATAATGTAATTATATGCAAAATAATTTTGAAAAATTGCTGAAAGCATTCATACAACCCACGTATGTTGTACATTTTTATCGTTACTTCCATAAAAATTATACTAATAATAATTTATGTGGTAAAAAGCGATCTAATTTTACTGTACTATATTCACCTTAGGCTATCTGAAAAGAAACAGTATCGATAGAGCGAGATGGAGAAATGAGATGTGTGTCCATGGCGCGCGGCGGTGAACATCTAAAGAAACCCGTCATCAAACATTCTCGCCGCCGCCGACGGATAATCGCGGCGTCTTTCAGATCAAGTCAGGCCGTGCTAGCTGTGGACTTAAAAATTATAAACTGGCTTTGATGAGGCCAGCACGACATTTGTACCCGTTTCGATGTTCATTTTTACTCTTCTTTTTGTTTCTGTTGTCTAGTGCCTACTGGGGCTTCTGCCACCTTTGATATTACTTCTTATACATTATATTTACGCATCGGAAGTCAAAGAAATAGATTTTTAATTATAAATACGAGTATTTTGTCCTATAATGTAAGTTTGAAATTGCTATAAAAAAAAAGTGAATTCTATGAGGTTTAATTCAATTCTTATCTAATTTATCAATATAAGTAAACTCATAACCGATCTATCAAAAAGGTGTATACAGGATGGAACTAAAAGTAAGAATGGTACACATTTTTTTATTTCAATTCATTTGATACAGTTTGTCCTAACTGTATTAAAGATATGTTATTGTTTTCAAATAAAGAAAACCAAATTACATAAGTAGCAGTATTATAATGTACCTAATACCTAATCCCCTGGATCCGTCTAATAACTGTTTCCTATAGGTATTATTATAATCATATATCAGTGGTTCCCAACCTTTTCTGGACCACCGCCCCCTATAGAAGAGAACACAAATTTCACCTAAGTCGCTGGTTAGTCCAATGTAGTTAATTTTATTTGAATATCATCTGTACCCTCCCAATTGATCTGTATTTAGCTTTAATTTCAGTTAATGTCTAAATTTTATTTTAGAGGAATGATGAAGTAGAAACTTGTTAAACGACTACCAAATGTACAATAAAATTGTTTATAAAACTTTTAAATATAAACACAGAATCAATAAGAAATACAATCACAATAGAAATAAGAAATGCAATACAATAAGAAATACAAAATTAATAATAAAGAAAAAATCAATGAGACGGTTGAGGCTGGTGGAGTGTTACCAGTTTGTTAATATCGGGTACCAATTTCGTTAACGTCAATCGCAGATCGCCACGTTCAGTGATGTGTAGTCTGTTCCTCTTCTTTGACAGCAAATCAGTTACTGCAATGAATGCACGCTCAGCCATATAGGACGAAGGAAATGCAATTAACAACTTCTGTACTATTGTCCACAATCTAGGATAGAGAACTGGTATTGGTTTTTGAAGCCAGAACTTTTGATATCCACGTTTGAATTTTACTTTCAGTTCTTCGTTAGTTGTGAGTTCTAATAGCTCCTCTTCCAAATTTGATGAGCCTTCAGTATCTGTGTTTGCGAAAGGATCTATAACCCAACTTGGTATTTCCATGTTTAAAATATCTTGGAAACACTCTGTAAAATCAACATGAAGAACTTCCAAGTGGTGACAGTAAGTAAGTAAATCTTCCGGTTTTGCAGACACTGTTGATAATGTGGGAAAATGGTTGTACTCACCTCTACCAAGATTTCTTTTGAATAATAAGAAGTTTTCCTGCAAAAGCAGCTATGACGTTTTTAGTTTTAATTAAATTTAAATCATCACCTTGCAATTGTAGATTAACTTAATTAAATACTTTAAACAGGTCCGTCAAATAAGCGATGTCATTTTTTGACGTAATCTGGTTTTCGCGCAATAAGAAATTCCAACACTGAGTCAAATAGATTGAAAAGACGATTCAGACAAACACCTTTAGAGAGCCAACGTACTTCTGTGTGCAGCAGCAAGCGATTGTAGTCTTCATTATTTTCATTGCAAAGCTTATGAAACAACGGTCATTCAATGAATTGCTTCTAATGATATTGATTGCTTTAATAACGTTATTGAGGGACGCATGCAGACGTTCATTCAATTTTTTTGCAACCAAATGCTGACGGTGAATAATACAATGTACAGCGAGTACATATGACACTGCTTTTCTCAATTGTGCTATAAAACCCTTATGACGCCCGGTCATTGCTGGAGCACCATCAGTAGCAGCAGACAAAATATTGCTAATAGGAATTTCTTTCTCTTGAAAAAATTCTTGCATTATATTAAATATAGAATGTCCCTTTGTACCAGATTCCAAATTCTTAGCAAATAGTAACTCTTGATGAATTTTTTCTTCGTTTATAAATCGTACGTATGATAAGAGTAGAGCTTCGTTACTTGGTAGAGTTGATTCATCAAGTTGAATGGAAAATTTGCAAGTCTTTAGGTAATCGCATAATGATATTTCAACGTCATTTGCCATTTCATCTATTCTTCTGCACTGCACTGAATTATTACTGAGAGGAATTTTTTTAATGATATCAAATGGTGTCTTATGATGGAGAACAGTTTTTAATATCTCTTCGACTGCCGGCAAAATTAATTCCTCGCCAATGGTGTGTGGTTTTCCTGACTTTGCGATTAACAATGAAACGTTATATGAGGCTCGTAGCCCATCATCGTCTCGTTTAGAAGACTGCAAAAAGGTTTGATATTGTTGGCTGTTTTAAATATTGTTTTTCAGTTCTTGAAAATAGAATATATCTTTGTTCTTCTTATCAGGATGCATTTTATGTAAATGCTCTTGTAGCCTAGAAGGTTTCATAGCTTCATTTGAAAAAAATTTTCGGCAAATTAAACACATAGGTAATGATTTGTTTGTAGAAGATTCCGCAAATCCATATTTTAAATATTCAATACTGTATTGCCGGCATTTCTTTTTTAATTTAGAAGTAGATTCAGCCATTTTCATACAAAATTAAATTCTCAACAGATTTATAGATAGTAATGTTTATAAAATGACACACCACTCACGATTATTTACTACGGCAGAGCTTATGATTCACGACTATACATCGCGGCCAAGCACATACAACTAACTAACAAAAAATTCGTAAAGCTGTTGCTTTTATACGTTTCATTTCGTGCATGATTCAACTCGTCTGTGTGCGAACATGTCATTTTGTATTAACATCGCGCGTTCGCTTATCAACGTGCGAGGACAAGTCATATACTTCTATTCTGAACTAAAAGAAATTATTATAATTATTAGTATTATTATTAATGCTAATTTAAAACAGCTTATTAACCTTTATTAAATCATTTTTATTTCACCATTCCTCTTGACTGCTTATTATTTGCTTCTGAATCCGCTACCACCCCCCTAAAAGGCTGCAGCGCCCACAGGGGGGCGGTATCGCCCCCGTTGGGAACCAATGTCATATATCGTCGGTACAATGCCAAACCACGAATGTGCAAATTTTGCATTTTTCGCCTATGTGCTTTAGCAGACGTCTTAACCTTGAAAGTATTCGATGCCAAAGTCACGAATGTGCATCGCGAGTCTAACCGCCCTCTACGCCCTATGTTTAATTTGCGAAAGTGGGAGTTTAGCAGTTGTTTCAATACCTAAGGCACGAATGTACCACATTGGTGTTTTTGGCATTGCAGATTAAGTGAGTTTGTGAAATCCAAAATAGTGAATGTGCCACATTCGTGTTTTCGGCATAAAAAATTTATAAGATTGGTGAAATTGTTTATTTGTATAAGATGAGTTCTCGTACGCAATAAATATTGGAGCTGAGTAGGAAATTGGATTCAAAAGGTAAGCAAAATAAGACATATTAACAAGTATAGTAATAATATTAATAACAAGAACAATAGTAATAATAATGGGTTTGTCTGCAAGCATGGGGGGGTCCGCGCGAGTATGCGCAAATGTGTTATCAAAAGAGTGTAAATTATTGTACTTTACAGTGCAGATGTGTGTTTGTAACTAAATTTTATTGTATATTAAAAAAATAACTAATGTAATGTGTGTATTGGTTTTAAGTACTTCACAGTTTCTCATCAAATTTTTTTTTGTAGATGACACAAGTAATGGGCATTCTACTATTGCAGAGTTGCAACAAAAATTTGTTGAGAACGAACCACAGCCATCTACCTCTTCTATGCACCCTACAACTTTTCCGGCGATATCCAGAGAAAAACTTTTAGATGATATAGAACTTTCCGATTCCTCCTCGGATAATTATGAACCATCAACAAGTGGATCAGACAGCGACTCATCTAATTCTTCTGATCATAGTCTTAATCAAGGATCCCAAAGGATCCAAGGGACAGAAAAACCGACAGAGAAGAAACCTGTAAAGAAAAGGAAAATCAACAAGATGTCGTGGAAAAACAATATAAGGAAGATGAAAAGAGTGAAGGGTGAATCCTACACTGGACATAGAGGAGTTGAGAAGCCTGCTCGTCCTCTTTTACCAACTCCGTGCCTTGGCAAACTAAAACACAAATGTATTCAACTTGTTAATGAAGAGAATCGCCTGAAAATTTATATGGATTTTCGTAGTTTAAAATGCATTGATGACCAGCGAGAATTCATAAGAACAAAATTTAAAAAAATGCACAACACGAAATATTGAAAATTCCCGAAAAACTTTCACGTCCAAATATTTTTTTACCGTTGATGGTACAAAACACAATGTATGCAGGGTGTTTTATATGGCTACATTGAATATAACGGATGCCTTAGTCCGTAGCTCTTTAAAAAAGTGTTCTTCTAGTGGTTTTTTGGATAAAGATAGGAGCGGAAAACACACTCCATCTAATAAGCTATCTGACAATGCTGAAGCGTTTATACGAGAACACATCCTTTCTTTCCCATTAGTAGAGTCGCATTATTGCCGGGCTTCTAGTACCAAAAAATATCTAGACTCTTCTCTAAATTTATCGATAATGCACAGAATGTATAAGGAAATTTGCATTACAAAGAATTTTAAACCGGTTACTTTTGAAAAATACCGGCAAGTATTTCAAGAATACAATTTATGTTTTTTCAAACCAAAAAAAGACCAATGCAAAAGATGCTTGGCACAAAACTCTTTAACCGAGGAAGAAAAAAGGAAAACGGAAGATGAGTTTAAAAAACATTTAGATAGAAAAACCGCCGCAAGAGAAGCCCGTGATGAAGACAAAATTATTGCCAAAGAAGATCCTCAAGTTTTAGCTTTTAATTTTGATCTGCAAGCTGTTCTTAGTACTCCGAAAGGATCGGCAGGTCAAATTTTCTATTTGCGAAAGCTAGCAGTCTACAATCTGACAATGTACAATTTGGGTAATCAAAAAGTTAAATGCTATCTCTGGGATGAAACGCAGGGTAAACGAGGGGCAAATGACATAGCCTCTTGTGTGTATGATTTTATCATGTCGCACTCTGAAATCAAATCCGTTCGTATGATGTCAGATGGATGTGGCGGACAGCAAAAGAATTCTATATTTGCTTCTATGTGTATGCAACTCCTTATCATCAATCATCAGTCCTTAAAGGTTATTGATCACCGTTTTTTTGAAACTGGTCACAGTGAAATGGAGTGTGACTCCATTCACTCCAAAGTTGAACGGAAGGCAAAGTATGTACCAGTGTATACAACTGATGGCTGGGCACAATTAATAAGAGATGCTCGTGTATCACCGGAGCCTTTTAATGTAAAAAACATGTTGTTTGATGAATTTTTTGACTTTAAAGCTTTTTCAAGCATTAATTCTCTTAGTTTTAACATTCCGTGGAGAAGAATTTGCTGGCTTCGCTATTTGAAAGAGCAGCCATCAAAACTTTATTACAAAACTGTTTTTTCTGAAGATTTTACTGAAATAGACTGCCGCAAAACTAAAAACCGTGGTCGTCCCACAACAGCTTAAATAAACAAAGCTTATGCAACTGACCTACCTATTAGTGAAGCAAAGAAAAAAGATTTACAAAAAATGTGTGAATACCTAATGATTCCTAGGGCATATCATAATCTTTAAAAACAAGCCACAACATTAGGGATAACCTAAATGAGCCGGATATAGATGAAAACTCAGAGACCGGCAGCGACCAAGATTAAAAAAACCTTTTCTTATTAAAAGAAGTTTTTTATTGTTCTATTTAGTTTTAAGTAATTCCAAAGATTTTTGTGTTTTATAATAACGTTTATCTTTTTCTATTTTGAATAATTTGAGAAGTTTTTTCTTTGTCTTATTTATTTTTAAGTTACCAATTCATTCCAAAGAACTTAAAATGATGTTTTTTTTGTGTTTTGATCATTTTCATGGTATTAAAAAATGCATTAAACATTTTCCCTTTAAAATGTGTACTTTTTTAATTGCAGGAATATTTTTTTTCACTTATTTTACAAAACCAAAAACACGAATGTGAATTTTTTTGGAAAATAATACAAAAATTTAAACTTTTTTAACCGACATTATTTAATGTGTTACAAAAATAAAACTTTCAATAGTGTTTAAGTACCACACAAGAAAATCTCTATTTTTAGCAATGTCTTCAATGTTTAAAATGTGTTTTTCTCAAAACATCAAATTTGCACATTCGTGGTTTTGGCATTGTACAGACAATATGTATTTCTATCTAATTTACCACAGACAAAAGTCCTCTTAAATACTTGAAATATTAAATAAATCAACTCACAATGTTTGTTTTTGAATGTGGTGTATTTGATAAATGGAAACTCTGTGAGCTTTATTCTCACACTTGTATTATGAAGTAAACATAAATACACTATAGGTGAGAAACTATGATGTTTAAAGGTAACAGCCCATCATTTATTTTAATAGGATACTTAAATGCCCAACACACAGCAATGGGCATTGCAAACTCAAGGGTTAGGAGCTTAATAAAAACTCTTAATGAGTTAAATTTAGTATATTTAAATGATGGAGCAAGAACTCGCATTACCCTATTACATCAAAACAAGAGTTTTCCAGATAAAACAGTAAGTTCAAATCTTATCGCTAGATATAGTCACTGGAAAACAGTAGAAGATGCAGATACAAATGATCACATTCCAACATTAACAGAATTAAGTATATACAACAATTTACCTACATATGAAACAGTGCGAAGATCGAGGTGGAACACCAAAAAAGCTAACTGGGATATAATTCAAGTTTTGATACGAGAAAAAAATATAACGCATATTAAGAAATCAAAGAGGAAATAGCAAAGGGGACAGAACAAGCTATTTCAAAAACAAGTACACAACCAAGGGGAAAACTTAACAAATCCTAAATGGTGAAGAGAATTACTTAAAATATAAAAATATAGCTGCTAGAACAAGAAGAATCCCAAAAGAAAAACAGCTTTATTGCTATTACAGAAAGTCTAAATAGATACACTCCAATAAACAAAATATGGAAACTAATTAGAAATTCTCTAACAAAACAGAATACTCTCAGCACGTTTCCTTAGAAGAGAATTGGATAACATAGATGCTTGATGCAATTACACCACCTTTCATTCCATCAGAAGATCAACAGGGAGTACAGCAATATTAGACCATCAAAACCATTCTCTACAAATTAACTTGATTTGATACTCAGAAACAAAGAAGATTCAGCACCAGGTTTGGACGAAATATCATACAGTATGATCAAAAATATGCCTGCAAGATTTTAAAATCAGTTACTACATATCTACAACAATATACTGGCTGGAAAATTGGAGAAAACAAGTAGTGGTACCCTTCCTAAAGCAAGGAAAAGTGCCAAACCTGTACACCAATTACAGACCCATAGTAATGGAATAATGCATAGCCAAATTATGGAAGCAATGGTTAAATGGAGGATGGAATATCATATAGAAAACAAAGACTTGCTGGTGCAAGTGCAATATGGATTCTGAGCAGGTAAAGGGGTCCAATAATGTACAGTTATATTAAACATTGAAATATATTCCAATATTACTGTAAACAAGAAAGTAGTAACAGTATTCTTAGACATTTCGGCAGCTTATGATAACATACTAATTCCCAAAATGGTGTAGAGTATCTCAACAAGGTCAAGATAAATTCAGATATCACAGCATTCATACATAACCTTCTAAAACAAAGAGAAATCTATATTAGGTTTCCAAACTCATGTAAAACAGTAGGACCCCAATGGACGAACAAAGGATCATCACTGAGCCCCATACTCTTTAACCTGTACACAGCAACATTGGCAGAAACCATGGAAGGTGAAGTGAATATAAGTCAATTTGCAGATGACACTTTGGTATGGTACAGCAACCAGAATTTGGAGACATCCATTCAAAAAATACAAACAACACTAAATAAAATATAAAATTGGCTGATTGAACATGGATTCTCAATGTCGCTCACCAAATAAAAGGCCATGGTATTTGAAAGAAGAAATCCAAGAAGGAAACAAAATACCTGAAAATAATCTTTGATAGTATGTTAAATTGGACAAAACATATAGAACATGTATTCAACAAAAGGAATAAACATAATGAAAGCTTCAACCAGTGTTTGGTAGGGCACAGACCCTAAAATTCTATTGAATATATATAAAACAATTGTTAGAGCTCACCCTGATTATGGATCAACACTAATATAAAAAGTTCTCAACAAAATATGGATAAGTTAGATAGAATACAATTTCAAGCACTACATACAGTAACAGGATGCATGATAATTACCCCCCACTAATGCATTATTGGCAGAAACAGCAGATGTTCCATTCATTACAGAACAGGAGATTATGGATATGTGCAAAATCGTCACTGAAGTGGATTGCACAATAGCCGCAAGTCTCATGAAATTTTACAAATCACCGAGCTATTGGCAAAACTGCCCACCACCAACAATAATAGAAATATTTGACTTAGCACTAATGTACATACGAGTCTTGGAAATAAGTAATAAACTACCCTGTTAAAAGAAGGAACATATGAAGCACAAGTAGAGGATAAAATGGATCGGTTCAAAATTAGCAAAAGGTGACCCAATGACCCAACATGCAAAACAAAATTATCAGACATACTAAGTACGAAATTTAAGAATGTTACTACAATATACACAGATGCCTCATTAGATCCAATAACCAAGAAATGAGGAATAGGGGTCTTCTGTCACAGCTTACAAACAGGATTTTAAAAAAACACTAAGAAACAATACTTGCATTTTCACTGCGGAGATTATAGCTATAAATGAAGCACTTAAATTTGCAGAAAGAAAGAAAGAATATCCATACAATGTTAATTCTATCAGATCCTAACAAAAAAATATCGGGAGCAAAAATAGATTCCAATACAATAAAAATGAAAGAATTGATCTATAGTATGGGATAGGATACAAATAATGTGGATTCCAGGGCACTAGGGGATACGAGGAAATAAAAAGGCGGACAAGGGAGCAGCAGAAGCAAGAACATTAACTGAAAATGGCAACAATAAACTACACTATGCAGAAATCACAAAGAACATCAAGAAAAGATCTAGGGCGAATGGGTTTTCAAGTACCACAAATTGGGAAGACAAATATATACTATGTTAAACCCCATACCAACAAAGAAGCCTTGGTTCAATGAAACTAGCTACAAATCAAGATCCCACATTTCTACTCTATGTAGAATGAGAACAACCCCCTATGCGACTGTTGGGAATATGGAGATCTCAATCATATAATTTGTAAATGCCCAAATCATTGAAATAGTTCAGAATTATATAAAAATTTAATCAAATACACGAAGAGGACCAATCCACATTAATAACATACCTTACTTCTGAAGAAGCTTGCATACTTACCGAATATTTGCTTGCTAGTCATATTAAGCTTTAGCTGTATGATTGCTGGCTTATTTGCCTGATGTAGAGTTCGCATGAAACATTTTTTGAGTAAATTTTACAACAAATTAATTGACAAATTTCTTTTAGCTAATCCTGTACCATCACATCCTGTATACCTGGCGTGACCTTTGTGATTAGTTCTGGATCCATCTGGCAGAAAGAGAATAGTCTATAAACCCTCCTTATAAGTACCTTATCCTTCCCAAAGAGCATGGGACAATCCCAGATGCATTTAGCAGTGCACTCTTCATGAAACTGCATTCTAGAAAGAACCTGTCCGGATGTTATAAAGCAAGAGGTCAAGAAACCAGAAGAAGAACAAAAAGGGTAATAGCCCAGTTGAATCACATAACTCTATAATTATTATATTTAATTATAAATAGTATTCAGAATTCTAAGTTAGATAAACCGAATAATAATTACCATATTTTAACATTCACATGATCTGATCTTTTGTGTATGCTAAACATATATATAATATCAAAATCCTTTTTTGTTAGTCATCAATCTCTACAGGATGCAGTAAACATGTAGTCAACCCTCTCAGGTATAAAATTGAATTATTGTAAATAAATATTAGTTCAAGTGAACAGTTTGAGTAATAATTGAAATTTATTGCAAATTAGTACAATAAATAGTCGAAGTGAATACTTTCAATCCATTACAGTACATATTTTTTAAACTGGGTATAATTTATCATCTCAATACATACATACATTTTATATTTATAGTCTCAATACACATTTAGTATTATGTATATCTTGTATCTGGCTCTGCCCTTTCAAATAATTTCTTAATAGATCTCTTGAATCCCACAGAATCGTTTTTCTTCCATTCATGTTTGTATTAAATCGGTTTCGTTATTGTATATATGGACAATGGTATTTTTCTATATGTAACAAAGTGCATTCCATACCTTTAAGGGTATTATACATTCTATAAATGATATTATATAACACATCGTTCCAATTTAAACAAAAACTGTACTTTCATAGTGGCTGATTTATACATGTACACCTACTCTGTTGTATCAGATTGAAACGAAAACTATTTTTAGTAAAAATAATATTTTTTTCATTGAAAGCTTATCCTGTTTCTATGATCCTACTTCTAAAATCATTATTTTAAAAATGATAGAGCATGGAGATTCTCTCAGAGATAATGTCAATCATAACTTCTTTATATCAAAACAAATAAATTTTAGGTATTCAACTGATAAATCAATATTATCGCCTGGCCAAAATACATAATTAAAAATATCAAATTATTAATTGACATTGTCAAACAAGAAAATGTGAATCCCTACTTTCAACCTTGTTCGAGTGGCGATTAACACCTACAATTTTTTAAATGGGAAGTAAATAGTTTTCAAATTTGTTGCAAGAAACATAAAAAAATCATGTGATTACTGAAATTTGCTACAACAATCAAAAACTAATAATATGTGTGTATATGTTCAAAACGTGGAAAACAAGAATAACAAACGAATGATGTCAATATTAACTGCGAATGTCTTGGCAACAGTCTTATCTTAAATAAAAAAGGACCTAATCTCAAGCAGTATTCTCAAGTTATTTAAATCAATGGGTTTAGTTTTGGACACTCAACTATAATAACATAAGATCAGGTGATCATGCTGGCTATTCCATCAATCCTAGCTTTTCTATACACCGTTTTGGACATTACGTTTGGAAATGTGGTGGTGCTTTGGAACTTGGAACCACATAGAATTCACTGGTACTTGAAGATTTCCTGGATCAAGATGTACATTTGCCCAAGTTAACACATTATTTTGTAGTTTATCAAATATCAAATTGATTTCAATGAAAAAGGGATCAGTGATATGGTTTCCAACAATGCCTGTCCAAACATTAAATTTTATGAATTTCTGTTAATTTAACCCTAGATTACTAGATATTTGTGCGTCTCAGTCTATGTCAATCTAAATATGGTATTAAGATTCTCATGATAAGCGATTCCAGTTTGAAATATATGGTCGATGCCAGTCCCTACTTGGGAAAATCTACAAAAAAACTGGTTCACATCGATTCCACTTGCTGATGATGCTAAAAGAACCCTATAAAAGTAGAGCAAACGTAGAGCAAGAGTAGAGTACAGAGTTATTAGATCTAGCAGATAGAAAATAAAAACACCTCCATGTTTTGTCACAATCAGAAGAAAACCTTAGTATCAATACATCAAAAAAGAAAAAAAAATAGTTTTACTCCTGTCTATTCTTCATGAAGGAGCTGAAATCAAAATGAAACCAACGGCTGAGTATACACATTCGACCAGATGTGTTTGAATATGAATTCCAATGGCCCATGTTAATTTTTTATGACATTATATTTATACTTCAAATGCACTGAAACAAAGCAAAAAACAGTTACGTAGATACGAGTATATGATCAAACAAAGCCACATTGTCTTGCAGAGCATTGGATGAAAGAGCTGCTAAATAATAATACTATATGTAGCAATATTAGAAAAGATCTGGGGGATATTCTCAATTTCTCCCCTAAAGAGGAAAGACTAGTGTGCCACGATAAGAAACATAAAACTGTTTTTATTGTCCTAGCAAGAAGAAGCCAAGACATATTATAACCAGTGCAAGCAACCAATGTGTGGAAAACACCTGGGTGATATATTATGCCATGCCTGTGAAAGATACTAAAAGAATTCTATCTGAAGCCTGTTGTTTTATGTGTCTAATATTACAGGATTTGTAATTCATTAAATAAGTGCTTTTTCTCAAAATTTCTTGTTCTTGGTAAAAAATATGATAGTCCAGTATTAACGTTTGTTTAACACAGTCCAGTATTCTAAGGTTGACCATGTTTTTGAATTGAAGTTAATAGAATTCAAACAAATTGACAATCAAGAATGAAGAGATCTTTCAAGGGATAATTCAGAAGCCCATAGTCCCATTTAAAAAATTTGGGGTTGTGACTGTCACTCAAAGGGGTTGAAGGTAGAGATCACATTTTCACATTGAATAATGTCAATTTATAATTTAAATTTGTCTTACTATATTTACAACAAGTACCCTAAATAATTATATATATTTCGTCCTTAAATTGAGTTATTTGTATTTTTATTCAAAATAAAAGTAATGAAAAATGAGTTTAATGTCATCATATTTTATGAAAACATCTTTGTTACTATTTTATGTTAAGTACCAGTTCAAACAGTAGCGAATTTAAATATAATCTACAATACAATTTCGCAAATTTAACAACACTTTCTAGTCATAAACGTCCTAATAAATTAATTTTAAGTGACTGTGTTTACTTGCCATAAAGATTCAAAGAAAAACATGGATTATTGAATTTCCAACACTGATAATGATCAAAGGTATACAACAATTCTATATAATCGTAAAAACCCAGCTAAAAACTATATGAAACAAACAGCATCTGGAAAATAACAAAAATGAGACACCCTGGTAACCCAAAGCATAATACACTAAGACTGGAGTAAAATCTCTAAATGAGAGACTCAATAAACTATTTAAATCCTTCTGCCTTGATGAAAACAACATCCGGTTGATTGAGCCTCATATTATAATGAGCATAGAAAACATGAAGAAAAAACCCTATTAGAAGAAATCCTCTATATACTAAATCAATAAGCAACTTTCCTTCCTTAGTATTACTTGTATAGAATTTGAATTTATTGTTATATGTAGTCTATGTAATTACCACTGTTATTTTTTTATATTTGATACTTTTGGAATATCTTAGACTTAGAAAGAATTTATACATACTATAAAAACATTGTAAACTGGCTGAAAGACCTTGGTCGATGGCCTTTTGATGCAATAGTAAAAGTTTGTTTCTCTCTCAATGTGCAACAATATCGGTTTTCATTATTTTAAATACTTAAATGGATTTTATATTCACACTCAATTTTCTTTTCGTTTTAAATGAAAATTTCCTTTAATGTATCAAAACTAATAAAAAAATGTCCCTTTATTTAGGACACTTAAATTTTCTTGTCCCAATATAAACCAAGGGGTGGTCGGTTCATGCTGGGAAAGCGGTCTACAAAGAGACATATTTTTTTCAACTTTGTTTTTTAAAATTCGGCTTACTGGTTTTTTATGTCAATAATATATATCACCCTCTTCCCATAAAAAAAATGGTTCCCTAATACCAAAAGTATGCTTATAAATTCCCCTACTAAAAATCGTAATAGGTTTGATTAGATTCTGCTGAAATGGTTCTGCAAGCTTCACAGAGGTTTAAAAATCATACCTTAAGAGTGGCCACCATGCAGGGCCGGATTTAAAGGGGAGGCAGAATGGGCAGCTGCCCGGGGTCCCCACACATACAACAATAATCTGCGCATTTAAAGAACATAACATAAATATAGTTACAAAAGCTGCCGCTGAGTGTTGTTCTGCTGCAATACTTCCTCATACAGCTTGTTAACAGAATGTTTAAAATCTATTTCCGTAAACGGCGGCGAAGCTGACTGTAGGAAAAATATTATAGTTCCTAAAAGAGTAAATACTACTCCATACTCATCTAGAAGTGGCGATACAAATGGTTTGCATAACCAAATGTGTTTACTGGAAACAGTAATTCTTGCAATATTTTGGAATCAAATTTTAGAGACAACAAACTCTTCAAGAACCATATATTGACATTAGTGCAGGAGTGGAAGCACTTGCATCACTCAAAGAATTTATAAAGTCAATACGTGACAACTTCAAAATGTATGAGACGTGGGGTGAGAAGGTAAACTGAAATAAATATTATTCCGACAACGAAATGTTCAGTTTACTCCACTGAATTATGAAAAGGCTCCAGGGGCTGAAATTACACCATCAGGGGAATTTTGAACTCAAAATTTTATTCCTATTATGGATTAATTGACTACCTCTGTAAGTCTGAGGCTTTCCACATATGAAGCTGATTTTGGATATCTACATCATTAGGAAAATTTAACTACCAAAGCAAATTGAAGCTCACTCACTAAAACTTGTTGGAATGTATAACAATGATTTAGACGAGAACCTAGGTGTTGAATTAGTACAATTTGTTGATTTTTTCAATACATTTGAGGTGGATATTGGCTTATCAAATTTAAGTACAGTACTTAAAATGTACTGGAGGCTAAAAGAAAAGAAAAGTGATGATGCGTTTCCAAATGTTGAGGCGACACTTTGTTATTCTGATGCTAACTAACTGCACTAGGGAGAAATAATTCTCAAAACTCAAGTTAATTAAAAATCATAATCAATGATTTTTAATAAGAAAATTTAGAAGAGTGCCAGGACTTTAACCACACAATTTTATCAAACTTACTAATCTTGTTTTACGTATTTTGTTACATATTTTTAGATGCATATTATGTATTTATAAAAGTGTAGTGCAATTTTTCGATTTCTTTTCGAATGGTAGAAAGTAGGGCCATCAAACGAAGTCTGCCCAGAGGCCTCGACAGACCTAAATCTGGCCCTGCCACCACGTAGACCTGATTTGAATCCAATCGAGCACCTTTGGGTGGAAAATCAGTTCAGCTCTGATGAGCTTACAAGAATTGGAACTGAACACAATTTCATAATTTTCATATTTTGATTTTCAATTCCAACTTTATTCTCATTCATATCCTAATTCACATCTGTCTAAATGGTTAAACTTTAGCGTCGCTAAGACATAATAAAGCAGTAAGTATCAGTCAGAGGAAAAGATAGAAAAATTATAAAACAGAAAAATAGAGGAAAAATTAACTGACAAAACATTATGAAAATAACTTAGAACAAAATAATATTATGCCATAAAACGAATGGAAGTTGTGTTTTGGATTGAAACTCAAAACTATTCACTTAGATATTAAGTATTTATTGTACTAATTTGCAATAGATTTCGATTATTACACAAATTGTTCACTTAAACTAACATTTATTTACTTACAACAATTCGAATTTATACCTGAGAGGGTTGACTACATGATAATTACTGCAAATGAAGATATTGACTTTAGACTGCTAAATAAGTGTCTTAGAATTTTATATGTTTACCATAGACAATAATATGAGAATCTTAAAATATGGTGATGCTTACTCATGTTATCTAACTTAGAATTCTGAGTACTATTTATAATTAAATTGAATAATGATAGGGTTATTTGATTAAAGTGGATTGTTACCCTTAAACATAATAGATTATCACTTAAGTATGTGTTTATGTTTACTCCATAATAAAAGCTGGTACAGTTAAATTCTCCATTTATCATTGGGAGTTGGTTTATATAATAATATTTCAAATATTTAAGAGAACTTTTGTCTGTTGTAAATTAGAATTACATAATATGATTATAATAATATAACAAACAGCAATTAGACCAATCCAGGGGATTAGGTACATTACAGTTGTTATTTGGCATACAATTAAAGATGTATGAGAAACTTTATAAATTTCATTTAATGACAATAATAAATGACATTTATTGGAAGTAGTAAAGGTTGTAATTGTTTTTAAAGTAATTTTACGTGTCGAAATTGAATTGAGTTAATTTTATATTCAAATAAATATAATATGTCAAAAATATTGTGTTATTTAAATGGTTCAATAAACGTATTCCTACACAGAAAACTTTCACATTTTAAACATAAACATGGTTAAAACCTATAATTTAGTAAACTAGTGCTGTGTAAGACAAATTAGCTGCTATCTGGAAACGTTAAATACCAAAATTTACATAATACGTGCGTGCCAGTAAAATAACCTTTCTATCTGCATAACCCATACCTATAATGGATCTTTACAAATTCACCACGAAACAATAAAAAGCAAGTAGATACTATTTTTGTCTATCTAAAATTCTTTTTCGTGGGCCACGATGCATCTTTTTCAAGATTCTTATAACCTAAAATGCTATTGAGCATTACAGTCACAAGTTTTAAAACGTTTATTTTATTTACAAATTGAATGTGTGATCAATATAAAACTACCCCTGTACATTACACATGATTCTTGAAAACTCACCTTTTTATAGCACCTATTCCTCTCTGTTAAAAATCCAAATGTTATTTTGGTACCCAAAACATAAACACAACACATTTTAACACAAAAACATTTTGCATATGTAACACGATAAAAAAGAAAACGATGATTAATTTAATAACAACAGCACATATAAATATATATATTTCCACTATATATTTAACAACAAACAAAAATGTAAAAAACAGTAATCGAATCCCGTACTAAACTAAGGTCGCCATGAGAATGAGAAATAATTCATTGGGTCTTACTCCACCTGCCAAACAACTGTTGAACTAATCAACTTTGCTTCCACCAATGGCGATCCACTACACCAATTTAAATTATTTAAATTGAATTACGGATATTAAGGAGTAATCAGAACATTTTATTATTAAAAATCTATTTATATCTGATATAATAATAAACACATGTCAATACTACGTAAACATACTTTAAGAGTTCAGCAAAAATTCGAATATATTCGAAAATCATAAATAAATAAAATTGTTTTAGAACATAGTTGATTATATTTTATTCCGACATCTTCTCTAGAATCTAGTACAAGCATAATTTAGTTTAGTTTATCTAATTTACGACCCCTTTCTATGAATAACAGTTTATAATAAATCTTACCTGTAGGTACGCAACACACAATACAATGATACGTACGCCATTTATTAAGGACAAAAAGTTCAGTCAATTAAATACAAAATATTCATCGAAAGCTATTGTATGGCCTTTAAATTAGGGCCGTTCCGACTTCAGTACTCGCCATGAATTGTTTTTTATGTCTTCTATCTACTAAAAACGGAAATCTTGAGTATTTGATGTGAAATTCATTAATGCGTTTTCTATTAGGAGTTTTCTTTCCACAAATATGGTATATTTGGACTCCAAATAATTTGGACCACTGACCAACACTTGTCCATATACCGGTTGTTTTCAACATGGTTATGCAACCACCAATTCACATTAGTGGCAAAATTCATATTAGCTCTACATGAAAAGTAGTGGGAAATTGAATTTAAACTGTGAAGCAAGTCTCCATATAGTATAATTTCGTTGAATTATAAACATAACTACAAGTTTAATTATATTTGGAAGGTTATATGTCAAGATAGATCTGACAGAAATATCACTAATGGTGGTGTAACATGTTTCAATTTTCATTAGTTATTTAGGAGCGTTACTTATGCTTCAGCCCACCCACCTCTAATTCAAAATAATTTTATTTCAATATGTTAAGAACGCGTCGAATGACCGAGAGATCTTCAAACCATACTTGAGTTTTGGACAGGTTGTTTTCTGTCCTAAATCTCCTCCCAACTGGCATCAAAACCGGATCCCTCGAAGAGATCCGAGGAAAGCCATGGCCCGGGGCCGAGTGAAAAACCTCCTGCGGCAGTGAGGAGAACCGACCCTCCTCACAATAACAGGGGGAGTGTACCGCCGGCACGTAGCCGGGGTACCAGCTATCCAAAAGGGAAAGCTGGTTTTCCCAAAAAGAAGACGGGTATCGCCTCTTCTGGGAATCTGAAAAAGGGACCAGACCTGCTGTCCTGAAATCGAAGATCAGTATGGCCTCGACCAAAGGACCAAAACAACCAGTGGGTCTGCCGTGACGAAAGGTGATCAAACCTCGTCAATGGCACCAGTCACAGCCTCATCCCTAGGAGGAGCAGATGGTGGCGTCCCAATTGACCCATCGTGTGATCTCCCCTAAGGATCTGCGGCTCTCCATATTCAACTGTTTACAGGCAAATTTACAGCATGCAAATGCCGCTTCTTACATCCTTGGTAAAAGGTTCAAGGACAAATTAATCGACCTTGCCTTCCTGCAAGAACCATGGACAGGAACCACTGACCGAGTAACTGGTCTCAGCAATATTCCTGGTGACGTAGTACTATGTGCAGGGGTGAAACTCAGAGCATGTCTCCTCATTAGGAAAAATATTAATTATTTTTTGCTTACAGGCTTTTGCACTCCTGATGTAGTAGCTTTCTAAGTGTCCCTACCGGGAATAGTATTACTAACATAGTCGCCTGCTCTGCATACTTCCCAGGGGACATGGATACTGTACCTCCCCTCGCTATAACGGCGGCTAATCGACTATAGCACAGACCCCAGGTAGTCATGGGTTGTGACGCCAATTCACACCATAAACTCTGACCAGTTCGACCCGAAATATTTCTGTGATATAGCACGAAAAGTTCGTTAACGTTTCCGGTAAAACCCAGTATATGTGTTGTACATTGTAGCGGTTTCTATAAAAGATCGGAACGAAATTTCGGGGAAGTGTGCGGATAGCAGTTCGTCTCTATCACACTAGTTTTGATTTGAACGATTTGTAAACGGTTTAAATCACCGAACTTGTACACACCTGTACAATTCTAGGCATTTATTTTCATGAATTATAATTTTATAAAGCATAAAAGTGAAAAGATGTCCAAGAGGTACCATACATTAGACTTTTCTGTGCTTGAGGACGAATTATTGATTGAAAAAGTGAAAGAAAACCCTCCATTATATGCAAAAAAGTTATAAAGACATGAAAATGAAAGATAATATTTGGTTAAACATTTCAAAGGAAATGATAGAATCTGGATATAACAGAACAGGTATGTTTGCATTTTATATCGTTTATTTATTCGTATTGAAACTATATCGTCGTTGCGCCTTCAAAACGCGACATGTGCATATCTTTTGCAAAACGCGCTAAGTGTATGGTCGGATTGATGACTCAAGCCGGATGCTTCGTCAAAAGCGACCATGTGATATTCATGCTAGTTTTAATTCTAGGTGAGTTTCATTAAAAAGCGACACGTACAGAATCTAAAATATGCGCCTTCAAAACACGCCATGTGTATAAATGCACATAGCGCATTTAAAGGCGCATTTTTTATGTGTTTATATACACATGTCGCTTTTTGTGACATTACAACAGGTCAGTTCGTGTTATATCTGGAGATATAACTACTCTGAGAAGATTCATACCTTTTTCACATTTTTGTTTAGTGTACTTGATATGGCTAGTCCATAATAATTTTTTGTCCCGGACAATACCCAGATATTTGTATTCGTCGACAAATGGGAATGTGAACTCATCTAGAGAAAGAGCCCTGGACGTTTCCAGTCGATGGCAAGTAAAACATACCAGAGCAGACTTCTCCAATGAAACACTAAAGCCCATATTTACCAGCCATGGTTTGAGTACTTGAAAGAATGCTCGTAAGTCTTTAACACATTCTTCATATGAATTACAAGTAACATAAAAATATGAATCATCAGCGTATTGAATTCGGTTAATTGTTTCACCACCTAACCTATGCAACTCTGCAGTATAGATGTTAAAAAGCAAGGGACTTAATATGGATCCCTGTGGTAAACCGTTGAAGACTGTGCGTGGACCATGTAACACGTTATTATGGTCGCGGATAAAATTTTTTCTATTTGTGAATAAATTAACTACATTAGCACTAACCTTTTTCCTAATACCAGCATCTACTATTTTTTCAAATAAAATATTTAAATCTACTACATCATATGCACCTGTCAAATCGATAAATAAACATAATGTGTACTGATTGTTCGAAAAACATATTTGAATATCTGCAACTAATGCACCTACAGCATCCACTGTGCCCAGTCCCCTTCGGAAACCGAACTGCGTCCTAGGAAGAATAGAATTACTTTCAAGAAAATATTCAAATCGAAGTTTGATTAATCTTTCAAACGTTTTTGTTATACAAGACAATAGGGAAATAGGTCGATATGATGAAGGAGACTCTGCATCTTTATTTGGTTTTAAAAGGAGACAAATTATAATATTTTTTAAATCGTCGCAAAATTCTTGTTTCACCCACCAATCGTTAAAAATTTGAAGAAGGAAAATCTTTACAGATAAGGGTAGCTTTTGAATAATTTTATAAGTAAAACCATCTAGCCCTGGGGCTGTATTACGACTATCTTTTGTAGCAAATTCTAGTTCATCCATTGTAAATGCTTTTAATGTATAATCCGTGGGTTGGAAACCAAATGAGCTGCAACTTAAGAGATTGGGTGCAGAAGGAGGTGCTAGTTTGTTTAAAATTTTTCCAATTAGCTCTTTAGGAATAGGCTTTTTACGGTTTTGATTGCAGTTGCCGTTCATTGATCTAATATATCTCCATATATCAGTTAGTGGGGTATTTTTATTAAGTTTGTTTAACCCTACGGGCCGGGCGCCCTGAATCTTGACATCAGCCCGGGCGCCTAGTCTCACAGACCCATAGTAAAAAAAAATACTTGTGAGATTGTTAGATATGAAATAATGATTCACTATCAAAGAAATAGGCTTTATTTAAATAAAAAAGTATAATTGAACTAATAATAAAAAAATAAATTTGAATGAAATGCATAACATCAAAACCAAAATAGTAACGCACGTTATACTAAAAAATAGAAAATTTAAAAAAGCTAGAAAATATAATTTTTTCTTTACAGATCACTAGTAATAGTAACAAATATTGTTTCCTATGCGTTTTTTGCATTGTCGGAACATGTGGGACACCAAGCTTTAATGTGTTTAAGACAAACAAACTTTTTGCAATTTTCACAGAAATATTTAGTTTTAGAGTCTTTCTTGCAGAAAAAACATCGTTTTCGTGTTCCGGGTGGAATATCCTGAGGTACAGCCAGAGTACCAGCTACCTCCTGTCTCCTGTTTCTCACAGATGGCGGAATATTTGTTTCCAAAGAACGTCGTTCTAAGTGGTCTTTGGTCAAAGACAAGGCAAGATCCCTTAGGAACAATCTTCTCTGAATATTGTATATTTTATTATTTGAAGCATAAATGATTTGACAATTAACACCTGCTATATTCATCATTGCAGAAACTGCCACCTGCGGCCATCTTCTAGTTTTCCTAGATACATCATAAGTTGCACATAATTTATCCAGATTGTCCACTCCACCCTTTGTGTGATTATAAAATGTAATAATTTCTGGCTTGCATTTTTCAGCAGTAGATGTGTCGATTACATCATCATGATGCAAACTAGATGCTAATATAACATTTTTGTACTTCTTGGGAATGTATGATACGATTGTGATATTTTCTTGGAACCCATATAGTGAAGAATATTGCGGCCGAGCTCTTGTGTTTGTGAATTCGAGAGGTAACTCTCTTTTGTTTTTTTTACAGTTCCTACATATGTAATTTTGTGCTCATTAAATAATTTGTTTACTAAATCTATACTCGTGAACCAATTATCACATGTAAGGTTTCGATTTATTCCTGATATAGGCTCTATTAGCCTAAGAACTATACTAGAAGGACGGTTATCGTATTTATAAGGACCATCAGGCTGTTGTCCAACATAAATTTCGAGATTTGAGGCATAACTTGTTGCAGAATCAACTAACGCAAAGATTTTTATTCCGTATCTATTCGGTTTGCTGGGAATATACTGCTTAAATGAGCATCTTCCTCGAAAAGCTTCGAGCTTTTCATCAATTTTAGCATTTTCTCCAATAGTATATGCCTTTTTACAGTTCTCAACAAAACAATCAAATAGAGTTCGTATTGGAGCCAACTTATCAAACTGCCTCCTCTCTTCTCTTGTATCTATATTGTCAAAACGTAGACATCTGAGCAAAAAGTGAAAACGTTCACGAGACATAACCAACCAAAATCTCTCAATTCCAGTTCCGTTTCTTTCCCATAGTTCTTTGGTATTCAGACGACTACTTTTCAGGGCTCCTGCCAAGTATAATAATCCAAAAAGAGCCTTGATTTCGCAGACGTCAGTAAATTTGGCTCTCCTTTCTCTTAAATAATTCTCGGCTTTTTTTGATATGTAGAGGTTCGTGCTATCAACTATTATTTGTAGCATATCGTCTGTGAAAAAAAGAGATCAACATTCAGCAGCTGATTTAGCATTTTTACCATAGGTTTTCACTCCTGGTAAATGGACAATAATATTTTCAGACCTAGTTCTCACTAATTTATTGGGACAATGTTTCTTCCACCTGGAAGTACCATCTTTCCTTATAAAAGTAGGCACTCTTGGAATCTTATTGGGAGGAGCAACATTTTCGATATCGTCTTCTTCATCGCAGTCTTGCTCTGATTCGCTATCCGTATTTCTCTCTTCAGTGAAATCAATTTCACTGGCCAGTTCATCTTCATTATCATTCGGATCTTCTTCCGTCTCGACTTCATCCCACAGCCGACGTAGTCTCTCTTGTTCGTCTTCGTAATTCATATCTACAAAAATATGAATAAAATGTATTTGCATGTACAAAGACATCGATAGTATATTAGATAAAAATATCGAAACATAATTGGTTAGAAAGCTTTGAGATATTATTAATATAAAAAAAATAAATTATCAGTTATTTCATATAAAATATAAAAAAAATAAACTTACCCGAAAAAATCCGATTAACCGATTTGACAAAAATTATAACGGGAGTCGGGGCGCTGGGTCTAACAGAATTATCGACACTTAACTCCTCAAAATTACGAGTTGTAATCTCGCCACTTGCTACACGGGTACTGGATGATAAATAATGAAGCTACTGAGAACTCCCACTCACACAAAAATTCCGCTCGGACTAACTAAACGATTTACTGCGCGCCGAGTCTATCAGACCCGGCGCCCTGCCCGTAGGGTTAAAAATGTCATCCAGCTGTTCAGTTGTTTAACTTTAAATAAACGTTTAGCTTTAGCAGCAGCATTTTGGTAGTTCGAAAAGTTTTCAAAACTTGCTAGAGTTCTATATTTTTTTAGAGCTTCTTTTCGTTTTTTAAATATCATTGTACATTCCTCGTCCCACCATATATGCTTAGGGGTAATCGCTATAAAAGGCTTTTTGACCGGCATGGATTGACACGCCGCACTTGAAATCATTTCAAAAAGTTTCTTCACTTTATCCGGGCCAGTTGAATTTTCATCAAAATCATTTTTTATCATTTCAGTTTGCAAAACGTTTTGAAATGTATTCCAATCGGCGTGGGAATAATTCCATTTCGAGGAAGGATTTATTGCAAGGTTTGTAGGATTAATCTGAATCTCAATTATTAAACGGTAATGATCAGATCCCAATGTGTCATCTAAGATAGTCCAGGAAGACTTTGCAGCGAGAGTGTTGGAGGTGAGAGTTAAATCGACTGCTGAGTGATTGCCTCTTGGGTTAATTCTAGTAGGGGAACCGTCGTTGAGAGCTATAAGTTCTAAGTCATCCATAGCTTCTACCAGTATTTTTCCGTGTCGATCATCAGGAATTGGTCCCCACATATCGTGATGTGCATTAAAATCACGTCAAAAAATTCTAGAAGATAAATCAAATTGTTTGAAAAAATTAATCCAGTTGACTCGACTTACCATTACGTTTGGAGGTCTATATATTGATGCTATAGTCAAATTCAATGAGTCAAGCGATACGGCGCATACTTCTAAATCCTTGATTCCAGTATTTAGCAAAATCTCTTTATAGTTAAGACCCTGAATCACAAAAATGCATACCCCGTAATAACCATCTTTTCTACATTTACTAACTAGATTATATCCTTTTATGCGAAATTTATTGTTTGATTTTAGCCAGTGCTCTGACATAACTAAAATGTCCACATGTGTGTCTTTAATATATTTTACAAGACTCGCTTGATTTGCAATAATAGATCTACAGTTCCACTGTACAATTGTGATATTATTTCTGATATGCTTATTAGAAAGTATCTGAGTCTATTAATATTAATTTTTTCTTTTAATTCATATTTATCCAGGATATTGTTTATTGCTTGTTTAACATTGATCTCATTGATGTTACTTTTTTTGAGAATTATATCTTTAATAATGTTTTCTACTTGAAATGCTAGCTGCTCTTTATAAAATTTGAAATCTTCCCTATAAGGATTTGGGAGCATGGAAGAATGTTTGTTTGTTTTTTGTTCTCATGATTTACTGGAGGAGAAGGTGGAGGGGAGGACTTTCTGCGTTTTTTTTATGCAGATGTACTCGTATTAAGTTTAGGTAAATGTACGGAGGGCTTAGGTTTACTCAAGATTGAACTGTAAGAAGAAGTTGAAGCTGTATGCGTTAGCTCAGGGAAATTTTGTGGATTTGGTAATAATGAAAATCTATTATTAGTTGTGATTTTTCCGTAAGCAGGATTTTTCACAATAGTTTCAGCTTCTTTGAAAGATGCATTCATAGAGGCCATTACTTTTTTAATACTTAATTGTGTATTGTAAACAGGGAATTTTTTGGATGTGGATTTATGTTCATTACTGTCGCAATGTACACAATGTGTTCTATTTTCTTCTGAACAGTTTTGGCATTTCTGTTTACCTTTACATTGATGTTTGGTAAGACCGAAACATAAACAATTATAGCATTGAACCACCGGATATATGTATGGTTCTACCTGAAAGTTTACCATATTTATTTTAACGGATTGGGGAATCCTATTTCCTAAGAAAGTAACCACGATCATCTGTCTATCTACTTCTTTTGTTTATTTGGTTTCACTGTCTACAATTTTACGCTTTAATTGCTTAACATCAACTACTTTAATTCCAGATTCAATTGCGTCTTTTAGGTACTAAGCATTAAAATAAGTATCTACCATACGTACTATACCTTTTTTATGCGTGAAGAATAGTGGAATATAAGCAGTGTAATTATTTTTTAATAAAACTTCATGATTTACCAACAAGTTAGCAACATTGAAATTTTTAAAAATTACCTTTACCCTGTTTACCCCTACTGGTTTTATATCTGTTATATTTTGCCTAAATTCTGTAATGTTTCTTAAAGTGTCCGATTTTAAATGGAAATAAACGACCTACATTTTTTTCTTTATGTTCTATATAAACTAGATAAGGACCAACATCCGAAGGCTGATATTTATTCTCGAAATTAGTATTTTGAGAATCTTTTATCGAAGACCCTTTATCAATTAATAGGGGCGGCGATTCGCCGCCCGAATTTAAATCCATAAGTTGGTGAATTCAATTAATTAACCTTATTCGATTCTATACTTAAACAAAAATAAAACTAGTTACTTATCTTTAGAAAGAAGTCCAAGTTTTTGTTAGGAACTGTTAATACCTGATCGCTTGAACTATCGATACGTTCACTGTCAAGGTACAAACACACAACTGGTAGGTATTGGTAATCAATGAGTTTCTGGTGCTAGTTTTGTTTATATTAATTTAAGAAAAAATTCTTTCTACTGTTGCTGAAATATGAGAAAGAATTTAATGTGATTTGTTAATTTTACTAATAAAGGAAATGTTAGTTCATTATTTGCATTTTTAAAAACTGATACTTTGAGCCAGAAGTTTTCAAAACTATCCGAGAAATTTAACTTCACTTATTACTATAGGAAAATCGGTAGCCGAAGCTGCAATAAATGGATTTCTTTTGTTTTATATTTGTGGCAATTAAATTAAGTTTTTCGTCTGTTTTTGGTTATGGTTATATTCATGATTCCTGTAAGTTAAACAACCACAAATACAGATTGGTGTATGTCAGGTTATCTACTCTCCGCACTCTTCGCGTTTTCGTAGTGTTTTGTTAGTGGGTAATGTTTTGAGAAATAATTTACTCAGAGAACTCGGAGCAAACAGTATAACAGTACATTGTAATTATTATCATTGTTATTGAAAATTCCGTAGATTTTCGAGACTTTTCGGAGATTCCGTAGGACTACGGATGTTTCCGTAGTTATGACAGGCCTGCGGTCACTCATATGCATGTGACCTTGGCTTGACGCGTCATCCCTTCTCCCACATTCTCCTTAGAAGCCCCCGCGCCGGCGCCCTTATAACAACAGTGAAAAGTGCTAACGTGAGGAGTCGTAACGAATGAAAATTGAGTTTTTTATGTATAGTTTTAGCTTACTGTTTAAATTTTTCTTTCGTGTCCCAAGCTGTGAAAAAAGTTATCATTTTCTATCTCACTATACCTCCCAAAACTTGTACCGTAGAGCGTTCTTTCAGCACTCTACGTAGAATGAAAACTTGGCCGAGGAGTACCACTGACGAGGAACATCTTTCAAGCTTGTGTCTGCTAAGTATCTACAGAAAAAGAGCAAAGAGACCTGACTTTGAGGACAAAGTTATTGACTTCTTCGGCAGGAGGAAAAGAAACTTACAATTTGCTTTTTCCGATAAATACTGAACACTAGTTCGATCAATTTCGCTTAAGCTATAAGTTGCCATCGGTTTTTTATTTCTTCCAGTATACAAAATGTAATATGCAATACCATTACGTCTAGCTCCCCCTCTAAAAATTTTAATATGGGCACCCATGGTGGCGGTAACTATATGTAGCAATCATAGATATATCTATGGTAGCAATTGTGGTGTCTAAGAATGACATGTAGCAGTAAAATAGTTGTTTGGAAGAACAGCAGCAATTTTTTTATCAAAATCAGATAGCTTTTCCTTGGGAGAAATAGGAGTCAAATGTTTATTTGTAGGTTGCGAACCGATTTCATCCTTTATATGATTTAGTACAGTATGGAATAATTGCGGAAAAATTCTTTGAACTTTGTATCGTTATCCGAAAGATGTTTTAACACCAACAATTCATACAGATTCTTTGACCCTATTTTCAAAACTGCCTTATTTTGAGTACAAACTTCTAATAACACAGCCTCATCATCATCAACCTGTTCTTCTTCTAGAACCATAGAAATGAAAAAATCCATATTATCCATTTTAAAGCTCAAGAAGCACCCAATGTAAAATTATAAAGACTGAAAGATACCGCAACGAATCGAATTTTCATACAAACCACACACAAACGAAACTTCTGAACGAACTAAATTGGGGAAACTAGCCTTAACTGAGGCCGAATTCACAGCCTGAGCTGAGTCCTCAAGGCCGGGGAAGTTCACTTGACAGTGGGTTTCTAGAAATATTTATGTCGTACAAAAACTATGCAAGTATACATTGTTTTTAGAAATTGGGGTGAATTCGTCAAATTTATTACATTAAAAACTAAAAATTGGATAACAAAGCATAGAAAATAAATAAAAAACGACAAGAACGTTCAATCTTTTTTAAACTCGCTTGTTTCAAGTCCGAGTATAAAGTTTCTATTTTACCGGTTTAATGTGTTGCCTACCTAACCACAGTATTTTCAACTTAGGCGCAGTCCATGGGTATAATGTTAATGATTTGGATAAATTTGTTGTTCAAACTTTGCGTGAAGCCCAGATAATATTCTGTTTTAACTACCTAACTTTCTAGCAAGAATTAATAGTTCACAAGTGGTGATTTAAGTTGACGCTCGGTATTTCTAAAATACGAACAGTAGTCTATTATCGATTTTTTTTAACTGTGCGATTTTTTAAGTGAAAATGTTTCTTGATTTTTCAGATACTAGACTTTGACGCTTTATATTTCGGAAATGCGAACGTGTGGTATATTCTCGATTTTTTTCCTCATACATGATACATTTGAAAGTGCTCCTGTATAATATGAGTTAAATTTTTTTATTATATTTGACTATGCGATTTCTCAAGTGAAAGTGTTTCTTGATTTTTCAATAACTAGACTTTGACGTTCTTTATTTCGGAAATGCGAACGTGTGGTACATTCTCGATTTTTCTCCTCATACATTATACCTTTGAGAGTACTCCTTTCTCATATGAGTTCAATATTTTCATTATATTGGACTGAGATTTTCTAAGTGAAACTGTTTCTTGATTTTCCAATAACTAGACTTTGACGCTCTATATTTCGGAAATGCGAACGTGTGGTACATTCTCGATTTTTCTCCTCATACATTATACCTTTGAGAGTACTCCTTTATCATATGAGTTCGATACTTTCATTATATTGGACTGACATTTTTTAAGTACATTCTCGATTTTTTCATACTACGTGTTCACAGAATCGAACTTTTCTTTTAAATTGTGGAAAGAGTTTAATTAAATTGTTTTTTTCGAAGGACCAGCCACGTATATAAGATGAGATTTGTTTTATTTCATTAAGAGTTTGTTGGGTATGGTTAATTAAATATTTTTCAACTTTTCACTTGTTTACTTTATTCTTTTCTTCAATATAATTTTTTTTGTTGCGTAGCAATTAATAATTTAGTAATTTTATACTTTTAATTTATGGATTTTAAATTATATTAGCATTTTTATTGCTTTTATAAAAGGCCGGTATCTACCGGTACTTTTGAGGTTATTTCGACATGCTCATTCGGACGATTGGTGATTAAAGAGGAAGATTCGTAGGTTTTCGGTTATTTATTGGGCGGTAGAACTTTCGAGAAGGAAGTTAGGATGGGGCTGTCGAGTGAGGGATTGCTAAATGAGCCTACGAGACTTCTGACACACTTCGTTGGATATAACGGTTATTTTAAGACAGAAGAAGAGTGTTCAAAAAACTATTTTTTTTAAAAACGAACATTTAAGACTTTATACAAGACGTGGCAACGTAGTTTATTCAAAGACTTTATAAAAGACGTGGCAACGTGTGTATTTTTGTAACGCCAGTCGTTAGCGGCAATATTATATTATTATTGAGAGAGTGGTCGTAGAGTAAAGTATGTTTAAAAATTAGTTGTGTTTTTATGTCTCCGTCTCCAATTTTCACAATATATAAACATAGTTTACAAACAAAAAATATAGTTAAAAGAACCAACAATATACAGTCCATTGAAAAATATCAAGCTACAAATCAAACAAAGAGATAAGTTTTTATTTACTCTCGACTAGAAAGTTATATGATATTTTTTTTATAAAGGGATGTTAAAATTGATATTTGTGTAGAGAATGGAATAGTGAATAGATATGATGAATGATTTATGTTCATGAATTATTTGCAATATATGTGGAATGCGTAATAATTATTTTATCGGAATTTAAATCACAGGAAGAATTTAAGATTTAAGTTTTTAAATTCGTACACTATGAAAAGCTGCAAATTGTTCAAGAAGGAAGTACGGCGAGTTTGAAATTGATAAGAGTCGATAGTAGTAATGATGCTGAGGACTAGACTTTAGTGTAATAGTTTGGATGCTGTTTAATAAAAGTTTTTTTAGCTGATAGTTATTTATTTCTTCAACTAATTTTTGATAAAAAACAGCCAAAATCTATAACAACAAACATTTCAGATTTTGCTTTTAATGAACAAATAGAAATAATATTAACATTTTTTTATATCCTAAAAAACAGGTTTGGACTATGATCTGATTTTGTTATGAAACGTTTGTTAAAATCAGTGTTTTTATTGTTAATAATACATTAAATAATATGAGGGTTGCCCCAATTAAAAAAAAAAGTAAATTACTAATCTCTAAATATCGTTATTCAGTCTCTATAATTCGAAATCTGCAAATTTTTTTTCATTATCCATGTTACTGTCTTTAAAGTGTGTTAAGAAGTATTTATTGTTTATCCCCATCATAATTCTCTTCGTTATTTAAACTTTCTAAAAACCTGATAAAATCATTCTTTTCTTCTAAATTCATTTCAACCACTCCATCGATTGTATTCTTTAAGTCTTCTAGACAGTTCTCCAACGACAATGTATTGCTTCTAATTATTTTACGTAAATCAATGAAAAACTTAACGCCGTCTTTCTTCAATCTTTCTACCTCTTCCCGAAGTTTTTCTCGGTTCAATTCTAACTTACCGAATTCTTCTTTTAATTTCTTTACTTGTATGTCTTCTTTTGATTCTTCTATGTCTGAGAGTAGCTGCTGCTTTTTCAATTCCCACAACTTCATTTTCTGAAATTAATAATGAAAAAAGTAAAGTTAAGTATTGAATATACAGAAAATGCCTATAAGCTTGATGTCCGATTTTATATTTTATTCATTCGCTAACGAAATTCCTAAACAAAAAGAGAACGATGTTCCAACTGTAAAGAAAGGAAGTGAAAGATCCAAATATATAGGGTTGCTGTACTATTGGAAGAAGATGTTTACATACCTTTACTTTTTCATTTTTAACTACGTCCGTTTTATCCGAAAATTGCTTCCTTTTCTTAATTAAATCATTGATATCTCTTTGTACTTCTTTTAGTTCATAATCCAAAGCCTCAATTGCAATTTTCAATGGATTTAATTCGATTTCTATCTCTTTTAATTTGCTTTCCACTTCGTTTTCGATGTTTTTCTTCAATTTCGCTACTTCAAGGATTTCTTGTAGGAACTCGTCCCTGTGAAAGCCGGTTTCTTTCAGCATTAGTTGTTTAAGATGAGGTTTCTGAATGCAGATCAACATCAGGGCTCTATTCCAAGCTATTACGCGGGATTGTAACTGAAAAGTTAAAAAACATCATTAGCCAAATTCCTTTAGTGCTATAAATTCGTTCTACTGCTCATATCGATTTTGTTTGGTGTAGCCTACATTTACCACCATAGAACGTGATACAATTGTCAATAGGGCGAGAACAAATCAAATATTTAGTTCAGTTTTATTTATAGATGAGCGAGGGTTGATTACAGATAACATTCAATTCGCCAGACATAAGTAATATATATATGTGGTCACAAACTTAAGACTGTGCGTTTTTATATTATGAACAATCTTTTTAAAAAACTTTATTCCGAAAAAAATATAGAGTAACAAGTAAAAATTATATCGAAAACTTATTTCTATAAATACACTATCGACAATAAAATTAGGGTTGCACTCGTAATTTGGAGGTATTATATTGTGGTAGAACAACTATATATAAAACTTTAATAGACGAAAAAGATCACGTAGAAATTAAAGAACATGGAAAGAATCCTGGAAAACTAGAGGCCATGTACACATCTCAAGTGACTCTATAAAGAATAAAATTTCCATTTAATAAATAATTAACACGTTAGGCCCCGCGTGACACATATGTTGCGGCACGCATGTTGAGTGACATCAGACCGCGTGACCATGCATTTGGTCACACAGCCAGAATTTCTAACGAGAGTCGTGAGCCAACAAGTGTTCACGTTTATAGTGATATTCATATGGGAGTGAATTCTATGCGGTCCGGGGAACACTACACTGCTTGCGGGTTCTGAAACTGACTTGAATTTTTGAAAATAACTTGTAAATTAAATAATTATTGTTTCATTTCATGTACTTATATAAAATAAATTAGGTTTTTTTGTATCTGCTTATGTTTTATTTGGTATAAAAAAGTAAACGAAAACAACCATAAACTTCTAATAAAGTATAAATATAATTGGATGTCTGAAAGAAATATTTACGCCAAAAATAACTTGATTTTATACTTTGCTGGCATGGTGCACAGTAAAAAAACAATCCAAACAGTAATTTTTCATGCAGGCCAGACATCGATATCTTGTTCTTGGGCACTTTCGTTGAGCTTCTAATCTTCCAATCTCAGCTTTCATGTTTGAATAACATACGGAAAACATCTATTTCGTTTATCTTCCTCTAGTTTGTGTTCATTTGGCGCAACATTTATTTCGGTTCTTTCGCTAATTTTCAACAATTGGAGAGCAACTGCTTTTTTGAAGTCAGTGATGGAGATTTTATTTTGGGTTACTTCCTTATAAACAATAAACGCATTTACCATGGCAGACCCAAAAATTAGTTCCATTGCTAACTTCCTGTACCATTTTGTGCCTCTTCTGAGACAATGTGAGTAGGATTTGATTTGGTCGGAAAGATCTATGTAAGCCTTACACCAGCCATGTCCAACATGCGGCCCACTGAGCATTTTCCTGCGGCCCCGAATCAATTTTGAAAACAGCCATGTAATGCGGCCCGCGAGCCTGTTAAAAACCGAAAATAAAGTACTGTGATGATGAACTAAGATGCGCGCTCAACCTAAAAGCCTGGCTTGTTCCGGAAAGTTCTATCGCGCGAGAACACAGATGACGCTACCTGAACATTCTGGAAAGAACTGTCGAGAAATCACAATCCGTATATAAGCCAATACCGCTCGATTCAGTTCAGTTGTTCAGTCAGTTGCGATAGAATTGCGAGTTTAGTTGCGTACTTATTGTTACAACACGTAACAGTGCTTATTGTTATTTATTTCGGATAAAGTTGTCTGTTTCAAAACCAAGTGGAAGTAAGAGGAAACTTGGAGATGAGCATCGTATCTTTCAAGAAAAGTGGGAGTTTTTTTTGCTGTGAAGTGATAAGACAAAATTATTTGCTTGATTTGTAACAGTACAGTCGGTGTCCAAAAATTATATAATATAAAACGTCACTATGATAGTCATAAAACTAAGTTTGACAAATATACAGGCATGATTAGAAACGAAAAGTTAAAATAGTTAAAATCACGGTTAAAAGATCAACAGCTTATGTTTACACGTCCAAAGCAAGAAAATGAATCTGCCGTTCAAGCGAGCTACGTACTGTCGGAGTTGATCGCAAAACACTCAAAACCATTTGTTGAAGGTGAATTTATAAAAGAGTGCCTTGTGAAGGCCGCGGAAATTGTAAGTCTCGGGAGCGTGAAGGCTTTTCAAAATATATCCTTGTCCCAGAATATTGTCGCTGAAAGAGTTACCGAGTTGGCTGCCAATATAAGCGAACAGATAAAAACAAAATCAGACTCTTTCATTGCATTTTCTATTGCCTGTGACGAAAGTACAGATGTGTGTGGTGTGGCGCAACTCGCTGTTTTTCTTCGTGCTGTTGATAGAGATATCAACGTTTATGAAGAATTACTGGAATTAGTACCATTGCATGATACAACAACTGGGGAGGATATTTTCAATGCTGTTTATGGACTTCTGCAAATGTACCATTTAGATTTGTCAAAACTGTATTCCGTTGCAACAGACGGAGCTCCTTCAATGACTGGAGTAAATAATGGCTTCATTAAAATATTATAAACAAATATCAGAGAAACGGGCAGTGACGAACCAGATTTTCATCATGTTCATTGCATAATCCACCAAGAAGTTTTATGCTCAAAAGTGATAAAGTTGGAAAGCGTTTTAAAGCCAGTGAAAAAAATAATAAACTTCATAAGATCACGTGGCTTGAATCAGCGACAGTTTTCTGCGTTTTTACGTGATTTAGAAAGTGAGTACACTGGTTTATCTATTATGCAGAAGTGCGATGGCTTTCGTGTTCTATGGTTCTCGATCGGTTTTGGAAACTCAAAGAAGAAATACGCCTTTTCATGGAAGTGAAAGAACAAGAGATATCAGCTTATTATCCAACGTACCTTTTTTACAAGATCTTTCATTTATGGTAGACATCACAAAACACTTGTCGGGCTTAAATACGAAATTGCAAGGACCACGTCAAGTTATAACAGATATGCATGATCATGTTAAAGCTTTCAAGTCTAAGATGATGCTGTGGAAAAACCAGTTAGCGGTGGATAATCTGTCACATTTTCCGACTTGCAAGGCGTATCAGGAAAGTACAAGTGGCCCAATATCATACAAAATGTATACAGAGAAAATGGGAAGCCTTCTGTCAGAATTTGAAAAGCGTTTTCAGGATTTTAAGTCCCAAGAAAACAATTTTTCTTTATTTACTGGTCTTTTCACTATCGATATTGATAAAGTTACCCCTCACTTGCAGATGGAAGTGATTGAGATTCAGTGTCAAACCCATTTAAAAGAAAAATTTGATAGTGTTGGTACATTCGAATTTTATAAGTACTTGCCTTTTCAATACCAAGAAATGAGAAAACTTGCCTGTAAAATCCTGTCAATGTTTGGAAGTACCTATAAGTGTGAACAATTATTTTCTTTGATGAAAGGAAACAAATCTCCCGCAAGATCGCGATTGACGGACGCACACTTGGACGCAGTTTTAAAAGTTATTTCCGTCGATAAATTCACGCCACAAATAGACAACTTAATTAAAGACAAAAGATGTCAAATATCTGGCAAAATAAGTTAATGTTTGTAAGTTTTTGTAATGTCCTTTTTATTGGAAATTTAATAAATATACTTCTAACATAATAGTACTTTTTTTCGTTAAGATTTTCAGTAATTTGTCTTCTTTAAGATTAGGTTTTGCGGCCCACCTAGTCTATGGTCTTCATACTTTTGGCCAACCAGTGACTTTGAGTTTGACATGGCTGCCTTACACTCATTGTAATCAACCACAACTTTTGGCTTTTCAATTTCTGTTCCCCGTTGTCGCACTACTTTTCTTTCTTCTGCGTGCTTGGTGGTAAGCATAAGCACGTCTCTTTTATCTTTCCATTTTATCATTACTATACCATCTTCACTTTCACGCGCAAAACTTTCATTTTTTCCCAACTTTTTTTGTGTTAATTCAGTGCAGTTCAGTTTTCTATTGAACCTTACAGTACCCACAAGATGGGTCTGTCTTTTTGCTAGTTCTCTGGCAAGATGAACGCTTGTATAATAATTATCGGTGTATAGGGTTCGTCCGCAATCCAGTAAATTTTCCATAAGTGAAAACACTATGTTGAAAGATGCATTTCCTATAGCACCTTTATCATTTCCTCAGTATACTTTGATATTATATGTGTATCCATTTTGCTGGCAAAGTTTGTATAATTTTATACCAAATTTATGTCTCTTATTCTTTATATATTGCTTGAATTTCAAGCGGCCATGAAATGGTACCATTGTTTCATCAATGCAGACGTTTATACCGGCAGTTATGACATCTTGAAAGCTTTCCACAAGGCTTTTCAATAATGGCGTGAGTTTATGTAGACGGTCAATCTCGGCGTTGTGAACCTGATCATTGTCACTGAAATGCCACATGGATAGGAGCTGCTCAAATCGATTTCTGGTCATAATTTTACATACATTATTTTGAAATAAAAAGTTTTTACTCCAATAATTCCTAAGTTTCGGGGTTTTAACAAGTCCCATCTATATCAATATTCAAAAAAAAAATTCCATTTCTCTTGCATCAGTAGCGACCCATGATTTGGACTTTTATTTTTGGGATGGCGTTTTCTGTACGAGCTTCTGCTGTGCATAGAAATTAGTTTGCTGAACGATTTTTGTAATAATGTCGTCTGTAATGAATATTTTATAAAAATCGTAACGATTTTTATCGAACAGATTATAATATTCATGTTTTATTCCCGTAGAAGAAACGTTGAATTCAAATGTTTTTAGATTTGAACCATCAACAGGTGCCCAAGATGCAGTAGTAGAGGTGTCATTATTTTCTGTATTTGACATATTTGATTCCGAATCAGAATCAACTGCAAACTGACTGATAACATTTTCAATGACTTCTTCAATAGACAATTCCTACAAATTAGTAAAAAAAATTAAAACTAACCATGATAGTCCCGAAAAATTAAATTTACCTGCACTACACTTTTTTCAGCTGAATTGTCTTTTGCACTAGCTATATTTGATGTATTATTTTTATTTATTTTGCTGGGTCCCGCTTCTTTCAAATCTTTTTCACTAATAAATGAAGTAATATTTTTCTTCTGAGTTTTAGGTTTTTTTATTGGAGGGCGTTCTTTACTACTATTGCTAGACTTGCTGTTATCACTTGGAACATAGTCGTCTGCAGAATCATCTCCAGCAAACGGCTCCTCATTATCCTCATCAGAGATAAATTCATCCCACAATTTTGCAATGTAGGTTTGCTCATTTTCATACGAATACGTTCTGCAGCCACGTTCACGTTTTGCAAATGAATGCGATAAGTAATACCTACCTACCTCCCCTTAGCGCAAGAATCGACAACATTTGTGTCACGCGGTCAGAGTAACAAATATGCTCTTCTTCAGACCGCGAGACACAAATGTTATGTCTCATTTTTATTTTAAACAAAAATTGATTTTTTTAAAGTAAGTTTTCATAAATCGTATGTATTTGTAATAATAGTATTTTAATTCCACTTGCAATAAAATTATTTTCCGGTCTGTGAATTACTATATTTTTATTTCCATGGCGGGGATTAACGTGTTAAAATACCTAACTAAATTTAAATCACAAAAATTTTTGAAATCACGTAAAATACCATGTCGTTTATTAAATTTATCCAACTTTTTCTATTTTCAATTAATACAAAGAAACGTTCTTCCAAATAATTCTCAATTTATTTACTGAAATTTATTCAGATAACATTTTTATATAAACATAGTTACTTACCTTTTCGCGCTCATCTACGAGCCTATTTTGAAATTCGTCTTTAATTCGTTGCGCGCATTCCTTTTTTTCTTTACAAATATTCAATTCGTTATTCATCCTCTCGATTCTATCGATCATTTCACGTTTTTCATTATACGTACAAGGCTGTACTTTTATGCTTGCTTGCAACTTTTCAACCCTAGCCGTTATTTCGTTTTCTTTTAGGATCAGTTTTTCTAATTTTATCGGAAAATATTTCAATTCTGCATCTACTCCTGCTTCCTTAGCATCATCTATTGCTTGAATATCAGTTAATTCATTGACAAGTTCTGCATAATGTTTCTCCAATGTCTGCAAAGATAATAATTTTTTATATTATACATAACAAAATAAACTGAGTAATTATGAAGATGGCAAGTTGTGTTATTTAGATATTGGAAACATGACAAGGCAGTTACTGAAATATAGATAAAAAATATCGAAACCTTTACCAACTAAATAAAAAGATAAATCAGTTTTTAGACAGAAATTTCACGAAACTACTCTTATAAGGTTTGTTCTCACACGAGTTTCAAACCACCAGAAACAGTCAGGATTCTGCGCAATCCATTTCTCCGCGTTCATGCATAAGTTTCTAATTGTTTGAAAACAGCTGGACGTTGGACAACTATTAATGAAACCTGGGTGAACATCGTCCAGCTGTTTTCAAACAATCAGAAAGTTATGTATCAACACAGAGAAATGTATTGCGCAGAATCCTGATGGTTTGTGATTCCTGTGAGAACAAACCTATAGTCCAAGACTTCTGATACGAAATAATTCAGTACCATCTACATATTGTTACGAAATCGCATACTGGTGTAGTCCTCGAAGGACTGTCTAATAGACGAACTATGAATGTTCTGTTGGCAAGAAAGTTGTTGATAAAAGCTAGGAAATTTCCTCTGATATTCCATTTGTGCAATTGCATCAGGATGTTTAGAGTCCAGCAGGTATCAAAAGCTTTTGTGATATCAACAAATATCGCCACACATACTTGTTTGGTGCAAAAGCCTCATTAATCTCACTTTCCAAATCAACAATGTTGTCTAGTGTTGAGCAGTTTGTTCTTTAAATAGGAGATAAATAGTTTCTATACAGGGTGAGTCACCAAGAACGCCACGGAGCTTTATTGCAAAACGATAAATATTTATTTTAAAATAATGTAATTTTCTAATATTAAATTTATTTATTTAAAATTATTAAAAATCGTTAACATTTTCAAACAAAAAAAAAATTTTATTAAAGGAAAAAAATAACACAAAATAAATTTCTATGAAATTAAATGCTCTAAATAATGGCAATCTTCTTGAATACACATCATGATTCTCTTTTTAAATGATTGTCTTACGTTTTAACAGCACAAAAAGCATTTAGGTAGATAGAGATAGATATTCTTTATTAGTTCCTTCAAAAATACCTTTTCAGGTGTAGAACATGTCAATATTACTACAAAAAGCAGTCAATAAAAATTATGACTATTATAGTACCTATTATATATCACTAGTGAAACAAAATAAATATTAATGCCTTAATGTACCTGCAAAGCAATCATCCAGTGAAACACACACAAACACAAATATAAAATTAACATCATCATCATCATCATTACGTAGCGCTACAACACTGGGTGGGTCTTGGCTGACTGTACAACTTTTTTCCAATTTGTTTGGTCTTCCATCAACCTAGGGTCAAATGGAATGTTCATTTTCCGGAGATCTGCTTGGATGTTATCTCTCCATCGCATTCTGGGACGTCCGAGTTGTCTTTTGCCTGTGGGAATCTCCTCCCATACCAGTTTTACAAGTCTTTCGTTATGCAGTCTGTGCACGTGGCCTGAATATAAAATTAACAGTATATATAAAATCAGAAGGTGAAAGACAGTGAATCTTAAAAATCACAAGATAAGTAAAATAAAATAACTATTACTACTCTAATGTATCTGTGAAATACTCGTCCAGTGAATAGTATGCTTTTGATAAAAGCATGTTTTTTTATTTAGTTTTCAGATTATTGATGTGGTGTGTCCTAAATGACTCTGGTAGTTTGTTATATATGTTGATTACTGAGAAAGGGACATTTTTCTGTATATATGTGAAATTGGGCCTAATATTCAGAAGATTGTTTTTATTTCGAGTATTATGTCTGTGATTTCTGTCATAACATGTATAAAGTGCCATATTTTCAGTTACAAATATTACAGCTTCGTAGATCAACATACTAGCTAAAGTAAGAATCTTCTTATCCACGAATAAAGGCCTACAACTGTCTCTAAGTGGTATATTAAATATGTTTCTTAGGTAACGCTTTTGCAGTATGGATATCTTATCAACATCAGTAGACAACCCCCAGAAAAGGATTCCATACCTAATACGACTTTGTACATAGGCATAATACGCTAGCAATGCTGCTTCTATGGATATATTTCGTCTAATAACTTTCAACGCATAGCAGTATCTCGATAAATTTTTCGAAAGTTCTCTTATATGACTTTTCCAATCTAGCTTCGAATCAAGCGTGATACCAAGAAAAGAAAGTTTAGATTCAGGATTTAAGGAGGTTGTGCCATAGTTGACACTGTCCATATTATTTTTTTGACCAAAGTGAATGATTTGAGTTTTGTTGGTGTTCAACTTCAGATTATGTATTGTGAAATATTCCTCCAGTGTATTCAAAGTTTCAGTGATACTGCCCTGTACTGATTCATGATTATCATAACTGAATATAATTGAGCAGTCATCAGCATATTGAACCATGTATTCACTTATAACTTCCGGAGCATTATTAGTATAAATTATATACAATAGGGGGCCCAGCACTGATCCCTGAGGAACACCACGAGTAATAAGTAATCTTTCAGATATGAAATGGCCATCCGAATTCAATTCAGTCACACATTGATATCTATTTTTTAGATAGGAAGTGAGTAGATTGAGTGCTAACCCCCTAATCCCATACAAAGACAATTTTTTTACTAACAAGAGGTGATCTACACTATCAAATGCTTTTGACAAATCAAGATTTACAACAGTGGTTACGTGTTTCTTATTGAGAGATTCGATTATCCTGCATAATGCCTGATAAGTAGCTCGAATAGTTGATTTATTTTTCCTGAATCCATTTTGTCTATCACATAGGAGATTGTTGGATTCCAAAAAGCAAGTCAATCTTGTAGATATTATTATTTCAAATATCTTACTGATATTTGACAAAATATCAATGGGTCTGTAGTTGCTGATGAGACTCTTGTCACCTTTTTTAAATGTCGCTCTCTCAAATGCGGTTTTTAATTTTTCTGGATAGGTACCTGTTGAGAATGAAATGTTAATTAGGAATTCCAAAGGCTTGCACAACTCATGGGTTGAATATTTCAGAAGTTTAAACTGGAATTTCATCCTCACCAACTGATCTAGTGTTTTTTAACTCCATAATTGTATCATAAACCTCCCGTGGACTCGTAGGCAGAAAAAATATACTCTTCTGGAAAGGGTGTGGCATGAAACATGCATCTTCTGTATGACTGCCACATCTCAGGTCTGGAGAACTACCAATGAAAAAGTTATTTATTTTATTCAAAACCAATATTTTATCATTTTCATTGGGTTCAACATTTTTAATTATAGAATCCCTCACACCATTTGAGTGGCCACTGTATGTCTTAACAAGATTCCACACTGCCTTAGATTTATTGTTCGATTCTCTAATATACTTCATATTAGATCGTTTTTTCGCCTCATTTACCACTGATCTTAAAACCCTACAATAATTTTTATAAGTGTCTGGAAATAGTTCCACTTTTTTGTTGTTGATATAGTAATTTCTTCCGTCTACTAGATGTTCTGATACCTATGGTCATCCAATCTCTCTTTTTTTTATTAGAAACTTTCACCTTTTTCAAGGGAACAACTATGTCCATCAATTGTCTCAATGTTCCAATGAAGTATTCATATGCTTCATTTGGATCCTTATAGGAGTAGAGTTTTGCCCAATCCACAGTCTGCAATTCATCCCGCAACTGAGTAAGTTTTGAGTCTGAGAATATCCTCTTTTCAGTCCTTGTTTCATTGGATATGTTTTTAGCCTGTGTTGGGTTATTTATCCTCGGAATTTGAGCTTCATGATCTGATAGAGCAGATGTAACTACTTCACCAGGAGAGCCATTTTCAAAGTTAACAAAAACGTTATCCAGCAATGTAGAAGTTCGGGGTGTTATTCTAGTTGGTTCATTGATTTGTTTTTTCAGATTGTACATATAACAGATTCACAAAAGACTGGATTTTTTCATTTTCTGGCATCAACAGATTGATATTGAAGTCTCCACAAAGCACTATTCTATATTTTCGATATTTGTTTTGCACATAGTCGAGCATTTCACAAAGTATTTGTAAAAACAGATCAATATCTCCAGTAGGAGGTCTATAAATACAAATTAATACTAATATAAGAGACTTACAGACTACGGATGAACATTCAATTACACATTCTAAACTTTTGCAATTGATTTCCGAAATATCACTAACATCCAATGAGTTTTTTACCAGAATACATTAGCCCCCATGTATTTTATGGGTCCTTGCAAAAACGGATGCCAACTGGTAGCCTTCTAATGTTATAAGACATTGTTCTTGCTTTGTATACCATTGTTCAGTTAGACAAATGACTGATGGTTGCGATTCAAAAGTATCTAAAAATAATTCTAATTCTGAAGTTTTATTTTTCAAGCATTGTATATTTTGATGTAGTATTATATGGTTGTCATTCAAATATTTAACTTGGCCAGTTAGCTCAGCTTCTGTTGTATCATTATTTCCTTGGTGCATAAAGCCTCAAAATTTGCATCTTCAATTGTTTGTATTGTTGTGAGAACAACATTTTTATGCCTTGGGCCTGATAAACCATGTTCAAGTTGAATACAAATATCAAATTTACTACCTTGGTGGTTTTTATCAACAAAAAATATAATAGAACAATTTCTCACGAATCGACAGGTATGGTTTACAGCATTACGTATTTTATGATTTATATTGCGATCAAATGGAGTGTTACATTCTGATATTATTATTAAGTTAGTAGTTTTACCTATCAACAAAATATTTTTCAGAGCGGAATTCAATGTTTTAGTATTACTTATATTCTTGGTAGTGAACATCACTATAACATAATCATTCTGACCATAGCTCAAACTGTAATCAAAAATATTGCATGTCAAGTCTGATAATTCAGTGTCTGGCTTGATGATTTCCATCACACTACTGTTTATTTTATTTAAAGTCTTTTTAACTACCTTTGAGAACCCTGTCGCATATTGATCACCTAAAATAAGGATTTTTTATGCGTCTTTTACCTGCTGATTTATTACAACTAGACTACTATCAATATTCTGCTGTTCCAATTCACGAATTTCATCATAAAGGGTTGCATCTTGGTTGATTATCTCTTCCACGAATCCTTCACTGACTTTTCTTTTTACTTCATTTTTGATGGAGATTTTCTTATTTTTACACTGGCGGCAACTATTGACTCTTCTTTTTGTTTGAATGTCATTTTTAGGCAACCTTACAGATTTTCCGTCCAGTTGCACTTTTTTCTTCATTTCATTTTCTCCACTGATCTTTTTCTGTATATCCTTTGTCTCTTAGATGTCTACGCCACTGTTGAAAGGGATATCAGTCATTGTAGACTGGTGATTCATATGATAAGTGCATGTTTGAGTTTCCATGGTTTTTACAGCGACTACTTTTTCTGATACTTCTTTCTTTAACTCATTAATTTTACATTCCATCTCTTCAATAAGTTTTTTTTGCTTCTCTATGAGTGAATTCATTTCTTTTTCAGATTCTAATGCCTGGTGTATTGTAGTTTGGTTTTCATCTTTCAATTTTTGAATGAACTTGTCTTAGAAAAATCCATCTTCCGCAAGTTCGTTTATTGTTTTTTCTAATAGGCTGGTTTCTTCTTCGTGTTCAGCCGTGAAACTCTCTTCTTGGCAGCAGATTACTTTATTGTCTTTAACAAATTTCACCTTTTTCTTCATGTGTTGCTGCAGACAATTTTTGTGAAACACACTGGAACACTTTGTGCATACATAATACACAAAAGGCTTAAGTTTGCAGCATTTGTAATTCATTTTCGGGAGCGAATTAAAAACACGTCTTGCTTGTACTAATAATTTATTAATTTATTCTATTCTATTCAAATTTTCATATCATCTGCTGTGGTAGGTGGTGTACTATAAACTACATTTTTTACATAACCCCAAAGATAAAAATCCATTAAAATTAAGTCTGGGGATATCGGTGGCCAGTTAACTGGTCCGCCCATTCCAATCCACTTATTTGAAAATTTTATATTAGATAGTTTCTTACATGTCTAGAGAAATGAACAGGCACACTATCTAATTACAACCATTTTTTTTGTGTAACATTTAAACAAACGTCCTCCAACAATGTCCGAAAATCTCTTTTTAAAAATATTAAAAATTTTCTGCCATTTAAGTGGACATCAAAGAAATAAGGACCAATAACTTTATTACCAATTATTCCGCCAAAAACATTAATGATCCAACGGTTTTGTCGATTAACACTGCGTAAATGTGTCTATTTTCTGACATAAAAATGAAAATTATGGCAGTTTACCAGTCCATTATTATAAAAAGTTGACTCATCAGTAAATAATATGTTATAATTGTGCTGTGATAACTGGAGTGTCCGTTATATTCCAAAATAAAAAATATTCGATATTTGTTCTATATAGATCTCCAAACAGTAGCATGATAAGGTTTTTGCAATTATTTGAAGATTAGTTTGAGGAAAATATCAATGAGTTAAAAAATAAAACTATTTTATGTGGGGATTTCAATATGATTTTAATATAATAGATATGGGTAATGGTGAGTTAGTCTGAGATATAAACGTAATACCAAATTATTTAAATACATATTATGTTAAAAGCATCCTGGATATAACAGAACAAATTGATAAAACTTTTACTTTTAATAGTTTTCCAGTAGTAGATAAAGTTATTACTAATAAAATTACCACTTTTAAGTTAAGTTAATTAGTCTGGGGAGCTCAATGCTTTGATAGCTGCTCGACTATCAGAATGGATCGATATGTCACATTTCTGGTAGTTTCTTTCTAGGTTCATTTCCACGCATCTTTCGATCGCAAGTATTTCTGCCTGAAAGACGCTCGGGAAGGAGCCTAACGATAATGAGTACCTGGTGCCAGGTCCAAATACTCCAGCGCCTGCTCCAATGGTGGTTTTTGAACCATCCATATACCATCTAATGGTGTTTTCTTTGAGAGTTTGGTTGGTGTATTCTCTTTCCCAGTCTCTCCTCGTAGTTAGCATCGTAGTGAAATTCTTTTCGATGCTTACTTTCCTGATCATTTCGTCACTGGAAAGATTCGCTAATGAGATGTATCTTGTCAGAGAGGACCAAGCTCCCTGATTTTTAATATTCTCATTGCCTGAACCTTCCTTAGATATTCTAAGAATTGCCCCTTGGGCAGATATTTCTATCACCAGATGTAGAGGTGTGAGATCTGTAATGATCTCAAGTGCCCTAGTTGGACACGTTCTCATAGCTCCAGTGATGCACACACAGGCAAGCCTTTGAACTTTGTCGAGGGTCTTCCTCGTGCTGTACTGACTTGCTTTTGTGTGCCAAACTATTGCCCCATACGTAATTGTTGGTGGTCTCACAATCATGGCGTACATCCATCACAGTATTTTTGGGTTACAGCCCCACCTCTTACCAACTAGATTTCTGCACGCCATCAAAGCTCTTATTTCTTTACTAGCAGTTATTTCAATATGCTTATTCCACAGAATGGGGAAGTGGTAAATAGTCATTAAAGGAAAATGAAAAATGATGAAGTGAAAATTATAACAATATCTTTTATCTTTCTTTTTTTTCTTCTTTCTGTTTGTTTAGTTGTTTATACTCTTTTTTAACATATACACACAATGTTACTTTTACTTTGTCTATTATACTAAATAATCTAAGTATTACAGGCTGAAGGACCTCGGTCGATGACCATTTGGTTGTACCGATAAATGACGTTTTATTATTACTATAATAAAACTCAGCCTACTACACCTTTATAATAAATAGAAAAGCTCGAGAACCATATAAAATAATGTTTTTTCTTAATTATATGAAAAATACTAATTATTGATATAGGGAACCCTTATATCGATTGAAAGAGAATTATTTACTGTATCAAATAAAGTAAAAAATAAACGGTTTTGAGGATTAAAACTAACTTTTCCGCATCTGTGGCCCTGAACAATATTCAATCATAAAATTGTTACTTGTATTCACTTCGGGGGATGTATCGTGCTAACAAAACGAAATTTCTCCAAAAATAACCAAAAATTTTGTATATCTGGATTTATAGGAAGCGCTGTACTCACTCCAGTCAACTGAAAATCAATAGGGTACATCTGTGAGACATCTTGAACAATATTAAATCATAAAATTGATCAATCGTATACTCTCTGGAGGCTGTATCATGCTAACAAACTGAAAATTCTCCAAAAATGACAAAAATTTGGTACTTCAAGCACCATAGCACCCGTTGTACTGGCTTTGTGAGCTGAATATCAATAGGGTTCACCTTTGAAACGCTCTGAATAATATCCAATCATAAAATTGGTCATTTGTATATACTCCGGAGGCTGTATCGTGCTTACAAACTGAAGTTTCTCCAAAATGATAAAAATGTCGTACTTAAAGTACTGTAGTTCCTGTTTTATTGGCTCTGGTGATCTTAAAATCAATAGGGTTAATTAGTGAGATGTCCGGTTTAATATTCCCGGTTTTATTGGCTCTGGGGAGCTGAAAATCAATAGGGTTAATTAGTGAGATGTCCGGAATAATATTCAATCATAAAATTGGTGAATTGTTGAACACCGGAGGCTGTATCGTGCTAACAAACTGAAATTTTTCAAAAAATGACAAAAAGTCGTACTTCAAGTACCATAGCACCCGTTGCACCGGCTCTGGTGAGCTGAAAATCAATAGGGTTCATCTGTGGCATGTCCTTAACAATATTCCATCATAAAATTGGTGACTTATTGCACTCCGGAGGCTCTATCGTGCTAACAAGATATGTAAGGAAAAGTGGCCGACGACAACGACGACATTCACACAGGATTTTTTTCTAAAAACCGTTTTTTTGTGTTGTTGTAGATGGAAAACGTGAAAATAACTCAAAATTCCAACTTTTTCTGGGGTAAACCAATACTTTTCTCAGCTCCGTCAAGCTGGCCCCCCCGGTTAGATTTTTGTTACCAAAATGCTAGCACACATAAAGGGCACCTAGCACAACAATTTTCATAGCTAGCACACCAACAGCTCACAATAAAAATGCTTTTGAATTCGGGTGGGGCCAGGTTAACGCTAGCTATGCTATGATTACACGAATGAACGAAAATGTTGGATGTATTTGTCCCTAAACATCATTTTCCTATAAAAAATGGCCCCCAAACAGATGGTGCCAGATTGTGTGTGATATCTATATTTTCCCATCTAGCAGGGTATTTGATTAATTAATAATTAGATATTATTTAATTAATAATTATCTATTTATTTTCAATTAATGCTAAAAAACGAAAGAATACAAAAAACCTTCACTTTTAAAAATTATTTTGTTAAAATAATAGTAATTTTAATAAAACACAATAATTAAATTCAACGATTTAGTCACGGAATCAGAAACAATCCGTGCACGAAGTTGCAAATTACGCCACACTATAAAAAAGGCAACGACAAACGTTTGCGTACAGACATGTTGGATAAATAAATAACCAAAAAAGCGAAGCCGTGTTGGATATGTACTTTGGACAAAGTTGTGCAATTTGGGAAGGGGCGGCTGAGATCCCTAAAAATGTTCCAATATATTGAGAATACATGTTTTAGACTGATCGTGGTTCACTATAGTCCTTATTTAAAGGAAACACTCAAACTATATATTTAAATTTGTCTGAATATTTATTGTCGAAGTTAATGGTTAATTAACCATTGTAATGATAACATAAATTTTGAATTTCACTATCAGATTTTTTTTAAATTGTCAAGTTAACTTAGAACGTGCAGCTTTTAATTCTTAGAGCCGGTTAATCAGAGCTCTGAATATTTCTGTGGCATATCATAAGACACCAACACTACTATGTATTTTTCAAAGTTTTTAGTATGTAACTGGCAATGTATGTTTGTTCGGTTGCAATCTTGCAACTCAGTTTTGAAGCAGATATCTTCAACCGATTGATTTGAAATTCTGTATATACGTCTAGTTTACATGCCAATCCATGATTAGGTATGTGACGTTATTCTAATTTCAACATGGCGGACTAATTTTTTTGCTTTCTTACAATATGGGTATTAAATGGAAGGCAGCAAAATTGATGACATAGGTATTTTTATGTTTCTAAAAACTAGGTATAATCCATCTGAAGTTCTCATCGGACTTTTTAAAAGGGTCGTTAAACCAAGTCTATCATTAAAATTTGAATCATTTTTATAATGCCGTTTTTATGGGTCTTAAGAGTGAATAAAATTCTTGTAGGTACATCCAAACTGGCCGAATCAGATGTTTGGGTTAAGAAAGGGTTTCCCCGAAGGGCTGATGGTTGTAATAATATGTATTCTTTCTAATAATATTACAAGTAACATGGACTATATAAGTAAAACTAATGATCTAACTATTTTCATGAGTGTAATTCGATAGAATATTTCTCGATTAGACGACATAAAACTGTATTAATGCGAAATTTATAATATTTAAACAACATTACATGGTATTTAATTACCCTTTTTGGTTAATTTTCAATCACTTATTTTTGGATTAAACTTGAAGAATCGTTTTCAAACCGTGACATTTTTATATTTTAAATTAAAATTATGATAATAACAACAATTGTTACTTAGACGTTACTTAGATACGGACTTAAAAGGGAAATTATCGGCACTGCCGGAGAGTTATCTCCGAAAAGATCCTGCTTCATTTGGAATTTTTACCATATGAGTGGAATATTCCGAAAAATTTTCGTAACTACAGTAAGAAACAATTAAACCAGCCGTTTTACATATATATTCAACCTATTCAGTACCTGGATGACCGAGCTTTGCTCGTTAACCGATTCATTTCATCCTCTACTTCTCGCATCATTATATATCCCTGTGCATAACGATTTTGCGCTCGAACGATAAACTCCAATAACTTCATCATTGAGGTAGTAATTCCTGAATTGAGTGGATGGTTAACTCTTTCATTCACGGCTTCATCAGGGTCTAAAAAGTATAGTTGTCCATACTGTGGCCGTTCAAAGACACCAACATAATTTTGGGTCGGATGTGTTGCCATATTCATTTTATGATATACTTGTCCGCAAACAATAAAACTATAAATTCCATGGCTACTTATTGTTCTATCATCTTCTACATTGAAGGATGCTAGAGCAAAAGATGCGTTTATCTTTCTTATTTTTTTATGAAATTCTTCCGAATATGGGTGACGGTTTAAAAAGAGACGTACTAATTCATTTGAAAATTTTGGTTGCTCCATTACAATTCGTCCATGCAAACAACAGTCACCAAAAGAATTTCTATTTATACGATTAGAAACGCGTTCCTCAGCGAAATGCAATGCACCACAATGGATACACAAAATTTCAAATGGTCCTAAGGCGTGATTATGTTCTGTATTTAATGAGTCTTCACTGTGAGAAGTTTGAGAATCCTGATCAGTTTGATGACGATGCTCTTCTAGGTGTTCTTGAGACGAGTTGCGGCTTCGTGAAGTTAGATTGTTTATAAGCGTTTTTTTCCAAGATCGTTTAGGCATTTTTAAGTGAACACGTGCATTAAGAAGACACAAATAACATATATAAACAATAGGCCGGTCCAAGACCATGACCTGCGCAACAAGAAAATGGCGGCTGGAGGACAAATAATAACAAAGTAAACATATAAAATCCCCTGCAGTGAAAGCAAAATTTCTTATTCATAGTGATTTGGAGTGCCAAAGGAATATTTAGTGACTCGATTTGTTTCCCTAATAATACTATACATGGCTGGAAACATAATGTTGGACTATTATAAAATATTGCTGGTTGAACATCCAGATGAAGCTGCCCCATACAAAGTTAAAATATCCAAAATTAAAGGAGTTGATCCATTTTCATTAAAAGGAATCAACTTGCAAATAACAATAATATTTTCTATGTTTGTTGTAAACAGAGTAGAAACACAGAACAAGGTAGCTGTATCATTTTGTAAAATCTACAATGCATTCTAATAAACTTGAAACAATAAAATTGGTAGATATTAAACAAAAACTAACATTTTTCTGTTAACACATTTAAGGCTTTTTGAATCTAAATGCCTTTAAATTTCCTTTCATATTATAACAGCCAATCAAACCATCAGGTTTTAATTAATTTTAAAGGACCTTCAAAAATTTGCAGAATGCAGCCCCTAACTAAATGCAAAGATTAAAAAAAAAGTATCATACAATTTTATAATCAAATTTATAGCACCTGTTGGTTAAGATGACATACTCGTAGAAATATCTGTACATGAGATATGTGTCACCCTACATCAGTTTGCCAAAAGATAATTTCAAATTTGATTATGAAATTGGCCCTAATAAACAAAAGGATGTCTGTAGTAGCAGTGGTGGGCCTGTGCGCGAACATTTTGCTGGGCCCCCATTATGAGACGGTATAGTGATAACCATATTAATTTTGGGTGCACATAAAAGGAATTGTTATAATGATAAACATTTATTTTCCTGAACATAGAAAAAGATCTGCAAGTACAAATCAAAAAGAATGTGTGATAAGAATAATAATTTATATACGTACAGTTAACAAAACTGAAACAAAACCAAAAATATATTTTCTAAATGAATATGATAAAATAAAAATAACAAAATATTGGAAATACTTCAACAACAAAAATAGAAAACCTATCAAATATTTATAAATTAACTAGGTAGTAAAATATTTTTTCTTGCTCGTTTCCGAAGTATTGGTATTTTTTTTCTATGAGAATATTAATTTTGCATTTGTGACCAGTGTGCTTCTCACACATTACAGACCAATAGCTCTGCCACTGTGTAGGAGGCATAGGAAAAAGATAAATTACTATCTTTACAGAACGCAATTCAACATCACAAAGTATTTTAACTACGTTTGACCATTTAATAGAAATCTCAAATCTTTTTCTTTTGGAAGTTGTCATACTTATTCCAGTGTCTCTATAGCTCATATCATATTCACAGGAGGGGTTCAGTCTGGAATCAATTTATCATGCAACTCTACAGGTTTGCCTAAAAATAAACACATCAGTTATAGTACCATTACCCTAATGAATTAATTCACCTGAGATAAAATGCTTCGGGCACACCCTTGCGATCTTGATTTATGCAGAGAATTCTTCACATTTGGTTGCTTTCAACCATTCTTGGCATCTCAAGGCAGATAATTCCTTAAGATTAGTTCTGTTTAAACCATAACACTACTTGTAGAATTCGACTTATCTTGATTACTTCTGCTTCCACAATGAACTATACAACGAAACCAAGGTATTTTTTTACAAGCAAAAGCCAAACAACCACTAAACACTTCCAACTATCACTTTTGTTTACAGAAACAATTTAACTTTGTACCACTATTTGTCCTCCAGCCGCCATATTGGTTTTAATTTGACAGGATTCTGGAGTGGCCTATTGATTTTAGTCTAACCTCAAAGCAAACACTCATTGACTTCGTGTTATTTAACAACGCCATCTGCTGTCGTGTCGTTAAAGCAATTAGTTGCTCACAAAAAATAGTATTATTATTCGCCAATAGATGTCAGGAAGAATCATATTTTTCAGTTGAGACTACTCAAACGCCTCCTTTTTGTTATTTTTCTTCCAAGTTTATGTTTAAGTTGATTATCGATAAAACACCAATAAAATGACATTTTCTAAAAATGATTCCTAGCTAGATCGATTTATCGCCCCCGAAACCCCCTATATACTAAATTTTATGAAAATCGTGGGAGCCGATTCCGAGATTTCAATTATATATATATATATATATATATATATATATATATATATATATATATATATAAATTCATTTAGTTTCTTCAACCATTTGTATATAATATTGGAAATGTTTATATTCTTGGGTTCATAGGTTGTTTTAAAATAATTAAAATACGATTGTATTTCACATTTTTCTATTGAAAATGGATAAAAATTTTAACGTTTCGCCTCCTCCTTGGAAGCATTTTCAAAACAATATCATTATAAGAATAAGGTACGATTAAAATATTTGTAAATAGATAAAAACATAACATTAGTAGGTTTTTTTAAAAACCATTAATAAAAACACAGAATTAAAATTGACGTACTTACCTTAGAATTTCAATGTAACGATACTATACGAGGGAAGTTGAAATGAGTTAATTAATCAGCTTATAGTAAATTTGACTTGAGTCAAATTTACTATAAGCTGATTAATTAACTCATTTCAACTTCCCTCGTATAGTATCGTTACATTGAAATTCTAAGGTAAGTACGTCAATTTTAATTCTGTGTTTTTATTAATGTTTTTTAAAAAAACCTACTAATGTTATGTTTTTATCTATTTACAAATATTTTAATCGTACCTTATTCTTATAATGATATTGTTTTGAAAATGCTTCCAAGGAGGAGGCGAAACGTTAAAATTTTTATCCATTTTCAATAGAAAAATGTGAAATACAATCGTATTTTAATTATTTTAAAACAACCTATGAACCCAAGAATATAAACATTTCCAATATTATATATATATATATATATATATATATATATATATATATATATATATATATATACAGATATATAGTGCGTGTGAAGCTTTAGCAATACACACATATTTGTGTGTCATCTCCGATTTAAGTTGAAAATCAGTTGTTTGAATCGCCAGTAAATTTTCAAAGTGTCTACCTTGTGTTGAATGCCATTTTTTCCAACAGCTGTAACATATAGACCGTACGTACTTTCCACGTAAGTCCGTTTTTTATATTAAAATTCATATTTTGCTGTCAGTGATAACGACAATAAAAAACGTAAACAGGTCCCAAATTGTTCTAAAGGGTCCCATACACTACGCTTGTGTCTAGTAAAAATGACAGAATTGGACAAAGCGATTAAAATTATTCGTGAAGAGATCCTGACCAACCGTACTGAAATAAAAAACTGCATTGTGGCCAGCGAAGCAAGACTTCTGCTAAAAATTGAAGATTTGAAAAATAGTGTAGCAAATTTGGAGAAGGAAAATAGTGAACTCAAAGAAGAATTAGAATATCTGAAAAGAGCCCAGAACAGGAAGAATATTATAGTATTTGGACTGAAAAAAAAGAGAGAGGAGGTTGTCGCAGAAATATTGTGCAAGGATTTCAGAGGCTTGCTTGGTGTGGATCTGGCTACAAATGATTTTGCTGACGTTTATCCACTAGGTAAGTCGGACAATTGTCCCATCAAAATTGAGTTTGCTTCAAACATCAAGAAGAGGGAAGTTCTGAAGAATTGTAGCAGGTTGAAGGGGACAAATATTTCTATTGTTCATGATCTCACACCGACACAAAGGAGCGAGAACAAAATTCTTAGAAAACATCTCTACCTAGCCAAACAAGAAGGTACCTATAAGGAATATTATATAAGGAGAAATAAACTTGTCGTGGATGGAGTATCTTTTGGAGTTGATGACTTGGAAAAAGATGCTACTTCTGTAGACCAACCGCACAGTGCACCGTCTACCCCAACAGTCGAGAATAAAGAGAAGTTCCCATCGGAGTCGCAGAAAGTTACTGTTACTCCGCGGATTCCTGCTTCTAATAAACTGGTTAAGGCTCTGGAGGGGAAACCAAGAACCTGCTCAGTTAACAAGAATTAACCGATCTGAAGTGAGACACCACAATTATAAGACTGTTTTGGTTCCATATTATTTTAGTTGTTTATATATATATATATATATATATACATATATATATATATATATATATATATTGGTCAGTAATTGTTCATATTTATTAACATTTTGTTTTGGGCGTTCAACAATTACGTTTTTTTTTTCTTTGTAAGTTCTGAATTATTTGTGTTCATATCTGCAGCATTTTGTTTCGGAACTTTTTTTTGATGTTTTATATCTTTCTTTACATTTGTATAGAATGGATCAGTATGTAAGGGATTTCAGAATTGATTGTGTCGAAACGTATAGCATAGATACCACCGAAGAATGCAATCAAATCCTTGATATCAATAGGAACTCCACTAATTTTAAGGTTCTGCAAATGAATATACGTAGCATTTATAAAAACTTTGATGAATTTTTAGCGATGTTACAAACTTTTAATACTGATATTGACTGTATAATTCTAAGCGAAACAAGAGAGGTAATCGACCAGAGCATTTTTTGCATAAGTGGATACAATATGATATATAACGAAAGCCGTTATAACCAGAATGATGGGATAGTTGCATATATTAAATCGTGTTTTAATTTTAGTTATGAAACAAAACAGATTTCTAATGAGCTGAAGGCGCTTCAAATCAACCTTGGTGTAAACATGGGGAACACACTTCTCATTACAGCCTTATACCGATCACCAAACTTCAGCCTTCAAGAGTTTACTAAAAACCTTTTTACATTTTTTGAGAACCTTCATAATAACACTGATATATCTCTGTTTTTGGGAGACATCAATATTAACCTGTGTAATTCGGATGACAGGGATACAATTGAATATCTGAACACACTAAATGAGTTTGGGTACGTATCGACAATAAACGCACCTACAAGAGTACAAGGCAGGAGTGAAACCTGTCTAGACCATATTTTTATTAAATCCAAAGATCCTAATTTGAACGAAAATATCCTACCCATTATATTGAAAACCACAGTTACTGACCATTACACTACTCTCCTCCAAGTTGTAATTTCGGAGAAAAATAAGGTACAAGAACACAATAACAAAATAATAAAGTGTATAAATGTCAACAAAATGCACAATATGTTCAGCAATATCTCCTGGAGCGACGTCTATACTGCACCCACTCCAGACTCTGCAACCGAAAAATTTATCAATATAACCACAAATACGTTGGAAGCATGCACAGAGGTACGTCAGATTCGTAGGAAAAACAACAAAATAGCTCCCTGGGTTACGAATGGATTACTAAATTCTATTAATAAAAAAAATAAGATGTTTCGTCTTATGCAAAAGCAGCCACACAATGATGATCTGAAAAAAGAATACAAAACCTATCGAAACAAGTTAACTTCACTGATCCACAAAACTAAATCCAACTTCTATAACCAATTAATAGAAAAAAATCAAAACAATTCAAAAACTTTGTGGGATGTTATTCAACAAATATCAAGGACAAAAAAACAAAAATACGTCATAGATAAAATTAAACATCCTACAGAAAACAAAATTTTGACTGACAAAACAGAGATTGCGAATGCATTTAATGGAACCTTTGTTGAAATGGGTAGAACTCTTGCTGGTCAGATAAAAAACAACAGAAATTACAAAATAAAAAGATCACCTATGCTTAATTCATTTGTGTTCGAACCAATTAACACCATGGAGACTAAAAATATAATTTTAGAATTAAAAAATAACAAGGCAGTAGGTTATGATGACATGAAGGCGGAAACCATAAAACAAATATCAGAGTATATTCTGGAACCCTTGACTTATTTGTTGAATAGATGTGTGGAGGAAGGTGTTTACCCTGCTAAGTTTAAGAAATCAATTATTATACCACTGTTTAAAAAAGGGGATACATCTGTAATCACCAACTATCGTCCGATCTCTCTAGTTACCCATCTATCGAAAGTATTCGAAAAGATCATTAAGGGGAGGGTTGTTGGTTTTCTCAATAAGTACAAGCTGATTTCAGATTATCAGTTTGGCTTCAGAGAGAAGATTTCAACTCAGGATGCTGTTCTGTCATTGAATTCAAGGGTTGTCCAGGCTTTGAATGAGGGTAGACCGTCCTTATGTGTGTTCATAGACCTATCCAAAGCCTTCGACACTGTCAGTCATCACCTTCTTCTTCAGTCGTTGGAAGATATAGGAATGCGAGGTGATGTATTGAGGCTATTCGAAAGTTATTTAACAGGAAGATGCCAGGCGGTGAGAATCGGTGATGTACTCGGCGGTGAGAGAGTGATGGATTGTGGAGTACCTCAGGGTTCCGTGCTGGGATCAACATTGTTTAATATATACGTGAATGGACTTTTCTCATTGAGTGACAACGGAAATATAATTGGATTTGCAGATGATACAGCCATCTTCTATAAAGCAGATGACTGGGACTCATTGAGGGATATGGTTGAAAGGGAGTTTTCTACAATAAAATGTTGGTTGGATAAAAGATTATTAACGGTTAATATAGATAAAACACATTATATACCATTTTGTTGTAACTCAGCTGGATTGCCTCCATTTGATCACTTGGTAGTCAGGAATGAAGCACCCTTCCACATCCTCCCCGAAAAAAAATTAAATATTTAGGAATAATAATTGATATGCATATGAAATGGGATTTACATATAAAGTATACTGTCAACAAATTGAGAACTATTTTATATAAATTCAGGAAACTCAAAGAAATCCTGCCACTGAAGCACTTGAAAACTCTATATTATTCACTAGTAGAAAGTCATATTCGTTACGGAATAGCGGTGTGGGGGGGAACTTTGAATACTCACATACATTCTATCGAAGTTATGCAAAGGCGCTTCCTTAAATTAATATTTTCTAGAAGCAGCAGATGTTCTTCTGATATTCTGTACACTGAAGCTCAAATTCTAGATATAAGACAGTTGTATTTTCTATGCACAAGTATCGAATATCATGCAAATAAGCATACAGCTTTACTTCCCTTACATCAATACAACACTCGGCAAAAAGATCATTACGTTACCCCCCTGATGGTTAAGGTAGCTGCTCAGAGATCATACTCTTTCTTTGCTCCAAAACTGTATAATATTATTCCTGAAGCAATAAAATCAATAAAAAACAAGAACCACTTTAAAAAAGAACTGAAAAAACACATACTTCAAAGTAAGAGAATTGAACTTCAGCGAATATTCCATTAGGTAATATGGAAACTCAAGATAATAAAAAAATTACGTACCTTTGCTAAATCGTCGGCCTGGTGTTTTTGAAATTACGTATGTCGAATTGTTCTGGTTTTCCTATTTTAGTGTTTATCTGTTTGATAGCGAGGTGCATATGTGTTTATTGTTGTTTTCTCGTGTAACTAGTAACTTTTACTTTTTAGCCTTCCGTGTGTGTGCATGTGTATTTTTGTAGGTATATGTGTATTTTTGCTCGTCTATTTGTATTAAGACTGTATTTTACATTATACATTGAGATAGGTCTATCATTAATTGAAACTTTTTAATATTCTTTGTGATACATTGATTTATTTAATTAGTTCTCGAAACAAGTGTTTTACACTTATCGAGTATTTTTTTATTCACAGCTGAACTTTATATTTTTTACTTTGTATTTGTCTTATGCTAATGTGAATAAAATATTATTATAAAAAATATTATTATATATATATATATATATATATATATATATATATATATATATATATATATATATATATATAGAAGAATTGCTCATTTAAAGATATAAGATTTATCCATTTATTTATTCATCGACTAAGTATAGCGTTATTTCACTGACCTCCGTCCCACTCCCCAGAATTAAAAGTGTAGTTGCTGTGCTAGCTATAAAAAATGGTGTGCTAGGTGTCCTTCGTTTGTGGTAGCATTTTGGCGAAAAAATTCCGACCGGAGGTAGCTAGCGTTAACCTGGCCCCACCCGAATTCCAAAGCATTTTTATTGTGAGCTGTTGGTGTGCTAACTATAAAAATGGTGTGCTAGGTGTCCTTTATCTGTGCTAGCATTTTGGCGAAAAAATTCCAACCGCAGGGGGCGAGCGTTAACCTGGCCCCACCCGAATTCAAAAGCATTTTTATTGTAAGCTGTTGATGTGCTAGCTATAAAAAATGGTGTGCTAGGTTGTGCTAGGTGTCCTTTATCTGTGCTAGCATTTTGGCGAAAAAATTCCAACCGGGGGGGGGCTAGCGTTAACCTGGCCCCACCCGAATTCAAAAGCATTTTTATTGTGAGCAGTTGGTGTGCTAGCTATAAAAATTTATTTAGGTTGAAAGGGGCAATGATATTTCCCACTTTTTTTAGTACCATGTACATTTTTGTTGATTATCAATGTTATAAAAAGTTGCCCCAAGGCATTCTGTTCACACTCTTTTTCTTTTATGTCAAACCATTTTTTCGTTATTTTTTTTCAACACCCTGCATTTCGTAAAAAACCGAGATATATCGAAAACCATAAAATATAGGGAACATTTATAAAACAGATATTATTTTGTTACGTTTAATTTAAAAATTTAAACAAATACGGGGTGTTCCATCTAAAAAAACATAACTTTGATATGCCACGGCTTTTTGAAACACCCTGTAAGTTGAAAAATATTTTTAAAATGTAGCTCTTGAAGACTTACATAATATTGCAAAAAATTTTTTGAAAATATTTATCGTTTTGCCATAAAGTTCCGTGGCGTTCTTGGTGACTCACCCTGTAGATGCCACATGAGTCTTTGGTTGACAATTTTCTCAATTAATTTTCCCATTGAGCAGGTTAGAAATATTGGTCTATACGAGTTAGCTTCATATTTGGGTTTTTTACTTTTCAGAAATGGTAAGATAATAGCTTCAGACCATAGAGACAGAAAACTTTGTCTTCCCATACCTTATTGAAAATTTTCAGTACATGCCATTTTGCTGAAGGTGGTAGATACTTATTGTCTGGGCCTGGACTCGACTATCAAGTTTTTCTACATTGATAGGTAGATTTAATGGATTGTCGAGTGTATCTTCAAAACTAACGAGAGTTTGTTCAATTTGAGTCTTATAATTAAAAAAATCACGTGAGAAGTTTCAAGTCAACGAATTTTCTTGATAGGTTTGGCCCAAAATATTGGCTATATCTGATGTGGATGAATAGTATCGATCATAATGTTTAGTGCTACAAATAGTGCTTTTTGAACTAAATCCATTCATTTTTCTTATTTCAGTCCAGACTTGACTTATTGGAGTGGAAGAGTTTATTCCAGAAACATATTCCTGCCATGATTTTTTCTCTTATTATTTGATTACAAATTGTGTGTTTGCTTTGTATTTGTTCAGATCTACAAGATTTTGGAGAGTTTTGTGTTTCTTGTAGATGTTCAACACTGTTTTTGCTTCCCAAAAGGCATTTTTACACTCTTAATTCCACCAGGGAACAGGAGTATGGCCTTTTATATCTTTTGTTTTGCCAATGTGCTGACTGGTACTTTCCATGATGGTTTTATTGAAATTCAGTACACATTTCTGGATTCAGTGGAAATATCGCAGTTATTCCTGTTTAGTTCAATCTGATTTCTGAAAGACGTCCAATCTGCAGATTTAATTCTTCTAGGTAAGTATTTTGGTGAAAATTTTCCTGCAGAGGTACGATTTTCGATCATGATTGGAAAATGGTCACTTCCGTAGGTGTAGTATGGCTATCATCATTTAGAAAGAATGAGTTTCTCTAGTATATATACTCTTGGGTGTGTCGATGTATTGCCCCACATTATGTTAAGTTCGTTGAAATCTCCAATGATCTGATTTAGTAAGTTTTCTAATTCTTTATATTCTGTTTTATAGTTAACGAATTTTACAAGCAATTCAATGCCAAAGTTCACATCGAAGTAATCTGCTTGAAAATTACTTATTAAAGTTACCACTCCTCCACTGGCACGACTGGTGTTGTTACGAGTTTTGAAGACTAGCAAAAATTTACGAAATCTCCAAGTAATATACCTGAGAGGAAAGAAAAATATATACTCAAAAAAATACCTGTTGGTACGAACAAGTAAATAAACTATAAATGAATGTGTTAGCTTATAAGATTCAGTTACCTTTTTCTCCTTCTCTAATTCTTCCACTTCCTTTTGAAGAGTATTTCTCTCAGCACATTTTTCTTCGAAATCTCTTTTATTTTTGTAGTAAGTAGTAGTATCTACTCCTAAGGTTTCGGCAAGATTGTTGAAAAATTGTTTATTAATTTCATCTATACTTCCTTGCTTATTACAAAATTGGTCGTATCGAGCCAGAAAGAAATCCAGACCAAGCTGAAAAAATTGCTTTTAACATATTATTTAAATAAGAGTTAAATAAATAACTTACATTTTTATGTTGTTCTTCTTTGGACATTTCGGACATTTCAACCGTAGTCCGTTCCACTATAGTCACTTTGTCTACAAGCCACCCTATAATACCAATTACTTGGGGCCATGAATGCATAGTATTTACTAAAACATAGCAACTGTAAAACAAACACCAATTTTTTTATGATTATGGACTTTTTTATGTTTAGATACGTATTCTTACCAGTTTTTAATGTAGACTTTGTAACAGTTCCTGGATAATTCATGATTTTCAGTAGACGAGGAATTTCTTCCTTGTAATTCTCCATTGTAATATCTACAGTTGCAAATAATTGATTCAAAAGCACCGTAACAATATAAACAAACACCTTGATTGATGGTGGTTTAATACTTTTTGTGGTAACCATGGTTTCATCAAATAAATTAGAATTCAATATAAAATTTTGTACCTATAATATGAAAACAGCAATAAGCGAAATATCGTAAATAAAAACTAATAATTGGAAGGAACAAAAAATTAAAGCACGTTCTAAAATATTATTAATGAAATTATCAAATACTTTTTCAAATTGTTTAGCCACCCATGTTTTATCTGTACTAAGTTTCTGAATTGTTTTCCTTTCTATTAAAGCCGAAGATGGAGAAATCTAAAACGAAACATGGAATGTTATATATAGTACAGTATCTGTGAATTTCCTTCTCATTGCTAATTATTCTTATAATCGCAGATGAAATGTAGATATCATCATTGTTATTAACATACATAATTGATATTTATGTTATAAGGATCATAATAAGATTATGATAACATGGCATGTGACATAATTATTGTTTACTAGCTGACCCGGCAGACTTCGGCAGACTTCGTACTGCCTCAATCGATAAATAAAAGACCTAAACTTTTGTATAAATTAATTTCAAAACAAACAAAACGTATTGAATAAAAAAGCATTTTTTTAATGAAGCATCAAGTTTTATTATTTTTTTCGACACATCATGTTGCTTACTTAAAAAAACAGAGTTTTCCTGAAATACTGGCTATTTATAAGGTTCAAATTTTTATTAACAGACACACTGTTATGATACAGTTTGTTAATCAATTTAAAGCTTTCTCCAGCACAACATAATCCAGTAGATTCACCAGTGTATTTTAACGCCTTACAATATTTACAAATTATTTTCATTTCCCCAATTGTTACCGATTTGTCGGCACAATAATCAATTGCCGGATCACAGTGGAATGCATCTCGTTCAAGAATCACAGGAGCACTGCGTCTGCGGATTCGCTCAATTTCATTATGTCGTGCTGGCTGTTGTTGTGTTTGATGTGCAGGAACTCGTTGCATTCTAAGCCTATCTATCCACTTCATTGTCACTCACTAAATAACGCGATTCTGACATAGCAATACGACTATTTTCTTGATCTGTCTCTCTCTGGTCATCAGTGCGGTTAGCACGTGAGGTAGCTCTTCGCACATTTGATTGACTGCGACGACCTAAGCCAGGTCGTCTTCTCCTCGGCATCATAACGTAATTAATCAAAGTGAGAAAATGTCTCGCTCACTTAACAGTAAAGTGTCACTATCACAAAATATCAACAAAAAAAGAGCACACTACTTGGAATGTCACTATCACAAAGGATCACAAAAGTAAAGAAAGTTCTCGCGCACGTAGCTGTAATCGTCACTCACAAAGATAGAATGATGCACTCATAGAATATCGTAACCATGATCGTGACACAATGTCGTCAATCGTAATACTTCTTCTTCTTCTTCTACTGCTATTTTGGCCTCCACCTGGACAGTATTTGGCCAGCACTGGTTTTCGCTTTGGTTTATCTTAAACCAAAGCTTTTAGTTTTCGTGTTTACTTTCGTATTCTTCTTGTGAGCTAGACATGTTAAAAGATAATCACAACAAAGGTTAAAACTCTTCTCGCTCGGGGGCAACGGCCGAGCATTACACACAGTCGGAAAGTTGCCTCGGACAGGAATGTAGGAGCTAGGTAATGGAAAGGGGTATGTAGTTACTTATTTTCATTATATATCATTTACACGTTCTTTTTCCTCTTTAAATCTCTATTTTATAGATGTTAATAAATTTCATGAGCAGTTTAATAATATTGTAGTTTTCTTTGTTTAAAATGTTAGGTAGTGTTATTGGCGTAGGTATTTGTAGTTCTATTAGCTCCTTGTATAGATCGAAATTGGGTGTTCGATTTATTGGGCATCCCAAAAAAATGTGATTGAGATCTTCTATTTGTCCGCAGATACAATACGGATCGGTAGCACATCCTATTTTGAATAGGTGTTTCTTATTTCGGCAGTGTCCCGTTCTCATTCTACTTATTATTGTTAGATGTCTTTTATCTATGAATGGAATTTTTTTGAATAGAGGTGTCTTCGGGAACTCGTTTTGTATCGAATTGTACCATTTTCCTTTGTTCGCAAATGTGTTTTTCCAGTAGTCGTTGAATTCTATGTTAATTTGTTCTTTGAAATGTACGAAGATGTCTTCTTTATCTATTTTGAAGTTTTCGGCCGGTACATTGAGATTTCTTCCAATTTGTGCAAGTTGATCAGCTATTTCGTTCCCTATAATTCCTGCGTGTCCCGGGATCCATGCTAATATAATACTGTAATTTTCCTTTACTGTGTCCACTATTAATTTTTTCCCCATTAACGTGATTTGTTTGAATTTACCTGTTATTTGATTGTTAAGGCTTTTGATAGCGCTTTGAGAGTCGGAGAATATCATGAATTTATTAATTTTTTTGTTTTTTGCTATTTCGATAGCCTTAATTATTGCGATGATTTCCGCTGTACATATTTGTGTATAGTTATGTAATCTCAAAGAGAATTTGTAGTTTATAGACGGAATGTATACGCTGCAGCCCACCCTGTTGTCTTCCGGGTTCAGGGATCCATCTGTGAAGATCCATGTGTATTCACTGTAATTCGGTGCAAATTCATTTATGAATTTTTGTTGTGAATATGCTTCGCCTTTTTTCGTTTCAGCAAAAACCGTGTTAATTCTCTCTGTTTGATATCTTATTTCTTCCTTGAAGCACGGATCCATTTCGCTTACATATATGTTTTGATGTTTTTCTTTCATTCTGTTTTTCGCTTCGATTAGGTATGGCCATTCTTTGTTTTTCCAGTATCCTGACTTTTCTTCACATTTTTCCCATAGTTTGTCGATTAATTCTTTTAGTGGGTTATGCTTTTCTGAGTAGATTTTCAAGTAGAATTTAGTGCTTAGTAATTTTCTTCGGTATTCTAACGCCATTTCTCCACATTCTGCTAGAAGAGTATTAGTAGGGGTAGATTTCATGGTGCCCGTTATGATTCTCAGTCCCTTGTATTGACTTTGATCTAATTTAGTCAACGTTTTTTTATTGCATGGCTTAAGGAAGATAGATGCATAGTCTAGATGTGATCTAACTAGTCCTTTATATAGTAATAATAGGGTAACTGGATCTGCTCCCCAGTACGTTCCACATACTGCTCTCATGATATTTAATCCCTTATTTACTTTGTTTTCTATGTGCTGAATGTATGGTCCCCAATTTAGATGCTTATTCATTAATACTCCTAAATATTTTATGTTATCTTTGAATTCAATTTCCTTACCATTAATTTTAATATTTTCACATGTTGCCATACTTCTTCTATTAGTTCTAAAGATGATTGCCGCACACTTATCAATGGATATTTGGAAGTTATGTTTTATAGTCCATCGATGGAATTTGGTTAGATACTTATTCATTTCTTCAGCCATATTTTGTAGATTTTTCCCTACTAGTGTGATTACCATGTCGTCGGCGTATTGTATTATCTTGAAGTTTTTATTTATATCGTGTACGGATTTTGTGTAGATGTTGAAAAGTATTGGGCTCAGGGGTGAGCCTTGGGTTAATCCTTGGCTGCTGTTTTTTGGTCCTATTAGGTTCCCCTCTGTATCTTTCACATATAAGTTTCGGTTACAAAATAGGTTAAATATAAAGTTATTTATTTTGGTTGGAATTTTGTTTTCTAGCATTATATTGTATAGTATGTGTAGGTTAACACTATCATAGGCTCCCTTTAAATCGATGAATACTGCTAGTAAGAATTTTTTTTCCGTGAACGCTTCTAAGACAGAGTGAGTTAATAATGCTATGGCTTCATTGCATCCCTTGTTCTTGCGAAATCCTAATTGTAATTTTGGGAGAATTTTTTGATTTTCAATTGTCCACTCAATTCTTGTTTTAATTATACCTTCTAGTACTTTACACGCGCACGATGTTAGTGCGATCGGCCTATAGCTGTTATGGTTTTCTGGGTTTTTCCCAGGTTTCAGGAATGGTAGTATAATGGTTTCTTTCCATTCTATTGGAATATTATTTGTTTCCACAATGTTGTTGTATATCCCAATTAGTTTGTTTTGTGTGTTTTTATTTAGATTTTTTATCATCGAGTAAGAGATCCCATCTTTTCCTGTTGCTTTGTCTTTTTTCCCCGTAATTATGTTGTGAAGTTCGTTATATGTTATGGGTTCGAACATGTCATTACAAGCTGCCAGACTGAATTCCGGGTTGATGTTACAAATAGTTAGAGTTTCTAGGATTGTTCCTGCTATTTTGCGGTTCGGAAAGTAGTTGTTGTTGTTCTGGGAATAATTTTTGAAGCCTTTTATTGTTTTCCAGATTTTATTGGTTGGTGTCTCCCTATTTATAGTACTGCTGAATTCTCTGAAAGATTTTTTCTTTTTGTTTTTTAATTTAAGTTTTACATATGCTTTTATTCTTTTGAAGTCTATATAATTTTCCAAGCTAGGTGAATTTACGAATTTGTTGATGCTTTTTCTACGTCTTTGGATTAGCTCGAAGCATTCCTCGTCCCACCAAGCTGCATATTTTTGTTGATTCGTTCTTATTTTAATCATAGGTATACTTTCGTTTGCTGCTACATTTAAAGAGTCATAAAAATCATTGTAATCTAAATTTTCCTCTTTGTCTATCAATTTGTTCGTTAATATTCTGTTAAATGAGTTCCAGTCGGCCTTTTTAAAATTTCTTTTGTATATTTCATCATTCATAAAATTCGTTCCATCTGTGTATTGGCAGATGGTGGGGAAGTGATCGCTATTACCTGGGTCTCCAAATACGTTCCAATGGCATTTTTTTGCAATGCTGTTAGATACTATAGTTAGATCTAGTGCCGATGGATTGTGGTTGTGACCTCCCATACGTGTGTGCTTGCCATCATTTAGTATTATTAGATTTTTGCGTTCTATTAATTCTTTAATTGTTTTACCATTTGTATCATTATTATTGCATCCCCACATTCGATCATGGGCATTAAAATCTCCCATGATTATGTGCTGGTTGGTTGTGTTAGATAGGATTTCATTGCATTCTTCTAATTTTAATTTTTTTCCTGCTGGATTATATATGTTAGTGATATTTATTTTAACTGATGGTACTGCAATTGTTATTACCTGTAGAGTTTCCGAGATGTTGCTATTTACTGGTATAAGATAGTGTTCTAACCCACTTTTGATGAGGGTGCATATTCCCCCATATCCATCGGTTCTGTCTTGTCTGTATATGTTGTAGTTTTTAATGTTTAAATGATATTCATCATTCATCCATGTTTCATTCAGTAGAATTATGTGTGGTTTTAGTTCGTATAGTAGAAATTTTAATTGATCGTAGTTTGCTCTGACGCTTCTGATGTTCCATTGTAAAATTTTTAAATTACTTTTTGAGTCTTTGTCAAGGCTTTTATCTTTTCTTTCATTAATTTTCGTGTTTCTGTTGTAATTCATTATTGAAAATTCTGTCTCCTGGTTTATTAATTAGCCTTGCCATAAATTGGAGTGTGTATTCCTTGTCGTATTTGTTGAGTTTACTAGCCGTATTCATGATTTCATGTAGCATATCTGGGTTTTCTCGAATTGTTTTGTTTTCTTCATCTTCACTATCTACTTCCGAGGGTGGTAAATAATAGGTTGATGCTGGGGACTGACGTTGATTGTGTGTAGACGTTGATACTGGGGAGTGTAGTTGGTTATTTTCTCTACGGTAATATGGTGTTTGTCCATTGGGGGTTATCAAGGCTCCCTGATGGGCTTCCTTATCATACCCTGGTGAGGTGGGTTTCCTTTTCTTGGCTTTTGTTACTTGTGTGTAGGTGTTTCTTGTGGGAGTGTTTTGATTATTATATGAGGTTCTTCTCTCGCTTATTGTAATACCATTGTCTTGATTTGATCGGTTAGTTGGTAGTTCCGGAAATTCCTTCAACCTTCTTATAAATCCCTCTTGTGTGTTACTATTTTTGCCTCTTTTGGGGAATCTTTCGTTTGCCTCATAAAAGGAAATGTTGTCCAGTGACATCGCCTCTCTTATTAGTTGCTGTCTCTCTCTCTCTCTGGACAGTTCCTATTGATGCTGTTGTGCTCCAAACTCGCGCAGTGTTTGCACTTCATTGTACACTCTCCTCTGTCTTCCTCTAGGTGTGTTTCTCCACAATTCAAACATTTTTTCTTTTTGGTTTTGCAATGTTTTTTAATGTGTCCAAAATTTAAACAGTTATAGCATTGCAGGATTGGCATGATGTATGGCAACACTCTGTGTTCAATTCCGCAGATCTTCACACTTGCCGGTAGGGTTGTTCCCGAAAACGTATATCTTATGGTCTCTGTTGGAATTAGTTCTACTTTATTACTTCCTTCGTCCCCTTCCTTCAAATTATTTGTCATTTCCACCCGGGAGTCTACCCTGTCTATGATTTTTTTTTTCCGTAGGAAACGTTTTGCTTCTAAGACTTTTATTGCCCCGGTATTTGCTTGTGAGTAATTATTTAATATTTCATCTGAGATTGATGTATCTATGTATTTAACTATTCCTTTGCATGAGATGTTTTTTTTTGGTATAAATACATCGTATCCTTTATTCCTAACGTTGTCATTTATCAGAAATTCATTAGCGTCTGTATATTTTACGAATTCTACACTGATTCTATTTTTTCCTTTCTTATTTATTTTTTTTATATTGTTTATTTTTAAATCAAAAATTTCTCTAGCGATAGCAAGGTAATTATAGTTTCCAATGTTTTTATTTTCCAAAGCTGCTTCGATATATACTTCGAACGGTGCTTTGTCTAGAAACGAGTATTTATCACTACTTTTTATATCTTGTTTATCTTTTTTCTGTCCTCCCGATTCTTGTATATCAGCATCAATTTCATCTATATTCATTTGTATTGACTTTTCGCGACTCTTATACCATTCAGGGGGGCTAGGCCCCCCTGATTTTTCCCCCATTTCTACCCTTTACCGTTAATTTATTTTAATTTTGTCTCTAGTGTTAAAGGATTTCTTTACACTATGAAAAAAGTATAATAACAAGAGAGATTAACCAAGTTTCCAGGAATGATGGGTATATTATACAAAGGTTGTGTTAATATAAGCTCACTTACCAACTTTCCTTAAAGTAGGGGCACTTAGCACTTAATACACTGGTTTAAGTTAGATTTCACTCACTCACGTGTTGCCTTCTCGAAAGCCGAACACCGAAATAATCGTAATACTTTTTTCCTTGTTCTGATTTTTTTATTTATTTTTTTGACATATTAGTTAGTTGTCAAATCTAATGTAAAATATTATGGTTATGTTCAGAAAAATAATCTGATACAGTTACAACTGAAGTTAGCTAAAATTAAGTTTCGCGAAGCCGACCTAATTAATTGGAAATCAGTACTACTAATAGTTTATTACATTTTTTGTCGCGTTCGCGATTCACTTTTGAACGCGACATTAGATCCTCCAAAGCGCACGCGAAGACTATTTTCATAGATATGATTGAATTTGAACTTTATGAAGCGGTAATAAATTGCAAATTGACTCTTTGACGTTAGGAACACACCTAAATTGCTTAGACAATAGTGAGTGATTATAATTTAATATGAACTTTATTGAATAGCAATAAAGTTCAAATTGACTCTAATTTGTATGGGAAATAGAAAAGGGCCGTTTTTAAGGTTTTCCACCTCCACGAACATTTCAAGACTAAGATAAGATAGTTTTAGTGTTTTTATATATATGTTTGTATGGGAAATAGAAAAGGGCTGTTTTTAGGGTTTTCCCGGAAATTATTCGATTTTTTCTCGCCTTTTAAACCTTCCCTAGACCTCCACGAACATTTCAAGACTAAGATAAGATAGTTTTAGTGAGACTAACGAACAGCAATTCATTTTTATATATATGTTTGTATGGGAAATAGAAAAGGGCTGTTTTTAGGGTTTTCCCGGAAATTATTCGATTTTTCTCGCCTTTTAAACCTTCCCTAGACCTCCACGAACATTTCAAGACTAAGATAAGATAAATCCGTTGAGCCGTTCTCGAGTTTTAGTGAGACTAACGAACAGCTATTCATTTTTATATATATATAGATGATCCAACTATCATACAAAATTTCATATTCCCTCGATTTCTTTAAATCAATCAATATAAGTGTGTTTACATAAAAATACATATCTTCATATAATAATTTAACATAACATAATAATTACAAAATAATCTGAATAATAAAATTACAGATACAAATTTTAATAAGCCATCGGTATATTGTTCCTGAACAGATGCGATGTACGTTAAATAAACAAGAGTAGTAGGGTACCCGTCTAAGTTCATCAAAGAACTTGTCTTCGGGTATTGATTCTTTATAGAAAATATGTCTTCAATGTATTTGACAAATGTTGAAACTTAAAAAACATAAACAGTAATAACGAGTATTATATTAAAATGGGCTTTGACTCATGAAAAATTGTAATAATATAAATATAATAATTTTTTTTACATTTATCATTAATTATGGCACTAACAACTTTTATTACGGTGAAAGACATATATTTAGGACAGTTAATATTTTTATAAACTAAGAATATACACTCAAATACACATATATCCATTCGTTTAATTTGTTTTTGAAAAGATGAGCTGAATTATATTTTTTCAATGTGTTGGGTAAATTGTTCCATAGTTTTGATCCAATAAAGCAGAAGCTTCTCTGGCCAAGTGCTATATGAGTAACATATATAGCGGATTGTGTATTTTGTCTCATTCCGTAAGTATGTGGTATATTATATGTATAATGCCTGTTTGTGTACAAAAAACAGTTTTGAAGCAAAAGAGTTGCCGAATATCCATTACCTTTGAATTAATGTATACTTGATTGGATGAGAATCTACAAGGTTTTTTTAGAATAATTTTCAGAATGAGTTTCTGGATGATATTGATCGAGCTTAGATAATTATTCCTAATTCCTCCCAAACCAATGATACCATATAGTAATATGGATTCAACAAAAGCGGAGTATATACTTTTCAGTTGTTCATGAGACAAAAATTCTACTAGTTGTTTGAATCTGTAGATTAGGCCCCTGAGCTTATTGGTGATGTTAATAATAATAGCCTTTATTGCCCAACAGATTTATACAAATCCCTTTACAGAGCAAAAACAATGGTTGTATAATAAAAGAAGAAGCAGCCTTAAGTTAAATTAAGAAAAGAAGATTAAAAAAAAATTAAAATTAAAAAACACATTTCATATAGTTGTATAACGTTCAGTAGCACAAGCTTTAATAACTTTAAAATTATCTATAAAAATGTCGCATGTGTTGCACAATAAATTAAAATTATTACACATAACATTAATTGGTGAATGAAGTAAAACATTTATTCGAGACCAATCACAATAAAAAGGTAAATGCTGTCTATTGTAGAACTGTGGTACATTAAAATTAATTTTATATATCAAGTCTGAACAATCAATTAAATTGTGTAAACACTTATATAAACAGGACAATGATTTACAAATTCTACGAAATTCAAGACATTCAAAATTAAAAATACGTAATAAAATCTGATAATCAGATCCTCTCTGTGGATAAATGCCACTAACCTTTAAAACTAAATACTTTAGAAACCCTTTCTGAACCGACTCAACCATGCCGATATGAACATTGTAATAGGGATCCCATACAACAGATCAATATTCTAACTTAGAGCGTATGTACGAAAAATATAACATTTTTAAACTACAAATATCCTTAAATCCACGGCAGTTTCTAATCACAAATCCATAAAATCTCGATGCCTCGGCAACCTTAGAATTAATATGTTCAGTGAAACTAAGTTTGGAATCGAATATCACTCCTAGATCTTTTACAGAAGCAAGACGAGATAACAAATTCCCATTAATGTTATAGTAGTAGTAAATTGGGTTTAGTTTTTTAGTGTAGGTCACAACTTGGCATTTTGATACATTTAATGTCAGTTTATTCTGTAAGCACCATTCGGATACTCTATCCAAATTGAACTGAAGTGTTAGGAACTGCCTATGGATGTTATGGGAAGAAAAATTTTCAAATCATCTGCATACATGAGTCTACCCGAATCTAAGTGTACCTCCAGGTCATTAATAAATAAAAGAAACAACAATGGTCCAATGTTTGTGCCTTGCGGTACACCTGACTCACTAAGATATTTATTTGAAGAGTGACCATTATAAAAAACAAATTGAAACCTGTTATGAAGGTAAGATTGACAGAACTTCAACAAAGCAGAAGAGGAACCTAACTGATTCAGCTTTTCGATTAAAATCCCATGATACATTCTGTCCAAAGCCTTTGAAAAATCAGTGTAAATTACGTCTATTTGTTTACCGGCATCCATTATTTCTGATATTTCTTGGGTTATAAGAAGTAGGTTAGTTTCAGTTGACCTTTTGTTGAGGAACCCATGTTGTGCAGGTGAAATTAGGCTACGAATGGATGGATATAAACGATTGTAAACTACCATTTCAAAAAGTTTTGAAAAATTGGACAGAATGGATATTGGGCGATAATTATTAATTAGAGACTTGTCACCTGATTTAAAAACTGGAACAACCCTAGCTTCTTTCCATTGATCAAGGAAAGTGGAAGATTCTAAAGCCAAATTGAATAATATTTTCAATGGACAAGCTAATAAAGAAATGCAGTCCTTTACGAAAAATGACGGAATATCATCTGATCCTGTCATCTTATTTTTCAATTTTTTAGCAGCTTCAATAATTTCACTCTCTGTAATATTTCTGATGTTGATGATGTCCCCATAAAACTGCGACTCATATAAGTCAAATAAATCAGCTCGTGGTACTGATGATGGCACAAACACATTTTCAAAAAACTGACTAAATTTATCAACTATATCCTGTGGCATTCAGTAGGTTTCATTATATAAAGACATAATGCCAGGTATGCGTGATGTTCTATTTTTTGCATTGATGTAGGACCAAAAACTGTCTTGAGTCGGCAGCAATATTGTTTTGAATGTTACTAATATAGGATTGATAAGCATGTCTTACTTGCTGTTTAGTTTGTGAACAAAGCTCCTTAAACTGTTGCAGAAAACGCTCATTGCGTGTTCTCCTAAACTTTTTGAACTAATAGAACTGTTAAACCAAGGAGGAAAATTACGTTTAAAGTCTTTAAAGGCAGGGATAAAACAGTCAAATATTGATTATAAAGTATGGTAAAAACGAGATACTGCTTGATTTATATTGTTAAAATCTAATAAAAACTCCCAGTTAATATTTATTAACGAATTATACAAATGTGTATAATTGGCTCGTCTAAAGTTATAAGTTTTTCTATGTGTATTTGGTTGAAGTATACTGGACTTATTGGGTAAGTTGTAAATGTGTATAAATAGTGAGGGGTGATGTCTGTCCTCAGGAACAATAGGAGGAACTACATCGCATTCCATATCAGATAAGACAAGATCAAGAAGACGACCAGAACTATTGCTAATATTATTCATCTGTTGTAAATCATAAAAAGTAATGAACTGATTAATCACGTTATAATTTCTATTATTAAAGTTGTGATTAATATATTCGGAGATGTTAAAATCACCCATACAAAGTAGGTTATGGTTATGTAACATATCAACGGTTTCTAAGCATTCAAAAAAAGACTCTAAAACATCAATGGAGACAGAAGGAGGTATGTATACTAAAAGAACTATAACAGATTGATTTGCAATTTGACATTTACAGATTAATAAATCAATATTCAAAAAGCTCCGATCAAATAAAGTTGTGTCAATTTTTGTACATATAATTGTGTTTTTAAAAGCTAATAAAACTCCTCCACCAGTAGCCAAATCTGTTAATTAAAGATTGCGGTCTTTTCTGAAAACTTGGTAATCCCCTGAGAATAATTCAGAGTCATTAAGTGACGGTTGTAACAAAGTTTCAGGAATCCCAATAACGTCACATTCACTATCACTTACATATGAATAAAAACCATCGATTTTCGAATTAAGACCTCTAACATTTTGGTAAAGACAAATCAGTCCATTATTACTGCTGGGCACATCTAGTGTAAATGTTGATCAATCTTAGGAATACCGCTGAAATATTTAATGCGAACCTTCTCACCAGCCTCAGTTCTACTTTTAAGTTCCTCACGTAATCTCTTCAAATTTTCCCTCTGCAATGTGGTCAGATCTACATCTACGTAAATTCTCTTGTTTTTGTTGATTTTCTTCCTATTCCTCACCACCATCAAAGCATCATCGAAACTCCTTAATATTACTTTTAGAGGTCGAAATCCATTCGTGTTGTTCGTCCCAGTTCTCATTACTTTGACTATTTGAACCTCTTCAACATCGGTAGTAGTGTCTTTTAAAATAGACTTGACTTCATTTAAATCTGCTTGCAGACTTCTCTGTTCAGGTAAGTTATAAATCATAATATTGCACGCCCTTTTTTGTCTTTTTTCATTAATAATATTATCTTCGGCTAAGGCATGCGGAACATTTGAGTTTAATTTACGCACGGTTTCTAAGTTTTCAATCCTAGCTATTAAAGACGGAATCAATCTCAAGCCATCTTGGTAATCATCACAATAAAACCTCAGTAGTATTTTGCCTTTTAAGTCCATGACTTTAAGCTCGGAAGCATTGAGATCAGAGCATTCTCTGTGGACTATGCGGGAACAGCTATCACACGCCAATGTTGCAGAATCTTTGGAAATTGATTCTTTACATTTACCACAAACCATCCTAAGTCGATATATAAGTAAATAATTCCTGTATAAAAATACAAACTGGACCGCCACTAGTAATCAATGCAGACCTTAACGACAGTTCAAGATATTGACGCTTTTTTTCTAGAAGCTCGCTTTTTTTGCTGGTAATTAGTAAATAAATAAATAAAACCTGCTAATAAGCAAATAATATCAGATATTGCCTTATGAAAGGGAGAAAGGCTTTTGTAACTTACAGTAATTGATAGTGCACAATATTCTCAACAATCTGATACCAAAAACACTAATTAAGGACTAGTAAATCCAACCAAAACTATTACAATTGAAGAGCGATTTAAAACGTCTGCTTCTTTTGAAGAAAGGTACATTTCAAAAAGGAGTCAATATGTATGCCTAGATATTTGACTGTGTGCATGAGCTCTAGAGTACGATTTCCTACAGAGATATTATTATATTCCAGTAGAAATGGTTTATATGAAGTAAATGGTATAATGAAAATAACGTGCGTTTACTATATTTTCATATAGACAACAATCTCAGCTTGAAAACACAAATTACAGAAATCAATGAGAAACTGTCCAAAGATCGTTATGCCCAGAGGAGAATGAGAAACGTGGTAAGCAAATATATTCTTAGAATTGCATATTTCGGGTTAATACAATGTCATTTGCAATATGGGATATTACTATGGGGTTCGCTATCCGTTTTTATATTCCAACAAAAAATAATCAGAGAGATGGTTCAAGATAATTTTATGGATCATGCAAAACCATTCTTCATTAATGATTTTGTACTAGATAAAGTTCGTAAGTCTTATTACAATCACGTGTATGAATAATTAGCAATGAAAAGTTGAATAATGTTTAAAATAACAAAAAAAATACATACCCTCGAATGGGAGCCGCTGGCACTTCTTGAAGATCCTGGTGTAGCTCTTAATAAACTTCTTTTGTTTAAAGGTGTCTGTTTTATATTTAATTGGCAGGCGGGTGACAAAGTTCTTTTAGATTTGGTTAAATAATTACTTTCTTTAGAATGCCTAAAATGTTTTGATAAGTTTAAACTAATTTTTCAAAAATTAAAAGTAGTTACCTTCCTGCAGAAGTTGATCTGGTTTTTTCTCTATTGGAACCGTTGCCTGTAGCAACTGAAGGCCTCGTTCTAACTGGTATATGACTTAAACTGTTAGATCTACGCATCTTAACTATAAAAAATGTTTGAAATGAAAGTATTGTTTTTATAAATATAAGTAGTACCTACACTACCTTGGTTTTGAAAAATCAAGTAATCGCATCACTAATGCAAGCATCTTATATACATTAACTTTTAACTTATAGTGTATAAACACGTTTTTCCTTTTTGTCACGACAGCAACAGAAGAGGTCTTGGACGTAACAACTGTTAATGTTGCTGCTAGGAAAAATGTAAAAGATAGGAGGGTGATGAGCGAGCCATCACTTTCCGACCATAGGATTATCGAATTTAGGATAGAGGAAGATATTACCTCGATTCCTACAATCCGAAATCCTAGAAATACTGATTGATCTCTTTACAAGACCAATCTGAAGGACACTTTGGAACACGTCGAAGTGAATGGGGTAAATCACCCGCACTACGACCTGGAACAAAGAGTCGAACAGATCAGTGAGGCAATAATGGAAGCTTTTCATTCCAGTTGCCCACTGTCAAAAGCTCTTTCAGAAAAGATATATGAGAACTTGTCAAACCTCAGAAAAGAGGTCCGTCGGCTCTTTAATAGAGCCAAAAGTGACGGTAATTGGCAGGGGTACACTGAGAAGCTTACTCAGTACAATAAAAAGATTAGGAAGGCCGAAAGGCTTAATTTTCAAGCCTTTTGTGAAAAGATCACTACCACTCACACAACGGCCATACTACAAAAGGTTATGGCAAATGGGGGAACTAATCCCACAATTTCGCTGAAAAAGCCAGACGTATCATGCACAGAAGGTAAAGAGGAACAATCGATTCTTCTTCTTTCCAGGTAGTGAACCAGTAACAAGCACTGAAATAGCACTGAATTACACCAAAAAATGCCGCAAGGAAGATTGGGACATTAGCACCTTGTGTGATTTATTACAAAAGGGCCTCAGAATCATTGAGCAATGGTGCTTATCAGTGGGGCTAAACATTAACCCAAGCAAGACCATAGTAATTCCATTTAGCCGGATAAGAACACTTTCAGCCATGAAATCCCTATCTTTAAACGGGGAAATCATAGAATGGAAATCAGAAGTTAAATATCTAGGGATAATCCTAGACAGTAAGCTTCTGTAGAATCAGCATGTTGAAATAACAGCTAGTAAAGCAATAAAAGCTTTGATGGTGTGCAGAAATCTAGCTGGTAAAAGTTGGGGCTGTAACCCAAAAATACTGTGATGGATGTACGCCATGATTGTGAGACCAGCAATTACGTATGGGGCAATAGTTTGACATACATAAGCAAGTCAGTACAGCACGAGAAAGACCCTCGTGCAAAGTTCAAAGGCTTGCATGTGTATTTGATTCCAAAAGAAGACCTGCGCAGCAGTTCTCAATAGGAGAATCAGTCTTAGTAAGATTAACAAATACAGCTCCCACCAACGGCCAAAGTAAGAAGTTTCTTCGCCACAAAGTTCACAGTGAATATAAAGAGTTATAGTAAAAAGTTAGAGTTGTAAGTATTAAGGCTTGCAACGATACATATTAAGATTTGTAAGTATCATGCTTTATAGCAAATTGAGTAAGTATCATGATAGCAACTTAAAGCTGCAAGTATAAAGACTTATAGCGATTCAGATATAACAGCTGTAAGTATAAAACCTTACAGCAATTCAGACATCACAGCTGTAAGTATAAAGGCTTATAGCGACTCAGATACAACAGCTGTAAGTATCAAGGCTTACAGCGATTCAGGCATCAGAGCTGTAAGTATAAGGGCTTACAGCGATTCAGACATCACAGCTGTAAGTATAGAGGCTTACAGTGAATCGAGCTCAACAGCTATAAGTATAAAGGCTTACAGCAACTATAATGACTAAATCTACAACAAATTATCATATCGAAGTACCGTAAGGCGGGGTTACTTTGCCCCATATGAGAAAAGAGTTTAATTGGCTTCTATCTCTTGACTCTTAATATATGTGACCAAATCAACACTGCTGTATTCAATGTTGCCTATAAGCTTGTAACTGACAGTGCCAGGTCGTCATTTCTATGTTTATTTACATTCTTAATGTCAATGTGAAGACAGGCAAGAGAATTTGCGCATTTTTTTACCTTGAAAATTTGGTGTGTGCAACTGTTATTAGTGCTGATTTTTAGGTAAGTTTTTGTGTACGAGTTGATTATCATCCGTTAATTGTTTTGCATTATTTGTTTCTTAAATAAACCAGTAGAAACAAGAATTTTTTTTCTTGTCCTAACCGGCAACCGATTGGGGATTTTGGGGAGACTTTGCTCCGGAGCAAAGTATACTTTCAATCTGATTATCTTTTTTTGTTGTAGTTATGCCTAGAAAATACGTAAGAAAACCGGGAACAATTTCAAGAATGTTCAAACGAAATAAAAAATGGAACCATTTCGCACCGAAAAACTCAAATACAAAATTCCTAGATGAACGATCCTTAATAAATTGAAAGGTCGATACACTAGAAAACCAGGACACCAACCCATATTTACTTCCGATGAAGAAGAAAAAATTTCTCAGTGCATTATATATTTAGGGGAATATGGTTTCCCTGTAAATAGCATGGAACTGCGACATGTTATAAAAAATTAATTTAGGCAAATGTGGAAGAGAAGTAAAATCGCCTGGCAAAGATTGGATAAAATGTTTTTTAATTAGAAACCCTGTACTCTCGCAACGTTTCGCCGAAAAAGTTAAACAAACAAGAGCCGCTGTGGATGACCAAATGATGAGACGAATTTGACCGATGACCCGGGGAAAAAAGAGTAATCGTCAAAAAAGGGTCAAAATATCCAGAACTAATCCAAAATGCATCAAAAACATCAATATCAGTCATTTTTTCCGGAAGTGCATCTGGAGAGTTACTTCCCATATATGTAGTTTAACGAGCCATGAAGATGTGGAATACATGGACAGGAAACGGTCCCAAGGGATGCCGGTATAATTCGAGTAGTTCCGGTTGGTTTGATGCGTTAATATTTAGTGACTGGCTGGAATGTCAAATGATACCACGCCTGAAAAAATTGAAACGCAAAAAAGTTATATTGTGTGACAATCTGTCATCACATATTACCATGGATGCACTAAAGCTATGCCAGGAAAATCAAATAACATTAATTTGTTTGCCTCCAAACAGCACTCATATTACACAGTCACTGGATGTGGCTTTTTTCAGGCCACTGAAAATTGCATGGAGGCAAGTGCTTTCGGAGTGGAAGGATACCGATGAAGGCATTCACAATACAAACATCCAAAACCAACAATTTCCTCCACTCTTGTCAAAAATTCTGGAACCAAACATCAAAGATAATTTAATTGCTGTTATTCAAAAATGTGACATAGTTTCCTTAAACGAAGAAGTCCTAAACCGCATTTCAAGAACTACTTACATCGTAGACAAAAACTTGAAAGTCAACGAAGAGAATTAACAAATATCGTTAAACCCCGTAGGAAGAAACTTACCATTGCTGCTGGAAAAAGTGTATGTGGTGACATTAAACAAAATGATGGCGAAACGGAAACAGATATGTTTGAAGAGCAAATAATAGAAGAAGAACCTTCTACATCTGGACAGAAAAACAGGAAATTGTATTTGACGATTATTCTTCAGACGACGTTGATTTCGATGAGATTGTTAAAGAACAAGAAATAGAAGAGGAATTCTTAGACTATGTAGAGGGCAAATCAACTAAATGTAATGCTTCTCAGTTTAAAAGCGTAATTCGGAATGAAGGAAGTTTTATAATGTTTCAATACCAGGGATTGTTATATCCTAGCAAAATTGTGGCCTATGATGGAAATGAAGTCACTATTAGCCCATGGAAAAGTCATTAAAAATGTGGAAATGGCCGTCTAAACTAGATGTAATACCTTACTCTTGGAATTAAGTTCTAAGTTCTATAGACCCACCTCGACAATTTTCTAAACAAGGCGCATTTGTTGTTCCCGAATTAAACGCTTTTTTTCATAACAAGTAGGTACTACCTACTTGGTAGGTTCGTATAAGGCCCTAATTTGAGAATTTGCTACTTTAACCTGTGTTTTGTGTTAATTTTACTAATTAGTACATAAGTTCCTTATAAATGTTTAAGAAAAAAATACTTTTTTTGCCGTTTTAGAATGTAAATGTATTTTATTTGAAATAAAAAATACTTAAAATATGTTTTTGATAAATTTTATATAGCAGAATTATATTTTGGAGCAGTCTATCTAATGCGCTGGGAGACATTGCTCCAGGTAAATATAGTACAAGTTGTAATACAATTTTTCAGCTGGAAAAAAGTAACCCCTTCCATTGGTACACTTTGCCCCACTTTTTAATAATAAAAAAAATTGTTCCTGGTGAATTTTTAAATATAACAACCGCATAGGAGGTTTAAGTAACCTTTTATTTATACCTCATGCGAAAATCAAAATTATATTTGCATTTTTTATATATGTTTTATAACATTTTCTATTTTTGCTCTTTAAAATGGAGCAAAGTAACCCCGTTTTACGGTAATAAGTATTTTTGTGTTTCAGTGCTGCAACACTGTTTGAGGACGAACAAATTGTAGGATGGCCGTGTTAGGAACAGTCCCTGAATAAATATATCGATCGATGGTGAGAGAAGGTAGACAAATACAGATAGTTGATAAGATATTCATATATTTGGTGCGTTCTTTTTGACTGAGATCTCAGATCACTTCAGTTAAGGTGACTCGAGATAAAGTGATGTGAGTAAGCACCAAAAAGAACGATATCTCAATTGAAGTGCGCGATCTGTCGATAGATTTAAACTATACGACAGATTCGTATCAGCATCTAATAATGTTAATTAATGTATTCATAATTTGTAACAAAAGAAAAATAGATTATGTGCATTTATCTATACGACAGATTCGTATCAGCATCTAATAATGTTAATTAATGTATTCATAATTTGTAACAAAAGAAAAATAGATTATGTGCATTTATTATTTATATGTCAATGGTTAAACCTTAGATAACCTTGGTTAAAACTACAAATAAACCAAGCAAATCAAATATTTCTTCATCCCCTTCACTTTATTTCCGACTCAATTCCAACTGATATCCCCTTACAACACATTCAGCATCAGTGAAGGGGGAGGAAAAATCTCAGCTCACTTAAAGTGAGTAAAACAAAAAGAACGCTCACATTACTGATGTGAGCTGAGATGTGAGTAAAACAAAAAGAACGCTCACATTACTGATGTGAGCTGAGATTAACTGAGATCTCAGTCAAAATAGAACATTGTACAGAAAGGTGATTGTATACTTTGGGGAAAAACAAGTGTTAATAATAGTTACATAGTTAGTTATTCCTTGGTTTGGATTGTCACCTAACACATGTTTTTTCTTTAATAAAAAAAACTAAAGCTTTTTTGCGGTTGAAGCGTTAAATGTGACTATATGGGACGTAAAGATACATAACATTTATTATTCTATAATAAAACAATATAATTACCTCAGCTTTACACTTTTTTAACAGTTATTATTTAGTAATTATAAAATCTTGTGTATATAACCGTTTTACCTACATTTGGTTTTGAAAAAACATACGAGAGGCTATGGTTTTTTGAACATTTCCGTTTTATTTCAAATATTTTTGACAGATGTCAATTCCAGTCAGATCTTCTTTTTTTAACTGTTCAGACTCCATCTGAAGATTTACCATAACTACCAAAGTATATTTGAAGTATTTTTTTGGGGTTTTGATTATCAACAAATGTAATTAATTTGATAAGATGTTTGTAATATTATCCCTTCTAGAATATTATACGGTTATTACCACTCAGCAAGGCAAATTGTCTTATTCAAGATAAGGTCAAGCTGCGTTGCCATCAGTTTCTGGAAAGAAATTTAAATTAGGATTACTTGTTACTGTATATTGTTCATATTTCACATATTTTTCCTTACCTCTAAAATAATGCAGAATTAATCCCAAGATGACAGCAAATAAAATTGGTTTTACCCATTTTCATCTATCAGTTTAATTTGTTTAAGTTTAGTGATACTGATAACTAGGTGAAATGGAGAATTTAAAGAAATTATTAGAAATATTGGCAACGGTGTTGAGGTTTGTTTACATTGCGCGCATCCAATCCAATGTGATAAACCGGCGTTCAACCGTTGCATGAAAATACCGATCTGCTCTCTGCTCATGCTAGTCTTGGATATAAAGAACCTGAACTCAGAATATTCTTCATTAGTCCCAGAGTGTTCAGAAAGAGAGGGTTGAAATGGCAGCGACAGAAGTATTAAACGACGAACATTTTTTCGAAGGTGTTGAAAAACTTCTTGAAATTTGGTTCACCACTGCTGATGAAAATTACAAATCAGCTGATCTAAGAAGGATTCCAAGGTATTGTAACAATTTCTTTTGAATAACCACCAAGCTTTACTATTCAACCATTTATTTTTATTGCATGTTATTATAGAACAATAAAATACATGTCAGCTGATAGTCAAATAAACGATTTTTGAATTTAACTGAATGGAGAACATTGATTTTTACTCTGCTTCTTTACTAAACATGTCAATAATTGATAGGGAAAATCGGATATTTAAACATGTTTTGATCGGCATTTCGTAATTAGTTACGATTTATTTATCAAGTTCATCTTGATTTACTTTTGACCTGCGGCTTTAAGACAGAAAAATTAACTTGCTTCTATTTTCAATTGTACAATGTGTATAATTTTTCTTATATTTAACAGTTTCTTATTTTGAAAATTCCTAAACATATTTTTCGTAGAGAAACACGAAATTAATGTTTGTTAAAATATAAATTCAATGCTTTCTTTTTAATTGAGTAGTTTAATTTACCAATTATATAAAATAATCTGATTTTATTTGATTTTTTCTGTTTCTTTATCATTAAAACATCTTAGGATGGTGTAGATTCAGATATTTTTTAGATATACAAAACTGTGTGCTCCTGAGAATAACATTTTTTATTATGAGCATTCATAAACATAGTTAAAATATATTTTGTTCAATTTAGGATTCTAACATTGAATTATCTTTCAGTTTCTTTCTTAACGAATTAGTTTACTAAGAATTTTGTGTGTAATTGAGATTCACATGTCTTTCAAACCAAATATCCATCACTAAATTTGGAGCATTTATTTTACATCTGTACTATTTTTTGGAGATTACATTTTGCAAACTATGTGGGTTTTTAAAGTGGTGAATGTAATTAATTCATTAACAGCCATTTTATTGATATATGAACAGTATCTTAACTATAATTGAAGGGACTTGAAAGAGTTGGTGGTGCAATTATTTAATGGAATATAATTTCATTGGATGCACCATTTCCCTGTTTTAAAAGTACTTTTTCATAGATTCAAACTCTTTAAATGCAACGGCTATGGACTTATTTTTGTAGTATTATTCTTTTAAGGAATAATCATATCTCTATTCTTTCTATAAGCCACAAGTAGGAAAGTTCTCTGAACGCCTTCAATCTAGTTAATGTAGCCACTTTGATGAGATTTGACTGTGGCACAGTAGTGGGTGTAATACAGGACCTTATTGCTGCCAAATCTGTTGATTTGGAATCAGGATCAACTTTTAATGAATTATTTGTTACACGTATACATATTTTGAAGCTAAATACCATTGCCTAAATAAGCATATGATTAGTAAATATAACCCATAACATCTAGAATATGTTTAAAATTGAATAATTTGTTTATAAATGCAGTACATAAATTTTGTTGACATTCTGTTCATGAGAACACTAGACAACTAAATTATGGAGATCAGTCTGTAACCCAATATCTCTCATAATCTTGCATAGTTAGAGATCATTAACATTGATATTGAATAATAATGTTCTGAGGTGAATGACTCAAGTCAAATCAATGTAAAAAGCTGCAAAATGAATTGCATTTTTTTGGCTTCGATACATTTGGCCAGTAATAGTGTATACAATGAATAAAGATGAGTTCAATAAATTTATCAACATAGTTTAAATAATCTGTTGTAATGAAAGTTTTCGAATTTTTTATAGTTCATTTATTATATTTTACCCTGTCCATTTATTTAAAAAAATATTCTCTAAAAAAATAAATACGTTGCATAGGGTTGCCAGATTTTATTTTTAATTGTAGGCAAAGAAAGCGGGAGGTCTACATATTATGTCCAGCAATGGACCTCTTCATTATAAGAAACCTGTGGATGCTGTCTAATCCACTTACTTCTTCTTGGCTCATATAGATATCTCTTTTTAGTTCGAAATAAAAATTTATGATGTTATCACTACTTGCATGTTCATTACCCAATTCATCTGATTTCTCACCATCAGATTTATCTATTGCATCTACTGATTATGACATTTCGTCAGTAACATCAGTTTCTTTATATTGATTTAATTTTTCAGTATATTGTGTATCTGATATCAGATTTTTGCAGCTCTTGATTTTGACCTAAGGTCAGAAACATCAATTTTATTAACCTCTTGTAATTCTAGAGGTCTTGAACTTAAGAAGTTAGATTCATCTATTATTATGTCTCTTACTACAACATATTTTCCTGCATTCACGTCCCACACTATAGCCGTTCGGTTCATAACCTACTAGTATTCTCTTTGATGAACTTCCTTCAAATTTAAATTTATGAGTTTCACTGTTTGCAATAAAATCTTTAAATATACAAAATACATCCGATTTTTTTTTTTAATTAAATAATCAGTGTACTCATCTGTAAATGTAACAAAACAATTTTTATTTTTATTTGCTGAAGGATTAATCGAACCACAAACATCAGAATGTATCTATAAAACTTTTATTAATTGGTAATTGCGTTTGTTTTCCCTTGATACAAGCTTCACATAAATTATTTATCATTGGGTGAAACTGAATGAAATAATTCTAAATCATCTATTATATGTTTATTTTTAAGTTCTCAAAATTTATTTTTATTAATATGACCCAAACGCTGATGCCATATTTCAAGAGTTTTTTACTATACTATATATCTGATTAAAAGTATTTCATTTTTCTATTGAAAATTTAATTACAGTTGAATTGTTTATCGACTTATCCATTATTATATCCTTATCACTATTTGTGACAGTTACTCCCTTATTCATTCCTACATTTTGCATTTTCGTCACTTTCAGCAAATTGTAGTGGACATCAGGTGAGTACAATACTTCTTCCAGATGTCCTTTGACTCCTGTACTGCTGATATAAAGTGTTTCCTTCTTCGTGGCATAAATAGCTGTACTGTTCTTCGCTATGGATATTTTTATTGGATTTTTTAAAATAACTAAATTCTTCGTCAGTGCTACTTGGTTGATTAAATGATAGGAAGCACCAGAGTCCAACGAAAAAGTTATTTTATTTTCTACTTCTTCAATTATTTTCAAATCTCCAGCCATGAATGCAAACCCTGAAGAATTTGTTGGTTCTATCATTTGCACAGTTTGTAATATCCTTTGATTTCTATTAGCTTTCCATTTTTGCTCTCTTTTGTAATAGATGCAGATATTTTCATGTGACCTTTTCTGCCACAGAAGTAACATTTAAGTGATTATTTGTTTTCTGACTTGAACTTATTGTCATTCATAAAATTCAGCGTGTTCCTGCTTAAACAATTTTTCATTGATCCCTTTTGAAAACCATCATTTCTACGGAAACGTTCATGTTTTGTTTCTACTTTGTCTGATTCAGATATTGTTTCACCAGTAACTATTAACCCGTAACTACCACTATCGGGTCCTAAGGACCCAGCGACATCTAAATTTTTGAAAATAGACCAGACATATTAGAGTGGGGAAATTGTGCTTCCAGTTATTCTCCAGTCAAGTAGTTCTTTGTCGAATGCTGTAGTGAGTGGTTGTCTATATTTTTTACTTTCAAAGCAATACGATATTTGGGTCCGTGGGACCCGATAGTAGCATAAGTGTTAGTTTGTAAACTTGGATAGTTTAGGTAAGTGGGCATGTAAATTTATGTATATTGCTAACTAGTTTCTTGAGTATGGTTATAATGAAGCAATTTTATATTGTAAGATACTCATACTTGCTAATTTCTATAGTTATGAACGCCTCAACCAATGAGCTACTTTCGGATCGCCAGTTGGCGGAATTATTAGACGATGACGCTTTTTGGACAGATATGGACAATGATAACAATGCCCAGAACGTTGAAGACGTACCTATATCTTTGAACCATAAATATTTTAAAACTTTGTCTAGCCAATAGTCAAAATTTCCTTGCAAATTGTTTGATTATATATAAGCATTTCAAAAAATCAAAGAAAATAAGAAACCAATTTATTATTAAAGGATGACTTAGTAATAGTCTTAGTTGTTGATATTAAAAAAAAATTGTAAAACAAAGGACAACTAAAAAGTTAATTTTGTCTACTTGTTGCACTTCGGGGGCTGTATCGAGTTATACAGATAGGTTTTCATTTCTAAAAACCATTTTTTTGTGATGTTCTTGCTGAAAAACGTAATAACAACTGAAAAAAATACAAAATTCCAACTCTTTTTTGGGTAAACCTATACTTTTCTCGCATATTAGATGGGTTGGATGGAAAAGTAATAATACCAATAATGTATTATACAAAAACAAAAAAAATATTTACCATTCAGGTGATCACACATATGTGTATCTGTCATGGAAAAAAGAGAATGAACCAACTATTTTTTTGTATAATGAAGGAAAAATGGTTCAGTTCCAATCTCAACAACACATATGATCAATCTTTGCAAACAAGGTAGAAGCAAACTTGTACATGTTGATTGTGTGTTTGATTTTGTACTGTATATATCGATCTCCTCACAATATATACATTATTATTTGTCATTACAGATCTTTTGCTTTAAATTTTTTATTAGTTGTTATAGTTGCTTTGTAAGTTTATTAAACGTTTACTATTTTAAATTTAAATTCCTCACTGTACCTTACTTTCCTCTTTCTATTAAATGTAAAGCATTGTATTACAAGTAAATATTTCTTTGTATAATAAATTTGGATACTCTTTGTTTATATTATTTGTTTCTAGATAAAATTGAATATATTTACACATGTAGTTGAAAAAAGAGCCTACATGTCAAATAAAATTTGAAAGCAACCAACAGGAACTCTGAAACTGATACAAATATGATTAGATTGAGGCAAAGTTGTGACATGACGTTCTGTGTTTTCAGACTAAATGGCCTATTTTAAATCATGTAAATTTGCAACTTTTCCGCAGTTTAATTTTCTTAGCATGAAACAAACAAAAATTTATAATCATGAAAATATTTTATTAGGTTAATATAAATGGTACAAATTTTGAAAGGTAGAATGTTCTTAAAGTATGTATATGTTTCTTCCATTTTTAATTTCTAGCAATTTCCGCAGGGCTGTCACTTGGTATCCATATTATTAAATAGCACATGTCCTTTCATGCAATATGTAATGCACCTTGTATCAGGTTATAATAGTTATATTTTTCAATTATCATTATTATATATTCATCAAAATGAATTATGCAATTCTTGACTTTTGAGAGCGGTTTTAATTTTTCTTCATTCATACAAAGGTCACTTCACTTCAATTAAGCATTTTTCGCTTTTCGCTAACAAAACCATATTATCATTAAAACAGGGTTTCAAGAGAATGTTGAAAGATGGTTTGATGATACTAGAACAAACCATCAGTATTATTTATCTCACATTTTCACATTAATCAAATAATCCAGTAAACATAACCTCAAACATAGCTTTTAAAATTAAAAAATATGGATTGCAGGATAATTTACATTATCATAACTATAATTTTTGATATCGGGTCGATACGATTACGTACTTTTTAACAATTTATTCCTTTCAAAAACATTTATGAAACTCTTAAATAATCTACACTCAAATGGAAATTATGTCAACAAATTTTGTTTGGATCTGTGTCTATAATATTCTCTTATCTATGCACAGGTGTGCTGTGGTTTGGATGCAACATAAAAAACAGATAAGGTTTCTGTGCTCACAAGAAGTTGAAATATTTGAAATCAAAACATTCGAACAGAGATGCGTTTCTTTGAACCGTCAAGAGTGGAAAGACAGAGAGAGAGAAAATATGTTGAATAAGTAAAAGCCGATTCAGTACTACTATCGACATCTATCGTAAATATTTTGAACCAAATAATTACTAGATTAGTAACTAGTATTGTGTAGGTTGTTAGGTTTATATACCTGTGAGGAGGCCCCTCTTAAATAATGTTTCCTTAGTAGCCAGACAGTTTCGAAGGTTCTATCGTCCTGCCAGACGTATGAAATGTGTAAAATAGTTGTGAGAGGAGCATATGCAGCAACGGGTGCGAGTGAAATAGAGCGTGCAGTCTATTGCGATCTTTTACTGCGCATCAGCTGCTCGTTGTGTATTATGTAGTGCGCGGTTATGCTCATAGTAAACGTATATTAAACGTCATATTATTTTTCTGTGTAATTTATAAAATAAATATGATCTAGTTGTAATAAAAAGTTATCATGAGTGAAGAAGAAGTAAAAATAGTTGGCTTTGTTTGTAAAAAAGTGGTGAAGATCTAATAATATTTTCCGAGGAGACTTTAAAAAATGTAAAATCATTCTAACATTAAGAAAAATACACAAACTTAAATACAAAGACATTATTTTACCTAGTGAATATACAGAGAGTGGTTATCACAGATCATGTTATAAAGCATTTACAGGTCTAATGAAAAAATACTTCAGCACTGAACCTTTAAGTACTGAAAAAAAAACAAGCAAGTTGTGTAGTTACAGACAAATCACTTCCAACTTCATCGTCGATTCCAGATTTGAGTTCAGAACCACCTGATTCAGAGAATCTTCAACAATATCTCAACAAATTTTATTTTCCCAGTCAATAGAAGCACAACCGTCAATATCTCAAGATGAATCTTATTTACAGCCTGTACCTACAGAATCTTCCACGAGACCTCAGCCAACTCCAATTTCTGAATCTACAGGTGTACAATCTTCAACTCTTCAAGATATTTCTGATGTTTTTGAACCGGATGTTAGTGATAATAATATTGTAACTAAGGATGTAAATACTTCGACTGATAATATTGCTGGTAATAATCATAACATGGTTGTTTGTATATTTTGTGAAAGAAAAAAGTGAGATCGAGAATGCTTCCGCTTCATGCAGCTGATGTCCATCAATTTAAAGCTAGTATTAAACCCAATATAGAAAATTATCAAGAGTATAAAGATTTTCTAAATAAATTGGATACTTTTTCTGGGCCAAAAATTTACTATCATACAGAATTCCGCGTTGATTTTAATAATACAGTATCTTCATTAAAAGCAACGCGTAGCAAAACGGAGTGGCATTATCACCTAGAATATCACCAAATAGTTTTTAATGAAATCAGTACAGTCATTAAGGAAGACGTGATTAAAAAAAGACGCTGTTTTTTATTAATTTATTTACATGAATTATATATCGATGCATTAGAAAAAAATTTTCAAGAAAATTCTATTGAAATGACTTTTACGGCTCACCACCTCGAAGAAAAAATTTTGAAAATATTCTCTAAGGATATAAAGTTCTTCACTGTTCGCAATAAAAAAATAATAGCTCCAAAATATATACAAGCAATAGATGATTCAGTACTGGATAACTTACTAACAGAAAATATTTTACGAAAATATGCATTGATTCTGAGAAAATTAATACTCCAAATAGACAAGAATAAATTACCAACTAAAAGTATAATGTCACAGCATTTAATATCAGAAGAAGTTTTGATACCACAAAAATTATCAGACTTTTATTTTACCATTCTTGGTGGATGTAACCAAAAACGAAAAATGAATTTAGGGAGTGTAGTAGCATTGACGACGAAAATGAAGATGTCAACAACAACGATGACAATGAAGAAGATTTTTAAATGTTTGATTTAAATGAATCTATTTTTCTGTAAATTTCTTATTTAAAAAAAATGTTCTTTCGTATAATAAACAATAAGATTTTGATGACTTTGAAATTTCAGTTGAATTGAATATAATAAATTTTATAAAATGTATTAGAAATAACATGAATTGAGTTACTAGATTTTTGATGATTGATATTTTATTGTAAAATTTTACGGAATATTGTTTTAAAAATTTATTTTTCAGACTAATAATTTTATTCAATGAAATTTTTCAAAAAATTAGAAAAAATGTTACTAGATAATTCGGAATAAACAACAGTAGATGTGCAGTAAAAGATCGCAATAGACTGCACGCTCTATTTCACTCGCACCCGTTGCTGCATATGCTCCTCTCACTCACAACTATTTTACACATTTCATACGTCTGGCAAGACGATAGAACCCTCGAAAATGTCTGGCTACTAAGGAAACATTATTTAATAGTTGTCCAAAAAATATATATAAAATTTAGCTTTTATAATATAACGTAAGTATAATTACAAATAAAAATAGGTAAAAAAACTTTTTAAGTTAAACGGTTTTATGTTAAACATACATTGCAATGTTTAAGATAAATGTACTAAAAACCAAAAAATAATAAAATAGATACAGTCGTGGGAATTATAAACATATGCATAGACTAGACTAAAATAAAACCGTGGGGCACGTCAATTGTCTACAATCGTTGGTTAAAATTTTTGTTTTGTAATGTTACACTATAATTAGGCAGTTGTTCAACCGACAATTGACGTGACCCACGGTTTTATTTTAGTCTAGTCTATGCATATGTTTATAATTCCCACGACTGTATCTATTTTATTATTTTTTGGTTTTTAGTACATTTATCTTAAACATTGCAATGTATGTTTAACATAAAACCGTTTAACTTCAAAAGTTTTTTTACCTATTTTTATTTTTTGGTTTTTAGTTTTTATTTCGCATTCTGTTTAATTCATTTAGTGCTTCATTATTGCAAGGTTTCTTGCTCGTTAGTTTATTGCAGTCCAACTCTTTGGTAGCGGCGGCCATCTTAGATTTCAATTTTGCATAGTAAATTGTATTCTACTTGTTGAGACCTTTAATTTGATACCCATGTTGATGGGATTGATAAAACCTACGTTATCCGCCATTTTGTAGAGGCCGTTATCTTGGATTTTAATTTTATATAGTATATTGTATTCTACTGGTTGAGCACTTTCATTTGATACCCATATTGATGGGATTGATAAAACCTACGTTATCCGCCATTTTGTAGCGGCCGCCATCTTGGATTTAAATTTTTCATAGTATATTGTATTCTGCTTGTTGAGCCCTTTCATTTGATACCCATGTTGATGGGATTGATAAAACCTACGTTATCCGCCATTTTGTAGCGGCGGCCATCTTGAATTTATAATGATAATGAATAAATATAATTGTATTGTCACCAAAATCCAAAGTGTATACAAAATTTCAGATTAATCGGTTGACAGGAAGATGGTGAAATTTGAATTACTAAATTTGACCCAAGAATAAAACAAACGGGGTGAGCTAAATAAAACCGTTTAAATTATAATAGTTTAGGGGTGTCCGGCAGGGGGTTGTAACTATACTAAGTGTCTGGCAATGAACAACGCGAGTTTTAATATTACTACGAGTAAAATATAAAAAAAAGATCGATTTCTGCTAGTTTCTAAGGTATGAATTGATATATGCTCTAAGATTTGGGAATAATTGTATGTCCCCTGGTATAAGCCCATTTTATAGGCAACACCTCTCAAATATATGAGTGACATGTATAATGTTTTTGTTGAAAGAATTGAAAATTCCCGTGTATTTCTAAGAACAAAACCTAGTTTTCGAGAGCTGCTGCTTACAGTTGAATTTATATGCTGAACAAATGTAATAATACTCCAAGGGCCTTAACAACTGATACTCTTTTTATGATCTTATTATCAATATGATAGTCATTTTGAATTATAGGATGGTAATGAAGAACGCGAGTTTTAATATTATTACGAGTAAAATATAAAAAAAAATTAGTTTTATAAATTGATAAATTTGAGGAGGAATTTTATACGCCTTTGCTACCTGTTACCTGCCAAAGCCACCACTTCCCAGGTTTCATGGGCGGGGATCATTCTTACCTGTATTGGGGACATGCATAGAAAAACTTTCATCTTTTATAAAAATCCGAAGGTCTGACCCTCACGGGCTCTTGCTCTATTGTATTTTTAACGACAGCAATTTTTTTACGAATTGAAATTTAAAATATAGCACTTTTTGGCTCATATAATAGCTCATCAAAATTTTGAAAAACCTTTCCTAGAGTTGTTGAAGGTTTCAATATATCTGTCAAATAATCTACAATTATACCTCTTGCAATATTTTCCTTTTTCTTCCACTTTTCTTCATTCACTTGCTCTCTTGGTTCAGGAGAGTCAATCACTTCAATTATTTTTAATTCCTCAAATAGTTCACGAATTCTAATTTCCCAAATAATATAATAATTATCACCATTAAAAGGTTGCATATTTCGTTTAACATTCTTGTTGTCTATTCTTTGGTTTATCGTTCACCACTAATTTAAAATTAAACACTTCTTATTTAGTCACTAATTATAAGGATTTTAATAAAGTTTAGAGAAAAAAGTCTTATGCGACCTCTGGGCCCATAACCTGTTTGATATGGAAGAGGATTTGTAACCAGTCAAATTGAATGTTTATTTATTTAAATTGAGCACCCCATACAGAATTTCAGTTCTCACTAAAAAGGTTTTCAACTCACTATATTATTATTTCTTGGTCTCAAACTTAAAGAAAACATCTGGTTGTCTTTGTATATTCTAAAGACACCTATACTAGCATTCCAATATAATAAAGGCAGTGGCTGCGCGTCAGAATTCGGACACTTAATTATTATTACTAAATGTCCGAGGTTGGAGCCATGAACGCTGATCCTAAACATCCGATGTGGGATACTGAAAAAGGTAGTTATACTGAATGTATAATCCGATAGCCGAATTAATTGATAAGCGACACTTGCGAGTCCTAATTTGTTTATTTTGAAAATAAGTACTGTAGAAAAACAGAATAAACAACGCAATATAAATATGTACTCATAATTACATTTTGGTATTGCTAATGAGTACCTAAATAATAAGTTTCTAAGTTCACTTAGTTTTAAACTTTTTTTTTGGAAGACCAATGGCTGTTAATAAATGTCCTTTTGGACGCCCCCTTCCTCTTTTTATTCGAAGAGGCATTTTTATGTTTGCTACTCTTTCTCTATCATCTGAATTGCTTACAATTTGTAAGTCATTTAAATCAATATTTGTAAGATTTGTTTCTGGACGCTCTGTTGTTAGTTTTTTTGTTTCTCCTTCGGTGTCGACGTTTTGAGGTAACAAAATGTTTTCGTCATTTTCGAAGACTAAATTAAGAGTTTCATTTGTATTTAAATTATTATTGTCTTCTTGATTTGTTTCACTTATTTCTTCTTCAACGACAATGTCTTGAGAGAGCAAATTGATTATTATATTCTTGATTTGTTTCACTGATTTCTTCTTCAACGACAATGTCTTGAGAGAGCAAATTGATTTCCTTATAGGAAGATATCGAAGCAATAACATTTTCAGACTGATCCATATTTAAAGAATTATCATACACTACGTTTTCGACAAGAATAATCTTCTTACCCAATTTCCAATAATTTGTTAAATCTTTGAGAATTTTTAATTTATTTTCAAATTCCAGAGTTCCTTCTTTTGATGCTACTTGTGCTAACTCTTGTATTGTATTTAGCGCCAAATTATAATTTTGATTCTGACTCAAAGTCGCTTTTCTTTTAAAAGTTGTAACACTTGACAGAGATGCATCAATTTCAACATTATTGGAATTATTATCCCTGGGATTTTCTACTTTATCTTGGAATAGATTATGGTGAGCAACATAATATTCTTTAGTCCACCTTTCTCCACAAAGTGACCTATCGAATAACTCTGTGTTTTCAAAACTTCTAAATGCAATTCAATGCAATTTCATTTGTTTGATGAATTTACAGTCACAACGATTGTTTGTTGTTGTGTAAGTGCGACTTAGGGAGTCACACACACTCACTAGGCCAGCGGCATCTTTTTTGTTAACTACTTTCTTAGATTTATAATGCTGTGTTTTGATAAAATTGTATGCATATGGTGTTAATAGTTCCTTATATTCTTTTAAATTATTTTCAAACGGATTTAAGGTTGTTCCTTTTTGTAACATAGTAAACATTTCAAAATTGTGTTTTTCACGAAGACTATTAAGAATACAAAAAAAAAATGGTCGATGAATACTCGGAAAGAGGCATAACGTGGAATAACTGATTTCAGTTTCTGATTGATACATTCTAACCTGTTATTAGTTGTATTAGAAAATGAGCATTCAGCTTCACTTAGAGCTGGTACCCATTCTTCTTTAACCCTTTGACGCCGGAATTAATTTTTTTTTACTTTTAAATAGTTTTTTGGTAATTTTATATAAAAGTATTATTTTTAAAACTAATGGTATGCATTTTAATTTTTTTTCTCAAACCACAAAAAAAATAGACCATGTCTTAGGTGTTGGGACACTAGGCATAAGTTACTAAAATATTTTCATAAGTAATACTTTATTTTGAATGGTACAAAGAGAAACAATTTTTCTTGTCGTTAAGACACAAACCTACATCACATGTTTTACAGCTCCAGGAAGACTTGTGAGGTCCTTTTCGGCTACTGCAAAAGGCACATCTTCTTGGCTTCATGTGAATTGGCATATGTGCACATTTATCAAAGCGAACTTCTAACGGCACCGTCCTTTTCTAGGTACGGCGGGTTCGGCACCAATGAGACCGTTTGCAACTGCCAACCTAAACATTTTCAGCGTAAGCGATTTTCCCGCTGCTCTACTTTTGAAAATAATGAAAGCATTCACCAGTGAGACATCTAAAAAATACCAAAAGATCCGGTGCCACCATTTCTTCGATTTTCTGTCCACTTCATAAATCGACTTCAGCATATCCATTTTGTCAACAATTATATTGGCATTGTAGCCCTTGACTAGTTTTGGACAAGTAATTTCTTCTGAAGTTACATCTTTCTTCTTTCTAGAAACTGTGTCAATATCTTCGGGGTTATGATGATTACTTAGAAACAAAACACCTTTTCGATCTTTCCATTTTATAAAAACAGTGCCGTCTTTGCTAACTCGCCAATCTGACTCCCCTCTTGCTAATTGATTATCCTCTTTTATATCTATTGGTGTGTTATTTCTTCCCTTCCTTGTTGTTCCGCATGCATAAATGATATCTTCCCGCAAGCTTTTCGTTAGTTCCACAGAATTGAAGAAATTGTCGAAATAAACTTTATGGCCTTTTCCGACCAATGGACGAGTAAGCTCTTTGATAACTCGGGCTCCTAAATTTTTTTCAGTAGTATCGGCAGCTTTTCCTGTGTATATGTCAAACTGACATACAAAACCAGATTCGTCCGCTCTTATCCAAACTTTATATCCTCTTTTTATTGGCTTCATCGGTAAATATTGCCGCAAAAAACTACGCCCTTTGAATTTTATCATAGACTCATCGATTGCTTGGTTTTCTGCGGGATTATAACATGCAGCAAACCTTTCTGATAAATGATTCAATAAAGGTCTAACTTTATATAACTTGTCATAGTTGGCTTCATTTCTTTTAGGTTGAAGAGCATTATCGTTCAAATGTAAGTTTGATAGCAACCACTCAAATCGGTCCCTTGGCATACAGGAACTAATATAAACATCTCGAAGATCTGCCCTGGAAGACCAGTAGTCTCTCAAACTCGGGAGATGCTTTATTCCCATTAGTAAATGTATTGCTAAAAATACTCGCATTTCTTCCGCATTAGTCTGTGTATGTACAATGCGATTTTCGTCACCACCACAATGTTGCACCGCATATAAATTAGTTTGAAAGACAATATATTCAATAAGTTCTTTTGTAAAAAGTTGGAGAAAAACATCTGTCGGAGAATCTATATTGTCCGGTAGATTGGGACCGACCGGTTCATTGAAACTTTTTTTATACGCATATCCAACGGCATGTCATCGTCACTGTCTTCGTCAGTTTGATTTATCTCTGGCACGTCCTCGTCCTGAATTTGATTTACCTCTGGCACGTCCTCAATTTCATTTACCTCTGGCACGTCCTCAATTTGATTTATTTCTTCAGAGATAAGTGGCAGAGGCTCCAGATTTAAAATATCTGTTTCGGTATCGTCATCGGAGCAGTCATAAAGTTCTGAGTCTGCATCAGATGGAATGTCTTCAACAAGAGTTAGTAATGCTTCCTGACTCATAGCTTCCAAATCAGCAATAGAATATTTCTTTCTGCCTGTAAACAAAAAAACCATCAGTGCCTTGTGTCCCAGAAGATCGACCACCTCAATTACTAAGTGTAAAATGCCCGAAATTCATCAAATAACATTTATCATAAAAGTATGCTATATGTACAACTTGTATCTACACGAACTTACCTGCCATTTTATTAGAAATCACTAAAAAACTCGTACTATAATAAAAAAATTACAACAGCGGCAGTACCGTGCTCCAACGCTGCTAATATGCAACCATAGATAAGATAATATAATATACAATAGATGGGCCACTCTACTGAATAATTATTCAATGTTATTTTACTTCTTCAACCCACCGCTATAGCGCTGCATATAGAACCAGCGGGCTTTTTGAAATATATGGAAATAACTATTTTTGCTATTTATTTTCAACAGATAGAAATAGTGAGCTCTAATGTATTTTCATGCACCTTTTTAAAGGGCTCGAGAATACATTAGCTTACACCAATTTTATCAATCGACAACGCTATTAATAAGGAATTTTATGAAAAGTGGAATTAATATTCCAAAATAAAAGACTGCTTGAACACATTATTTTTATTCATGAAAAACAGGAAACAAATCAATTTACTTATTCCAAATTTAGATTTATTTATAATTCAACTCTTTTTTTAATCTCAAACAGTTGTTTTCGTACACCGGAATTTTGTCTGTCAATTTTTCTGGCTAGTGAAACCATGTTTTTGGCAATTCCATAAAATTTTCTAGCTTTGGGCGTTAGCTGAATGGCTCTACTTGAATCTCCATGGCTTAGTAAATTCAATCTTTGTTTAATATCTGAAAAAATATTATATGTACTATTTTTTACTTACATTTATTATTGCGATTTACTTTTTACATATTACTTTTTAAAATATAGTCTGGAATTATTCAGAAACAGTTAGTTTCAACAAAGTAAGGGTCAAAACAGTAAACTTTCTACATACTCTAAAAATTTACCTTTACGTTTGCTGGGTGTCTTTAATGTAGTAAGAATGGTGTTCGAGGTAGTTGGAGTGCTGCAGGAGGCGATGGCAGGATGTGACTCTGAACCTGTAATAGTAAAAGCTTTAGTTATATTTGCTAAGTCAAAATGAAACTTTTTTAAAGCATCATCAGAAAATTTTTTTTAGCAAAACAAAAATAAGTAGGCCAAATCGCTTTTAACTTTTGTAATATACAACAAAGTTTGTGGCTTTGTCTATTTTTGACATATTCAATAGCACACACTGAAAACGATTCCTAGTGAGAACTTCAATTATAGTGTAGCAAGTCTAAATTTTCATATTTACTGGGCTGCTCCTCATAATTATGAAGCAAGCTGATGAAACTACAATTAATTACTTTTTTGTGTTTTTCGCTGTCAGATTAAAATACATTTCCTAAAACCAGTTTTTGCTACGACTACTTATGATATGGGTCAATTTCCACAATAGTATTGTACATTACCTTGGGATTCAACAATGTCCTGGTTCTTCTCAGGTAATTCCTCCATACTTCTTGTTGGTGCTGGTATATATAAGTTTGGAACTGCATTTGCTTTTAAGTTTGTTTAGGAAGGAGATGCATTTTAATGTCTTTACTTGTATTTTTACAAGTGGGAACAATACAGTATTGAACCATATTGTTAATGTTTAATATACACAATCACTTGAAAAGCACAAAAATGTCTGTTTATACAAATTAATATAATAATAACCGTATAATATACAAACGAAAGCAATGGCTGATAATGGCGATCGAAGTATCAAAATGAGATGGAGGTTATAGAAATGGCGAGATTTTAAAAATCTGACAGTTCATTGATTATGTAGCGCTACCGGCGACGGGTGGTATAACTAAATAAACATGACAAAATTTATAGTGGGAGTGAGCATAGCATGTATGCAACTAAAACTATCGCCAATATCAGAGACAACCAACTGTCTCTGCCAATATCCTCGTATATATAATTTTTAGCGGGAGCCGTTGGAGGGGATACCGAGTATCCACGTATTGATTGTGTCTTGACGCTAAGATCACTAGGCGAGAGTAGAAAAATTATTTGAAGTATGTCCCAAAGCTTCGACTACTAGGAGTCAAAGGGTTAATAGCAGTCCAATTTTTTTCCAAGTAGTTGACAACAGACCTAGGAACTTGATCTTTAATTTCTTCGAAAATTTTATTATATTCGTCTAAATTTTTACTATATAATAATTTTTGAACATAACTTAATGAAAGATTTCTTTCCATAGATGTTATTCCAAGTTTTGAGGTAATTTGCCTTTGAAACGTTTTTAAGACATGGAACTTGCTTATAAGCAGTGTCGCTTCTGGAAAACATTCTTTCAGAACAAATCTGTCTTTATCGGTCATTATTGTTTTTATGTTTGACCATTGCTGGTTATTAGATTTGAATGTTTCACACATCCACTTTAGGCTGTTCGAGTCTTCATACATTAACAAAGTAATGCATATAATGTCACTACCTCCATTCGAATCTTCCACTAAGAAAATATACACTGGAGCTCCGATGTCCAGTAGTTTATAGGTGGCATCAATACACATAAACTCAGGATAAGATGCCGCGAGCATTTTCATCTCTTTCGATTGAAATTGTAGTCCTCCTCCAATACAAATGATTCACAATTTGAAAAATAATAATAGTATTCATTATGTATATGACTTAAAGATTGTTTTTCAATTTACTTACTATATGTATTCTTCAGCAGCTCGATGCAACTTGAAAGATCGGATGCCGCAGCTGCATTAGGTTTAATTCTGGTTTGAATATTGTGAAGATCTTTTAAAGTAATTTTTTTATTACTGGTTGTCATAACATGAGATTGAATCAATTTTTTATTTGCTCTCATTTTAATCATATTTTTGGTTTCCTCTAATAGGTACTTCCCCTTCTAATTTTCGTACTGGTGCATAGTACTGATACAATTCCTTTAAAATTACGAGTATATTACAATAAAATAAAATATCACAAAGAAATTATACTAACTATGATAATTGACTTGACTATACCTACGACTTACTTTTGAAACAGTGTGATAGTGTTTGTTATTTAACTGGGTGATTTTTAGCTTTTTCGTCACTCTGGAAATTAATTGTTATATATGCACCGCAGTTAGTAGTGCGATGAGATCTGCAATAAAGTTGTAATGTTAAAAAATTGAATATTATGTACTATATTTGCTGGTTTACCTAGTATTTGGTCTTTTGCCATTAGAATTGCTCCTAAACAACTTTCCTCCTTGCTTACAAGTGAATTTCAGATATTCGTAAATGCAGTTCTTGTCCTTTCGGTCTCCTTTTAGAATTTTACTATCACGTTTGTAAAATTTTACAAAGTTTTCTTTTTCATAAGCACTGAGGGCTTTCATGTAATCACTGTAGCTGTTAAATGTTTTACCAACCTCCATTGTATTGGTTAACTGAACCACCCGCAGGCAGCGCTAAGTAAAAACCGAGGTTAAAACTCAAACAGACATAACCTCAAAAAACACATTTTCGTAGGATTTTATACTCGGACATATAGCAATTGAAATTAAATGTCCGATGTCGCTTAGTTCATTGGCAACTACTTTTTTTGTCTGTCTTACATGAGCAAAATCGCGAAACTGTTTTTCTAATTGTTCCTTGGGATATAGGCGGCAAATTGGGAAATTTTTCGTGAAATAAGCGAGAAACTTCCATTTGTGTCCGTGTCTCCATAACCAATCATTTGTAGAATGGTTATTTTGTGCAATTCTGTTAAATGAACCATTTTTCTGATATTATTACATACAGACAGACAACAAGTTGCTAAGGCTATGAGTTTTATACGAAAATAAACAAAATTGTTTTTGTATTATTTTTTATTTCATATCAGTAAAAAGGAACGCTTGCTTATTTTCTCAATATTAAGAGATAAATGGGAAATAAGTATTGAGTGTAATGTAGCGAATTTGTGAAATAAAATAATTTTCTTTTTTTAATGGTAATTTTTGTAATACATCTGAAAACACTTAATATTTCCGAAACAGTTGAAGATAGGTATGGGACATTGTACATGAATTATGTCTCGAATTTTCTGAAGAATACAAAACACTAATAATATACAGGGGGTTGTATTTAAAATAAGAAAGTTGGTATCGGCCACTGTCACATGACACTCTATATAATTATTTTTTTTTGAAAAAATGCGCATCTAAAAATACAAATCGACGTGTCCAAGCATCGAATTTGTTCCATTTGGCTGTTCCACACTGTATATGTTGTCAATGTCAATTAATATTTTGATAAATTCTTACCAAAATTACAGTTTCTTCGAATGGCTGGAAATAATATTCTATGCTGGATTTATTTTAATGTATCATTGGGAACATTAATCTTACAAATAACAGACTAACAATGTCTTCACTTTAAATTCTTTTGAGGGACATTCTATAGATAGTGGAAGGAGCTGTCGTCTACAGAATTGCAAAACTAAACAATAGACGTATCTTTTCACTCAGTGGGTCTCAAATACTCAAGGTTATAGGAAAGTTTTATACCTGTTATTTTTTATAACATAAAGATGGCATGTTCAAAATACAAGGATGATTTATTCATAGGCTTCTGCTCCACAACAGAAATTTTAAATACATACAAGTTATATAGGGTGGTCACACGTAGTTATAATTATTAATGAATGGATTACTTGAAATTACATATGTGATAAGATAATGAAATAAAATACGGGGGTGTCTGATTTACAGAGGTAATTCGCTGTATTTAATAAATTATTGATCGTACACCTTTGGAAAAAAATGCGTACAACAAAGTAGTACTGCGCCGCTAGAGGGCGTAATTAATAATAATAACACAAAAACGTCAGTTATTCTATAATAAATGCAATGTTAGTACCGCAAAATTTAAATATTCGTAATCCTATAATCATTTTACATAAGTTTGCTCGAGTACTTTTTCTTCAATCTTGTAAAATAACTAGTAGGGGTGAGTGGGGCTCAATAAAATAGTTATAACTTTTGTGTCGGTTTATGGATTTTGACAAACTTAGTATCATGTGAAAGGGAGTTGAGTGCTCAATAAAGTATTGTATCATATTTTGTTTCTACCGAACGCACCTTCTATGTTTATGAATACACCTAGGGAGGACTCATTTTTTTCCAACGATCTCTCGATGTGACCCGCCACGAGATAAAGAGCCGAATCGGTGGATTTCCCTGGAGTGTATACATGTTGATTTGGATGCAGTGTATTTTGTGTTATCACTACGTCTCTTATGTATCCTTCGCACAGCCTCTCCAAGGTCTTCATTGAAAACGATGGGAGGCTAATGGGTCGATATACTTTTTGAATGGAATGCTCCATTCTTCCTGGTTTTGGTATGAACACAACTTTAACTTCCCTTCAATCTTTTGGAATATAACTCAGTACCAGTGAGGATCTGAGGATTCCTACCAGGTGCGACATTAGGTCATCCAGGCCCCACTGAGCTAGGGCTGTACAGGGCCGTTCCAACCTGGTCGAGCGCCGTCGTGCAAATGTGATCACAGCGCCTTTTTTTGGTGCATATATTTTTTAAATTTTATATTATGTACATTCAACATAATCGCTAGACGGTAATTAATAAATAATACAACTTTGAAGCAAAAATAAGCATTTTATTACCAAACAAAAAATAAACATTTTTTGAACAAGAAATAGTTACCTAATCTAAATAACCTGAATAAAACTAAATATCCACTAAATAAAAGTAGCTTTACGCGCTTTCTTTCTGGAAAATTCAGAAATAAGTTCAGTCATATTTATATTGTCCAACAAATCACTTTCAATCGATATGATTGCCAAATTATCGAACCGTTGTTGGCCCATTGACGATCTTAAGTAGTTTTTGATTAACTTTAACTTTGAGAAAGTTCTCTCCGCTGAAGCAACCGATACAGGCATTGTCAACAAAATTCGCAAAGCTACGCTTGCATTTGGAACAGAGTTAAATTATTTTTTATAATGTAGTTTAACATTTGTGTCGGTGTTTGTAGATTAAGATTTTTTAAAAATTGCAACTCGTGGAACAATTCTGTTCCATTTATGTCACGTTCATTACGATTTTTGTCTGTTAAAACTCCTTCAAGCTGTAAACAACAATTTAGTTGTTCCTTTTCTGGTAAATCTGAAAATTTACAAATATCCCATAAAAATTGAAAATGGTCGGAATGGGACGACAATAAGTCGAACCTTTCACCAATTGATCTTATAACAATATCAAGTGTACTAAAAAAAATGTTTATTTTAAAATTCCGTTCTCCATCTGTAATTGGTTCATCGTCATTCTCGTAATTAAATTGTTTTTTAACACGCCTTGGTCAAAACACATTATTAGTTTTGAGGGTTGGCTCTACATCTAGAGATTTTGCAAGTTCAGAAGCATCAACTAATACATCTCCAAATCCTTTATCACTTCGGTAACTATTGAAAAACTTTAGCAAATTATTCATTTGGGTACATGCTTCCGAGATATTAAAATCTTTGGTTTGTAATGTTTTGCTAACAGTATTGACTCTAAACAGAACATTGTACCACAATACTAATGTACATATAAACCGGTAACTTTTTAATTTATTTGCTAAAGATTCAGCCATATGCTTTGTATTGTTATCGAAAGAAACTCCACTGAATATACTATATAAAGCATCATAGACTTCCCCAAGCTGATACCTCAATGGAGTAATGGCATCAATTCTGCTCGACCATCTATTTTCAGAAAGTGGTTTTAAAGTTAAATTGGAAATATGTTCTTTCAAAACGGTCCAACGATTAGTTGAAGCCGAAAAAAAATTGTAAAGTTCTTGAATCGTAGAAAAGAATTGCCAGCTAGAGTTGTTTCCCTTAACTACATCATTTACAACCAAGTTTAAACTGTGATTACAACAAGGTACAAAAAATGATCTTGGATTCAAATCTAGAATTTTTTTTTGTAAACCGGCATGCTTGCCTCGCATGTTGGCACCATTGTCGTATCCCTGGCATCTCATATCATATAAATTTAAATTATGTTTTTCTAAAGCATTTAGTAGAAATTTTTGTAAGCCCTCAGCTGTTGTGTCTTCTATTGGAGCAAAATGTAAAAAACGTTCATCAACAACAATTTCCCCTGATGCTGTATCTAAATTTACGAACCTTATACAAACAGAAATTTGTTCTTGATGGCTCATGTCTGGAGTACAATCAAGAATAATAGAAAAATATTTTGAATTTTTAATCATATATAAAATATTTTCTCTTTAATTATTGCCTATTATTTCATTTTGAATGTGGATGCCAAGGTAATGATTCATTCTGTTGCTTTGCATTTGTACCCTCTTAGTATGTTCAGCCATTATAGGATCGAATTTGGCAATCATTTCCACACATTTTAAGAAATTGCCATTATTATTTTGAAACAATTTCAAATTTTGACCGCGAAAGGACAGATTTTGTTTAGCTAAAAACTGAATAACATAGAATACTCGCTCAATAACTGCATGCCAATATTTAATTTCAGCATTAAACAAATATTTATGAGTTAGATCAATCGTATTGTTTGTTTTAAATCTAGTTAAACAGTCAGACCATGTCTTAATTTTCGAAATGCATTTTACTTTTTTCGTGAACATTTAAATGTTCACTCAAATGTTGCCAATCATTATAGCCATTTTCATCAGCCAATCGGGCTTTTGCGGTGTTAAGGTTGAATATTCTGCAACAAAAACAAAACACTGAATTTTTCGATACCGAGTACAGAAGCCAATCACGCTTGATTTTTTCATTATTTGGTAAAATTCGAGTGAAGTATGATTCAGAAAATTTTCGGCCAGTCCTGTCTTTCGGAAAAACGCAATTTGAATTGTTATAATAGGTTGGACCATATTTTATCAGAAGTTCAATATTCATTGAAGATAATATTTTCGGCCACAAGCCTGGATCTTTAGACAGATGTACAGTCTTACTATCAAAAACGTCAATTGAACTTGATGTCGATGGCTCCATATTATCATCATCATTTTTTACGGAAGCCTCCGAAGGAGAATCAATGGGTGCTTTGAAAAATTGAGTTATTTTCTTATTGGTATTTTCCAACACCTCCTCCCGTTTACGTTTGTTAATTAGATTTTGGTAACCAGAAAGTTTCTTTTTACCTTCAGACATCTAAAAAAATAATACCACATAAAATTATAGGTTTGGGTTCGGGGTTTGTTGAATCTAATTAATTTATAATTACGAATTATAACGATCTGGATATACATTACTTACCTTAACTTTATTTTATACTTATAACTTTTACTTTAAAGTTTGAGCTTCCAGAAAAGAACAAAATTTCAAATAAGGAAATAAGAAATAGGTATAACTTTTTAGCTGATGCGAGATGCGATTTACTCTACTGCTTAAGACAAAAGCCAATGCTCAAATGAACATGATTTCACTGCAATACTCGCTTGGCCAGACAAGAATGAACTTGTGAAATAAAACATAGGAACTAAGAAATATAGTGCGGGTGCACGGCGCTCAGTAATAGAACAAAATATGCAATAGGTCGGGACCAAGCAACTTAAAGAAGTCATATTTGAATCTATAGATGATAATTATGATCATAATAATACATTTTATAAATTATTTGTTTAAATATTATTACTTATTTCCTACTTTAATCTTAATTCTAGCATATTCAGACATTGGTAAAAATAAAAAAAATATCTTCGGCGCCTTTTTTGTGACGGCGCCGCACGACCTGCACATATAATTGGAACGGCCCTGGGGCTGGATAAATACCGTCCGTTCCTGGGGGTTTAAAGGGGGAGAAGCCAGAGATGGCCCCCCTCAGTCTGTCCGCGTCGACGATCTGTCGCGATATACTCCAGTCATCGTCCGTCGGGTAGCGATTGTCCTCATCCTCCCAGGCTGCCGTGTTTGTGGTTTTGGAGTCAGGGAAGTGAGTTGACATTAATAGTTGAAGGCTTTCCTTCAGGTTGGCAGTTTTTATGCCATCCTCTTTAGTTAGTATACCGATATGACGGTGGGGATCTTTTGAGAGGGCTTTTTGGAGTCTAGCTGCTTGGGGAAAATCTTCGATTTCCTCGCAATAGATTCTCCATGCTTTAGCACAAATATTTTCTATTGTGAGTAAAATAATACTCTCACCAATGAGATGTACGTTTATGCATTTGTTGGAAACTCTAGTAAATGCATATTGTGTTGTTGATTGAAAATGAATTCGTTGTTGATTCAATATTCTGGTTTCTATGAGACAGCGAACCATTTATTATTGTCTTCGTTTTTTACCGTAGTTCTAGCGTCGATCAGCACTTAAAAACACACCGACAAATAAGACACTCAGACACCTCGTCTGACTGATGCTTGGCAGGTATGTACCATCTACGTTCTTTGCCATTTGAAAACGTCCGCGGGATTAATACAAACGAACGCAACTAATATGTCAGTTTTAATGATGTTAGGTTAAAAGACCGAGAAGTCAAAAATGTTTTTTTATAATGTGTGGTCGCCACACATGCTTCTCTCTGTTTTTGTCTAATGACTTTTTTATACCCCTTGAGGTGAGACTTGTATGATTCTCTTTGTTTTTGTCTAATGACTTTTTTTATACCCCTTGAGGTGAGACTTGTATGCGTTCCGATCCTCTTAGAGTCTGGTTCTTTTAGCCTTATTGAAAGATTTCCTCGCCGTCCTCCTGAGCTGATCAATCTCATGGCACCACCATGGAGTGGAGGCTCTATCAAGATCGACCCGCCTGAGTGGGCAAGACATCTTGTAGGCATTAATTATGGAGTTTTGAATGGTTTCAGAATAAATTTCCAAATCTCACATATTTTGTCCTGTCCGTTTTCCTGGGGTCGAGACTTATTGTGGAGGTTGTGAGCACCAGTTTTATTTCAAATTTTATCCAGCGGTGGTCCGACATTGATATGTCGTCGGATACATGCCAGCCGGATATTATATTCGAAGTGTTTATAGTAGATAAGGTAATATCTGTTCGCGTTTGACTTCGAGAGTTAATAAAAGTTGGTTCAGTACCTCTATTTAGAATACACAGATTCTTGTTAGTTATGTAATCATAAAAAGACTTTCCTCTAGTGTTAATATCCACCAGCTTACGTGGTGAGAGTGTGAATCGCAGCCTATTACCAATTCAAGCTTCTGGGTGAGACAGTGTTCCACAAGGACCTCCAACTTCTTTATTGGTGGTGGTTTAGCTGCGTCTGAGGGGAGGTATGCGGATGCCAGTATTAACACTTTGTTTTGACCTTTCTGTACATATTCAACCTTCACTACTGTTAGGTCGGAGGACGAAAAATGCGTCAGTGGGTAGGTCTTAAAATTCCTAGGGACATATATGGCCGTCCTAGGCTGCTGATTACTGGTGAAGCTGAAAATTGAACCTTTTGGATTATTTATTAGATCCATGATTTTGGTTTGTCTTATTCAGGGTTCTTGGATAAGTGCTATTGTGTCCTGCATCATATCAAGGTGGCGGCATAGTGTTACCGAAGCCACCTTTTTGTGTTGAAGGTTACACTGAATAAATCTTACCGTTTCATTGTCCATATCTGTTTGATGGTAGTGAGATAGGGTTTGATTTCTTTTAGGCCATCTCCACTTCCTCACTTGGAGGTGGGTTGACGTTGCCTGTATCTTGGCTTAGAGCTGTTAGTTCTGTCAGGAGACTGTCGGTCGCCATCTTGGAGGATGGTTCGACGGTCTCCACAGAAGCAACAGCTCATTGGGGCTCGTTGGATGGGCGAGGGGGATCCGTGCTCGATCTCCTCCGTTCCGGGACGAGTTTTTTGCTTTAAAAATCAATGAGATGAACGCACAGCTCATCCTCATTGATCGTTTTTCTAGGACTCCCATTTCCTCGTCTCTTATGCTGTAGACGCAGAGGTGTCCTTTGGGATTGACCTTCGCTTCGTGGTGGAAGGAAAACCATGCATCCAACCGAAGGTCTGGGTTTTGTTTTTCTAGCCGGCGCAGCACATCCTCTTTGTCACCCAGGTCAGCGTGAGCTTCGCTACGGATCTATAGGGTGGCTTTAGTCAGCTGGGGGAGGTTGTCGACGTGCACCACGTCGAGCTTAGCCTCGGTTTCAGTTTCGAAACCGTGTACAACGCCCCCTAGCAATCGTTACAAAAAACTGGAATAAAACAATATTTGATTCAGCACTGAATTCCGTTACAAATGATAAAAGTTTGTCAAAATTCATAAAACGACACAAAAGTTATAACTATTATATTGAGTCGGCTTTTCCCACTCACCCCCCTACTAATTATTTTACAAGATGGAGGAAAAAGTACTGGAGCAAACTTACGTAAAATGATCCGATGATTAAGAATATTATTTTGCGGTACTATCACTGTGAATTTATTAAAGAAAAATAATGTTTGTGTTATTATTATCAACTACGCCCCTAGTGGTGGAGTAGTAAATTCTTATGCAACTTTATTGTACAATTTTTCCTTAGTTGTAGATTCAATAGTTTCTGAGCTGGTTACCTCTCAATCGGATTTTGTTGTCTGTTTTAAACTTTTGTCGGGTAGTGTATATGAGATTTTTTATTAAAAAAAGAGGTACATAATTTTATTATATACTAACTAATATTTTTTTCTTTGCAGAGCAAAATTGGAATCACTAATGAAAGTTGTCAGATGTGAAATAATCAGCTATGTAAAAAATGACCAAATCGACGCCTATGTATTGAGGTGAGTTATACACATTTTATTTCATTACCAAAGTTATATTTTAATTATTGTCCCAACACCCCCTGCTTGTAGAATATAGAAAATATACCTTAAACCGAATGCTTTGATGTGTTTCATATAGATTTGAAAAATAGTTTAGATAATATTGTTACGAAGCAGCACACTGGTATAGTCCCTAAATCCGACTCTGTCTAAGCCAGGTATGAAAGTTAAAATTATGGCGCATACGCAGGTTTTTTTTATATAACTGTTTACGATTGTGACTATCTTATCTAAACATTGTTTTTGGGACCAGTCTTATCTAGAAAATGCGAGAAAGCCAATTGTTTTTGAGTAAGTCGCAATCTAGAATTATCTAGTGAAAAAGGCATTAATATATAAGGGACCGACCAGGAGAAGTTCAGTTTAGTTGATAATTTGACATCGTGAGATAAACAAGTAAATAAGTGAATTTAAATTAGTGTAGTGTTTCAATAAATTAAGTAAGTGAACCTACCATCATCATCATCACGTAGCGCTACAACCCTGGGTGGGTCTTGGCTGACTGTACAACTTTTTTCCAATTTGTTCGGTCTTCCATCAACCTAGGGTCAAATGGAATGTTCATTTTCCGGAGATCTGCTTGGATGTTATCTCTCCATCGCATTCTGGGACGTCCGAGTGGTCTTTTGCCTGTGGGAATCTCCTCCCATACCAGTTTTACAAGTCTTTCGTTATTCAGTCTGTGCGCGTGGCCTGCCCATCTTAGTCGCTGTGATTTAATTTCTTGGACAATATCGGCGTCGTTGTAGAGTGCTTTTAATTCGATATTGGTTCTGATCTTATACTGGTTTGTGGTGATGTCATGGTGAGGTCCGAAAATTTTTCTAAGTATTTTTCGTTCAAAGCGTCTGAGCTTTTCTTCGTTTGCTTTGGTCATGGTCCACGTTTCGCATCCGTATGTTATTACAGGTCTGACGATGGATTTATAGATTTTGATCTTTGAACTTCTTGTGAGATTTTTTGATTTTATGAGCTTATTCAGTGCAAATAGACAGCGGTTTGCAGATTGGATTCTGTCTTTTATTTCTTCGGTAACATCGTTGTCCGCTGTGATTACGGCCCCCAGATACTTAAAACGTTGTACTCTTTCGAAATTAAAGGTGTTGATCGTCACATTTTGTCCTATTCTGTCTCTTTGTGTCGTTCTATTTATACACATATATTTCGTCTTCTCTTCATTAATCTTCAGCCCTACTTCACTTGTTGCCCTTTCCACCTTGTTGAAAATGTCTTTCGTGGATAGGATGGAGTCTCCAACGAGATCTATGTCATCTGCATATGCGAGTAACAGCTTGGGACCTTGAACCGATAGCAATTCTGTTTTTATTTCGGCCGACCTCATGGCTTTCTCTAATACAAGGTTAAAAAGTAGTGGAGATAACGCATCACCCTGTTTAAGTCCACTGTTGATTTCAAAGCTGCCAGACAGTTTATTATTTACACGTACTTTAGATATTCCACCCTCCATACAGACTTTGGTCATCCGAATGAGTTTCTTTGGTATTGAGAACTCCGCCATGGCATTCCATACTTGGCTTCTTTCTACGCTATCATATGCCTGTCGAAAGTCTATGAAAAGATTGTGTATGGGTCTGTTATACTCCCATCCCTTTTCTAGAAGTTGTCTCAGCGTGAATAGTTGATCTATTGTTGATCTGTTTGCCCTAAACCCGGCTTGATATTCGCCTAGGACATTTTCAGCATAAGGGATTAGTCTACTAAAAATGATGTTTGAGAGGGTTTTATATGCCGTGTTTAGGAGTGAGATTCCTCTATAATTCGCGCATCTTGTTTTGTCCCCTTTTTTGTGGATGGGCACTATTATGTTTTCCTTCCATCGTGCTGGTATCCTTTCTTCTAACCATATGTGCGTTATTAGCTGGTGGATTTGGCGATGTAGTGCGTCTCCCCCATATTTCAGAAGTTCTGCTGGTATCTCGTCCGTATCCGGCGCTTTGTGATTTTTCAGCTTATTTAAGGCCTTTTGGGTTTCTTCAAAGGAGGGATTTTTGACGGGCATGTCCGCTGTGATATAGATCTCTTCTTTGTGCTGTTCTTCCTGTATGATGTTTAGAAGGTCTCTAAAATACTTTTCCCATTCTTCAGTTATTTCTTTACCGTCGATTATCATGCGGCCTTGGTTGTCTCTCAGTGTATGGATGGAATTGGTTCTATGCCCTCTTTTCTCAGAGGAAATTGCTTTATAGAATTCTCTGGAGCCTGGTTTGGGCCGGTCTCTCTCCATAGTTTCATATTTTTGTTGTTCGTAGTTTCTTTTCTTTGTGCGTATTATTTTTCTGGTTTCTTTTCGGCAGTCGTCATATTCCTTTTTACTTTGGTCTGTTTGCACTTGTATCCAAGTCTTTCTTACTGTTTGTCTTTTTTCCAGTTGTTTCCGACATTCCTCGTCATACCATGTTTTTGCCCTCTTCTGCTTACTCCTTCCAAAGATCTTGTCAGCTGTCTTGGTTATTATTTCGGCAGTCGCTTCCCATAGCTGTTCTATATCATTGTCTTCTCTTTCAGAGTTCAAGGTTTGTTCAAGTTGTTCTCTATAGTTTTGTTGTTTCTCTGCATTGTGTATTTCGTCCATGTTCCATTGTGGGTTTATTGTTGTTTTATTGTATTTGTGGCTAGATATTCTGGATTTGACTTTTGCTCTGACTAAGTAATGATCTGTGTCTCCGTCTATTCCTCTCAGGCTTCTTACGTCTATAATATTGTTACCATGACGGGCATCTACAATGATGTGGTCAATTTGGTTGCGCGTAATATGGTCGTGAACCTACCGTTTGTTTAAAATGTATCCCATCCGTAATAAAAACGTTTAAATAAATAACAAAAACATTACATTGGTGTCAGAAGTGGGATAATACAAATAAATTGCTACGTAAAAATGGCCAAGAGACTATGTGACCTCAGAGTGGCGGAACTAAGAGCAAAATTGGATGATCGTGAGTTGGAAACGTCCGGTAAGAAAAGTGAATTAGTAGAAAGTCTTAAAGTGGCACTGGAAAATTATGACTTTGATCCAGAATAATTTTTATTCAATGACGAGGCTTCCACCTTAATCTCGTCAATTTCTGCCATGGAAGAGAAGATTTCTGCTAATATGGGCGAGAAGATTACAACCATGAAGAACGATATTTCTACTAACATGGACAAGGTTTCTACTAATATGGACGAGATTTCTACTATGAAGAATTATATTTCTGCTAACATGGACAAGGTTTCTAGTAATATGGACGAGAAGATTTCTGCTATGAAGAATGATATATCTGCAGATATCTTATCATTGAAAAATGACATTGCTGCTGAAGTCGAGAATAAAATTTTGTCTCTAAAATCAGACATGGAGAATAAGATGACAACGATGGAAAATCAGATGGACGAGAAAATCAAGGAGTTAGAGACAAAGATTGCCGATTTAAAAACACAAGACACTTCAGCAGAAGAAAAGAAGATCGAGATCTGCAAGTCAGAAACACAACACAAGACAGATGATATTGGCAGTTACCCAAGTCAAGGCCCCAACGTTCGATGGAAAAAATGTCGTGGACCAACTACGTAAAACAGTTTGAAGCAGTCGCTAGAGTGAATAATTGGTCCGGCAAGGAGAAAGCAGTGAACTTAACTATCGCGCTTCGGGGAGATGCCTTAGTTGTACATCAGACGTTACCTCTGGAAGATGATTTCGAGCAGCTGAAGAAGAGGTTGGACATACGATATGGTTACGAACATTTGTACCAATCCCAGCTGATGAACCGAAGGCGGAAACGTGACGAATCCCTTCAAGAGTATGAAATGGATATTGCCCGACTAGTTCGATTTGCTTATCCATCAGCACCAGAGAACATGATGGAATGTTTAGGCATCCAGGCCTTTATTGACGGCTTATGTGACCACGATATGGAGAAGACGCTTCGATTAGCTCATCCTAAAACATTGGTGAGTGCATTGACTGCTGCTCTTGAATATGAAGCAGCCACGATGGCTTCAGGATACAACAAAGGTAGGACCATGCAGGAAGAAGGTGACAATGACAGACTTGACCAGATGTCAACTTGTTGAAAGGAATGGTAGACAAGAAGCCGAATAAAATCAGGTGTTGTAATTGTGGCGAGCTAGAGCATGCACGCAGTTCGTGTAAGCGTCCTACGACTCCTGCATACCAAGAACCTCTTAAATGCAAAGCAGCCACGAAGGGCTCGCGGTACAACAAAGGTAGGACCAAGCAACAAGAAGATGACGATGACAAACTTGACCAGATCATCAACGTGTGTTGAAAGGAATGGCAGATAAGAAACCGAAGAAGATCAAATGCCGGAAGTGTGGTGAGCTAGAGCACTTACGCAATCCGTCTAAACGCCCCAAGACTCCTGTGACCCAAGAACTCCAGCCGCATGGGAAATCAGACAGGGTTGAACATCCAGCTGATGTGAATCACCGAAAAGCAAACTCTTTGCCTAGACGGTCATGCTCTGTAGACTATTCACAATGCAACAAGTCGAAATCTAAGGAAGTTGCAGTTTCAAGAACTACAGTAGTCAATGAAGAATGGTCACCCACCAGGATCAGAGAAGATCAGGGCAAAGATCATCACCTGAAGATGATCCGGCAATGGAAGGAAGAAAATCGGCGAACTACCTGGCATGAAGTGTCAAGATTTTCACCGAAACTCAAGGCGTATTGGGCTCAGTGGGACTCCCTTGTCCTGGAAGAAGGGTTGTTGAAAAGAGTCCTTGAAAACGATGATGGTTCCGAGTCGAGTAGACAGCTAGTTATCCCTAGAACGAGAGTAGCTGAGGTACTGAAGAAGTTACACGACAGTCCATCGGGAGGTCATCTGGGAGTGAAGAAAACCCTTCAGAGAGCCCGTGAAAGGTTTTATTGGATGAACAGCTCCGACGATGTGAAGGACTGGTGTAAGAAATGTACGACTTGTGCTACGAGTAATGGACCACATCGCAAGAGAAATGCACCTATGAAACAGTATAATGTTGGAAGCCCTTTTGAAAGGATTGCTTTAGATATTGCAGGGCCATTTCCGACGACAGAAAATGGTAGCAAATACATACTGGTTGTAATAGATTATTTCACAAAGTGGGTGGAAATTTACGCTATCCCGAACCGGGAGGCCACTACTGTCGCGGATGTATTGGTGAAGGAATTTATCAGCAGATATGGAGTGCCCTTGGAAGTCCACAGTGACTAGGGAAGACATTTTGAAAGCCATCTATTCCAGGAGATTTGCGATAAGTTGGGAATGAAGAAGACCAGTACAACAGCATTACATCCACAGTCAGATGGAATGGTCGAGAGAATGAACAGGACTATTGGAAAATACATGTCCAAATTGGTTTCCAGCCATTAGAAAGATTGGGACCAGTATATTTCCCTATTCGCATTGGCTCATCGATCTGCCGTCAGTGAGTCCACGGGTGAAACACCTCGAAAACCTGTTTGGACGTGAAATGAGGCTTCCTTGTGATCTGGAATTTGGCTGTCGGCCTGAAGAAGATCTAGCAGGAGAAGACTACGTGATCCAATTGAGAAGAAGGCTGGTCGATATTCATGAATTAGTTCGAACAAATCTTCAAGTTGCCAGCGACATAATGAAAAGTCAGTACGACACGCAGACCACAGAAGGCGGTTTTAAAGAAGGGGACAAAGTATGGTTACACAACCCGACGAGGAGAAAAGGATTTTCTCCAAAATTACAAAAATCCTGGGAAGCAAGATCCCCAACGGAAAACCAAAAGTAGTTGATCAAAACCGACTAGCGCCATTCGAAAGAGACCATGACCTAGAGAAAGGAGTAAACCATATTCGAGATGTATCTGACCCTACCTTCGATGTATTTATGGGCGTGTATGGAGGTACCGGGAAAGCTAGATATGAAGTTCATTCAGAACAACGACAAGATTTGTTCACTCTCCCGGAAGATTATTCACTGGCATACAACATCCACGCCCGTCTCAAGAACGCACGAGAGCTGGCATCCGTCTTTCGAAAGAAGTTAGGGTAATTAGAAAAACTTGAAGACCAGATTCCAGCCCCTGCAAGACACTGAAACTGTAACATAATTCGCGGTACGTCTTCTACGTGGTAACTAAAAATGAATTTCAAGATCGATCTACCTACCGCGATGTGTGGGAAGCACTTCGAAACCTACGAGATCATGTGTTGGAATCCAGCGTGAAGAAACTGGCTATGCCTAAGATAGCGAGTAACCAGTTGGATTGGCGAATCATCAGGAACATGGTAGAGATTATCTTTCAAGATACCGGTGTCCAGATATTAATTTGCATCTACAACCCCCGTTATCAGTATCCGATGAAGACGCTGCCCTGCTATTTCCATAAGATCGGAAAGTGTAGAATTGGGGCCAGTTGCCGATTCGAACATCCAGTTTCGGCTACACAAAAGTTCCAGGAGGAACTTCCATTTAAGGACGGGGTAATGTTACGAAACAGTACACTGGTATAGTCCCTAAATCCGACTCTGTCTAAGCCAGGTACGAAAGTTAAAAGTATGGCGGATACGCAGGTTTTTTTTATATAACTGTTTACGATTGTGACTATCTTATCTAAACATTGTTTTTGGGACCAGTCTTATCTAGAGAATGCCAGAAAGCCAATTGTTTTTGAGTAACCCGCAATCCAGAATTATCTAGTGAAAAAGGCATTAATATATAAGGGACCGACCAGAAGAAGTTCAGTTTAGTTGATAATTTAACATCGTGAGATAAACAAGTAAATAAGTGAATATAAATTAGTGAACTGTTTATATAAATTAGTTTAAGTGAATATACTGTATATAATTAGTGAATAGTGTAGTGTTTAAATAAATTAAGTAAGTAAACCTACCGTGTGTTTAAAATATATCCCATCCGTAATAAAAACGTTTAAATAAATAACAAAAACATTACAATATTCAATCGTTAAAATTGTGTAAAATAGCTTATTGTCTCAAACTAATAGTATATTAAGTACCAAGTGTCAAAAAGGTTACTTTAGTCACGAGTTTTATAAGGCACGAGTGGAGCGAAGCGGAACGAGTTCCTTGTGAAACGAGTGACTAAAGACGTTTTTAACACGAGGTGCTTACTATACTTTTTCTTCGCCCGCAGGAATGAAAAGATTATATTTTATTTTAATTATATTCATAACAGGACGGACGATGGCTGACGGCTGACACAGAACACCAAAATTATCACGGAACATGCAATTGAACATACAAAAGATACACTTGACGTGACGTTTAAAAAACAAAAGATAAACGAGATGTGACTTTTCGCATTTTAAACACTAGTGTTTAAAGAGTCGTTATGTGCATGTCAAACCCGTGATAAAAGTGCGGTTTTAGTAACGGAAGTAGAAAAACTATATTTCCTGTGCTTTCGAATAACTTTTTGTAATTTATCTCCAGGGGGGCTAGTTTTGAATATCAGTGAAATTGAATTCACAAGTGAAATATTTCGATTTTTAATTCACCATCGAAATAGTATACCTAGTTTTGAATGGTAGTGAAACGAAATTATTATAAATTCACTTAAATGGATTTAATTCGAACAATACAATCCGACAACAACGGAATAGCCCTCATATTAGTTCAACAGTTAATTATGAAGAAAAAAGAATAATAATTGGGATTAAAAATACATTAATTTCATGAGATGATAAATGTTGAAAAATATACTATAATAATAATTAAATTAAAATATATCTTAATATAAATTATTGGGGTTTTATTTAAGAGATAGGTAAGATTTAAACAGGCTTAGTTAATTGAATTACATTATTTAGCATTACTTGCTGAAGTTCCTCTAAATTTGCCATGTAGATTTAAAAAATATAAAGCGTTCTCGCGTCACTCTCGTCTAACCAATAACTGCTAGTTACTACAAAGAGTAACTAAAAAGGTTGAAAAATGTAATCAAACTAAAAGAAAGGATCTTAAAACTACACAAGTATCTAACAAAACCAAAACACAAAATTCGATGATTCTAACCTCAAATATATTAAAATTTCGCAAGTGAAGTAAGAGTTTCGACAGCTAAATAGTATTCGAATCAAATTTGTGAAACTTTTTCGAATTCGAATATTATTTCACACATGAAATTAGTTCAAAACTTGGGATGATCGAAATCAATCGAAATATGAGAAATTTCACTAGTGAAATATTTCAAAACTAGCTCCCCAGAGGTATTCAAATGATTCTCTAGAATTTTTAATAAACAAATCATTTCTAGAATGACTGCCAAAACTATTCTACAATAGAGGCTGTTTTCAAGTTATCATACTTGACGTTTTAAAATTGTCTATCAGTGACTTGGTAATTTTAAGAAACGTCTGTTATGTTTAAAAGAAAATAAATAATGCAACAGATAAAGACGTTTGTAAAAATAGTATCAACGTTTTCGAAGATAACCTCTCAATTTGTTTCCGCAGTTAGAGAAACTTTTTGTTGAAATCCTGAATGCGATTCTGTGTTTCACGACAGATCAATACTTATTTTAAACGCGTATATAAAATTTTTAATAAATGATACTACCGTTCAACTTCGGATACCTATATGAAGACGATTTATTTAACATTTTAACAATAACTGAAAGAAAATTAAGAGAAAGTAAAACGTAATTCTTTTTACAAACTTATAAATACTTTATTCTTATCAGTAGATAGTTTATATTAGAACAATCACCAAAATTCATGGCAGACCTGATAAGTAAAGACAGGATAACGGTCAAAACTGTTGAGTCTGTTAACCCTCCGTTCCACGGGCGTGGTCTACCAGTCCACGTCAAAACAATAATCCGTAAAATTCTTATATATATATTTTTTTTAAATTCTCGTATTTACAGTACCTTTGATACTTATTAAAATTCATGAAATGGTAACGTGCAACAATGATTGGTAAATATAATTAGTATTTTAGCCGAATGTGTTACTTTTCCAGAAAATATGTCCAACCAACATGTGTGCGACACGTGATTCACCGGTGATCCAAGGTCAAATAAAATAGTATATTACATTACGAGTGCGGAAAGTGACACTTTTCACACGAGGCGTAAGCCGAGTGCGACAATCCCATGAGATTGAAAAGTCACTTTCGCACAAGTAATGTACAATATTTTTCCTACGGCCACCCATTTTATTGAACAATATGTAAATATCAGATCTGTATATTGAGTGACCTGATTAATCTTACGTTTTATTTGTTACAGTATATAATAATAATATTTATTCACATCAGCAAAATACAAATACAAAGTAAAAAATATAAAGTTCAGCTGTGAATAAAAAAATACTCGATAAGCGTAAAACACTTGTTTCGAGAACTAATTAAATTAAACAATGTATCACAATGAATATTAAAAAGTTTCAATCAATGATGATAGACCTATCTAAATGTAAAATATAAAACAGTCTTATACAAATAGTCGAGCAAAAATACACATTTACACACATAGACACACATGGAAAGCTAAAAGGTAAAAGTTACTAGTTACACGAGAAAACAACAATAAATACACATGCACTTCGTAATCAAACAGATAAACATTAAAGTAGGAAAACCTGCACAATTCGACATAAGAAATCTCAAAACACCAAGCTGACGATTTAGCAAAGGTACGTAATTTTTGTATTATCTTGAGTTTCTAAATTATCTAATGGAATATTCGCTCAAGTTCTATTCTCCCCACTTTGAAGTATGTGTTTTTTCAGTTCTTTTTTAAAGTGGTTATTGCTTTTTATTGATTTTATTGTTTCAGGAATAATATTATACAGGTTTGGAGCAAAGAAAAAGTATGATCTCTGAGCAGCGACCTTAACCATCAGGGGAGTAACGTAATGATCTTTTTGGCGAGTGTTGTATTGATGGAAGGGAAGTAAAGCTGTATGCTTATTTGCATGATATTTGATACTTGTGCATAGAAAATACAACTGTCTTATATCTAGAATTTCAGTTTCAGTGTACAGAATATCAGAAGAGCATCTGCTGCCTCTAGAAAATATTAATTTAAGGAAGCGCCTTTGCATAACTTCGATAGAATGTATGTGAGTATTCAAAGTTCCCCCCCACACCGCTATTCCGTAACGAATATGATTTTCTACTAGTGAATAATATAAAGTTCTCAAGTGCTTCAGTGGCAGGATTTCTTTGAGTTTCCTGAATTTATATAAAATAGTTCTCAATTTGTTGACAGTATACTTTATATGTAAATCCCATTTCATATGCATATCAATTATTATTCCTAAATATTTAATTTTTTTTCTGGGAGGATGTGGAAAGGTGTTTCATTCCTGACTACCAAGTGATCAAATGGAGGCATTCCAGCTGAGTTACAACAAAATGGTATATAATGTGTTTTATCTATATTAACCGTTAATAATCTTTTATCCAACCAACATTTTATCGTAGAAAACTCCCTTTCAACCGTATCCTTCAATGAGTCCCAGTCATCTGCTTTATAGAAGATGGCTGTATCATCTGCAAATCCAATTATATTTCCGTTGTCACTCAATGAGAAAAGTATTTAACAATGTTGGTCCCAGCACGGAACCCTGAAGCACTCCACAGTCCATCACCCTCTCACTGCCGAGTACATCACCGATTCTCACCGCCTGGCATCTTCCAGTTAAATAACTTTCGAATAGCCTCAATATATCACCTCGCATTCCAATATCTTCCAGTGACTGAAGAAGAAGGTGATGACTGACAGTGTCGAAGGCTTTGGATAGATCTATGAACACACATAAGGACGGTCTACCCTCATTCAAAGCTTGGACAACTTTTGAATTCAATGACAGAACAGCATCCTGAGTTGAAATTTTCTCTCTGAATCCAAATTGATAATCTGAAATTAGTTTGTACTTATTGCGAAAATTAACATCCCTCCCCTTAATGATATTTTCGAATACTTTCGATAGATGGGTAACTAGAGAGATCGGACGATAGTTGGTGATGATGGATGTATCCCCTTTTTTAAACAGTGGTGTAATAATTGATTTCTTAAACTTAGCAGGGTAAACACCTTCCTCCACACATCTATTCAACAAATAAGTGACGGGTTCTAGAATATAGACTGATATTTGTTTTATGGTTTCTGCCTTCAAGTCATCATAACCTACTGCCTTGTTATTTTTTAATTCTAAAATTATATTTTTCGTCTCCATGGTGTTAATTGGTTCGAACACAAATGAATTAAGAATAGGTGATCTTTTTATTTTGTAATTTCTGTTGTTTTTTATCCGACCACCAAGAGTTCTACCCACTTCAATAAAGGTTCCATTAAATGCATTCGCAATCTCTGTTTTGTCAGCCAAAATTTTGTTTTCTGTAGGATGTTTAATTTTATCTATGACGTATTTTTGTTTTTTTGTCCTTGATATTTGTTGAACAACATCCCACAGAGTTTTTGAATTGTTTTGATTTTTTTCTATTAATTGGTTATAGAAGTTGGATTTAGTTTTGTGGATCAGTGAAGTTAACTTGTTTCGATAGCTTTTGTATTCTTTTTTCAGATCATCATTGTGTGGCTGCTTTTGCATAAGATGAAACATCTTATTTTTTGTATTAATAGAATTTAGTAATCCATTCGTAACCCAGGGAGTTATTTTGTTGTTTTTCCTACGAATCTGACGTACCTCTGTGCATGCTTCCAAGGTATTTGTGGTTATATTGATAAATTTTTCGGTTGCAGAGTCTGGAGTGGGTGCAGTATAGACGTCGCTCCAGGAGATAATGCTGAACATATTGTGCATTTAGTTGACATTTATACATTTTATTATTTTGTTATTGTGTTCGTGTACCTTATTTTTTTCCGGAATTACAACTTGGAGGAGAGTAGTGTAGTGGTCAGTTACTGTGGTTTTCATTGGGTAGGATATTTTCGTTCAGATTAGGATCTTTGGATTTAATAAAAATATGGTCTAGGCAGGTTTCACTCCTGCCTTGTACCCTCGTAGGTGCGTTTATTGTCGATACGTACCCAAACTCATTTAGTGTGTTCAGATATTCAATTTTATCCCTGTCATCCGAATTACACAGGTTAATATTTATATCTCCCATAAACAGAGATATATCAGTGTTATCATGAAGGTTCTCAAAAAATTTAAAAAGGTTTTTATTAAACTCTTGAAGGCTTGAGTTTGGTGATCGGTATAAGGCTGTAATGAGAAGTGTGTTCCCCATGTTTACATCAAGGTTGATTTGAAGCGCCTTCAGCTCATTAGAAATCTGTTTTGTTTCATAACATATGATTGAATATTGTGTCTATAAAAAGTGCACATGTATTTATAATTACTTTCATAGTGAAATAAAGAAATAATGATAACACCGCCCTACAAAATTTAAAAAAAAATTTGTTGCTAAGTATTTTTGAACGAATTTAGGGTAATTCAGGTCTGCTGAATTCAAAAATAAAAGCAGTTTTTCCAAATTGGCTCTAGTTTTTGAGGTAATGGATACATAATTTTTTAAGGAATTTAGCTATGACATATGCTTTTTATTTTTTAAGAATAATTTACGAACAAGAAATTTACGCAGAAACGAGAGTTCGACCCTGTTTAGTGAGCGTACCACGTGCCGACTGCTGATCACGTGATCAGTGCCTGCACTTGTTTGTCTTGTGTCTCTTGATTTTAACTGTCAGTTCAGCGTAAGCAGTTGTTCTACTAAGACTTAGCGTCGCGGTTATTGTGCTTTTCTTACGTATTTTGTGTATTTAGTTCTTATTGCCTACCTAGTGAAGTTATTTAAATTTAATAGACGTCAAGTGGAAGGTAGGAGTACATGTGACGAATATTTGCACCTATATTTTTAACTAAAGTTACTCTTTTTTCAGAGGAATGAGTTCTTCACGCAGGAGCTGTTTGAACAGCCCTAATATCTTCTGCTACATTTGTGGCGAATATACTGTAGCGAAACAAAGAAAAAATATTACAGATTTTGTTAGACAAGCTTATTTCGGCGTACAGCTTGGAGACCAAGACATATCCTGGGCTCCACATATAGTGTGCAAAACGTGTGTCGAATGTTTACGACAGAGGTCAAACGAAAAAAGAAAAAGTTTGAAATTTGGTGTGCCCATGGTGTGGAGAGAACCTAAAAACCACCATTATGATTGTTATTTTTGTTTAGTTAATGTAAAAGGTTTTAACAAATACAAGAAAGGCAAATGGAATTATCCTGATATAGAATCAGCACGAAGACCTGTGCCACATAGCGAAGAGATTCCCGTACCAGTATATACAACACTGCCAGATGTTATGATGGCGGAAGAAGAAGAAGAAATTAAGGACCAGTACAGTAGCAGTGAAAGTGAATATGAGCAGGAAATACAATCAACACCACAGCAGTTCTCTCAAGAAGAACTGAATGACCTGTTACGGGATCTCGGTCTATCAAAGCAAGCATCTGAACTTCTGGCATCCAGATTAAAAGAAAAAAACTGTCTACAACCAGATATAAAAATAACCATTTATAGAACACGAGAGGTGAAATTTGTTCCCTACTTTAGCCAAGATGAAGATCTTATTTATTGCAACAACATTCTCGGACTTTTTCGTCAAATGGGAATACAATTTGTTCCAGGTGATTGGAGACTATTCAACGACAGTTCCAGTAGAAGCTTAAAGTGTGTTTTGCTACACAATGGCAACCGATATGCGTCAATTTCTATCGCCCACTCAACAAAATTTAAGGAAAAATATCAAAACATCAAGTTGGTATTACAGAAACTGTCCTATGAAGAACATCAGTTTTCCATTTGTGTTGACCTAAAAATGGTCAACTTCTTGCTTGGGCAGCAAGGTGGGTACACAAAATACCCTTGTTTTATCTGCTTGTGGGATAGTAGGGCGAAGCAAGATCATTGGAATATGGTTAATTGGCCAATAAGACAAAATATGACTATAGGAACAGCAAATGTCATAAACGAACCATTGGTTGGCCGTGAAAAAATCGTTTTCCCACCGCTCCACATCAAGTTAGGACTAATGAAACAATTTGTTAAGGCTTTGAGTAAATATAGCGAGTGCTTCAAATACATTTGTAGATCGTTTCCTAGGCTAAGTATGGAAAAAGCTAAAAGCGGGTATTTTTGATGGCCCTCAAATTCGCAAACTTATTAAGGACTCTTAATTTTACAAATCACATGACGACACTTGAAGCTGCTGCTTGGTGTAGCTTTGTTATGGTAGTTACAAATTTCTTGGGTAATCACAAAGCGGACAATTACGAGGAATTAGTGCAACAGATGTTATTAAACTTTAAAAACTTAGGTACTAATATGGATATTAAAGTACACTTTCTTCACAGCCACTTGAATAAATTTCCCGACAATCTTGGCAATTTCAGTGAGGAACAAGGGGAACGGTTCCACCAGGATATAAAGGAGATGGAGGTAAGGTATCAGGGCAGATGGGATCATCATATGATGGTAGACTATTGTTGGAGTCTCCAACGTGATGTACCTGACGGTCCTCATAAAAGAAAATCCTACAAAAAGATGACAATTCGACTTACGCAATAACTGAAAGAATGTGCTCCCATTTATCAGGCTCACGAAGAAATATAACGATAGACCGTGGGTTTTTTTTAATGTCCCATTGTAAAAACCTAACTAAGAACTCACAAACAGCTGTGGGTACAACTAAAACCAATAAACGGGAACTAACCCCCCTCCCCCCCAATTTACGCGAAAGAGAATAAGGCAAGTACAAAGTACACCCTTCATTATTTTCATTCAGTGAAGACATGACATGTAGAGACTGGTGATATGAGAAAACCTGAAATTATTACATTTTACAACCAAACAAAAAGTGCTGTAGATGTAGTTGATCGCATGATTACATCCTACAATGTTGCCAGAAATATCAAGCGTTAGCCTATGGTTATCTTTTATAATCTATTGAATTTGGCTGCAATCAATGCATTTATCATCTATAGACGCAACAATCCCAATGGAAAGTTCGCTAAATGTCGACGACTATTTCAGAAAGATTTGGCGCTAGAATTACTACAGGACAACCTAAAAAGAAGTGCCCTTGACAAACGTATCTCAAGAGCAGTACGTGTTTCGGCTATGCGGCATGCTGGTGACGCTGAAGAAGATCTCCAGATCCCCTCCCAGGCAAAAGGGGAAATTGCAAATATTACAAGAGACGAAAAACACGTTATTTTTGTAAAAGTTGGTTGTGTATGGAGCACATTAAGCCCGCCACTCACCATTCAACACCGCAGTACGATTTTGTCGAATGCGACAGAATTGGACGTAATTTGATCGTGTATTCCCGCCGCAAGACCAAGTCGGTTTGATTTGATCGCAGACAGACAAGTCAGTCTGCTGCAGCACGACAGGAGTGGTTGAATGCTTAATTTGACCGTGAATTGAGAGTTGCGATTTGATAGTACAACTTGAATGCTGACAAACAATACATTTGCCAGTAAATTCTAAAAAATGGCCTATAGTGAGACGTTTTTAAGAGATTTTTTCGAATTATACAAAGAACAAGTGTCTGTGGAAAATTAAATCGCCAGCTTATCATGACAAAAATGCTAGAAAAAGAGCTATGGATACTTTGAATGCGAAGTTTCAAGAAGTAAAAAATGATGCAAATGATGATTTTGTGAAAAAGAGAATTAATAATTTTAGAACAACATACAAAAGGGAATTAAAATTAGTAAAAAATTCCATCAAGTCTGGGGTAGGGACGGAAGAAATTTATAAGCCAAAGTTATGGTATTTCGAGTTGCTATCTTTTTTGGGCGATCAAAATTTACCAAGAACACCTGTTTCTAATATGTCTGATGAGGAAGAGGGTAAGTAAATAAAAAGAATATTTTTCTGTAGCTTTATTTTGCCAGTTTACAGCACCTTCATCATTAAAATAATTCATAAAATGTTCTCTTGTAACTTTTCCAACCTGTGACAAACTTCTGTTGTTCAAACTTTGTTGTAGACCTACCGTAAGGGTTCCAGATTCGTGATTTTCAAGATCCAAATGCTTAGTAGGAGTATATACTTCGTAAAAGATTGTGCAAAACACAACATGCCATTACTATTTTTCAATTGTTTGTAAATTAACATTAATTGCCGTATGAAATATGCGAAATCTAGCAGCTTAAATTCCAAAAACGTTTTCTATTATTCGTCGTGCTCGTGATAATCTGTAGTTGAAAATAGCTTTCTGTTTGCTTAAATTTCTCTGAGGAAATGGTTTTAACAGATTTTCACCTAACGAAAAAGCGTCATCCCCCACAAACACATCTCAATTCTTCTAATAAATTTACATGACTAGGTATTTCTTTTCAGTAACCACTTTTTACACCACCATCTACGTTTTTTGTATTTTATTCTCGGTTAAACAAAGCGCAAGAGCCCCTAGAAGTATATTTTCTTCAGACATTTTCACGTTGAAAGTAAACTCATACTGCGAAATCTTAAACGTGTGTGTTCTTATTCGATTTTCGACAAAATTGTACTGTAATTGCATTCAACAAAATCGTACTGCGGTGTTGGATCATGAGTGGCGGGCTTTAGAGCTTGCTGTTAAGAATGCCTAAGTTTCATCCCCTCCCTTTTGTGTACACATTTTTTACGTATATGTTAATTTTTTTTTACCATTGTTTGAACATTTTGAAATAAATATTTTATTACTTGTGTTCTGTATTACTTTTCCGCCCAACCTTTCTATATGCGAGAAAAGTATTGGTTTACCCCAAAAAAAGTTGGAATTTTGTAAATTTTTTTTGAGTTATTTTTACGTTTTCCATCAACAACACGAAAAAACGGTTTTTAGAAAAAAAAATCCTGTGTGTATGTCGTCGGCCACTTTTCCTTACATGTCTTGTTAGCACGATACAGTCTCCGGAGTGCAATAAGTCAGCAATTTTATGATTGAATATTGTTAAGGACATGTCACAGATGATGATGATTTTCAGCTCACCAGAGCCAGTACAACGGGTGCTATGGTACTTGAAGTACGATATTTTGTCATTTTTTGAGAAATATCAGTTTGTTAGCAGGATACAGCCTCCGGTGTTCAACAAGTCACCAATTTTATGATTGAATATTATTCAGGGCATCTCACTGATGAACCCTATTGATTTTCAGCTGACCAGAGCCAATACAACAGGTGTTACAGTACTTTAAGTACGATATTTGTGTCTTTTTTGGAGAAGTTTCAGTTTGTTAGCACGATACAGCCTCCGGAGTATATACAAGTGACCAATTTTATGGTTGGATATTATTAAGGGCGTCTTAAAGGTGAACTCTATTGATATTCAGCTCACTAAAGCCAGTACGACGGGTACTCTATGGTACTTGAAGTACCAAATTTTTGTCATTTTTGGAGAATTTTCAGTTTGTTAGCACGATACAGCCTCCAGAGAGTATACGATTGATCAATTTTATGATTGAATATTGTTCAAGGTGTCTCACAAATGTACCTTATTGATTTTTAGTTGACTAGAGCGAGTACATCGGGTCCTCTAAATCCAGATATTCTGAATTTTTGGTTATTTTTGGAGAAATTTCGGTTTGTTGGCACGATACATCCCCCGAAGTGTATACAAGTAACAATTTTATGATAGAATATTGTTCAGAGCCACGGATGCGGAAAAGTTAGTTTTAATCCTTAAAACCGTTTATTTTTTTATATATATATTATCAGAAACCCAATTACCATAGTATAGGGTGTAGGGTATACTTTTACAATTATACTTATTTCAGTTACATCGCATTATACTTAAAACATATATCCATTTTTTCATCGATGCTTTGGTCCAGATAGAATTTTATTCATGTACAAATTTAGCCCATTGTTGTTTATCTCTTGCCATTGTTTTTGCCTCTGTCCATGTTTTTCCTTTTTCTTGCATTATGCCTACCATAACACCATCCCATGTTTGTTTTGGTCTTCCCTTTTTCGTTCTTTTTTGTATTTTTGATTGCCTTACTTTTTTAACTGGTCTTGTATCGTTCATTCTTTGTAAATGTCCCCACCAGCTTAATTGTCTCTTTTCAATAAATTTAAATTTCTATTTCAAGGTCTTCTCTTATTTTCGTACTTCTTAGTTTGTCTTTCTTTGTGACTCCTTTAACTCGCCTAAGATACTTCATATCACCTGCTTGTATTTGGCTCTTTTGTCTCTTTGTTAATGCCCAAGATTCACATCCGAATGTTAATATTGGCCGGTAAATTGTTTTAAATACATTTAACTTCGTTTTCTTGGAAATTTCTTTTTTATTTATGAATGTCGAGTTCATCGTGTGATAAAGTTTCATCGTTTTTTAAACTCTATTGTTAATTTCGACTTCCTGTGTTCCATTTTCTTCTATTTCTACTCCCAAGTATTTATAACTTCTAACTTGCTCAATTTTTATTCCATCTAAATGTATATTTAGATGTTTTTGTTTCGGCCCTATAACCATAACTTTCGTTCACTGTCATTCCAAATTCTTCCGATACCGTGCTCCATATTTCCATATTCTTTCGTAGATCCTTCTCTTTCCCTGCCATAATTATTAAATCATCTGCAAAAGCTGCTTCTGATATATCCACTCTTCCTAAATGTCTGTATCCAATGTGTAGTTTTGCCATTTTGGTTGACGATTTTTTAATTATTTCATCAATAAAAATTGTAAATAATAATGGACTTAGTCCCCCTCCTTGCCTTAATCCTTCTTGTGTTGAAAATGGTTCTGATGTTTTATTCCTGTATATTACACAGTTTCTATTATTTTTGTAAATGTTTTTGATTATATCTATTATTTTGTAATTTACTCCCCTTCCTTCTAGTACTTTCCATAACTTCTTCCTTGGTACTTTGTCAAAAGCTTTTTCCATGTCTATAAATCCCATATATACCTCTTTCTCTTGTTGTTTGAACTTCTCAATTATCTGTTTCACTGTGAATATGTGGTCTTGGATGCTTCGCCCTCTTCTAAATCCAGTCTTATCTTACTGTCTATAATCTTCTCGTAGACTTTCATAGCTGTACTAAGTAGATTTATTCCTCTATAATTATTGCAGTCTTGTCTATCCCCCTTTTTATATATTAGAACTATTAAGGCTGTCTTCCAATCTTCTGGAATCTGTTCTTCACTCCACGCCGTGTTATATATTTTCAATAATATTTTTGTTCCTGTTTCCCCTAAATTCTTGAACATTTCTGCTGTTAATTTATAAATTCCTGGAGATTTTCCATTTTTCAATTCATCTATTATTTCCTGTAATTATTTGAGAGTTACAATGTCTTTATTTTCTATTATTGCATCCTTTTTTTGTTAATGTCCTGAATTCTGTTGTCTGCTCATAGTAATTCCTCAAAATACTCTTTCCATCTATCAATTACTTCGTTTTCATTTCTTAGTATATCTCCTTTTTTATTTTTTATCCATGTTATTTCTTGTAGTTTTTCCTTTCTTAATGACTTCAATGTTTTGTAAAACAGTTTTTGATTTAATTTACTACTGCTTTCCATTTTTTCGCCAAATTTTTTCCACTGATTTCTTTTAGCTACTACTACCAACTCTTTTACCTTTTTCCTCTTCTCTTTGTACACTCCATAGTTTTCTGTTGTTTTGTTATTTATATATATTTTCCACGCTTCATTTTTAATTCTACTTTTATTTTAATTTCGTCCGTCCAACAAGCTGTTTGTTTTTTCTTATTAGTTTTCTTGCTACAACCACATATTTCTTTAGCGGTTTCCAAAACGGTTTTTTTGAAATAATCCCACATTTCTTCTAAATTACCATTTTTCATTATATCACAATTATTTAAGAACTTCCTGATAATGCCATTTTGTATTTCTCTGCCATATCTTTGTTTTGAAGTTTGTATGATCTGACCGATTCATATTCTATTCTTTTTTCTACTTTTTGTCTATTATGATTTGTAATTTCTACTTGTTCTCTTATTTTTGTTACAAGTAAATAGTGGTCACTTCCCATTTCTGGTCCTCTTCTAACTTTGGAATCCAATACTTCCTTTCTATTTCACTAATATGTAATCTATTATTGACCTTTCATTTCTGCTTTCCATCACACGTGTATATTTATGTATGTCTTTATGTTGGAAAAATGTATTAGTTACAATAAAATTGTGTAACATGCAAAAATCCAACAGCCGTTCTCCATTATTATTCCTAAATGCTTCACCATGTTTTCCTATCACTGTTCTGTAAATGTCATCTTTTGTTCCCACTCTGCTATTCAAATCTCCAAGTATAATTATTTTTCCTTTTGCATTTTCTGTAGCCATAGTTAGAGCTTCCCAAAACCTATCTTTATTTCCTACTGTATCGTCTTCATTTGGTCCATATACAATTATTATAGTTTTTGTGTCCATATTTTTATTTTTCATTTCCATCACCAGTAATCTTTCCGACCATCCCGTCCATCCAGTAATTTGTTCTTCTAAGTTTCTATGTATTATGCATGTAACTCCTGCTGCCGCTCTTTTCTCATTTTCAATACCACTATATATGAGTACATGACCTTTATCCATTTTCACTATCCCTTGTCCTGTTATAGCTAGTATTCTCAAGTTTGTATTTTCAAACTCTTCTTCTAATTCTTTTTCTTTTCCTAAAATACTTCTAACATTCCATTTAGTTTTTTGGATGTATTTTTTCCAGTATTTTCATTCTATTTGTTTCTTTATCCCATCTCCATTCTTGCCCATTTACTGTTACCTAATTGTATCCCATTTTTACGTCTTTTCCCTTTTGATTTTCTAATTTTGCAAACATCCTAATCTCTTTTTGTTTTTCTCTTTTCTTCTTGGTCATATCATTATTTATAAAAACTCTTTCTTCTTTCCTCTCCTTTAATTTAGCTTTATTTGCCATAATTTTTTCTTTATCAGCTTCTTTTTGACATTCCACTATACACATTTTCTCCCCTATCTTGTTAACTGCTTTAGGCTCGATATTTTTTTTTAATTTGTGTGAATTATTGGATGGATAAAAAAATGTCACGAAGTTGTAGCTTTTTAGTCAATTAACAATTATGTGTAAAAACAATGCCTCTATGCATTTTTATATGAAGTTATCTATGAAAAATATTCGAAATGAGATATTTATATTGTAATGTTTTTCTAATTTATTTAAAACGTAAACGGGTGGGATAAATTTTAAACACACGGTATGGCTACTTACTAATTTATTTAAACACTAACTCACTAACACTTAATTTATATATACTTAACTAATCACTTAAATTTAATTTATATGCACACAAACTTCATTATTAATTTATATTAGCACTTTACTGTTCGGTGTATTTTTGTATATTTCTCGAGATCACTTTATCAACTACTCATCCGCTGATCGGTCCATTATATATATTAATGCCTTTTTTACTAGAAAATTCCGGACTGCGGCTTACTCAGAAACAATTAGTTTTCTGGGATTTTCTAGATAAGACTGGTCACAAAAACAATGTTTAGATAAGATAGTCGTAAACAGTTATAAAAAAAACCTGCGTATCCGCAATAATTTTAACTTTTATACCTGGCTTAGACTGAGTCGGATTTAGGGACTATACCAGTGTGCTGTTTCGTAACAATATGCACTTATAAAAAAAACAAAAGTGATAAAAATGATCAATTTAAGTTTGTTCCTCGCAGACCCCACCCGTCTGAATGTCACGATCGTCCACTCGTGGAATGGAGGGTTAACGGACTAAATCACTACTAAATAGTTATTGGAAAGCCACTGGCAAGGAATTAATAGTGGTGGCTCGTGGTTAATTTTATAGGGGGTCATAGGTGATGTGACCAAAATCTTAAAATACAGAACGACACTGACCAGTCCCTCGGAGGCCTATTCGCCGTGGGCGGAAATTTTTCGAAAAACCATGCCCAATTTCTGCCCAGAAGTCGATAAAATCGCTAAAAACGCAAAATTTGTGGAGTTCTTTACCAAAGCCAGAGAGGCAAAAAAAATTTTGGGCCACGCTTGTTTTATATAAAAATAATGATCTCTTAAAAAACAAACACATTTTATTCTTTTCTATACATATTAAATATGACAAACTTAAATTAAATGATAATTAATCTAAATCTTTTTAAAATTTAAGTGAAGCCTTCGATCTTTTGTATTTGCAAAGTTATCAATAACCCTTTCATTAAAATTATGAGTACTATTCACAAATTGCTTTACTATGCTTAACATAGCTAACGCCGACAATCTCTCCTGTCCCATAGTATTACGCAAAAATGTATTGATTCTCTTTAATGTAGAAAAACATCTTTCGCTTTCTACAGTTGTCATTGGTAATGTACATAAAATAGTCAACAATTTTACAGTTTCCGAAAAAGTTTCCGAGAGATTGTTATTAATAAACAATTGCAGCATTGACACAGCTCCTGAACTCTTATTAAAATCGTCGCGTTCATAAATAACTTGAAGTTCAGTTTTTAGTTTTAAGTAATTAATTTTATATTGTTCAAACTGGTCGCTGTAAAATAACTGGGCAATCACTAAATGATCACTGAAACTAAAGCGGTGGTTAATCTCATAAATTATTATGTCGCAAACCTCCAAAGCAACTTGGCGCTTTGAGTCTTCATTTTTCCTTGGTCTTTTTGCACCAAGTGTTGAAGAAGATGAAGGTGCTTCGGGAAATATTTCATTTAATAAAATATGGTCTCTGATTTTTTGAATTGACATTTTAAATGAGTCCATATTTTTTTTCACCAATATCACGTCAATACCATGTTTTTGAAGTTGATTAAAAAGAACTTCACAATTAGGCATTATTAAATGGAACAAATTTAGCCAATAAAGGAAATCCACGCTTTGCAAAAAAGTTTTTAATCCTATTGCTTGATTAATTGTATGAGTCTTTTTCAACCTCAATTATCTTTTCTATTGAAGCCAGAATATCAGCTTGATACAAAAATACGGTTTCCACACAACGCGTATTAAAATACCACCTTGTCGGTGCCGCTCTAGGTAAACGTACTTTAACAAATTCATCGAGAATCGCTGTACGTTTTGGAGATCGACTAAAAAATGTGGAAAATCCCTGTAAATTGGCAAAAAAAACATTTTTATTCTGACTTGCTGCTTTTTGCAGAATTTAATTTAATTGGTGAGCATAACAATGAATAAAATTTGCTTGAGGATATCGTTCTTTAATTTTTTTTTGTACTCCGCCTAATGGACCACTCATAGTAGAAGCTCCAATACATGTTCGGCTGTGGTGTTTACGATTGTGACTATCTTATCAACATTGTTTTTTTGTGACCAGTCTTATCTAGAAAATGCCAGAAAGCCAATTGTTTTTGTAATTTGGAATTACCACGTGAAAAAGGAATTAATATATAAGGGACCGATCAAGAAGAGTTGAGTTGAGTTGATAATTTGACATCGTGGGATAAACAAGTAAATAAGTGAATATAAATTAGTTTAAGTGAATATACTGTGTATATAATTAGTAAATAGTGTAGTGAATAAATAAATGAAGTAAGTGAACCTACCGTGTGTTTAAAATTTATCCCACCCGTTACTGTTTAAATAAATAAGAAAAACATTACAATAATATATCGAACATGTGCTCTAAATAAGAGACGACGTACCTACGTTCAAGAACGAGTATAACCTTGACCTTTTTACTTTCACATTAATCATTAATACACAGAATTGTTACTTAATGGTTTTCAAATTCAATTTGAAGCTCTTAATCAGACAATGCGCACTGTAAGGTCATCGATAATCTCCATCTGTGTGGATGATGATGATAAGGGTAACATCATATTATATATCTTTAATTTAAAAAAAAATAACTTGACACGTATTTAACATTTATAGATAGAATGATCGTTTTTTTTAGAGAAGTGTTACGATTTTATTCTAATAAAAGCAGTAGCTTCTCATCAGATCAATTAAAATCACTTCATTGAATTTTAAATACAAATACCGTTATACACGATACAGATCATTCCGGTCGTCACCATCTTGCCGTGTTGTTTGGTCTATGATTTCGAAAAATGATCTATTTTCATTTTTAATTTGTATTCTAAACTTTCCACTACCAGGAAATCGATGGAAACTTAATTGTACATCTTTATTTCTTATCGATTTGCACTGCGGTAATAGGCGCGCTCCGAGAGGGGTTCATGACCATCCCCACCCCCCTCCAAATAATCCACACAATTTCTAAAAACCTAATAAAGCTTAACGGTGGTATATGAACATTTTAAATAAGTTATTGCTAACGTCTAAACCAGTAGCCACCAACCTGTCGATCGCGAGCTACCGGTAGCTCGCGGAGGAAATTCTGGTAGCTCTCTCAACGATTTTAATTTAAAAAATACAAACTGCAAAAATCAGAGAAGCTTCCGAAATTTCCACAAAAAATCTAATTGTCATAATATTATACATAAACAGCGGCAACGTTGCGGTGAGCGATCTGCCGCTGTGTGTGCCATCAAGCTAGAATCGACTAGAACCGACCAGCCGGACCAGCGCGTTAGTGTTCGAGAACTATCAGGATTGCTTTGAACGGGATAAATACGCACGGCCCGGCGACATTGCGCTTAGTTTAAAACTGAACGCGTAACCAACGTCCAGCGGTTGGGTTAGTAGAGAACAACAAAAAATAATATTTGACAAGCAGTTGTAAGAAGGTAAAGACATACCACTTTCATTCGGAATGGGAAGAACAATACTTTTTTACAGAAGTTAAAGATAAAAATGTGTGTTTGTTATGTAACACTTCGGTCTCCGTTGCTAAAAAAGGAAATATTGAGAGACATCATAAAACTGTACATTCTAATTTTGAAAAATCATTCCCACTTCATTCTGCCGCCAGAAAGGAGAAACTGAAACAGTTAATTGGACAACAATCAATATTTTTAAGAACAGTCTACAAAAATAAGGCTGCAACTGAAGCATCGTACCGTGTGTCCCAGATAATTGCACAAAAAAAGAAACCTTATGAATACGGGGAAATGATAAAACAGGCGTTTTTAGAAGCTGCTGATTCGTTATTTGCCAACTTTAGAAATAAAGACGAGATAGTTTCAGCTATAAAATCTATGAAACTTTCTGCTAATACAGTGATGAGACGTGTAGAAGTAATGAGCAATGATTTTTTTTACAGTTAAGAACTGACTTAGATAACTGTGTTCATTTTTCACTTCAACTGGATGAATCAACAGATGTCGTTGACACTGCCCAGAGGGCCGTGTCCGTCAGGATGGTTTTTAGTGATTTTACGATTAAAGAAGATCTTTTGAAGTTTATTCCACTGAAAGGACACACTACTAGACAGGAGTTGTTTTCTCATTTAAAAAATATTATTTCTTCCGAGAAAATTCCAATATCGAAAATGGTAGACTTGACAACCGATGGCGCTCCAGCTATGGTGGGTTGTGATAAGGGTCTGGTGGCGTTATGTCGTAAAGATGAAACTTTTCCGCAATTTCTCTGTTACCACTGCGTTATCCATCAGCAAGCATTATGTGGAAATTTCCTGAAACTAAACAACGTTATGAAACTGGTGGTAAAAATTGTGAACAAGATTAGGGCTCAAGCGTTACAAAGAAGATTATTCAAAACCTTGGCCGATGAAGTTGACTGTCAATACGGGGACCTACTCCTTCACTCTGAAGTCCGATGGTTAAGTAGAGGACGGGTGCTGAAACGTTTTAATCGCCTATCTGGCATAGTTCAATTTTTCAAACAACGCGATGAACTGCGTTGAACCGACTCCGGAACTAGAAAATTCAATCTGGCTTAGAGATTTTGGTTTTCTCGTGGACATTACAGAGAAATTAAACGAATTTAATTTGCAGCTTCAGGGGAGAGACAAAGAACTAGCGGAAATGATTTCTGATATAAAAGCATTTATCAAAGAGCTGGAGTTTTGGGAACAAAACCTAATTAACAGCGATGCCAAGCATTTTCCTATTCTTTCAGAAAAAATATCTCAAAATCCATTAGAACCCTATGACAGCAAATATCATGTAGAAATAGTTTCTACCCTGAAGAATAACTTCAAAAATCGTTTTAAGGATTTCAACGAAATTGCTTTAGTAGATTAGATTAAAAAAGGCCTTTATTCAGTTTTTGCTCCCTATTAACAGAAGGATAAAAAATAATATATACAATAGCCGATGCTCTGGCGATTTTCTACCCCTCTCTTCTCTCTGGTATGTATCCAAGGCTCCTTGCTGTTTAGCATTATCCGACTCTTGTCTCTGAATGTAATAACTTTGTACCTAATATAAAAGTTTGACTCCTATGACTTTTCGACTTGGGCATTCCCAGAAAAACAGCTGAAAAACTGGGTTACGAAATGATACGGGATATTAGTTTTCGAGAAAGCAACTTGGCAGAAGTTATTGTGTTATTATGAAATTTTGAGTTTTGTGGAGTAAAAGTGCCGCTGTGTGTTGCTGCAGACTTCTACTCCCCTTGACGATAGTATGGTTTGGAAATAAACAACCTAGTTATGTAATTAGCGATCCATGCAGAAGCCTCCACCCACTATCGCGGATGCCTTCTGCGCGACTTGCGGCTATGAGTTTGTTTCGAAGATCTTGTGGCAGACAATAGTTATAAAAATTATCTGAGATTTTGTTGATGAAGTCTTTGATAGTGGGTATGTTTGCCTTGTCATGTAACCAAGAGGTTTTAGGCAATTTGGGATAAACCGAATTATGATTTAATGCCATTCTGAGACACTTGTTCTGTATCACCTGCAGGGAGTGAAAATTATGTTTAGTGCCCGTGTAGTATATTGGTGCAGCATAGGTGAGTATGGGTCTTATGATTTGTTTGTATATTAGAATTTTGTTTTGGCTTGTGAGATTACTGTGTTTGCATATGAGTGGATATAGTCGACACATTGCAATCTTGGCCTTTTGTATTTGTTGTGAAATGTGCGCATTTGCCGAAGTATTTCCCTGCATTGTATACCCTAAGTATTTTAAGGTATTGTTTGGGGCAATGTAATGCCCGTTTACGCAAAGCTGGAATTGCAATGGGTCGGCTTTTCTAGCTATTCTTATGAGTAATAAATACTCTGTTTTTGAAGGGTTAATAGCTAGTTTGTGTTCTTTGAAATAAGGTGTGATTTTAGTGTTTATATGGGATTTAACAGTGTTAAGTGCTTGTTCTTGATTATTTGCTGTTGCTACAAAACAAATATCGTCAGCGTACATTGCCGTTAATAAATTAGGGGATGTTGGGAGATCATGGACAAATAGGGAGTATAGCAAAGGCGATAGGACAGAGCCTTGTGGTACTCCAGCCCTTATATCATATGGACCAGCCACATGATCGTAAATTTTAGAATAAAATTTTCTGTTATTCAGATATGCATGTATAATTTTCATCAAATAATCCGGAAATTTTAATTTGATTAGTTTGTATATCAGCCCCTCGAGCCATACGCAGTTTGCTGTTTCACCCGTTATGGAAATTGATATCCAACAGTTTGCAACTTGCTGCAATCGTTAGTCTCAAGTACCAAATGTATCTGGCCTATTGTAAGTAAAGGCAAATATTCAGTTCTATGCCGTGTTGCCTTGAAAGTGAAAGCATTATTCAGTTCAACCTATTTGTGTGAATCTTCTTTCTCCAATATGAAGTTTATAAAGAACAAATATCGCAATCGACTTACAGGTGAACATTCGGATAATTGTATTCGAATAGCTGTATCAAATTATACTGCAAACATTAAAAAAATTATCGATGAGTCTGAGTGTCAGCCTTCTCATTGAACGTGCTTTTTTATTTTTCAATGTTTATGTTCATGATAGTGCGTTACTTTTTTGTTGTTATTATTAACTATTTTTAAATCTTACGTGACATGCCGTTGTGGCTGGATAAAAGTTTGTGTTTATTTTTCAAACACCTTCGTTTGGTAGGTAGGAATGTAGCTATAAACAAGTACGTACTAGTAATATTAGTTATTAGTTTATTATTAGTATCTATGTATTATGGATTACCAGTTAAATAGTAAAATAAATACATATAATGATAAATTAACTGTGGATTATTTCATTTACGTTGCGTTACGTGGCTTCCGTGTGGGTAGCTCGCTGTTTATTCCAAAATTAACCAAGTAGCTCAACACATTGAGAGGTTGGCGACCACTGGTCTAAACAAAGAAATCAAAAACATTCTTAAAATTCCATTGGTTGGTCTCTCATAAAGACCGCGGCCTCTATTGCAAGTATTGCACTTTTTTGCCGAAAGCACTGCAGGAACAAGTCTTCGGACTCCATTAAAAAGGTTCGTTAAAGAACTATTAAACATGTTTCATGATCTTTTGGGTCATAAAGGTACATTTTGTGTTCACGAAAAAAACCATTACCACAAGAGAGCTGGAAAAGTTTTCTTATTAGTTAACCACAATCCCTCAAAGGAAAACAGGAATCAAATATAATCGCAAAGAGCAAAAGAGAACGTGTGATACCTATAATTAAAACTATATTTTGTGGACAACAAAAGACCGCTCTTCGAGAACATAGTGAAGGAAATTTTCGAGCTTTACTAATGTTTCGCATCGACGTCGATGATAAAATATTAGAAGACTATTTGAAATGCTACATACATAAGAAGAGAAAGCAAAACGAAATAATAGGTCTGTGTAAAGAAGAAAATAATAATGTAAAAGAGGCTAAATATTTGGCCGCCATAATCGATGAGACAACTGACATCTCAGCTACAGAACAACTCAGTTTATAATTTCGATATCTTCAGTAGTAATACCCCTAGGGTCTTGATAATACCGAGATAATTATATCATAGAGAATGCTGAAAGCGTATTACTTGATAATAGCCCAAGGCCGCAGGCTTTAAGAATACAATATAAAGTACCAAAAACAATGTTCGAAACATATAAAACAATCATTAATCAAATATTTTTAGTCAAAGCCGACTCTGTCTCTTATTATGACATGTCACTTTGCTCTTCCAGCTTCCAGACTTTCCGTCAGTGAAAGCGCCTGGAAAATGAATCTAAAAATAAACTTCAGCTTCCAGCTAGTGTGTCAATTGCGCAATACCTTTTGCCGTAAAAAAGAAAAAAAGGGGCATTCATCTCGTACATTTTGAGACGTAAATAAAGTTGTGCGATTTATTATGTTAAATACTAAAGCATAAAAAATGGAAAATGTAAAATTTATTTTTAAAGTAATAATTATTTCCATTCTTAGGGAATTCAGACAATCTTTTTTGTGCCCCCTGTATGATTTTTATGTAAAATGACAATATTACAGTGTTCTAGTTTAACTCAAATACTCAATTTAATGTCGTTATTCAAAATCTATAAATAAATTAAGATTTTAACAGTATAATAAGTTACTTTTTGTTTAAAATTCGTTATGGAATAAATTTTGTTTTGTTTCAGTGAGAGTTCTATGTTTGTGTCCAAGAGACGTTTTATTTTGAAAACTTGTGGCACCACCACTCCTTTGTTGTGTCTGGAACCTCTACTTTTATTGGCAGAACAATATGCTGGTTTTACCGAAGTCGAAGATATATATTATTCCAGAAAGAATTTCAAAAGACCAGATCTGCAAGTGATACCACATCAACATTTTGATCAAGAGGTAATTTTTGACTGTTTCTAAATACAGACTACTACTTTTTCTTTATATATATATATACACAATTTTTTACCAAAAACATTCATCTTTAGTTGAAAGTTTTGTACATAATTTTTCAGTATTGGAAATACCTTCGATTTACATAAAATATTGTTTTGGTACAACAAATTGATGATATGATTGAATTAGATCTATTTATTTGTTTCAGGTAGCCTTGTTGGACACCTTATTCCCAGATGGAGCTGCATATTGCCTTGGCTCAGTAAATAAAGACTGTTGGTTCCTATACACTCTCAATCCGCTTCCGAAGCGCCTACCCTCTCTACCAAATCCCGAAGAACCAGATCAAACTCTGGAAATTATGATGACTGATTTAGATCCAGAAATCATGTCTATATTCACCAAGGAGGAGTGTTTGAACGCCACGGAAGCTACCAAGGTTCGTATTGTATTTTCCTTCTCACATTATATCTTCCTTTCTAGTAGCAGATAGTAAATTAAAAGATTTACAAGATTTATCTATTGCTTGATGTGAAACGTTAAGTTATAGAATCGTGGGATATATATTTATAACATGGTGCGGGTGACATCTTATGCTTTGTAATATAGATTATTCGAAAGCTTGTGAAAACCTATGGTGTCCATTTTTTGCCTTGGTCTCTACTCTGATTCCAAGCGGGTCCTTAAAGGTTTTTATGGAAATTCTCGAAAAATGTTCACCGAATGGTTTGATTATGAAGCCACATCAAGCACTACTACCGATTTCCACTTGGCTATCTATTAATAGTATACCATGTATAATTTTTGATTGTTTAACAGCCGAGCGAGCACGTCCAATTTATTAATAAAATTGTCACTTAAGAATAATTCTTATTGACCTTCAGTTCAAAGTACAAAAAGGTAAAATAGTAGGTGCTGTTGTCGATTGATGCTGTCACTAATAATTGTGTATAAAATTTTTCAATTGATCTGAAAATCTATTTCTCCCTTTAATAAACAAATGTAGTATTTCATTTGTTTCATTTATGTTAAAAATAAATGAAAGTATATTATATAATATTACAAGGGGAATTGGAAAAGTTTTTCAACAGCTTTAGAACCTCTCATTACTTTTGATCAGTTTGAATAAAATAATTTATAGCTGAATTAGTTAAATTCTAGCATGTCCCTAATTATGTGTGACATTAGTTCATTCAATTTTTAATAATGTTAATTTTATATTTGAATAATTTACCAATAACAAATCTTGTGAGCATAACTACTAATATTTATAGCCCGGGAACTAGCGACCTATTTTTGTCAGTCATTTCCTCTCTACTAATAAGGTACTATACTCGATAGTCGAAATTCTGTAAAGTGACTCATCGCTCTTACTGTCCATAAAATCAGTTGCAGAAACGAACTTCATGAGCGCATCATTTTTGAAGGGTTCTTAATAGTCCTAAATAAAAAATAAATAGAAAATGTTCTTGTACGCTCTGGCGTTTAAATTTGAGAGAACAGAAATACGAAATTATTATGGTAGGTATCATTATGTATATACAGGGTGTTACCAAGAATAATACACATTTTTAAGGATGAGCTATAATAAGATGTATATAAAAAAGTCGATAGTCGAAATTGTGTAAAGTGACGTCATCGGTTATCTACCGATTTAAAGTGAACTCCATGAGCGTATCATAGTTTAAGGGTGCGAATACTGAAATATCTGGAATTTCAATTTTTAACATTTGAAATAATAACTTATCACAAGTTGTTCATAAGTAAGTTAAAACAAAATAAAAAAATGTTTAAAAGTCAATTCCAACTTACTACTACTAAAACTAAAAAAAAGTTGTTTGTCAAGACCAAAATAAATTACCAATAAGTATAGGTATGTTGCGAGGTCACTTGTAAAATGTCTGACTAACTGGAAGCGGTATCACTCCCTGACGACTCCTCAGAATCATCGCTTTCTCCTCCTATATCGATAATGAGTGGTTCCGTCATTACTTCTACACGTATGTCTAAATCCCAAAACTTTATTTCTTCTTTTAATACGTGTTGAATACATTTACGCCAACTCTCAGCAGTAACGGTATGCAGCGCCTCGTCAAACAGTTTCTCAACGTCAGCCATTTTGAATGTACTGTTTTTTCTCGCAACATAATTTTTCACTTGGGCCCAAACCAGCTCGATGGGGTTTAACTCACAGTGGTAGGGAGGAAGTCTAACAACTGAGACGTTGAAATCTTTCGCCATTTCATCGACAACGTACTTAATATAACTGCTTTTATGTTTCCGTACGAGAGATAATAATTCAACTTTTAGCATTGCCTCGTTGTGCGGAATGCTTTTACTCTCTAACCAATCAATTATAACCCTCTTGCGGCTAGCTGAAGTAGGTATTTGCTCCAGTCGACGAGAGTGGTATGAAGCATTATCCATAACTATCACTGAACCAGGAGTTACCTTTGTTAAAATTGATCTAAACCATGTTTCAAACCGGTTACCATCCATCTCTTCATGGTAATCGACAGTTTTTTTGGACTGAAAACTTAGTAATCCACCTTCTACAAATCCTTCCTCGCTGCCAATGTGAGTGATAATCAGTCGACGTCCTTTCCCAGAAAGAGCTTTTAAACCGGAAGAGAAACCCTCCATAAAGGTTTGTCGATTGCTTCGTATATTCATGTCTTGCCACACTTTTGACACAGTGTGGCCTTCATTTAACCATGTTTCGTCAAGATAATATATGTGCCGTCCTTCGTTACGAAACTGTCGTATCTGTTTTAAATAATTTCTCCTCCATTCCACAATGTCATTTCGTTCAATTAAGGCACTGTTTCTACTTCTTGTTTGGTAACGAAAATTCATTGATTTTAAAGTTCGTCTCAAAACTTTATCACTGATGTTTGGTAAAGTATCATCAGCTTCTATTACCTTGCTCAATTTAGCTACCGAGGGGATTTCATTCCTAAAATAAAAAGAATGTATTTCCCTACGTATAGCATTCCGTGTTTGGTCGTCCAAAACAATTTTCTTTCTTCCCCTACTTTCCGGTTTACAGTTTTCACCTCGTTCTCTTGTCAAAGATCCGTCCCGCGATTTCTTTAGAATATTGTATATAGTACTCTCAGAAACTTTAGTTAAATAACTGCACTTAATCACAGCGTCACTAACACCCAGCTGTTTGTCCATGGCACGCAGTCCTTCGTACACATTTAATATGAGGACTTTTTCTTCCCGAATTAAATTGTTACGACGCCGTTTTTTATCGCCAACACCGCTACACTCCGCCATTATTGTCACTAAATATACCGATATAAATATTACAATAAATACCAATAATAACCGATTTATCACACAAAACCACAACACAAATACTGATGTTACGCTCATGAAGAGAATAAACACCTCACATAACTGTTTACTATCGCTGTCTCATTCGCGTAGCTCGATCTATCTATCTCGTTCTCAAAGCCGGAACATTGAAGCGACTCTCCAACATTGTCAAATCGGCGAGTTTTTCACAACAAACTTTGCGTTCAAGAAATATACATAAACACTTTATTTCACATTTCAAGTAAACTAATTATTATTAGTCTGCTTGAAATTTGAAATAAATATATTAAATTGGTATTGACTTAATTACATTGCATCTTTTGTACCTGAAATATTGACAAAATGGATTTGAAGTGTATTTATAAAATACAGCATTTCTCTCTAGAATACATATGGCAACTGCGCTTTAACCAAAGTGTTGATTAGATAGCTCTGACTCACTTTACACAATTTCGACTATCGAGTATAATGCCCGATTTCACCAACCAGTTCCTAAAGTTAGGTAATACCTAAATAGGATTTTCGAATTGCTAAAAGCAATTCACGTTTCATCACGCGCTAAGAAACACCTAAGAATGATAGGAAACCCTAAAATTATCACTCTTAGGTACTACTTAGCCCGTGGTGAATCGTAAATTGGATTTAGTAATTTCAAAATCTAATTTAGGTGTTACCTAACTTTAGGAAATGGTTGGTGAAATCGGGCATTAATGTCTTATCTGTGTTCTTAATTATGTAATATTTATGGATGGTTGTACATAACTTAGATTATTGAATACTGATTTATTGAACAATTTGTTACACATTTTCACATAACATCTGACATCCAATACTGGTGCGATGCATCCCCAGATAGAGTCACACTTACAAAATGCTTGTATATTTGGTTGCATAACTTATTACTATTTATACAACACTTAATTTAGTTGTGCTAAAATTCTCTGTGATCGTCAGCTGGGCAACATAGGTGGGGTGGGCCAGGGGAGCTTCCTAAGCACGAAATGATCACCCCACCTATGTTACAACAGCTGACTGTCATGAAACATTTTAGCACAACTAAATTAAATATTTTACCAATTACTAGCCGATAGGTAATTTGTCGACAAAAACTGTCGCTGGCTCCCGGACTATAATATACAGAGCATTTCAACAAATCTGGGAAAATAAATAAAAAATCATCTTTTTGACTTGTTACTTGTTATAACTTCTTCTCTTCCTCCTATTCCTCCTCCTCTTGTCTATGGTTGCTCTTCTCATTTTTACTTTTCCGCCAACCTATCTAATATGCGAGAAAAGTATTGGTTTACCCACAAAAAAGTTGGAAATTTGAAATTTTTTTTTGAGTTATTTTTACGTTATCCATCAACAACAACACGAAAAAACGGTTTTTAGAAAAAAAATCCTGTGTGTATGTCGTCGTCGTTGTCGTCGGCCACTTTTCCTTGCAAGTCTTGTTAGCACGATACAGCCTCCGGAGTGCGATAAGTCACCAATTTTATGATGGAATATTGTTAAGGACATTTCACAGATGAACCCTATTGATTTTCAGCTCCCCAGAGCCAGTACAACGGGTGCTATGGTACTTGAAGTACGACATTTTGTCGTTTTTCGAGAAATTTCAATTTGTTAGCACGATACAGCCTCCGGAGTTCAACAAGTCACCAATTTTATGATTGTATATTATTCAGGGCATCTCACTGATGAACCCTATTGATTTTCAGCTCACCAGAGCCAATACAACCGGTGCTACAGTACTTTAAGTACGATTTTTTTGTAATTTTTGGAGAAGTTTCAGCCTCCGGAGTATATACAAGTGATGAATTTTATGATTGGATATTATTCAGAGCGTCTTAAAGATGAACCCTATTAATATTGAGCTCACTAAAGCCAGTACAACGGATGCTGTGGTACTTGAAGTACCAAATTTTTTTCATTTTTGGAGAATTTTCAGTTTGTTAGCACGATACCATGGACGATGATATTGATTTATCGAAACAATTGTCAATTTTTTAGAATTTTCAATAACTTGTATTATATTGTGGAATTAACTAGAGACCTTGAGTTTCATTTAAAAACACTAATATGAGAATTTTCAGTTTGTTAGCACGATACAGCCTCCAGAGAGTATACGATTGATCAACTTTATGAATAAGTATTGTTCAAGGTGTCTCACAGATGTACCCTATTGATTTTCAGTTGACTAGAGCGAGTACAGCGGGTCCTATAAAACTAGATATACTAAATTTTTGGTTATTTTTGGAAAAATTTCGGTTTGTTAGCACGATACATCCCCCGAAGTGTATACAAATAACAATTTTATGATAGAATATTGTTCAGGGCCACAGATGCGAAAAAATTAGTTTTAATCTTTAAAACCGTTTATTTTGAATGGAACACACTTGTAATATTTGGATTCTGCTATAAAATGATATTTTCCATTGGTTTACACACAATCGCATATTTTGCAACATTTTTGGGTTTATTTGTAGACATTCGTGAACAAATTTATCATCTAGGTGACCATTTCAAAAATGTATCGCAGAGAATTGGGTGAATGTGTGAAAAATGAATTGGTATGTGTACTTGGAGTAACTTTGTGATGTGTAAATTGTACCTAGTGATACGAATAGGGTTTCTGAGAAGGACAAACTCTGCATTTTTAAGTATTCTGGAAATGGACGGGGATTGGGTATGGTTTTTTTAATCGGACACATTTTGGGATGGTGCTTTTCAGATTGTGCAATTTGCTTAGCTAATTTGTAGGGAAAAAGCGGACTGTCTTTGATTTGGGTTGATGAGAATAATTATTTGTTTAAAAAAAAATAATAGGTCGAGCTTATAACAATTTCACTTACCTTGGAATACTGGAGATTTATTGGAGGTTGATCTGCAAACTCGCTTAACCTGAACTTAAATATTCGCAATGCCAGCTGGCTTCAGAACACATAAATCAAAATATGTCTTCTATTAACACTTCCTATCGAATGTCAAAACATATATCGTCTACTTTTGATAGGTAAAATAGGACACAGGCGGGGGGAAATCTGTTTTCAAGAAAGGAATTTCATTTGCGATATTACCAAAGTTTGACTTACAATAAATTAAAATTTTATCCCCTCAAAAAAGTATAGGGGGGACAAATCGGTTGATCTAGGTGGCCATTCCAACCATATGTCCCAGAGAATTGGGTGAATATGTAAAAAATTGATTTATAGGTGTACTTGGAGTGTAAATTTACCTATTGGTGTTTAGAGAAATTTCTGAGAAGGGTATTTTTAAGAATTCTGGAAATGAAAGGGGATTTGGTATGATGTTTTTTATAGGAAACATGTTGGTATGATGCATTTCTGATATCATCTTAAAAAAAGTCTTGGAGAGTTGAATTGAGTTAACTAGGTGGCCATTCCAACTATATGTCACAGATAATTGGGCGAATATGTAAAGAATGCATTTATAGGTGTACTTGGAGTGTAAATTGTACCTATTGGTGAGAAGAAGAGTTTCTGGGAAGGACAAAACCTGTATTTTTAAGAATTCTGGAAGTGAACGGTGTTTTGGTATGATGTTTTTAATAGGAAATATGTTGCTTTTCTGATATCCCCATAAAAAATTCTTGGGGAGTTGAATTGAGTGATCTAGGTGGCCATTCCAACCATATGTCACAAATAATTAGGCGAAGGTGTAAATAATGAATTTGTAGGTGTACTTGGAGTAACTTTGTGATGTGTAAATTGTTCCTAGCGGGGTGAAGAGAGCTTCTGAGAAGGGCACATCCTGAGTTTTTAATAATTCTGGAAATGGACGGGGATTTGGTATGGTATTGGAAACATTGTGGGATGTCACTGAGGTCCCGATAGGATTTTGAAGTGGTTTGAGTACCATATTCATAAAATCAGAGGATTTATTAAAAGAAGTATTGAATTTCAACTCCCTCTCGGTATGGTATTTGTAGATTTTTGATTCTGTATCATTACTAGCAGTTGCGGATGAATTAAGGAATTATAATTTTGATTCAAGATATATTGAGTGATATGCTCCGGGCCTCTTTTCAACTTTACCTTCGGGAGGGTTGGGCGCTGAATAACCTGCTTCCTAGCTTCTTCAGGGGATATTCCCTGATTGAGGAGTCGTAGGTATTTCCGCACCCCTGCTCCACTGAGTCCTTTTCTCAGTGGGTCGTCTTTGCCGCCCGTTTCTCTCAGCTTTGTAAAGGTCGAACGGCATACGACCTTTGTGCCGTTTGGCCTTTTTCACCTCTCTGAGGTGCCCGGATTAAGAGGTGGAGGTTTTTTCCACTACTTTTCCGGTGGAAGTTTTGCTTTCTCTCTCTCCATAAGTGGTCCCACGAGAAGCTAGGGTCATTACGGTCCATCGCTGCAGTGTCCCACATGCAGAGGTAAGGGGTTTAATACAATGGAGTTCCCCCCCGTGCTCCAAGGTCAAAACCAGTAAGGACTATTCTCCTATATAGCCACGCATTCTTCGGCCTGGTTTCCCATCTTGACTTTAGGTTTTTAATGAGCTTGTCTCCTCTTGGTCCGGGCATTAAAGCCAATACCCCCCCCCCCCATCCCACTGGCCCGCGAGACTTGACCACAGACAGCCAGGAGACATTGGTATAACAGGTGATTTCGAGGTAAACTCGGATGTATTCTGCGCGATTTGCGTCTATGTGACTCATCTTTTGGCAGACAAATATTGTAAAAATTTGACGAGATTTTAGTTATAAAGTCTTTAATATTGGGTATAGCGGCTTTGTCATGTAACCAGGATGTTCTGGGTTATTTAGTATAACAGGTATGTTTGATTGCCATCCGTAAACAGTCTGTACCATCTGCAAGGAGTGGAAGTTGTGTTTGGTGCCAGTGAAGTAAACTGGGGCTGCATATGTAAGTGTATTTTATGTATTTGTTTGTGAGAATTTTGTTTTGGCTTGTGAGTTTACTATGTGTGCATGTGAGTAGGTATAGTTTGCCATCGTCGGGACGCTGTTTGAAAAGACGATATTCAGGGTTTCTAAAATTAATTTTTTTAGTTGATTTGAGAAACGTCTCGATTATAAAGAATATATCGATCGAGAAAGCGTCTGATTAAGGGGAGTTTATTAAGAACTCGTACACTACAGAAAATTATTTTGAGATTGGTTCCTTTTTGAAAATCTATTTTATCACTTACCTGCCTATATATCTTAGTTGTCAATACCAGCAACGAAGTTATTATAAATGGTAAACTTATCCATTTTGTGGTGTACGCCTTTTTCATTTCTTATATGAGATTGCCAACAGCTCTTGCTAGCTCGTCAAGATTAACCAGCGAATGCAGTTCTTGGAACATGTTATTGATTTCCTTGAATTTATTTATATCTGCGTTCTGATTTCCAGGTTGGCTGATAGCTTTGTTTGATTGGGGGTTTGTGTGGGTGTTTTGAGCAGTTGGTTGAGGGTAATTTTTAGAAGGGAGCCTAGAAAAGCCAGTATTGTTATTATTTTGTTGTATTTAGGGATTTTCTTTGGGTAAGGGAGCAGGGATGGGTTTGGATTTTTGCATTGCTGACCTTTTTTCTTTTAATCACATTCATTCTTTGATAAATTCTGTGCAAATTTCTGCATTCGCTGGGTGATCACCTCTGCAGTTCGTGCATCTTGCTGGGATGGTTTGTTCCTTCGTGCATTCTGGAGTCAGATGTTGGCCGGCACACTTGAGGCATCTGGGAGTCCTGCCACAATTAGACGTCGCGTGGCCCCATAATTGACGTTGAATAATTGGCTGGTTTTGCCTTTGTTGCTCCCAGGGCACTCTTGTGTGCCCGATGAGATGCACATTTTTGTTGAGGTAAACTAGCATTAGTTTCAGTTCAGTAACTACTAGATATAATAGACGGCCTCTAGTTGTCATTCGAAAAACATCTTTTACTAGTATTTTGTATGTCTTCTCGATTTCTTCTCGTATATCTATTAGTTTTAGACCTTCCGCAAGACCGCGAAGGACAAAAACGTGAGTCTTCTCCTCACGCCTTGAGTAGTTATAAAATTGAACTTTTTCCTTTTTCACTGTCGTTTTCAGTTTCTCAAAATCATCGACGTCTCTTGTGTATACGATAGAAGAGTTCTTTGTGTATTTAATCTCAAACTCTCACTAGAGCCAGTACAACGGGTCCTATAAATCCAGATATACTACATTTTTGAGAAATTTCGCTTTGTTAGTACGATACAGCCTTCGGAGTGTACCCAAGTGACCAATTTTATGATTAAATACTGTTCAGATCCTCTCACAGATGAACCCTATTGATTTTCAGCCCACCATAGCTAGCAGAATGGGACCTATAAATCCAGATATATCACATTTTTGATCCTACTGCATCCGGAGTGCGGAAAAGTTAGATTTAATCTTTAAAACCATTTATTTGTGTCGGTTTTCCTTGAAAATATATCTAAGGTCAGAATACTATCTTGTTGTTCTTACTCATCAACCTTTTGATTGACTGATTACCTTGACATGGCTTCATGCTCTAATTCATGTGAATGTGACATCTTCCAAAACGTTCGTTAATGTTATATATATTTGAGAATTGGAAAGTTTTGAATACCTTTTCTTTTGGAAAATAACACAAAAATATTCGACTATGTTTGACATTTTTTTATAGTGTTCAAACAACTCGGTTTATTGGTAATCAAAAATTTAATTAGTTTACTTAGTTGCAACAATTTTATCTATCAACAATTTTCTGTCAGTGTTAGTAATTTTCCATAGTAAAAGTTGTCTGCTAATAACCTTTTTGTTAAAGAATTTTATCAGTATATAAATATTTCATAGTTTTGGTATATAAATATACAAGGTGTACTAGAAGTTTATACAAATGGAAACCTCGAAATATTTTTTTTTCATTTACAGAAAGCTGGTATAGATAAAATTATTCCAAACATGATCATAGATGACTTTCTCTTCAATCCATGTGGTTACTCCATGAACGGCGTCACTAAAAATGTAAGTATTTTATTAATAATAACAATAAATTTTTGGCAAATAGATGCTTTATTGAATCCATCGTTTAAACGAGCCCCACTGTATTATCTCGGGAATAATTACAATTCTACATAATACAATCAATAAATTATCGGTCACTTGTTATAAAATAATAAATTGAAATAAAAATTTGTGGATTTTTTAAATTTTTTGTATTAAATAGTAGGTAAATTGGATTAAAACAGGATGCAACTATTTTCCACCTCATCTTTCCCTTATAAAAGCAATAAACTATAGACTCAATAAAGAAGGTTCATTTGAATGATTAGTATTCTTTTAAAATATTGATTTATTTTATATATTTTCATGCGTGCTCAGATTTGTTCTGAATTGGAAGATGTAAGTAAAATTACACAAACAAAAAAAAAGAAATCTTGTTTTAATAATTGCAGTAGTGCCTCCTAAGGTAAAACTACTTATCATTATTGCATCAATAATTATTTTTTTACTTTTTAATGTATTTTCGTTGCTGTGGTATTCATTATGTTATCACAATCCGAAAAATAATATCAATTCTTTAAATTTCTCAGGGTTGCTACATGACTATTCATATAACACCGGAACCTGATTTTTCCTATGTCAGTTTTGAGACCAACATTCCTTCTAGTTCTTACAAGGAAATCATCAGCAACGTATTGGAGACATTCAATCCTGGAAAGTTTACTGTCACCGTGTTTTCCAATCAAGTAAGTATAAATAATAACACATATTAAATACTTTCCTGATATATTATCAATAAGAAGAAGCCGAAGCTTGTAAAAATGATTTTTTTATATTCTAAACGTCATATAAAACTAAATGATGAATCTAGCTAGTAATACAATAATTAGACGGTTAATAAATACATATAAAATATCCTTGGAAATTAAATTATTAAAAAGAAGAACTTGAAGCTTCTAAAAATAATTTTTTATGATCAAAATGTTGTATAAACATTGAATGTTGATTCCAGCTAGAAATAAAATCAATTAGGGGGTTAATAATTTGGAATTGTGTGTGTGTTTTAGTTATTGACTGACCTTAATCGTTGACCAATTATTGGCAGTGCTATACTTTTTGTTAGTACTATATTTTAATACAGTATAATATTTTTTTTCTTATATTTTAAGTTTAACTAAGTTATTTTGTTAACACGTTAAAGGGTGGAATTGGATTTTTATTATTTTTTCATATATCTTTTTTTATTTTTTTCAAATGCCGGTAAATTACATAATATACATTATCATTTCTTGTACTCAAAATATTGTCTAAATTGGTGGGTAGGTCTATCCCATTTTGTCGCAGTTGGTGTAGGAATTCTTCAATCTATCGCTGGAATTTTGGCAACCAAAAATTATGTGTTGTAGTGTTCCAAGTTCCCACAGGAGCGATCTGATGAATCCGCCAATCCAATTTGATATAAATGTTCTGGATATCATCCATGTCCACGTCTAATTCTATTTAATGATTTTATAAACAACCGATTGGGAGTACTATGAAACCTGATGTTTCTAAAAAATTTTGTTTGTATATTTCTAAAACCCAAGCCTTTATGTTCATTTATAAACAATCCAATCCAATCCAAGGACGTAAATCTGTAAATGGTATTTTATTTTCACTTGATGTTTCTCCATCTGTTGTTGCTAGTTTGGCTAATTGATCCACTTTTCTATTCCATGATGGCCTTTCATCCATAGCAAACTAACGTTTTTGGCTTGTTCTTTTAATGCCCTGGTGATTTCTAATACGAGAATAATTATTGGTAAGCTGTCCATTTAAAAAAATTTATTAAATCGATTCAAATTTTCCTGTCCTGTTTTATTAATTTAGAAATATTTTCGTTTGGATGAAAAACAGCTTTTGTATTTTTTTACTCATACGTAATCCGCATTCGGCCATTTGTTCTGGAAGTTATAGTTGATATAAGCATTAAAATTTGGCATATCTGTATGAAGGTAACATGTTGGCACATTAATTTCAAATAATATCTAGTCCACAGTGTAACACAGAGGAACATCACTTTGATGCATATTTTCTTCAAATTCCTTAGGAACTGATAACTTGTAAGTAGGGGCTGCTTTTTCTGTCTCCAATAGGGAACATTTAATAGTGACTATAAGTTTGAATGCCATCACATCACTGAAGTATTTTTATCGTAAGTGCAACTTCAACTTCTAGGACATTTAGTGGTGTACTCAGCAGGACTCATAGGTATAAGCGTAGACATTTGTTTTTAATTCATTCATCTTTTCCCAATTTATTACTTGTTGTGTTTCCGTACCGTAATCCAAGATTGAACGTATTAGATCTCGATAAAATATTAGAACAGTATTTGGGTCTGCTCCCCATTTTGTATTGTAGAAGACTCTAATAATATTTATGCTATTTTCACATCTTCCTATAAAACTATTAATATAATTTTTCCACGATAGTTTTTGGTCTAAAGTTACGCCCAATGTCTTATGAGGAATGTTTAAAGGACCTGGCTGATACATTTTCGGGCAGAATATGGTTTTGTCTTATGAGATCCTGAATCTATGGGTATCTGACCATTTTGTTAATTGAATCTTCAGCTTGTTCAAACCTTTGTATTGTTCGTTCTATTGCTTTATTTTTGGCAAAGACACAAAAATAATCGGCATATTGTAGAACTCTAACGTTTGGTCCGAAGATATCTACAAAATCTAGATAGATTTTAATGGAACACTATGTATTAATCGATTTATGAATTCTATGTAATATTTTAGTGTATTTTTGTATGAAATAGTTTTTTTTTTAAAAATGCATACTTTTTGAGTTATTAATTTTTTTAGAAAAAAATTGACTTTTGTAGACCCTTACAAAGTATATTTGTACAAGCAATGTTTCTGAAGGGTTTTGAAAAACTCTTCATTGTATACAGGGGGCGCATAAAACGTTTCAAAATTATTACTTCAAAAATATTAGTTCTTCATTTTTTTTAAATGGAACTCCCCAAGTTTTTTCAATTTAAATGAAATCAGTGGTTTAGGTATAAGAGATGTAAACATGTACTTTCAAAGTTCAGATTTTGAAACTTTTTATGCGCACCCTGTATACAATGAATAGTTTTTCTATACATATTCAAATACCTTTGACCTTCCTAGCAATCACCTACAGAAATATTTTATTTAATTTGTAAGGGTCTACAAAAATCAATTTTTTTCTGAAAAAATTAATAATTCAAAAAGTATGCATTTTTTGAAAAAAGTATTTCATACAAAAGTACACTAAAATTTTACGTAGATTTGAAAATTCCGTTAATATATAGGGTGTTCCATTTAAAATAGCGAAGTAGTTGTTCACTTCCGCTGTAACCAGAAGTGGACGATTGTTAAAATAATTTTAAAATTTGCACATTTATGCTTACCACATTTAATTTTGCTATCTCTAACCATTCCAGAGATATTTACTTGGTTCAACACTTATGATCATCACTGTAGATTAGATTTTAACGGGGTTACAAAGCACTGAAACCTAAGGTTTATTGTGCCCCCCCTATCAGAGCTGTTCTCGCTACTACTACAGCTCGCCTTCTAGTTCCAGGGTTCTAATGAACTCTAGTATTTGGGACGGCTTCAACGAGGCTAGATCCTCACTCTTACAACTTTCTTGTCCGAAGCATTTCTTGTGTTGGCTTGCAATGGCGAGGCATTCTACAACTAGGTGATCCGGAGATTGCTCAATAATTCTGAGGCCTTTTCATAATAAATCACACAAGGTGCTCTTGAACTTGCCTCTGACTATTAGAACTATGTCATCAGCATAGCCCATACATTCGAAGCCAAGCTCCGTTAGCCTGTAGAGCAGCCATGTCAAACTCAAAGTCACTGGTTGGCCAAAAGCATGAAGACCATAGACTAGGTGGGCCGCAAAACCTAATCTTAAAGAAGACAAACTACTGAAAATCTTAACGAAAAAAAGTATATTTATTAAATTTCCAATAAAAAGGACATTACAAAAACTTACAAACATTAACTTCTTTTGCCAGATATTTGACATCTTTTGTCTTTAATTAAGTTGTCTATTTGTGGCGTGAATTTATCGGCGGAAATAACTTTTAAAACTGCGTCCAAGTGTGCGTCCGTCAATCGCGATCTTGCGGGAGATTTGTTTCCTTTCATCAAAGAAAATAATTGTTCACACTTATAGGTACTTCCAAACATTGACAGGATTTTACAGGCAAGTTTTCTCATTTCTTGGTATTGAAAAGGCAAGTACTTATAAAATTCGAATGTACCAACACTATCAAATTTTTCTTTTAAATGGGTTTGACACTGAATCTCAATCACTTCCATCTGCAAGTGAGAGGGAACTTTATCAATATCGATAGTGAAAAGACCAGTAAATAAAGAAAAATTGTTTTCTTGGGACTTAAAATCCTGAAAACGCTTTTCAAATTCTGACAGAAGGCTTCCCATTTTCTATGTATACATTTTGTATGATATTGGGCCACTTGTACTTTCCTGATACGCCTTGCAAGTCTGAAAATGTGACAGATTATCCACCGCTAACTGGTTTTTCCACAACATCATCTTACACTTGAAAGCTTTAACATGATCATGCATATCTGTTATAACTTGACGTGGTCCTTGCAATTTCGTATTTAAGTCCGACAAGTGTTTTGTGATGTCTACCATAAATGAAAGATCTTGTAAAAAAGGTACGTCGGATAATAAGCTGACATCTTGTTCTTTCACTTCCATGAAAAGGCGTATTTCTTCTTTGAGTTTCCAAAATCGATCGAGAACCATAGAACACGAAAGCATAATAAGGTAAACCAGTGTACTCACTTTCTAAATCACGTAAAAACGCAGAAAACTGTCGCTGATTCAAGCCACGTGACCTTATGAAGTTTATCATTTTTTTCACTGACTTTAAAACGCTTTCCAACTTGATCACTTTTGAGCATAAAACTTCTGGGTGGATTATGCAATGAACATGATGAAAATCTGGTTTGTCACTGCCCGTTTCTCTGATATTTGTTTGTAATATTTTAATGAAGCTATTATTTACTCCAGTCATTGGAGGAGCTCCGTCTGTTGCAACGGAATACAGTTTTGGCAAATATAAATGGTACTTTTGCAGAAGTCCATAAACAGCATTGAAAATATCCTCCCCAGTTGTTGTATCATGCAATGGTACTAATTCCAGTAATTCTTCATAAACGTTGATATCTCTATCAACAGCACGAAGAAAAACAGCGAATTGCGCCACACCACACACATCTGTACTTTCGTCACAGGCAATAGAAAATGCAATGAAAGAGTCTGATTTTGTTTTTATCTGTTCGCTTATATTGGCAGCCAACTCGGTAACTCTTTCAGCGACAGTATTCCGGGACAAGGATATATTTTGAAAAGCCTTCACGCTCCCGGGACTTACAATTTCCGCGGCCTTTACAAGGCACTCTTTTATAAATTCACCTTCAACAAATGGATTTGAGTGTTTTGCGATCAACTCCGACAGTACGTAGCTCGCTTGAACGGCAGATTCATTTTCTTGCTTTGGACGTGTAAACATAAGCTGTTGATCTTTTAACCGTGATTTTAACTCTTAACTTTTCGTTTCTAATCATGCCTATATACTTTATGACTATCATAGTGACGTTTTATATTATATAATTTTGGGACACCGACTGTACTGTTACAAATCAAGCAAATAATTTTGTCTTTCACTTCACAGCAAAAAAACTCTAATTCCCACTTTTCTTGAAAGATATGATGCTCATCTCCAAGTTTCCTCTTACTTCCACTTGGTTTTGAAACAGACATGTTAAAAACTTTATCCGAAATAAATAACAATAAGTACGTGTTGTAACAATAAGTACGCAACTAAACTCGCAATTCTATCGCAACTGACTCATAACTGACTGAACAACGGAACTCAATCGAGCGGTATTGGCTTATATACGGATTGTGATTTCTCGACAGTTCTTTCCAGAATGTTCGGGTAGCGTCATCTGTGTTCTCGCGCGATAGAACTTTCCGGAACAAGCCAGGCTTTTAGGTTGAGCGCGCATCTTAGTTCATCATCACAGTACTTTATTTTCGGTTTTTAACAGGCTCGCGGGCCGCATTACATGGCTGTTTTCAAAATTGATTCGGGGCCGCAGGAAAATGCTCAGTGAGCCGCATGCGGCCCGCGGGCCGCATGTTTGACATGGCTGCTGTAGAGCAACTCCATCTACTACGAGGCTGGGGAGGTATCACTCCCCCTTTAGGTGTCCTGCGAGTGGCTTTAACTGAGGTGGTTTGATTCCCCACATGTGTCTCAGCTATCCTCGTCGTCAACAACTCGTACATCAATTTTACAATGGTTTCATTTACTCCTCGCCTGTTTAGTGCTTCTTTGACAAACACATGAATTGTGTTGTCAAAGGCCCCAGATATATCCAGGAATACGCACATTGTGATTTCTTTGCTGTTCAGAGTTCCCTAGATGACTTCGGTCAGCTGATACAGAGAGCCGTCTCAGTTGATCGACCCGCTCTGAAAGCATGCTGACATTTATGAAGTGGTATATTCTTCAGGTTCTCCGTTCTTATGTAGTTATGCACTACTTTCTCCATCCTTTTGAGTAGAAACGATGTTAGGCAGATGGGTCTAAAAGATCGGGGATTAGTCCCATCTTTTTTCCCTATTTTTGGTATGAAGGCTACCCTTACCCTTCTCCATTTTCTAGGTATTAGACCCACTGCTAGACTGCTTCTTTTAATTTTCAGCAAGTGAGGAAGAATCTCTTCTATCCCTTCCTGTAGGAGTGCTGGAAATATTCCATCCACTCCTGGTGATTTATATGGTTGAAAGGTACTTCTTGACCACAGACAGCCAGGAGACATTGGTATAACAGGTGATTTCGAGGTAAGCTCGAAATTACACCCGGCATTGTAACCCTGAGTGCAATCCTTTAGCCACAATACTAGAGCTGGTCAGGTAAAGTTGATCCACGGCAGGGTATTCGAGCGCTGCCAGTTGAGTTTTTAGACACAACGAGCCCCCAGGTATTTCCCCGCAGACCTCGTCCTCATATAAAATCATCTCTGATGCCTCTCCTATCCGCCACCTGGAGACTTGTGCTGGTGCTTCACCCCCTCCACATCAATAAATATTCCGACGAAATACGTATATACCTACTGATGTGGACTCGGTTCCACACTTATGCTCATCACTGTATATATTTTCTTCTGCTACTTTATTTGAATATATATAGTTGTAAATTATTAACAGACGACTTTTTGCATTAATTGGGAGTTTATAGAGTATTGGGTAGTGAATATTATCCACACCTGGTGAAGTATTGGAGTTTTTCTTTAATGCTCTATTCAATTCAGGAAGTGTGAATATTTTATTCAAAAAATGATCATTCTCCACATTTCTATGCAATTTTACCCAGTCGGGAGATGCATTTTTATGATATTGTTCTGTCCACTCTCCCCATTCTGAAGGATTTGTGTTTGATTGTTTTCTGTTTTTATATTTATTTAATTTCGACCAGGCCAGTTTAATGGGCTCTTTGGGAATTGAATTATTAAAAAGAAGCTGCTGAAGCTTGTCTAAATTATTTTTTCAAAACGTTGTATAAACACTAAATAATGTATTTAGTTTAGGCCGTCAGTAAATATTATAAAATCCCTTCGGTGAAGTGGACAAACAAGAATAAATAAATGTAGTGAGACATGAGTCTTAAGAGTTATCAAACAGTTGAATTCAAAAAATGTAATACATAAAATATACGCAAGGAAAAAAAGTTAATCCAAAAAACATATGGATGTTTGACGTCATGTAAGAGAGAATAAATCAATTTAAAGCAAAAGACTGCGGAAAATTGTTTAAAATCAAATTAAAAGAGTAAATCGGAATAGAAAGGAATTTTTTTTTATTTATTTATTGTAAGCTTTAAAAATGCGACATTTTTTACTAGTTTTGTTGAAATAGAAATTTGAAACATCAGTTATGTATTGGCAGTCGAACTGTATACACGTGTTTTGTGTGCCTGACTAGGACATCATTTCTAGATAAGTACACCTATTTTTAGTTAATTTTCACACTAGGTATATTATCGGTTAGTCATAATTTAATTGAAGTACCTCGTGATTCTATCACATTAACTTTAACCTTTCTATTTTTATTTACAATTTTTTGTTCTGGAACGAGTTCTTGAAAAGACAAGTTTAAATAATTAATTATGAACACAAATACGGGCGGCCCAGGGCTGCCCGATAATTCTGACGATATGGACACTATCAATAACAAAGATTCCTATAAAGATTTAGTATTATTCAATTTAACAAATAAATACACTATGAAAGATAAAGGTCCGTTTTATGTTTTTGTAGAGCACATGAACAAAAACTTCGGCAGGTTATTTCCAATGAAAATAGGATATTTTTTGTTAACTGAAGACAAATTTAAACAAATCATAGTAGATATAATATCGATAGGAGCAAGTAGAGTAAAAGTAATTTTTAAAAACTACGATATAGCGAATTCATTAGTAGGCCATGAAATCATGGAAAAAAATCAGTTGGTTGCGTACATTCCCACATTCTATAATCACCGCAAAGGTCTTGTGAAGTTTTTTTACGCAAAAACATTGAATGCGATAATATGAAGGTGGTCAAAGTTCAGCGTATGGAGAGAAGGGTTACGGATGGTGAAGGTGAAATCAAATTTGTTGATCGTCAACTAATAATTGTCACTTTTGAAGGAAACTTCATTCCCGAAAGAATTAAAATTAATTTAACCTCATTTTCCGTGGAGCCTTATATTCACCCGATTGTGCAATGTTATAGCTGTTTGAGATATGGCCACACAGCCAAATTGTGTAAATCAAAGTCACGAAGGTGTCAAATATGTACTGAAGTACATACCAAGGACTCAGAATGCCCAAATCCTGGCAGTTTTTGCATATATTGCCAAACCAACAATCACCCTACGATATCCAAAAAATGTTCTATGTATACAAAACAACATAACATCAAAAGAGAAATGGCGTTTAAAAATATTTCTTTTAAAGAAGCCGAAACCATAGTTAACAATCCTACATATTCAAAAATCACAACGAATAACAGATTTGCAGTTTTTAATAATACACAAAACTTTTCTCCTCTACCTGTAACTTCGCAGTCACAGTACATCCCCCCCGCATATATGCTACATAAACCAACTGCACCCTCAAAAAAACGTAAAGCCTCTACCCCTCCCATAACACCCCCACCAACTTCCTCAAAAAAAAACAGATGTACCAAAGGCACCTAAAACAGCTCCCATTATTCCAAACCCTCACAGGGATGATTTTGTTCAATATAAAGAGAAAGTCATAGAAAATATCATTAACTTCATCCATACTAATTTCGATCTAAAATCTAGTACTTCAACCCACTCATAGACTCAAATACTAGGGATCTTATAGCTACGGCCTTAGAATTCGATACAATTGATACCGTCAGTATTAGCGATGAGTCATCCTACTAGACAATTGAAAATACTTCAATGGAATGTAGCTTCTATAAATAAACGTAAACCAAATTTATTGAACCTGCTATCTCATGAAACTTTTGACATTCTTATACTTTGTGAAACCTGGCTAAAACCAGGTGTTAATATGAATATATATGGTTATAACAGTATACAAAATAACATAATTGATGGCAAGGGGGGCGTTGCCATTCTAATATCCAAAAATATAAGATTCAAAATCAAATCTATCAAACAGAATTTTAGTAATAATATCGAAACATGCGCTGTATTCATTGAAGACATGAACTTGTCCTTGGTATCTTTATACAAACCACCAAAATATAATGTTAGCGTGAAGGACTGGGAAAACCTATTTTCACAGTTCAATGGCGATACCATATTCTGTGGAGATTTCAACTGCCACCACACCCTCTGGGGTTCTGCTGGTGATCAAGTCTGTGGGACACGACTTGTTGACGCCTTACACAACACCAATTACATAATACTTAATAATGGATCACCTACCAAAATTAATAGGCCCACACAAAATAAATCTGCAATCGATCACTCAGTTGCATCACCCAATTTAGTAAGCAAATTCAATTGGTCAGTACTTCCTGACCCCTTGGGATCAGACCACTTCCCAATTCTATTACAATATAATACTAATTATACTCCCCAGAACATCTCTCCTTCAACCAGATGGAATGTCGCTTCTGCAGACTGGACACTATTTTCAAGCCTAATCAAAAACCACTTATTAGTTCAAACTGGTAATGATATGTCTCTTACTAAACTGATCAATATAATCTCTGACTCTGCCTCATCATCAATGAAAATAAACCAGCCAGTCTGCATAAAAACCCCTCACCCCCTCTGGTGGGACGAAGAATGTTCAGCTAAGGTCTTACAAAGAAAGAAAGCTCTACTTGAATATAAAAATCTGTCCAACTGGGATAACTACCTCAAGTACAAAACATCGAATCCCAAACTAAACTTCTTTTTAAGACCAAAAGTATGAACAGTTGGAAGAACTTTCTTAACAATTTAAATAAAAACACCTATCGATAAAATATGGAATTTTATCAAAAAAATTTCAAACAAAAAAATATTGTAATTCGCAATCATATACATTCACAGAGATGATAGATAAGTTACTAAATTATTTTGCTCCTTCTACTGCTAGTAATACATTCACCAGCACAACAAAAATAACTCACTCTAGCAATTTTCCCTGTAATCATTTCAGCTTATCAGAATTGGAATTTGCTCTCTTATCTCGCCGTGGAACGGTGCCCGGCAGTGATAATATCACCTATAAAATACTCACATTTTTACCATCGATAGCTAAGAATGCACTATTAGATATTTTTATTAAATGGTGGCTTAATAGCCGCGTCTTTGATGAGCTTAAAAAAACTATCATTATTCTTATTTTAAAACCCAAAAAAGACCCAAATAATACATATTCTTATCGCCCAATCTCGCTCATGTCCTGTATTATGAAAACGTTTGAACGCATGATAAAGGCTAGGTTGGAATAGTATTTAGAATACAATTCAAAACTACCACATTCGCAGTATGGATGTCGACGTGGAATGGGAACGATGGAAGCTGTCTCCCAATTAGTCTCAGATGTACAATATTCATTCTCGAAAAACGTGTACGTCGGTTGTCTGTTTGTGGACTTAAAAGGCGCATATGACTCGGTTGATCTGAACATTATCACTGAAAGTTTAATTTCATTAAACGTTCATCCTCAGATTTCATACGACATTGTAGACTTGTTTCGCAATCGAAAAATATACATTAAAGACAATAATAATGTATTGCATGGGCCAAGGGTTGCCAATCACGGATTACCTCAAGGAGCGGCTCTTAGTCCCCTTCTATTCAATGTATATACTTATAGCTTACATAACATCTTTGATTCGGATGTAAAATGCATACAATACGTAGATGATTTTTGTTTCTACACCACACAGGATAACTATAATCAATGTGTCAAAGTACTGAAATATATTGTATATTGCCTTAAGACATGGTTTAGTGATCACGCCTTAACAATTTCTCCAGAAAAATCAGCTGTTATGTTTTTTACTAGACACAGATTGCACCTCACTGATACGCTCACTCTGAGTGGTCTCAAAATACCAATCAAAACAGAATACAAATATTTAGGCGTTGTACTAGATAATAAACTTCTGTGGAGTAGCCACATAAACCATCTCAAGAGTAAAGCTGAAAAGGGGATAAATATGTTGAAATGCGTCACAAAAACTAAATGGGGAGCTGATCCTAAAATCGCTCTCCTGTTCTATCGGGCATACATTCGGTCGATACTTGATTATGGCTGTATCCTGTATGGGTCTGCTGCAAATATACATTTAAAAAAAATTGATCGAGTACAATAAAGTGCTATAAGGATATGCATTGGAGCCTTAAAATCATCGCCCACTCCAGCCATTCTTGCAGAGGCAACTATGTTACTTAAAGTTTTTCAATTATAACAATACCCTTAATCAATCAAAATTTAACAAATAAATATTGGAACAAAAAAAATAGTCCACCCTTGGCGGATGCATACGTTATTTTCAATAAATGCATTGATCTGATCACACCTCATAAAAAACTTCCCATATTTGAACTTGAATTTTCAGATATCACCTTCGGACCAAGAGTCATATTTCCGACTTACAGCGAAATCCACACTGTTAACCAATCTCGCCTTAACGAAATAATCAATAAATATGATAGCTTCTTTAAAATCTTCACAGACGGTTCAAAATCAACAAGCGGTACTGGTTCGGCCGTTTATATCTCCGATACCAGTACTAAACTTCAATATAAAATCTCAGATACTTGTTCAATTTTCACTGCCGAAATCTTTGCAATCGAAGAAGCACTACAGTGGTTAATTAAACAAAAACTTACGCAAAATGCATTAATAATGTCCGATTCCAAATCTGTACTTGAAGCTATTAGCAATCTATCCCACAAAAAGTTATCTACATCTCTAAACATTTGTAACATTAAGAAACTTCTCCACTAGCTGTCCACACAGTGGAACATAGTTATTTTCATCTGGGTGAAAGGTCATGCAGGTATTTTGGGGAATGTCAAAGTTGACTCTTTAGCCAAGGAAGCCACTAAATTACCGAACGTCATAGGTAAATACGATTTTAGTGACATAATTAACAAAGGAAAAATTGAATCACGTAAATGTTGGGAAAAGAGTTGGATAGAATTTACCAAAAAATCTAACAATCATTACACTTTAATACATCCAACCTTACCGAATCGCGTCCCACACATTGATGACTATGCTGTAAGCCGAGCGTACTCTGTCACTATTACCAGGTTAAAATTGAATCATGCTAAATTTCCAGCAGATCTTCACAGAATTGGTATAGCAGAAACGAACATCTGATCATGCGACAACGAATCCATTTCTGACTTGAACCATATATTTTTTTCGTGTGGAAAATATAGCAATGGTCGTCCTGACTTTCTATGTTTCATCACCAACAGTAATATAGCTCAACCCTTTAATTTAACCACTCTGCTACGTATGAATAATAAAAATGTCCTAGATCAGTTAATCACTTTTCTCAGAGAAAGCAAACTTGATATCTAAATTAATTTAAACCGAAAATATATTAGGACCTAATTTAACACCATTTCTGTGGCAAACGGATTCTGTCCAATGCCAACCCTCCATTTCACACACACACACACAGAAATTTGAAATATAGTACACCTCCGCTATGTATACTTTTTTTGTGTCTCGATACTAAATTTTTACATAATGCAAAAAATAATTGGTCCAAGTTGAATACTAGTCCCCGAAGTGATTTTATTTTCTACATTTTGGTACAAAAAGTATTATATCTGTCTGGAATTTTGATCTAGTACTGTTATGTAAATAATAAAAAGCTAATTACATTTCTTCTGCGTGTTCTATTGATGTAATTAAACAATTTATAAAAACAGATAATAATTATTAAATCGCTGATTGTATCCGAAATAAAAAGTATTATATTTTAAATATTTTTTAATTATATAATATTACAGTATGCGTGAAATGTTAGGACGATAACCCTGTTCACCCATTTAATTAAATTTTTATAAATATTTTGAATTTGATAAGAATATTTAAAAATTGAAATAGGAAATTTAATGATTTTGCCTAAATGATATCCTTGAAGATGTTGAAAAATTTATAAACGTTTTTAAACGGATCGATTACCACAAGTCATATTCATTTGAAAAGGTATTTAAATGAATTTTGTAATCTATTGTTTTTTTAAACTTATTGTTCCTTATTAGACAATTCGTTATTGGTTTTTTTTTTCATTTGATGTCGTTACGTAGCATAACATGGCAACATTAAAGTGGATATATCCAAACCAAGGATAGGACAGAAGAACATACGAGGTAATCAGAAATAGGACAAATGCAACATACAAAAAGAAAAAAAATCACTTACTAAATGGAAGATTGAAAGAAATAGAGGACGATAGGCGTAACAACGAACTAAAACAATTTCTCAAAAATATAAACGCACCGACCAAATATTCCAATAAATCAAGGGAAATAAAAAATGAAAATTGCGTAATAGTACATGAAAGCACGGAAATGATAAGAATATGGGAAAAGTATTATAGCAAAATTATTTATGAAGATGATGTTGAGGAGTTCAGGGCAGCAAATTGAGAAAACGATATTACGTTAAACTGCCTCTCTGAAAAAGAAATAAAAAGAACTGTCAACGGAAAAGCCACATGAGAAGACAAAATAGCAGCAAGATATGTTGAAGTATGACTTAAGAAGACAGTATCTAAACCAGTGGTTCCCAACCTTTTCTGGACCACCGCCCCCTATAGAAGAGAACAAAAATTTCAACCCCCCTCCCCCCCGGTCGCTGGTTAGTCCAAAGTAGTTAATTTTATTTGAATATCATCTGTACCGTCCCAATTGATCTGTATTTAGCTTTAATTTCAGTCAATGTCTAAATAGAGGAATGATGAAGTAGAAATGTATTAAACGACTACCAAATGTACAATAAAATTGTTTATAAAACTTTTAAATATAAACACAGAATCGATAAGAAATACAATCACAATAGAAATAAGAAATGCAATACAATAAGAAATACAAAATTAATAATAAAGAAAAAAATCAATGAGACGGTTGAGGCTGGTGGAGTGTTACCAGTTTGTTAATATCAGGTTCCAATTTCGTTAACATCAATCGCAGATCGCCACGTTCAGTGATGTGTAGTCTGTTCCTCTTCTTTGACAGCAAATCAGTTACTGCACTGAATACACGCTCAGCCATATAGGACGAAGGAAATGCAATTAACAACTTCTGTACTATTGTCCACAATCCAGGATAGAGAACTGGTATTGGTTTTTGTAGCCCGAACTCTTGATATCCACGTTTGAATTTTACTTTCAGTTCTTCGTTAGTTGTGAGTTCTAATAGCTCCTCTTCCAAATTTGATGAGCCTTCAGTATCTGTGTTTGGATCTATAACCCAACTTGGTATTTCCATGTTTAAAATATCTTGGAAACGCTCTGTAAAATCAACATGAAGAACTTCCAAGTGGTGACAGTAAGTAAGTAAATCTTTCGGTTTTGCAGACACTGTTGATAATGTGGGAAAATGGTTGTACTCACCTCTACCAAGATTTCTTTTGAATATAAGAAGTTTTCCTGCAAAAGCAGCTATGACGTTTTTAGTTTTAATTAAATTTAAATCATCACCTTGCAATTGTAGATTAACTTGATTAAATACTTTAAACAGGTCCGTCAAATAAGCGATGTAATTTTTTGACGTAATCAGGTTTTCGCGCAAGTGTTCGTTTTCTTCAAGAAATTCCAACACCGAGTCAAATAGATTGAAAAAACGATTCAGACAAACACCTTGAGAGAGCCAACGTACTTCTGTGTGCAGCAGCAAGCGATTGTAGTCTTCATCATTTTCATTGCAAAGCTTATGAAACAAACGGTCATTCAATGAATTGCTTCTAATGATATTGATTGCTTTAATAACGTTTTTGAGGGACGCATGCAGACGTTCATTTAATTTTTTTGCAACCAAATGTTGACGGTGAATAATACAATGTACAGCGAATACATTTGGCACTGCTTTTCTCAAATGTGCTATAACACCCTTATGACGCCCGGTCATTGCTGGAGCACCATCAGTAGCAGCAGACAAAATATTGCGAATAGGAATTTCTTTCTCTTGAAAAAATTCTTGCATGATATTAAATACAGAATGTCCCTTTGTATCAGATTCCAAGTTCTTAGCAAATAATAATAACTCTTGACGAATTTTTTCTTCTTTTATAAATCGTACGTATGATAAGAGTAGAGCTTCGTTACTTGGTAGAGTTGATTCATCGAGTTAAATTGAAAATTTGCAAGTCTTTAGGTAATCGCATAATGATATTTCAACGTCATTTGCCATTTCATCTATTCTTCTGCACTGCACTGAATTATTACTGAGAGGAATTTTTTTAATGATATCAAATGGTGTCTTATGATGGAGAACAGTTTTTAATATCTCTTCGACTGCCGGCAAAATTAATTCCTCGCCAATGGTGTGTGCTTTTCCTGACTTTGCGATTAACAATGAAACGTTATATGAGGCTCGTAGCCCATCATCGTCTCGTTTAGAAGACGATGCAAAAAGGTTTGATATAGTTGGCTGTTTTAATTATTGTTTTTCGAGTTCTTGAAAATAGATTATATCTTTGTTCTTCTTATCAGGATGCATTTTATGTAAATGCTCTTGTAGCCTAGAAGGTTTCATAGCTTCATTTGAAAAAACTTTTCGGCAAATTAAACACATAGGTAATGATTTGTTTCTAGAAGATTCCGCAAATCCATATTTTAAATATTCAATACTGTATTGCCGGCATTTCTTTTTTAATTTAGAAGTAGATTCAGCCATTTTCATACAAAAATTAAATTCTCAATAGATTTATAGATAGTAATGTTTATAAAATGACACACCACTCACGATTATTTACTGCGGCAGAGCTTATGATTCACGACTATATATCGCGGCCAAGCACATACAACTAACTAACAAATAATTCGTAGAGCTGTTGCTTTTATACGATTCATTTCGTGCATGATTCAACTTGTCTGTGTGCGAACATGTCGAAACATGTTATTTTGTATGAACATCGCGCGTTCGCTTATCAACGTGCGAGGACAAGTCATATACTTCTATTCTGAACTAAAAGAAATTATTATAATTATTAGTATTATTAATGCTAATTTAAAACTGCTTATTAACCCTTATTAAATCATTTTTATTTCACCATTCCTCTTGACTGCTTATTATTTGCTTCTGAATCCGCTACCGCCCCCCTAAAAGGCTGCAGCGCCCACAGGGGGGCGGTATCGCCCCCGTTGGGAACCAATGATCTAAACTAATACAACAAATTTGAGTGGGAAATAAAATGCCAAACTGAGATAATAATAACCATCCACAGAAAAAGGAGATAAGGAAGTCTGCAAAAATTGTAGACCAATTAATACCACCTACAAAATACTATATATACAATTATAATAAATCAAAAACTGAAAGCATATACAGACAAATTATAGGAGATTAACAAAACTGTGATGACTGTTACTTATTAGATAATTCGTTGCTGGTTTTTCTCTCATTTGATGTCGTTAGTTGCACAGAAACTCAAAATTTTGTGTGGCAAATATCATTAATGAATAATTATTACAAGAATGACTAATATACTTGTGCCTGTGTGTGTGTGAGTGAAATTTTGGCAGTAGGAAACTTAGTCTTTAGCCACAAAAATTATATATTTGAAATCTATTTATTACTAGTGAACAGAGTGAAATGTTCGCAAAATTGTAAACGTCGATTCGGATCATCTTAGTTCAATTATTGAACCATTATCATCTTGTACGGATGATATTTATGTTTATTAATAATCTGCTGAACACTATTTTTTGATACACCAGATTCATAAGAGATTTTTCTCAATGATTGCCTGTTATCCATTAGAAAATGACCAAGGACAGCTACTTCAACACAATCATTTCTGATAGGATACTCACGAACATGTTTGTTTGAAACAGAGCTAGTTTCTTCACATTTTTTAATTAGATGTGTAACGTACTGACGAGTTACTTCCTATTCCACATGGTTTTGATTAAAAAGTCTAGCAGCGACACTTGCACATTCATTATTTTGATAGCACTGTTTTACTAATTCAACTCTTCCTTGTACAATAAACCATTTTAAAAATTGGGATTTTAATAATAACTCAGTTATTGATCAAGAAGATCTATGGATTTTTTGTTATTTGAAAAACTAAAAATAACAATTATTGTAGATAAGAATATGTTTTACTCCAAATGTGACACTGCAAGTACTGTACCACCCATTGTATTGGCTCTAGTGCTCTGAAAATCAATAGGGTTCACCTGTGAGACTTCATCCAATCATAAAATTGGTCACTTTACTCTTCGAAGGCTGTATCATGCTAACAAATTGGAATTTCTCCAAAAATGACAAAAATGCCGTACTTCAAGTACCATAGCACCCGTTGTATTGGCTCAGGGAGCTGAAAATCAACAGGGTTCATCTGTGACATGTCCTTAACAATATTCAATCATAAAATTGCTGACTTATTGCACTCCGGAGGCTGTATCTGTGCTAACAAGACATGTTACGAAAAGTGGCTGATAGCATACACAGAGGATATTTTTTCTAAAAACCGTTTTTCGTGTTCTTCATGCTGGAAAACGTAAAAATATCTCAAAAATACAAAATTCCAACTTTTTTTTTGGGGTGAACCAATACTTTTTTCGAATATTAGATGGGGTTCGGCGTAAAAGTAAAATAACAGGGTTGCTTAGATAATAAAAGCAAAATGATGTATTCTTTGACATCCCTTGCCATTTAAGGTTTTTCTGGGCGCAGTCGCGGATCTACCTCCAAAAATTTTTTTGTAAGAATGTAAATTTTAAGTAAAAGATTTATTTCTAATAGATTCTATTATGTTAAATTATAATAAAAATGCTTTCCAAAATTATTTCACATTAAAAATAATATTTTCACTCATTCCTATTGCCAATTCCTGTATTATATTTTAACAATGCCGAGTTTTTTTCTTCTTAGAAGCCATTATTTGGACGGTGTAGTTAATTTTTTTCTTTTTGCGTGGTTATCGCGATGATGTTACTCTGAACTTACAAAAAAGGGGGAGTATGAAAGCAAATTCAGAGCCTTATTGAGATTTATGACTAACTGCTCCATAAAATGCAATTTTTATCAGAAAACCCACTCAAAACGAGCTGAGAATGCTGTGGGGATATTATTGTGGGATAAATTGCTGACGAAACTCGAGATGCCAGCTCTACTGAGCAGATCACTGTAACGTTAGATACTGATTTGGGCCAAATTAAGGAAATATTTTTTGGGATTCTTGAAGCTAAAGATAAACTCACTGGAGAAAAATTTATACTAGGAAAACATCAAGAACTGGGGCACTATATTTCTAATTTGAGAGTCCAAGTCTATGAGGGGGGCTCAAACGTGGCAGGCCATTTACAAGGCGTTCAAGCGAGAATTAAACATTTGAATTTTCTTGCTTTATACATACACTGTGCATTACATCAATTGAATTTGGTTTCAAGCCATGCTTACTTAGAACCAAGCATCAGAAATGTATGTTAAACTACTATTTTGATCACTTCATTATATGAAAGTCATTTCTCAAAATTTTCCCCCGTTCAGCCCCCCAAAATAAAATCCTTGATTTGCCACTGGCCCCTGTAAGTTAAAATTGACATGTTTTGGCATTTTTCAAAATTTGAGCAAAACGTTTTGTTGGTAGTATTAAATCTATGCATTACTTTAATTGCAATATTATTGGTTAGGAATTAAATGCTGCCACAATTATTGTTATATAATTTCTATGGTGAATTTTATTCCTCTTGCGTTTTTGTTCATTATTAATTAAATTTATATAATATAATTTGTTTTCTTCCTTTACAGTTGTCTCCTATTAAAGACACTTCTAGAGAGCTGCTCTTCCTTGACCAATTGGGCGACTGGCAACGACGGGATGTACAACAGTGTAGCATCAAGAACTACGATCTCGTCTACGCCTTCTTCTGTCGATTCCCAAGCTGAGGGTATCCCGACGAGCTGTGCGAGTGTACAGCTAATCGCAACTTTTCCCACCTCCTTTCCTTCAATCCTTTTCCTACCAAAATATTCCCACAAAATGTTTCCTCCATTTTATCTCTTCCATGCAAATCATCTCACAATAAGATTCCACATCTGTTACTCCATTCGTTTTTATTGCATTTTAATAATAATTTCGACGTCGACGATTTCAAAAAGAATTTTCCGAAGTCTATTGTGCCAAGCTTTTTATTGTATTACGGTTATTCGATGATGGCTTGCGCGCTTTTATTAAAATTCCGTTTGTTGAAAACGAAGAGTCACGATTGCACCAAACCGTCGACGCATAACATCCTATTCGGACCGTTTTCATTCTTCTTTCTTTATTTCACTTTATTTGCACCCGTATTCAAGTTTACAGACTTCGAATCGCCACTGGTTCTGTTTTCATGGTGGCGTAACAAAATATCGTGAGAAATACCAAAAAAGAAACTTTTTCACTAGGTAGTGCGACGAAGGTGTCAAAACATCTTTGATCTATTTATTTATCTTTGTCTCTACCTTTGCGAAAGTTTTAGCAAATGAATTTTTCCGATTACAAAGTAGATGAAAATTTCAGTTTTTTCGTAAAGATTGTTTGAAATGAACAACTAGAGATTTTTTTTTTAATTATTTCAAAAATTACAACAGGGTTCAAATAGGTCCTTCTAAGCTCTAGATGTCTAGGCAAACTTTCCTTCGGATGTTAATATTCTTAAATCTTATTTTTGAGAATTAAAAAGAAGTCAACTATTATTAAGTCGACCAAACTGTAGACTGTATGGGTAATAAAATAATTATATTTTAACTAACTACTCGATATATTTTATCCCTAAATGCAACAGGCTCAGTGACACAGGTGTTATTAAAGCAACTAGACGTAGAGTAGTTCAAAAGTATCTTTTAAAAACCTCAACTTAACCATCTATATTCGGTAAATAACGTTTTATAGATCAAAAACAGAATACTCCTATGTTAACTAGGTCTCGAAATTTTGTAAAAATATTTCTGTTGTAGTACGAAGTAGTAAGAAGTACTTCTGTTATTGACGTAATTATTGAAAAGTACAAATGATTGCATATCATTCTTAATGAGTTTTTGTTATATTACGCTACAATTTGCCTCTTTGTCGACTGTAGATAGTTGATTTATAAATTTAGTGGTTAAATAAATATATATTGTGACATTTTAAATCAAAATATGTAGAAAATAGTTGTTCAGAAGTATCTATATATTTACAAACTGTTAATGATTATGTAAAAGAATAAATATAACTTTAGTAGAGAAATACGTTTTATTTTTTCCTCCTATCCACTATCCAGGGGCCTCTATTCCACTGGACACGTGCCTAGGGGCAATTATCACCCAAAACCATAGGTCATATGGGCATCATCATCCTAATGTGCCCAGGGCCTCCAATAGGTTAAAGACGGACACCAATACTATCTAATTAGATTCATTTAATTATTTGAATTATATGTGGGTCAAAAGAAAAATCGAGATGAAAGATATAACATAATCTATTAATGGCCCACAGTTAAGATTATAGAATATCTTCCAGAAAAATCAGCGGTGTAGTTGAAAATAGCGGTGCTGGGAAGCAAAACTTTCGGCTGACGCCTTAAATAAACCCATATTTTCGGTGATATCTAATCTAATAAAAAAACCAGTTGATGTACCCTGCAAATGACTTCACTTTATAACGAGGCTATTTATCCAGTAACCGAAGGGTCAAACCTGTAAATAAATCTGGCATGAGTTCCCACATAGCGCAATTTGTAGGTCATCGCAGCTGTTTTAAAATTAGAAAATCCTTTACGCGTTGTATGTAACGGAAAGGGCTGAAAATGGGCCCCAAAACCTGGAAAAACAGGTTTCCCGCTAATATCTGGCTAAATATGCCAATTAGAGAATTTTTGTTCAGACAAAAAATGAAGAACAACTCATTCTCTACAAAAATGGCCCTTATCATTTTCTTCGCAAATTCAATAGTTTTCGAGTCCCCTCATTTCAGCTGCTGCTCTACCTGCAGGAATTCCGCTTTCTATGAATCAACGTGTAACCGGGCGGACGAATTGTTCCATATCTCGGGGAAAAATGTATATTTTTCGATGATTCAATTTTCATCGGAATGGGAAAACCCGTAGCTACAATTCCATGTGACTTGAAGTCTGTTCGTGTTTGCCAAAAATATTTAAAAAAGCGGTCAAAGTTTTTTTCAACAATATTTAGAGGCTGCTTCATTAATTTATTCATAGTTTCTTGAAAAATAGTCATTCTAATTTTGCCTTGATAATGGGACCTTTGGGGGTCTTGAATGATCTCAGAAATATTTTTGCAATACTTTTCTGGCGTTCTAATATATACAATTGATTTGTTTATTTGCATGTATTAGCCGATTTCAGGGTTCCAGAGAATCGTCGGAACAAGCGCGAATTATAATCTTATGATCCGTTATATTGATTTCCGATGCACATTATTTTAAAGCTTAGATGGTCTACTTTTCGAATATATTTTTTTTAATTTTAATAGTCTAATAATTTTCAAGAAATGAGGAAAATTGGTCACACGAGTCAAAACCGGCCTTTTTTGTTTAACCATTTCTTGTTCCCCGCTCTTTATTTCTTGAGGATTCATAATTAAATCAAAGTAAAGCTTGTATTCTGACCTTTCCATTGATATAAGTCAATCCCCATATTCCTTTTGCGTTCTAAAATGGATGTTACAATTATATACGCTCGTGTTTACGCTACCCCTCCGATATCCATGATATTGTATATAACCTAACTTCGTGTACACACGCGGATATAGTTGTCTGCATGTGTTTGTATACAATCTCTGTTTTGGAGTCGTCGGCTTGACCGGATTATTCATGTACTGATGATATTTTTTCAGTATTTATTTTTAATTATTTATTTAAAATAAAATAAATATCTTTCAGTAAATTAAATCAGTTATAAAAAAAAGAAGTGAAAAAGAAGAAAAAAGTGTTTAAAGTGAGAAATTTCCACGTTTTCTTGTTTACAAGAAAGAATATTCAAGGATTTTTTTGTTGGAAGCACAAAATAAGATTTGTTTTATTGTGCCTCAACTTTAAAAACTTGGTGTAATTGTTCAGTTCGGTATAAAAAACAGTTGGATCATCTATTTTTTGGTAGCTCTTGGTGTTGTGAAAATGGAACCGGATTCCATTCCAGAATGCTTTCTTTGTAAGCAGGGTGTTGTGGATGACGGTGTAAATGTTATTCGTGGTTTAGAAAATTTGATTCGAGTGAGCAAGGAGAGATGCGATAATTTACACCTATATCTCCAGAAACAATCCTCTGTACGAATGCACAACAAGTGTAGGGACCGCTATATTATTAAATCTCGAGGCAAGTTTACGTATAACGAGTTTGACAAGCACTCTTCAAGACGGTTGGACCATTTAACGAACGGTTTGATTTTGCGGAAGGATAAGGTCATTTTTTGTTTATAAAGTAAGTTTTTTGTGTGTTAGTAAATGGAATGTTTTATGATAATTTTTTATGAAAGGTACGTTATAATTGGTATTTGCGTAGTGAAGGAAATATTGAATAGATAAGAAGAATGATATTTTTATTTATACTATATATGGAATGCGTAAATTTCAGTATACAGGGGTGAAGATAAATGTAATGAATGTATAATTCGCAGGAAGAATTTGAATTCGTACACTCGTATTAAATAAAATACATGGTACTGAAATGTTTTTGACATGCTTCCACAAAAAATTCTATAGTTCCGAAATTATTTTATTTATCGGTTCCTCTCTTATGCCTTCAGATAGAGTAAAGACGTATCTTAATTATTGACCATATTTGAATTCTTCCATTTTATATCTGTAGAAAATATAGAGGGTTAAAGTTGGAGTGAAAATTTTTGTAAAAAATTACCTTCGAAAAATTTGTAATATCTACGTCTATGCAATGGAAAGACTGAAATTGGTGAAAATCGAAATAGGAGTGTTCAGATTATTATAAAAAAAAATACAGCAACTTCCCATCGATAATGCAAACCGAATTATAAAACATCAAAACTGAACTTTTTTTAAAATTCCGATTCCATAGGGCCCCCTATGGATTGAAAATCCCTAAAAAGTTGATTCCCATTTTGATGAAATTTTGTATTGGTGGGTCTTGATACGAGGATTTCAAAAAATAGTCAGTTATTTGAGTAAAAAATTATTTCGGATGGAAAATTGAGATAAATTCATGAGAATGGGATTTTCCGGAAAACCATACCTCAGAATCTAAAACAAATGTTTTTTTTAATTTTACGACACAAAATATATGATTTTCCCATACATTCACTATAAACTCAAATTTCAATTTTTCGGCCAAAAACCGCGAAATTTTAGAAAAAATTTGACATTCCTCCATAAAAATATTATAATCCCGAAACTATCAGAGATGTCGACTTCTTCCTTACACCATTCGATAGAGAAATGATGCATCTTGATAACTGACTATATTCGGTTTAGTCGATTTGATATTTGTACAAAATATAGAGGGTTAAAGTTGGAGTACAAATTTTTGTAAAAAATTACCTTCAAAAAATTTGTAGTATCTACGTCTATGCAATGGAAATACTGAAATTGGTGAAAATCGAAATAGGAGTGTTCAGATTATTATAAAAAGAATACAGCAACTTCCCATCGATAATGCAAACAGAGTTATAAAACATCAAAATTGAACTTTTTTTAAATTTCGATTCCGCAGAGGGTCCCCCCTATGGAATGAATAATATGACATGAATTTGTAACAACAAACTGTCATCATCCCTATTTTTGTCATACACAGCGGTGTAACAATTGTCAACATTTCTGCCCCCCCTAATCGCCATCACTGGCTATATAGGTATAACTGTTAAATTTTGACGAATTACTTAAGAAGAACACCATAGATAAAATGTTTATTTTTCTATGAAGAACACTCACATGTTCCTATCTTCAGACAAGTCACGTGAATGGCATACGTATTTATCATCTGTGTCTGTGATCTGTGGTTTAATCTATGATTTCTGTGGGTTATCTGCTGGTTTATCTGTGGTATTTATCCGGTTGTGAAAGTGAAATCCTTTTTTCCTTTTCTTGTAATCAATCTTAACTTTGGTATTTCCACAGCAGTAGAGAGTATATTATTATCTGTAGGTTTGTCTGCCTTCTACATTCCATTAATCAACATTTTTTAAGATGACTTCTACGACTTCTATAGATTTTTCAAGTAAAGCTATTGTTTTTATAACGGGTGCTTCCAGAGGTATAGGTCGAACAATTGCTATTGAAATATCAAGAAAATTGGAGCAGAACTCAATTTTAATATTATTAGCTAGATCTAAAACCGGCCTGGAAGAAACTAAAGCTCAAATTGCCGAAGTAGATAAATCAATAACAGTGGAAACATTCACAGTTGATTTATCTAAACCTGACATTAATGAGTATAATGATATTTTTAACAAGGTTCGTTGTATATTGATATATATTCAGTATGTTTTATATTATGTTTATTTTTAGGTATTGAGTAGTGTAGATACTAAAGATATTAAAACTGGAATATTTTTCCATAATGCTGGTCATGTTGGAACAATTAAAAAGACTACAGATTTAATAGACTTGGAAGTTTGGAGAAACCATTATGATATGAATATGTTTTCATGTGTATTACTGAATAATGTATTTGTTAAGAATATAAGACCTGTTGCTCCACAACTGTGCGTTATAAATATTAGTTCATATGCTGGAAGAGCTCCTTTACTAAACTTGGGTAACTATAATTTGTTTTTACGTGTTTTTTTATTTTTCTGGATTCAAGTTGTTAACAGGTACTCTTCGGAAATTGGGTAACTGTGTTATTTCTTTTAGGAATGTATGGATCTGGGAAAGCAGCTAGAGAATTGTTTTTCAGAGTATTTGCCTTGGAGGAACCGAATATTATTGTGTTTAATTACAGTCCTGGTCCTGTAGACACAGACATGTTTCACAGTATTGTAGAAACTGCTCAATCCGAGGAAGTCAGAAATTCTTTCAGGGATATTAAAAATAGTAACGTCCTCAGTCCTGCGAGTACGGTAAACAAGCTGCTTGATTTATTGGAAAAGGGTGATTTTAAGAGTGGAGATTGCATTGATTATTTTGAAAGATAGATTGTTTTGAGGTATTGAATGAATATATTTTTTAAATTCGGTATATATTAGCTAAACTAGTTATAACATATGCTTTTTGTGGAAATAAAATTTCCCCTAGCTATGTGCCTGACTGCATTGAATAACATGAAATATAAATATGAGAAAAACCATTACATAAATTGGTTACTCATGCAAAATTTTAGATTCGTGTATTCTAAATTTGATCTGAATTTATATCCTGTATTCATTTTAAGGTGCAATTCTTTGAAAAAAAGATTATAAATATTTTACTTGCTCAAGTCATAATTAATATTATTTGCAAATAATAGCCAGTTGAATGCTTTTGATGTATATTTCTATACAAACTAGTGCCGGATTAACCATGTAGCAATTGCTCGGGCCCTGTTCACTCAAACCCGCTCATATTTGCCTGAGCATAATTTTTTTAGTGAAACTTATTTAAGACGTATATTGCATTTACTTGATGTCACAAAAACGTGAAACATTATACCTTTTCCTACTAAGACAATCTGTAACTGACTGTTTACTCGCTGTAAATAAAACTCAGTTCTACACAAAGTCGCCAGTATAAATGTGTAGAATCTGACTGCCCAATAATCAGCTCTAGAAAAAGCACCTTTACTCGACACTTGTATAAATAGACTGACTTTTTGTGACAGATTTTCAGACATGATTTAGGCACGTCTTTTTTTACACCATATATTCACCATTGGTTGACTGACGTCAGTCTCCGCTGCACCAACATGTTGGAGTCACCAATGGCACATAAAAAAACGCAGTTGTTATTTACATCATTATATCTGACAACTGACAATCGATTTTTAAATTGATTGTTGTTATTAGCATAAATTAACGAAACAAATGAAAATACTTGAAAAGTGTTGCCTCCAGATCTCGGAGTAGCGGTTCTTCTGATAATTCCGAGGACGAAATAATATGTATGTTTTTTTGAGGTTAGCTGTCATTTTCTAAACCACCAAATTTATCCACCACCTCGAAACAGCGGTGGAATGGTTTGCAATTTTGGTTGATGCAACAGTAATAAATGAACACGTCATTTCTTCAATCTGAAATCCACCAATGAATCTAAAAACGTAGTTAGTGGATTGGTGGATCTACCGGTGAATAAAAAAACGTGCCTTTTCTTATGGTATGACTTTTGCATTATATTGAGGTATGGATTTTCTAAGAATAATAAGCCTTACATTAATGAATAATTCCGAGTTCATTATATATTTTAAAAGTTGGTCAACTTTCGATTCCAAATTAAGCGATTTTATACGATTTCTAGGAGGCTGCCATGTGCTTTAAAATAAGATTCATCGAAAAAGCTACTGGCAAAGTCATCGACATACCATAAAGAAAACGAAATTATTCATTAATGTATGGCTTATTATAGTTAGAATAACCATACCTCAACAAGAGTCATACTGTAAGAAATCACATCACTAACTCCTGGTCTAAAAATATGAGTCAAGAACGTCTGAATGATCTCACTTTGAATATGATTTGCTTAGAGAAATTGATACAAATAGTATTATCACTAAACTTGCCCACATGAAATCTAGAAAAGTTAATTTGTAAAAGTTTAAAAAATAATAAAGGAAACAGATAAATAAATATAAAATATAACATTAACTATACCTAAAAATATACTTTGTATTGAATATAAACTTTGAAATATGTACTAAAAATAATAATTTGTGTAGTATCGTCAGTTTTCAATTGTTAGTTTCTTATCAAAATTATTCTAAATTGCCGGACAGTCCCATCTCTGGCTTTTTGTACTTATCAAAGCCTAACAGGGCCTATAGGAACAGTTTATAAGCTGATGTTATATCAGCTTGTAAGCTGAACTTCGCCTTTTGCTTTCAACCTTATGTGTATTTTCTTTTTTTTTTCTTGTATTAATATATGGAAGCAATAAAGTCGTTTATTATTATTATTATTATTATAGTAATCTACTGTACTATTAATTGCTCACAGAAATTATTATTATTATTATAGTAATCTACTGTACTATTAATTGCTCACAGAATTGTAACCTACAGATGGCAAATAAACATATTGAATGGTTTTTTTACCAATTAATACTCAAGAACCCATAACAGATGAAGGATTCTTCGAAAGAATTTGCTACAGGCCCTGTGGTTGCTTAATCCGGCACTAATTTACAGAAGATTCAATTTTTGTTGAATTAAACTTAACTTCAACAAGAGTTTCGTTTATTAATGAAAATAAAAATGTTGATTTTTGAAAGGGGAAGCATTTTTAATTTTCCCAATGATAAATGACATAGTGACTTGTGTGATATTTAGCATAATATTTTTTCTAAAAATATTAGGAACCATTCTAAATATGTACAGGGTTGTTCATTATAAATTACCCACCTCTTATAGTCAGGAAGCCGGCAATCCAAAAAGACCCATCATCACAGATTGGGATTATTTTTAATATATATGACCAACCTTTTTTGTTTACCTACCTAAGTATCTTTTATTGGATGTATTACCTAGAATAAAAATCATTCCTCTGACCATAACTTATTGTCCTACAATCTTAGATCCACAACAGAAATTTGAGATCTAATTCAATTAAAACAATTACCTTAGAATAAATGAAGAAAAACATTATACAATAGAGTATATATAATTCCATTCAATAGATTAAAGCTGGTATGTGCGGTACTTCCGGCAATTTTTGGGCCCTTATATCAAAACTAATACAAAAAGGTTTCCAGTGTGATGATAGAAATAGCCTAGTCATCAAAAACTTTGAACATGTATGCCACAATAAAGAGGTATATATATATATATATATATATATATATATATATATATATATATAAAATATACAATAATTTAGCGACGATTGATGGAAAAAAAATTACAAACAAGTTACAAAACACAATATCTCAATCCAAAATGACTGAATTAACACCTAAAAAGTAAGTGATCCAAAATAATATTAAAGAAACACTCAAACTCGAAGCTCTGAATTTTGAACCATTTGATGAAAAAGTCGAATTATTTATCAATTATTATGAACGCCTAAAAAACTACTTCAAACTCAAAGGATTAGATACAAATGACGATGCTATAAATTATGCAAAAGTTATGGTTTTAATAAACTGTTTAAGCAGTAAACATTACAGAACATGAAATTAACTGTATTGACCCTTACTTCGTGGAATGTACTCATATTAGTGTTTTAAATGAAACTTACAGTTTCTAGATAATTCCACAATATATTTAAAAAATGTATATTTAATATCAAAACAATTGTCAATTTCTTAGAGTTTTTTTATACTTTTTAAATATATTGTGGAATTATCTAGAAACTGTAAGTTTCATTTAAAACACCATTACAGAACATTATCAAGACTTACATTTCCTGATTTACCAAGTACAATAAGCTACATTCACCTTATTGATTTATTGCGAAATCATTTATCTCCAAAAATGAATATTCTCATTGAACAACAAAAATTTTTATCGAAAGTTCAAACATCCAACGAATCAATTTCTACATTTGTTGCTTCTCTTAAAGAACAAATAAAAATTGTGACATAAAAATTGAATGTACGGATCATATTGATTGTACTAATTGCAATAAATCTGCTATAGAGTTGTTTCTTAGATCACAATTCATCTGTGGTTTATCTGACGAAAAAATTTAGCAAGAATCAAAAATCCCTTTTGATCGAGCAGTACAGATCGCTTTAGCAATTGAAGCTTCAAAAATTCAAAATAAAGATATTTATTATACTCCTTCCACTTTTTTCATAAACGGAATTTCTGATAATAATTCTAGGAACAATGTTAAATATGAGAATAATAGACAACAAGAAACATATCGAAACTACCGAACTAAAGTGGATTACAAGAAATTAGGAATTTCAGGACTCTGTCTCCATTGTGGACGAAATAACCACAAAATTTCCGAATGTAACATTTCCTTCAAAGTCATATGCCAAAGTTGCAACAAACGAGGACATGTTCACAAGGTTTGCATTACTATGTTGCAAAAAGCATCAAATAATGTAAATAATCTTAATGAATATGACAATGAAAATGATACTAATATCAATCAAATAGTAGATATTTTTACCGAAACAATAACATCAAGCTACGAACCTAAATTGTTAATTGAACTTCAAATTGGAAATAAACCTTTCACTTTTGAGTGTGACACTGGAAGTCCAATCACACTTATTTCAGAAAAAGACTTTAATAAACTTAATTTAAATTTACCTTTACAAAGTACAAATATTAAATTTTACTCTTATACCGATCCATTGGGATTCATGCAAATTCCTGTATCTTTCAATAATAACAAGATAATTGGAGATTTGTTTGTTATACCTGGAAATGGAAATGCAATTCTTGGAAGAAGATGGATTCGAAATCTTAAAATAGACATTCAACATATAAGTAAAATAACAATGCTGAATAGAAATATACCAAGTTTAGAGGATATATTGAAAGAATTCGGACCAACTGTAGGAAAGATTCCAGACATCCATTGTTCTCTGAAACTTAAACCAGATGTAAAACCAGTTTTTAACAAACCACGAAAAAGTCCATATGCTCCACAAGAAAAAGATAAAAAGTTAGGTATATTAGAAAGCGAGGGAATAATTGAAAAAATGGATTATTCAGAATGGGGAATACCATTAGTTATTGTACCTAAAGTAATGGACAAATTCGATTATTGCAGACTATAAGGCTTCTGTCAATCAACAACTTCAAGATAATCATTATCTAATTCCAAGAATAGAAGATATTTTTAATAAAATGAAAAATGGACAATATTTCTGTATCCTTGATATATACAAAATACAAAGCATATTTACATGTACCAGTAGATGATGAATATCTTGCAAACAATTAAATTTCGGAATTAAAACTGCACCAAATGAATTTCACAAAATTATTTATCAAATTACTAATGATTTAGATGGAACTACTGCATACTTCGATGACATTTTGATCCTCACTTGAAGAATGCAAGAAAAGATTGATCCATATTTTAGAAAAGCTAAGAAAATACAACTTACATTTAAATAAGGAAAAATGCAAGTTTTTCAAAGACGAAATTCAATATCTTGGACACATCATAACCAAAGACAGTCTAAAAAAGTCAGATAAAAAAATGGAAGCTATACAGAATGCACCAAAACCAGAAAATATGGAACAAGTACAACAACTTCTTGGAACGGTCCGATATTATGATAAATTTTTACCGTACGCTTCAACATTTTTACAGCCACTAAACAAATTATTACAAAAAAAATAAAAAAATTGCTTGGACACCGGAATGTGCAACTGCTTTCATCAAAGCGTAACAAGAAATAGCCAGCAATAGAGTTTTGATGCCTTTTTCACTAGAATTATAATTTTAGCTACTGATGCGAGTCCACATGGTATCTAGTGTTCTTTCACATAAACATTCAATTGGTCTAGAAAAACCAGTAGCGTTCATTTCAAGATCTCTCACAAAAGCCGAAAGAAATTATAGCCAATTAGATAGGGAATCAACCGCAATTTACTGGGTATTCAAAAAAATGTTTCATTATATTTATTGAAGACATTTCATACTTGTCGACAATAAACCTCTAATGTTCATTGCCTACCAATCAAAACAACTTTCCGTACTTTACAAAAATGATCAGATATGCAGATTATTAATCAAGGAATCCACTACCTCTAGAAGAAAACAAAAAAAATTCTGTGGATGACGAATTTTTTCAGAATATTTATACAATTTAACAAATTTCTACATCAACACTAGATTCAAACGTTATTGCACAAGAGACAGAGCAAGATCCAGAATTAAAACAGTTAAAGGAAAAACTACTCAATGGGTATATGTTTGATCCAGAGTTCAGCTTACAAGAAGGCATAATTTTCAAGAGCAATTGAGTAGTTATACCACGAAGTCTTCAAGACAATATTAGAAGAACTACACTCCACACACATAGGAATAGTTGAAATTAAGTCTCTAGCTCGCAGATATTGTTACTAGAAAGGTATCTACAATAGAAGATTTAGTAAAAAGTTGTAAAGCATGTTGTGACGTTAAGAAAAATCCTGACAAAGCTCCACAACACCAATGGGAAGAACCAGCAAAAAATTGGCAACTGGTTCATATAGATTATGCAGGTCCCTTTTTGATGTCGATGCAAAAACCAAATGGTCTGAAATTACGAGAAATTTTCAGCTGCTATGAATTACCTGAAATACTTGTGAACGACAATGCGTCTATTTTCAAATCAATAGATTTTGCAGAATTTTGTAACAGAAATGGAATGAGACAAATATTCATTGCTTCAGACCATCCTGCAACAAATGGACAAGCAGAAAGATATAAACAGACATTTAAAGATAAAATGAAAAAAGTGTTGGAAGAATCAGGAACTTTACATGAAAAATTACACGAAGTTCAGATCAACACCTCTTTTGAATGGGATGACACCAGCAGAGTTACTTTTTGGTCAAAATATTCTAACAAAATTAGATTTCATTCCACCTCAGAAATCAGATAAAAATAATGCAAAACAACCAATATTTAATAAATTTTATCTGATCGAAACAAGTGTACAATCACGAAATTATCATGGAAATATGGAACCGTTCTACAGCGCTTGGGGAAATCACATTATATAATAGAACTAGATGATGGTTACACAATTAAAAGACATTTCGATCAATTTAGACCTTGTAATATTAGATATCCAAGAAAATATATATGCGCCCAAAATAGAAAATAAATTAATCACAATTCATACCATCACAAAGAAGATTGTTTGGAAATTTTAGATCTACGACAATTTCATAAGTCATAGGAAATGAGAATCAAAATAGAGATTAATACAGTAAAATGTCAACCCACCGTGAAAACAATTATGCGACATTCAATTCTATATTTTATTGATGTTCACCCTCACGTGTATCTGATCCGTCTGCATAAACATCTACACCGTTTTATGGTTATCCATCCAGTCCTGTTAATCGGCAAACAGATGTTGTTACAAATCAGTTCGATAAAAAATATATTTACTACAATGATCTTCAAGAATTTGAATTATGAATGACCTTCTTATTACAACCCAAAGAATTATTATATATAAACTTTTGTCACTTAGTATTTTATGTTATTTGATTGTTTTCATGTTTGTCAAGTTAGAATTAGCACTGTCATTATTATCAACGTGTTATTTATATAAAGTATAAAATATACAATATCTTTCTGGCAAGAAAAAGTGGTTTGTGCTATTGATTTTGGAAGATAATGAGATTATCTATTGAAATCATTTAGAGAAATGAAAATCCCCTATGGTGGAAAAAGCTAGTTAGTAGAAACAACGAAAGTAGCGTCACAAATATTATTATTATTATTTCCAGCTAAATCGCGGAAAATTTACGAAACTGCGTTGGTTTTTTCTATAAAAAAAGAAAGTACCTTTTTCCCATGGTATAAAATTTTATATTTTTACACCTGCCAAGAGGGGAAAAATCAAACTTTTTTTCCGTCACACAAAAGAACATTTATCTATCAGTAATTATAACAATTTAAAGTATTACAAAACAAAATCTAAGCGTCTTGACTTTAGAGCAAGGTTGTCAAATATGTCTTCAGTTGATATAACTTCTTCTGTATGAACTGACAGCATGGCTAGTTTAAGCCTCACGTGGGCAGTAGTTTTATTAAATAAGTTTTTATACTTTTTAAGGTTGAAAAGGTCCTTTCTTGTGTAGCAGTGTACAAAATTGTTTTAGAAGTTTGTGAAAATTTGACTAAACATGCGGACTACAAACTTCCAAACATGCCAGTTTCTGACGTTTGTTTTTTATTTCTGGACATTTACTTAAATGTGCTAGCCACACTTTCATTTCTGATTTTTTAATAATTTTGAGAATATCAGGTAAATATAAATCAAGTAATTTATCATACTGATTATTGCCTGAATCAGTTTCTTCGCCTCCACTCCAATACAATCTGTGCATATTTCTTAGTTTAGCTGAGTACATGGGGGTGATATATCTCCTATATCCCCCCGTAAGTACGCCACTGACTAGTTAAACCCAACATTTTCTACTTTCAACAACTCAAAGGTATTTTTGAAATCAGGAAAAAACACATTTCAAGGATTTAAAAATATTCAGAATATCCTATTTAAAAAAAAAACTATTATGTATCTTCTAAAATTTGCACGCTACCGAAATTTTAATAGTATTAACAAAATTCAGTCAAGATCTCAGAACAAACACAACTTTTATTCAAAAATGTTTTCTATGGGAAATAATAACTATGATAAGGGGTGTGTAATTTATAATGTTGGCCTATCGAGATATAAATGTGTTGTGAAATATATATTTTATATAGTTATTTAGTATTTTTAAAAGTTTTTTTATATTATATAGTTTATTGAGATTTAATCACAGCTAATATTATTTTTTTACTAATCTGTATTATAAACATAATTTAAACTTGGACACAATTGTAAATTTTAAATATTCATCCAAATAAATTCTCAAAGGCATTTTGAGTATACATTTATATTTCAGTTTAGGGTGACTCTTCAGCAGATCAAACATTTTGCTGAAAACAATGTTAGAACTTCGTAACGGAAAATAGGACAGCATGTATCTGGTGCCCCAAATTCGAAAACGGTAAAGGTGCATCCTCAATCAATTTGCTAGCGAAGTGGCACTTCGGCACGCGTGCTAGGACAATGACGTTTAAACGTAAGTATCCTCAATCCAATTTCGTGCTGACGTGCACGCCGACTTAAAAGTGCAAGCTTGCAAGGTGCAAACTTTTTCGGTGCGTGCCGAATTGTGACATGCGCATTATAAAATACAACCATAGTAGGCTGTGTCCTAACCATATTTTATTTTATTAATTTTGTAAACAAACATAAGTTACTTTCTTATAACGTTATTATATTAATTTGTTGTCTGATTAGTAGTTTGTACCTAAGTAGGTATGGAGTGGAATGTTATTAGTAATGAAGGAGAGCTATTATTGTTAAACAATTTATTGGTTTTACAATTACTTTTATTGGTATTGAAGAAACGACAATTGGTTAAGCGTCCTCGAAGGTTTAGACCAAGAAGATTTGGGGTACATCCTATATTTTTGCTCAGGAAAAAATTGGGTTTTTATGAGAACTTACTTAAAGAAGCTCGTTTAAGTGACCCTTATGTTTTTTATAATTTCACAAGAATGTCTCCTAGCAGTTTTGATAAGCTTCTGTCTATAGTAGGTCCATCACTTGAGAAACATTCAATGAGGGAACCTATATCGCCAGGTTGTAGGTATGATCATTGTACATTTAGATAATAAACTTAATGTGAGTACATAATTTTTTTAGATTGGCGATAACTTTACGGTTTCTGGCAACTGGGGATTCTTACCCAAGTTTGTCCTATGGATTCCGTGTTGGAACTACTACAGTTGGCAATATTATTAAAGAAACCTGTAATGCTTTATGGTATAAACTACAGCCTGTAGTATTATCTGCCCCATCTGAAGATGAATTAGAAGATATAGCAAGAAATTTTGGTAAAAGATGGTCTTTGCCTAATTGTGTAGGCGCTATTGATAGCAAGCATATTACAATTAAGGCTTCTTCAAATTCTGGATCATCATATTTTAATTATAAAAAAAAATTTAGTCTCATTTTGTTGGTAGTATGTAATGCAAACTACTCATTTACATATGTTGATATTGGGGCATATGGCTCTGAGAGTGACAGTGGTGTATTACATCAATCAAATTTTGGACAAAAATTAATTAGCAATGAATTAAATTTGCCACCTAAAAAGGAATTGCCATTTTGTCCGCAAAAGACAAAAATTTCACACTTTTTTGTTGGAGATGAAGCTTTTCCTTTGAAAGAAAATCTCATGCGACCTTTTAGTAAACCAAGAATTGGAAATCTTAGCAAAGAAGAAAGAGTTTTTAATTATCGTTTGTCAAGGGCTAGAAGAATAATAGAAAACTCTTTTGGTATCATGGTGGCCAGATTTAGAATTTTGCACAGGGTTATCAATGGACTTCCAACCACTGTAGAGAGTATTATGAAAGCCATTGTGTGCCTTCATAATTTTATTTGAAAAGAAAATGTTTCATTTTACCTAAATGACAATGATGTAGATAAAGAAAGTGATGGAACAGTGACACTGGGAAGATGGAGAAATGAAATTCCAGGAGATGGAGCTGCTCTTCGACTAATAGCCAATAGAATGGGAGCACGCAATGCATCCCTTTCAGCATTGGATATGAGGACAATAATTAGATGTGATCAGATTTCAAATATTTTCTTTTGTTTCTGAGATAATTGAAGACAAGTGATTTCTCGGATTTTTGTTTTTATTTTTTGTATAGCCTTTTTAAGAGACATCAAAAAACCGTTGACACTTCATTGTCATATTTTATTTCGTGAATGTAGTATGAGTTGCACTTTGCATAAGGTGCACATTCCGAACGCATCCTAAATGACAAATGATGTGAACAACATAGAGAGAAAAGAGAGACAGATAAAATTGTAAATAAATACTCTTAAAATATATATTATTTTATAGCACACTAAAATCTCATTTCTGTTACGTGCAATTGTTGAAACAGTAGTCATCATCAAGCTACTAAAATGTTTTCAATACTGCCTGCCTAAAAAATTATTAATTCTCTGGCATAGATGCAAGATTTATAGTGACAATAAATCAGTGGTAGATAACTAACAAAAATTTAATAGAATTTCTTACAATTTTAACTAGAACCAATAAACAAATTATTATTTATAATACTATTGAAATTACAATTTATTATTAAACTTATCATATTTCTCAATTTCTTCTTTGGTAACAGTAACTTTGATAGTATCAAACGCATTTACTAGATCAACGTATTGTACCTTTCGAGCTCGTACTGAACACGGAGGTAAATCATCGAGTTCACTGTAAACTATTTCTTCTATATTAAAATCCTCATTATTCGTTATAGGTTCATAAAATCCATCCGGGCAATTTCTCCATATTTTTACATCATCCAGTTCAATTATGGGATAACTTAGAGCCTGTAAATTGATTATCCTTAATTTAAGCCTTAAGATCAGGAGGAAAAGTGACTACTAGTTACTATATATTCAGGACCCATATAAAATTATCAACATATTATTATTAATAGCGTTTATTACAGGTCCGTCAAGCTGCCCCCCCTCGGTTAGATTTTTTTTACCAAAATTCTAGCACACATAAAGGGCACCTAGCACAACAATTTTTATAGCTAGCACATCAACCGCTCACAATAAAAATGCTTTTGAATTCGGTTGGGGCCAGGTTAACGCTACCCCCCCCCCCTCGGTTGGAATTTTTTCGCCAAAATGCTAGCACAGATAAAGGACACCTAGCACACCATTTTTTATAGCTAGCAAACCAACAGCTTACAATAAAAATGCTTTTGAATTCGGGTGGAGCCAGGTTAACGCTAGCCCCCCCCGGTTGGAGTTTTTCCGCCACAAAGCTAGCACAGATAAAGGACAACCTAGCACACCAACAGCTTACAATAAAAATGCTTTGAATTCGGGTGGGGCCAGATTAACGCTAGCCCCCTCCGGTTGGAATTTTTTCGCCAAAATGCTAGCACAAATAAAAGACACCTAGCACAATTTTTTTATAGCTGGTACATTAACAATGCTTTTGAATTCAGGGGGTGGTGGGTGTCTGCAAAATAACGCTACGGTTACACGAATGAATGAAAATGTTGATGTATTTGTCCCTAAACATCATTTTCCTATAAAAAATGGCCCCTAAACAGCATTATTGTTCTCAGATGTTGCCGGATTGTGCGTGATACCTATACTTTCCAATCTAGCAGAGTATTTGATTAATTAATAATTAACTATTATCTATTTATTTTCAATTAATGCTAAAAAACGAAAGAATAAAAAAACAAATAATTTTGTTAAAATCATAGTCATTTTAATAAAACAAAATAATTAAATTGAACCATTTAGTCACGGAATCAGAAACAATCCGTGCACAAATAAGTTGCAAATTACGTCACACTATAAAAACGGCAACGACAAACGCTTGCGTACAGGCATGTTGGATAAATAAATGTCCAAAAAAATGAAGCCGTTGGATATGTCCTTTAGACCAATTGTGCAATCTGGGAAGGGGCGGCTGAGATCCCTAAAAATGTTCCAATATATTGAGAATACATGTTTTAGACTGATCGTGGTTCACTGTAGTCCTTATTTATAAGAAACACTCAAACTTTATATTTAAATTTGCCAGAATATTTATTGCCGAAGTTGATGGTTAATTAACCATTGTATTGGTAACATAAATATTGCATTTCACTATCAGATTTTTTTTAAATTCCCAAGTTTACTTGGAACGTGCAGCTTTTAATTCTTAGAGCCGGTTAATCAGAGCTTCAAATATTTCTGTGGCATATCATAAGATACCAATACCACAGATTAGAGAAAGAACAGATACGAAAGCTTGACAGAGAACAGTAAAAAGAGAGAGAGATGGGTAGGCATACCCATTTAAATGTCCATCGTCGTATGTCGACTCCGTTCGGGCCGCTGCGCGAAATTTTTCAACAGGGTTGTCAATTTGCATAATATTTCCTTCAATTTACGATCATTGGTCAAATATTTTATAAGCATTATTGTTAAGTGTGATAGTTATACAGATACAAATATTCGACAATCACTTGTTTTAAATCAATTTTATTAACATCAAAAGAATTATACAATTTAAAAAATTATAATGTATAAAAATCATACCATAAATATATACTTTTTTTCACAAATCATATCTTTGGCAACCATGCACAATAACGGTGACGGCTTCAGATCATTGAATAAAAAGTACTTTTTATTCAATGCTTCAGATACAGTCACACTTATTTCACATGCTGACAAATTGTTTGATATATTCAATTCTTCTTCATTGAACAATGTCAAACTATATAACAGAAAATTTTCCGGGGAAATACACCAAATTGATTTTTTAAATGATTCATTTAAAATATTAAATAACATGAGTGTTATGAGCATTGCAGGGAGAAATATTACAAACCATTGCAAATTTATTAAAGGGTGGAAAATTACAATTAATTCCTTGTTAGAAATATGGGCATATTTAAAATCAAAAAATTTTAAATTTATTTTAACAAGACGTCTAAATAAGACTGTCTTGAAAACTTTTTTGGTAGTATTAGACAACAAAGTGGAAATGCTACCAACCCTACCCCCATTCAGTTTTCACGTGCATTTAAAAAATTATTTTTTATCAACTTTTTCAATTCATCTTTCATGAATTGTGAAGATCAGTTTGAAAATTTATTATGTTGTTTGGCGCAGACCAACACTAATACATATATGATTATTAAAACTCCTATTGCCATTAACCAATTTTCCGCAAATTTCAGAGTCACTAATTGTGATTATCATCGAAATCCATTGCCAGAACAAAACTCATTTAAATATGTGGTTGGATATCTTATTGGTAAGTGTCTAAAAATTCATTCATGTGATGTTTGTCAACAATTTTCTACAAATACGCAAGTTTTGGACTTGACCAATATGTTTATTCATTATAAAGCATATGACAAGAACTTAGTATTTGGAAACCCGAGGACTCGTTTTGTCAATATATTTATAATTTAGAATGCCTTTTTTACACAAACATAGAGAAATATTTGCCGAACCCTTCAGTTGGAAATAATTTATATATGATATCAACAGCTACAGAATTTACACATCCTTCCTCACGAATATTTAAAAAAATTGTTCATCCGATTAAGGATTTTTTATTTGCTGAAATTTAGCAATAGAGATTTTAAGTTCCAGCCAAAGAAAAATAGAAAACTGTCTATTTTACTCAATTTATAATCAATAAATCAATTTTTATGTAAAATTGTTAATAATCTTGTTGATTCCAACGAGATTGCCTGCCTCGTTAAATTTAATATTTTTAAAGTTTTTGATATTAACTTTAGTGCTACAAATTATTATCAAAATTCTCCCTTGCGTAGGTGTTGTAAATCCTTCTACTCAGTCTATAACCATGTTGATATTGATATATTCCATGACAAATTCTTTACATTTTGTAATAAGCTAAAAAAGCTGTATCTTAATAACAAAATTATGTTTTAATTTCGTACTATTTAGTTTCAATAATTACAATTACCAATTTATACTGTATAATTGATATGTTATTGAATACCGTATTTGGCTCATTCCGTTTGTATTTCCTTTGATAAATGATAAATTGAGAATTATTTGGAATTTGATGAATTTTTGTAGTGATTTGTGTTATCTAAAAATGTATTTATTAATTAATCTCCCAAGAGTAATTACTATTTATAACAAATCATAATGTACACATAGGTATTAAATAAATACATGAATATATATTCGGTTATGGTTATTGTTTTAATTCATGGCCCAATTTTAAAGATTTAGTGGAAATTTCCAAAAAAAACTAGATCCGGCACTGGAAATTGTTATTGTCCCCGAGTCAACATTGCAATTTGGTTAGAAATTCAGAAAATATTTTAAACTGGCAATATCGCGGCCATACCGAGTTAAAGGTCCGAGGTCATTGAAGACGGAGTTGAAAATCGTTTGATGTTTTACCGGGATTCGTATCTGTTGTTTCTCTAATCTGTGCCAATACTACTATGTATTTTTCAAAGTTTTCAGTATGTAACTGGCAATGTATGTTTGTTCGTTTGCAATCTTGCAACTCAGTTTTGAAGCAGATATCTTCAACTGATTGAGCTGAAATTCTGTATATACGTCTAGTTTGAATGCCAATCCATGATTAGGTATGTGACGTCATTCTAAATTCAACATGGCGGATCACCAAAGTTGCCGGACTAAAGAAAGTCGACTAATTTTTTTATGATTTCTTACAATATGTGCATGAAATGGAAGGCAGCGAAATTGATGACATAGGTATTTTTATTTTTCTAAAAACTAGGTATAATCTGAAGTTCTCATCGGCCTTTTTAAAAGGGTCGTTAAACCAAGTCTATCGTTAAAATTTGAATCGTTTTTATAATGCCGTTTTTATGGGTCTTAAGAGTAAATTATATTCTTGTAGGTACATCCAAACTGGCCGATTCAGATGTTTGGGTTAAGAAAGGGTTTCCCCGAAGGGCTGATGGTTGTAATAATATGTATTCTTTCTAATGATATTACAAGTAACATGGACTATATCGTCGCCTCGAAGTCAAAACCTCTTATGTCAAAATTCACAACTATTCAGGAAACCCAAAAAACTTAGTATAATTTGCTGTTATGATAATTTTGGTACAGGGTATTGTCATATTGAAGGCCTGGATAAGAGTAAAATCCTGCATAAATTAAATTTTAGTTTTTTCTTGTTTTTTTTTGTAACCGCAAAAATAGTGAGATACGAGTTTTTCACTATTAATATTGGACTTCCGAGGTTTTCTCACTGCAAAGTGAACAATAAAAATCGAACAAATTAAGAACATTTTATTCTGGTAATCGGTAGTTATAACAAATAATACACAAAATACAATAAAAATAATATTTTTTCGACTTAGATTGAATGCTAAGGTTGGATGAAAAAACGTATAAAAAAATTAATGAAGTAGAGAATCATAAAATCCACGATAATCTTGATGAATTACCTTTTTCAAAGACTGAAGATGATCATATTTATCACCTTTGAGAGGCAATGCAGCTTTGTATAGTTTCTTTACAGTTTCCGTATTATTTGACATTCTGTGGGGAATTGTATCCCACTGTCAGCTGAATATTTAAGGGCTACTAAGTCAGTTACACAAGGATGCCGGTCTTGACACCTGGACGTATAGTCTTATAATATTTAATTTCGTCATAGCTGTTGAAGAAACTGTGATCAACGTACTTCACTTTGTATGGTAACGTAAACGTAATTTGAGGGCTAATGAACTTCTCTATTTTTTACGCATTTCGATGGTGGAATGCACGCTGTCGCATTCCATCTGAGAATTGCCTATAGTAAGATATTTTGAACAATATCGTTGGTTTCATTCATTATGCAGTATTGTTGCAAAGCATTAGCTAAGGTTACGTTCCTATTCTGAGCTCAACAGCCATCACTATAAAAGCTTTTTAATTTGTCTTTATCATCTCCGGCAATTTCATTGTTGATATAATCTGTTAGACATGAGGCAAAACAATTAGCATCCATTCCCCCCTCCCCTTCGTGCCATACATAGCATACGACAGCATCACTACCCAAATTGTAAATGGTAAAGTTATGGCAAGCTAATTTTTGTTTAAAATAAATCATGCCAGCTGGCAAAATGGCACAAGCTGCACCGCCTGTACATCCATAGTGAATGCAAGTACTTTCCCAGCGACGGCATCGTCTTTGTCTTTTTGTTTTTCCTGACGAGCTCGTTCTTTTTGATTGATGTGGAAGTTATATTCATCTAGTCCAACATTATTTAGTTTGAAGCTAAAACACAAGTCACATTGATCTTTTCGTGGATGGTAGATGTCAATATTCAAATGTTTCATTTCTGATGTAAAAACATCTTTGCTCGCGGCAGAATTTTCTCCCACTTGTGCTTTGTATACATTGTACACCTCAGTGTGTGATTTAAAGATAGTTTCCATGTATAGTTTACTGGTTGTCGATCTACAATAATGTGAAGGTAGTTTCGGAAACTTCTCCAAAAATTCTTTTATTTGAACTCTTTTTTGTTTATCACAAGGTTTACTTTTATTTGGGCACTACTATCTACTATCCCAGAGTGATTACTATTTTTTACCCAGTTTAAAACTGTCCATTCTCCTAAGGCGAATGTTGAGGGGAACATTTTTTTGCAAACGGGAAGTACTTTGTCGTTCACTTTTAAATGATAAAATAAACTGGTGTTGCGGCGTGATGTCTTAGTCGTTTTTTGTAAAGTTGTAGACTTATTTACCAAAGTCGCCACAAGCACTTTTCTCTGACTCCAGTCCATTTCCTCCCAAAACCTAGTAAAAAATTATTTCCTTTGATCGTCCGTTATGGAAGCGCATTGTCTTTTTCCTTTAGACTTTAAACACTTGCCTGAGTCGCATCTCTCTTTCATGATCCGTGCACTTCGTTTAACAACTGTTTTCGATCCATCTCTGTGTTTTTTTGTGCTTCATATTCCTCTCCCTTTCTTCTGCGTATTTGATCACTATTTCTCTTCCAAGTAGTGGGATTTCCTTGTCCTTTTTTGGCACGTTTCTTTTTTCACTGATTATCTACAGTCCCGCTTTGATCTTCTAGTACTTCTTCATCATGGTATGTTTCTGATTGGGATTCGTCTTCTGAGCCATTACTGGGGTGAAAGCTAGATCCAGAATCTTGGAAAGGGTCTTCATCGGTGTCCTCCTCATTGAAATTATTGTTATTATGATTTGTGACTAAAGTTTGATCAACGCATATTGAAATGTTCTGTGATATTTTTTGATCAATCTCTACAGCTGCAGACGGATTAACGTTACAACACAGTTCAACGTGTGAAGAAAAATTCGTGCCAGATCCACATTTTTGTGAATTTCGTTCCGTCACTACAGCTGATGGAACCGGTTGACTCTCGCAAGAAGAATCCTGAGGGCTTTGTAGTGCCATAGCTAATATTTTACCAGCACGAGACGCCTACAAACAATAAAAAAACTTTAAATCGGTTTATTAAAAACTCTTAAATCATCAATGCCAGTTTATTTTTACAGTTGCAAAATTGCAAAACCTCGTATCTTGATTTAAAGCTGTTTAAGTTGTTTGCTATACTCATAATAAATTGTAACTATTAACCTCTGGTGCTTAAAAAACTTAGTTTTAGTAGTTGTAATAAATTTGTTCAAATTGTTACAACATTATGTGCCGTTTACTCTCAAAAATTTAGCTTCTAACCTCACTTTTTTCTACTTTAAAAACTAACACATTTCTCATGCATAAAAATTTATAAAACAGATAGAATTTTACTTACCATATCTTAGAGCTCCTTTCTGATCAACTACCTATTTAAATCAGACACAATATCGACACGGTGATTCAAACTGCATAACAATTTTGTTTTTCTTAAAATGAGATACGAGGTTTGTGTGCTTCATTCGAGATACGAGAATTTCAAATAAATTTGCGCAGCCGCATTCTATCTAAATATCGAGATCCAAGTATTTGCCACGTATGCGCTATAATATTCTATAACCTGCAAGACTCGTAACTCAAAAGGAGCAAAATTCGAGATACGAGGTTTTGACTTCGAGGCGACGATATAAGTAAAACTAATGATCAAACTATTTTCACGAGTGTAATTCGATAGAATATTTCTCGATTAGACTGTATTAATGCGAAATTTATATTATTTAAACAACATTACATAGTATTTAATTACTCTTTTTGGTTCATTTTCAATCACTTATTTTTGGATTAAACTTGAAGAATCGTTTTCAAACCGTGACATTTTTATGATATTTTAAATTAAAATTATGATAATAACAATTGTTACTTAGACGTTACTTAGATACGGACTTAAAAGGGAAATTATCGGCACTGCCGGAGAGTTATCTCCGAAAAGATCCTGCTTCATTTGGAATTTCTATCATATGAGTGGAATATTCCGAAAAATTTTCGTAACTACAGTAAGAAACAATTAAACCAGCCGTTTTACATATATATTCAACCTATTCATTTATCCATTTATTTATTCATCGAGTAAGTATAGCGTTATTTCACTGACCCCCACTCCCCAGAATCAAAAGTGTAGTTGGTGTGCTAGGTGCCCTTTATCTGTGCTAGCATTTTGGCGAAAAAATTCCAACCGGGGGGGCTAGCGTTAACCTGACCCCACCCGAATTCAAAAGCCAGCTTGACGGACCTGTTTATTACTTTGCCATTTGGGCTCTTACGTAAAAAATGTGTTACATCTAGATGTGGTCCTAGATTTACTTTTTTTTAATACGAACCTGTTGTATTAGATCAGATATGTCTGATCCAGAGAACCCTTCCGTTTTAGTAATGAAAGATTCCCAATTTTTGAACGATTCTTCTAATTGAGTATTATTCGTAAACATTTTGAATAGACTTTTCCTTTCTATCCTATTTGGTAACGGAATGTATAAACGTTTTTGAAACCTTCTGAGAAAAGCTGCGTCCAAGTCCCAAGGGCAATTGGTGGCGGCAATTAAGAAGAAATTAGGATACTCTTCCATTTTATTTAATTGGCACAGTAATTCTGTTTTTATTCTAAATAAAATGAGTTATATAATTTGATTTTGTTTAAAAAGTTGTTTAATTAGTAATTTTTACCTTCTGGAAAATTCTTGTTCAGAGCTGGATCTCTTTCGACAAAACCCGTCCACTTCATCAATAAATAATAGACAAAAAGCATCTTTGTTTCTTATGTAATCAAATAAAAATTTTAAATTTCTGTAACGAATAAGTAATGATAATACACTTTTCTTAATAATAACCAAATTTTATTGATACGAACCATTACTAATTACCAATTATAAAAATAATATTTTATTGCAAAGAAACATATTTCAAAAATAATATGTATACTATTTTTCAAATCTATTTTAAAGGTTCCGATTTTTATAATGAAATATCCAACTTATCCAAAACTAGAAAAATATAGTACCTACATATATCAGTACCGTAGCCAGGATTTCGAAATGGGGTTGTTGTCAGTTTTGAGGCCACGCCACCTTTTGTCTATCGCGGACGCCAGACAGTGCCGGTTTAAGATAGTTCGTCGCCCGGTACTGCCAGAGACACAACGCCCCATCTCCATCTTTTAAAATATCGATTATTTTTTTTTGGAACTTATTTTAAAGCTAACTTACGTCAAGAGAAAAAACTTTGTATACATAGGTGCCCAGTGGCGGCTCCTCCATTGGGTCAATGACCTCCCATTAAAAAACAATTTAAATAGATATATAAAAAAATAAAATATACCTACTATACATATAGTATAGTATTAAATACTAATACTAAGTATTTCTCTTAAATAAAATTTACCTAAAACGTTTTTCAAGACGAACGTGTAAACGTCACTTCGCAGCGAGTACCTACAACTCTGCGAAATTCAAAATAGCAAAAACGGGCTGGTTTCCATCGTTGACCTCAACGCGTTAAATGGCGACGGAAACTGCCGAACGCCGACAATCTTCGTAACGTGAAAGAAGTTTACATGTGTTGGGTCAAAAGCCCGGGTTAATATCGATGATGAATCGACTTACGTCGTTCGATTATTACATGCTTAGGAAAGAGATGAGTAGAGGGGTTGGCAGGCCGCGCTATATTTTGATTTAAAGGAGATCATTTTTGAAGTCAAATAACAGTTGTGTTTTGATGTAATAAGTGTTATTAGTGCTATTCAACGCGACAATCGATTACAATCATTTCCTGTCATTTGAAAAACAACATGTTCAACAATACATTTGTGAAGTCAATCGATCACTCTGATTGTAATCGGTCTAAAATTATGATGCTATTGAAAACAATCGTAAATCGGAAGCCTGTGATTGGTCGAAAAATTTAAATAAACTACCAAATGTCTATGGGTTATGTGATGTGAGTGATATTTTGCAATTGTATATTACATTTTCAGTTAACAGAACAGTTTCTATAAAATTACACGTGATTAAACTAAAAGAACTTGTGAAACGTGTAAAATACACGTGAAATGAACTAAAATAATGATGAGGTTATGGCACTATTGATTTATTTGATTTGTAAAATGACATTCTATTTTTTGTGGTCGTTCAACAAACAACAATCCGTTTTTGATTTCGATTATAAACAAAATCGGAATCAAGATGTATGTGTTATTTTTTTGATTAGTTTTTTTGAGGCCTTGTGATTTAATTATTTGGTGTTATGTTATTCTACGCCTTTTATCATGTCTGTGGTGCAAATGGTTCAAAATTTGAGAACTAAAAGTGAATTGAATTTTGAAATACTATTAAAACTAAAGGAAGGTGGTCGTCCTCTTCCAGATTTAAAAATTCAACGCAATTTTCGCAGGTCTATGTATGATTTGTCTGATTGGATTTGCGGATGTGAAGTAAGTGATGCATTTTACTGTTTCGTTTGTCTGCTTTTTTCGAATAATTCTTTATGGTGTAAAAACGGTGTCCAAGACTTAAAACATTTAAAAGAGAAAATAAAAAAAAACATAGTTTATCGGCAGACCATATGAAATGTGCCATGAGTTTTGCTACAATCGGTACTGTGGATATTCGTTCTCAATTAGACAATGCTTATAGACAATCGGTAAGAATTTTTAATGAAAATGTGTCGAAAAATAGATATTATAAATAAAATAATTGACTGTGTGAAATTTTGTGGAGCGTTTGAACTTGCTTTGCGAGGGCACGACGAGACAGAATCTTCTGTAAACCCGGGAATATTTCGTGGACTTATAAATTTTGTTTCAGAGGTGGATCTAATATTCAAAGAATACTTGGATAAGGCTACTGTTTTTAAGGGTACTTCTAAAACTGTACAAAATGAATTACTTGATTCAATGTTATCGGTGGCTCAAGAACAACTTAAATTGGAGATTCAGTCAGCCGAATATATCGCAGTCCAGGTGGATGAAACTACTGATAGCTCGAACAGAACTCAAATGACCTTTATAATACGGTACATTTTATCCGGTGTCGTTCACGAAAGGTTTATAAAATTTGTAAATCCTACCGGCACCACAGCCGAACACTTATCAGAGATAATTTTTAAAGAATTAGAGGTGCTAGAAATTAATAAAACACCGGAAAAGTTAATTGGACAGAGCTATGACGGAGCTTCTACTATGAGTGGACGATTAGGCGGAGTACAAAAAAAAATTAAAGAACGATATCCTGAAGCAAATTTTATTTATTGTTATGATCACCAATTAAATTTAATTCTGCAAAAAGCAGCAAGTCAGAATAAAAATGTTTTTTTTGCCAATTTACAGGGATTTTCCACATTTTTTAGTCGATCTCCAAAACGTACAGCGATTCTCGATGAATTTGTTAAAGTACGTTTACCTCGAGCGGCACCGACAAGGTGGTATTTTAATACGCGTTGTGTGGAAACCGTATTTTTGTATCAAGGATATTCTGGCTTCAATAGAAAAGAAAATTGAGGTTGAAGAAGACTCAAATGCAATTAATCAAGCAATAGGATTAAAAACTTTTTTGCAAATCGTGGATTTCCTTTATTGGCTAAATTTTTTCCATTTAATAATGTCTAATTCTGAAGTTCTTTTTAATCAACTTCTTCAAAAACATGGTATTGACGTGATATTGGTGAAAAAAAATATAGACTCGTTTAAAATGTCAATTCAAAAAGTCAGACCATATTATATTAAATGAAATATTTCCCGAAGCACCTTCATCTTCTTCAACATTTGGTGCAAAAAGACCAAGGAAAATGAAGACTCAAAGCGCCAAGTTGCTTTGGAGGTTTGCGACATAATAATTTCTGAGAGTAACCACCGCTTTAGTTTCAGTGATCATTTAGTGATTGCCCAGTTATTTTACAGCGACCAGTTCGAACAATATAAAATTAATTACTTAAAACTAAAAACTGAACTTCAACTTATTTATGAACGCGACGATTTTAATAAGAGTTCGGGAGCTGTGCCAATGCTGCAATTGTTTATTAATAACAATCTCTCGGAAACTTTTTCGGTAACTGTAAAATTGTTGACTATTTTATGTACATTACCAATGACAACTGTAGAAAGCGAACGATGTTTTTCTACATTAAAGAGAATCAAGACATTTTTGCGTAATACTATGGGACAAGAGAGATTGTCGGCGTTAGATGTTAAGCATAGAAAAGCAATTTGTGAATAGTACTCATAATTTTAATGAAAGGGTTATTGATCAGTTTGCAAATACAAAAGATCGAAGGCTTCACTTAAATTTTAAAAAGATTTAGATTAATGATCATTTAATTTAAGTTTGTCATATTTAATATGTATAGAAAAGAATAAAATGTGTTTGTTTTTTAAGAGAGCATTATTTTTATATAAAACAAGCGTGGCCCAAAAAATTTTTTTGCCTCCCTGGTTTTGGAAAAGAACACAAATTTTGCTTTTTTAGCGATTTTAACGACTTCTGGGCAGAAATTGGGCATGTTTTTTCGAAAAATTTCCGAATAGCTCCCCGGGGGATTGGTCAGTGTCGTTCTGTATTTTAAGATTTTGGTCACATCACTTATGACCCCCCCATAAAATGTATCACGAGCCGCCACTGTAGGTACCTATATAAAATGAAAATTGGGAATTATATAAGAAAAAAAACATCCCTATTCTTTAATTTAAATGAGGAATATTATTAAAAACTAATCAAAACTACTAAATAAAACGGTATTCTTTGGTTTTAATAAACAGGTACGAAAAAAAAAAACTAAATAAAAACAAGTAACAATAACATTTTTCATTGGTTCAATAATAAGAAACGCTAATCACAATGGGCATCAAAAGCTATGGGTACTCTACGCTAATGTCATCATCAGCTGTTCAATCGCGTCCAGACAAACAAAGGGATTGTTATAACAAAAGTGAATAGCCAGTTATTTTTATTTTAAAAATTTTGAATCTTTTGATCCTTAAAATGCCTAGTTTTTGTGATGTCGTTGATTGTGGAAACCGTGTAATCAGGGATAAAGTGAATTTCTATTTATTTATACCTTCAGTGTTGAAGAACAAACAATCAAAGTTGAAGAATATTTTGAAAAAATACGGAAAAAGTGGATTGCAGCCCTAAAAATATAGAAAATTTGACTGAAATTAAATTAATGTACGCTCGAATTTACTCAAAAAACTCTATAACAGGTGAATTAATAGATATATACCACTGACTTTGTTTATAAAAATGACAGAATTCTGAAGAATCATTATATTACTTTTATTTTAAAAGATGAACCGTCCAATATAAAAGACGTAGGTCGCCCTGATTGGGTCCCTTCTATTAATATGAGATATGCAAAAACATTCAACTGCAGTTGAATGTTTACTACAGAAATAAAAAAAACTATTAAGGCTTTAAAAATACTGAAACAGTCTCAAAGAAAGTAGAAGAGTGTATTAGATAAAACATTGTTACAGGATCAAAATTTTGTTGCGCTACTCCTGGGGGCTAATCCTTGACCTTTTGCAACCTTACGAATACTCACTAATATCATTGTTGCCACAGTAATATGTCGAATACAGTATGCGGAATAGTTAATTGTGATAATAGCAAGTACTCGTTAAGTTGCGAAGGAGTAATTAGGTAGTTTATTTACATATTTTATAGGTGGTGATTTATTCAATTATTTTAGGCTAATAATGATGTGCTCAAGATATAGCTGATAAGATCTGATCGTTCGTAACGCTGTAAATTATCATTCTTCCTCCCAAAAACTGACTTGCACATGGCAGAACTAAGTCTTCCTTTTTGTAGAACTCTGCACTTTAAAAGAAAATGTGAAAAGTTTGCAAATGAATATCAAAAACAATGAACACCCGTGTTTTATTTATTTTATTTCCTAAATATTGAAACAGTATAAAAAATGTATATGAAATTAACTGTCTCGACCCTTACTTCGTGGAATATGCTCATTTTAGTGTTTTAAAATGAAACTCACGGTCTAGTTAATTCCACAATATAATACAAGTTATTGAAAATTCTAAAAAATTGACAATTGTTTCGATAAATCAATATCATCGTCAGAATGACAGAAGTTACATTTCATTTTATGCCTACCTGATGTTTAGTAGTTATTTTTGGCTAGACCAAAAAGTAACCTAACTTGTGATTGGCTTAATATATGTTTATAGAAAAAAGAAGATGTGATATTACAAATATTGAAGCTTAGATGTTACTTGCCCTATGGAGATATCCTGGATATCATTTTTCCAATTAAGATCAGTATAACTGTGCAATGATATAGAAAACCAGGAAAACTATATCTGCTGATCTTTACAATTATCACTTAAGAAGACAGTTTATTAGTGGAGAACTCCCTAGATTTAACTGTTCATTGACAACTTCATAATGTGGGTTTCTTAAATGTCTTCTAATTTCCAGTTCTTCAAGGAAATCCAGTTCTTGTTTCTTTTCACAAATATGCAGTACTTCTAGTTCTGTGTTAGGTGTCAATGAATGATTGGTGTCAAGTAGATGTTTTGCGTAGTGGGATTTATCTGGTTGTTTTAATCTGTATGCTCGTAAGTGTTCACTGTATCGTATTTCAAAATTCCTAAGGGTCTGACCCAAATAGACAGCATTACATTCTGGACATTTGAGTTTATATATACCTGACTTCTTTAATAGTGGTATTTTTGTTTTTACATTTAACAATTTTGTACTAACGTTACTTTCTGTTTTAAAAGAAATTGTTGTATTCGTTGCTGAAGATATTATCTTTGAAATATTATTAGAAATATTTCCTGCATATGTGATGGTTTTATAAGTTTTAATTTCATCAGCTTGTTTAGGGTATATTAGTTGTAATGCCACTTTTTCTTCTTTTTTACTAATTAGCTCATTTATCATATCTAATGGATAACCGTTAGATGTTGCTATTTGTCTAATTGTATTAATCTCTCTATCAAAATTACATTTGTTCATAGGAACTGAAAAAGCTCTATGTATCATTGAATTATATGCTGCTAGTCTATGTGACATAGGGTGGTTAGAATTGAATGGAATTGTCACATCAGTCTGTGTTGGTTTTCGGTAAATTGAATAATCAAGTACATTATTAACTCTTTGAATTTTTGAATCAAGAAAATTGATTGAGCTATTTTCTTCAATTTCTAATGTGAATTTAATTTTCGGGTGTAAATTATTGATGTGGTTGAAAAATACATCTAATTGTCGTTCACTACCCATAAAACAAGCTAATATGTCATCTACATATCTATACCAACTGTCATTTTGACGACTGAAAATTACAATTCCAAAGTATATAACTTTATAGAATCCAACGATGTAAAAGTTCTTAAAGCAGACCCAACAAAAAAGTTTTCTAATAATGTAAGGGATATTGTTAATAATTCAAATTATCTTTTAAATGATTACGATAAGAGGTCTATCATACATAAGAATCCTCATTGTCCACAATTATATGGAACAGTTAAATTACATAAAATAACGAAACCAATTAGACCTGTAGTCTCTTATGTTAATGCTCCTAATAATATATTGGCAAAGAAGCTCAACAATATACTCAATACTTACGGATATGAATCTCAGTACTCAATTAGAAATTCAATAGAACTAATCAAAAAGTTGAAAGCAATCCACTTGCAAGATAACTATAAACTCATTTTGTTCGATGTAACTAATATATTTACTAAAATTCCTCCTAAAGAATGTCTAATACTTGTAAGAAAATTACTAGAAGATAAAAATATTAATCCAGGAATAATATCAGATATACTTAATTTATTTGATGTATGCATTAATCAGAATTATTTCACTTTTGACAATAAGATATATATTCAAAATGAAGGTTTACCAATGGGAAGCCCTATATCACCTATTTTAGCAAACATTTTTATGGACAGTTTAGAAAGAAAGATCTTTGAAAATAATATTTCGAAAAATATTTTATTTTGGTATAGATATGTAGATGACATATTAGCTTGTTTTATGGGTAGTGAACAACAATTAGATGTATTTTTCAATCACATCAATAATTTACACCCGAAAATTAAAGAGTTAATAATGTACTTGATTATTCAATTTACCGAAAACCAACACAGACTGATGCGACAATCTCATTCAATTCTAACCACCCTATGTCACACAGACTAACAGCATATAATTCAATGATACATAGAGCTTTTTCAGTTCCTATGAACAAATATAATTTTGATAGAGAGATTAATACAATTAGACAAATAGCAACATCTAACGGTTATCCATTAGATATGATAAATAAGCTAATTAGTAAAAAAGAAGAAAAAGTGGCATCACAACTAATATATCCTAAACAAGCTGATGAAATAAAAACTTATGAAACCATCACATATGCAGGAAATATTTCTAATAATATTTCAAAGATAATATCTTCAGCAATGAATACAGCAATTTCTTTTAAAACAGAAAGTAACGTTAGTACAAAATTGTTAAATGTAAAAACAAAAATACCACTATTGAAGAAGTCAGGTATATATAAACTCAAATGTCCAGAATGTAATGCTGTCTATTTGGGTCAGACCCTTAGGAATTTTGAAATACGATACAGTGAACACTTACGAGCATACAGATTAAAACAACCGATAAATCCCACTACGCAAAACATCTACTTGACACCAATCATTCATTGACACCTAACACAGAACTAGAAGTGCTGCATATTTGTGAAAAGAAACAAGAACTGGATTTCCTTGAAGAACTGGAAATTAGAAGACATTTAAGAAACCCACAATATGAAGTTGTCAATGAACAGTTAAATCTAGGGAGTTCTCCACTATTAAACTCTCTTCTTAAGTGATAATTGTAAAGATCAGCAGATATAGTGTTCTATATCATTGCACAGTTATACTGATCTTAATTGGAAAAATGATATCCAGGATATCACCATAGGGCTAATAATATCTAAGCTTCAATATTTGTAATATCACATCTTCTTCTTTTTTCTATAAACATATATTAAGCCAATCACAAGTTAGGTTACTTCTTGGTCTAGCCAAAAATAACTACTAAACATCAGGTAGGCATAAAATGAAATGTAACTTCTGTCATTCTGACGATGATATTGATTTATCGAAACAATTGTCAATTTTTTAGAATTTTCAATAACTTTTATTATATTGTGGAATTAACTAGAGACCGTGAGTTTCATTTAAAAACACTAAAAAATGTATACACAACAAAATAAAAGAATAAGTGTGAATTGAAACTTAAGCGATAAATACATTCCATATTTTTTAGCCTGTACCTAAAATATTAGGTGCTAAATACGAACCGGTTGGATCATCCCCAGGTTCCCCTAACCTAAAAATATTATATTTATTTGTTTACTTTGATTGAAATTTTCTTGCGAGAAATGGATGATAGTAATATTAAGCTGGGGGTGATGCTGTTGTTGATGGCAGGCACTGCGGCTGTAGCTTTATTACATAGAAAAAAAAATAGACGTTTTAAAGTTCGACCCATGAATAGGGACAAAAAATTTAATGTGTAAAAATTTGTTGGAATATGCAAAAGCACATGATGGGGAGCAATTTTTTAAATACACCAGACATAAACCATGTAGCTTAAACAAAAAGTGGAATTCACTAAGCTTGCACAAAACACAAACAAAGTCATTGTCAAAAAAGCTGCAATTTGATTGACCTACTCTTACTTCTTATTTTACTTTAGTCATCTGTATAACCAACGTTTTTTGTCCTTATTTATTAACTTATTTTATTTTATTTGCTGTATAATCCCACCGTTAGGTTGCATGAAACGTACGAATTGAGGCGGTGTTGGTTAGATGCACTTCTGTTTTCAGATAAAAATAAAAGTTGAAAATTTTTCATCTCTTGTTTTATTTTTATATGAGCTATATAAACGCATACATCGTTACCCATAAGGTCAATTTTTATTTGCCTGTATAAACCCACTCAACATCCAAAAGAAGTTAGGTTACAGGTTACGTGGGAAGCGAGGCGATTGACACATTTCAATATGCGCACTTCTGTTTTCATATAAAATTAAAAGTAAAGTTGGGCATCTCGTATTTTATTTTTATATGAACTGTATAAATGCATACATCGTTACCCATAAGGTCAACTTTTATTTTAATTCTTATTTTTATTTGTCTGTATGAATCCGCTTTAAAAGGTTGTTTTCTAGCTTTCATTGAAGCCAACTGTTCTATAACACTTTTTACACCTATTTCATTTAGCAGGTTTTGGTTAATGGATATTATTACCAAGGAATTCAATTTTTCTTGAGCAATTGAATTTCTTAGGTAAGTTTTAACACCTGTGTAAAGTAGAGAAAGAGCGTTCACCACTTGCATTTGATACCATTGTGGAGAAAAAAATGTGCAGACACCACAAATCTTTCTACATGAAGTCCTTGATTATTACAATATCTTAAAATAAATGTCAAGAATTCCTCCGGAACCAGCGCAGCCCCAAGTTACTGAAGCCCTACTGATTTTTTTGCAAACTTCAAGAGGCCCATAAATTTGCCCCAATAAAAAAAAAGCTGCATTAAACCAGAATATTGGTGTTCAAGATAACAAAGAGGTCAAAGCTGATGGTTCATTAATAGATGGTGTTCATTCTTGTTTCAATAAGACTGAAACATTTCATCCAGTTCTTCAGAGGACAAAGTTCCTCTAATGTGGGTCGAAGAAAAAAATGCAAACAAATGGAAAGACTTAGAGTTGTGATTATAATCTGAAGTTAAAGTACCCAAAATACAAATATTATGTTAAGCAAATTAAAGAGGATTAAGTAGGTAGATAACTTAAAAAAATGTTTTGGAGAAAAAATTATCTGAAGCTACTGAAGTATTGAGTTTGACGGTTTTCATTGATATTTTGGAGTGTCCGAATTCATCCAAAAAAAGCTAATAAAAGTTGTTCAATACTTTACAGAACACTAATTTATTAAACTACTAGTAAGCAAAAAACTGGTTTTCAAAGAAATAAGTTTAACGACAATCAAAAGTCCCAAATACAGTTTAAAATCAATAACCTATACAGGCAAAAAAAAGTAAGACAAAATTTTCAGTGGCGTTTTGTAAATATACAAAATGTTTAGTTTTATAGAAATTAATACAATTAAATTAATTATAAAGTTCTACGCTGATGAACTGCACTGATAAAGTTCCCATAGATTTGAAAAATAGAATATATATTTTTTTTATAAATTAGATTTATAATTATGATAAATAAAAAATATTGTGATACAATGAATACAAACAAAAAAAGTTTACTTACTTTTCTGATTGTCCAAGAAAGGGCGACATAATATTAGCAGCTGATACTGAAAACAGGATTGCTCCAGCATCATAAGATAATGCATGTACAAGTTGTGTTTTTCCTGTACCAGGTGGCCCAAACAACAAGATACTATTAACAGTTTTCTTGTTGGCAAACAGCTGTGGTTGATTTTTAGGAAGAATTATCAAACTTTTCAATATCTTTTTAACTTCCCATAATCCAGCAACTTTGTCCAAGCCCTTTATTCTAGGTGCTTCAATAGTAGATTCTATTAATTTTTGTAACACCTCTTTTTCATTTTCTGTTTTGTCTGTTTTGTTGTAAGGCTTATTATTATTATTAGACTGATTCATAGGTGATTTTTTATTATTATCTAAAAGTTTAATCAAATCAGATACATGGTGTTGTGATTGAAGTAAATCTACCTAAAATATAAAAGAAACAATTATTTTTAGATCTCCCGGTAGTTCATCCCCCGCCCAGAGCTTCAACCCAGTTATGCCAGGGAGTACTATCATAATTGCTTGATAGGATACATATGGGAATAACAAAATGTTTGAAATTGGCAAAATAATCTATACCACATGTATGCACTTCCTGTAATGATTTATAATAAATGATTTAACTGAACTCCAAATTATTAAATAATAATTACCTATAAATTACAACAATAGAACTATAATTACCAGAAAAGTGCAGTTATTATTCTCACTTAGAAGAATTTGTTCAATTTTGAGACTACAATTTTGCAAACCGACTTTGATTTTTGCATAATCAACTTTTTCCTTGTAAAACAAATCTTCTACCTCTTCGAAACTGTAATATATAAGTTGCATTATTACGTATAAAAATTATATTATAACTTTACCATTCCACTGCAGAATTATATAAGGCTAATATATCGTTTTGTTGTTGCTTAGACATTTTTTAACAACTTTGGGTTAAAAAATTGTATATTTTTGATGTGGTAGTTTCGTCGATTATCATGTTTTTAAAATGAAACTGTAACTTCCATTTGACATAAAAAATGACATTTCAATTAAAGAAAACTAAAATAAAAAGCCTACTATATATTTACATTTGTGATTAAGATTTAAGGTGGCCCTAAACGATCAATATTAATGACAATCTTGAATCTTGGACGTCAGTAGTTGACGCGAGTCAAGATTGATACCCAAAGACACGTGTTAAATGAATCAAAATGTTGGAAACACCGAATACTACTCTACGTAGAGTAGTATTCGGTGGTTGGAAACGAATCACACCGATAGTATTCGTTGACGAATCACTAATCACATACAGAAACATTGAAAGAAACCTTGATTTACGGATTGATGGAAGGGGAAGATTGAACGTCGAGAGGGGAAATTGAGGGAATTACCTGGTCAAATTTTGTATCTGAAAATCCCTATCCCTATACCCATTTATTTTATAGACAAAGCGCATGCGCCAAGCATAGGGAATTTCACTCGCCAGCATGGTGAGTCCAAATAACTATAACTCCCTTCCTTGGATAAATATTGTAATAAAAAAACAAGTAACATTTAAAAATCCTCTGGTGGGTAAATACCGAACTAACTAAAGCGCTCTCAAGTAGAAGAATTCTCCGATATTTCTTTATTTAAAGCTGCATGCATTCGTAAATAGATGGCGGTGTCGGTTATTGTGTCTTTATACAAAACAATGGCGACCCAATTTTTACAGCCATTAATAGGCTAAATGTTTACCAATTGTTTCCATTATTTTTTGTGATACGCGTTAGAAAAAGGGCTCATCTTTAAAATTACACATTCAAAACTATTGTAAAAGTGGTTAAACTCTTTCAAAAAGGGATATTTAATTGCATTTGATCAAATGTAAACAAACCAAAATTAGTCTGTTTATGGCCACAAAATACAGACGCTGTGTTTATGGCTGATTATACCCAACTGCCGCCACTGTCTTGTATAAAGTCGATTAAAGTAATTATATCGTAATATTAGATTTAACTGTTTCAATTTCTCACATTTATTAAGGCAAAATATATTTTTTATTGAATCGGAAAAAATCGTTTGCCAAATCTATCCTTAGTTTTTGGAACAAAATTTCTTTAGACCTCGTAAGGCTGCAGAGTGGAACGATCGGCTCCATCGCCGCAGATCGGTTGTTATTGGTCTATGCGTAGATCGACCTCTTGAAGAGCGTGTTTAAAAAATAGTAGTTATATGATCTGTGGATTGAAAGAAAAATTATTTTCAAAATAAAATGAAAACGCGAGGTGGGAGGCAGGTCTAAAGGTACATTTTTACGTGACGCCGGAAGCTCAAAAAATGAGCATCAAAAGCAGTCACGTGACTGATGCAACGCTCAAATTTGCAGCGTCCATGAAAAAGTTATTAGGGTGTCAAAATTGGAGTGTCATGCAAATAAAATGCATATGCAACCTAAATTAAATGGAGTACGCGCTACGTAAATGAAAAAGTATCCTGTTAATTATATTGATAAACAAGTGTAAAAATGTCATATAACACAGACCAGGGTTAGTTATCTCTGTCATATAACTATCGATATCGAAAATATGTTGCCGAAATATGATTAGAACTAGATTCGATGGTAGGTATAATCGGTATATATACATTATTTAGCGTAAGTGAAAAGGATTAAATATAAATTACAGGTTCCAATTATTAATCAATTTTATTCAATATTTATATACTCTTTGTTAATAACAAACGTTTTGACTGATCAGACACAATGAATAAACCATAGAGAAAGTAATATTTTTTCATATACATATAAATATTTGGGATTTTTTAACGCAGTGAGGAAATTATTGGGGATTTTAAAAAAGTTTTATTCCATAGACAAATCGAATAAGTAATTCTTTTTGTATGGTTTATTAATGTGTTAACAACGAGTATATAAATATTGTGTAAAAGGAATGAAGAATTGGAATCTATAATCTATATTTAATTGTTTCATTTGTGCTAAATAATGTATATACCGATTATACCATTGAGTATATTTCTGATGATATTCGGCAACATATTTTCTATATCGATCGTTATTTGACATTTTTACACTTGTTTATAAATATAATTATTAACATGATACTTTTTCATTTATGTAGCGCGTGCTTAATTAAATTTAGTTCGAATATATGCATTTTATTTGCAAGACGCTCCAATTTTGACGCTGGAATACACCCTTTTCATGGACGCTACAAATTTGAGCGTTCCATTAGTCACGTGATAAGTTTTGACGTTCATTTTTTGAGCTTTCAGCGTCACGTAAAAATGCACCTTCAAGGTACAATTTCACGTGACGCTCGAAGCTCAGATTATGACACTCAAACCGGTGGTCATATGACTAAATGTGCAGTTGTAGCGTCGTTTTAGGAAGTTCGTTTTAAACCAACTAGTGTTGCCAGGTGAAAAATATTTATATCCTCAACCATCTCACTAAAACCGTGCCAACTGTGGTTTTAAAATTCTCAACATATTAAATTAAATGTAACAAAGCTGGTACAAATAAACTTTTTATTATAAAATGCAAAAAATTATATAAAGTCAAAATACAATTTTCATTTTTTGAGCTACCAGCGTCACGTGAAAATGTACCTTTAAACTTCCGAAAACGACGCTAAAACTGAACATTTAGTCATGTGACCACCGGTTTGAGCGTCAAAATCTGAGCTTCGAGCGTCACGTGAAATTGTACCTTAATTGGTTTGAGAATTTTGAAACCAAACTATATCATCGATGATATAAATAGGAAAACCTATGGTTTGAGCAGTAATTTCAATCGAGAATACAAGGCTATAGAGGCAAAAAAAATCCAGTGCATCGGCTGATGAGATCCCAGAACCATCCTTGTGTTTGTGAATTCTTGGGCCGTACAAACTCCAGTAACTTCTCGAAACTTTCTTCGTTCATTCATAGGAAGTTTTTGTAGTTATTTGGTTCGGTTTCGTGCAAAACATTGAGGAAACGATCATGATTGAAGCATAAAGTAATATAGTTATTAATTGTTTGTATTGTTTTTGGTTATGGTATGTATGTATGTTTATGCAATAGTATATTTAGTACCAAGTGTCAAAAAGGTTACTTTAGTCACGAGTTTTACTAGGCACGTGTGGAGCGAAGCGGGAACGAGTTCCTTGTGAAACGAGTGACTAAAGACGTTTTTAACACGAGGTGCTTACTATACTTTTTCTTCGCCCGCGGGAAGGAAAAAATTATATTATATTTGAATCATGATACTATTACTTGAGAAGATAAACCCACTTGGCGATCCAATTTCGTACGACGTTGCGCATGACGTCACTCCGAGACAACAATAATCTTGTCGGTTGAAGAAGTATCGTTTTTATGCGGTTTTTATTAATTTTTAGTGTATTTTCTTATTGTGTATTATAATATTGATATGTTAAATTTTTTATGATTATTAAAATAGTGTATAAGATATTTTCTTTATGATTTAATGTAGGATTTATACTAGTATAATAAACCTTTAAATGAAGTAGGTAGGTACACGTATCTCGATAATATGACGAATGTCAAATCTATGTTGAAAAATATTATATCCAGTCCATCTTATACAGGGTATTTGAAAAGTACAAAAATTTAGGATCAGAAATGGAAAAATCTAGGAAGGAGTATAAAAACTTTCTACAGCAAAAATTAAGTTCTTAGTCAAACAAAAAGAAAAGTCCAATAATATTTTTCCGAAAGTTTGACGTTTCAACCGAGAACGAAAATAAGCAAATGCAAAAAAACTGATTCAATTTCTAAATTTCCACTAAATTTTCACTGAAACAGAAAACTTTCCGAAGAAATGTTTGTTTTTGGCTTATCAGAAACTTTATTTTTGCTATGGCAAATTTTTTGATAATCCTATATTTTTTGGTTTTCTAAGCCTACATTTTTTTGTATCTTTCGAACACACTGTATAAAAAGAAACAAATTTAATATTTTCCAAATTGGTTTCGCATTATATGCACCAGTCTTTATCAATAAGAAAATTTTCCGATAAATTAATAATAGATTTTTTCAAAAAAAAGCGAAAACAGATTAATAATTTTTGGATTTTTATTAAAAAAGTATATTTTAATTATTTGTAAGCGTATAGTAATAACTTGTCTACTTTCTTTTACAAATAAAAACAAAAAATGGAGATTAAAAATTTTACACCGTAGTGCGAGGATTTTGAATTTTTATGAAAAAAAATTGTTTTATTTTACTTTTTACTTTATGCAAGAAGTAATAACTAGTCTACAATTTGGTTTAATCTATGCAATAGATATATATATATTATTCTTAAAATTTACTCTACTTTAATTAACAGATTCTACTAAATCCGTTTTTAAAAATTTAGTCGAGTTCATTACATTTAGTTAGAAAATCTGGATTTGGTTTTAGTAGACCGCCTTCGGAAAGATGGTTTACCCAGAAAAATGACATTTCATTGCTGTTTGGAATATAACCAAATTTATTTTCTGTAACTCAAATGCAATAAACCCTGTCAAATTTTCTATACCATCCCATTCAAGTTCTCGTGTGATTTGGTTTTCCTTGGCTGTCCATTCGCCAGCTCAACTTTTTGCTTAAGGATGTATATATTTTTTAAACGCAAATGTTTACCCTATTCTACTACGATTAATCTTTTTTTTAATTATCTATATATTCAAGTTGTTGAACATGCACTTTGATATCTTTTTCCTCAACATCAGCTGAATCTTTTCGACCAGCATGTTCAATATTGTTAGGTAAATTTAAAGCCCCAAACATTTGTCCAGTAAATATTTCAGAAAGATCCACATCGTTGTCGTATATATCAAGGTTTTTAATTATAATTTAATACGCTTTACGCACAATCATCTGTAAAGAAAAAAAATAAAAAATAAAACACACACCAACACTGTTAAACGCCATTATAAAACTGATTGTTGCTGCGAAATTTGTCTCCGAGTGACGTCAGGCGTGCGAGAGAGATGGGCTTATACATGCGCGTGGGTTTATCTTCTCAGTATCATGTATTTGAATTATATTTATTACATGACGGACGATGGCTGACAGCTGACTGACAAATCAAATGACGCAGAATAACAAAATTATCACGGAATATGTAGCCTGTCCAAGCGAGGGTTGGTTAATACCAAAAGTAAATACCGTAGCGTCCTAGCGAGGATTGGTATTAACCGTTACGTCATTGTTTGATGTCAAATTACGTCACGGTTAAAACCACTAGTAACCTGTCAGGAGCAGAGTTATAGCGGTTGACAGATGTTATATTTGAGATTTGTTTATGGTATATTCATTAAAACTGAAGTTCTTAAGTTTCCAAATGGGAAAACGGTAATAAACACTGAAAAACAAATGAAAACAGCGAAAATGTATCTAAACAAATCTTCTAGACCGTACACAAAGTAGATAGACATTGGTAAATACCGCTGTATCCAAGCGACCAGTATAACCGTGACGTATTTTGACATTTGCTGACATTACCGCTGGTAATAACCACTCGCTCGCTTGGACAGGCTAATGAACTTTAACATACAAAAGATACACTTGATTTGACGTTTAAAAAATAAAAGATAAACGAGATGTGACTTTTCGCATTTTAAACACTAGTGTTGAAAAAGTCGTTTTGTGCATGTCAAACCCGTGTTCAAAGTGCGGTTTTAGTAGCGGAAGTAGAAAAATTACATTACATAATTCGCATTACAGAGAATATGAAAAAATACGAAAGTTTTCTGATAGAAAAAGATGGCTCCTTGCTTCAAAGAATCAAATCTATCCCGTTGAAAAATGTACAATTATTTTGAACTTAACAGACAACTTCTTCATGAGTTATCTGTTTTTCTGTTTTTTTTAATTCGATTTTCGAAAACGAAAATATAATTTACAACGAGAATGAGGCAATCTTCCACAGAATTATTCATTCAAAGCATACCTCATCGTTTGCAAGGAGTTAATACTGCCAGAAGAGGGAATATTCGTTACTGAAGTTCTTAAAATTTCTTTTGTATCAATGAAAACCATAGCAAAGTAATATCGTTCAGATTCGTTACTTGCATATAAGTTAATTTTTATTAGTGTCGATGATCTTTGAAGAATATTTTTTTGAAGTGAAACTTCTAATGCGACTTCCAACAAGGTTGCGTAATGTTCCACGCTACCATGGAGGGGGTATGAAAGCACTGTTGCGTTAAACGTTCAACGCTCCTGGGGAGGGGGAATAGAAAGAGACAGAGAGCGAGGGTGAATGCGTGGCACTCGAACGCATGCGCGTAGTATACCTGTTACAGGCCAGTTAGTTATCATCTCAGATTAACAAATAAAATTGATATGTTTGTTTTGATTTTTTCTTTCCCCAAACATCGAGTCACATTCTAAGCTCACTTGCGGACACTTCCACTTCTTTGCCATATTTAGTTGCAGGAAAAGTGAAATTAGAAGTGTAATTGAAAATGTGTTAAAAAGTTATGCAAATAAAAAAAGTCATACTAATTTATGCATTTGAGTCGCTGCTTTTAACATTAATTAATAATACTTGAATTTTATTTAATAAAGGCATAATCTTATATAAATTTTAAACAAGTATTTGTTGTATCCTTAGATACCTTTATGATTATAACTAAAAGTGGCAACATTGCTCAAAATTTAAGTAACTGTTTAATGTGTCAATAGTAATCTATTTAGTACTTTGGTCCTTGTTTAATTACCATATAAAGAGAGATGCAAATATCGTCAGAGTGTGATCGACGATCATTTCGAATACGCCGTAGTATAGTATTAAATAATGTCAGACGTGGTTTGCATATGATCCTGTGCTGGTGGTTTGTTTACACGAGCGCAATTACGACTAGAGAGTAAACATTTAGTTCTTTCGTTTTGATGTGTTTTTCAAGACTTAGTGACAAAATAAACTTTTAAGGTGAATTGATGGCGGCAAAAATAAATGTCTTTATTAATGAAAAGCCCTCTCTATGTTTACTATTACTCTATAAGTATCATAATCCCATTGTAAATGTCATAGATTTGGATATTTCTCCACTCGAAAATGATAATTAAAAGATGCGATCAATTGTGAATTGTAAACAACATTAATAAAGTTTGTCTTAAATTAACAATATGATTTCACTAAAAATCAATTTCTACCCCTTCCTATTTTCATTTCCACATTACGAAGTTTCACTTGTGTATATAATCTTTGGTTTCACTTCTTCCGCGCGGAGGGACTCTACGCACTATTTCTTTTTTCTCTAGGATATCAGTAACCTTACATTACAACTAAAAATATAAAAATTTCGAAAGTAACTTCACGACACTGTGTTCGGCAGTGTATTCCAAGGTTGAGACTAATAATATAACTGGTTGCATACTTTTTAACCTAACAATAATACCAAGGTCAATGACTAATCAAAGTCAATATTCAATTATGGATCCCTGGCTGTGTTGTCAAACAGGCGTTTCGGTTTCGGAAAATAATACAAAATTTGAATTTGAGGATAATTTCACACCCATTCTAGATAACAAGTTACCGGATTCTGAAGAATACCTTGCCGTATTAGGTGAGATATATTTTTAAATATAATTGAAACACACAAGTACGTAATATCGATTTTTCCAGAAGAAAAACTAAGAAAAATAAAAACAGACCCGAACATTTTGGCGCAGTTGGTTGCAAAAAGAGAGGCATGTATGCAAGAACTACTTAACGGTGTTAATGGTAACGGTATAGAACACGTAGACGATAATATTTTAGAACTAAACGATCCTATTTCAAATTCGCAAGTGTTACGGGCGATAGCTCCACAAAGACAGGCACTAAATCAGGGGGAAGTTGTAGAATTAATTAAATACGACCAACTAGAGTATGAAGATAGTGATTCTGTAAACAGGAGTGCTGACTCTAATTGATCAAATAGTAAGTATTTACTACATTTGATGAGTAGGTTAGTAACATCTTCAGCCCTGGTGACTCACACTTGCGTCTCATTTCAATATTCTATATATTATATTTGCGTCATGGTACAATGAAATCTTCGACATCATGACATTGTATAGAGGCACGGTACAGAGCTATTCTTATATAAAATGAATGCGTGCTGTCTGAGTCTTTACATAGATATTAGCTGATTGGCTATAACAAAGCTTTGTCAATTTTTAATCCATACTCGTTAGTAGAAAATAAGTTTTATAAAGAGTTTTTTATTTCCTGTAGAACAAAGACATAATAAAGTTATAAAAAACAAAATGACAGAACAGTCTTTAGATAACTTTGCAAAATGGTCGATCATAAAGATGTATAGTACAGATTTTAGTAATTTGATTGAATTTTAATATTTTAAACATAATTTTAACACTGTTCTAAAACCCACAATGTGAACCACGAAATAAAAATATGTACAGACGTACAAATTTGGAAGCCCCTGTCTTGGGATTTTGACAATGACCACACTGATGATGGCATAATGCCGAAAGCACTGAGAAATTTTAATTAAAGAAAATTGTTTCTTTTGAAGAAATCTTGGGATGTTCACCTCTTATGCACACAGCTGTAATTCAAATTAAAAATATTTGATTACATTTTTTATTGTTATCAAGATTGCTTGAAACTTCATTAATAACCTCATACATGGCATCTGATCTGGTTTTACCTTCTCGGAACCCATACTGATATTCACTTAATATTTTGTTGCTGTTTACAAAGTTTATTAACTGTGTAAATTATTAATTAAAGTAATTGGGTGATAATTTGAAATTTTATTTTTGTCACCTGCTTTGCAAATAGGGTTTATCACAGAGATTTTAAATTGTTTGGAGAATTTTCCATTACTAAACATTAAGTTAATGATATGGCTAAGAGGGCTAATGTATTTTGCAGTTTGTTTTAATAAAAAGGGAGTGATTCCATCATAATCAGGTGCACTATTTTTTAATGAATTGATGTGGAGTAATACTTCATTTTCTGTAACAGAAGTTAAAAACAAGGAGCTATTATTAATGAGAAATTGTGTGGTATATTTATTTTCTCATTCATTTTAGTACCTATGCTAGTGAAATATTCATTACAAAAATTTGCCATTTCTTTATTGCTATTGAAAGTTTGTCCAGTATCATCACATATATCGATGCTTATTGTACTTTTTCCAGACATTTGTTGCCTCAGAAATTACTTGGTATATTTTTTCATGTTATTTTGATTTTGTGCTATTATGTTTTTATAGTAGTTGTGCTTACATTTTTTAAAAAGATTATTCAGTCGATTCCTAGATTCCTATAAGCTTTATATTGTTTTTCTAAATCTAGCGAGAAATTAGTACATAATCGCTTTTTTAATGTATCTCTTGTGATAATAGACCTGGTAAGGCCTTCCGTAATCTAAGGTTTAATTTTTTTTCCCGAATAATTTTTATTACCCTGCATTCATCAAATGCTGAAATTACATCAGCTACACTATAACTTTTCTGCTCAAACACTTCTTCAATGACGTTTTGTTGCTAGAGGAACTTGAACAAGTGGTTTAGTATCGTTTAGTAGATTTTCAAGAATTTTGAATAGTAAATAACGTATAATATCTTTAATTGTAGGTATAATATATAACATGAAACCGTTATTATTTTTATTGAAGTTAGCTTGGGATAGTAGATTTCGTCTTCCAATTCTTATAACAGTGGGTTTTATGGTATTAGATGTAAGAATGCAGTTGGACATCAATGTGCAAACTAGAAGAATCCCACGAACAAGACGTCCACCTCCTGTAATACACATCCACGAGGCAGATGAAGAACCAAACGACATTCCAGATCATATTTCGAATGGTATATAAAGGTCTATTTATTATTTTTATATTTTAACATACACATATTAATAAAAATTTAGTTCAATTTAATCAATACTTGATTATTTCTTACATTTGTATTGTTTTAAAACAAATAAAAATAGTAAAGGTATTTTTAAATCGTAATCAAGTGATTTTGAATCGTTGTTTCAGATTCTTGGAGCACAGTAGGTGAGGATGATGAACCCGATGCATAACTTTGCACATGCGTATATACCACTGTTAAGAGAACTGATATTTCGAATTATTTATATATCTGTAATTATTTTTGTTAAACGAACTATAAATTTGTTATTAGCCTATTTTTAATGTACATGCACCAATTGATCTAAATATAAAATTTATACTTCAAATTATTATTTCATTTTTTTTTAGAAACAATCTGCAAAAAGAAATTTTTTCTAATTTGAGTCTTGATAGAATATTTGACATTTCTTTACTTGAAAAATCGTACAGACGAAAATATGGCAGATATAAGGCGCATATTCTAGGTGGGCTTTCTCAAAGTATGTTGGTATGTAGAAAAAATTCTAGAGTGGGATATGTGTGAGGTTACAATGGCCTCGGAAGAAATTCCATTTGGAAAATTTAATTTGTATTGGGAAAAATGATTGATCGTCATCACTCTGCCTTCACATTATATTTAAGATCTAATATCTTTACCTAGTTTAATAGTTTTTTTCCTCATTTATATTTTGATCTTTTTTTTGTTTGTTTTTTGATTTTTTATTTTAATAATTTTTCTAATTTTTTCTGTTTCTCAAGATTTTTTTTATTTTTGTTTCAATTCTTATGGGAATCCACAGGGACACTTTGCTCTGGGGTATGTCAGAGCTGGACAACACAGTGGGTGTACCGTGTATAGATTGGGGGTGCAGCATAAGTTAGACACAAAGGATCTTATTTATTAATTTTTAGTCTAACGCTATATGTATATAAAATTCTATAAATATGTACATTATTTAAACTAATCAGTTGATTTAAATGAAGTGGGTGCTGGATCACTACAGGAAAATTCTCTTGATCTTGATACAATAAATCCATTTTGTTTTGAATAATGTTACAATTTAAAATTACATGTTCTAGGTTTCCTACTTCGCCACATTCACAATACGGTGATTCGATTGATTTGATTTTATATAAATATGTCGGGACAAGTGCGTGGTTAAATCTCATCCTACATATAGTTGAGACAAATCTTTTGGTATTAGCTGTAGCTTTAAACCAAGGTTTAGATGGAAAATAAATATGTTTGTATATTTTTATATGCCTGACCAGTTTCTTTTCTTTTAAATTGTTCTTTCCAGATTTGTTTTGTTTCAATTTCCAGTAAGGATGATATATCAGTGTGAATGCACTTATATGGAGCAACATCCTCTTTGTAGATTCCTTGTTTGGCTGCTTCATCTGCTTTTTTATTTTCCATAAATCCCGCAGTAAGCTTTAATCCATATAGATTGTATTTTGACATCAAGTTCTTCCATTATGTCTATTTTATTAAAAAACAATTCTGTCCAATCTCCTATTTGAACATTATTTATAGGAGAATATTTTTTTAACAATTTAATATATTTGCATATGTCTTTTATTAAAATTTTCACAAAATAATTTCAAAGACTCCCCTTTTGCTTTGTATAATTTTTTTTATATGAGCTTTGCAATTTTTAAATGTTAAGTAATTTTGTAGATTTGATTGCTTTTTAAAAAGCAGGAAGGATTCTAGTTGACGTTGTATTGCATCATTGCACTTTTGATTACACCACTTTTTATTAAAACCATGTTTAGACCCTTCTGGAATGGCAATTTTGGATGCCTAATTTATTGCTTCAATTATATATCCATGTATGAATTTTCTGCATTCTTTATTTGTAACAGTTCATCTACCTTTTATGAAAAAAGAGGCCAATCTGCCCTTTTAAAATTGGATCTGTTATTTTTATTTATAGTTGGTATGTTATTTTTTTTTTTTTTTTTTTTTTTTTTTTTTTTTTTTTTTTATTGAAATTAACGTGTCTCGGCATCTAGCGGCCACTGACACGGGATCTGTCATACATTTAGTTACAAATAAAAATCAAATTAAATTAAACAATTGGCAGTCTTTGAGGAACTGAATCACAGCACTAAACTGGTTAGGTTGTCCGAGAATGTTTTTGAGACTTCCACTGAGCTTGTGTTTGCGACGAGTTGGGCTGTAGTGTTTGCAATCTGTAAGTATATGCTCTATTGTAAGTCTTACATTAACACAGGATTCACAGATAGGGGGATTCTCTGTAGACATCAGGTAACCATGGGTTAGCCGTGAGTGACCTATTCTAAGTCTTCTTATAACACTTTTGTCTTTTCTTGTCATGGGAGGCATCTTCTGGGCGGTAACTGTTGGTTGTATTGTACGGAGTTTTGTGTTACATGTATTCCAATGTTTTTGCCATGTTTGAGCCATAATATGTCGAGCTGCTGATTTTAAATCTTGGTGAAGTTGAATTTTCTCTACTGGCAAGTCGGCTGAACAAGTTTGTTTCGCTGCTTGGTCTGCACGTTCGTTGCCTGTGATACCTACATGAGAAGGGATCCAGATGATATTCACAACGATACCTCTAGTGTGATGGTCGTGGCAGGTGTCAAGGATATCATGGACTAAGGGATGTTGTGAACGGTTGTGTTTGATGGAATATAATGATGAAAGGGAGTCTGTACATATGGCAAGTTTGCTGTTATCTTGTGTTGGAGTCCTCAAGGCTTGTAGAATTCCATATAGTTCGGCTGTATGTATACTACATACGTCAGGAAGTTTGTATGTTGCTATTGTTGAATCTACTGTAGTAACAGCACATCCGGTACCATTGACTTCTTTGGATGCATCAGTGTAAAGGATTTTGTCGAACTGCTGGTTATTTATCAGCTCACTGAATATTTGTCTAAGGACTATGTTAGGCGTTTCGTACTTGTTGTAGTTGTTTAGGCTTGTATTCAGTAGTGGCGGTTTTTTGGTCCATGGAGGAGTATTCGAAAGTTTTATGGGAGTTGTATCTCTAAGATTAATGTTTCTAGAAATAGGGTATAGCATTTGTGGAGGTGAGAGCGATGTTTTGGGTTTGTTTTCAGGAGCTGGTTTTATAGAATCAATTAACTTAAACACTGGGTTTTGTGGGTAGGCGGATATTCTGGAAAAATAGGATAATAGTTGGCATTCTCGTCGTATGAAAAGAGGTGGTTCAGAAGATTCAATGTAGATGCTTTCGGTAGGACTGGATCTAAAAGCACCTAGACATATTCGTAGTGCTGAGGTTTGGATAGTGTCAAGAGATTTGAGATACGATTTGCAGGCGCTCATGTAGAGGATACTTCCATGATCTAGTTTGGAGCGGACCAGTGATCTGTAAATCCTTATTAGTATTTCCTCTTCTGCTCCCCATTGGTGATGTGCTAATGATTTTAAGATGTTAATCCTATTTAGACAATTGGCTTTAGTTTCTTGGATATGTTGCCTCCATGTGATCTTTTTGTCAAATGTTACTCCTAGGAATTTATGTTGATCAACCACTTGTAGTAAGTCGCCATTGAATTTTAGTTGTGGAGGAAGAGGATTTAGTCTTTTGCTGAACTGGATTACTTTGGATTTGTTTGTTGAAAAGTGAGAACCAGATTTGAGAGACCAATTGTGGATGTTATCTAGAGCCTTTTGAAGTAAAGTACAAGTACTAGTAGTGACTTTACCTTGGCAGTAGAGAATGAGGTCGTCGGCATATAGTACATATTTGACAGGTGGATTTATATGGGAGCAGATATCGTTGATACTCATCAGAAATAGAGTGGAGCTAAGAACCGAGCCTTGTGGTACTCCATTTTCTGGCGCGTACGAAGTAGACTTTTGCCCATTTGTAACAACTTTGAACGATCTGTCGGTTAGGAAGTTTTGTAGAAAGGAGAGAATATTTCCAGTTAAATTAAAGTCTGTGAATTTCTTAAAAATGGAAGTTTTACGGATTGTGTCGAAGGCGCTGTCAATATCTAGACTCACGGCGATTATATCTTTTTTGCTTTCAATGGCTTGTGAGATGTCTGTGTGTAGAGTAACCAGATTATCCAATGTGCATCTGTTTGATCTAAAACCTGCCTGCGCTGTAGATAGTAGGTTGTGTGATTCTAGGTACCAGTGTAGGCGTCTGTTAACCAATTTCTCGAGAATTTTACACAGTGTACAGGTAAGAGAGATTGGCCTAAATGAGCTTGGAAAATTAGTATTGGAGTCGTTCTTTTTGATTGGTATAATAATTGATTTTTTCCATTGAGCCGGAAATTGTTGACTGCACCATATTTTGTTATAAAGTTCGAGCAATTTGGTTTTTGTTGCTGGATGCAGGTGTTTTAGAAAGATCATAGGGATATCGTCCGGTCCTGCAGCTGTGTTCTTCAGTGAAGGTAGGACTGAATTTAATTCAGAAAGGGTGAAAAGGAAATTGAGTGGGTGACAGTTGTAAGAGATTTGTTCAGGATGTGAGTTATTTGGTGAGTTTGGAGGTTCGGGGTTGGATTTGGTTTTATTTAGAAAGTGTTGGGCAAGGATATTAGCAATTTGTTGGTCATTGGTAATGACTTCACCCTCATGTGTTAAGCCAGGTATTTTAAAACTAGTGTTTTTTCCTTTCATCTGTCTTATCTTGGTCCAGATTTGAGATGGAGAGGTTTCAGAGGTTATAGTGCTTGTGTATTTATTCCACGACTCTCGTTTACTTTGTTTAAGAACCCTTTTGGATTTCGCTCTCATTTTTTTGAGGATTATCAAGTCTGAGTCATTTCTGGTTCTTCGGTATTTATTAAGCGCTTTTTTGCACTCTTTCACTGCATTGTTACATGATTCATTCCACCAGGGAACGGTTCGTTTTGGAGGGTTGACGGAGTACTTTCCTATACATTTATTGGCCGCAGAAATTATGGAGTTAGTAAATTGGTCAACAGCTTCGTCTACATCATTAGAATAATTGATATTGTCTGTATTTTCCTTTAGCGTTTGGCTGTAAAGTTCCCAGTCTGCTTTTGCGATTTTCCACTTTCCTTTAATGTTAACTTGCTTTGGTTCGTTGTCTGAAATTAGGATAGGAAAATGATTGCTATCGTAGAGGCTATTAAGGGTTTGCCACGTTAGTAAGGGTGCCGTTCCTGGATCTGACATGCTGAGGTCTATTGAGGAGAAGGATCCGGATTGTACATGAAAATATGTGCTGCTGCCAGTATTTAGTAGATTGATGTTACTATTATTAATTACGGTTTCAATCATTTTGCCACGGGCAAACGTGCGTTCTGAACCCCACATTGTGTTGTGAGCATTAAAGTCGCCTACTAAGATAAATGGTATAGATAATTGACTTATGAGATCCATTATATCTGTGTCTCTTACAGTGTAGTTTGGAGGGACATATACACTACAAATAGCAATTTTATTAGGGCACCATGCGTTGATGGCAACTGCTTCTAAGTTTGTATTTAAATTTAATTTTTGGTGAAATATATCGTTAGAGACAAAGACTGAGGATCCACCACTAGCACGTAAGTGAGTAGTTCTTATAAAATGATAACCAACGTAACTTTTTAAGTGAGGGTTGTGAGACTTGGTAAAATTCGTTTCTTGTAGACAAAGAAAATTTGGCGAGTAATCAGTTAAAAGCTGTTGTAATCGTTCCAAACGAGGGTAAAAACCGTCGCAGTTCCACTGTATTAAGGAGAGGGGCATGATAATAAGAAATTTAGTATGACGATTTATGCGACTGCTGTGAGCCTTCGGAGCTATATTCTTCATCACTTGGTTCATTAGACATATCCAAACTCTCAATATCTTCAGTGTCAGATTTAAGCTTTTTATTTAACCTGTTCGTTATACGGGTAATTCTGTTCTTTATGGACCTATTTGTGAGATCCGGGTAAATTAGGTAAAGGTTTGAGACTAGACCGATGATGTTCTCTGTGTGTTTTAGGGCTTCCGAGTATGGATCAGAGTTACCAAAAGTATTTTCTAAGAAGTCATATAGGTTTTCTATGGGAAGTATGAAGGCATCTGGCGTTTTCTGGTAGGTTTTTGCTATACAATCTTTTATGGACGTAGAAAGGTTTGATTCCGTGGATACACTCACTTTGCGCTTCTTCTTTACTGCTTTAAGAGCTGCTGATGGAGGGGGAGGCATATCGTACGTGTTAACTTCTGCTTCTGCAGGTACACTTGAGTTTTCACTGTGTGATGAAAGCTGGGAATATCCGCGTTTTTGGACTGGAGGCAGAGCGGCAGCAGACTGGTTTACTTGTGGTGTTATCGAGTCTTCGTTTGAACTCACTTCGTTGCTTTCAATTGGGTTTACAGAGTCTGTTTTTGAGGATACCTGTTCAGTTTGTGCAGTCAGAGTGGATTGGGACAATATATTGTTGGTTGGGGGATTTGGGCAATTTGTGGCGATGTGTCCGGGTTGCTTGCAAATGAAGCACTCCATTTTGTCCGTAGATAGAAAGATTCTGTTTTCGTTGCCGTCAAAAGGGATGATTAATGAGGTCTGCAATTCGAAGTCGTCTGATGGGGAAAGAACGTAGGCTTGTCGTCTAAAACTTAATATATGAGAATATTCGTCGCCTGGGATACCAGCTCGCAGAAACGAGACAGGGGAGGTTAATTGTAAACCAAGGCTTTTTATTGCATTTTCAGCAAGATCATGGGGTATATAAGGAGATATGTTCGAGATGATTATCCTTTTTGTCGGAGATACGAGTCTGCGGATGTTTATGACATTATTGTTGATGGTTACGGATTGATGGGATTTTAACAGATCGTCAACAAGATTAGAATTGGTTAGATATATGCAAATTCTGTTATTCGAGATTCTCGACGCAAAAGAAATATGTTTGGGGCCTACAATATCGCCTATTGCCTTAACATAGTCAAATAATTTTAGGTTGTCTTCGGCGTGCATCACTATGGCTTGATCCTTTTTTGGGAAAGATGGTTTAGGTGCTGACTTAACGGCTGATACATAACTGTTGCTAGTCGTTGGGTTGTTGATATTTAAATTGTGCGACATTTTGGTTTCAGTGAGTTGAGGAAAAGCTGTTTGATTTATTCTTGCCCTTGTACTCAAAAGCAAATTGTTAGGATGGCTTATTAATTACAACTTTATGGTTTTATTTTAGTGTTCAGTAATATATCCATAATGTTGCCTACGCCTCTGGTAATGAGGAGCAGGCAAAAACTGAATTTATCGAACTCGGTTGATGAGTTGGCTATTATCAGTTTATTTAACGAAAGGAAACGAAAAAATGTAAACAATCAATCAGCGCAATGACAAAAACTTATTGAAGATACTTAAAATGTTCAATACATACGTCGGTTTTTGTAACACTGATTAACTATAACTTTAACTTGATAAATCACTCAGTACTAGAAATAACTGAAGAGCAAAAATTCAAACGATGTTGACTCGTTTAAGCACACGCATCGACCTCGTATGTTATTTAAATGAATGTTTATAATTATAGAAAAATGGATGGAATCCCCTAACGGTTGATCAATTACATTTTAGTATTAAATCAGTAGAACATATAGAAATATTGATAGCTGATTTGTTTCTGCTACCAGCTCTTGGAATTATTGTTTCTGAGCCATTATTGATAAAGTTTAACTGACATTCTTATGCAGAAATAAGTCTGGAATCGTCAGAATCTATATAACTACATCCCCAAGCAGAGTGATGACAATTAAAATTACCTCCAACAAGAAAGGGTTTGTCAAGACTATTAAAAAGTTTCTTCCAATTTTCTACACTGATGTTTTTTGGTTTTGAATATATGGAGTAAATATTTATATTAGTTTTGTGGTATATTCTAACTCTCACAGACACACACTCCAACTCATCAATTTTAAAGAATGAATTGTTTTGTGAAACCAAATATATTTTTTTAGTAATATGGCTACTCCTCCGTACCAATCATTGCGATCTGATCTAATGATATTGAACCCACTTATAATGAAATTTGATGATTTTATTTAACCAAGTTTCTGATATCAAGGCTACATTTATTTGATAATCAAAAAGACATTTTTCAAAGATTCCTTTTTTAAATATAATAGAACCGGTGTTCCATTGTAGAATGTTCATTTTATTCGTTGTTATCTAAAATTTGAGTTATTTTGTTTTAATTTATTTTCCATTTCCTTATCTTAAAGTATCGACCCATCAGTATAGGTTAATATGTCTTTAATTTAATAAGTGTTTTAGAGATTCACAAGTTTTGTTAATTTTTGTTTCATTATAAGTTTTCTTTTGATTATTAGATTGATAGTTAAGAATATTAGGATAATTAATATAAAAAGGTTGAGATTGAATACTTGGTGCCGATAAAATTTCCCTATGTTCTTGTCGTAAATATTCGTCAATGGGATTATAATAATTTCTAGACGTTTTCTTTTTAAATTTACTGTATATCTGTTACCTGTATTTGTGCTAGACACCACTCCTTATGGGAATCGCAGACCCAGCAACCTCATTTCCAAGGATTTGCTAATTGTATCATTTTAACTGTTTCAATCTCTGAATTGTACACTTTAAAGTCAAGCTTTGTAGATATTACATGCATTTTTATTGTAACAATTAATTTTGAATAAAATAATTTTTAAAAAACTAACTTTGAGACTTCGAAACATTTCTCACACTTGAATAACTATCAACTTTTTTGGACGCTTCAACGTAAGAGATATTTTCAGTTACCATAGATTTTGTTGTCTTTGGAACTCTTTACACTTGTTTTTTTCTATGGCTAGATGGTTTTCATTGCAAAATTAGCAATTTATATCCGTCTTTGTACATTCATTATAATTAAGCGATTCTCCGAATTTTTTGCATCTTTCTTTTGATTTACACTGTACACTCTATGACCATATCTTAAGCACTTATTACACTGAACTACTTTAGATATGTATTGTTCCACCTCATATACTAATTGTTCAATTATGACTCTATAACATTAACAAGGAAACTAATGTGATTGAAGATGAGTACAAAGAACAGTCATAAATGGTTCAGAATATATAAAAAATAGTAAAATTCTATATCACCAACACCTTTTATTGATTTCAAGATTTTTGTTGAACATTTTTTATTTAAAATAAAATGCTGAGTAATACCGGAACATCTTGTTTGGTTCACTCCATTGTGACTTTGGAAACCTTCCTGCCAATCTCTAATCTTCTGTTAAAACCTAAGGATCTGATGGGATGTTTTGAAATAAATTACAAATGTAAAATTTTTAAAATTCTTTTAATGGTGTAAATAATACAAATAATACAATGGCATAAATGAAATATACATTAAATAAGAAATAATAATACAAAAATTTTAATTAAAGATACGATACTTGAAATTTATAAATAATAACCACAAGAAATATTAACATTCATGAATGGCAGTCGTTATGAAGTTTTTTTTAATATTTCTCTGAAAAATAAAAATAAAATGGTTACAATAATATTATACAGGGTAATATAGTGGATTATTTAAATAAGAGATTATTTGTATTAGACTCTTAAGTTTACTTGGAAATATCTACTAGTACTCAATGTAATTTAGAAATAACCCAATTTTAATTTAAATCATAAGTGGGGATTTGATTATTATCTTTTTAGTCATCCTAACTCTCGACGTTTTGTGCTACAATATAATCATTCCATCATAATAACTGTCCGATAAGGGAGAGTTGCTTTTCCAGACAAGCCGTCTGATAGAATAAAGAGCTGACAACGCTAAGGAAAGAAACAAGACGTCTTTTTAACAAAGCGAAAAAAACGGGCAACTGAGGAGCATATTAGGCTTAGCTAGGTGCGTATAATGAAAAAATAAAAGAATCAAAGAAGATATCCTGGAGGGAATTCTGTGAGGACATACAAGGTGTCCCTGACAGGGTCAGAATTAACAGGATTCTCAAAAGGGACACTCCTAATAAAGTAAGCTCTATTACCGGGGCAATGAACAGCACGGACAGGAGAGGGGAGATACTGGAGGAAGTGTTGGCATCCAACGGATTAGTGGTGCTCAATGTTGGACTTCTGCCCACCTTCGTGAGGGATGACGGGTGTTCATCATATAGTGATATGACAACATGTGATGAATGGTTGGGAGAAAGAGAGTAGTTGGAGGATGAGGAAAGCTTGAATTTACATAGATATGTGGAGACGGATATAAGGAAAGGGAGAAAGGAATTATCGGAGGAAGATTGGGAAAGGGAGATTATAGGGAAACTGTTCACTGGTGTAGAAGGAGGAGTGGAGGGAAGGATTCGGGAAGTCGAGGAAACTAGAAAGGTAAAGAAAAGGAGGGGGAATAGGTCGGTACAGAAATGGGAAGTAGAAGAGGGGGGGGAGAAAACATTAAAGTACGGAAAGCACCAGGGATAGATGGCCTTAACGGTGAAGGGGCTGTTGAATGACAATGCTATCAGCCTGCCGAGTGGTATGGGTAAATTGATGGAGGGGACGAGGCGGGTGATAGGAGACTCTAGAGGGAGGAGGTATGAGATGGAGGCTGGAGTACCTCAGGGCTCGGTTCTGGGACCGATACTCTGGAAGTGTGTCTTCGATGAAGTTTGTGGGATAGCATGAGATTACGGTGTATGCGGATGACATATGTTTGGTATGTAGGAAGATTGAGCGGTCCGGGCTGGAAGTGGCGGAAGAAAAGACGGTGGGGCTACTAGTGAAGGGACGGAGCAAGACAAGGGAAGTGGGGGTGTTGGTGATGGGTAGGAGAATTCGTTTGGAGGAGTCTGCGAAATACATAGGGGTGTGGTTGGATAGCCAACTATCCTTCAAAACGCTTATAGCTAAGACGGCACAGAAGGCGGAAGTAGGGGCAGCATGGCTGGGAAGATTGATTTGTAACGTGAAAGGGCGGGGAGAGTGGAAGAGGAGGGTAAATGGTAGGATAATAGGGCAGAGTATGCTGTATGGTGTGGAAGTGTGGGGCGAATGCGAGGGTTAGTCCACTTCTGCGGGTGCAGAGAGTGATACTCCTTAGGGTGGTATAGGGTTACAGTACAGTGGGGGGACTGGCAGCAGTGGGCTGTCAAGGTCCTACCCAGTGGACGTGACGGCTAGAACCAGGAATAAACACTGGAGGGGTGCGACCAGAGAGGAAGTACAGGAATGGATGGAGAGAATATGGGAGGAGTATGAGGGCGCTCTGAAAGAAGCTATTCGGAGTAGGAGAGATTGGATGGACCGGAAGTTCGGGGAGGTGAACTACTTCTTGACACAGGTACTTACTGAATATGGGTCGAGAGTAGGGTACCTTCATAAGATTGGGAAAAGGGAGTCGGGACTGTGCGAGAGGTGAGGTGAAGGATGATGTGGGGCATGTGTTTAGATGCTGGAAAAATGAGGAAGTGTTAAAGAGGTTCGCAAAGAAACTAGGGGAGGCGGTGTATTGTGAAAACATGGTGGAGATAATGAAGAGGGTGGAGGAGGAATGGATGGAGGTAAGTAGTGTAGTGGAGAGCATGATTAGGGGGAGAGAACGACCGGATATGACATAAGTGGTAGAAGTAGAAGGGATAAGATGAAGAAGACTGTGTGAAGGACCGCCGCCCGCCTTGAAGTATGTTAGGGTAGTGATTCCGAGGCGGGAGAAACAGCGAGACAGAGGTGGGTTTGGTTGGTAGGCATCCTCTTGGGGAAGAGTCCAACACTGTTTGGGTCCTGGGAAGGACCCATTCGAACATGAGTTTCCCATCTCAGCCCAAAAAAAATCTAGACAACAAGTGATGCATTCGGGAAATCTTGGAGACATCATCTGGTCCACTTATGGATCTAAAACGAACCACGGCACTGGGGCTGGTATAAACGGTCCTAGGAAGAAAATGTTCTTCAGCCTTGATAGATATACGTCTGTATTTCAGGCAGAAACAATTGCTGCTATAGCCTGTATTGAGGAAAACATCAAGAGAGGTTATACCAGACAAAGAATAAAAATGTATACTGATAGCCAGGCACTGCTGAAAGCTATCAGTAATCCAACCACGAACTCTAGACTAGTTAAAAACTGTAAAGAGTCCCTTAACAAGCTGGCAAGAGACAACACATTGTCTCTAGTATCGGTGCCGGGTTATGAAGGGATTGCTGGTAATGAACTATCGGACCAGCTAGCTAAATAAGGCTCTAAAGGAGACTTCATAGGTCCGGAACAGTTCTGTGGAATCACAAAGGATTACATAAGACGGGAAATCCGAAACTGGCTAGACAAGGAACACTAAATCAAATGGAGGTTGACAGAAGGTAATCTTCACACAAAAAGCTTACTGGAAAATGTATACAAGGAACCCTCTATCAGTTTATTGAAACTGAGCAAGAGACACTTGAAGACATTTACGGATTTGGTTACTGGACACTGTACCCTAAGGAAACTGTTCGAATAATATTCGAACTGAATTCATTTATACAAATAATTTCTGCGCGCAAATCGAGGCATTGGCGTCATTAATTAGTTACGACTCTAAAAATCGGGCAACGTTTTGATATGAGCGCGAAATTTGTCCCCCCTCTGGTGGCACTCTTTAGAAAGTCATCCGTAGCGTTTCTATAATTAAAAAGAGAGTGACGATTTCTTAGATACTACTCATAGAACATTGGCAACGTTAGAAAGGTACATTTTTTTAATATTTAAATAGTTACATATTTTATATACTTTACCTTATAAAGTTATTAAACAGCAGTCGAAATTGTACTATTGATTGTAGCTTGGCTCATTATATCTTCGAGGGGAGGGCTGGGGTGTTCCAACTTGGACGGTTGCAGATTCGTATCCAAAAGGGTCGTATTCGGCAAATTCTGTTGAAATCAAATGATTTTTTGTTTATAAGATAAAAAAAATCGAATAATAATCAATATACTATACTAATTTGCCGTTACTCTTAATTAAAAATAAAATGCAAGTTTCCTTAATGAATTTTTTTAGCGTCTTTCACCAGTTGAGTAAATTTAACGTAAATGCAAACTAATTTTGCCCCCGTCACCTGGTTCGGGTCATAATTGTTTAACATCAAGTGGTGATACGTTTTTACAGCGAAAATGTTACTATTATCGCAATAAATAAGGCAGTGAAGCAAATATTAGTGCCTGACGAAATTAGTTACAACAATTTTTAAATTAATCAATGATGTTAATGTAAATGTGGAAATTAAGTCGAATACATTTATTAATATAAAATATAAAATGCCCACCAGTCTAATTCTTCTTCTATTGGTAAAAGGATGGTTCATATGCAGCCAGCAGTTTAGTAATTTAGTAAATGTTCTGTTCACTGAGCCAAGTAAATTAGTAGTCTTGTAAAAAATCAGTGTTTTAGATGAGTTATTACCACAAAGTCGATTGTCAAACAAAATCTTCAATTAAACTCGAAGCGACTACACTTATACTTGCCCGGCCTGTCCAGATGCTGGTACTCGATCAAGAAAATAGAAGAGTTCTATTTACTAAACTCGACTGCCAGTGAGCTTGATTAAAACAAATGTGATCAAATAGGTCAAGTTACTAAACTACTGGCTGTATCTGAACTTTGTTCAATAATAATTATAATGAATAACACCATACACTAGAAAAAATTCTGTATAAGAATATTTAATATTATGATAGACGTAGAAATGATATTTACTTGGAGGTACAGGTACACATTTAGAGATCGGACTTCACTTACACCTCTACATATTTCACAATAACTATCAAACTGACAAATTAATATTTGTCATGACATATAGCCAGGAAAGTAGCGATTTCCTTATAATTGTTATTTTCAAACACGTAGAGTTGTAAGTGGAATTACCTCTCTATATATACATATTTTTATTCTTTTCCAGTATCTCCTGCTTTTTTAGACAATTAACTTCTTGAATAGTAACACTGTAGTCCATATTTTTCCTTCTGAAACAATTTTATATATAAATTGACAAAATCCTTACTTTTCTGAATTTTCCAACAATGTATCCTTAACGAATGTAGATTAAAAACGATTACTAAGTAGGCAGCTTATACAAAAATTCATTTGTTTAACTCGGAACTCCACATTTACACCAGCATCACCTTTCTACACTTCAAATGTAATCACTAAAAACATTTATTTAGATGTATGTCTAATCTACAATAAATATAACTAAAATTTATGTTTCATAGATTCGGAGCCCGATCTAGCTTCGGGCAAAAATAATTTTCGCCCCCTTTACATATACTAACACCACATACATCATGAGGTTGTTAAGTTGGGGGATGTTTAGTCTATAAGTACATAAGACTTGTGACATTGTTGCGATTATACCTATAATATTCACGTCAATCTATTGGACCCTCTGAAAAAGTACCTATACGAAAGTTTGTAAATATGTCTTTTAAAGACTTTCACAGAAACTACTGAATGGATTGAAATATTTTTTATCGACATACCTAATTACGTATCTTTTAACTTGATCATCATCATCATCAACCGACTCATTGCTGCGTATGGCCCTCTTTTCCTTTGTGTTCAGATAATACACTTAAATATTCCCACTATCCAACCTGAAGTAGGTCGGAAGGTGGCACTTAAAATTCTCAACATCTAATCTTGGGTAATGGCTAGGTTTGAAGATAGGAACAAGTGAATTTTGTCGCTTTGGGCAAATGCTCGGCTTGGGATCGAGGGGAGGGAGGCATATCCCAGGGGACAGGTTTTGCACGGAGAATTCTAAGACATTGCACCTCCTTAAACTGTCCCAAGATCGCTGGGTACTCCTAACATGATTGGGAGTGTGTGATTATAGATTACATCTTTCACGTGGTGGCCCTGTTGCAACTAAACTCAGCAGATCTAGACCGGGAGGTCGATAAACATCCCCCAACCCAAGGTGTCAAGCGACCCGTGCCGATGGGTGCATGACGGTGGCGCAGCACCGTCGCAAACGGAGCCTCTGGGATACCGGGCGACCTCCCAGAAAATCAGCCTTATTCCCCCAAACGGGCCACTGGGGGAATGGACCGTACTAACCCGGTACTCGTGGGACCAACATGAATGACACGGAGGAAAAAGAAAAAGCCCCTGAATTGTAATGTGGCCAAGAGACCGCAAGCATTCCTATTCAGGAAACCGGCACCAATTCTACCTACAGCGATGGAGGAGGATTAGTTGCTAAGTTCTGGGGAGAAGGGTAACACCTCAAAAAACCCAAGAATGCAGTCGCCAGCGAGAGAACCAAAGTAGAGGCTCTCGAGAGATGAACTGAGACGGCTAAGGAGAGAATAAGCCCTCGTCAAAGGCGAGAGGATTCTCTCCAGAAAAGAAAGACAGTAGACGTGGAAGGAGCAACACGGTGCTTCGGCTGAACCACCCTCAAGCAAATCCGGTTCCTCTGGGCGCTGGTGTGAAGCCGAGGCAAGGTGCGAAACCTGAAGCCCAGCCGTCATCATCTAAACAGGAAACTCCAGTGAGGAAGAGGTTGCACTCGCAGCGGACCTCGGAGGAAACTGCAAAGATGGCAAAAAAATCCAAGGCAGAGGGAAGCTCAGTGAGAACCTTAAAGACACCTGAGTCCTTTGCCGAGAAACTGATGGTCGAAAAGATGGCAACGTCCATGTGAACCATCCAGAGACAAGGCTGGACAAAGAGACAGCCTTAACGATCAAAATGGATCTGGGGAGATGTGCCCTCCAGAGCAAAGACGTCAGAATATCCAGCTGCCATCATGAGAACGGTGCTGTAGGGAGTTATACCTACGGTTTGGGAAATTTCCAAGGTGGTATTTATACCGAAATCTGGAAGACCGTCGTACGATACTGCAAAGGCTCATCGCCCGATAATTCTCTTGTCATTTCTTCACAAGGCAATAGAGAAGATATAGTAAAAACCAAATAAAGTTGCGTTTACGTCACCAAGGGCGTATTTCTATCGCATGTGTGGCTACATTTCCATCGAAAAGTGCATATACTTAAATTTGTTAATTAATCGGTTCTAAAGATAAACCAATCAATAAAAAAACTTTTGTACCAGAATAATGTATAAGCAATATAGCTTTATTGGGTTTAGACGTCCCTCGATGTAAATATTTGTGTTAAAAGTTTCATAAAGAAGCCTCCAATTATTGACGGTAAAATAGTCACTGCCAGAAATAATGTCATGTTGCCGCGTTGTTTGTGACTTTTCTACTCGTTTATTGTTATCGATATTTGAGGTTATAGTTACGTGCTTTATAAAATTTTCTTGTGAGAAATATTTATAATCAAAACTGTTTTTGTTTTCAAAACAACAAAGCATTTTCTTCTATGATTGTTAAAATGCCCAAACAGCTGAATAGCCTATGCAAAGAACTTGTGGCTTCATTAGTAAATTATTTTGAACAAGAAAGGAATAATAATGGTCCTTTGTTGCCCTTAAATGCTGTACAAGAGGTAATACGTGAATAAAATATCCTTACTTTACTTTATTTATTAAAAGATTTGGTAAGTCAGTAATAACCTTACCACTTTTATTTTAGAATTCCTTACTTTGTGAAATCTATTCATAAATTTAATTAACAAAAAACGTAAATGAAAAAACTCCACACTATATTAAACGAAAACTATCAAACTATCGATAATTTTGTAGTTTTCATTTATAATATTGTGAAATTTTCTACATTTACGTTTTTTGTTGACTTCAGTTATTTTCTGTTAATTTCCATATTTCGTGAACACTCTGACAACGCTACAAATGTTCACAATGCTGACGTAAACGCAACTTTATTTGGTTTTTACTATAGATACGCATCTGAGGGTCACAGTGCTAGGTAACAAGCCGCTGCAACCTAACCAACATGCCTACTAAAACGGTAAATCATGCGAAAAAGGCTTTGTATAGCCTGGTGGGTAAGATAGAGCAAACCATTACTTACAAAGAAGTTGCACTGGCTGTGTTCCTGGATATCAAAGGAGCATTTGACAATACGAGCACTCGCTCAATAGTGTCAAAGCTGAAATTCAGGGGCACAGACAGGACAATCACCCGATGGATAGAGCACAAGCATCCCTGTGTGGTGTCACAAGAAAGGTGAAGACAGAAAGAGGATGTCCACAGGGAGATGTTCTGTCACCAAAGCTGTGGAATCTGGTAGTTGACGACCTCCTTGTTGCACTAATCGAACAGGGATGGTTTGCTCAAGGATATGCTGACGACATTGTTATTACGGGGAAAACACGTGGGGATCTACCTTGAACTAATGCAGAGAGCACTGAGATGGTGTGATGCGGAGGTATTGTCTGTCAATTCCTCGAAACCATCATGGTACCATTCACAAAACAGCGAATTGTGGAGATAACTAGTGTGCCAAAACTTTTTGGCAATCAGATAAAGGTTGCCAGGGAAGCAAAATACCTAGGAATCCGGTTAGTTGACAAGCTAACCATCTAGCGAGCATCACAAGCCGTTCTCAGATCACGCTAATAACGATGAGACGAGCAATTGGGTGCACCTGTGGTCTAAATCCGTCAATGCTAAACTGTTTGTACACCAGAGTAATCATACCAATGATGGTGTACGGTGCAATTGTGTGGTGGCCTAAAGTTCAGTAAAGCACAGCCGCTAAAACGCTTTGTAAAGTGCAGCGACCTGCGTGTCTGAGAATAACAGGCGCCATGAAAGGCACTCCAACCGCAGCATTGGAAATACTGCTAAACATGCCACCATTAGATCTTTATATACAGGGGAAGGCTAAAATGGTTGCATATAGAATGCAGTGTAATGGCAACTGGTGTAAGCACCATGCATGAAACATACACGACACCATGAGGTGCGATATCCTTGAAATCCCACCTGACAGAATGCCAAAGGTCATGGAAACTGGAATAACATATCGCGTCAACTTGAGTGACAGATCGGAATGGGCTCAGAGAGAACCTCAAAATATGTTGAACAGTATCACCTGGTACACTGAGGCCTACATAGATTTATTGAAAAGCGCTTAGCTTATTTCGACGCAGTTTTTTCCTTTCTTAAATTTTGTAACATAAGGAGGGCCAGATCTAGAGAATATAATGGATAAGGTTGCAATTTCAACTAGTGTAAGATGTCTTCTCCATTTGTGGACGTTTAATCTGGATTTCTGCTCTAATATCTTCTTAATGTAACAATCGAAAGATAAATTTCTAGGTTGCTTTATATTTGGAACAAAGTTTTATGATCATTCAAAATAATTCTGTAGATTGTAGTATTTTTTTGGTGCGTTTTGGTGTTATATATCAATAAGGCAATCCTTTAGGAGTTTAAACACCTTTCGTTACTGTCAAAACGAGTATTTCTTCAAAATCAAAGAACTTCTAAATCTTAATGTATAAGCAATGAAAATCCTTATGCTCGTTACTAATTTTCATGAAAATCTTTTGTTTCGTTTAAAAACAAATTTCCTAACTGAGATTAGACGGTAGTATACTTTAAAATCCCACAAATTAAGACATTTTTGACAAATGTAACTAAATGATGAAATCATATATACCGGATATCACATAATTTTTTAATCGGTCAAAGATAACTCTGAAATTTACTATATAATAACAGACTTAGTACGTTTAACACATAGATTTAATTTCTACAATTTTGTAGATTGTCAAATCGATCAGACTTACCAGCAGTTAATTATTTTATTGTTTGGAAAATACTTGAACTGCCCATTATGATTAGGATGTTGGTTAAGGCATTCTATACATATTTTTTTTTTATTTAACAAATATGGCCTACAGTACATTCTTTGTATTAGTCATATAACAAAACAAAGATAAAATCTAAGAATGAATAACAAAAGCAAATAATTTATAAGCATACATTTGTTGATGAGGTATTTGCTTGTTTAGCTACAATTTGTTTAACTCTTTTTTTAATACAGTTCTTGAAACGATGTTTGTAATTTCCACTGGTAGATTATTATAAAGTGGAAAAGCTGAATCTTTTCCGACACGTGACTGATACGTCATCAACCATATGCATTTGAATCAAATCAATATGACAAAATAAATGCTTGTATTGAGTTTCGATCTTTTTCTGTTATTAGCAGAAGACAGTACCAACACAACATGTGGCTTAGTGTTGAGAGCCAATGTGTTGGTGTTGATTTGATGCATCCCGTAATAACGCGCATTGTTTGGTTCAGCTGTACACCCATTTGCCATATATGGTGGCTATTCAGCCACACCGGGGCCCCATATTCCGCGGCCCTATAAACTAGGCCTAGAGCCGAGCTCCGAAGTGTAGTAGCAGTGGCGCCCCAGGTTGTGCCACATAGCTTCTGTATGATCTTGTTATGAGTGCGGACTTTAGCTGTGGCATTATTCAGGTGTTGGTTGTATGTTATGGTTCTGTCGAGGGTGATACCTAGGTACTTTGGGGTAGGGTTATGTTGAATTATGGTGCCGTTGAAGACCAGAGTAAGTTGTTGATTGACCAGCTTATTGTTTAGATGAAAGCATGTGCATTCCGTTTTGTTCGGGCTTGCATTTACGGTAGTATTTCTTCAAGATTTGGAGGTCGTTATTTAGTATGTGCTCTTTGCTTTCAATCGTTTTCCGTCATATAGATATTGCTAGATCATCAGTGTATAAAAACTTTTTCGAAATTGTTTCTGGCAGGTCTGAGATATATATATATATATATATATATATATATATATATATATATATATATCATCATCATCATATGCAGCTTATTCAACCATTTTGTTATGGTGTAGCCTCCCTTTACATATTTATATATTCCATTTCCATGTGGGCCCATTGTTGTCTATTGCTAGCTATGCGGCCCCAAGTTGATCCTGCGAGTTTCTTTATGTCGTAGTCCCATCTTAAGTTGGGGCGTCTTTTTGGTAACGCCTCGGGGATACCATTGCGTTATCTTTGTGGTCCATCTATCGTATGTCCTTCTAGCGAGATGCCCCGCCCATTGCCACTTTAGGGATCTGATTCTATTTATGACATCTATCACTTGGGTCTTTTGTCTGATCCAATCAAGCCTTTTTCTATCTCTCCTTGTTATTCCAAGCATGCAACGTTCCATAGACCTCTGCGTTACCTGGAGTTTTCTAATGATATCAGTTTTCAGGGTCCAGGTTTCACAGCCGTATGTTAATACTGGTAGTACGCACTGATCAAACGCTTTCTTTTTCAAACGGAGTGACATTCTAGACTTGAAGATGATAGAGTTCTGTCCAAATGTTCTCCATGTTAATTTGATTCTTCTGTTTATTTCTGGAAGTAGAGAGCCTGATATGTGTATTAGTTGACCCAGGTATATGTATTCCTCTACTATTTCCAGGGCAGTGTCATTAATTGTTATTTCTTGTGCGTTTATCAGTTCGTTATACATTATCTTGGTCTTACTCAGATTTATTTTAAGGCCTACTTCGTTGCTTGCTGCATTCAATTAATTTATTTGTTGTTGCATTTCGCCAGGGTTACTCGCTATCAGGATGATGTCATCAGCGAATCTTAGATGGTTCAAGTATTCTCCATCTATATTCAGACCTGTGTTGTTCCAGCCCAGTTTTCTGAAGATGCTTTCTAGTGTTACTGTAAATAACTTTGGTGATATTGCGTCTCCTTGTCTAACTCCTCTGCTGGTGGGGAATTCTGGTGTGCCCTCATATATCCTAACTCTCGCTTTGGCTTCCCTATATATATATATTTGCTAGGGTCTCAATATATGGCTTGTCGACCCCTTGTTCTGTTAGGGCATTTATTACTGCTCTGGGATATATAGAGTCGAATGCTTTCTCAAAGTCGATGAAGGCTAGTGCTAGTGGTTGGTCGTATTCTTTGGTTCGACTGATAACCTCTTTGAGGGCATGGATGTGATCTATTGTACTGAAGCCTTTGCGGAATCCAGCCTGTTCTCGTGGTTGGGCCGAGTCTAGTGTATTCTGTTGTGAATGATCTTTGTGAATACCTTGTACGTCACTGGTAGTAGACTTATTGGTCTGTAGTTCTTAATGTCTTCTTTGCTGCCTTTCTTGTGGATCAACACTATAAGGGCGCTGTTCCACTCTTTAGGTATGCTCCTGGACATCAGACAGTTCGTGTATAGTTTGGCAAGGTACTTCCATGTTTTAGCTCCTGCATATTTGAGTATTTCGGTCGTGATGCCGTCATTTCCCGCTGCTTTGCCATTTTTCATGCTTTTCAGTGCCATTTCTACTTCCTCCACCAATACTTCTGGTATTGCATCTGAGTGTTCTATTATTTCTTCCAAGTTTTCAGGGGCCTTGTATAGGTCTCCATAGAATTTGGCTACTAGGTCTATTATTTCATTCCTGTCTGTGGTTCTTGTGTTTCCATCAGTTAATGCAACTATCTGTCTTTTCCCTATTATTAGTGCCCTTTTTGCATTTTTGTAGCTTTTACGGTTTTCTATTGTTGTTTGTACCAGTTTCTCGTTGTAATTTCTGATATCTTCTGCGATTTTCTTTCGTATCGTCTTGCACAGTTCGGTGTATTCAATTCTTTGAATGTTTGTTCTCTTTTTCATTTCTCTTCGTTTTTGTAATAGTGCTTTTGTTTCCGGAGTTAGTTTTTTGTGTTCACCTCGTTGTTGCAGACCTCCCACTTCTACTACTAGAAGAAAGACTACAAAAAGTGGAATATAACAACCCTGAACTGACACAATTCGAAACTGCGCCGATATATATATATATATACGTTGAAAAGTAATGGCGCCAGTACCGAGCCCTGCGGTAGGCCACTATGTAGCTTTTTCATTCTGCTTGTTTGATCACCCATTATCACTTGAAATACTCTATCACTAAGCATGTTGTTTAGTAGGTTAGCCACTAAATTCCAGTAGAAAGCACACCGTAAACTGTCGATTTTTGATTATATTCAAAAGCAAGCATATAAAGCTGACCTGTATCTTGTACTACACTCGACGTGTGTATTGTTAGCATTTGTTTACTTTTTTTTTATCAAACAAATATTTTCAAGTCAATAATCTGCCAATCAATCAATTTTAAAAGAAAATAATGCTATATTTTTCAAAATGCGGTTAAAAATGAGTCATAATTAGATGTATATTATATAATTTCACTGAGTTATCTTCGACTATTTTGATGTAATGGGCTTATATAGTATAGTTACATAATATTTCTAATCAAATATGAATCTAATATTACATTAGGCATGTAATTTTCTGCTAGCGTTTTAATACATGCGTTTTTATTAACTATTACTTTTTTTTACACACAAAATAATTATATAATAAACAATTTTAATGATTAGGCGTTACTACTTTCTAATATTAACTATATCTAAACTAATTTACCTATAGTCTTCGGCAAGCTAAATATCCTATACCTATGTATATCTGTCTAGTTCACAAAAAGGCGCTATAAGTGACTCTACTCCATAATAATGAGTTATTAGGTATGGATTTGGAGATATGATTGTTAGTTACACACAAAGATGAGTATGATTTCACAGACAGAGCAGACTTACTGCGACATTGAGAACAAACACTCTGTATGGTATCCAGCATGAAATTTCTCGCCTTCGACACGAATTACCATCACAAGAAAAACGAATTAACAATAAAATAAAATGAGATATGACAACATCGTCTTACTTTCTTTTTTTTAATCAACTTGTATAAAAGTTTGCATGTTTTATAGTTTCATTATTGTTTTACTTATTTTCTTTTCTTCTAATTATTAATTTATATACAATATTTTTAAAAAAATCATTTTTAAGGATATACAGTGTCAAAAAATTGTTACGACACAGAGCTACCACATGTAGTATAGATCAAAATAAGTCGATTGGACTGCACTGTTTGCTCCTGAGAAGACTACAAAGTTTACATGAACACATTTTTGTACACTTTTCAGAAATGAAACAAATTGAATGGAATTTGGCAAAAACGCATTTTAGAAGAATACTCTCCTTTCAGTAATTAAAGAAACCCAAAAAAATTGCAGTAGAGTTAAAACCACCCTGACATTTTTTTTCAGAACTTTCTTAGGGGTGGCAATACGGTTTTCAAATTTTTTTAACGAGAAAACTGATTAATTATCTTCATTTTGTTACTCTTGTAAACATTTCGTATTCCACATAGTTCCGAAGGAAAAAATGTTTTCTTAAATAATTTCCTGCCAACTAAATTTAATATTACAATTTTTTTAAACTTGTATCAGGTATATCTGTTTATTAGAGAAAACATTTTTTTATCTGTCATTCGAGTTATAATTGCATCAAGTTGAGTATAACATTAAAAAAAAACTAAAACGATGCTTTACACATAAAAAATCGAATGACAAGAAGCATGTTATATAGTGTAACCAATTTTTTAAAACGCATAGGAACACAGAATTGACTTACCTTGTTCAGCGTACTATGTATAGGTACTTTTAAATGAATTCTTTGGTTACAGAGGTTCTGTAATACAGCTATACCTGAAAATTAACAAAATTTCAATATCGTTGTAAACTTGTTTTTTTTATAAACATTTCATTGATGATATCAAGAAAAAAGAACTAACCTGCTTCCCTTTGGTGGCCGTACCTCTCCTCCCAAGCATCGAACAATCTATTGTAGTATCTGGGAACCATATAGTGTTGATATTTATAAGTTAATGGCGTCGGGAATATCCTTTCGAAGTTTCCTTTAGCTTGTAATTCATCTTCTGCTCTTGTCAAATGCCTTACATCGTCTCCAGTTAACGTCCTGTATAAAATAAGAATGTTTTGACCAGTGTTGCGACCAAAGACCAGAAAAAGTTAAGAATTTACTGTAAAAAGTAGTAAATTTCAAAGGTAATTAATGTATAGCTTGAGTATCTTTAATAACTGTCTTGAAATGCATATGATATCCGTATGGTTTTAATATCGGGTTAGTCAACAAAAGGTACCAACCCCCAACGCGACATTATTGTAAAAAAAATTATGATTCTTTACAAGAAACTTTTATCAATTAATAGTAATCAGATTTTTTTATTAATAAATAGTAAGCAGAAATTTTAAGGATTAATAGTACAATCTGCATTTTTAATGATTAATACCAATCAGAAGTTTTTTCAACTAATAGTGATCAATCAGAACTTTTTTCAACTAATAGTGATCAATCAGAACTTTTATTAATTAATAGTAATCAGAATTTTTATTTATTAATAGTACCTAATTTTATTTTTTAATAATTAATAGCAATCAGAATGTTTTTAATAATTAGTAGCAATCCGATTTTAATACTAACTAATAGTAATCAGAATTTTTATTAATTAATAGTTATCAACCACAAATTTTGTTTATTTATAGTAATGAATTGCAACCAAAATTTGTAGTAATATTAATCAGAATTTTAATCAATTAATTAAGATTAATTAAATTTGTAATCACTGTTATATTTGTTTCATCATTATTATTATTATTATTTATTTCTCCTAATTTAATTTCTATTTTGATGGTTTAGGCTTAGTTTCTTATTGTTTAGCAGTCAGCAAATAGAATTTTTTTTTAATAGCAATCTGAATTTTTATTAATTCGTAGCTATCTGAATTTTGAATAATTAATAGCAATCGGAAATTTTATTAATTAATAGCAATCGAAATTTGTAATAATTAATAGCACACCGAAATTTTAATAATTAATAGCTAGCTGAATTTTTATCAAATAATAGTGATAATATTTTTTACCAAAGAGCTATCAGAATTTCTTATTAATTAATAGGAATGAATTTTTTTTTATTGCAATCTGAATTCTGATTAATTAATAGAAATCAATCAGAAATTTTATGAATTAATAGTAATTAAACAGAATTTTAATAATAGCAATTGTTCACGCGATTTATTTTGCTAATGTAAAAATTATAGGTACATCTTGACAACACCGCCCAAGAATACGATTTAAAATTTACTAGCTAAGGATAGTGGTAAGTAGTATAAGTATTGATCGGCTCAGTAATAGAGAAATATATAATTTTCGGTCTCGGTATTTCGAATGGCCAAATTCTGTCGGAATCAGTTTTAACTTATCACAAAAACCAACTTTTCTTGAAACAATATGACAGTTAATTAAGTGGTTGTTACTCCCCCTTTGAATTTCCTTTTGGCCTTCCTTCGCCCAAACCCTCGTTACCATTTTTTCTTTGGAGTAAGTGATAACAAGAAGCAACTACGTCGTGTATTGGTAAGTAAAGAAAACAGTCCACATTGATACAACTGAGTTACGCGGAAACAGCAATCAAAATTTGTATTAATATTAATCAAAATTTGTATTAATATTAATCAAAATTTTAATTACTTAATAGTACCTAATAAATCTGAATTTTTAATCATTAATATCTCACATTTCATTAAATTAATATCTGAAATCTGAAATTTTATTTATTCGTAGCTATCTTATTTTTTATTAATTAATAATAATCAGAATATTTTAATAATTAATAAAATCAAACTGAATTTTGAATAATTAATAGCGATCGGAAATATAATTAATTAATAGCTATCGAAATTTTTAAAGCTATCAGATTTTTTATTATTCTATAGAAATTAGAATTTTTTATTAATTAATAGCAATCAGAATTTTTGTAGCCATCTGATTTTTTACTAATTGTTAGTAATCATCATTTTTATAGCTATCTGAATTTTGATTAATTAATAGCGATCAATCAATTTTTTTAATAATTAATAGTAAACAATCAGAATTTTTATTAATCAATAGTGATCAATCAGAAATTTTATTAATTAATAGTAATTAACCAAATTTTTTATAAATTAATAGTAACCAATCAGAATTTTAAAATTAATAGAGCTCAGAATTTTTATTAATGAATAGTAATCAATATTTGTATTAATATTAATCAGAATTTTAATTAATTAATAGTACCTAATAGATCTGAATTTATAATCATTAATATCAATCAGAATTTTTTTTTAATTAATAACAATCTGAATTTTTATTAATTCGTGGCAAACTGAATTTTTTTATTAATTAATAGTAAGCAGCATATTTTAATCAATCTGAATTTTGAATAATAGCAATCGGAAATTCTATGAATTAATAGCTATCGAAATTATTAAAGCTATCACAATTTTTATAAATTAATAGCAATTAGAAATTTTTATTAATTAATTGTAATCACAATGTTTTTATTAATTAGTAGCAATCTGATTTTTTTTACTAATTAATAGTAATCAGAATATTTATAGCGATCTGAATTTTGAAAAATTAATTGCGATCAATCAGAAATTGTACTAATTAATAGTAAACAATCAAAATTTTTATTAATCAATAGTGATCAATCAGAAATTATAATAATTAATAGTAATCAACCAGAAATTTAATTAATTAATAATAATCAACCAGAAATTTAATTAATTAATAATAATCAACCAGAATTTTAATAATTAACGGTGATTAGAATTTTTATTAATTAGTAACAATCTGGCTTTTTTTATTAATAGTAATCAGAATGTTTTAATAATTAATAAAATCAATATGAATTTTGAATAATTAATAGTAATAATTAATAGCTATCGAAATTTTTATAGCTCAGAATTTTTATCAATTAATAGAAATAATATTTCTATTAATTAACAGCAATCAAAATGTTTATTAATTAATACTAAGTAGGATTTTTCTAAATTAATAGTACCTAATTTGAATTTTTATTAATTAATGGTATCTAATAAATCTGAATTTTTAATAATTAATAGCAATCAGAATTTTCAATAATTAAGAGTCATCAGAATTTTTAATGATAGCAATCAGAATTATTAATAACTAATGTCAATCAGAATTTTTAATAGTTAATAGCAATCAGAATTTTTAATAATTAATAGTCATCAGAATTTTTAATAATTAATAGCAATCAGAATTTTTAATAACTAATAGCATTCGGAATTTTTAATAGTTAATAGCAATCAGAATTTTTAATAATTAATAGCAACCAGAATTTTTAATAATTAATAGCAACCAGTATTTTTAATAATTAATAGTCATCAGAATTTTTAAAAATTAATAGCAATCAGAATTTTTAATAACTAATAGCAATCAGAATTTTTAGTAGTTAATAGCAATCAGAATTTTTAATAACTAATAGCAATCAGAATTTTCAATAGTTAATAGCAATCAGCATTTTTAATAATTAGTAGCAACCATAATTTTTAATAATTAATAGTCATCAGAATTTTTAATAATTAATAGCAATCAGAATTTTTAATAATTATTAGTAAACAGAATTTTTATTAATTAATAATAATCAATTTTTTTTATTAATATTAATTTGTGAATTAATAGTAGTCAGAATTTTTAATTAATAGCAACCAGAATTTTTATTAATTAACAGCAATCAAAATTTTGACTCATTAGCCAATATCAATCCAATATCCAATTAGGTAGTACGTTCCAAATTTTTGATTTCAAATCAGTTTTGGTTGCTTTCCTATTTTTTAGGAGACCATTTCTATGTTCGTTATATTTACCATATCGATATTGTTTGTATTGGCTAATACGTACCTAAGAATATCTTCGAGATACTCATCCCTAGCTTCTAACTGTTCGAACAAAGAATGTTTGTTTTTCTCCTTCTTCGTTAAGGCAGTGGAATAGAATCTATTATCGAAACAGTCTGGTACATCTGCGTATTTTTGACTACGTATCTTGGGCGGTAAATGGAATTGAGCCATGTCGAAGATCGATTGAACTAAAGGTCCCTTGACGTATGCGTCTAACGGAGAAGCGCTGTGAAGACTCGGGGATATATTTACCTGAAAATGTCACTAACAGTTTATACGATATTTCTAGTGTTTATAATCACCTCTAAAAGCCAAGGTTTAAAATTATCGTCCAAGAGTATATCGATTCCAAATAGTTCGTAACAATTATATCTAGTATTTATATTTTCATCACATAATTCCACAACAGGTGATTCGCAAGCTATTATCGTCTTTATCACTAATTGTTGTAAACTTTTCCATAAAGTTTTCGTATCTATGTTGTAATCTTGTAAATATTCCATTAATTTAGAGATTGTCCTGTAAAAAAAATATTTAAAAAAAATCATCTTAATGAGTAAAAATTAAAATCGTACCATTTATGTCCTTGACAAGCGTTCGCATCTTCATTGGCAGTATACTGACTGGAAAATTTGTTGATACTATAATTAGTTAGATGCATATACCTGTCTTTTAGATCTTTGGCATTACTACTATATTTTGCTAAAAAAAAAGGAATGTTATCATATATCCTACATATACTGTGTGATTTGTAAAATGTGACATCGTTAAATTCTGAATGGCATTATTATCAAATGAATTTAAAAATGTTATTAATATATATTATTATATATCTAATTTATTTTATAGTTGCCCCACGTTGTGGTGACAAATTTGTTATATATCTAATAGTATGTGATGAATTTTAATTGTTCAATTTTAATCCTATATAGATAAATTTCAATTCGCCTCATGTTGGGCCGCTAAATTGTTATATATTCAATCTAATAATTATAATTGCCCGCGTTTGGGTGACAATTTGATATACTATACTATACCTTTAATGAATGGATATATGAATATAACAATATGAAATATTATTTGTCAACGTTTTACAATGATTGTAGCGACACTATTGCACACACACCTTTGGCAGCGTATGTAATCTATTTCAATTTTGACAATAGTTGTCAAACAATGCCCGGCTAAGATAAATATTAATTTTGGTATTCAGAAAGATGAATTTATTCACAATCGACTTAATCACTCTTGACTCAGGGTGGGATCAAATTTAAAAAAAAATAATAATTCAAATTTTATAATTTTAACGTATTCTCTAAATTAAATATTACTCTATTATTCAGAATCTCGAGTAACTGTTTATTCAATATAATAAAATACACTTTAATTATCTTATGACATTTACGATTTTACTGTCACTGAAAATTAACCAAATGTCTGATTAGATCTAAAATTCTATTGAATGCAAAATGTTAAATTCGATGAAAATGGATACTGAATGAATACCACAGTGAGTTGGAATCAAAATTATATATTATACTATCAGATAACCAATTTCAAAAAATTATTGTTTCCCAAAAATATCATAAAAGAACAAAGATAGTATTTTCTACTAACCTTAAAATTAGAACAACCTATATGCTAGAAATCAACCTAATTAAATATTTTGATCAAAAGTTCAAATCGTCGAATTTACACATGACATGTATCAATGTCAAATAACACAAACTCCGTTCAAAATTGTCTATTCAAAAAATTTCTTCACTTGATGTAAAATTTCATATATGTAACATTAATTTTGTTTTAATTCAAATTATCCTATAGATGCATCTATTTGAAATATAAAATGAATTGAGCAATGGAAATATGTAGACCATAAAAATTACCACAATTTAATTCTGAAAATGACTTAGATGATTTTAAAAAGTTCACTGTCCTCGTCTTATATGTATGTTTCATTATAATTGCTTTTAAAAAAAACCAAAATGGATATGTTAAAGTAGCTGGTGAGTTTTTCAATTTTAAGCTTTGTAATATAAGAAAAAATAGGGATATTTAACTAATGTTTGTTGTAAACTCTCAATTTTATATTTTCAACCTTGATTAAATAATGTTAATATCATCTTTAAGTAAAAATAAGAAAATCTTTTATTATTGTAAGGTATTGTTGCAGATTGTCTTATAACGAAATTGTAATAGAACATTCATTATGTGTATTATACAAATAGCCCTGATGATGAACCTAAATAGAGGATTCGAAACGTTGGAAAAAGAAAAAAAGAAAAGCTTTTGAAGTTTTATTTCTTATAAAAGAAGTTGGCGAAGAACCATTAATTATATATAAATTGAAAATTTTCATACTGCCAATTAACCAATAAATATGTTATTAATATATTTGAAAAGATGGTTAAAAATTAAATTTTAAATGTTTCGATATAATTATAACTTAACGTATTTAATCAAAGTTTCCTTATTTGGTATTTCACTAGAAGAATCATTTTTTATAATAATTTTTTTTTGCTTAAGCACGTTCCTAAGAGTGATTCGTGCTAAAGTTATTAAAAGCTCAATATAAATAATGATAACTATAATTCAAAAAGATCGAGAATGAAATTTACGAAGGTCGACTGAACTAAAGGAATAATTTGATAATTATGCTACTTACCACTGGCAAATCTGGCTAATCCTTCTTTGTACATATAAATAATTAATGGATTGAAACTAGTTACTAGAACGTACAGTCTTAGATCGAATTTACTATCATTTATTAGATACGGATTGGAAATGTATTTTTGAACTATCAGAGACGATTTTTTTGGAAGCTGCGACCATTTGTTTATCACTTTTATACCGACTCCTCTTGCAGAAGCAGGCTGAAAACATATACATTTTTAAACCGTAAAATCAATAACTTATAGCAACCCTTAATAACTGGGGAACTCAAGACCACATACTTGCATTTATAAGTAACTTCCTGAATAAAAAAGTCGTACAAGTGAGAGCGAATGGAAACGCATCCAGCAGAAGAATTCCAAAATGGAACGAGATATCTATTTTTAATTACAATAAACATCATTCTTAGCAAAATGAGTTCCCCAATTAAAAGTTGCTTTAACACTGGTGACTTAGTAATATATACCAAAAATAAAAACATCAAACTAGCCTCACGAATATTGTAAACTTTCCTGCAAGTACTGGAAAACTAGTTTCCAATTCTCCACCGAAAATTCAAAATATATAGTTTTTAGCAAATAAAAATGTACAGAAATAATCTCTCTCTAGAAGGTGTCCTATTGCAAGAAGCTGATGAAATAAATTTTCTAGGACTGATCTTTGATAATAAACTCAATTGGAAACTTCATATAAACTTATTACAAAAGTAGTGTCAAAACAGAATAAAAGTCCTCTCAAATAACACCTGGGGTGCCGATAACACTAGTGTACTTAACATCTAGTCCTTAATTAATAGCAAAATAGACTATGGATATATTTGTTACGAAACAGCCAACAAAACTGTCTTAAATAAAGTTAACACCATTCAAGCATCAGCTTTAAGAGTTGTTTTAGGAGCCCAGTACAACAGCATCCAACCAGTAGCTATTGAATCTCCACTTAAATTATGACGTGAACTGTTAGCTCTAAATTACACCGCAAGGATATCTGCAAGACCTGACAATTTTCAACATCGTAGCGAATTCAAAATTTTATTAAAACAAATCAAAAAAATTCCTACCACTCAGAGAGAGAATTAAAAGAGATTCAATATTGAGCAGTTTAGTTTATCTAACAACACCACTAAAACCATTCCTCCAGAAATAAATACACCCTAAAAATGTACAAATCGTTCCTTAATTCAAAATTATTTTAAAGATGTAGCTTTCAAGTCTCCTCCTACATATAATTTTTGTACGAATTCCTCCTAAAACAACAATGGACATGCAGCTGCAAATATAAGTTGAGCACTATATACACAATCCATATTACAGCACTGCAACATATCCACAGGAGAAATTACTTCTATTTTGGAAGTCCTCAAAAACTGTAATGAAATACTGATACCACAAAACAACTTCCAAATAGTTTCAGACTCTTCAAGTGCAATGCATGGAATACAACAACTATATCCTAATCATCAAATTTTACCAACAGAAGTGCCAACATAAAAATATCAGATTTCTTTGGGTTCCCTCACATGTGGGAATAAGAGGCAACAAATAATTAGATGCACTGGCCCTTCCAGCATCCGAAACTGAAAATATACCGCTCCTAAATAACTACCCACACAAGGATCACAAAATCAAAAATATATGACAGGATCTGGGATCTAAGCTGTACGAAATTAAACCACATATAATTACTAAATTTCTGACAGCAGCTACAAGAAAAGAACAGGTGATTATTAACTGCATTCTCATCGGACATACACATGAACACCTGCTTAAAAGAGAACCAGCTCCAGAATGTCCAAACTGTACTGTTCCAGCTGGTCAAGCATGTTATGATCGTACACCCACTGTTTAACCCTCGAAAAAGTACAAACCAGTTAAATGACAACTTAGGACAAATATACTAACTAGCAAACATATAAACGTGATTCAAAATCTGAAAAATATTAATGTCTTCTATAAAAACTAATTTTTTCCTGACTTTTGTAATATATTGTTGTGTGCTGCCCCACCTGCTAATAACTCTTGGTAGTTGATGCGATAAAATTTGTGTTAAAAAAAAGTTACTAACTCTTGGATATTAATACACGAATTACTTTCAAAGTTCTTACCGGTTTTATAATCCACATTTCACCACCATTTCCATTCTTATATTCCCAACATTGTTTCAGTAATTTTAGCTCTTGAGGTAGAATGTACGTATGAGGTAAAAAACCAAATCTATAAGAAAAGTAACTGCAACAACTGAGAAAACCGTGGTTCACTTTCACCGACTGGTGAAACACAACCGGAGCTTATTATTTATTTATTTATATACGGATATGCCAATTTACAAAAAACATAAATATTTAAGAGACAAGGTTTAAGTTACCTTATCAACAAATACAATTATAATCAACTAAAACTAAATTACAACAAATTAATGTGCCTCATTTGATTTTTGAATAAATATGTGGACGCGTCGAATAAATCAATTATTTCACAACTTTTATTTGCCAATTTAACTACCCTTGTAATTCATTCATTTCGGCCATAGTTCGTACTGTTTTGAAATTCTTGTTCTTCTGGGATTAACATTCAGTTTAAAGAGTTCAATTAAATTTGGACAACTTATAGCTCTATTTACGACTTTGTGCTGAAATCTCAAATCAATCTCAGCCCTTCGATGTTCCAAACTTGATAAATTCAAATTGTCGGAATATTCATAGTTTCTCCTCTGATATCCAAGTTTGAATGCGCATGACCTTAAAAATTTATTCTGGATTTTCTCAATTCTATTGATATCCGCCTGATAAAATAGACACCATATCATACAATTATATTCAATAACTGATCAAATGAGAGAGCAGCATAATCTTTTAGAAGTGCAAAGGGACAATTTATTTGAAGATCTTGCAATGAAGCCCAATAATTTAATATGTGTCTTAAATTAAATGTAACTTTGGAATCAAATAATATGCCAAGATCTTGAACACTATCAGCTACTGACAAATTAACATGTTCCACTTGGTAAGAGTATTGAATTGGATTCATAATTATCGAAAATGTGATTTGATAACATTTGTTTATATTAAGATGAAGTATATTTATATTGTACCAACGGGAGAAACTGCTGAAATCTATTTGCAACAGTTCAGCAACCCAGACCTTGTCAATGATTCTATAGAGTTTGAAGTCATCAGCAAACATCAAGTGGCAGCTGTGTTGTACTACTTCTGATATATCATTAACAAATAACAAAAAAAGTAGTAGATACATATGGGAACCTTGGAGAACCCCAGATGTTACCGAGATTTCTGATGACACAGAACCAGCATATTTGACACATTGAGTCCTACCTCTCAAATAAGGACTGATCCAGTTAAAAAAGGTACTGTAAATGCCTAATGCAGAGAATTTCGCAATTAGAAGGTCATGATTGATTCTATCAAATGCTTTTGAAAAGTCAATATAGATAGAGTCAACCTGATGCCTTTCCTCTAAACTGTTCAAAAGAAAATGTTGATAAGTAAACAAATTTGTGTTGGTGGATCTTCCTGAGGTGAGGCCGTGTTGATTTTCATTAATTATGTTCATGGTGTCATGAGTAAGTTTCTTAGTAATCAGACATTCGAGTAATTTGGGGATTTCAGATTGCTTACACACAGGATGATAATTCTTTACGTCATCTGTAGCTCCTGCTTACACACAGGATGATAATTCTTTACGTCATCTGTAGCTCCAGATTTGTGGATTGGACTTGAGAAAACTTTGTTTCCAAAACTTAGGAAATGTTCCCGATGATAGGGAGATATTGAAAATTGTTTGAAGGGGCTTTGCCAGCATGAATACACATTTTTTCATGAAATGTAGAGGAATTCCGTTATTTCGATATTGTAATTGCAAACATCTAAACACTCTCTTTTTCCATATTCCGGAATTTGGGTAACATTCTTATCAGTGTTGATAAAGCCGGCCTTTTTGATAAGTCTGACTTTGACACTTTCTGTAATTTCTCAAATTCTCTCTTCGATAATCTTTTTGATAGTGGACCGAAATGTCCAAATAAACGCTAGCTCGTGTAAGATTAACCTCTGACAAGGATGTTTGATTTATTTATTCAGAGCTGACAAAATATAATTATTTATAAATTACTACGCTGCTTTAATTCAGAAACTTAGGTAGATCAGCTCGAAGATACAGATATAATTAAAATGATTACTTACGATTGGTTTTATCGCTTCAAAACACTTTCATATCTACTGTAATTAACAAATTTTTTATTAAGGAAAGTAATGCTCTGCGTGTGTGTGTGTGTGTGCAAAAATTAATTAACACTGACGGACATTTCTCTTATTTTTTAAGATAAATCAATTTTTTGAGGGACAGACCCGGCCTATCTAAATTTAAATATAATAATTGTTCGGACGTGTTCTGAACAAGTTTAAGTTGTGGAAAAATAGTTGGCAAAAATATTCACAATCTCATTCTTATTACTGCTTGTTGCCTCTTCGAAAAACATGATGGAGGGTAAGTTATATCATTATCTTTTACTGTTTATATAATTCCAAAAACAACGAGGATCATGAGCAATATTTCTTTCAATCTTTTCAATATAATTTGATGACAATGGGCCTGAAGCTGTTTACATCTTGTTCTGAGATTATTAAATTGTTGATAATGATCTATATCTACAGTGACTTTAAATCTTTTATACGCTCTCTTTTTTTCAATTATTAATTTCCTAAGTTGAGTGCTATACCATACGGGAAAATTTGGGGTGCTGAATTTTTTCACTGGTACAAACATATCAATTGCAGAGTAAACTATTTCTATGAAGAACCTGATCCAAATCTAAATTTCCCTCTAGCATGTCATTCCAATTGACACTGTCCAAAAAGTTAAATTCAAAATAATTTGCATTTTTTAAATCATAATAGAACCCTTCATATTGAAGTTGCTGCTCTTTATAAGATTTTAAGTGGCAGGTAATTGATGTGTGATGTACAATGTTTGGTAAGAGTAAACCCTATGGTTCAAAGATACAAAAATCTTTCATTGATGAAAAAGTTAAGTCGAGTAAGACATTCCGACTATCAGTTATTGTATTTATTTGATGGAGGCCATAATATCAAAAAGAGTATTGTAACGTGATTGCAGGCGAGTTTGCTGGACAGTTTACATTTAAACCAAAATCATTGTTAAACCAAACAGGCTTAGGCAAATTATAATCCCCAAACAGAATAAATTAACAGTCCTTGTCCTTGTATTATCAAAAACATGATCAACATCCTGAGTGTGTTGTTCATAGATCTCAACAGTTGATGATAGTGGTATATAGACTCCCCCAATTATTATTTTATGGTTTTTTATATAAAGAATGAGAAAAATCTACTAGACTATATTCCTTTTCTATAAAATCCTTCATCAATTCTTTTACCACACTTTCAGCATGTGATGATTCTTCAGAATAACAATAATTACCCCGGAATCTCATCATTGTCACTCATGACATCTTGAAAAATCAACAATAAACTTCCACAGCTTCAAAACAAACCATATTGTGATTGATATTGCTATCAACATCGTCAAAGCTATGTTGAATTCTTTGACATAACCCACACTAGATATTTTCAATTGATTCTCGCAACCCGACAGCAAATCAAAATGTATAAATCTGGTGTTTAAGCTCGTCCAGTTAATTAGATACAGACTATATGTAAAGAACTCGCATGTCCAATATATTGGACGATGACATTCAACGAGTTAACAAATATAAATTCAACTTTTATATTTGTTGGAGCCTAAGCTCCTCTTTATTCGGATCTTTCCTTTCCTTATGTGTTCAGCAATTAACGTTAACTCTTTACGAGGTGTTTCAACCTTATTCTTGCTTTGTAGATTTCATTTAGTTAAAGAGTTTGTGGTGTTCATTTTAAAACTAATTGTTCACCCCATCCTAGTATTAGCTACAGGAATACTTTAACTGAGACCGAATACCCTGAGGAGGAGTTTCCAGCCGCGACGACAAGTTTCATTTATTTTTCAATATTTCTCATTTACACATAGCAAAAACCAGTTATTGCTGATAAATTATATGGTCACATCAAACGAAATGAGCTGATGACAAGTTAAAAAAAATTTATTGGATATGCTTCATTACATAGGGTTTTGATGCCAAAGTTTTATCTGATTACAACTTCCTGGCATACTCACATGTTTTGGAAAATTTTCAAAAGTTATGCAGCATATTAATTGCTTTATTTACGAAATTCGACTGTTAAATAACAATTTCGACTTTCTTTTATGACAAATTCAAATTATACTAAAAATAGTTGAAAACGTCCTGCTTCCGAACAAATATGCATTAATGGAAAATTTTTGTATTAAGTTACTAAAAGAAATATGTAATTGAAGACGAGATTATACAGGATGATGAAATAGAAATTGTGAAAACATGAAAAGTTATTGCGAAAATTAAAATCCATATTTAAACATTAATCACCCGGTGTCTCGGAAACTAGCAATATTGGTATAAGGCATGTTGGGCTAAATCATAATATTTTGGGTCCTAGAATAAACAGTTCAGAGATTGAACAATCTTAATTAATCACCCTGTAGAAATGGAACAGATTTGGACTGTTAGTACAATCTAATAATTCATTTATATTTTAAAAAATAAATTAATGTAGAAATTTTGTATGATTGGTCGTTTCGAGATCCAAACAGTGCTCAGAATCTAGTTTGAAGCTGTTGGAAACATCAAAATTTCTGTTTTCACTGCGACTTCTCTACATTTCTGGTAATTCTAGAGTTATTAGAAAAATATATGGAGGGGAAAAATGGAGAATCAGACTTAGAAATTAGTGACATCCTACAGAATCGAACGGTTTGGATATATTCAAAGTATGGATGACTCTCGAATGCCAAAAAGTCTACACAACCAAGAGATTACTGGATCATGTCAGGGATGGTCTCCAAACAATGCAATTCACAGGATGGTGCTCTAAAAGTATAGAGGTCGATTGTTGAAGAGGCCAAAGCCAACGCAGTGCTGTATGTAATGCCATTTAGTAAATAACGTAATTGTAGAGCAAATATAAAAATCAAGGATAAAAATAAAAGTTGCTACTCACTCTTTAACTCCAAATTTCAATATCATTCTCTGAAAGTTTCTCCAAAGTCTATCTTTTCTCCCCAATTGAAATGTTCCAGGAAAATGATTCAATTTTTGAGTTTCTTTTAATGTTTTAAACATCGGTGATTTCATGTGTTTACCCCATGTACCCAACCATTGATTCGATTCTAAAATATGAACATTAAGTTAGTAAAAAATACCAGAGTCAATATGGCGTTACTTGTATCGGTTCCTTTTTGATAAAAAGGGATGTGATGGGATAAGACAGCTATTTTGCGGCAAATATGAGAAACCGGTACTACTTGTTACAGGAGAATAAATATTCAACTCGATAGTGTTCAAGAATACATTATTTCTCAAATTTACCGCCATCTTTGACGTTCCTATAAGAGAATAAGGATTATGGATTGGGTAAAAAGGAAGCGAACCTCTCGAAAACTCACTTCGAACGAGTACAAAACCAGTGTTCGTTATTGTTTTTCTTACTATCATCGGAGTTATCGTACTAAGTTTCCATTTGAAGAATTTTTTGGCGTTCGGAATTTTTACTTCTACTTCGGAACTGAACGTTCTGAATTTAATGTATGGTGGAATGTTTGGAAAGAGGCTCGGTCTGAGGGGCCAGTTGACCGCATCTCCAGAACCTGTAACAAAATTATGTCAATATCTAATAAAGTTGTATTGACCAGGACATAAGACGAGAGCCCGTGAATGTCTCGGTGCACATATTTATTTATTTTTAAATTACATTAAATAAAACAGTAAGAAAAATATACAATGTGAACAAATCGAAACATATATACTACAATGAATATAGTTTTTAAAACAAAAATCATGGGTTGGTAAAATATAAAAGACTGAACATTCAAATTATGAATATAGCTTTTAAATTTACTAATAAAAACCTGGAAGTCCTTCCAGTGAGTTAACGAGGCTCGTAGATCAAGGAAGAAATATGTAGAATGCATAATTATATACAGGGTGTTTTCAAATGACACTTACAACGTTTGCATGTAGATACCTCTCGTAAAATTGGGACAAGATGATATAGGGATTGAGGGGTCCAACCCATTTACTTTTCGAAATACAAGATGTTAAAGTTATGAAAAATATAATGTTTTAATTTGATAACTTTAAAATGGATGAATATATTGATCTGACATTTGGCAGGTTGTTTTTAAATGTAAAAGGGCATATTTTGATGGAAAAACATGTTTCAATTCTTGATCCAGTGGTGTACATTTGGAGGAATATGTCACCTTTCCCCTCCCATTTTTACGCCACTGGCATTTGAAGCTATTTTTATTTGATTTTGTATTCCTCAATAGTTTTCACGTGAGAAACGCATAACCTTTACATATCAAAAAATTTGTAGTTTTCAAGATATTTAATGTTTTTATGAAGTCTGCAAGATCACTTTTCAATAAAAAAATAAAAAAAATATTTTTCTTGAATGTTTTTAAATAACTACCAAACTACTAATGGTTAGAATATGTAACAGGAACTAATTTGTGAAACAGCAATGCATATAAAACATTGAGAGAGGATTGTTGAAAATACTTTTCCAAACTTGTGATTTTATTAACAAAAGAATTGATGACAATAAAAAATAAGATTCTTACAAAGTTAAATAATATCCCATTCAAACATAATTTTTAACTAAGCAGCTAATAAATTTTAAAAGATGTTCAAAATTTTGTCCATTTAGATTTACACATAATCTGCAACATTTTCGCATTGAAAATCGCATACCTTGGAAATACTGGCGATTGCCGGAAATAATTTCTGCAGCTGCATGGATTCTTGCAGATTATGTGTAAATGTAAATGGACAAATTTGTTAACATCTTTTATAATTTGTTGGCTGCTTAGTTAAAAATTATGTTTGAATGTGATATTATTTAACTTTGTAATTATCTTATTTTTTGTTGTCATTAATTCTTTTGTTAATAAAATCACAAGTTTGGGAAAGTATTTTCAACAATCCTCTCTCAATGTTTTATATGCATTGCTGTTTCACAAATTAGTTCCTGTTACATATTCTAACCATTAGTAGTTTGGTAGTTATTAAAAAACATTCAAGAAAAATATTTTTTTTAATTTTTTTATTAAAAAGTGATCCTGCAGACTTCATAAAAACATTAAATATCTTGAAAACTTCAAATTTTTTGATATGTAAAGGTTATGCGTTTTTCACGTGAAAACTATTGAGGAATACAAAATCAAATAAAAATAGCTTCAAATGCCAGTGGCGTAAAAAATGGGAGGGGAAAGGTGACATATTCCTCCAAATGTACACCACTGGATCAAGAATGAAAACATGTTTTTCATCAAAATATGCCTTTTTACATTTAAAAACAACCTGCCAAATGTCAGATCAATATATTCATCCATTTTAAAGTTATCAAATTAAAACATTATATTTTTCATAACTTTAACACCCTGTATTTCGAAAAGTAAATGGGTTGGACCCCTCAATCCCTATGTCATCTTATCCAATTTTACGAGAGGTATCTACATGCAAACGTTGTAAGTGTCATTTGAAAACACCCTGTATATGGAAAGGTATGTGAAATGTTTGACTCTGCTTTGTCAGTATGACCAAAACAAGTAACAATATTATTGATAAAGAATAGAAATAGAATTTTTTTTATCCATTGTTGAACGAAGCCATTGCAAGACTAAACCAGCAACGCAAGGAAATCAAGCTTTTGAAGTAGAAGACAATGGTTCACTCTATCAAAAGCCTTGGAAACATCAGTATACACTGAATCAACTTTACTCTTTTCTCAAGCGACTCTGACGAAAACCAAATTGCTGAGAGTTTAAAACAACAAAAGAATGAGGTAAGATAATCTTCAATAATGCTCACAAATACTGTAAGTATGGTACTGAGAATAATTGATATAGGGCAGTAATTCTTGATTTAAGATTTTTTCCCAGATTTTTACATTGGGGAAAGGTAGAAAGTTTCTGAGGTCCAGGAAACTCGCCTAAATGCAAAGATTTATTGAAAATATGATATAGAGGTCGAGAAAGAATGAAATTGAATTCTTTCAGAAAAATGGGTGGAATACCATTAGGTCTCGGTCCTTTATTAAAGTTCAATGTTGAAATTATCTCATAAATTCTAGAAATATCAATGTAGTATGTTAATATGCACAGATCTGGTTACCACTATGACTTAGAGTTTTATTAGTATACACAGATGAAAAGTGAGCAACCAATAAATTTGCAATGAGATTACCACAGGAAGCAACTGAATCATTTAGTGTCATTGAATCAGGTATATTATTAATTTCACGTTCACCTATTACGAATTTCCAAAAAAGCCTTTACATGATACTGAAAAGAATGCTCAGGAAAACATATATACCTAACATAGCACTCATTTGACAGATGCTTACATTGATTTCATAGCTCGCTTAATTTTGTATAACATTCGCGAGCCCTAGCAGTTTTATAAATTTTTAGGTTCTAGAACATTAAGGAAACTACTTAACACAAGTTTGCTTAAGTGGAACAAAACGGTCAATACGAGAGTATAATAAATCATAGAACACACAAATCATCTCAGAAAGTTTAAAGTTTTGAAAGAGGTATTCTAAAGAATACTATAAAAAAGATATTTTTTCCTGTAAAAAAATATGCCATAGTTTATTGATATAATTTTATAATTTAAATTAAATATTCTATCAAAATAAATTAATCCTAACGATATATGAATTATTTATAAAACCAGTTTGAATTCTTAGTTAAACATATGGACTGAAATGAAATTAAATTCTGTTTAAAATATTTACGAATATGCCAGATAAATTCTTACTGGGATATTCATCATATTATTAATATGATAAAACGTTTGCAAATATTCCCACCTATTAAGATCTGAATGAATAATGTATATCTTTACGTCTATAAATAAAATGGTATTACAATTCGTTGGTCTTGAAAATCTTGTGATTTCCAAATGATTTGTTTTGTTAGTATAAATAGATTTTACGGGGTCAGAGGAAATTATAACTACTAGACATTTTGTTAAATGTTCAGTGACAATGAAAAGAATGTTGATTTGGTAATCAGAAAGTTTAAAATAAACTGGAATGTTAGAGAACGTTGAATCATTTATTTTTGTTAACCATATCAATTTATTTCCAAGAAATATCAATTTATCAAGTAAATATTTTATCCAGCAAGACAAAACCGAATTGAACAAAACAAAGTTATATTTATTTATTTCATAACTGGGAAGAGTTCAGAAATTTACTGACAAATAGTATAAATATAAATGTAAGATGAACACTATTGCAAGGAAGCTGCAGTGTAATCCAATCCTCCTCAAAATCCACACAAAAACATGTCAGCAATATTCCACTAGAAATAAAACACCTTCTGAAAGAAAAAGGAGAACACTGTATACGCAACCAGATTCAATCAACTAACAAATTAAAAACTAGGCTTAAACAATACAGAGAAGAATAATTTACCGATTACCTAAAAAGCCTAAACCGAATGATCACACAATATAGAAACCTATTAAAAATGCAAGAAAATCCTAATACCAAGTACCACCAATTAGGCTAACAACACAAAACATAGGATCCTGTGCAAAAAGTGATAAAAAGAGATTGTTGAACACTTCACATTTCATTTTTCGAATACATTTACATCCCAATGACAAAGTAATTCATGAAATAGAACACCACTTAGAAATACCTATAGAAGAACACCAAACACTATCACAAGAAGTGATGAAATTCCTGGGCCAGACAAAATTACACCAAAAATGTTAAAAGAACTTCTCCAAAAAGTAATAGTGTTACTAACATACATATTTAATGGAATAATAAGAATGAAGTATTGGCCAAATATACTGAAAACCCCACAAATAATTGTAACAGTCAAACCAGGAAAATAACCCCCAGAAGCAAACACCTATTGACCAATAAGCCTAACGCTACTGTACAAAATGTATGAGAAACTTATAATTATGCAGAATAAACAATTATACAAGACCAGAAGAATGGATCCCAGTCCATCAATTTGGATTCCGCCAAGGGCACTCAACAACTCAACAGATATATCGAATAAGTAAGGAAATTTATTTTACCTTTTAAATTTTACAAACACGAGTTAAAATTGCTTAGACTTGTCACAATACAGAAATGAATTACATACATACAGCCAGTTAGTCCAGTCATTCATTCAACTATATTCATACCGCTTTACAGAATAATTAAAATTTAGAACAATAAATGTACTGATTAGCATATCATCAACAAAGCCTATAAAGACAGAAGCTATTGCTTTGTCTGGCATAAAGGTATACTATACAAAATCAAACAAATCCTTCCTTCTTAGTGATCGTCAATTTGAAATAAAAATGAGAAATGAAAGATAAAAACTACATCCAATAAAAGGAGGAGTTCCGCAAGGGAGTGTCCTTGGGCCATTGCTGTATGTTTTATTCAAATCTGACTTGCCAACATCCAGGCACACTACACTTGTAACATTTGCCAATGATACTACTGTATTATCGGTGAATAATAATCCTCATAGAACAGTACTAAACTTGCAAGAACACCTCAACATTCTACAAAACTGCAGAATCGAGATAAATGGAAGCTAATCACTGTCACTCTACTTAAAACCCATTCGCCTGAAGTTCATATCAATAACATTATAATTCCCAATAAAGAAGAATTAAAATATCTCGGAATGACCTTAGACCGTGAATTAACATGGAAAAAACATATAATAAAGAAAATAAAACAATTCGACTTAACTACTAGTCAAATAAACTGGTTAATAGAGAGAAGGTCGAAACTAGCTGTGGTAAACAAAATATTGATCTTCAAAACATTAATCATACCTATTTGGACTTATGGAATTGAGATATGGGGCTGTCTATATAATCAAAAGATGTCAATTTAAACTTCTACAAAGAATATTAGATGCCCCCCATGGTTTGTCTCCAATGAAACAATTCATAACAATCTCAAAATAAAATTTGTAAACAATGTCATTCATCAAAGAAGCAATATCCTCCATGCAAAAATTGAAAACCCATCCTTAGAACCCCTACTGATAAGAGGAGTCAACAGAAGACTCAAAAGAAACTGGCCAATTGACTTGAGGTTTCGTCAATGTACAAATCCTCATCATGCCAAATTTCTTAGTTATAATATTAGCTTATAGAATGAAGGTATTAAATTATATTAAAAAAATAGATAAATGCTATACTTAACGTACCTGTTTGTTAGATATTTGAAATTTTACTACTTACTCGATTAATTATTTAAAAAAATAATTCTTTCCTTTAAATATCGACATCTTGAGGTTGTCAAAACAAGAAAAGAAGCATTAAAATTCAGTCTTACAATTGATAAAAAACTAAATCGATTTCAAATTTTTGCCGCCTCGAAAATTTTGGCGCCCCTAAAAATTTTCTTAAGCCTAAATCCTTCAATAGATCAGTTTTACGAAAAAGTTTACAACAAAAATTATCCAAAAATAAACAGACAGATGGGTCACTGTTTATTGAATATCCAAAATGAGATAATAGCTATTTTGTACTTATTTTGGTTGACCACCCTTTTATGATGGTCGCCGCTTGGATTATGCTGGAGTTGGTTAATAAAAAGTACTATAAACCTTGCAAATAATTGATTTCTTTTAGTGATTTTTTTCATTAACATGTGAAGTATCAATAAAATACATTTTGATCTAAATAATTTGAAATTATTCAATTTTTTACTAGAATTTCAGACTTCAAGAGTATAATTTGCAAGAAATACATTAAAAACTTACCAGTTTCATTTTGGTCAAGAGACAAGCAACTTTCAGATGAGTCTTCACTTTTATCAGTAGAATGTTCTTCAACATTATCAATATCATCTAAATTTGTTTCATTTTCACTATCAGAACCATTACAATCACTGCAAAAAAAACAAATTTATAGAACGAAATCTCGAAAAAAATAAGTGTATTTACTCATAATCGATTATATCCAATTTCATTTTTCTTAATTAAAAATTATTTCCAGCAAAACTAATTAACAATATATTGTTTGTGTATCAACATGTGCATCTACTTATTCTGAGTCTTGTAACGAATTTTGATTGTTGAATGAAGGGATATCCTAATTTTAAACGTTCGCTAGAGAATCGCCGTTTTTCTAGTAAACGTGTGTAATATTTAAAGCATGAGCGGAGAAAAGAAAAATTGCTTAAGGTATTAATGGATTTTCTAATTAATATACAAGTAATTGAATAGTTAATATATTTTAAATATTCTAGTAAATGTCACTACTTATACCAAAATATCTAGTCACTCGTATAATCTTCACTGTTGAAAATTTATTATGCCACATGCATAATCAAACATTCAACAAATTAATACTGGTAAATATATTGATAGGTACTTCATTTTGACAGAAATTATCAACAATAACTCCTAAATCAAGCTACAATGTTTACAGCTGAGTTGACAGTAACTATCAAACAAGGATTCTGATGGATAATGTACCCTAAATTAAGAGTGGCTTTATTAAATTGTTCGTATTTTGTAATTTAAAATTGGACACAGAATACACAAAGTTTCTTAGACCGGCAAAACCTTTACGGAAGCGGAAGTCAACCATCTTGATTACGTATGTGAAAGCTGCCTGCGTATGTGTGACAACACCTCGAAAAACAATGACGTAAGAGACCCTTACGTCACACCAGCGTTGCCATATGGCACAGAATTATCAGATTTTAACATAATTTTTATCGTTTTTGATAGAAAATAAAATGTTAGCATAATCTGATAATTTTAACATAATTTTTTAATTATTCAAGATCTAAACCAAATACACGTTTTACTTTAATAACTTTGGACGAATTATTAACAAAAACGACAAGAATCTTATAACAATTGAAGAGTGGAAGTAACAAAGGGGGTAAGAGCCAAAAATTTTCATTTTGCGTTAGACCCAGAGAACGGTGTTATATGCCACTGTTTATGTCCTCACAAAGGTGATAGGTGCCAATTTTCATAATACACTTTATATATTCATTCAAAGATGGAGCCACCGTTAAGTACATGATCTATTTCCTAACAAAGGAGACAAGTGCCATTCGCCTTTCTGCTGTCAGTTCACAATAATTCGCGCTTTAGTGTTATTATTGTTGTTTGTTGTTTTTTTAAATATAATAATAAGCGACCTTAATGTAAAAACTCGAAGAAATACAGGTAGTGGACGTTTTGGTGAAGAACAGAAGGTACTGAAAGAATCTGGCAAAGCCTACAAATCAAGGAAACTTAAGCAAATTCAGGAGAAAGTTGCGCAAAGTCAACAGGTTAGGTTAGAATAAACTGTTTATTAAAATTTTTATCAAATAAAATGTTTGTTATCAGGTTTGTTGTAAATGCCAGTTTTCCTGTAAAAGCCTCAGTCTTTTCTGGCGGAAGTCCTTATACGAAAAATTTTATAAAAAAAAATTCAAAAGTTCAGGGTACGTATCTATTAAATCTTATAGATCTGTTAAAAGACGTCGATATGGTAGTTATGAAAATACTCAAGACAGCAAGCGTCAAACAACAGTGAGCTACACTATTCCAGACGAAAGAGGAAATTTCGTTCATGTGTGCAAAAAACTATTATGGACACTTTTGCTGTATCAAGAAAAAAAATCGATGGCTTAATTTCTAAAAAGAAAGCTGGTTATACTTTTTTTATTGATAAGAGAACATGCCATAAAAAATCTAAATTTTCTGAAAATGATCGCAAAGCTATAAGAGCTCACATTAACTTAATACCTCGAGATATTGGACATTATACTCGCGCGAAGTCCGATAAGGATTATCTGAGCCCCGACCTAAATATAAATAGACTTTTCAAAGCATTTAAAACACGCTATCCAGAAAGTGAGGTAACCTATAAGTTTTATTCATCAGTTTTCAAGAAAGACTTTCATTTCGAAAAACCAGAATGGACACATGTCATACCTGCGATAGGCTTCAATTTGAAATTTGTGCGAATACTGCGACAAGTAAAGAAGCTCAAATTAAATTAGATGTCCACCATACTAAAGCTGAAAGTGCTAGAACTATTTTGAAAAAAAATACCATGCGCTCTCAACAACCAGGTAGTGATGTGTGTTGCTTATCTATGGATCTTGAGCAGGTGATATTTGTGCCAACACTGGTACATTCTGACATGTTCTATCTATACCAACTTTCCTAGGGGCAAACGAGATCGCTTCTTGCCTTATTCGTTTTTTATATAGCGGTTTCACAAACAAAAAGTCGTTAATTCTTTGGTGCGACAACTGTGGCGGCCAAAATAAAAATAAATTTGTTCTGTTTACATTAATATTTTTGGTTTCCATTGGCTTGTTTGACTCAATAGAACAGCGATTCCTTGTGAGCGGCCATAGCTTTATGCCTTGCGATAGGGATTTTGCCTTAATCGAGAAGAGAAAAAGATTAATGAAAGCATACATACCAGAAAATCTGATTGAAGTTATTCATTCAGCAAGGTACAACCCACCGTTCGAGGTAATAGATATGACCCAATTTTGTTTTTGGAATATTAAGGAAGCAGCTGATTTTTATATTAATACTACTAAACTGCAAATCAGCCAAGCAACAGCAATACGCATTGATAAAACAAACCCGGCGATTGTGAAAACAAAGACCTCCTTTGCAGATTTTATTCCATGGAACGAAGTCAATGTTTTAAAAAAAGGAAAAACTTTGAATGACATTAGAAAAGCCGAGCTACATGTAATTTCGCCAGAAAACAAAATTTCTGAAAACAAAAGAAAGTCTTATGTCTATGATACCTTATTTAACAAATCCATTGCAGAAAAACTTTTACAATAACCTACTGGGAGTAAAAGAAGTGGCTCAAAATGGTGCTGGAAGTAGCAAATAAGTAAATAAGACGCTTTCTTAGTATTTTCGTATGTTATTTTGTATTGGCACTTATCACGTTTCTATTTTTTTTTTGGAAAAAGTCACTATTTGTTCAAAATGTTCTTATATAACTGTTTTTTGTTGTTGTAAACTAGTTTTCCGTGTTGCTCTTAAGCTAAATTTTTAACAAATAAAAAATGAATCATTTATTTGTTGTTTTATTATAATTTTCTTAATTATCTCAAAATATAAATTTTGGCACTTGTAACCTTTGTTACTTCCACTCTTCAATTGATGATCAATGGTGATTGTACATTCAGTAGGATTTTGCCTTGAATCTCCTATCAATGCCTCTTTCTAATACTACTTGTGAAAAAGTTTTTTCAAATTACCTAATTAAAACAACATTTGGGAAGAAGCTTTGTACTAAAACAATCAATGGAATATGTACTGGCCAGTGCTTATTCACAAAATTGTTACTCATTTGAGATTGACGATCAGTTTTCGAAAAACGAAACAGGTTTTCGAAAATTATATTGAGAAAGCATAAATTTATTTTTATTTGTTGGTTAATTGGCGGTGAAAATCTTCTAATTTAAAAAGTTTCAATGGTTCCTCGCCAAAAATCTTTTATGATAAATAAAACATTCATCATCAAGTGTTGAGATCTATGAACAACACACTCAGGATGTTGATCATAATTTTGATAATAACAAGGACTGTGAATTTGATTATAATTTGCCTAAGGCTGTTTGATTTAATGATGATTTTGGTTTAAATGTAAACTGTTCAGCAAACTCGCCTGCAATCACATTACAAAAATTCTTTTGGTTATTATGGCCTCCATCAAATAAATACAATAACTGATTGTGGAAATGTCTTACTCAACTTAACTTTTTCATCAATGAAAGATTTTTGTATCTCTGAACTTTCGGATTTACTGCTACCAAATAGTGTACATCATACACGAATTACCTGCCAATTAGAATTCAATAAAGAGCAGTAACTTCAAGATTAAGAGTTGTATTATGATTTTTTTTAAATGTAAATTATTTTGGAATTAACAACTTTTTGGACAGTGTCAATTGGAATGACATGCTAGAGGGAAATTTAGATTTGGATCAGGTTCTTCATAGAAATAGTTTACTCTGCAATTGATATGTTTGTACCAGTGAAAAAATTCAGCACCCCAAATTTTCCCGTATGGTATAGCACTCAACTTAGGAAATTTAATAATTGAAAAAAAGAGAGCGTATAAAAGATTTAAAGTCACTGTAGATATAGATCATTATCAACAATTTAATAATCTCAGAACAAGATGTAAACAGCTTCAGGCCCATTATCATCAAAATTATATTGAAAAAATTGAAAGAAATATTGCTCATGATCCTCGTTGTTTTTGGAATTATATGATTAGTAAAAGAAAATTATATAACTTACCCTCCGGCATTTTTTTCGAAGAGGCAACAAGCAGTAATAAGAATGAGATTGTGAACCTTTTTGCCAACTATTTTTCCACAACTCACATTGATAAGAATGTTACCCAAATACCGGAATATGAAAAAAGAGAGTGGTTGAATGTTTGCAATTACAATATTGAAATAACAGAAGTAATTGATCAATTGAAAAACTTTCTTCAGGCCCTGATGGAATTCCTCTACATTTCAAGAAAACATGTGTATTTTGTTGGCTAAGACCCTTCAAACAATTTCCAATATCTCCCTATCATTGGTAACATTCCCTATATTTTGGAAACAAAGTTTTCTCACTCCAATCCACAAATCTGGAGTTAGAGATGACATAAAGAATTATCGTCCTGTCTGTAAGCAATCTGAAATCCCCAAATTACTCGACTGTCTGATTATTGAGAAACTATTATTCAGTAATTTTCTTTAAATCATTTAAAAATTTATTTATTATTATTGATTTTGTGATTAATATTTTTATTATTAAATTTTTACTTAAATAGCTTATATGGAGTATAATTTTGAAGAGATTAAGGAAGTTTAAGTATTTATAAGAAATTTTCTAATTTTACAATGAAAATGTAATGTTTTTATTAAACTATATAAATAGAAATAAAAACAAAATTTCACTGCTTAAGAACTAAATTAGAAGCTTATGCTTGAATTTTCTTATTTCTTTAATTGGAGTTTAACTCACTGTTATTGTTAACAGTGGTTTCAATTAAAAATAAGGATTATAAAAATCAAACTTTTAGGTCGAAACTAAATGCAATCAATAATTTGCTTCTGATTTAAGATAAATTAATTATTCAATATGTTTTAAATGCAAATTAAATGTTTTAATTTAAACTATTATCCTAATTAATTCAATTTAAATCTCCTTGATTTCATTCGTGAAATAGGCCTCATAATAAAATTAAAAAAAATGCAATTAAGATAATTGAATAATTAAAAATGTTTGAAATTTTTATTGTAATAATTAATGGTAATAATAAAGTAATTTCAACATCAAAAATAAATGCAATTAAAGAAAAATGGAAATTGGAAATTAAATTTAAAATTATAATTAATAGTTTTAAAACTAAATAAATGATTATTATTATAATTAAAATTTTAACTATGTCATGTCATTAATAACGAATATTATAATTTATTTATATTAATTTTGATTATTTTATTAATAAGGTTATATTTAACTTTTTCTTCATTATATTTATTTTTTATATTTTTTTTGAAATTACACTAATTCCTACATTAATTTTAATTATAGGTTTAGGTTATGCCTGAACGTTTAGAAGCTGGAATTTATTTATTATTTTATACTTTATTTATATCTTTACCTATAATAATTATACTTTTTTTTAAGAGAGAAGTTTTATTTAGTAAGATTTAGATGTTTAAATTTAAATTCTTTTTTATGTTTTTATGTGTAAATATAGTTTTTTTTATTAAAATCACAATATTTTTTTTACATTTATGACTTCCTAAAGCTCATGTTGAGGCTCCCATTCCTGGTTCAATAATTTTGGCAGGTATTATATTAAAGTTATGGTTTATTACGATTTATAATTTTATTTCATCAATTTTTAATTAGTTTAAATATTGATTTTATTATAATTTATTTATTAGGAGGTTTTTTGTTCATGGTCATGTCGTGAGTGACACCAGGAACATAATTAATGAAAACTAACCACGACTTCAACTCAGGAAGATCCACACACAACTTTGCTTTCTTATCAACTTTTTCTTTTGAACAGTTTTAGAGGAAAGGCACCAGGTCGACTCTATCTATACTGACTTTTCAAAAGCATTTGATAGAGTCAATCATGACCTTCTAATTGCAAAACTCTGCGTTAGGCTATGACAGTAACTTTTTGAACTGTATTGGTTCTTATTTGAGAGGTAGGACTCAATGTGTCAAATATGCTGATTCTGTGTCATCAGATATCTCGGTAACATCTGGAGTTCCCCAAGGATCCCATATGTATCTACTACTTTTTTTGTTATTTGTTAATGATATATCAGAAGTAGTACAACACAGCTGCCACTTGATGTTTGCTGATGACTTCAAACTCTATAGGATCATTTGAGCAGTTTGTCCCGTTGGAGCGATATAAATGTGCTTCATCTTGATATAAACCAATGTTATCATATTTTCGAGAATTATGAATCCAATTCAATACCCTTACCAAGTGAAAAATGTTAATTTGTCAGTAGCTGATAGTGTTCGAGATCTTGGCATATTATATGATTCCAAAGTTACATTTAATACACATATTAATAACATTGTTTCGAAATCGTTTAAATTATTGGGCTTCATTTTAAGATCTTCAGATAAATTTTCCCTTTGCAATTCTAAAATATTATACTGCTCTCTCGTTCGATCAGTTATTGAATATAATTGTAGGATATGGTGTCCATTTTATCAGACGGATATCAAGAGAATTGAGAAAGTCCAAAATAAATTCTTAAGGTCATTTGCATTCAAACTTGGATATCAGAGGAGAAACTATGAATATTCTGACATTTTGAATTTATCAAGTTTGGAACATCGAATGGCTGAGATTGATTTGAGATTTCTGCACAGTTGTAATTGGAGCTATAAGTTGTCCAAACTTAATTGAACTCTTTAAACTGAATGTTAATCCAAGAAGAACAAGAATTTCAGAACTGTTCATGGTTCCTCATCACAGTATGAACTATGGCCGAAATGAGTCAATTACAAGGGTAGTTAAATTGGCAAATAAAAATTGTGAATTAATTGATTTATTTGACGCGTCTACATACTTATTCAAAAATCTAATGAGGCACATTAATTTGTTGTAATTTAGTTTTAGTCGATTATGATTGTATTTGTTGATACGGTAACTTAAACATTGTCTCTTAGATATTTATGTTTTTTGTACGTATATAAATAAATAAATTACATTTAAATAAAAAAAATGCATGATTTTTTTTTTAAATTATAAATCAAATTGCAATCCGGTTTAAGGAAGGCAACACTACAGTCTGAAACCTTGCAAGTACATCTCTGTTTTAAAACAAAACATAAGATCGATGACTATTAGAAAAAAATCGATACCAAGGAGTGCAGAACATCATTTTTGATACATTAATAGAATGACTGGATTATAAGTGATAATAGACGGTATGATGAAGCTAAAATCTAATTTATTTTCATTTATATTATGTTTAATTATATTTACAGTCTTTTGTTTGATTTTACCTTGCCTTTCCAAACTTTTGAAATATATATATATATAGAAAAAAAAATAGACAAAATATAATGTTGATGCGCTACTGACTACTTGACTAGAGTATGAGTAAAGTTTCTCAAAATAAAATCACAAACACGCGGGCAAATTAACGTTTTGCAATAAAGCTGTCAACAAAAGAATCGGCGTCGTAAAACACTTAAAATCGCGAAATTTTCTACTGCTTACTATATCTAAAAGTATTTCGAGGTGTAAGTTTAAAAATAGACAGGAATTCTAATGTATACAAATCAATAAAACACATGTACCTGAAAAGAGCCAAGAGAATAATATGTATGTACATCGAAATAACTTTTTTTAATGAGTTTTATAAAAGAAATGTGTTTGTTGATATTTTTTTAACAACAAACAAATAATCAATTATGTTAAATTGGAAAATTTGAAAAAGGCTATATTCTACTGTAGTTGTAGATTGTCTTTTATATAATTTTAAGAAGAATGAAAGTAAAATTGAGTTGACGTGACAAGACTTTTTAAACATTAGTTAATCATTCACCAATCAGAAAACAACAATAAGAAAAATATGGATGGAAAAACATGGAGAATTGTTCGTACTTCAACACTTTCCCCCATTCCGATTGCTTACCACAGCTTCTTTAGTCGAGGCTTGAGTAGAGGGCGAACAGAAGCATGCCTTGTCCTTCCTTCTTCACAAATAAGCATGGGTCAGCATTACTACGCTTAAAGCCAAGAGATTCAATGTAGTCCGTAAAACGTTTATTCCAGCATGGTGGGGATTGTTTTAATCCTTACAAACTGCGTTGAAGTCGACACACTTTGCCACTACCATCTTCATAGCCTTCTGGCTACTTTATAAACACTTCCTCTTTAAGTTCACCAAAGAGGAATACAGTATAAACATCGCATTGCAAGAGTGACATATTTTTGTTTGCAGCAACACTGAGCAAAGCTCTAATTGTACCACCTTTTGTGATTGGACTGTAGGTCTGATTGTCTTGCCTCTGTGAGTGGCCTTTGACCACTAATATTGCTTTACATGTTTGAATTGAGCCATCGGGATTTGTTTTCTTCAATTTATACACCCATTTGTTTGGAATCTCTTTCTTACAGGGAGATAACTTGGTCATTACCCATGTCTGGTTGAATGCATCTCTAGCTATATAGCTTCAATCCAATTTTTTTCTTTTTTCACAAGATATAGCTTCTTTAAACCACAGTGGTTCTTTAGGTTCACAAATTTCAGCAGCAACTACATGACAAAATCATCAAATTTTGCTGACAATTTTAGTGTAATTATGTCTCCCAATTACCGTACAATTTCTGCGTTAAATTCAGAATGAACAAGTGCTTCCTCAAAGCTGTCGTCTAGTTAAATGCTACGGGATCAGCTTCATTGTCTGATAAAACATTTCTCGTTTGTTCTTCATTTATTGTCACAAAATTAAACCAATTATCCATTGATGGATGTTCAGACTTTTGTAATTTTACTGCATCCAAAAATTATATCTTTGATCTGATCAATCTCTGGAAGATCCAGTAGAAATAACCCTGGATTGAGAAAATTTACATTTCCTGTTAATGATGAAAAAAGATGCATTGAGTGGATTCACGATTCAGATAATTTTCCTAATCAAAAATAGAAAAATCTTTACTTAAGAATTGAAATATTCAAGAAGTAATAAGTTCTACAATTCATCAATTCTAAGGGAAAACCATTAAATTTATTTAGTGTTTCTGAATTTAGAAAAATTAAAGAATAATAAATGTTACTACACGAGGTATATTAAGTATGTACAGAGAATAAACAGATTACTTTTGTTAGTGTTTTAAATGAAACTCGATGTTTCTAAGCTAATTCCACTATATAATGAAAAATCTTGAAAATTTGAAAAAATTGACAATTGTTTCGATAACTGAATATCATCGTCAGAATGACAGAAGTTACATTTCATTTGATGCCTACCTGATGTTTAGTAGTTATTTTTGGCTAGACCAAGAAGTGACCTAACTTGTGATTGACTTAATATATGTTAATAGAAAAAAGAAGATGTGATATTACAAATATGGCCCTATGGTGATATCCTGTATACCATTTTTCCAATTAAGATCAGTATAACTGTGCAATGATATAAAAAAACAGGAAAACTATATCAGCTGATCTTTACAATTATCACTTAAGAAGACAGTTTAATAGTGGAGAACTCCCTAGATTTATCTGTTCATTGACGACTTCATATTGTGGGTTTCTTAAGTGTCTTCTAATTGCCAACTCTTCAAGAAAATCCAGTTCTTGTTTCTTATCACAAATATGTAGTACTTCTAGTTCTGTGTTAGGTGTCAATGAATGATTGGTGTCAATTAGATGTTTGCGTAATGGGATTTATCTGGTTGTTTCAATCTGTATGCTCGTAAGTGTTCACTGTATCGGATTTCAAAATTTCTAAGGGTCTGACCCAAATAGACAGCATTACATTCTGGACATTCGAGTTTATATATACCTGATTTCTTTAATGGTGGTATTTTTGTTTTTATATTTAACAATTTTTTCCAAAAATGTCAAAAATGATGTACTTCAAATACCATAGTATCCGTTGTACTGGCTTTGGTGAGCTGAAAACCAATAGGGTTCATCTGTGAGATGATCTGAATAATTTTCAGTCGTAAAATTGGTGACTTTTTGCACTCCGGCGGTTGTATCGTGCTAACAAACTGAAATTTCCCAAAAAATTACAAAAATGTCGTACTTAAAGTACTATAGCACCTGTTGTACTGGCTGTGGTGAGCTGCAAGTCAATAAGGTTCATCTGTGAGATATCCTGAACAATATTCAATCATAAAATTTATGATTTGTTGCACTCTGCAGGCTGTATCATACTAACAAGACATGTAACGAAAAGTGGCCGACGACGACATACACACAGGATTTTTTTTCTAAAAACCATTTTTTCGCGTTGTTCTTGATGAAAAACGTAAAAATAACTCAAAATTTTTTTTCAAAATTTCAAATTTTTGTGGGTAAACCAATACTTTTCTCGCATATTAGATAGGTTAGGCGGAAGATTATATTGCCTCGTGGTCTCAAAATGCTTTACCTTCTTTCATTCCCGAACAGTTGACAAAGAGAAAGATACAAAGGGAATATTCTAAGATAGCTCAGTAATGCTGACTTAACAAGAGAAAATTATCATATAGACGCTTTATAGGAAAAAATTCTGTTATTAAAGATAAAATTCAGTTATAGCAAATGCCAAACGTGATGGGAAACACGTCCCCTGATCACTAATCCATTTTTAGTTTTACTACCTCCACAACTCTTGTTGATAAAGGCAAATGCTCTGTCCAGAAGTGTCTTATTACACGTCTTCCCGTTTTGTACTGCAATAGTGTGTGATAAATTTCAATTCAAACTGAGGACAACATTGGCTGATAAGTCCGATTATTGCAATTCAATGGTAGTTAGACTAGGCATACAGCAAAGCTCATTGAATAAGTGAAAAATTAAATACCTGGTAACCAGTTTGGTTTCAAACATAAAAACTACTGTACTTCCTCTGGTCATCCTTACTAATAACATTCAAGCAACGGTGATATAGGGAGGACATACAAAAAGAATTTAATAGTGTCAGACATTATGGTTTGATATACAAACTTCATGAAATGGAGGTTTCAGAATACTTAATCAGAATTATAGCAAAGATAATTAAAAAGAGAAAAATCAAGGTAACAAAAAATTACAAATATTCAAAGGAATTTACAAATAAACAAGGGTTGCCACAGGGGTCTCCTCTGTCACCAATATTATTTAATATATTCTGTGCATATATTTATAATAAATAGTCAGAACACTTCAAGGAAAACATGTTACAACACGACACAGTTTTAGTTTGTCATGCAAAAAATATAAAAACAAAACAGTCAAAAATCTTCAGAGGTTTATCATTAAGACAATGATCTGGTTTAATAACCGGCGAGTACAAAATCACAACAAATCCTGTTTAATCACAGACTGATAAACTCTTCCCCTCCCATCACACTCCAAAATCAACAGATTCATCCACAATCCAATGCGAAGGCATACTACTCAACAACAAATTAAAATTCAAAGCTCACTGCTCAATCATAAAGAAAAATCCATTACCTGTTCCCTATCATACAAGAAATCAAGGAATGAACATTGAAAATTCCAGTAGAATTTACCTGATATGCATACCTAAGTTAGAATATGCAAGTATCATTCTTCTGAACACACGGTTTTATACCAGACATATTCTGTAGGTCCCAGAAACATTTTCTATTAGAAAAATCACGAAAATCCGCCATCCAAGGAATATACTACTCAATCCTCCAAATCAGCTGTTATACAAACTAACGAAAATCACACCCCAAAATGAACATATACAAAAAGAAGCAGAAAAGTTTGCGAAAAACGAATACAGTACTCTCCTAATAACCAAATACTGTATCACCAGAAAAGACAGAATATCAGATGCAGAGAAGACACTGTGTGAAAGAATACAAGAATTTATGTATTACCATATTCACATCTTCATGTTTAATACTTAAGTTAACAATATAAACATGTTATATATCACAAAAAATATATATTTAATGGGCAGAAGGACCATGGTCGATAGCCCTGCATGACCACATGCTACCATGCCTGGCATTTGCTGTATTTATGATTTTTTTTCTGGAATATTCCAAATTTTACATACTTTTTTAAATATTCTTTGTGAAAGAATCTGTTATTGTAGATAATTAGGTCTTAATTGAGATGGCAGATAAATCTGGTGTAGTAGAAATCTGTCATTTTTGTTTATAATATAATATAAAAAACCATTCAGGGTATTTTCATTTGTCATCGTTTATGGATAGAACATGCCCAACAGAAACAAATTCCAAAAAATCAACATTAAAATAATTATGTAATTATGTTAAAATTACCTGTTTATGTCATCAGTAATTTCAGGCAATGTACGCAAAGTTTTTGATTTCACTTTCTTCATTTTGTGATTGCTCACTTTAATTCTAGTTTTCAAAGAAACTTTGCTTCTATTGATTTTAAGTGCAGGGGTGGAACTAGGTTCTGGATGATCCATATCACATTTCGATTGAGAAGACTTCGGATTTTCTTTCTGATTATTTTTGCATAAATTTATATCAGTAATTGCTTTCATTTCATGTCTGTTGATAGTACGTTGAGCATTGGTAAGTTCGGATCTGACTTTCACATTTTTCATACCACCTCTACTAGGCATCTGATTTCCCTTTGAACTCTCTAAAATTGCGTTTTCACGTGTGTAATGAAAACCATTACTTTTTAATGATAGTAATTTTTCTCTTAAATCCTGAATTTCTCTATTGTATTTTTCTGGAATGGTCTCACTTCTTCTATTAAAATAAGTACTGGTATCAAAACATACTGGAGTCTGACTGCTTAAAGTGTGCATCTTGAAATTAGTGTATGTACAATATTCATTGCAAAGTGGAGATTGAGACGAATTAGCCTTCATTTTTTGTGAGGCAGAGTATTTTTCTAAAATATCACTTTTGCTGTGTAGATGTTGTCTAGAATTTAAATTATTGTACTGGTAATAATTGCAGAATTTATCAGGACTCCTCACTTCAGGTCTTCGTTGCACTGAGGGAATTTCTATCTGTTAAAAGATGCATAATTATTATCAAAACATGTATTATAAATTAAAAATTATAACGTTTCAAAAATGAATGTTTCTATACTAACCTTACTAATTTTTATAGGTTCCAATCTGATTTTTGATTTCCCGTGCATGTTACCTAAATTTTCTATTTGATCATTGATGTCTACAAATTTTCCTTCGGCTTCGTAATCACCCGCACCTTTGAAACAGTCAAAACCAGTTGGATCATTAGGCAATTTCGGAAGACCTGCCAAATTATTTGAAAGTTGACAATTATTTGATATATAGCTAGTAGGTAGCTCACATAGATTTGATCTAATCCTAGTGAATTCATACCTCATGTCTTTTTCTTGCCATTGGCCTTTTACTGGAAAGAAAACCAGTAAAAATATATTTCAACATTAAAGAAGATATCAAACAAACATTAACTGTATTTGAGAAACAAAGTTATATGGAAAGAGCAATCCAAATATCAACAAGAAACAAATAGAATTTAAATCCGTTTTAAGAAAATATTGGGAGAAACTTAAATTGGTATGAATAGAATATTAAAAACCACAAGTCCTAATTTAAAATATACTGCCATTTAGTCCTAGCGGTGGTCAACCTGTCCAATTATTTATTTTAGAGTTATTTTATGTTTTCGTAAAATTCATCTATAAAGCAAAGTAAAATGTTTTATTATTTGATGGCGTTTTGATCAGTACAATATAAAAATTTACTATTTGCCAGACCACCCTCAAAATATTTATTACAATGATAAATTAACTCCAATGTTAAAATGTCATATACCTGGAAATGTTATTGTCACTTTGCCATCGATAAAAAAGGTGCATCCTTTTTTATCGCGATAAAAACTTCTCTTCCTCAATATCTAGTAAGCGGACGTCACTTTTACACAATGACAATGAGTCGCAATTATTGTTGTTGTTCATCCATATATTCTGTCGTTAATTTATCTTGCCAAAAAACACTCGAGCTTTTCTTTTATTAGATAAATTCCTCTTTGACTCAAAGTTTTGCCAATCACTAAATTTGCTCGAAAAACTGACATTAGATAAAATCGCTCCACCTTCGGTGTCGCGATTTTATCATGTCAGTTTTTCTCGTAAAATTAGTGATTGGCAAAACTGTTTCGTTGCAAAGAGAAATTTATCCGATAAAAAAAAAGCTCTTGTGTTTTTACTGTTGACAAATTTTCTATCTATAAGGTATAAGAAAAACTCAAACGTCAATATTTTCGATTTTTATTACATTTTTGAATGAAGTATAGTTTTTCTCAGCATAGAAGCTCATAAACTGACGCCACACATATTTTCTGTTCTGTTTTGTGCTATTTGGTTGTCTTCCAACATATTTTCTTCAATAATGAAACCCAACCGAAATGACATATTTTAAATAAACAATATTTTTGACATTACTTATAAATTGTTGTATTTTCAAAGTGTGCAATGGAATTGCCATGGATATGAACTGTGCAATTATCAGTCTACAGTGCAATTATCACAGGGCTCTTTATCTTTCTACAATTCAATTTACATGAGATTTTTGACAGTAGGGAATATTCAGAATAATCTTGTGGTTGCCATGAAAAGGTCTTAAAATCACATTATGTCCATTAATCCATATAAGGGTCATGGGATTATCGCAAAAATAATACAAAATGTCACTCTGATACCAGGGAAGTCTAAAGAAGTGTATGAGAGAAATACACAAGGTTTCAAGAGTGGCATAGTTCTATTGTAGCTCAGAGTTATTTAGCAGATAGTATCCAGTTGAAAAACAAAATAGCACTAATGTTAGCTGGTACAAATCCTGATTGTCGAATGACTTGGGGACTAATTTTGGGGGGGAAATTTGATAACTGCACCATTATTGTTTGCAATTCATCAAAGGATGCCCAATTATTATCAGCGGGAGTTATGAACCCATAACTCCCTAAGGAGCTATGGGTATGTTTGTTGTTGATATGGCATTATTAGGAAATAAAAGATTCTTGAGAATTAAAGTATATTTTAGTATGTATTCTGGTTGACCACTCCTTTAAGACGTTCGCCGCTTGGACTAATTTGTAATAAATGCTCATAATATGGGATATTATTAAAGAATGATGAACATAAAATATATGCATGGCATGCTTTAAACCAGTTAACTACTTACATTCATATTCAAATTCCATATTTTCGTACTCCTGACTACGATTGTACTTTTTTGGAGTTAGTGTTTTCAATTCTTTGCTTTTTCTTCGACAAGGTTCATTTGTTTCGCTAATAGAACGTCTCCTTTGAGGTCCTTTTTCACACATTGAACACCACGGCGTATAAGAAAATTTTTCTTTTTGATTATACCGATCCAAATTACAATCCCCCATCCCCCTTAATTACACCTAAAAATTTAATATTCGATATTTTTACTAATCTTAAAATAAAATTAGACTTTTAACTTAAAACCGAAGACACGGAAAAAATGATTAGTAAGTATTGGTGCAGTTTTGAAAAGGGAGTGTATATTCATCCAAACCGCAGGTGGTAAAGATTTTGATAAACAGAAATTTTAATTCTAACCGAAATGGCCAATTTTTTATTACACAGCAACTTTTTTATATATTTTTATTTAAATCCTCTACCAATTGATAACATATGTGATATAAACGATTAATTACAGTAATTATACCAAAAATTAAATTGAAATTTTAAAATGATTTGTCTTTATAAAATAATTATGTGCAATTTAATAACTTTTAAATATAAATATTGAGTTTTGTTACAAATGTAATATCAATTTACGACAGATATTTCGACATGTTGTCACAGTATACACTACTACAAAATGGTGTACTAAGCAAAATTTTTAATTTGGGAACTGTAGAGAGAAATAATTGAATTTAAAATTATAAATACCTGAATGGGAGTAGTACTTTTATTTCTTACACTACTAAACAACATTCCTAATTTAATTTAAATCGGCAATATGAGTTTAAAATTCAAAAATAAAATTAAAACCTCGGCTAAAAACTAAACTACGTTTTACCGCGTGTTGAAAGGTAGGCCAGGGAAGATGTTAAGCTTTGTCATATAGAAATTTGTATTGTCTTTGCTTTGTCAACTACAGATTGGATAAATCTTTCTTATCATTTTCTATTTTTATTCTTCTATGCGATAGAAAAGGATGCCAATATTAAGCATTTTTTAGAAAAGTTATTTTGAAGAAGTCTTAAATTTTAATTAAGAATTAAATGTTTGATGACAGATTAAAACTTAAAAAAAGCCTTTTCTTCCCATATCAAGATGGCAGCACATTATTAAATTGAAAAATATGATTTTCAAATATGTTTCCTCATTTCTTCCTGTGCGGTAAACTTGAAGGGACTTTTGTAGTACTCATCCTTGTCAATTAAATATTCAAAAAATCAATAAAATTATTACACTTGTATCAAAAATTTGTTATCTACAGAACGTGGTAGGACATTGGGATCTGTTGCTAAGCGATACGCCACCACAGCGGTTAAAGTGAACTTCTTTAAGAAGTGCAGTTTCATCATCAAAGAATACAGTGGTGTATTCTTTGACTTTATAATGTGTGATTATTATATTGAACTAAATGTTTGTTTACATTTACCACTTGTTTTATTTATTTCGTGTATTCTGGACATTATTTTTCGCATTTGATATTGGATTTTAAGTGTTAGGTTCAATTTAAGAAACGATTTTTATATTTGTTAATAAAAATATGCGACAAAAATCGTCAATATTACTCAGTACCGCATTGCAAATCGATAAGAAATAAATACGTACAATTGAGTTTCCATCGATTGCCTGAAAGTGGAAAGTTTAGAGCAAAGATTATATACACAGTTTAGAGTACAAATTAAAACTAAAAATGGTGAATTCGAAATGGTAGACGGGAGAAAAGCTTGTCAAAGTAAATTAAGAATTGGTAAACCGATATCCAAACATAAATGTTGATGTGTTCACTTCATTTCAAAGAATAATATTACATTCCAATTTCCAAGAAGTATGTTATCATTAAACTCCATAATGTTTAGTTAATTATAGTCTCAAATGTTAAGGTACAACAGCGAAAATAAGAGAAAACGGAAATTCCATTTCTTAAAATGCCTATTTAACAACACTTTCACCGCTAAGAAAAACGTTTTTAATTTACTAAGAATATTGTCTTTGACATTGTCTAAGAAAAGTCTCTATGTTTTAAAAAATATATAACGCAAAAAGGTTGTAAAACACACTATGGACAACACATAAGCAAACAATTTTATCATGTCTACCATAGAGAAATAAACACTTATATTATTATTTGTCTATGATGTCTACAGTAATTTCGACTTGATAGCTAGATAGCGCTGCGACATTAATCTCTGAGCTGTCTCTGTCTTCTGCCACTTAAAGTGGTGTGAAAATAGCTGTCTATTTCCGATGCCTCCCGATCGTCCAGCCCATTCCAGTAAACTTCTTATGGCGCGTTTCCACGGGTCCACTACTACAAGCAACATAATGCACGAAAACATTAGCGCTATTCAACGCGGCAATTGATTACAATCATTTCCTGTCATTTAAAAAACAACATGTTCAACAATACATTTTCGATATCAATCGATCACTCTGATTATAATCGGTCTAAAATTATGATGCTATTGAAAACAATCATAAATCGGAAGCATGTGATTGGTCGAAAAATTTAAATAAATTACCGTTTGTCTATATGTTATGTGATGTGAGTGATATTTTGCAATTGTATATTACATTTTTAGTTAACAGAACAGCTTCTATAAAATTAAACGTGCTTAAACTAAATGAACTTGTGAAAGTGTGAAATACACGTGAAATGAACCAAAACTATGATGAGGTTATGTCAATATTGGTTTAATTTGATTTGTAAAATGACATGAGAATTTTTTTTGGTCGTTCAACAAACACCAATCCGTTTTCGATTATAAACAAAAATGAAATCAAGATCGAAGTGTTGAATAGCACTTTTATCACCGATAGTACACGTGATCTCTGCCAAAGGAATTCCACCGACCATACCAGTTGCAGTTAAATTCGATTTGCCAGGGTAAGGAGGCATGTTCATTTTAGCCAATAGATCCAAAGGCACGATTTGATCACGATCAATCGTTGTAGTGTTATAAATGAAACTAAATGTTTCTAGCTAATTCTACAATATAATGAAAAATGTTGAAAATTCTAAAAAATTGACAATTGTTTCGATAATTGAAAATCATCGTCAGAATGACAGAAGTTATATTTCATTTGATGCCTACCTGATGTTTAGTAGTTATTTTTGGCTAGACCAAGAAGTGACCTACCTTGTGATTGACTTAATATATGTTAATAGAAAAAAGAAGATGTGATATTACAAATATTGAAGCTTAGATATTATTATTAGCCAAAAATAACTAATAAACATCAGGTAGGCATCGAATGAAATGTAACTTCTGTCATTCTGACGATGATTCAAATATTGAAACAATTGTCAATTTTTCAGAATTTTCAACATTTTTCATTATATTGTGGAATTAGCTAGAAACATTGAGTTTCATTTAAAACACTAATATGAGTAGATTCTATGAAGTAATGGTCGAGACAGTTAATTTCATCAATCGTTGTTTCTTTTTTCGATAGATATCGTATACAGTTGAATTATTGGATCTTTACCCGTGCGTCATTATAATCTGTGGGTAGTTCGACTTGAGTTGAAAAAGAAATTTTGTTTCCACCTTTCTACTCGCGACGCATATAATTAGAATAGTTTTAAAATGGCGACGAACGGTGTTGATATGATTGTAGCAGCTGATTGTTATTATAAAAAACGCTTTAATAAAGGAATTAAAAAATATTCTGAAGAAAAAAAAAAGACGACAAGTTTGGACAAGCCCATAGTATTGACTGAATACTATATGCTAAACTATGAGGTGATTCTACATCTAAAGTAAACCCTAGTTTCCTATATAAAGATATATCCTAAATTCTTCTTTCCGAGATACAGGGTGTTGAAGTTCTAAAAACAAAATATTTTTTACCGTAGCATGTATAGGTATATCACTCTGGATATTTTTATCCCATAAGGAACTAGGGCTTATTTTGGACGTAAAATCAACCCTTGACGTTTGACGGCGTCTTTAATTGAGACTCCGTGCGGTCATTACAACAGAAGTTTTTTGTTAAATACTAGGTTTTTTCTGAAAATTTCTTCTTGTACATTCGACAAACACCGGTGGTTAAGAAGTCATACGACGGCAGATAAGTTGGATTTATTTTAACTTTTGGTCGAAGAAAACATCAACATCGGGTCACAGGCATTAAAATATAAGAAAATAAATTTCACTTGTCACAAATTACAGAAGAAATCGGGGTTTTGAGGTTATGATCTCGTCCTCGTTTTTTCTGCGTTCGGATCCAATAGATTGTATACATAGGACAAATTATTGTACGAAATATAGCTTTTTTTCGAAATCGTATCAACGGTTGCATGGGACTCCGGCATTAGAACCATCAATGTTTTAAAATAATTCGACATTAAATCGAACTATCTAGTCGTTCGTCCCGTGCAGACCCGCCTTTATGGATGATTCTAAAATATGATCGGCTAAGTTCGTAAATAGGCTAGCTGCTAGCAAAATATGGCTGTTTTGACACCACTGAAGTTTACCAATACCCGAATAATGGTTTCTCGTGCTGCACATTTTTAACGGGCCCTTTATTCTTAAAATCTGTATTAGTTTATTACCTTGAGATAAAATAATACCTGTAAATAAAACATTAAGTATTCTTTTAAAGGATAAATACCTTGAAAATATATAAAAATGGCAGACTTTATCGACTCCGAGGCTGAGGAAAGCAGCGAGGTAATTTTATGTTGTAATCATTTATATGTAAATCCTAATTCAAAATGTATACAGACTGCGTATTCTGTCTTAATAATAACCTTGGTTTTATAATTACAGGAGGAAGAATTAGATTCTAGGGACCGTAAAAAAGCACAAAAAGCTAAAGTGGTAGATAGTTCTGATGAGGACGAGGAAGGTATTTTATTTATCGTTTATCTCTATTGACATATCTTTTACCGTTAGTTTATTATTTCAGATGACGACGAGAGACTAAGAGAGGAATTGAAAGACTTGATTGATGATAATCCAATTGAGGAAAGCGACGCGGAATCGGATGCTTCGGGTACGATTTTTGCACTATTCTGTTATGTAAATAATAAAGCTACTTTTATTGGGTGTTACAATATTTGGAATATCTATAAATTAATTGCAAAGGAATGTGTTATTCCATCAAATAGTACACAGTAAGTTCGTTATTTTTTAGTATAACTTTTCAAACATATATTGATATACAGTGTGAGGAAGGTTCTTAGGTCACATGGAACTTTAACATGGGGCATAAGCAACAATGTGTTAGAAAGAAACAAGTAGTGCATTATTTAACAGAATATCTTATTCTAGTATTAGTATTTTAACTGTACCAATCTACACCAGAGATTCCCAAACTGGGCGGATTTGCCCAGTAGTGGGCGATTTTAGCACGCAAATGGATGAAACTGAAGATATGAAACCATCAAGGATTCTGAAACGTATAACTAGAACTTATAACAACATGAAAGACAAACCTCTGTCTTATTTTCAAAATCTGGAAGCTCTTTATCTGAATGAGACCACTGTGACTAGTATGTTTTCTAAAATAGCGTGTGTGCATTCTACAATATTGCAATGATGATGGCTAAATCAGGGAAACCATACACGATTGGGGAAGATTTGATTTTGCATGCTATTAAAAAAGTTTTAATAACAATGCTCAATACGCCTGCCTTTGATGTTACTAAGAAATTATCTTTTAAGAAAGCCACAAAGTTAAATGAATTTCTCTTAATCCACAAATATGGCACTTGGTCTAGAATGTATAATGCAGTTCAATTATCGATTAACAAGTAATTATTTAAATACATTATTTCCCAATCGGAAAATCTCTTCAAATGGTAATATTCTATTGCCTACTAGATCTGCAGATCTGTCAAATAATGATTTTTTTCGGGGTTATGTGAAATTTATGAATGAACTTAGAGAACATATTAATAATTCCTGAAGTACTCACCCCTGTTCGTCAAGAATTTTATAACCATTTGGGCTATTGTTTAGCTCAAAACAATGGCTTATTCGAACATTTGTTTTAAATTCATTTAAGCATAATTAAGAAGTTTTTTTTATATTTTACTAGCAGCAAAACCTGGCATTTCCCAGGTCAAAATACATGGCACACTTGATGGTTATAAAATGAGTTTCTCTATCGTACACAAATCTTTGTATGTTGTATATAGTGAATACAAAATCGACTGATTAGTTAACTTCTTAAATAATAATAAATCAAATTTGAATGTAATATGCTTAAATAAAAAATTATCTTTTTATGAATATATACATATTTACAGTTTATAAACAATTATATTTTTGTTTACAACACTTGCTTATGTACTACATTTGTTGTTTTATTATTTGGACTGTAAATAAACAATTTTCGAGGTGACTTAACTTGCGAGCATGTGACATACAATTGACCACGTGAAAAGCATGATTCTCTCAAATTAATGCCACAATATTGGAATGTTTGGTCCTGTGCTTTATTGATGGTGATACTATAAGCTAACTTGATTGGGAATTTTGATTATATTTAAAAACATTCCAGGTCAATCTAGAAATTTTCAGAATAATTTAGAATATTCGAATGCAATAGATATAATTTTTTAACAATTTTCAATGTTATAGATATTTAGATACATTGCAGAATTTCCCAGATCATTTTTGAAATTTCTAGAACAATTTTGAATATTCTGTACCAACTACAGTCACATATTTTCGTAGTTAATTTCTCAAAAATTTAAAAATATCGTACAGCATTCTAGAACATTATGGAAAAATCTGTATTATGTTGAAAATAATTTTTTGATGAGCAATTAATGTTTCATACTGGAATAAACTTTTTCAGGAGGTGAAAAAAGGAAGAAATCGGATGATGAAGATCTAGATGACCGTTTAGAAGATGAAGATTATGACTTGCTTGAAGAAAATTTGGGTGTTAAAGTTGAAAGGAGGGTAAGTAAATGATAACTCTAATATTCATTTGTACTTATATTCGTTTTTCTTCGAAGAAATTCAAACGTTTGCGTCGTTTTGAAGATGAAGAAAGTGAAGGGGAAGAAGAACATGATCCCGAACAAGATAGGGAACAAATTGCTATGGACATCTTCTCTGATGATGTAAGTATACATATAGTAAACAAAAACAGATATTTTATTCTGCTAGGGTTACATAATATTGATATTTGTGTAACGATAATCAGCAATTGCTGTGAGTACATGTTTTATAGAAAAATTTTAGTACCTCCATTGTGTATATTTCGATAAAAATATAGTTCAAAAACTAATTAATTCATAATTGGAATGATTTCGAGACATAAATATTTTCTGCATTTTTCATCTATTTCACTGTTACATGTTTTTCATTTTTAAATTATCTCAAATTTTACTTTCCTCTGTGCTATTGTTCCCAGTCTTAGCAAATTTATAATAATAATATAGTGGTAACCTATTTCTTGCATTTAAATTATGTAACGTTCCTTCCTCAATTTGATATTATAACAAGTTATATGCAACGTTGGAAATTATTTAAGTTTTTTATATATTCCTCATTGCAATCAAAGGAAAGAGATGATCATCACAAAAAGGTAAATTCTTGTGAAATAACAGGAATGCATAGTTGTTGATGTGAAATCTATTACAAGCTCTTGTATATTTTTTTCATACCATTTTGGGTTGCATAAAGAACATAAAATCAGATGCATGCACCTGTTAAAAATATATACACCTATTGGTTAAATAGGTTAATTTTGATGTAACCTAAAGCATGACTTACCATTTTAATTTACAATTATTTTTTCTCCTTTATATTTTCTAGTTAATTTAGTGTCATTTTAATACTTTCATATATGAAATCGGTGGTTAATCATAACTCTTCTACCACATCGTGGTGTTGAGTGTTATTTTTACTCTTTTATAAATTTTTCCCACTTCTTTATGTCAGTGGTCAACTTTTTAGCTTCCATCCAAGTTTTTTCCTTCCACTGTAATATTTACCCTATTGCCTCATCTCAATTCTTCCTGGGTCTGCCCAGGGCCGTTCCAACCTGGTCGAGCGCCGTCGTGCAAATGTGATCACAGCGCTTTTTTTTGGTGCATATATTTTTTAAATTTTATATTATGTACATTCAACATAATCGCTAGACGGTAATTCATAAATAATACAACTTTGAAGCAAAAATAAACATTTTATTACCAAACAAAAAATAAACATTTTTTGAACAAGAAATAGTTACCTAATCTAAATAACCTGAATAAAACTAAATAACCACTAAATAAAAGTAGCTTTACGCGCTTTCTTTCTGGAAAATTTAGAAATAAGTTCAGTCATATTTATATTGTCCAACAAATCACTTTCTTTCGATATGATTGCCAAATTATCGAGCCGTTGTTGGCCCATTGACGATCTTAAGTAGTTTTTGATTAACTTTAACTTTGAGAAAGTTCTCTCCGCTGAAGCAACCAATACAGGCATTGTCAACAAAATTCGCAAAGCTACGCTTGCATTTGGAACAGAATGAGTTAAATTATTTTTTATAATGTAGTTTAACATTTGTGTCGGTGTTTGTAGATTAATATTTTTTAAAAATTGCAACTCGTGGAACAATTCTGTTCCATTTATGTCACGCTCATTACGATTTTTGTCTGTTAAAACTCCTTCAAGCTGTAAACAACAATTTAGTTGTTCCTTTTCTGGTAAATCTGAAAGTTTACAAATATCCCATAAAAATTGAAAATGGTCGGAATGGGACGACAATAAGTCGAACCTTTCACCAATTGATCTTATAACAATATCAAGTGTACTAAAAAAATGTTTATTTTAAAATCCCGTTCTCCATCTGTAATTGGTTCATCGTCATTCTCGTAATTAAATTGTTTTTTAACACGCCTTGGTCTAAACACATTATTAGTTTTGAGGGTTGGTTCTATATCTAGAGATTTTGCAAGTTCAGAAGCATCAACTAATACATCTCCAAATCCTTTATCACTTCGGTAACTATTGAATAACATAGAATACTCGCTCAATAACTGCATGCCAATATTTAATTTCAGCATTAAACAAATATTTATGAGTTAGATCAATCGTATTGTTTGCTTTAAATCTAGTGAAACAGTCAGACCATGTCTTAAGATTTTCGAAATGCATTTTACTTTTTTCGTGAATATTTAAATGTTCACTCAAATGTTGCCAATCATTATAGCCATTTTCATCAGCCAATCGGGCTTTTGCGGTGTTAAGGTTGAATATTCTGCAACAAAAACAAAACACTGAATTTTTTGATACCGAGTACAGAAGCCAATCACGCTTGATTTTTTCATTATTTGGCAAAATTCGAGTGAAGTATGATTCAGAAAATTTTCGCCCAGTCTTGTCTTTTGGAAAAACGCAATTTGAATTGTTATAATAGGTTGGACCTTATTTTATCAGAAGTTCAATATTCATTGAAGATAATATTTTCGGCCACAAACCTGGATCTTTAGACAGCTGTACAGTCTTACTATCAAAAACTTCATCATCATCAGCTTCGATAAACGTTACAGTTTTTTCAACTTCAACTGAACTTGATGTCGATGGCTCCATATTATCATCATCATTTTTTACGGAAGCCTCCGAAGGAGAATCAATGGGTGCTTTGAAAAATTGAGATATTTTCTTATTGGTATTTTCCAACACCTCCTCCCGTTTACGTTTGTTAATTAGATTTTGGTAACCAGAAAGTTTCTTTTTACCTTCAGACATCTAAAAAAATAGTACCACATACAATTTTGGGTTTGAGTTCGGGGTTTGTTGAATCTAATTAATTTATAATTACGAATTATAACGATCTGGATATACATTACTTACCTTAACTTTATTTTATACTTATAACTTATACTTTAAAGTTTGAGCTTCCAGAAAAGAACAAAATTTCAAATAAGGAAATAAGAAATAGGTATAACTTTTTAGCTGATGCGAGATGCGATTTACTCTACTGCTTAAGGCAAAAGCCAATGCTCAAATGAACATGATTTCACTGCAATACTCGCTTGGCCAGACAAGAATGAACTTGTGAAATGAAACATAGGAACTAAGAAATATAGTGCGGGCGCACGGCGCTCAGTAATAGAACAAAATATGCAATAGGTCGGGACCAAGCAACTTAAAGAAGTCATATTTGAATCTATAGATGATAATAATGATCATAATAATACATTTTATAATTTTATAAATTATTTGTTTAAATATTATTACTTATTTCCTACTTTAATCTTAATTATAACATATTCAGACATTGGTAAAAATAAAAAAAATATCTTCGGCGCCTTTTTTGTGACGGCGCCGTCGTGCGCCGCACGACCTACACATATGATTGGAACGACCCTGGGTCTGCCACCCTTATTATTCTTTTGAATTTTTTCTATCCACCTTCTCCTTTAGTTTAATCTCCTCCTTCCAGCTCTTCTCTTTTTATTGTGTTTCTTCTCTTATCTTTTTTTGTTACTCTTATTCGTCTTAAATACTTCATAACAGCTGCTTGTTTTTTGCTCTTTTGTGTTCTATTAATTATCCAATATTCACAGCCACGCTCTGTACTTAGATTTAAAGACCTTAATTTATCTGTTCTTGAGATTTCCTTCCTTTTAATATACTTTTTATTCATAGAATAATATATATTAGCTGCTTATTCAACTTTTCTGCTTCTTGAGTTCCACCCTGATCTAACTCTACTCTAACATACTGAAATTATTCCACTAGCACTATATTTTGATATCCAATATATATTTTTATCTTTTCTGTTTTATAACCAATCGCCATAGCTTTAGTCTTATTCGTGCTTATTTTCATACGGTACTCCTTGAATGTTTAATTCCGTATGTTTAGGTTTTCTTGTAGTTCCTTTTCACTTTGCCCAAATATTACAATGTCATCTGCATAAGCTTCATTTGCTATTTCAACTTTTTATGTTCTATATATTTCCTACATTTATTATTTATTTTGGTGATGATTTCATCCATAAGCACAATGAAAAGAAATGGGCTTAATCACCCGCCTTGCCTAAGTCCACTTTGAGTTGTAACCACTTCTGATCTTCTATTATGGCTTCTAACAGTATTTAAATTATTATCATATATTTTTTGTACTACTCTTATTGTTTTGTTATCTACCTCTATTTTTTCTAATATTTTCCACAATCTCCCTTGATATCATATCAAATGCCTTTTCTAAATCTATGAATATGCAATATATATTCCTCTTATCCTGTATACATTTCTTTGTCATCTGTTTTATCATATATACATTGTCTTGTATGCTCCTCTAAACCCATTTTCCACATCCTCTAGTCTAGTGTGTTTTCCACGAGTTTTCTAATTTTACGGTTTAATATCTGTTCTAATATTTTCATGTTTGTCAGAGCAATGTCAGTCCCTTGTAGTTACTCCATATTTGTGTATCGCCTTTTTTATATATAGGGATAATTGATGCCATTCTTTTGGTATCCTTTCTTTTTTTCATCACTTATTGTATATTTTTACCTAGGTTTTTTATCAATTCCCCTGTTATTTTGTCGCATGCTGGTGCTTTCCCATTTATTAACTTTTTAATTATTTCCGTAAATTCATCTATGGATATTTCTTTATCATTATCATCCTGTATTATTTGTATTTTTTCTTCATTTGATTTAGTTGTACTTTCCCCCTTATCTAATAATTCTAGAACATATTACTGCCTTCTTTCCATTATTTTTGTATCTCCTGGTAATATTTCTCCTTTACTGTTTTTAATATTATTTATATTTGAGTTTTTTTAGTCCTCCATGACTATGGCACTTTGTAAAAGGGTTTTTGATTACTTTTGCTCAATATTCCTCCAAATTGCTTCCTTTATTATTTTTCTACATTTTTACCAATTCTTTTCTTGGTTCTGTATAATCCTCTATTTTCCTAGACCACATTATTTTCTTTATTTTAATTTGGTTTCTAATTTTGTCTCTCCACCATGCAGTTTGTTGTCTATGATTTAATTTATTTACAGTTTATTCCAGTTTCTGTGATCGCATTTTTCATTGAATTCCAAACTATTTCAATGTCATTGTTTAGCTGTTACTCCACACCCACCAATTTTTTACTAAGATGAATTTCTTTTTATCATAGGACGACGAAAAACGGTCAGAACGTAGTCACAGACCTGTAGTAGAACAGGAATCTTATGGTGTTGGTGAAGAGGAGGAAGAAGGAGAGTACTCCGACGCAGATGATTTCATTGTAGACGATGATGGAAGACCTATAGCGGAAAAGAAGAAGAAAAAGAAACCGATCTTCACAGATGCCGCTCTTCAAGAGGCTCAAGAAACTTTTGGTGTAGATTTTGATTACGATGAGTTCTCTAAATATGATCAAGATGATTACGAAGATGAAGATGATGAAGAAGACGAGTATGAGGAAGATGATGGCGGTGAAAAAAGGTGAGGTCAGTAAAAATATCGAAAACACACAAATACATTTAATTTTTTACAAACAATAGGAAAAGACCTAAGAAAGACGCAAGGAAAAAACCAACAAAGAAATCCATATTTGAAGTATATGAACCCAGTGAACTTAAGAGAGGGTTTTTCACAGATCTTGATAATGAGATTAGAAATACTGACATTCCCGAAAGAATGCAAATTCGTGACGTACCAGTTACTGCTGTTCCTGATGATTCTACTGAGTTGGATGATGAAGCAGAGTGGATTTATAGGTAAGCATAAGTTTTAAAATGTAAAAAATAGTTTATACATGTGTAAACATTTTTTAGGCAAGCATTCTGCAACAAAACCGTTTCTAATGTGGACGCCCATCTTTCTTCCGAAGCCAGAGATAAATTAAAGAAGGGGCCGCAAACTATAGGAAAAATTCGAAAAGCTTTAGATTTTATGAGAAACCAACAATTAGAAGTACCGTTTATTGCATTTTACCGAAAAGAATACGTCCAACCTGAGCTGAACATTAACGATTTATGGAAAGTTTATAAATATGATGCGAAGGTAATTAAATATATTTTATGCAAGTTGCAGCCTCTCATATGCATGTTTCGTTTTAGTGGTGCCAATTGAAAACACGTAAAGAAAACCTTCTAAAGTTATTTGAAAAGATGAGATCTTACCAAATGGACCACATATTTAAAGATCCCGACGCTCCTATTCCTGAGAACATCCGCATAATGTGTGACACCGATATTGAAAGGTTGAAAAACGTTCAAACGGCTGAAGAATTGAATGACGTCCACAACCATTTCATTTTATACTATGCTGGAGATTTACCTGCAATGCACGCTGCGTGGAGGGTCAGAGAGAAGGAGAAAAGAAGACAGGAACGTAAAGAAGCCAGGTGAGATTGTATACGAATAAGTTTTTGTTAAATCTGACTAGTATTATCTTATTTTATTTAGGAATATTTGATTATTGTGTCATATTCAAGGTTTCGTTTAATTGATTTGATAGTTTTCTTTATGTTAAATTTAATTACGACTAATCTAGAAACAAAACTAACGAACAATACATTAAACTAAAATGTTTTACCTAGCTTGACCCTCAGTTTTGTTCTCTCTTGTTTAAAAGGGTATCACACCATTGCTAATACTAGAATGGGGTGAAATCAAATATTGAAGGTTTCAACAAATTATTTACTTTATATATCAATAATGGTAATAAGATAATTCACATTAACTGCATATCCGAAAAGACGAATACAATAAAAATCTCAAATTCTAGATTTCCAAAACTGCCAAACCTTATTCTGTTTTTGTGCCACTCTTGGTTAAATTTGCAAGACTTTTAAAAAATGACTTGTACCATTGCCTACTTGGTCTCAAATCCATGAAAGGGTTTGTACTTTTAGTTCCTTTAATGATATACTGGACACTATCTAGTAATTGACCTTTGCCAACTAGATGGTGAACTTTAGCTAGAAACAGTATCCATTGTTTTGAGAAGAGCTTCTTCATTGCTTGCGAGGATGGTACTTGATCCCATTCGGCAATGTACAAGCAAATTTCCTGTTGATTTATATAGTAATGCTGTTCATGGAATAAAATAAGTTTTAGCATCCTGCTATGACAGCAAGGGCTTCATCTAACTGAGCCTGTGTATAATTTTTTTAGGTGCCATTACTGTAACAAAAAACATGTTCCAGTTATTGATACTTTTTGTACCAATAATTGACACCTGTCGATGACTAGAACCAAAAATCTGTTAGACTTCATATTATTTAAACGGTTGATTGCAGATTATTTAGATAGTTTGATTACCCTGTATATCATTATATGCTTGTGGACCAGTAATTGGCGGGGTTTGTCAATAACTGGAACATAAAAGTTTTGCTTGTTCCATTTATTTACATTTTAACAATAAGGGGGTTATAGGATTTAAAGGTGTAAAAATCAATAAAAACCCATCAGTGTTTATCAATACATACCAAGGAATAGTTTAAATCAATTTAATATGAAGTAATGAAAAATAGAGACATTTAATTTGCTATACTGACCTTATACATTTTCTTAAAATAAACATTCTTTCCCCGCACATCCTCTTTCCACCATTTGGTTACTGAGATATCTTATGTAGGCTACATGGTTGCCAAATGTTCTAATAATAAAGATGTTTCAGTCAGATTTCTTATATAAAGTCTAATTTTGTTATTTTTGGCGAACAATTGAACATGTGTCAATAATTGGTACACTTACCTTACCATCTAATTATTTGTAAAATCTTACTATGTTTTCTCTAATCTCGTTAATTTCCTGGTTCATCAGTGGTGTTATTTCGCCATCTCGTTCTCTTTTGGGTCCCATAATTATTCTGATAATTTGTCTATCAAAAATTCTAAATTGTTCCTCTTCCCTTCTGTACTAAATTTGATGTTTTTGCGGCGTATGTTACTTACGATCGTATCATTGTTTTATATATCTGTATGTTTGTGTTTTTCCTTAGTTTCTTATTAGCAAACATAGTCTTATATCATTGTTCCTCTGTATCCTTGCTTTTCTTCATTTGTATACCAGGTTGTGTATTTTCACTTGTCTATATTTTCATTTCCTCCCATCTTATCTCTTGAAGACATGTTATTTCTAATTTCGAACTTCATTTAATATTTCTTGAGGTTTTCCTGGTTTTAATAACGTTTTCACATTCAATAATTCTATTCTTATTTGTTGTTTTTTACATCTAATTCTTTTCTTTTTGGTTTCTTCAATCGTATCCATAAGCATTGCGGTCGCCATCAGTTTTTCTTCTCTTTTACTGTTTAATTAGTTCTTTGTCATCTTTTTTCTATAAATATTGGCCTTACTTTATTATCTTTCCTTTCTCATATTCTTCTTATGTCATTTACTGCTTCTTCTACTTTTATTTCTACCTCTAGCTTTTTTATAACATTCTCTACTTAGTTTTGAAGTGGTGTCTTCATTTCCATGTATTATTTCTTTATCTACGGACATGCGAACATTTTGATAATAAGGATTAATATTACCATAATCACTGAGAACATTATTTACTATTACTAGTTTTTTTCTGTATATGTCTCTATTTAGTATTTTCATTTTTCCAATCAGCTTTATTAATTATTTTTTTATATTGTCATTTTCTTGCCTGATTTTTAATTTTTTCTTTTCAATTCTGTTATATTTTCATTCATATTCTTTAGCTTTTGCCCTATTCTCTCTCTGTCATCCAAGCAGGTTAGTTTTTGCCTTATTTCCTCCATAAATTCTTCTGTCTCTTCCAATTAAGCCTATTAAGTGCAGTTTAAGTATTAAATATTTACTTAATTCAATCTTTAACTTCCACTCAAGCTGGCTTCGTTCGTTAAGCTACTTTCTTATGTTTTATATTTCCTTTTTCCTGATGCTGTCTCTACTTTATTTCTAGTGTCTTCATATCCTTATTTTATGTCTCTAATTGCTTGCTTATTTCTTAGTTGTTGTTGCTCAGCCAATTTTTATACTTTTATATTTAATATAAGTAATCGTTTTTAATTAAATTTTAAATGCTTGTACTTACTTTTCTTTCACTGGTTTCACTTATTACTGTGTTAAGACTCATCGTTAAATTGATTAGGGCCGTGAATGGAGAGTACTTGCTTTCTCAATGCCTATCTTCCTATGCTAACTATTGAAACAAGTTGTACAGTAAATTCATGGCTGAATGGATCAGGCTATCGAAAGCCATTAAAAAAAAGTTTTACTGTTTGCCGTTCAGAATCAGCATTTTACCAGTGTGTTTATTTGTAAAACTTACACGCAATGATTTATTTTCATAAATTCTAGTGCACCAGCTTTGACTTGATTTAATGCTTCTTGTAGTTTTTCATTAGCTTCTTGTTCAGTTTTATCAACTGCCAGTACACATGTCTCATCTGCAAACATGGTTACTGTAGTTTGTTCTGTTACTGGTATATGAAAAGCAGTGGGCTCAGAACACTACCTAGTAGTACACCAGCCTTTATTGGTCTTAGTTGTGAATATTGATCTTCACATCTAATAAGAAACATTTTTCCACTAATAGACTATTTTAGCTGCATTGATATTGTTTAATCTTAAGTTCGAGTCCTTGATGCCAGACTTTATCGAAAGCCTGAGCTACATCTAGGAATAGTGCTAAACTTATCTTCGTTTCATCCAGAGTTTTTTCTAGTTGATTAATAAGTATGCGCTTCGTATATTGTTAAGCTGAACTGATGAGGGGGAATTATGCATTTTTCTTAAATAATTGGTTTGAGTTTTTTAAGAAAAATAAAGTTGGAATATTGGATTTTTTCGTTTTTCCGTAAGATCAACACGAAAAAACAGTTTTTAGAAAAAAATCCTGTGTGTGTGTCACTGTAGTTAGCCACTTTTCGTAATATGTCTTAGCACGGTACAGCCTCCGGTGTGTATACAAGTAAACAATTTAATGATTGGATATTATTCAGGGCGTCTTATACATGAACCTTATTGATATTCAGCTCACTAGAGCCAGTATAACAGGTGCTATGGTACTTGAAGTACGACATTTTAGTTTGTTAGCAAGATATGTATACAAGTGACCAATTTTATGATTGAATATTGTTCAAGGTGTCTCACAGATGAACCATATTGGTTTTCAGCTCCCCAGATCCAGTACAATGGGCGCTGTGGTACTTTGAGTACATTTTTGTCACTTTTGGATAAATTTCAGTTTGTTAGCACAATACAGCCTCCGGAGTGTATACAAGTGACCAATTTTATGATTGGATATTGTTCAAGGCGTCTCACAGACGAACCTTATTGATTTTCAGCTCACTAGAGCCAGTACAACAGGTGTTATAGTACTTAAAGTACGACATTTTTGTCATTTTTTGAGAAATTTCAGTTTGTTTGCACTATACAGCCTCCAGATTGTATACAAATGACCAATTTATGATTGGATATTGTTCAGGACGTCTTATAGATGAACATTAATGATTTTCAGCTCACTAGAGCCAGTACGGGTGCTAAGGTATTTGCAGTACGACATTTTTGGAGAAATTTCGGTTTGTTAGTACGATACAGCCTCCGAAGTGTATACAAGTGACAATTTTATGATAGGATATTGTTCAGGGCATCTCACATCGCATCTTTAAAACCGTTTATTTTTTCAAAAAGTTTTGATATAATTAGCAGCAATAATATTGGTTTATATGATGAAACATTAATGAGTTTTCCAGGTTTAGGAATCATGAACCTCTGCTATTTTCCAACAAATAGGGACATGTTTTAGTCTAAAGTTTGCATTGAATAAATATACTAGTATAACTATTGCTTTTCTTGGCAGATATTTAAGAATTTTTCCTGTTATTGGGTCATAATCAGATGCTATTTTTGGATTGATATTCATTTTTATTTCTTTCACCAGCTCTTTTAGCGTTACTAATTCTGTTTCTTTAGTGGTTGATTCATTTATTTCTGATAGAATTTCTGCTGTTTCTGTTTCATTTGGTTGACATGTGTTTCCTAAATGGTTGGAAATAATAGTGCTTTTTCTTGTTTTCTTCTAGCCCATGTTTCATTTTCTTTTCTCATTGGCGGATTGTTAGTTTTTTTTTTATTCCTTCAGTGGTATTTCACAAGGAGTAGTCAGTATCTTTGTCGTATGTAAGCCTCTGGAGGTAGGAATTTATTGTTTCATTTTTGATTTTCTCTATTTTTATTCTCGGAGTTTGTGGGATGTTATTGGAGTTTTGTTTTGTTGCCATTGTATTCTCTGTCTCCTTTTTTCAACCACTAGGTTTTGTACTTCAGCCGGATAGTAGTTTCCCCGGCAATTTTTCGTTTTTATTTATTTGGTGTTATTCCCTATCGCCAACTAATTTCTCAGTTTTTAGGTCTGTTCCAACTGACACGATACAAATCCAGTTCACTTACTGATTAGTGAATTACAAAGATTTATTATATTCACTAATCAGTAGGTCAACTGGATTTGTATTGTACATTCTATGGTTTTCATATTAGTTGGATCAGACCTTTTATATCAAGTTCTGTTCATTTTATACTAACATTTAGCTGGATTTTATTATCTAGTTCTGTACTAAAATTTACTTGTTTGCCACTCTTACTACTGCTCTGTGATCCGTGACTAGACCTAAACCTTCTTCTATTTGATACTTGATATTCTTTTAGACTTAAACTAATTGCCGAAAATGAAGACGGTGCTGACATACCAGAAGAAATAGAGGAAATCGAAGATGATGAACCTGAAGTGGAGACTTTGAAATACGCAAATAGGTCTGGCAGTTATGCTTTGTGCTCTAGAGCAGGTTTAGGTATATAAATCCAATCTAGATCCAGTATTTTAGTGTTTAATACTATTTTTTATTCTTAGATCCTCTTGCAAAGAAATTTGGTTTGACACCTGAACAATTTGGTGAAAATTTAAGAGATAATTATCAAAGACATGAAGTAGATCAAGATCCTATAGAACCTGTTGATGTAGCAAGAGAATTTATTTCTCCGTAAGTATTTTTGCAATTTTTTAATGTTTCAACCACAGCTAAAACAATTTTAGTGTTGGGAACCTTGTTATTTATAATCTTTTTATTTCAGTAAATTTGGAACTGTAGAGGAAGTTTTACAAGCTGCCAAATACATGGTTGCTTTGCAAATAGCTAGAGAACCTTTAGTTAGAAAATGTGTGAGAGAAGTGTTCTTCGAAAGGGCAAAATTAAGTGTATATCCCACTAAAAAGGGACAAAAAGTCATCGACGAGCAACACAATTGTTACAGGTACTTCTTTAAAATCATGTTATATAATATACATTTTTTATCTTGACTTATAGAGACAAGGTAATATATTCATCGCCTTTTTTTCAATTTTTATAGCCTATAAATCCAGGCTTTAATTATAACCACCCTACCAAGGTGATCCATATTTAAAAATGTATATTTGTCAGTTTATTTTATTTTTCAGTATGAAATATTTAAAAAATAAACCAGTGAGGGATCTAGCCGGCGATCAGTTTTTAAAATTATGCTTAGCCGAGGAAGAAAATCTGTTAACTATCAAAATTAATGACAATATCGAAGGTAACACTACAAATTCATACATCGATGAAGTTAAACAGTTGTACATAAAAGTAAGCAAAACACTGTAATCGTTTTTTTAATTTTCTTGTGTACTTTCTATTTCTCGTTCAATCTCTGTTATTAAAGCAATTTTTTAATATTTCTGTTAATTTCAGGATGAATTTAGTAAACATGTCCAAGACTGGAACGACCTTAGGATGGAATGTGTGGAAAGAGCATTAACGAAAAGCGTTTTACCTGATTTGAGAACTGAATTGAAAAGAACTCTGATAACTGAAGCCAAAGAATTTGTTCTCAAGGCCTGTTGCAGAAAACTGTACAATTGGATCAAGGTATTTATTTTTATTGCTACAAGTTTAGTATTCTTTATTTAAAAGTGTTTAAAGAATCTTGTCAATAACCATGTTTTTTTATTATCTTTCCTCCAAAAAAGACAATTTTTAAAAATCTATTGAAAGCGGACATCCAAATTTTATACAGTATACATCAACAAATGTGTAAATGTCACGAGAAATAAAAGTATCAATATATATCGTATTGATATTTTTCAACAGTATTGTTATATGTATGTTAGAAAACAAGTAGGAAAGTGCCACATTGTGGCATATATAAAGACTTCTAAGTAGTAATTTCAGTTTAATATACATTTAAATTATCGATTTTGTCTATTAATTAAAACAATGCAACATAAACACTATTCAACAAAAATAATAAGAAATGGAAATGAAACATACAATCACAGATTAATTATTTTCTTCCATCATACTCGTTTTATCCCATGTTTACTTTGGTCTTCCCTTCCAATTATTCTTTATTATGTATTTTTGCTTCCCACATTCTTCCTGATTTACATTCATATTAAATGTCCCCGCCATTCCAGCTATCTTTGTTCTATATATTCTAATACTAGTTGTATTTCCAATACTTTTCGTTTCTTATTTTATCTATTTTTGCAATTTTAAATATACTCTTCCTAGGAACTTAATCTCCATTGCTTGTATCTTACTTTTTTGTCTTTTGTTTAATATCCATTATTCACAAACAAATGTGGAGATTGATCTGTATATTTTTTTAAAGACTTTTAACTTGGCCTTACAAGTAATTTATTTTTGTTAATAAAGGCATTTCTCATGCTGTCATAGAGTTTCATAATTTTCTCTATTCTTCGGTTTATTTTAGCTTCTTGTGTTCCTGTCTCGTTGATTATTACTCCTGGAATGTTTTCACCTGTTTCTCGTTAGGTTTTGTTGCAGGAGTTCTTCTTTGCTGGCTATAAGAACAATATCATCAGATAATACTCTTTCCAATGTTTCTACATTGTCCTACTTGTTATTTTCTGCTTCTTCTAATAGATTTCTTAATAATCGGATCCAAGTAAGTAATGAATAATGTTAGGCTTATGTTTCCTCATTGCCCACAATAAACATACACCCAATATTATACAACACTAACATTCTTTACATAATGACATCCACAAGTAAAGATAGTTTTTTTTATATAGTGAGTGAATCTTTCTACAATTTGATGGTGTAGTGTATGGTGCACTTATTTATGTACGAATTTCTTCCATTCTCGTTTGTTTTGTGCCAATTCAGTTGCTTGTTTCCAGTTTATATATCTTTTATGTAGTATATCTCCTGTTACTTTGTCCCACGCCCTACTTGGTCTGTCCCTTTTCTTGTTATCTTGTATTTTCGCTCTCCAAACTCTTTTTGTTAGTTTTTTTTTCTTTCAAATTTCCCCACCAATCTAGCTGTATCTTTTCTATAAATTCCAATGTGGATCACACCTCTAGATCTTTTCTTATATCTATATTCCTCAGTGACTCATCTAAGATATTCCATTTCTGTTGCTTGTATCTTACTTTTCTGTTGTTCTTTTAATACCCATCCAAATGTTAGTTTTGGTCGATATAGCATTTTGAAAACCTTTATTATTGTCCTTTTTCAAATTTCTCTTATTTATAAATTTTATGTTCATTGCATCGTAAAGATTATTTGTTTTCAGAATTCTATTATTGATATCGACGTCTTGCATTTCTTTCATCCAATGTTATCCCCAAATATTGGAAATTATTTACATGGTCTCCATCGATGTAGATGTTTCATTGTCCTCTGCCCCCTCCTATTATCATTAATATTGTTTATTTTAAAGTCTTTCATTTCCTGCCAGTAATACATCATCTGTGAATGCTCCTTCAGTTATATTTATTTTTTGTAATTGCAAGTGTCCTACACAATAATTTTTTGTTAGCGGCTCATATTTCTTTATTATTTCATTTATGAATATTATAAACAGTTTTATAATTGCATATTCTTTGTTATACATTTTCTATATTAATCTTATAATTTTACTATTTAATCATCTGCCGGTAAGTATTTTCCATAATTTATGTCATGGAACGGCATCAAAAGCTCCCAAAAGATCCAAAAATGTCAACAAAATTTTCCTTTTTTATTTAAGCGCTTTTTCCGTTATCTGTTTTATTGTGGATACATGGTCCTGTATACTTCTGCCATTTCTGAACCCTCTTTGTGTTTCTTCCAGTGTTCTCTCGCCACTCTGATTCTTTTTCTATGACCTTATCCAGTATTTTCATGGCTATGCTTAGTAATGGGATACCTTGGTAGGTATTCCAGTTTCCTGTTTGAAGATGGCTACTGCTAATGCTTTATCCCAATCTGTCGACAAGGCTTCCCATACTCTGTTGTAAATATGTAACAAAGTTCTTCCTTTCTGACCCATGCTGTAATTTTGTCGGACCTGGGCGTTTTCCATTTTTTTTTGCTTTATAACTCTTTCTAATTCTTCTTTATCTGTTGTTTTATTAATGTTGGTTTCAACTCCGTCATTGTCCTCCATGTGTTTTTATAATTCTTGCGGGCCTTTCAGAAGATCTTGGTAATACTCTCTTCATAATTTCTCTTTCTTCTGTTAATATTTCCCCATCTTCGCTTTTTATGACTTTCATATTTTACTTTTTTCTGTTCGTAACGACTTTAAACGTTCTGTAAAATAATTTTTGATTTACTGTGATGAAGATAAAGTTACTACAACCAAACATGGTTCTTAAAAAATATCCCTTTCTGAAAAGTCGATCAAACCAAAAATCGCTTATTATACTTATAATTCGATAAAAAATATATGATAGGTGATGTTCACACTTTTTATAGGTTGCTCCTTATGCTGTCACATTTCCCGAAGAAGATGAAGACGATTGGGATACATCTAAAGGTGTCAGAGTGATGGGTGTTGCGTACGTTCCTGAATACAGTGTATCAGCTTTTGCTTGCATGTCAGCACCAGATGGTGATATAACAGATTACCTTAGACTGCCACACATACTAAAAAGGAAGAATAGTTTCAGAATCGAAGAAAAAGCATTGAAGGTATTAATGGGATATTTTTATTACTGGTATACATTAGTAAATTAAACATTCTATAAACTACTATATTTCGTTACGATTTTTCAACTTTTCCAGGAAGCTGATCTTCAAGCAATTAAAAATTTTGTGTATCTCAAAAAACCCCACGTGATTACCGTCGGCGGTGAATCTAGAGAAGCCATGATGATAGCTGAGGATATCCGAGGAGTAATTAAGGAATTAATGGAATCAGATCAATTTCCACAAATTAGTGTCGAAATTATAGATAATGAGCTAGCGAAAGTATATGCCAATTCCAACAAAGGGCAAGCCGATTTCCGGGATTATCCAGAATTATTAAGACAGGCCATTTCATTGGCAAGAAGAATGCAAGACCCCTTAGTAGAATATTCACAATTATGTAATAGCGATGAAGAAATACTGAGTTTGCGATTTCATCCTTTACAAGTTTGTTACATCAAATTATCGTCCTCGAATAAAATCATTTTATCGTTTTAATTTTATAGGAGCAAATCCAAAAAGAAGAACTATTAGAAGCACTTTGTTTGGAATTTGTGAACAGAACTAACGAAGTCGGTGTCGATATAAATCTTTCTGTTCAACAAGCCCATAAAAGTAGCCTTGTCCAGTTTATATGCGGTTTAGGACCCCGTAAAGGACAAGCCTTACTTAAAGTACTTAAACAGACCAATCAGAGGCTGGAAAATAGGACCCAATTAGTTACATCCTGTCACATGGGTCCTAAGGTATTCATCAACTGTTCTGGTTTCATAAAAATAGATACCAACAGCTTAGGGGACAGGTAAATATATCATTGATGTGTTTTTTTTATATATATTTATGTGATATTTTTAGTACTGAAGCTTATGTAGAAATTTTGGATGGTTCTCGAGTTCATCCAGAAACTTATGAATGGGCTAGAAAAATGGCTGTGGATGCTTTGGAATACGACGACGATGAAGGTGCTAACCCAGCAGGAGCTTTAGAAGAAATTCTCGAGGCTCCGGAGAGACTAAAAGATCTTGATCTCGATGCTTTTGCCGAAGAGCTAGAGAGACAAGGATTTGGTAAGATATTTTTAATAAAATTTGGATAATTTTGTAATTAATCACTTTATATTTACAGGTAACAAAAGCATTACTCTATACGATATTAGAGCTGAACTGAATTGTAGATATAAAGATTTACGGCAACCATTCCGTTCTGCTAATCCTGAAGAACTGTTTGATATGCTCACCAAAGAAACTCCAGAAACGTTCTACATTGGGAAAATGGTCACGGCCACAGTTTTTGGTAAGTTTACGTTGCACTGGTTTTATTTTTCAATTACATATATTTGAAATCAAAAGAGTGGTGGTGGGGCGAATTGGGGTAACTAAAATAGCACTTGTCATGCTGTATCTCGAAAAATCTCAAGTAATTAGTTGGTTATCGAAAGATTAATGTGATAAACGGTTCGGAATATACTGAGAATGTGTCATATCTAATACTTGGTGCTAAGTTAAAAATGAAAACACAGCTTTTCATGTTCCTAAGTGTGAATTTACTATTTTTAGGAATCGCAAGGAGAAAACCCAAACCAGATCAATTGGATCAAGCTAATCCTGTTCGTAATGATGAAACGGGTTTGTGGCAATGTCCCTTTTGTTTGAAAAATGATTTTCCTGAGTTATCTGACGTATGGAATCACTTTGATGCAGGTTCATGTCCTGGGCAAGCCACCGGTGTTAAGTTGAGGCTAGATAATGGTATATTAGGTAAGCCTAGTTTCATTAAGTTGAATTTTCTCGAATAATAGAATGGTTTTTGTAGGTTATATTTATATAAAAAATATTAGCGACAAACCAGTCGCGAATCCAGAAGAACGAGTAGGTGTAGGGCAATTGATTCACTGTAGGATAACTAAAATAGATGTAGAACGGTTTAGCGTCGATTGTACGTCAAAATCCAGCGACCTTTTGGATAAAAATCACGAATGGAGGTAAATTAACTGTCTAAACTATAATACTTAATTGTAAATCTTGTTTTAAACTAGAATATTATAATACTTAATTGTAAATCTTGTTTTTTTTTAGGCCTCAAAGAGATCCTTATTACGATCAAGAACGAGAAGATCAAGATAACAGAGTAGAAGCTGAAAAGAAGAAGGAAAAACAACGTATGACATATATTAAGAGGGTAATAGTCCACCCCGCGTTCCACAATATTTCGTATGCTGAAGCGGAAAAGTGTATGGTCAATATGGATCAAGGTGAAGTGATCGTTAGACCGTCTAGTAAAGGTGCTGATCATTTAACCATTACTTGGAAAGTTGCCGATGGGATTTATCAGCATATCGATATTAGGGAGGAAGGAAAAACTAACGCTTTTTCACTAGGTAATATACTTTTTTTATCTTCAGATAATTCGAATGATTTATATAAAAAGTACCAAGTATATTAATGGTAAACAAAAATATCTCCCAATTTTTGAATGGGAAAATATATTTCATTAATAATTGGAAATATTTTAATTATTTAAACTTGAGCTGAAAATATTAAGATTTAACCTAAATTAAGTTTTCCACTAAATCTTTCTGTTTGCGAAAAGCGCTTCAGGTGAATAACCAGTATTTTCGGAAATTTATGAATTGAGAATGATTTAATGCATCGTCTTCGTTTCTTACATTTCGAACAAGTTGGTTTTTCATCACCAACATTGTGAAAGTCGTAATTGACCTGTTCTTTGTGGTATCGGACGGGATAAATCCCAAAAAAGATCGTAGGTAACTGAACAGTGACAACAGTGTATCCCATGAACCGTGAAGTAAATCGCTGAATCTTACTTTTCAATGATACTGTATTAACCACTCTGTCTGAACTGTCTACAGACCAAAGCTCTTGAATAACTTCAGCAAATGCTTTAATTAGTGTTCCTTTCATGCTAGGTATGTTTATGTTAATATCTCTTATGTATGCATCTTTCTTTAGATATTCTAATAGCCACCTTGTGTTTGATAGGCATTGGATAATACTATTCATTAGGCCTTGCAATACAACATTGTTCCTTCTTTTTTTCGTTTTCCATGTGCTCTAATCTCCCATCGATATCCAATATAGCTTTCTTTATTTTTTGGTTCTCTGCCTCAAGTTTCTTATTTTCATTCCTTAATTCATTGATTTCATCTCTATACACCTTCTGTTCTTCTTCTGTTTTCTTAATCTCTATAGCCATATTGTTTATATTTTCCCCCATTGACTGCATCATCTTCATTAAGGTCTCTATGTAATCTTCTAATTTTCTCTGATTCACTTTTCCCATTGATCAATTGTCCAATTTGTGCCTTTGTCCATTCTAGAGTTGTTTCCAAAGTTTTGGACGGTTGTATAAATGGAAAAGTTTGACAATTGTAATGGTTCAAAGAAACTTACGTACTTCTTCCTACAAGATTGTATATTAATGATGTCGAAGGTTGCTATTCATTTTTATAATTCTTTATTAGTGTCTTTATTTATTATTAAAAATATTTGATGAACGATAGGGGGAATTATTCACAACACTGTACATCCTGGAAAATATCTTAGATAACTTGAAATGAATGTTTTTATTATTATTTTCAGGAAAATCTTTGTGGATAGGTAATGAGGAATTCGAAGATCTTGATGAAATCATTGCCAGACATGTTACTCCTATGGCGGCTCACGCTAGAGATTTATTATATTTTAGATATTATAAAGATTTTGAAGGCGGTCATAAAGATAAAGCCGAGGAATATCTGAAAGATGAAAAGAAGAAGAATGCTTCTAAAATACATTATGTAATTAGTGCTGCTAAGGTAAGTCACACCTATAAATGATGATATAGAATAAAAATACTGTTTGTTGAATTGGGAATTTTTCTGGTTTTTAATTAATTTGGTTTACATTTTCAGATCTGGTCAGCTTTAGTTTGTTTCATGTACTTTTGTATATTAAGTTAGGCTAGATTCAGAAGGCAACGTATCAGTTCAGCTTCATTATTATTTTTGTTGGTATTTAATTTAACTCATGTGCAACTTAAAACGAATCGAAAGTATATACCGGGTGTCCTAAATTCATGGTTCCCAATGATTTGGGGTATAAGGTACATATTTTTCAAGTACTAATATTTCTCCAACTCTAATGTGACTCCATTCTTTTTATATTCCTGTAGTGTAATTAGGAGAAGGACCTTCATCTGTCACCTAATATTACTTATTATTTTCGTTGTTTACACCAATTTTATGATTGAATAGTGTTTAGGACATCTCACAGATGAGCCCTATTGATTTTCAGCATACTAGAGCCAGTACAACGGGTGCTATAGTACTTGAAGTACAAAATTTTAGTAATTTTTGCAGAATTTTCAGACTGTTAGCACGATACAGCCTCTGGAGTGTCTACAAGTGACCAATTTTATGATTGGATATTGTTCAGGACGTCTTACAGATGAATATTTTTGATTTTCAGTTCACCAGATCCTGTACAACGGGTGCTATGTTACTTGAAATACGACGTTATTGTCATTTTTGGATATTGTTCAGGGTTCAGGGTTTGTTAGCACGATACAGCCTCGGAAGTGTATACAAGTGACACTTTTATGATGAATTGGGTCCATACTTTATAATGTACTCGCAATAAAGATTACAAAACGGAAACTAAGAACAGATAATATGCTATGCTATAGTTTATAATATTTACAGCACAAACTATAATAACAGTTGTAATCATTATTATGATAATTGACTCCCATAATGAAATATGAAATAATTCTCGTAATCCTCCTGAGAAATAAACAAACAAATATTGCTATTGTTGCCGACTTAATCAAAAGATCCCAAATTCCTCTCAAAACAGGTCAATGTTTTTACATCCAATAATTATCAGTTCTCTATTGCCGAGCATTGCCGAATAGATATAGAAAGAATCATACAGAATAGGTTCACGAAATAGAACGAAATTTCCTCTCTATACTTATAGAAAGAAATTTCTTTTTCTGAGACGATACAGAATACGCGCCCTGATTTTTTGACAAGTTTCCTTAAAAGACTCATTTAATAGATCAGATAGTCCTATTGGAATGTTGTTGGTATTAAAAACATTTGATATCCTCCCAATACACGCATAATAAATATTTTTTTTATTTCAGAATATACCTGGCAAATTCTTATTATCATATCTTCCAAGAAACAAAGTTAGACACGAATATGTTACTGTAACACCAGAAGGCTTCCGATTTAGACAACAAATGTTCGATTCAGTTACTTCGTTATTCAAATGGTTCAAAGAACATTTCCGAGAACCGCCTCCTGGTGGTATGACGCCCGGTACACCGAGAGTATCATCTGGCCGAACTCCTTATGGTAGCGGTACTCCTGCATTTAGTAAGTAATTTCTATTCATAGTGCAATTCATTTTTCATTATATCGTAATAATTGAGCTTGTGTAGGCTTTTTAATTTGATTTAAAACAATAATTTATATACGTTGGGAGCAGTACTTTTACGTTGGTTACATAAAGAATAAACATATAATGAGAAATAGTGACCTATTATTTTATAGCCATGTATTAGAGCTACATAATTGTCATATTCTTATTTCTTAACCTAAAATTAGTAATTAACTGAAGAAAACATTAAAAAAATATCTTTTGTATCAGTGTAAAATTTGATGCTAAATGTGTTAAAAATATATTCTTTATAGGTATGAATAATGAAGCTATACAACGAGTTGCTCAAAATTTACCGAGCCATATGGTTCAAGCTTTATCCGCAGCTGCAAACCAAACTCCACATTATCCACACACTCCCGGATACGGTGGCAATTATATTAATACAGTAAGTATTGAAGTTGATAACTTAATGTGCGTGGACATTAAATATCTATTTGTATTTATAGCCTTACACTCCCAGTGGTCAAACACCGTACATGACACCCTACCAAACTCCCCACACTCAGCAAACGCCTCGTTACGGTCATCAAACCCCCTCTCAACACTTGTCTGGTACAGCTCCGCCAAATCTCAACAATCCATTCCTTCATCCCGGCGCCGTTACTCCGTCTCAACGTACGCCCAGTTATCGCAATCATTCGTCACAATCTCCAATGCTTCCCACAAGTCCTGTACCTAGTCCAGGCTCGCAGAGTTCGTTCAGCAGTCACATGAGCCATAACCACAGGAGCGGAAGTTACGCGGAATCGTTGCGGTTCCAACCCCCCGAATCGCCCAGAAGTTTTTCCGGAAATCATCGGGGATCATATCCGGATAGAGGTTACGGTGGTAACGCCACTGAAAGCATGGATTGGCAGAAAGCGGCCGAAGCATGGGCGGCCAGATCTAGAAGTGAGTATTTCATGAAAGTATCTTTGATTAATATATTTATTAACCTTCATGGGACGGACATCAAAATTATACGAAAAGGACTAACTGGGATCCGAGAAGACCCCATGCGTAAAATTGCAGAAATGCTGTATTTTTCTTTAAATTAAATATATAGAAAAGAAGTTTTATTAAAGTTTTAATATTAACCATTTATTAGTCAAAAATCATCACGAAAAAATACAAAATACCCTAATCACTAATACTACTAGCTACATATCAGTTTAACATTTTTTACAAACTATCTCCGATTTTGAATGTTCTAGGCACACAAAGTTATTACACCTAATACATATTTTTCTGGATTTTCTGTCTTTTCCTCTTTGTCACATATGGCAGCGCCCCCTGGTAATGTTTTGTTGTTCAACTCTATGTTCTGTTGCATCCAGTAGTTCGGGAAAAACGTCTGTCATATGCCGTTTTCTATTCGTCTGAATGTATTTATTATTATATCGCCGGAAAACGTTTTTCTCTATGAGTTCTTCTCCTAGTCCCAAAATATACATTTTACGTTTATCCAAACTGTTTTTTCGCCAATCCGCCAATCAATTTATAAGCATTTATTCCTGCGATATCTATAAGATGCGAAAATATTGCCATTGGCCATTGGTTTGACTTTCTCTGCACTGTATATTCTTTGGCCAACTTATCTGAAGTGTGGACAGCACCTCTTGTTTTGTTGTAATGAAGAATAATTTCTGGTTTATAGTGCTGTTCTTCTCCAGCTACTTTACTATCAGTATGCTCACTTGAAAGTAAGATGACAGCATGTTTTTGTTTTGGAACATAGGATACTAGCGTTCTTTGATTTCTAAAAGCAAACATACTTGAAAACTGTTTCTTGTACGATGCCGGTAGAAGTTCCCTGGGAATAAATGTTTTATTTTTCCGGAGGGTTCCACATAAAGCAATATTTTTTTTCCACAACTTGTCAGCAAGTTCTAAACTTGTAAAAAAGTTATCGGTCGTTATTCCAAATTCGCCTTCCAAATGGTCTGTCAAATCTAGGACAACCCTTTGACCTTGACCCTTTTCCGCTTTGTCACCTTGTTTTCCTAAAAATTAATAGATACATAGGAATATAATGTTTGCCTATATTGCTTTTTAAATAACTTACCCAAATAAACTTGCATGTTTGCAATATAAGAAGTGGTGCAGTCCACAAGAGCCCATATTTTGATTCCATACTTATCAGGTTTACTCTTCATATAGACTCGGAATGGTGCCTTACCCCTAAATGGTACAAGCTGCTCATCTACACATAGATGGTCGCCAGGATTAAGTGATTTTTTACAATTAGAAGTGAAAATATCGAATATATCTCTTATCGGAGCTAGCTTATCTACTAATTTTCGTTCTTGTCTTGTTTGAAAATTATCCAAGCGTAAAAATGAAGTAATTTGTTTGAATCTGTCTCTTGACATTGCAGCAGGAATTATAGGATGACAGTAAGAAATATCATGACACCAGAGCATATCGATAGCCTCTTTCGATCCGTGAAGTGCGCCAAGAATTAGCAACAGTCCAATATAAGCTTCAATCTCTGTAGAATCAACAGATACAAAAACTTTAATTTTATTCTGATTTTCTATATTCCATTTATCATAATATGTTTTTGCCTTTCTGTTTGTCTCGGTTACTATTATGTTCAGAATATCCGGAGATAGGAAAAGAAGAAAAGCGTCTTTTATACTTGAGATATCAGAACTGTAATTTGTAAGGCCTAGAGCATGTCTCCGAATATTAGCTTTTGAACGTCTAACTTTTGTGTTTCCTGGAATTTTTGACCACTCAGTTCCATCTTTAGATTTATATACTGGAATGCCCTGGCTGTTACTAACTGTTGGTTCCTCTGGGTTCGTTTTCTCTATACTTTGATCAACAACTATTACATCATTTTCTTCCTCTACTTCTGTGACAATGTCTTCATCTTCTAAGTCACTCGATGTTTCCTCATTGATAACACTATCAAACTCTGGATCATCACTTTCAAGTATACGTAACATCTCATCGTCAGTAAGCCCCTTACGATTGTTTGTAAATAAAAACTGACTCATTTTCAAAACGATGTACCCTACTCGCAATATCACAAGAGACTAACACGAATATTCAAGTCTAAAAATTATATCGCAGTGCGGGGGAATCCCCCATTTGAACTGGTAATTTACATTTTACAATTATATGGGTAAATTCCCTGTGAGTAAACAAACGTTAAATGTATGGGATTCCCCGATTTTACTAACAGATACCGGGTTTATTTTATCGGACGTAAAAGACTGACCGGGGTCTGAAGAGACCCCTGGAATATAAAACTATTTTTTGTTTATACCAGCCAATAAAAACTACTAAATACATCATATTTTATCAAAATAATTCATAAACTGCAGCTAGATGAAAGATCAATGTTTAAAAATTTGCGTTTGCAAAGACAGCAAAAACATACGTCATGGGGTACAAACGGACCCCGGCCAGTCCTATGAAGGTTAAATAAAAATTAGGATTAGTAATTCTATAGAATATTTAGGATGCCGTGGTTGCTAACCAAGACGATACGAGTTCAAACCGTGATTAAAAATTTGGCATACCACATATTGAAAGACAGTAGTAACCCACCGTCTAGTACAGATTATTTTGTTAGCGTTCTAATGATACTTCTCTATCTTATTTTAGGTTAATTACTTAGTATTGTTAAATTTTCACATTCATTTTAGTTGTGGTTGACAAAAATGTCTTAACTAAACCCACCGAAAGTTTCTTGATAATTCTTTCAGCAGACTGTCTTTCTCCCTTTTCGTCTGAGATAAAAATGGTGCAGGTCACTGGTTTTGGTAAATCCTCGCCTGTTAGTGCCTTTAACACTGCGCTCTCACAGGGCTTGAGTGTTGGCACCATCTTTTTTAGCCAATTCACACTGATTTTGTCAACGTATGTGATCTCAAAGTATTCCGGCTTGTGGTTTAATCTGTCAAAACGCACCTGTGGGTTGTTTTCTTGAGTCCTCGAGATTGCAGCTTGGATTTCTTCAATCCTCTTGGTTGTGAACTGACTTCAGGGTACCCTTCACTCACTACTGCCACTCTTTCACTACTCTCCACGTCATTGTACGACATATTAGTCGAGGTAGTCGATTTTTGGGGTTACACACCCCTTGGCTTTATAGCTTGCCTTTTCTGAGGTGTCCTGTCCTCCGACCTTGTTCTTTTTTGGGGTTTACTGGCTTCTACGCTCTTGGTTGAGTCCTGTGTCTTACCCCTGCCAACTGTATGGTTAAATTTGATAAATAAGGGTCAGAACTGGCCCGGATCGGGTACTCGGGGGTTTTGGAGGCCGCTGATCACGAATATAATGTTCAAATTGACCTCCGAACACCTGGTACACCAGAACCTGACCCTAAACGTCATCTCCGGGGGTTTTCCTGACACAATCAAAGAAGGTCAACCAAAAATTATTTTGGAGGTTTTTTTGGCCCACTGAATCCAAATCTGGCATCGGCGAACACCCCACTGGCACCTGGTGCACCGAAACCCGGGCTAGAACGTCATCTCCGAGAGTTTTCTTGAGAAGAGTGCCAAAAACCAGCCGAAAATCTTAAGAGGGTGTGGGGCGGTGGTCCCGAATTTTACGTCGGAAGCAACCCCCCGAACACCTGGTACACCACAAACTGACCCTAAACGTCATCTCCGGGGGGGTTTTCCTGACATAATCAAAGAAGGTCAACCAAAAATCATTTTGGGGGTTTTTTGGCCCGCTGAATCCAAATCTGGCATCGGCGTGCACCCCACCGGCACCTGGTGCACCGAAACCTGGGCTTGAACGTCATCTCCGAGAGTTGTACAGATACGACCCCAACAAACTCACCAAAACCCGTATCATAATTTGACACATTTATTAATGTGTAACTCTTGCTTAGGGGCAGCGCGGCGGGGGGCGAGAAGGTTGGTTTGGACGTGAAATTCGGAACCACCGCCCCACAAAACTGCCCTATTATGATTTTCGGGTTGTTTTTGGCACTCTTCTCAAGAAAACTCTCGGAGATGAGGTTCTAGCCCGCGTTTCGGTGCACCAGGTGCCAGTTGGATTCAGCGGGCCAAAAACCCCCCCAAAATGAGTTTTGGTTGACCTTCTTTGATTGTGTCAGGAAAACCCCCATGGAGATGACGTTTAGGGTCAGGTTGTGGTGCACCAGGTGTTCGGGGGGTTGTTTCCGACGTGAAATTCGGGACCACCGCCCCACACAACTGCCCTCTTATGATTTTCGGGTGGTTTTTGGCACTCTTCTCAAGAAAACTCTCGGAGATGACGTTCTAGCCCGGGTTTCGGTGCACCAGGTGCCAGTGGGGTGTTCACCGATGCCAGATTTGGATTCAGCGGGTCAAAAAACCCCCCAAAATGATTTTTGGTTGACCTTCTTTGATTGTGTCAGGAAAACCTCCGGAGATGACGTTTAGGGTCAGGTTCTGGTGCACCAGGTGTTCGGAGGTCAATTTGAACATTATATTCGTGATCAGCGGCCTCGAAAACCCCCGAGTACCCGATCCGGGCCAGTTCTGACCCTTATTTATCAAATTTGAAAATCTTCCAAAATGCCTCCCAGATAATGCATTTTTCGCGTGCACTTTGGCCTGCAGCAATGCAATTTTCGGTGGGAGGGAAAATCTACCGCCCCACATTTCGTGATAATCGTTTTTGGAAGAGAATGCAGAAAACCGCATCCCGATCCGTCCTGTCGCACCACTTTCCCAGGTTTATCCCTATTTCCGCACGCGTTGACGCGACTATAAGTGACGTAGATAAAGAAGACAGAAGTTGATATCTGCGGATTGTCAATGTTCCAACTTCAGGTGGCTTTTTCTCTCTTTGAACGGAGTCTACCGTATGTTTTGTCTGTTGTTTACAATAAATGAAATTTATTTTTATTAAAAATGTTATGGGTCTAGCAACAACAGAGTCGCTATTTATTATATACGTTATTTCAGCTACTCCTCGCAGTGATGGTAGAAATACTCCGAGATCTCTCGGACAAAGAACTCCAAGATACGATGATGAACGATCTAGAATGAAGAACCAGAGTAAGAGTCCAAGGTCGATAAGGTCAACCCCTCGTACCAACACATCGCCTCATTCGATGTCATTAGGAGATGCTACACCTCTGTATGACGAAAATATATAAATTTGTCTTTTAGATTATGATTATTATGAATGTCTTTATTGGACTGACAATTCAGTCTAATAGGCTATCGATCGAGGTCCTTCTGCATAGATATAATATGGTAGCGCGAAAGTGATATTTATTAGGTTAAAATTTTTTATCATATTTTTTTTATTGTTATTAGACTATTAAAAAAATTGAAGCAGGAATAGAACTGAAATTAATCTGTCGAGCTGTTTTTTGTTTTAAGTTGGGTTTATACAGAAAATAAAATAACATAAAACAATATAAAATTTGAACATTGACCTTAGGGAAAAACCCTATAGCGTCTATACAGGAAATAATAATAAATAAAATGAAACCAACTTTTAACTTTTTTATCTTATTTTATCTGAAAATGTGAGATTGTTATTGCATGTTTGGTACACATAAAACTTAGTTTTGCTCTCTGTAAGTAATAAATTTACGTAAAATAGAAACTGATGTATTTGTAAGTAGTAGATCTCTACTTTTTATTTTATTATTGGGAAAGAAAGCTGGTAAAAACGGTTTTATATATGGTGCCAACCAATGTTCCTAATTTTATTTGTATATATAAACCGAATAAAATTTCCTTATACCCTTCCATTTTATTTGCTGTATAAACTCAACTTTCTATTCGTAGTGCAACTTCTCCAATCTGCAATCAGTGGATTTATAAAGGAAAGTAAAATCTACACTTACAGTTAGGTCTCACTAATCCGGCACTATTAAAAACCAGCAGATGCCGAATTATAGGAATGTTCGGATTACTGGTCTGTATATAAAAATTTGTAATAATAAAATAAAGCATTTCATGAATTTAATGGTTTGGGTTCGATCGTCTTCATGCCGTCATGCATAATGTGTATAGTAGCTCGCCCAACTCCATACTTCTTTGCCAATTTGCACATGTTCACTATCATCTTCAAAATATCCTTTTATATTCCAAAGTTTTTTTTGACTTGATAACAGCCTTCTGCTATTTTGATAAGTTTTGAGGCTAGACTGATAACGGAACGCGAGTGAAAGGTGTCGGATTATGGGGTGTGCTGGTCGGTCTATTGAGGTGTTGGAATAGTGAGACTACTGTGCTGTATAATTTCGTTTATTGAACATATTTTACATTAAAAATGACAATATTAGTATTGAACAATTATTTCTCGTTGGCAAAAAATAAATTACATCAACTTATTTATTGTTCTGTTCCAAATACTATTATTAACCATTTATCCCTGAAAACCATTGGTCTATTTTTGTATTTATGTTTCATATATCCAGCAATAACGAAAATAGGGTGTCAAAATAAAACTTTGATAGAATGATTCTGTCGATTTTTATTACATGTAATTTATATTGTTTACATTGTGTTGGTATGAAAATATTATGTCTTAAATATATATAAAACAATAAGTTTTATTGTAATTTAATGTTTTTGTATTGGTAAAATATATTTTAAGACTCCATTAAAAATTTTTATATTTTTCACACCTCTTCTGACCTTTTTCCTATAGTAAAACAAATTATAGTCAAATCATAAATTATTGAGAGTTCAATATCATGTAGACACCAAATGTGTGCATTAATTATTTTTACAAACTAAAAACATTCCATTCACACTTTGCAGGCTTAGGACAGTAAGGTTTTTTCATACAATGTGTCTCAAGAAGTGTTATACAAAATAGTAGAATTTTATCTTACATTTCACAAAAAAAATATATTCAGATAAAAGTGTTAGAGTGCTACATAATAGTCAGTACAATAAAGTGGATTAAAAATAAAATATATGAACAATACAATTTCGAAATATAAGGATAATCAATGTATTTGCATGGCTGCCAGTTGAGTTTTTACATACAACTAGACCGAGAGCTCGCGTGCAAAATAGCGAACTATCTGAATGGTGTCGACAAAAGTCAGCGATTCTTCACACCAAGGTCCTTAAAGTTTCAAATGCAAGTCCCTTAAAAATGAAGTTAGACGCTTTTAGGTTTTCGTATTTCGCATGTTTCTGTTTGCATGCAGTTTCTGCTGCTTAACCCACTTCCATAGGCGATTGTTGTTAATGTGACGCGGCTGGTGTACCAACGCATGTCACATCCCAGACCAGACACGCATTTCGAGGGTTCCAGTGTTGAACTTATGTTTGCTGATGATAGGACTCGTTCAATTATTTGGTTAAGTTCGCTGTCGTGACCATCGTCCCTTGGAATTGTCTGACAGATGTCAAATATTCAATGTTGACATACTCATAAGACAAATTCAAGCAGCTAGAATTAGACAAAAATCTGCTATAAAAGTTGTCCCATTTTTTATTGGCTGCAACTGTACCTTCTTTTAGACTTCTAAATAAGAGTCAACAAAAAATCGAAATTTATATTTTGTCTTCTGTTGTTCGTCTGTCCATCCGTTTTAAGTTTCAGCGGGCGAACATAAGTGTTAGAGCTTAGGTATAAACGGACTGTGGATCAGCATGGTCTGAAACTTCTCCAATGGAGAAAAAATGTTCAGTTTTTTATACAGGATCATTCAATAAACTGAAATTACTGTTTAGAACGAGACTTCAGGACTAATGGTAAGTGCTACAGGTTAGGTATAAACGGATTCGGAATCAGGATGGTCTGAAACTTCTCCAATGGAGAAAAAATGTTCAATTTTTCATACAGGATCATTCAATAAACTGAAATTACTGTTTAGGTTTAGAACGAGACTTCAGGACTAATGGTAAGTGCTACAGCTTAAGTATAAACGGATTCGGAATCAGGATGGTCTGAAACCACTTCAATGGAGAAATAATCTTCAGTGCTTCATACAGGGTATTTCTTTAAACTGAAATAAGATAAATACGACCTTACACTTAATATTTATCTGTACATTAGGAATAAATCTATTCATATAGAATTTGTTTAGGAAAAGGTGTTAGAAATGAAAAAAATATATCATTTCATTGATTTTATTTCATATAATACTTATACAATGATACAATAAGTATGAAGGAGAAAATCATAATTTTTTTTAATGAAATAAACAATTTGAACATTCCCTAGAAGGTCCTACTTTTTTTCGTAATAGTAATATATATGTTTTTTTATACAATCATAGCGTAGTAAGTGAATGCATATCAAAGTTCATAGGGAGAAAAACTATTTCACTAGAAAAATAAATATATAATTTTTAACAAGCAACTACAACATATTATTTTTCAGAGATTCAACTCGTCTGCTGTTTAAAGTATTAATTACATTTACTGTAATTGTGTTTACTTTCTATTAAAAACTATCCTTTCCTAAATAGTTTCAGTTTTGCATTTGGAACATGACTGGAAGCAAAATTCAATCTATATATTATATTATACAAATTTTTCACATGACACTATTTGGGTACTTAAGTCAAAGTAATTCGTCCTGTTAATTACCAATAAGATAATGAAAAAACTAATTCAGTCATTCAGTTTTGTTCCTTCAGCCAATTTAATTTTTGTCTATCAATTTGTACCATTTACAAATTTTAAACACACCCCACTTTAGGACTGAATGAAAGGAGGGCATTGTAATAATTATTCCCAAATTTGACACTAACCACAAACTACCTTAAAACTACTCACACCAGTTTGGATTTAAAGAAAAATTGTCAGCAACTCTCCCTCTCACCATTTTAACGTCCAATGAGCCTGCTGACTGATAGATATAAAGCTGGCATCTTCTAGGATTTTAACTCTATTTGACATGAAGGTTTGTTACATAAACTACATAGGATGAATTGCTGCCCTTCACTACTATGGATGATCATATATTTTCTTACAAGTCGCAGGTGTACAATTAGAATCAATGGAACATTTTCCCAATAATTCTCCTCGCAACAAGGAGTCCCACCTCTATCTCCTCTAATATATAGCCTTTAGTCTAATGACATATGCGAAAATGAATTTATTAATAGCAACTTACTGCAATTTGCAGATGCCGTAACCCTAGGGCAAAAATACATTACAACAGAAAGTGAATGATATATTATCTTGGGCCAGTACATGGAGATTAATGATAAATTGAATATATGAGGCTTTTATTTGATGAAGATCCATACTGAACGATGAAATAAAACAATATAATTTGTTTAAAACTTCATTTATTTGAACCAATGTTCAATTTAAACTGGTTGACGCGTTTCACTAACACAGTGGCTTTCTCAAAACGAATGAAGGTGTAATATAATAATGTTTTAATATATACAGTGCATAAATACAGAATTCTATTTACTAATGTTAACAAAGGTATTGAAAGAAATTACCTGGAAATTCATTCACTATAAACATTCCTAAGCTATCCTCTAGGTAAAAAGGTTTAATAAAGGAGAGTGATTGATATCAATTTGGTCGTTAAGAAGATTACCTGAATATTTATTTTTGTTAATCTCAAGGGCCTCTAATAAATTTAAGCTAAAGGATTTACCGACTACATGGAGAATTTCAAAATTTGGGTCGAAAATGTGTTTGTTTTCTAATAAATGATTTGAATAGTTAGAATCTAATTTTTTGTTGTCATAGCTACGTTTGTCTTCCGAAATTCTAGTTTTAAAATTTCTAAAAGTTCTACCGATATAAATTTTATCACAGTTGTCATTACCACATTTTAATTTATAAACTCCTGATTTGTTTAATTTTGAAGATTTAGATTTATTATTTTTAATGAGTTTGGATAAATTGTAATCAGTTTTAAAGGAATCATTCATGCCTAAAGTTTCTAAAAATGATTTAATTTTTAAGGATGGTGTTCCAAAGTATGTTAAGCTTTTAAATTGTTTATTATTATTTTTATCAGAAGGGAATACTTGTTCTAAAGTCTGTTTTTTTATCTTTTTATTTATGATATTGTCAATTAAATTTGGATCGTAATTATTATTTGCTATTTATTTTATAATATTTAATTCTTTGTTATAATTATTAATATTTAATGGGACTGTTAAGAGTCTGTGTATCGTACTATTGAAAGCTGCTATAGTTTATGACTTAATTGGTGGACCGAACTATTATGAATTGTAATATCTGTATGTGATGGTTTATGAAATATAGAAAAATCATGTTTATTATTTATATTAGAAATTGTAAGGTCTAAAAAGTTTATAGACTTATTTTGTTCAAGCTCTACGGTAAATTTGATATTATTGTGAATTGAGTTTATGTAAGTAATGAAGCTGCTGTCTAATTGTCTATTTGTACCGCTAAAAGATCGTCCACATATCGGTGCCAGTACATACATTTTTTACTAAGGGGGTGTTCATGAATTATTTTTTCTATATTATCCATAGAAAATTTCTGCTAGTAGGGGGCTGAGGGGGTTACCCATAATCAAACCGTCTCTACTGCTATAAACATCTCCATTGAAATGAAAATAATTTTGATTCAAACACACTTTTAATAAAGTAATGATATCAGAGTGAATTATAGGATTAACATTATTGTATGTGAGCAAGTTATCAACAAGAGTAATAGTTTCTTTAGGAGGTATACTAGGGAATAGATTTGTTACATCGAACGATATGAATTTAGAATTATGGGGTAGTATTATATCTTGAATATTATTAATAAATAAAAAGATAAAAAACAGACTTTAGAACAAGTATTCCCTTGTGATAAAAATAATAATAAACAATTTAAAAGCTCAACATACTTTGGAACACCATCCTTAAAAATTAAATCATTTTTAGAAACTTTAGGCATGAATAATTCCTTTAAAACTGATTACAATTAATCCAAACTCATTAAAAGTAATAAATCTAAATCTTCAAAATTAAACAAATCAGAAGTTTATAAATTAAAATGTGGTAATGACAACTGTGATAACATTTATATCGGTAGAACTTTTAGAAATTTTAAAACTAGAATTTAGGAAGACAACAAAAAATTAGATTCTAACTATTCAAATCATTTATTAGAAAACAAACACATTTTCGACCCAAATTTTGAAATTCTCCATGTAGTCGGTAAATCCTTTAGCTTAAATTTATTAGAGGCCCTTGAGATTAACAAAAATAAATATTCAGGTAATCTTCTTAACGACCAAATAGATATCAATCAGTCTCCTTTATTGAACCTCTTTACCTGGAAGATAGCTTAGGAATGTTTGTAGTGAATGAATTTCAAGGTAATTTCTTTCAATACCTTTGTTAACATTAGTAAATAGAATTCTGTATTTATGCACTGTATATATTAAGACATTTTTACATTATACCTCGTTTTGAGAAAGCTACTGTGTTAGCAAAACGCGTCACAAGTTTGAATTGAACAGTAGTTCAAATGAATGAAGTTTTAAACAAATTATATTGTTTTATTTCATCGATTAATAATAAATCCTGTAAAAACAAAATTAATAATTTTTAACCCCAGGACCAGGATAATTCGACAAAGAAAGAAAGAACATATGCCTATTAAACCCTCCCAATATGTCTGTAGATTGAAATAGACAACAAATTAAAGTTCAACTACCCTCAAGCCTTCTCTTCCATAGTATAACTTGTATATAATTTGAACTTGTTGAAGTAGATATCCAGTGTATTGTAATTCCCACCGTTATTTGTTTTTTTTCATACTTCATACATATACTTAGTCATACAAAAGTTAAAATAATATGAAATAATATTATAAAGTGGCTGAAAGACTTCAGTCGATAGCCTGTTGTATTAATAAAGTTAATTTTTCTCTCTCCCCATGTTGGGCATTCTAATTACCCTGTTTCTCCTTGCACCATTTTTGTTACAGTTATGTATTGGAAAATATTTAACTCTTAAACAAGAGACGAGTTAATTTTGCTGGATCTACAATGTTCGCCGAACTTATCAAAAAATAGAATGTGCAAACCGAAACTACTATTACTTTTCGTGGTCATTCTCTATTCTAATCGAAAAATAATCCTTTTGGATTAAAATCAAAATATACTATTTTCCGATGAGAGCTTCTTTCCAAAAACCATCTCAAAAAATATAGTCCGCACTTTCAACTAGCTTTGTTCGAAATCTGCACTAAAACATTCAAAATTTCATCGTCCATACAACAAAAACGAATTAACGTTAGTAACTAAATTCAACATTATATTTAAAATGTCTGTTTTGGGACTAACCTAAATTTATTGGTCATGCATTCAAACAAACGAACATTTCGAATATAAAAAATGTGGATTTAGAGATTATCGTTAGATAACATTGCAAATAAACTTTCAATGAGTAGATCCGAGAAAGAAATAGAAACGTATATACAAAACATGAGGAATGTAAAATGCTTTAATCACACATTTAGTATCGTGTACCATAATTTAGATAAAAAATAATTTTAACGTAGAGGAAAAGATACACCCTGTACATTTACACTTACAGTGCCGGGAAATTAAGGGGATTTGTGTCATCTCACAAGTATATTATAATATTGGATATCGTACCTTAAAAAAATGAGGCCTTATGTTAAAGTTTTTAGTAAGGTAAGGTGAAACTTGGTACACTTATAGTTTTATTACAATTACAAATTCTACTTGATCGTCAATTTCGAAGTGCTCAACGTTTATAATTTGCAACGAAAATGTACATGAGAGTTCAAAATCTAGTAAAAATATAGACTATTTCATGTATATAGCGTAAAAGTACAATAAAATTACTATTTAAGTTACCATTCGAAAGGCAACCCTGCATGTTAGCATATATTTTAAAAATTTATAGTTAAAAAACGTTGGATTTGATTTGGGGAGTAGAAAATTAATAAAAACTACCCATAAAATCACTTTCTTGAAACAAACATAAAAAAATAGGAAAAAAAGTTTAAAACAAAAAATCTCTTTTGACGTATTTGATATTGAATACGAGATATTTGCAATGAACAATTCAAATTTGTATCTCAGCCTCATTGAATATAAATATGTAAAAAATCGAAAAATGCGCCTTTTTCAATTTTTGTTTTGTTTTTAATCATATCTACTCTATTTCTGGTTTATAGAATCTTATAAACTCATTAGAAACTGTGTTTTTGGTATCTAGAAGCTTATAAACTAATTATAAACTCTGTTTTTGGTGTCTAGAAGCTTATAAACCAATTAGAAACTCTGTTTCTGGTTTATAGAAACTGCGTTTTTTGTTTGTGGAAGCTTATAACCCCATTAGCAACTTTGTTTTTAGTTTCTAAAGACTTATAAACCCATTAAAAATCGCGCTTTTAGTTTCCAGATACTTGTTTTTGGTTCATAGAAGTTTATAAATCGATTAGAAACTCCGTTTCTGGTTCATAGAAGCTTGTAAACCCATAAAAAACTTTTTGCTTGCCTCATAGACTCTTATAAATTCATTACAAACTGTGTTTTTGGTTTCTAGAAGCTCATAGACTCATTACAAAATCTGTTTTTGGTTTCTAGAAGCTTATAAACCAATTAGAAACTTTGTTTCTGGTTTATAAAAATCGCGTTTTTGGTTTATAGAAACTTATAAATCCATTAGAAACTTTTAAACAAATTAATAAAATATTTTTGATTAAAATCAAAATATATTATTTTCCGATGAGAGTTTTTTTCCAAAAACCATCTCAAAAAATATAGTCCGTACCTTCAACTAATTCATCTACAACAAAAATTAACGTTAGTAACTAAATTCTACATCATATTTAAAATTGTCTTCGTTTTTAGTTTCTAGAAGCTTATAAACCCTTTAAAAATCGTGTTTTTAGTTTCCAGAAGCTTGTTATTGTTTCATAGAGGCTTAAACCAATTAAGAAACTCTTTGCTTGATTCATAGAATGTTATAAACTCATTAGAAAGTATGTTTTGGTTTCTACAAGCTCATAAACTCATTACAAACTCTGTATTTGGTGCATAGAAGCTTATAAACCAATTAGAAACTATTTCTGATTTATATAAACTGCTTATGATTTCTAGAAGCTTATAAGCATATTATAAACTTTGGTTTTAGTTTCTAGAAGCTTATAAACCAATTGGAAACTTTGTTTTTGATTTCTAGAATCTGGCAACGCTATTAAAAACTCTATTTTTTGTGTCTAGAAGCTCATAAAATCAGTAGAAACTCTATTTATGGTTTATAGAAACAAGAAGATTATAAACACATTGAAAACGGCGTTTTTAGTTTTCAGAAGCTTGTTACTGGTTCATAGAAGCTATAAACCCTTTTAGATTTACTGTTTCAACTCTTACTGTATGGAATCTACTCATGTTACTATTATAAATGAAACTGACTGTTTCTAAATAATTTCATAATATAATAAAAAAATGATATAAACTCGAAAAAATTGACAATTGTTTCGACGCTCTGCTTTGTTCATAGAATCTTATAAATAAACTCATTAGAAACTGTGTTTTTGATTTCTAGAAGTTCATAAACTCATTAGAAACTCTGTTTTTGTCGTCTAAAAGCTTATAAATCAATTAAACTCGATTTTTGGTTTATAGAAACTATGTTTTTGGTTTATAGAAACTCATTACAAATTTTTTTTGGTTTCTAGGAGCTGATAAACCCATTAGAAACTCTGTTTTTGGTGTCTAATTTAACCTATTATATATATTTTTTAAAAGTGGTTTCTTGTACCCAATTTTCAATAATGTCTTGTGTAGAATTGGTAAAAAAATATATATTTAGAAAAAAAATCTGTTTCAAATTTTGGTCGAAAAAAACCATTAAAAAAAATAACTTTTAAACAAATTAATAAAAAAACAAGTTTTTTTCTAAATATATATTTTTCAACAATCCTACACAAGACGCTATAGATTTAAAAATAAATTCAAACTTTGGTGGAATAAAACCTCTTTTAAAAAATATGCGTTGTGATTTTTGGAGTACCTTTTAATTATTGTCTATCCTCCAATTGAAACTCAACACTTTTAACTATAAATCCTTTAAATGTATACTAAAATGAAATTGCATTCAAAAATGTAGGCTTGCCTTTTGTATGGTAATCTCAACATTTTTTTTATTGGATACATAAGAATTAAATAATATAATAGAAGAGTTTAAATTTGTTTGTATATGAGTACAATACTATAATGTGTTGAAATTGAGCACTTTGAAACTGATTTTTACTGTAATATAATAAGCTTTTTTAAAAACTTGTTTTCTAAACACTGAGACCATTTCCTCAAAATTATACTTGTCTTATAATATTTTAACAATGTTAGTTATTTCTCTATTTTTCCACAATTCCTTCTCAATTTATACTATATATCATAACACTATGCACAATTCAATTATTCAAATAATAATAATAATTTAAGAAAAAATATAATAAATTACTTAAAAGTAAAATATGACTAGAATTATATTTGATTAATCACTTATGGAACCCGTTTCATATACAAGGTTTCCAACAAGTTCCAAGACAGAGTTATAAGTTTGAAATATGAAAAGAAAAAAAAATTGAAAATTTGGAGATCACTAAAGGGTCATAAAAACTAAATTTTTAGATGGTCTATAGCTTTTATATACTGCGAAGTTTCTTTAGGAAGTGACAAACATAAAATTTTTAAATTGCAAACCCTGTTGACATTCGACCTTATTTTAAAGCGAAACACAAAACCTAAATCCGATGTATTAACACGTTGACTGTCATGTGTATCAGAACTGATACACAAAATCACAAATAATAAATGATTTACAAAATCGCATACTTGCATATCACTTGGACTAGGTCCCAAAAGATAGCAAGGATTGTATTAATTTATTGTTTAGTTTTTTAGTTTTCTCTACATTCCATTATTTGTGTTATTTGTTGTAGCCAAAACAATAATTATATTATTCGAAGGATTTATTTTATTTTTTATGTTTTCTATTTGTATAATAAAGTAATACTACAGTTTATGTTCATTGATCATTCAATAACTTTAAAAGTTAATAAACTTATTATTTGGATTATTAATAATTATTTTATTATTAGACTAGAAAAATGTAATTTGATAAATCCAAAAGACCAAAATTAGGGTACAGCTTACTAATTAATAGTTATAGCAATTATAAACTGTGTTATTTCAAGTTATTCAGTGTACCCCATACTGATTCATAGTGAACCAGTTAGAGATCCACTGTAACCCATTCACGGGGTACACTAGATTACTTCCCACATTTTAAAAAATATTTGTAAATGGTAAAATATTCTAATACTCATCAAATTTGGGAGGAGTTTTTATTTGTAACGAATCTCTTTAACAAGTACATTTCAAATTGCTTGTTTTTGATTAATATATTCATAGCTACACCGTTATAAAAAATTATTCACTGTTACCGATATTCCCCTATGCTCAAAACGGTTCAAAATTATATTTATGATCCTTCGAAGGACTGCGAAATCGAGAAAGGTCTACATAAAAATCGCAATAAACATATTACTTTGTCATTTGGTAGTATAACTATTAAATTAACTAAGATATAGGGTTTTGTTTTTGAGGATGTGATTTTCTATTACCTTTAAAATAAGACACAACTCCACAAGAGTTGCAATTTAAAATGTTTGGGGTTATTACCCCCTAAAAAAATTTATTTCCTAGTGTCTAAACGTTTTAGACCATCTAAAAATGTATTTTATATGGTCCTTTAATGATCCTTACATTTTCAGATTTTTTTCTTCACTTGTTTGAAACTTACGACTTTTGGGAAACCCTATATAATTACGAACAATTAGAAGATGTACAACATGTGAATGTCGGTAATTTGAGAAATTGAATATACATTTTAACAAGATCTTTTCTTTCATCTTTAGCATATAAAATGTATTAAATTATTATAGTTGGGTTAAGCTATAAAAAAGTAGAGGCTACAACATATTCGTTAGTATTCTGTTAAACATATGAGTGAAAGTCTTATTAAATCATTTAAAAAAATACATGACATCAATTACTATTTAATTTTAATTCCAAGTTTGTGGAATGCGTCATCTTAACTCTTTACATTGTCCGTACTATGAATTTTTTACAGTTTATTAATATTTAGCTGTTCCTAACATATATATTTTAAATTATAAGAGAAATTCACTTACAAATTTTATTTTTATTAACTTCTTATATATTTTGGTTCGATACTATATTTAGAATAAACAAAAATAATACCAAATCAATTTCACATTGATAAAATTAGTTCATGAAAACTATTGGTCCAAGAAACATCATTTATATGACGATGAAACTAAATTATGCAAATTTCCCACACCAGCAAATCAATTGATTTAAAAGAAAATATAAAATTTAAACATTTTACTACCGACTTTGTCCTCTGGGATAACTTTGCCCAGTTTTGAAATAGAATTAAAGAAGAGATCCTGGAGGGATTTTTGTGAGAACATATAATGCGTCAGATTCTCAAAAAGGGACCCTTCTAATAAACTAGGTTTTATTCAGCTGCCATTGAAAATCTAGCTGTCATTATAAAGATAAATTTATTTTTTCTACGCCCATGTCTGTAAACGTCAAAAATCGCACTGTCAACATTCACTGTAAATGACATTTAACAATAACATGCACGTAATGAGATCTCATAACATACACGTGCGTTTTGAGAAAAAAATTTAAAATTCTTGGTTTAATTAAATTACAATCAAATTTTTATTTACGTCTATTTACACAAATTTAGTTAATTAAAAAACATAAAAACTTTTAGCATTAGCAACATGTATTTAGGATTGAAAGAGTGATGCCCAAAATGTAGGCAGCACATTATGCAATTTCTTTAAAAATAGGACATGTTTTCTTAAGTAGCATGCTATGAAAATAAATGTCATGTCATTTAGATTGTCAATTTCTTGAACAAAATATAATACAATTATAAATAACCGTTCATCACCATTAAATAATAAGGCATAATCGATTTACAATAATTGTTCAATTGTTATTAACAACTATTATAAGAAAGTTTAAATGATTGCGATGTTTTTTATTTAATGGAAGAAAATGAATGGGCGTAGAAAAAGTATAGTACGTTACACGAGTTGTAAGCCCATTACGCACTCGCCGCTGCGCGGCTTCGTGCATAAACTTTTTCATTTCGTGCGTAATGCGTTACTTACAACTCTTGTTACGTAATATACTATTATCGCTTTCATATTTTAATAACCTATAAAATTATTTTATTAATAGGTAACTAAAGAACCAAGATCCTAATAAGAATGAAAATATTGTTCAGAATAAAAAAACAGATATTTCGCTGGTTTCTAACCCAAACCTGGGTCAAAACCAACCGCTTCTATCACTTCCCGTTCCATCCAATATGCTTCCAGGTGTCTAGCCCCGAGATTCTGCAATGCCTCGCAGTCAGCAAGTATGTGGATGGATGTTTCTTCCTCTATCCCACAGAATTTGCAGTCGTCTCTCTCTCTACTAGTTTGAGTTTTTTGAGGTGTCCATTCAGGCAATAATGTCCTATTAAAACCCCTTTTAAAACTCTTACTGCAGACTTGCTCAGGTTAGTGCATTCTTCTGATCTCTTCAGGTCATAGCTTTCCAGTAGTATATTTGCTTGTCTTTGTCCTACTACGTTGTCCCAGTAGTCAAATCTTTTCCTTGTTTCTTTTTTCATTTCTTCCAATATTGTATTGGTGCTGATTCCACAAAAGGGTTCTGGTTACCAAAATGGTGTTTGTGCTCCTTTCTTTGCTAGTTCATCAGCTATCTCGTTCTCTTCTACTCCAGTATGCCATGGCACGGACAGCAGGGTAACCATGTTATTCCTGCCTAGTTTACTGAGTATGCATAAGCATTCCTAAACTATTTTAGAACTGATTACAGAAGAGCTCAGCGCTTTAATGGCTGCCTTGCTATCCTACCTTCTATATTTCTTTTTAATTAGAAATTATAGTAATTGTCTACGCACTTTTTGCTCTAAAAAATGTTTAATAATATCTGATAAATTTATACTGTCGCAAACTTTGTGTTCTATTGAAGTTATAACCAATTCAGATAGGTAGATCGCAGATAATTTAAATTATTCTTAATTTAGTAAAGCTTCTTTCGCCACTTGCAACTGTTACTAGTAAAATGGACCAACTCTTAAATCTGTTTCAATACATTTTGAGGACATACATTACTCTTTAAAAACATACAAAGGAGTGACAATTACTCAAAAAGTTCTAATGCTTTTATATCGCTTGAGTTCTCGTATGTTAAAATATCCTCGAGGTTCTTACAATGTTCTAACAATTCCTCTTTTGGGAGTTCCCTTAAAACATATATGTTATACAAAAAAGCGAAATGTTTACTATGCTCAGATATCTGGGAAGTTTATAGCTGTGTTTATAATGTCAAAAAAAACTCGATTTTATATATTTGGCGAGGCTCAATGACTGGTTCGTCAACACAATCGTAACCAAATTGTTTCTACTTGGATCGTGCACGAGATCTAGGCACATTTTCAAAGTATAACACCTCTCAATCAATTTCAGAAGCTAAGGCTTTGGTGTATTCAAGAACTTGAGTAAAATGCTCATCTGAACGAGAATTTTCCAAGTAATTTTTGGTATTTTTAAGTCAAAATCTTTACTTTGCATTAATTTACTAACAGGGTCTATCCGATTCAAAGTTTCCTACCAAATTATTATAGAACGTAAAAATTTAAATTGTTTAGTTTAGTTCAACAAACCCGAAGTTCCGTCTGGTATGGATGTATCCATATCGGAAGAATTTCTTTCTATTCTAGTTTCTAAAATCATTACATATCGATAGTGGTTCTTTATTTCTTATTTTCGGTATTTCTTCTTCTTTCTTCCGAACAAAAATAATTCAGATAATATACTTAAATATTCCCTCCATCCAACCTGAAGTAGGTCGGAAGTTGGCACGTAAAATTATAAACATCTAAGCCACCAACTTACTTGGGTAGGTGGTGGATGGCTATATGGCTAGGTTGGAAGATATGAGTAAGTCATTTTTGCCGTTCTGGGCTTGCCCCCCTTAGATAGGGCCCCGAGAAGGATATTTAGAAAACTGTCTACAAAATCGACTAAATAAAATAAATCAAAAAATGTTCATGGAGAAATTATGTGTCTTTCATTAATGTGAATACAAATCCCACCCAACTTTCGAATAAAATTAGACAAATTCAAGGAAACAATTCCAATTTCAAAATTCCCAGTCTCATCTATAATTACTGTAGTTAGTGAAATCAGCAATATACTGGCTAAAAGCTTTGAATTCAAATTTCAAAGTAAAGTTAATTTTACCATTACTTCTACAGATAAAACTCCCTGCCCATGTTCTGTGATAAAATCCCAAGACATTACATCTCTTAACCATCCATTCTACTTCTTAGATCTTTCCTCAGCTCTTAATGCAAAAATACTACGTCCGGTCCTGATGAAATCCCGTATATATTTCTTAAAAACTTTCCGATACAGGTTTACGTAAGCTCCTAGAAATTTACAATTTAACATCAACGATAATTCCCATTAAAAACCCGAACAAGCTGTCATCTCTCCAAACTCATTCCGTCCTATATCACTAACTTGTACCATGTGCAAATTATTAATAAAGGTGGTTAATAAGCGGCTCCTCTGGTTTCGACGAAATAGATCGACTCAAGGCAATCTAATTCTTGTCCAATCCCATTTCTCGGGTATTCTAAAGACAAAACAAGAAGTCATGCAAGTATATTCAATTTTGACGGTGCTTTTGATACTGTCAGCAGACAGTCATTTCTAAACACACTAACAACACTTGTTTCACAATTTCCTATCTTCAAGATCATTCAAATAGTATTTTCTCGTCAACTTATATCCTCAAAGGTCGGTTATAAGCCCCACTCGATTCAACCTAGCTAATAACGTTCTTCGTTTTGCTCTCCTTCCTCCCATCAAGTATACTTTATATGCAGACGGTCTAATAATTTACAGCCACGGCATGTCTATGTCGACTACAACTAATCTAATTCAGTCAGCAGTAAACATCCTAAGTAAAAATATTAGTCATTTAGGATTAACTTTATCGCAAACAAAATCCAAAATTATTAAATTTGATAGAGGGCCACGTGTAATATTTCTAGTATATACATTAAAAACGGCCACCTTCCCGTTGAGGATCTCTGTCAAATACTAGGACACTCGGCTTACTTAGAAACAACATATTCGCGAAATCAAAGGCGATTGCTGCAAAAGATTAAACATTATTAAACCCTCTCGTATTACCACTGTGGAGCAAATGAGAATTCTCTTCTTAAAATTTACACATATTTATCTCTGCCATTAAATTAGACCTTGATCTTTTAAAATCGGTGCATAATACAGCTTTAAGTCTCTGTCTAGATGCTTTCCGATCTAGCCCTGCAGTAAGCCTTTACTGCGAAGCTAAGGAGCCCATGCTTTAGATCAGACGGCTTCTGCTTTCTTACGCTACCTCCATGTCGTCTAACCCCTTCAATCCTGTCTATCCATTATTTATATAAACTTCTAACAATTCACACAACTCAACTATATCAATAATAAAACCAGTCCCATTTATTTTCTAACAGCTACTAGACGGCGGTAACCTCTTATAAACAAATCCTCTTCCTATTCTCTCTACTACTTCATGGACTTATAACCTTCCTAAATTTAACACATCTCTTATGAGATACGACAAAACAACCAAACAATAAATAAAACATTATTTTCATGAAATAATAACTATATGATGCATCCAAAAATGAAACAGGAGTAGGCTGTGCTGTTACAACATCTCGAACTTCTATAAAATCTTCCGTAATCCCATCAACCTGTAGCGTTCACACATGCGAACTATTTAGCATACTCCAGTCCATCAATTCCATCTCCCCATCTTATAAGCTCGTTGTCATATTTACAGACTATTTACCGACCATTCTATTGTCCAATCTATACATGACTCCTACCAACTTATCACATCCCAACAAATAGCAGTTACTATAATTTGGTTACCTTCCCACATTGACATCATAGGTAACGAACTTGCAGACCAACAGTCAAAAATTGCTTCTACATTTTCCGTCACCAACAATAATAATAATCATCAACCAAGTAGATTCGTAAGTCTCTCAAGACAAGATTTAGCAGTGGTAAGTAGAGTCAGAATATATCATTCAAGACTTAGTGTCTACTACGCCTAGATCCATTTGTTCCAGATGTAATTCCATACTAACTGTGAAACACATTTTATCACAAATATGCCACCCAAAGACAATAATTTCAGCTTAAACTGAGCTCCAAGGGCATTCTAAACAACTCGGACCAAATTACCTAAAAGATGTGTAACTTACCATAAACTGTAAAACAATTGTGTACCTACTCATATTGAATTAATGAACTATTATATGTAATATATTGTAACCGCTCCTGTTCAAGTGACCATAGTTGCCGAACACATTGATTTGAAATAAAAAAAAATAGTTTCTTCAATTACTGGATCTAATTCGTCAATTGCCGAACTCTCAACCTCTTATTCTTCCGGCTATACAACTACGAATCAATCTACTTTAAAAAATATTTCCTAGACACCAATTTTTAACTTTAGCAATTGCAACAACATAATAAATATAAATTAATACAAATATTTCAATAAATAACTTGTGTTCATATTCAATGGAATTTTGATTCATACTCTCTTGTCGGGGAGAAAATATAGTCTATTACTCGGTTAGAATATGCTATTCTAATACATTTATTGTTTGATTATAAAAAAATCATAGTACAAAACAAATTCTTCTTCGTTTATACAAATAACTACAGTCTCTTTGATTTGAAAAAGGGGATTGATGATTTATCGAAGAAAATATGGAGAATAGAGGTTGTGTGTATCATATAGTGTCCAAACACGGCTGCAAATTTTAAAGAAAATGCTGAGGATTTAAGGGCAAGTAAAGAAAAGTTTCCACTTTGAAGTAGCGTCATTTTTTAATTAAATATTCGATTTCAACATACTTCATTATGTCTATATGTCATATCCCTGACACTAACATCTACCCTCCATAAAAGAAAAGAAATGTTTATACAATTTTGTACAAACCAAGTCAAAATGTAAAAAACATATTATAAATGTTTGCGACGCTCGTAATCTTTATCTACTATACAAGTCAACCAGGTAAGACAAATAACTGCGCTTTTATTACGTTTTACGTGGAATAATTAAAAACATCGATATATCTGGTACATTTATCTCTCTTTTTATAGCTTCAGATCACAATTTCCATAGGCCAGTCTTCCTACAAATATGAGTAATTTAAATTTTTGTTCCATTGCTTTTATAATAAATTATGAAGCATGTTTAAAACAATGTTTATCATTCATTTATGATAATATACAATAATTGATAAAAATGAAACATTACAATCGTTTAATTTAAACTTATTAATAACTCTATTATTTCAGAGATACTATAGTCCGCTTGGAAAGTATCCGGGAAACAGAAAGCACAATTATATGTTTTCGGTATATATTTTTATTACTTAAATTAATCTAATTATAACAAATAATATATCTCCTTTACTTATACAATCTCCATTCAATTTTAAACAATTAATTAAACGTTCAGGCAAACCCGAAACTAAGTCAACGCTATAATGTTCGGTGATGTTGATCCTGGCCTGTGAAACTGACCAAATCAAATCTTTATTTCGTGGCGCTGCTCGTTTCACTTCGATCTTCATTAGTACCCATATGTTTTCAATGGGACTAAGATCTGGTGAATCTGCTGGCCATGGAATTGTTGTCAAGTTTGTCCTTGTTCTAGCAGAAGTATGGCATCTTGCATTATCCTGCTGTAAACGCCAGCCCTCTGGATATAAAGCATGAACCGTTTCAAGAATTTAGAATTTCACAATATTTTTCACTATTAACGGTACCATCAGCTATACAAAGAGGTGTAACACCACGCACATATACAGGGTGTTCTTATAAACATGTGTGATAAGTCTTGTCATTAATGAGATACAGGGTGTTGAATTGTTTTATTATTTCAACTTTGATGTTTTATAACCCGGTTTGTAATGCCGGTGGAAAAGTGCCGTATTTTTTTTATGATTGTACTTTCGATTTTTATTAATTTCATTCTTTCTAATTCATAAACGTAGCCGCCCAAATTGGCTAAATTTTTTTATTAAAAATCACCCTAAACAAATTCGTAGCAGCTACGTTTATCAATTGGAAAGAATGAAATTAGTAATAATCGAAAGAGGGGAGTCAGTAAGAATCATATAAAAAACGGCACTTTTCCACCTGCATTACAAACAGAGTTATATAATAAAACATCAAAGTTGAAATGATAAAACAAGTCAACACCCCGTATCTCATTAACGACAAGACTTATGACACATGTTTATAAGAACTTTTCGTCTTAAAATGGAGTGATGAAGTGCCCACTACAATATTTTAGATTACTTAGGAAACACCCCTTCCCAAACCATTATTTTAGTGGGAAATTTGAACAGTAACTTTGTTCTCTTGGTAGGATTGCCGACAGTTTCTGGATACACGTTTATTCTTCGTTGATTTTTCAATCTGTTAACCAATTTTAGAAACCCTAGGCGCGGATTTTGTCGTCCTGATGCCACTAAAGCCTTTAAATCGTTTCCGCTAATCTTACGCGGTCTTCCCGAAACTGGTCTCCATGCTTCATATTTCTCTCACATTTTTTATTCTCTTTATTGTCTCATATACTGCACTTTTACCGAGATCCATCAATTCCACTAATTCTTTCACGTTTTGAACACCTTTTCAATACAAATATTCCACCAAATTCATTTTTTCTAGTTGTGACATTATTACACAAAACTTAAGCCTGCTTGCAATCAATATATGACAGTTGGTATTGTCATGTCATTTCGGCCATGGCCAACTATCGGCACAATCTACTTGATGCATTACTTTCGTCTTAGGATGTTACAAAAAAGAAATATGCTAAAATTAGGAGAAAAATTAAGTTCCTGATACTTTCTAGACGGACTATATAATAGGTAATACACCTTCATAGCATTTATTTAGTAAAATATAAATGAATTAGCAACAGCTACAACGGGATATATGATCCAACTGCCAATTGTTTTTAAGGAGTTCGCCAGTCTACTAAACGACCTTTCAGACGTAGATACTGTTACTTGAATCGTAAAAAATAATCTAATTACAGTACACAGGTTCAAAAAAATTGCTTGAAGGTTTTTCTCGCATATGGAGTTGAGAAGCTTTACTGGGTCATTTTCTGATTGCAAGACGCTCTTCATGTGTAGACTTTCTTGAACATTGCTGGTTTGAACTTTGAGTTCCTCATTTTCTAGGTCCACGAAAGCCAAAACTGGTGAAAAGAGATCACAAATTTGTTCACGGGTCGCAAATCTTGTTTTTAAATCCGCAATGACAAAATCCTAAACAGGAAGGACAACAGAAAGATTGAATAAATTTGATGCTTCTAGCTGAAGTTGTTCAGGCGTCTTATCATCTGCACAATGTTTCCTTTTGATTACAAACTCTGGTGAAATGCCAACTGCTTCGGCAAATACTTTTACTTCATTCAAAATAGTTTTCTAAGAAAATCGTAGACCCTGCATCTCATTAAATAAGCCTTTAACTAATTGCGTCTCTACGTTGATGGAAATTCTTTTGTTCTGTTAAATGACGGTTTTGTGATCAAAACTATGTCATCAAGAGACCGTTGAAACACCCAAAGTACTTAGTCCCAAAACAGTATTTTTTGCTGATGGTACCTTATCCTCCAGGAGCAGGTCTAAAACTATGAAGATAGTGTTTTACAATCGTGTTTCAGAAAGGCTTTGCAAAGACAAAGGGACATGCTGTTTTAACAACTTTCAAGTTTGTAGTAAATTATAATTAAAAAATAAATAGTAGGCTGGCACGGACCCTGGCCGAATTATCCCAAACGCTTCTCACGACATTATAATGCTCTTTTCTTAATTATTGTTACAGAAATCACCAACTGGAATTAAGCACGCTATTGTATCTCAATAGTTATATACTATAGTTTAAGACACAGCAATTGAATTATCTCATACCTGTCAGACTGGCCTGTCAAATGAAATAAAACATACATTAAAGCTACTAATAAACCAACACGGATTCCATAGTGATCAAATCTCATTTTAAATTAACAGTTACTTCTTTAGACGTTGGTACATCATTGTTGCCGTTTTGGGGATTGCATCTGGCGGACCTGGATCGAATTTGACCGGCTAATAAAGGATTTATGGCGTACAACCAGTCATGTACTTCCTTTTCGTGCAACGTCTGTAACAGATAACCTCTGTGCTTACTCACTACGCTGAATGTGTTAGGTAAGCGGACAGAGCTGTGTTGATCTTCTGAATACTCTACTTGAGCTGTAGCTAAATTTATCAATGCTCTTTCGACCGGATCTTTCTCGTCTCGGAATATGAAGACGTAAGGACGGCGGACAGACTGAAAACAAAATTATTTAGAGTCACCTTTGCAAGGTATACATCAAATACTTACCACCCATCTCTTTTTCCATCCTTGCGTTTTTTGTTCCAAAACATTCAAATAACCTTTCCTAGCTATAACTGGAGAAATTCTTATTTCCTCCATATCCGGCACGTATAAAACTAATTCGGGGTCTCGGGGACCTGGAGGAGATACCGGCATTGGTGGGAACGGTGCGCATTCTCCTGGTACCTACAATAAAAATCGTATAAAAACGATGAAATTCGAGAAAAATCTACAACTACTCACCACTATCCTTTCCGGAGAGCAAAGTTCAATGGAATTATTAGACATAATGCTAGACATCATGCTCGTGCTCATTTCTGTAACTTCTTCAGATGGACTCGCTACATCGTTGTCTTTAACATTATTTGAGCTATCTCGATGTCTTCCTTGGATTAAACGTACGCATCTTAACAGAAGTTCTCTTTCACAGTCGGAGTATTCAACAATTGTATCATTATTGGCTGAAAAGGTCAATGAGTAACATTACTTTCTTTTATGTGAGCTGATTAAAGTTATAGAATTTTATTTGAAATCACACAACGCCTTCAATTGAAACATTAAATGTACTGTTGTTATCTATTTCTGAAATATATATTTAATGCTCTTTAAACTGTGCCTAAGTCTATGAAAATCGGTTCAAGCATACGAAAGTTACAGTCTTTTTTCTGTCAACAAAAGTATATTTTCCACACCACTTATAAATGACATCACTCATGCAAAAGTTGTGAAATAGAAAAAGTAGCTATAATTAGGGTATATTTGGTGAAAAACGAATTTATATTTTGTAAATAATAGATTAAGTAAAACTACAAACTACGAACTTAAAAATATTTTAAGATCCTTTTTTTGGGCCGAGTTTGTTTTAAAAATGTTTTCCCCAAATACATACTCATCTTTATGAATCACCCTGTATATATAGAGTTTCCCAAAAGTACCGGGATGAAACCATACGTTTCAAACGAGTGAAAAAAATCTGTAAGTTTTGGGATCACTAAAGGTCAATAAAAACTACATTTTTATATTGTTTAAAACTTTAATTCACTGGGGAGTTTTGTAAGGGATGATAACCCCAACATTTTTAAATTGCAGACCCTCTTGAAAAAATGACCACATCCCCAAAACTAAAACACGACGTTTTGAACACGTTAACTACCATGTGTATCAAAACTGATACACATTTGTTGCATCCAGTATGCTGTTATGTATCATTTTGTAAGTGGCCACCACTATCTTCAGATCTTACACCACTCGATTTTTTTTCTTTTGAGGATTTCTACACTTCGATTTTCACTTACAGGCGTATACCGACCCTGGTAAAAACCTTATACCGTGAGTTAAATCTATAGGCAACTCTGTATACGATTTCGGTATTGCAAGTCACATACCTTTTCTCACTATTAGTTAGTTCAATATAGGGAATTTTTGAATTTCTGGGTTGAGAGTATCGTTTTGTTCTATACTGACAAGACCGTCTCCGAGGTTCATTTCCTTTCTGGTAGTTGGAATAGTAAGAAGTTATGGAGAAAGTTGTCCGCTTGCAATGTAGCCTTATTGAATAATCTGTGGGATTTTCAAGCCATCCTTTGTCAGGGAGCTTCTGGGACAACTTTGTAATAACCGCTTCTCTAGATGTAATGAAACCTTCTTCAATAGAGCTGTCACCCCTCTAAATAAACGTCGCCACTTGTAATAAAAAAAACCTACCTTTTCTTTACTCTATATCGATCCCGACCTTCGAGTCACCAATTTCTTTCTCCAATGTGCGACTGAGCGTGTAAGGTAAATCCAGTCCGAGTTGAGCTGGGTACGCCTGGTCTTACAACGGTTGATACTCCTTTGCCAGGACAGGATTGTTCTCCCGGTTCTGTCTTACATCCAAGGTTGTTACACTCTCTAGGGGGAATTTGCGGGGTAGGGATGATAAATAAAATATGGCGGAACCACAAAGTTGTATAAAAAATATAATAAAAGTTTCTTTGAGTATATATATACATATATATATATATATATATATATATATATATATATATATATATATATATATATATATAATTTTAAATTAATTATTTGCCAACTAAATAATCAGGATTATTTTTTGTGGGTTTGTGGCAATGATACCAAGTGTACTCTTTTAAATATTTATTCTACGAGCTTTCGAATACAATCGTATTCATTTTCAAGTACTAAAAATTATAAAATATGGTCAAAAATTAAAATAAAGGGTATATAAAAAAATACTTACATTATTTAACGAGATTGCAGGTAAAGTTGTAAAGTTGTACAACTTTACCTGCAATCTCGTTAAATAATGTAAGTATTTTTTTATATACCCTTTATTTTAATTTTTGACCATATTTTATAATTTTTAGTACTTGAAAATGAATACGATTGTATTCGAAAGCTCGTAGAATAAATATATATATATATATATATATATATATATATATATATATATATATATGTATATATATATATATATGTAATTATAAAACAAAATCCCAATATTACCCAAATAAATAAAGTCCCCCGGTATAAGCCTACCTATACATTTATCTATAAATTGTGCATCCTAACCTACCCCTGTATGACATGTAACTATCCCACAAAACAAAATTATGATAAAGCCTCGCCTTGCGTTAGAACAACTAAACTAACCCCTTATCGCTTTGGTATTTCAAAGAAGGCATGAGAGGCGTATGGTTTCTTCTTTTTCTTGTTTCCTAAATTTTGATATTCACCGGTGTCGAGGCGCGAAATAAAATATTATATGTATTTACTTTTTTTTAAAACGAAATGTTATGCTAGCTTACGCTGGTTTTGCGCCATTGACCTTGATCGGAATATGAAAGTAAAATTTAAATCGTAACAATATACTGCTGATCTAAGAACAATAAAATTGTTGCAAAATTCCAAGTCTCTGAATCACCCACAATATTTTATTTAATTTACTAATAATTAAGAAATGTCTGATCACGTCTGAACAAAAGACAACAATTTCTTTTTAGATTATTTGTCAGAACAAGTTCACTGGAACCTAAGGAAAATGGCGCATCATACGCTCCGGCCCTTTTTATTTATACCACGTACAAATTAACCTTACGTAGATTTCTATCTCCGACCTACCTACGAGGTGGAAACGAATTATGTGGTGCAACAAAATAATAACTACTAATTAGAAAAAAACCTAACTCATGTCAGGTTAGCGCAACTCTGCAAAATCTGATTATATCATCACACACGGTAAATTATATATATTACAGAACGAGCTGTGCTCCCAAAATTTGTGAGCCTGGACATGCAATATTTAACTGAGAACGACCAGGTGTGTCCAGTCCCCTTGAAAGATCAGAAAATCAACTAAATATATTTGTTATCGCTACTCCCTATGTATAACATTTGAATTATAACTTCCAGGTTCAGAATCCAGCGCAAATAATAACAAATAAATGTCTCAAAATGAAACAATGTTTAAATCTCAATTTGTTCAAAAACTTACGGCGTTGGAAAACTTCCCTTTTCTGGCCTGGCTACTGGCTACTATTACACCCTGACACAACGGAGAGAACTTTACCCCTGGTACCGCTAACACTAAAAAAAACTACTACCGTTACCGTGACAGGGAAAGGACTTTTCCCTTCGCGTTTTCGACCGGCACTCTTTGCTGCCGCTCTCCGCACTTCGTTTTTGCTCTTCCCCCGAATTAGGTTTGGGGTTTTTTTGTCGAATTACAAAATCAACTTTTTATGTTTTGAAGCGTGCAAAATAATTGTATTCAAAACAATTATTTTGCTTTGACCCAGTAAAGTGTTTTATTTGTTCCACGCTGTTTTGATTTCGTATTATTTTTTCTAAACAAAATGTGGGTCGCATTCCATTTTTTTATTAAGATTTAAAATAAAATATGTTTTACCGTGTATTCTGAAATTTTCTACAATAAATTTATCTCTTTGGTATTCGTATTTATTACAACTTTATATTAAAACCATAATGGAAATACCAGAAACGCTGTTTCGAAATTGACTACTTTTTCGGCAAATTGAATCAACATGTTAGAGTATTTTTCAATAAACTTTTGATATAGCCCAATTATTTTGGTGTTGCTAGTGTAATTTTTTCTACTATAGGGTTCTTTTGTTGGCTGAAGTCTTTTTAATGAACGACGTTTTTTTGCTGGGAGACATTTTTTTTGCTGGGAGACGTCTTTTGCTTGTCCCGGGTGACGATTCTTTTCCACCCTACTTGGTCCGACAAATTGTTACTTTGACGTTACCTGTGGGAATATAGCTGGTTCCTGTTTAAGACACGAATTCCAGTTTTATGGAGTTCTAATGGGAGCGACATAAGAGCTGAAAAAGAACAACAAACAGGTTTTTTTATATTGGAAACAATACTGCCTTTACAATGATATTGACATTGCCAATCTTTTTTATAAACAATTTTCTTCTGTCTATACAAATCAATCCGTACATCCATATTACATCTGTGGTTAATGTGTCCTCTTATCACATTGAAATTTCGAATATCTATGAAAAACTGTCTGAATTTATTACCAACAAATGCCCAGGTCCTGATGGAATACCTCCTACTTATCTGAAAACATTTGGCTTCATTTGCCTCTTTCACTTTTCTATATATTTAATAAATCTCTATTATCAGACGAATTTCCAAGTTATTGGAATACCTCATATGTCACCCCAATATATAAATCCGGTCTGACGTAGGTAATTATCGTCCCATTTCTATTCTTGGCGTAATTCCTAATGGTTTTGAGAGAGAGACTGCTTCTCAATTATATGGACCCAACAATTCGGATTCACATCTAAAAAGTCAGCGAAATTGGGTCTGATTACATATGTTGATTTATTGTCTTATGCTCTGGAGAGGAGTTCACAAGTTGACTCTATATAGGCTTTCGACAAAGTTAATCATGAGCTCTTGGTGCATAAACTATGTTTATACGGTGTTGTTGGGCTTATGTTGCGGTGGCTAAAGAGCAATCTTACAGAAAGAATACAAATTGTCAGGGTTAAACATTACTATTCTAATGCCATCACAATACCCTTGATGTTCCACAAGGGCCCCATTTGGGACCACTCTTATTCAACCTTTTTATTAACTGTTTCCAAGACTGCAAAGCTTTGCTTATGCTGACGATATAGCTAGCCTATCTAATTGGTGTACGTTAAATGGAATGTGTTTGAATGCATCCAAATGCCATATTCTTCTTTTTCATCGAACATATCACCCAATCACTTTCAAATATACTAAAAATAGTCTGATCTTACACTCTACTTTTGAAACCAAAGATCTAGACTCCACACTTAGCCATAAATCTCACATTGCCACCATAATTCGGAAGTTAATGGAGATGTTAGGCTGTACAAAGAGAATCACCTGTGATTTTACTAACATCGCTGCAGTTAAATCCCTCTATTATTCCCTGGTTAGATCGCATCTTGATTATTGTTCCACATTTTGGTACTCTCATTATATTATAAGGTAAAACTTGAGGCTGTCCAGCACAATTTTCTGGAATATGTTGCCTTCAAGATGCGTGTATATTATGATTATGTTGCATTAGAACATATATTGAACACACCTTCTCTTGAAGTATGCAGAAAACAAAGAGACTTAATAATTATATTTAAAATTATTTGAAAACTCAACTACAGAGCTCTCTCCAACTCAACTTCGTTCACCAGCAGTTTTTTTATAGTTTAAAACGAAGAAAAACCATGAATTATCGCACACGAAACTTATGGTAACTCACCACACAATGGTTAGCTGAAGTCTAGTATTGTGTAGGTTTTTGGTGGAAAAATTAAGTAAACCTCTAATTAACGCGAGTATAAAAGGCAACCACGATTACAAGCGTTTGTTGTTTGGGTTGTCTACATCGCAGGAAAATAATTAAAATCAAATCTAACTGAAATCCAACATATAACTTGTTCTCGTGTTAGAACAATGCGTTTTACAATTAATATAAATATACAATGAAAGTTGGCAACATTACAATGTAACATTAGTTTTCTTCAGAACATTCACTGTTTCTGATATCCTGTTAGTACCTACAAATAATTTATACTTGTAACACATTGTCGTCGATTATAGACATGTATAGCACGTTTTCCACTTTATGATACCCTGTTAGCGAAGAATAAAGAAGGATATAATATAACTATTTAAAGTGTGACAATTTAATTTATTTCTGTCCCCTCTTCTTTTTTACTCCAGATGAATACTTTTTATTCAAACTGAGTCGGTATAAGTTTTTTTGGTGTCGTTGTACAGGGTTTTTCATTATATATGGACCCTTCTATATCTCACTTATTATTTGATGCAGATAACAATGTTTCAAATAAGAGTTAAAGGGTTATTATTGTAGTTTTTAAAATTCAACAAAAATATTATACAGGATGTCCCAGAAAACAGGGTCAGAGCCAAAGTGTTCTTTCTTAAATGGGACACCCTATATATTTTTATATTTTTAAACTGTTCACTTCAATCCGAATTCAGCAATATATAATTGTTATAGTCTAACCTTAACAGTTCAGAAAATATATTCATTTAAAAATCGTTTTTTGTGGGATGAAAACCAACTATAAACAACGGGCAATGAAAGCATTGTCATATTTGACAAGTACCTAGTTATTTACACCATTATAAAACATGGTATTTGATGCGATATGGAAAATGCGGTATACGGATGTAAAAAATAATAATAACAAATTAGATGCAAGGAGAGAATTTATGGAATTAGCATGCGCCTAGCAAAAATACGTTCAACAGAATATACCAGCATGTAATGACAACTAAGAACTTTTCTAGGAAAAAACGAACGTGTGTAATTAATGAGGAGGATGATTTTGATACACTTCTGCATTTTGAAGGTAAAAAAATATATATTTCTTTGGATTTTATGGTAGTTGAATAAGAAGGAATAATTTTTGCGTTACTACTTTTTTGCAGAAAACTCTGAAGACTCGTTAGTAACCAGCTCCAATATATTACAAAAACATCCTATGAAAATTTTTAGGACTCTGAAAAGACACAATTATAAACCATATAAGATACTTCCCGTGCAGGCTCTTACTGGATTGCGCAAACGGAAACGGTTAATATTTTGTCAGGAAATGCTTCGTCGCTTGAATGAAACTCCAGATATCCTTCAGAAAATCTGTTGGCAGATGAATCCAGTTTCTCTACAGCTGGCGTGTTTAATAGAAAAAATAGACGTTCATGGGAAAATAAAAATCATAGACAGCGGAAAGTGCAACAAATAAAGAAATCTGGACGGAAATCAATTAAAGTTTGGTGTGGAATATTCCAGAATAAAGTGGTTGGGCCAATATTTTTCAATTATAAGTTAACAGGAAGGACTTACCTAAACTGCATAATACCCAAAATAAGTGAAATACTAGAAAATTAATTTACAGCTGACCAATTAAATACTATGATCTGGCACCAAGATGGGGCATCACCCCATAATGTATTAGAGGTGAGAGAACATCTCAACAATCAGTTTCCAGAGTGGATCGGAAATAATGGGACAATTCTATGGCCTCCTAATAGCCCCTACCTAACCCCCTTAGATTCTTTTTTGTGGGGGATGCTGAAAGATATAGTTAACTTTGGCGAAAATAACAATCTTGAGATAATTCAGGAAAAGATTCAAGGCGAAATTAATAACTATAATAATGATATTATTTCTAAATGTTTAGAGAATTTACGCCGAAGATACCAACTATGCATTGACAATATGGGGGGTCATTTTGAACAATATTTATAGTTTCATTTGGGCTTACTTAGTTTGAGATTACTTTATTTTGTAAATAAATTTACTGAATTCCAATCGATAGATTACTACATCTTACTGTGTCGTATATATTTTCTGAACTGTTAAGGTTAGACTATAACAATTATATATTGTTGAATTCGGATTGAAGTGAACAGTTTAAAAATATAAAAATATATAGGGTGTCCCATTCAAGAAAGAACACTTTGGCTCTGACCCTCTTTTTTACTTTAATAACCATTCAACTCTTATTTGAGACATTTTTAATTGTAACAAATAATAAGTGAGATATGGAAGGATCCATATATAATGAAAAATCCTGTACAATTTCCCATTTAGATTTTTGGTAAAATTAAATCTTCTTATATTCGTTTAATATTGAATCACTTACTATATATATTTGTATTTTTTTGTAAAATTGGAATAATTTTAAAAAAATATTAAAGGACAGTATTTTTGAATTAGGTCTATCTCTTTTCCCGAATTTTCTCATTTTCAGAGAAAAGTTTTCGTAACGATTAGGCTTGGGTGGCACCCTAAGTAAGAGACGACGCCGATGTCTAAAGTTGCCACCAGACCGCAAACAAATTACTTATCCTTAGTTTTTTTTGGATTGTTGAGGTAGGACGAGAATAACATGAACAATAAATAATTTGCAGAATTACATATTTTACGAAATCACCAATATTACTATGGTTCAAAAATTTTTTCTTCACTTGTTTGAAACTTTTTTTTTGGCTTTAGGGCTGAACCCATGCAGCCAGAAATTATGTGCGTAAAAAAACCAACCACTCTTTATAAATATAGGCGCAGTTAGTCTGAGTGTACTAAAGGTCTAAAAAAACTATTAGTTACAGAAAAAAGTGTTTGAAACTTAAACTTATGGTTCCACCCCAGGACTTTTAATATTTGAATAATTGCTTACCTAGAGCGTTTATGTTATTATTTTTAGCAACCATATTACAAGCTTCTTTTTCATTTTTGGTATATTCCAGACGGTATTTGTTATAGTTTAATGTCCTATCTAATCCCAAGCGTTCTCTAAGCAATAAAGTATGTCTAACCCTTTCTACTTCTTCTAAACGTGTTAATTTTTCAAGTTCCCATTGGTGATCGAATATTAACGAATCCCCTCTTGGTCTCCAACCGTGAAGGTTTTCTTCACCTCTCACATACGTCGTACTTGTATCGAGTACTCGTCTTTGACGTCTCTGTACACCTACAACAGAAGAAAGAATTTGTGTGAAAATATAAATTGGGGCTAATTTGATTTATCATGCAACTTTTGCTTAATCATAATAGAATATCATATTACAAGGGTCGAAAGTTTCAGATTTCTGCACGAGGCGCAGTGCAGGGCTCTCAAACTGTCGGCACGTGTAGTTTATACTATTTTTCTTCATAACCGGCCGATAGAGTCGAGTGAGAGCGATGGCGATCGCCTAGTTACTGTCTCATGTATCAAAGTCAGTGCATGAATTTATTATGCGTATTATGCGCGAGTCATATGGAGACATCCTGTTAATATTATTGTTAAATTGCTGACAGGACGTTTCCCACATTATTGAATTTATAATTTTAATCTTAATCAGCAAACACGTGGAGACATCCTGTTTACAATTATTATAATTTTGCTATCATATATTTTTTCTTCTATTCAGCATTATAATACATTTCCTCATTTTTGTAAACTAAAAAAGAAAATAGTCATAATTGTAACTTCAAACGTAACTGATCACTAAGTTTAATAAAATCTTTTTAAAAAGTATATTTTTTACTTAATAAATTTAACTGGCGCTGCGTACAGGATACTGTTAGTAGAAAATACCCTTTCTGTGTGGTGAAACGTCTACGTTTTCTATCAAGAAATTAAGATAGTATCCGAACCAATAAACTGTGTGAAACAAGTTACGGTGTGTGAAAAGACTGACTCCAACCCGACTATTCCTCCAGTGAAGAAGACGGCTCAAGTTCCTTCAGAGAATTAGAGACAAGGATCAAGCTCGCAGATGATCCTTTAGTGCATCCTCCTGTAAGTTTTTCCTTTAATTTTATTTTTTATCGGCTAATAATTGTTTTTAATATTATAATATTTTTTTTACTACAATATAAGTGTTATTTGAATTGCAATTTAAACATTCCAATTTTAATGGTTGTATAAAATTAATATATTAGTAAAGTCAATCTCTTAATGTCACAAAATAGTGATCGATCCAGATCTCCAATATCTGTACGTCGATCCAGATCTCCCTTACCTCTAAGTCGTAACTTAAATACTAATACCGAGATGTCTACTGCAATTTCACAAATCGAATTATCTTTAGCAAACAATATTGTCCCAACATATAACGGTGGTTCTAAAGATTTAGCATATTATTTAAGACAATCTGAAAAATATTTAACTCTCTTAAAAACCTTTCGAAAATATTCACATAGACGTAATCTCTATAGAAAATAAACAATTTCTTACAATACTCGATATATTCTCTAGGTACCTTCAAGCTTACGAAATTAGTGACTCAAATTCTATCACTATACTTAGTAAACTCCGTCACTATTTCTCTCATCATAAATACCCTTCGCAAATAACTTGCCACAATGCGAGAGAATTCACTAGCGAAACCTTTAAAGAATTCATGTCTCTCTTCCATATAAAAATTCATTATACAACACCCCAATCTCATACCAGCAATTCTCCGATAGGAAGAAAGAACACATTCAACTTTAATCGAAAAATTAAGAATTCTAAGACAAAAATCAAAAGAAAATATTACCGACTTAGTTACAACTGCTATTCTTATATATAATCAATCAATCCATTCAGTAACAAATTTTACCCCATTTTCACTTCTTTATGGACCATATGAAAATCTAAATCTTCATTAAATAGATCCCCATAAACAAGTATTCCAAAATTACAACGAATATCGAAAAACAGAAATTATGCCATTTTTCGACGATCTTTATCAAAAACAATTAACAAAAAGAACCGAACAATTGAATAAAATTAATAGTAAACGAACAGACGATATCCCAAAAACAGATGTCGTATATTTAGATATGGAACCACGAAATAAAATCAAACCTAAATATAAGAAAATATTAGTAGACACAAATCAATCCAACGATAAGTTAGTTTCTCAAAAATCTAAAAAGGTTAGCAAACACATGATTAAAAATACTAAATCTTTCCAGGTTAACCATGAAGATAGCCATCCAGGCACTTCAAGTCAAAACAATTGAACCCCCAGGTTACATATTAGATTGTTTAGGATTAGCTAAATATAAGACCAATTATTATAAGATTTATTTTAGTATAAGTATTAAAGAAATTGAAAACTCATATAGTAAATTAGTATTAAATCAAGTTCATTTAGCTAGTAGACTTGACGATTCAACAATAACTTTAGCAAAAATTTATAACAGAGAGATCGACTTACTCTCAGAAGATATAAATAAACTTAGAATGTATGCTCGATCAAATAAAGTAATTAAAAGAGGTCTAATAGACGGCCTAGGCACAGTAGTAAAATATATTTCAGGAAATCTTGATCAAAACGACCTAATCGAAATTCAAAATACATTTGAAAAAATCAATTTAAATGAAAAGAAACTAATGACTGAAATTTCGAAGTTGGATTCATTTGCAGGACAGATTACTCAACGCTGGCAAACAGACCTACTTAAAATACAAAATTATGCTGAAAACGTTCTAAGAGAATTAAATACCTTAAATAATAGATTGAATAACGAAATTATTATTCATATTCAACTAGAACAAATTAGAGACCTAAGAAATTATATTCAAATTTTACTAAGAACAATATCATTTAGTAACCAAGAAATTTTAAATGTAGAATTAATCAAACAAAAGGAATTAGAAGAAATTCTTAATTATTTACATACTATTCATTGTCACAATGAAATCGCTTCCGATATTCCTACTTTATTAGAAATAATCAAAGTCTTATGTTTACTTCAATAAATTTATATATTACTCTTAAAATACCCATATTAGCCGATGAATTACTTTATATTTCCAAAATTATTCCTATTCCCAGTAAAGAAAATAATATCCTTCTACCCCCATACACCTTCACATTAAATTCCAAAGGATCAACAAAATGGACAAACGAGGAATGCAAGAAGACCTTTTCGTGCTGGTATTGCGAAAACGAACCACACGAAGACCCTTGTAACTTGGAAGACCTTTCACTCTGCAACTACGCTCAAGTAAAAAACGACTTGTCACACAATTAACTAATGGAAATACAATAATTTGCTCAAAGAAGATAACTACCATCAATGAAGACTGCAAACAAAATTTTAAATCATTGAAAATATCAAAATGTAACATCGTACTAGGAAACAATAATTGTATTTATTCTTTTCAAAAACATACTTGGATGGGATCCAATAAAACATTTACTCAAAAATGGCCCAGCCTCAAAGAACCCACAGAAATTCATCACAAAATCAGCATCAACAATTTACATCTGGACGATCCAACCAAGCTACTACCACATTTTCAAGAACCAAATTTGCTACCTATAGAACTTCATCAAAGTCATTTAGGAATAACAACAATAATAATTTTCATTTTATTAATTCTACTATTTTTGTATCTGTATAGAAAATATTTTAGAAAAATCAAAAATCCAGAACAATTCCAGGGTGAACCAATGGAGCTACTCCAATCCCTATTGGAGCCAAAGCCACGAGGTCGTGCCTTTAACAAAGAGGGGAGGAGTCATATGGAGACATCCTGTTAATATTATTGTTAAATTGCTGACAGGACGTTTCCCACATTATTGAATTTATAATTTTAATCTTAGTCAGCAAACAGGTGGAGACATCCTGTTTACAATTATTATAATTTTGTTATCATATATTTTTTCTTCTATTCAGCATTATAATACATTTCCTCATTTTTGTAAACTAAAAAAGAAAATAGCCATAAAATTGTAACTTCAAACGTAACTGATCACTTTTTTTTTTTTTTTATATATCAATCGCATCAACCACGTAGGGTTATTAGCGAGTTAAAATGATGGAAGTTCACTTATTGTAGCTTGGTTATAGTCACTATATTTTGCTACTTAATTTGCAGTCTTTTAGGTAGTTTAAAAGTTTTTTAGTTTCTTGCTTTTCTTGTAATAGTTTTTTTAGTGATAGTGGTAGTTGATTCTTTTTCCGTTCCTTGTCGTATTTCGCACATTCGATTACCAGGTGTTTCACGGTTAACTCACTGTTACACATTTCGCACATTGGTTTATTTTTTCCTGCTAGTAAGTAGTCGTGTGTGATGCGCGTATGACCGATTCGAATACGAGAAAGGATCACTTGTTCTCTTCTATTTATGTTTTTACAGTTCCAACCGTGAGAATTTGTAGTGACTTCATATGATTTGTGTTGGTTATGTCTTGCTTCTTCCTGCCATTTATCGCAGATTTTGCTCTTGTAGAACGCTTTCAAATCAGTATGTACGGTAAAATCGCTCCTTTCTGATTGTTGATTGGTGAATGCATTTTTTGCTATTTGATCTACTCTCTCATTCCCTTCTATTCCAGTATGGGATGGGACCCACATGAATTTAATATGTATGCTGCTGTTTCTGCAATTATGTAGCTCTTTCTTGATCAGTATGGCTATAGGGTGATTAGAGTACAGTTGACGAAGTGCTGTTAGTGAACTTTGAGAGTCAGATATTAAAAGTACATTTTTATGCTTGATTTTCTGGATTTTCTTGAGTGCTTCTAAGATGGCGAATAATTCAGCTGAATGAATAGATGTGAAGGGTGGGAGTATGTAGGATTTCGAAAAGTCCTCGGAGTAGAAGGCAGCCCCAATTTCATCTTGGTTTTTTGAAGCATCTGTGTATACCTTATAAATGCTACCGTATTTATTTAAGGCACTTAGGAATTCTTGTTTTATTCTGGCTGTTGGAGTCTCTGATTTATTAAGGAAGGCGAGGCTTAGGTCTAGGATAGGGAGTGTTATTGTCCATGGAGGAGGATAATTTATTGATGGGACGTCATAGATATTTGGGAAATGCGAATTTATTTTGTTTAAATATGTTTTGACTCTGTGATAGAAAGGAGGAGTAGTTGAGCTGGATAAAAATTAGGCTTTAAAACGATCAGATAAGACGTTGTGGGCTACTGGATTTCTTTTGTTTGATATTACAGAGACATCATAAGAGATGCTTAGATATTCTCTTCGGTAAGAAAGCGGTAACTCTCCAGTTTCCCAATGTAAGCTTTGGATAGGACTTGTACGATGGGCACCCAAACAGATGCGAAGAGCTGTGTTTTGTATAACTTCCACTGACTGAAGAAGGCTTTTGTTGGCAGAGTTATAGGCAATCGCTCCGTAGTCAAGTTTTGATCTGATCAATGATTTATAGATGTGCAGTAAACTTGAGTAGTCTGCGCCCCAGTTTTTGAATGCTAGTGATCTGAGTAAATTAATTCCAGGTTGGCATTTTTTCTTCAATGTCAGAATGTGTGATTTCCATGTCAGCTTTTGGTCGAGTATCATTCCTAGAAAACTTATTTCTCTCACATATTCTATTTTCTGTCCATAAAGGTACAAGTTTTCAAGTTGTGGTTGAGTCCTTTTCGAGAAACATAAAGCTTTGGTTTTTGTCGTGTTGAAACGCAGTCCACTTGTTTTTGACCAATCCTCTATTGTAGCTATTGTTTGTTCGATGGTTTTATGTATTGTAGTCATATTTTTCCCTCTGCAATAGATAACCAGGTCATCTGCATATAGTCTGCATTTCACGGGTGATTTACAGTTTGCTATAATTGAATTTATTGCTATGATAAATAATGTCGTGCTGAGATTTGACCCTTGTGGAATGCCATTTTCTTGGGTGTTCAGCTGTGAGTATACGCCATCTACTCGTACTTGGTACTGTCGTTGATCTAGAAAGTTCGATATATATTTCAATATGTTACCCCGTATTGACCAGTCGTAAAGAGTTTTGATTATTGAGTATTTCCAGACTGTATCGTAGGCTTTACGAATATCAAAAAATACTCCGATGCAGTGCTGCTTTATTGCAAAGGCTTCATGGATCTCAGATTCTAGATCGATAAGATTGTCTAACGTGGAGCGATTTTTACGGAAACCACACTGTTCGGGTATGATTAGTTTTTCTGATTCTAGGTGCCATAAAAGTCTGTTATTAATTATCTTCTCAAGAACTTTTCCCATGCTACAGGTGAGTGAAATTGGTCTATATGTTTCTGGATCTGATTTCGCTTTACTTGGCTTAGGAATGGGAATTATAATGGAAACTGTCCATGCTCTGGGATATACTTTCTTTGTTAAGATTAGGTTATATATCTTTAGTAAATGTTCTTCGGTTTGTTTACTTAGATTTCTTAGAAAAATGAGTGGGATATTATCAGGACCTGGGCTGGAGTTTTTAGAGTTTTGGAGTGAATTTTCAAGTTCGTCAATGGTTATTGCATAGTTCAAACTGTTCGTTTGCTGGTTATTATTATTATAGTCAATTTCTTGCTGCTCTGCTTTGTTTTTATGATTCAAAAAATCTGGTGTGTAGTTTGAGTTGCTTGAGTTTTTTTGATATTCACTTGATAAGATGTTTGTTATTTCATTTCGGTTTTTATAAATAGTGTTATTTATCTCCAGAAAGTTTATTGTATTGGTTTGTTTTGGTTTGGATATCCTTTTGACTTTTTCCCATATAGTGGACATTGGAGTTGAGCTGTTTATTGTTGAAACATACTCTTTCCATGCTTCCCGTTTCGCTTTGTTTATTGTGTATCTGGCTTTGGCTCTCAATCGTTTGAATTCAATTGAATTTTGTTCCGTCTTGCTTCTTTTGAATCTGTTAAAAGCTTCTTTCGATTTCTTCACAGCCTCTTTGCACTCCAAGTTCCACCAGGGAACCGTTTGGTGTTTGTTATTGTGTTCGTACCGTCCAATATGTTTATCTGCTGATTGCGTTATTAATTCTGTGATAAAGTGTACTTCTTGATCAATATCCGCATCTTCCTTTAACTCGTGGAGATTTTCTTGTATAAATTCTTGGAATTCGTTCCAATTTGCTGATTTTATTTTCCATTTTGTTATTGGGTCCGGTGTATTTTCCGGTTCGCTGCTAATTATTATGGGATAGTGGTCACTATCATATAAATACGTTGATACATCCCAATTAAGTATTTGTGAGAGAGATGGGTGACATATTGTTAGGTCGATTGCTGAATCTTCACCAGTTCTTATGTCATGTCTGGTTTTTTGGCCGTCATTTAGGAGGTTAAGATTGTACTTTTCTAATAGATTTTCAATTTTTTTTCCAAAAGGTGTCTGCTTAGTAGAGCCCCAGATATAGTTGTGGGCATTAAAGTCTCCCACTATTATCTGAGGAGCTGGAATTTGGCTCAGCAGCTCAGTGAGTTCTTCTGTAGTAGGTTCCTGATTTGGGGGAATGTATATGTTACACAATGAAAAGGTCATTGTATCTTTCACTCTAACGGCGACTGCTTCAATAGTAGTTTTTAGATGAATTGATGTTGCATCTATTGTATTTCTAATATATGTTGCTACACCTCCACTGGCTATTCTTGCATTTTCTCGATTTTTAGAGAAACAATTATAATTTTTCAGATTATGGATTCTATTGTTTTTGAAATTGGTTTCTTGTAGGCATATTAGCATGGGCATGTATTTAGAAATTATTAATTGCAAGTTTTCTAGGTGGGTATAGTACCCATTTATATTCCACTGAATTAAGGAAGTGAAGGTAAACAAGATTAATAGGTTTCAATAGAGGTATCTGTGTCCAGTTCTGTTTGGTATTCAGGGTTTATCTGTTTGAGAATTTTATTTTTAATTCGAGTGCATCTCATCTTCATTTTTTTATCCTTTAAATAGGGGTATATTGTGGTAAGTAGGTCTGTGACTTCCGTTATTTCTTCGGTGTACATTTTCCCGATACTGAGAGGATCTGTACACCCTTCACAATTTTCAAAAAAAGTTCTTCATAGGTTAGAGGATAATTGATATCTGTATTCTTGAAAAGCGCTTTAGTGTGACTTAACATTTCTCCTATTGATTTTTTTGGTTTTTTGTTTTCGGTTTGTTTTATTTTCTTTTCACTATTTGTTGGTTTTACAAATGTAGGTAGGTGTTCAGTTGTTGTTGGTGATGGGGAACGTTCTGTTGATGTTCTTTTATTTTGTGGTTTGGTTGTTTCGATTTCATTTCTGTTGACAGTCGGTGTGTTGTCTTTACTATTTTCGGTGTGTTTAACTACTTGGGTATTCATTGTTCGAGGTTCGGAAATTTGTTCTGAGTTTCGGTTATTTGATTGATCCGGTTGATATTGTGAAATGTTGTTTGTTTCTTCTTCAGTTTGATTGTCGGCTGGATTTTCTGGTGATGATTCTGTTGATGGGTTAAAGTGAGTTGAAGTGATTGCTCTATTTGGGCAGTTTTTTGTTGTATGAGTAGTTTGTTTACATTGTAAGCATTCTTGATTATCAATGGACAAAAATATCCTATATGAGGTTTGTTCATATGTGATTAAAAATGAATCGGGAAGGGACTGGTTATTGAATGGAGATATAAATATTTGTCTTCTAAAACTTAGGATATGTTGAAATGCTGGGTCTGAGATTCCTATTCGCAAGAAAGATAAGGGTGAAAGAGGATTGATCCCTAGATTTTTAAGTTCATATTCAAGGACTGAGTGGGGGATAGAGGGACAAACATTGGATAATATTAATCTTTGACTAGGAGTGACTAGTCGACGTGCCTGTAGTATTTGTTGGTTTATTTGGATTTTACCGTGATTGTTGATGAATGTGTTCACTAAATTTTCATTTGCCAAATAAATACATATTCTGTTGTTTGATAGCTTTGAGCAAAAAATTATGTTATTTGGTTGGATTGTTTGGCATAGTGCCTTTAGGTAGTCTTCTAGCCTAGTGTTTTCGATTGCGTCGAATAGTATAGCTTGATTTCTGGATGGGAAATTGTTTGTTCTGGTTTGTTGGTTTGCTACTGAGGAATATGTTTTGGGTTGTTGTGTTGTGTTATTAGTGGGTGTACACCCTATTTGAGATATGTTGTCATCCATTTTTAAGTATCATTTAGGTTTTCCTTAATACGGATCTGGCGAAGTATTTTCTGTTATTTATATCTGATATTTAATTCAGATTCACTTCTAGTTAATGTGTTGTTTTACTAATGTTTTAATAAAAAGTTAACCTGATATTCTTACTTGCTTGTTTTGGTTCACTTTGAAAATATTCACTAATTACTTTTTAACTACTTAATCGTTTCGGAGCGCACAACTGTACTGTACAAAGGTTTAACACCGAATCCTGTCGACATGCAGCTTTAAAATGAATAAACTATAGCGTAACTGATCACTAAGTTTAATAGAATCTTTTTAAAAAGTATATTTTTTTACTTAATAAATTTAACTCGCGCGTCTCTATCAATGCAGATATGTTAAACTTTCTGCGTCCAAATAAGTACATACTTTCGGCCGGGTGGTATGTTTATCACAACATGCGATAAAAGATATTTAATTATATGTCATCAGCATACAGACTAAACTAAACTTATTTCTAGTAACGACTATAGGAAAAAAGCTCGAGGTAAATAGCCAAGCAAAAATAGGGACATATAGAACATGAGGAAGAACGTTAGCAGTAAGGCGAGGAGCAGGATACTAAAGGGGATCTACCTGGACTACCTGCTTCGCTAGCGCGTCGTAACAGCAATTCGTAGACGCCTGATAATCTGTTGGCTTCCGTATTTCTGTAACTTCCCGAGAAGAGATGTTTCAAAGACCTCGGACCAGTTCGGGCGTCTCTACCGTAAATTACCATACTGAGATCTTTGGTGATAATAGCTGGTCGACCACAATTCTCTAACTGCAATAAATATATAAGATTAGTCGATGGGAAACTTTAAACAAACTCTTAAAACTCACCTCTAAATAAGCTGATATTGTCATGAATATCTGCTCTCCTTGTGCGGTGACTCTATTTAACAGCGGAGAGTTGTGCAATGAACTATCCCAAGCTGCTTCGAACCTAAACATAACTCTATCGTCTCCCGGGATTTCTAAATAATCTCCGGGGAAAAGACCGAGCGAGAGGACTGAATTATCGTTATCTTCATCTTCTTCCGATTCGGGGGTGCTTCGAATTCTACCGACGACAAGTTCGCGGACGTCTCGCCATTTTATTTCTGTAGCAGGATCGTGGACAATAGTTATACGAATACGACGTTGAATACCCTAAAATATTTTAACGAATTATACGCTCCTATAAATGATTGTTGATACATACTTGGTGCAATAGAAATAGCCCCCTGCATGGAAAATCGTCGCTGTGTTCCACCACGACGGGAACGTATTCTCCGCTCGGTGCCAATTCGCAAATTTCAAACCATACCAATACGTCAGCTTTGGCGTGAATATGCGCTGTGCACGGCGACGGTAATGCGCCGAATTTCGAAGATCTTACAGGCTGCGAGATAGGAATCGAAGGAGGAAGCATTCTTCTGGGAGGTTGTCGAACGTTTCCTTCCAATTTGGCATCTTTGTGTAATGGATGTTGTTGGTAATGACCGAACACTTCGAAAACTATTGGCTGACTTTTAATATACTCTATGAACGATTTAGTTGTCGTAACTGTAATCTGAAACAGATAAAAAAACAATATCAAAATACAATTTATTATTTTAATATTTTTTAATTACATTTTGAACGTGGTAAAATCCAAGTGGTGTACCCTTTCCGGTATTCTTAACAGGTTCCGTAGAAAAGGCTTCGTCGTGTCGATGAAGGAAGCTAAACAAATAAAATATGTAATATACAGTAATAGGTAAATAACTTTTAGGTTATTATTTTATTAAACGTAACATACACTTACTTAAATTGGCAGAAGACGTCGGCATATTCTTGAGATATTCCTACAGCTTGTAGAACAGTAACTCTAAACGTAAATTCTTTACCTATCATTATATGCTCTGGGATTTCTTCTTCTTTTAGATCGGAAGAGACAGAGCTGTCACCTCTACCGGAATCAGCATCGCATTCAATTAGTTCGTCCAGTTTGATTGGATCTATGTTGTTTTGGCCTTCCACGATCCTTTCTTCCATATTTCGGATATTTCTATCCAGAATATCTATAATACAACAGTTTTTGTACTTTTAAGCAGGCTTTGGTGGACAACATAGCATACAATTGAAGTTATAATGATATAATTGATTAACTATGTAATGCATATATATAACAACAAAGAGATTGATTCATGGGTAATTCACGCAAAAGAAAGGGCTACTGGAATAGAGTGGTAACCGTGGACATGCATGTTTCTGGCTCATTTTGCCTCTTCAGCACGGCATAACCAAAAAAGGAGGTGAAATTTGGGAGCAAAGATGTTAATCGAAACATGGGAAAACACAAAATAACGGATTTTAGCAGGGAAACCAAACGCTCATTTGTGTCTTCAATTGGAAGATCCCTAGTTTTCAGGACAACAACCAACATCGACACGGAGGCGCATATAGCCCCCCCCCGAATTTTGCGTGAATTACCCATGAATCTCTTTGTTGTTATATATATATATATATATATATATATATATATATATATATATATATATATATATATATATTAGAAAATTCGAGTTTTTTTCTTGGACCTTAAAGTTTATATTTTTTTCATTTATATTTCTTGGGCATTTTTGGTCCTGGATTAATTAAAACATTAGATGATTTTTAAATTTATATTGTAATACATTAACGTTTCGGTCGTTTTTGACCTTCATCAGAATATAAAAACACTGTGGATTATATTCCAGCGAGTGCCACATCACATATTAAATTAAGTTAAAATAAAATGAACTTTAACGATACATTTAAAAACATTTTACAAGTAACGGTGTGTGTATCTCAATCTTCATAGTAGTACTTAAGTAATAATAATTGTTATTATTTCATTAATCTGGGTCGGAAGTTTCAGACGGGAGTGTTATATGCACCTCCGTGTCTATGTTGGTTGTTGTCTCGAATATTCGAGATCTTCTAATATTACTGACACAAATGTTGTGTTTGACTATCCTGCTGAATTCTGTTATATTTTCTCATGTTTCATTCAACACCTTTGCTCTCATGTTTCACATCTTTTCTTGGTTGTACCGTACCGATGACGGCTAATGAGCTAGAAACATGCATGTCTGCGGTTACCACTCTTTTCAGTAGCCCCTTCTTCTATTTGCGTGCAATACCCACTAATCTATTCGTTGCTTATTATATATATATATATATATATATTATTACGTAAATTTATTACGTAAATATTTTATTAAGGTTTTTGTTTTGTTAGTGAATAAATATAAGTTTTACTGGAATAAATTTGTCTATAACATATATGTTTTTATCTATGATTTGAATCCTAAATTTTTAATGATATAACTGGATATTAATTGTCTAATTGCCCATGTTTTGGATGCCATTTATGACTTTATGATAATGTTTATTCATTATAATGATATATAATTAATTGAGTGTTATAACAATATAATTGATTGAACATTTGAAATTTATGTATGTGTAGAGCATGAGATTCCTTTTGTTATTTGAGTTCTTAAGGTTGTGAATAAATTCAGTTGATAAATAAATAAAGAAACATTTTACTTGGAAACAATATTTAATTTTATTTATAAAAATTTTATGCGCCGCCCATGTATGGGTCAAATGAAATTATTGATTTATTCTTTCGTGTGGCGTTTTGTACGCATGCTTGAAAATATGAGGTGACGATGCGCTAGAGTAAACATTTGTTATACGCGTCGGTCTGTTCAGTTTCACAGCGAGCTTATATGCTGTGTGATAGAACGTACTTCAAATTATATACAAGTTAAAAGAATTTATGTTGGAAATTTATACATACAGAAACACAAATAATATGGTACAAGAAATAGTTATGAAATTTATATACATAGAGTCTAAATATTACATAAAAGAATTGGATGCATCTTTCTTAAGCTTCTTATTTGAAAAATGCGTAAGTATTAAATTTTATTTATTTAAATTGGCCATTAATCATTGAGAAATTATTTAAGAATATAGCTATATTGAGTCTCTAATTTGAATTCTTTTTCAGATCGATCATTATTCAAAAGTCTATTTTACTCATGAGATTTTAAAGAAAACATTTGATTGAAGTTATTGAGTTTTATATAATTCTTGTTGTACAACAATACACTGACCTTGTGTTCCGGAACCAGGATCTTCCTCTCGGGATTCGGGAAAAACAGCTTCCGAAGTTTTAAAGTTGAATAGTTATGTGAAATTATGATTTTCACTCTGGAAAATCAGCTACAATCATTGGGTAAGTACATGTGAATGTTTATCAATGGTTTGTTATGTTTTTTATCCTCATTTTGAGGATAATTTCTTAAAATTTCTGGAGCACTTCCAAAACCCAACCTTCCAGAAACGAAGCCAAGCCACCGACCCTTTTTCTTCAACTTTTTTCAACAATCAACAATTAGTCTTTTGTTTAAATTCAGCTCACTATCTCCATAAAAATGTTTGTTACACTTGTTGTTGTTTGAAAGTTCCTTCTGTCATGTCACATAAACCAATCACCGTTTTTCTTTTTTAACGCACTCAAAATTATGATTTCACTTAACATTCTAATATCTTTACCTACATACAAAAATTAATCTCACTAAAATTGTTTATTCAATATTGAAGTTCATCTTGTTAGTATGTGACGAATAGTTTTTCTCAAGCGATATACAATAGTCTTTAATATCAATGTTCAGTTTAATTTCTTATTATAATTATCAATTGTGTTTAGTCATCAACATAAATTCTTTTAAAACATTTATTAATATTCCTTAATCTAATTCTTAATGTTCATTATATTGGATTAAATACATTAATTAATTCCTATTCATGTCATCTATGGAATTACTCTACTTTCAACGTTTGTCGCTGATACATATGGACATCTATATTTTGTCGCTAGCGTGTGTCGCTAGCGTATGTCGCTAAGCGTATTGGTATTACATCGTTAAATATTCTAACCCATATGTTTTTAGTAAACAATGTGTTATAATATTGAACAATATCCTTTTTTATTTCGAATATTTATTAATTCATGTTTCTTTTCTAGATTATATGTTCATCATTATTTCTGACATGAGGTATTTAATACGATGGACGATATTTACTCTATGGCTTTTGTTATATGATCAAGTAATGTTTTTTTTTGTCAATTCTATGTGATTCTTCTCAAATTATTAATTATATACATAAATTGTATTACTTTATTTAGTTAATATGAGCACTTTTAATGTCTCATATTTATGATTCTAACAAAATATAGTCTAATGTTTTAATTTCTAATCAGTTTCCAACTAATCTGTTTATACCAGTGTTTCTATCTTTATTTATACGTTATAATTTATATATATATATATATATATATATATATATATATATATTATTGTGTATTATAAATAATGCTCTACGTTGGGTTATTTTATTATATATTTTTATTATAGGAATTTAATTTACTAATTTTATTATATATTTATTAATAATGATTGTATGGGCGCCAGAATTAGTTCGCTTTCTGCGAATTCCCAATTCAAAGATACTACACAAATTAGAAAATATTATAAATTTGTTTAACTTTTAACACTGTATCTCAGGGATGAGATTCGGCACTTGGCGATTGTCAGCAACAGGAAACTGTAGGTAAGATATCAAAGAAACGCAAGACGAACATAGACAAATGATTTTAATTGAACATATTTATGTAAATAACGAAATTATTATGAGTTAAAAGTTTATAATTCATATCAAACTCAATAGAAAATTATTGACAAAATCATCGCACAAAACCGCTTTTAATAAATTATTAATATTATTGAATTCCAACGTATCAAGTAAGTTTCGCTTGATTACTTATTTTACTAAAAGTTCTGAATGCATTCACAACGACTCAACCTCTACTCTCGCTATTGTTAACCTTGGCGTTGTGTGTTGTGGTACTCTGTGATGACTATTATTTAGTTTACAAAATGAAAGAAAAAGCAAAGTGTTTGGGATGTATCATGATAGTTTATTGTAAGAATTTGGTGAGTATTAATTTTTTTTAATATGTGTTTAGTGTTCTGTGTCCGATATTTAGTAGAGATTGAATATCTAATACTAATATTTTTACTAATTAATAGATACCAAACAATATAACCTAACATATAAATATATCAAAATGTTTTATAGGAGAAATACACTATATACATGAGTAATAGAGTTTATGGTTGATTCTTCTTGACCCTGAATGTGGTGCATCGGAGGAAAAACGATCGCCTATGATCGAATAAGCGAAATTCAGATGTGGAAAATGATGTGATGTGAATTATTTCATCAGTAGAAATATCTTATCCACAACAAGATATGTGAATAGTTATCGAAGATTATATTAATAAAGGTAATTGTTCATCTTACCATATCTAGATGCTATCACCATTTTTACACTTATTTATTTATATACGAGTGATAAATTTTTGTTAGTTTATTGTTCAAAACTTCACTAAACACTTTGGTTAACTTTTTACTTAATATATTTTAAATTATTATAGTTTTTTATAAAAATTTGGAGGAAATAAATTCAACACGTCCTCCATTTATCAAATTTACACCGCCTCTCTCTAGCTCAAAATCAACAACCTTCCAATGTTTTTTACTTTTGTTTTTCATCGTTCATTTGTTGATAAATAAACATCGTTGTTATTGAATCAAAATATCTATTTCTGCGTTATAGTAGACAAATTCACTTTGTTTTTATGCACTTCCACTTTCACTCCGAAATACTCTATTCGAACTAATAACAGAACGTTATTTCGCGTTGATATTTGACCTTGAAGTTTTATACAAATAATTGAATAGTTTATGCAATATACAGGGTTTCTGAAAGTGTCTACAAAATATTAAATTATAATAATTGAATTTTATTTCAAAATTCATGTGATACCATATACAGTGATGATCATAGTTATGTATAAAATTTATGTTTGACGTAATTTACTTGTTACTATTGTATTTTCAATATCTTGAATTATACTTTTAAAGGAAAATAGTTACAAAATTAAATAGTAATCTTCTATATAATTTTATCAATTGTATTCTATTTGTAAATATTTCTTGTCATATTTAAGCTATGTTTTTTATGGATTATTTCCTTTTATCGAATATTCACTACTACTATTACTTAGATTCACATTTCTGAGTGATGTTAATGATTCAACATAACCTAGTAGATATATTTCACTTTAATATATATATATATATATATATATATATATATATATATATATATATATATATATATATATATAACAGAAAAATAAAACCTAATTAAAATAATAATTATGATAAATATTTTTCTAAACTATAGCTTTATACACACACCGGCAAAACTCTTGAAAACAAAATACAATTGATTAATATTCTCTGAGATGAGTGTTATTAGACAAAAAATTGTTACAGGATTGAAATTTTGTTGTGCTACTCCTATCCGTAGATTTTTTCAGCGTAATTAGGCAGTTTATTTAAATATTTTGAAGGTGGTGTTTTATTTTAATTTTTTTAGTCTACTAATGACGTGGCTCAAAATATTGCTATAGTCTGTTTCTTATTGACTGACAGCACGCGAAAAGGTCACAGATGCTAGTCAGGTAGTAAACCATAATCGGCACAGTTCTTCTAAGGAATTTATTTAATATTTAATTTTATACCCGATCTGATATATAAAGGTAATATAAATGTAAATTCGGTTAGTTAAAACAACTAACTGACCTTCATACATTTGTAGAGTACATACAGTTAAAACAATAAATTATTTTTGAAATAATCTTGTAACGCAACTATTCTGACTGAATATTTCATTAATTATCTTGAGACTTTGGAGCAGGTCAATTCTTGGGAGACATATTAACAAACCATTTATCAATTCATTCTCCAGATAATTACTTTCTGATTTTCGAAATGTTGATAATAACATTTCCAAGAAAAATTACAATAGGGTCCTACTAGGGATTGTCCCAATAACTAATTAGAAATTTTGCAGGTATATACGGTGAAACTTGGTCTCGCCCAAATTTGTAAAATTTGTTTTGCTTAGAGTCGCTTGTGTTCCATAAGTGTTAACTGTGTTGTGAAAAATGTCTTCAAGTTTTACCCCAGTAAAGTGTAAGAGCGTGATTAGCTTACAAACGAAGACTGTATTGTTAAATGTGCCTGATGCAGTTGTACATCAAATGCCGGCTGCTACTGTTAGAAATATAGTTTCGACATGTTCCAATATGACAGGAGTTAGTGAATCCACTATTTACAGGCTTCTAAGAGAAAGGAAAAACGGAAATATATCTCCACCTAAAAAGTCAACTGGAAGAAAACCATTTGACCTTGATGAACATATGCAAAATACAATAAGATGAAAACTACATGAATTATATTTAAAAAAAAAGATCCCAACCCTTGACAGAATTCTAAGAATGGCGAAGGAGGACGAGAATTTGCCTGACAAATTAAATTTTACTTGGGAGAAGCAAAGTCGCAAATCAGTGCTAATCGACAACGAAGAAATAATATGTTGGAGACGCCAGTATTTACGAGATATCCGAAAATACAGACAGGAGGGAAGACAAATCTATTATCTAGATGAGACATGGCTCAATGAAGGACATTCAGTGAAAAAAATATGGCAGGACAAAAGTATTCAAACCAGTCGTCAAGCTTTCATATAAGGTTTATCTACTGGACTGAAAACTCCTATCGGTAAAGGTCGCCGACTAATAATAACGCATATTGGATGCAATTAAGGAGTTTCAGTCAACATCAACCAAAGACTATCATGAAGAAATTACTGCAGATGTATTTTACACAAATGGTCGAATTAATTCCAAATAATGCTGTAATCGTTATGGACAATGCCACTTATCATTCGCGATTAACAGAAAATCTTCCATCTATCTCTTGGAGAAAAGCTGATATTAGAAACTGGTTAATCGTAAAAGATATACCATTTGAAGATGATATGTTGAAAAAAGAACTTTTAAAGGTTGCTTTAGATCACAAGCTACAATTTAAAAAGTTTGTTATTGATGAAATAGCCAAGAATCGTGGGATAACAGTGCTTCGTTTGCCGCCATACCATTGTGAATTAAATGCGATAGAGTTAATATGGGCCCAAATGAAAGGCTATGTAGCTAGACATAATAAAACATTTAAAATGAAAGATGTTCGTGAACTCATGAAGTACTCATTGACAACAATAACTGAAGAGAACTGGAGAGATGCTGTGAATCATGTAATTAAAGAGGAAGAGAAAATGTGGGTTTTAGATAACCTCATAGAACAAACTATAGAACCGATAGTGATCTCTCTCGACGAGTCTTCGGATGATTCTTGTATGGCCAGCGAAGAGGATGATACTATAGATTGAATTTTATATTTCCTATAAATGGTATGTTTACTTTACTTAATATACATTAATTCATTGTCAATAAATTTGAATTATGAGAATTAAACTATATTTTCTTTCATTAATTTAATTTAATTAAAATGAAAAGGTAACTTGTTAATAGGCCTAAACGAATGAATTTTATTTCAACTGTAATGTTGACCGAATCTAATAAAATAAGCAAAATGAACTAATATCGTAATCTCCGCCACTGCCGCACTGTTTATCCTTTTGCTGGCATTGTTCAGTTTTATTACCATATTGTATTTTGAGCTGAAACAGGGATGTACAGATAACCAATACAGACACCTACTTGTTTTGCATTAGAATTTTAGTATTTACTTGTAAAATTCTTAGGATCACTCTGTAAGAGATAATTTTCTATTTGAATATTTAATGAGACTACTGTGCTGTCAGACATTAAGAAATAGACTACACTAAGACAAGCTCTGTAAATTATCATTCTTTTTCCCAAACTGACTTGGATGTGGCGGAACTATGCCTTATTTTTGTAGTGCGATGGAAAATACAGTAATGTTTACAAATACTTTTAAGTCATAATAAAACTAATAAAATATCAAATCGAGTATCAAATATTTATTAAATATAAAATGTCCAACACAGCTTTCTTCAAATTGTTTTAATATTAAGTAATTAGGTTAGTTATTTGCAAGGTATCAAACATTCTTGTAAATTAGATTTGTTTCAAAATGATATTTATATATACGAGTATATTTGCAAATATATCTGATTGCAACAACATATTTTTAGGAGACGAAATGTTAAACATCTTATCAGCTAATTCCAATTTAGAAATACAGAGAAATGTGTCGACTGTGCATCCCGATTAAATAAGGGAGTTGATTGATTTAAATGTTATAAAAAATGAAATACAACTGAGAGACTTGTTATAGAAAGTTCCAATATCTTCGACTCCTCCTATTGTCATATGAGTGTACATCTGGGCAGACTCAATCTGTTGGTACATTTTTCAGTAATTAAAGAGACGTTACTACAACTATCAATTAAAAATCTAACCTTTTGAATGTTTCCTCTTCAATCCAATACCTCTACCTGGGAAGTAGGAAGTAAATTAGCAGAACGTATTGACGTGTGCAAGACAGAGGAGTTTTTAGGATCAATAGGATCTAAATTAGAGATTTGAGTTGAATTGGAAGAAGAGGGAGCATATATAGCATCATATTGCTATTTACTAAAGGTTGTTGATTAAAATGTAAAAGAGTGTGATGTCTTTTATTGCAAATTCTACAACCACCATTAGAAGTATGTTTGGTTCCTAAACAATTAGTATATCATTTATATCGTTTGGACATCTCGTATCTTTCCTTTGGGTGCTTAGCAGAAAAATCAGGACACTTATAAACCGAGTAATTATTTTTTTACATCCCACCTTTAGTTAGATCTGTAACATTAGCAAGATATGCGGAGTTGTACGTTTTTTTTTGATATTCACTTTTAGTAGGTTTAATTAGAACAACTGAACAGAAGCATCGTATTGCTTTTCAAGAAATTTATATAAAAACATATTTAGGAATTTCGGACGCAAAAGTGGCATTTTCTTGTTCGAGCCGCTGTAAAGTTTCCGAATCAACTCTTTTGCTTAAAAGGTGAAATAGTACAAAATCCCACATTCGGACAGATAACCCCAAATTTTTTAGAGCTTCCAGATGTTATCGAAAAATGATGCAAAAAGCTGTCTATGATATTTTAGTTCTCCGAAGTTAATTTTTGAGAATTATAAACCTGTTCCCAATAAAATGTGGCTAATGCACGCGTATTTTGATAATACTTAATAAATTTACTGGAAGCTAAGTAATAATTACCTTTTGTAAGTTTAATATTTTTAATAAGAATTAAAGCGTCATCAGAAAGAGAGGAAATTAAATAATTACATTTTTTCGTTTTTTGTTAGAGATGCATTAGTATCTATAAGAGACTTAAAAAGATCAAAAAAATGTTGGCTATAATTTTAAATCTCCCGAAAAAGCCGGTATATTCAATTTTGGCAGCTTTACATTTACATAAACGCTCAGAATAAGAAAATATTTATCATCTACTTCCTGTCTTAGCAATGTTTCAGTATTTAAATCTGCCTCCTCACTTTCAACCAGAGCAGTAATTATTGTAGAATGCTGAAGATTAGAGTTACTGTAAAATGTTTCTAATTCAACATATCCTCTCCTCTGCCTTTATGGCAAGGTCATGCAGTACTGAGGCTGACTCTAATAGATTTCGCTTGACGTAATATAGCCGCCATTGTAATACAATAATAAGAATGATGACAGATAACATAACTTCTAATGCCATGTAAAACTTATGAGTATAGAAATAATAAATTTTAATTGATAAATCTGTTATATAAGAAAATACAGATTAAAGTTATGCAACTTGATAAATCAAATTAACGTACATGTGTCTAATAAACATTCCACTCAATCTTTATCATACCTAATACTCTAAATAATATATCAAAATATACAAAAGGACAAATACTATTGAGGTTAGCAGCAAAAGAAAAAGTGTACTATTCTTAGATTTCCAAGCTTTCGCAAATATTTATTTGCATCTTCAGGGAACTACAAAGACAGAGAAAAAACATAAATTACAAAAACAGTCCGCTACAACAGTTTCATAACTTACGCTAATTGAGAATGTATTCTTGATCTTAACATAAGGACAATCGTTAAACAGTTAAAATTAAAGAAAGAAACAAGTCCAGATTGCATTACAAACACTAACAGTCACATATTAAAATATTTTAAAATCATTAAAAGGTTGAAACATTAAAACAGCGAGAATTCATACAAGCACATGGATCTATTTTAAATTGTATCTAAATTTGAAAACAGAATAAGGACAGGTTCTTCTTTCCTATGAAATAGAAAAGAAAAATTATTAATTACCACGACCATAATGACCTAAACTAAAAACGATCGAAATAATATATACATTTGAATAGAATACGAATACGAGGGAGGTACAATAATTCGGTCGATGTTATGTAGAAATATTGTTAGAATTATTACCAATCGGCTTACAGGAATTTTGCTTGTCTAGAGTCAAGAGGAGAGAGTACAAATTGCTTAAATTTTGAATGTCTGTTTTCTTATTAATACGGAAATCCTCCTGAAAAATGAAGGCCATTTCCAAAAATAATCTTTTACTGTAGTTTCTTTCACATGATAGAATCTTAATCCCTTTAAAATCTATTTCATGATCTAAGGAGGAAACATGATTGGCAAGAGAACATCTCTCTGGATGCAGTCTTATATCGCTTATATGGAGAGATACACGACTAGACAGCTTTTGAGAGGTCTGGCCAATATATGTATGATCACAGCTATTGCAAACAAGTTTATAGACCACATTACTACTATCTAAGGTAGGTATTTTGTCTTTTAAGGGACTATAAATCGATTTCCCCAATACGGCACTCCTACAAGCAAACTCAACATTTTGTAAATATTTTGAAAAAATCATCCTAGTAAGTCTGGGAGTAACCTCCCTAATGTACGGCAAAGAAACAATTGAAATGGTCGGTACCCCTTCCGAAGTTGAAAGGGCATTCCGACCAGCTGCACTCGCTTCAACTCCTGAATGCGTCGGGACCTGTGTCAAAACAGAAGATGTGTTGAAAATAATCTTCCTGAGCAATGGTTTGGGATATGCATTATCAAGGAACAAATTGAAGAGTATATCACGATTTTTATTCTTAAAAATGGAATCAGAAAGACTCATAACCCTTGTTGTCATCTGTCTAACCAAGTTTACCTTTATGCTGAATTTATGGTAAGAGTTGTAATTGAGGTATCTCCCAGAGCTACTCAACTTTCTGTACCAATCAATTATAATCACGTTATCCGGTGTCCTGGTAAAAAGAGTGTCCAGAAAAGGCACAGCCATATTATGGTCTTCCACTTCTAGAGTGAACTGGATGTAGGGGTCGTAACTGTTGAAGATAGAAAGGAGATCATCGGTAGAATCCTTAGGACAAGCCAGAATAATATCATCAACATACTTCTTGATGAAAGGGATGTTAAAAGGAAGTACCGGAAGGACCACATCCAACAGATCATCCATTACATAGCAAGCCAGTATAGGAGAAATTGTAGCTCCCATAGGTGTACCAAAAGTTTTTTTATAAAATTTATTATTAAACGAAAAGCACGTAGACTCAAAAAGGAAGTCAATCAACTCAATGAAAGTATCTTCGTCAATATTACACTCAACACTGATTGAGGACCAATGTTTGTGTATTGACCGTACGACAGATTGTAAATAAACATTATCAAACAGCGAAACCACATCCAGACTAACCACAACATAATCATGAGGAAGAACCTTTCTGTTAAATAGTTCAAAAATATGAAAAGAGTCCTTAATGAAATACTCATTATCAGTAGTAATACCACAAGTGATTGAATTTTCGCGATAAGTCTGTCGATTCATTTTTGAACGAAACTGAATTGTTTCGAGAAAACGCAGGACGAGTGGTGTTTTCTCGAATCAATTCAGTTGACATCATAAATGAAAGACAGACTTATGAGATAAATTCAATCACGAGTGGAATTTTATTAGACTATTTCACAAACAGAGTGAAAGATAAAAAATCTGAAATTCGGCAGGATTAGAGGAAATTGGCAAAAAAGTTGACCTGAGAAATCAATAAATTTCAATGAACAGAAAACATTGACATCGAAAGAAATACTACACTACCAACAATAACCATAACATACTGAAATATTTTTCAATTATAATTATTATAAATGGTACAGTTATTATATACAATGTTTTGAGCTTGATTATTTGAACACGCGCTTGTACTTGCAATATTTGTTACATCTTGATTGCTATAATTTCTGACATTTGCTATAAGTTTTTCGTGATGTTGTTTACTAAGTTGGATGTAGGGTTTCGATTTCCTCGTATTTTTCGGTACATTTTTATCGATTTTTTCGTTGATTGATTCGATAGAATTCATCCCAAATCTACTCATTTTTGAATGCGTGCACAGCGTAATCACTTATATTTGACGTTTAACTGTCACATGCACTGTAAACAAATCTGAAAACACCGAACTTGATAGGCCAATCAGAGTCAAGAGTCAAGTTTGGTATTATCGGTAAGTCGAACTTGACTAGAGCTTCTGATTGGTTCATTTCGTAGGTGAGTGAAATAGTCAGCATTATATGCCCTTGTCAAAATGTCTGTGAGGAAAGTAGCAACAAACTCAGTTGGAGAGTTCATTGATGCAACTATGGGTCTCATAGTTAAAGTAGGTTTATGGATTTTAGGGAGCGCGTAAAATATTTACAAAATGTTAAGTTTGCTTGTAGGAGTGCCGTATTGGGGAAATCGGTTTATAGTCCCTTAAAAGACAAAATACCTACCTTAGATAGTAGTAATGTGGTCTATAAACTTGTTTGCAATAGCTGTGATCATACATATATTGGCCAGACCTCTCAAAAGCTGTCTAGTCGTGTATCTCTCCATAGAAGCGATATAAGACTGCATCCAGAGAGATGTTCTCTTGCCAATCATGTTTCCTCCTTAGATCATGAAATAGATTTTAAAGGGATTAAGATTCTATCATGTGAAAGAAACTACAGTAAAAGATTATTTTTGGAAATGGCCTTCATTTTTCAGGAGGATTTCCGTATTAATAAGAAAACAGACATTCAAAATTTAAGCAATTTGTACTCCCTCCTCTTGACTTTAGACAAGCAAAATACCTGTAAGCAGATTGGTAATAATTCTAACAATATTTCTACATAACATCGACCGAATTATTGTACCTCCCTCGTATTCGTATTCTATTCAAATGTATATATTATTTCGATCGTTTTTAGTTTAGGTCATTATGGTCGTGGTAATTAATAATTTTTTAATAATTTTTCTTTTCTATTTCATAGGAAAGAAGAACCTGTCCTTATTCTGTTTTCAAATTTAGATACAATTTAAAATAGATCCATGTGCTTGTGTGAATTCTCGCTGTTTTAATGTTTCAACCTTTTAATGATTTTAAAATATTTTAATATGTGACTGTTAGTGTTTGTAATGCAATCTGGATTTGTTTCTTTCTTTAATTTTAACTGTTTAACGATTGTCCTTATGTTAAGATCAAGGATACATTCTCAATTAGCGTAAGTTATGAAACTGTTGTAGCGGACTGTTTTTGTAATTTATGTTTTTTCTCTGTCTTTGTAGTTCCCTGAAGATGCAAATAAATATTTGCGAAAGCTTGGAAATCTAAGAATAGTACACTTTTCCTTTTGCTGCTAACCTCAATAGTATTTGTCCTTTTGTGTCTTAATTGATCAGCAACGATCATAGGCGTTTATCGCTTTTTTTGTATAAAAAGATATATAATATAAAAAAAGATTTCTCAATCTATCAAGATACTTTTGATACAATAATCATTGTTTCAACATGAGAAAGATATTTCAAAAATCATTTGTCCACAGTGTTAAGTTTCTATTTTTCAGTTATAAATATATATAAACATCAATTTTCAAGCAATTAGTTCATATATAAAAAAATCATCTAGAATAGTTTCAACTTACTTTTAGGAGTGGTTTCAAAAGCAATCCTAGCACTCTGCCTGACTCCGACTTGATCAGAATTATCTTCATCCATAACCGCTTGTACGGCAACCTTCAAATAACCTCTGACATCTCCTTTTTCGCTAACAATAGCTACTTTGTGAATAAGAGTGATGGGATACAACAAGTTACTTAAATATACAAATCCTCTGCCAACCATTCTAAACCAAGGGAACCTGTCGTAGAACGGGTCCCCACCAGTTAATGATTCCACGTTGTAATCCGGCGATGTGGGTGACATTTCGGCTTCATTATGATACATTTCTCTCATCAATTCTAAGCGTTGTCTGAAAAATTAATAGAAAGTTATTCGATTATTTTGAAGGATCGGATATAATTGATTAATGATAGGGAAAGGTTGGTGCCACCATGATTCTAACAAGCTTTAAAATAAGTTTGTGAAATTAAAAACACAGCAATACTTTAATAAGCTGGTGTGTGATACATTGAAAGGTAAAATGGACCTGGAAATAGATCCGCAAAGTTAAAAGAAAATGACTAGGGTAGATCAGCAAAGCGTTTCTGGAACGGAAGTAACGTAAGCAGTGGTGGGGATGTCAATTAAGAGGAAGTCGACCATCTTGATTATGTAATCTAACGATATTTTAATTTAATATTATGAGCTGAATGTACGCGCGCGCCGCTCATGCTAATTACATCACATGATCGATTTCCACTTACGTCACTTCTGTCCAAGAAACGGTTTGCTGATCTACAGTTTATTTATCAGTTATGAATTGTTTTTCTTAATGCCACCTATGAAAGAAGAAGGATTTTACTTTTAAATATCAGATATATTCAAGTTTATACATCTGTCAAAATTATAAAGTAGTTTTTTATTAAGGAAAATTATTGATAAAACTTAAAAGGATAAATTTCGGTTCTGATGTTAATACAAAAACAAACATTTCTCTTGAGATTTAGGTTCCAAGCCCATTTCAAATAAGTAAAAGAGCAATAGTAACGTGATTTTGAGAACAATTATTTAAATTCGATCATTAACGTTTATACCACGTAAATATCGCTATTACTGTAGGCAGGCCTGAAATTTTTCGAATAAATTTCAAACACATACAATTTTTTAAATATTTAAAAAAAAATAGTATTGAGATAAAAGAAATATTTAAAATACAACGTATTGAGGCAAACATAACAATGATTGGCTCTTTTATAAACCTAACAATTAAAATAAAAGAGAAGACGATCTAGTACAATAAGTATATTAGTTTTTATGATGCTAGCGATTGTACAAAAGTTTTAATTTTTATGAAAACAATTATAATTCATTAATTAATGATTTAAATGTAAGATATTTATAGTCGATACAAATACAGGAATTGTCTGGATTGATTAAGTTTTATAATGTAATGTGTAATGTATCAAAAAATTATTATTAACAAATGAATCAATCTTTAACAGTGTCTACTTTTTCAAGTATTTAATAAAACGTACATATATGTGCGTTAAATAGCAATGTAAACGTAAATAATAATATTAAGGATTGATATAAATTAATAATAATTATTAATCCTAAAAATGAGATTTTTAAAAATTCCAACCTTTTTTCGATTTTATTTTTATCTTTTTTTTTTAATTTTTTTGACACATTTTTTAATATTCTTACCGATCGTTTTTTTGATTTCTTTAGCGTTTCCGTTAATATAATATTTTCTAAAACTTGCAGTTTTTAGGATTTTTAAATTTTAGTTCTTTTTTCATATGGTTTAATTTTTTTTTAATTAATCGTAATTAATTTTGTCAACTAATAACTAAATGAAACTTTAAATTATGAGCAAATTACAAGTTAAACATAGTCCATAAGAGTAATATCAGAATGTCTCTCAAGAACCAAGTTACGAAAAGATGTAGGAAGAACATTAATTTTGAAAAATATTCGGTATATTCCAGACGACGCCGACGTTACGATAAAATAAAAACCAACATCAAGAATATGCCTCACAAGATGATTAGCTGGCGTACTTAATATAAAAGCAATTTATTTACATGAGACGTAGCAATGAGGTGCTATAGAGTGGCACCAACCTCGAAGGTAATAATCGATTTAGTGATAGACGTGTCGGTGATGGTGGACATTGTGTGATACACTGCAGCAGTTTCGAAGCAGATGAAACTTGATCTTCTGGACTATCTACTTCTTCGTTATAGATAAGACGCATTAATTCCAATCTTTGACTTCATGGTGAACAGTTTAAAAAAATAAAAATTATAAAGATATTATCTTAATACTTTAAAAAAATGTGTGGGTTGGTTATTATTTATTTGTGATTTATAATAAACAAATTGTTTGGAATAAATAACTGACAGCTGTAATTAATAACTAAATTAATTAGTACAGACAAAAGGCTCGTGAAGACTGATTAAAAATAAAACAATTAATCATCATGTTAACTTTCTTCTTTCGACAAATGATTGTTCTTAATAAGAAAAGTAGACATCTTATGTTGGCATACCTGGTTTAGGAAGTATTATCACAGCATTAGGCTGTGGTATTATTATATGAATGTTGACACACGTTACAAGTTCATGTAAACTTATGTTTTACGCATTTAAAAAACTAGAATAACATTTTAAGAACCTAATTGTTCATCTTAAATTAAATAAAATTAATTTAAATTGCGTTATTTATTACCCTTTATCACGTGACAGCTAATACAGGAATTTGACGTCACTGACCGGGAAACAAGCTTACCTGTCAAAAAAATTGACAGTATCACCGATGAGCTACTTCTCTCGATTATTTGTTATAACAACGATAATATTTTACGATTTTTATCACAATGGAGACTAGATTCACCAAAGGAAGTAGTTGTAACTTCCCGAAGATTGATTCATTGATGGTGGCAAATTTGTTTGCTAGAAGCAAGCATTTTTGTGCAGCCAATGTCTTTGTAAATACCGTAATTTCGGGTGACTTTGTCCCGCTAGAGTGACTTTGGCTCATTTCAGTTATTTTCAGCGGAGAACCTTACAAACATAGCATTATTAACAAATGTAATTAGGTGCAACATTTCGCATATGTAAACTAAAATTGCCGTTATTGACGGTAATAACCGTTTAACTTCTTAAAAAAATTTAAATTTCTGTATGGGAGTCATTTCACTTGAATATTTATTGACAAAAAGTTTGTAGGCAACCAATAATACGATCGAGAGTAATGTAAGTTGCGTAATTACATGATACAAACCTACCTTTTCTTAAGCGCTTTGCATATGTTATTTCAGTATAAACTAAGTAGTTAGGGTGTTGTTTTCAAAGTGCTCCAGAATTTAACGGTTTTCGGGTGACTTTGACCCAGTTCATTTTTTGTCGTTTTTGGTTCCGTATATATTGGTATCGCTATAGAGGTGAGTAAATACTCATTTTTACATTAGTTTAGTCGTCTAATAACTATTTAGTTTAAATTTTGTTTCGTAATGCCTACATCATAACCTTTCTTTTTAGATGCCTTCAAAGTACAAGCGTTAATGGCAGTAGAAATTACGTAAATTACACGGCAGACACATTAGAACGAGCCCCAGAAGCTGTAAGAAATGCAGTTTTATCTCAAAGAAAAGCTGCATTAGAATTTCGAGTGCCATCAAAAATAAATTGAAAAATAGACATAAAAAACTTCATGATGGTCAGATCATTTATACGAAAGCTGAAGAGGACGCTTTCATGTCCCATATTTGCACCTTATCTTCGTATGGATTTTCATTGCATCAGAGCGATTTACGAAATTTAGTAAAAAATTATTTAGATCGTGAGGGCCGTGATACTAAATTTAAAAACAACTTGCCAGGAAAAGACTAGTTAAATGCCTTCCTTAAACGAAATCCGATCTTAATCCAACGTTTCGCAAGCAACATAAGACGGTCGAGAGCAGAAATCAGTGAAGCCACTATAAAAGAATACTTTAACCACTTACAAAATGAACTTATGCATGTCGCAGCTAACAACATTTGGAATTACGACGTGACCAATTTAAGTGATGACCCCGGCAGAAAAAAAATTCTAACAAAACGTGGGACGAAATATCCTGAAAGAATGATAAATTCTAGTAAATCAGCAACTCAATAATGTTTTGTGGAAATGCTGCTGGCAAAATGATACCTCCACACGTTGTTTATAAGTCCGATAAATTGTGGTCGACTTGGGTAGAAAATGGTCCAATTGGCGCACGCTACAATAGATCGAAAACCGGATGGTTCGACACAGCTTGTTTCGAAGACTCGTTCACTTCACTGCTATTGCCAACACTTAAACGTATTCCTGGAACTAAAGTATTAATTGGGGACAATTTGTCATCCCATATATCCTTAAAGGTTTTGCAGTTATGTGAAGGCGAGAATATTAAATTCGTCTGTCTTCTTCCCAACTCTACACACCTAACGCAGCCGTTGGAGTCGCCTATTTCAGACTGATGAAAATCGCTTGGCGAAATATTTTGGTAGAATACAAAACACAGAATGTTAACACCAATTCAATCCCCAAAAGCACCTTTCCCATACTATTAAGAAGACTGGTTGAAATAGTTGATGTAAAGGACAGTAAAAATTTGGAAAGTGGCTTTAGAAAATGTGGCATATTTCCACTGAATGCAGAAGAAATATTAACCAGAATTCCCAATTACAAAATTGATGCTGCACAAGTATCCTCGAGAGTAAGTGAAGCTGTTTTAAATTACCTCGCAGAAAAGAGGGGAGTACAGTCTGCGGATGGTGGAGTTAGTAAAAGAAGAAAAAAAAAATAGAAATTCAAGCAGGAAAAAGTGTCAGTGCTGAAGAAGTTAAAAGCCAACAAAATGCTACAGCTGCATTAAAAGTTTCTAAAAAGAAACCAACTCTGGCACTGAGAGGAAGTCAAAAACACAAACCAAAGTGGGTATTAAAATCAAAAATGAAAAGACAAGAAAGCAAAAAGTGGAAAGTGAAACTAGTAATCAAGCCAATGATAATCAGATTTGCGAAGAGGAGAAAGAAAATGTACAACCAAGTATGACTAATAATGACGCTGTACCTGACAGTAATGATGGATGTGAACAGACGATCATGGAGGAAGATGGTGTTGTAGCTGGTTGTAGTAAACTGCCTAAGCTAAAGACAGTAAAAAAAACAAACGTCCAAAAATAACAAAACGTTTTGAGGAGATTGCAGATACGTCGGATTCTGAATCTAAAGTAAGTTATAGAGATGATTCAGATACAGAACAACTTTCCATAGGAGACTTCGTAATTGTATCCGACAACGTGAACAGTTTTCCAGGGAAGTTAGATGGCTATTTAAGTGGTAATAACTGTTATGGTTGGGTGCTTGTGATGGTACTGGGTGAAAGAAGTATGTGGCAATGGCCCAAAGAAGTATGTGGCAATGGCCCAAAGAAGTCGTAAGAAAATCCTACCACTTGGCTGATATTGATCGCACGCAGCCATTGGAACTTGGCCAGAATCAATATTTCTTTCCAGATCTCCAGGAAAAATGTTTATCATGTTGTAAACAGTTGTATTATTCTTTGTTGTTCATTTTTAGTTAAACATCGATGTTGTTTAGGATGCTATGTTGATTTTTGTATTTTTTAAATGATTTTTTATGTTTAAAATTTTAATAAACACTTTTTATTGTGGATAACGTGTTTTTGAAAAATGCTGTAAGGTTACTTTAGCTCAGATAATAATAAACATAGCGAATACATGTAAAATGCAGTGTGGAACAAAGTCACCCGAAACTGAAGGGTGACTTTGCACACCTTAGTTTTATTTATTTTTTAATAAAGTAATGGCCATTTCATATTTTTATATATAGTTTGTGAAAAAATAGCTAAATACTCAAATACCTGTAAAAAAAGAAATGTATTTTCACTTATTAAACATTCCAATATCCGTATTAAAACTTCAGAAGTGAGTCAAAGTCACCCGAAATTACGGTATTGAAAACGTTTTTATTTCTAATACATAATAATGACAAGACAATACTTTGATGTCAATTCAATTTTTAACATTTTTAAATAAAATAATTATTTAATATTTAATCTAAGAGTCTGTATAAAGATATCAAATAAGTAAGTCAAAATATAAGATAACCCGAAATACATTTAAATTGCAAAGCTACTTATTTGCTTACTGAACTTTTCCTAAACTTTTGAAATTTTTCATACTTGCACTAATTTCTGTATTATTCTGGTTTTCTTTCTACCATCTCCTTTTACTTTGAATATCCAGCATATATCTATAGCACCTTTTCCGTTTGGCTGATGAGCAGGCGTCCATGTTTCTAATTTTTTTTATGTGAATCTCACTATTGCTTCTTTCCGTTTTGTTGTTTATAGCCTCTTTGTGAGTTTGTCTCAGAAAGTAGGCAATAAGCTTCATAAATCTCATAATCATTCTCATCATCAATCATTCAATTTTTTAATACACTACAAACATTCGTAAACTATCTTCTAGTTCAAAAGGTTTAATAAAGGAGAGTGACTGATATATATTTGGTCGTTAAGAAGAATACCAAAATATTTGTTTTCATTTATCTCGAGAGCTTCGAAAATATTTGATCTAAAGGATTTAGGTACTACATTTTGAAATTTCAAAATTTGGGTCGAAAGTGTGTTCTTTCAGTGTTTGAGTAACATATTAATAGTTTATTTTAATGTAGCTATTTATGTCAGTTTGTTTATTATATAGATATAATTAAAGCTTTAAAAAGAGTGAATGAAAGCAACAAATTGTTTTTAAAGAAATTTTGAAATCAAAAAAGACAAATGATTTGTGTTCAATGTAGGTTGTGTTTGAAATATTTTTGATTAAATTTTTATCACTTACCGTAATTTATCTAAAGACCAATAGTGAGTGGCACCATTTTTAATATCTTGAACTTCAACAGCTACTATTGTCCTAGGAATACCGACATCTTCTTCTTGATCGTAATCAATAACAGGTCTCAAATCGGCTGGTAATGGAGAGTACAAAGTATCCGTAAGCAAGGTGAATTGAAATTGTACCTAAAAAAATTAAGTGGTTAATTTTAAATGTAGATTCCAAATAGAAACTCACCTTTTTCTTGAGTTCCACGGATATAGCGTTTGCTTCTTTCAAAAATATGGCGTTTCCCCATAAATCGTCCCTCAAAGAAGTAAACTGATGGTGTTTCCACTTCCTCCAGGCCAAGGCCGCTAATTCGAACTCCTTTTCTGTCCAGTTGCACTCTGCGTCAAACAGAGGGTTCACTGCAAAAGCGCTCGTATATATTTTTAAAGCATTTTGTTCGCTCACGTATTATTTTAACGAACAAACACCAGTGCAAAAATATCATAATATAACTTTCCCTCAAATAAAGCAATTATTATTTTACATATACAAAATTTAAAAACAAATAGTGCACCAGGTTTATATGTCTTTGCTAAGAGAATTTTTTATAACATTTTTGCTCCACGAATTAATTTCATAAATTGAAATTTATAACTTGAACTAGAACTACAGCTGATGCGTTTTCCCAAATTTTAGCAGTGAAAAATAAAATTAATAGTACCAAGTTGGACTTACCGAATATGTCATCTTCGTTATTGAAATCTTCAGGAGTATAAGAGCTATACATGGACATTGTCATACTCTGTTCTTCGACCTGTCTTTGTAGGGCATCAATTCTAGCTTCGTAATTCTAATACACAATATAAAAAACATTAAAATTATTATAAATTAGATACATCTAAATATGATGATATATAGAGATGCAGCAACAATGAGTTCATTGCCCATGTGGTCTTGATAAAAAATACAAGAAAAAAAATGCAGTAACTGGTGAATATAAAGAAAATGAAAGAAATACAAATAAAATGTAAAGGAATGACAGGAATATGTGGAAATAACAAATCAAAGTTACTATACCATATTAGACAATGTTGGGATATTGATATGGAGCAGAAAAGAAAGATGATACTGATACCAATAACATATACAAGCAAAACCTAGATATTGACAAGGAAGGACGTGGTCAGAGCAAACATCATTGAAAGAGATAATAAAGAAAAAAGTACTGTTAAAACAAAGTACCGTAAAATGGGGTGAATAGAAACTCAAACTGGGATTTTCTTTTTTTCCTAGTAAATTCAAATTCGGTTTTATCAAGTTTTGAACATGTAAACCTAGTTGTTTGAAGGGATGCCAACATAAATCTTTAAAATTAAAAATTTTGAAGGTTGCTAACACTGCGGTAGAGGCGGTATCATTGTAACCTACAAAACCCGCGTCTTTGGTTTCTCCTGCAGTTGTTAATTCATATTTTGATCATTTAACTGAGACTCTCGAAGATGTACTTCCGTCGAACATCATCAACTATGACGAAACAAATCTTGCTGATGATCCTGGTCGAACAAAAATTATTACAAAAAGGGGCTGCCGATATCCGGAACGTGTTTGCAATTCGTCCAAAAGTAGTACATCGATTATGTTTGCTGCGACGAGAGATGGAGTAGTCCTACCACCCTATATTGTCTACAAGGCAGAATACCTTTATGAAACTTGAACAGTTGGTGGCGTAAAATGAGCTAGATACAACAGAAGGAAAAGTGGCTGGTTCGATGCAGCTTCGTTTAGTGACTGGGTCAAGAACATAGCAATACCACAACTAAAAAAATTACATGGAAAAAAATCCTAATTGGAGATAACATTTCCAGTCACTTTTTTCCAGAAATTGTGAAAACGGTACAATATTTCATTCGTATTTCTACCACCCAATTCTACGCATCTTACCCAGCCACTCGATATAGCTTTTTTTCGACCACTAAAAATGGCTTGGAGAAAAGTCCTAGAGCGCTGGAAGATGACTGCTGAAGGTAAAAAGGTGGCTGCAGTCCCCAAAAATCGGTTTCCCAGCTTTGTTAAATATTTAATAGCAGAGCTTCAGGCAAATCAGAAGATAAATGTACAGTCAGGATTTCGAAAATGCGGAATAATCCCTTCTGATCATACACAAGTCTTAAATGTTCTCCCGAAGGAAAATAACAACGAAATCGTCCAACAAGCTGTAGATAATGTTGTCAGTTCACTGCTGAAATCGCTAAGATGCTCAGATGCAAGGCCACAACGTCAAAAAAAGAAAGAAAATTCAAGTTGAAGCAGGAAAAAGTGTGTCGGGGCAATAATTTAGAAATGGAGATTCTGAAAGGGAGATCATGGATGAAGAGCCAGAAAGAAACAAAGAGTTGACCGAGTCTGAAGGGGAGATAACAGATGAAGAGCCAGACAAGAAGACGAACAACTCTCCAGACGAGCCAATGAATGAAGACATGCAAAATGATATAGACACGGACAATTTGGAAAATTCAGATGAGGAAATGCATACCCCCCACGCTCAGCTACGTTCCATATTGGCGAAGTTACACAAGGATGACATTGATGACAACCTAAAGGTATCATATTCCGGAAAAAACATTTCAAAATCCACATTTTGCTTCAAAGGACGCCATTGAGGAAAGAGACTAGCAATTTTAAAAATTTAGTTCTGTTTCAGTTTACCTTCATTCTTCTGGAATGTCCACCACAATGTAAAATTAATGTGCGTTTCTTTTCACCCCAAATCAAAAACTTTTTAAATTCAAAAACTATTTCTATTCACCCAAAAAGTGGTTAAAAAGTAAGCTGTGCTTGTTTTCACCTCGAACTTGAGGTGAATAGAAACAGGGCACATTTTTTAAAAAAATGAGGGTGGGGGGCATATGTTTAAAAAAACAATACTGAACTTTAATATATTAGGTGCGACCAAACTTTACACGATTTCACTTTATTCAGCGTTCAGCGTTTTTCAGATACAAAGTCGAAAAGGTTCAAAGTTGTTTCTATTGACCCCATTTTACCGTATGATAAATGCAGATATGAATAGATGTAAACTATAGCAAAGCAAAAACAATAATAAGAATAATGCAAATGATATTGGCATGCAATTAGAGAAACTATAAAAAATAAAATCGAAGGAAGTAGGAACCATAAATAAAAGAAGGGAGAGACATAATATCAAATGTTAGATATAAATGTATGCACGAACTGAGAAACATAGAGAAGAAGATATGTGTAAAGGAAGTAAAGAAAAATAATAATAGACTACATACCTTTCTCTGTTCTTCAAATAACTGATCGGCAGTCTCTTTTTCTTTACGATACTGTTCTTCCAAAGTGACCAGTTTCTTTTCCATCTCTGCTTTGAGATCCACGCCTTGTTTTTCTAAAAGTTCGATTTGTGCGAAGTTCCAATCAACATTTTCTGATGTAATCATGTTTTTTTCTCGCAATTCTCTGGCTTCTTCCGGATGAGTGAATCTAAATACATGGTTCTTGCCCAGTATCACCCTTGAAGCTGTTTTCAGTTGTTCAGGTTCAGTTATCTGTAACAAATGTTTATAATAAAGAAAACTCAAATATTGACTGTGCGATATTCGACAAAAAAATTGGCATTGACCAAATTTAAGTTAGTAGAATATATCTAATCAGTTGTGAAAGTGATATTAATTTTGTTTTCTTTAAAAATGGCATATCTAAAGAACGCGTTTGTAATTATATTGATTGAAGGATTAGGCATGCGTAGGATATACGCGCCTTGGGTGCTACATTTCCTAGTCTCACTTTGGATCAAAAATGCATTCGAATAAACATTTCCAAAACTATTTGGTGCGCTTTAAGCAGAACGAGTCCAATTTTTGGTATTTATTTATAACTGTAGATGAAACTTGGATCTTCAGTAGACACCTGAGACAAATTATCAGTCAAAACAGTGGGTTGTAAAGGACGAACCTGCTCCTAACAAGGCGAAGGTTATGGCGACTATTTTTTAGGACAGCCACTTAATTTTGCTCATTTATTAATTTGAAAAAGGTAAAACAATAATGGGAGACTATTAAGCATCATTATTTGATTAGTTAAAGACAGAAATTACAAAAAAAGAAATTTTTATCCTTTAATTTTTTTAAAGTCACATTTTTTTTTACTTATTGACTCACCTCTCTTCCATTGACGTATATTAAAGCACCATTAAGTGGCACCAATGTGATTCGATTGTCCTTGTTCTCGAAAACGCAGTGTTCTGGTTTAATGTGCAATCCACATAATTGAATATCTTGTGGAATATTTGCTTGATCCGAACCGATTCTGGTCAATCCCTCCTGAAAACATAAATATGTCAATAATAATTCTGAGATATTGAGGTAGCTTTATTTACCTTGATGTAATATATCAAACATTCCGACATGAAGGGATCCTCGTTCAAATTAACTAAATGCGGAGTACATTTTGGAGAAAATACTCCTACGGTGTCCCCATCTTCTTTTACAGCTACACCCATTTCCGCAAAGACCGCTTCTCTTTGTATCCTGATGGCTTCGGTTTTTTTCAATTTTTCTTCCCACGTTTCATTCAATTCTACCATGAACAAAATATTATTTAAAAGCATTCTCAGTTTACATGTATACATTAACTTACCTGCTATGAGTTTTTCGCTAGCTTGTAGTTGATCTACAGCTTCCTCGGCCAAGGAAGTGGACTGGGAACGGGCTCTTTCCATTTCTTTATTATTTTTAGTTAATATAGCGTCGGAAACTCCTAAAAGAAACATTTGAGTAGTACCAACAAACGCAAACGTTTAGATTTAAAGCAGGAAGTAACATTCAAATACGGTCCCAGAACCCAGTAGCTGACAGGTCACCAATAGTTGATAGCCCTACCAAAATAAAAGATTGTCTGCAATAAATTCCACTAAGGAATGCCTATAAGACAACTGTCTCCATCTGTTACCCAATGTACGAATTTAGTCTTGACAGAACTTTTCCCACCAAAATGGTGTCGTGTTGTACTTAAATAGTGTTTTTTAGTAAACGTGTTAAGAAATTTCTAGTGGAAAAGTTGTGGTAGTCAAGGTATGTATAATATATTTATGATATATAAGTAAAATACCGCAAAGGCAGGGTTTCCAATTAGCAAAAATCAGCTACTAGATAGGGTGGAACATCTCATCAGAGAACTAAAGCGACCAACCCCTTTTAAAAACGACCGTCCAGTGCATTTTTTTAAAGAGAAATCCTTAAATTTCTGTAAGGACGCCACAAAATCTATCAAACTCCAGTGCTTTAGTCACTCAAGAAGACCAAGAGGTTTTTGAATAATTGCAGCATTCCAATAAGGACAGTATTCTCAATTACCCTACAAGGATTTTTAACTGTGATGAAGCAGCCTCTTTTCTTAATCCCAGAGGGGACAAAGTATTGGCAAAATTGGGATGAATTACACCACTCGCTACGCTTGTGGTGCCAAAATCATCCTCATGAGTAATAGCCATCATTACTCGCTCATTGAATTATACTATTTTCACAATTGTAGGGGGTACAAAACATCATGAGATATTTCACGATCATATAACTTTTCTTTAAAAAATCGAATAAAAACCAGTGGAAAATCATATTGAGTCGTAAATTTTCCTTAACTTGTCAGCTACTGGTTCCTTTACCTTATGTGGACAACTTCCTTTTTATTCAAAACGAGGAAATTGCCCATAAAACATGGCATAATGTGTATGAAAGCAAAAAAGCAGTCATTTTTCGCAATACTGTTTAATATGTATATTTTTTTAACTATTATTCAGGCTGTAATATGTATAAATAATTGGAAGCTTATTGAAAGCTACACAAGCAAAATAAACGTTTTCTTGGACTATTTTTAGTTCTTAAGACTCATCATACAAGTTGACAAAACGCTACTAGGATGGTAATGATTGGGTATGATAAGTTGAGGAAAACACTAAGCAACATAAACTTTACATCATTGCCGGAAATAGACAAAGCATATTTAGAAGGACGATGAAACTAAACTACATAGTGAGCGTTTGAATGTGGATTACTATTATTACAATTCGAGCTGTTTCAGTTTCAGAACTTGCCAATTAAACTAATTTTTCGTCTCACGTTTTATTTGACTTCTTTGGCTTTTTAAAGTCAACTTGACAGTCAACAACTTTTTTTAAAATGTACATAGGCAACAAAATATTCAATAAAATCAAATATAAAAACAATAAAAACTCTAACAGGTTTCTGCTAGGGAAACTATTTTTCTTCTAGCTCTAGTCGACAAATTTTTGTGATCGGATGTCGATATTCAGCAGTTGAGGTTTTCACATCCACGACGCGAACCGTTCCGTCTCACCCAGGATATATTGCAATTACTCGACCCAAATTCCAGTTATATTTTGGAACGTTGTTTTCCACCAGTGTAACGACGTCTTTACTCTGGATTGGGTTTTGATTCTTCGTCCATTTGTTTCTTTTTGATAGAGTGGGTAAATATTCCATGACCCATCGTTTCCAAAAATTTTCTAGCAACATCTGTGATTTTTTCCATTCACGTCGGAGGCAAATGGAATCTGGTCTCAGACGTATACATGTACTATCACCATTTGACGATCCCGTGAGAAAATGGTTTGGAGTGATCGCTTTAAGATCGGCTGTATATCGCTTAATACTCGAGTCCGAGGCCTAGAATTTACTATGTGTTCTGCTTCAGTAAAGAAGGTTTGCAGAGTTTCGTCTCTGAGGGATTGATTGTACAAATCCTTCGAAATAATTTTATTTACAAGCCCAAATAGCCTTTCCCATGTTCCGCTAGTGGAGGATTGAATTTGAAGTCGCTTCTTGAAGACATTGCATCCACAACAACTGAATGGTCCATGTTCTGAAAAGCCCTTTTGATATCTTTTGCGGCAGCAATAAAGTTTGTACCGTTATCGTAACAAATGACCTTTGGATGTCCTCTTCTTGCCACCATGCCATTATAGCTGATTCACTGTTGAGACTATGAGCTACCTCAAGATGAAACGCTCTTACAGAGAGACAAGTAAAAATTACTCCCCATCATTTTTCATTTCGTCTACCAATTTTGACGTTGATTGGTTCGAAATAATCCATCCCAACGTTTACAAATGGTCTAACTTCTTGTCTGAGTCGCTCTTCTGGTAACTGTCCCATCAATGGTGGCAGCGGTTCATCCTTCTCACTTCTGACAACTGAAAAAGGCTGATTTGACTGCTACTCTCCCATTTATTACCCAGTATTTGTGTCGTATTTCGTTGAGAATTAGTTCTATTTTCCGTAAAAATATCTAATGAGTCTCTTCATTAAGAATTTTTGCCATTTTCAATTTATGAAGGTTGAAAAGTCTGCTGTCCTTTCCTATCTGCCTTCCGTTTTCCAAACATCTGATTTCGTCTGGGAAGCTCTCTATCCACAACTTTTCAGCTGCCTCAATTTCCTCCACATTCAGTTCTTCATGAAAGTCTCGACTATTCAAACTTTTCGTTATTTTCTGCAGAAACCTATGACACCATGCCGTACACCTCAACCATTTTGAGAAACGCTTTATGTCGGGAAGTGAACTTATTTTCTCTGGCAGTGTCGAGAAAACGTGGATATATTCTGTTTTCATTTCCAACATGTTCTCTGAATCTGAAATTTCAAGAATTATTCCTTTAGGCCAATATGCTTCAGTTTGTCGCAGAAATTTAGGACCGAATATACAAACATCTGAATTGATTTTTGACGAATCAAGATTTTGTCTTATTCCCTCATCAGCTGAATTCAAATCAGTAGGAACCCATCTCCAGTGCTCCACTTTGGTCCTCTCTTAGTTTTCTCCTATTCGATGAGAAACAAGCTGCTTAAAGTTTCTTCCATCAATTTTGATCCAGGAAATCACACATTTTGAGTCTGACCAGAACAACATCTGCATAATGAGTTTATCTAATTTAGATTTTATCTGTTGTAATGGGTTCTACTGCAGTAAAAATGCACTTGAAGAAGCTTTTATTAACTTTACTAAACTGACAAACGTATTTGTTTTATTGTCAATCTTACATCTCTAGTGAACTTTAAAAATCTTATTTCTAGAAGTACAAAACTATTCGACACACAACATAGAACACTAAGACATAATCTCTAGCTATATTCATCACGCCCCCTCAATTTTAATAATAAACAAACATTCAAATTGTTAAATGAAATAGCAAAAATTTAGGATTCTACAAAAGACCTATTCTATAATGATACTATTTCTAAAATTAACAAATTTTTCTTTTTATAAAGACTTCGTGAACATGTCGGCAATATTTTCAGAAGAACAAACATACTTCAATATAAATACCTTTTTCAAACATAAATCTTTTATAAAATGGTATTTTATTTCAATATGTTTTCCCCTTTTTGAATTTTAAAAATTTTTAACTGTGGCAATGTCGCTTAGGTTGTCACATTGCAAAATAACTTCACTGAAATTTCCAAACTCGCTCAAAATTCTTTTAATATTCACCAGTTCTTGTGCTGCTAAGGATGCTGCCACATATTCGGCTTCCATGGAGCCAATAGCAACACATGTCTGCTTGCTCGAAAACCATGAAATAGGGTTAACGTTGTGGAACACTATAAACCCATTCACACTCTTTCTGGTTTGCTTGTCTCCAGCCCAATCTGCATCGCACATCCCGACTAATCCTATCCTTCCTTTCGTGTAAGTCAGTCCAAATTCTTTGGTAGTGTTAAGATAACGTAACACTCTCTACGCTGCATTCCAAGTACTAGTAGTTGGTTTATCAAGGTATCTGCTCAACAGTGATACACTTTGACATATATCAGGTCTCGTTGTTAGTAAAATATACATCAGACTACAAATCAATCTTCTATATGGAACATTTTCTATGATTTCCTCATCCTCATTGAAGTTGACTTCCATTGGAGTTGATATGGATTTGGTTTGTTCCATGTCAAATTCTTTCAAAAGTCTGTTTATCATTTTTGTTTGATGTATTTTCAGTCCATTTTCTGTAAATTCCATTTGCATGCCTAAGAATGTTTGAACTTGTAACATTCTTTTGACTTTAAATTCTTCATAAAGACTTTGAATTAATAATTCTACAAGTTTTTCTTCTCCTATTATTAAGGCGTCGTCAACATATAAAACTAAGTAGACATTTTCTCTAACATATAAGCAGTAATCGTAGTCCGATCTTTTAAATTGAAAGTTTGTCATAATTTCATTAAATTTGATATTCCAGCATTTAATAGAGTTTCTTAAACCATACAATGCTCTGTTTAGTTTAAGGTATCGACTTTTACTTGCCAAACCTTCAGGTTTTTTGATAAAAACTTCGTTGTCTAACTCGCCGTTCAAAAATGCCGTTAGAACATCTATTTGCTTGATCATGTAGTCTCTTTCCATCGCAATTGATAACAACATTCTTATTGTTGAGATTCTACAAACTGGTTCAGGTGCATAGTCAAATTCTTCCCCTTCGTAGGGAACTTGAAATCCATTTGCAACTAACCTTGCTTTTCTCGTACCATCTTCTTTTAGCTTAAAAATCCATCTAGTCTCAATTGCTTGTGCATTCAGTGGTAATTTTGCTTCTGTCCATGTCTGTAATGTTTCATGAGATTTTAGTTCCTTTTGGATTGATTCTTGCCATTCTGGTTGTTCGATGGCTTCTCTAAATGTTTTCGGTTCTTGATATGTTGAAGAAAGAAGACAATAAGCAACATAAACATCATAGTCTTTTGAATATGATGGCATCTTTGTAGTTCTTCCTGTTCTTGTTATTATCTCTTCTCGTACTTCAGGTGTATCATGATCTATCTCTTCAAAGCTTTCTGAAGTAATTTCTTGATTTGAGTTAGTTTCATCCATGTTATTGTCATGTTCAGTTAGGTTCTGTTCAATTTCTGGTGTTTCGATTTCTTCTTCAGTAAAATGTCTTACTGTCTCATTATCTGAAATTGTTTCATCTTTGGTTTTGTTTCTTTCTTTATACTCCATAACTGATTCATCAAACTTTACAACCATAAACTCCATCCTCCACCGCAATAGCCAACCGTTACAGCTTTCTTTGCTCTAGCATTCAACTTGTTACCTTTTGGCAATACTGTGTACCAAGATCGACAACCAAAAACTCTCACAGCTGCTTGAAGTTCTAATCTAGGAATCGAAAGAAGTTTGAGAGGTGCAACGCGCGTTTTTGATGATACTATCAAGATCTCTATTTTTCCAGATTCTCCCACCACTCGGAGAAACGAAACAGCCGCTCGCTGCTGTCACATAAAGTGTGAAGTTCTATATTTGTTGCAGTAGGAATTTGTGGGCTATAACATCATGGAATGCTGATTTCTGTGATTATTGGTAACTCATTTATCCATTTCCTCCAGGTTATCAGTAGAGTTTCACTCAAATTTCTCTTCCCAATCTATACCAGATCACCAGATATTTTGCATTAAAATTTTAGTTTTGATTATGAAACATGAAATCAAGCCTAATGGATCATAAAGAGACATGACGTTTTTGAGAACGATCCTTTTCGTTGGAGGTTTTTTAGGAACAAGGTCTTTCATATCCAGTTTGAAATGAAATTCATCCTTATTGGTATCACACCATAATCCAAGAACTCTATGGAGAGATGAATTATTATCTATTTGCTTTGCACAAACCGAATTCTCTGATAAGTTTTCTCCGAGAGTTGCTGAATTAGTCATTCAGTTAATCATATCGAATACTGCAAGTTTTATCGTACTATAATTTCGACTGTTTGAACAACATCTTCTTCGGAATCTCTAGAATCCAGATAGTCCTCAACATAAATTCTTTTTATTATAGCTTCTTTTATATATGAATCTGTCTCGGTTTTTTCTGCATTATATTTTTTGATAAATTGAGCACATACTGGGGAGCATGTGGCTCCAAAGGTCATTACCGTCATTTCGTAGACATCGGGTTCTTGGTCATATTTCAGGAATCTCTGTCTTCCTTCCGGATCCCCACTTGGTGAAACATTTATTTCACGTCTCCGCAAAATCCTAATCTCCTCTGTCTAAACTTCCAAAGAATCGCTACTAATGGCTGTAACAAATCAGGACCAGGTAGAAGATTGTCGTTTAAACTCGTTTAAACAAACACCAACCGAATTTTGTTTTTATTTGTATTGTCGACAGCAAAATGAGGAAGGTAACATGTACGGGGACTTTCGACTGCAGCTTCGATCTTACAAGTTTTTGAATATATCCATTCTTTTGGTATGACTGGATTTTTTTACAATATTCCTCACCAAAAGTAGGGAACTTAGACATTTTCTTTCTACACAATTCAGTCTCTGCCTGACTCGTATTTTGCTTTCAGGTATTATTGTGTTGTCTGTTCGCTATAATAATCCAATCTCATATCTATCACCGCATCTTTCGATCGTTTAATCCATAATATTAAGTGTTCTGGCATTTTTTCGACTTAACTTACCTTGTGTGATCAAAGCTCTGACGTTCTCAGTGGAAAATGAATTCCTCTCCATTTCGTGTAAATTAAAATCTGATTCCAGTTCGCAAATGTGCATGGTACGGTGTGCTTCATATGCTTTCTGGCTGTGTGAATATTCTTGACTTGCTCCATGAATAGCCCATCCCAATTTACATTTACTTGTTAGGGAAGCATTTTCTTGCCCACACCATATCTGACGAGCGATAAGATCAATAGGGTCCTGACCAATCAAGAGAACTGGTTTTTCATCATGAATGTCTTCTCAAATGAGCATATTTCGACATTTCTGTCATTTTCACATTTTGCGGAGGCAATGAGAGATTAATTACAGTTCGAGTTCCTTTCATAGTAAACACTTTATTGCAGTCATCCGATCTTTATATCCTTAGATCAATTCTTATTGACTCGTTTTGCCAGGATGTTTTATCATTCGTCCATTGTAGACATAAAAATTCCACGGGGCCTGTCAGTCCAATTGTTTTGGCTACCTTCTCATCGAGCAATGTAACTGTTGATGCTTCATCGCAAAGTGCTAATATCTGAAGAGACCCCTTTGGCCTGTGCAAAAACACTGTGAGTACTCTCAGCTGCACTATTTTCACATTGCTTCTTAACGTACACATTTATTCCGAACTTCTATCTTGTTCGCTGCTACAATGAGGGTTTTACTAGTTTTCTTTATGTAAAAGTTGATGATGCGATAGCTGACAACCGTCGATTCCACAGAGCTCCTTGCCCTACATTTGAATTTATGATGATTTCTCTTCAAACATGAGAAACACAGATTCTTGGCAGTTACAGTTGTCCATCGTTGATCGATATAATCGTTTTTCATAGCTGGACATAAATTATCTCCATGGGCTTTTTTATCACAGTAGTAACATTTTGTCTCAGGAATGTCCTCATTGGAAAAAAATACCTCGTCTGGCTTCTTGGAAAAATATTTGTGTCCAAATTTGTCTGGATCGGCATTTGAAGGAGTACTAATGTAGCAAGCGGTTCTTGCAATATCTCCCACCCATTTGGAAATTTTTTCTAAATTAAAGTTTCCTTCGCTAACGATCATTTTTTACCCCCTTTCAACTTCATATGATCAGGAAGTTTTTGTTAAGGTCTCTCAAAGATGACTTGAATAATTGAAAGTTTTTATGATTGCCACCATATTATTTATTTCGCATGAGAATTCTAAGAGTCTTTAGAAATTTGAATCCTTGAGATAAGGAATGTTTCTGACTTTGAATTACAAATTCGGGTCGTCCAAATCTCATTTTCAGAGACTCCATCACCAAATCTACGTTGTCTGCTGTTAACATCATCCTGGTTACCGTGGATTTGGCTCCTCCCCTCAAACACTTCTGAATTTTCAGCATATTTCTTCATTGGAAAATTCACAAAGGGCACACATATTTTTAAATTGCTTATAAATCAAGGGACATTCTTGTGTATTGCCGTCATAATAAGAAATGTCTTTTTCTACAGAATTTCTTGCGATTAATTTTCTGTGATTAAAAAGAAAAACTGTCAAGATTATTTGAAAGGTTTATATTTTATAGAAAGATTTTTGTGAAAGTTTTGATAATAATTCGAATAAAGAGTTAAAAATAATTGATTATATAGAATAGTGTTTGGAACTCTACCCCGATTGATAAGAGTCTATATAAATTAATTTAAATAAAAAAAAATCTTGTAAAATTTCAATACTAATAAAATAAATCAAATAATTATACGTTCTTATGGATAGCTCATATTTCTATAATATTGTATATAAATTTGGTATTATTCTTTTTGAAAGTACCCATTCCTTGAGATTCCTGTTTGAAGAGATTACTTTTAAATATATGCGGATTACTGGTTCAATTCTCTTTTTTATACTGCTGATTTTCACTGCTCAATGTTTGGGAACGAAACTATAATTAAACAAGGAACACATACTATAAGAATAAAATGTTCAGTCTGGAGATATTCAGGCAGCTTTATATCTCACACTTTTAACTTTTGTTAATTGATCTGTTTATAAATGGATTTTTTATGAACAGAATGGGCTCGTTTCATGGGTATGAAATCTTATCAGAAGGATTAAGAATAACATATATTTTTCTATGACACTGATATTTATCTCAAAAAGTTATAAATATCTTCGAAAATTAGATTTAAAAATAAGCCTCTGTAAGTCGACCAATAGCATAAGCCCTTGTTGCCAGATTGAAAGTACGTTCTGTTGACAAATCCTACTTGACTATCCAAGTTTTTCTTTTTTTCTTTCTTTTGTTTTAAGGCCTCAGCTGCCAGGGCTATTCGGCCTGTTTTTTGCGTCCGGGATGATTTATGATTGTCTATAATATAGTTTATACGAAAGTAAATACAAACAGAGTGATACCGCACTTATTGTTCAAAATTTTATCTGTAAACTGTTCGGTTTTGAGGTTATATTTTGATGTTCGAAGCACTTAAAAATTTGGAGATGAGTTTAATGTTTTCACTGTTTGGGAATTTCAGCACTATGTCTTGCAGTGTGTAGGGGCCATAAACATTATTAGGAACCTTAACAGATTTATGAAGAAAATCTGTATTAACACTATTTAAGGAACAGTTGAAAAAGATGTGTGAGAGATCTTGTTTTTCACCACATTGGCATGAATCCGAAGGTACTAAGTTGAATTTGTGTAGATATGACAAAGTGGCACAATGGTTGGATCGAATTCTTGAAGAAATGCAGATATCTCTTCTGGACAAATTGGAAAGTGAAGAAAACCATGGATTTTTTCTTGGATATTTTATGAATTGAGAGTATAGATTTCCTTTTGTCAAGCTGAGTGTAGAGAAAGTAGAATTCCACTTATCTAAGATTGATTTCTTAATAGAATGCACCACATCCGAATGGGGACCAGTTGGGAGGGTGGCACGATTTATAGTTCTCCCAAGATTTGCAAGATCATCGGCTCTAACATTTCCTTGTATAAGACTGTGTCCGGGAATCCAGCCAATTCGTATGTCTTTCCCTTGCTGATTCAACTTGTGTAGTAGCTCCTTTATTTTTAGGACAAATGGATTAGAAGATGAGGAGAAGGATTTTTTAGAAATGCATTTTATGGCACTTTGGGAGTCAGAAAAAATTATAGCTTTGGGAAGGTCAAGTTTTGAAATTTTTTGGGTCGCAATTAGTATAGCGTAACATTCTGCTGAAAAGATGGAGAAATGAGAGGGGAGTTTGTCACATAATGATAAGATGTTAGGAGAATAAATTCCGTATCCTACATTACTGTCAGTCTTAGAGGCATCAGTGAAGAAAATGGGGCCAGAAAAGTTGATAGAATTCATTTTGGCCAGAAAGACTTGATTACAGTCCGAATCTTTTTTAATTTCCAGATCTATCGTGTTAGTTTGACTAATTTGAGATTCGAGCGAGAAGTGATGACAAGGAAATTTGTTGAACGATTCAATGAAGGGAAGGAATTTAGATACTGATTGAAAGGCAAATATAATAGGAGGAGTATTTCTCAGTCTCCAGTATATGGGATCGGCAGCCCATTCTGTGAATAATTCTATAAGTGAGGTTTTTATTAGGTCTTTATATGCAACAGCTTTAGATACATATTTAACTGACAAGATTTCTCTACGTACCTCCAGGGGGGTCTGCCCACATTCAGATAACATGATGTTGATAGGAGTAGATTTTAGATAGCCTACTATAACCCTTAGGGCTTGATATTGTAAACGATCTAATTTTTTAAGTAGGTATTTAGAACAGCCACCATATAGCATGCACGCATTATCAAATAATGGAAGTATGGTCGCTTTGTATATGTTTAAAAGAGAGATTTGATGGCTACCCCACCATTTACCACATAGAGATCTAATTAAATTAATAGCTTTTGATACTTTGCAGGAAATAAATTCAATATGTGGTTTCCAGTTAAGTTGGTCGTCAAATATAGCTCCTAAGTACTTGACTTGAGATTTCCAAGGGATAGGTTGACCATTAATGACTATGGAATGGACTGGACTAAGCTTATGGTTTTTCTGAAAAATCATGGCGGCACATTTTTGAGGGGCCAGTGTCAAACCCATAGACAATAAATGAAGATTGAGATTAGAAAGGAAGGTGTTGAGGGATGTTATAGACTCCTGGATGGTGTTTTCGGCACATATCACAGCAAGATCATCTGCATAACCACTAATTTTTATGGAGGGTGGAAGTATGTTCTGAAGAGAGTTGCACGATATATTGAATAACAGTGGACTATCCAAGTTGATTAATATAAAGTGAAAGTCGACTAGAAGAATTTGACAATTGACATCAATATCCACAACCAACCTCAAACAGATATCATCCTCGCCGACTTTTTAGTTGTTTGAGTTATATTATTACTTTTCCGCCCAACCTATCTAATATGCGAGAAAAGTATTGGTTTACCCCAAAAAAAATTGGAATTTTGAAACTTTTTTTGAGTTATTTTTACGTTTTCCATCAACAACAACATGAAAAAACGGTTTTTAGAAAAAAACAATTCCTGTGTGTATGTCGTCGTCGTCGTTGTCGTCGGCCACTTTTCCTTACATGTCTTGTTAGCACGATACAGCAACCGGAGTGCAATAAGTCACAAATTTTATGATTGAATATTGTTAAGGACATGTCACAGATGAACCCTATTCATTTTCAGCTCATCAGAGCCAGTACAACGGGTGCTATGGTACTTGAAGTACGACATTTTCTCATTTCTTGAGAAATTTCAGTTTGTTAGCACGATACAGCCTCTGAAATTCAATAAATCGCCAATTTTATGATTGAATATTATTCAGGACATCTCACAGATGAACCCTATTGATTTTCAGCTCACCATAGCCAATACAACAGGTTCTACAGTACTTTAAGTACGATATTTTTGTCATTTTTGGAGAAGTTTCAGTTTGTTAGCACGTTACAGCCTCCGGAGTATATACAAGTGACCAATTTTATGATTAGATATTATTCAGAGCGTCTCAAAGATGAACCATATTGATATTCAGCTCACTAAAGCCAGTACAACAGGTGCTATGGTACTTGAAGTACCAAATTTTAGTCAATTTTGGAGAATGTTCAGCTTGTTAGCACGACACAGCCTCCAGAGAGTATACGATTGATCAATTTTATGATTGAACATCTCAAAGATACACACTATCGATTTCTAGCTCACCACAGCCAGTACAACAGGTGCTATAGTACTTTAAGTACTACATTTTTGTCATTTTAGGAGAATTTTCAGTTTGTTAGCACGATACAGCCTCCAGCGTGTATACAAGTGACCCATTTTATGATTGAATATTGTTCAGAGCGTCTTATAGATTAATCTTATTTAGCTCACCAGAGCTACTACAACGGGTGCTATGGTACCTGAAGTGCCAAATTTTTGTCCTTTTTGGAGAAATTTCGGGTTTAGTACGATAAAGCCTCCGGAGTGTATACAAGTGGCCAATTTTATAATTGGATATTTTTCAAGGTGTCTCATTCAAGGTGTCTCACATATGTACCCTATTGATTTTCAGCTGACTAACGAGTACAGCGGGTCCTATAAATCCAGATATACTGAATTTTTGGCTATTATTGGAGAAATTTCGGTTTGTTGTTGTTATATTGTTCAGGGCCACAGATGCGGAAAAGTTAGTTTTAATCTTTAAAAACCGTTTATTTTATAGTAGAAATTGTGTTTCTGTTTGATTGTCTTTTAAAACACATCTTTAAAACGGATCCAGGTTTCACCGAAGCTAATTCGACAAATCTTCCTCAAGTGGATGTGGACATGGTTTCTCAGTACACTCGAACTTCCCTAAACAGAAGAATAATAAGCGATCCGGTACTAAATCGAGTTCGGAATTCTGGGGTAACGCAATTTGTGTATGTGTGTTACATCATATGTTTTCCAAACAACTCAACCTACATGGAGAACATTTAATTAACATTATACATACATTTTACATTATATTTTCTATTTTGAAAGCATCATCACTGCAGTTTAAAATATATATTTCCAAATTTCTTTGACTACGCGAGAGTTACCTTTTTTAATAAGAGGCACTCGATTAGAAGAACATTATTTGAAAGAGTACGTTTTGGCAGTACTCTGCATTTCTCTTTAACGGGCGTTAAAGAAAAAAGATAACTAGCTTACTTATATTGTTTTTCCTCGTGACAACAGCGCAAAATTTCTTTGTTTACCATTGGCTCCAGCCTACCACAAGAATTCAAATTTCAATATATTTTTTTAATTTTTATTTGTAATCGTAGAGTGGCGTTATTAGTTGCAAATACTTAGTTCAGACCCCATATATCTTGTGACACTTTCATTGAAATTCATGAAACGAGCCCATTTATTTCAATATTCAGTAAGATACCTCTGAAGTATGCAAATCTTATATTCAATCAAAACAAACAGTTCTTATTAGAACCACAATAGTATTTGTTATGTGGAATATAATATTCTACAGTTTTTGTTTGAATTCTTTATTTTCAGCTTCCTCGACAAAGGAGGTGGACAGGGCAACTGGGAATGCTCAATGCTAATAGACCACATTGTAAAATGTTCTTACAATGTAGCAACAATCCATGTACTTTCAGCTATATGTATTTTAAATCTCCAACAATAACAGGCTTATAATTCGTGTTTATTCATTGGACATCTTGTGTAGTATAGCTCATGCAATGTAAAAATTGATGCACCCTTATTGGTTTTCAAACATAAATATTCATTTAAAAATATTATGTTTAACTATGTTGTAACGTGTTGATTTTGGATACGCCACGGGCTTTTAGTAGCATCAGTAATTTTGATTCATTGGTACCTACTAGTTAGGCCACCAATTGAACTTGTCGAGAAGGGGGTATTTGGTAGGTTGTGGGAGAAAGATAAATGTACTTATTGGATTGAGGAAGGGGTTTTTAAAAGGATTTGGGAGAAAACCAAGAAACGAGGAGGTTCTACCTATACCTTGTGCTAGTTTTTGTTATTGGTTAAAAAAACCCTAAGTAGCCCTAAATCGTGATTTGTGTGGGATATGACCCTTTTAATAAGGTGAGCGGTCTATTTAAGATCTTGTATATTCAAATTTGATTTGCCCATTTTTTTTGTGTCGTCTCAGAATCAGGAATGTTTATTTTGGTTGTTAAAAATAGTTTTCTTTTTAGGGTTTTACGGTATTTTAGAATTATCTTTCGTTGACTATCTACATCTATTTCTCGCTGTGTTTGATAGACGTGCATTTGATTTGGTGCATACACTCCTTGCCCAAAACTATAGAAGAAAGTCTCCATTTGGTTACTATGAAAATGAAGATATGCTAGGGATCAAGAGTGCTTATGAGGAAATGTGGTAGGACCCATAGGAGCGAGCAGGCCAGAATTCTCTTTATATTTTTCATTATTCAATTATTACTTGCATAGTCTGAGGGAAACTGTATTTTGGAATTTAAATGGAAGTAATTAAAATTAAGTGAATTCCACTATAAACGAATATACAATATTTCGATATATTACAGAATATTTCTTTGGAGGTGTCAACTATAGTACTATAGTGTAACAAAAAAAATCACTATTGTAGTCATACTGAGAAACATCCAAAGTTTTATTAACTTGCTAATAAGGATTAATCAATTTTATTTTCTTACTTGAATAAATTAGCGTAAATGTATATAGCATTAATCCCACTGGTTGTAAGTAGATTTCTATAAATACTCAAACCTAATTAAAGAATTGATCTGTGCTACTAGTCAAATAATACTTTCTTTTGTTGGACCTCACCTCTTCACAGAGATTTTATATTTTGTAATTTAGTAGAATCTATATCTGCTAATTGACTTATTTCTGTATGTGAAACTAAAATTGCATGGCGCCGCGGCTTATGTAATATATTCCTTGCTTACGCCCATGACTGCTCTCCGATGAATACTTAATTGATAGTTAATGGTAATAGAGCTAACAAGCGGGGTTATAATGTATTAGATAATGCCTCGGGTTTTCTGACTACCGACAGCTGACAGTTTACAGTTAGATTCATAAGTTGGCAATTTTGTGTGCGTTATGAAATTGGTGTTGTTTATAATTCTGACTCTTCCTTCAATATTGCATATTATATAATTACTAAAAACCTGTTCTTTTATTTACAAAGTGGTTACGAATATTCAAACAATTAACTTTATCTTGATTCAAACTAAATAAAGCATTAATAAAAGAAATTGAGTAGTTTTTATTGAAAACACAATATCCTACACCTACAAAATAGACATACTTATCCATTTTAGAGTTATTTATTGATTAAATAAAATCTATAGATAAAAGCAAACTTCATAAACTTGTTATTTGTTGATAGCTTGAAACATTCCTAACATAACTTCCCCAATCTTCATACTACTTTCAATGTTTGGCAATGTTGTTCAAATGCTCTATGATGTGCATCAATTTTTATAGTGTAAGATCTATACAGATATATTATGAGATCTTTGTCAAAATAATCTCAATTCTGATAGAATTATTCAAATCATGACAATATGTTACATAAGCAACTTAAAGTGAAAAAATGTCAGCTAATTAACTTGTATTCAGAGTACACGATTATGATTCAAAACAGTTGGGTGCCAGAAGCCTGTATTATGAAGCGGATACTTACTAGGCGGCTCCCTTTTCTCATATATAACTTTACCATCTGGGCCTGCGTTGCGGCAAAAGTTTAAAAATGCCATGAGCCACAAAAACTTTAGATTACTCAAAATTCTAAACTAGTTACTCTATACTAACATTGGTTTTCTAGGGATGTGCCTAAATTATTTTGTTTTTGTACAAATATACAAAGAAAATTTTTCAATAGCCTAATTATGAACGAAGGTCTGTCTAAGGGTATTTTGTTTGTCATATTACAATATTTAATGTTACACTGGTAATTTTTACACATATATCTACTTTAAATAAGCAAAAACCTTTAGATTTACCCCCGTAACATTAGCTAATAGCAAGAGTAACTAAGTAGGAAGAAATAATGTTACAAATGAAGTGCTTACCTTCGTGTACTTCTATTCCTTCTTGTTTCAAAAGCTCCCGAAGTTTCTGAATTTCTTCTTTAAGTTCTCTGATAAGTTTAGCGTTGGCGTCTTCATTGACGATAGCCTTGCATACGATCTGTTTGGCTCTATCGGCGTATCTGCAAATAATTTAAAAAATAAAATTAAGTAGCACTACAAAAAAATCAGAAGCTTAATTGAGAAGTAAGTTCAGAAAATCAAAATTAACCACACCAAAACAGAAACGACAAAAATAAGAAGACAAGTAGATGAAGAAGGAAACAAGAAATTATAACAAGTGAGAAGGAGCATGGGAACGGAGCCAAGGGATTTTCAATAAATTTAGAAACGTTCAAAAATGGAATGAAAAGTTGTCTCAGAAAACCAATAAGAACATAATTTGTTTACCAAAATGTAGCAAATGTCAAGAGCGACAAGAAGAAGAGACAGCAACAAGCACATAATAAAAAATATTTAAGAAATATGAAGAGGCATAGGAATGAAGCAAAAAGATTTTGAGTTCATTTAAGAAAGCTCAAAAATGGAATAAAAAGTTGTTTCAGAAAATCAATACGAAGATTTAAGTTAACCACATCGTAGCAGATGTAGAAGGCTTTTAGAATGAACTGAAGAAAAATACAACAGTAAGCAGATGATAAATTGAACCAAAATAATTAACAAGTAAGAAGAAGCATGACAGCAGAGACAAGATATTTTGAAGAAATGTTCAAAAATGGAATGAACAGTTGTCTCAAGAAACCAATAAAAAAATTTAAGTTAATCACACTGTAGTAGAAGTAGTAGGACTTCAAGAACGACAATAAGAAAAAGACAGCAACAAGTAGATAAGGAATTGGAGAAAAAATATATAAGAAGTAATAAGAAGCATGAAAATAAAGCCAAAAGATTTTGAAGTTCAAAAAAATGGAATAAAAAGTTGTCTCAGAAAACCGATAAGTTCATCACAATGTAGTAGATATAGTGTTAAGATGTAGCTGTAGATATTTTATGCATGTTGCTTTCTATGTTGTGTATAAACATTAGAAGCATTGTCTCTAGTTTAATGTGATTGTCTTTCATTGATTTTCAGTCTCCATGTTTTGAATTATTCATGGAAGTGGCGATCTTGTGGCTGGCTAGAATGAATATTATCTGCATAGTAGTGCAGTAGATTGCCCTGCAGGACTCCACATTTTATAAGCTAATATTGAGAAGTTTCCCCATTTTTTCCTGCTATAAATTATCTGTAAGTTATTTAGGGTTTTAGTAAAATGTAATATGAGCAAGAAGATACATTTTTATTTTATGTAACAACATCTCATGTCTGAGTTTATCAAATGATAGGCTAAGGCTGTTGAGCAAAACTTTTCTCTTTCAGAGATGTGTTATGAAATGTTCTTGAAGAAAGCTCTAGAATTATGTTTAGGACATTGCTGACACTGTGAAGGGTGATATGATAGTTTTACTATACATGGGCGCAAATAGACACATTTTGTGAACTAGTTTTAGAAGGTTTCCTTATTTATTCTTGCTATCAATTGTCTATAAGTTATATAGGATATAGGATACACTACTCTACGAGTCTAAAGGCAAATTTTTATTTGATGTAAAACCTCTCATATCAGAGTTTATCGAATGTTAGGCTAACGTAGAAAAAAGCTGCTCAGCAGAACTTTCTGTCTTCCAGACTTATGTCAACGGCTTGTATTATTCAGTGGAAGTGATGGGTTATGAAATGTTCTTGAAGAAAACCACATTCGTGGCGGGGTTGGTTATAAGTTGTTGGTCATTTACTTGCTTGCGCTTGCTTGTAGGTAGCTTTCTGCAGTCCAATGGAGAAATGCAACCATCGAGTGTCTGCCTCCTCGTGGCACCGCTGGATAAATTAGCACTGTTGATCATCAGTGACAACAGTGTTGACCAACCAAGCTAAAGTTTAAGGAACGTGCCGATGGCTGAATGGTCGCAGGGAATGCAACCACGAACGTCTCCCTAGCGTACCAGGCGACACCCCCTTGGAAATAGCCTTTCCCTGGTATGCAGGGCTCTGCCAGAGACGGCAAACCTTTCCCTAGCGACTCGTGAGATCAAAATGGATCAACAACAAAAACAAAAACATAAACAAAACAAAAAAACCAGAGGATGAGCGAGAACGCACACCTCTAACACAAAAGCAACGCCGAGGTAAAATAATCTGCGGTGCAGAGGCAAAGAGAAGGAGGAAAGCGAGGCAGCAGGTTCACGTCTCTCACCACCAGCGCCACTCGTCCTTCCCTATCGAAACATGATACTAGCGGCCAAAAATGCAAGGGCAGCGATGTCAGTTCCTTCTTCAAAAGAGGCCCGGAACGCGTCGCCCCCCAAGAAAAGAAGCGTATCCGCTCCAATACCTCAGAGGAGAACTCTTCCAGAGGCAAGAGGATACGGATGGACGCTAAAGCAAAAAGCTGCAGCGAAGCAGCTACCAACCATTTACGGGTAGCTATTATAGATAAAAGGCCTATCCATACGGTAAAATAATTACCGATAATAGAGGCTTTGGCAGTCAGAAAAAGCCACCTACTTTTAGAACATGGTCGCACTCTTGCGAAATAATCAGAGCCATCTGCGATAAAGACGAAACGCTAGAGTAGCTAAAGAACACGCTTTCCAAAATGAAACCGTGGGAGGAGGCTAAGATCGACATGGTGCACGTCGGCAACCTCCCCCAACTGACAAAAGCCACCCTCTGGGTCCCTAGCGTAGCTCACGCTGACCTGGGTAACAAAGAGGATGTGCTGCGCCGGCTAGAAAAACTAAACCCAGACTTTCAGGTGGATGCATGGTTTTCCTTCCACTATGAAACGAGGTTCAATCCCAAAGGGCACCTCTTCGTCTTCGGCACAAGAGACGAAGAAATGGGAGTTCTAGAAAAACGATCAAAGAGGATGAGCTACACGTTCACCTCATTGATCGTTAAACCAAAAAAACTCCACCCGGAACGGAGGAGATCGAGCATGGATCCCCCTCTCCCATCCGAGGAGCTGTTGCTTCTGTGGAGACTGCCGAACCATCCTCTAAGACGGCGATCGATAGTCTCCTGGTAGAACTAACAGCTCTAAGCCAAGATATAGGCAAAGTTAACCCACCTCCAAGTGAGGAAGTAGATGTGGCCTAAATGAAATCAAAACCTATCTCATCACCATCAAGCAGAGATGGACAATGAAAAGGTAAGATTTATTCAGTGTAACCTTCAACACAAAAATGTGGACTCTGCAACACTATGCCGCCTCCTTGATGTGATGCAGGGCACAATAGCATTTATCCAAGAACCCTGGATAAGACCAACCAAAATCACTGACGCATTTTTCGTCCATCGACCTAACGGTAGTGAAGGTTGAATATGCACAGAAAAGTCAAAAGAAAGTGTTAATACTAGCATCCGCATACCGCCCCTCAGACGCAGCTAAGCCACCACCAATAAAGGAGTTGGAGGATCTTGTGGAACACTGTCTCACAAAGAAGCTTGAATTGGTAATAGGCTGCGATTCAAACTCTCACCACGTAAGTTTGGGCAGCAAAGATATTAACACTAGAGGTAAGTATTTTTATGATTACATAACTAACAAGAATCTCTGTATTCTAAATAGAGGTACTGAACCAACTTTTATTAACGCTCGAAGTCAAACGCGAATAGATATTACCTTATCTACTATAAACACTTCAAATATAATCTCCGGCTGGCATGTATCCGACGACATTTCAATGTCGGACCACCGCTGGATAAAATTTGAAATAAAACTGGCGCTCACAACCTCCACTACCTCGACATCAAGTTCAGTTGAAGTTGAAAAAACTGTAACGTTTATCGAAGCTGATGATGATCAAGTTTTTGATAGTAAGACTGTACAGATGTCAAAAGATCCAGGTTTGTGGCTGAAAATATTATCTTCGATGAATATTGAAGTTCTGATAAAATATGGTCCAACCTATTATAACAATTCAAATTGCGTTTTTCCGAAAGACAAGACTGGGCGAAAATTTTCTGAATCATACTTTACTCGAATTTTGCCAAATAATGAAAAAATCAAGCGTGATTGGCTCGGTATCGAAAAATTCAGTGTTTTGTTTTTGTTGCAAAATATTCAACCTCAACACCGCAAAAGCCCGATTGGCTGATGAAAATGGCTATAATGATTGGCAACATTTGAGTGAAATTTAAATATTCACGAAAACAGTAAAATGCATTTCGAAAATCTTAAGACATGGTCTGCCTGTTTAACTAAATTTAAAACAAACAATACGATTGATCTAACTCATAAATATTTGTTTAATGCTGAAATTAAATATTGGCATGCAGTTATTGAGCGAGTATTCTATGTTATTCAGTTTTTAGCTAAACAAAATCCAAAATCTGTCCTTTCGCGGTCAAAATTTGAAATTGTTTCAAAATAATAATGGCAATTTCTTAAAATGTGTGGAAATGATTGCCAAATTCGATACTATAATGGATGAACATACTAAGAGGGTACAAATGCAAAGCAACAGAATGAATCATTACCTTGGCATCCACATTCAAAATGAAATTATAGGCAATAATTTAAGAGAAAATATTTTATATATGATTAAAAATTCAAAATATTTTTCTATTATTCTTGATTGTACTCCAGACATGAGCCATCAAGAACAAATTTCTGTCTGTATCAGGTTCGTAAATTTAGATACAGCATCAGGGGAAATTGTTGTTGATGAACGTTTCTTACATTTTGCTCAAATAGAAGACACAACAGCTGAGGGCTTACAAAAATTTCTACTAAATGCTTTAGAAAAACATAATTTAAATTTATATGATATGAGAGGCCAGGGATACGACAATGGTGCCAACATGCGAGGCAAGCATGCCGGTTTACAAAAAAAATTCTAGATTTGAATCCAAGATCATTTTTTGTACCTTGTTGTAATCACAGTTTAAACTTGGTTGTAAATGATGCAGTTAAGGGAAACAACTCTAGCTGGCAATTCTTTTCTACGGCTCAAGAACTTTACAATTTTTTTTCGGCTTCAACTAATCGTTGGACCGTTTTGAAAGAACATATTTCCAATTTAACTTTGAAACCACTTTCTGAAACTAGATGGTCGAGCAGAATTGATGCCATTACTCCATTGAGGTATCAGCTTGGGGAAGTCTATGATGCTTTATATAGTATATTCAGTGGAGTTCTTTCGATAACAATACAAAGCATATGGCTGAATCTTTAGCAAATAAATTAAAAAGTTAACGGTTTATATGTACATTAGTATTGTGGTACAATGTTCTGTTTAGAGTCAATACTGTTAGCAAAACATTACAGACCAAAGATTTTAATATCTCGGAAGCATGTACCCAAATGAAGTTTTTCAATAGTTACCGAAGTAATAAAGGATTTGGAGATGTATTAGTTGATGCTTCTGAACTTGCAAAATCTCTAGACGTAGAGCCAACCCTCAAAACTAATAATGTGTTTAGACCAAGGCGTGTTAAAAAACAATTTAATTACGAGAATGAACCAATAACAGATGGAGAACGGGATTTTAAAATAAACATTTTTTTTAGTACACTTGATATTGTTATAAGATCAATTGGTGAAAGGTTCGACTTATTGTCGTCCCATTCCGACCATTTTCAATTTTTATGGGATATTTGTAAATTTTCAGATTTACCAGAAAAGGAACAACTAAATTGTTGTTTACAGCTTGAAGGATTTTTAACAGACAAAAATCGTAATGAGCGTGACATAAATGGAACAGAATTGTTCCACGAGTTGCAATTTTTAAAAAATCTTAATCTACAAACACCGACACAAATGTTAAACTACATTATAAAAAATAATTCAACTCATTCTGTTTCAAATGCAAGCGTAGCTTTGCGAATTTTGTTGACAATGCCTGTATCGGTTGCTTCAGCGGAGAGAACTTTCTCAAAGTTAAAGTTAATCAAAAACTACTTAAGATCGTCAATGGGCCAACAACGGCTCGATAATTTGGCAATCATATCGATTGAAAGTGATTTGTTGGACAATATAAATATGACTGAACTTATTTCTGAATTTTCCAGAAAGAAAGCGCGTAAAGCTACTTTTATTTAGTGGTTATTTAGTTTTATTCAGGTTATTTAAATTAGGTAACTATTTCTTGTTCAAAAAATGTTTATTTTTGCTTCAAAGTTGTATTATTTATTAATTACCGTCTAGCGATTATGTTGAATGTACATAATATAAAATTTAAAAAATATATGCACCAAAAAAAGGAGCTGTGATCACATTTGCACGACGGCGCTCGACCAGGTTGGAACGGCCCTGTGTATACCAATTACTGTTGAACGTTGGAAATATAGATAAAGTAGCTATTTTTAATTTCAGGATACAAAAAATAATACTAGAAACAAAAAAGCAAATAGGATAATAAGAAATAGAGATCGAAGCATTTTAATGTCCCCAGATACGATACACCAAGAGAGTAAACTCATCTCATATCTAAGGCTCTTTTGACAATATTATTGACCTACTTTGAAAAATTTATACAAATTACAGTTTTGTTTACCTTAAAGTTGATAGTGTTTCATCATAATTGATATCAGCAGGCGATATAGCAGCTATCATAGCAGTTTTACTATTCCCACCTAAATTTTCTCTAAGTAACCATGTTAGAACAGAGTCCCTGTACGGTATAAAGTCGGCTTTTTTCGATTTCTTAGTTTTAGTAGCCTGCAAACAAAAATAATAATTTCAAAATATAAAGATCATAATTCGATTATAAAACGTTTCACACTTTAACTTACCGACTACACAAGAGAAGCAGGTAATAAAAAAAATATATATTAATAACGTTTTCTTAATTTTTTATCAATAACTTACTATTTCTGCTAAAGCTGAAATTACTTTTCCTAAAGTTGTAAGGCTTTTATTAATGTTTGCTCCTTCCTTTAATCGTGTTCCTTTGGCTCCAGTCGAATCGGCTCTTTCAGATCCCGCTAAATCAACTAATGATATTTTGGATACTTTTTCAGTTGTAAGTTGCGTAGTTTCATCCAGTCTGTAATAATATAGTAAATTTGAAATTGTATTAATAAGACACTCGATGTAAGGTAGTAAAACCCCTCTATAGAAATACGTAATAATATACAGGGTGTCCAGGAACTTAATGCCAAAAATTCGGGAGCTGGACAACCTGTATAGAGCGTTCTATTTAAAATAATGAAGTGTGATACGGTCAACATTGAGGGACACTCTATATATAACGATTTCTAATAAAGGAATATGTACAACTTTAATATACTGCGTTATGTGATTCATAGCATTTTATCACAGCACAGGAATGTTAAAATAGTTTTTTTGGATACGAAGCTGTAAAGGCAGATAAGTCTCAACTGTTAACGAATACGATTGATAATAGTATATTACGTAACAAGAGTTGTAAGTAACCCATTACGCACGAAATGAAAAAGTTTATGTATAAATTTCATGAGTGCGTAATGGGCTTACAACTCGTGTAACGTACTATACTTTTTCTACGCCTATTCATTTTCTTCCATTAAGTAAAAAGCATCGCAATCATTTAAACTTTATTATAATAGTTGTTAATAACAACTGAACAATTATTGTAAATCGATTGTGCTTTATTATTAATGGTGATGACCGGTTATTTATAATTGTATTATATTTTGTTCAAGAAACTGACAATATAAATGACTACACATTTATTTTCATAGCATACTACTTTAAAGAAATTGCATGATGTGCTGCCTACATTTAGGGGCATCACTCTTTCAATCCTAAATACATCTCGCTAATGCTAAAAGTTTTTATGTTTTTTAATTGACTAAATTTATGTAAATAGACCAAATAAAGTCTTACGTAAATGAAAATTTGATTGTAATTTAATTAAACCAAGAAGTTTAAGTTTTCTTCTCAAAACGCACGTGTATGTTATGAGATGTCATTACGTCCATGTTATTGTTAAATGTCATTTACAAGGAATGTTTACAGTGCGATTTTTGACGTTTACAGACATGGACGTAGAAAAAATTTAATTATTAAACTCTTCTTCAAAATTTGTAATTTGAACTTGTATAATAAAATAAACATGACAAATATGATAAACAGAACAAGGCTGATACAATACATAATTAATCATTCCAAAAAAAACCTCCGTATTTATAGGGAAGTAACTTACCTTTGCTGCGTGAAAAAAATCGTAAATACCGCATGCGACCTCGAACTAGTTTCGTTCATGTTAGTGGCCGCCACAGTCCTGGCCTTGTTGCCCTCATCGATGAGGTCGTGAATATCCTGGTAGCTCATCACTGCTAACTTGCTAAGGTCTTCCACATACGGCCCCAGCAAAGGATGTTCTCTCACTCTTAAATTACCTAAATCAAGGAATGAGGGGTGAACACAGTACAGTTCTTGGCCATTCGACAATGATTGGTCACATTTAGAGAACTATATAAATAGAAAACAGTATTACTCTAACATATTTTATATTGACGAATACTCTATTCTTTCAATTGATAGATTTCTAAAAGTGCCAATCACTGTACTGTTTACCAATATACAAATATTTAATTTGAACTAGTTACTTACCCTTATTTTTAGGGTTAAGTAAATCTCTCACTCTTTCGCAATATATTTCCATATAACTAACTTCTACTGAATATTTAATATCGGGTGAACTATTATTACGTATCCTGGTAAATAAGTCTTGGCATATTTGCGGTATGATCCCTTCTTGTCCGTCTTCTTGTTTGCCCATCATGGTATAGGATTTACCTGCACCTGTTTGACCGTAAGCGAATATACATACGTTGTACCCGTCAAAGGAATGCTGGAGCATTTCTTCACCGATGTCTTTGTAAACAAGGAGTTGCGAGGAGAAAGCTGCGTCGGTTTCCTATAAAGTGAAAAAGATCTTCGTGGAATGGAACGTTTAGATTATAGTAGAGGTACTTACGTCGTGTGACCAATAGGAGTAGTCGAAATTGAAACTTTTTTGAGCATCTTTTGTGTTTGGTTCTGCTTTTGGATTTGTGATTGCTGAAATATAATGAAAGACGCAAATAAAAAGGAATTCAAGGTTGTATATATCAGAAATTAGAAGGCAACACAATTTGAAAGCAAAACATTATAGTTTATCAAGCAATTCTTTGTAAACCACTAGAGAATAAGGTTGTAGTTCAAGAAACAAAAAGTTTGGGATGTATAAGTAAAATAAGAGTACAATTACATTTGACGTTATTCCTTTAAAAAAATCACACGTCCAAAAATAATTTAAATATTCAGCTGATATTCTAGGAACTCACTTTCAAAGAATCCGTCTATAACGAAAAAAATCAGGAATGTTCTAGAAATAAGCATTCAAAAGATACGGGACAACAAAGTGGAGATAAAAAAATACTGGATAAAAAATCATCATTAACTTTAATGTTGTATATCTCAGAAAGTAAAAGGCATCACAATTTGAAAACTTTACAGTTTATCAAGCAACTCTTCTTAAATAACTCGAGGATAAGGTTACAGCTCTAAAAACAGGAGTTTCAGAGGTATAAATTAAGTAAGAACTGCATTTTTAGTAATTCAAGTATTTAATTTAAAAAATCACACGTATTAAAATAATTAAGATATGCAGCTGATATTTTAGAAAAGTACTTTTAAAGGATCGGTCTATAACGAAAAAAATCACGAATGAATATTCTAGAACTCAGCATTCATGAGATACGTAACAACAAAGAGGAGATAAAAAAGATATTAGATAAAAAATCAACGTTAACTTTAAGATTCTATATCTCCGAAAATGCAAGGCAGAACAGTAAGAAAATTTCAAAGTTTATCAAGCAACTCTTCTTAAATCACTCGAAGATAAGGTTGTAGCTCTAAAAACAAGAGTTTTAGAGGTATGAGTAAAATACGAATCACATTTTTAGTAATTCAAGTATTTCATTTAAAAAATCACAAGTTTTAAAATAATTTGAATATTGGGCTGATATTCGAGGAAAGTACTTCCAAACGATCAGTCTATAACGAGAAAAATCAGGAATTGTTTAAATATCAGTATTCGTGAAATATGGGACAAGAAGGGGGATATATGAAAAAATTCTAGATAAAAATTTAAGTTAACTTTAAGGATGTATATCTCAGAAGATACAAAGCACCGTAATTGGAAAACTTCACAGTTTATCAAGCAACTTTTCTTACATCACTCGAGGATAAGATTGTAACTCTAAAAATAAGAGATTAGGAGGTATTAGTAAAACAAGAGTACAATTTGCATTTTCTGTAATTCAAACTTTTGATTTAAAAAATCACACGTACTAAAATAATTTAGACATTAAGCTGATATTCTAGAAACGTACTTTGAAAGGATCAGCTTTTATCGAAAAAAATCAGGAGTGCTCTAAAATAACAGCACTCATGAGATACGGGACAACAAAGAGGAGATAAAAAAATTCTAAATAAAAAAATCGAAGTGAAATTTAAGGTTGTATATCTCAGAAAATAATAGACAACACAATTGAAAACTTTACAGATTATCAAGCAATTAGATATTCAGCTGACATTCTTGGAAAGTACTTTTAAAGGATCAGTCTATAATGAACAAAATCACGGGTGTTCCAGAAATCAGCATTCATGAAATAAGGGACAACAAAGTGGAGGTATAAAAAAATACTAGATAAAAAATCAACGTTAACTTTAATATTCTACATCTCAGAAAATTCAAGGCAGAACAATATGAAAACTTCACAGTTTGTCAAGCAACTCTTTTTAAATCACTCGAGGATAAGGTTGTAGTTCTAAAAACAAAAGTTTTAGAGATATGAGTAAAATAAGAATCGCATTTTTAGTAATTCAAGTATTTCATTTATAAAATCACATTTATTAAAATAATTTTGATATAGAGTTGATATTGAAGGAGAGTACTTCCAAAGGATCAGTCTATAAGAAAAAAAATCAGGAATTGTTTAACTAACAGCATTCATGAGATACGGCACAATAAAGTGGAGATATTAAAAAATACTGGATAAAAAAACAACGTTAACTTTAAAGTCGTATATCTCATAAAGTAAAAGGCAGCATAATATTAAAAATTTACAGTTTATCAAGCAACTCTTCTTAAATCACTCGAGGGTAAGCTTGTGGCTCTAAAAACAAGAGTTTTGCAGGTATGAGTAAAATAAGAATACCATTTTTAGTAATTCAAGTATTTCATTTAAAAAATCACACGTATTAAAATAATTTAGATATGCAACTAATATTTTACAAAAGTACTTTCGAAGGATCAGTTTATAACTAAAAAAATCAGGAGTCTTCCAAACACGCGCGATTTTTCGAGCGCGACGGCGCAGTGTTATAAGACCTTACAGATTAGACCGATTCAGACGTCACTTCAATTATTATTTTCTATCTTATAAACCATCCAAAATACCTATGTTTATAGTTGTAGTTAATATTTAAAAATATTCAAAGTGTATAACTAATTACTTCCAATATTTTTCGAACCTCAATTTGTTTAGCCTTGTAAATGACATCTTAATGTCGTTTACGACTTTTGTAAGTTTTAAATTGTCATTAGTTGCTTTTACGCCGTTTTTGATAGATTAGGTTAATTTTCTTCTCGAAACCTTGACTCAAAACATCAAATTGCAAGAGGTTATGGACACAGGACACTCGTGAGATACCATTGAAGCTTCTGGAGTTTGTAATTTGTTGAATTTTTGTGTTAATAAGTGATATCATGAGCCAGCTTCCGCTGATCGAGCATCTAAAAGGGCACGAGAACTATGGTACGTGGAAATGCGCGGTACAGAGTTATTTAGAACACGAAGAGCTTTGGGACGCAGTAGAAGGATTTTTCGTGTTTTTTTTTAATTATTTGTTTAAAAATAAGGTGATCGTAGAAAAAATCTTGTGTGCAATTCGAGCAGAAAGTGCGTTGCCTTAAGCGGCAAAGTATCACTTTCCGCTCTTAATACACAAATAGCTATTTAATTTAGCTTGCAAACTATAATGATATTAACGAAATCCTGATGTATGTTACCCGTAAGTAGTGTATTCTAGGGTTTAGACCAGAGTAAAAAAACTGTTTCACACTGTGGTTAAAACCATCGTTAAAATATAAACTACTTATGGGTGACTTACATCTGGATTTGTCTAGTATCAGTTCTATTAATATTCACGGCAGTGTAAAATTCTACTTATTATTCAAATTTCCCTCTTTTTTTCATTATTTAAATGTCCCGCCATGTACACTAGCGCGTGCAGCGGACGGGCCCAGTACTCTACTAAATTGGTTTCGTTATTCAGTACAGGAGTTAACCTGCTAGGGGGGGGTGTGCTGTGGACTGGAATACGGAGTGCCGAACATCTTTTTAGAAGCGGAACAGTTCGTCAATGTTAGAGGAAGGCACCGAAAGAAGAAGAAGAAGTTATTATTTAAAATCAGTTGTTCACATAATCTCAAACAAAATCGCATCGTGTAAGGCTCTAATGTTATTCGTAATATTCTTGTCTTTTTCATTCATCACAATTTGTCACACATGTTTATAAAAATTTCTTGTTTTAAAATTAAACAATATTTTAAATTACATTGGATAAACCATAAAACTGATTGCGTCATAAGATTGATTGCGTTTTTTCGCGAGAGACAATATTATCACTTACCTGTGGTGTTTCCACTCATTTGTATAATACACTTGCATTCTCTATATATTTCTCTATTGTTGAAAGGTCTCACTCTAACAGCCACTTTTACGGACGACATTTTATGAAGTTAATTCAACTGAAACAAAAACGAAAATTTATTAAGTTTGTCTAATAATGACAGATTTTATGGAATTGTGTTTGAAGAAGCAGACGCGACGCGTACCTCTCCGTATCATGAATGATTGATACGTTTTTTATATATCTATAATATAACTACTGATTTACGTCGTATTGTTCTAATTTTATTACTTCTCAGGAAAAGATGTAATACGATCTGATAAATTATTGGAAATTTGTACTTTGGATCGTTAAATCCATCCTTGTTAAAATAATTAAGTGTTGCAGGGTAACTATATCCTAACCTGTCAATTAAGGTGGTAGAAGACTTGATTTACGGAGACTAATTGGAATTAAGTTGATATTTCCGAGGTAATAATGAAGTTTATAACGATATAAGAACGGTCAGTGAGCCCCCATAACATTTTAATTATACAAGAAATAATACGGCAGGTTCGCAGTTTTAATTGGTGTATCCACCAGAATCTTTGCCCTCTCGCCAAAATTTTAAAAAGTCTGTCCACGCCCTTAAAAGCTAAATATTTCATTATTTCAGTTCTGTCTAAAACATCTATTGTATCGTATTAACAACTTTTAGAAAAGTATGTTTTTACAAGAAAACTTTTTGATAATGACCTGATTAGATACCGGCATTTTAGATTAACAATTTCTATGTAAAAGTTATTTCTAGTATTTTAGGGCGTCCTATAGGGGAATTGTGCCCGAGATGGCATACTTGCTGAGTTGGTATAGTCGTTATTTAATGTACCGGGTGACCCAATAAGAAAGGCTCTCGGCCATATCTCGGGAACCGTTTATAGTACAGCTTCGGGAAAAAAAAGTTTATAACAAAAGTGACCTCGAGAAAACCCTGGAAATTATTTACAGAGTTGTAGGTCCACCGTCAGAGGGCGTAATTAAATACCAAGAATTATAAAATGAATAATTTACAAATTTTGCCAAATTGAGATGCATTTAAATTATGATTATCGTATTGTTACGAAACAGCACACTGGTATAGTTCCTAAATCCGACTCTGTCTAAGCCAGGTATGAAAGTTAAAATTATGGCGGATACGCAGGTTTTTTTTTATAACTTTGATCCAGAAACAGTTTTATTTAATGACGAGGCTTCCACCTTAAACTCGTCAATTTCTGCTAATATTTCTGCAAACATGGACTAGAAGATTTCTGCCATGGAAGAGAACATGGACGAGAAGATTTCTGCTATGAAGAACGATATTTCTGGCATGGAAGAGCAGATTTCTACGAACGTGAAAAGCGATATTTCGGCTATAAAGAACGATATTTCTGCTATGAAGATCGACATTTCTGTTAATATGGACGAGAAGATTTCTACTTTGAAGAACGATTTATCTGCCAATATCTTATTAATGAAAAACGACATTGCCGCTGACGTTGAAAATGAAATTTCGTCTCTAAAATCGGAAATCGAGAATAAAATGTCAACGATGGACGAGAAAATCGAGAATAAGATTACAACGATAGACGAGAAAATCAAGGAGTTAGAGGAAAAGATTGCCGATTCAAGAACGCGAGGCACGCCAGAGGAAGAAAATAAGACCGAGCAAACGAAACCTTGCAAGCCAGAAACACTACCTAAGTTTGAAGACATTGGCAGTTTTACCAGAGTCAAGGCCCCAACGTTCGATGGAAAAATGTCGTGGACCAATTATGTGAAACAATTTGAAGCAGCCGCTAGAGTGAATAATTGGTCCGATAGAGAGAAGGCAGTGAACTTAACTATCGCGCTTCGGGGAGATGCCTCAGATGTACTTCAGACGATACCTTTGGAAGAAACGGATGACTTCAAGCAGCTGAAGAAGAGGCTGGACATGCGATATGGTCACGAACATTTGGAACAGTTGTACAGATTCCAGCTGAAGAACCGAAGGCGGAAACGTGACGAAACCCTCCAAGAGTATGAAATGGATATTGCGCGACTAGTTCGATTTGCTTATCCATCAGCACCAGAGAACATGATGGAATGTTTAGGCATCCAGGCCTTTATTGACGGCTTATGTGACCACGATATGGAGAAGACGCTTCGATTAGCCCATCCTAAAACATTGGTCGATGCATTGACTGCTGCTCTTGAATATGAAGCAGCCACGATGGCTTCGGGATACAGCAAAGGTAGGACCATGCAGGAAGAAGATGACGATGACAAACTTGACTAGATCGTCAACTTGTTGAAAGGTATGGCAGACAAGAAGCCGAAGAAGATCAAATGCCGGAAGTGTGGCGAGCTACAGCACGTACGCAGTCCGTCTAAGCGCCCCAAGACTCATGTAACCCAAGAACTCCAGTCACAGGGGAAACCAGACAGGGGTGAACATCCAGCTGATGTGAATCACCGAAAAGCCAACTCTTTGCCTAGACGGTCATGCCCTGTATACTATTCACAATGCAACAAGTCGAAATCTAAGGAAGTTGCAGTTTCAAGAACTACAGTAGTCAATGAAGAATGGTCACCCACCAGGATCAGAGAAGATCAGGAGAATGATCCCTGCCTAAAGAAGATTCGGCAGTGGAAGGAAGAAAATCGGCGACCTACATGGCAAGAAGTGTCAAAATTTTCACCGAAACTCAAGGCGTATTGGGTTCAGTGGGACTGAAAAGAGTCCTTGTAAACGATGATGGTTCTGAGATTAGGAGACAGCTAGTTATCCCGAGAACAAGAGTAGCTGAGGTACTGAAGAAGTTACACGACAGTCCATCGGGAGGTCATCTGGGAGTGAAGAAAACCCTTCAGCGAGTCCGTGAAAGGTTTTATTGGATGAACAGCTCCGACGATGTGAAGGACTGGTGTAAGAAATGTACGACTTGTGCTACGAGTAATGGACCACATCGCAAGAGAAAGGCACCCATGAAATAGTACAATGTTGGAAGCCCTTTCTAAAGGATTGCTTTAGATATCGCTGGACCATTTCCGACAGAAAACGGTGGCAAATACATACTGGTTGTAATGGATTATTTCACAAAGTGGGTGGAAATGTACATTATCCCGAGCCAAGAGGCCACAACTGTAGCAGACGTATTGGTGAAAGAATTTATCAGCCGATATGGACTGCTCTTGGAAGTCCACAGCGACCAGGGAAGAAATTTCGAAAGTCATCTATTCCAGGAGATTTGCGAGAAGCTGGGAATGAAGAAGACCAGGACAACAGCATTACATCCACAGTCAGATGGAATGGTCGAGAGAATGAATAGGACTATTTGAAAATACCTGTCCAAAGTAGAGAGATTGGGACCAGTATCTTTCCCTATTCGCATTGGCTTATCGATCTGCCGTCAATGAGTCCACGGGTGAAACACCGGCGAAAATCCTGTTTGGACGTGAAATGAGGCTTCCTTGTGACCTGGAATTTGGCTGTCGGCCTGGAGAAGATCTAGCAGGTGAAGAGTACGCGATCCAATTGAGAAGAAGGCTGGACGATATTCATGAATTAGTTCGAACAAATCCTCAAGTTGCCAGCGACAGAATGAAAAGTCGGTACGACACGCAGGCCACAGAAGGCGGTTTTAAAGAAGGGGACAAAGTATGGTTACACAGCCCGACGAGGAGAAAAGGATTTTCTCCAAAATTACAAAAATCCTGGGAAGGTCCATACTTAATCAAGAAAAGGATCAATGATGTTATATATCGCATAAGCAAGATCCCCAACGGAAAACCAAAAGTAGTTCAACAAAACCGACTAGCGCCATTCGAAGGAGGTATGGAGGTACAGGGAAAGCTAGATATGGAGTCACTTCGGAACAACAACAAGATTTGTTCACTCTCCCAGAAGATTATTCACTGGCATACAACATCCCCGCCCGTATCAAGAACGCACGAGGGTTGGCAACCGTCTTTCGAAAGAAGTTCGGGCAATTAGAAAAACTTGAAGACCAGATTCCAGCCCCTGGTAAGACAATGAAACTGAAACATAATTCGCGGTACGTCTTCTACGTGGTAACTAAAAATGAATGTCAAGATCGATCTACCTACCAAGATGTGTGGGAAGCACTTCGAAACCTACGAGACCATGTGTTGGAATCCAGCGTGAAGAAACTGGCTATGCCTAAGATAGCAAGTAACCAGTTGGATTGGCGAATCATCAGGAACATGGTAGAGATTATCTGTCAAGATACCGGTGTCCAGATATTAATTTGCAGCTACCACCCCCGTTATCAGTATCCGATGAAGACGGGGTGCCCTGCTATTTCCATAAGATCGGAAAGTGTAGAAATGGGGCCAGTTGCCGATTCAAACATCCAGTCTCGGCTACACAAAAGTTCCAGGAGGAACTTCTATTTAAGGAGGGGGTAATGTTACGAAACAGCACACTGGTATAGTTCCTAAATCCGACTCTGTCTAAACCAGGTATGAAAGTTAAAATTATGGCGGATACGCAGGTTTTTTTTAAATAACTGTTTACGATTGTGACTATCTTATCTAAACATTGTTTTTGTGACCAGACTTATCTAGAAAAGGCCAGAACCAATTATTTGTGTGTGTAAGCCGCAGTCCGTAAATTTCTAGTAAGAAAGGCTTTAATATAATTAAAGGAAACGACCCGAGACAGTACAGTTGAGTTGATAAAGTGATCCCGAGAAATAAACAAAATACACCGAACAGTAAAGTGCTAATATAAATTAATAATTAAGTTTGTATGTAAATAAATTAAAAATTTAAGTGAATAGTTAAGTATATATAAATTAAGTGTTATTGAGTAGTTTAGTGTTTAAATAAATTAGTAAGTAGCCATACCGTGTGTTTAAAATTTATCCCACCTGTTTACGTTTTAAATAAATTAGAAAAACATTACAGTATTCTTCAAGAAATTCAGAGTATATTTGATTTTACAAGTTTTAGTCTATCTCCTCAAATAAGAGGTGGGAGGAAGCGGGAACTTTATTATGAAAAAACGCCTGTAATTCCAGTTCTACTTAACCTATATATGCAAACTTAGTCTTTTTGAAGAGAGCTCCTTTCTACCAATGTAAGAGTTATAATTTCGAAACAACCTAATAAGTAACGTATACGCTAGAGGGCGTTTTTTTTTAAATCTAGCTATCCTTGAAAAATGTTGAATGGAAACATGCAGTTTTAATTAAGGAATATAAATGTAGACCAAATTAGCAACAGAATAGCGAGAAACGCATGTCGATATCTTTTTCGTATTACGAGATATCTTAAGAAATGTGTAAATGCTAAGCATTTTCCTTTAAACATAAATTACTCCGGTTTGACTGAACGGATTTTAACATGATATTTGGAATATGGATTACCCCCGTTCCTTCGAAGAATACAATAGTTTTGGCCACCAATGGCAGAAAACAAGTAGGCGTTTTAAGTAGTGCTGAACGAGGTCAGCGACTAACGACCGTTTGTTGTATGAACGCAGCAGGTAAGTTTATAATTTTAAAGTACCTAGGTACCTATAAAAAATCGTTATGTATTTTTTTAGGGACATATCTCCCTCCTGCTCTCATATTTCCAAGAAAAAACATTAAAGCTGAATTAATGGATGAAGCACCTGTTGAATCTGTGGCATTTACCCAAGAAAATGGGTACATGAATAGTGACATATTTTCTAAATGGTTGAAGCACTATGCCAAACCATCCAAGCAAAATAAAGTCTTGCTGTTATTGTATGGAAACACTAGCCATAAAAGCTTAGATGCACTTGTATATGCTAAAGAAAATGGCCCACCACATTGTACCCATAGGGTACAACCGTTGGATGTTAGCTTTTTTGGTCCTCTTAATGATTACTACAATCTAGAACTAACTAATTGGCTTAAAAATAACCCAGGGCGTGTAGTAACTCATTTCGAAGTAGCTTCTTTATTCAACGCAGCATATATTAAGGCAGCAACCATTCCCAATGCTCTAAGCTGATTTTCGGCGACTAGCATAGCACCATTCAACGACAACATCTTCCCCGATTGTATGTTTGCTGCCGCTGAAGTAACTAACGCTGAAGAGGATGACAATCGGGACGAAAATCAAATGCAAAATGGTCAGTTAAATAAAGTCAACGTCAAGACAAACTCGAAAAGACCAATGAAACTTTAGTTTTGCCAGGTCCTTCATCATGTTCTCAAAACATATTTCCAGGAACAAATCTTGACCTATCAGTTGAGGAAATTTCACAAATGCCAAAAGTCGCAGAGATAGTGCGACGAAAAAGAAGAAAAGGGTCTTATGGTAATCTAACAACAACCCCTGAAATTGAAAAATGAGGAAGCGCAAAAGAAAGAAGTGATGTTAAGAAAGGCGGCGAGAACTGTTAAGAAGAAAATTGGTAGAGAGATTGAGCAGGACGAGGATGCACAAAAAAAGAAGGGATGATAAGAAAGTCGGAGAGAACTATGAATAAGAAATGTGTTATGGAGGATGAGAATGAAGATGAGCAAGCCGAGGGTTTTGACGTAGGAGATGACCTAGTTGAGGAGGACTCGCCTTGTATTTATTGCAATTATTAAAGTGCATAATTCTGATGCAATAAAATTATTTATCCGTTATTCCAAATGAACTTGATTATAGATGGCGCCACACTATCTAAAAAACTAAGAATATTATTGATCTCTGTTTGTGGCTGTAAAACAGGCGAGCAGTAGGCCTCTTATAAAAGAGAGTGTGGTTATGTGTAAAAATACATATATATTTAAAATGACAAGCTAAAAATGTAGTTTTTTTCATTATAGAACTTTTGTACTTTTTCAATTAAAAAGTTAGTGAAATACTGGGTGTTTTAATATAATAACTTCAGCAATGAACTTTTCTCCTGGTCTCTATCAAGAGAATTATGGTTCCAGTGTCACATCTGTAAGAAATGGGCCCATACAGAATGTGCTGGAGTAGACAGAAAGACAAAAGTGTTCAAATGTGAAATTTGTACCTAGTTTTATATATTTTTTAATACTATGCCATCTCATCAATAGTTACTTTCATGAGATGGCATACCATGCTTCTTTTTCAAAATATACTTTTTCGTTTGTTAATAGAAAAACCGTTAAGGTTTTGTGAAAACTTACTTTATGCATTCCATTTTCATATATTTCCTACATAAAATTTGGTCATAAATCAAAAAATTATAGTACCCAAAATAAAAGTATGCCATCTCCGGCTCACTTCCCCTAAGTACTTACGTGTACTAGTTGTTTGGGATTACCAACTACCTAATCCAGGTTTATTACAGGTAAGTACCCGAATCAAAACGAAATACTTATTTTGTTTGAATGAAAAAAATGTCACGAAAAAAGATATCTTTAAATTAAAACAAAATATGACTACAAAAACCTATCGAACCCTTTTCCCTTATACTTTAAAGGAAGTAAGATAAAAGTAGCTTTCAGAGCGGCTTATAAAATATTTTGTTTCTCTAAACATGTTTAATATATTTCTTCTTCTTATTTTGTTCAATAATGGAAAAATACTCCATTAGTGAAAAAATAAACAAGAAAGGAGAAAACACCGTTCCCTTCGAAGTTAAATATTAATGCTATTGGTGTAGTCGTTTATTTCAACCTTATACTCAGGAAAATATAAATATCACCCGAATTACCAGCACGCGGTCTCTTGGGAGACGTTCGGCGAAAACATGTCTTCAATTTTTTATTTTTCTCTTACCTAATAAAATATTCCTCAATATGGTTGTAAGTTAAGTTCGCTTCTTATAGAGAGTTATTTCTTGTGAATTAGAAAACGACGAAAAGTGAGAGGGAATCGATAAAAACAATTATAATAGTATATTGTTTTACGAGTGACGAAAGTAACATTTTTTGAAGCGAGAGAACAATTTACCAGCCGAGACTGGTAATGTTTACGAGCTTCAAAAAACGTTTTCGACTAGTGAAATACTACAATTCTACATGTTTATATCATAATAATATACTTAAAAAGAGAGACATGAGCGACATAATTTAAAAATATAGAAAAAATACTGATTAACAATACAAAACATAATATACAAAATACAAACTTAAATTAATAATAATACTAATTGAGTTCCTCTCTGTTCACGAGGCAATAAACAGCTTTTGAATCGAGTGCGTAAATTTAATCAAATAAACAGTTATTAGGCAAAATAATACAGTATAAAGTTAGTGATAGCATTAAGACCAATCCACGACACCATAACTGAGTGAGTACAAAACATAACCTACAGTGGTTTGAATGATATCATTTATTCAATACCTTATATACTGATAAATACAACAAATTTTACTTGTCAAGTAAATTCCAAGCAGCAAAAACAACCTGCTAATTAACAGGAACCAACCGCCAGTGCCGTACTCAGAAAATAATGCTCCGAAAACCATTTAAAACAAAAGATGGATAACAACAACATGAATATAACCCCTACATCACCTAATACACCATCAACTATTCCAATACAATCTTACTCTCAGATGCTCAAACAACCAACTCAACCAATATATCCAGCAAAAGACCAGGGAATCATCTTTAGTGCAATCAATGATGCAAAAATTCAAGACTATCTTCTGAGTTTAGGCCCAATAGTTCAACCACGCAACATCATTTTCTGCTCGAGTGTGTATTTATTTATCGACCAAAGCTGCAGTTGATCAATTTATAGAAAATGGAGGAGAAATCGAAGTTTTGGAGCAAAAATTAAAAGCGCGACATTTAGTAACCCCTTCAGACAGGCTAGTCATTTCTAACGTTAGTCCGACTATACCACACGACACACTTAAAACTACGCTAGAAGGATTAGGTCTAAAATTATTATCCCCAATTACATTTCTACGAATAGGTGCAACAGATTTTGCATATAGCCATATAATGAGTTTCAGACGCCAAGTTTACATTACTCCTCTAGAATCTCTTACTTTAGCCGAATCTCTAGAAATTACACACGACAACCTCTCTTATCGTATTTTTCTCTCCTTAGATAGTCAGAAATGTTTTAATTGCAAACTATCGGGTCACGTTGTTGCCAATTGTCCTACCTTACAAAACCAAAAGTATCCTATCCAAACGAACACAATAAAAATGACGCCCCCCAAACATCACATGAGAAAACAAAACCAACAACAACCTTTTCTCAACCAACTCCGATAGATATATTCTCTACCCAATCAAATCTGACAGTAAACACCCCCACAGCTGAAGTAGGCAACATATCACAAAAAACCACAACAACTTTGCCCAATTCTACAAATAAACGATTCCTATCATCAGAATCCTCTCCGGAAGCATCCACTATGACAAAACCAGCTTTCTCAACCTCAGAAAATCCAAAAAAGAAAAAACAATCAGCTCCACTCCTGTCTACTCCATCCCAGAAGAAGCAATCAGCCTTTTAAAACCAATAATTGAAAATCAAACACCCCCTTATCCTCTCAACTATGACGAATTTAAAAGGCTGCTGGAGCACACACACGGAGTTCAGAACGCATATACCGTTGCAAAATACTATACATCAGATATAAAAGCCCTCATTGAAATGTTACTTACACTTTACCCTCAGTTGAAAGATAAGACTCTAAAAACCCGATTTACTAAATTGAGAAAAAATCTGGAGAAGCAGACAGATGATACCGGCAGCGAATCCTCCATACAATCCCGTTAATCACGTCAAAATATCAATTTGAATAACAAAATTCAATAGTATACTACAATGGAACCTGAATGGATATTATCTCCATTTAGGAATGCTACAAAAGCTCATATCGGAACATCTTCCAGACATTATATGCTTACAGGAAACTCACTTCCATGAACACAAAACATATATCCCAAAACATTACAATGGATTCTTTAAAAATAGAAATCGGACAACGGCCAGTGGAGGTGTAGCCATATTCACGAGATCAACAATAGTAGCGGAAGAAATAAACATCACTACCAACATTGAAGTGGTAGACATTTAAATTAAAGCTCCAACCGAAATAAATATATGCAACTTATACCTCCCGCCTAACATACATGCAGATCCCAAGGAACTGGATGCGTTATTTAAACAAATCCCTTCTCCCAGGATAATTATAGGCGATTTCAACGGGCACAACATTGCTTGGGGATCCAGGTCAAACGATTCAAGAGGAAAGCAACTATATGAGACATTCAACTGCGCTAACTTAGCTATATTGAATGACGGCAGTAGCACCAGATTCAACATAACAGCGGGCACTTCTTCAGCAATTGATCTCAGTCTATGCACTCCTAATCTTCTACCCCAACTCTCTTGGCAAATTAATAAAGACTTATATGACAGCGATCACTTCCCAATAACAATTACCAACACCACTAAACGTTCTCACGATACAATAACCTTACAACGTTGGAGACTAAATAAAGGAAATTGGACTGATTTCTCACAACACATTGACGACAATATTCATCTGGCAAAACTGCAAGATGATATTACGGCTACAGTAGAAGACTTTAACAAAATAATAATAGATGCAGCATACCACGCTATTAGTAAGACAGCGCATATAGATAAGTACAATGCAGTACCATGGTGGAACGAAGAATGTGAGTCAGCAATAAAAGCAAGTAAACAATCCTTAAATAAATATAAAAGATATAAAACTCCTGAGAACTGTATAGAATACAAAAAGAAGCGAGCGTTTGCTAGACTAACCATCAAACACAATAAAAGAAAATCTTGGCATCAATACGTTCAGAAAATCAATTGTTCAACAACAATAACAAATGCCTGGAAAAAAATAAAGAGCATAGCAGGTAAAAGCTCACATATGGAAATTGCAGCCTTACAAAAAAACGATTTAAGTATGATAACAGATAACAATGAGATAGCTGAAGAACTCGCAAACGCTTATTGTCTCCATTCTAAAAATGATAACAACGACCCAGACTTCCTAGCATTTAAGCAGAAGCCAGAAAAGAACACCATTATGATACATGAAAACGTAGACCCAATTAATACGCCTATTAGCCTACACGAATTCAACGATGCACTCCACGAACTTAAGAACACATCTCCTGGACCCGATGATATCCCGCCCATATTTTTAAAAAAACCTGCCTTCATCTGCGAAACATCACCTCTTGCAAATATACAACAGTCTTTGGAGCCAACATCTATATCCTAACACATGAAGAAAGGCAATCACAATCCCCATCTTAAAACCTTCTAAATCCCCCCTTCTAGCAGATTCTTATAGACCCATTTCGATAACTAGCGCCCAATGCAAACTGCTCGAAAAAATAATAAATAAAAGACTTCTTTGGGACCTAGAAAGCAAAGGACATCTGACTCCGGAGCAATCAGGATTTAGACCAAATAGATCAACATTAGACAACATAATTGATTTAGAAACTCATATTAAAGAAGCATTCTCAAATAAAGAACACTGTATGGCCATCTATTTTGATGTAAATAAAGCTTTCGAAACAACTTGGAAACACAACATACTATCAAAGCTAAGCAACCTAGGATATCAAGGTAACATTCTAGCTTTCATACAGAACTTTTTATGTGACAGAACATTTCAGGTTAGAGTCAATGGGACAACTTCTTCTATCCAAAAACAAGAAAATAGAACACCCCACGGATCAATTATTAGTCCAACTTTATTTCTCCTAGCTATGAACGATATAACTAGAGATATAGAAAAACCAATACAGATCCGAATGTATGCGGATGACGTGATAATTTTTGTAAAAAGCAGGACATTATCTGCATGTGCAACGATACTTCAAAAACAACTTATAACGATGGAAAAATGGTCAAGAGCGACAGGTTTTCATTTTTCGCCCAGCAAGTCACGGTGCATAATATTCTCAAAACAACCAATTAACCACAAACCTCATATGGAAATCTATAATACTACTCTCAAGTACACCAATAACATAAAATACCTAGGACTTATATTCGATGAGAAACTAAATTGGAAAGCCCATATAACACAACTAATTAAAGACTGTCAAAAAGGACTTAATTTATTGAAATGTCTATCAAACAAACATTGGGGAGCCGATGGCAGATTACTCTTAAACATCTATCAAACGCTTGTCAGATCAAAAATTGATTATGGCTGTATTGCTTATGCATCAGCAAAAGTTACAATACTCAAATAATTAGACGTATTACACAATACAGCATTACGCATTATCCTAGGAGCCTACAGAACCACACCAGTAGACAGCCTATACTGTGAAGCCGGAGAAGCCCCACTAGAACTTAGAAGACAAATCCTAAGTCTCTCATATGTGTCAAAAATAACAGCTAATCCTCTTATTTTAACCCACCATCACACATATAATAAAAACGTAAATCCAGTCTCACCCAATATTCAAACAGAGCCATTTTACGTAAGAATCCAGCACTATAAAAACAGTCCAATATATCCAACATCTCTTCTTTAAAAATCGAAACTTATAACTTCACTCCACCCTGGCAAATTAAGCCACCACATATTAACACTCATCTTTCATGTTTTTCCAAACAAAGCACTAGTATACAAACCCTCATCCAACATTCTAACGAGACCATGCAAAAATATCCCAATTATACCGAAATATACACTGACGCATCCAAACAAAATGACGGACTAGGCGCAGCCATTGTAACTCCTACAAACAATGTACAATTCAAACTTTCAAAATTTGAAACAATTCTAACAGGAGAACTTCATGCAATACTAGAAGCAGTAAAGTACGTAACAACATCGAACTACGAACTACTTACAGACTCTTTAAACTCCTTGAAATTATTGAGAAGCACCTATTCGAAAAATTTCCTCGTACTGATGATCAAACAAGAAATTCATCATCTTCAATCGATAGGAAAAAACATACATTTCCTGTGGGTTCCTGCACACATAGGCATAAAAGGTAATGAGATGGCCGATCAACTCGCCAAAAAAGCAGCACTACTTAATACCACACCAATCATTAAACCCTTATACACCGATCTAAAAACATTTATTCGCAATAAAGCAAAACAAAAATGGAATGACACATGGAGGAGCTCACACGCAAAACTTAGAGAAATCAAACCCTACATAGCACCCTTTCTAACTTTTACCGAAAATCGAAGACATCAAATCATCATCACAAGGTTACGTCTAGGTCATACTCGAGCTACTCATGAGTACTTACTTTGCCGAACACCAAGACCAGAATGTGTTATTTGTGAGCAGCCGTTAACAGTGAAACATTTTTTGGTTGAGTGTCCGCTATATCATACCAACAGACTAGCATGCAACATAAGTGAATCTCTGGAAAATACTTTAAACAACAGCAGTAATGTGAAAAACCTTATTAAATCTGCAAATCGCAAACTTTTACCATAAAATTTAAAATGTACTTTAAACAAAACATGTGACATGTCAATATCTATTCATAATGTTAAACAAACATAATATATAGCTACAGACCGCTAATAGCCCTTGAGGCTGATGCGAATTCGTAAATAAAAAAAAACATAATAATACTAATTATAATATGATGTTTGTAACGTTGTTATTATGTTTTTCTACGCCCATGTCTGTAAACGTCAAAAATCGCACTGTCAACATTCCTTGTAAATGACATTTAACAATAACATGCACGTTATGAGATCTCATAACATACACGTGCGTTTTGAGAAGAAAACTCAAACTTCTTGGTTTAATTAATCTACAATCAAATATTTATTTACGTAAGACTTTATTTGGTCTATTTACACAAATTTAGTCAATTAAAAAACATAAAAACTTTTAGCATTAGCGAGATATATTTAAGATTGAAAGAGTGATGCCCCTAAATGTAGGCAGCCCATTATGCAATTTCATTAAAAATAGGCCACGTTTTCTTAAGTAGCATGCTATGCCAATAAATGTCATGCCATTTATATTGTCGATTTCTTGAACAAAATATAATACAATTATAAATAACCGTTCATCACCATTAAATAATAAAGCACAATCGATTTCCAATAATTGTTCAATTGTTATTAACAACTATTATAATAAAGTTTAAATGATTACGATGTTTTTTTATTTAATGGAAGAAAATGAATGGGCGTAGAAAAAGTATAGTACGTTACACGAGTTGTAAGCCCATTACGCACTCATGAAATTTATGCACTCGCCGCTGCGCGGCTTCGTGCATAAACTTTTTCATTTCATGCGTAATGGGTTACTTACAACTCTTGTTACGTAATATACTATTAACAGTTAACTTTTATTTTAATGATAACTAAGGATCATTTTTTGGCTTGTAGTTTTATTAAAATTCATATTGCTGCTGTTGACTTTTACGACTGACACATTGACATTCGAGGCAACCTAAAAATGGTGAGTCCACGTGCATATTTAGATCAAATGACTCAAAAATATTTACTAAAGATCTTCGAGTGGCACAATTATTTGAAAATCAATATTAATATCACCGTACAAAAGAACAAGTATTTTATTTTAAATTAAAAATAATAGAACATTACTTACGATTTAAATATTAGTTAATTGTTACATGATTCAAAATTATAAGATTATTACAATTTTTATGTATTGTGCAAACTGACAAGTTCGAACAATTCGAACGTCAAACTAATGAAACCAGGCTACTAGATATAAATTGTTTTTAGGTCTCACGGTATTTTTACAATTATATTTTGATTTTTAATTAAACAAATTCATATATTTGTTTATTAATAACAATTTAAAGACGTCAAAACATTATACAGGTGCGGGATGTGATTGAAAATATAAATTTAACTTTCGTCATTAGGGGCGAAAGTTAAGGTTATGAGAATTTCTCTCACTTGCGATAAAAATCACGTTTTTGCTGAAGGCATTCTATTACACAATTACGTCTTTTTGTAAAGGGTTGTAGAAAAAATATTTTTGTTAACATGTAAGTCACATTTTCAGGTCTAATGTAATTTCTTCGTAAATTATAATAAAAATTTAAACAAATGTCAATCTAAGTCTTTTTATTAAATAAAAATGTTAGCAGCGACTCAAGAGATATAAACAGGACTCTATTTTTAATTGATTTTTTGAGAAGGCTCTTGCTATTTCCTTTGTTTCTTCCATCTTCATTCAGTGGAGATCTGTCTGCTAATGTTCTTTTTTATGGTACCCGTCTTCAAGCATGCATTCTTTGCTATTTGTTGTAAGTTTATTATTTTCATCTTTTACCTTTGCTTCTTTTAAAATGTTTTGTATTTTAAAAAACTTGTTTTCACGATACTCAATCTGTTTCGATTTCAGTGCCGTACCCTGTATATTTATTGAATTTTTTAATTAAAACTAACGGCAAAATATTTTTATGATAATCAACTCATTGTTTTACATTCCCGCAATCTCCAAACTACTCTCAGTTTGGTAACGTTCTTAAAATGTGCCCACTCATACTCGCTCTCTGACGTGCATCAATATTCATAGTCAAAGACCTATATCTATCTAATTTCAGTGTCAAATCACTCGTTTTTGTGCGTATTTAACCGAAGTAAATACAATCGACGTCACTTCTGCAAAAAACTCATTCTATACACCCTTAATAGAAGTAAATAGTTTGAGTGAACGGCCGAAGCTCATATAATCGGCAGCGTAGGCGATGTAATGAATAGTTTTCTAAATTTCCATCGAATTTTCCACTACTGGCGCCAATTCATCGAATGCGACTGGAAGTTCACGAATGGCGGGCGCCACACATAATCACCTGCTCGATCTCTATTTTGAGTCACGCGAATACGTTTAGCTTTTCATTGCTAGAAAACTATTTGTTTCATACTTTTGTATTACATTGTATGTAGTCTGGGAGAAACATTATATGATCTATTATCTTACAATATATGTTTAGGTTTGATAAATTAACTCCAATATTAAAATGTCATATACTTGGAAATGTTTTTGTCACTTTGACATCGATAAAAAAGGTGCATCCTTTTTTATCGGGTGGATATACACGTCATATGCGTTCATCTTGCCCTGCACGTGAAGAAATATGCAAATTGTGCAATAAAAAAGGACATTATTTAACCTAACACTTGAATATGCAATGAGACGAATACAAAAAAGCAATCTCAGGACGAGGGGAATACAGATAATTGCCTATGCGGACGATATAGTAATCATATCAAAGACAAGTGAGATTTTGGAAAACACAATAAGGGAAATCACAAGCGAAGGAAGTAGGATGGGATTAGAAATAAATGCAGATAAAACAAAAATAATGATTTTTGGTAAAATAAATCAAACCAGTGCAATAAAGATCGGAGATTTCGAATTTGAAAAAGTGGAGAAATTCAAATACTTAGGTGGCACAGTAACAAACACTGGAAACAGGAAAAAGGAAATAGAAGAAAAAATTAATAATGCAAATAGGGCTTACCATGCCAATAAAAAACTTTTAAAAAGCAAATTACTCTCAAGACAAACCAAAATCAATATTTATAAAGTGCTAATAAGATCCGTCCTGTTGTATGCTACTGAAACAATGACACTGACTAAAAAGGAAGAAGAAGACTTGAGAATAATAGAAAGAAAGATAATGAGAACAATATTTGGACCAATCAAATTGAGAGATAACGAGTACAGACAAAGAATGAACTATGAAATTGAGCAAGAACTGGAAGAAGAGGACATAGTAAGGAAAATAAAAAGGCAAAGAATGAAATGGCTGGGACACATATATAGAGCAGAAGAACAAGAAATAACACTGCAAATGACACAATGGGATCCTGGGGGAAGAAAACGTAGGGGTAGACCTAGAATAAAATGGATGGAACAGGTGAAGGTAAATATGACGAGAGCCAGAATTGGAGGATGGAAGGATAAAGTTAAGGATAGGAAACTATGGAGAGCATTGACAGAGAAACTCTAAAAGGAAAAACGGGAATTGATCCACCCAAAAAAATGGGTCTAGAAAGCGTGAAGCGGCGAAACCCCAGCAGGGGTATCAAGCCATTATATATATATTAACATAGAGTAAAACAACACCCTGTATACCGAACATAAAATAAAAAAAACTACTTATTTCAAGAAATAAAAATTTTTGAAATTTCATTTTTTTTAAAAGATTATCTAAAAAAAGGAGACAATCTGTACCATGTACTATTCAATAGAGAAAGCATCTAACTGTATAATTTAAAATAAGATTTGAAAAAACATTTGTGAAATGAATTAACAAAATCTCTATAAACCTACAAGAGGGAATATTAGAACGTTGTTACATATACAAATGGAAATGATAATCTTTTATTTTATTGTCAAGGTAAATAAATAGTGAGATTCTTTTTAAAATGAATATTAGGGTTTGAAGGACATGTAAATAAGATTTTATAAATATTTAAAAACATAACGATATAAGAAGTAAACTGAAAAACATTAATTCTATGGAATGTGACATTTATTGAACGGTTTGACATTATGAACACATATTTTGTAAATTTGAAAATGTCATTTTGTAAACTAAATGAAATATAATTTAAGAGACACAATATGAGTTAAAATCATTAAAGAACCTTAAAACAAAGCGTTTTCAAATGATAGATGGACAATTCACTATTTGAAATGAAATCTATAAAGAAAAGTTTTGATAACCAAATCTGATTGGTGGAATGTATTCAACAAACTTTTAATCTGCGACAAGTAGTTGTTAATAATAAAAAAAATTGAAGGAGAAAAGTTTGTTGATTATACAGACTATTGACTAGGTAAAATTCTTTTTGGGTGGTAGAAAATTTGAGAAGCAGCAAAATTTTGGGAATTAAGAAAACTTTTCGAAAAACAAGATATTTGGCATCAAAATTCAGAAAAGAGAGATACTTTGTACTTATGATATGGTAGATTATATATTTAAACAAGCAGATGTAGAAACTAAGAAACAATTTGGTAATTATGTTTGAATACTAACCGTATAATTGATATATAATACTTGATTAATATTTGTATGGTGGAATGGATATATCCACCATACCTTTTAGAAAGCTTTTGATTATGTAATTGGACTGAAATGTATTGATGTGGACGGGACATAGCATTGATTCCTGATTTTGTGTAAGCTGGACCAGTGATGTGACAATTTCCAGAAGGTAACCTAAAATAAAGTAAAGGATAATTGAAGTGAATTACTATACAGGAATAAGGTATTTAGACTATTTTCATTATACATAAAAAAGGTTGAATAAAACTTACCAATTTAGTGAAAAAAATTGAACTTTGGTATTAAACAAACATTTACAACCATTGTGTTTCGCCATTTTGATATAATAATCGTTTATATAGAAGTTTCAGTATTATAAGATTTGTATTAAATGTTGCCTATTTTAGATTTGTATATAGAGATAATTTTTTCATGTGAGAACGTGATTTTGTTTGAATGAGTGGTCATAATAGATAGTAGGTTTTTTATTAATTTGTGTCTTGTAAAAGAACAATGTATTTGTCTATTCAAAATATTAAATAACGTTCTTTCTAGTTTGAAGAACATTGTAAAATTGTTTTTTGATATATTTTATTTCTTTGTGGTGATGGCTCCATCTAGTTTGAACCGTTGGTAGTTTAAACTGACATCTGTGAATAGTAAAAAGATTCAACTTGAAACACAGGACCGTCTTAAGAATTTATTACGTATTATTAAACAAGCAAGTACATTTTTATTAACAAAATTTTTAAGAAGACAGAGATATTTAATCAAATCTAGGCGCTTATATTATAAATTGAATTTTTGTTTCTCTATACCTGAACCCTACTCTGAGGTTAAAGAGTTTCTCATGTTTTAAAATATAACCATTTTAGTAATAAAATTTTAAATTTTTACAATATACCGGGCAAATCAAAACTAAATGTAAATTAAAAGAATAATAACTATAAATCATTATTTCTCTCCCCGTTCTATCCAGTTTAATATATATATATATATATATATATATATATATATATATATATATATATATATATATATATATATATATAGAAAGCGGAAAGTAGTCTTTTGCTGACTAGTTAGAAACAAAGTCGAAAAACCAATTTATTTGGGAGAAGCAGCAAAACGAACGTGTACTCTTATAACATTCTATTTCCAATATTTCGACAATGAATATTGTCATCATCAGGGAGAATGTTAGCGAGGTTGTACGTATTGATGGAAAATATCCAAAACTTCAAGCATATTCATCAACCATAACAGCACAAAAATATGTAAATGAAAACCACAAACATATAATTAAAATCATTTAAAACTTTTGAAAATGTAAAAGCCGACAAAATTGAAGGTCGAACATGTGCTTCTTAGCAACATTACACATTAACAGAAGGAAGTTAACTGAACTGTCATGTCAAAAGATCGATCATGAGTTATGATTGATCTTTTAATCTGTTAATGTGTAATGTTGCTAAGAAGCACATGTTCGACCTTCAATTTTGTCGGCTTTTACATTTTCAAAAGTTTTAAATGATTTTAATTATATGTTTGTGGTTTTCATTTACATATTTTTGTGCTGTTATGGTTGATGAATATGCTTGAAGTTTTGGATATTTTCCATCAATACGTACAACCTCGCTAACATTCTCCCTGATGATGACAATATTCATTGTCGAAATATTGGAAATATAATGTTATAAGAGTACACGTTCGTTTTGCTGCTTCTCCCAAATAAATTGGTTTTTCGATTTTCTTTATATATATATATATATATATATATATATATATATAAGATGTACGAATAGTGCGTGACATATGAACAATAAGCAACGAATAGATTAGTGGGTATTGCACGCAAATAGAAGAAGGGGCTACTGAAAAGAGTGGTAACCGCAAACATGCATGTTTATGATTCATTAGCCGTCATCATTCAACACCTTTGCTCCCATGTCTAACGTCTTTTCTTGGTTGTACCGTACCGATGACGGCTAATGAGCCAGAAACATGCATGTCTGCGGTTACCACTCTTTTCAGTAGCCCCTTCTTCTATTTGCGTGCAATACCCACTAATCTATTCGTTGCTTATTATATATATATATATATATATACAGGGTGTCCCGGGACTAATGGGAAAAAAGTCAGGAGCGTATAATCTGAGCCAACAGGAAGAATCGAATACAATGCCATATTTTCAAAAACAACACAGGGTGGTTCAAAAAAATTAACAGGCAGCAAATGGTTAACAAAAAATGACACCGATGAAAGTATTTGCCCAAAAAAATTATTTAATTTACTTGTTAAAAAAAGAAATGAAAATATAACTACAGATCCAAATCCTTTTTGGAAAACTAATCATTCAAAAGGTTGGTAGAAAAACATTCCTCAGGGAATTAATACAATATCATCTTGGATCAAAAATTTCGCCGCAAAAATTGGACTAGACATAATAAATCACTGAGCTATAAGAATCTAGGGCACTTGAGATCATTACAAATTTCACACCTCTACATCTGGTGATAGAAAGATTAGCTCATGAGGCAGTTCTTAGAATATGTAGGGATGGTTAAAGCAATGAGAGTATTAAAAATCAGGGAGCCTGGTCCTCTCTGAGAAAGTACATCTTATTATCGAATATTCCCAGTGACGAAATGATCAAGAACGTAAGTAACGTAACTACTTGGGAGTAATGGTGGACAGTAAAAATAAAAGAAGTATAGATATAAATGAAATTAAATCAGGAAATAAATTATACTGGAAATACCAAACATTACTAAAAGATAGAAATAAAACAATGATAAGATCAGTAATAAATGACACAGCTGAAGTAATGAGCTTAACACAGAAACACGAGGAAAAATTGATAATCAGAGAAAGAAATATACTGAGAAGAATCTTGGGACCAAAAAAACTACCAGAAAACGAAAACCATGCACTCATGAACTACAAAATAAGGATCTATATGGAGGCACAGAGACAAAGATGGTACGGATATATATATATATATATATATATATATATATATATATATATATAAATAGGTGGGGATAGCGGGGATTTCAGTCCAAAGAATCAACGCCAAGATCTTTTATTTACAAAATGCCGCCAAGCTTTCGTGTCCTTTTGACACTTCTTCAGGGCACTATAATACATATACAAATATAAATATGATTTAAAAATAGAGAAATAAATATAAGTACTTACATGTAAAATATTTTAAGTAAATTCAATATAAATAATCATTAAAAAATTTTTAAATGTAAAAATAAATATAATTATAATATATTTGATGTCATATTTCACATAAGACAAATCGATACATAATTTGTTTGTTCGTTACTTAGTTATTTTAATTTTTTAGGTTACTTTATAATTATTTAATGAAGTTTGAATTTGAGGTTAGATTATAACCTTATAAAATGACTTTGACAGATAATTTGTTTTTGACGTTAATAGAAAAGGAAATAAGGTTAGATTATAACCTGTGAAAATGACTTTGACAAATAATTTCTTATATTTTGACCTTAATAGAAGTGAATTTAATTTTTATGAAATAATCATATAAATAATGAAAAATTATCTATTTTGTTCAATATTCAAAAGGTAGCTATAAATATTACTAAGATTTTCAATGTCACTTTTCTTATTCATACTATTATTTGCCTTGTTGATTTCAACCATTTCAAGAAAATATCTTTTAGACATATTTTGTTCAGTATGTAGAACTTTAGCTTCATTAAATAACATTTTATGGCCTGTTTCGATGGAATGCTGTGTTAATGCACATGATTTTTTGTTAAGTTTTATGAGATGTGATGCGATTAGTCAAATTTCTAGAGCTGGTACCGATGTAGTTAAGATCACAGTTATTGCATTTTATTTCATAGACTACATTTGATTTTTTTAAGTCAGGTGTAGAATCTTTCAATTTACTATTTAAATTTCCAATCGTTTTTATATTTTTCTGTGTTATCTTTATATTAGTTTCATTTTTGAAAAGTTTTATTATGGCGGCATTTTGTAAATAAAAGATCTTGGCGTTGATTCTTTGGACTGAAATCCCCGTTATCCCCACCTATATAGCATTTTTCAGTCGTTATATAAAAAATTATATATATATATATATATATATATATATATATATATATATTTAAAAAAAACTTATGATTCTTGTGGATTCCGTCTATAGGTGATAATTAAAACTCTTTTTTACTACCCAACGTTTCGAAAATGTTTATTTTCTTTATCAAGGGCTAAAATATAATTTTGGATAATTCACTGTTATAGTTAAACAAAATTAGTACTTACTGCAAGGTGAGTGATGTCTTTAAAACTTTATTAACCATGAGTTAACATTAGGTATGTTATAATACATTATATTTTAATTTTGAAAATCTAGCAGAAATTTCAACGTACAAGAAAAACCGACCACTGTTTTCATCTAGACAAAATCGAATAAAAGTAAGCGACCATCCATCAACTTTTAGTACAGGTGTTGAGGTGTGTCCATAAACGTTAAAATGTTGTCATTTGAACTATTAAAATTGAGGTGTGTTATTATTCTTTATTATTAAAATTGACAAAAAATGTGACAAAAAATGATTTGACAAAACTTATGTTATGAGATGCCTGTACAAAGTGTTGACCTAATAATAAAGAGTAATGCGGTATGTTATGTACAACTCGTCAATGTCGGCAGTCCAGCCTTAGAGGCTGCCACCACTCATAGAGACAAACAGCATCCATCCACGAGCTGTGTTACAAAATGTCAAAAGTTAATGTAGTACGGCCTCGACGCTGAGCACCTCTCACATTGCTCAACTCAAAACCCATCATCATTTATGGCAGTGCAACTCTCCCGATGGTTCAGGTTTCTCATTAAAAATCCCGCGAAGTATCCAGTATACTCTCACTATGTCAGACACCTCGCCTAGAACCTGCAGATGTTATTATTTCCTTTTCACAAGACACCCCTTTTAGAAAAGTCGATTGCTTTGTTGATTGTATCAGGTATCGCAGACAGTTGGGTTCATATACCAATGTTGGTTGTTGTCCTGAAAACTCGGGATCTTCCATTTGAAGGCACAAATGTGCGTTTGGTTATCTTGTTGAAATCCGTTGTTTGTGTTTTCTCATGTTTCAATTAACATCTTTGCTCCCAAGTTGTACACCTTTTCTTGGTTATGCCGTACCGATGAAGGCTAATGAGCCAGAAACATGCATGTCTACGGTTACCACTCATTCTCTGTAACCTCTTTTGCGTGATATGCCCGCTAATTCTGTCTTTGGTTTATACATATATATATATATATATATATATATATATATATATATATATATATATATATATATATAACATTACTCTTCCCTGTTAAAAAAGTCATGAAATGGAAATCAATAAAAAGTAGACCGAAAATCAGGTGGAATGATTAAGTAAATGAAGACCTGAAAATTCTGGGATTAACGCTTGAAATGTAACTTTTTTTTGCACCTTTGTATTATTGAGGTTCAATCGCGTTGTTTTTGCTTTGATTTCTGCAAAAAATGTCTGGTATCTAATAAGGTTAGTCCGCCGAGAAAGAAACTGTGGTTTAGCTAGTTTTGCACCATAATTTCTAGATTAAAAAGGATCGCTTGGAATTTCATCATTCAAATGTATCCACATTGATCTCGAAATGAGATGGCAACTCTTTTTATCGTGCATCATTTAATCGATTCCGCGAGAAACGACACGGCATGGAATACTGATTTTTATGAGTTATCCTTTTCTATATTTGGAACATACGTCGATGTCAACCGAACAACCGAAACTTTATTTAGATACAGAAAACAGAAATTACGTTTGATGTTACGACGCTTGGAGATTGTGTGTGTACGCAGTTTATTACTTTTTTATTCTACGGAAGTTAATACATTTACTTTATTACCATTTATATACTTTATAAAATTTGATAAAAACAAGAGCATCAAGACAAAATAATTTTCTCGCATTTTACTAAAAATTATAATTGTGGTATTTGTTACATACCAGTTTACTATACAATGTGATGCTGACAAAAATTAGTTGTTTGATTAATATAAAAATTTCAGCACATATGTTTCTCCGTCATCCAATTCCCAGATTTCATTTCTCCCGATCTTCCCATAGATCTTCTTCTAAACTTATTTCTTTAATATCATCGAAACCCTCTTTCCAAGTTAATCTAGGTGTCCCTCTATTTCCGTCCTTGTGCTGTTCAATTCAAAATTTGTTTGGGTAATAGATAAATAAAAAAAATAAACTCTACGATAATGTATATGTTACGGTTAAAGTGTTTACTTGGCTAGTTTATAGACTAGCTGCATAGTTTACAAACTTTCCAAATGTCTGGTTATTTTGATTGAAGATCATCTTTTCATTAAAATAGCTACGAATATTGGTTGGTTTGTATACTATTTAGCTAGTTTACAAACTATAAAAAATTTATCGTCAAAGTACAAACTACAAGAAAATTACACAAATTAACCGGGCTTTTTGGCTAGTTTGCAAACTATCCACAGTGGTTGGATAAAGCGTGATCTTAATATTGCTAGGAATACATAATAGCCAACTTGTTGGTTAGTATGTAAACTAACCAATCTACTTTGGTTAATTTATTATAAAAATGAGGTTATGTTTATGGTAAGTGTTGTGTCGTGTCTTGTGAAATTTCTGTAAGAATAGGTGTTTAATTATAAAAATGAATCAACAGCAACAATTTGAAAACCTACTTTCGGTAGTTCACGAGCGAAAGTCGCATAATTCAAAACTAATGAAAGACAGTGATTATAGCGAACTTTTATAACGTATAAAGAGAATACGCGAAAATGGACCGAACCCTAGTAACAAGAATGATTATTATGTGGTAAATACTTTAAGGCGGGTTTATACAACATTTACATAGTCATAATCATAATCACAGTCACAATCATAAGAGTTAAACTAATTATTTCTTATAGCACCGTTTATACAATTGTCACAATCATAATCATAAGCATAATTTTACTGACCTTGAAGTTCATAACTTTTAACTTTATGATTATGATTAAGACGAGAATTGAAATGCGCATGCGTCGTAACTAACAGGCGATGAGCAATGTTGACAAAAGGCGTCTTGGTTGAAGAATGAATTTTATTGGCCCTCTTTTGGAGGTATTTTTGTGCTCCATCAATCATTGTTTATATTATATTTCATTTATTTGACTGTTGGCTAATTTCATTTATATGAATTTTATGCTTATGACTGTGACTATTAAAATTGTATAAACGCCTTTTAGAATTATGGTTGTGATTAAGTTTATAAGTCTGACTGTGATTATGACTATGTAAATGTTGTATAAACCCGCCTTTTTACTTGCAGAGAATCGAATTTTCTTATGTAAGACCTGGAAAGATCATTTTACGTAGATCAGACCATAGAAACATTTTGGGCGTGATAATGAGCATAGAAGATGAATTTTACCGAATTGGAACTGTTCACGGTGTCCTTAAACAGCTGTATTTTCGCAATGAATTTTAAATATGCAAGCAACAATTAATAAAGTTAGAAAATGTGAAAACAGACACCGAAATAACATTACGAAGCGTCTATAAAATACTTTAGGTATTTTCTTAATATAAATTGGTTGAATTGGGTACATTAATTGTGAATTAAAACAAACACCTTTTGTTACAACTTTACTAGATGCTCTCTCATACCTAACTAACCATAACCACATAACATAAAGTAACGGTTGCAAAGGGAAAATGCAGCGTTGTCACGCTGAACACTTTTTCATAGTTTCCCAATATTTAAGAAACAATAACAAATAAACAAATTTGACCATAAAAGGGAAATAATAAGATAGAAATATAAACAGCGTCGTAGGAAAATTTTTAGTAACCGGTTCAACCCAAGAGGTTATGTGCGTTGTTAATGCAAAAAAAGTTGCACAAATAAAAAGTGCAAATGTTTTGCGTCCGGATATACGTGTAACAGCAAGTGCCATAACAGTACAACTTACTCCAATAAATAATAATTTTCGTTGTTTTGTGGATTCAATGTTTCTGAGGTTTATTATATGTTTTGTTTTATTCATTTTTAAGTAGTAATAGCAATGTCTTCTATACCCTATTTCTATTTTCTCCAACAGGAAATATAATGTAATGTAATAAATGATTGACTATTAGATTTGCAACTTCTGCAATACTGCGACTGACCATTGGCTGACTCAATGCAATTTGATGAAGGTGGGTGTCTGGTAGCTGCCATGACCAAGAAAATGCAAAGCACATATCACACAAAAGTGTTTAGGAACAAATGTTGATCTTTGACTATCATGCATGTGTTCAGATATTGAATGTATGACTGATTGGCAAGTTTCTTTATCAGGTCTGAAAATCTTACTGAACGGATTCAAATTATCTCTCACATTTCTTTGAATTTTGCTTTACTGTTTCCTAAAAAGATTTAATTTGTGAGTAACATAATATATCATAACCCCCAAAATTAAATTACTTTCTAAGTGCGTTCCTATGAATTCGAATTTGTTCATTTATTAGTAAGACATCAAATATCATAGCCGTTTCTATTATTCACTTGAATTTAAATCAATTCGGTTGTATTTGTTGATGTTTCCGCTATTAAAAATGTTTTAATCCTTAGTGTTTAGTAGGGTTTAAATTTTAACAGCTATCGGATAAAATTAAGCGTCTTCCGTTAATTAGTGATTTAAATGAAACTCAATGTTTCTAGCTAATTCCACAATATAATGAAAATTGTTGAAAATTCTAAAAAATTGACAATTGTTTCGATAAATCAATATCATCATCTGACGATTTGTTTAGGGAAACATGTTACTGTGAAAACCATAAATGACAAACTAAAAAATAATGAAATCCTTTCTGTTGGAAATACCTCTTTATTGATGCTATTGAAACATTTGAGATTTGAATATAAAAAGGAAGACAAAGGAAGAGCATTAATAGAACGAACAAATATTGCTAGCCAAAGAGCACGCTTTCTTCGAAAATATAAAGAAAATCGTGATAGTGTATTTTCAAAACAAATTATATTTTTAGATGAAACATGGGTATATGCCAAAGGAACCAAATTAACTTCTTGGCAGGACAGTACGTAAACCAGGAGGTTACGATGGTAAACGTTTTATTATTGTTCACGCTGGTTCTTTCAAAGGATTTGTAGAAGATGTCAGTTTAGTGCTTTCCTCTAAATCATCGTCGTCAGATTAACACGGTGAAATGAACGGTGAAATATTTACAAAGTGGGTTGCGACACAGTTAATTCCGAATTCAGAAGAACCGTCGTTAATTGTAACGAACAATGCGCCTTATCATAGTACACTAGCAGAAAAGCAACCTTCCACTTCGTCAAAAAAATATGAAATTATCACTTGGTTAAAAGCCAACAATGTTGACTTTAGTGAAAGCCTCTCAAGACCTGAACTATTACAAATTGCTAAAATGAGCCGGAAAGAAAATGTACTCGTATATGTCGTTGATGAATTGTTCCGAAAACATGGTCATGAAGTCTTAAGGCCACCGCCCTACTATTGCGAATTTAATGCCAGTGAGCTTATTTGGGCCCACTGCAAAACATATTATAATAAGTATATTGTCAGAGAGGGGTACGGTGATGAAAGGGTCTTGAGTATGTGGAAAGAAGCATTGAAAAATTGTAGTGCAAATGTTTGGGATAATTGTGTTAGGCATACCGAAAAAATAATCGAAGACTGGTTTACTCGAGAACAAAATTTGGTGAACATACATATATTGAACCAATGAGAATAAATACTGGTGAAGACAGCTCAGATTCCGAAACGGATGAACTGTAAATCAAGATTTGTCATATGAATAATATATCTCCCTTGTACTCACTACTGTAAACATGTGTTTCAGCAGCAATGAATCATGATTATTTTTGTAGTTCTATTTTACTTATTTGTTAATAACTGCTGATGTAAAAGACCAGCCACTAATTAGCTACCTAGGGCTTTGGGTTCCAGTTAGCACTGTTCTAAAGTTCGTCTTTGTTTTTCAGTTTCTAGTACTCATATGTGTTTAAATTTGATTTTTGATGTCTGTTGCGGATATTTCTATTTTTTACTTTTAATATGACACGGATTCCATTTGATGTGTTGCCCTGACGATAGTAATATATTTACCGAAACGTTGACCTTCAATCTTCTATTTACAATCTATAGCCTACCAAAAAAAAATCGTTCTAATATAATCAGTTTAGAAAGTGTGATTTTAAAAGTTTTAGAGGACACTTTGTCAGTAGACTAAATATTACGTGTACTTATATAAAATTCAAGGCATCCTATAAAAAATCAGCTCTCCACTAATCAGCCAGCATGGTTAATATTAATTTCGGATTTTATAACTTATTCACCCAGTATATTGATAGTTTTAATAAATATGTCCATGTTAACCATATAAATAAATACAATAAACACAATTTAAAAAGTTCAATTTCTTGTTTAATTACCAATTCGTAAAATGCCAATCTTTGGAATATTAGTCATAACGATTATTTCCATCGAGTTGACAGTTTTGATTTAATTCATATGAATCATGCCCTGCGATCTTTTATAGCCACTGCTAAACTGCATTTTTAACGCCATCTCTTCGCTTGGAAGGTTACTAACGACATCAAAATGTCAGGAGTAAAACAATAACAAATGGATCAGTATATTAGAGACTTTGACAAAGTTTTATTGTATTTGTCATTTTTTAAAGAGAAATAATTTTTTAACTTGTAGATAACTTTAATGTAGCACAAAGAAAAGCCAAAACGGTTTTCGTCTAGTTCCGATATTTACCAAGGACGGATCAAGGGGGATCAAGGATACGGAAAAAAAATACAAGGTATATGTCCCATCACTCTAGTTCTGATTCAGACGAGAGTCAGACATTAAATCGTAACATTTATCCTGTTTTTAAACCTACACCACAAACAAATTTTGTAAGTATTTAAAGAAATTAATTAGAATGTTTTGTGCAAATAATATATTTTTCAGTATTGTATAAAAAGTCGGGGAATTATAAATCGGGTAGTACTTCTCCAGAGATTCAAGTGGAATCTATTGCCGAAACTATGAGGTCTGAAGCTGAAGGAATTTCCCTTGAGTATAAAGAATCAAATGATATGGCGAGATTTGCTGTTCCTAGAGGTAATTTGTTTCTTAAGTTGAATCATAATTTATAATAACCGAAAGTTTGCATATTAAGTTTGACTTTTAGTATAAAAATACTTAATTTTATAATGTACCTTTTTTTTAATTTTTTTAGAGTCAAAACTTTGTGGCAGTGGAATCAGATGAACACTTCACAAAAGAGATAAGTCATCACCACAAATAGATACACTTTATGATGGTGACTAAACTAAATAATTTTAATTAATTTTTATATTTATTTTAGAATTTAAAAGGTTGAATATAGATGAAATATCTCAATTAAATTTAAAAATCAACACTTTAATTGAAAGCGTTGGCACTTTATTGAAAACACAAAGAATTCCGAGTAACCTGCAAGTAACATCGTTTGAAAATAATATGAAAACGTTATATGAAAAAATTCCAGTAATTCGACATTCGACGCATATTTTTAAAATCCAAATTCAACGTACTCGATCAAATACTGTCCCTAGTATTGCAAACCGACATTACAGATCATTTCTCAACAATAGTACAGATAGTACTGGAAAATACCAAATGCCCCAAGGAACGAGGAATAGTGAAATACACAGATGAAACAAAACTTAAAAATACAATCAGACAAAAATCTTGGGTCTTCTTATACTTGAATCCAGATCCTAACAATACTTTCATTGAAACACTTTAAAAATATATAGACGACCGTACATATACAAAAAAATGTAAAAGGGAAAACACGAAGATCGCCCCTTGGATGACAAATACACTACAAAATACACAATGTATATCGGAAAAAAATTAGTGTTTGAAAAACATTGGAATCCATTATATTGTATTATATGTGTAATATTTGTTAGCACATGTTATTATCAATAAATTATTATTATCTTAAGTTCGAGAAGAAAATACAGAAACTCACCTGTACTATTTTATAAACAAAATTTTATATTAAATTTTTGAAACTAATTGTCGACATTCGTCTTTTAATAAACTATCCTGGTTAATAAAAACGGATAAAAGCTTTAAACAACTTTTTGAAACAATCTATCCTACTTTTAAGCCAAAATAAAATAACAGGTTGATTCAAAAAGTGTTTAAACTTTGTGTGACTGTTTTTATTTGTTTATTTAAGAAAAAACAATATAGGCATAATTTAAAAAAACCTTCAGTATTACAGTGACTATATACAAGACAGTGGCGACAATTATGGTCGTCCTAGTGATTGGTTACCTATGGCACGTGGTATCGGCCGCCATTAGTTTGCTAAATGTTTGTTTATTTACCATTTGGTTATATTGTGTTCTTACCATAGTTTTCGTGTAAAATTTGGTGTTTATAAAAATTCTGGACTGAAGAGGTATTTATATATGGTTTAGAGTAACAAAATTAGTGATTAATACATATATTATTCAAATAAATATGAATTTTTGCCTTTTTATAACCAAATGTCCTTGGTTCTAACAGTGGATTTTGAACATAGTTTTAGACATTGAATTCATCGATTAAATTAAAACATAAATGCATTCTTGAGTTTTACCAGTTGTTTCTTGTTACTTCTAAAACGTCTTAGATCTATAAAACGTTGCATAAGAATTAGTCTTTTAAAAATTATTTTGCTTTTATTTGTAATAGGACAATGCATGGCTGTGCTGATGTAAATTGCAGTAATTCTGCAAGAAAGGGGTTTATTATGAAACACTTTCCAAAAGATCCTGAAAGAAGGAGGCAGTGGCTCATTAAAATCAGAAGGGACAATTGGCAAGATTTTTATGTCAAAAAAATGTGTGAAGAAAATTTAGTTCTAAATATACATAATTGTAATAAAATTATCAAACGATACATTGTATTCAGATTAAAAATAAGTTCAAAAAAGAATAAGAGTGCTTCTAAAAAATTAGCTAGTAAGTCCGTTGCTGGTCATTTGTTATGAATATTCAATAAACAATTGCAATAGAACATTTTTATTTTATTATTTATTTGCTTGATGGTTTTTTAATTAAACTTAAAATCTCTGAGACAAATTCAAAAATATTGGGGCATTATGACATGTACAATGGCCAAAAATATTAGATATAAGCTTCATGTTATCTTTTTTATTATTAGGTACATAAAATATTAAATAGGTATGTGTTTCATTTTTTCTGGTGGAGTTTAAATGTCAGAATTGCAGGTACAGTCTGTAACATATAAAAACATTCACTGATTAATTTCAAATTAGATGAAAAAATAATCATAGGGTAATTATGTACTGAAATTGGATATAATTCTGACTAAAACTGTAATAGTCCAAATTTGTATCCCAACAAGTCAAATTAAAATAATTTATTACTTATCTTATTTTTTTCTATTCACACAAGAATAGGGACTAACATCCCTCGGAGCATAAATAATGCACGACCAGGCCTCTTAACAAAAGGAGGTAGTTAATTAGATAGATTGGCATATATCTATCTAATTAACTACCCCCTTTTGTTAAGAGGCCTGGTCGTGCATTATTTCCGCTACGAGTATATAATCATAGGTTAAAGAAAGACTCCCTAGTACATATATCTACACTACATATTACGATTTAATGTAGTATCTATTTAGCATGACATTTAACATTATAATCCAGAATTTAAGAGCTTACCTTATATCTTCATCAGATAGTAAAGAAAGATACATCCATAATTTTGTATGCAACAATGATGATTTTGATTAACATCCGTCCTCTTTTCCAAAACTATTTTATGATACCCCTTATAAAAGAGCTTTTATTTAAAATTACACATTCAAAACTAGTTTAAAAGTGGTAAAACTCTTTTAAAAAGGGCTATTTAGTTGCATGTAGTCAAATGTAAACAAACCAAAATTAGCAAACTAATGGCGGTTGGGCGGAGCTTATACCCAATTGTCGCCACTGTCTTGTATATAGTCACTGTATTCAGTATTACAGTGACTATATACGAGACAGTGGCGACAATAGGGTAACCCGTTTTTGATTGGCTGGCAGTTTGGCAGCCATATTGAGGCCAAAATCTCTTTGTTTACGTTTGGTGTATACGAAGTTTCTTATAATGCTGGTTATACTTGTGATTAGAATTATTGGTTTTGTGCTTTTTTGGTGAATATTCAGTGAAAAAGAGGTGTTTTGCCTTTACACAATTGAAAGACTTGTATTTGGACTTATAAATAATCTTATTTCGAATCGGAAAATTCGTGATATTTGGTAAGCTAGCTTGCTTAACCCTAGAAATTGTATACTATTTATAAAGTTTTGATTTTTCTAGATAATAACATTTGAAATGCCGGGCTGTGCTGCAATAAATTGCAGCAATTCTGCTAAAAAAGGGTTTCTCATGAAACGTTTTCCTAGAGATCCATCTAGAAGAAAATAATGGCTTATTAAAACTAGAAGAGATCATTGGACTCCAACAGACTATTCGTGTTTATGTGAGGTAGGTAGAAGCCTTTGTTTTACGACTTATAATTGTAATATCTAATTTAAAATTATTGTTTGTCGTTATTGAGATAAAATTGAATGTAAGAATTTGTTTAAGATTCATTTTGCTCCTGAAATGTGGGAGCGACCTCGTGTAGATGGCAAGAAAATTTTAAAGTCAAATGCTGTTCCTACAATATTTTCCTTTGTGGAACCAAAACCTAAAAGGAAATCCCCAGTTCCAAGGAAATTTATTTCTCCAAAAAAACCTAAACATTTGTCGGGTAAGTAGATATCTCTTAGTAATTACAACAAATCCCCACATAATAATGAAAAACTCTTAGTTTTTGTCCCATTAAATGTGTTTTGTTGCAATTATAGTTTAATCATTAGTTCTAGGTGAAAATATAGCTCTAGATGAGACTGTGCCAGAGGAATCACCGGAACCATCTACTTCAAATTTAGCTTTGGATGTAGAATCAGGTCAACAATTGTCGATATCTAAAGCAGTTTGAGTGAAGACAGTCTATCCACAGCTCCCTCACCGTTAATATCAGAAATTGATCCAATTAGTGAAATAGCTCAGTTACAGCTTGAATTAAACAGGTACAAGAAGTTATACGGAAGAGAAAAACGTAGAGCTTATCGATACAAAAAAACTGTAAGAGCCACAGGAAAGAAGCTAATAAAAAAAAGAGAAAAAACTCCCAATTCTTCGGACTGTGAACTACTAAAGCAAATATTCAACGAAGATCAAATAGAAGCTTTAAAAAAGAGAAAAAATGGAAAAACAACAAAACTAATGAAGTGGACCAACAACACCGTTACAAGTTCTTTAAAATTAAAATTTAGTTGTGGTAGTAGTGGATATACTGAACTAATAAAACAAGGACATCCTCTCCCATCAACCAGAACTTTACAGAGAAAACTCCAGAACTTGAAGTTCGATTCAGGTATTCTAAATGAGGTATTTTCATTTTTAGAATTGAAAGTGGAGCAATTTTCAACTCATGAAAAGGATTGTGTCTTGGTTTTGGATGAAATGGCTATCACTCCAGGAAAAATATATGATACCTCCTTGAATAAATATTTTGGAGATGTTACTCTCCCTGAACATTCAGGCTTGGCGACACACATCTTAGTGTTTATGAGGGGAGGTATTACAGGACGTTGGAAACAGGTTGTGGCCTATTACTTCACCAGTGACTCTGTCAACGGAGCTGTCATGAAGAATATAATAATAGATATATTTAAAAAAGCCGAACAGCTTAATTTGAATATTTTAAGTATTACATCAGATATGGGTCCCTGTAATCAAGCTTTGTGGAAAGCTTGGGATATTAAAGCTGGAAAGTACAGTCCTATAAAATGCAAGATTCTGCACCCATTAAATAATGATAAAAATGTATGTCTTTGCAGATGTTCCTCACCTATTTAAAAATATTAAATCTATGTTAGTGACAAATAAAATCATCCAGTTACCAAATAATATTGTTCTAAAGTATGGACTACCCTCTAACATGGTCATGTCCAGTCATATCTCAGACATATTAAATCATCAGAAAGATAATTTTTTTAAACTTGCACCGAAACTCTCAGAAGAAGATCTCCTTCCGACACATTTTTCTCAAATGAAAGTGTCAACGTCAACTAATGTTGTTAGTCACTCAGTTAGTAGCGCTCTCAAATTTTTGGCTGAAGAACTTGATAAACCAGAATATTTAACAACGGCATGGTTTATTGACCAAGTAGAAAAATGGTTTTATTTAATGACTTCGAGACATCCTTCTTGTGCTCTAAGCAAATTTAATATTGACATTTATAAAGAAACAATATCATTTTTGGAAGGATTTATAAGTTTATTTTCAGATATGTTGGTTGGCTATAAAAAAATTTGGAAACCTTCACAAACGGGTGTTCTAATCTCAACACAATCAATGTTAGAACTACAGTCAGAATTATTGGAAAAAAAAAATTATGAATTTATTTTAACTAGCCGATTTACTCAAGACTGCCTTGAAAATTTATTTAGCGTGTTGCGAAGCAAACAAATAGTACCGAATGCGGTACAAGTTAAAAATAACTTGAAATTAATATCTGTATCACAGTATTTAAAAAGTGGAAGTACCAGTAGTTACGAAGAAGATGAACGGGAGTTTCTTGGGGGATTCTTGGATTCTCTTAAGGACTTAAATACAGTGTATGATGAAGTAAAGCTTCCAAGTGAATTAAAGACTCCCTCATACAATTTAAATTTCAGCGAACTTAATTCGTTATATAATATTTCAGGATATATTTTAAAAAGTATTGTGAAAACTTCAAAAACTTGTGTTGCCTGTGTAGGTGCAGCAGGTTCAAAAAAACCAATATATAAGAAGTTTTCAAAACTCTCTTTAATCAAAAGATTTAAAGAACAATCCCTTTTTTTTGTGACTGAAGAGGTTTTTTATTATTTTTTAGAAATGGAATGTGTTTTCTTAAAATATTTAGATATTGTTTCACTCCAGAATATAGACATAAAAGAATTTTTTATAAAGGAAATGTCGAAAATACATTTCAATTTACCAAATTGTCATCAACTTAAAAGCAAAATAATTAATAGATTCACTGTTTTCAGGTTGAAAATTAGTTATAAAAAATTTAAATCCGCCTCAAAAAAATATAGTAGTAAGTCATTAGCAGGTAACTTGTTATGAAATAAAAAAGTTTTCCATAATTATCAAATAAAATCAATAAAAGACAAATAACACATCAGAAATTTTATTTATATCAATTTTTATAGTTTATAATCCTGACGATGCAAATGTAATTTAGGAAACCGATCAAGTAATATATGTTATATTTTTGTTGTTGAATTTGTTATTTATAGATTTTACTTGATAATTAACTGAATCTATGGTTATATTTGAAGACAATAACAGTTGTACCTATAGCAATATAATTTTTTGCATGATTTGTCCCCTATCATACTATACAAGCAATTAATATTCATTATTTTTTTGTATCATTATTTATCCTTATTATATACTAAATATTATTAGGTAAAAAAATAAAAATTGCGTGTTTTATTTAAATATACCCATTTCCTATCAAAATCAAAGATATATAATGTATATTTTCATGTATTTGTGTTTCAAATTGATAATTTTATCATAAATATCTATTTAAATTATATGCATTTGATATTCAAATTAGCCTCAATATGGCGGATGGGCGGAGCTTATACTCAATTGTCGCCACTGTCTTGTATATAGTCACTGTATTCAGTATTTGCTTGGCTTGCCATCTAGTAGTAGCTAGTAAACTGTGACTAAATATGCAGGTCTCTTCCTTTTTCCCTGTTGGTGAATAGTAACCTTCCACCACAATAGATGGCGCAGCATTCACAGGAGATTCCATTCTTCCCCGTATTAAAAGTATTTATCTATGATATGAATATTGTTGCTGTCACGTGATGGAAAGGATCCACCGTTTATACTGTATATGTTAAAAACTTAAATGTATTATATATGTCGTATTTATAAACGGGATAAACAGCTGGTTCGCATATTATGACGTCCCATGTAAATAAAAAAACGCAGAGTTTTTACCCGACAAAAAGTACAAATAACAATAAATCCATAAATATGTTTTTCATACAAACAACGTATGTGTGTGTACAGATAACAGATAATGTTAATACATACTTATTATCAAACCCATCTTCCTAATTAATAGAAATTATTAATGATATCATCATTGATATGTCTTTATAGTAGATATAGGATCTACCGAAAAGGTGGGTCGTTTAAATTAAAGTGCATATTTTGGGAAAAAATATTTCTATATGAAAAAGCTCTTTGAAGTTTTGTGCCAAAATGACTAATAAAGGTTTTTCGAAGAAGATACTAAAAAACCAGAGGGTTTTACGAACAGGGATAATTTAATTGTCACATACACAAAATTTGCACGGTTTAGGTTTTAGGGGATCACAATTTTCTTATAATTTTTATAGGTGTACATTTTTGAACGAGACTTTTACTATCAAAAGTAGCATTTCAAAATGTATGATTCACGAGTTATTTGATTGAATCAAATTTCCTTTTGTATATTTTTATGCTTATTTCAACAAGGTAAGGCTACAAAAATTCGCATACAGTTGCAATTTGGTACGAATATTCCGAACACCATTATAAATGAACACTATCGATTGCACATCTGTCAAACAAAATTATACAAAAACAAATTTCGCAAATATTTTATTTTGTGTTTTTCAACCAAACGGTAAGTTTTACCATACAAATAGGTCTTACAAAAATAAAACAGGTGGCGTGGAAATGTGAGCATATTATGAAGACCAGTACTTTTTCAACTGTTGTATTGCTATATCTCAGAAACAGTGACACTTGGGAGAAAAAGTGTTGAGACAATTTTTATAGACAATTGCATGATCTACAATTCGTATCTTATTGTAATGTTTTTCTAATTTATTTAAACTGTAAACGGGTGGTATAAATTTTAAACACACGGTATGGCTACTTACTAATTTATTTAAACACTAACTCACTAACACTTAATTTATATATACTTAACTAATCACTTAAATTTAATTTATATGCACACAAACTTTATATTAGCACTTTACTGTTCGGTGTATTTTTGTTTATTTCTCGAGACCACTTTATCAACTAACTCCTCCGCTGATCGGTCCTTATTTATATTAATGCCTTTCTTACTAGAAAATTCCGGGCTGCGGCTTACACAGACACAAATAATTTTTCTGGCCTTTTCTAGATAACTCTGGTCACAAAAACAATGTTTACATAAGATAAGTCGTAAACAGTTATAAAAAAACAGTGCGTATCCGCCATAATTTTAACTTTTATACCTGACTTAGACAGAGTCGGTTTTAGGGACTATACCAGGGTGCTGTTTCGTAACATTACCCCCTCCTTAAATGGAAGTTCCTCCTGGAACTTTTGTGTAGCCGAGACTGGATGTTTAAATCAGCAACTGGCCCCATTTCTACACTTTCCGATCTTATAGAAATAGCAGGGCACCGTCTTCATCGGATACTGATAACGGGGGTTGTAGCTGCAAATTAATATCTGGACACCGGTATCTCTAAAGATAACCTCTACCATGTTCCTGATAACTCGCCAATCCAACTGATTACTCGCTATCTTAGGTATAGCCAGTTTCTTCACGCTGGATTCTAACACATGGTCTCGGAGGTTACGAAGTGCTTCCCACACATCGCGGTAGGTAGATCGATCTTTAAATTCATCTTTAGTTACCACTTAGAAGACGTACCGCGAACTATGTTTCAGTTTCAGTGTCTTGCCAGGGGCTGGAATCTGGTCTTCAAGTTTTTCTAATTGCCCGAACTTCTTTCGAAAGACGGTTGCCAACTCTCGTGCGTTCTTGATACGGGCGGGGATGTTGTATGCCAGTGAATAATCTTCCGGGAGAGTGAACAAATCTTGTTGTTGTTCCGAAGTGACTCCATATCTAGCTTTCCCGGTACTTCCATACGCGCCCATAAATTCATCGAAGGTAGGGTCAGACACATCTTGAATAAGGTTTACTGCTTCCTCTAGGTCATGGTCTCCTTCGAATGGGGCTAGTCGATTTTGGTGAACTACTTTTGGTTTTCCGTTGGGGATTTTGCTTATGCGATATATAACATCATTGATCCTTTTCTTGATTAAGTATGGACCTTCCCAGGATTTTTGGCGTAAATCCTTTTCTCCTCGTCGGGTTGTGTAACCATACTTTGTCCCCTTCTTTAAAACCGCCTTCTGTGGCCTGCGTGTCGTACCGATTTTTCATTCTGTCGCTGGCAACTTGAAGATTTGTTCGAACTATTTCATGAATATCATCCAGCCTTCTTCTCAATTGGATTGCGTAGTCTTCGCCTGCTAGATCTTCTCCAGGCCGGCAGCCAAATTCCAGGTCACAAGGAAGCCTCATTTCACGTCCAAACAGGATTTTCGCAGGTGTTTCACCCGTGGACTCATTGACGACAGATCGATAAGCCAATGCGAATAGGGAGAGATACTGGTCCCAATCTCTATGATGGCTGGAAACTACTTTGGCCAGGCATTTTCCAATAGTCCTGTTCATTCTCTCGACCATTCCATCTGACTGTGGATGTAAAGCTGTTGTCCTGGTCTTCTTCATTCCCAGCTTGTCGCAAATCTCCTGGAATAGATGGCTTTCGAAATTTCTTCCCTGGTCACTGTGGACTTCCATGGGCACTCCATATCGGCTGATGACTTCTTTCACAAATACATCCGCGACAGTTGTGGCCTCTTGGTTCGGGATAGCGTAAATTTCCACCCACTTTGTGAAATAATCCATTACAACCAGTATGTACTTGCTACCATTTTCTGTTGTCGGAAATGGTCCAGCGATGTCTAAAGCAATCCTTTCGAAAGGGCTTACAACATTGTACTGTTTCATGGGTGCCTTTCTCTTGCGATGTGGTCCATTACTCTTAGCACAAGTCGTACATTTCTTACACCAGTCCTTCACATCGTCGAAGCTGTTCATCCAATAAAACCTTTCACGGTCTCGCTGAAGGGTTTTCTTCACTTCCAGATGACCTCCCGATGGACTGTCGTGTAACTTCTTCAGTACCTCAGCTACTCTTGTTCTCGGGATAACTAGCTGTCTCCTCATCTCAGAACTATCATCGTTTTCAAGGACTCTTTTCAACAGCCCTTCTTCCAGGACAAGAGAGTTCCACTGAGCCCAATACGCCTTGAGTTTCGGTGAAAATTTTGACACTTCTTGCCAGGTAGGTCACCGATTTTCTTTCTTCCATTGCCGGATCATCTTCAGGTGAGGATCATTCTCCTGATCTTCTCTGATCCTGGTGGGTAACCATTCCTCGTTGACTACAGTAATTCTTGAAACTGCAACTTCCTTAGATTTCGACTTGTTGCATTGTGAATAGTCTACAGGGCATGACCGTCTAGGTAAAGAGTTGGCTTTTTGGTGATTCACATCAGCTGGATGTTCACCCCTGTCTGATTTCCCCTGTGACTGAAGTTCTTGGGTTACAGGGGTCTTGGGGCGCTTAGAGGGACTGCATACGTGCTGTTGCTCGCCACACTTCCGGCATTTGATCTTCTTCGGCTTCTTGTCTGCCATACCTTTCAACAAGTTGACGATCTGGTCAATTTTGTCATCGTCATCTTCTTCCTGCATGGTCCTACCTTTGTTGTACCGCGAGCCCTTCGTGGCTGCTTTGCATTTAAGAGGTTCTTGGTTTGCAGGAGTTGTAGGACGCTTACACGAACAGCGTGCATGCTCTAGCTCGCCACAATTACAGCACCTGATCTTCTTCGGCTTCACGTCTACCATACCTTTCAACAGGTTGACGATCTGGTCAAGTCTGTCATCGTCACCTTTTTCCTGTATGGTCCTACCTTTGCTGTATCCCGAAGCCATCGTGGCTGCTTCATATTCAAGATCAGCAGTCAATGCATCGACCACTGTTTTAGGATGGGCTAATCGAAACGTCTTCTCCATATCGTAGTCGCATAAGCCGTCAATAAAGGCCTGGATGCCTAAACATTCCATCATGTTCTATGATGCTGATGGATAAGCAAATCGAACTAGTCGGGCAATATCCATTTCATACTCTTGAAGGGGTTCGTCACGTTTCCGCCTTCGGTTCTTCAGCTGGAATCTGTACAACTGTTCCAAATGTTCGTGACCATATCGCATGTCCAACCTCTTCTTCAGCAGCTCGAAGTCATCCGTTTCCTCCAGAGGTATCGTCTGAAGTACATCTAAGGCATCTCCCCGAAGCGCGATGGTTAAGTTTATTGCCTTCTCCCTATCGGACCAATTATTTACTCTAGCGGCTGCTTCAAATTGTTTCACATAATTGGTCCACGACATTTTTCCATCGAACGTTGGGGCCTTGACTCGGGTAAAACTGCCAATGTCTTCAAACTTAGGTAGTGTTTCCGGCTTGCAAGATTTCGTTTGCTCGGTCTTCTTTTCTTCCTCTGGCGTGCCTCGCGTTCTTGAATCGGCAATCTTTTCCTCTAACTCCTTGATTTTCTCGTTTATCGTCGTAATCTTATTCTCGATTTTCTCGTCTATCGTTGACATTTTATTCTCGATTTTCTCGTCCATCGTTGACATTTTATTCTCGATTTTCTCGTCCATCGTTGACATTTTATCCTCTATTTCAGATTTTAGAGACGAAATTTCATTTTCAACGTCAGCGGCAATGTCGTTTTTGATTAATAAGATATCGGCAGATATATCGTTCTTCAGCGTAGAAATATCGTTCTTTATAGCCGAAATCTTCTCGTCCATGTTAGTCGAAATATCATTCTTCATAGTAGAAATCTTCTCATCCATGTTCTCTTCCATGGCAGAAATATTCTCGTCCATGTTAGCAGAAATATTAGCAGAAATTGACGAGATTAAGGCGGAAGCCTCGTCATTAAATAAAACTGTTTCTGGATCAAAGCCGTCATTTTCCAGTGCCACTTTAAGTCTTTCTACTAATTCAGGTTTCTTACCGGACGTTTCCAACTCATGATCTTCCAATTCTGCTCTTAATTCCGCCACTTTCAGATCCCTTAATCTCTTGGCCATTTTTACGTAGCAATTTATTTATATTACCCCACACCTGACACCAATGTGATGTTTTTCTAATTTATTTAAACTGTAAACGGGTGGGATAAATTTTAAACACACGGTATGACTACTTACTAATTTATTTAAACACTAACACTTAATTTATATATACTTAACTAATCACTTAAATTTAATTTATGTGCCCACAAACTTTATATTAGCACTTTACTGTTCTATGTATTTTTGTTTATTTCTCGAGATCACTTTATTAACTAACTCCTCCGCTGATCGGTCCTTATTTATATTAATGCCTTTTTTACTAGAAAATTCCGGGCTGCGGCTTACACAGACACAAATAATTTTTCTGGCCTTTTCTAGATAACTCTGGTCACAAAAACAATGTTTACATAAGATAAGTCGTAAACAGTTATAAAAAAACAGTGCGTATCCGCCATAATTTAAACTTTTATAAACCTGGCTTAGACAGAGTCGGTTTTAGGGACTATACCAGGGTGCTGTTTCGTAACATTACCTATTTGTATGACAAAACTTACCGTTAGGCTGAAAAACTCAAAAAACCCATGATTGCGAATTTTTACCATGAATAAATTTGTGGTATCGATAAAGACTTTTCACATTTAACTTATAATGGTGTGCCGAATATTCGTATCAATTTTTAGCTCTTTGTGAATTTTTGTAACCTTGCATGTCTATTTTGACCGGGCTAATATTTCCTACAGAAACGTATCTATGATAGTGGGAATTTCCCTGAAGACTGGCTTCGCTCTACTTTTATCACAATACCGAAAACAACTAATGTAAATACATTAGTTTAATGACTCATTTCTGTTAGCTCTTTTTTGTGTCTTACACACAAGACTATATAAAAAATGCGAGGAAGTGAGCGGAATCAATCAGTTCGGTTTCAAAAGCGGATTCGGAAACAGACATGCTATATTCACTCTGCAAACGTTAGTAAATAAGAGAAAATATGTCTTTAAATGCTTCATCGACTACGAAAATGTATTTGAGAATGTTAAACATGACCTCCTCATATACTTTAATGATCTGAAGCTGAACGGAAAAGACGTACGACTTATAACTACCCTGTACGGGAACCAAAAGGCAAATATACGAGTAATAACTCAGGAACAACACAAGAGTTTGAAATAAAGAAAGGCGTCAGAAAGGGACGTATCTTGTCTTCGCTCCTGTTTAATATATATGTGGAGAGTGTATTTATGAGGGCAGTCTCGAATTGCTCAATTGAGAATAGGGTGAACGGAATTTCCATCAACAACATCCGATATGCAGATGACACAGCTACAAAAACAGATTATTCAGGTGACCTCCAGACCCAATTGAATCAGGTTATCGAAGTTTAAGCCTAAAAATTAACATTAGAATAACCAAGTTTATGGTGATTATTAAGAACAACTTTGCAAACACTCGGATACAGATAAATGAAAACAATATCGAACGAGTCAAAGAATTTAGATATTTGGGGCGCGTGGTTAATGAAATGACCCAGACCAGAAAATAAAATGCAGGATTGAACAGTACCGAATAATTTTCCCAAGACTTAAAAAATTCAGGATTCATTTTGATTCAATTATAAATTTGAGGTTCTCTAAAGAGCTGAACTAACAGATCGACAACTCTGATACAATAAAAAAAAAGAAAAATTGCATTCCTGAGACATATAATACGGGGGGGGACGTTATCACCTTCAACGCCTTGGTCTACAAGGAAAAGTAGAAGGAGGAAAAAGAGGTATAGGAAGGAAGAAACTATCCTGGCTTCAGAATATTCGCCAGTAGACAGGGATAAAGGAACTAGGAGAAATACGAAATGCAGCTGTGCAGGAACCTCTCTAAAATCCATGATAATTCGCATGATGATTGAGCATAAACTAGAGAGTTCTTTTCAAAAAGAATCAATGCATTTTTAAAGAAATATGATAGGAATAAATTCAAAATGTCATATCATGTAAGTGTTTTAAATGAAACTCACTGTTTCTAGCTAATTCCATAATATAATGAAAATTGTTGAAAATTCTAAAAAAATGACAATTGTTTCGATAAATCAATATCATCATCAGAATGACAGAAGTTACATTTCATTTGATGCCTACCTGATGTTTAGTAGTTATTTTTGGCTAGACCAAGAAGTGATCTAACTTGTGATTGACTTAATATATGTTAATAGAAAAAAGAAGAAGATGTGATATTAGAAATATTGAAGCTTAGATATTATTAGCCCTATGGTGATATCCTGGATATCATTTTTCCAATTAAGATCAGTATAACTGTGCAATGATATAGAAAACCAGGAAAACTATATCTGCTGATCTTTACAATAATCAATTAAGAAGACAGTTTATTAGTCGAGAACTCCCTAGATTTATCTGTTCATTGACGACTTCATATTGTGAGTTTCTTAAATGTCTTCTAATTTCCAATTCTTCAAGGAAATCCAGTTCTTGTTTCTTTTCACAAATATGCAGCACTTCTAGTTCTGTGTTAGGTGTCAATGAATGATTGGTGTCAAGTAGATGCTTTGCGTAGTGGGATTTATCTGGTTGTTATAATCTGTGGTCTCGTTAGTGTTCACTATATCGGATTTCAAAATTTCTAAGGGTCTGACCCAAATAGACAACATTACATTCTGGATATTTGAGTTTATATATACCTGATTTCTTTAATGGTGGTATTTTTGTTTTTACATTTACCAATTTTGTACTTACGTTACTTTCTGTTTTAAAAGAAATTGTTGTATTCGTTGCTAAAGATATTATCTTTGAAATATTATTAGAAATATTTCCTGCATATGTGATGGTTTTACAAGTTTTTATTTCATCAGTTTGTTTAGGAAATATTAGTTGTAATGCCACTTTTTCCTCTTTTTTAATAATTAGCTTATTTATCAGATGTAATGGATAACCGTTGGATGTTGCTATTTGTTTAATTGTATTAATCTCTCTATCAAAATTACATTTGTTCATAGCAACTGAAAAAGCTCTATGTATCATTGAATTATATGCCGCTAGTTTATGTGACATGGGGTGATTGGAACTATATGGAATTGTCACATCAGTGTGTGGTGGTTTTCTGTAAATTGAATAATCAAGTACATTATTAACTCTTTGATACAATAAAAAAAAGATATGTAGATGACATATTAGCTTGTTTTATGGGTAGTGAACGACAGTTAGATGTTTTTTTCAACCACATTAATAATTTACACCCGAAAATTAAATTTACATTAGAAATTGAAAAAAATAGCTCAATCAATTTTCTTGATTTAAAAATTCAAAGAGTTAATAATGTACTTGATTATTCAATTTACCGAAACACACACTGATGTGACAATTCCATATAGTCCAATCACCCCATGTCACATAACCTAGCGGCATATAAATCAATGATTCATAGAGCTTTTTCAATTCCTATAAACATATGTAATTTTGATAGAGAGATTAATACAATTAGACCAATAGCAACATCCAACAGTTATCCATTACATATGATAAATAAGCTAATTAATAAAAAAGAGGAAAAAGTGGCATTACAACTAATATTTCCTAAACAAACTGATGAAATAAAAACTTATAAAACCATCACATATGCAGGAAATATTTCTAATAATATTTCAAAGATAATATCTCTAGAAACGAATTCAACAATTTCTTTTAAAACAGAAAGTAACGTTAGTATACAATTATTAAATGTAAAAACTGAAATACCACCATTGAAGAAATCAAGTATATATAAACTCAAATGTCCAGAATGTAATGCTGTCTATTTGGGTGAGACCCTTAGAAATTTTCAAATCCGATATAGTGAATACTTACGAGCATACAGATTAAAACAACCAGATAAATCCCACTACGCAAAGCATCTACTTGACACCAATCATTTATTGGCACCTAACACAGAACTAGAAGTGCTGCATATTTGTAAAAAGAAACAGGAATTGGATTTCCTTGAAGAATTGGAAATTAGAAGACATTTAAGAAACCCACAATATGAAGTTGTCAATGAACAGTTAAATCTAGGGAGTTCTCCACTAATAAACTGTCTTCTTAAGTGATAATTGTAAAGATCAGCAGATATAGTTTTCCTGGTTTTCTATATCATTGCACAGTTATACTGATCTTAATTTTTAAAAATGATATCCAGAATATCACCATAGGGCTAATAATATCTAAGCTACAATATTTGTAATATCACATTTTCATCTTTTTTCTATTAACATATATTAAGTCAATCACAAGTTAGGTCACTTCTTGGTCTAGCCAAAAATAACTACTAAACATCGGGTAGGCATCAAATCAAATGTAACTTCTGTCTTTCTGACGATGATATTGATTTATCGAAACAATTGTAAATTTTGATTATATTGTGGAATTAGCTAGAAACAGTGAGTTTCATTTAAAACACTAAGATGAGTAGATTCCACGAAGTAAGGGTCGAGACAGTTAATTTCATATTATGTAATTTGACTATATTTGTAATCAAAATAAATCATTCAAATTTAGAATAGTTCGTTTAAAACAGGGTACATTTTTTTTCAATAATAAATTTGACAATAATGTTGAGAGAAAAATTGACATCCTCCATATTATAAAATGAAGATTAGGTATGAAAAACGACCATCCACAATCAGCAGATCGAATAAGCAAAGCAATTGTTGCAGATTATGAGGAAGGAATACTGCCCAGGGAAAACGAGACAACAAAACTACCAAACATTTAGATACCCTAGGAAAGAAGGTGCGAAGATTATTCAATATAGCAATAGTCAACCAAGACTTGACCACTTACAAGGTTAAACTCATACAGTACAACAAAGAAATCAGAAAAGCAATCGTGGGGAAAACTCTATGAGGAGGTACAAGCTCAAGAATCCACAAAGTCCGAGCAAAAGGAGGTACCATGAACCAAGTAGGTTTCCTGAAAAATACCAATACAGCAACTTCCGAGGAAAGTTTGAAGATGCTTTCCAGGTCCGAAGATTTTACAAGATCCTTAAATTATGACGGATTTTTTCTTCCAAAATGTATTTTTGCAAATGTATGGCGTTAAAAGTAGTCTATTTTTTATTTGATTAGTCTTATTTTTTATTTTAACTATTTGAATATTCTCTGGATCTCTCAGGATCAATTGAACATTTTAGAACAGAAATTCAGATAGGACTTCACTTTGATTTTTTGATAATCTATTCTCAAAGATTGCGATTATAAAAATGATCTTCTATAACGGGTCATTTCCTTAACTAAGTTGGGTTTGCAACCAAATTTGTTAAATTATTTCTAACAAAATGAAAACTTCAATATTTATCTTTCATTAAAAGATGTGGTCGGTTCACAAACACAGCTTTTCCTAATTGAAGTAGTACTTTTATTATTTGACACAAAATTGATACTGGTTGACATAAAAGCAGAGATTGAATTAATATATTTGTACGTAAGATTATTTCAAAATCAAAATTTTTATAAAAATTCGTTGCAAACTATTGAAAATACAATAATGATCAATATATTCGTTGTTTAAAAACATTTTATAGATATAAAACGCAATTTTATCAAAAATTTATTACTGAAACATATTTTTAAAATATATCAAATAAATTAATTTCAAATATTACGCCCTCCTGATACTGCATTACTCAATCCCTTGTATAAAAATAAACTACAAAACAATCGCATCCTTACCTTTCAAGATGAAAAAAAAACCAAGATGCAGTGAGAAACGTACAAGTCACTTGCCACGGAATTTAAGTGTTGACAATTTTACAATTGACATTTTCGAACATTTTTTATATATAGAATTAAACACCAAACTGAAATCGGACTGTTTTCAGGACGTCTGACGTCTAAAAATCCCACGAAGAAGGACGCCGTTTTGCGCAATATCGAAGACTAGAGAGGCACGTGACCAAATCGATAGAGAGAACTTGTATTATTAGCGAACAACAGAAATCGATATTGTTATGTATGTTTTCAATTTTATAAGTGCAAGAAGAATCGTCTTCTTTTTGTAAAGGGTTATTCTCGAAAATAAAACCGAATGTTCCTTGAGAAATGCTTAGAACTAACCAAGACGTCTCCTGGAAAATGTATATGTCTAAGATACAAATGAGACATCGTTAGTACAAAATGGCGATTAGTTGGAAAAACGTTTTTACATTAAACTATAACTCAATTATTAAACGTCCAATGCACCATTTTAAACTATTAAGAAGGGCTACAAAAATCAACAAAAAACGGTCACGGTCCCACTTTTTCGCGTATCTCCAGTACTATTTAACTCAGCTCTTTGCTCATACTGTCGATCGATAGCCTATTAATCCATCTACGTTATTTGTGAATTACAACTATCTACTCCTATTATTTTCAGAGATACAGAGCGTCAAATTTGATATTTACTTTTTGGAACCTCGGCCTTTTTGTTTTTAAGTTAAACCCACTCACGAGTAGAACTTATGATATGGTCCCACTTTTTCCTTCATATCTCCAATACTATTTATCTCAGCTTTTTACTGGTACTGTCGATCGATAGCGAAATAATAATTCTACATCTTTTATGAATTTTATCTTTTTATTCCCATTATTCTTTGAGATACAGAGTGTAAAAACTAATCACTACTCATTGGAACCTATTTTCGGTATAATTGCGCCGCCACATCTTTCTTAATAGCCACCGTAACGACCTTTCAATTGTTTGCCACATAGAAACGTCCTTCAAGAGTACTTATCTAGAATATGATCCATTATTTTCATATATTTCGATCTGTGCGATCCTCAGCCTTTTTATTTTTGGTTTAAACCCACTCACGAGTAGAACTTATGATATGGTCCCACTTTTTCCTTCATATCTCCAATACTATTTATCTCAGCTCTTTGCTCGTACTGTCGATCGATAGCCAATTAATGAATGTACATTATTTATGAATGTCATCCCGCTGCTCGCATTGTTTTCTGAGATAAAGAGCGTCAAAGTTCATCTTTACTTTTTGGAACCTATTTTCGGTATGAATTGCGCCGCCACACCTTTCTTAATAGCCACCGTAACGATATCTCAATTGTTTGCCACATAGAAACATCCTTCAAGAGTAATTACTAAAATATGAGCCATAAGTCTGCTATATTTCGATCTGTGCGATCATCAGCCTTTTTGTTTTTGGCTCAAACCCAGTCACGAGTAGAACATATGATATGGTCCCACATTTTCCTTCATATCTCCAGTACTATTTATCTCAGCTCTTTATTCGTACTGTCGATCGACAGCCAATTAACAAATCTACATTCCTTATGAATGCCATTTTGCTATTTGCATTATTTTCTGAGATACAGAGCGTAAAAGTTCATGTTTACTTTTTGGAACCTATTTTCGGTATCAATTGCGTTGCCACATATTTCTTAATATCCACCGTAACGACCTCTCAATTGTTTGCCACATAGAAACATACTTCAAGAGTACTTATCTAAAATATGAGCCACAATTCTGCTATATTTTTCGATCTGTACGATGCTCTGCCTTTTTGTTTTTGCCCTAAACCTACTTACGAGTATAATTTATGACAAGATTCCACATCTTCCTTCATAAAACAAAAACTGTTTATTTGATTACTTTGCGCGTTTTGTCCCTCGATAGACAAATAATCAATCTACATTTCTTGTAAATTTCATCTTTCTACTCACATTATTTTTTGAAACATGGAGCATCAAAGTTGATCTTTATTTTTTGGGCTCTACTTTTGATAACATAAATTTACGCCTCCCATATCTTCCTCAATAGTTACTATAACGATCTCTCAATTTTTCTGCAGATACCAGCAGCATTCGAGAGAAGCTATCTAGAATATGATCCACCATTTTGCGATATTTCAGTCTGTGGGACTTTTTAAGTGCATCAATGTCCCCACAAATCGACTTATAAGTGATAGAACTATACTATACGGTAGAAAATCCAAACTACAACTGGTAAACAACCTTCTATTATACATAACCATCCATTTGCATAGTAATGTATATTCATGCACTAACCCTACGATACCAAGTTTTGATATTATTTCAAACCTCTTGCAAATTAACTATGGATGCAGTTCTCAGAATTTATACTATTTCCAGCAAATTGTATCCAGAGGCATTCCAATAATCATCATGTTGTGTAATCTAACCCTTACAACTTCAAAAATATGTAAAATACCAAGTGACACAATCTTTGTTGGCATGTATTATTTAATTAATAATAAATGTACGGTAAATTTTTGCACGATCGGTTTCTTGTATTAATTTATTAACATTATTACCATATTGTAAATACGACTCTAGAATCGTAATTAGGTTACTTATGGCCCTCGGGCCTTTTATGAGTAAAAATATGGGATTTTTGCAAAAGCTTTATTCTTTCTTTCTCTTATCCTTATGCCTTCTCAGGCGTCGGATTGGAGTTCTTCATGTACCCATTTTTCCATTATTTTCTGTCCCTAGCCAATGCCTTCATCTCTCCTAATGTTTTTCCCTTGTTTTTCCAATTTCTTCAATCTGATCTATCCATTTCCTCATGGGTCTTCCTCTTTGTCTTTTTCTTGATATTCCTATTTCCATAACTTTTCTCGCAATTCTATCTTGCTTCATTCTTACTAGGTGGCCATACCAGTTTAATTGTTTCTTTTTAATCTTTAATATTATTGGTTCTTGATTAGTTATGCTTCTGATTTCTTCGTTCATTACTTTATCCCATTTTGTTTTACCTGCTATTTTCCTTAAATATTTCATTTCCATTTTTGTTTCCTGTTTTTTCTACATTACCCAGTTCTCACTAGCATAAGTTATAGTTGGGACTGTAATTTTGTTGTAGATTTCCAGTTTTGTGTCCGTATCAATGTGTTTATGGCTTAATCTTGTTCGATTTAAGGAATAATATAATCTTGTTGCTTTATTTGCTCTGTTATAAAGTTCTGCATCTATTTTCCCTTCTTCTGTTATGATACTTCCTAGGTAATTATACGTTGTTACTCTTTCTAATGTTTTGTAATTACATTTCAATTCATTGCAGTTACTCCCCTCTCGCTGTTTCATTTACTATCATTACTTTGGGTTTTACTGTATTTACTGTCATTTTCATATTTTATATTTCTCTTTCCAATAAGTTGATTAGTTTCTGCATTTTATTTTTTGATTTTGCTATGAGTACAATATCGTCAGCATACAGTAAATTACTTAATATGACCGGCACCATGTTTCTGTACCCTATTATCATGTCCAGATTTCCTCCTTGTCTTTTTATTTCCTTCACTATTTTGTCCATTATAATGACAAACAACAGTGGGCTTAAGCTATCGCCTTGTTTTATACCTTTTTCCATTTGAAACTCTTCCGATCTTTGACCTCCTATCTGCACTCTTAATTTGACTGTCTCGTATATGCTTTTAATTATATTAATTAGAGCTTTCGGTACTTATAAATCTTCCAATACCTCCCAAATTTTTTCTCTTTCCACTCTGTCAAAAGCTGCATTCAAGTCAATAAATGTTAAATACATTTCTTCTCCCGCTTCTATTGTATTATCAATTAGCCTTCTTAATATATATATATATATATATATATATATATATTATCATTTGCTTGTCGTCCTGGTCTAAAAGCTGCTTGTTCCTCTTCTAATTTTACTTCTACATAACCTCTTAACCGGATCTCTATTATTCTCGTGTAAATTTTGAAACTGGTTTGGGCTAAGCATATTGATCTATAATTATTGCACAGTGTCTGATCCCCTTTTTATGTATTGGCAGTATACGGTTATTTTCCCAGTCTTTGGGGATTTTTTTAGTATCCTACGCTTCCCTGCATATGAGACACATCCCGTCTTTTCCTTTTTCTCCTAACCAAGTTATCAGCTCTGGCGCTACTTCATCCTCCCCGCTGGCTTTTCCTATTTTAAGTTTATTTATAGCCACTTCCATTTCTTCTCTTTGGATTGAATGGCATTTATGTTCATTCCATTCCTCTTCGTTGTTTTCTTCTTCGATCTATTACTAAATTTGTCTTCGTAGTGTTCTTTCCAAGTCTTTAGTATTTGATTAATTTGTCTCCAATTCGTTATTTTTATTTTGTATTGCTCTTATATCTTTTCCTTTACTTCCTCGTAGCCTTTTTATTGCTGTCCAAAATTTTTTATTATCTGATGCATGTTTCTAAATTCTTTACATGAGTCCCTTTTCGCTTTCTTAACTGCTTCCTTGACGATGTTTCTTTTTCCGTTATATATTTCTTTATCTTCCTGTGTTTTTGTTTGGAGGTATTTTTTCCATGAGGTTTTCTTTTCTTTTACTAATGTTTGTATTTCTTTGTTCCACCACTTAGTCCTCTTTAAATGTTTGTTGAATTTATTTCTTCCACATATATCCTCTGCTTTTTCAAGTAATATTTGAATGAATACTGTCCACCGTTTTTCGAGTGTCCATTCGTTGTTTTCATTAATCAATTTTTCGAATTCCCTGTCTGTTTCTTCCTGATATTTAGATTTTTTTTCTGTGTTTCTTAATTTACTTATTGCAATTCTACTGAATCTTACTTCTTCTGTCTTCATTATTTTTTCTTCATATTCCGCTACTACTAATCTATGGTTTGTACTCAACTCAGCCTCTTTTCTTGTCTCTACTTTTTTCACCATATTTGATAGGTTTTGTGTATAAACTATGTAATCGATTAAACTTTTTGCATTTCTTTCTTCCGCTACAAAGGTATATTTATTTCTCTAGTTTTTGTTTCCACATCGTAATTCCTATTATTAAAACGTTACTTTGACAAAAACCTATCATCTTAAGACCATTTCTGTTCGTTGTTTTCTCACCATACAACCCTTTCCTCTATTGTAATCTTTACCAACTCTTGCGTTCCAATCCCCCATAATGATTATGTTTTCGTTTTGCTCTCTTATATCATCCACTACTTCCTGTAATTGTATGTAAAATTCTGAAACCTCTTCCTCTCCCGTTCCTTCAACCGGTGCATATATTTGTATTATATTCAAAATTTCTTTTAGTCGTATACTTAGAACTAGTATTCTTGAATTTATATCCTTCATATTTATTACCTTTTTGTTTATTTCCTCTGTTAAAATTATTCCTACTCCCTCTTTTGCTCTTTGTTCTACTTCTACTCCTGAGTAATATAATTTGTGATTATTTGTTAAATTTATTCGTCCTGATCCTTTTTTCTTTGTTTCACTTATTCCTAGAATATGTACTTTGTTGTGTTCCATTTCCTCCGTTATTTCGATTTCCTTTCCTGTTAATGTATTCATATTCCATATACCTATATTTATATGTTCTTGGTCTGTACTATTTATATTTTGTCTACGGTTATTTTTTCCCCATTGACTAGTCTGATCATTTTTTCTATCTTGTCCCCTACCATAATTATTTTTGTGTTTAAATATCCTATTAGTTTCGTCTTTATCCCTATTGCTAAAACTACTTCTATTCTTACTGCTACACTAATTACTATTCTTGATAATATTATTTTTATTTAATTTATCTTCGTGTATGTCTTCTAGTTTTTTGGGTACCCTGTTTGTATCATTTTCCGAGTTGGTGCTATATCTTGATCGTCTTCCATGCTGGGTGACCACTGGCAAGCCGTTCTTCTTTTTTTCTTGTTTGCATTTGTTTTTGTTTCTTCTTCTCGATTGTATTCCAGCTGATCTAAGGTATATATTGTGTCCTCCACTCTTAATTTATCATATATTATACTTGCTCTACATCCTTTTTCTCTAGCCGATTTTAGATACGAGATGAGTGCTTTCCGTTTATCTTGGGTTGCTTTTGGTATATCCTCTGACATCCATATTTTTGTACCTTTCAAGTTTTTGGCTTCTCTTATTATTTCTGTTTTTTATTTTTTTATCTTCTCTTGATAGCTCTAGCCATAGTGGTATATTTCTGTTATTATCTGTCTCTTCCTTACCGATTCTTCTTATTTGTATTATATCTGCTTCCATGTTTATTTTAACCTTTATTTTATCTAAAATTTGTTTAATTTTGTTGTTTCTTATTTCGCACGTTTCGTTCTCAGTTTCTTCTATTCCATATACTACAAGGTTCTTTCTTGCTTTCTTTTTCTAATTGTTGTATTCTCTTATCCTGAATTCCGATTTTTTGTTCCATTTGGGTGACTTTGTTCTTTAATTCTGTATTTTCGTTTGCTATTTTCTTTATTTGTTCTTGATAATTGTCCATCTTTTTATCCATTTTGTTCAGTTTTTCGATTATTTCCTTCATCATATACTCCATCGTATCTGACATTGTGTCACCCTGCAGGTTAAATACCAGAGCCCTACTATATTCAGATCCCAGCACTACCTGAAGCTGACAATTATCAATCTGGAGTAATTTTTTTTTTTTATACTGATAATTTCTATTCGCAAATTTATAACGTTCAATCTAGTCAGTTCGTCACTGTTCTTTTTAATAAGAAATTTAATGAAGACCGGTTCTTATTGTTTTGCTGATAACTCTAATATAGATTTTTCCTGATAATGTTTTATATGTTTATTAGGTTAGAAGTATTCATTTATTATGTGTAAGAAAACTGATCTTACCTCTATTTGCAGTGTTTATTTCCACGTATTTGCAATTTCTGTACTTTTTAAATCACTTATATGTAAACTAACTGAATTATTTTAAAGTATTTCCTCTAAATTTATAATTATTTATGACACTAACTCTTAACGCACTTTTCAGTAACCCAGCTAGGGCAAAAGCTTTATTCAAAACTAAAAAATAACGCAAAACCATATAACAAAATAAACAAATCAACTTTAAATAAATGCATATTAAAATTACTAGAACAGTTTGAAGCCTAATTATTAAAAATAAAAGCCATTTTCCTTTGCTGGTGATGATCTGTTTTAATGGAAATCAACGGAGCTTCACTTGGTATGGAGCTGAAGTTGGAGTTGGCATTTGTTCGATATTTATATAGACATCGTGATTATGTAGAATTTGATTAGCAAATTGCACTTTATTGTCAATCGACACGTAACTCTCGGATGTAGTGGAACTTTTCCAACCCCACGCCTATTTAGTGCCAGAACATCAACTCCAACCCCAACAAGGCTGCAGATGTCCTAAATACATGTCTGGTGTATGCCTTAGGATTTCCTTTCTTTAAATGGAAAACTTACAAGAGCCAGTACAACGGGTGCTATGGTACTTGAAGTACGATATTTTATCATTTTTTGAGAAATATCAGTTTCTTAGCACGAAACAGCCTCCGGTGTTCAACAAGTCACCAATTTTATGATTGAATATTATTCAGGGCATCTCACTGATGAACCCTATTGATTTTCAGCTGACCAGAGCCAATACAACAGGTGTTACAGTACTTTAAGTACGATATTTTTGTCTTTTTTGGAGAAGTTTCAGTTTGTTAGCACGATACAGCCTCCGGAGTATATACAAGTGACCAATTTTATGATTGGATATTACTAGGGGCGTCTTAAAGGTGAACTCTATTGATACTCAGCTCACTAAAGCCAGTACAACGGATACTCTATGGTACTTGAAGTACCAAGATTTTGTCATTTTTGGAGAATTTTCAGTTTGTTAGCACGATACAGCTTCCAGAGAGTATACGATTGATCAATTTTATGATTGAATATTGTTCAAGGTGTCTCACAGATGTACCCTATTGATTTTCAGTTGACTGAAGCGAGTACAGTGGGTCCCATAAATCCAGATATACTGAATTTTTGGTTATTCTTGGAGAAATTTCGGTTTGTGGGCACGATACATCCCCCAAAGTGTATACAAGTAACAATTTTATGATAGAATATTATTCAGGGCCACAGATGCGGAAAAGTTAGTTTTAATCCTTAAAACCGTGTATTTTTTGTAGATTTCCAAATAATGAACTTTTTATTTTTCTTGATTTCAAACTGTGAAAGTGCGCTGTATTCCAGTTTTTGTGACAATAATTAAATCTCTTCTGTCCTCTATATCAACAATTGCCAAATATCATCGCTACCTAAAATTTACAAAATTATTTGTAATGAAATACTAATTCACCAGTTAATTTATTCGTACCTAAATGAGAAGAAAAATATCGTCGGGAGCTTCGTTTGAAAATTGATCCATATCATTTCTAGTAAATACTTTTTTGCTCGATGCTCGGAGTTTTTGCTTTACAAAAATGCTATAAACTTCGAAAATTGGGAATATCAATTGCACCATTCAAATTTAGAGTCATTGGATATTCTGCCCACATGCGTTGAACAAAATACGCTAGCAGTGTTTTATCACAAAGAGAAGTATGTAAGTAAATTAGAAACTCGATAACTCAAATTATTTAACATTTCCCTAGGTTTTTAACTTATCGAGGTTGTACTGTGCCGACAAGAAAAACAAACTAGTAGAAAGTCGCTGACTCTTTGGCGTCTACATGTATCCTTTAAATCCCCAGGATATCCTTTAATGTACGACGCTAAGTGGTCAAACGCATGCAAAACCGTCGTTCTGAACTAGATGGAATTGTTCGTACCAAATTATTAATGGAGGTTTAGTGTTGGTAAAGTCTCCCGAGTAAAATAGACAAATGAACATACATACAACAGTTTATCTCTGCATAGTGTGTCAACTTTTTATATAAATAAACTGCTTTCCCGGCTTTATTTAGACCCACCCACTCGTTAATCGATTAAAAGTAACGTTTAGTTTGATCATAATTAGCTGATTTTATTGAAACTAGTATCAAGAGAGTCGGACAGTGTCACTAAAATGTTGTTTGTTCTTGATTTGGGTCTAATTTAATAAAGAGTTTTTTATAAATACACAGTGGAAACTTTAACTGGAACAGTTATTGAAAAATGGTTTGTCACAAAATTCCTGAAACGCGTCAATTTTTATTTTCTACTGGGCAAAACTCTAAAAGGCAAAAGAATGGCCATTGCTCAAGATCTAACTACAAAGTAGAGAGAAGAATTTAAAATTCTCAAAACCCATCTACACCTTGCTAAGCAAAACGATGAAATAAATTGATACATAAGGCAAGGTGAACGGTAGATCATATCTGCCGTGTGACATAAAAATACTAGAGCAGGATTATCCAAACACATCTATTAAACAAACTTGATACAGTGAACCAAATTACACAAAAAAGTTGAGAGTTTAAGGGAAAAAAACCATACAAATACAGAGATCGAACAATATATGGAAGCAGACAAGATAAACAAAAGTCAAGCCATAGAGATCGAGACCGAACTATAGAGGCAGCACTTCTGTCGAAAGTAGAGCGCCCTGGTGTTGAATAAGAAAAACATTGTGATGTAAATATTGTAATAAACAACCTACAAAATGCTAAAAATGAATAGATCTTTTTATTTTCTTTGTCAGGAAAAAGTGTTGGTATGTAAGATGGATGTAGGGGATTATCTGATTTTTGATTATTGACAAAATAAGCACTGCAAATTTCTAGTATTTTTATTTGGTTCCCAATCCTTCCGATGTTTTCTGAAATGTTATTAAAAAACTTGAAGTGATTCGTATTGTACAAATGTTTACTTTCCTTCTCTTAATATTATTTAATTATTTAAACTTATTATATAATATTAAAGTGGGCAAACACATAACAAGCTTTTTATTTTATATAATCAATGAAATCGTACCGAAAACAACATTTTATTCTCTCGATAATAATCTTTTACTTATGTAAAAAAATTTAGAACTTTTTTAATAGCTGCCAATTGTAGTATCATCCTGATTATACACAAAATAATAGTTAACAAAATGTTTTAATTAGAACATTTTAATTACATATGGGTTTTTACTGCATTTATCCATTTTTGAGGTTTTAATGTTATTCACTTTCGGGGAAACTAAAATTTCAACTGCGTAGTATTTTATACGGCATATGTGAACAGCCATGAATACAGAAAGATACTTTTGATGAAGACATCACAAACGTTTAATATCAGTTTTAAAAAATGATCATTTTAAAAACTCTGATTATACAAAACTAATAGGGTTTACCACAATCTTTACATCACATTGTTTGTGTTTTTTCACGGCAGATGGCATAAGCGTCATCTTTCTCGGTCCCTATACAGTATCGTAAAAATGATTCAAACACCACTGGCAAATCTATAAAAAATTGGGAGAATTCTAAAACATCAGCCAGCAAAAGATATTAAGCACCGTCCGAAAGAATCATCAAATAAACCCTATCAAATCAGACATAATTCAGCGAGAATATTTGATTGCAGTTTCTACATTCTAAATATAGTTTTTAAATTAGTAATGTCTTGTGTTTTGTGTGAACGTTAAGGTGGGAACAGACCAAGCAAACATTGTTGTGCAACAGCTGAACAACAGTCGAACAACACACGAGTTCACGCAGTGTGTACGTGTTGCGCAACAGTTGTACAACTGTTGGCGATCTGTTGCGCGGTGTTTGCTCCCGAGGCGGTACATCAAAGGAGACGTTGCCCAACAGTGCGCACACAGCATCGCTAGTGTAGACGTTGCATTTCAAACAGTGAGACGATTCGTATGCGAAAAGTTTTCATCAGTTATTAAAATGTCTCAGAACTGGACTGAAGAGCAAAGTCTGATCTTGATAGATCTTGTAAGAGGTTTTCCGAATATATGGAATCCCGAAAATGAGACTTATAAACACAAAAACAAACGTACCGACGCATTTAATAACATAGCTGAAGCTCTAGGGCTTTCGCGGGAAGAATGTGAGCGAAAATGGAAAGTTCTGCAAAATCAATTTAGACGAGAATGTATTAAAAGTGTAACAAAATCCGGCCAAGGAACAAGTGAATTGTACGTTTCTCACTGGTTTGGATATAAAAATTTAATGTTTTTAAAAGACAAGAATAAGCCGAGACATACAAGAGATACTCAAGTCGAGGTAAGTAAGCATTATTTTTTATTGCCTGTTTACAGAATCATAATAATTATATTAACATTAGAACAAACAATATTATTTTTCATTCCATTTTGTCTTGCCACGGCACTCTTCCATTGGTTGAAAAATAACGCGCAAATTGTTCACGGACCTCTTGTGCTACTCTGGTTGATTTTCTACCAATTCTCTTTATATTTAAAAATGTTCCTGAGGGTTCTGGTTCGTTTCGCCAGGATCCAGGACTCAATTCCGGAGGGAATATCTTCTTTATCATAGGTTCCAGGCGGACTGTATAAAACTGTGGCTGATTTATTATTTTTTAAAAAATTATGCAAGTAGCAACAGGCTAGAACAACTTTTTCAGAATTAGCAGGTTGCAAAAGCATGGCTTTTTGAAGAACTCGAAACACAGCTGACAGAACTCCAAAAGTATTTTCAACTACTCGCCTTGCTCGTGATAACCTGTAATTAAATGAACGTTGGAACATCCCCTTCGCATGTTCTCCTGAAAATGGTTTCATCAAGTTCTCCTGTAGAGGAAACGCATCGTCACAAACAAACACAAAAGGAGTTGTCCTGTCCCGATGTCCTGGCAGCAGTTTTGCAAGTGGCAAATTTAATGTACCAGCGTTTAGTTTCTTTGCAAAATCTGTATATCGTCCCTGACATCCCACATTCGCATATAAAAATCTATATTTTGCATCTACTACTGCCATAAGGACAATACTGAAAGTGCCCTTGTGATTAAAATATTCACTTCCACTTGTTAAAGGGACTTGTAGTACGACATGTTTCCCATCAATTGCTCCTAAGCATTGAGGAAAATTCCACAGGTCTTCATAATCCTGGGCAACTTGAAGCCACTCCTCGGGTGAAGCAGGTAACTGAAAAAAAAATAGGTACATATATGAACTTTCCGACTCAAAATTAGCCCAGGAATCACCCATTAAAAAAGTTCATATCATTAATTGACACCCTGTATCCACACACAGTACACCTATTTTATTATTTTCTTTATTTCAGACACAAGAATTGGAAAATACACAAGAAGACGACACATTACAATCAGAAATTCTTTCTAATGAGGATTCGTCCAACACTCATGTAGAACCATCGCGTGACACAGTGACAAATGTTTTATCACCAAAACAGGAAACCTCTTCTGATTATCAATGTTATGAATCACAGTCATCTCGTGACACCGTGAGACAGTTGGTACCACCAGGAAAAAAAACGTTGGGGAAGCGCTCCGCTCCCTCTGATCCTCAATTTGATGAAGCTTTTAAAGCAATAAAAGCATTAACAGGAAACCGAGCAAAAAGGGACAGCTTTGACGTATATGGCGAATACGTAGCAAATAAATTAAGAACGTTTAATGCTTTGATTCGAGCTAACGTAGAACATAAAATTAATTGCCTTCTGCATGATGCTGACATGCAAATGCTCTACCAATCGCAAGGACAATTTAATCAAAGGACAACTGTATCCACTGCAAGTTCCTCATCCTATCCATCACCAGTCCCGTCTCCATACTCGTCAGAAAGCCTTCAACATGCTGTCTTAGAGCCGCAGGAACCCAACTTTATTGACGCTCTACTTGTATCTCAAGAACAAAAGGGAGATAACTTTACAGAATTGTAAAAAAACTATGTTATCTACACACTAATTTAAATAAATAATAAGAAAAGATTTTGATTTTTTTTACCTGTATCTGATCCATCAAAGCTTCTATAAGCGCTTCGCATACTTCCGGAATTATAGTACCAATTAACTGCTTCGATATACGAAAAAGGTACATTAGACTGACATACGAATCTCCTGTGGCTAAAAACCGTAAAGTTACCAGTAATCTTGTCTTGACACATACTGGTTCTCGGTAGTTCGTATGTTTTTTTGCAATTTTAGGACCAATCACTACAATTAGTTTTTCAAATGTAGTTGTATCCATTCAAGAGAAGTTATTGAACAACATGTTGTCCTCCATTCTTAATTCTGGTAAAAACTGTCGTTCTCTGTTAGCGTATATACGTCTTTACCACCACCTTCGCTTTTTACGGCCTCTTCGTGATAATTTTATTTTTATAAATAAGAACGCACACCAGGCGAGTAGAGCATCTTCTTCGTCGCTCATAGCACCGACTAAACGAACACTGGACAAACACCGGGGAAACTAGGTAGGTCGATGTTGGCGAACAGTTTGCCGAAAATGTTTTCTCTCAACGGAAACAAGTTTGTCAACAGCTGCCTAGCTGTTGTTCAACTGTTGCACAACAATGTTTGCTTGGTCTGTTCCCACCTTTACTTGTACATTATGTGAGTACTTTTGTTTTGTGCTCTTTATAGAATGTCTGTAATGTAAATATTGGTGTTTGTGTGTTATGTGCAACAATTTGAGGTAAAAAAATTGAGACAAACACGTTGAGTAACACTACAGAATGTAATGAAGTTTGAATATAAACACAACTAACATTTTCAAGATAATACACATATGAATATTCGAAGCATACATAAAAATATAGATGCATTTCAAATTTAACTAAATATCTTCGATCATAGAATTAACTGTATTGTGCTCACGGAGACTTGGTGAATTAAGGATCGGTCCCTGCTTGAATTGAATTACCTGGTTATAATCTGATATACAACGAGGTTCACTACAATCATAATGACGGGGTTGTTGTTTATCTAGATTCAAATCTAACATATAACTACTTTCCAATTCCAAGTTGATCAATTTAACAGTACAAAACGATCACAGCAATGAAATAAATATTGTAGCGCTTTATAGATCTCCTACAACTAACATTACCGACTTTAATGTAGCACTCCAGGATTATCTTGAGAATCATGTAGCTCTATCTGACCATAGTATCTTCTTGGGTGATATTAACATAGATATTTCAGACAATGAACAGATACACTACCATGTAATTGAATATCTTAATATTCTGAACCAATCTGGGTACGTGTTCACCATTAATAACCCAACCAGAGAACAGGGTAATATAAAAACCTGTATTGACTACATTTTCTTTAAAAGTCATTTATGTGAGGGGTGAAATCTTTTTATGGCTATAAAATCATTTTCTTCCCAAAAAACCCTCAGGGGCAGTATTACTCATATTAGATGGTCATAGTTCCCATTGTAATTCAGTTGAGATGTTAGAATTTGCAGAGCCCAATCTGAATCTGAAATAATATATAGGATATGTCTCTTTCAAAAAGGCATGTTTGTTCCACCCTGGTGATAGGAAACACCAAGTACAAATGAAAATAATTTTGAAATGTGAAGTTCACATATGTCTACAATTTTCGTATACAACTTTATTCCATATCTTCTATAATAGCGCATATATATATATATATATATATATATATATATATATAAAACTTTGGCCACACTAATGGCGCACCCTGTATATATACATATGCATATATATATATATATATATATATATAAAACTTTGGCCACACTAATGGCGCACCCTGTATATATACATATGCATATATATATATATATATATATATATATATATATATATATATATATATATATATATATATATATATATATCTTCTCTCTCTTCTAGCCGTTTTCTATCCTTTGGATATAGGCCTCTCTCATATTTTTCCAGTTTTCCCTGTTCTGTGCCACTTGGTTCCAGTTAAGTCCGGCTGTTCTTTTGATGTCATCATACCACCTTTGCTGTGGTCTGCCGGTGCTTCTTTTCTCCCCCCAAGGTCTCCATCTTGTTATTTTTCCGCTCCAGTTGTTTTTATTTCGGGCAACATGTCCGGCCCAGTTCCATTTAAGACTGCCTATTCGCCTCACTATGTCCTCTACCTTGGTTCTATTTCTTATCCACTCATTGGTTTTATGGTCTTTAAGCGTTATTCCTATAATTTTTCGTTCTATTGATCTTTGGTGTATCTTTAATTTATTTAAGATTTTCTTTGTTAGGACCCATGTTTCACATCCGTAGGTTGTTACTGGGAGAATGCATTCCATGTAAACCTTGGTTTTTAGTTTGAGGGGTAGGTTGGAGTTGAAGACGTGTCGCATCTTCCCGTAGGCCGCCCATCCTAGATGTATTCTGTGGTTAATTTAAAGTTCTTGATTGGCTTTACCCAATGTTAACTCTTGACCTAGGTAGACATAAGAGTTCACCTTCTTTACCTGTTGTCCTAGCACATTTATACTCTCTATGTTATATATTTAATAGTTGCTCCACGTTTGGGTGATAAATTATAATATATTCACTTATTATTTTATAGTTATTATAATATATTCAATTAAACCTTCATTTAATTATAATTGCCCCGCGTTGGAAGCCAAATTATAATATATCTAAGCCTCTATGATGAATTTTAATTATTTAATTTTAATGTAAACCTTCCTGTAAAGATAAATTTCAATTCACCTCACGCTGATGTATATTGTCGCAGCGACAATTCTTGTACATACAACTTAATTACTTTATGTAAGAAATTTCTACTTTGACAGTAGTTGTCAAAAATATGCCCGGCTCTAATAAATATTAATTTAGTATTTCTAAAAATGAATTTATAAGTATAATCGACCTATTACTCTTCTCTCAGGGTGGGATCAAACTGTTAAAAAAATTAATTATTCAAAATTTGTTTAAATTTTTACGTATCTCCAAATTATCTGTTTCACTATTGGTCAGAACCTATAGTAACTGTATGTTTAATATTATAAAAGGCACTTTAAATCTCTGATGACGTTTCCAATATTTCTGTCACTGAAAATTACCAACTGTCACTGATTTGATCGACAGTTTTATTTAATGAAAAAAGTTTAATTTTCTGAAATAATGTTATAAAAAGACTATAGTGAGTAGGAATGCAAAATTCTATAATATACTACTAGATTCAAATACAAATTAACAAATTAATATTCCCCAAACTTATTATAAACGAAACAACAGTCGTAATTTCTACGAAACTTAAAATTACTACAACCTATATGCTATAAATTAACCTAATGAAAAACGTTTAATAAAAGTTCCAATTGTCGATCTAAATCTTGATATGGATAAATGTCAAAAACAAGCTTCACTCAAATTTTTCTAGTTCAAAACTTTTCTTCTCTTATGTGAATTTTCTTATATGCTTTATTAATTTTGTTTGCAATCAAAAATCTAATAGATGCATCTATGTCAAATTTAATTTAAAAATAGGCCTTATTATTTCTCGAGAAATTATTGTAAAGAAACTGGATCGGACTCACCAACTAATAACTGAACAACTCGTACAATTCTAATTGATCTTAGAATTCAGGAAACTTTCTAAATTTTATTTAGAAATCTGTAACACATTCACTACACACGATGCAATTCTTATTCGAATTATGCACGCACTGGCTTTATAATGAAATGGCTTTTGAATCTGGTTGTATAAATATACAACTTCTACTATCTACCAAAAATTGAGACAACTCTAATTACGATGTTGCCTCTTCGGGATTTCAAACACAACTAACTAAACTTTCTTCAAATAAATTATTCCCCTCTCCTTTGGTTACGAAAAATTCCTTTTTTTAAAAAAAATACTAATTTATGTTTCCCTATAACAAAGAGAGATTTGAATTCTTTTATTATCATTGTAATTCTGATAGCAGAGACATCTGTATTTTAAAATTTCAAATATATTCTCCAAAATGTAATATAATTCTGTCTATCATTAAATATATTTTCTACATAAACGTCATCCGAAAATTAAAATGTCACATTTGATTTGTATACCGAATCTTTCAAAATTATTGATTATACCTATAATACAGTGTGTATCGAAAGTATTGCATAGAAATATAAATAGTTTCCCTTATTTCAATGTTTCTTTTACATTTTAAATAGAGTCACTTTGGCCAATAATTTTAAATAGGACCTTATGGCTAGTGATATCTGGTTTGAAAGGCATTGACATTGGCTATATAGCCATATTAATTTTGTTTGGATTTAAATTAATATTGACGGATAAATTAAATAAATACCAAAATTATTGAAATTATTTTTTTAAATTTAATTAATGAAATATCAACAATGGATTCTTATAGCAAGTGTTCGAAATGTGCTCCGTCTACTTCCTGACAGTAATACATCGGCCGGCGATGTCCTATAGAATGGCCACCTCGGTCACCAGATCTGACACCATTAGATTTTTTTCTATGGGGGTACTTGAAATCCAAGGTTTATACTACGGCACCAGATAGCATTGGCGTTTTAAAAGAAAGAATTACTGAAGAATGCAATGCTATTTCAGCTGACACATTCGAACGAGTACGACAAGAGTTTACTAATAGGATGTATTACTGTCAGGAAGTAGACTGAGCACATTTCGAACACTTGCTATAAGAATCCATTGTTGATATTTAATTAATTAAATTTAAAAAAATAATTTCAAAATTTTGGTATTTATTTAATTTATCCGTCAAAATTAATTTAAGCCCAAAGAAAATTAATATGGCTATGTAGCCAATGTCAATGCCTTTCAAACGAGATATCACTTTCCATAAAGGTCCTATTTAAAATTATTGCCCAGAGTGGCATTTATTACTATTACGTCACCTATTACCATTCGTAGAGAAGTTTACAACACTTTATTTTCACCGTCCAAATTTTATTAATGTAAGTGTAGCCGTTCAAAAGATACGAGGGAGGGAGGGGACTTTTGAATAGCACTGTATATATATAAATCTGAGATTTACCACTTCCAAGTATACTGGTAATACGTTTTACAATAGATTGTAAATCATTTCCACCCTTTATATCACTTAATACTAATTTAATTTATTACCTACCTTTTTGTTAAACCCTAAATATATATATGTATATATTATATATATATATATATATATATATATATATATATATATATATATATATATATAGTATAACATTTGTATCTCCTTTGTATATAATTTGTGGTTGTGCGTAGACAAGAATTCCGATGAACTCTTCCATGACTCATCCACCACCCATTCCCTTAACCCGCCCTAACTCCAGATACGCCCCCAGCTCCCGGAGTATAAAGTTTGCGCTGTTGCCAAATACAATAAATTCAAGAAGATCCTTGAATATAAGTCTGGCCCTTAAAGTAACTCGAACAAGTCTCCTTATTTATTGATAATTCTGAACTCAAGTTGTACGCGTTTCGATTCAGACAAGTTAATTTTCTCTACATGGAAACCAATAAAAGTAAAACAGTATTCACTTACTCCTTTAAATTAAAAAGCATTTTGTTTTGATTAAAATTGACAAGGAAAATATTAATCTCGTAAAAAAAGAACGGGAGACAACATTGCTCGATCCCTTGAATGCCAAATACAGCCCTGTGGTGTGGGGAAGTTTGTAAAATCAATGATCATGACCTAGCTTCAACCTCTGCGCGTTAAATTGCATCAAAAACAAATGAAAATGAGTTTTTAAGCATTATTTATATAACTGTTTTTGTTTATTTACACATTTTTATTTAAAACAATATCACAATACTAAGAATACGGTACTGGTGATACCAGTACACTTTTGACTGGTTTTATCAATAAAAGTGAGCTGTCGTCTTGAAACTAATTTTTAGTTTCCTTCACACATACATTAAGCAAGCAACTAATATGAAATACTTACCGTTTTGTCTTTATTTTCTTGATAAATTCAGTAGTTTTATCACTTGTACACTACTTTTGACATTTCTATAAAAATCAATGAGTCATGCGCTGTGTGCGGTAGAAGCAAACTCCATAAACATGTGCATGCACAGTACACACAGCACAGTACCGTATTTAAGAATTTAATGGAAAAATCAATGTTAACGCATTCAAGGGCATATAAAAAACAACTGATGCTTTAGATTGTAATTCATTTGAATTAATTTATAAAAAAGTAGTTCTGTAAAAAGTTGTTGATTTAAAATGTTTATATAGGTCGTCTACTATCGTACACATATATATTTATAAAAAAAATATTTAGGTTTCGTTTCTGGTGCATTATTCCTTTCATTGGTACTAAAACATTCAAATTATTTCTTCAACTCGTCCGATACTTATCGTTTATGTTAGAAATACATAAAGAAAATAAGCCTTCTTGGGTATCTTAAAATTTATATAAATTAGGTTGGGATTCTTGGCACTAAAATTAGGCTTTCTATTGTCTTCTACTTCATAACTTTTTAAATAGGGAATGGGATATTTTCTTTGTATATGTCCGTACCAAAAACATTCAACTTTGTCTTCTTCCTCCATATGACCCCACATGGGTCCTTATTTTGTGGTTCATGAGTACTCAGTATTCGTTTTCTTGCATTTTAGTTGGTCCAAGTATTCTGCTCAATATTTTTCTTTCTGCAATTCTCAGTTTATCTTCGTCTTTCTGTGTTAATCTCATTTCTTCTGCCGCGTAAGTTATTATTGGTCTAATATTGCGACGATATAGGATTTTATCCCAACGCTTGGATTTCGATGTAGCTACTGAATCCACTATTTGGGTCCGGGGAGTCAATTAAGAAACCACTCATTAAAAACTTAACAAATGTATCGCAGAAATACAGATAACCAAAATTAACTAACTATGTACAGAATAAATATAAAACAAATATAACCAGCCCTTCCGGGCATATATTCAATAATCCTTAAGGGACAATATAATATCTAATCCCAAAATTAACGAGGCTATAACAAAATATGTATAATTAACTATTTACTTACATAAAACATCCTCCCAGGGCACGTCTTCTCTACTCGAAGGGACACTTCTCAGGTAGGCCTTTCTGGACTCACTCGACTATAACTTCCCCAACTATTCGCTTTGCTGGTTCCAAGAACCACTGCATTCGCCTCGCTGGTCCGAAGACCAACTCCCCGAAAAATTATATTTTTCCAACCAAGAAAGTGTTCTCTCGCAAAAATGCTAAGTTTGTTGTTTTTTTGTTGTCTCTTATATTAGGAAACATTATGATCTACTTTGAAGTAATTAGCAAAACATATTTTAAAACATTGACCTACTTTTGTTTGGCCTACAATATACTGGGTGTTATTTCTAAACGTGACAATATCATTGTTATATAAATTTTGATTTTGGTTTGCTAATATTTCTATCTTTTAGTATTTTTGGTACTTCCTGTATAGTTTATTGCTTTATTTAATTCTTTCGTATATCTCTATACTTCTTTCAATTTTACTATCCACCATTAGGTATACTACCATAGTTTGACAAAAGTGTATTGACCTATATCTATTTCTGTCCCGTTCTCAATACCTCGTCTAGAGCTGTCTAGAGCTGACCATATATTTTTATTCTCTTATCTATGGTATAGATTTTTATAGAACAAAAATTTGATTTTACTGAAAACAATTTCCTTTCAAAATTTAAGATGTTTTCATTGAATGAACCCTTAAAATATAATGACGTGTGTCAAGCTGCCACTGATTTTGGTCTCCTTAACATAGAGATGGATCAACTTTATGAAGAATTCTGCCAAATTAAGCCGGCTATAAACCTGGTTAACGAAAATCATAAAACACTTGAAAAATGGAATTTAATATTTGCGACAAATACAGAGATGAAAAATTTCTCAATCATTTTGCAATTTATATTTTCTATATTTGGGTCCAATACTGACGCTGAGAGTATTTTTCAATGTGTTCGGAATCGTGGACTGATGTGCGTAATAGATTATCCATTGAACACATCAAGGCTGAACTTAAAATAAAGATTTATTATTTTTATACCTGTAGAGGATTTTATGATTTTGTAAGAGGTGACAAGAAGTTAATGGTAGCTGCAAAAAGTGAAAAGGAATATGTCTTTAAAAGCAGAGATAGTAGTGATACTGTTAAGTAGCTGTAACTTTTATGTTCTTTAAGTAATTTATTAATAGTCTGCGTACTTTTTAAGTGAAATGTTTAATTCTTAGTTACTATTTACCCAAAAATTCCTTGTTGGACACTTTTTTTAGTTTCTCACTTTGTTCTGTCGAATTATTTGTTTGAGTTTGTTTTTTCTTGCAATAATAAGGTTGTCCAGAATGTATACCGTCTGTCCTGAATCTTTATTACCCTCGTTCAGAAAAATTAAAAAAACAAAGTTGGCAACCCTTCAAATGGTAGTAATTATTTTCGTGTATTAGGCTTACTAGTTCTCTCCCTTTAGTGGTTCAAATAATACATTTTACTGTTGAAGTCTCCCCCTGCAATGAATTTTTGACCTAGTGTCTCAAAGACGTTTACAACATCTTATTCTTGCTTTAAATTGTAACGCGGTTGGCAGTAAACTGCTGCGACTGTTAGTTTGTAGGACCTCATACTAACTTTGATAACTGTGCCTTGTTTTATAGTACTCTTTATCAGGATAACTGATCCAGCATGGGCTGTATTATCTGGATGGTTTGAGGGAATATAAGTTGTGTAATGGGGTATTCTGAAGTAAGTTTGACTTGTGAAATGACTTTCACTTATTAAAAGAATGTCAATTTCATTGTGAAGTAGAAATAACTCAACCTCGTTTTTGTGCTGTGGAAGCCCATTTTGGCATTCCACTCTACTATTTTAATGAAGCTATTGAATTTTATTTGCAATAAGCGTTGTCAGCATGTTTAGGACCATGCTATTTTATTGTATTATACAAATAAATATGACTTCCAAAGTTCAGTTCTTTGCTTTATTTCAAGCACCTACCTACCTACCTTCAAAAAAAACATGATCCAAAATGCCTTATGAGTAGATATACTAAGTCAGTCCTGGCTCAATCCTGGCTCATTCCTGGCCCACTGTTTCCAATTTTCGCCGCTAGATGGCGTTGATGGCGCTGGTGTCGTTGGCGGGCGGGGGCGCTGACGTCATGATGGCGCTGGTGTCGTTGGCGGGCGGGGGCGCTGGTGTCGTTGGCGGGCGGTGGCGCTGACGTCGTTCGAGATGGCGCTGGCGTTGTTCGAGATGGCGGGTAATTCAAATCGGGCGTTGGGCATTCGATATACAGGGTTATCGCGAAAACTTTTTCGAGCCAAAAGGGCGGTGATAGACACGTGACGTATGACGTTTATCACGCGACGTTAAACACGTGGCGGGCACTAACGTATATCTCTGATTGGTCGGATTGAAGTCGAATAAACGCCATTATGTATATCATCGTCAGCGCCCCCGCCCGCCAACGACACCAGCGCCATCTAGCGGCGAAAATTGGAAACAGTGGGCCAGGAATGAGCCAGGACTGACTTAGTATATCTACTCTTATGGGACGCCAAAATCCTTTTTACACACAGGCGCCAGCAGCCCTTACGGGGGCCCTTTATGCTTACAATTAGACTTTTTTGTACGATTCCAGTAACAGTATCTACGGCTGTAAGGTATTTTCATAGATTGGTGTACTCTTTTAAAGTTTGGCAAAATGATCTGAATCATATAGCAATTTTAGCGACTTTTCAGCTAAACTTTTCCGACGTAATAGAACGTTTTAGTCTGAAGAAAGCTCGGAAGACTATTTATAAGTAGTATTATTTTGCAGAGATATGATTTACATAGATCCTAATTTTAATTTTTTGTAAATAGGTATTGTCATTTTCATCTTAGTTGTGTGTTAAATATAGATGTCTATCCAACGTCTGAAGATGCTGGAATTTGAATTGTTCATAAAATCATGAAATGAAAGTCCATTTGAGTACAATTTAAAACATCCATTGAATGCCTGTGTTTGTATGTATAATAGATGTTCATGTAACGTCCGTGGACGTTCTAATATGAAATGTTCATGAAATCGACGTTGTGTGATCTTTAGAATACATATTTTAACTAAACTTCACCTGTATTCCACATATGATATTTGTGTGGAGGAACAATTTGAAATTTTCAAAGTACGTCACTTTTCGTACATGCAATAGATATTCATTCAACGCCCATAGCCATTCGTACATTGACTAACCGTAAAATAGACGACCAATGGAGGTTCAATTTGTAGCAGAGAGTGTATGTCGACTTTCTTATGTACAATTGACGTGCAACTTGAAGCATTCAATGTACATCTATTTCCGTACATACAATGGATGTTAATTTAAGGTCCATAGCTATTCGTACTTTGAATGGCTATAAAATGGACGACCTATGAACATTGCCATTCAGACTTGAAACGGCTGTTGAATGGATATACAATGGACGTTAAATCTGGAACATCCAATGTATGTCAATATTTATACTTACAATGGATCTACATCAAACGCCAAATAATATTTGGACTTGAAATGGCCACTGAGTGAACCTTCTGTATGTTTCTTATGGTGTACCTATTCATTAATTAGTTTATTTTGGTGGGAATAATAATGATAGATGACACAGAAAAATTATAAATATATGATACTTACTTCTGGCCTCTCACACAAAAGTTACCACTAATAAAATAATGTTAATCTTGCTAATAATTTGTACACGTACAATCTCTACATGACGTAAATGGCAAAAACATATATTCTTCTCTCTTTTTTCGCTTTTGACTCATCACTCGTTCGCGCGTCTTAGGGATCTCTCTATACGATATTATTATTATTGGATTGTCTGGAACAAATCTGTTATTTCAAGAATAGATTTTTGTAAGTATAATTCCACGTCCATACATATTCGTACTTTGAATTGCCGTATAATTAATGACCGATGGGCGTTCAATTCGCTACATCCAGTGTAAGTCCATATTCATACGTACAACGGACGTACAAATTGAATCATCCACTGTAAGTCTATAACTGGACGTACAATTGATGTTCATTCCACGTCTATAGCTATTAGTTTTTTGAATGTCCGTAAAATGAACGACCAATGAACGTTAAATTCGCTACATCAAGAGTACGTCCATATTCAAACGTACAACGGACGTACAAATTGAAGCATCCAGTGTAGTCTATAATTGGACGTACAATTGATGCTTATTCCACGTCCATAGCTATTCTTACTTTGAATGGCCGTAACATGGACGACCAATGAACGCTTAATTCGCTAGATCCAGAGTACGTCCAACGTCCATATTCCTACGTACAATTTGGAGCATCCAATGTATGTCCATCTTTGGACGTACAATTGATGCTCTCGCAAAGTCCACGGTAGCTCATATTTAAAACGGCCGTTAAATGGACGCCAAATTCCAATCATCCAATGAATGGCAATTTTTCTATGTACAATGGATGTACATCAAACGCCAATGAATGTTTGGATTTGAACTGGTCGTTGAGTGGACGTCCATTGAACGAACAATTCGAGAATTCTATTAAGCATCCATGTTTGTACGTTCAGTGGACGTACATTCAATGTCCTTGGACGTTTGGACTTGAAATGGACATCCAACGGACGTCTTGTGCTGTGTGGGTATATTTGTTATGGCCGTTTTTAATTAAAAATAATTTTATAAAGTTTAGTTTGAATAAAATATGGTATTTTCAGGCTAATTACATTCTAAAGAGTATGGGTAAGAAATAACCATGCAATTATATGACGTGACTGTAAAATAGGGGGAGGGTCGTATCTGAGATCCTGGGTCCAGGGCCCGTAATTAAACCTGGGGGCTATCATTCCAGATCTCTAAATTTCTTCAGTCGGATTTTTTATCATGAAAGAAATTTCTTCTTTTAGTACATTAATAAATTTGAATATTATCTGCAATAAGTACATCACCAACTACCAATGTTTAGAATGAAAAATGTCGTTAAACTCACCTACCATTCCTTGCGAACTGTTTTTACTACAGCCTCGTAGTTTCAAATAAAACAAACTGTGTTGTATTAACATTTTATTTACATATTTTGTTTGAATAAACAATCGAATACCCAGTTTGAACAGATACAATACTACACTGTGTAAAATGGAATAAAGACAGAGCCAATTACTATATTTATTAAAATACAATCGTTCGTTAATACTCACTTATAAAAATTATTCCATTCAATATAAATGATAAAGGTACTTTCAGTATTGAAATACATAAGTTGAGATAACACAAAGTGCTCAGCAGATTTGGCTAGTACAGAATGTTTAATTTTAATTACTTTTTAATACATATTTTCCACAACTGGACTGCTTTTGCTTCAGGACAGCCTGAACACATTTAGCCATAGTCGGCGATGCTCTGCTAATCGAATCAGTCATATAATAATCTTGCAATTCTTTAATTTTTACATCTAACGGTATTTCTTGATCGAGTGCAATTTTAGTATTCTGAAAAAAAATAGCGTAGAACGTCTATTGAACATTTTTAACATTTTGCTTACCTTTGCCAATTCAGCGGCTTGACTAAAATAATTGGCCCCTTCTATGTATCCGTATCTAGTAAGATGGGGCGCTACTTCTTCTAATCTATCTCTAATTTCATTCAAATTATCGTAGGGTAATTGAACTCCCAAAATCTCAGACATGGCTCTGATGATCTTCCAGTCTTCTCTAGCTCTGCCGGGTGCAGTAACGGCTACTAACGTTTGTTGGGCCCTCCCTTCAGTATTCACATAAGTAGCTTGTTTTTCGGTATAAGCAGCTCCGGGTAGGATAGCGTCCGCTATCGCAGCTCCTTGGTCACCATGGTGACCTATAAAGATACATTTTTAAAGTTTCTAGTTAATTTGGTGGTTTTACATATTTTAACAAACCTTGGTAAATTATGAAGCAATCCTTGTGCAAATCTGATTTGTCAATTGCTCCATTATCAGCACCTAACAAAAATAGTACATCAACATCTCCATCTAGGATCTTATGAATGCCTGGAGAATATCCAATATCTAAAGCTGCAACCTAAAAAAAAATAATGGCCGAAATTATTTTTACTGCAAATTTAGGAATTTTTAGAAACTTTATTATCTAAATTATAGTAACACATAGAAAGTTTGTTGAAAATGCAGAGTTTTGATTAACCTTCATAGGACTGGCCGGGGTCCGTTTGTACCCCATGACGTATGTTTTTGCCGTATCTTTGCAAACGCAAATTTTTAAACATTGATATTTCATCTAGCTGCAGTTTATGAATTATTTTGATAAAATATGATGTATTTAGTAGTTTTTATTGACTGGTATAAACAAAATATAGTTTTATATTCCAGGGGTCTCTTCAGACCCCGGTCAGCCTTTTACGTCCGATAAAATAATCCCGGTAACAGTTAATAAAATCGAGGAATCCCATACATTTAACGTTTGTTTACTCACAGGGAATTTACCCATATAATTGTAAAATGTAAATTACCAGTTCAAATGGGGGAATCCCCGCACTGCGATATAATTTTTAGACTTCTTGAATATTCGGGTTAGTCTCCTGTGATATAGCGAGCAGGGTACATCGTTTTGAAAATGAGTCAGTTTTTATTTACAAACAATCGCAAGGGGCTTACTGATGATGAGATGTTACGTATATTTTAAATTGATGATCCAGAGTTTGATAGTGTTAACAATGAGGAAACATCGAGTGACTTAGAAGATGAAGACATTGTCATAGAAGTACAGGAAGAAAATGATGTAATAGTTGTTGATCAAAGTATAGAGAAAACGAACCCAGAGGAACCAACAGTTAGTAACAGCCAGGGCATTCCAGTATATAAATCTAAAGATGGAACTGAGTGGTCAAAAATTCCAGGAAACACAAAAGTTAGACGTTCAAAAGCTAATATTCGGAGACATGCTATAGGCCTTACAAATTACAGTTCTGATATCTCAAGTATAAAAGACGCTTTTCTTCTTTTCCTATCTCCGGATATTCTGAACATAATAGTAACCGTAACAGAAAGGCACAAACATATTATGATAAATGGAATACAGAAAATCCGAATAAAATTAAAGTTTTTGTACCTGTTGATTATATAGAGATTGAAGCTTATATTGGACTGTTGCTTATTCTTGGCGCACTTCACGGATCGAAAGAGGCTATCGATATGCTCTGGTGTCAAGATATTTCTTACTGTCGTCCTATAATTCCTGCTGCAATGTCAAGATACAGATTCAAACAAATTACTTCATTTTTACGCTTTGATAATTTTCAAACAAGACAAGAACGAAAATTAGTAGATAAGCTAGCTCCGATAAGAGATATATTCGATATTTTCACTTCTAATTGTAAAAAATCACTTAATCCTGGCGACCATCTATGTGTAGATGAGCAGCTTGTACCATTTAGGGGTAAGGCACCATTCCGAGTCTATATTAAGAGTAAACCTGATTAGTATGGAATCAAAATATGGGCTCTTGTGGACTGCACCACTTCTTATATTGCAAACATGCAAGTTTATTTGGGTAAGTTATTTGAAAAGCAATATAGGCAAACTTTATATTCCTATGTATCTATTAATTTTTAGGAAAACAAGGTAACAAAGCGGAAAACAAGGTAACAAAGCGGAAAAGGGTCAAGGTCAATGGGTTGTCCTAGATTTGACAGACCATTTGGAAGGCGGATTTTGAATAACGACCGATAACTTTTTTACAAGTATAGAACTTGCTGACAAGTTGTGGAAAAAAAATATTACTTTATGTGGAACCATCCGGAAAAATAAAATATTTATTCCCAGGGAACTTCTACCGGCATCGTACAAGAAAGAGTTTTCAAGTATGTTTGCTTTTAGAAATCAAAGAACGCTAGTATCCTATGTTCCAAAACAAAAACATGCTGTCATATTACTTTCAAGTGAGCATACTGATAGTAAAGTAGCTGGAGAAGAACAGCACTAAAAACCAGAAATTATACTTCATTACAACAAAACAAAAGGTGCTGTCGACACTTCAGATAAGTTGGCCAAAGAATATACAGTGCAGAGAAAGTCAAACCGCTGGCCAATGGCAATATTTTCGCATCTTATAGATATCGCAGGAATAAATGCTTATAAATTGTGGTTACTGCAAAGCCCGGATTGGCGAAAAAACAGTTTGGATAAACGTAAAATGTATATTTTGGGACTAGGAAAAGAACTCATAGAGAAAAACGTTTTCCGGCGATATAATAATAAATACATTCAGACGAATAGAAAACGGCATATGACAGACGTTTTTCCCGAACTACTGGATGCAACAGAACATAGAGTTGAACAACAAAACATTACCAGGGGGCTCTGCCATATGTGTCAAAGAGGAAAGGACAGAAAATCCAGAAAAATATTTATTAGGTGTAATAACTTTGTGTGCCTAGAACATTCAAAATCGGAGATAGTTTGTAAAAAATGTTAAAATGATATGTAGCTAGTAGTATTAGTGATTAGGGTATTTTTTATTTTTTCGTGATGATTTTTGACTAATAAATGGTTAATAGTAAAACTTTAATAAAACTTCTTTTCTATATATTTAATTTAAAGAAAAATACAGCATTTCTGCAATTTTACGCATGGGGTCTTCTCGGACCCCAGTTAGTCCTTTTCGTAAAATTTTGATGTCCGTCCTATGAAGGTTAAATGAAATCTATATAATTTCAAATTTCACTATAACTATGATTTATCAAATTTTTACCAATGTGACAAGAAAACGAGATCAATTTTATATACAGTATATCAGAAAAAGTTGACAACATATGGGTAACTTTTTCATTATTGTCATAGAAAAGAAGGTATAAAATATAAAAGGTTCTGCATAACGTAAAACGCAAATATCAATGTCAAAAAGTATGAATTTGAGTAAAGTATTTTAATTTATATAATTAATATGCCAATGAACGTACCTGACTGGCTACTTTATGTAAAACATTCAAAACTTTCCATTCTTTATTTTCTGGTGCTGTTTTGGCAGCCAGAGTTTGTGCTGCGGAAAGGATAGCAGCACCATCACTTCTTTCCAATGATTCCGAACCAATGATAATCAAAGGTTTCTTGGCAGTTTCCAATTTTTTGCTAAATGGGTGTTGCCCATTGACAATATTTTGCAAAACATTAGGGTCTGTACCCAAATCCTCGTGCTCGAATGTTAGGTCGATTTTAGGTCCAATTGAAGCCACCTGAAAAATAAAGAATACCTTTTGGAATACCTGTTTTTAATAAGTTTTTCAGGGAAAACTAAACCGTGCAATCCAGGGAGTCAGAAATGTTAATATAATGTTGTAGTCGTTATAATAATTATATAGATTTATAGTTTATGATAGTGCAATGTCACTTCAAGAGTAGAGATGGCACTGCAAACTAAAAGGCAATCAAAATATTGAATGGGAAAGATGGAAAAAAGTTTTAGAAATTATATGGAAGCATCCGATCTGGGCAAGGCAAGTGATAAGTGCAAGATAGCGATACTTTCAGGGTTGGCATATACAAAAACCCAGTGCGTTTTTGGCACAAAAAACCACCATCAGTATCGTCAAAAACACAGTGGTTTTGCGTCAAAAACTCATACAGAAATAAGTAAAAGTATCAAAATAAATTTTATTTATCATCTCTTACATATAAAAACCAAAATCAAAGGAAACTTTTCTCGAGATAGTTACTTAGGTACTAATGGTAGGAAAACACTTGAGATAACATTAATCTTTGGCATTTTCGTATTGAGTAAATTTTATTATCTTAATAAGTTTGTCCACTTTTTGTGCGGTTAAGCGGTTCTTCAAATCTGACCACACATAAATGGAGGTACTAAATATCCCCTCCAGGCATGCAGAACTTGCTGGACAATTGTGCAGATCAGAAAAAAAAAATTGGAATTTTAATTAATGAAGGATTTCTCTTTGAACTATATTTTGCTCCCATAATAAGCCACCATTTACGTGCCGGTATTGCCTTTATAATTTTTTTTATTCATTCTACGGGGATACACCCCCAATATTAGTAAAATACAATACTTATGTGATATCTAGAGTAAAAGTACTAAATTTAGACTTAAAATAAACTTTTACTGTAATACAAATTACAATTTTCAATCAAATGACAAAGTTTGACATAACTATTTGAAACGAATATAAGTAAAAATAAAAATGGAAATATATTATAAACCTACAAGTTACCAATCATTTGTCTAGATGGAATATTATTGACCAATGGTTTCTTAAAATTATTGAGTGAAGGGTTGAAAAAATCCACATTTGTACTATTTTCATTCCTCATTACACGTGTTAACGGGCTGTTTAGTCCATAATTCCTTTGATGGAATTGTAAATGGAATGTAGAATTTGATCTTGTTCCAAAAGGCCTCACTTTCAGATCAATAGCGTGCAGAAGATCAGGGCAGGAAACTTCACCTGATAGCAACTTGTACAAAAAACAAAAATCCGCTCGTGTTCTCCTATTTTCAAGTGTTTCAATATTTAATGGAGCATCTATTTGTGTAGTTCATATGGTAATTGACTATGGGAATATTTAGTTTATATGCTGTATTATTTCAAGCATATTTACATAAATGTTATAACAAAGATTCCAAACAATCGATGCATATTCCATATTTGAACAAACAATTGCTCAATAAATGATTTTTAATGACATTAAAGACAAATCTTTTGTAGTTCTCTGGGCATATCCTAATAGTTTTCGTGATTTCATTGAAATATTTATTATATGTTGGCAGAAAGTAAGTTTACTGTCCATTAGAATACCAAGATCTTTTATGTCATCCACCTTTGTTAAGTCCATTTCATTAATGGAGTATGGAAAGCTCAAGTCATTGTGGGATCTGTTAAAGTAAATAGAGAAACACTTGTTTAGGTTGAGGTCCATACCATTCAGGCTACACCAGCGTACAACGTTATTAAGATCATTCTGCAGCACAAGGCAGTCTTCTTTCTTTTTTACGATCTTGTATATTTTCAAATCATCAGCAAATAGTAAGAAGTGTGATTCACTAATATCGTTTACAAACAGATTGTATAGCAAGGGACCACAGTGACTTCCCTGTGGTACACCAGATTGGACTTCAATTATATCAGAAATATAATTTTTAATTTTCACCCAGTGGAATCTGCCTGTTAAAAAACTCCTCATCCATTTTAGTAAGTTACCAGTTATACCCAATGCTGCCAATTTTGATAATAATAAATCATGATGAACTCTATCAAAGGCCTTTGAGAAGTCAGTGTAAATAGAATGTACTTGATAACCCATTTCAAATGCCTTCAATATATCATTCTGGTACACAAGTAAGTTAGTAACAGTTGATCGCCCCTTACAGAAACCATGTTGTTGATCTATAATCAAATTTTTACACTCCCAATACAAAAAACTTGATTCTGAAAACATAGAACTTGGGTAAAGATATGAATCCTTGATTCTAAACAATAAATATCCTTTTAGAAAGTCCTCACATAAGTCAGTCAGCCATTTTTCTGAAATTTCTTCATACTCATTAGGCTGCATCATTTCCTTAAATTTGTTTTCAATATCTGATTTAAAGGGTTCCAGATGTTTATTATTTATTAATTCATCCCAAATGAATGAATAAACAATTTTGAGTTAGGTTCTGTTCTGAATTTGAGGTTATGTAAAATGTCAAAGATCTAAAAAACAAAAATCCCACAACAACACAAAAATGCACACCACAAACCAATATAAAATTTCAAAAACCCGGGTTTTAGCCAACCTTGAATACTAATTTACTTGGTGAAGATGTTCAGGAGGCGATTGACAATTTTACATTCAATATGCTGAAGATGCTGCAAAATTTATTTTACATAAGGAATGTTCCTGAACCCGCGCTGCCATTTAAAATAACAAATCAAATATCAACAAAATGATGAATTTTTTTAAATAAAATTTATTTTCAACCGAGTACAGTTTTATTAGACATTTCCCAATTTTTCTTTTTTAGATTCAAATTCCTCTTCTGACTTACTTTTACTTTTTCTGGTGTCAGATAGTGGTTCCATGTTCTCTTGTACATATCTCTACCTTTGTCCTCAGTTCCTTTATTTGGTCTATTTCTTCCTTGGTGTCCTTCTTCGTTTGTTAACCTCTAGCTAGTCGTGCCTCTGGTGCGGGCGTTCGACATTTAGTAAATTTATTATTGTTTGTCTGCGGCTTGTCATATTTTAGTTTCTGTAGATGGCAAGTGTTTAGGCGTGTGTTGAGACTATTAGAAGGGCATTTGCGACTATAATTTGCGTTAGTTCGACAGATTGTGTACATGTGGCAAATTATGGTTAATCTGCCCACTCCGCTTAGTGGAAAATTCTACTCAACGACCGAGTTGGAAGGTATCTTGAAGCGTTTTCATAACGAAGATGAATTGATTGAGTCGTATAGATCCCGAATGGGACGTTCAGGATGAAAATAAAGCTGATGTTTTAGACGAATTATAAGCACTGGTGTTCCCTGCAGAATGGGTTATAGTGTATTTTTAAATATTATTATATACTATTCGCTTCTGCCGAAGTTTTTACTCATTTTTATTTGTATTTGTTCAAATAAAAAAAATATTATCTGTACTTTTTTTTCTAAGAAATTCATTCCGCCCCACAGTAAAAAGGTTAATAGTATTTCCAGCCTCAAATATTTTTCTCGTTAATCTATCTGATTTCATTCTTACCATGTGTCCGTCAGTTGTTTCTTGTTTATTTTGTCGATTATTGGTTCTTGTTTTGATACTTTTCTAATGTGTACGTTCTTTAACCTGTCCCACTTAATCTTCGCTTTTATCACCTTCTTTCTCACCATAATTAGTATCTTTTTCTTTAATGTGTATTGTATCTCATGCAACTAGTACAATACCAAGAACGTCACATCAAAAATTTAAGAAGGATCAGACTATCTGTATGGAACTAGCTAGTTTCTACAAATGAATATGAAAAAATATTGAATATTTAAGTATACTCCACTCTCATCGGAAAAACCAGGAAAAAGTTATTATTGGCACCAATATTGAAGCATACGACATTCACAGCAACTATGATGCACACTGCAAATTCATTTGTTGTTTTAAATCGTACTTCTATGTTTGAATTCATCCTATTTTCATTGCCTTTTCTGGCGTCATTTCTCCATCCCACGTTATTTTCGTCTATTAGTTTTTTGAAGAATTTCCCTGTTTTGTTATTTTTTTTGGATTTGCTCCAATTATTTTTGTGTTTCCTTCTTTTCCCCCTTACTTCATCGAATTTCTCGTAATTCTCTTCTTCTTATTCAAAGCTTTTCCTGTCATACACATATCCTTCTATTATTAGTTTGTCATTTCTCATGTATGCATGTTTCCCATTTTATTTAACCCTTTGCATCTGCGGTATTAATGCTTTCCAACTGCTTAGGAACTGTCTACAATAGTCTTTATTTATCCAGATATCACTGCATTCAATTTCTTTGTCAATCTCAATATTTCTACCTTCTTGTCTCATTTTAATAGCTTGATTAGTACAAGTCTCCTTCTATCTCTTTTAAAGGATCCCATTTTCTTCACCTACCTGATATCAACACTTAATTTATTAGTACTTTCAATATTTCTTCTATCTCCTTTGCTTCCTCTCTTTCTATAGTATATTTTGGTGTAGTACCGTCATCTTGTTTGCATAATATTGTTTACATGTTCCTAGAACCCTTCTATTTTTGCCTTCATCTAGTTGTGTTTATTATTTATTCTTCTTGTTCCTTTTAATCTCTTTATTCTTGTGCAAAATCTTGTGCTATCTATTTTTTGGGTTTCATTTATTTCTTCTCCAAATTTCTGATTGGGCTCTTTTAACTCCTTCTTTTGTTTTATTTCTTTTTCTGTGACATACTTCTTTGTATTCTTGTGTTTTACTTTGTATGCATTTTTAATATCCTATTTTCTTTTCCTTTATCATTTGTTGTACTTGTTTGTTCCACCAATCCATTCTTTTAAGGTGCTTATTATATGTTGTTTTGCCACATACATCTTCTGTCATCTTACTTAGTCCTTTATAATAGTCCCATTTCTCTTCTAGTGTCCATTCTTTTCTCTTGTCCTTTAGTTTTGAGCTTTTAAAATTTGTTTCGTTCTCGTATTTTTTTGTCGTTTCTCTGTTTCTTAGTTTATATATGCCTTTTTCCTATTTTGTTTAGCCCATTTCATATGTGGTATTAGTGCTTTCCTTCTTTGAAATAATCAACTATATGCTACAAGACTGTGTTATGGAAGCGTTAGACCCACATAGAAGACTGTTCAACTTCAGGAAATATTTTAAGTTTGAAAAGTCGATGAAATTTAATTTTCCTGCAACAAATTCAACTTTTCTAGTTAATACTGACATACGACATTGCAGTCACTCTCTAAAACTGAGAAAAGAATTATTCTGTTTTAGAGCTAGATAAAACTTTCTGAGGAACAAGGTCTTTGATGTTTGGAATGGTCTTACATAAGACATTATTGATTTTCCGTTTGTTATTATATGAAAAAATTTCGTTAGATTTATATATGTTTAGCTGAAAGTTAGGTTTTTTTATTATTCCTGACTATTTTGTTAAATTTTACTATATTAAGTATATTCCTTTGGCTATGAATTTTGGATTTTTGTTGGTTTTTTATGTATTTTGTAGTGCAATTTTACCGTATCACTCTGTTTCTTGGCTTTAGTTTTGTTAGTGGTAGTACAATGTTGTTGGGCATAATAGGGTACGTTGAATCCTTTGCCCTTTTCGATTTATAATAATAATGAAATCAAGAACACCTGGAAACTACATAAAGTGAAAATAATTGCCTTACTGTTTTCGGTAGAAGAAATTATCAGTAATGAGCTTTCCAAAAATTTAGTAGAACTAGAATTGCCATTTAACATAGTGGACATTGGACAAAGGACAGTATCACTGCAAACATGCTATACAGTTTGAAATTTTTTAAACTAGCAGAGACAAATTGAATTGTTTCCTCTCTAGTATATTAAAACCGCACACCATTATGAGGCAGATGGAATGAGAATAATAATAATTCTAATCTGTGCTACTGCCAATGGCTTACTCAGTTATTCCAACAACACCTGCATAAGCTGACTCTCCCGATAATGTTGGTCTTCTTAAATTCCTCCTGAGTCCGTCTCTGTTCTTCAATTAATATAAATGTTAATTATTGTATTACGGTATAGTTTTATCATTAATATCCTTATCTATTCTAGTTTTTATTTCTACACTGATTTGTTGGTCATTTTTATATTAAATAAAGGTTCAAATTATATAGTACTAATCTACTTTTTTTTCTGTTATCTGTTCTCATGTACGTTCTTGATACTTATACAAGCCACACTAATTGATGTAATTGATTTTTAAACTTTTGTTTCTCTCTTAAATTAAGCGAATCTCAAACACGTTTATTTACTTTTCATTCAGGATCGGATAGTGATGGGTAGCCGGGAAATTTCCACTGGCAATGGAAAAATTCCCGGGAATTTTCCCAAACCCTAATTCCCGGGAAAGAAACGGGAACTTTGCTAGAATCTAGAAATAACAAAATTTACCATTGAATTAAGTAACATTCATTCAATTTGTTAAATCCTGACAACATTGTTTTGTTTGCACTTTTAGACAGGTCAACATTTGTTATCTGGCATCTGGCTGACTCTCTTGGCCGTCTCGGCTCAGTTAGTGTTAGTATAACGAAACTGTAGGTGTTATATGTGTTTGTCGTTGTTCATTATTGCCTCTAAAATGAGCGACTGAGAGATATTTTTAAGAAAAGTTATGGACAATTTTACTCAATTACTTAAAGGGACTAGAACTAGTTTTAAATGCAATCATTGCAATTTGTTAAATAAATGTAGTAAATGCCCGAGTGAAATTAAGAGCAGTTTAAAGAAGGGGCTTAATAAAACTGATACAAAAGCAGCTAGTATTGTTCATGTCAGTCCAGTTACATCAGCTCCGACTGAAGCAACATCAGATGTTTTAATTATATGTAGAACCACAACTATCGGTGCAATGTCGACAACATCTCTTGCATCTCCTAAGTCGAGCTGGTCAAAGTCAAGAGACATTTCAACATTTCTTGATCATACGAGTGCTCCTGGAAAGGTAAGTTTTATTACCAAAACAACCGTTCGGTTGTAATTGTATTTATTCTTGTACAGCATAGCATATCTTCACTTTTATTTACTTTAAAATGGTGTCCAAGGAAAATATTTTTAACTAATAAAATATTATTCGTTGCAGGCCAAAGTTAACAAGTTACTAGCAAAAGCAATATTTGCATCTGTAAGCCTTCTGTCTATGGTAGAGCATCGATTTTGGAAATATTTTTTCCTTTTCTTATGCCTCTCTTATGCTCTCACTCTTCCAACAAGGAAAACATTGTCAACTACACTATTGTATTCTCATTATGAAGAAGTTGAGAGTGAAATTGCTAAGTCTGGTCATTTAGCTCTGCAACTAGATGGATGGTCAAATATAAGATCAGAAGGAATTATTAATTTTGTTGTAACAACAGATGACCAAAAACCATTTTGCATCAAAAGTTTAGAAACCAAAGAAAATCGCCATACTTGAGAATATATTGTTACAGAAATTGTCAAATGTAATTAATCAGTATAATCCTAATAAGTGTATAACGATCATTACTGACAATGCAGCTAATATGAAATAAGCTGTAGTTTCTATTAGCAAGGTGAACCAACATATTTCAAGCATTGGCTGTTTGGCCCATACACTGCACTTGATTATTATGGATTTATTGAAATATCCTACGATGACTTCCTTCATAAGTAAATTCAAAGATATAATTAAATGTATAAAACATTCCCAGGTGTTAAATGCGATTTTTGATGGAATTAGAAAAGCTAAAAACTGCAACAACTATTTGGTGTTACCAGTTACTACCTGCTGGGTTCACACTTGTTTTGCTTACAATCAATGTCTGTTTGCAAAGAAAGTTTGCAAACTTTGGCTGTGAATGAAGAGGCTGGTAATATATTAGGCCGCGATAAAAAAAACACTTTTGGATGACGAAGTGTTCTGGATGCGTATAAATAGTACCAGAGCTCTTCTAGAACCAGTAGTCAAATGGAAGTTAGAAAGCAACGAAGATACAATACATCTATGTTTTAAAGCATTCAGTGAAATTCAGGAAAGTTTAGTCAAAAACTTACCTCTTTCAATGTTACAAAAAAATGAGAAGTATTTTATGGATAAATATTTGGAAAAAAAAGCTTATGCGCTTTCATCTATCCATAAAGCATCTTGTCTATTAGATCCAAACGCACAAAGTTGTTACTTAAGTGCTGAAGAACAACTCGATGCCATTGAACACATAGTTAGCTTCACAAGAAGTTCACATTTCTCTGAAGATAACATTTCTCCAATAATTGATCATGAACAGTTGCTTGTTGAAATTGCCAATTATTGAGCGCACAAAGGCATATGGACAAAATATTTCATTTGGACTGCTTCACAGAATGTAATACCTGTCGTTGGTAGAAGGGGATCATTGGACATAACAATCAGCTGTCAAGGCAGTAGATTCTTTATGTTCCTGCTACATCAGCTTCAAAAGAGCGAACTTTTTCTACGTTTTCTGCAGTTCACACAAAGAAAAGAAACAAGTTAACCACTCCGTGTGTAATAAAGTTAACTTACATCGCACATTACAACAAAACAAAGACAGTTGTATAGTATGTACCACTTAACAAAACTAAGTGTCTCTATTTCCGATTTGATTGCAGTAACTGAAAGTGACCAGAATTATAAGATGATACTTTCGGAAGCAGAAATACCTGGACCTTCAGGCCTTTCAAAATCTCCAGCAATACATTTAGAGCCAGGGATAGAGACAGAATCTTCTTCGGAAGATGAAGAAATTGCTTATCAGGAGTCTGATTCTGATGAAGAAGAAGTTAATAGCTCAGAAAATGAGGTTTACTTTTGTTTACATTACATTTATTTTATTTTTATTTATTTATGACCTCAAATACAGTACAAAAAGGATACTGATAACAAGGCCTATACAAAAAATATAGTACATAATCAAATATAAAATATAAAACATTATGAAATAGTACATAATACAGAATAGCTGGATAGTACAATGTTTGTTATATACACACATACAAATAACTTTTTTGGCATTAATTCATTTAAATAGATATATCACAGAGTATTTACAGATATCACATGAATCATATTGTTCAATAGTCATACATATAACATAATACATTTCAGATGTAGTTTTAATTTGATATTGAATGAATTTTTATTTTCTATTTCTTTTATTCGTGCTGGAATTGTGTTGTATGCTTCAATTGCCCTATAAATCGGCGAATCTTGGTTTTTTTTGGAAAGTCTCAATTCGTTTCCTAAAAAATCTTTGTTTCGAGTGTCATGATTGTGCACGTCTTGTGCTAACATGAATGTGTGTTTTGATTTAATATAGCCAACTTGCATGCCATGAACTAGTTTAACTTGTTCAAGTTTCTTCAAATTTTTGATATTGAGTAATTTCGTTTCTGAATAAAGTTCTGCAGTAGATTTTCGTGAGTCAAAGTTATACAATACCTTTATGGTTTTATTTTGCATAATTTGTAATTTTGAAATTAATGTATCTGAAGCATTTCCCAACAGTTAATAAGATATCTCAATCTGGATCCAACTAAGCAATAATAAATTGTGTTTTTATGTTTGTCACTCATCATGTAAGCACATCTTTTCAATGCGCCTACTATTGGAAGTATTTTACTAGTGATATAATTTATGTGTTTGTGCCAACTCAATTTTTCATCAATATATAATCCCAAATATTTGTGGTAATCAACACAGTCCAGTAGATTATTATCAAATCTAATTTGCAGATCATGAAATGGCTTATTTTTTTGTTTAATACACATATATACGGTTTTTTTGACATTTATACTAAGTTTATTACACCGCAGCCAATCAGAATAGTGGGTTAAGTCCTCATTTATGGTAGAATCAATACTTTTTAAACATGGACTTGAATAGACCAATACCGTGTCATCTGCAAAATTGAAATATTTTGCCTTTGTACCTACACATTGTACATATAAAAGATATAGAATTGGACCTAAAACGAACCCCTGAGGGACTCCCATATTGACGTTTCTTTTTTCACTACTCACATTATTGACAACAGTGTAATGACTTCGGTGTTCTAGGTATGTCTTGATTAGTTTATAAGCAGTTCCCCGAAAACCCATTTTAATCAATTTTTTCAATAGAATTTCAATGTCCACGGTATCAAACGCCTTTTGTAAATCTACAAACACAAGAATGACATACCTTTGATATTCTATCCAAATATCGTGTTTATGTTGTTTTAGTTAGAAGATATATTTGTTAATTTCTTACCAATGAATACCATAATAAATGAATATTTCAATTACATTTTATTATTTGTGTTGTTTTCGTTAAAAGATATATGTATATGCAATATACCTTTTTTAGTTTGTTACCAAATAAAAGTTTTTTTAATATTTGCATTTTATTTTAATTTTAGTCCATGATTGAATGTGATGGAAAATAAACTAAAATTCGCAACAATGTATGGGGAATTCTAGGGAAAATTCCCGGGAATTTCCCGAAGGGTCGTTTCCGGAAATTTACCCATCACTCGGAATCTCCAAGATTCATATTAAAACATGAAATTATTGCTACGAAGAATATTTTAATACAATTGAAATTATTTCTATACTTACATTTAGATCATTATGAATATATCCTTTCCGTAGCCTAGCGTTTAACAAAGGGGCTTCAAATCGTGGATTAGTGCCAATTAAAAGTACTAAATCAGCTTCTTCAGCTCCAACTATTCTATTATTCAACAAATAACTTGATCTAAGATCGGTGCCCGATCCATCCATTGGGAAAGTATGTTCAGTACATAGATTCTCTGATCCAAGTCTATTTAAGAGATCTTTTAGAGCTACCAATGCTTCGGCGTCTGCAAACCCGCCTGCAACAGCTCCAATCTTGTTACCTGTAATGAATAAATTATTGTTAGTTTATTTTGTTGGATAATAAGGTTTTTATTTCGTTATTACCTGCTTGTTTTATATATTTGCAAATAGTTAACAAAGCTACTTCCCAATCCACCGGTTTTAACTCTCCTTGGCTATCTCTTACCATAGGAGTCACCAATCTTTGTCTTTTCAATCCGTCGTATGAAAATCTTGATTTATCTGCTAACCTATAAAATCCAGAGTAAAGTAGAAATAATTGTTAGAGTTGTAAAAAATAGTTACCATTCTTCGTTAATTTCTTCATTTACTCTTGGCATAATTCTCATAACTTCGCCGGTTCTAGTGGAGACAATGATATTTGAACCCAAAGCATCATGTACGTCTATAGAATCGACTTTACGTATTTCCCAAGGCCTTGCAGTGAAACTGTAGGGTTTGCTAGTGAGGGCTCCAACAGGGCACAAGTCGATAATATTACCAGAAAGCTCAGACATGAACAATTTTTCTATATAAGTACCTACTTGCATATCGTTACCTCTACCAGTAGTTCCTAAGAATAAATTTCGTAAAAACTAATTTATGTGTTACAATTATATTTACCTAAATCATCGACACCTGCTATTTCAGAAGCGAATCTGATACATCTAGTACAATGTATACACCTTGTCATAATTGTTTTAATTAATGGACCGATATCTTTGTCTTCAACTGCCCTTTTACCAGAAAAGTCAATATCGGTAAACCTGGATCGATCAGAACCAAACGCCATACTCTGATCCTGTAAATCACATTCACCCCCTTGATCACAAATAGGACAATCTAAAGGATGATTGACTAGTAAAAATTCCATAATACCCTCTCTTGCTTTACGTGTCATTTCTGAATCAGTTTTAATTCTCCAACCTTAAAAAACAAACAGATACGTTTCTGGTAAAATACTACCATTTTGGGCTCGACAATAATACACACCAACCTTACAAACTTACATTAGAGGCCATATTCAATAGAATTTGACAAGTAGAGAAGAATGGTACTACTCTAGGAGAATGGACAATTTTTATAAAAAAGTAAAGAATAACAATATCCTGTTGATTAGTTTATTTAATATACATGTTACGTCAGGTTAGGACTAAATTAAGGTTATGTTAGATTAGATACTTTTTCTTATTTTCATAAAACAGAAAGGCAAATTCTAAGCCTGATTATAGGATGTGATGCTCATGCCCACCATAAGCTATGTGGAAGCGGAGACACCAACCCAAGAGGTGAGTCTCTATTACAATTCATTATAACGGAAGGGCTAGTTATTGCTAAAGAAGGTAATAAGCCAATTTTTATCACTGCCACATAGGAGGTACTCGACATAACATTATGTATCATTAGAACTAAGAACAAGTGATGTGATTATGAGATCGCATGTCTCTGAAAAAACATCATGTTCAAATCATATCTACCCCACCTGGACTCACAATCCAGTACTGAAGTCCGAAAGATAAGTACGAACTGGAATGGGTATAAAAAATCACTCAGTGAATATCTAGAAAAGGATGAGATTGGTATGAGGGGCCCGAATAATTTAGATAGAGCAGTGGACCATGTAACCAAAACAATAATAAATGTACGAGGAGAACTGTCCAGAAAAATCTAGAAAATAAAAAACTAAAACAATCTGGTGGAATAATCACTTGGAACAAATTAGGGGTGATGTAAAAAGGCTGTTCAATAAAGCCAAAACCACACAAGAATGGGATCAATACAGATCTAAACTCAAGCAGTACAATAAAGAAATCCGAAAAGCTAAAAGGAAGTTCTGCGAGGAGATAACTGAGTCTCCTAAATGCTCTAGAATCCACCAAGTCTTAGCAATGGAAGGTACTGCAAGGCAATTAGGTTTTCTGGAAACACCAGATAAATATTTCACGGAAACAGTGCAGGAAAGCTTTATACAGCTTACCCATGTACACACAGCAGAAATTTTTAAGCAGTCAGTAGCCAATAGTAGGCAAAGGGAGGAGCCCCATATACAAATGCCTGAAAACAGGCATAACCAGACCCAATAAGATTAGATGGGCCATAGACAAATTGAAACCATACAAGTACCCTGAACTAGACAGGCTATACCCCGAACTGCTCCAAGAAGAACTGGAATTACTAACTCCATACTTATGCCACATATTTAAGGCTTGCATAGCTGGGTGACATAATATACCACATCAATGGCAAAGAGATGCCATGGCTAGAAGCTACTCAGGGGAATCACTGAACAGAATAATGCATTTAATAGAAAAGACCCATCTGGACAAGATTCTATAGAGTAAAAAAGGACTCCAACATTATATAAAATTTTCATTAGTGAATATTTCCAAAAATTCGTAATTACTTTATTAAAATTTTCCGCACTTCGGGAGTGGTATCATTCGACTCCACTCATTGAGTGCTAATAAAATATGGCCTCAAATGTAAAATTCTAGTGGTATGTATTATAGTTTTACTTAATTTTGTTTATACCTTTCATAACAGGCATTGCACAAGCTGCAACTGGTTTTGGAGATTTTTCCACTTCTACGAGACACATTCTACAATTTCCAGCTACTGCTAAGCGTTCATGGTAGCAAAATCTTGGTATTTCAATTCCAATCATTGCAGCTGCTTGAAGTACAGTCGTTCCTGGTTCAACCAAGACTGGATTGTCATCTATAAATACTTCAATCTTTTCGGGTTTTTTCACTTCTCCACTTTGACATCTTGTAGCAACAAATATGTGTTTGGGGCTCGCTTTAGCCCCATTTAGAATTTTCGAAACTGTAAAACGCAGCATTCCTAGAATATAAGCCTCAATTAACCAACTTTGAAATTACATAATATAATCATATCAAAACAAGTACAAATATGTTGTCTCGGTAGTTGGTTAAAATGAATTGGTTATTTGATGTAATCCGCGTTTCAGATTTACAGAAAATTAAGTACCTATTTTATTAAAAATTAAACAAATATTGGATATTAGTACGAAAATGACATGATATCCCAAAGGTTAGGAATTTGACGTTTAAAAGTGTTAAGATGACAACAGACTGCGACTGTCAGAATTTGTAGCATTTTCTCACGACATATCGGAATTCGCGGTTAACTATTTGCAAGTGAGCAAAATAATTAGATTAAAATGTCTTTTGATTTATACAGCTTGATTTCATTCATTTTCGATATTACAATTGATTTATTTGTATATAAAATAAAATAGATAAAAAAGGGATGGTTATGAATCATCTACAATACTTACATAGTAGATGTCACCACGTAACTAATCATATGATAAGAAAAATGGGAGTGTAACTTTTCGTGATATGTAAATGGGCAATAAGGCTGAAAATAACTCCTTTCTTCTTACTAGTCTACTACCTCAGGTATAGAAATGGTTAATTTTCCAATGATGCCGTATCAACAAATTTTATTTGAAATAGTGTTTTTGCAAATTGTATTGGGAAGTATATTTCCACAACGAACACCGCTAAAAGTTAGTTAATACGAACTTCCTAACACGACGCTGAAACTGCATATTTAGTCATGTGACCACCGGTTTGTGCGTCAAAATCCAAGTTTCGAGGGTCACGTAAAATTGTAGCTTTAGAACGACTTCCACAATCAACCACAATACATTTTTGTGACTAGTGTTTAGTCACAAATCAAATCACACAATACATTTTACAAAGCTGTAAATCCTCGCGTCCATGAGTAATAACCTTGCTTGCCCACCGACGCCATATGGAATAAATTTTGACAGGTCGTGTAAGTACAATGTTAAAACCATATATTATTAAGTATATGGTTAAAACATTACATATGGGTAAAACATGTTACATAATAAGTGTGATACTTCTACATTGGCAACGCTGTGTAATGTGTAATGCAAAATAATACACATGCGTGACCATGAGTAGAGGATTTTAAAATTCTAGTAATAGTATAAACATAAGTTAAGATTGAGGTCATATATGAGTGAAGATATTAAATTTGCGTATTATTCTATAATCTAATAACCGAATTTCAATTATGAGTAACGTGGTTTTAGCCCAACATATTTCAAAGTTATTAAAAGAAACAAAGTCATTTGAAAAATGTTTGAAACATTTAAAATTACTATCACTAGGTGATGGGAAATGCAAAGCAGAATTGAAACTTTCTGAAGAAAACACTAACATGATGGGTTCATTACATGGGGGATTCTCTGCAACGCTGGTAGATTGTGTATCCACATATGGCCTCCATTCTCATGAAAAGGCCTCTGGACTTAGAAGTGTTTCTGTGAATATAAATCTTTCTTATATCAGCTCTGCAAAAGTAGGAGAACATATTGTTATAGAAACTGATACTTTGAAATTTGGAAAAAATCTTGCGTTTTGTGAAATTGTCATTAAAAATAAAGAAAACGGCAGGATTTTAGTTAAAGGCGAACATACGAAGTTTTTACTGGATTAGGTTTTAATAGTCATTATTTTGTAAGTAGTAGATTTTTTTGTCATCACAGTAAAATATTTTGATCAAAACTTTTATGTAACATATGTGTTTATATCAAGGTGTACTTTGATATTGTACCATAAAAGTATTATATCACATAAAATTGAGCTAAAAGTTTATAATAATCTAGCGACTTTAAATATTTCATTTTTAACATTTACATTAACCGATTAAGACCCAAATTAGTTTTCTTAAAAAAATTAGTTATTTCTACAATTGTTTATAATGCTCAACCAAATACAATATAATCGATTAATTGCAAAACATTCTTCAGGAGCCGTATGAAAGACCCTCCTCACCTGGGGACGCTAGGCTATGTGATCGTAATAATTCACGAAACACTTAATTTGAAATTTTTATTCATACATTAGTTATTTGCAAATTATCGTGTGCTGAAATAGTAATGTTAATTTTTATTTTATGGTATTTTGTAATATATATTATAGACAAAGTTACGTTATATTTTTTTTGTTCTTGGTTTGTTACGTTTTAAAAACTGGCACCTTCGTTAGTTTCATCTTTTCTCAATCACATGATTTCTCTGATCAAATCTTATATCATCGAACACTTTTCATCTGGATGTTCCTGGTAAACTTGTTGGTCCACCATGATCAATTTTTATTCCATGTCCAAGTTTCAAATAAGAGACGGAAATATTTCTTTGGAAATCCTTTATCGTTATGAAGTTCGAGCCATGTACTTGCCTATATAAAATATGAATTAATGTATCCATATCTATAATTCTGGTAAATAGGCTACAGTATCATTTTTTTCCTCTAATGGTTTTATTTTTCTCCAATTTAATTATATTTCTGTCGTTTCTCCCTTGGGTATTTAGTTCATAAAGGTCTTCTATGCTGCCAAGATCAATTTCAATAGACCCTTCAATATCTGACACAATCGGTAAGGATAATTCTTCATCATCCAAATTTTCTTCGTCTGACAATTCATCAACTTCAGGGAGTAAAAACGTGTGGCCACTTCTTTGAAATCTTCCAATATGTAATACTAAAATTGAGAAATAGATATTATAAATAATATTCCAATACTGCTTTTCTATATCCGATATATTTCAAATGAGGACGCTAAGTTTACATAAGAATTTTGACAATCAAATACAAATATTTTCTACCAAAACCATTTTTGTGTTGTCTCAAAGTATTTTTCAATATAATTATGAACAAAAAACAACTTGCCTTTTATTTGAAAAGCTTTATTACTCCCTAACAGCAACACTGTCAAATTCACAAAAAATCATCAACTAGAACAACTTATGAATAATAGACTATCACAAAGGAATGAAAGAAGCAGACTATGTTGAAATGCAGTATCACCTATACTCGATAGTCGAAATTCTGTAAAGTGACTCATCGCTCTTACTGTCCATAAAATCAGTTGCAGAAGCGAACTTCATGAGCGCATCATTTTTGAAGGGTTCTTAATAGTCCTAAATAAAAAATAAATAGAAAATGTTCTTGTACGCTCTGGCGTTTAAATTTGAGAGAACAGAAATACGAAATTATTATGGTAGGTATCATTATGTATATACAGGGTGTTACCAAGAATAATACACATTTTTAAGGATGAGCTATAATAAGATGTATATAAAAAAGTCGATAGTCGAAATTCTGTAAAGTGACGTCATCGGTTATCTACCGATTTAAAGTGAACTCCATGAACGTATCATAGTTTAAGGGTGCGAATACTGAAATATCTGGAATTTCAATTTTTAACATTTGAAATAATAACTTATCACAAGTTGTTCATAAGTAAGTTAAAACAAAATAAAAACATGTTTAAAAGTCAATTCCAACTTACTACTACTAAAACTAAAAAAAAGTTGTTTGTCAAGACCAAAATAAATTACCAATAAGTATAGGTATGTTGCGAGGTCACTTGTAAAATGTCTGACTAACTGGAAGCGGTATCACTCCCTGACGACTCCTCAGAATCATCGCTTTCTCCTCCTATATCGATAATGAGTGGTTCCGTCATTACTTCTACACGTATGTCTAAATCCCAAAACTTTATTTCTTCTTTTAATACGTGTTGAATACATTTACGCCAACTCTCAGCAGTAACGGTATGCAGCGCCTCGTCAAACAGTTTCTCAACGTCAGCCATTTTGAATGTACTGTTTTTTCTCGCAACATAATTTTTCACTTGGGCCCAAACCAGCTCGATGGGGTTTAACTCACAGTGGTAGGGAGGAAGTCTAACAACTGAGACGTTGAAATCTTTCGCCATTTCATCGACAACGTACTTAATATAACTGCTTTTATGTTTCCGTACGAGAGATAATAATTCAACTTTTAGCATTGCCTCGTTGTGCGGAATGCTTTTACTCTCTAACCAATCAATTATAACCCTCTTGCGGCTAGCTGAAGTAGGTATTTGCTCCAGTCGACGAGAGTGGTATGAAGCATTATCCATAACTATCACTGAACCAGGAGTTACCTTTGTTAAAATTGATCTAAACCATGTTTCAAACCGGTTACCATCCATCTCTTCATGGTAATCGACAGTTTTTTTGGACTGAAAACTTAGTAATCCACCTTCTACAAATCCTTCCTCGCTGCCAATGTGAGTGATAATCAGTCGACGTCCTTTCCCAGAGGGAGCTTTTAAACCGGAAGAGAAACCCCCCATAAAGGCTTGTCGATTGCTTCGTATATTCATGTCTTGCCACACTTTTGACACAGTGTGGCCTTCATTTAACCATGTTTCGTCAAGATAATATATGTGCCGTCCTTCGTTACGAAACTGTCGTATCTGTTTTAAATAATTTCTCCTCCATTCCACAATGTCATTTCGTTCAATTAAGGCACTGTTTCTACTTCTTGTTTGGTAACGAAAATTCATTAATTTTAAAGTTCGTCTCAAAACTTTATCACTGATGTTTGGTAAAGTATCATCAGCTTCTATTACCTTGCTCAATTTAGCTACCGAGGGGATTTCATTCCTAAAATAAAAAGAATGTATTTCCCTACGTATAGCATTCCGTGTTTGGTCGTCCAAAACAATTTTCTTTCTTCCCCTACTTTCCGGTTTACAGTTTTCACCTCGTTCTCTTGTCAAAGATCCGTCCCGCGATTTCTTTAGAATATTGTATATAGTACTCTCAGAAACTTTAGTTAAATAACTGCACTTAATCACAGCGTCACTAACACCCAATTGTTTGTCCATGGCACGCAGTCCTTCGTACACATTTAATATGAGGACTTTTTCTTCCCGAATTAAATTGTTACGACGCCGTTTTTTATCGCCAACACCGCTACACTCCGCCATTATTGTCACTAAATATACCGATATAAATATTACAATAAATACCAATAATAACCGATTTATCACACAAAACCACAACACAAATACTGATGTTACGCTCATGAAGAGAATAAACACCTCACATAACTGTTTACTATCACTGTCTCATTCGCGTAGCTCGATCTATCTATCTCGTTCTCAAAGCCGGAACATTGAAGCGACTCTCCAACATTGTCAAATCGGCGAGTTTTTCACAACAAACTTTGCGTTCAAGAAATATACATAAACACTTTATTTCACATTTCAAGAAATATACATAAACACTTTATTTCACATTTCAAGTAAACTAATTATTATTAGTCTGCTTGAAATTTGAAATAAATATATTAAATTGGTATTGACTTAATTACATTGCATCTTTTGTACCTGAAATATTGACACAATGGATTTGAAGTGTATTTATAAAATACAGCATTTCTCTCTAGAATACAAATGGCAACTGCGCTTTAACCAAAGTGTTGATTAGATAGCTCTGACTCACTTTACACAATTTCGACTATCGAGTATAACGATATATCAACTAAATTCTTAATAAAAATTTAAAGGCAAATAACAAGATGGAAATAGTGTTACTGTCCTCAAAGAAGGATGCTAATGGTTTAACTTAGATATTAAAGTTTGTCATTCAAGTATTAGTTGATTTTAATACTTTTCTCTGGGATATATATTCTTCCAAAAAGGTATTGCATTAAAGGTATTGATAATTGAAATTGAAGAAGTCAACCAGTTGGTGAAAATAACTACATTATTTTGAAAAGAATTTGATCGTATAAAAATACTATTCGCAGACCGTCAAAAACAATGAAATCACTTACTGGAGGGGAAAGGCCAAAGTTTTGCAAGACCAAACAAGAAATATACATAAAACCATGTGTCTAATTGCCACTTTATTAAAATATTAATTATAGGGTTTGCCAAATCATTAAAATATTCTTATGACAAAATTGGGACACAATATCAGATTCTCTCAAATATATTACAACTATAATGTCTTTAGATTCTTTGCTGCAATATTCCCCACTAATCTAAATACTTATATATCGTGGGCTTACAATCAAAAGTGACCGAGTCAAATTTTAGGGCTTTTGGGTTACCAGGTTCAAGTCAATTGTATGTAGTTACCGAATATCTGAAAAAAATGACCAAATCGAACTGTAGCACAAAGAGATACTAAACTGCATAAGATTATTATGTCCAAGTCCAGAAAAAATAATCAAGCCGACTTGATCACTTCTGCATGATCAATATCTGTATGTTTAATACCTAACAGCGAAAAGTAACTCAATCTCATGTTAAGAGAAAAGAATACGCAAATGCAGCAAAACAATGAGACATAGAACATGCAGAGACTGATAGATTTACAAAGTTCTGCAAATACTATCTTAAGATATCTCACAAATGTATTACAGCAGGAAGTTACGTACATACAATCTCACCATTTACGAAGCAACTTCTCAGAAAGCCCATTACCATATGTTTTTTTTTTAGTCACGGGGGGGTTAGGGTTCAGGTGCCCTAATTGTTGCCGCTCAGCCATTGATTGGCTTATTGTGCACCCCCACTCACAGGTATTAAGCAGAGTCCCATCCTAAATTCTTAGCGAACATTGAGATACGTCGGACTATGTTTTCCTGCATTCCCTCCTGATTTGTGCCTGGAGAAATATCTAGACAGGAGGCTCGCCTTCTGCACAGGGCAGGGCAATCGAAGACCACGTGCTTTGCGGCTTCCTCTGCTTCTCCACACATCCTACAATGGGGATTTGTTATTTCAATCCCCATTTTCTGTAGGTGTGCGTTGAATATTCAGTGGCCAGTTATGAATCCTACCACTTTTCGCAGTTCTTTCCTACCCATTCTAAAAGCATTTGCTGCGTAGGAACTCGATGGTCCTTTTAGCATTCTTTTGGATTGAGCATGCCCCGTGATTCTGTTCAAGCGACACCCAGTTGGAAACGGTTTTTCGTACGGCGCTGTATGATACGCCATATGCTGGTTCTGGTCCCATGAGGGTGAGATGAGCTCCTTTCTTGGCACACTCATCAGCTCCCTCATTTCCAGCTACCCCTATATGGCTTGGCACCCAAGTGAGAATTACTCTGTTGTCTTTTGCCAAGGTTTTCAAGGTATAGTGACAGTCCCACACTATCTTCGATGTATAGCTGTGGCTTGCTAAGGCCAAAAGGGCCGCCCGACTTTCCGTGTTCACATAGATGGTCTTTTTGTTGTATTTCCTGTCTATGCATGTTCTACCGCATTCGATTAATGCAGCTATTTCTGCCTGAAATACGGTCGTCGTTTTGCCAAGGCAAACACTTATGCTTTGCCTGGGTCTGACGCCGTAAACGCCTGCTCCTGTACCCGTTAGAGTCTTTGACCTGTCGGTGTACATTACCATATGTGGACCGAAATTAATGGCTAGTAGGTAGACTCCATGCACAGTGTTATTGAAAGTGCCAAAAGGAATATACCAGTATACACTATGCATGATTGGTTAAACATTTTTCAATTGGCATGCTCCAATCTTCAGAAGTCAGCTGTACAACGTACATGAATTAAAATACGACTTCCTGTACTTGAAGGCTCTAGCTACTACTATTATTACAAACTGAACCATAACTGAAAAATGTGTTATTTGGCTAAAAATTAAAAGTATGAGTGACGAAAAAGATAAACCTCAGTACATTCTATTTAAGTACAGTTATAGTGATCCAATCTTAGGTTTAATATAACTGAACTTAATAGAAAAAGTGCAAATTTAATGCCGGAGGAAATACCACCATTGTTGTCAAAATAAATTCCAATTTCTAACCAGAAAAAACAAGATCTAATGAAACTGTGTAGGGCAGGAACAATTCATCCGTATTTTATGCCTGGGATCGGTCTATTCCAACAGGCAATGTAAAAAAAGATGTAGCTTCAGATCCATGGAAGTGATCTGATTCTGATTTGTATTAAGTAAAACAGCAGACTTTACTCATGTGTTATTATTAAATAAAAATCTTTTTGTTTGAACATCTTTCCAAAATGAGAAATTTTGTACAGGCAAAAATGTTTTTTCTTCAAAATTATTGTTACAAAACACAAATTTAGGATTTATTAATCAATATTTGCCGACTTAATAATATTTGAAACAGAAGATGCAAAATTTGTGTAGAATCTTATAACAAATAACATGAAAAACTAAAATTTTCAACCTCATTTATCTATAAAAATTGACGTAACTTTTGGCAGTAAGCCCACGATATATTCCAAAGTTGATAACAACCAAATTATAAAACTATTAAAATCAAGAAATAGATTGAAAAAAGAACACATTCTATGCGATATTCACTTCATTTGGGACGGGCAATGTTCATGTAAACTTATCAACTTATTCAAATAGGTTGTTAAACTTGATTTTTCAGAATGGTAAATAGTCCAAGATCCGATCGTAGGTCCTAAACCTACATCCCCCATCCTTTTTCCTGATATAAATTATTTCCTCAGTTCCCTCATTCTTCTTAATAAATTCAGTAGCAATCGAAAGCATATACAAAATGCCACTGTGTGATTGGACATTGGATTCGCAATAAAATGGTCTACTTTTACATATATTTAATTTTTTTGGGAAAATAATTAGGGAAAAGGTAGTCAATCACATAGTGTCATTTTATATATGCTTTTTGCTTTGGAATGCTACCAAATTTATTAATAAAGAGAATAAACGTAATTGAGGAAAAAATTTAACTAAAAATATACTTGCCAAGAAATGAGGTGCCAATCATGCCAGGTTTTGTTCATATATTTTATTGAAAAAAAAATCTCATCAGGAAAAGGATTAGGTCCAGATCCCCTACTAAAAGTTTGTATGAAGAGACCAGTTCATCAGCCAAATTACAAATCCTTTGTGGAGAAAGTTTTACTGTTCTAAAGAGAATCAACATTATTATCCCAAAAAAGAAATTTCCGAACAAAAAAGTGATTCAAACTTCAGTAGATATTTCTGATAGATTAACAATTTTCAAAATAAACAAACTTTACTTGGTTCTGCTGGGATGAATGAATTGGCAGGAGTTTGTATAAGCAACAAACACCATCTAACAGAATTATATTTTCTAGGAGTGAATTACTCATGTCCCCCACTTAATAGTTTTGTCAGTTATTTGCCATTACCTGTATAACTATCATTCTGATATGTTATTTTATGTGTAACAAAACTTAGATCGGGTTATATCTTATATATTTGTATATGTATTTACAAGTGCTGTAAATTTTGCAGTCCAAAAATAATAGTATTGAAAATTAACCCGTAACCCGTATCATGGGGTCTGTGAGACACTTGTCAACAAGTCCCGCACACCCGCTCCCCCACTTCTTCCTATATCATTCTGCCGTTCCATCTACTTTTAAGTTGGGCCAACAGCAGTGCGCTTGAAGATTTTGAGCGATATAGGTGAACGTACGCGTAAATTATTTCGAGTTAAAGTACGAAAGTGTCTGTGAGACCCCTTTGTACGGGTTAAGTAACTTTTTAAAAAATACGTTTAGAATGGATTCTGCTCCGGGGCCGTCTAAACGTGTTCGGTTTGATGATAAACAGTTTGAAGAGACTGTGAAACGATGGTATGATGAAGTAGACAGTGATTTTAGCGACATAGATGTTTGTGATAGTGATTACGCAATCGAAAGTGATCACGATAGTGAGTCGGAGCTTGACTGCGAGGAACCTGATGAAACTAGTTTGAAAGATGATCAAGAAGTTATTAGAGGTAATGAAGACCTAGACAGCGACGATGACGAAAATGATGAGTATGAAGAGAGGCAAGAAGCGAATCGAAAATCCTATTATGGAAAAAATAAGTATAAGTGGAGTGCAGAACCTCATGTCAGCCGCAGTCGCACTATGAAGCACAACATTGTAGTTCAGTTACCTGGATTGCGTAAAATGGCTAAGCAGCGCTTACAGATTTCTCCCACAGCAGCATCCGCATGGGGCCTTCTTTTTCAACATGACATTTTGCAGCAAATAGTGCAATGGACCAATGAAAAAATTGGAACTAAGCGGATAAAATATGCTGATCAAAAATTAGCGTGGATTCAAGACACTGATTTAGTTGAAATAAATGCGTTCTTAGGTCTGCTGATTTATACATCCGTGTTTAAGTCTAACCACGAAAATATAGAGACCATTTTTGCCACAGATGGAACTGGACGGGACGTATTTAGATGTGTCATGACCATGAAACGGTTTGAGTTTTTACTAGTCTGTCTACGTTTTGACAACCCCACTGATCGTCTAGAACGCAAAATTGAGGATCCCGCTGCACCAATTTCAGAAGTTTTTAACAAATTTGTACAAAATTGTCAGGAAGCATATTCCGTAGGCTTGTTAACGTGTGTCGACGAAATGTTGATTTCCTTTCGAGGAAAATGCCGGTTTAAAATGTATATACCCAACAAACCAGCCAAGTACGGCATAAAGGTTCAGTGTTTAACTGATGCTCGTAACCACTATTTCTATAATGGATATATTTACACTGGAAGTGGTTCCGATGGCAAAGGCCTGCCAGAAGTCGAGAAAAAATATAATAAACCAACTCAGTCTGTTTTACGTTTATGCCAGCCAATTTACGGCACAAATAAAAATGTTACTGCCGATAATTGGTTTACGTCAATAGAGCTCATCGACATTTTATTTGAAAAAAAGCTAACATATGTCGGAACGATGAGAAAAAATAAAAAAGAACTACCCAAAGAATTTCTGCCTTCAAAAACTAAAGAAGTTGGAAGCACTTTATATGGATTTACAAAAAAAATCACCCTTATTTCCCATGTTCCTAAAAAAGTAAAAGCAGTAATACTTGCATCGTCAATGCATCACACACGACACACTGATGAAGACACAGGTAAACCAGAGATAAATGCTTTTTACAATAATACCAAAAGTGGAGTTGATACGTTGGATGAAAAATGTTCCAATTTTAGTGCTAGTAGGAGAACAAGAAGATGGCCGATGGCAGTGTTCTTTCAGTTACTAAATATCAGCACGTCTAATGCGTACATCCTATATACATCAGGACAAAATTCTCCTAAAATCACGACAGGAAATTTTTTAAAAATGTTAGCAAAAGAACTTGTTACACCCCACATGGAGAGAAGATTCGTAAATTCTAGAACTCCAGTAGAAATCAAAATAGGAATTCAGCGTATCATAGGAGAAGAAGTCACAAAAAATCGTGAAATACAGTATATGAATCAGGAAGAACGTTTAGAAATAAGAAAAGTGTGTTATTTATGTCCTAAAAGACTTAAACGTAAGACCCAGTACTTATGTGTGATGTGTAAAAACCCAGTATGTTTAGAGTGCACCTTTAAAATATGTAAAGAGTGTAAAAATGACCTCTAAAATAAAGCTTGTTATTTTTGTAATTTTTGATAAAAATTTAAGAATATCTTTTTGTTATACTCTTGTTTATCAAGCTTCTTTACAGATAAAAGCTGTTTGGTATGTTTATATTACATTTTGAAAAAAAAACATGTAAATTCAAAATATGTCAAAAATTTTACTTTCCAAGAATTAATTAAATATTTTCGTGAAAATGTGACTTTATTTCATAAAGTTTTTACATATGCTAACTCCTAATATACATATATATATATATATATTTATAGCCTCACCATTATCACACGCTTTCCAAATATATATATATAGCTAGGTGTCTCACAGACCCCACTGTACGACTTATGTCCTAAAAGTGGATCTGTACGGGTTACCGGTTAAAATAATTTTTCTACGGAATCCCTTAATTTTTAATATATCTACTACAATTATATTTCTAAATTATGTAACCTAATTTATTTCATCTTTGTATCACACAAATTTATATTTGTATTGTCACCACTTTAAATAAACCCCTTAAGTTACTTCCCGATACTAACAAACATCTTGATACCTCTATTTCTAAAAACTAAGGTTTCTATCTTTAACTTATTTGTAATATTTTATACAATCTCAGGTTATTATTTTTACAAGGGACAATTTTGTCTTCAATGTCAATATTAGGTAAGCTATAATAATTTGGAACAGTCCTCGGTTTTATGAAATCAGTTAAAACAACTTCTTTATCTTTTTGTGGAAGTGGGCTTCTGGGAGCTATGAATGGAGGAGTTGGAATTTTTTCACATCTTAATGATATCAAGTCTTTGTAAATTGGTTGATTGTAAGGAAAATTGACCTGTCTTGATACCTACAAAATAGTAAAATTTAGAAAACATAGTTTACAGCCTCTATTATACGCTGCAACTTTGTGCTTGCAACTCGATTGCATGAAATTGAACGCAGTTTCATAGTGTGAAATTTTGTTTCAAAGAATGTAATTGAGTTGCACAACTCACCACCTACTTCAGTCCTCAGGTCAGTTCAAGTTAGCAGTGAAGGGATTTGCATTATCAACATGCCTTCTAGTAATGCGGATGTTCTTAATAAAAAAAAAGGTGAAGGAGAAGACAACAACGCTGATTTAGTGTGCACCCTTCTTTTCAATCACTCCTTGTTTGATGATGTATGTTCCAACGAAAATAAGTTTTTTAACTATTTTAGCATGTCAAAGTCTACTTTTGATGAACTGTTAAGTTACATAAAGGAAGATCTGACCAACAAGAACAAGGTCATAAAAGAAAGTATACCTGCAGAAGAAAAACTTGTAATTTGTTAATTTGTATGAGGCGCACAGTTTCAGTTTTATGAAACTGAGTTGCAGCGTATGATAAGCGCCATATAACACTAGTTCATGAAACATGAAATTAGTTGCTTGACAATTTCACGCGAAACTGGAATCGAGTTGCAAGCACAAAGTTGCAGCGTATAATAGTAGGCTACAAAAAAAGCGAGAATAAATACCTTTTCATCGACAGCTAGTTTCTTATCTGGTTCAGGCACACTCTTCAGTTTCCTATATTTGGTAATATAATCTACTTGCTTGAATAAACTTAGACTAGAGTAGGGTTCAGGAGTATCAAAAGACTCAACTGTAGTTTTCGTTTCAGGAATCTGCTCGGTTTTAGTTGAATTATTATCTTGATCATTTGAGAAACTTTTAATGACCTTACTTTCCGGAACTGGTCTCTCGGTGTTTCGTACTAAGATTTTCTTAACTTTTGTACCTTTATTGTGAGTTTGTGTGGTTTTAGATCCAACCAAATTACTTCTGGATTTTTGTACATTACTGCTAATCGTTGAAGTCAAACTTTTTTTAGATTTGTTCATTATTCACTTCAAAATTTAATTGAAATGATGAAAAATTATGTAGGAACAAAAACATTCAAATAAATAATGTTTTTGTGTAGAAACTAAGATTTGAAATTCAAAATAAACTGTCGACAAAATTTAAGGTTATATACCGAACTTCTTTTTTCTTGGTCTGTTTACTTGACAGTTAGTATCCAGTCATTTTAAACCGAGTTAAATTTGTCTATGGTGACTGCGGAGTACATAATCTACTTTTTAAAAAAAAGACATCTCTAAAACGAAGATTAACCTTGGCCATCAAGACAGAGACGGACTTGTCAGATAGTTTATAAAATTTAAAAAGGAATATAAAATATAATAAATATATTAACCATGAATCAATATTTACGAATAGTACATATAATAGTATTTATTGTTATTATAATTATGATAAACCACCTTGTACATTTTTATTATTTCATTTTGTTTTACCTAAAGGTATTTAAATACTTTTTTATAATTCTGCATTGTCAGCCCAAAAGAAATCGCACGTGTGTTTATACAATGAGAAATTGAATAATAAGCTATATTTTTAACTAAATGACATACTTAAGTATTCTATTTTCAGTGAACTTAAAATGAATATCTTACACATTTTAATATTGTTTAATGTAACGATAAACATTTTTACCAAACAAGTCGTTTGTATTGGCCTTGACGAGTTAGATACGGAAGAATATGGTTACATATCAAGTATAGTAGTGCATAAATCTAGAGCTTTTTTGGCTCTACCGCGAAGTGTTTGTTTTAATAAAAGAAGTGATCCCACTTTAATAGAAACTCATTGGGATGGAGGTTATCAATATATTTTTAGTCGATTTTTACAGAAAATTTCCAAGTAAGAAATAACTCGCGCATTTGTACATGTAAACAAAGAAAATCTTTATTAAGAACCATTAAATCAAAACGTTTTATTTGCTGTTGAAATATTTTTTACTTGCTGATCAAAGAAACATTTAAATGTTTACAGATTCAACACAATTTTGAACTGTTTAATATAAAACATATTTTTTAATTCATTAATTTTATATGTTTTACCTAAAATATTTTCAATTTTAATAAACTTATGCAAAAGATAAAAAAGATTCTACATTTTTTTAAATAGACTAATGATTATTTACCTAATAAATCTTGTGATAACTGTATTCGTTTTATATAATTGGAACTAATTATGTCAATTTTTTTCAAATTAATCAGACCTAGGATACTTTCTTCTCAAACATGGGGAGATTGTGATTCAATCCAAGACGCAATATATCTGAGTATGGAACCTTTCTTGCCGAAACTATGGATTTTAGATAAGGGGAATGATGTTTGTAGTCCGAAATTATTGTCCTATCATATCGTTTTTAATCGAATTGGAGATAAAATAGAACTTACAACTATAGATGGAGGACATTTGAATTCTATGGTTATTGATCCAGTAATTGACAAGAATTTTGGACATAGGGCTTACATAGGACAAACAGGTAAAGTAATTTATAAATTAAAACAATTTATGCCTTTTAAACAAATATATAAGTGGCTTATGCATTTTCTTGTAGATGAAAATGTTTTATTAGTTTTCTCCTTGAAAAAATTAATTTGGTGGAAGGTTCAACTAACAGTAAGCGGTAGTTCTGTTATGCCAGTAAATACAAATTATCTGGAAATCTCTAAAACTACTCAGGATTTGTTTTTAACAGGAGCTGAACGAGAAGACATCTTCAGTTTAAATCTGGAGCAGTTAAGAAACGTGGATGTACTACTTGTTGAACCAGAGGTTAGTGATTTTAAACAGCCCTAGTATATATTACAGATAGGTCAAACTTATGATATGAAGAACGAGAAATTATTGTTGATTTGTTATTTACTGTAAGCAACAGGAAGCAGCTTATCTTATTTTTATAAAACTTTCAGACTATTATACATTGAAAAAAATCGACATTAAATGTGAATCATCGACCACAGCTGCTCTAATTACGTATTTTACTGAAGAAAATACTTTTTTTTTAAATTTGTTTACAAAAAATGTGTTACAATTTGAGATTTAGCTGTACAATTAATATCGAATTGGAATCTAGAATAAACTAAATTTATCTAACCTTATATAAATAAACGGTGAGTTGCATTCTTCTATTTTGTTATGTAAGAAGTTTCTAGGCCATCCCTAAGACTGGAAAATAATGACATTCTTTTTCGGTTCTAAATTTCTCTCTTGCTTTTTTCTGATCTTCTTTTTGTATCTTCTTATGAAATAAAATATTGTTATAGCAATACAAATAATTATCGTCGAAAATAATTCAACTGTTCTATGTATTTTCGGAGTTTCTACTTCTATAATTGGTTTTCATTTTTTGAAATTTTGTTAATTTCATACAATCCTTCAAAATCAATTCTGCTTAAATTTGGCGAATTATATTTTTGAGAATTTTGCATCTAATTTTGGTAATATAATTGATTTTCCTTTTCGAACGTGCATATTAGTTGAAAATGTTTATTCTCCTAATTGGAATTCTGCAATTTCCTGGAATTCTAATAATTGATGGATTATTTTACTTCTAAATGTTGGTCTGAAGTGTATTTGGACATTACTGTTACTTCTGGATTTGGAATGATCAAAACTTCATTATTAGTTGCTTGTTCTATAATGGTTTGCATCATTGGCGTAACAATACTTGGGAGAATGGCCGTCTAATAATTCCATAGTGCAATTATCTCTTGATTTGAATTCTTCTAGGCAATAATACTAGCTGCAGCTTTGACCAAGTAGGGTTGTAAAGGAATACATATTTTATAATTTTGGATAATATGATATAAATGGTAAAATTCAGCAGGCTTGGATTTGAGTATAGGAACATGAATGTCAAAAATTGTTTTGGAATTGGAAAAAGTTGTATGTCTTCCTTTTTATACCTACTATGAAGTTGAAGAATTAGAAATACCATTGTCATCGTTGTTACTTTCATCTTTCTGTAACAATATTTCAGAATAATTATGGTTTTTCGATTATATTTGTATGATCATTTCCTGGTTTCTAATATTATACCTGAATCTATAATAATCTTTGCTTTTTTGAATTTCGGTAATTTTTTATCTCTAAATTTCGTTTGTATATACAGGGTGGGGCACTGTGAATGAACTATTATCTGGCGTCTTAACGGCAAATAAAATTAGAAAAAATTAGACGCAGAAATAAGTAGATCACTTAGGACTATAATTTAAAAATATTTTGGAATATACAGGATGCTCCAAAAAGCGTGCCGTATCAAAATAGATTCCTTTAAATGGAACACCCTGTATTTTATCACATTTTTGAATTGTACTATTAAAAATAATGTAAGTTTATTGACATTTCCCTATACCTATCTAGTTCAGTTTCCAGGATAAATCGATTTTACATAATTTGTAGACCGTCCGAAAAAATACAATAACTTCAAAATAAAAACGAATAACCACATTTGCTTTACACTATCTCACTAAAAGCTTTTAACATTCTGTTTCCAATATTTACTGGTATGCTATAATATACAAGGTGTTTTTAATATGACAGTATAACACTAACCATTTAATACATAAATTTCTGGCTTAATTTAAATGGAACACCCTGTATCTGTTGGGTCTGTTCAACGTGGTAATTTATTACCTTTCAGTTGGTATTAGGGTTGCCTATATCTAACTCTGATAGTTTTCGAGAAATTTTAAATTTGTTTTTTAATATTCAATAATTTGCTGACATCTAGTTACCTATGACATGATGATACTCCGATGGAAAGTTTTTAAAAGTTTAAAATTTGTTATTTTGACAGTAAGTGCTTTGTTGTATGATTTATTATTAATAAATTAAAGGTCTCTTAAATCAGAATTTTATTAAGGGTACACTATCATTAACTTCGCATTGAGATTAGTAAATCCATTTTTGGGGAAAAATATTGTTTAGGTAACGCCGGACAATTACACTGTAATGAACAGACGCACCATCTAACTGCAGCCACATTTTTTGTCTTGTAGCTAGTGGAACGTCATCTAAAAGTTCGGGTAGTTTGTTACGTGAAAATTTACGACATTTTCTTCCAGTTAGCGTTCCATTAAAAAAATAAGGCCCTATTATGTGGGTTCCAACGATTCCTGCCCATACATTTAATGACCAACGTTGTTGATGATCAACACTTCGGAAGAAATGCGAATTTTCGTCATAGTAATGAAAATCATGTATGTACACTAAACCGTTTTTATGAAACGTAGCTTCATTCGTAAACAGAACTAAATCAAAAAATCTTCAGACCCTGCCACTTTGTCCATAACCCGCAAACAAAACTCAATACGATTTTCAAAGTCTCTATCAAATAGTTGCTGGTGCATTTGAATATGGTAGGGATGTATTTTAATTATCCTAGCAACACTTCTCTTGCTTATACCACTTGCTCACCAATACATCTTTGACTAGTATGTGGATTCTCAACAAACGCACCCATTACTTCAAATTCTGAATCGTCTGTATTTGCAGATTTTCGTCTAGAATTTTTTGTATATTGCACGCTTCCAGTAGTTTTGAATACTTGCAGTAGTCTTTTAAAACATTTCTGTTAGGATGATCTCTATTTGGATACTTTTGAGCGTATATGCTATGAAGCAGTTCTCCTGACACTCATCAATAATTAAGATCATATCTATTCTATCTTCGTTAGAGTACTTTTTCATGTTTAACCAGGGATTAATAACTATGTCAGTTATTAAAACTTAATAATACATCAACTCTATACAAATACAATACACAAATACACACTATACAAATTTATAAATTTATTTGACAGATGGAATGGTATCAAAATAATATCTATTTGAAAGACATTTCATAGGTAACTAGATGATAGATAAGTGAATAATATTAAAAACCAAATACAGTACACATTCACCTACTTCAGAGGACATGCAGAATAGGATAATGCGAGCTTTTTAAAGAATAACACCAGAAATATTAAAAAAAAATAAACAATAATTTTTTAAAAAGAGTTCAAGCTTGTATCTAACACGATAGGCGGCATAATTTTGAATACTTTCTTTAAATTTTTTACTAATCTCAATGCGAAGTTAATGATAGTGTACCCTTAATAAAATTCTGATTTAAGAGACCTTTAATTTATTAATAATAAATCATACAACAAAGCATACTGTCAAAATAACAAATTTTAAATTCTTAAAAACTTTCCATCGGAGTATCATCATGTCATAGGTAACTAGATGTCAGCAAATAATTGAGTATTTAAAAACAAATTTAAAATTTCTCGAAAATTATCAGAGTTAGATATAGGCAACCCTGATACCAACTGAAAGGTAATAAATTCCCACGTTGAACAGACCCAACAGATACAGGGTGTTCCATTTAAATTAAGCCAGAAATTTATGTATTAAACGGTTAGTGTTATACTGTCATATTAAAAACACCCTGTATATTATAGCATACCAGTAAGTATTGGAAACAGAATGTCAAAAGCTTTTAGTGAGATAGTGTAAAGCAAATGTGGTTATTCTTTTTTATTTTGAAGTTATTGTATTTTTTCGGAGGGTCTACAAATTATGTAAAATCGATTTATCCTGGAAACTGAACTAGATAGGTATAGGAAAATGTTAATGAACTTACATTATTTTTAATAGTACAATTCAAAAATGTGATAAAATACAGGATGTTCCATTTAAAGGAACCTAACTTTGGAGCACCCTGTATATTCCAAAATATTTTTAAATTATAGTCCTAAGTAATCTCCTCCAATTCTACGTCTAATTTTTTCTAATTTTATTTGCCGTTAAGACGCCAGAGAATAGTTCGTTCATAGTGCCTCACCCTGTATATGCTGAATCTTAATTTGAATATGTTGGTGGGTCAAATCTATTTTCATTTCTCTTATTAATTATTTTTTCTTTGACTTGAGCATTTTCAATTGAATTTTTTCATAGAAACGTTTAGAAGCTTCCTTTTGATTTTGCATATAATGAGATAATATTAAATGATCGTTCAAACCAAATGGGATCTTTTAAACAATGGAGATCTTTAAATCATATGAGATTATTTAAATCAAAGGAAGATTATTTGAATTAAAGAAAGATCATTCAAATCAAAGTAAGATCATTTAAATCAAAGGAATCTCATGAGCTCATTTAAATCAAAGGAATCCAGATCCATTAATTATTTCAAAAGGTCTTAATTTACACCTTAATTTGATTGATTTTGTTACTTTATTCTATCTTCCTATTTCTGTCAACAATTATGCTATTTCTATTCTTCTTTATAATTTAATTTCTTTCTTTTATCTTCTTGTTTATATTTTCATTCATTTTCTTGTTCCTTTCTTCAATTTTCTAATTTATAGTTTTATTTATGTTCTTGTCGCTTTCATCAATTTCATTATTTATAATCTGATTCTTTTCTTCTATCTTCTTGTTAACGTTTTCATTTTCATTCCCTAACCCATTATTTCTTCGGCGATGGTAGATTCTTTGGAGTAAGCACTAGATGTTAAAACATAAAATTGTGAGAGTTCTTCAATCGGCACTATGCGTTAAAGTTTTTCACAACTGCATGGATCCTACTGTAGACTGCGCCAATTACGTGTTTTACTGTAGAAAATACTTAAAAAAAATATTTACAAAGATTTGTTACAATTTGAGATTTAGCTGTACAATTAATGTCGAACTAAAATTTAGAACAAACTACACTGACGTTGCATCTTTTATTTTTGTTGCGTTGGAAGTTTCTAGACCTGTAACTATCGACAATAAATATGAATTATTGACGATACCTGCTCGGTTATCTTCAATTAAAAAACTCTTAAAACATCTTAAAGGCATACTTATATCATATTTTCTATTTTTTTGTAAAAAAATTAGTTGGTTTCATCAATATGGGTGGTCCTTAAGTAATTATACATAGAAGTACTTAATGATAGATTTTTTATTTCATAATATTACGATTTGAACCAACTTACCTTACTAAAAGAGAGATACAGCGTGTTAAAGGTGAACTTTTCAAATATATTTTTTGCAATAACTTTGTTTTTGAACAGGTTACAATTTGAAACTAAAGTTTATTTACGATAAAAAGACGATAACGTTGCAAAACAAAATATTGTGATGTTGCCAAGCTGTTGTTTTTTTCCTTTACTTAACGAAAACTAGAAAAGTCAATCTGATGTTAGAATAACAGTTCTTCTTTTTCATTGTTCCGTGCCTCGTAGGGCGTAAGTGAAAAATATTTATTTAAAAATAAAAGGCTTGATTAATTTAATATAAATATTTATTCATGAAAAACTATGGATAAGATACAAGAAACAGTAACCAATCATTCTATATTCGAATTAACATTTAATTATTTTACATAGAAGAGGGTTAAATGACGAACTGTAGGTCCTTATACCTTATTCTATGCTCTATAGAACCATCTTCAAAAGCACTGCAGGGTTTACGCTAAAAGGAATCAATACAATCTGTAATCATCTTCATGCAAATTTGAATGAATATTGTTTCTTTATACAATATCTATTATATTCATTATAATAAAAATAGAATGGAAAAGAAAAATATAGATACACAAAATAAAATTTTGTTACAATATATAAAAATAAAAAATCTTCCATTTTATCAGTATTATTTATGTAGAGATACTGTGGTCGTTGTTTTAATTTGTCTATCATAAAATAACTGTACCTAATTAATTTAATAATAGTTATTAGTGATTTTGAAAAGGTGGAAATAAAGCAAATTGGATAAAAACATACAAAAAATAAATACAAGATTTCCACTACTCCACTACAAAATTATCACTATCTTCATCGTCACTGTCAAAATTAATAATAAGTGGAGGCACATCCTGTCTATCAAATACTACTTCTCTATCCCACCCATCTTGTATCATTTTTTCAGTGTGCTCTACTGTCTTTGACCAAATATCAGGAGTCACTTTTTCTAAAGACTTTTTCCATACACCTATTGCTTGTTCTGTTGAAGAACCATCAGTTCCCTCATGATCTCTATAAAAAAATTAAACTATGCCCCAAATATGTTCAATTGGGTTGAACATACAGTGGTAAGGGGGAAGTCGAAGCACTTTGTGACCATATTTTTCAGATAATATGTCAGCTTCATATACTGTTGGTGATTTATTCCTACAAAAATGCGTATATTTAAACAAAATAAGTTATCTAAGTATTACCATAATATATTGAAAAATGTTTATATCAACTTACCGTTGTACTAAATTCAATAATTGGGTTTTGAGGAAAGTAGTTTCAAAGGAAGATCATTTTGTATCAACTAGTTCTGTATATCAGACTTTTTGGTAGCTGTTCTTGGTACTTTATTGATCACTGTACTGTGATAACTTGCATTATTCATTACAATTGTGGCAGGTTCTTCCAAGTTCACTAAAAGCTGGTATTCAAACCAATGCAAAAAATTTTCTCGGTTCATTTCACCGTGGTAATCACCATCTTGTTTTTCGGAAGAAAAAACCAGCCCTGCTCCAGAAATAAATCCAGAAGAGGAACCAGCATGCAATACTATATACCTACAATAAGGAAAGAACAAATTACTACTAGGTTTCCTAGATAGACTGCATAGCTCAAAACAACTATTAATAATTATATAGATTTAAATAAAATAGTCTGACTGGTAAATATTTGAAAAGGTCTTAAAATGGCAGGAATGTTAGTACATCATAAATTAATTGCTAAATTTTATTATTCGATTACCTTGGACCACCTATTTTGGTTTTTTACACGCTTCTATGATTAGAATCTTGCCAAGAACGTCCAACAGTACCGTCTTTAAATATCCAGGTCTCATCCAAAAACACAAATTGATATAAACCTTCCCTTTTTATCTTGACATATTCATGTAGAAAATGTACACGTTTTAATGCAATATGTGGTAACTCTATTAAACCACGATGAACCATCTTTTTGGTATTTGAATCCAATATTTTTCACTATCTTCCAGAGTGATGTTAAACAACCATTAAAGAGTTCACGCTCCTGGAGTTTGTCTCTTAAAGTTTTCAAGGTTATGTGTTCCTCTGAAAAATATTGTGTTAGTTAATTGTGAATAAAATAAAATAGTAAATTCAATATACTCACTGTTTCCATACATTTCGTATATAACATTTCGGAAAGCATTTTGATCAAAGTTACCAATTTCAACAGTAGGTTTTATGCGTTGTCTCTTTTTAGGTGGGCTTTTAGGCTGTTCACCTCTTGGCGGCAATACGGTTAACAGTGGTAACGCTAAGTTGTAAAGCTTCTGCAACTCTCTACAATATAATTACTTCAATTTATGAAAGAATAATATATTATTAAGTTTAATTAACCTAACCGAACATTAAAAACATTTAATCATTTACATTTAAATATGTAACAATAATATTAATAATGATGAATACAAATAGCGAATACCATTACTTACGTCTCTTATAGCAGTAAGCGGGAGAAGCGGGCCCCCATTTCGGCATTCTCGTTCAAAATAGCTCAACAAAGATGTTACCATCTCTTGACATTTTATGTTCAGCTGCTTCGGCATTTTATTAACCACACACTGCAGATTTACCTAAATAATTAGTTATGAAAATAACTGTTTTTTTAATCTTAAAGAAGCAATGAATTTAAAAGCACCAAAAAAAACTTGTAAATATTAGAAGATGATCGATTGTCAATAAACGTCAAAACAAACTGGGGAATTTTACCAGTTGATTTGACAACGCCTTGAAGTTTTGCCAACCCGTTAGCTGTAAATTGCCCTGGCTGTTGAGGATAAATGGTATTCACGGTTGGTAAATTAATATTTATTCTGATAAGCAGTAAAGTAACTAAAAATGACATCATCGTCTTTTTATCGTAAATGAACTATAGGTGTTTTTGGGTATCAAAAATCATAATTTTGCATCTACTTTGATGATTTTTCCAGAGGGCGCCACATGTGTGGCATAAATGCGCTTTAAACTTTTTATGCTTAAAGTCAGCGTTATTTTTATTGAAAAATATCAAAGACACACCATTTAATAAAAAAGTTGCCCTTGTTATTCACGGGAAAATTTAAAAGTTTTCGAGGTAATCGAATTTTAGAAATCAGCTGCATAACTGTCATTTAATTCATCACGAGAAATATTAGCGGACGTCAAGAATGATTTTAACAACTAAACATTCTTGTTTCCATAATTTGTGATATCTGTGATAGTTTTTATTTAATATTTTCGTTGATTAACGAAAAGCAGAAGATGCCAATAAATGGGCCTTTCTCTAAGTCTTGCTTTTCCCTCATTTAAAAAAAATTATATTCCAAGACTTCTTTATTAAAGGAATTGAAGATTTAAAATCAATTCTAGTTGTTTACTCGTACAAATCTTGATTTATATTGTTGTATCTGATTTTCAAAACGAACTATCAATGTTTTACATGGTTTTTAGGACGACTCATTGATTGTAAATGTTACTTTTATTGGACAAAAACTGGGAGCTTCAACGGGAATAGTGTCGGATCTAGACGGTGGATTAATTTATTTCATGAAGAGATGTTATGCCATACTAAGATGGGATACAGAGTAGGCTTTTGAAAAATATTATATGTAAACTGAACATTTTCATTTTTTGTTGTAGGTTTACTATTGTTGCCGAACACCACACCGTATTGGGTCAATCATATGAAATGTTTCCATATATTTCTGGCTTCTTTACAGATTCTGAAGATGGTATTTGGGCCATTGTGAATCCAAGAAGTCCGGATGATTGTAATAATATTACTAAAAATTCGGATTTACCAGTGGGATTAAAAAATAGAGCTGTTAGAATAATCAAATATAGCAAATCTGATGAGGAGATTGTATTTGATAATTTGCTAGGAGAATAAATAATTGTCTTAATCAAAATTGACTATAGATTTTCTTTTAATTTTTTTGCTATAGAAAAAAATGTAGCTTTATGTTTAAATAATAGTTTTTGACTATATGAACTGTTAAATATTTTAATCGAATCAGTATTGCAAATAATCATAATTTTCTTTTGAATAAAATATATTTATGTTTGTGTGTTTATTTTGACTTTTCACTTATAGCAGTAGTTGGAAAATTCATTTGGGAATGGATCAAATATCAATACTAAGATTTCCTATGGGAGACAAACCTTTCTTTGTCCACTTGGATAGATAAACTGTTTATAAGTTTTCTTGTTATTCACTTTTGGTAATAACAAGAATTTTTTTAAAGCGGTTGAAATTTTTTGCTGAAACTTTAAAACCTACAGAAACCGAAAAAGTGTTGCTGATACTAGATGGCATATAAGCCGCAAATCGATGGAGGCACAGGTTTATGCGAAAAATAAAGGCATATTGTCTTATTTTGTCTACCACCGTACTGTACCCATAGGGTACAGTCATTAGATGTCACATTCTTTGGGCCACTCTCGCTCTACTACAATCAAGAAGTTCCTAGATAGTTAAAACAGAATCCTGGAAGGGTGGTCACTTATTTTCAAGTAGGAAATACTTTTAAAGCTGTCTACCAGAAAACAGCTACTAAGAACAATGCTGAAAAGTATATACCTTTTTAATAACGATGTTTTCCGGATTGGATGTTTGAGCCTGCGGAAACCACTAACTTTGAGTACAATCAGAATATTAAAGAACCTAATAATAACGAAAGAAGGTCAGAAGAAGAACCGAATAATAACGAGAAGAGACAAGTACTATAGAACAAAGAAATGAGAATTTCAATACAGAAGATATTTTGCAGTTAGCCGGACCATCTAGTCTAAAAAATGAAAAATTATAGAAAAAAATAGATAAATAAACGAATAAATTACCAGCAACATCTTGCTTAATCCTACCCTCAAAAATGTCACCATTATCAAACGCTACTGATACGAGCAAGAAAAGAAAACGGAACAATCTTTCTAAATTTGGCATCTTAAACACAACACCTGAAATAGAAAAAAAATTTAAAAATGAAAACTGCTGAAAAAAATGCCGAGTTAGGAAGAAAGGAGGCAAAAAATGTCAAATTAAAATTTTTCATAATACTGATCCCAAAACTAAACCTGCACCTAGAAAAACGGCTAGGGGAAGTGTGCCTGAGATGGAATACTTTTATTTTGGGTACTATAATTTTTTAATTTATGACCAAAAACATGTTTTTATGTAGGAAATATATAAAAATGGAATAAATAAAGTAAGTTTTTACAAAACCTAAACGGTTTTTCTATTAACAAACGAAAAAGTATATTTTGAAAAAGAAGCATGGTATGCCATCTCATGAAAGTAACTGTTGATGAGATGGCATAGTATTAAAAAAAATATAAAACTAGGTACAAATTTCACATTTGAACATTTTTGTCTTTCTGTATACTCCAGCACATTCTGCATGGGCCCATTTCTTACAGATGTGACACTGGAACCATAATTCTCTTGATAGAGACCAGGAGAAAAGTTCATTGCAATAAATACAAGGCGAGTTCTCCTCATCTAGGTCATCTCCTACGTCAAAACCCTCGGCTTGATCATCTTCATTCTCATCCTCCATAACACATTTCTTATTCATAGTTCTCTCCGACTTTCTTATCATCCCTTCTTTTTTTGTGCATCCTCCTCCTGCTCAATCTCTCTACCAATTTTCTTCTTAACAGTTCTCGCCGCCTTTCTTAACATCACTTCTTTCTTTTGCGCCTCCTCATTTTTCAATTTTTCAATTTCAGGGGTTGTTGTTAGATTACCATATGACCCTTTTCTTCTTTTTCGTCGCACTATCTCTGCGACTTTTGGCATTGGTGAAATTTCCTCAATTGATAGGTCAAGATTTGTTCCTGGAAATATGTTTTGAGAACAAGATGAAGGATATGGCAAAACTAAAGTTTCATTGGTCTTTTCGTTAGAGACCTTGGTACATTGGAAACTTGGCACCGAGTTTGTTATGACGTTGACTTTATTTAACTGACCATCTTGCATTTGATTTTCATCCCGATTGTCATCCTCTTCAGCGTTAGTTACTTCAGCGGCAGCAAACATCCAATCGGCGAAGATGTTGTCGTTGAATGGTAGTCGCCGAAAATCCGCTTAGAGCATTGGGAATGGTTGCTGCCTTGATATATGCTGCGTTGAATAAAGAAGCTACTTGGAAATGAGTTACTACACGCCCTGGGTTATTTTTAAGCCAATTAGTTAGTTCTCGATTGTAGTAAGCATTAAGAGGACCAAAAAAGCAAACATCCAACGGTTGTACCCTATGGGTACAATGTGGGGGAAAACAAAAAAGAATTATCCCATTTTCTTTAGCACATATACAAGTGCATCTAAGCTTTGTGGCTAGTGTGTCCATCCAATAACAGCAAGACTTTATTTTGCTTTGATGGTTTGGCATATTTCGCAAAGTGCTTCAACCATTTAGGAAATATGTCCCCATTTTATTTTTTTGGGTAAATGCCACAGATCCAACAGGTGCTCCATCCATTAATTCAGCTTTCATGTTTTTTCTTGGAAATATGAGAGCAGGAGGGAGATATGTCCCTAAAAAAATACATAACGATTTTTTATAGGTACCTAGGTACTTTAAAATCATAAACTTACCTGCTGCGTTCATACAACAAACGGTCGTTGGTCGCTGACCTCGTTCAGCACTACTTAAAACGCCTACTTGTTTTCTGTCTTTGGTGGCCAAAACTTTTGTATTCTTCGAAGAAACGGTGGTAATACCCGATTCATCCATATTCCAAATATCATTCGGCAGGAATTTATGTTGATCCAATACTCCAGAAAGTTTTGTCAATTTGAACTTTGTTAAAAGCTCTAGCTCGAGCTGCAGAAGTACTCTCAGGTGATCGTAAGTATATCGTAGGTCCACCCAGCCATTTTAGTTTCAGTAGAAAATCGATGAGGGATATGTTTTGATTCCGCAATTTGAAATGCTAGTTTTCGGACGACATCCGTTGTTAGCCCAAAAACATGGATTCCATTTTTTTGATATGTTGGACCAGTTTATTTTCTAGATTTTCATTGAATGTGCTTTTGTGACCTCCTATATAACCTTTTTTCCAGCCTTCCTCCTTAGTTGCCCTACGTCTTAAAGTCCCAAAAGGGACATTAAACGTTTTTGACGCTAAAAGCCACCCCATACGTTTCGCCTTCATAGATGGCTTCCTGCATATTATTTTCAACCCATGACTCTCTATTTGACTTTCTTTTGTAGCGACTCATGTCTAAAAAAACATTGTTTCCAATTAATAATTGAGTTCCTGAGATGGCATACCATGCCATCTTATAAAAATTGTTGTATGCCATCTCATAAAATTAACGGTTATTTTTAAATATTACAATTTTTACTAAAACATATTTTAAACTAGGTATTTGATAACTTAGATATAATATTCAATAAATTATCTATCTGAAAGTTACAATAACATACCTTCAAGTCCCTTCCGTTACCCACCAAACTATCTGCGAACGACAAAAAATATTTTGGGTAAACAAAAATGTGACAAACGTACTTTTCGACCACTCAAAGACAACTGACCTGCTTCCGATTAACGCAATAGTTTGTTTGAGCCGGTGGCTTTAAGGGGGCGCAACAAAAGGCGCGTAATTCAAAATGTATGTGCATTAAATAGCGACTATGGTAACTCAGCAAGTATGCCACCTCGGGCACAATTCCCCTACAATTGCAAACAGTTTAATACCGACCGTGCAAGATCAATCAGACAGAAATCAGTGACGATAAAGATGGTATACAGCCTGCATCTTTTGCAACGGACTATTTTCTCGCTTAGAACCAAATGAAAAATAGATTCGTTGCTTGTCTTGTAATAAATGGGTCCACTACGAATGTTCAGGTTGCTCCTTCAAAACAAAGCAGTATATATCTGAACTTTGTGTTTAGCTTAGGTACGTACTCCCTACTTTGTTTTAACTTTACTTGTGTTTTTTATATTTTTAAGTTATGTTAATTTTAGTGTTAGGTATTAATAATTGTACCTAACTCTGTGTAAGTTAATAATTACATTTAATCTATATTTTTTATTGAATAAACTTTATATGACAATTAAATCCCATATCATATTTATTTACTCGGTAGTTTCGCATGATGGCATGTCATGCTATCTTATCGGAAATATTCAGCCCGAGATGGCATATCGAGTTGATTTAAAAAAATATATACTTAACCATTAACTTATTAATTTTTATTATTGTTAGGATAGGTATTTTCTTACTGAACCACCAAGTTTCAGCTCGTAAATCCCAAAAATAACTTAGAAAAAAAAAATAATCACGAAATTTATGCTAACTCTGGCACATTTCCCATATACTTGTTTCATACATACTATAAATAACATTTCTAATTCCACTCGTATACATGTTTTGTTTTTTTGTATGAACGCTCTGCATGGCTGCAATGCAGAGAAGTCTAATACTTTATTGGAATTCAAATTTATTTTTTATCGTAACGGTATGCATACATTTTGCAAACATACAATTCAAGTGTATCATTAGTATATTAGATTACAAGTGCGGAAAGTGACACTTTTCACACGAGTAATATTGTAGCACGAGGCGTAAGCAATCCTACGAAAGTGAAAAGTCACTTTCGCACAAGTAATGTACAATATTTTTCCTACGACCGCCCATTTTATTAAACAATATGTAAATATCAGAACGTGTATATTGACTTGCCTGACTAATTTTACGTTTTATTTGTTACAGTATATGTTTGAATATTGTTTCTATAAAAAGTGCACATGTATTTACAATTACTTTCAGATTGAAATATAGAAATAACGATAATTAATGTGTTTTTGATTATATTTCTAGTTGAACTTCGTCAACTGGCGTAGACATTCAACTAGGTAAATAATCTTAATGTCGAAATTAATAATTTATTATATACAAATTTACAAAATGGTACAAAGTTGTGAATGGTGAACTTCGGGGGTTTCAGATCGGAAGACACTTTATGTTTCGATTTGATGAATATTAAAACTAACTTCAATAGAGCGTTGAGCTCGATTCGATGAGTGTGTAAAACTCGCGTCGATGAGTGTAAAACTTTGTTATCGAGAGTTTTGAACTTGCTTCGATGAGTGTAAAAAACTAACTTTGTTGTTGAGCGTTGAGCTCGATTCGATGAGTGTAAAAACTCGCGTCGATAAGTGTAGAACTGATGAGTGAGAAACTGATTTCTTCACGTTGTGAGACGTGTTAAATAGAAATCTGTGAGGGGCGTGTTTACACGTGGATTGGGTTGACCAAACGAAAATAGATATTTCCTATTGGCCAGTATCATTTGACTTGTCGGGTTCCTAGACAAGAATCAACTATGGGTGCCGCCATAAAATAGTTAAATTTCAATTGAATACTCCAATAGCAATTGTAACCCACTAAACAAGAAACATAACAACTCTTTTTTGTGATGTTCTTTTTAGAGACTTTTCGTGATGTTTATTTAAAACGTTAATATGATATCTCCTAGATGTCTTAATTTTATTACCAACTCTATTAACATCCATGTCATGTAAATAAAACATACTTTTGATGTACACAGTAATAGTTGAATTCGTAGTTACATACACATTCTATGAACTTCTTTTTAGTAACTTCCTATAGGAAACATACATACGGTGTTAATTTGTATACTTCTCACTAATGTCACATACAGAACGTTACTGTAATATTACAAATTAACATGTTTCTAAGATGATCACATGTTGCAGTTACTTTTACATCTTTCGAAATAATTTTTATTAACATCGTACTTATTACGTCTGTACGACGTTAGTTCATAAAACTCTCAGTAATATCTCATATTCAACATCACAGCAACATAAAAAAGAAGAAAACAGAAGAGGAACTGATGAACGAAACATACAGTAGTTATCTGTGGAAACAAAAATGACAAGTATGAAATGGCGGATGGTTTTCAGTTATGTGTTATAGTTATATTTTATTTGCAGGAAGCACATATTTTGCAAGTAGCACTTGAATAAAGTGGTATTCGTTTTCGTTAGTTCCTACTAAGCTACAGTTTCTATACTTAGTTATAATGGACGAACAACAATTGTTATCGGTAAGTACCTATTCCACAATCATAATTATTATAACTTAATACTCATTCAACACTTTAATCGGCTATTATACATTGAAATTCTATGTGGCGGAATTGTACACTAACATTATATTACAAAATAAGGGTTTTTCCAATTTTTAAAATATTTTAGTTACCTAGTAAGTATATTTTGAAAACGATTCACAATATTTCAATTCCTAGATATGCATTATACCCTACAAAAAACTTGATATTGCAATAGGGTAAATATTATTATTAATAATAAAACATGCTCATATGTTCGCAGATATTTAAATCTAGAAGAAAACATTTTCAATGTTCTAGATGTTTCAGAAGCTACTTAAACAAATAAAATAAAAAACAATTAGTTGGTAATTATGTAATGAAAGGGGAGTAATTATTTCAGATAGTCTGATACAAACATTGTATTAAACAGTACAAAAAAATATTGAATCAAGTATCTCTAGTTTTAGTTTTTTTAGTAGTAGTCTTAGCCATCAATATAGTTTTGCAGGTTTAGAAAATTTCAACATTATTACTAACAATTCTTGTGAACAATTAGAGACTGTTTAAGACTTTAAAAACAGAAATTTCTGTTAAAAAGCTCATTTCCATTTGAAAATTCACTGAACACAATGAATAAGCTGTATTTGTCCCTTACAATGGTACCTATATTAATCTAGTTGACGAATATGATACTGAATGCTCCAGTCAACAAACAGCATTCAGTTATTTATTATTGTAGAAACACAGCTATTGGATACTCAATTGGATACAATTAATTATAAACTCATTTAACTTGATAATGTGTTCATATCTCTTCTTCATAAGTAGTTTTTTTTTGTATACAGTGTATTAATAATGCTTAGTTTTCATTAAGTTACAATTCCACGATGTTAATATACAATTTGTTCCAGGATTAAAATAACAAGATGAGAGTAGTATATTATTTTATACAGAAAAGAAGTATGAATTTTCATAGCACACCTGAATTTACCTGCCAAATGGAGTGAGGCATGGAATAGAAGGTAAATCATGAAAAGTCACTTCTTGAAATAAAATATGTTATTATTCCTTTGAAGAACCCCGCATGTATCTTATGGAAAATGGGTCCCAGTCAATTGGCTGAAAATCAAGTTTGATGTAGTTTATGATGATCGATCAAAGGTCTCCATGGGCACAATTTGATCTAAAGTTTATTAGCTGTTGTTCAGAACACCTTCAAATATTTCACAGATAAGGATTTTGAAGTGTACGTTATGGAATTGTTGAGGCACTCGAAAAAAGTAACCGTAAGTAAACGATAGAATTTTCTTTAATCAGATTGGATTTCTGTTGATGTAACGTAATGCTTCATTAAATCTTTATGGTGTAAAATTTTTATTAGTTTTAATATAATTAAAAAACTATTCTAATAAATTTTCTGTAAACTAGCTGTAATGTATGTGTATCCGTTAAACTTTATTAATTCAGTTTCAAAGTATGTTACGTTATGGTAACTACGGATTAATATACCCTTTTTTATTTCTTGCTTTCACTGAATGTGTTCAATAGTTTCCACTTTCCAGACTTGTTATGTAATATGCTTACACATTTGTTTTTTTTAGGTTGGATTGCTGGACAAGATATTTTTTTTTTCTAATTTTGTACCTGTTTTTTTCAAATTTACTGTATTGTTCATTAATAGTGAATAAACGTTTTAAATCCTTTATTATTTTTTTGCTATTTTATTTTAAATGTACAGGATGAACAACTAAGAACGACTGTAGGCCACATCTCAGAAAAGAATCATGGTACAACTTTCAAAAAAATTATCTTTAGGTAAGGGATCCTGAAAAATTGTTGGAAAATATTTTGCAGTCTTTAAAATATCCGCTAGGGGTGGAATGAACACTCGAAAACATTATACTCCAAAAAACATACTAAATGTGTCCTAAAAATACAACTTTTGAAATCTTGATAAGATTATGAATAAATTTAATTAAGGAGATTTTTTGCCATTATTCTTCAAATAATGATTTTAGCTGCATTTAAAAGTTTTTCTGTTTAATAAGATTGAGAACAAAATTAGATAATTTTGTATCCACTCGGAAATTTCAAATGTAAATTGAAGCATTTTTTTATATTTGATATTGTAAATCTTATATCTTGTAATAGATTCCTATTTTTCAACCCCTTTTCATCAGAATTTAAAAAATGCCTCATTATATTTGAAATTTCCGAGAAAAATGGGAAAATTGTGGACTTTTTCACAAAGCGTTGACAAAATTGTCCAATTTTGTTATTTTTGTTAAGCATTTCTTATTAAAAAGGAAAAACTCTTTCAAATGAAGCCAAAAACATGGATGTCGATTAAAAAAAGTGTTACGACATTTGTTGTTTGGGTTGAACCTTCCCCCACCCCTTACTTGAAGAATACAGACAAAAAGTCCCTAACTACATTTTTTCATAATCTCAACAATATATCAAACATTGTATTTCTAGGATACGTTTAGTATGTCTTTTTTGGAGATAATCACAGTATTATGTTTTTAAGTGTTCATTCCACCCCATAGGAGATATTTTAGGAACTCAAAAATATTTTCCAGCGATTTTTCAGGGTCATTTTCCTGAAGGTATTTTTTTAAAGTTGTACTATGACTATTTTTTGAAATATAGCAGACAGCCGGCGTTCTTAGTTGTTCACCCTGTATTTGCTGATTAGGCACAGAAACATCTATAGGATGTCATGTAGAATGTTTGAGGTATATTATTTAGAGGTTTAAGTAATGTCCATACAACATCTAAGAGAATACACTGTATTGTTTTTGAAATGTCGCATTTAGATCATTGATAAGATGTTATTTTTTAGACATTGCATTAACATCGACAAGATGTTAAAAGGCATTTCAGAATGTAACAGAAATGTTGTTTTTCGTTCGTTATAAAGACTTTCTTTTGAGGAAGTTCTAGTAACAGTAATGTAAAAAGGCAGCGCTTTAACATCGCTGAGAAGTTAAGTTGAAACATCACAATGTGATGTTGAATTAACGTAACTGTAATATTTATTTGCATAGTGGGAACCTCTTTACTCAGAAAGATTATTCAAAAATGTTTTTCATATCTTCCGACCGTCGACCATAAAATTCATGTAGAAGTGACACTAAAGTGACACGACCTGTACAGTAGAGCGATATCAACCTGAAATGTTTAAAAACTGTCAATAAATCTACCAAATCTTTTGAATTGGCATGAGAGTAAAAGGGCCATTTCTTCAAAAATTCCAAAACTTTTGCACTCTCGGACTTTTTCAGTTCTTGTTGTCGCAGTAAGAAGGTTTTTTCCCATCTATCTTTAACCTCTACCCAATTTGTGAAATCCCTGTGGAGGTATGTTTTCAAGGAGTTCAAGATATCTACATCAAATTCTTGATCATGTAATATTTCATATCCCGTTGAAGATGCTGCATGTGAAGAATTTTCTATTTTTCTGATTTTTGTTAAAGAATTTACAAATTTATTGTATAATCGTCCTCCGGGATTTTTTCTCTTCATTCTGTTGAAAAAATAATAATCCTACAAAAATATAATCATTTTGGATATGAGAATTGAATAACATTTGTTCACTCATACCAGAAAGTACAACAAACTTCACGTTCATACAAAAAAGTCCTACACTATATACGAAGTTGTATCAAAAATAACTATTTTTTCAAATTTCCAATTTATCTCGACATTTGACTTCATTATATTCAAGCCATGCTTCACGAAACATTTTAGGGAATTGAAAGTAAAACATTTCAGATAAAAATCCTTCCTTCTTCACACATAGAATAAGTTAAAAAAAGCACACGTAGTTCTACGTTTCTTATATTGTTACTGAAAAATCTCGACTTGAACTGAGAGAATTCAAGAATTTATAATGTACGAGAATTTGGAATTTGAAAATTACTCGAAAAATTACCAAATACGTACTTGAAATTATAACAAAAGTTGAAATTCATATTATTTAATCAACGTAGCATCTTTTTCAATTTTAAACTGACCTTTAATATCAAACCACCGAAGTATTTTTTTAGCTATCAATATATATTTTTAGTGTATACGTAGATTAATTTTAAAATACCCGAATCGAAATTTGCTCTGAAGTTTTTATTCCTTCTACCACCCTTACTGATGAAAATATTAGTATTGACAGAGACAACACCTCTGGTATTGAGTGTAATGTTCTCACTGCACAGTTGGGAAACCAACACAAACACAAATTGCGACGCAAAAATATGTAAATGATCATGAATCGCAAGATAGAATTGGACGTAGTTATACTATTGGCTACCAAATTCACGTGATCCTAGACGTTATGTTGTCAGTTCAAAATATTAAGAAATCTATTACAAATGTTTTGAATGCCTTTCAAATTTAAATAAAATTGGATAGATGAATTTCACCCTAGTTATGAAGTAATGTGAAGTTATTTTAACATGGACTCTTCTTAAAACAAATATAATACGGTCGGCTCTGATAATTTCAAGAGTGTGTCATTTTGAATATAAAGCAAAAGGATATTCCAAACAATTTGAAGTGACATATTTGGTGATTTGTTAACTAATCGATATAAAACTATTGATATACGTATATCAAATATTATACACCTGCTACTTGAATTAATCATTGCGATTTTTTCATTTTGAGACGATTTTTATTGATTTTTAAAATGCATTAATTTTCTGAGTGTATTTAAACAGAAACAGAAAGTAAAACAGAAAATCTAAATATTTCTATCGAAATCGTAACACTCATGTTTTTTCAATGAGTTCCGTTTGTTTCTTATTGGGGAACGTTAAGTGACATTAAACTGCAAGTATCAGCTTTTCATGGGAAATTATATAAAATATTTATATTATCTTTTACCCTAATTATCTGAAAATATTTATATAGATAAATAGTCACTTATAACTGCCCACCCTACTTATCTATTATTAACATTATTCTGCCCCGTCCTTAATGTCATATCATTATCCTTATTGCCATAATTTCCATCTTTTGTAATAAAAACGGACCCAAAGTGAATTGACTACATTATATTTAATACTTTTAGTTAAGAAAGGACAAAATGACAGGTTGCCGTGTTGGTACCTTGAGAACAAACGTAAAAGTTTTACGAGTTAATGATTGTTATAATTTTTATCTAATTTTTATATTGTTGTTGCATGGGTCCGTGCTGGAGCAAATTTCGAAAATGGAATGCTTTGTTGAAATTAGTGGTACGGCTTGTAACAATTTGGAAAACGTAGGTGTGTCTTTCGAAATAGTAATAGTGTTTTTAATAAAAGTTCATTTGAGTTACGACGGTGATGATATTATAGTTATAATACATATTTGTGGGATAGTAGAAATTGACGTTTTAACATCGTATCCTGAAAAATATTTCGAGCAAAATTGGATTTTTTATTTGGAATTGAAATTATCACGCCAAAATTAGTAGCAGTACAAGTAAGTATATACTATAGTTTAAGGCAGTGGTCGCCAACCTCTCAATGTGTTGAGCTACTTTGTTGATTTTGGAAGCCACACGGAAGCCACGTAGCGCAACCTAAATGAAATCATCCACAGTTAAATTATCATTATATATAGAGGAAAGGGACCTAATATGAGAAACCTTTTTATTTTTTTGAATAATTTTGCACAAATTTAACTTTTAGAAGTGGCTTTATTTCTAAAGGATAGATCGTTGTGTATACTTCACACCCTAACAAATCAAATTTATTAAAAATGTTAACTATTTTTGTAAAGTGGTAATAAATAAAAAAAATCACTTTTGTCATTTTCAAGATTGGTCTCCTAATATGAGATAGTTAGGGTTCCTAATAAAAGACTGTCTCAATAATAGGATACCAAAAAATAAAAACAAGTACTGAAACAATATAATATATTGTTTTATTTCAGACGTAATCAAAATGAGAATCAAAAGTAACAACACTAAAATTTAATCGAACAAAAATTTTTTTTCCTTGTTTTTTTTTCGCATATAGGGCAAACAAATATTGTGCCATCAACATCGCCGCAATCTTCGTGGCACCAATGAAAACAAACGATACATCTAGCCCACTTTTCTCCACGGGTGTCTTCGGAAAATCTTCCCTGACAAAAACGACACTCTGCATCATTGTAATCCTCTTCATCAGTCGAGTCATCATAATGCACAGAAGTTTCTGAATCTGAGCTGCTCGATGTAATTTCAGCCTTTTCGGTACTTTTAGTCTTGGATTTTTTATCTGTTGTTCCCAAAGAGTTTGGTTTCACATCTTTCTTTTTTTTTAGTTTCGTGGCAATGGATTCTTCCAAGTTTTTTTTATATGGACTAGATGTTATTAAACTTGCTTTGCCTTTTCTTTTATTAGAATTTTCACTATGATTTGAAGAATTTGATGGCACTGGACAAACGTCTTTTGGAGAAACTAGCAAAAGTTTATCACTTTTGTCAGAGCATTTGTTGTGGGCAGAGTCTGATGATATTGATGGATTCGCCATAGTTTTTCTGGACTCTGCAGGAACATCCACAACTAAATCTGATGACACATTTGAAATATTGTTGTTATTTAATGAAATATCTGCACCTTCATTTTCAATATCAGTTCTTTCTTGTGTAGGTAGATTTTGCTCTTCTTCCAAAAAGTCAGTTTCTCTAAAAACATGTCTGTTACAAGGAAAGAGACCTGCTTTTTCTAAATGAATTGATCGATGCCTCCATTGTTGCAGCCCGATTATAAGCTTTCCCAAATAGCGAGCAGATGTTGGTGTGTGTCACAACTTTTCCTGAGTTGTTTTTGAGAAATGTCTCTATTTCTTGAGCATAATATGTTTTTAGTGGTGCCATGAAACCCACATCAAGTGGCTGCATTTTATGAGTGGCATGTGGTGGTAAGCACACAATTGAAACATAATTCTCTCTAGCCATGTCTATGATTTCTATGTTTCTCGTGCGTGAATAGTGACCGTCTAAAACTAACACGATCGGATCATTTTTTGTTGGTTTAGTAAACTTAACAAAATGTGAAAACCACTGCGTAAAAATATTTGTCTGAATCCATCCAGATGGATGGCAGGCCCATATTGATTCAGGAGGTGCGCCATGCATTAGATGTTCCGACATATTTTTACGAGGAAACACTATCAAGGGCGGAACAAAAGTACCAGAAGCGTTCATGGATGTCACAACGGTGAGGAGTTTTCCCCTCTCTTGTGATGTTATGGCACAAACCTGTTTTTTTCCTTTCAAGCCGATGATTTTGCTTTGTTTATGCTGCACAACCGTAATGCCTGTTTCGTCGACATTAAATAATCTATGTGGAGAAAAATTAATTTTTTCCATCTTCTTCTCAAATATGTCAAAAAACTGCGCAACGTTTTCGGCGTTAAATCCTTTAACTCTCGCAGCAGATATTGTCTGTGGTGTACGTACAGACAACTGCGGGTGCCTTCTTAAAAACCCCCTGAACCATTTTTTACCTGCAGATTCCTTTCCTGTGCTTTAAGCCATTTCTGATTGCTAACTGAAACGCCATATATTTGACATCTCTCCTCCGAAGACCATAATACTTTTTTCCATTTCAATGCAGTAGTCTGCTAACTGCTTCTCCAAAACATCAGGTAAAGCTTGTTTCCTACACAAAGCTATTTTTACGAGATCCTCTGCACGTCTGTTATCTTTTACATATCGTTCAATGGTTCCTGAAAAATAAAAAAAATTTATAAAAAAATTGAACAATAACTAAAAAAGCAGGCTTACCTTTCGGAACATTGAATGTTTTAGAGGCCATCAGGTACCCCATCTCCTTGTTCCTTACCGCTTTAACAGCCCTTATCATGGCATTTTTATCCCACTGCTTCCTCTTTTTCTTGTCTCTAGGTATCTGCAAACAGCTTTCGTTGAAATTATTTAAAGAAGAAAGTTCTCCTAATATGAGATAACTCATATTAGGAGCACCAAGGTTATCTCATATTAGGAATCTCTTGTGAAAATTCTTTACATATTTTTTTCTCAAAAATTAATTGAGTTGCCACGTGTATTATATGTTTAAACAATAAAGCAACTCCAATACAACAAAGCAAATATAACAAACTTAATTGTTTCCTCACCTTTTCAACAAAAAAATCACGTCAAACTGAACACTAATAAAATTTCGGTATTGCACTAATGCGTAAAAACACGTACACGTGGCGGGTCGTAAGAGCAACTCCTTCCTCTATTTATTTTACTATGTAACTGGTAATACATAATACATAGGTACTAATAATAAACTAATAACAAAATAACTAATATTACTAGTACGTACTTGTTCATAGCTACATTCCTACCTACCAAACGAAGGTGTTTGAAAAATAAACACAAACTTTTATCCAGCCACAACGACATGTCACGTAAGCTTTAAAAATAGTTAATAATAACAACAAAAAAGTAACGCACTATCATGAATATAAACATTAAAAAATAAAAAAGCACGTTCAATGAGAAGGCTGACACTCAGACTCATCGATACTTGCAGTTTAATTTGATACAGCCATTCGAATACAATTATCCAAATCTTCATCTGTAAGTCGATTACGATATTTGTTCTTAATAAACTTTAAATATGGAAAAGAAGATTCACACAAATAGGTTGAACTGAATAATGCTTTCACTTTCAAGGCAACACGGCATAGAACTGAATATTTGTCTTTACTTACAATAGGCTAGATACATTTGGTACTTGAGACTAATGATTTTAAGGCTAAATAATTTTGAAACTCAATTCCATTTCTGTTGCAGCGATGTCTTCGCCAAAGTTCTGCATAACACAAGTTGCAAACTGTTGGATATCAATTTCCATAAAGGGTGAAACAACAAACTGCGCTACTAAAGCCATTTCGTTGAAATTCTTAAAACGATTTTTGAAGTTATTCTTCAGGGTAGAAACTATTTCTACACGATATTTGCTGTCATAGGGTTCTAATAGATTTTGAGATATTTTTTCTGAAAGAATAGGAAAATGCTTGGCATCGCTGTTAATTAGGTTTTGTTCCCCAAACCCCAGCTTTTTGATAAATGCTTTTATATCAGAAATCATTTCCGCTAGTTCTTTGTCTCTCACCTGAAGCTGCAAATTAAGTTCGTTTAATTTATCTGTAATATCCACGAGAAACTCAAAATCTCTAAGCCTGATTGAATTTTCTAGTTCCGGAGTCGGTTCATCGCGTTGTTTGAAAAATTGAACTATGCCAGATAGGACATCATTAAAACGTTTCAGCACCCGTCCTCTACTTAACCATCGGACTTCAGAGTGAAGGAGTATGTCCCCGTATTGACAGTCAACTTCATCGGCCAAGGTTTTGAATAATCTTCTTTGTAACGCTTGAGCTCTAATCTTGTTCACAATTTTTACCACCAGTTTCATAACGTTGTTTACTTTTAGGAAATTTCCACATAATGCTTGCTGATGGATAATGCAGTGGTAACAGAGAAATTGCGGAAAAGTTTCATCTTTACGACATAACGCCACCAGACCCTTATCACAACCCACCATAGCTGGAGCGCCATCGGTTGTCAAGCCTACCATTTTCCATATTGGAATTTTCTCGGAAGAAATAATATTTTTTAAATGAGAAAACAACTCCTGCCCAGTAGTGTGTCCTTTCAGTGGAATAAACTTCAAAAGACCTTCTTTAATCGTAAAATCACTAAAAACCTTCCTGACGAACACGGCCATCTGGGCAGTGTCAACGACATCTGTTGATTCATGCAGTTGAAGTGAAAAATAAACACAGTTATCTAAGTCAGTTCTTAACTGTAAAAAAATATCATTGCTCATTACTTCTACACGTCTCATCACTGTATTAGCAGAAAGTTTCATAGATTTTATAGCTGAAACTATCTCGTCTTTATTTCTAAAGTTGGCAAATAACGAATCAGCAGCTTCTAAAAACGCCTTTTTTATAATTTCCCCGTCTTCATAAAATTTCTTTTTTTGTGCAATTATCTGGGACACACGGTACGATGCTTCAGTTGCAGCCTTATTTTTATCGACTGTTCTTAAAAATATTGATTGTTGTCCAATTAACTGCTTCTTTAACTGTTTCAGTTTCTCCTTTCTGGCGGCAGAATGTAGTGGGAATGATTTTTTAAAATTAGAGTACAATTTTATGATGTCTCTCAATATTTCCTCTTTAAGCAATGGAGACCGAAGTATTACATAGCAAACACACATTCTTATCTTTAACTTCTGTAAAAAAGTATTGTTCTTCCCATTCCGAATGAAAGTGGTATGTCTTTACCTTCTTACAACTGCTTGCCATAATATTATTTTTTGTTGTTCTCTACTAACCCAACCGCTGGACGTTGGTTACGCATTCAGTTTTAAACTAAGCGCAATATCGCCGCGCCGTGCGTATTTATCCCGTTCAAAGCAATCCTGATCGTTCTCGAACACTAACATGCTGGTCCGGTTGGTCGTTTCTAGCCACTGAAATGAATAAACCACTGGAACGCGCACGTAAAAGTCGAATGTCTTTCAAATTTGAAGCCAGAATGTAGACAAGGACAGATGCCGCGGGAGGGAACACTTTCTCTTTCTCTCTTGTTTTGGCTAATTGCATTTTGAGAAATTATTTTTGTTATGTTTTATTTATTTGATTTATTATTGATTTTAATCCATCAGTTTGGCATCATTTCCATTCTGCTGCGAAAACATGCCAACGGAGTATCAAAGAAGGAACTCGAATCGTGGAAACTATACTGAAGAAAATCTGCGGCGAGCAATGGACGCTGTCAGAAACGGATCTTCTGTGAACGGCGCTTCAAAAAATTATGGCATTCCTAGGAAAACTCTTGAAAGTAAATTAAAAAAAAAATGTGTCGACGACAGGTAAAATGGGGCCGGATAGCATGTTGGAGGAGGCAAATGAAAATAAATTGGTGCAACATATTAAGAAGGCACAAAAATACGGTTTTCCTATGACAGTTCCAGATGTTCGAAAGCTTGCCTATAATTTTGCGGAAAGTCTAAAAATCAATCACAAGTTCAACAAAGAAAAAGGATGTGCCGGTTCCGATTGGTTTAGGTCTTTTTTGAAAAGACATCCAGACTTGTCTATTCGCAAGGCTGAGGGTGTATCTCTAGGGTGAGGTGAAGGCATGAACCGTTTAGATGTGGGAAATTATTTCACTTTACTGCAAGAAGTACTGGAACAAAATGAGCTTTTCGATAAACCTGGATGCATTTATAATGTCGACGAAACAGGCCTTCAATTGAATAATCGTCCTGACCATGTCTTAGCCCAAAAAGGAGCAAGGGATGTTGTCACAGTGACATCAGGGGGAAAGGGTGAAACAATATCGTGCATAGCTTGTTGTAACGCTGAAGGTTTTTTTCTGCCGCCGGTCTGTGTATTTAAAGGCAAGAATTTAAAGACTGAGTGGACTGATTCAATGCCGCCTGGTTCACATATTGTAATGTCTCAAAAATCAGCCTACGTTACTGCAACGATTTTTTTGAATTGGTTTAAAAACCACTTCTTGCCACGTAAAGGAGAAGGGAAGGCATTATCAATTCTTGACGGGCATGCTTCTCGCTGTTCTTGTGTTGAACTTTTAGAAACCGCTGAAGCAAACAATGTCGTTTTATTGTGCCTACCTCCGCATACTACCCATTATTTGCAGCCGCTTGACAGAGCTTTTTTCAAGTCGCTCAAGTCCTTCTACTATCAATCCTGCATATTTCCCTGGGACCCTGATTCCATACCCGATCATTCTTACACAGTTGCTGATCGTATAGTAAACAGCGAAACTAGGGAATACCATAGAACCCTCACACAGACACAAGTAACGAACACTCAACAATCGAACGCTGAAGCAACACAAGAACTTAGACACCCAGTCATCATAATGGATGAGTCGATGCCATCCTGTAGCCATGCTGGTACAGAACCTCGATGTTCAACTCCAGCGGAAGGGACATCTGTTCCAGATTTGACGCCTGGAAAGCTCTTAGATCAAATTAATCCCACACCTAAGTTAGTTGTTTCTGCAAAAAAACGAGCAAAGACAGTTGCTACCCTATTAACGTCTCCTGACTATATAGCGACTGTAAAAAACAAGTCCACAAAAAAATCTGAACAGACTAAGAAGGACACCCCGAAAACTAAAATTCGAAAACTAACAATTGGCCAAAAAAAGAAACGTTCGCCTTCGCCAAGTTCTGATGAGGAGGAGAATATTGAAGTTTAATATGAAGAGGAAAGTGATGCCATTTCTGAGGTGGATGAAACTGAATGTGTAGGATGCGGAGAAAGTTATAACATCACAAAAAAAGGAGATTGGTTGCAGTGCATAATTTGCCAGAAGTGGTTTCATGAAAATTGCTCTTCCTATTTAAACACATGCCAAAATTGTGGTAAAACTGCGTTTAAAAAGAAGCAAGATAGTTGTTAAGGACATTTTTTATATTTTGTTTTAATAAGTAGTGTGTTATTTTCATATTTTTATGTTTTATTCGCGTTTTTATATTGTGGTCATCTCTCTCTTATTGCATTGGCCAACTGACCCCACCGAACCGGGATAGATGGCCATATACAACTGATTTTAATAAATAATAATAAATCAAAAATAAAAGTGTTTTCAATGTATTTATTCACCAGTATGCTCGGATGATAGGTAAACAATGACAAAAAAATATTGTATGGAGCCTAACCCTCACCAAAAATTCACAGGCTCCTACTATTCAAAACGGTGGCCATCTCACCCGACTTTACCCTATCCAGAAGCCTTTCTAGTGTTTTAAGTAGAAAAGAGGATAGGCTTATTGATCTATATGACTTAAGTGTTAAGTTAGATACTTTATCCACCTTGGGCAAGTATATTACCTTGATCTTTTACCATATTCTTGGTGTGATACCCCATGCCAAACAGGCTTTGAGGATCTTACATAGGTGAGGTAGTAACACCTCAATCCCCATCTGCAGTGAGTGTTAATAGTTCTCTCAGACTTTCCTCTTCAGTTTCCGTAGTGCCATCTGTTTTCTTAACGAAACTTACCCCTTTTTTCATTGAGCCTTTTCTAGGACTTAGTGGATACGAGAACATGCGGAGATATCTAAAATTTCTTCGCAGAATCTCTTCCATGAAATCCTTTTGACTTTGCGTACTTCTTTATCGTATTCCGTGACCTTAGGTGTACCTGTAGGTATCCCAGTCTTGATTGGTTTTAGCTTTGTTGAACAAGTTTCGGACTTCAGCCCTTAGCTTCTTTAAGTCATTATTGAGCTGTACACATTTTCCAAAAAATGTGAGCTGTAGCTATTGTTCGTGTCAAAAGTGGGGCACATGCTGAGAGCCGGGCTGAAACTTATTAAACGGTGTTGATGTGTTATTTTGCCCCCCACGTGGGGTAAAATGAACTTCTTTTGTTTATTTTAATATGTTTGAATAAAAGTCCATATTTTTCATACTTTGTTAAAAAAAATTTCTTAAATGTTTTGCATATACCTACCGTAGTTTATCTTTAGCTCAATATTTTCATTGCTCCTCGTTTTGTTATCATAAAAGTAATTAGTAAAATGTTTTTGCATTATTTATATTCACATATAACATAATACATAATGAATAAAATTGTTAAGGTGTAAATATGTGTTCCTGTAATTATTCACAGCAGTGTATATTAGTATGTATTGTTGATAAAAGATAATTTAAAATATTAATAATTAGATGTACTGTCTCATTTACCATGATATTTATCCTTAAATTAGTTTGAAATCTATCTTACGACATTTCCACTCGTTTAAACGATTGCGAAGGAATTTGTTTAACAGTTTTGGACAATAAATTATTTATATTATAAACATTAGTTAATTAAAGAAATTTGACATGAAGACTAAATCAACATATTGCTTTAGAATTGCGTTTAGTGACAGGAAATAGCGTCTTTTTCTTTGTTTGCTTGTTAATGTATTTCAAATGAAGGTCTTTTTGTTTTTAATGATACTACTGAGACCTTTACCAACTTCTAATAATATAGGAAACAATAATTGAACTTGGGAAATTGAATTTATGGTGTGTATCTCCAGATGTTTTGTCAAAATTTATTATAGTTATTTTAGGTCACCTGTAAGCTTTTTGTTTATTTCAATCTATTGCAAAGTATGTTTTGCATATAACTGTACTGTCTATCCAAAATGATTGTCGGTGATTTCTGAAGAGAGGGCAAACTTTCACCAAGATATGATGAACTTTAAACATCGTTACCAAAGAAGAACATGATGGATGGTAACTGCATGTGGGCGCTAATATGAGAAAACTCATTTGTAACGCTTACTTGTGTAAATTTTTGTATTTGTAAATTTATTTTGATTGTCTTTTGTGAATAAAAGTGATGAACATATATAATTTTCGGATATTACAAATCTACTTGTTTTTTTTTAAAAGATACACGAGTATGAACAAAAAATTATATTAGACGGAAGGACTTGGATGAAAGAAGGCCATACACGATCAAAACTATGACAAGTCCTATAATCTTGAATCCCAATAACAAATTACAGATTTATACAATAAACTTCTGGATAAAATATGGATTATATAATATATTGTCTTATTAACGGACAGTCAAAGTGGCAGTTGTAACATTCATTTGAGTTCATATAGTACAATTGGTTCATAACGAAACGGTAGAAAATGTAACAGATAAAGATAACTATATATGTGTTCACATTGCTAACAATTTAGATGGTTCTGCTACTCATAATTTGTTTACTACGTAGGGCTACTACACATCAACGATCCTGTCATTGTCATTTTTTGTCGCCATATTTTATAAATAGTGTTACCTACATGATTTACCCTGTATTATTATTTTTTGTTTTTGTTTCAGGTTTTGACCGTAATAGTTTCCTGATAACAACTTTAAATGCCGGTCCAATTCATAAATATATTTGTTGATTATTTATTTAATATTTGTAATACGTGTGTATGTGAAAATAAAAACAATTTCAATGCATTTGGTTTTGATTCATCATAAAAAATACAGTCTTTGATAAAATGACCAATCCTCAGGTTGTTGCTATACAATTACCACACCGTTTTCGACTAGTTCATTCTTGAAAAGTAGCCGAAAAAAGGGTTTCAAAAACAAGATGGCGCTGTACATGCCAGATGTGGTACTGTTTAATAATGTGTATGAGGGGAGGATGATATAGCTCCACCCACATAGGTGTTAGGTACGACATCATCCCTACACTAAGAAGTTTGTAGTATCTGTAGTTTTGAAAGTTAAAAACACATCTTTAATTTGAGATTACCATGTATAGAACCCACCGACTATCACGAATGTCTTTTGTGTGGTCTGAGGCTCAATCTTTAAACTATTAAATACGAATAATTGCTATAAAAGAAATTAATATTTAAATGGCTGAAAACATGTAGCCGAAAGTGATGGTTTTCGATCGATTGATCACGTTACTAAAAATTCTTACTGAAATTAACTGTCTCGACCCTTACTTCGTGGAATCTGCTCATATTAGTGTTTTAAATGAAACTCACGGTTTCTAGTTAATTCCACAATATAATAAAAGTTATTGAAAATTCTAAAAAATTGACAATTGTTTCGATAAATCAATATCATCGTCAGAATGACAGAAGTTACATTTTATTTGATGCCTACCTGATGTTTAGTAGTTATTTTTGGCTAGACCAAGAAGTGACCTAACTTGTGATTGACTTAATATAATAGAAAAAAGAAAAAGATGTGATATTACAAATATTGAAGCTTAGATATTATTAGCCCTATGGTGATATCCTGGATATCATTTTTCCAATTAAGATCAGTATAACTGTGCAATGATATAGAAAACCAGGAAAACTATATCTGCTGTTCTTTACAATTATCACTTAAGAAGACAGTTTATTAGTGGAGAACTCCCTAGATTTAACTGTTCATTGACAACTTCATATTGTAGGTTTCTTAAATGTCTTCTAATTTCCAATTTTTCAAGGAAATCCAGTTCTTGTTCCTTTTCACAAATATGCAGCACTTCTAGTTTTGTGTTAGGCGTCAATGAATGATTGGTGTCAAGTAGATGTTTTGCGTAGTGGGATTTATCTGGTTGTTTTAATCTGTATGCTCGTAAGTGCTCACTGTATCGTATTTCAAAATTCCTAAGGGTCTGACCCAAATAGACAGCATTACATTCTGAACATTTGAGTTTATATATACCTGACTTCTTTAATAGTGGTATTTTTGTTTTTACATTTAACAATTTTGTACTAACTTTTAAAATAGAAAGTAACGTTAGTACAAAATTGTTAAATGTAAAAACAAAAATAATTAACTAGAAAGCGTGAATTTCATTTAAAACACTAAAAATTCTTACATTTGTTCACTACATTTCCATGGATAAAACGAAAGGAAATCCAAATCCAAATTATTAATTGTACAATATATTATGAACTATTTACATCATTAATTTGTACGCGTAATCCTATGATTAAAAATGTAATGTTATAATGCCAGAATTTTTTAAAGTTTTAATATTATTAATAATAGTGTAGTAAGAATAATACTATGAATATTAAAACTAATGAAATTAACTGTCTCGACCCTTACTTTATAGAATCTAGCGATGTAAAAGTTCTTAAAGCAGACCCAACAAAAAAGTTTCCTAATAATGTAAGGGATATTGTTAATAAATCAAATGATCTTTTAAGTGATTACGAAAAGAGGTCTATCATACATAAGAATCCTCATTGTCCATAATTATATGGGACCGTTAAATTACATAAAATAACGAAACCAATTTGACCTGTAGTTTCTTATGTTAATGCTCCTAATAATATATTGGCAAAGAAGATCAACAATATACTCAATAGTTACGTATATGAATCTCAGTACTCAATTAGACATTCAATAGAACTAATCAAAAAGTTGAAAGCAAGATAACTATAAACTCATTTCGCTCGATGTAACTAATATGTTCACTAAAATTCCTTTTGAAGAATGTCTAATACTTGTAAGAAAATTACTAGAAGATAAAAATATTAATCCAGGAATAATATCAGATATACTTAATTTATTTGATGTATGCATTAATCAGAATTATTTCACTTTTGACAATAAGATGTATATTCAAAATGAAGGTTTACCAATGGGAAGCCCTATATCACCTACTTTAGCAAACATTTTTATGGACAATTTAGAAAGATCTTTGAAAGTAATATTTCGAAAAAAAATTTATTTTGGTATAGATATGTAGATGACATATTAGCTTGTTTTATGGGTAGTGAACGACAATTAGATGTATTTTTCAACCACATCAATAATTTGCACCCAAAAATTAAATTTACATTAGAAATTGAAGAAAATAGCTCAATCAATTTTCTTGATTTAAAAATTCAAAGAGTTAATAATGTACTTGATTATTCAATTTACTGAAAACCAACACAGACTGATGTGACAATTCCATTCAATTCCAATCACCCTATGTCACACAGACTAGCGGCATATAATTCAATGATACATAGAGCTTTTTCAGTTCCTATGAACAAATGTAATTTTGATTGAGAGATTAATACAATTAGACAAATAGCAACATCCAACGGTAATCCATTAGATATGATAAATAAGCTAATTAGTAAAAAAGAGGAAAAAGGGGCATTACAACTAAAATTTCCTAAACAAGCTGATAAAATAAAAACTTATAAAACCATCACATATGCAGGAAATATTTCTAATAATATTTCAAAGATAATATCTTCAGCAACGAATACAACAGTTTCTTTTAAAACAGAAAGTAACGTTAGTACAAAATTGTTAAATGTAAAAACAAAAATACCACTATTAAAGAAGTCAGGTATATATAAACTCAAATGTCCAGAATGTAATGGTGTCTATTTGGGTCAGACCCTTAGGAATTTTGAAATACGATACAGTGAACACCTACAAGCACACAGATTAAAACAACCAGATAAATCCCACTACGCAAAACATCTACTTGATACCAATCATTCATTGACACCTAACACAAAACTAGAAGTGCTGCATATTTGTGAAAAGAAACAAGAACTGGATTTCCTTGAAGAATTGGAAATTAGAAGACATTTTGAAACCCACAATATGAAGTTGTCAATGAACAGTTAAATCTTGGGAGTTTTCCACTAATAAACTGTCTTCTTAAGTGATAATTGTAAAGATCAGCAGATATAGTTTTCCTGGTTTTCTATATCATTGCACAGTTATACTGATCTTAATTGGAAAAATGATATCCAGGATATCACCATAGGGCTAATAATATCTAAGCTTCAATATTTGTAATATCACATCTTCTTCTTTTTTCTATAAACATATATTAAGTCAATCACAAGTTAGGTCACTTCTTGGTCTAGCCAAAAATAACTACTAACATCAGGTAGGCATCAAATGAAATGTAACTTCTGCCATTCTGACGATGATATTGATTTATCGAAACAATTGTCAATTTTTTAGAATTTTCAGTAACTTTTATTGTATTGTGGAATTAACTAGAAACCGTGAGTTTCATTTAAAACACTACTAAAACTAATAATAAAAAACAATTAAGAACAAAAAACACTTTAATATGGAAAATAGTGACTTGGAATATAAAAAGTATTAAAGGAAAATAAATAGGATTAGAAGAAGAATTTCAAAAAATGGAGGTTGACATACCTACTAGGAATAACAGAAACAAAAAAAGCAAAAACTAGCAAAAGATAATATACCAATATACAGAGGAAGAAGAGCAGCAGCAGGAGTCGGACTTTTAATACATAAAAAACTAGAATCACAAATATTAAGCTGGAAAGCATGTTCAGAACGGTTATTAACAGTAAAGATGAAAGCGGCGAAAAGCCAAAAGAAAAGAATAATAGTAGTATACGGACCAAACGAAGATGATAAAGCGGATAATAAGCTAATGTTCTGGTATCAATTGACAGAAATAATAGAAAAATCAGAAGGTAGATTGTACATAATAAACGATTTTAACAGTAGAGTCGGTCAAAAATATGAAGAATATAAAACAGTTATAGGAGCATATGCGGAAAATGTTAGGAATAATAATGGGAGGAGAATGCTTAATTTTTGTCTAATAAATGATTTGATAATAACTAATACATGGTTCGAACATAAGGACATCCACAAATACACAAGAGAAGTAAAGAGCAGAAGCGAAAAATCAATAATAGATAATATACTAATAGAAAGACAATACCAAAAATTGATAAAACACACAAGAGTAAGGAGAGAACCAGAAATTGGCAGTGATCATTTTGTAGTAGAATCCAAATTTAAAGAAGACGAAATGGAAAGATACATAAATACAACACCAAAAAAAGAAAAAGTCCAGCATGAAACAATAAAAACGTACAAACTAAGAGAAAAAGAAATAGCACAGAAATACGAACAGGAAGTAAATAAAAAACTAGATTATAAACAGAAATATAGAGGATAAATGGAACTACTTTAAAAACGTCATACTATATACTGCAAGAGAAGTGTGCGGAATAAATACAAAATTAAGCCGTATGAAACAAACTTCGTGGTGGACGATAGAAATAAAAAATCAAAACTGAAACAAAAATAATAGAACGGAAGAAAAATATAAACTAAAGAACTGATTAAAGCATCGAAAAACGAACAACGGAAGAAATTTGGAGAAAAAATAGAAGATGACGCTGAAGCAAACCGGAAACTGTTTTATAACGCATTAAAGAATATGAGATCAGAAAAGAAGCAGGAAACATATTTTATAAAAAATAAAAGTGGTGAAATATTAACAGAAGAGGAACAAATCATACAAAGATGGAAAGAATATTATCAAGAACTACTTAATGATGCAGAAAATAAAAAGGAACAAATTGGAATTAATATGACGCAAGATGTAGAAATAATAATAACTAAGGAAGAAATAAAACAAGTAATAATAGAAATTAAAAATGGAAAAGCACCTGGATATGACAACATTACAACAGATATGATAAAAAATATTGGACAAAAAGGAAGAGATATACTGCGACACATACTCAACAAATCTATAGAAGGAGAAGTGCTCCCAACTGACTGGCAGAAGGCGCTCGTTGTACCAATTTTTAAAAAAGGAGATGTGAAAGACTGCAATAACTATCGGGGGATAACATTAGTTAACACCGTGATGAAAATAATAGATAAAGTGCTAGAAAAAAGAATTAGATCGACAATAGAAGATTCGTGTTTTAAATGAAATTCACGGTTTCTAGTTAATTCCAGTAATATGAAGTTGTCAATGAACAGTTAAATCTAGGGAGTTCTCCACTAATAAACTGTCTTCTTAAGTGATAATTGTAAAGATCAGCAGATACAGTTTTCCTGGTTTTCTATATCATTGCACAGTTATACTGATCTTAATTGGAAAAATGATATCCAGGATATCACCATAGGGCTAACAATATCTAAGCTTCAATATTTGTAATATCACATCTTCTTCTTTTTTCTATAAACATATATTAAGCCAATCACAAGTTGGGTTACTTCTTGGTCTAGCCAAAAATAACTACTAAACATCAGGTAGGCACCAAATAAAATGTAACTTCTGTCATTCTGACGATGATATTGATTTATAGAAACAATTGTCAATTTTTTAGAATTTTCAACAATTTTTATTATATTGTGGAATTAACTAGAATTAACTAGAAACCGTGAGTTTCATTCCACCAAGTAAGGATCGAGACGGTTAATTTCAATAGAAGATTCATTAGGAGAATGAATCACAAAGTGGAAGACCACATATTCACTATAAAACAAATGACAGAAAAAGCAATAAAAGAAAAAAAAACTGTTCGTAGCTTTTGATAGAGTACCTAGAGAAAGATTGTGGAGAATACTAGCAGAAAGAGGATTAGATGGGAAACTGATACGAATAATACAAACGATTTATAACAACCACGAGAACGCAGTCATAAAAAATAACAAAATATCCGAAAATTTTAATACAAATATAGGACTAAGACAAGGGGGAGCCCAAGCCCGTTATTATTTATTATATACATGGACAAGCTTATTAAGAGATGCACAACACTAAGTAAAAAAGTATGTATAGGCCATTTGCAATTATGCAGAGTAAACATCCTTGAGGGAGTATTTGCAGACGATGTGATATTAATAGCCAAAAATGAAAAAGACCTACAAGAAAATATGAATGTATGGAATATGGTACTGTTAGATATGGCTATGAATATAAACAAAAATAAAACCAAAGTGATGGTCATTGGAACAGAAAAAGAAGAAATAAATATATACATAGACAGAATAGAACAGATAAAACATATTCAATACCTTGGAACAATAATAGACGAACACGGAACACAAGAAGCCGATATTAATAACAGAGTAGTTAAAACTAACAAACTATACTATGCCATAAACACTAAGTTTTTTTTTTAATTCCATTTTTATTGTCGCATCAACCATGTCGGTTATTAGCGACAAAGATTATTTTACAAGGTTTTGATTACATTAATTTCAGTAAGATATCGAACTAATACATTTATGTCACAGTTTTGTCCTAATACCGATTTCAACGTGTTTGGTATATTGTTTTTCACTCGGGCGTCCTCATATCTGGGACACTCAACCAGAATATGTTTTACTGTTATCTGCTTGGAACATGTAGTACACTGAGGCATTTCTGTCCTGGCAAGTAAATGTTGATGCGTCAGTTTAGTGTGCCCTATCCTTAGTCTTGTCAGTAGTACTTGGTTGGGCCGCCTGTTTGGTATTGTATTCCAGGGTTTCACACTGGGTTTCACCTCGCGTAATTTTGCTTTCGAATCAAGCCACTGATTTTGCCACGCACTTATCGCTTTTTCTTTCACGGTATGCTTCAAATCACTGATGGTCGTCGCGTTTACAACTACCGCACTATCACTTTCTGCTGCTTGTTTTGCCAGTTGGTCTGCTTCTTCATTACCCTGGATTCCTATGTGGGAGGGGATCCACATAAATTTTACATTTATTTGGGATTCTTGTAGTTGGAAGAGTTCCTTCTTTATTTCCATAGCAATGGGATGACTACTATAAACTTGCTGGATGGATTTTGATGAACTGAGGGAATCTGTGATTATGAGGATGTTGGAAGAATTCGCATTTCTGGACAGTTTAAGGGCTTGTAGCAATGCATATATTTCTCCAGTGAAGACTGTACTGCAGGTAGGTAATTTAAAAGATAAGTTCTGATTTGCCGTAACAACCGCGACTCCGACGCCAACTGTAGTTTTCGAGGCATCCGTATATATTTTGAAATGGTCATTATTTTCAATGAGTTTAGTTTGGAAGATGTTTTTTATCAGCAAACTGGGTAGTTCATATTTTTTAAAAGAGGTAAGAGTGGTGTCAATTATTGGTTTGGAATTTTGCCAAGGAGGATATGTTTCTTCAAACTTGAATATAGGAACATGTTTGATTTGAAGATCTGCTTTGTATTGTCTAAAGCGATTACAGAAAGTTGGACTCGGTTGTTGTTGTGCGAAATTGTCAATTTCATCTGCATGAATTTTTGGGTACATTGGATGCTCAGTGTTATCTAATATAGAGGTAGCATATGACAATGTCAATATTTTTCTTCTCGTAGATAAAGATGGTTCCCCTAATTCTGAATAAAGGCTTTCCACCGGTGATGTACGATATGCACCAGATATTATTCGTAAGGCATTATTGTGAACTGTATCAAGTTTCTTTAAAATATAGCTTTTGGTGGATGCATAGACAATAGATCCATAATCTAGTTTGGAACGTATAAGATTTTTATATATAATATGTAGTGTTTTTTGATCTGATCCCCAGTTACGGTTAGAAAGTATTCTTAGAAGATTAATACCTTTCTGACAAGAAAATATCAACTTTTTTATATGATCATTCCAGCTCAGTTTCTGGTCAAATGTCATACCTAAAAATGTCGTGGAAGTTACATATTGCAGTTTTTCTTCATATAGTGTAAGCGGGGGTGTCTTTTCACAATGTTTTTTCGAAAATAATAAACATTTGGTTTTGGATGCAGAGAAGTTGAAGCCCGACTGTTTTGACCATTGCTGCAGTTTATTAAGTTGTCTCTGTAGTATATGTTGCATTGTATCGATGTTTTTACTTTTCATGTATACCACTAAGTCATCGGCATATAGCCTTATTTTAATTGGTTTAAGTACATTTTCAGTAATGTTATTAATAGCGATTAGAAACAATGTGGGACTAATAACAGAGCCTTGGGGAGTACCATTTTCTTGACATTGTTTGGTCGATAGATTACCATTTACTCTTACTCTAAAAGTCCTATAGCTTAGAAATTTTTAATGAATGCCAACATATGTCCATCTATATTCCATTGCTTTAACAATTTCAGTATATTTATTCTACATGCAGTATCGAATGCTTTGTTGATATCAATAAATATGGCTAAGCATTTCTGTTTATTTGCGAAGGCTTCGTGTATGTCACTTTCTAGATCAATAATATTGTCAATAGTACTTCTCTTCTTCCTAAATCCACTTTGTTCTGGTTTAATTAGTTTGCGACTTTCAAGTTCCCACCTAAGACGATTATTAATAATTTTTTCTAAGAGCTTACACATCGTGCTAGTCAGTGCAATAGGTCTGTATGATTCTATACTTGTTGCTTTCTTAGCAGTTTTTAGAATTGGTATGATTGTTGCTTCAGTCCACTGAATTGGAAAAGTTTGTTGTATCCAAATGGTGTTGTAAATATTTAAGAGTACTTCTCTGCCGCTCTCCGATAGATATAGCAGGAATGAAATCGGTATATTATCAGGACCTGGACTCGAGTTTTTAAAGTCTTTTATCGCTTCATCTAGTTCTGATAGTGTGAGTGGTTGGTTGAGGTGCGATGTATTGTTTTCATTATTGATTGAGATTTCTTCGATTGATACTCTATTTTTTAGAAAATCTTTCTTTAATTTGGCATCGCTCGAGTTCTCTTGGAATGCTTCCGCCAATGCTTCAGCTATATCTTTTGATTTTGTTATTAAGATTTCGTCTTGTTTTATACCAGTGATTTTATTGTATGATTTATTGCCGGATATGGTATTCACTTTTTTCCATACAGATGTTAAGCTAGTAGAGCTGCTTATATTTTGCACATATTTCATCCATGAATCTTTTCTACTTTCTCTAAAAATATACCTAGTTTTGGCCCTTAGTGCTTTGAATCGTAATTGATTATCAATCGTGTTATGCTTTTTATAGATATGAAATGCATGTTTACTTTCTTTAAGTGCCTCTTCACATTCTTTATTCCACCATGGTACAGCCGTACGGTGTGTTACGTTTTTAGTTAGCCCTATTGTTATGTCTGCAGCTGTTATCAATATTTCATTGAAATTGTTTATTGTTTCATTTATGTCCTCACTTATTGAAAATTTTAATAAAGATGCGTCAGTTAAAATGGTATATTGTTCCCAGTCTGCTTCATGTAGCTTCCACTTTTGTATAGGCGTTGAATCGTCAGCACTTCTACGTTTATCTACTACAAGGATTGGGAAATGATCACTGTCATATGAAAAAGGTAAGACTTCCCATGTTAGGTGTTGATGTAATGAAGGATTACACAAAGTTAAATCTATAGCCGAAGAAGTTCCATTATAGGTATTAAATCTAGTTTTACTTCCATCATTAAGAATGTTTAAGTTTAAGTCTGTCATAACCTCTTCAATTATGTTTCCTCGAGTATCTTGTTTCTCACACCCCCACATGAAGTTGTGTCCGTTGAAGTCGCCCATGATAATTTTAGGATTAGGAACCTGGGAGATTAGATCAGTTAGCTCCATTTTACTTAGGTTTCGGTCGGATGGAATATATATGTTACATATATTTATTTTTGTAGGAAAATAAACGCATACAGCTATTGCTTCAATATTGCTATCTAAATCAATTTGACTTGAATGAAGGTTTTTATTTACATATGTTGCAACTCCCCCCCAACTTTTTATACCAATTCTGTTCTTGTAATATACATTAAAATTTTTTAGTTTGTGTGTATTCTGATTATTAAAGTGTGTTTCTTGTAAGCAGATAACGTTCGGGTTGTATTTAGATATAATAGTTTTTAACATTTCCAGATGGAGGTAATATCCATTTAGATTCCACTGTAGAATACTCATTGTTTTATTTTAAATTTATTGAAGTAGAATTTATGTCGTTGCTGTCTAATGAGTCACTGATTGGCTCTTGTTCTATGGGTCCTTCAGCAATATATCTTTCAAGTCTCTTCCTAATTTTTGTAAAGCGCGTCTTCGTTGCTTTGCTCTGTAGTGATGGGTAAATTTTTTTAATAGTATCTACTAAGTCTTCAAATTCCGACGTGTAGGTTCTAATCACGCTTATTGGATCTGGGTTTCCTTTTATATTTGACAGTAAGTCGGTCAATTGTTCGAAGGTAAGAGCATAGTTTTTAGGATCTTTTTCCATTAGCTGTTTTACAGGTTGCATTTGTTCGGATGTAAATTCATCACTTTTATATTTTTTCAGTGTATCAGGTATTTTGAATGCCGAGTCTGATTCTGCTATGGGACTAGTAGTTTCGGATAAAGGTCGTTTATTACAGTTTTCTGTATAATCCATTCGTTTTTCTAAGTCATCTTCAGTTGATCTTATGGGGTTTTTTAACAAAGATAGGGAGATGTTAGCAGTTTTACTTGTGGATTCTGTTGGGTTTACTTGGGATGGGTTTACTTGTGAATTTTTCTCTCCATCAAATATATTTTGGGCATTATTGATTTCCGGAAGATTTTGTAACGAAGTGTTTTGTTCAGCGTTTGGGCATTTTGATGCAATGTGACCAGTTTGTTTACATTTGTGACAATTCTGATTATCAAATGTGAGGAAGATCCGATAGGAAGTGTTGTCATCTTGGATGATAATACTATCTGGAATATTTAAGTTGTTGGAGGGGGTTACATATACTTGGCGTCGGAAACTGAGGATGTGGTTGTATTCTGGTTTTGTCGTTCCAACTCTTAGGGGCATTATTGGGGATATGTTGTTTATGCCTAGACTCCGCAATTCTGATAGTAGTACATCATTAGGAATAGAGGGACAGACATTTGATAGTACCAGCCGTTCAGAAGGTGTTTGTAATCTACGGGTTTTAATAGAATTTCCATTGATAGAGAATTCTCCTCCCTGTTCACTGAAGAATACGTCTACTGCTTGTTTGGATGATAGATATATGCACATTCTGTTGTTTGACATTCGAGAGGCGTAAAGGATATTTCGAGGGCCTACAATGTCTCCGATTTGATATAAATAATCTTCAAGCTTAGGACCATTTAATGAGGTAAAAATAATAGCTTGATCTTTGGAAGGGAGTGTAGGTTGAGATGGTTTTGATAAGGCAGTTGAATAAGACATTGTGCTAGCTTGAGATTGGTTCATTTTTCTATTTAGTAAGTGTTCTGAATGCGGTCCTGTCTTTCGAGGTAAGGTGCGTAAGGAACTGGTGCCCTTATCGCTCGCCTCGTTTGTGATTTATATGTTTTGATTTGTTTTCAGACGATATTTTATCAGTTGATTATTATTTACTGGTAAACTTTTTACTTACAGTTATTTGCGTGAAGCACTTTGTATTAATGTAAATGATGTAATTCACAGTCTTGAAATTATTATTCACTTTTTCCACTAAATTTGTTATTTATTCGGGACCGATCACACAAAGGTGTTTAAACCATAGTTGCCAGGTCCGAACTAACACTAAGTTCATAAATAAAAGAGAAATATCTAAAGATTCTAAATTAAAAGTATTCGAAACAATATACCGACCAATCCTCACATTTGGCTGCGAAATTTGGATATTAACAGAACAACAAAAAAGTAAAATACAAGCGACAGAAATGAAATATCTAAGACGAGTAATAGGCGTAACAAAAAAGGACAGAATATAAAACATAGATATAAGAAAAGACCTAAAGATACAAGTTACTTTAGAATTTATAGAAGAAAGACAACTGCAATGGTGGGGACATTTACAGCGTATGGATGAAATAATACCTGTTAAGAGAGTGTGGAAAGCAAAGATTGTGAAAAATAAAAAGAGAGGCAGGCCAAGAAAAACGCGAGATAAAGTAATTGCTGGATTACTGGAAAAAAGAGGAAGAAACTGGAACGAAGCCAAGGACTCAGTTCTGAACAGAAAAGAGTGGAAAAAATTCGTGAAAGGAAAGTAAACATAACACCCTACACCACTAAGTGGATGGGTTATATATTAATACAGTTCCTCTATTTAAAATGTAAAAGACACATTAAAACAAGGAAAACTATTCATATGTGTATGCAATACTTTCGATACACACTGTATTATATGTATAATCAATAATTTTGAAAGATTCGGTATACAAATCAAATTTGACATTTTAATTTTCGGATGACGTTTATGTAGAATATATTTAATGATAGACAGATTATATTCCAATTTGGAGAATATATTTGAAATTTTAAAATACAGATGTCTCTGCTATCAGAATTACAATGGTAATAAAAGAATTCAAATCTCTCTTTGTTATAGGGAAACATAAATAAGTATTTTTTTTAAAAAAGGAATTTTTCGTAACCACAGGAGAAGAGATTTATTTATTTGAGAAAAGTTTAGTTAGTTGAATTTGAAACCCCGAAGAAACAACATCGAAATAAGAGTTGTCTCAAATTTTGTTGAGAATTTAATAAAAATTATAACGATTCAATCAGATTATAGAGCCATACTTTGTAAAGCCAGTGCGTGCATAATTCATAGAAGAATTGCATCGTAGCAAGTGTAAGTGGTATCCAGTTTCTAAATCAGATATTTAGAAAGTTTTGCAGAATTCTAAATACATTTAGAATACGTACGAGTTTTCCTGTCCTATTTGGTGAGTCCACTCCAGTTTAAAATTATTTCTCGAGCATTAACAAGCCTTTTTAAATACTTTTCGAAAATAGATGCATCTATAGAATAATATTAGACAAACCGAATTAACGTTATACATAAAAGATCTTACATCAAGTGAAAAATTTTGAATAGACAATTTGAAGACAAATTTGCGTTATTTGACATTGATCAAGGGTATATTAAACGAGTTGAACTTTGGCATAAAAAATTTACAATTAGTCGAGTTTTAGAATAGGTTGTAGTTATATTAAGATTGGTAGAAATTATATTTTTGGAAATAATAAAACTTTTATAATTTGTTATCTGATTATATGATATACAATTTTGATTCCAACTTACTGTGGTATTTATTCAGTATCTATTTTCAACGTATTTAACATTTTACATGCTATAGTAATTTTGATTTAATCAGTGAAATTTGCTTAATTTCCAGTGTCAATTAATTTGTAAATGTCATAAAATAATTCAAGTGCCTTTTATTATATAAAAAAAAACAGTTACTCGAGACTCGGAATATAGAATAATATTTGATTGGAATAATATTTGAAAATTACAAAATTTGAATTATTATTATTTAAAAATTCTTGATCCAACCCTGAGATTAGAGTGATTAAGTATATTGTGAATTTAGTTTATCTTTCTTAATCCAGAAATTAATATTTATCTTGGCCGGGCATTGTTTGACAACTACTGTCAAAAGTAAATTAGGTTACGTACGCTACTAAAAGTGTGTGTACAAGAGTGTCGCTACAATCACAAATTGTGAAAACGTCGACAAGTAATAATTGTATATCGTTATATTCATATATCAACTATAATACAACTATAAATTAGATTGAATATATAATAATTTGTCACCCAAACGTGGGGCAACTATAAAAAATATAATATATATATATATATATATATATATATATATATATATATATTATTATGCCCCACGTTTCAGGAGACAGATTTTGGTATAACTATAATTATCAATATCTGAATATTACAATAATAATTTTATTCTGCTCCACGTTACAGGCACAAATTTATTAGAATTATAACTATTGTACGTATACAATTTTTTTTTTTTAAATTCAATTTAGATAAATAAAGTGTATACTATTTACGTAAATGTTATAGGGCGCCAACTTACCATTAATGGGCAAGTAAAATTTAATAAAAATTATTCAGACCTTATTGAAATTACCATAAAAAAAATATCAAAATAAATTTGCTCCGGCTCTATACAAAATGTCTCATTTACAGGGAGTCAGTTCTTGAAAAAATGGCAGTACTAAATTCTGTCTTTTGTTTTTTTCTTTTTAATTAAATTCAAATTTGTTACAAGTTTACAATTATATATTTATGTTTTAAAATTCTAATTAAAGAAACACCCTGTATTGTAATTTCTTTTGTTTATCCGAAATTTATTATATTCAATCTTTTTACTACTTTAATCTCAGTTTATTAATTAAATCTCTTACCTTTTGATATACAGGAACTGCTTCTTTTTGTATCCCTCAAACAAAGATCTTTGTTTCTGGATTTTCCTTTTCTATGTTAGGACTACCTTATAAGAAAATATATTAATTTGAGATCTACAAGAACATTCAATGTCTTATGATAAAAAAAAACTTCTGCAATATACACTATTTGAGAATTTTGATAACAATTAACCAGACCTTTTAAAGTGATTCTCTTCTTTCTTCCAATTCTTATAAACGAGTTCTATATGTATATAAATTTCTCCTCAAATCAATCTCTTCCGTCTTCCAACTCTTATAAACGTGTTCTATATGTATACAAATCTATTTTCAAATTAATCTCTTCTGTCCTCCAACTCCCACAAACGTGCTCTATATGTATATAAATCTCACCTCAAATCAATCCCTTCTGTCTTCCAATTCTTATAAACGTGCTCCACATGTACGAGTATATAAATTTCTTCGATTATTCCAAAATATCCATCTGAATTGTCAATTACAATGTTTTAATTTTTCATTATCACTCCTTATATTAGCCAGTTAAATCCAGTGCAATCAACTTTTTAACATTTCAAAAGTCCCAACTGCCTTAATATATCTTTTTTATCTTCTCCAAAATTTTTATTTTCTTAACCGTCAAAAATATGTCAAGTACCTAGTTTTTCTTTTCAACAAACTCCATCCTAACTTAGCTACCTAAATTTTAAAGGATTGTTTGCATACATTTCTATTTTAATAAATGTCATTTACTGTCAAATCCTAAAATATCATAAACATTCTTACATAATTCTATAAATGATACTTTCATCCCTCTGCAAAACTAACAGCCAAACAGAACTATGTGACGGTAAAAATCCTGGAGGTTCACTCAATATCTGCATAGCTTTGTACATATCACATGGAGAATATAATTGGATAAATAGACAAGTCGTTATCATCTACATTCGACAAGCAGCGACACAGTTCGTCCTCCATTCTCACACGTTAGATCCATCTATCGACAAATAACACGCTGTATACTTCATTCTCTACTGACATTCATAATAAAACATACCACAAAATTTTACGATACAATGAAATTATAAAAATATGGAAAGTATATTGTGACAAATCTTTCAGAAGTAGTTTGTGTACGTAATATAAACTATAAATTGGTAGACAAGAGCTGACAGAGCAAATGCGACATTTACAAGACGTATGAATGAACTTGTTGATAAAAATGTAGAAAATGCTGAACAAAATATATCAATATTGGATTTTATTCAATGGAAATTAACTGATAAAATATTAATAACGCGATTGTACTGAATCTACCATTTTGTTTTCAAATGATAATAATTTTTTAGCTAATATAATTCTTATTTCTGATTGGCGAAGACTTGTGTAAGACGTTAGCGCGAGTTTCATAGCTTTGTGTAGGACCTACACTAACAAATTTCTCATCACAATCAGAAATATTGTGTTTCTCAAATACAACTTCCACTTAAGTAATTAAATATAAAATGTATTATCAACACATGTCACTACCATGGTGGGACAACCTGTATGTGACAATATATATATATATATATATATATAAACAACGAATAGATTAGTGGGTATTGCACGCAAATAGAAGAAGGGGCTACTGAAAAGAGTGGTAACCGCAGACATGCATGTTTCTGGCTCATTAGCTGTCATCGGTACGGTACAACCAAGAAAAGATGTGAAACATTGGAGCAAAGGTGTTGAATGAAACATGAGAAAATATAACAGAATTCAGCAGGATAGTCAAACACAACATTTGTGTCAGTAATATTAGAAGATCTCGAATATTATATTTTCTCATGTTTCATTCAACACCTTTGCTCCAATGTTTCACATCTTTTCTTGGTTGTACCGTATCGATGACAGCTAATGAGCCAGAAACAAGCATGTCTGCGGATACCACTCTTTTCAGTAGCCCCTTCTTCTATTTGCGTGCAATACCCACTAATCTATTCGTTGTTTATTTTTCATATGTCACGCACTATTCGTACATCTTGTTATATATATATATATATATATATATATATATATATATATATATATATATATATATATATATAGAGTGCCCATCAATGTTGAGCGTGTTACAATATTTAAGAATATGTATTTATATTCACCTCGCCTGAAATTTCTAATTGAAACCCCTGCATAATAATAAATGACCAAATTATCGAATAATTCGAAGTTTATAAATTTAGTAGGACTGAAACCTCGTTTCTTTAACGTTAACTTCTGTACAAAATGCTTTGTCTGGGTTTGGGAATGTATCAGCGAGTAAACCCCCCTCAAAGAAAAAGTCTCGGTGCGCCACTGAACTTAGTACATTTGACCATTTTGAAGCACAATTTATAAAATGCATCCCATTCAAGTCAGTTTGTTTGTTAGTGTTGATTCAGATTGCTTGATAAGCGCTTTTTAGGTTACTTAAACTATTTTTTTCTTTACGACATCGAACTAGTCGTTTTTGATTTGTATACTTAGTAATTTGTTTTCAAGGAAACCATTATTTATTCCGTAGATTCGTGTTTGGAATAAAATTAAACTAATGATACATTTAAATTATGTCACAATGTTCGATGAATTAATTACATTTCTATGTACTAGTCATCGACCTTTTACCTCTTTTCGATTGCATTTTCTCTGCACCTAGATAAAAATTATTTGAGTACTTTAGACCGTTTTTAGTACGAAGATAAAATAAAACATCAAATATTAAAACTATTTTATTATACTAAATTTGTGCTAGTATCACACAAGATCACAGACAGAGGTTACTTGAACTATTCACAAAATTAACCAAAAGTTATCTTAATCACAGGTCTTGATAAGAGGATGGACAGCCATTGAGGGGCCAAGACTTCCAGCAACGTTAAGAACAAAATCGTGGAAGTTACTTTCAATAGCCCACATAAGTTTTCTATATCCAGCCACAACTTGGGTAGCCAATCTACAATAATCTCCTTTTTGAACCAAGAGAAAGTTTTCGGGTTTGAATGCGGTTTCGCTGTTCCAGATGAAAATATCAGATTCACCTTTGTACCTGAAGAAGAGAGCTGCTCCGTTATCTGTACCGAGAATAACGATTTTTCCTAATGGTGGTTTACATCCAACATCAATAACAGCTCCGGATGCTTGTCCCTTTTGCAAGAACTCTGCTTTGATTGAGAACAATCTAGGTGATGACAAGTAGGTGAAGTAGAGGATGTTTCCACATGGTTTTCGTGCTAAAGCAATATACAAAACATCTTTGATACAAGCGTTGTCTCCATTAGCTACAGCTACGGGTAATACAATACGGAATCCGGTACCAACATCTAAGTTGACAACAATAATTGCTCCAGAGCCACCATCAGCTACGTAAGCAAATGGAATACCTTCTTTAGAGAAATCAACGATGATGTACTGAAGACGACTTTCAGCAGTGACGAAAGACTCTAAACTGATAACTTTAACAACTAAACCGGTCTTCAAGTTAATTCCTACTATTTTTGGTGTACAACGACGTACTGGTTGTTCTAAAGTGTTGACAATACCAATATCCAAAACCCAAAGATTATCAGCACCATCGATGAACAGATCAACGACGTTTTGGAACGCCTCACAGTTACCTTCTTCTTGAAGCGGCCAGCTCGGGTATGGGATCAAAGTAGCTTTGCATCCTCTGGTTCTCAGAGAAAATTTAGCTAGAGTGAATGGTACTCCGTGCCTGTATCTTGGAAGAGCGATAAAAGCTTCATCTTTGTATATTTGCATTCTGGTCGCTATTACGTTCCTTGGAACATGACGACCGGTGTTTTTGTAAATGTTTTTCGTACTTTCGCAAGGAAATGCTAATTCGGTACCAGTTAACTTGTAGCTCAGGTCTGGGATCAGGTTTTTGTTGCATCCACCGAAAGCGAACGCTCCTAATACCATACAAGATGAAACGAGCAGTAGAGAATATATACCCATGGTGACCTAGAAATAAGAAATATTTTATTAACTATTATATTCATTATTTTCTTCTTTGTATACAACTATAATTTAATTTATATTGCTAAGGAGATTTGGGTATCTGTCTAAATATGGGAATAATTTCTTGGAAACTATATAAAGGCAGATTATGGAATATTAATAACAAATAGAGATGCTGAGACAACTAGTAAATATAACTAGAGAAATAAATCGCTAAATATGTGGCTAAGCACAAAACTTAAGAGCGGTTCGACCAATTTAGCTAAAATTATTTTTCAAATATTTCTAGAAGTTTGAGGAAGGTTCCTATTGTAATAAATGTTGCTATGTGACAAAGACCACATGAGATTCTAAAAAAAGAAGATAACATGAACATGGGTGACATTAGATCTCATTGATAACTGTTGACTGTAATTTTAATTATTGTTTAATTATTAATAGTTAATATAGCTTGTTAAAGAAGCTATCGTATGTTATTTACATTACATGGCACAGTCTATATGGTAATCAGAGTCGGAGTGTATGAAATATCCTTTAGCGGACAGTCCTCATTGTGGAAATTTTATCTTACAAGTTGCCTCAAAACAAAATAATAATTATGTCTGATGTAATACTTCCAGTGCCATTATCGTTTGAAGGCAATGTGGCAGAAAACTTTCGAAAGTTTAAACAATCATTTCAAATATATTTAAGAACAAGCGGCAAAGTTAAAAAGGAAGATAAAGTCAAAATCGCCTTGCTACCCAATATTATGGGCGAGGAAGGTCTAAAATTGTACAACACGTTAAAGTTGAACGAAGAAGACAAAGATGATTTCGATAAAGGAAAGACCGAATTTGAAAAATATATTGTTTATAAAAGATTCCTATTTTATAATCGTAAACAGGATGAAGGTGAGCAATTTGATAATTTTCCGAAAGACCTTAAAAAACTATCTAAAACCTGTGATCTTGGAGACTGTTGTGACTCGATGATTAAAGATAGAAATGTGTTTGGCATTCAAACCTTACAATTGCAAGGAAGATTATTACATGCAGAGGATCTCACCTTAGATAAGCAATTGATAAGTGTCGAGCTAATGAGCTAGCAAGAGCTCAGCTGAAGGAAGTACAAAGTCAAGAAAGAAATGCGCAGGCTATCAGAAGCAAGAAAGTCGTTAAATAAAGCAGCAGATCTAGCAATAAAGATTACACCCTCACTAAAAGAAGACATTTTTGAGAAAATCGAAGTGGAAATTAACTTATTCGATTGCAGATGTAATAAATGTTGACTGTGGCAAAGGCCACATGAGATTCTAAAAAAAGAAGATAACCTGAACATGGGTAACAATAGATCTCCTTGATAACTGTTGACTGTACTTTTAATTATTGTTTAATTATTAATAGTCAATATAGCTTGTAAAAGAAAGTGTAGTGTGTTATTTACATTACACCTATGAGGAGAAAAATTGGAAAAAATGACTGAAAAAACGTAAAAATCCCACGTTGTAGTAGATGGCGTTAGTGGTGAACTATATATTTTGATCTGTCATCTGTCATTATATTTATTCATGAATTTTAGAGTGATTCAAGGACACAATTTACTTTCTTTTCACAATGGTGAAGAAGAGATCAGCTGACATGGCATGTGAGGATACTCCAATTGATGACTAACATGTGAATGTTTTTGCTACAAGATTAAGGTACAAATGTACTTACGAAACAGTTGTTAGGCAATATTGGGAAAGTCAGATTCATCACATTACATACAGATTTCTGTTATTTCACAGAATCGAAACAGGACTTTTCAGCGTGGTTTTTTGTACATAGCACAATTGAAAAACCATAATTAGCTGAGTAAATGAGCATTATATAGAATAAAATTCATATATCTGGAAAATATACAAATGAAAAACAATATACCAGATATTCATTAGGCTAATATGTCAATTTTTGACACCTAAAACGGAGTACGAATGAAAGAAGAGGAAATGCTAGAAAAATAATTCAAAAACAGTAGGTACTAGATAAAATGAAGAGCACAAAAACGTAGCGATATTAATGGTATCTTTAAACTGATTAAAGTGATATTTTAAGAATGTGACCATGAATTATTGTAAAAACTACTGTACAAACATAATACTGATGAAGATCTCTATTTACATATCCCAAAGAAGCGAAATGACTTCTGAGCAGGAACAGCACAAAATCGCACGTTCTTGTTCAAGACTAAAAAAGCTATTCAAGCTAGGAACTCAAAGAAAACTGTGTGTAAGCAGGAAATGAATCAAAATTTTTTCGAACATACGAAGGCCTGAGATAAAATGGAAGTTAATTACTGTTGATATAAAATGCTCTACAAAAAGTGAGGAATAGAATGTAGAAACGAGAAAGATTATACGAGAAGAAGAAGCATTTGAATAATAACAATTGAAATGAACAAAAGACAGATAATACCAACGACGAAACCTGTCAAACAATTACAGGAAGCCAGATTAATGAAAAATAAAAATGGTGCAGAAGCCTGGAAATATATAAGAAAGAGACGACGTAAGCTTGGAAGAAACATCCGATGACAAAGCTATTTATTGAAAGTATTAGATTTTGACGAACACACTGAGCTGGATTAAAAATGCCGATTGAAGAAAAGGGATCATTTGCAATGGAAAATGGAGATATTGTGTAAAATTAATCGTTGATACTGATCGTAAAATATAAGCGAGATCAGTAAATAGAAGACAGAAGGATGAAGGTAATAGTAATAAAAGCAGGAAAAAATTAGGAAGAATGATAGAGGAGATTCACGACAAAAGTCTTAGATATTAAAGAACATACTGAGCTGGATTCAAAATGCCGATTGAAGAAAAGAGATCGTTTGCGATGGAAAATGGAGATTTTGTTGTAAAATCAATCGTTGATACTAATTGTAAAAATAAGTGAGATCAGTAAATACAGAACAGAATGATAAAGGTTCTCGTGATAAAAGCAGGAAGAAGTTAGGAAGAATGACAGAGAAGATCGACGACGAAAGTCTTAGATATTAAAGATCATACTGAGCTGCTGGATTCAAAATGGCGATTAAAGAAAAGAGATCGCTTGCGATGGAGAATGGAGATAACCGAGTCTATTGCTGTAAAATCAATCATTGCTAAATATTGTAAGTATAAATGAGATCAGTAATTACAAGACAGAAGAATGAAGCTAAAGTAACAAAAGCAGGATGACGGTAGGAAGAATCATAGAGGAGATCGACGAAGAAATTTAATAGTATACTATTCAACATTCATAAACTCAGGACAGGTGGAAAACATTTAATTGCATATCGTTTTTAAAAACCGCGTAAGTTGGATTTTACTTTTTGCTGTAAGCGGTTTTAAAATTAAAATTGAGATTTGCAGCCTCTATTAAAACCTTGTATATCCAAAACTTACAGTGGTGCCTCTAGAGTTGAATTTAAAAACTGTGTAAGTATTACTAACTTTTAGAGTTTAGAATCCGTGTAAGTCTGATTTAGATGGTTTTTAATGCTTTTATGTTGATGTGAAGATGCTGTCAAGTAGATATACAAGTTTTTGTGATTGTGTATTGAGCATCAGGATTCTTGCATTATTTAAATAAAGTTTAGAAGAAAATGATCAATCAATAGCTAACCAGTATGAAGCAGAGGAGTACTTGAAAAGTATAAATAATTCGTATATGAACTCAGATGATAGAAACCCATCCAATTATGAACAATATTTATCAGACTGATTGTCATCCATCCAATAGTGAGGAAGATAATAGATTAGAAGAAATCTATCCGGAATATAAGATGATAGAACCACTGGAAGAACCTAAGAAGAAAAAAGGTAGAAAAGGATACGTAAATCGGGGTTATTGCAAAAAATTCGATTAAGTATAAAGTATTTGAAAATGTCTTTAATGAATTAAACTTCAGAATTTTTATACCAAAAAAGACCAATGCGATATCTGCTGAAGGTTTGCTAAATGCCAATGATTTTATGTCGATTTTTTGACATTTTATATCTACTGGCTTCCAGGCTAGTGACGAAGTTGAGTGATGAATGTAACCATTACACAGAAAATTCCGGAAAAGGGCCACTTTCAGATGGAGTGTGATTATATGCACTCAACCATTGAAAGACGTATTAGAAATCAAGATATTTATACTCCTTCTGGGTATACAGATACCTGCATATGCTAGACCTAAGACAAACCCACAACACGTTCAATATCTCCACCATGATTTTTTTCAAAAACATGGAGCTTTTGGAAATCTATTAGACCAGGAAGCAAGACTAGGGGCCCCGTGATATTTGATGTTAGAGCAATTTGTTGCAATCCAGATGGGAAAATTCATTATAAATTAATGCATTCTGATGAATGGCAAATTCTACCACAACGGAAAAATAGTAGAGCTAAAGTTGTTCAAATAATGAAATTTCTGTAGAATACCACGTACGTCTTAAATTAAGAAGGAAACATGGGAACATCTTCAAATTTTAAAACGGGTCTAGAATGTGAGAAAGGTTTAATATTTTTGATTAACAAAGTTTAGTTGCTAAAACTACATTTCTTATACTCCATGAAGAAAATAATATTTTACAGCTTACTGTAAATAAAAGTCAAATTGAATTAAAAATCAAGTACGACTAAAAATATATGTCCAATAGATGTCCAAATATTAATTATTTCAACAAGTCCCTTGTTCATTTATCAGACTTATTTGAGTAAATACTATAATGAATTTATCACACATTCCTCTAACCAGTTCCAACAAAATTGTAGATTTTAAGTTTTGTGTCTCCTGAAAAATATTGTTATTTGGACTTACAAGGTTTCTAAAGAAAGCGATCAAATACAATAAGGGAAATGACAAGTGAAGGAAATAAGATGGGTTTAGAAATAAATAAAGATGAAACAAAAATAATGAAGTATGGTGGAAAAATTAAAACAGTACAATAAGGCTCGAAGGTTTCAAGTTTTAAAAAGTGGAGAAATTCAAATACTTAGGTATCACAGTAACAAATACTAGAAATAGTAAAAAATCATAAATGCAAATAATTTTTTTTTTACAAAAGCAAACTACTTTCAAGATGCACGAAAATCAGACCCGTCTTATTGTATGCTGCTGAAGTTAAAGCAATAATACTAAGCAAAAAGGAAGAATACTTAAAAATAATTGAAAGAAAGATAATGAGACCAATAAAAGGACCAATCAAATTGAGAGATATTGAATACAGAAATGAAATAGAGCAAACATTGGAAAGAGAGGACGTAGTATGGAAAATAAAAAGGTGAATAATGAAATGGTTTGGACCCATATATAGAACAGAAGAACAATAAATAACACTGCAAAAGACACTACAGATTCCTGGGGGAAGAATCCGAAAGGGCAGGGCTAGAATAAAATGGCTGGAATAGGCGAAGGAACAACAAAAGCCGGAATTGGAGGATGGAAGTACAAAGTTAAAGATAGCAAACTATAAAGAGAATGGACAGAGAAACTCTAAAGAGGAAAAAGGGGATTGATTGCTGAAGTTTAAGCAAAAAGGAAGGAGACTTAAAAAAAATAGAAAGAAAGATAGTGAGACCAATAAAAGGACCAATCAAATTGAGAGATATTGAATACAGAAATGAAATAGAGCAAAAATTGGAAAGAGAGGACATAGTATGGAAAATAAAAAGGTAAATAATGAAATGGTTGGGACCCATATATAGAACAGAAGAACAATAAATAACACTGCAAAAGGCACTACAGATTCCTGGGGGAAGAATCCGAAGGGGCAGGTCTAGAATAAAATAGCTGGAATAGGCGAAGGAACAACAAATGCCGGAATTGGAAGGACAAAGTTAGCAAGATAGCAAACTATAAAGAAAATGGACAGAGAAACTCTAAAGAGGAAAAAGGGGATTGATCTACCCCAAGAAAAAGGATTTAGAAAGAAATAAGCGGCAAAACGTCAGCAGAGGTATTCAGCCATTATGAATGTAATTATTACTATTGTTCACGAGGATGAAGTGTGTAATCATCCAAGTGAGTAATAATGATTACCCGAGAGTAGGATACCATACTTTTTCTATGACTATCGATTAATAAAATCGAGATCTTATCTTCAATTTTGTTTATTTTTGTTCATAATTTATAACAAAATGAATCTGAATGTTGACGTATGTCGCCAGCGCTGCCAACCGAAGAAAACAAAAATAATTACAACAATATGTTTCGATTGGCTCTTAAATAGTATAATAATGCCTCAGCTAAGACACAAAAATGATGAATATGAAACAGAAGTTTATAACATTGAAGTGAAAACTAAATGGGACATGATAGAATCAACCAAATAGGAGTCAATAATGATGAAGTTAATAAAGATTCAGTTAAACTGGTTGGTAAAAATAATTGCATGTTGAGCAAGAAACTGGCTTTGGAAATAATATATTGTTAATAATATAATTACTAAAAAATTACAGGCGTAAGAATCTCAATCAGACTTCCAAAAGAGGTAAAAGGAATGGATGAAGATACGGAATTTATTAATTTTCTGTTTAAATCTTATACTTTTAATACCTTCCGTGTAATAAATGTAAACATATGGTTTGAAGATAAAAAATAATAATAATAACATGACGTACCTGTTTGCCCCCTGTTCCAAAAAATTAAGGGGAATAACTGTACATTCTAAAATGCGGTACAACACTTTTATATATAGTAATTTTGTTTGAATTATTAAACATGACCAAGAAAATAATATTTTGCGAGACTAGCGTCATCTTAACCTTGAATCGATCAATTGTTTAGTATTTTTTAAGTACAGGTTAATGAATTTTGCTTGGTTTATTGTGTCAATGTACTCAGTTTTGCAGGTTGATTCATAATAACACACCATTTCCGTGTAGAAGAATTAAATAATATTCGAATTCGTTACATTTTCGAGTGTAATTAAACCAGGAAAATGATATTTTTTACATAGAAAATAGGGTATATCGTTTCTGGAAATTACTTTTTTTGTTTATAAGTTTAGTAACTTTTGGACATTCCTTGAAATGATACAATGATAAAAATAGCACAGATCAACATAATTTTGTTTTTGGAGAAAGAAGGGTCGTTAGTAACTATTTTCGTACAACCCGAAGTCTAAAATTGGCCCATTATACCTGAGATATTTGAGGTAACGTAACCTGATAATTCAGTTCAGAAACCTATTAGAAATATAAGAAAATTAAAATATGCAATACCACTGATAAGGATAAAAGTCAAAAGTGATTAGGAAAAGTTGGACTTCTATGCAAAATATCTCTCGACATTATTTAATCCAGTACAGGTAGAAATATAGACTAAGACAGCGGTTCTCAAACTTTTTTTGTGATTGAACCCTTTTGGAAAGCGAAATATTTGACAGAATCCTACAATAAAATAATTGTTTTTAAAAATGTATTCTTTATTAATAAGCATAATAAAAGTACAATGTAACACTACTGTTGTTGGAAACGGAAGAAGAATATTCAGTGCCATTTTGGCAAGCATTGGATATTCATCACGAATTCTGTACCAAAAATCGTTGAGATGCATCGTTTTAAACAGTGAGTCCTTACTTGTATCTGACGACATTTCTAAAAGAGATTCATATATAATTTATTCCCGTTGGAAATTTTACTTAAAGTTAATTTTAAACAATTTCTAACTAACAAAATTTTCTTGAACTTCAGTCTTAATTGTAAGTGAAAAAAAATGTATAAATAATAGTTGTAAAAATTTTTCGCTTCGTAGAGCCTTTCTTACCCACATACTAACCTAACTAAGATCGTGCCATAAAAGTTAAAAAAATATTTATACTTTGTTTATTTATTTATTTATTTATGACATGGAATACAAACGGGACGAACCCAAATACAGTATTCACAAGTGTATAATTAATAAAATGTAGACTGATAATTGTAAATATTAAATCATTATCACTATGAAAACTAAAACGCAGCTTCATCACTCAAATACAGCTTTTTTAGCTTACTACAAAAAGTGAAAAATTTATCATGAAATATATCAATGTCAGCGTGGTTACAAACTGAGTTAAATGATTTACAACACCTATGGAGAGGAGAGTTTAAATAATAATTGTTAGCACTGAAATTAATATAAAAAAGTTTAAAATCTCTTGTATCATAGGCCGGAACATTGAATCCAATGAGGCTGGTAATCTCATTTGAGTCAATGAGATTATTAACAATTTTATATACAAATTTAACATCGTTTATTTGACGTCTGTACTCCAGGGGAATTAAACTCAAGTTCCGCCTAACTGAAACAATATTATCCTTAGGAAACAACTTCTTCTTGCAGTACTTTATAAATTTATTCTGGATATGGTCAAGTCTATCGATGTAAACAATATACTATGGATTCCAAATTATTGATCCGAAGCTCAAGACACTATTTACATAGGCCATAAATAGAGTTCTTAATGAATGTGAGGTCTTAAAGTCATGACAAGTCCTGATAATAAACCCCAACGCCCGATTAGCTTTCTTTGATATATAATTGATATGCTGGTCGAAAATAAGTTTTGAATCAAAATAAATTCCTAGATCTTTTATCTGTGATACCTTTTCTATCTGATGGTTTTCAATAAAATATTGATAATCAAGTATGCATCGTTTTCTAGAGAAAGTGATCGAGAACCATTTTTTTAAATTCAAGAAAAGAAAGTTTTTTTTGCAATACGCAACAAGTCTGTTTAAGTCACATTGTATCAATTGAGAATCCCCAACATTACCAACTTTGAGATACATTTTTAAATCATCCGCATATTTTTTGTACTTAGAAAATTTGAAACATTGAGATATGTCGTTGGTGTAGATATTAAATAATAACGGTCCCAAGTGGGATCCTTGAGGTACCCCTGAAGTTATATCACTGAAAGGTGATACATATTTACCTATGACTACTGCCTGTGACCTGTTACTTATGTAAGATTTGAACCATCTGAGTAGATTACCATGTATACCGACTGCACCAAGTTTATCCAATAAAATAGAATGATCAATTTTGTCAAAGGCCCTGCTGAAGTCGGTATACACAGCATCCACCTGAAATCCTTCATGCATGTATTCTAATAAATATTCACTATAACTAAAGAGGTTCGTTTCAACAGAACGTTTTTTCATAAAACCATGTTGCTCTTCATCAATAATGTATTTAACATCTCTAAACAAATAATCAAAAATAATTGATTCGAATAATTTGGCAATAATAGAAAGTTTAGATATAGGACGATAATTTTCGACTAAATATCTACTACCGGATTTAAAAATAGGAATTATTAAGGCTGTTTTTCATATACTAGGGAAATAGGCCTCTGTTATAGATTTATTAAATAATATACACAATGGAGGGGCTATTTCGTTAACGCAATTTTTAATGAATAGGGTTGGTATTTTATCCGCACCAGCGGGTTTATCCGGGAGGTTGCCAATTTTATCGACAATTTTGTGTAAGGGGATGTGATACGAAGATATGTAATTAATATTTATATCATTATTTGAAATTGTTTTGCTGGAGTTAGGGTTAGGAGGATTAAAGACTGAACTAAAGTAATTTGAGAAGGTATTGAAGATTAATTGGCCATCAGTAATCAGACTCTTTTTACTATCCCTAATGGCATCGATAGTACCAGAATTGCCTTTTTTGGACTTTATAAACTGCCAAATGTGCTTTGGGTTTGTAGTTATTTGAGATTCAATATTATTTACATAATTATCAAAATCTAGGTTAATTAAATACTTTGCCCTACCTCTCAAAAGCTTGAATGTTAAATAATCCAAGTTATTAGAGTACTTTTTCCATTTAACATAACATAACATTTATAATAATTTTTTTTATTTGAACAAAAACTGAAAAATCAAAGTAATGTTATTGTTGTTAATTATTAAAAACAACGTATAAATATTTTTTTAACTTTTATGGCACGATCTTGTTAAGTATGTGGGTAGGAAAGGCTCTACGAAGCGAACATTTTTTACAAGTATTATTTAAACATTTTTTTTCACTTACAATTCAGACTGAAGTTCAAGAAAATTTTGTTAGTTAACAATTGTTTAAAATTAACTTTAAGTAAAATTTCCAACGGGAATAAATTATTTATAGTGTTCAGAATACACCATAATTTTTTCAAATTAAAAAAAAATATTCAATAACTTAAATAAATTAATTAATGTGCCGTACTCGCTTTTGACGCAATCTAAAAATGTCGCGCGCAGATCTATTTTCAGAGTTAAATTAAAATTATAAATAATGGAGATAGAGTTCCGGGAGTTAGGAGTTAGGAGTTTTTTATTGGAAATTTCCTCCTCTTTCAGAATCTTTTTTAGAAATTTCTTAAATATTAATAGTTTATGAAATATTGGCAAAAAACGAAATGCCCTTTTTTTCATCTTTAATTGTTTATAACTTTTGCAATTTTTTATGTGCTAATACACGCTTTTAGCACATTTTTCTAGGCGTCATTCCGAATCCAATCGCACATAATTTTGAGAGCAGTATCTCTATTTTGTACCATTTTCAACTTGTTGACTAGACTATAAAGTACCTAAACAAGTTTAAATCACAAAAATTTTTGAAATCACGTAAAATACCATGTCGTATATTAAATTTATATACCTTTTTCTATTTTCAATTGATACCTACAAAGAAACATTCTTCCAAATAATTCTCAATTTATTGAGTGAAATTTATTCGGATAAAATTTTTATATACACATAGTTATTTTCCAACTAATTTTAAGCTGATCTAAAAAATCATTTGGCAAGAAAAAAAATTCATAAGACTTGGCCCAATTTTTGCAACCGTATACCAATTTTATTCTTTCTAAACTTGAGAGACGTGTACATGGCGCAAAGTTTTACTTACATCCATAGATGGCAGTTTTGGTAGTATATATAATTACTGCTTCTATGGATAATATTTTTTTTTTTGTGTTTGAGCATCGACATCTAGGTCATTGTGCTCGTCGATATATCATTGGGGTAATTTATATTTTATAAAATAAATTTGAGGACTTTAGATAAGTTATCACCTGGTTAAGCAGCTCGTCATTTTGGTTTCTAAGAATGTTTTCGATCTGGGGTATTTTGAGGAATTGTCTGTGAAAATTGAAGGCTGCACAAGTTAATATATGTTGGGTTGTCAGTGGGATGCCGCACTTCTCACATCTGGGTTTGTTCTTTCCAAGGAGGAGGTGTAAATGGGTTAGGTTTGTGTGGCCTATCCTTAATCGGCTGAGGACGACTTGTTCACTGCTTGTAAGAGTTTTGGGGTAGAACCATTTTTGTACGCTCGGTTTAATGTGTCTTAATTGACCGTCATATGTATTCCATCTGTTCCTCCATGCTTCGTAAATTTTATTCTTTATATCCGTTTTCATATCCAGGAAGGTGTTAGGTATGCCTTTGTCAACTGTTCCGCTTGTGGCTTTTTTTGCTACTAGATCAGCTTCAGTATTACCGGTAATATCGGTATACCCAGGTATCCACATTATTGAAATAGTTCTTTGCATAGTGTATAGATGGGTTGATAATTCTTGAATGCGTACAACCCATTCATTTGCAGAAAAACGATTTTTTGACGAGAGAGTGGCAGTTAAGGAATCCGTACAAACTAAACATTTTTCAAAGCTGCTCTGACTGAAGTACAACAACGCTTGCCATATTGCATACAACTCGGCATTAAGTATACTAGACTCTTGGTTTAGGGTCCAAAAGAAGGAATCTACACCGATTACGATTGCCGCCCCTGTTCCATTATCTGATTTGGAACCATCTGTGTAGATGACTAAATGTTCGTTGTATAGATCCATTTGTTCTAAAAATAGCGTTCGGTAGATCGATGGAGCGGTATCTTCTTTTTTGTATTTACTGAGAGATATGTTTATTTGTGGTAGTTTTCTTAGCCATGGAGGAGTGTCATACGTATAGGTCATTTTTTCTATTTGTAAGTTTATCCTGTATTCTTCAGATGTGTCTGATAATATTAATAATAAAAATAAAATCAAGTATTATACGTACCCTTTCCCATTCTGCTGAATTCTTAATATGACCCCCTAAACTATTAAATTTGTCTGAATGCTGTTTCCCTATGTTTTTGATAATAACAGGGCTTATAGCATCAAATTTGTTATTCCTAAACGGTTCATTTTTGTATTCAATTCATCCAAAAACTTTATACATTGTGCCTATATTGTCTTTGTGTTTTAACTTTGTCTTTATCCATAATAAAAGTTACGCGAGTAAGTGAATCAAAATCTTATTTAACACAACTTCTATAAACAAATAAATAGGAAATATTTTCCTACCTAACACAACAGTACAATATGTCACAAAATATACCAACCTTTATAAAATTGTAAAAATATTATCGTTATGTTTTGTCTTTAGATTTTAACGCAACGATATTATTACAGAATCTACTCTAAAAAATTATTCTTAACATAATAATCGTTACCGTAACGACAAGTTACAGAATAGACTTATTTTGCGACTAAATACACTTCATGAAAATGTTCCAAATGAGTAAATTATTATTATTTGTGTGCCTCTTCAATTTGGGTTTGTAGAATTCATTTTTATAGAAGAAATTGATAAACATATTTGAAAAGCTTGTTTATATTTATATTTGACATAACAAAATGACAAATCACATTTGTATTGTAACGTCAACTGACGCTGTTGTGGGGGACGATACAATTCGATGATTTTAGGAACGGTGCTCAAGAATATCATTTTTAGGAACTACTCGCTAATAGAGTATTCACAGCCTTGCGTATGCATGACGTTGGGAACGAACCTGCAATAAATGAATCACCGGTGGCGACTTTGATTTTTTTAGCGAAATATCGAAACCACACATGGCCAACGTTCAACTTTAGAAATATTTTTACAAAAGTTACAACTTTTATTTTTTAAAACTGAATATCTTTTTAATAAATACATGGAAAATTATCATTGCTGCTGCAAATGGAAGATCATATATGAATTATATAGCAAATGTATGCATACTTTGCCTGTAGGTAATATACTTTTTAATTAATTAAAAAAAATAGAATTGCGGGGAGAGGAAAAGACGAAATTTTCGGTATAAGAGTGTCTGTCGTCTAGCGCAAAAATATTTAAAAGAGGGCGGAGTCGAGACGTGACATGGCGCGAGTGACAAGCAGTCACTCTTGATATTATACAAACAATCTTTCAAATTAAAAGAATTATCCGAAAGAAACATTTATAACTCGGCTCTAAGTTCAAATAGCCTTGTTAAAGTTTTATCCCGAGACAGCTATCACACTTCTGTACAGGCAGCAGTGTTTTATGTTTGCTGCCATAATATTCACACAATGATGAGAACAATCGGGATTGTGTGGGCGTGATTTGATGAAATTAAATATTTTTAACGCTTCATCCATAACTAATTTTAAATTTGACGGCATTTGCTTCATCGCAAGTGCTTGTTTATGCAGGATACAATGGCTGGAATTTCAATTCACTTTATTTTGTATTAGTGACACTGCTCCTGCTGTTTTACCCGTCATCGTCTTGGCCCCATTTGTACAAATGTCAATGCAATCGCTCCAAGTGAGACAATATTCTATCATAAAATTGTTACTTGTATACACTTCAGGGGATGTATCGCGCTAACAAATCAAAATTTCTCCAAAAATAACCAAAAATTTAGTGTATCTGGATTTATAGGACCCGCTGTACTCTGGTTACTTGTATATACGAGTACTCCAGAGGCTGTATCGTGCTAACAAACTGAAACTTCTCAAAAAATGACAAAAATATCGTACTTAAATTACTGTAGCACCTGTTGTATTGGATCTGGTGAGTTGGAAATCAATAGGGCTCATCAGTGAGATGTCATGAATAATATTCAATCATAAAATTGGTGACTTGTTGCACTTCGGAGGCTGTATCGTGCGAGCTGAATATCAATAGGGTTCATCTGTGACATGTCCTTAACAATATTCCATTATAAAATTGATGACTTATTGCACTCCGGAGGCTGTATCGTGCTAACAAGACATATAAGGAAAAGTGGACGACGACATACACACAGGATTTTTTTTTCTAAAAACCGTTTTTTCGCGTTGTTGTTGATGGAGAACGTAAAAACAATAAAAAAAAAATTCAAAATTTCAACTTTTTTTGAGGTAAACCAATACTTTTCTCGCATATTAGATAGGTTGGGCGGAAAAGTAATATATTTATTTTATTAAAAATTTTTTCCCCGGTAGTGTTTGTGGGCAGTGGTGAACAAATAAGCATGTCTTCTTCAAAAGAACTTTAATATGGATATCTTACGATAATCAGCAAGATAGCCAGACCAGCGACATTAGTCGACTAATTCATTTGCAAGACGAAAGTATGTCTGCAGCGCTATCAATTGGGCACCTGTAAAACCGTATCGCATAATAGACACTTTTATACGATATTATATATTCTGCCTGACGATCGTTTTAAATCGTTCTTTGCAGTCTCAGTACAGTCTTTACACCTTTTTTGTATTATTTCTGCTCTTTGTTAAAATATATTTTTGCTAGTTTTTTTTAAAAAGACATTTTTCATAAATAAAAATAAAACTGGCGCAGTCAGTAGGATCGCGCGAGTTGTGAAAACGCGAATTATTCAGCGTGCCGATTTCTACGGTGTTCGTATAAACTTTCATAACATTAACGTTTTAACGTTTTGAGCACGAGTTCTATCCACCCTTTCTGTGGTATCATCAACAGCCCTCCTGTGTGTTGAAGTACCCTGTACGAAGAATATTTTCTATGTTTGATCATCCCTTTATTTTATTGGAAAGCCGATGGAAGACCACCGAAATATGAAAAGAAACTTGCAAAAGACAAGGAAATGAGTTTGCTGATTGAGTCCAATGAAGTGTTGTTTTGCGGAAGTGACGATGACTGGTATGTAGATAATGGACCATATCACCAATCATAGTGACTGGTTTGACACGTTCCGACTATTTCTAGATAGCCGCAGAGTTACAACAGCTAATGGTCATTGAGTCCCAGCTCTTGGACAAGGATACGTCAAGGTAGAAACAGTTATAAATGGTGAAAAACATTTGTTTACACTACGCAATGTTTGGTATGAAGGACTGCAAACCAGTTTCCACATCCATGGTAAAATGCAGTCTCCAAGTAGGGAAGGAAAGTGAGGAAGACTCGAATACTACTTTTCCCTATAGGGAAGCTGTTGGTTCACTGATGTACTTGATGACTTGTACCAGACCTGATATGCTGTTAGTGTTGTGTCAAGAAACTTAGAAAATCCATCCATTCAAGACATTTCGGAGGTCAAGAGAATTTTCCGTTATTTAAAAGGCATAACAGACATTGGATTGCTTTATAAGTTTGGACTACAAGAAAAGTTGGAGACGTTTAGTGATTCAGATTATGGCAGAGATGAAACAACAGGTCGTTCCACATCTGGAGTTGTTTGCATGTATGCAGGTGCTGCAATATCCTGGATGAGCCAACGACAAACATCAGTAGCACTTTCTACGACAGAAGCGGAGGTAATAGCTGCAAGTGAAGCTGCCAAAGGGATAGTTTGGATGCATAGGCTTTACAATAAAATTGATCCCCTCAACTCAGTTCCAATTTTGAGTGTAAACAATGAAGCTGCTATTCGTTTGTCACAAAATCCAGAGTTTCATCGTAGAACGAAACATATACATCTCAGGCATTTCTTTGTGAGAGAGTTAGTTCAAGAAAATTCAGTAGTCGTTAAAAAGGTTGCTTCTGAATTCCAACTAGCTGATCTCATGACAAAGCCGCTTTTTAAACCACGATTGGAAACGTTGCGAGAGGCTATTGGTATGGCCAAACAGTTCAATGAGGGAAGGTGTTGAAGTACCCTGTACGAAGAACGTTCTCTATGTTTGATCATCCCTTTATTTTATCGGAGTTTATATTTTGTTTTAATAAGATGAGGTTGACATTAAGTAAATATATCTTGTAACGTCAAAAGTTGTTGTTATAATCTTTCCTCTAAAATACTATAAAAATACCTCATAAACACTGTGGACGTAGTGAGAGGAACCAAAGACTCGGGGAAGATTTTCTAAACGCAAGTGCCAAATTTCCTCTTCTCGCCTTCCTATACCATTCTTTGGAATTAGTGGAGATATAGATTAAGTTATTTTTTATTATATAAATTACATATATATGAACGATTTGAATAATAGAAAAGTTGATAATATTGTAGAAGCTTTTAATAATATTTTATTACACGACCTTAATAGTAACTAAATGGCTACACCTAAAATTAATTGGGATCTTTTCAGACCTAAATTAACAAATATAAAACCATTTAACAGTGATAGTGAATATTTAAACAAATTTATCACTAGATGTGAAAGTTTAATCGAATCCTATAGAAATTTAAATGATGCCGAATTAAATTCACATTTAATAGAATGTATTCAAGAAAAGTTAGAAGGCCGAGCAGCTTTCATGGTCGGTAGTAGAGTAGAGTTAAATACTTGGCAAACATTGAAAACTGCTTTATTAGTGTTTTGCTGATAGGCGTGATATACATTGTCTAGTACAAGAATTAATTAGAGCCAAACCTTTTAAAAATGAGCACCTTATCGATTTTGGTAGTAGGCTTCAGTTAATTCGTAGTAGTGTAATTCAGAGAATAAGTAACGACCCAAATATAAATGCTGTTAAGAGAAATTGTCAAATTATTCAATACGATAAAACTGCACTAAATACTTTCATAGCGGGTTGTACTGGAACGCTAAGAAATAATATACATTTAAGAAAACCCACTACCTTAGAATATGCGATGGCATATGTCGCAGAATTTGAAAATTTCGAAAGACTTTAAGGATCATTACATGATAAAAATTTTCGACAAAATAATTCTAATAATAATAACTAACAATGGTATGCAATATTCACGATTCCAAAATGTTCAAAGGTCAAATTCAGACCAATATAAAAATCGTAACGACTATCGAAATATACCAAATAACAGACCAATTAATAATCATCAACTTTCATATAATAGTCATCGAAATAATCAAGCCAATGTCCCAAATAACTTAGTACAAAACAGAAAATATTGGCCTAACCAACCAATACCTGTTCAACCTATCCCACAAAATAATAAGTATTTCACGAATCGACAAGTATTTGGTCCAGCAAAAAATGTTTTAGACCTAATCAAATACCACAGAATCAGTTACCTAAACCTGTACCAATGTCGACAAAGTTGCGGAATTTTACAGAAAGAAGTCAAATGCCTGTTAATAATACTAACAATAATAATAGATTCTGCTAAACCAAATTTTGTTTCCGAAGAATTATATTTAAATCAATGTGATAATCCAGAATATTATCCTAACCAATTTAATGAATATGAAGAAATAGAATTTGATCAACCCGATACGAATGATGAAAATCAATTTGAGGAAAATTTACGGATAACCGGGCCTTCCAAAACAAAGAGGACGTTGAAATAAACGTTATTTCCGCTAATTCTTTACCGTACATAGACATTAAGAATCCCAAAGCTAGATTATTAATCGATACCGGTAGTTCTAGATCAATAATAAAACCTTCTATTATAGAAAAACATTTTCCAGATACAATTTACCATTCCAATACTGTATTATCTACTAGTATTGGAAGTAAAGATATTAGATTTCAAGCACTTGTGCCTGCATTTGCAGAATTAAAATGTAAAAATTATGATATTAATTTTGTATTATATGACTTCCACGATTACTTCGATGAAATTATAGGTATTAAAGATCTCGTTAATATGAATTTAAATATAGACCTTGCGAATCAACAATTAGTAGGACCTAATATAAGAAGACCAATTAAGTATAAACAATCTGATGATATAGAATTTTCTTTTTTCAAACAATTCGATTACAATATTAAATATTTAAAAGGTAAAAGTAACAGGGCAGCCGATGCATTGTCTCGTTTTCCTAATATGAATGCTTTAGAAATTGCATCACTTGTCGTTAATTTAGGTGATATTGATGAAATTGTAAATCAAGAACTCGAAAGAATTAGTTCATATAACGAATCTACAAATCAACTTCCTAATTTAGACAATATTGACTTTACAACTATTTTAGACGAAAACGAAAGATATGTATCAGATACCATAATTAATTCACCCCCATTGAACGAAGAAGCGAACCCCAATAATGACGACATTGAAACAGTACACATATCTGCGGAAAATCCTATTTTATCAATTCCAATATCTGAGAAACCACTAAATATGTATACAAATTAATTATATTTTACTAGCAATGAAAATCTTTCTTTTAAAGTAAAAAGAGAAAAGATATTCGAAAATATTCGTTTATATGTTTTACATTACCAGTAGTAGACACTGAATCAAACGTAATCAAATTCATTAAGAAATTTATAAACCCCAACCAAAATTATGCTCTTTATTTCCAAAACGAACCCTTATCACGAATGTTTATAATAACTGCAAAAGAACATTTAAAAATTCTGCTTTTAAATTTATCATGTATACCAAAATTCTCACTGATATTCAATCAGTTGACGAACAACGAGAGAAAGTAGAATACTACCATATAAGTAAATCAGGTCACAGAGGGATAAATGAAATAAAAGCATCCCTTAGTCGTAGATATTATTGGCCAAAAATGATAGAAGAAATAGAACATTTCATAAATAATTGTGAAACGTGTCTGAAGAATAAGTATGGCAGAAATCCCCCAGTTATGAAATTCAATTTAACATTTAAAATAAATCGTATTTAACAATCATAGATTCATTTTCAAGATACGATCAAGCCTATCCGTTAGACAGTATAACAGGAGTATCTGTGGTTGAGAAATTACTCGAATATATTTCCTATCACGGTCTACCTAGCAAAATTACATCTGACCAAGGCACAGAGTTTAAAAATTTCGATCTTCAAGATTTTTGCAAATTACATTACATTCATCTACACTTCACAACATCAAAAAATAGTAATTCTAGCTCTCCAGTCGAGAGATAATATAAAACATTAATCGGGCATTATCGATGCTTACAAGAAGAAAATAAAAATTTGAAATCTGATCAACTAATAAAAATGCAATTTTCTGTTATAATAATAGTATTCATTCAGTTACGAAATATATGCCTTTCGAAATTATTAAAGGTCACATAAACAATCCCGATCCTTTTGATTTAGACGATCATTTAATTATATCAACCTACGTACAAGATCATAAAGAAAACAGTAAAATATTGTATGAAAAAATTAAGCAAAATAATGAATCCACAAAAGAAAAGATTATTCAAAAAAGAAATGAAAAGCGCGAAAATCCCCCAGATTTTTCAAACCAAGAAATATGCTACATAAAAACCAAACAGAGAAATAAAAAACTACCCAAATTTGAAAAGACGAAAGTACTAAGCCAAAAATGTAACCTCATTAAAACTAATAAAGGTACATACCATAAAAATCTAGCTAGAAAACCGAGGTTAATAACAATTGTTACAGGAATCTAACGGTGACAACATACATCATGATTCTGCAGATCCAATGCATTGAAGAGGATGTATCTACCACTAAAATCGAAAGCCTAATCCTTCCAATCCAATTAGGAAATTCTCGTATAATATACAATAAACATTTATACACTACGTAGATTTAGACATTATTTTTAAGCAAGTAAATAACCTAATAAAACATTATTATATCATTAAAGATAGTATTAAAATAATTAATAGTAGTAACCCTATATCGTACCATAATTTAGAACAAAGTATTTTGACAAGGAAAGAATATTTTATTAATTCTTTAGAAATAAAACTGAATAATCTGTATCCCAATATCAGAGGACTTGTAAATGCTGTCGGGAAAATTGATAAATGGCTTTTTGGCACACTAGATGCAGATGACGAAGAAATATATAATGAAGCAAGTGATATACTACAGAAAAACCAGAAAAATATTATTACAGAAGTTAATTTACAAACCTCTTTATACAAAAAACTTATTGAACACTATAATAAATCTATAAATATTCTAAACAATAATCAAGAGACACTTAAAAGTAATTTAGAGAAAATGCATGAGATAGAAACTCTTGAAAGTTTTCTAAGTTTTCAAGGAATTATATCACAAATTAATTTAGATTGCCAATCAATGATTACATTAATAGATAATTTAGAACATGCTATAGTATTTTCTATTCCCAAGTTTTGGCCTCTCACTTCTGGGATATTTCATGAAAGATGATTCAAAAAATTAATCTAACTTCATCTGCAGATACATAGCTCACCAAAATTGAAATTTTTGCCAATCCTGGAAAAAATCTAATGAAATATAAGGGTTACATTGTCCGAAATTTAAATGAAGTAATGAAAATTAAATAAACATTTATTATATGTTATAGTTGGTATTAATAATAATAACTAAAAAAATTATTCCTCCTTTTGATCGTGGCACGTTTGTTAACAATATTTCGACCTCTTGTTATTATTAAACATCAATCCGAATATATAAAAACAATACCAAAATGGTTCCGGATGTCATTTAATTTTTGTTTTTATGCAAGGTAAGGCAATACTATATTCCTCAATATTTCATTTTCATGAAAGAAATCAATGAATACATTTTTAAAAATATTCAATCAAAGCGAGTATATTAAGGATTAAAAAATTATGCCAATTATATTGTACAAAATATTTGAAAATATTAACATTAGGTACATCAAAATCTGTGATATAATCAAGATGTTAAAAAACCAGTGATAAATTTCTAAATTTATTTTTCTGGATTTAAAGTGTTGTTAATAGAAAAATTATATGTTCAATTTAATTGTTTATTGAATCTGAATTTTCTATATTTTGTAATCAGGTTCATGTACTATTTTAATTTTTTTTACTCTCCATTATTTTGTTTTCATATCCAAAATTTATTCAGTTTGTCTATTTCTCCTCCTAATCAATTCATGTTTTCGTTTACGCTTTTCCAAAATCCCATGTCTGTGTTTTATACGAGTATGAGGAATTTTTTTAATTATTTTTGACACCCTGTTATTTGTTGATAATTCAAAAAATCCCAACTGAAAGGTTCACATGAGACTCAAATCAGATGGAATGTGTTCATAAAATACACAAGAGTGACGGAAGCTACATTTAATGTGATGCTTACCTGATGTTTAATAAGGCCAAGAAATGAACTACCTTGTAATTGACTTACTATATATGAATAGAAAAAAGAAGAAGATATATATATATATATATATATATATATATACATACATTTCCATAAAGGTTAGGGTTTACATTTTAGTCCATATAAATGAAGCTTCTCCAGTCTTTTCTAATTGTGATTGTAATATGCTTCCCAATTCCATGTTTGTCTTGGTCTACTTTTTCTTCTAATTTGTACCCTTGCCTCATAAGCCTTTTTGACTTGTCTTGTGTTATTCATTCGTTGAATATATCCCCACCAGCTAATTTGTTGTGGCTATATAAATTTTACGACTGATTGCACTCCTAATTTATCCCATATTTCTAATTTTATTAACTGTCTCGACCCTTACTTCGTGGAATATGCTCATATTAGTGTTTTTAAATGAAACTCACGGTCTCTAGTTAATTCCACAATATAATAAAAGTTTCTAATTTTGTCTAGTTATTCCTAACGTGAGTCTCAGATATTTCATTTCTGCAGCTTGTATCTTACTTAAGACTGATCCGTATATATTTTTATACACTTTGATTTTGGTTTGTTTCGAATTTTCTTTTTTATTAATAAATTTAAGGTTCATGGCATAGTATAAATTTATTGTTTTTTGGATTCTTTCATTTATTTCAGTATTTTGTTTCCCGTTTCATCAATTATGTCTCCTATTTAATTAAATTCTTGAACTTGCTCTATTTTGACATTTTTTATTTCTAGTTCAAGTCTCCTATTATTATTATTTTAGCATTATTCACTTTTATTTTCATACCTTCTTCCTCCAATACATCTCTCCATATATTTAAGTTTTCTTGTAATCGAATTTCGCTGTCTGACAATAAGATTATATTACCTGCAAATACTTCTTCAGCTAAATCTACTCTCTAGGTTTTTGTGTCCAATTTAGATTTTATTTAGCCTTCTTTCACATGTTTTGATGATGTGATGTTGTCCATATCTACATTGAATAGCGTTGGGCTCAGTCCTCCATCTTGTCTCAATCCTATATCGGTTCTAAATCCTACTGACTTCATATTGTTTTTTATTAGAAATTATTTGTTAATGTTATATAGATCTTGTGTTACTCTTATTGTTTTGTCTCCTGTTCCTCTTTCTTTTAGTCCTTTCCGAACTTTGTCTCTAGATACTGTGATAAATGTTTTCTCTAGATCTTTGAAAGCTAGATATATGTATATAATAAAACTTCAACGAGAGGTTTTTTTTAATAAAACCCTCAAACTCGTGGGGGTAGCAGCCAAAAAAACTTTACAGGTTAGAGATAAAGTGAACCAAATCGTACGTTACCTAAGCTTTCGAAATATATTGTCTCCGTTTTTAAAGGTTGTATTCTTGACTTCAAATTAAAAACACATTTCACAAATTTCAGGAAAACTTTGTTCGAAAAATTAATTCATTGTTTCATGTTTGATAAAACTTCCCCTCCATAGGATCGGGCAATTTCCTCATAGAACCCCACTCTGATCTAAAACCAAAGTTGGCAGTGACGGCTAACAAGTTAAAAAATAAAGCTTCAAAGAGAGGTTTTTCTTTACATATTTTTTGGGTTTCCTTTTTTGTATATGGGAGTTATTAATGATACACCCTATTTCTCTAGGTTTTTTTCATTGCTACAAGCCTTGTTCAATTTCCAGTCATACCTCGTTTCTTATTTCACCTAAGTTTTTGAACATTTCTGAAGTGGTTTTATCTTCTCCAGGGGCTTTTCTATTTTTAAGTGATTTAATTGCATTTTTTAACTCATCTATTTTAATTTTACCGTTTTCTTTTTCATCAGTTTCTGCTTCAGTTTAATTTATGTTAATTGTACAACCAACTCCGGTTGCAGCTCTTTAATTTATCTGTATACCATTACATATTAGGATGTGGTAATTTTTAAAATATATTTTTACTTGTCCTTTCTTTTTCGCTTCACTTATTGTTGTTATCTCTAAATCCATATTTTCAAATTCGTTTATTAATTCGATTTCTTTCCCTTGTATACTTCTAACATGCCATGTTCTAAATTTCCTTGTTTTTGCTTTACTTTTTGTTTTATTTCTGTGGATTTTGTATTTGGTTTTGTTCTTTCTGTGCTTATTACTATTCTCTGATCCGGTTTCGATGCTGTGTCAATTTGTTGTTTCATTCTTTTATCTACCTTGTCTAGTTTTTTCTGTTTTAGTAAAATTGTGGAGTCTTCTTCAATATTTTCTCCCTCAAAGAGAGTTTTTTTTTGAAAAAACCCCAAACTCGTGGGGGTAGCAGCCAAAAAAACTTACGTTACCTAAGGTTTCGAAGAACATTGTCTCCATTTTCAAAGGTTGTATTATTAATTTCAAATTAAATTCACATTTCACAAATTTCAGGAAAATTTTCATCAACTAAAGACAATAAAGTCGACTTATTGAGTTTGTTCGAAAAATTAACCCATTGTTTCATGTTTGATGAGACTTCCCGTCAATAGGATCGGGCAATCTTCTCATAGAACCCCATTCTGATCTAAAACCAAAGCTGGCAGTTAGTCACGGCTGACTAGTTAAAAAATAAAATATCAAAGAGAGGTTTTTTTAAAAAAAATCCTAAAACTTGTGGGGCTAGAAGCGAAAAAACTTTACATGTTAGGGATAAAGTGAATCAAATCGTACGTTACCTAAGCTTTCGAACAACATTGTCTCCGTTTTCCAAGGTTTTATTGTTGATTTCAAATTAAACTTACATTTCACAAATTTCAGGAAATCTTTCATCCACTAAGACAATAAAGTCGACTAATTGAGTTTGTTCGAAAAATTAAGCCCTGTTTCATGTTTGATGAGACTTCTCGTCCACAGAAACCCATTCTGATCTAAAACCAAAGTTGGCAGTTAGTCATGGATGACTAGTTGAAAAATTGGAAAAATCCTCAAACTTATGGGGGTAGCAGCTAAAAAAACTTTACAGGTTAGAGGTAACGTGAATCAAATGGTACGTTACCTAAGCTTTCGAAGACATTGTCTCCATTTTCAAAGGTTGTATTGTTGATTTCAAATTAGAGTCATATTTTACAAATTTCTGGAAAAATTTCATCCACTAAAGACAATAAAGTCTGTTTCGATGCTGTGTCAATTTGTTGTTTCATTATCTTATATATGTAGTCTAGTTTTTTTTCTGTTTTAGTAAGTTTCTGGAGTCATTATTTAATATATTTCCTTCCTCTGGAGATAGTTTTCAACCTATTCTTTTTTGACTGGTATTTCCCTTTTCTTTTTCGTTCATTTCCATTTCTTCAGTCAGTTTGTGTTCTTCTACTCTGTATATTTCATTACTAATTATTAATTTATTATATTTTAATGTTGCTTTATGTCCTTTGCTTCTTGCTCCTTTTATAATATTGTGGAATTATTCAGAAGCAATTAGATTTATTTAAAAAAGTAATATGAGTGGAATATACAAAGTAAGGGTCAAAATAATAAATTTCAACATGACCTCATTGTATCACATTTCCTCAATTTCTTTACTAATTATAAAGTGTGGACCCATTTTCAAATGTGACCTTATATTAGCTCAATTACCAATAGCTACTTTTTTGTTTCTGATTCTAATATCTCGAACTTTTTCTAGAAAAATGATCTTCCGGACATTCCTGATTCTGTTTTTGGCAATAATATACACAGAAGCCCAAAATACCTGTGAGCTGATAGAATGGACAGGTGGTCAATTTGATTGGCCGAACGATGCCACAAAATCCATCTACAGATCTTCGGGTCGTTACCTCCCCAAAAACATCATTGGAACCAGAGCTCAGGTCTGGAAAGACGAAATTTTCGTAGCTCTGCCAAGATACAAGCCTGGAACTCCGGTTACTTTGGGTAAAATTGGATTGAAACAAAAAGGTTGCGAAGCTGTCATCGAACCTTACCCTTGCTGGGCCTCCCAAGAAGAATCCGACGTCAATTCTTTGCAATCCGTTGTTGATATTTACTTGGATGAAAACAATATTTTATGGGTCCTTGATACTGGTGTAGTGAACGCTTTGGAACAACCCATACGTAGAGCTCCCCCGAAAGTTGTAGCAATCAATGTCCTCAATGGAAAGAAAGTGAAAGTATTGGATTTGTGCGGTTTGGTAGCCCAAGCTTCTAGATTGCAATATTTGGTAGTTGAGTACGCACCAGACGGTAGACCTTTCGTATACGTCAGCGATGCAGCTACAAGATCCATCTTAGTATTCGATGTATCAGGAAACAAAGGATATAGAGTCGTTTTACCTAAACTAGTAACCAATTGCAGAAGAGATGTACTCTACATAGCATTAATACACAAACCTAACTGCTGTAACTACTTGGTAATCACTTACTTATCAGGTGCTAGAATTTTCCAGATCCGTACCGACTATTTGAGAGCTGGATGCGCCGCAGGAAAAATTCAAGATCTAGGAGCGAAAGGAGGTAAAATAGTTGTATTGGGAACAGATCTTGGATCTGCTCTATTCTTCAGATTCGAAGGTAAACCAGAAGTGTACAGATGGGAAGTAGCACCGTGCTTCAAAGATTACCAATTAGTCTATAAATCACCTGAAAATTATCTGGCTTCTCATGCTTTTGCTGATGTTGGAAGAAGGAGGATACGAGTATTAGAAAGTAACTTCCCAGATTACATCCAGAACACTGTTGGTTGTGGTGCTTCACAAAGAGTTGCTCTTATGATCAGTCCTATTAACCAACCTAACTAAAAATTGTAATTTTGATTGTGATATATATTAGATATTGTACAGTGCTTAGGATTAGAAATATAACAAATTTTCTGTTAATAATGTTTTTATTACCACCCTACATATCCTAATAGGTACAAACAAACAGCAGTGATATTACCAGAATTAAAAAAATATGGAGGCAATTTGAAGTGAACACAATAAACTGGAGGCTAATGAATATATCAGTTGATGCAAACGATATAAAAACCCTCAATTATTGTTATGGGGTATTAACAATAAAGATATTGAAATTTATCGACAAAAATGAAATAGATCTTTAAAATAATATAAAAATGATTTAAGAATAGTTTAAAACAAATGAACTGATCTCTAAAAAACACGATTACACAAAAAATGTTGCCTTGTCCGATAAGTGAATATTTCTTTTTTCAATTTTCATTTGTGTCCTCGAAGCTGATTATCAATGTCCACATTAAATATGCTTCTTAAGTTACCATAATTAAAATTTAAAATGCGAAAGGTGATTATCATATCCCCACGAAGACGACGTTGTTCAAAGGTCGATAAATTCATTATATTTAGTCTTTCTGTCTAGTCTTGTACGACCGAATGATAGTATGGTTGATCGACGCTGAACTTTTTCGAGAAGATCTTTATGCCGCACTAGTTCCGGGCACCACACACCACAAATTCCCACTTTCACACATAATTTTCTGTTTGTTAAAAATGAGTCAATCCACACAAGTAGATCACCTTGTATGCCATGATGTTCCAATTTATACAATAATCTTCGATTTGGCACTCGGTCGAACGCTTTCGCAAAATCTAGGTAAATGATAACCGTCGGGATTTTCTTGCCTAACTATTTTGTTCATTCATTATCACACCAAAGTAGATTCGTCATTGTTGAACGTCCTTCTACAAATCCACGTTGTTGTTCGGGTATTACTTTTTCGATCAAAAGAAATTCACTGACATATTATTAAATTATAGATTCCATACCCTTACCGATGATAGGTGTAATGCTAATGGAACGGGAGAGTCATTTTGGCAAGCATTGGATATTCATCACGAAGTCTGCACCAAAAATGCTTGAGAGGCATCGTTTTGAACAGTCACAATTGGGATATTGCAAATCTCCATATATTCCAGGAATCACATTTGCAGCTCTAATTTAAGATAAATGTATGTTGCGGTATCTTTGGAAATAGTTTGTTGCGTTCATATGTATTATCAGCAAATCTGAATGGTAACTCATATTTACAACCCTTTTCGATCATCTCGAGGAACTGTCACTTATTCGAAGAATATACATGTGGCTCATACAGGATGGAACACCACCTTAGTATCGGATAATAGTTGGGGATTATCTCGATGACCAATTTCCTCATCGTTCGATTGGCAGAGATAGTGTACTGATTTCTGTTGAATTCACATATGAAGTGGAATATAGTATATTTAAACAAAACTCACTGCGCCGCCCATGTGCTAAATACAAAATCCAAGTATGTAATTAATAGACAAGATTTTACGTTCCAAATCCAGGCAGTAAAATGCCTCACTTTAGTTACTGTAATCGACACAAAGTATTCGCCATATTCCCTTCATTAAGGTAAGAATAATAGAAAATTTAGGAAATCCTTTCGATTTAAGCCTGCCTGAACTTACGCACTGTTCTTTTATTTATAGGAAAATACCGATAGGCTATAAAAACTTATAGATTTGAGATCAGAAACTTGTTTTAAGACAATTATTGCAATATTCTCGAGTAACGACTACAACAGATCCTAATATCTACACCATAGTAAGCTCAAGGACTGGTTGTAGGAGTAACTACTTTCACCCCGTGAGTTTTCTGGGCAACGACGACGTATTTCCAACGACTATACATTTTTTGTGGACAGAAAAATGCCAAATCAACAAAGCTCATAGCCTCGTTCTTTTTAATGGGACATTTATTTACAACGTATTTTATATGGCATGTACTGAGTATTGCAGCTGAGTATTTTGAACTAGGATGAAGTAGGATCGGAATTGGGATGGTATCGAATCAACATAGTTGCTTTGCAAGATATTAGATGGAAGGAAAAAGAGGAAATAGATTTGTTGACAGCGTATTTTATATGGTATGTACTGAGTATTGCAGCTGAGTACTTTGAACTAGGATGAAGTAGGATCGGAATGGGGAAGGTATGGAATAAACATAGCTGCTTTGCAAGAAATAAGATGGAAGGAAAAAGGCGAAATAGAAAGCAAAATTTTTAGTCTTAGATACTCATGGAGCGAGAGGCAAGGACAATATGGAGTAGCTTTCATGATATTCGGAGACATAAAGCAAAATATACTAGAATTCCGACCAATAAGCAAAAGACTTGCATACTTGAGGATAGAAGCAAAACCGTCTATCATTACTAAACGTTTATGCACCGACGTAAACGGCAAGCGTGAAAGAAAAAGATAGATGGTACGATTAAATAGAGGATGACATAGAAAAGATTCCTAAGGAGGACACTATCATGGTACTAGAAGACTTCAATGCCCATATAAAAAAAGAACAACACATCGAGCAAGTAGCAGGAAAGCATACAATACATGATAGAACCAATGACAATGGACAGCGATTATGCAGCTTGGCAACCAGAACGAATATGATCATAAGTAGCACAAAATTTCCACATCCCGACAAACACAAAATATTATGAACATCACCAGATCAACAAACACATTCTCAAACAGGTTACATACTCATAAATAAAAGAAGATAATCATCAATAAAAGATGTAAGATCTTATAGAGGAGCTTGCGCAGACACAGACCATTATATGGTTATGTCAAAAATAAAATAAAAAACAAGATGCCACCAAAACAGAGACAAAGAAATAAAATGGGACATTAAAAAATTAGCAGATGATAAAACAAAAATTAAATATGCAGAGCAACTAAAAAATTACCTAACAGCAAATCAGAGCAAAAAAATTAATAGGTGAAAAGAAAATAGAAAAGAAAAAACAATGGTATAATAATGAATGTTAAGAAATAGTGGAAAGAAAAACGGAAGCAAGATTGAAATGGATAAGAACAAGCAAACTAGAAGATAGAGAAAAATATACAACAATAAGGAAGAAGAGTAATAAAATAATCAGAAAGAGAAAAGCAATGGATAAACTTAACAATACAGGAAATAGAGAACGAGAAATGGAATAGGAACTCAAAAATTTTTTATAATAAAATAAAAGAAAATAATACGGTTTTTAAAAACAAATTAAAAGGGATAAAACACAAACAAGGAAAAATTGTGGAAGAAGAAAAACAATACAAGGTAATATGGACGACATATTTGAAAGAATTACTAAATGAACAAATGACAGAAACTGAAAGAGAAGAAGAAGAAAACATTATGACACGAGAACTAACACTAGAGGAAGTAAAAGAGATTATAATGAGAGGTAACAACGGAAAGGCACCTGCAAAGGATGCAATTAATTAAATACGAAGGAGGCATGCTGCACGAAAGAATACATATACTGACTGAAAAAATATGGAAAGAGGAAAAAATTCCTAACGAGTGGGAAATTGGACAAATTATAACAATACACAAAAAAAGGAGAGACCAGCAAGAATGCAAGAATTGTAGAGGAATCACACTATTAAGTGTGGCCTATAAAATATTATCATCGATAATACGACTAATAGCTGAAACTCATAATATCATAGGACAATATCAATGCGGATTCGCAAGGGGCAGAAAAACATCAGATGCTATTATAAATTCGTTAATAGTACTCCCGGACGTAACAAGAGGTTTTAATAGATTACAGTGGAAATTAAGTAACTACTAACAATCTTAATTATAACAGAAACACATATATACATGTTGTTTTTCGTTTCAAAACTGACAATTCTCATTTTTTTGACATTTCTAATTAATTCTCAACTTGGACATTAGTAACTAAGCTAGGTACTTTTTCTACAGTTTTACTTGAGATATTTCTCAAAGAATAAAATGTGCACGAACACCGTAAAACATGGATATGGTAAGGCAGTATATTCAGCGATCAGCTAGGCTAGGTGGTCAATTCGAAAATATGCTACTGTTGTTGAGTTTTCTGCTCATTTTGTTGTTTGTTTTACTGGATATTTCTTAAAGAATAAAATCTGCAAGGACACCGCAAAACATAGTCTTGGAAAGGCACTATATTTTGCGATCAGCTAGGCTAGGTGCTCAATTCGGAAATATGCTGCTGCTGTTGAGTTTTCTGCTCGTTTCCTTATGTGTTTTATTTGATATTTCTCAAAGAATAAAATATGCGTGTTTTTAAATGAAACTCACGGTCTCTAGTTAATTCCACAATATAATAAAAGTTATTGAAAAATCTAAAAAATTGACAATTGTTTCGATAAATCAATATCATCGTCAGAATGACAGAAGTTACATTTCATTTTATGCCTACCTGATGTTTAGTAGTTATTTTTGGCTAGACCAAGAAGTAACCTAACTTGTGATTGGCTTAATATATGTTTATAGAAAAAGAAGAAGATGTGATGTTACAAATATTTAAGCTTAGATATTATTAGCCCTATGGTGATATCCTGGATATCATTTTCCCAATTAAGATCAGTATAACTGTGCAATGATATAGAAAACCAGGAAAACTATATCTGCTGATCTTTACAATTATCACTTAAGAAGACAGTTTATTAGTGGAGAACTCCCTAGATTTAATTGTTCATTGACAACTTCATATTGTGGGTTTCTTAAATGTCTTCTAATTTCCAGTTCTTCAAGGAAATCCAGTTCTTGTTTCTTTTCACAAATATGCAGCACTTCTAGTTCTGTGTTAGGTGTCAATGAATGATTGGTGTCAAGTAGATGTTTTGCGTAGTGGGATTTATCTGGTTGTTTTAATCTGTATGCTCGTAAATGTTCACTGTATCGTATTTCAAAATTCCTAAGGGTCTGACCCAAATAGACAGCATTACATTCTGGACAGTTGAGTTTATATATACCTGACTTCTTCAATAGTGGTATTTTTGTTTTTACATTTAACAATTTTGTACTAACGTTACTTTCTGTTTTATAAGAAATTGTTGTATTCGTTGCTGAAGATATTATCTTTGAAATATTATTAGAAATATTTCCTGCATATGTGATGGTTTTATAAGTTTTAATTTCATTAGCTTGTTTAGGATATATTAGTTGTAATGCCACTTTTTCTTCTTTTTTACTAATTAGCTTATTTATCATATCTAATGGATAACCGTTAGATGTTGCTATTTGTCTAATTGTATTAATATCTCTATCAAAATTACATTTGTTCATAGGAACTGAAAAAGCTCTATGTATCATTGAATTATATGCTGCTAGTCTGTGTGACATAGGGTGGTTAGAATTGAATGGAATTGTCACATCAGTCTGTGTTGGTTTTCGGTAAATTGAATAATCAAGTACATTATTAACTCTTTGAATTTTTAAATCAAGAAAATTGATTGAGCTATTTTCTTTAATTTCTAATGTAAATTTAATTTTCGGGTGTAAATTATTGATGCGGTTGAAAAATACATCTAATTGTCGTTCACTACCCATAAAACAAGCTAATATGTCATCTACATATCTATACCAAAATAAAATATTTTTCGAAATATTACTTTCAAAGATCTTTCTTTCTAAATTGTCCATAAAAATGTTTGCTGAAATAGGTGATATAGGGCTTCCCATTGGTAAACCTTCATTTTGAATTTATATATTATTGTCAAAAGTGAAATAATTCTGATTAATACAAACATCAAATAAATTAAGTATATCTGATATTATTCCTGGATTAATATCTTTATCTTCTAGTAATTTTCTTACAAGTATTAGACATTCTTTAGGAGAAATTTTAGTAAACATATTAGTTACATCGAACGAAATGAGTTTATAGTTATCTTGCAAGTGGATTGCTTTCAACTTTTTGCTTAGTTCTATTGAATTTCTAATTGAGTACTGAGATTCATATCCGTAAGTATTGAGTATATTGTTGAGCTTCTTTGCCAATATATTATTAGGCGCATTAACATAAGAGACTACAGGTCTAATTGGTTTCGTTATTTTATGTAATTTAACTGTTCCATATAATTGTGGACAATGAGGATTCTTATGTATGATAGACCTCTTTTCGTAATCATTTAAAAGATAATTTGAACTATTAACAATATCCCTTACATTATTAGAAAACTTTTTTGTTGGGTCTGCTTTAAGAACTTTTACATCGCTGGATTCTATAAAGTTATATACTTTGGAATTGTAATTTTCGGTCGCCAAAATGACAGTTGTGTTCCCCTTATCAGATTTTGTAACTGTTAGGTTATTATCCTCTATCTTCTTTTTTATTGCATTCAAAACTGTAATGTCATTTTTTGTTTGACGTTTAACTTTTGAAGGTTCAATATTTTTGATTAAATTGGCAATTTTTAATTTCTCATAAAGAAAATTATTTGAATTAGATTTTAAAGCTATTTCTGACCTTGTAGCTATATTTTGTTTAATATTATTCGTAAATTTTGGTGGTATGCTGTACTTTAAACCTTTATTTAAAAATTCTATTTCACTATCTGTAAAATTAGTGCCTGAAAGGTTTTCAAATCGTGGCGCACTACTTTTTAACTTACCGAATTTCAATATTAGCGAGCTGCTCTGCCTCACACGGTATTCAATAAATGATTTGCGATGCTAATAAAATATTACGTAATGTTTTATTATGAAAACACCATATAAGTTCGTATTTTAACAACTTATTTCTAAAAACAATATCTAAATAAATCACCATTAAATTGTTTTTGTACCATTTAAAACGAATTACGAATCTCAACTAATACCATAATTATTTTTTATTAATCTAAGCGTATATAATAATTTTTGTAATATGCATTTGTTACTATAGAATAAAATTCAAAATGGGAAAATTCTTTTGTTGTATTGTGTTACTTTTAAGTTTGTCACAAGCATACTGCTTCACAGTAGACGGTAAGTTTTTCGATTAATTAAAATTTTAATGTAATCATTACAATAAATTTGTATTCTTCAGATTGTCTCTCTCCTCATACGTATCCTGGTAATGAATGCCGCGCTTACATTGTTCGCTTTCACTGGAATTATTTATCGCAATGTTGTGAAGAAGTTGTGTTTGGAGGATGCGGTGCTACCAGAAATAATTTCCAATCTTTCGCAGAGTGCGAAGAAGTTGCTGGATATTTTTGCCGCTCTTATTATTACCTATATTAAGTGATTTACAGAAACATTGTTTCGTATAAATAAAGTTTTCGTTTCAAATAATTGAATTAATATTTAATTTTAGACAATATAAGTGATAGTGAAGTTAAATAAGTGTTTATTCATTACACTGATACACATACTTTTTTTTTGTTTCTTCCACTTAAGGATTCAAATAATTGTGGGTTGAGAAAACGATGGAAATGAAAGTTTTTTATTTTTTTTTATTTTCTGTGATATAGCGGTGTCATAAGTTCGTTGTACATTCGAACTCTAAAAACCTAGAAATATTAAAATGGAAGAATCGCACCTCACAAACGTGAAATTATGAAGAAAATTTGATTCCTAATAACGTGTGCTTTCCACAAGCACGAATTAGTCAGTGGCGTAAGGTAACATCATCGGGCCCCCTCATAATATCAAGTTTATAATTCGTCTATTTCCGATTTTCTTGTCTCTTGTTGTTCAATACTAATTAGAGATACGTTGCTAAGTCTCTCTTCTGACATTGTACCACGCAAAGGATTTTAAATTAGTTTTAACTTAGAAAATTATCTTTTTGCCGTTGCAACAGTAACCGACACAGTCAATAATAATAATAATCATGTAAAGCTATAACCAAAATTGTCCTCGTATTTTCTTATATTTAATTTGCATAATTTTGCACGCCAACATGCCAAATATTAGTACCACTTTTAATAGTGAGAACTTATTTTTGGAGCCTCATTCAAAAATTTTGTGACGTTTTCCATTTTCAAAACTTTTAATTTCTCTGCTTTGTTTTAAAAAGGTAAGTAGTTTTCTGTAATGTGAAATATACATATTTTCGTTTATTTGTATATTTTATTATATATATATATATATATATATATATATATATATATATATATATATATATATGTTATATACGAAAAAACGCTTATGTTTAAGTAATGTTACGCAATGTCAAACATCAGATTACGATTTCCGTATTTTATGAGAACGATGCTACGTTGCGTTTTTATAAAATAAACACATTAAGTAACACAAATATTATGTTACAGAAAAATAATGATTTCTGCACTTTCATGGGAGCGACGCTACATCGAATTCTCCATGAAAATAAACGCTGACGTTGATTTAACAAATTCTATAAATTCTTTGACTTTATGTAAAATAGTTAGTTACAATTATAATTTCAACCTATTACTTCTTTTTTATATAACATAAAACTGTGTAACTCAATAAAAATTGTTTTTAAAAAGTTTAACGTGAATTTGTGAATATAACATATATATATATATATATATATATATATATATTATACTAGGTTTAATTTATATTATTTTAATTTCAATTGTTTATAGATATTTATTTATATGTGGCTAGCTCAGTTGTTTAATATTTGATATATATTATTATTTTATATTATATTATATTGGTTCGAGAGCATGAGACTTTCTCTACTCTTTGAGTCCTGGCTTTGTTTAGAGATATTTCCCTCATTCAGAATAAAAAGAAACACAAAACACAATAATTTTTTTTTATTTAAACATATTTTTTTATCAAAACGGTTACGCCTATGGAATTTACCAACACAGAATTATCAAGATTATGCACTATCTTATGCGCATGCCCAACTAATAACGAACATAATCGAAACAGAACGAACGTTTCTTAACGACGCTCTGCTCCTGCGTGAATATTAAACACATAGCATCATTGTCGTTATAACAAATGCTGATGGATTCGCATAAAAGAATTTACGTTGAGAATTATATACATACACTAAATAAATTGTTCAGAAGAAATAGGTTACACATTTATATATACAAATGGAAAATTATGTGAATGAAATAAGATGCATCTTTCTTATATGATTTAAAAATACGTAAGTACAAGCATTATTATATCATAGAATAGGCCTTTTTAAATAATATTTAGAATTTGTCTAGTGAATAAAATACATAGAGTCTTTTTTTCTTTTTTATAGATCGATCATAAAGACGCAAAAATTCTTATATATATATATATATATATATATATATATATATATATTATAGCAAATAATTTCATTCATAATAAAGAAACATTTTTTTTATAATATAAATTAATAAGGGGAGCACCCTGTGTGTCAAAATTCATAAATATTGAACTGTGATCTAAAGTTTCACTATATTGAATCATAGAAATTCTATCTGTCAGAATCGAGGAATATTTTATGACAGTTCAGGAATTTGTTGATATTGTTGCGAATAAATAGGAAATTTTTTATTTATTAGTTATGTATAATGATCTATAAAAGTAGTAACAATGTTTTGAGTTATTATTTATATTGTACATAGTTATTATTTTTATTGTTACATATGTACAAATTTTTACGAAAGTCAACCAATGAAATGTCACATTAATTGGTGACATTGAAATGAATTGTATTAGGAGATCCAGCTTAAGATTTAAACCAATCTGAGGACAAGAAAACTCTGGTATCTAGGAAGAAAATTATGGTTGCTAAGAGGGAGAGAAATAAATAAATCTGGTCGAGAGAAAGAAAAAAGATTATTATTAGATTTTGAAGAACAAGTTGAATAATAATTCGAAAATTATACAGCTGAATTAAGAAGCAAAATCAGATATTATAAACGATGGTTGATAAAATATATGTGCAGAATTAACTAATTGGTGAATTCCTTTAAAATTTGATGAACAATTTCTTAAAATAAAGATTAAAAGCCGTCTACATGGTAAGATACAGCAGCTGACGGCACATCAGTAGAAGAAAGAAGTTATTGTGCGGTTTATTTTTTTCTTTCGAAGGTTAGTAGTAATTTTCTATGATTGGTACCTATTATAATCGTTATACTTTCAAATAAATTGAAAATTTGAGATGACATTTAAGAAAGTATAACAGGAAAATATCTGAACTCATTTCTAAAGCAAAACAATAATATTATAAACTTAAAACTCGTGATATTTAATACTTATTGAATTATACCTAGGTTAAGAGTCGTTCTATTTTAATATCATTAAAAATTTCACTTACCATCTGTCAATTCATCCATTTTGTTTTTTTTGCATTATATTTTATGTCTTCAAAGTTATTAAACTGTTTTCCAATTTGAGTTTCATGTTTGTTCTTAAAATAATCTGCGGAAAACAAAGGCCTTACTCAGAACCCTGTCTGTTTCCAAATTAATAATTATGATAAAATATTGAGCGCTTGCCGAGGTAAATGAGAGGAAATCCAGAGGAATAATATACGAGGTAAAACAAATTATATAATAAAATAAAACTTATTAAATACATTTATTAGACACAGATTAAAATTTTAACATAATATATATATATATATATATATATATATATATATATATATATATATATATATATATATATATGAAAATAGTCACTGAATTTATACTCAAGAGTTATTATTTTTATTATTGGCCAATAATATCTAAAGGAGCACTGACCTGATGCCTGGATTCTGGAGATATATCCCGTCTGGATACAGGACTACGCCTTCCGAAGTTCTAGCTGCTCGATTTATTGAGAAATTTGGATATTCTCACGGGAAAAACTGGTTATAAAAACATGTAAGTGTTCTAGGTCTTATCTTTGTTAAGAATTTGTGGCTTTTATTATGAAAATTTGTAATTTAACTTGAAATTTCGGGAATAGTTTCTTATCACATCCTCACTATTTCGACGCTAAGAACCAACAACCAACGCTTCTCTTTGATCGTCAATTTTTTAATCAACAACCAATATATTGTTTCTAAGCACACTAATTATCAATAAGTTTTTTGTTAAATTTTGGTTAATCGAAATTTGTCATGTCACTTTCCACCAATCACATTGTTTCTGGAGATGCCGAGCTATTTTCACAATTGCTACACTTTAGGAGTTTTGTTGAATATATATATATATATATATATATATATATATATATATATATATAAATGTAAATTCCACCCGAAAAGTATCTGTTTTCTTTTACTGTTCAACTAATTTCAATAGAACAAATCTTTTACTGATAGTGAAATTCCTTTTATATGTCGACATGGCAATGTCTAATTTTGTTTTGACATATACATATGATAATTTGAAAATAACATTTATTTTTATGAACGTAAATTCTTTTATAAGACCTTTTGCTCTGATTATTTATACTATTTAAGTTCTCTAGTAGCAAATATTTCTTTGAATCCATCATCATTTGATATTCATTAATTTCATAAAATTTTATATACATTATGACATATAAATTATCTTTATGTCTTGATATTTTTCTATTATAAATTTATCTATTTCTTATTACTGAATATGAAATTTATTTATATTATTACTGTTTCAACTAACTACTTATTAAATTAGATAACTAAACTTGTTTAATTTCAGGTGAAACAGCTGATTTCTTCATGACAACTAATCATCCATATTTGGGCAGATTCCATGTTCTCCATTATACTTGTTAAGCATTTTCTAACTTAAGACAATTATTATGGTAATTTCTTTATTTTATTGTGGTTCTTTTAATTATTATAAACACATGATTTAATATATTCTGAATTTATATGCATTTTTACTTATGATTGTGTTTTTCTTAGTATGTTTTTAACTACATGGTTTCAATTCATATCAAATAATAAGCAAAATATTTCCAAACAGCTTCGTATATAAGATATATGGTTTAATATATATATATATATATATATATATATATATATATATATATATATATATAATCTAATGAGCCAGAAACATGCATGTCTACGGTTACCACTCATTCTCTGTAACCTCTTCTGCGTGATATGGCCGCTAACTCTGTTTTTGTATATATATATATATATATATATATATATTGTTGTAGAATAAATGAGGACGTAGATAATAGCAAATTTGTTATCTAGAATGATAACATTAATATATTTCAATTGTATTTTAAATTTTATCAATTTTAAATATTTTCAGTATATCAAATTATTTTAATAAAGCTATATGATCTTAAGTGTAAATGAAAATTAATACAAAGTGATGTTATAATCATAACAAAATTATCAATAGACTAACTCAACGCGATACGTAACCTGAGACACAATCATACTAAGAAACGAAAAACAATAAATCTAACTTAACGCAATGCGTAAATTTAGCCACGTAAATCTTTATCAGAAAGTGAAAGGCAAAATAATAAGCTAAGATATCAACAAAGCTATAATATAATATATAAACAATTTAGATTTGAATTAAGGAAAACATATGACCGTAATAAAGTAACATTTAATTATTTATCCCTTAAATAACATAAATTTAAAGAGATATATATTAACATGGAAAAGAACTTGCGACACTTTGTATACGATAATATGGAATGAACATGCTACACACTATATGTAAATTCAAAATTTAATTACCATTTAAATCGTCAGAAATATAGATAATCTATGGAACGAAAATCATTCAAGAGAGGAAATAAATAATTCATCAAACTGAGGAAACATAAAGGAAATTCTCAATGTACCCTGTAAATGCACATATGTTAGAGATAACACATGAATTCTAGCTATTGAGAGAGAACCTTCTAGAATGTCACCTTATATAAATTGTAACACTCTATTTTTCACATAGTAAGAGTCAAAAGATTATGATTTGTTTTAAAATATACTAATTAGATATTATAAGAAACTCTTTGGAAACACTAGAAAATTATTTTAGAATATGTCTGGGAATAAAGTCAAAATAATAAAAACATTAGGGTTATAATGTCTGACTTTTGTGAAATTAATTGTCATTTTGGATAGAGCAAGTGAAAGAAAATATAGTTGTCAGTTTTAAAATATTTTGGAAATTATATAAAAGGAAGTAGTAAATGAAATTTGATTATTTAGAAATATAAAACGGAATGTTCCAAAAAGATAAATAAACAATTTGAAACCTGAAATGAGATTTACCAACAAAAAATTTTATAACCGATTTGATTGGTGAATTATAATTGAAATGTTTTGATCAGCGGCAAGCGGATTGAAAATTAAGAAAAAATGAATGGGGAAGTTTGTTGATAATGTACACTATTAACTAGGTAGAATTCTTTTTAACAATGAATGGGGGTGAAAGTTAAATCTTTGGAAGAGAATTTTGAACAACTAGAAAAGCGGCACTATTTGAATGGTAAATATAAAAAGAAATACATTATTCTTTAATATAATTCAATAAAATTTATAAGTGAAACTGATAAATATAAAAATAACAAGAAATTGGTGAAATTAGCAGAATACTAACCTTAAATATTTATCCGTATAATCAAGTAAAGTTTTGAATCGTGGAAATGATATCTCCACGATACATCTCAGAAAGAATTGGACTATGGAAACCCATCAAAGATGTATTGATGTAGATGAAATATAACATTATCTTTGGTTTATTCCTGAACAAGAAGAACTGCAGAGTATTCGAGGGAGTAATCTACAAAAGAGAATTAAATAAAGTGAATTAGACATAAGTGGACCAGTATTTAAAAATTATTTCATTTTAAAAAGTTAAATAAACTCACTTGTATTGTGTGTATATAGTTAAACTTTGAAATTTCACAGACATTGTTTATCGCCATATCCGCCATTTTATATCCTAGAGTTTTTTGACATCACGAGATGTTTAGTGTGTACAATATGTTGCATAGTTGTACTTATATTTAATAATTATCCATTTGAGTGAATGTGTATTGAATGAACGATCATCATAGATAAGTTATTCTTTTTAAAAATTTTGTAATTGAATAATGTATTTGTTTTCCTTGATTTCGCATTAAATAACGTTTTTCATTTGAAAGATTTAACTGCATTGTTGGAGAATTTCACTTCTAGACGATTGTTTCATTTATCATTTTGCAGTTGGCATCATTGATCAGACGGATCACAACTGGAGAGGGGTCTCGAAACAGAATGTACAGGACCGTTCTGTAGAATTTTATAGAGAAAACAAAAGCATGTATTTCATTTTTTCAATTGAAACTTTTTAATTAATAAAAAAATTGAAACTTTTTATTAAATAACAAAAGATTTTGTTTTTTGGCGCTTATAATATAAATAATTTTTTTTATTTATTCCATGAACCCAAGATCCTGAGGTTTTTGAGTTCTCATATAAATAGCTAAAACTAAAAAAAAGGTGAGTGTAATTATTTCAGGACATATTTTAAAAAAAACTTATATACCAGGCGAATCAAAACACATAATTTATATAAACTAAACAATAATAATAATGAGGTTTTAAATCACACATAATAAACCACAATAATATATATATATATATATATATATATATATTATATATAAATGTCATTGAAAAAGGAAATCGCGGTATGATGACATGAGTACCAACTAATAATAAAGAAATATATATTGAATGAGTAAAATAAAAATTGAAAACTATTGAAATATTATGTTTAATAAAGTAATAAGTAACAAGCAGGAATAAAAAGAAATGAATAAAAATATAACACAATATTATTCATGTTGTAAAATTTGTGAAAGTAATAAATAAGTTGCGATCAATCAGAAGACTCTGATTATGTGAAATAATTATGAAGACAATTATAAATAATAATAGTGGACACTTTTTTAACAATTACGAATATAAAGTGTGAAAAACAGCGAAATATAGTATGTTTATGTCAGAAATATAGTGATTTTGAACATTGATAGAATGACATGAAATTTACGAACTTCCGCTTATCAACAAAGCTTGGGGACGCTAAGAAAACGAGGAGAGTGAAGCCGAAGCTGAATGGGTTAACTCTATAAAAAGTTTAAGTAAAAGTGGTTGAATTAAATATAATTAATTATTCAACATATTAAATTTGTTAACAGAAGACCCAGTAACAAGTGTAGATCATTTTTCCCGAACGAGACAAGTTTTTTATCAAGATATCCAGGAATTGAGAGTACATCGCCAGTGTTTACTGACGCGTTAGTGTGGACATTTTTTCGAGAGAAAGAATTTATGAAACAGGTCAACGATATTTTTTTTAATCTTTTGGATCCAAAGAAATAAACAGATAAATAAAAAATGATCATTTTCCTAAACTATAAAAATAATAAAAGGCCATACATATATAAAACATAAAGAATAAAAAACTATATATAGTAATTAACTGTATCAACCCTTACTTCGTGGAATCTACTCATATTAGTGTTTTAAATGAAACTCAATTGTCAATTTTTTAGAATTTTCAACAATTTTTATTATATTGTGGAATTAACTAGAAACAGTGAGTTTCATTTAAAACACTAATATATAGTAATATCATTTAATTGTATCATAATCATTATAACGACTTACCTGAGTTTCAAATGTATATATTTTGTATGTATTTAGTTTATAAGAAATTTTAACACTATCATCATTCATAAATTTCACTTATTCACACATTAAATTCATTCATTTAATTATTATTGTTATTATAAAAATATGTTATGCAAATTTTAGAGAAAATCATTGCATGGTATATATTCTTATTCAATTTCAATAGTTTCTCAAATATAATATTGTTTCTATAGAAAAAGTAATAGCGGAAATCTGCTCTGCGCGGATGCTGTAAATCTTCATGGTTAAATGTTGGATATATTTTATGCAAATTAACTCCATAGGCGTCTCATAAATAAGTTATGATATATTTTTTTATTAACTAAACTATTAAGGAATTATATAAATAATTAAATGTAAGTTTGTTATATTATATTTTAGACAGTTATCCATTCTTTTAAGCAAAATGAATTTCAGTCAGATAATAGCAATGTTGATTTCTTAATTATTTGCCCATGAACCCTACTGATATTAGGACTCATCATACTCTAAAACAAATAAGAGCAGCCGAGGGAAAATTAAATAAAGAATGTTTATAAATAGCCAGGTAAGATTAAGGTAAAAAATATTTAAATTCATAAAATTAATATAATATGATATTCATAATATAATATAATATAAAATTGAATTAATTAATAAAATATTTAAAATTCTATCCAATTTATATATATATATATATATATATATATATATATATATATATATATATATATATATATATATATATATATATATATATTAAAGTGAAATATGGCTACGGGGAAAATAAACTAATAATATTGCTTGAATAATACTAATTTCTAATAAATAATTAAATAATTCAATAAACAATTCTCATAACGACATGCTATCTGAAGGTATATAATCTAAACGTGTCAATAATTAAGCTAACCTACACATTGTATACGTTTTAAAATCATTTAATTTAGAAAGGAATAAAACATTAGGAGTAAATTTCAATAATTATATTTAAAAGAATAAAACATTACGAGTAAACTTCAACGATTATATTTCTGATATGTATTTTAAAAAACCCTGTATATGTAACAATATGAATCCCAAAGCAAAATTCCACAATTATACCTTTATCAATTATTGTTATTTTTGGATGGACCCTGTATATTGTATAAACATTTAGATCAAATTGTAATATATTGTCAAATGAAAATATTTGATACGGAAATTGACGTTCGTCGGTAGTTCGGTAAGTGCAATTAAGATTGACAACAGTGCGGTTCCAAAACTTAATAGAACACAGCTGAAATGTCAAAATGAACGCGAGAATGGGTAATTTGATTTAAGAAAAACATTTTATTTCTCCTAACAACAAAAAAACAAATAAACAAAATCAAAAAAGTTGAACGTTGTTGATTGTTGGCTTGGAGAGAAGCGTCGCGGGTGTAGAAAGGAATGGTCACGTAAAATTATTCTCTTCAAAATTACAATTTAAAAGTAAAAATAACTACAATAAGACTAATAAAAAATCAATAAAAGTCTCAAACCACGTATGTAAATGTAAATCAATAATAATATCATGCTTTTTAAACATATAAGTGTAAGAAACCGAGAGTTTAGTGTTAACTACAAGAATTTGGTAAGATAAAATAATTTACCTTATTTAAACAATTTGCTGGTCATCAATTTGTTACTGCTGTTAATTGTGGAACAATCCAGGAAAACAATCCGCAATTTTATTGTTTTCCAATCCAGATTTGAACATTTAATCTATCGCAACTACGAACGATTTTCGTATAATCTCCTTAGCCGATGAGAAACCAATTAAGAATTTTTTATTTTCATGTACATATAAATCTTTTCTGAAACGATAATAAAAATTAACTTTTCAAATGTTAGGTTAGGGATAATAATTATAACTGAATTCTTATATAGTAACTAGATATTAAATAATCAGTCTCCACTGAATTACGGGCATAACACACTAAATAAAATCAATACATTATTACTCACCAAATTTCTACCTTTTCAATAACAGATTACATTTCCAACATACCACACTTTGTTTCCACATAAGATTCATTTTACTATTCATAAAACCACGCGAACAGAATATTGGAACGATTCGAGTTGGGATTGACGCGGTAAACATGATCATGGTTCCGAAATATTAAATGCACATATTTTTGATTGAAGTTTACTTGTTATCAAACTAAATACAATTTCGTAAAATAACTGTATCTAGATTTATATAGAGGTTTTATGAAAATAATTTCCAGCGATTTTCCTTGGCCGATTTACCTATTAAACTTTTTTTACAGAAATTGTACAATTATCGGTTCCTGAGATATGGCCGGCGTCCATTCTTAGTGGGCCACCCAGTATACTTGTATTATTGTATGTAGTTCAGTCATGGGCGCTGGAAGGGTCAAATATAGGGGGGGGGGGGCAAGTAAAAATAGATTAAAACTTTCACATTTTTATTCTCAAAAATAGATATACAGGGTGCGGCTTTAGTGCGAGGAAGTCCAATTACTCACTTGTCGTGAGAGATACGAAAAAATTTTATTGGGATAAAAGTTGAGCCATATGTAGGACTATATTTTGAAAATATTTTCAAATATACAGGGCCACCCATATTGGCAGGATGAACCTAACTTATCTTTTTTTAAATGGAACACCCTGTATATTTCCACATTTTTTTGTTCCCCTCGATTTTCTTGTTTGTGTGATATGAGGTATTGTAATGTTATACGAGGTAATTTAAAAGATATAAGCACTTTTTTAGTAATTTCCTAGTAACATCAACACCCTGTACCTTTGTATACATTTGATATCAAGAAATCTATTTACGTTCAAACGATTTTTGATACAGTTTACTATTGTCCAAAATTATTAACATAGCGTAATATTCGTTTTTTGTATACAGGATTGGTCATAAATCGTAATGATCTTTTACTGGGTTTTCTTAAATGGAACACCCTGTATTTTAGTATCGTAATGAAATGGTATTGTATGGCACTTTATTATTTCTCAAGCATTCCCTATACCTAATTGCCTTAATTTGTGAGTTATTGATGATACTTTCAGCCAAACATTATTAGAAACGAATATTGGGTGACATTTTATTAGTTTGACGGTAGAAATATTTAACCAAAAATAATTTTTCAAACAAAAAATCAGAAAATAATCTAGTCTGATCCATAGTTGATTAATATTAGGCGAATTACCAAAATACATGAGTACTTAAGATCGTTGGTATATAAAACATTACTAAAATCACACAATATTTTAGTTGACTATGAAAATAATAGGTTATGGGTTATTGCATCACAAGCATAAGCATGATTATACAAAATCCAAATTACCAATATTCCCAAACTTGATACCCATTATGAAATAAACAAAAAAGGGAATTAACGTTTAATATAGTTACCTAACAAAAATAACAAGAACATCGTTGAATTTACAATAGATGTTCAAAATGACCTCCATCGACGTCGATACATAATTGCAAGCGATCTTCAAAGGAGCGACTCACATTTGTTAACACATTTCTGTTTAAGTTCATAAATTCATTTCTAATTCTTTCCTTCATATCTTCTTTAGTGGTAGGAGGTGTTTTATTCACCTTATCTTTTATATAGCCCCAGAAAAAAAAGTCTAGCTTGTTTAACTCTGGAGATCGTGGTGGCCACCTTATAGGTCCTCCCCTTCCAATCCATCTTCCAGGAAAATTATAATTTAGATGCTTACTCACTAAAAAATTGTGGTGGACTGGAGCGCCGTCATGTAATATCCACATTCTCTGACGTATGTTTAACGGTACTATTTCCAATAATTCCGGCAAATCGTTGTCCAGAAAATGTAGATACATTTCTCCGTTCAAGTGATCCTCGAAAAAGTAAGGTCCGATAACATAATTTCCAATAATTCCACCCCAAACATTCAATGACCATCTTATCTGACTGTGTGTGAAAATGTGGTGCGGATTGGAAGTTGAATAGTAGTGGAAATTATGTCTGTTCACAGTACCATTCTTATGGAAAGTTGCTTCATCTCCAAATAGAACATATTCAAAAAAAGATGCATCATTCTGAATTTGTTCCTGCGCCCACCGACAAAATTCTACTCTTTTATTATAATCATCCTCTTTAAGCTCTTGATGCAAATGTGCATGATATGGATGCATCATATTATTTTTTTAAATTCTCCCTACACTGCGACCACTAATATCAAACGCATTTGCAATTTCCCTCGTACTAATATGTGGATTCTCAGTGACACTAAGAATTACATTTAATTCATTTTCTTCATTTACAACATTTTTTGTTCGTTCAGTTCTCTCGTAATTTACGTGTCCAGTCCGTTGAAATCGTTCTAATAAACTTTGAAATGCTTCTGTTCTTGGTTGTCGCCTATCAGGGAATTGCTGATGATAAATTCTTCTTGCTAGTAACACATTTCTGTTACATTCTCCTAACACAAATACCGTATCAATCAACTCTTTCTGAGAAAAATTCATGTTGATAATAGTAAACAGGAACTAACCAAAGTAATCTAATGTCAAATTTCTAAACCAGTTTATTGTCAAAGTCATAGCCAACTAAAATATTGTGTGATTTTAGTAATGTTTTATATACCAACGATCTTAAGTACTCATGTATTTTGGTAATTCGCCTAATATTAATCAACTATGGATCAGACTAGATTATTTTCTGATTTTTTGTTTGAAAAATTATTTTTGGTTAAGTATTTCTACCGTCAAACTAATAAAATGTCACCCAATATTCGTTTCTAATAATGTTTGGCTGAAAGTATCATCAATAACTCACAAATTAAGGCAATTAGGTATAGGGAATGCTTAAGAAATAATAAAGTGCCATACAATACCATTTCATTACGATACTAAAATACAGGGTGTTCCATTTAAGAAAACCCAGTAAAAGATCATTACGATTTATGACCAATCCTGTATACAAAAAACGAATATTGCGCTATGTTGATAATTTTGGACAATAGTAAACTATATCGAAAATCTTTTGAACGTAAATAGATTTCTTGATATCAAATGTATACAAAGGTACAGGGTGTTGATGTTACTAGGAAATTACTAAAAAAGTGCTTATATCTTTTAAATTACCTCGTATAACATTACAATACCTCATATCACACAAACCAGAAAATCGAGGGGAATAAAAAAATGTGGAAATATACAGGGTGTTCCATTTAAAAAAAGATAAGTTAGGTTCATCCTGCCAATATGGGTGGCCCTGTATATTTGAAAATATTTTCAAAATATAGTCCTACATATGGCTCAACTTTTATCTCAATAAAATTTTTTCGTATCTCTCACGACACGTGAGTAATTGGACTTCCTCGCACTGATGCCGTACCCTGTATATGGTTGACTTGAACTAAAACTTAACTCTAATATTGAAAATATGTATATGCCCTTTTGTAAAAAATACATTTGTATGTATATGCACCTTTCTACCGGGAGAAAATTAATAGAATATTTCTCCTCTTTTGTGCAAACCGATCTATTACTTTTTCAATAATTATGTTTTTATTTTTATTCACAAATTCTCGGTGAACACTGAGCATGCAGAGACCAGAAACCATTTCTTCGCACATTGTTGATCTTAGCCAAGTTTTTACATGACGAAGGGTACTAAAAGATCTTTCAATTGTTGTTGTGGTAGGAGGTAGAGCTTCAAAAATTTTTAGAGCTTTCTTGATGTTTGGGAAAAGCTGGCAATGTTCATCCATTAATTCAACCACCTCAAGCTGCTCGAGGCCAGTATTGAGTTTTGACACCCGCAGTTCTTTCCAAGTCTGGGCTTCAACATGCAAATTTTCGATTTCATACAGTTTTGAGATGCTATGAATTTTTGTTTATAATAAACTAAATGTTTCATCGTTCGTAATTAAATAGGGGTGAAAAATAGACAGAGCAAAAGCGTTTTCCGTCTCTTGGGAAAATCGGATTTCAATCGACTGAATAACTGAATCCAGATACGGAATGAACAAAGAAAAACGAAAATAGTCTTCAGCATTATCAGTAGCGTAGTTAGCCCTTTGTGTCTGCCTCGCAGCTAATCTAGGTACTTTGATATCAACATCAAATTTCTCCCCGTCCAATAAACATTTCTGAAAAATACCTTTGAAATAAGTCACCGCATTATCCCTGTGATCTTTCAGAATAGATAAGAGGATTTGAATATGTTTTCTTGTAGACGAAAGGTTTATTGTTTTAGCTTGTAGAGTGTTACATACAGGCTCAAGTTAAGCACTATAGTGTGAAAAAATATGCAAACACACAATGAATTTGGGATTAGAAATAGCGCATAGTAACTGGTTGGCTTTCGATCGTGTATCTCCATTTACTTCCATTGTATTAGATAAATGGTCAAGCGCGTTTCTTATTTCCTCAAAATGTTCCGAGAATATTCTAATAGACTTGTACTTAGCAGACCATCTAGTTTCACAAAATAGCGGAATTTTTGGAACATATTTTCTTCGATATGGACTTTCACGGAAAAAGTTGATAATTTTTTTAATCACATCTACGGAATGTTGTACATCCTGCATTTTGATCAAGTCGTTGACCACCAAGTTGAGCCTATGCGAAGCACAATGAAAAACGAGAGCTTTAAATTATTTTTTGAACTCTGTTTTCGCGGCCTGCCATTGTTGCACAACCATCAAAACTTAATCCCACTAACTTTTGCATGTTCAAACCATTATTTTCGCATATTTCCAAAATAGCTGATGATATGCCTACATCAGTCATGGAAGTGAGTTCAGTAAATCCTATGAATTCCTCACGCACTGAATTTTTTTATCTACGAATCTGACTCCTACTGAAAGCTGCTCAACACCAGAAATATTAGCAGATGCATCGGCTAATATTGAGAAACCGTCACTTGCGTTTACTTCTGCAATAATTTCTTCTCGAATAATGTCACCACAAATCTTTAGTAAATCATTTTGAGTCTGGTGAGAAGTATATTTAGCATTTTTTGCACAATTTTCCAAATGAGATTTTAATATTGAATCTCCTCATTCGACTCTAAAGTTTAGATCTTCAAAATTTCCAGTGGTTTTACCATGGAGATATAAATCGTGGGTACCCCAGAATATTATAGTGGTAAGGATTGGCACAAGTTTTTCTCTATTATAGTCTATATAGAAAGGACAAGGAGTAATAAATCATTCATTTAAGTAGATTTCATAGACGTACCAAAATATATTTTAAGAGGGTATACCGTAAGGTACATTTTGTATTGAACGAATGAGTTGCAGCTATGCTAAAGAATATACGATTTAGGTCAGAGGTAACGGGATGTACTAATTTTAATAAAAAAAAGTGATAGAGGTACATAAATTTTAGTAAGTTTGATAAAGAAAGGCAACACAGTTTATTCCGGAGTATTCGAACTCTGCCACAAAATGCAGGTAGTCATTACGGGTTGTTCGAACTCTGCCAGTGTTTAAAATTTTGGAGATTAACTACCAAACCATACATATATTTTCAACGTATATTTGCCACTTCTAGAAAATTACATCTACATTACATCTACATTACAATAAAATATATTCAATATACATAAACATATAAAAAAACAAAAAATTAAACGTGTGGAAGATTTTTACATGCAACCGTTTTCACAAACATAAAGCGAGAAATAACATTTTTCCTATATTGATCCAAATGATCATTAATGAAATTAATTTTAACATTAATAGTTCTTTTGGTTTTTTTCTGGCTTTGGTTTGCCGAACGAATTTTCGCGTATACCTCCGTTTGTAAATCCAATAAGACACTAGTAAATTGAACAATGTTTGGATGTGCTTTGTAAAAAGAAGCACCGAAATGCGAATGAAAATTCTCACAAGAATTCGTTGTTCTCTTAAAAAAGGATGCATTATTTGCCCAAATAAGTGGTGGAAATATCGAATTTTGCGTTATATATGTTTTATTGACATAATTTCGGAATTCTATAACTCTTTCGTCATTCGGAAGCAAAAAATGTAGTTCATTATAAAAAAATTCTACAACTTCCTCAAGACTAAGATACATAATACCGAAATGTACTTTCAAGTATTCGCCAATTACAGAACCTTTCTGTCTGTACTCTTGTACCAAATGAAACTCCTGAATCTTACGAAACCAAGCTTGACAGAGATGAAATTTACAACCAAAAAGAATTTGATCTTTGCCAAAACATTCATATATAGCGTTATGAATGCTTAGTTCAAAATCTACTACGACTTCTTTAGGTTGAAAATTTAAGCCTACTTCTTTACATTTTTGTCTTAAAATTAAAAACAAATTTGAATATGTTTGACTTGATTTGTCCGGCAGCAAACAAAAAACAAGAGGTACGTAATAGCCGTTTTTAAAACCATGAATGGTAAACATTTGGTAAAAAAAAGTTGAACAGTATTTAAAAGTCCCATCCATCAAAATACAATCCGAATTACATAAAAAATTAAGGTTGGAAAAACAGGAGAACACAATAATTTTAAATACCTGGTCTGCTGTTAATAGAAATTCCTCTTCTCGGTTCGTTCGTAATTGTAATTCACGAACACTATTAAATACTTCTTCCTGATTTTTAGGCAATAGTGTAAGTGCATCAACATCCTTCCCCTAATCCCCTAAATATCGATCAAAACAATCAAGATTTCTTCAAAATATTTAATTCAAGAAATCTTTGAAACCTTTCAGAAATATACATAATTCTATGGGCCTCCGATTTTATCTATTATAAACCCTAATGACTCTAATAGGATTCAACTAAATGGTTGCGGCACAGTTCGAACATTTCAGTAATCCTCAAATTGATACAAGTCAGGTAAAATTTTATTTTGTGGCAGAGTTCGGTTATGCCCGTTTATTCATAATATTTTTTATTTGTATTACTCCTATATGTAGTGTTTGGGGAATTTTTCTCAGAAATTTTAAATGGCAAGTGGCCTACTGTAATCGGCTTAATACGATTACACCTATTTACAGATTATTCGATTATTGAGAGGGATTTTCCAAACAACCCAGTTTTCTTAGAAACATTATCGGGAATATTATTTTAAAAGAAAGTAGGTACATTAAATCAGTACTTAGTATTAGTTCTTTGAGTAAAGTTGTATGAAGTTGTATGGTTGTCATAATATTGTAAACAGTTGGAATATATTTAAAACATTTGTTGAATGTTAATTGTGCAAGTACCAAACAATGTCGATAAGCCAAGGACCATCTAAACGACCAAAAACAGGTCCATTATCTTTAAATGAAAAAACTCTGATATTGAATTGTTATATATCATTGAAAAACAAGGATCCAAGTGCAAGTGTTGATGATATTGTGGAATTAACGGCTGCTATGTTGTGTGTTGCTAAATCAACAATTTATAGATTACTAAAAGAAAGCAAGAATGGAACTCTTCAACCCCCTAAAACTTCTTCAGGCCGAAAACCAATTGAGATCGATGAGTCATTAAAACAAAGACTAAGGCGTAAAGTCCATGGATTTTACTCACGAAAGTAAATTCCAACACTTGACAAAATTATGACATCAGTGCAAGAAGATACGGACTATCCAAAATTCTCCAGAATGACATTATGCAAACTTTTGTAAGATGTGGGTTTCAGATATACAAAACATAATAGAAAATCTCTCTTGATAGATAAACCGGAAATAGTTTTTTGGAGAAGAGACTATTTAAGAAGCATTCGACATGCCAGAGAACTTAATTTGAAAATCTTCTACTTAGACGAAACATGGATAAATGCTGGATATACAGTTTCCAAATCTTGGCAAGATGAAAACATTAAAAGCGGAAGGCAGGCATTCGTGGAAGGTTTGTCGTTAGGTTTGCAGCCACCATCTGGAAAAGGAAAAAGACTTATCATTGTCCATGTTGGAAGTTCTGAAGGTTTTGTTGATGGTGGATTATTAACTTTTATTTCAAAACGCACGGGGGACTATCACGAAGATATGAATGGGGATGTCGTCGAGGAATGGTTTGTTCAAATGTTGGATCTGATTCCAAAAGGGGCTGTTATTGTTATGGACAACGCAAGTTACCATTCACGGTTACGAGAAGCATTGCCCACAAGTCGTTGGCGTAAAGCAGAGCTTTTGGAGTGGCTTATTTCGAAAAATATTAAGTTTATAAAAGATCCACTAAGGAAAGAACTTTACAGAATTGCAAAAATGAACAAGAATAAATACAAAACCTACATTGTAGAATAAATGGCTTCTTCTCGTGGTATATCAGTTCTTCGACTTCCCCCTTATCATTGTGAACCTAATCCCATAGAATTAATATGGGCTCAGGTAAAGGGGGAAGTTGTAAAAAAAATACTACTTTTAAAATAAACGATGTTGTGAAATTGTTTGAGAGTGCTGTAAGTCATGTGAGTAAGGAAAATTGGACAAACTGTATCGAGCATGTTATCAAAGTAGAGGCAAATATGTGGAAAATTGACAATATTTGTGATGATTTAATCGACCCTATTATTATTAATGTCAACAACGATTCTTCCTCTTCCGAGTCGGATATAGAATAAAATGTAAGTAATAAATGTATTCCAATAATTATTTCTTTTCATTTTTTATTATATTATAATTTAAAACGTATTTTTTTCCCAAAATACACACCACTGCATTGCGTTATTGCTTATCTGCTAATCCTTTAACAATGAATAAACCCTAAACTTTGCTACAACTGAAACAAATACGGGGTCGATCTACCTGGTTTTTAGATTTACGGAAGAAATATAATTTAAAGTAAGAGATTTATCAAAAATTTCATGGTGCTCCCTGTAAAGGTTTTGCATACTTAATTAGGGTTTATTACTCCTCGTACTTTTTGTACATACTATAGACTTCACCAGATCGCGTTCATAACTACTAAGCTGTTCAGTAACACAGGTACTTTTACCCTCCATAATTTTTCGAAAATTTAGAACTTTTATTGTCGATGAACGATGCCACTCGGAAGACATGTGTTTTTTGCAGGTTCATGAAAGTCTTTGTAGTTCTGGAAGGGTTTCACAATGAAAGATCCAAATATTCCTCTTCTTAAACTTGGGCAAAACGTAACACAATTTATACAAAGTCCACCTTTAAGCTTACTGGAATAAGCAAGCCAATCGTAAATTTGTAACCGTTCATACCGAAAAATTCTTTTTCCATTTAAAATTGTAGATTTTATCGGGAACAAAACAAAAGGTCGCGTTAATAACGCATACTTTGTCTCATCGGAAATAGAAGCATCGTTACCAATAAAATTCCCTACATCTAAAGGATGAATACTACCAATAGCATTAGTAGATAACGAGGTTTCATTAGAGTCAGGATCGCGCTCAGGATCAACACCAACTCTTTCGAAGGTACTCGCTTCGTTAGTGCATGTACTACTCTCACTCTCCGTGTTTTTCTTAAAAAACCTTCTTATATCCATTCTAATTGATTTCTGAAAACAAAATACAGAAACTACATTAGCGACCTGCGACTTTAAGAAGCAAAAAAAGAGGGAAAAATGATAAGCAGAAAAAGTTTATTTGGCTTAATTTTTTCCAAAAAAGAACAAATATTAAATTTTAAAAAATAGCAGTGATCATTTAATTTAAAGCTAAAATTCAGAGCAGGAATGTGTTTCTCCCTATGTTTTAATTTAACTATAGGTACCTATCTTGAATAACTAGATTTCTAAGCTATTTAAAAAGTAGGCTAAGAATTCTGCATAAAGCAGACCTACAATCTGGCAACAATGAATTTGCCGTTGACTGCCGATAATACAATAATACTATATTTGACGACTGACTTTTCCAAAGTAACGGACGCTTCGCACGATTTACAATTAAAAGAAACGTAGAACAGTCCATAACTCATTTGAGTGTATACTGTGTTTTGTGCTTAAAGTATGACATGACAATGACAATACCTACTCTTACTTAAAGGAGTACGCGCATTGAATCGGAACAGAGCCGTCGGAAAAGAACAGAACAGTCAAAGTTCCGAACGTGCCCGCGCACTGACTCGGCGTCGATACTCACTTTCAGGAGGTTGATGTTGTCTGTAGCAGTCCAGTCAATAAACTAATTTTGTGAAGTAAAGGTGGCACCTTGTGAAAATGGAGACGAGCTCTGATTCTGAAGAAGATATTATGATCGCTCTAGCCTGCAACGAGATTGAACAAAAACGAAGGCCAAGATTCTGGGTTCATGAAATAAATCTCAAAAGAGAAACATATGGAGAATTTCATCACTTGTTTCCAGATCTGCTTGGAGATGATGAAAAGTTTTTCAAATATTTCCGAATGTCTACCGCTAAATTTTATGAATTGATAGAACTATTACCAATAAGAAAGCAAGACACCAATTTTCGGAAAGCTATTTCACCGGAAGAACGACTAGCAGTGACACTTAAGTAAGTACGCATATAATTTTTTGGATAAACTTCCCAATTTTCAAATAACGTTATTTGAGAAGCTAACTTGAATTTTTTTTAATTTTATTATTCCGTGTTAATTATTTGAATTTTGTTTAATTATGGTAACGTCCAGGAAAGTTACCTAAAAAAATTCCAATTTTATTTTAATTTTGACTAAAGACAATTATACTCTACATACATCTACAATTGTTTCGTGAATCATTTATTTACATAGTGACGATATGTTATAATAAGGTTACTAATAATAGGTAACAAAAAAATGTATTAACTTTTATGACAAATTTGTGTAAGTATAACAATCATCATTTACATCTGTAGAGTTATTATTCTGAGTTGACATCAAATTTCTATATTCATACTCTGTGACTAACTGAGATATTTTAGATTTGATGTCAATTTGCAATTGAGGTGTAAAAGTCCTTACAGTTTCCTGTATAGCCTCGAAGTATTTTTGTAAATGGTCGGGTTGTTTCTTGTTTCTTGTTGCCTGTTTGTTCTCAAAATACTGTTGTAACACTTGTGCCATGGAATTTGATTGAGATTGTTTACATGGTCTGGGGATGGTTTCTGACCTCTGGTTCGCTGGTATTGCGATTGATGGTATGGAGTCTGGTGCTCTGGAGGTCGCTGGTTCAGACTCTGGTGTTGTAGATGATGAATATAGCTCAGAACTACTTGCAGTTTCATCTCTTTCCATCGAGATGTCCGCAAGAGGTTCCTCATCAGATTGTTCGTTATCTGCAACTTGACTGTTTCCTTCAATATTAGACTTTTGTTCCCTTTCCGCGAAAAAAGGAACCAAGAAAGACATCACCTCTTCAAACTTCCATTTTTTAATTTTAATTTTTGCCTGACCACTCTTAGTTTTCCTATTTTTTAGTGCTTTGCGGAAGCAGTCCCTCAAAGATGCCCATCGTTTCTTACAATCTGAAACTAAAAATGATACTGTCTAAACAAATCGTAAGCTAAGTCACATGTCGTTGGTATTGCATACAAATGTAAATGATGAATTCACGTTAAATAAAAACACTAAGTGTTAAATATCTACGAATATTAAATTATATTGACGCGTTAGTCTTACTAAGATTTCATCGGAATACAATGTTTCAAAGTCTATTTCAGAACACAAGGAGGTTTTTAATAAAAATAAAAGAGATTCTAATTATTCCAATTACGTAATAGTGAAAAATCACTCGTTTCATCCAAACTTCGGAATTTTACATATAGAAAGAAAAGGGCTGAAATTAAATTATTTAGAAACATTACAAAACAACAGCAGAAAAAATTCCAACAATTTGCTTAATGATCAGTTAGATTTGAACCCTTCTCTCCTTCTGGATTTATTTATTTCAATCTGCGTAATATTTCTTAATGAACTGTATTGTTTTTCGAGTGGACCTTTCTACCTGTTTACAAATGTAAAAGCTTTAACATAATTTATAATATTGTATTCCGATAAAGTATTAGTAAGACGAAACCTCAATATAATTAAATATTTGTGGATATTTCAACACTTTCTGCTTTTACTTAACGGCCTAATCAATCCAAAAGTTGAAAAAATTGATAAAAAAAGGTTGAATCAATAAAAATAACGGTTAAATTACTGTAGGGATTTATTTTTAACTTATTTGCAGATTCCTTGGTTACGGTGACAGCTTTTCATCTATATCATTCAGCTACAGATTAGGAGAAACAACTGTAAGAGAAATAATCTACGACACGTGTCAACAAATCTGGTCTACTTTAGCTTCCTCAGTGATGCCTACACCCACACTAGAACAATGGAAGAAAATAGAAGAAGGGTTTTGCACTAAATGGAATTATCCAAACTGCATTGGTGCGATTGATGGCAAACACGTTGTATTCGAAAAGCCACCCAATTCAGGGTCCCTTTTTTTCAATTATAAAAAAGAATTTAGTGTTGTGCTACTTGCTCTTGTTGATGCAGATTATAGATTCATAACCGTGGATGTTGGAGCCTATGGTCGTAATAGTGATGGGGGTATATTCCGTTCATCAAAATTTGGAAGACAACTCCTGGCGAAGCAATTGAATATTCCTGAAGACAAGATATTGCCCCATACAAATATTCATTTGCCCCATGTAATAGTAGGAGATGAAGCATTTTCCCTAATGAACAATATAATGAGGCCGTATCCAGGAGCACAAACTGGTGTAAATGAAGGAAATAAAATTTATAATTATCGACACAGTAGGGCTCGACGTGTAAGTGAAAACGCATTTGGTATTATGACAAAGAAATTCAGAATATTCCTAAAAAAATTTAATATTTCGCCAGAGCATCTTGATATTATTATCTTGGCTTGTACTGTGTTGCATAACTTCCTACGCAATGATTCTTGTACCTGGCAACCAGGAGAACTAGAACAAGAGGAGACGCCAGAAGGCATCAATGATATAGCACATGTTGGGGGCAATTTTCAAAGAGATGCTTTGAATATTAGGGAGCAATTCAAGGAATATTTTATTTCGAATGAAGGTGCAGTACCGTGGCAAATTGAAAGAGTTAATGCTGGACGATTACACCATTAAAGCCAAATTATTCACAGTAACATGCTAACTATCTAGTTCTTCCTAGTCGGTACCAGTACATCAAAATTGTTATCGGTTTTGGCTCCGTAGAGAGATACATTTTAAAAAGTAAAGTTATTAGTTATCGTCTAAATTATAGTTAATACTTATCAGTACGTTTCGTATAGTTGTTTTATCAAATATTTAATAGAGAGACATAAGATTATTGTTATTATTTCAACCCTTCTTTGAGAAATGTATCCACTTAAATTTACAAATGAAACTAATGTTGTATTTCTTTAAAATAACATTACTTAAAAAATAAGTGTATAAAAACTTAACAAAATAAAACAGTTATATTTGCATACAAACTTTCAGTTAAAGTACACAAATTACGCTACCTACAATAAGTTTTCTTACCTGAACATCCTATTCTGCTGGATATTTCTACCCAAGCATTCTCTTTCCTGATATTATCATGATAATATCTATTTTGTGGGTCGTATAACAAATTGTACTCCCGTACAGCTTCAATCAATTGTTCATCAACCATCTTTCCCTTCAGTAGTTCACTCTAGCAAACGAAATAATTGACTACACGTGTCGCTTCAGTTTCATCAACCGTACTACACAAATATCGAAAACTTCCGCAGAGCCAACAGAAAAAGTTGCCCTGTTCAGCGATCGCCTTCGTTTCCGTTCCGATCCGACCGTTCTGCGCCGGTCGGTCTGAAGCAATGCGCGGGGTAGTATACAGGGTTGCCAGTTCAATGTTCATTTCATCAGTAAATACCTTGTCAAAAATTCAGTAGATTTCAGTAGATTTATTTTATGATATAAAAATTTCAGGAAAGGATAATGAAATAAACCTATGACGTCAAAAAATATGTATTTTTATAAATAAACATATGTCCAACAAAATAGGAACGAACAAAACAATTATTTTCATAAAAAAAGTGAACATATACTACCTAATTCTTAATTTAAAAATACTCACAAGTATCACAAAATATAGTTGCTTAGGTACTTATCAGATACGAGTATATAACAGGAACAAATAGTAAAAACAAACAACAAAAATACAAAACAAATAAAAAAATAAAATGTAAGAAAAATACTGTTATAGGTATATGAAAAATCTAATCCAATCTGAATCTGATAAAGTATTGTCCTTTTTTGGTTTATACATATCATTATTATGTAAATTTATTATCTCTTTTGTAAACTTAACGTTAGTACAATTTGCATTTCTCGACTTCGAATAATTTTTTGTGTGTAGATGTCCCACAATACTAGTTGAAAGTTTGTTTCTTTCATTAGTTTTCATTAAATTTACTTCAGAGAAAACTCTTTCTACATTCGCCGATGAATGTGGTAAAATTAACAAATTAAAAACAAATGTACTTAAAACTGGAAACATCGACTGGGAAGTCCCGGTTCAGGTGGGTGTGGTCGACCGGTCCTTCACATATCAATAACCGGTGATTCCCCGCGTGGTGGTGAAGTATCACCAACATATCAAGCGCTAAGACGAGTTCGAAATGTTCGAATTTATAATCAGTGGCACCCGTAAATTAATTTAAACAGAGCGTGCGGAAATATCATACAAGGTAATTGTGTAGGTGATTAATTAAAAATGAATAAGAAAAAAATTTACTTTGTTATATATTACGAAATTGTATTTATATCAATATGGCTTCAGTTTCGTAGGTTTCGCTACATTATCAAACAAAATAAGATTGATATTATTATTAATACAATTTCGTGATATATAACAAAGTAAATTTTTTATTTATTCATTTATAATGAAACATCACATAGTAACAGACAACTCCGTTAAGTAATTAATTGAAGATTAATAAAAATAATAAATAAGTGTCATAATTTTTTTTCAGTAGATTATGAAATGTTTCAGTAGATCAGTAGAGCAATATGCAAATCAGTATATCTACTGAAAATTCAGTAGAACTGGCAACCCTGGTAGTATATGCTTACATGTATTTCAAAAACTTCCGAAAGCTCTTTTCGTTTCCGACGGCTCTGTTCCGATTCAATGCGCGTACTGCTTAAAGCACTTACCTCGCACTTTTTTCCAGTTAGGTATAACGATTTTTGTAGCTGTAGCACATAACTTATAAAATGTCTAACTTAGTCACTATTAAACAACAAATAAAGTTAATAAACCAACAACAACAACCGACATTTGAGCGAACTTGAATGTTGGGAATGGGAAGAAAATTAAACCGACACTCCAGACTCAGACGGCGGCCGCGGATTACGAGAAAATCTGAACAAGGAACGACGCAGTACGCAGTGTTGCCACGATTTACATAAAATCATCATTTTATAAATTATAAATATTGGATGTTATTAAAAAATTAGTATTAGTTTATCAGTTGTGTTACATGATTTTTTTAAAGAAGTATAGTAATTTGTTTTGGTAAATAATCAAAATCGGATATTACATTTTCCAGGGGGGGGAGCAAATGCCCTGCTTTGCCCCCCCCTACCGGCGCTCATGAGTTCAGTTATATTAATAAAAGTATAAGAAATAAGACGTGAAAAAATCGTTATTTTAAGGTGGTGTCTGGATTTTTATTCGTTAGAAATGTTTTATAGCTTGATTTATTTCATACTTCTCACCATTGTAGTAGGCCTACAAGTCATTCTCATTGGCCCACTATTTGACAGGTGCGCCATGTTGCCACATCTATGATTCCGGCCTCAAAGGTGCCCATAGTTGATGTTGTAAAGAACACTAATTTTGTGTTGTATCTGAAACTTATTTATTGGTATTATTTAGTCCGTTCATTTTGAATAAATTTATGTTATTTTAAATATAAATTCACTATTGTGCATTGTGTACCTGCTTCAATTATTTTACGTATATAATAATTACTCTATCGTTGGCAACACTGTATTTTCAAAAATAGTAATGTAATGGATTACTTTAGTGCCGATTTCTGAGCTATTAATGCCGATTTTTGTGCAGTTTATTGATGGTTTCAAATAAATATAGCATTTTTGACAGATTCATGCGAATATGGAACAAAACCTTGCTGACCCGTGTTATTTGTTTAACACAATCTTTTTCAGCTTTCACTGATGGAGTTTAATTCTATGTAAACTTCTTAACTGTATACGTCAATCAACTTTTGATATGAATATCACGTTTCCCTTTTTGCTCTGATTATAATTTTTGATATGCAAGATATCACAAACGATTTTTGAAAGTAGTTGTAATTTATACCCACATAAAACTTTTCAATAAAAACAAAGTTTTTTTATTTTTATGGTAGATAACTATCTGTGAAAAGAAAAACTTGTTGCTATATTATATCGTTGACAATGAAAGGAATTGTTGATTACTATTGTGTAATTTAGTACTATAATATGTATAATGGTCGAATGAATGACACCGACAAAAAATTGTACTATACAGGGTGTCTCGTAATAAAACAAGTAGCGTCAATTAGAGGAATGTTGGATCGTTAGTAAATATTTAAAATACCTAAATATATTTTTTCTCTAACATTGTTATTTTGTGACAGATGGGCTGATATGGTTTTTGTGTTTTTCTGAGTGTCGTACCCATAGTGTTATAGTCCTCTGTAGGGCTGGGGCTGGATATTTTCTAGGATGGAATCTCCTCGTGCGGTGTGGCGCGTGTGATGGTAGGTGTGAGAAGTAGTAGGTGATAAGGGATCGTTAGAGTGCCTCGTGGAGAAGCGAGATTTTCAAATTTAGGTGAAATTGATATCGTTGATGTAGTGATAAACAATCAGATTAAGCAGAGGGTCGGTCGGGTACAGTTGCGGCTGTATTATACACTGCCGACGAGTTTACCAGCCCACTATGCAAATAAATATTACAGTTACGTTAATTAAACATCACATTGTGATAATGTTCTTCCTTTTTTTCATCTTGTTTTCATCACATGTACATCTATACAACCGCTTATGCCCAGCTTGTGGCTGTTAACTTTTGTGATGTTTCAACTTAACTTCTCAGCGATGTTAAAGCGCTGCCTTTTTACATTACTGTGATGTTACTAGAACTTCCTCTAAAGGAAGTCTTTATAACGAACTAAAAACAACATTTCTGTTACATTCTAAAATGCCTTTTAACATCTTGTCGATGTTAATGCAATGTCTAAAAAATAACATCTTATCAATGATCTAAATGCGACATTTCAAAAACAATACAGTGTATTCTCGTAGATGTTGTATGGACATTACATAAACCTCTAAATAATACACCTCAAACATTCTAGATGACATCCTAAAGATGTTTCTGTGCTCAATCAGCAAATACAGGGTGAACAACTAAGAACGCCGGCTGTCAGCCATATTTCAAAAAATAGTCATGGTATAACTTTAAAAAAATACCTTCAGGAAAATGACCCTGAAAAATCGCTGGAAAATATTTTTGAGTACCTAAAATATCTGCTATGGGGTGGAATGAACACTTAAAACCATAATACAGTGATTATCTCCAAAAAAGACATACTAAAGGTATTCTAGAAATACAATTTTTGATATATTGTTGAGATTATGAAAAAAATGTAGTTAGGGACTTTCTGTCATTATTCTTCAAGTAAGGGGTGGGGGAAGGTTCAACCCAAAAAACAAATGTCGTAACACTTTTTTTTCCATATTCATGTTTTTGGCGTCATTTAAAAGAGTGTTTCCTCTTTAATAAGAGATGCTTAACAAAAATAACAAAATTGAACAATTTTGTCAATGCTATGTGAAAAAGTCGATAATTTTCCCATTTTTCTCGGAAATTTCAAATGTAATGAGGCATTTTTTAAATTCCGATGAAAAGGAGTTAAAAAAATAGGAATCTATTCCAAGATATAAGATTTACAATATCAGAAATAAAAATTTAAAAAATGCTTCAATTTACATTTGAAATTTCCGAGGGGATACAAAATTATCTAATTTTGTTATCAATCTTATTAAACAGAAAAACTCTTTTAAATGATAAAATCATCAATATCGGTTAAAAAACGAAAAAGTTATACATTTGTTCATAAGTTTGAAACTTCCCCACCCATTATTTGAAGAATAATGGCAAACAATCTCCTTAATTAAATTTATTCATAATCTCATCAAGATTTCAAAAATTGTATCTTTAGGACACCTTTAGTATGTTTTTTTGGAGTATTATGTTTTCGAGTGTTCATTCCACCCCTAGCGGATATTTCAGAGACTGCAAAATATTTTCCAGCAATTTTTCAGGATCACTTACCTAAAGGTAATTTTTTTGAAAGTTGTACCATGATTCTTTTCTGAGCTATGGCCTACAGTCATTCTTAGTTGTTCATCCTGTACATTTAAAATAAAATAGCAAAAAAAGCAATAAAGGATTTAAAACGTTTATTCACTATTAATGAAAAGTACAGTAAATTTGAAAAAAACAGGTACAAAATTAGAAAAAAAAATCTTGTCCAGAAATCCTGCTTAAAAAAATAAAATTGTGTAAGCATATTACATAACAAGTGTGGAAAGTGGAAACTATTGAATGCATTCAGTGAAAGCAAGAGCTAAAAAAGGGTATATTAATCTGTAGTTGCCATAACGTAACATACTTTGAAACTGAATTAATAAAGTTTAACGGATACACATACATTACAGTTAGTTTACAGAAAATTTATTAGAATAGTTTTGTAATTATATTAAAACTAACAAAAATTTTACACCATAAAGATTCAATGAAACATTAAGTTACATCAACAGAAATTCAATCTGATTAAAGAAAATTCTATCGTTTAGTTACGGTTACTTTTCCTCACGCAAGAGTGGCTGTTTCGAGTGCCTCAACCAGTCTATAACGTACACTTCAAAATCCTTATCTGTGAAACATTTACAGGTGTTCTGAACAGCAGCGAATAAAACAATTACTTTAGATCAAATTGTGCCCATGGAGACCTTTGATCGATCATCATAAACTACATCAAACTTGATTTTTAGCCAGTTGACTGGGACCCATTTTCCATAAGATACATGCGGGATTCTTCAAAGGAATAATAACAAATTTTATTTCGAGAAGTGACTTTTCATGATTTACCTTTTATTACATGCCTCACTCCATTTGGCAGGTAAATTCAGGTGTGTTATGAAAATTCATACTTCTTTTCTGTATAAAATAATATACTATTCTCATCTTAATGAAATTAACCGTCTCGACCCTTACTTCGTGGAATCTACTAATATTAAAACACTAATATTCTCATCTTGTTATTTTCATCCTGGAACAAATTATATATTAACATCGTAGAATTGTAACTTAATGAAAACTAAGCATTATTAATACACTGTATACAAAAAAAACTACTTATGAAGAAGAGATATGAACACATTATCAAGTTAAATGAGTTTATAATTAACTGTATCCAGCTTAGTAAGTATTTTTTTGAAAAAGGTTAGTTTTTCATTGAAAGCTGATAGAAAGGATTCGTTTAATAAAGGAGCACTTAATAGAAATAAATTTTGTCTGTTGCTAATTGTTATGATTGGTGCTACATAATTAAATTTATCAATGATTAGATTATTTGGTAAGAAAAATAACTCGTATTTGCTGAAATTGAGTTCAAGGCCCATATCCTTGGAATTGTTCATAATATAGACAAGAGACTTGAACACGGAGTTAGTATTACCACCTAAAGATGCATAAATAAAATAAAAAACAAATAGTTGGTAATTATGTAAAGAAGTCTGATACAGACATTGTATTAAACAGTACAAAAAATATTGAATCAAGTATCTCTAGTTCTAGTTTTTGTAGTAGAAGTCATAACCATCAATATAGTTTTGCAGGTTTAGAAAATTTTAACATTAATACTAACAATTATTGTGAACAATTAGAGACTGTTTAAGACTTTTAAAACAGAAATTTCTGTTAAAAAGCTCATTTCCATTTGAAAATACACTCCCTTACAATGGTACCTATATTAATCTAGTTGAAGAATATGTAACTTATGACACTGCATGCTCCAGTCAACAAACATAATTCAATTATTTATTATTGTAGAAACACAGCTATTGTATACTCAATTGGATACAATTAATTATAAACTCATTTAACTTGATAATGTGTTCATATATCTTTCTCATAAGTAGTGTTTTTTGTATACAGTGCATTAATAATGCTTAGTTTTCATTAAGTTACAATTCCACGATGTTAATATACAATATGTTCCAGGATGAAAATAACAAGGTGTGAATAGTATATTATTTTATACAGAAAAGAAGTATGAATTTTCATAGCACACCTGAATTTACTTGCCAAATTGAGTGAGGCATGTAATAGAAGGGAAATCATGAAAAGTCACTTCTCGAAATCAAATAAGTTATTATTCCTTTGAAGAACCCCGCATGTATCTTATGGAAAATGGGTCCCAGTCAATTGACTGAAAATCAAGTTTGATGTAGTTTATGATGATCGATCAAAGATCTCCATGGGCACAATTTGATCCAAAGTAATTGTTTTATAAGCTGCTGTTCAGAACACCTTTAAATGTTTCACAGATAAGGATTTTGAAGTGTACGTTATGGAATGGTGAGGCACTCGAAACAGCGACTCTTGCATGAGAAAAAGTAACCGTGGGTAAACGATAGAATTTTCTTTAATCAGATTGGATTTCTGTTGATTTAAGGTAATGTTTCATAAAATCTATATGGTGTAAAATTTTTATTAGTTTTAATATTATTAAAAAACTATTCTAATAAATTTTCTATAAACTAGCTGTAATGTATGTGTATCCGTTAAACTTTATTAGTTCAGTTTCAAAGTATGTTATGTTATGGCAACTACAGATTAATATACCCTTTTTTATTTCTTGCTTTCACTGAATGCGTTCAATCGTTTCTACTTTTCACACTTGTTATGTAATATGCTTACACAATTTTATTTTTTTTAGGTTGGATTCCTGGACAAGATATTTTTTTTCTAATCTTGTATCCGTTTTTTTCAAATTTACTGTACTGTTCATTAATAGTGAATAAACGTTTTAAATCCTTTATTGCTTTTTTGCTATTTTATTTTAAATGTACAGGATGAACATCTAAGAACGACTGTAGGCCATATCTCAGAAAAGAATCATGGTACAACTTTCAAAAAAATGACCTTTAGGTAAGTGATCCTGAAAAACTGCTGGAAAATATTTTGCAGTATTCTAAAATATCCGCTAGGGGTGGAATGAACACTCGAAAACATAATACTCCAAAAAACATACTAAAGGTGTCCTAAAAATACAATTTTTGAAATATTGATGAGATTATGAAAAAATTCAATTAATGGGCGGGGAAGGTTTAATCTCATGAACAAATGTATAAGTTTTTCGTTTTTTAACTGATATTAATGATTTTAGCTGCATTTAAAAGAGTTTCTGTTTAATAAGATTGATAACAAAATTAGATAATTTTGTATCCACTCGGAAATTTCAAATGTAAATTGAAGCCTTTTTTTAATTTTTATATCTGATATTGTAAATCTTATATCTGGGAACAGATTCCTATTTTTTTAATTCCTTTTCATCAGAATTTAAAAAATGCCTCATTACATTTGAAATTTCCGATAAAAATGGGAAAATTGTCGACTTTTTCACATAGCATTGACAGAATTGTTCAATTTTGTTATTTTTGTTAAGCATATCTTATTAAAGAGGAAAAACTCTTTTAAATGACGCCAAAATCATGGATATCGATTAAAAAAACGTGTTACAACATTTGTTATTTAGGTTGAACCTTCCCCCACCCCTTACTTGAAGAATAAGGACAAAAATTCCCTAACTACATTTTTTCATAATCGCATCAATATATCAAAAATTGTATTTCTAGGATACCTTTAGTATGTCTTTTTTGGAGATAAATACAGTATTATGTTTTTAAGTGTTCATTCCACCCCATAGCAGATATTTTAGGAACTCAAAAATATTTTCCAGCGATTTTTCAGGGTCATTTTCCTGAAGGTATTTTTTAAAAGTTGTACCATGACTATTTTTTGAAATATGGCCGACTGCCGGCGTTCTTAGTTGTTCACCCTGTATTTGCTGATTAGGCACAGAAACATCTATAGGATGTCATGTAGAATGTTTGAGGTATATTATTTAGAGGTTTAAGTATTGTCCATACAACATCTAAGAGAATACACTGTATTGTTTTTGAAATGTCTCATTTAGATCATTGATAAGATGTTATTTTTTAGACATTGCATTAACATCGATAAGATGTTAAAAGGCATTTCAGAATGTAACAGAAATGTTGCTTTTAGTTCGTTATAAAGACTTCCTTTTGAGGAAGTTCTAGTAACATCTCAGTAATGTAAACAGGCAGCGCTTTAACATCACTGAGAAGTTAAGTTGAAACATCACAAAAGTTAACAGCCACAAGCTGGGCATAAACGGTTGTATAGATGTGAATGTGATGAAAACAAGAGAAAAAAAAGGAAGAAAAATATCACAATGTGATGTTGAATTTCCGAAAAAATGGGAAAATTGTTGACTTTTTCACATAGCGTTGACAAAATTGTTCAATTTTGTTATTTTTGTTAAGCATATATCTTATTAAAGAGGAAAAACTCTTTTAAATGACGCCAAAACCATTGGTATCGATTAAAAAACAAAAAAGTCTCACATTTTTTTTTAGGTTGAACCTTCCCCCACCCCTTGTTTGAAGAATAAGGACAAAAAGTCCCTAACTACATTTTTTCATAATCTCATTAATATATCAAAAATTGTATTTCTTAAGTATGTCTTTTTGGGAGATAATCACAGTATTATGTTTTTAAGTGTTCATTTCATCCCATAGCAGATATTTTAGGAACTCAAAAATATTTTCCAGCCACTTTTCAGGGTCATTTTTCTGAAGGTATTTTTAAAAAGTTGTACCATGACTATTTTTTGAAAAATGGCCGACTGCCGGCGTTCTTAGTTGTTCACCCTGTATTTGCTGATTAGGCACAGAAACATCTATAGGATGTCATGTAGAATGTTTGAGGTATATTATTTAGAGGTTTAAGTAATGTCCATACAACATCTAAGAGAATACACTGTATTGTTTTTGAAATGTCGCATTTAGATCATTGATAAGATGTTATTTTTTAGACATTGCATTAACGAGAAGTTAAAAGGCATTTCAGAATGTAACAGAAATGTTGTTTTTAGTCCTTTTGAGGAAATTCTAGTAACATCTCAGTAATGTAAACAGGCAGCGCTTTAACATCACTGAGAAGTTAAGTTGAAATATCACAAAAGTTAACGGCCACAAGCTGGGCATAAGCGGTTGTATAGATGTGCATGTGATGAAAACAAGAGAAAAAAAGGAAGAACATTATCACAATGTGATGTTGAATTAACATAACTATAATATTTATTTGCATAGTGGGGTGGTACCATGCTTTCTTAATTTTTATTGTACCATTTTTAGAAATACTCGAAGTAGTAATATATATTTTTCTGCAATTATTCACCGTACCTACATAAAAAGAGATACTCTTTGTTAAACTTCTTACAACACTCCATTTTACAGATTTTTCATTTAACGAGTTGTTAATAGCTTGGCATCTAAATAAAAATATATAATTTATTCATTCGACGGTGATTTATGATACAAAGTAAAAAAACTATTTATTATTTCTAGGATTGAAAGCGTACCCCCTCCGCATTATATTGAATGTTAAGGTCGTATAAAGCATGCAAGCGCCCCGTAAAATCATAGGCGTGTCCACTTTAGGGGGCTCGTCGAGGCCGGCGGTGGCAATAATCGTACTCCGGTGGTAGGGTGCAGGGAAAGTACTACAACAACCGAAGACATGCCCGCCTTTGATAATGTAAACACTAATATTCGCAGTGATACAATTCGGTGGTATCATTCGTAGTACCGTTTAAAAAAATCGTCCGTCTCGTCGTACCGGATTAAAACTAAATTTGTGCTTTGGTTGCGTGAAATTTTCGTTTGTTGAGTGATTTTATGGTTTCAGTCTAGGAAGGTTTTGCGTAAGTTTATGGTTGATTTATTTCGTTAAATATCCGCTTATCGTTAACTAAACAAATGTTTTTGCTTGATTTGAATATCTATTTTATGGTACTTACCAGAAGAACCTCGATATTGTTGTAGAACGTGAAAAAAATGAGAATGATACTTTTGTTGAAGTTCTTTCTGCTATATTTTAGCAATTTCTTGAATACTGGATAACTTTCCGATGCTTTCTAGAAAATTCAAGCAAGTTCGATCCCTATTTGGATCTCTCTCAAAAACAGTTACCAGATCAACCTACTTATTCTTCTTTTTATTCGTTAATTATGTACATTATTTGTTTTTACTGAAATAAATTAATTATTGTTTGAGATTTCGATGACCAACTGACTTTAGGACTTGGAAGCTTATGATGAATTTAGGCTACTCAAGCGTGATACTCCAAAGATTTATAGAGATTTCAGCGAGTTAGTTGAAACAGCGATCAAGGATAATCTGAGAAAATTTTGGATGTTTATAAATTTATAAATATAACCAACAAAACTAAAAAATTGACAATTGTTTCGATAACTGAATATCATCGTCAGAATGACAGAAGTTACATTTCATTTGATGCCTACCTGATGTTTATTAGTTATTTTTGGCTAGACCAAGAAGTGACCTGCTTTGTGATTGACTTAATATATGTTAATAGAAAAAAGAAGATGTTATATTACAAATATTGAAGCTTAGATATTATTTATATATTTGGGTCAGACCCTTAGGAATTTTGAAATCTGATACAGTGAACACTTACGAGCATACATATTAAAACAACCAGATAAATCCCATTACGTAAAACATCTACTTGACACCAACCATTCATTGACACCTAACACAGAACTAGAAGTACTACATATTTGTGATAAAAAACAAGAACTGGATTTCCTTGAAGAGTTGGAAATTATAAGACACTTAAGAAACCCACAATATGAGGTCGTCAATGAACAGATGAATCTAGGAAGTTCTCTACTATTAAACTGTCTTCTTAAGTGATAATTGTAAAGATCAGCAGATATAGTTTTCCTGGTTTTCTATAACATTGCACAGTTATACTGATCTTAATTGGAAAAATGATATCCAGGATATCACCATTGGGCTAATAATATCTAAGCTTCAATATTTGTAATATCACATCTTCTTCTTTTTTCTATATCTAAACATATAATAAGTCATTCACAAGTTAGGTCACTTCTTGGTCTAGCCAAAAATAACTACTAACATCAGGTAGGCATCAAATGAAATGTAACTTCTGTCATTCTCACGATGATATTCAGTTATCGAAACAATTGTCAATTTTTTATTATTTTCAACATTTTTCATTATATTGTGGAATTAGCTAGAAACGTTGAGTTTCATTTAAAACACTAATATGAGTAGATTCCACGAAGTAAGGGTCGAGACAGTTAATTTCATAACAAACAAAGCTTGCATGGTCCTATCCTATGGAAATCGTTAATGCTTTTGCGGATTTATTTGCAAGGTCCTACACCAATGGCACATTTTGGATGGACTGCAAGAATGTAATTAACAATTCGAATCCTTAATATTACAGCTTTTAAGGAAACTGAAGTCGTGGTTGCATTAAAACAAATCAAGTCTAAGATGACAACTTGACCGGACACTATCCCAGCTTTTATACTAAAAGATTGTGTTATCTGTATTAAGTCATCCTCTGACAGTATTTGTTAAGAAATATGTTACAGCTTGTTTAGTTCCTGACGTCTGGAATCTATCTAAAGTGCGACCAGTTTACAAGAAAGTTGATAAAAATGATGTTTATAATTTCAAGCCCATATCAATAATATGCAACTTCACCAAAGTTTCACGTAATTTACGTAAAATAGGATATATATCTTATATATGTTTTAACACTTTTAATTCCCATTTTGTTACTAAAAACTTTAAAAACATGTAACTCGAACTGTCTTCTTTGATCATGTGTAATTGAAAAATGCACTCCAAATCTAGGAATATATTCATAAAACCTTAATAACAATATCTGTTGTAATATTCTTTAATGGAAATGTCTCCTCCCATCTCGTACAACGATCAGTAACTGTTAATGTGAATATTTAAAAATCTCCTTTTAGGGGTCACATAATTTCCAATTTCTGACCTAGTGTGTCTTGAAATTTTACATTTATGACAATTAAACACAATTTTGTCTGACAATTGATTTTTTTGTCAGTTCTCGGTAAAAAAATTAATTTTTGAGTTTCTTTAACATCTGGATGAGCTATGCTGTGCATTTTTTTGAAAATGTGACGTAACTGCTTTTGTATATAAGATCTCTTTTCTTTTTTGGAATACCCAAATTTGAAATATTTGTGAGTTGCTTATCTAAAACGATCCTTCTATGATTGTTTTTCATGTCATTTTGAAAAATAAGCAAATTTTTTAGTTGTTCTTGAGTCTTATATATCTCTTCTAAATCTACATCTAACCCCTAACATGTCATATGTTTCAAACTTATTAACATTATTATCGTCTAAAATTGGTTTCGTTAATCTGTCAAATATTTTATATAAAACACTTCCAATCGTACTGTTTTAAGCACCAGGAATTAAACTTAATTTTGCTCCTTCAATTGGATGTGACATCTTCTTCTTCGAATGCCGTCCCCATTTAACGGAGGTTGGCGACCACTCTCTTAAAAGCATCTCTGTCCTTAGCAATATGAAAAATATCCTCAACGCCCATGTCTGTCCATTCTCGGATATTCCTCAGCCATGATTTCTTCTTTCTCCCAATTCCCTTCTTTCCTTCAACTCTGCCCTGCATAATCACTTGTAACAGAGAGTATTTATCATGTCGTAATACGTGACCGAGATATGCTGTCTTACGTATTTTTATTATTTTTAGTAGTTTTCGTTCACGACCAATTCTATGTCGTATTTCCTCGTTAGTAATTCGGTCCATGGTACTTTCAGCATACGTCTGTAAATCCACATTTTGAAGGCTTCGATTCTTTTAGTTATTTGTGCCTTTAACGTCCACGTTTCTACACCATATAATAGCTGGGACCAAACATAGCACTCCATAAATCTCAACCGGAGTATTAAATTCAAATTTTTATTGCAAAACATGGATTTAAATTTTAGAAATGCCGATCTTGCCATTTCAATCCTTACACGGATTTCCGGGTCCTGATTTAGGTCTGAGTTAATGAAAGCACCCAAGTATTTAAACTTTTCTACCCTTTCTATTGCTTGATCTAATCTTTTAGTAGTTCTGTAGGGATTTCGTCTGGACCAGGAGTTTTCTTACTCTTAGCCGTTTGTATGGCCAGCTCGACCTCTGACTCCAAAATTTCAAGGTACTGGTCCTCGTCTAGCGTATCTTGTCCATATTCCCTTGCATCGCTGAAAAGAGCTTGAATGTATTGTTCCCATACTTTCTTTATTTGTCCATCCTCCGTTTCTAATTGACCCTGGTGATTCCTAGTGACGCAGGGTGTTCTGTGTTTAATATTGCCCGTTATATCTTTTAGTTTTTTATGAAGGTTTGCTGTATCGTGTTTATTATTTAGCTGTTCCAATTCTTTACAGTTTTCTTTCATCCAGTTCTCTTTGGCTCTGTCAATTTCGTATTTTATTTTGTTCTTCAGTTCTTTATATTTTTGCCTGTTTTTATTTTTAAATTTTCTTTTTTCGTTAACAAGCTGAATTATTTCAGGTGTCATCCATTCGTTTTTATTAGCTTTTGTTTCCGTGCTAAGTACCCTACTGCCAGATTCCAGCAAAGCATTTTTTAACGTACTCCAGTTCTCGTCCACGTCTTCGCTTTGAGATACGATGTTCAGCTTGTCCCTTATCTCTTCATTTAGTTGTTCTTTGCGATTTTTAATTTCATTCAGATTCATTTCAGAAGATTTGTTATGTCGTCTTAGGGTTCTTAGTTATATGTTTACATTTGCAACTAATAAGTTATGGTCTGTTCCTCCGTCGGCACTTGGATAGGTCTTAACGCTCTTAATCCCATTTTTAAATCGATTATTAACGGTTATCAAATCTATTTTATTTCTGATTATTCGGCTGTCATTGTGTCGAGGCGAAGTCCAGGTATATAGTCTTCTTGGAGGCAGATCATAAAAGGTGTTTGTAATTATCATCTCATTTTCTTGGCAGAATTGTAGCATTCTGTCTCCCCTCTCATTTCTCGTTCCCAGTCCAAATTTGCCAACGAATTTTTCGACTTTTCCTCGTCCAATCTTTGCGTTAAAGTCTCCCATAATTATAATCACTTCTTGCTTTTTGATATTATTCATTAATTGTTCTAAGTATGTATAAAACTGCTATATAACATGGTCGTTACTGTCTGATGTAGGGGCATACACCTGAATAAGGTTTATGTAAATGATTTAGTTGTAGTAGCATCATACGCTCATTATATGGGATAAAGGTGATAACGCTCTGCTGAAATTCCTTTTTAATGATTACGCCGACACCCTTACTGTGATTATTATTGTCTGTTCCTGAGTAGTATAGACTCATATCATTTTTTGTGCAACATCCCGATCCTGACCATCGAACTTCGGCAAGGCCCAAAATGGAATATTAAGCCTATGCATCTCCATCATGACCATATCAAACTTTCCTGCTTCGTGAAGCGTTCTTATATTCCAAGTTGCTAAGCGCTGTATATGAATTTTCCTCCCGGGGATTCTTCGCACCCCTGTTCCATTCAAGGAACGCCGGGGACTCGGGGCCATTAATTGAATAGTGCTCATCATTAGTGGTTATTCTTGAGAAAATAGTGCAGTAGTTTCTCCTTGCTTTCTGCACCGCAGTGCCCTAGCCGGTTAATTCTTCGGTAGCCTCAATCCAGTGATGATAAAGCTGCTGCCCATTATCATGACGTTGGAGATTATACCCCCTCGACTCGGTCGCCAAAGCCTTGTCAGTTGTCTAGCAGGGTGCACCACGCGCAGGTAAGGCTGACATTTGGGCCGGTAATTCATAACCGTCACCCCTTACACCCTTGTGTGACATAGTGATGAGCAAATACAAGACCAAGACAAAGCTCTCGAAAAAAGTCTTTCTGTGGGAACTGAAGTTGCTGGGATCAATAAAAAATCCCGTGCCATCTTCGCCAAGAGAGGAAATTGCAGCTGGTGACGTTTCCACCATCCTAAAATATCTTCATTGCTCACACCTCTGCGTTGACTAAGGTAATCATCTATATCCTTTCTTTGGTTTTGAGAGCCAGATGTACCAGAGCTTGATGAGGTAGACGGTGCCGAATAGAGCTTTTCGAAATCTATAATGTCTTCATTCTCAGTTGATAGAGCTTCAACCCTTTCTTCTGTCGATAACTAGAGCAATCTTTCTTGGCTGCGGTATACATCGTATACTGCTTGAAATTTCTTTAATGTGTTTACTTTCATCTCAGCTCCCCATAGCGTTAAATCAAAAGTTTCTGTCCTATGTCTTGGATCCAGTATTAGAGTTGAATAGTAAATCCAATTGGTTTAAAATTTTGTCGGGGGCAGCCTGATATCCTAAAATAAGCTTTTCTTCTACTTCGGTACCATTGATCTTTTCGTCGAGTTGTGTTATGGTAGATTCTATCTTATCCAATAGCAAATTTACAGAAACTGTCACAATTTGAAGTGTGGTATATTTTTCTCCTCCAACCTTATTTGTTAATATTTCGAAATTTAGTAAAAACTTGAAAACTTTTTCAATAATTAACCATTCTGACTGACTTATTTGGAATTCATTCAGCTCAGGTATTATGCCGCACAGGGTATTTATTCCGCTTTTCAATTTCAAAGCCACTCCAAGCATATCGTGTGTGGAACTTCATCTTGTAGAGCAATCTAGTGTAGGACTTAATTTGGTGAGTGCTCCACCCGTTTCACATGCAGAGCGGAATTTATTTTTCAGTATTTCACTTCTTCTAATCTTGCAAAAAGTTTAACGCAGCTTTATGTCTAGATTTTCTTATTCTTCGTCTTCACTCTCACTACTGTACTCTATTTTGTTGTCACGTTATCGTTATCGCTAACAAACTCACTGAGTGACGTAAAGCTCTCTACGTTTCTCTTACCAACGTATATAATTCAAAAATCTCATTTTCTTTTGAAGGCAATTATTTTGTTACAGACCTGGAACACTGTTGTCTGATTACTTTGCAATGATAAATTTAATTCGTTCAGTTTTTGAAAGATATCCGTCATAAAAGACAGTTGGAACCACCAAGTTTGATCATACAAACAATCTTTCAAATTAAAAGAAGTATCCGAAAGAAACATTTGTAACTCGGCTCTAAGTTCAAATAGCATTGTTAAAGTTTTAGTTGGAGACAACAGTCGCACTTCTGTATGGAGCAGCAGTGTTTTATGTTTGCTGCCATAATCTTCACACAATAATGAGAACAATCAGGATGGTAGTGGTCGTGATTTGATAAAATTAATTATTTTTACCACTTCATCCATACCTAATTTCAAATTTGACGGCATTTGCTTCATCGCATGTGCTTGTCTATGCAGGATACAATGGCTGGAACTACAATTAGACGCTTTATTTTTTATTAGTGACATTGCTCCTGCTGTTTTATCGTCATCGCCTTGGCCCCATCTGTACAAATGTCAATGCAATGGTTCCAACCGAGATTATTTTCTTCAAAAAATATATTTATTTTATTGAAAATTTCTTCTCCGGTAGTGTTTGTGGGTAGCGATGAATACATAAGCATGTCTTCTTCAAAAGAACTTTCATATGGATATTTCACGATAACCAGCAACATAACATCATTCGACTCATCCATTTGCAAAACGAATTGCGTTTTTTCTTCTTCTTAAAGTGTCTATCTGCTCCGAATATTGGCTATCATGTTGACTATTCTAACTTTGTTAACAGCAGCTCGGAATAGTTGAGTGGTTTATTTGTTGAACCACGTTCTTAAATTTTTCAATCACGATATTCTCCTTCTTCCCACTCCTCTAGCTCCCCATACCTTGCCTTAGAGAATCTTCTGTACAAGGGTATATCGGCTCTCATTACGCATTATATGTCCAAGATATTGTAGTTTTCGGGTATTGACAGTGTTTAGGACTTCTTTTTCCTTTCCCATCCTTATCATTACTTCCATGTTGGTTATTTTCTCCGTCCAAGGTATTTGTTGGATTCTTCGGTACAGCCACATTTCAAATGCCTCAAGTTTTTTGGAGGAGGTCTCCGTAAGCGTCCATGATTCGACCCCATAGAAAAGGATCGAAAACACGTAACATCGCAGATCGGGGATCAGTCCCATCTTTTTTCTTTATTTTTGGTATGAAGTTTACCTTTGCCCTTCTCCATTTTCTAGGTATTGGAGCCACTGCTAGACTGCTTCTTGTAATCTTCAGCAGGTGAGGAAGAATCTCCTCTAACTCTTGCTGCAGGAGTGCTGGAAATATTCCATCCACTCCTGGTGATTTATATGGTTGAAAGGTACTTATTGCCCATTCCAACCGTTGTCCGGTAAATATTTTCTTAGCAATGTCCCATGTTGATTTGATGATGAAGTCGTAGTTTATGACTCGTGGTAAATTTATTTTAGGCTTCTTCAACAGTATTCATATCCAGATCTTTATAAAGTCTACTGGTCACTCAATACTTCGATCTTAAATCTTAGAAATATTTGTAGACTACTGAGTGTGGGGTTTTGTCGAATCAACTAATACATTTTCAAAATTTGTTTCAATGTGAGCTTTCCAGTGAACTCGGAACTCAGTAATTTCTTATGTAACCTAATTTAGTTCCATCCAAAAGTGCTCTTTAGTCTTCAGTAATAATATCTGAAAGTCAGATATAATTAGTGTTTTTAAATGAAACTCAAGGTCTCTAGTTAATTCCACAATATAATACAAGTTATTGAAAATTCTAAAAAATTGACAATTGTTTCGATAAATCAATATCATCGTCAGAATGACAGAAGTTACATTTCATTTTATGCATACCTGATGTTTAGTAGTTATTTTTGGCTAGACCAAGAAGTAACCTAACTTGTGATTGGCTTAATATATGTTTATAGAAAAAAGAAGAAGATGTGATATTACAAATATTGAAGTTTAGATATTATTAGCCCTATGGTGATATCCTGGATATCATTTTTCCAATTAAGATCAATGTGCAATGATATAGAAAACCAGGAAACCTATATCTGCTGATCTTTACAATTATCACTCAAGAAGACAGTTTATTAGTGGAGAATTCCCTAGATTTAACTGATCATTGACAACTTCATATTGTGGGTTTCTTAAATGTCTTCTAATTTCCAGTTCTTCAAGGAAATCCAGTTCTTGTTTCTTTTCACACATATGCAGTACTTCTAGTTCTGTGTTAGGTGTCAATGAATGATTGGTGTCAAGTAGATGTTTTGCGTAGTGGCATTTATCTGGTTGTTTTAATCTGTATGCTCGTAAGTACTCACTGTATCGTATTTCAAAATTCCTAAGGGTCTGACCCAAATAGACAGCATTACATTCTGGACATTTGAGTTTATATATACCTGACTTCTTTAATAGTGGTATTTTTGTTTTTACATTTAACAATTTTGTACTAACGTTACTTTTTGTTTTAAAAGAAATTGTTGTATTCGTTGCTAAAGATATTATCTTTGAAATATTATTAGAAATATTTCCTGCATATGTGATGGTTTTATAAGTTTTAATTTCATCAGCTTGTTTAGGATATATTAGTTGTAATGCCACTTTTTCCTATTTTTTACTAATTAGCTTATTTATCATATCTAATGGATAACCGTTAGATGTTGCTATTTGTCTAATTGTATTAATCTCTCTATTAAAGTTACATTTGTTCATAGGAACTGAAAAAGCTCTATGTATCATTGAATTATATGCTGCTAGTCTGTGTGACACAGGGTGGTTAGGATTGAATGGAATTGTTACATCAGTTTGTGTTGGTTTTCGGTAAAGTAACGTTAGTACAAAATTGTTAAATGTAAAAACAAAAATACCACTATTAAAGAAGTCAGGTATATATAAACTCATATGTCCAGAATGTAATGCTGTCTATTTGGGTCAGACCCTTAGGAATTTTGAAATACGATACAGTGAGCACTTACGAGCATACAGATTAAAACAACCAGATAAATCCCACTACGCAAAACATCTACTTGACACCTAACACAGAACTAGAAGTACTGCATATTCGTGAAAAGAAACAAGAACTGGATTTCCTTGAAGAACTGGAAATTAGAAGACATTTGAGAAACCCACAATATGAAGTTGTCAATGAACAGTTAAATCTAGGGAATTCTCCACTAATAAACTGTCTTCTTAAGTGATAATTGTAAAGATCAGCAGATATAGTTTTCCTGGTTTTCTATATCATTGCACAGTTATACTGATCTTAATTGGAAAAATGATATCCAGGATATCACCATAGGGCTAATGTTTCATTTAAAAACACTAATATGAGCATATTCTACGAAGTAAGGGTCGAGACAGTCAATTTCAGATCTAATTGGTTAAATATTTGTAAACTATCTTCTTCACCTTTTCAATGCCCAAGCAATCAGAAAGATTTCGATGACTTTTTTTGTAAGGTTTCAATATCAAACCAAATTGAGAGCAAAAATAATGACATAAACATTAAATCTCGTCTTCTTGCTCTTCAAAAAAATATAAGCAATGCTCGGCTCCACGCATTACCTTCTCCACAATTGAGAACATTATTAGACAATAACACTTTCCGCATTTCCATTGCTCTTAGGCTAGGTCAACCGATATGCGGACAACACACCTGCAGCGCTATTCTCGAGATCGTTCGCAAAGTCACGTATGACCATCGATGCGAACGGATGCTAGGACCGGTATTCTTGACCAACGACTATAAAACTGGACGAAACTAATAAAAAAAAATTATCACAACAAATACTTTAAATAAGAAATTGAAAAATATAATGCATGCATGCGCACGATTTGTCGGAGATACGAATGGTGATGACCACTCGTTGTTTTTCTGAGTATACGCAGCTCATGCGACTGGTCGAGAATACCAAATTCAGACAACCGTTCGCAAGTGTTAAACATGCGAACAACCTTGAAACTTGCGAACGGTCAAGAATAGCGCTGCTGTACTTGCGGACAAATTGTTGACATTTTGTGACATCATGGTCTTATATGTCCAAATTGTGCAGGTAGGTTTTCCCGTCATCGATTTTTAAACATCATACATCGTGGTTTAGATGTGGTTTAGCTGACAGCCTAAATATCTTAAAAGCAGTATGAATTTTTCTAATTTTGTATGTTGGGAGATGAATAAAAGTCTACAGATTAGTTTTAGATGATTCTATTACAGTAGACAACACAAACTCATATTTACATAGGAGGAAAAGCGTATTAAAACACAACTAACTAAAACTGACAATACTCATTATTTTATCTGACAAAATCGATTCAATAATAGTTTTAGGGAAAGTATTATGTATTTTCCAAGACGAACAACACATCTGTACTTGCTGACATTTTGTGACATCATGGTCTTAGCTGTCCAAATTGTGCAGGTAGGATTTCCGTCATCGGGTTTTAAGCAACATTATACATCGTGCTTTAGTCGTAGCTGACAACCCAAATATCTTAAAACCAGTATGAATATGTAGGAGTGACCGAATAGGTGATGATAGTATATCTTATTTTCTATGGAGAGAGGATAAACAGTTTGGGATGCTACGAGTACTTGCCGTGATACTTTAGCTATGACATATATTAACAAAACAAGTATTAGAGCTGGAGAAGCTGCTCTTTCTGGTGAACAACAAAAAGGATCTAATTACAAAGAACTTCTAAATAAATATATCTTCGTTCCCTTTAGTGTTGAGACCTTTAGGACCATGGGGAGAAGACGTTAAGTTACTGGTTAGAGAGATTTCTGTAAGAATTGAAAACTCTTCAAACGTCTCACTAACCAGGAGTTTTATAATCCAATCGACTAGCTTAGCTAATCATCGGGATAATACAGCGTGTATCTTTGGAACTCTACGAGTACAAAAAGGCTTAGAAGAAGTTTTTTATATAACTAAAATTTTATTATTTTGTATTAGGTTAATAATTGTATGCACTGTTGTATTATTTATGGTAAAAAATAAAAATTTAAAGACAAAAAAACATCTTCTGTTTGATATCCAAAGCGTTGAATATTATTGGAACTTGCATGGCTTCTATTAAATTCGACATAAAGATAAATACTGGAAGATTTTAATTGAGTAAGGGTTGGATAATGTTTCTCAAGTTACTATTGGTATTCATTCAAACAACTATAACTGATGCACGTCATATAATACTTATAAATTTATCTACTAAAACTAGCAACTATTTTCATGACATTAAATATCAACATAACCTCATTGTTTCACATTTCCCCAATCTCTACACTAAGGCATGTTTTTTTATTCACCGGTAGATCCAACAATCCACCAACAGCGTTTTTATATTCATTGGTGGATTTCAGATTGAAGAAATGACGCGTTCATTTATTACTGTCGCATCCATCCAAAATTGCAAACCATTCCACCGCTGTTTCGAGGTGGTGGATAAATTTGGTGGTTTACAAAATGACAGCTTAACCTCCAAAAACATAGGTGAGAATGCCCTACAGTGGCCATGTTTTTACTTTGTTGGACATAACTTTTTTCCCATTAGAAATTTGGAAAAAATAATTGAATCACACAAAACTTTCAATGTTTGGCTACAAATTGCCATAGCTAACTTTGCAAAACATCAAAAAAAACAACCTATTTCAAAGCAACTTACTTTTTTTCAAAAATGTGGCCACTGTAGGAAGATAACGCCTACAGTGGCCACCAATACGTGGCCAAACAGTGGTTACTATTTTTCAAAAGAATAAAATATTCATGCATAACGAGTCTTGATGAACAAACTTTCAAGAAAACATGAAAGTGATATTTTAGAGAAGATAAATAATAAAAAAGTATAAAAATACAATCTTCAGTCTTCAGTTTGGTCGATTAGTTGATGTTATAAGGGTCCAGATCAATATCGAAGGAAAATAATCTAAAATGGTATATCGATGGTTGCTGGCTGAGGCTCAAATGGTATATCGGTCACTAATGCTGACAGAAATTCATGCTCCTTGAAACAATTATTATTAGGCGGATATATACCAGTACTTTTGAAGGGGGAAACTACATTTTGTGTGCAAAAGGCCTGGCCATAATTTTGGCCCCAAATCTCGGCAATGTTATAGATATAATAATAATAATATCATTTATTGACGAATAAAAAATCTGAAACGTATACAATAATGAAAAGTGTATAAATGATACATACTCGATAAGTGAGTGAACACTTGTTTCAAGATTTAAATATAAATACAGTATAAAAAATATTCAACACAATATCAGAATAAATATGTAGCACACTTAAAAAAGATAAATAACATTAATTGTGCGTTACAAAACAATACAATAACAAAGAAAAACTTTAAAAGTACAATCAATTTGAAGCACATAAGCCATCAAAGTATGTCTTTACTTCAAAAGAACTGCCATAAACAACACATTGTACAAATAAAAATAGTTTTGACCATTACAGCAATTAATCATTTTAAAAACAACACTACAATAAAAACATTTAGTTTTCCCGGAGGATTGGAAATACCGACTCCACACTCCTTATTGTAGTATTTTTAAGTGGGCCGAAAACAGAAACGTCCAATGGCTGGAGCTTATGGCTTGTAAGCAAGAACACATTATTGGACTTAGCGGTCTCTATTACCTCCAAACTAATATGTCATGGTTATCCATGATGAGCAAGACTGGTAGATTTTCAGTAGGACCTGCATGTTTGGTAAAGTGGTTTGACCAAAAAAATCTCTTTCGAGCTCCATCCTGAAGGATTTGCTGCTCCTACACTTCCAGGTGGGGCTCCAACTAACATATGCTGTTTGAAAATTTTTTCTGGAAATACCAACAGAGGGGGAACTGAGTTTCCAATTGCGTTTATTGCTCCTATCATGGTGATTAGGGTTCCTCGCTCTGCCGAAGTAATATGGCCGACTTGCTTTTGCCTAAAGTAGCAGCCGTTTCATCTACATTGTAGATCTGATCAGGGCGAAATTTACGAAATAAATAAATATCACTAAATTTTTTGAAGAATTTGTCAACTACAGGCTTATTGGATCCCATGGCTCGAGCTAGTAACGTTGCTTCAGAGACCCTTAATGATAAACTAGTGTTTCTCTTCATAAACCCGTTGAACCATGTGAAGCCAACAGGTTTGTTTGCTTCTTAGCATTCGGGTACCTTTTTCTTGTAGAAAGTAGCCAGCTCATATGCAAAACTTTTTACTTGGGTTGGCGTGAAGTCATGATGGAGATTTGCAAAATGTTTGATGTACGAGCTTAATTCTTTCTCTTCTGCAGAAGTAAAGATATGATGACAGGCATAATTTGGAGTCAATCTGGTATGCTTGTCCTCATTAAAGTCTATGTTCTCCATTTGTCCCCTGCATTTATTGACATATCTTCTCAATGTCGTACGGGGAATATTAAAGTATTTTGCCGCTCTTTGTGTAGACCAGCCGTCCTCTAGTACTTTTTGTACTGCTTCCCGCATTACATGCTCTGGAGTAATTGTCAGTTTCTCACCTTTCGGCATCTATAAAAAAATTAAAGCCTTAAAACCGAATTCATTCCCACAGTGGCCACCCCTCTATGACTCCAAAAAGCAGTGGCCACTGTTGGCTACATCTACCATGGCCACTGTAGAAATTGTCACCTTTTTTAGAAAAATGGTAGCTATGATATTCTGTACGATTTTCAGCAGATAAAAGTAGGAGAAATATGTGGCCACTAGATACACAATTAATGCTATGGAATAAAATATAAATGATAATGTACAATTTAAGTCACAATTTTGATGAAAGCCTAACTTTTTGCGTCGCAAAACACACACCTTCTCACTGCTCGAACTGCACGCATCGACACAGTGCAACGTGGCTGATGCTAATGCGCAACTAACAAGGTTGGTGGCAGCATGCACCACAGATAGATGAGACACTGATTGTGGCGCCATCTAAAGAGCCTGTCGACTAAACAATTGAGTGATGTAATTTTAGGTTTTGGCGGTATATTCAAATTTACTGTATTTTAATTATTTTATTTCAAAATAATCATTTATAGTCCATCATTTAACATTTCATTCAATTTAACTCAATAATGATTAGATGTTGAGTTAAATTAAATGAAATATCAAATGATGGACCATAAACGGTTAATTAAATTGAAAAAATAAAACAGTGATCATATAAACAGTTTATTTATTTTGGTATAAAAATACACAATAAATAATTTCTTTCACAAAGTACTCTTCTTAACAAACAGAATGACAATAAATAAACTATAATGTAAACACAATGCAATAATTAAAAAATGATTTGAGTAACATACATTCTAGATTGGAGTATCATTAGATTTTTAAATGATGTTAAATCAAGATAAAAGTAGAAAATTATTTATGATGAGTTTATATTAATTTATTATTACACTCGTATAAAGACACAGAGCTGGACAAACTTCTGGAGTATAACTGCTACTTACTTAATCAAAAAAAGTGTTAGCAATGAATTGTTAACTACTATTTTTGGCAACTTTCTGTGAAAGAAAACATTTGAGTATAAGTACTGTGAATGTTTGAACAAAAGTAATTAAAATATTTTTATAGGAAAAGTTGTTAAATACTACCCAGCTCTGTAAATACAAGGTGCCAAGTAATTACATATGAGAGTGCTAAACAGCACTTGTGACTGTACAACATTTAAAATAATATATCTAACATTTCATTTCCACTTAAAACGCATCTTTATTTCTTTACTGGAAGTATTAAATAGGTTTATATCACAAGCTTAAACCTAGTATATTTGTATATTTCTACATTCAAAAGCATTCCGTTCTTATGAAACCATCGCATAAGGCAGTTTAAGTTACTCTGCAGCTCCTGGCAGTCTATGATTGTTAAAATGTTTCTTAAGGGCTCTTAGAAATCCCACCGTCTCGTGGAAGTCCTTTCTCGTGTTTGGTTGAGGTTCTACAAGTAAACACACAAAATAACAACAATAAATAAGTAAACACACAAATATGTTTGAAAATTTATGTCAACAAAAGAAAACAAAACACGCTAACTATCGAAATAATAAGTTTACAGATGTTTTGTACTAAGCCAAAAAAAATATCAAAAAATGTTTGAATGTATACATTTTTTTGGTTTTTTTTAATTCCTTTTTTGGAGCTTTCGATTTTTTTAGGAATTCTTGATTTTTAACTATTTTTTGTCTTTATTGGATATTTTGGATTTTTGGTTACCGTGAGACCATCAAATACTTAGACGTAATGCCTCAACAAAAGTTAATACTCACTTTCATTTCCCATAAATTGTCACACCATGGGCTATATATGAAAATCGACAAGGGGTTAATACCTTCCATCCCATAGCTGGTAGAGGGAATATAGCTATAACATAAAATAAAACCCAGATTAATATTTTTTCACCCATACTCAGACAATTCCATTTTAAAATGTCCAAAATTATAGCATGCTATATTGAATACAATAAAACTCACCATCAATTTTTGTTAATTTTCACTCATATGGGAAGGCTAATCAAACTGTTTTAATAACCTCTCTTCGTCTTACTCAAATCTAAAGAAACACTGTTTTTGAAAATGAAGGGATCATATCCTCCATCGTTTCCTCGTCGACAAATTTAATGATTTATTACCATTGCTTTTCAGCCATATTAATTTTATCTTCCTGGGTTGGAGGAACAAAACTGTAAAAATAAATATTTACTTTATTAATGCAGCAATTTTCAGTTTAGCTAATGCAAAAAACAACCATGATCTCTACAGTTGTCGATTAAATTAGTAAAAATTCTGTGTTTTATAAAAATAAAGATAATGGTTGTTAATTGTGAAAGAAAAAATGCTCAAATTTTTTTAATAAAACTTACCGAGTGCACCACTTATTACTCCTTCAGAATACACTTTGACATTGTCTTTTCAATTAATAACAATGAAGCAACAAAACAACAGATAAATATTACACTATAGCAATTAAAAAAATACACCAAAATACCGTAACCTTAAAATAACCTCTACACTTGAACTAAGAAATGATAACAGTATAACATGTGGGGATTGGGACGAGCAATATGATATCGCGCATACGCAGTTATAAAAATCAATAAAATTTGATTACTAACGACGTTACAGTTTTCGTTAATTTTTTGGAATTATCTACCGTTTTTAGTTACTCGACAGGCTCTATAGATGGCACGGTCTGCAGTGTCCCTAGCCTGGCACGCACTGTAGGGCACTGTAGGGCACTCTCCCCTACTTATTATTTCATACTCAGAACTATCCTATGAACTGCTATTCCGAGATCTGGATGCTAAAATAACTATTACACTTTTCAAAAAAATTTCATTCATTTCGTCAATATTTGCTAATAAAAACAATTAACTTAGAAATCGGTTGTCAGTTGTCAGGTATAACGATGTGAATAACAACAGCGTTTTTTTTAATTGCCACTGGTGACTCTAACATGTCGATGCAGCAGAGACTGACGTCACAATGGTTAATTAATGATGTAAAAAAACGTGCCTCTACTTTCAACGACGTGCATCAATTTTTATAGTGTAAGACCTGTAGTAAAGCGTTTGACGTGAAATTTTGACATATGACATTTAATGGTTTTCTTTAGAGGTGCCATCTTAATGTGGAATGAAAGATTATTCGATATATCTAATTTTATCGATTTAATTCATAATGGATTCTTTCATACATCTATTCCACTCAGTATTTGGAAAAATGTTTACAAGGTAATCGGCCTACAGTTCAAAAATAAATCCCATTGTAACCGCTACGTCTTTCTCAAACACCTAATAACGGTCACATTTCATAATTCCATCAAGGCGAACTATTGTTAGAAAAACGTTGAGACCAACACGCGTCTCTTACACAAATTCTCGCTTATTTTAACAATAATAATAGGTAGTTAATGACAGCGTTTTTAAAGACAATGAACCGACGTGTTATCTGATTGTGAATAGTGCGATTGATATTATTGTTTATATTATTTTTTTGTTCGCATTTCAACAATAAAATTATAGTGATATAATATTTATCTCCAGACATTTGTAGAGTTGGGAATTTCCACTTGGAAGTTTAACATTTTGAAAATAACCAACCAATTTTTAACTGTCGTCCTAGGATAAACAACTACTTTCTTGGCTGTATGTAACGACGAATATACAATTACATTTTCCCGGAGGACGTGATAGTGTTCCATATATTATACTCGATAGTCGAAATTCTGTAAAGTGACTCATCGCTCTTACTGTCCATAAAATCAGTTGCAGAAGCGAACTTCATGAGCGCATCATTTTTGAAGGGTTCTTAATAGTCCTAAATAAAAAATAAATAGAAAATGTTCTTGTACGCTCTGGCGTTTAAATTTGAGAGAACAGAAATACGAAATTATTATGGTAGGTATCATTATGTATATACAGGGTGTTACCAAGAATAATACACATTTTTAAGGATGAGCTATAATAAGAGGTATATAAAAAAGTCGATAGTCGAAATTCTGTAAAGTGACGTCATCGGTTATCTACCGATTTAAAGTGAACTCCATGAGCGTATCATAGTTTAAGGGTGCGAATACTGAAATATCTGGAATTTCAATTTTTAACATTTGAAATAATAACTTATCACAAGTTGTTCATAAGTAAGTTAAAACAAAATAAAAAAATGTTTAAAAGTCAATTCCAACTTACTACTACTAAAACTAAAAAAAAGTTGTTTGTCAAGACCAAAATAAATTACCAATAAGTATAGGTATGTTGCGAGGTCACTTGTAAAATGTCTGACTAACTGGAAGCGGTATCACTCCCTGACGACTCCTCAGAATCATCGCTTTCTCCTCCTATATCGATAATGAGTGGTTCCGTCATTACTTCTACACGTATGTCTAAATCCCAAAACTGTATTTCTTCTTTTAATACGTGTTGAATACATTTACGCCAACTCTCAGCAGTAACGGTATGCAGCGCCTCGTCAAACAGTTTCTCAACGTCAGCCATTTTGAATGTACTGTTTTTTCTCGCAACATAATTTTTCACTTGGGCCCAAACCAGCTCGATGGGGTTTAACTCACAGTGGTAGGGAGGAAGTCTAACAACTGAGACGTTGAAATCTTTCGCCATTTCATCGACAACGTACTTAATATAACTGCTTTTATGTTTCCGTACGAGAGATAATAATTCAACTTTTAGCATTGCCTCGTTGTGCGGAATGCTTTTACTCTCTAACCAATCAATTATAACCCTCTTGCGGCTAGCTGAAGTAGGTATTTGCTCCAGTCGACGAGAGTGGTATGAAGCATTATCCATAACTATCACTGAACCAGGAGTTACCTTTGTTAAAATTGATCTAAACCATGTTTCAAACCGGTTACCATCCATCTCTTCATGGTAATCGACAGTTTTTTTGGACTGAAAACTTAGTAATCCACCTTCTACAAATCCTTCCTCGCTGCCAATGTGAGTGATAATCAGTCGACGTGCTTTCCCAGAGGGAGCTTTTAAACCGGAAGAGAAACCCTCCATAAAGGCTTGTCGATTGCTTCGTATATTCATGTCTTGCCACACTTTTGACACAGTGTGGCCTTCATTTAACCATGTTTCGTCAAGATAATATATGTGCCGTCCTTCGTTACGAAACTGTCGTATCTGTTTTAAATAATTTCTCCTCCATTCCACAATGTCATTTCGTTCAATTAAGGCACTGTTTCTACTTCTTGTTTGGTAACGAAAATTCATTAATTTTAAAGTTCGTCTCAAAACTTTATCACTGATGTTTGGTAAAGTATCATCAGCTTCTATTACCTTGCTCAATTTAGCTACCGAGGGGATTTCATTCCTAAAATAAAAAGAATGTATTTCCCTACGTATAGCATTCCGTGTTTGGTCGTCCAAAACAATTTTCTTTCTTCCCCTACTTTCCGGTTTACAGTTTTCACCTCGTTCTCTTGTCAAAGATCCGTCCCGCGATTTCTTTAGAATATTGTATATAGTACTCTCAGAAACTTTAGTTAAATAACTGCACTTAATCACAGCGTCACTAACACCCAATTGTTTGTCCATGGCACGCAGTCCTTCGTACACATTTAATATGAGGACTTTTTCTTCCCGAATTAAATTGTTACGACGCCGTTTTTTATCGCCAACACCGCTACACTCCGCCATTATTGTCACTAAATATACCGATATAAATATTACAATAAATACCAATAATAACCGATTTATCACACAAAACCACAACACAAATACTGATGTTACGCTCATGAAGAGAATAAACACCTCACATAACTGTTTACTATCACTGTCTAATTCGCGTAGCTCGATCTATCTATCTCGTTCTCAAAGCCGGAACATTGAAGCGACTCTCCAACATTGTCAAATCGGCGAGTTTTTCACAACAAACTTTGCGTTCAAGAAATATACATAAACACTTTATTTCACATTTCAAGTAAACTAATTATTAGTCTGCTTGAAATTTGAAATAAATATATTAAATTGGTATTGACTTAATTACATTGCATCTTTTGTACCTGAAATATTGACACAATGGATTTGAAGTGTATTTATAAAATACAGCATTTCTCTCTAGAATACATATGGCAACTGCGCTTTAACCAAAGTGTTGATTAGATAGCTCTGACTCACTTTACACAATTTCGACTATCGAGTATAGTCGAGTTCCTCGGAAGACAGCCTGGCGAGCTATCCTTGACCCTTCGCAGCCTAACGATTACTCCCTAATATCGTTATCAGTGTCGCATACTAGGGGGGCCTAGGGAAATCGGGGCCTCTATGGCATGTTCTATACGGCTGTTTTTCTATTGTTCAAAATAAAACAAGTATAATATAATAAAAATATATTGCAAGATAAGTATTTTTTTTACAAAAACATTAAACATATATGTCCACCTGCTTATTGAACTGAACTGAAATGTATACCTATATTATATGTCAAAAGTCACTAAAACAAAATTTAATAAAAATAATTATTTTTTTTATCAACCACGCAATTTTCTTGAACTCAAAAACTCGTTACTAATAGAATCAGCACCTATTTTTGGCAATAACTCTTTTTAATTGATAATTGTTACCCAAAGAGTTTCTCAGCTAGGTTTTGACTCATTTTAAAATATAAAATGACCTTTCACCTGACATGTTGCTCACAGGGATTATGATAAATATGTGAAGAACTTTGTAAATATTAGGAAAATCTGTTATGAAATCATTGAAATAAATGTAGCTAAGTAAATCAGGTGCTGAACTAGCATTGATTTTCTCTTTAATTGCAATGATTTAAAAACAAGACATTCCTCTCCTGGTTCATCGTTAATATAATGTTTATACAGCTGTATTAAAGTGTATGATCTTTGTTGAAGTCGTTGTTACGAAGTTTAGTTAGTTGAGTTAGGAAGATGAAATTTTTATCAATAAAATTGTACTTTTCTAACATTTTTCACATTTCATTATTAATTGCATCTATAATTAATAACAAAATAGGATTTTTTTTCGAATTATTAATACTATAAAATTATGTGTCAGATGTACCATCACCATATTTAAATTTTTTGATCCTAGATCGTGTTAGATCTTGTTGAAATTCGCTAAATTCTGACACATTTTTACTCTTTTCATGATAATGTTCAAACTTATCTCCTAAATTTACCTAATCAATTATACTTTTATATATTATTACTACTTGATGTAAGTCAATGTTAACTTTTGGAATAATTTGGTTACTTTTATCAAAGACAGCATGCAATTCCAGAAAAACGTTACTTCTACTGTTCATTACTTTTTGTTTGAACTTAGAGTTTTTAATTTAAACTATGAGTGAATTCCATCAATAGTTATTGTAGACTTCTCTCCAGGGTTTATTTTGGCTTTTGAATTTCCCCATGTTCATTTTTTCCTTTTAAAATTTTGAAAACAGTGGTTCTGCCAACTCTTGTATATCTACAACAAATATCGACAAGTTCTACCTTATTTTTCATAGGATGATCTTCAATCAACGGAGAAAACACATTCCCAACAATTTTTTTCCTGATAACGTAATTTTTTTCGATATTTCGTAAGCTAAGAACTGCTAACAGACATTTTACTTTGCAAAAGGTGACCATAACCTTGCCTCCTGCAATCTCGTATACTTCTAAATCTAATTTAGAATTCAGTATCTTTCATTTTTCCGAATTGATGAATACATTTTCCAATAGAAAAACACGCAGAGAATTTACAATGATGGGCACCGAATAACAATTTCTATTATTAATTATACTATTCAACTAACTATCTATTACTTTGCGAAAATTTGGAGAACTCTCAAATTAGATGTTCTCCATTCGGGATCTCAAATTCAACTAACTATTTTTTTCTAAATAAATAACCACATTATACTGTAGTTACAAACTTTCCTCTTTTTAAAAACAAACTAAATTTGTTTTTTTTTTACAAAGAGATTTGGAATTCTTTTATTCCAATAAATGCCCACAGTGACATCTGTTTTTAATTTTAAATATTTCTTTATTATATTATGACATGACCTGTTTATTATTTAATATATTCTATGTAAATAGCATCTAAAATTAAATAATGCCAAATTTGACATATACTGAGTCAATCAACAATTTTGATCTCGTACACAACGCTGCCAAAAATATACAAATATTGCATATATACAAATAAATAAATGATTTTAAAATTTAAAAGATGGAAATATATATATATATATATATATATATATATAAACAAAAGGTGATGATTGTCGGGTATGCGGTCAGTATAAGAAATAAAACTCTATATTCTCATGCTCAATATTTCGCTATTGTTCAATAGCATCATCAGGAGACACTACAATAATTAAAATATAAATAAAATGACAAAGATAGGAACACAAATACTTACAGATGTTAAGAGTCAGTAAAAGTTGATGTACACCACATTAAGGTACTAACTAGACTAATTGCTAATGATTAATTTGTAAAAATGGTTGTGGTGTGAATTGATAAAAACAAGAAACAATTTGAGTTAAAAACAAAACAATAAAAAAAAATAATCTGAAACGTATGAATAAATGGGGTGACAAAACAACAATATTAAAATGAATTTAAAAGGTGACAATAAATATCACTAAGTTTATTAGTATCAGATTTGAGGTTGATAGCATCCTTTTGTTTGTCGATGTGATACATTTCGAAAAATAAACGATTCCTGTATTGGTCAACTTTCTGGAGAATCTCTGTATCGTCATAATTAAACGTATGGCCCGTCTTTATAAAATGATCCACCACTACACAGTTATTCTTGCCTACTCGACAATCACTTCTATGTTGGGTAATACGGTTTTTTAACCATTGAGAAGTTTGGCCAACGTAGCATCCCGGACACTGCGAGCAATTTATTTTGTAAATCACGTTGGTTTGTAATAATAAAGGTGTTTTATCTTTAACTTTCGAAAAAAGGAGAGAAATAGTTGTCAAATTGTATTTAGCAACTCTGAAATTGGTGAACTGTTTGAACAGTGGTAAAATCAATTGAGTTAAATTATTGATGTAAGGAAGTCTTTTGTACAGAGTAGCCTGTTGATTGAAATTGTCAACCTGACCATCGTAGAAGTCTGTGCTATAAATTAATTTTTTTTTAAATGTGTTTAGGATAACCGTTGTTAACGAAAATATCAAACAACGATCTTAAGTTCTTATTAACAAATTTTTCATCACTGACGTGTAGAATTCTATTTTTCATTGTCAATACTAAGTTGTACTTCTGACTCTTAGGATGATCAGAGTAGAAATTTAAAAACCTTCCAGATGATGTTGGCTTTTGATACCAATCTAACAAGATAATGTTATTGTCGGATCTCATTACTCTAGTGTCCAAGAATGGTAAGCTGGCCCCACTCTCCAATTCCATAGTGAATTGTAAATGATTATCAAATGAATTGAAAACATTAAGTGTAAAATCAGTCTTATCAAACGGAACAGCACAAATTATGTCATCGACATATTTATACAAAAAAGGTAATTTGAAGGGCAATTTAGGGATTACATTGTCAAGTAGCTCGTCAAGGACAAGAGTGGCTAGAACAGGACTGATGGGGGATCCCATCGGTGTGCCAAAAATTTGGCGATAAAATACGTTGTTGAAACTGAAAAAAGTGTTATCAAAAATAAATGTAACCAATGATAAAAAACTATCCTTGGATAATGTAGTGAAGGGTTCCAACAGAAACCATTTTTCATCAATAATATTGGTAATTAAGTTTAATGGGATGTTGGTAAATAAAGATACTACATCTAAAGAAATAAGTATGTAATCCTTTGGTAATCTACAGCCTCTGATAGCATTGACAAAAGAGGAAGTGTCGTTAATATTATAATTTGTGTGATCCTGAAACGCATTTTGTAGAATATCAGATAAAAATTTTGATAGCTTGTAAGTAGTAGAATTGATGGAACTAACTATCGGGCGAAGGGGTATCTCCAATTTATGTATTTTCGGTAAACAATACAACTTAGGAAAATTGGAATTATAAATGAATAATAACTTAGCGATATCATCGGGAAGTTCCTGTTTGGTTTTTAACTTTTTAATTAACAAATTATAATTTCTTTGTACAGAGGTGGTAGGATCCTTATTTAGTTCAATATAAGTTGACTCATCTCGTAATAACAATTCAGTTCTCTCAACATAATCTGATCTATTCATTGCAACCGTACAACCTCCTTTGTCTGCTTGTAAAATGAGAATATAGAGTTTTATTTCTTATACTGACCGCATACTCGACAATCATCACCTTTTGTTTATATAAATAGTACGGTCGATAATTACCACATATATATATTCATATTTGAATGAAGTTAAAGTGAATTAAATATTAAATGGATACCGATGATCTCATTTATTTACTATAAATTGAAACATTAAAATAATATTCAAAATATTTACCATGATGTTAAAACTTCATAAAAACAGTTCAACTCATATATCGGGCTATAAATCCTCATTAGATAAATTAATCAGTTGTAAATTTGGCATATACTTCATAGAGATTATTCAAAACAAAGAAAAACTTAAAAGAATGAATACAAATATTCAGATCATTATTATACATACGATTTAACAAGAATTTAGAAGCAAAATTACCATTTTTAAGATTTTATTATTATTATGACGCAGAGAATTGTCAACAATATGTGAACGTCAAAATTATTATCAAAGCATGGAATGCTAGCGACAGAATTTTTTTGGCATGGAACTATATGTGTTTCTGATGGGTATATTAAGCGTTATGACGAGAAACAGCACACACATATTTTAATTAAATAGAAATTCCAGGCCGAGTTTATTATGAACTATAATTATAGAAGAATTCTAATATAAATGGAAAATGATTGTATATGTATTTCAGAGTAATTAGATAGTAGATTTGTTTATATGAGAAGGGAGAAGTAAAACATATTAAGAGATTTTTTTAATAGGGATAGCTTTAAGAGAAGCTGAGTTTTAATTCAGTAGATTAAATTATTTTGGAAATGAAAAGAACATTAAATATCCTAATATAGTTAAAAAGAGATATGAAATTAAATAAAAAAAGACCTCGGATATGTAGATAGTTGTAAAAAAACCTAGTTAGATGATTAATTTTGTCCATGACAACGGGAAGAAAAGATAGTTTGTTGATTTGGAAGCGATGAGTAGTATGTGGTGTGATATTGTTGAGGGAGGACATATGCTAAGAAAAATTTAAAAATTCAAGAAAATATAAGTCTAGTCCTCATATAATCAAGAGAAAAGTATAAAAAGAAGTTAAATAAAGTTAATGAAATAATTTTAGAAGATTTGAAAGATAAAAAAAGGAACAGAAGACAAGTAATTAAAATAGATAAATAAAATAAAGGCTGTAGAATAATAAAAGATACCAGAAAGTATCATTTAAAAAGATATTTAAAGGAAAGAAACCAGATTGTGAAAGAAGGGAAGATAAATAATAGTATAAAATATATTAAGAACGAGAAATTCAAGATTTACCTGGAGGAGTGGTGTCTAGTTGCAGTCCAACGGGAGGAAAAGCAGTAGACACAATAACACAAACGTGGTGTTGTAGCAGATTGGAGATTTTTGGTGCCAAGAAGAAACTATTGTTCTGTGAAGGCTAGTGCGTTATTTTGTTGGTTAACCAATTTAAAATTTTATGATTTGGCCATTTAAAACATATTAAAATTTTGTGAAGGTACCAATTTATTGAGTTTATTAGATTATAGTTGTTTGTTCTACCATTTCGATTTTAAATTTGTTTGTATTGATACATGTATTTCATTTCTATCGCAATTTTGATAATATATAATTACAGTGTTCGTCATTTTCGTTTCAATACCCTATATATAAAAACAGGAAATAGTTATTACATTAATTTCAAGTGCCAATTCTAAAAACAGGAATAGGATTGATAACATAGGCGTCTCAACATAAATTTAGACACGGTATATTTTTGATTTTAAATAATAGACAAAATCAAATAATTCTTTATCAATCTATATAAAAGAAAATAATAAATTACATAGAAAAAGCTTTATGCCAGAACTCAAAGAGATTAAGGAGTACTCATGCTCGACTTAATATATTTAACCTGAGCTATAAATAAATAAAAATGATTATAAATTATCGCCGCAACAATTAATTTGAGCTAGCCGAACCAACATTCATTTAACCCAAAATGAAAAATTATATATAAAAATATAAATAAATTACAATATATAAGTTTAGATCGAACCACATACATATCAAATTGTATATTCTTAAATTGTAACCATTTTTGCATATCTTTTTTTAATGAAGATGTTGTTGGAACCTTTTTTACCCTACAGCTGTGGTAAGATGCATTGCCCATTACAATTACAGCACCGTCTGGCAATTTTTTTAGAAACTCAGAAAACCCGTTTTCAAATACCAATCCATTCATATCCTCATGATAATCTCCAGTTTTCTTACTTTCCAATATTAGCAATGCATCTTTAACAAAGCCATGCTCAGATCCCGCATGAAGGATTATTAAACTTTTGCCTTTTCCAGATGAATTTTTCAAACCTGCAGACAATCCTTTAAGAAAAACATCTCTTTTATCTCGAATGGATGTATCTATCCATATTTTGGAATTTGTGTGACCTTCATTTAGCCAGGTTTCTTCAACGTAATAAATGGGTCTCTGTTCTCGCCTATACTGTTTGGTAGATCTTAGGTAATTTCTTCTCCATCTTACAATATCATTTCGTTTCATTAAAATACTCTTTCTATTTGTTTTCAAGTATCTAAAAAAATGTATTTTCTTAGTACATACCATCAAATAAATAAAGGAGCTTTCAATTCATGTAAAAATTAGTATTATTTTTGGCTTACTTAAAATTTCTTTCTTTCATAATTTTATGTAATGATGAACGAGAAATTTGTGGAAAATTTGGGCATTTTCTTATTTCAGTTAAAATTTTATTCAAAGTTGGTATTTCAATTTTAAAAAAGAAACTATGAACAATGCGTCGAATTATATTTTTTGTTTTATCGTCGAAGGTTTCAACAATTCCTGGACGACCTCCACGATGGTTAGAAGAAACAGTTATTCCAGTGTTTCTATATTCTTTAATAATTCGAAACACAGTCGATCTAGCAACTCCTAAAAAATAAAATTTGAGTACGTTAATTTCACACAAAAGTGCTATTTTCGATAACTTACCTTATAGCAGAACGATCCCTACCAGGCTATACAGCTCTATCTACAGTACCACCTTCATGTAGATAGGCCCCGCACAACGTCTGAGACTCTGTTATAAATGGTAAGATGGCGCCACTCGAATCGCCTTACACCATACCGATAGTGATGTAACCTAGTCCTATACATAGTAGCATGGTGAAGAGTAGAAGCGAACACGGATTACGTATTATTATATACTTTAAATAGTTCATGTTATTTCATTTAGTAATATTTTTGTTTGTTGTTAAATAAAATTATTACTACATTGGCGCCCTGACGTGGAGCTCGAATTAAGGATTCCTGAATGCAAGTGAGAGTTTCGTGAATACTTCGACATTTTTTTGTCTTGTAGAATCAAAACTGTCACATTTGACAGATTGGAATTTCGTCAGTCCGGCTTTTTCCAGTGATAACGACAGGAATATTCGCTGTTGACTTCATCCAATCCGATTTCACCAAACATTCCGCGTCGAAGTAAACGCATTGCTGCAAGCCAAACAACCATGGCGATGTCTCCAGAGCAATTCCAACAGCTTCTACAAGCCGTAGCTGGCATAAGGACAGAACCAGATAATCGGAAGAAAGGGAGTTTGAGCAAATGCACGGCCCGATTCGACGGAACACGTTGTCATGAGACAGTCGACAATTTCCTAAACACCATAGCAGTCTATAAGGATATGGATCAAATCACAGATCAAGACGCAATTAAAGGCTTGCCACTACTACTTATTGACACTGCAGCTACTTGGTGGCAAGGCATAAAAGGAGAAGCAACAGACTGGAATAATGCTATTCGATTAATCCGTGCCGCTTTCTCTCCGGCAACTCCTGCATATCAAATTTACCTAGATATCTTCAAGTCCCCTCAAGGAATCTCGGCACCTACTGACGAATTTATTTGTCAAAAACGAGCACTCCTTTCCAAACTTCCACAAGGAAGACATTCCGAAGAAACACAGATTGATCTAATCTACGGTCTTATGCACATTAGACTTAGGGAAAAAATCCCAAGAGGAAAAATCACTACGTTTACTGACTTGCTGACAAAAGCTAGACAAGTTGATCATCTAGAAATGGAACTCAAGGATACGTCTACTTTACGACGCAATGAATCAACCGATACGCTACCGGTAAAGGAAACCAAATTAAGATGCACGTTTTGTAATTTTAAAGGTCACAGCATACAAGAATGTCATAAACGGCAGAAGCAAGACCAACCTAAAACGACTGCGACACATACGGAGCCTACACAATCAACCGCTACCAAAACCGACAAAGGTCACCTTCACTGCTACGGATGTGGCAGAGCTGGATACTTCCGCAGCAATTGTCCCAATTGCACTAATGTCGGCAAAGTTGTCGATGCCCAAGCTGTCCACTTCTATTCGATAAATACGCTTTTAAGATCTACAGCTGAAGTCCCAACAGTTCCTGCAAGAATATGTGGTATTAAGGGCCAAGCACATATAGATACTGCGGCTAAAACAAGCGTAGCTGGCGTCACCCTCTACAAACTTTTAAAAGACAAGAATTGTGCATTCACCAAAGCCACAGCCCGAGTCACACTCGCTGATGGACTTCAAAAGCAAACAGAGTTACTGACAACATTTACTACTATAGAGTTAGGCGGTAGAACTCATAATATCAACTTTGTCGTGCTGCCTAACGCCGTGGACAACAGGACCTTATTAGGTATAGATTTCCTAGAAAAAGTTGGCATCGTGTTAGACTTAGGACAACGGTGCTGGTACTACGCAGACCGGCCTTTCGAGCGTTTTGAGTTTCAACCACAGTACCAAGGACTAATACAAAGACCACGGGATCAATCAGCAGAATCGAAGAAGCCGAAGAAATCTCTAAATATCGAAAGCGAACCAACTAAGGTACCAGATCCTAGAATACAACTTAACATCACGGACGTTGACAAGAATGATGACGTTTTATCTCCATTCTTAGTGTTTTTCACGTCACCCTTACGGGATGAGTTATGGGAAGCTCCAGACTCCAGATTCCCAAATGTTAAAGAAAACAAGCACACGAGTAATGCGTATGCACCGGAAGACATAGATGAAATTTTTCGTGACAGCCTACCTCTCACTTACTCGCCACAAAAGAAAACAGGCACCAAGCGAAAAATCCATGAGTTATTTAGTTTCGATGTCTCCCTGCAACCAAACGAAGCCAGTAGCTATGCCATCGGTGCAGTTTTGGTCCAGGGGAGGGAGCAACCGAACACCCTATTGAGTATGCGAGTCGCTTATTAACGAGTGCAGAGAGGAACTATATGACCACGGAGGAAGTAGCCTCACCTGCCAATCCACCCCTAAGGAAGAAAGGATTACGAGGTAGACCCAAGAAACAACAACCTTAACCGTCCTGCTTGGTGTGCTAGCCTCTCATCGGGACGATCTCGAAGCTAGAGGGGGAGGTTATAGCAGAACGATCCCTACCAGGCTATACAGCTCTATTTACAGTACCACCTTCATGTAGATAGGCCCCGCACAACGTCTGAGACTCTGTTATAAATGGTAAGATGGCGCCACTCGAATCGCCTTACACCACACTGATAGTTATGTAACCTAGTCCTATACATAGTAGCATGGTGAAGGGTAGAAGCGAACACGGATTACGTATTATTATATACTTTAAATAGTTCATATCATTTTCATTTAGTAATATTTTTGTTTGTTGTTAAATAAAATTATTACTACAACCTAACGTTTTTACAATTTTAAACACAATAGCATCCACCTTTGTCTCTGAGATTTGTTTATACAAATTAACAATGTTTTGCTTCTCCGTAGACGATAAGTGGCCTGAAATTACAGAGCTCCTTTTTTTTGGAGGCGAATGTGTAGTAGTTACGCTAAAATATTAAGTTTAGGCCAGCCATGAGGTTGTTGACACTTTTAGTTTTTAAAAAGAAGAAGAATATTTTTAGGTTTGATAGTCTACAGTTGGTTACTATAAGTTTTTTTTGTTGTTTTGTTAATTGTCATTGTCATAAAATAAAGAAACAGTTTATAGAATATTTTATTTTTACCAAGAAAACGCAAAATAATGATGTCTGCTAGTACTTGGAATATTATCTGAGTGCATTTTCAAATTAGTCTTGACAAGAACTGTTTTTATATTTTAATGAAACAATAACAAGAACGCAAGAGAGAACAAAATGGACACTATTTGTTTACAGTTTATACAATTATCAATCATAATATACGTCAAAAGTGCTGTGTAAAACCGGCTGCGATTTGACCAATTAGGAATCAACAGAATTGCCAACTTAAATTCAAATCAGTCCTCCTAGTGTAAAAACAGGGTATAGTAGATTATTATCTACTATATTATCAGAGAGTGCAAAACCGAAATTTTAGAAAAAAAATATCAGTGGCATTCCCTGTATGGGAAATGGTTAAAACATGTTCATATATATTAGTTGCCTACATAAATGTTTGTTTTTTATTCATTTATGTAGATTAAAGCTGCACGGCACTGCATCTTGTTTTGTTTAGGTTCGTGTTTCTATGAAATAAACTATAACTGATTTAATTTTTCAATGTGACAAGTTCAAATCTAGGAACATATTCCTAGATAATTTAAAAAGCACGGGCATTTATATGTCAGTCAATATTAGTATGTTACTACATTTAAATAATAAAAAAGTATTAGATGAATCTAGTAAAAGAGCGCCTTTGAATGTAGGCGTTGTTTATGTAAAAATACACTGTGACGACACAGAATAAACTGACATTGACATAGAATACAATTTGCTAAACGTTTTGTCAGTAGGTTAAAAATATTATGACATTTATACAAATATTACATTGAAATAGTGAATTTTCTTAGAGTCTCCCATATAAATTTTGGATAAGTAAAACTGGATTTAATTAAATGCAGTGTCTCTCCCGAAGAACCGACATACAATAATCTCTGAAAGCTGTAAATTGCAATAAGTAAACAGTAACAGTGCGATACTTCAAAAACGAATTTATTTCGTGGTTGTATCAAATTATTGTGAAATAAATAAAATATAAAATTGTGAAGTAAATTGTATTATTTACAAAAATATTTACAAACGTCTTTTCCATAATAATTTCAGTATCACTAATAACACTAATGACCAAGGGGTTAACAGTAAAATTTACATTTAAGTAGGAATCTTCGATTTTAATTACATGATTAATTGATTTTTTCCAGCTTTCAATGTATATTACTGATATACATCTTCGCTCAATCAGTTTAATATTTTAATTCCTTCATTATAAAACAGTGAGAAGCAAATTTTTATTCGGTCTATTACCCACAAAATAGTCATAATAATTGCTATTATAGAATTTCTATAGGTGAAATTATTTAATTAGCAAAAATAAAAATGCATGAAATTGTTTGTTATAACATAATAATGTTGCTCAACTCAGCGTTTTCATTGTGTCATTCTCATAAGTGTAAGAACAATCGTTTCAAGGTTATAAATTGTTTCAGTTAATCAAAATATTAACTTATTAATTATTTGCATTTCTTTGAAATATGTTTTTATAAAACATGTCGTGGATTGGGAAGAACCCTAACATGTCGGATAGAAACTCCTTGATGATTGACCTGACTATACTTTTCTTTTCGTTTCAGTACTCATACGCTGATACGTATACAGGGGCAAGTCAAAAATTTATTCAGTCGATCTTATAGAAAGTAGATTTAAGATATTGGGACTTCTTGATTATAATTAATGTTGTGGAATTTCACGTGTGGAATAATGTTACACTAAATAAATGATGTGGTACTATTCTTTTACTCAAGAACAGTCAAAAGTATTTTGTCATAATAAACATAAAAACAAAAGCAACAGAGTTAGGTTAGAAAATATTCTTTTCCTTTTGCCGCGGAAATCTTTGTTCATCTTTTCTAAGTGTCAACTTTTGGTACTAACAATTGAATGTTCAACAACTTTACAAAGGATATAACTCTATAAGAGTTAGTTTTTTCTATTCCTACAATTTTCACAATCCCGCAAGTAAAACAAGTTTTATTCAGATATACAATTCGTTAAACAGCAGATAATATTAAAATTGCTTCGTCCTTGTAAAGTTGAATTACCAAAGGATTGACAATACACGATTTGTTAAAAATAAATAGTGAATTGTATGCTTCATTAGTTAATTCAATGCCAAATCATAGCACGTCATTTATTTCACGCATGGTTATGTAAACACAAATTCTTTCCTCTTGATATAGAGATCGAAATTGGTCGCATATTCCGTGATTGTTGAATTATATCTGGTGACACTAAGTGGACAGTGAACTTACTTTCTTTTTTCAACATTATAACGTGTTTAAAAACTTTAGTACGAACTGATACGAACACACAAACATTATAAAAACATATATTAACAATTATTTATTGTAAAGTGAAATTTTATTCGCGCAAGAATGTTTAAACGCGTGAGCTTGCTCACATTCATTTAGAATCAGAATCTTCAAAATTTCATCTGATGTTATCAAAAAATGATTTAATTTTCACTCTGACAGCGGTATTGGGTCGGTTACTATGTATTTTCGGTCATTTAATGACTATATTTAAATGTTGAAATGAACAAAATGTTATTGTTAGCAGTCCTAAGGTTGTAAAAGTGTGATGCAAAGCAGAATTAAACCTGAAATGCAACGAATATAAAATAGAACACACTCCAATATGCCCTTGCAGAACATTTATCTTATTAAATTATATGGATTCATTTGAGCATGAAATCAGCATGTAAAAAGCATAACCCATATATAAATGAAAATTACATATACTAATTAAATATGGAAATTGATATAATATCCAGTTATTAAATATGTTCACTACATAATTTTCATAATTATTAAAGAATTGAAAATAAATGTAACGGTGCCATTACTCAATCTTTTTGCGGTCAAGACTTGTCAATAGAGGCTCATTATAATCTACAAAATCAATTGGTATTGGAAAATATGCCATTCAACACAGCGTTAATGAATGCTCATTAAAATATTTTTTCGGGTTTACTTTCACTTACCGAAAGAAAAAGGAAACTATAAGAAATGTTCATAGTTTTTCTTTCTACGGTTCCCGTTTTTTTTGTCATTTCCCAGGTGTAAATTATGAATTTTCTCTGCGCTGCTATAGTAGGTGCAACAATATACTGTTGAATGTTACTGCAATACATAAATTACCTGATTGAACCCTATTGTATAGGTATCAACCTCTTCAAAGCTCAATAAATGGGATCAGGGTCGGTTTGACAATGTACCTCAAAATATCATATTTCTCAGGAAAGACAAAGTAAATAAATCAATCTTAATTTTATTTCAATTTCAGGGAAACTAGTTTAATAAAATAAAGATACTATATGATAAGGTTATTTTTAAAGTGCAGCTTCAGTTTTGTGTAAACGTTTTTCTCAATTAAAGTTCTGCAGAGGCCCGAAAACGTCTACAATTTGTAGTTGTGTCGTTGTTCCTCTAATTTCGGTTATAACATTAACATTATAACAATATAACATTTCTGTTTAAAAAAGCTGGTTTATATAAAAATATAGTTTTCTTATACCGGATGTCAAATATTGTTCCTCCTATGAATTTTAAAAGAGAATGTCTGAGGTTTACTGAAGTATAATATAAAACATGAGCTGTATCTGAAGTTGTACTCCTAAATTGGAAAAGTAATTAACTGTTACTAGTTAGGTGAAAAGAGTTTAGCTTTGTATCTATGCCTTGTCCTTAATAAACATTAGCAAAATGTTTCTAGAAAATTAAAAGGGCAGCTGTTCAAGATTAGAAAATCTTGAATTATATTGATCAGGATGCTTTTAAAAATATGTAAGATATTTCTATGTTACTTCTTTTCGTCATTGTATATATTTAAAGCGTAAATTCATTTCAGTTGCTAGCGCTGTAAAATGTGTTAAAGAATTGATAGACCTTTTGTATTGTAATGAATTCAAAGGGTAGTTACACTTTATTCGCAGCTTTTGTTAAATACCTTTAAAATATCACGTTTTGCAATAATAACTGTAAATAGTTTTGTTTGAGCATTGAAAGAACACATTTTGAAAGTCGACACATTGTCGCATTGTGTTTGAAATCCTATAGTTGAAAATTTAGGAAAATGTCACGTTTCACAATATTATCTATTGTATTGTAAAAACCCTTAATTTATGGTCATTTGTGCGTGAGTTTTATGGTCGACGATCGGAAGATTGTGAGAAATGTTTGAATAACCTTTCTGAGTAAAAAGGTTACAATTGCTATTGGAGTATTCAATAGAAATTGAAATATCTATTGCAAGCGTCCATTGTTGATTCTTGTCGATGAACCCGACGAGTCAAATGATACTGGCTAATAGGAAATGTTTATTTCCGTTTGATCAACCCAATCCACATGTGAACACGCCCCTTGCAGATTTCTATTTAACACGTCTTACAACGTGAAGAAATCAGTTTTTTTATACTCATCGAAGCGAGTTCAACACTCAATAACGAAATCAGTTCAATACTCAAGTTAGTTCATAACTCAGTTCAACACTCAATCGATTTCTTCGAGTCGTCGTTACATATCGATGTAACTTCACTCAATGTCAAACAATCAGAGATACTAAGTCTAACACATCGTTACTTAGTTTCTATACGAGCCAAGTGAATATTCATCAAATCGAAATATAAAATGTCTTCCGATCTGAAACCACCGAAGTTCAACATAATAAATTATTAATTTCGACATTAATTTTTTCAAATTAAGATTATTTATCTAGTTGAATGTCTACGGCAGTCGACGAAGTTCAGCTAGAAATATAATCAAAAACAGCAGCTCATATAGTCTATTTCTTAATGTCTGACAGCACAGTAGCCTCATTAAATATTCAAATAGAAAATTATCTCTTACAGAGTGATCCTATGAATTTTACAAGTAAATACTAAAATTCTAATGCAAAACAAGTAGGTGTCTGTATTGGTTATCTGTACATCCCTGTTTCAGCTCAAAATACAATATGGTAATAAAACTGAACAATGCCAGCAAAAGGATAAACAGTGCGGCAGTGGCGGAGATTACGATATTAGTTCATTTTGCTTATTTAATTAGATTCGGTCAACATTACAGTTGAAATAAAATTCATTCGTTTAGGCCTATTAACAAGTTACATTTTCATTTTTATTAAATCCAATTAATTAAAGGAAATATAGTTTAATTCTCATAATTCAAATTTATTGACAATGAATTAATGTATATTGAGTAAACTAAACATACCATTTATAGGAAATATAAAATTCAATCTATAGTATCATCCTCTTCGCTGACCATACAAGAATCATCCGAAGACTCGTTGAGAGAGGTCCCTATCGGTTCTATGGTTTGTTCTATGAGGTTATCTAAAACCCACATTTTCTCTTCCTCTTTATAATTACATGATTCACAGCATCTCTCCAGTTCTCTTCAGTTATTGTTGTCAATGAGTACTTCATGAGTTCACGAACATCTTTCATTTTAAATGTTTTATTGTGTCTAGTTACATAACCTTTCATTTGGGCCCATATTAACTCTATCGCATTTAATTCACAATGGTATGGCGGCAAACGCAGCTCTGTTATCTCACGATTCTTGGCTATTTCATCAATAACAAACTTTTTAAATTGTAGCTTGTGATCTGAAGCAACCTTTAAAAGTTCTTTTTTCAACATATCATCTTCAAATGATATATCTTTTACGATTAACCACTTTCTAATATCAGCTTTTCTCCAAGAGGTAGATGGAAGATTTTATGTTAATCGCGAATGATAAGTGGCATTGTCCATAACGATTACAGCATTATTTGGAATTAATTAGACCATTTGTGTAAAATACATCTGCAGTCATTTCTTCATGATAGTCTTTGGTTGATGTTGACTGAAACTCCAGTAAACTACCTTCAACGAACCCGTGATTGCATCCAATATGCGTTATTATTAGTCGGCGACCTTTACCGATAGGAGTTTTCAGTCCAGTAGATAAACCTTTCATGAAAGCTTGACGACTGGTTTGAATACTTTTGCCCTGCCATATTTTTTTCCCTGAATGTCCTTCATTGAGCCATGTCTCATCTAGATAATAGATTTATCTTCCCTCCTGTCTGTATTTTCGGATATCTCGTAAATACTGGCGTCTCCAACATATTATTTCTTCGTTGTCGATTAGCACTGATTTGCGACTTTACTTCTCCCAAGTAAAATTTAATTTTTGTAATATTTTCCAAAAAGTTTTTCGCCCTATGTCAGGCAAATCCTCGTCCTCCTTCGCCATTCTTAGAATTCTGTCAAGGGTTGAGATCTCTTTTTTAAAATATAATTCATGTAGTTTTCGTCTTATTGTATTTTGCATATGTTCATCAAGGTCAAATGGTTTTCTTCCAGTTGACTTTTTAGGTGGAGATATATTTCCATTTTTCCTCTCTCTTAGAAGCCTGTAAATAGTAGATTCACTAACTCCTGTCATATTGGAACATGTAGAAACTATATTTCTACAGTAGCAGCCTGCATTTGATGTACAACAGCATCATGCACATTTAACACTACAGTCTTCGTTTGTAAGCTAATCACGCTCTTACACTTTACTGGGGTAAAACTTGAAGACAATTTTCACAACACAGTTAACACTTTACATTATTATTATATTGAGCCAGAAATGTGGCCACCTAACAGCCCAGAATTAAATCCGATTCATTATTCAATTTGGGGAATTTTCGAACAAAATTTGTATGACGGACAACAATTTGAAACAATGGAACAGCTCAAAGAAATAATGCAGTTTGTTTGGAAAAATTTTGAACAAGGTGCAATAAATGGGGCTACCAATTTATGGCGCAGACGACTTCCAGAAATGGTAAACAATAATGGTGGCGACGTTCATAATATTTTACTCTATGTTTTAAAGTTACTAAACTGTTTTCATAAATATGTTATTTGTTAAAATGTTATTTAATAAAAAAATGGTATTTCGCGAATCCGGTAATTTCGGAAAATTTCCTTTTTACTGAAGTTTTCTGGATAGTTTATCTAGCGAAAAAGCATATTTTAGCTAAGACATTTTTCATTTGCAACAAGCTCAAATGCACTGTTATATATTTTTTTTTATAAGGCCGACCCTGTACATTATTTCTCCTTTCAAATGTACAGTCATGTTGAGGACATGTTAGGTTATTAGCCCTGCAAAAAGAAATTAAATCGCCCAAAAAAAAAATATTTTCAATTAAAAAATGTACTCCTTTATGTCGGCACACAGTGTATAATTCTTTTAACAATGTAGTTCTCTATAACGTATCAGTTGTTTTTGTTGGAATATCAAAACAAAATAAAACAATAAATAAGATAAATAAAATCTTGTAATAGTTTACAATATTTTTCCACATTTTTTAAGCTTATTTTCCGTAATTCTTCCTTATCTGGTAAAGACACGTACGGGCTTTTTCCCTGAATTGTGTAGTGAGAAATATTCCGTTTTGAGTTTAGTTGATTCCAATATATGCAACGTTCAACAACTAGTAAAGTTTAATGTCATTACCCAAACCAAATAAAATTCCAATAGTTTTTGATTTGTATTCTCTATTATTGTATCTAGTATATTATTTTGAAATAATGTCCTACCTTCCTCATGAAATATTTAGAACCAATAATTGCTGTTTAACTTTTACCAGGAATTGTTGCGATGACAAAACAAAAAATAGAGGACAATTATATGAAAGAAAAATCATGTAGACTTGTTACATATTAATGCCTTCATTTATATACGTGTGACGTACACTTGTCAGTGATTTTTTAGAGCGATACTGGAATTTCTATAGATTGCATTTTAACAATATGATAATTTTTGTTTGCATACACGCACATTTTTAAAATAATGATTTGACTGAACTAAGGTATGTCAATTATTTCTTCCTTATGCTGACAATTTTCTTTAAATCAAAGTAATTAAGTTCAGATTGTTCAGAAAATTGTTTCCGTTTCCTGTATCCGTAACCGAGGAAGTTAGTTCGAGAAATAAATAAATAATTTCTTTTTCATTGGAAATTTGTGGCTGGTACACGTAATAAACCGATTTGAGTAAGAAATTCTGTTGGCACTAAAAAAATTTAAATAAAAGCAAATGTTGTTGTCGGTGAAAATGTTGATAAAAAAATGAATACAAGAAGTTCGTTGTTGGTGAAGATGTTGATTTGTTAATACTACTTTTTACTCCTTGTACTCCATAGCAAACAAAAGTATACAGATCGAAAAGTTTTTCTGTTCATCTTAAATGTCAAATTCATAACTTATGACTGCGATACTAGGTCTTTATATTACTTTTTAATACTTCAGAATTCATAATCGCATAAACAAAATTAAAGTAAAACGTATACTGTAGCTAATCAGGTTACTCAACACATTTCAAAATAAAAAAAAATTACACAAATAATTTAATTTTCGTAACATCCTCTTTAATTTTAGCATTCTGAACATCAGTAAAAAAACATTGGTTAAAGAGAGTCACCAACTTAACTTTATGTCTCTCAAACTTTGTTATCTTTTGTAACTTGTTCAGTTGTAGGACAATATTTCAGTTCAACACTTTTTCATTATTATAAAGATAGTAGATGGCTCCGTTTTCCAAAATTACCATTTTCTATTAAGCGAAATGAACTTTTATTTTCAATCCTTAAAGTTACACTCACTATTTTGATTCCCAATTCCTCAAGCACACCTTTCAAAAAAATTAGTTCCTTACATCACTCTCCAGCGGCAATATATTCAGCCTGGATCGTTGAAATATATAGTCCAGGCAATTTAGGAAAAATCGCTTAGTTTTCCACGATCAGTATGAAACTTTGTATTTAGATGGTGGAAAGTGTGTACAATGACATATCTTTATCCGTGGTCTGAAAAATTTTTTTGTCATTGTCAAAAGCACCGATATATGTCGAATTTTAAGGAAATTTCTCATTTTTTGCTTATAACTTCATTGCTAGTGGCTTTACCAAAAAAAAGTTAAATTCTTTTTTTTTTGTCATTAAAAGACCTACAAAAGTAGACGTTGGAAAACCACGGAGATACAGACCGGGAAAGTGAAAAATTAACTGTACAACAAATTTAGCGAGTTGACGAAAAAAAAAAATACCACATAATTTGTTATTTACAGTATTGTCTTTACATGAAAAATCACGTATCTCGTGGAAATTTCTCCCTGCAAAAAAAATTAACGAATGTCAGCGGAGCGCTCGGTTTTCCTTGATCGCGCGCGGCGGCGAGCGAGGCGGAGTGGTGGGGATAGCGGATTTCACTTTCCCGGTCTGTATCTCCGTGGTTTTCCAACGAAACTCAATTTTTTTTTTTAAATGAAAGCTATTTTTATGCACTTTCGATCTACGTCAAAAAAAATTATGAAAAAAAGACGAATCCGCACGAGATTTCATTTTGCAACTAAGGGGATTTCAAAAATAAATTCCCTTGATTGCAAAATTCAATTTTTTTTTAAATGAACGTCGACTTCCTACATAAAATAATGAAATCTACTCATAAAAAAATCAGCACAACCACATTCAACGCACAGACCAAGTTATTTGTTATTGCTGTTAATTTGTTTATAAGGCCATAACTCATGAACCATTAAACGTACAATCTCCAGCTTTTGCACACGTCATTTATTGATAGTTCAGAGTATTTTTGCACAATTACAAGAACCAATGACAATTATTAAGCTACTTTATCATTGTTTATATAAAAATAATAATTATTATTGTGTTTTACTGTATCTCTTTAACAAATTAATATTTTTCAACGCGTGACGTCTACTTTTGTAGATCTTTTAATGACAAAAAAAAAGAATTTAACTTTTTTTTGGTAAAGCCACTAGCAATGAAGTTATAAGCAAAAAATGAGAAATTTCCTTAAAATTCGACATATATCGGTGCTTTTGACAATGACAAAAAAATTTCTCAGACCACGGATAAAGATATGTCATTGTACACGCTATCCACCACCTAAATACAAAGTTTCATACTGATCGTGGAAAACTACGCAAAATGATGATTTTTGGGCTATCTCGCCTGGACTATATAGACTATGGGCTGCTACCTGGAACACTATAGACGGATCCGCCAGCATAAGAGATCACGTATCCTGTTGTACTTTTCCTGCAGTGAATGTCACCAGCGTAGTGTGAATCGCTGATTCACAAAAGTTCAAAATCTTCAAGGTGCTGAAGCTGAAGTTATTTATTGTTTGTTTGACGACATTAACATCCTGTTTCGATGGTTCCTCCATAATTTGAAATGTCTGAAAATACTCAGTGCCCGGGAATCGGAAAATCGACAGGGAGACGCAAATATGAGGTCTGTAAGTTTGGAAAGGAAATGTATCTAGTTAGTGAGAATCTATGGAAGCAGGTTAAACTGGATGCGGGAATTAAGTTAGATGGCGAAAAATATGCTAAGGCTTGGGCTAAAATATACCTGATGATATCTGAAAGTTCATAACCAATCGTTAAAAAGGCTAAAAAGGCAGAGGAAAAATAAGTGGGGTGTTTTGCTCTGGTTTGTGGTTGCGCGTTGAGCCCTGAATTTTCCTTAAGAGGCTGGATTTCGATCGCCCTTCCCATTTCCCGTATCTACTACAGGAGGATTGCTTCGACTGGATCTAGGCTACTAGTAGAAGAACTGCTGTAACTATCCTAACTTTTCCGCCCAACCCTCTCTAATATGCGAGAAAAGTATTGGTTAACCACAAGAAAAGTTGGAATTTTTTAGAGTTATTTTTACGGTTTTCAGCAAGAGCAATTAAAAAAACGGTTTTTACAAAAAAAATCCTGTATGTAGGTTGTCATCGTCGGCCACTTTTCGTAACATGTCTTGTTAGCACGATACAGCCTCCGGAGTGCAACAAGTCACCAATTTCATGATTGAATATTGTTCAGGACATCTCAATGATGAACCTTATTGATTTTAAGCTCACCAGAGCCAGTACAACAGGGGCTATAGTACTTGAATTACGACATTTTTGGAGAAATTTCAGTTTGTTAGTACCATACAGCCTCCAGAGTATATAGAAATGACCAATATTATGATTGGATATTAATCAGGACATTCACAGATGAGCCCTATTGCTTTTCAGCTCATCAGAGCTAGTACAACAGTGATATGGTACTTGAATTACGACATTTTTGTCATGTTTAAAGTCATTTCAGTTTGTTAGCACGATACAGCCTCTGGAGTATATAGAAATGACCAATATTATGATCGGATATAGTTCAGGTTGTTTCATAAATGAACCTTATTAATTTTCAGCTCACTAGAGCCAGTACAACAGGTGCTGTATGGTACTTGGAGTACCAAATTTTTGTCATTTTTGGAGAATTTTTAGTTTGTTAGCACGATACAGCCTCTGGAGTGTATACAAGTGACCAATTTCATGATTGTATATTGTTCAGGCCGTCTTATAGATTATTTTCAGCTCACTAGAGCTAGTAGAACGTCGAAGAAGCAGTAGCAACTCTTATTTTCAGCCGGGAAAAGTGCATTTGTAAAGGAAAATATTGCGATATTAGCACAGGAATTTAAGGATTTTCTCCAAAACATTTTTTAGTAAGCTGGAAATTGGTACAGTTGTTTTATGTGACCATCTGAACAACATATCAAAACTGCATTTCCTCTGTCCGTTTCCTAGAATTACAGGGCCTGGAATCCTGGAAAAATGCTGTCAAGTCCTGGAACTGCGATAACTCGAAAACTGTTAGGACTAGAATGCTCCACGAGATCTCACATGAAAGCTAGGACAATGCCCCATCGTTTAACGGCGTTTGCGCATTTCCTGTCGGACCGGAATTGGAGAAACACCGCAAAATTCGAAAAATCGAAGTCGACCTTCTCGTTGTTGCTCCTTAGCGATCGAAAAAATGACCAAAATGAATCTAATTCTACAAAGAAGAAGCTTCAAAAATATGCCCTCGAATTTTTTGTACGATGGCGTTGAGTTATGAGCGTTTGAACCCAAACAAGGAGCCAAATTCGAATTTCGACTTTTTGCTTGAAGTTATGCTGTTACTATTTTAAGCTCGTAAAACGAGTGTTTTGACCTTCCCGTCATGTTTTTAGCCCTGAAATACAGAAATTTGTTGTCTTTTTGGGGAGGCGGCTACTGAGGCCTAAGCTCTCCCCCACTACTCCCCTTTCTCTCCATAGAATAGGTTGATGTTACTTACCTTATCCGAAGTGCAGGCATTCTGATTGTGTATATGTAATAACGAGCAGTATATTATTACTGTGTTGTAGATAATACAATAAAACTTTTCATATATTTCCATTACATTCGCACACGGCGAAAAATTACTGAGCTCTGAGCATGTGATTATTAAGCGTTTTTATACGAAAAGTAGCGTGTAAGGTATCTCATATAACTTTCAAGTTCTGTCGTAGGTACGTGGGCTTTGTTATTTTAATAATGGAACAAGACTGATATGCTATTCTATTTTCGGATAGGTTGTACAAAGCAGTGCGGAAGACCCTGTTGAAGAAAAACAGACGATATTAACAGGGTACAGTCGAATACTCATATTTGTTGTTTTAGTTCCATTTTCTTAAAGCGGATGGAAGTGCTCCTTTTAATCTTTCGTTTCAGCTGTACCTGCATTCACCTATCGTCCAATTGCATGTAAACGTTTGAGCAGCTGTTGCCCGCATAGTTAAAACACATTCTCGAACAGAGCCTGCCGGACTTCTTACACTCGCATCGTCTGGAAGAGCAACCCCCTTTGCACCCATACGATATCAAGTTGAGGATCTCCTAAGGCGTAGGGGGAGTTTTCATGGAGACATGTATCAACCTGTGGCCGACGATACGCCACCCCAAATCTTCCGCATTCAAGTCGTTGCCGAGCCAGTGTTGGACCTAATTAATACCAGGAGTTGAAGCAAAACCAGTAACAGTTGTGTGTTTTTATACGATAAATGTTGCTGGCGGCAAGCACACTTCGATGGAGAAAGCACTCCCAGGTCGAAGTCCCCCGTCACGGATTGGAAATGGACGATTTTCCTGTACATCCGCACCCTCAGGTCGTTGCTGGATACCTTGGTGTCATCACAGCCGTATTTGCGCTTGATGAAAACTTCTCCCGCTTCGGCTACTTACTCATAAGACTTCACCAAAACATTTTCTACGACCTAAATTAACAAAAAAACCACAAATTTATGTATTTCTGGGCTAAAAACATGACGTTTTACGATCTTAAAATAGTAATTGCATACCTTCATGACGAAATTTGAATTTGGCGCCTTGTTGCCCACTGAGCAAGATTATGTTGCCTCAACGTTGCTGCAAATCACATACAGAATGTGTAATGTTGCTTCCGACTTTGCAACATGCCAGCAACGCCGTAACGGCCGCCATTGCAACGTTCATTTGTAATATTTCAAAAGTTATGTTAGGTGATGATACGTACGGATATTTCTAACACCGTTCAAATGCAAGGTTGTATCATTATTTCAATATCACATTCTAATCAACTTTCTTTTATAATGTTGCAGTTACCTTATAACTAGACGTGTCAGGAAATGTTCCTATACATTTCAAAAGTATATTCAAATCATCTTTCATTTGGTATATAGCAGGAACCTTATAATTAGAACTTACTAGTACCATTCCAAGACATTTCAGAAGTATACTTGAATCAACTTCTTTTTGTGATGTTGCATATTCCCTGTTATTGAAAGTTGCAGATACTGTTCGAAAGTTTACTAAAATCATCTTTATGATTTGGCAATATAATTATTAGGGAGTCACAGGTACTCTCCAATTATCATATAGATTATGGAAAAATGCTTAATTATATTAAGATTGGAACATTTCAAAATGGATCAATTAGTCTCTTTACCTCAAATTGAAATGACTTGCGTTTGTACTTAATGAAGAGTACTTCTAATCTGTAGAAGCTATAGCATGATTAACTAAACGTGTGTTGAGGGCTAGTGACTTCAATTTGGTTTCATGGTGTGGTTCATAAAGTTTTGTCAAAATGTATATTCTAAGTTAAAAAAACTTATTGAGATTCATTAGTGACTGCACTTTTAACGCAGAATGTGTGTCCGTTCTGAACTTTGGACAAGTAAGAGAATATTCCAACGATTTATTGAACCGAAAAAAAAACAATATTGCACATAAAATAGCACATCAAATACAAAAAAACATATATTTCCAGTAGCAGATAATTCAGTTCAATGAATGAATGAATGAACACTGCTTTATATTCATCAATTTCGTTTTTTTCAATGTTTTGTTAGTTTCTACGTAATGGTCCACTGAATACTTCGCATCGAACCATTATATAAATACTAAAAGCGGTAAAAAAATTAAATTATAAATATGCATCCGTTAATTTATTGAACTAAAAAATTCAAAATAAAAAATATTTCAATAACAAAAATATATCACACTACACAATTTGCACAGATATCGACTTATATACTGGGACACAACCAGATTACTCGGTGCTTCCTGGAGGTATATTAAAATGAAAATTTGTGGTTCAAATGAACTTCACAAACAATAAGTGATTAAATCGAAGGAGCCCTATAGTCTTGTTGATATACTATACTAGCTGACCCGGCGAACTTTGTTCCGCCTTAATGGCAACAAATAAGCAGACTTTTTTTTTAATTGGAAAAAATACAAAAAAAATTAAATACCTACATTAATCATTCATAATTATTTCTGTATTTTAGTACATAGGTTGCTCTTCATTTAAGTACCTTGTGATACACGACATTTTTTGTTTTATTATGCAGCTTCAAATCAGCACTTGATAAATATCTTGTTCTGCGTCGCAAATTATCTATTTGTTCACCTCTGTTGTTCGCTCGACGATTCTGCATTGCCAACCGAGCTGTTTCACGGGCTGCTTCAATTTGCTCTCGTGATTGAGAAGCACGAAGTCGAGCCATACTATCGCGGCGCTGTTCACGTGCAATTTCTTGTTCTTCTTCACTCCTTTCATTTGCAGTATTTCGTATTCTTCTCTTCACTCCTTTCATTTGCAGTATTTCGTATTCTTCTTGCATCACGGCTTTGTCGGGAAAGATTCGATCGTCTTGGTCGCGGCATTATTAATTAAACTTCACTTCACCTAAAAACTCAAATTTTCAACCATACCGAGTGTTATAGTTCACTTCACTGTTCATACGAATGGGCAATGGCACTATCTTTACATTATAATTGTTAATTATTTATTTAATAGAAATAGTTTTATTATTTCCAATAAGAATATCCCCCAAACCATAAATGGCTGGATATATAACATGCTCTCAAAAAGAGCAATCAAAATCAGTGTAGATGATGTAACCATCAGAGGCTTGGTTGTAAAAGGTTGTCCACAGGGAGGGGTGCTCTCACCACTACTATGGAACATGGTCTTAGACTCCTTGGTCAGCCACCTCAATGATAACAACTACTACACAATAGCATACGCAGATGACCTAGTGATTCGGCTAACAGGAAGATTCGAGGAGACACTCTGCGCTTTAATGCAGGAGGCCCTCAATATCATAGAACAATGGTGCAGAGACCATTCGCTGTCAATAAATCCAAAAAAGACTGAGATGGTCCTCTTCACGAAAAAAAGGAAGCTTGCAAAACATCAAGCCCCAAAGCTCCTAGATACCAAACTTAATTTCTCTTCAGAGGTGAAATATTTAGGGGTCACCTTTGACAATAAGTTAACATGAATACTCCCACTTAGAAAACAGAGTTAAAAAAGCATATATTTCTTATGAGCAGTGTTGTAGAACCATCGGCCGCACCTGGGGAATGTCACCTAAGGTTGCTGCCTGGATCTACACTGCCATCATCAGACCTATGCTAACGTACGGTGCGATTGCCTGGGGAGCTAAAGCAAACCAGCTGACAGTCGTCCGTAAACTGGACCAAATCCAAAGAACAGCATGCCTCAACACAACAGGAGGCATGAGAACCACACCAACAAGAGCTATGGAGGTAATCCTCGGTCTCACTCCCCTTGACATATACATCAAGGAGGTTGTTTTGATGACCATGGCACGTCTGCGCTCTACTGGTATACAACCTGATGTAGGATCCGGTAAACTGAGACGTAACTTGTGGCATGAGGCCCTGAGGGAGATCCCACTGCTGCAGGCCAATACGGACTCGATTCCACCGCGATATGCCTTCAACAGGCCCTACAAGGTAATCTTTGAAAACAACTCACAAGACCTATTGGAAGAAGACGCAATCCGCATCTTCACAGATGGGTCTAAATCCAATGTAGGCTCAGGATGTGGTATTTTTTCCAGATCCCTGAATCTAAACATAAAATGGGCAATGGGCTGCAATGCAGGTGTTGCTCAAACAGAGCTCACTGCTATCTGCATCGCTGCTAAAGAGATTACCAAAAGGAAAACCGCAGGTAATAATATATACATCCTTACGGACAGTAGACAAACACTACTAGCCCTGAACAGACCACGTATTACATCAGGCCTAGTACTAGAATGTCACATGGCCTTAATCGAAGCCTGTAACAACAACACGGTCACTTTAGGCTGGATCAAGGGCCATGAGAAATCGAAAGGAAACCGTATTGCAGACTCGCTAGCCAAGAAGGCAGCCTCCCAAAAACTCTTGGGACCTGGCACTTTCATTGGTCTATCGGCGTCAGCAACGGCCGACCTATTAAAGGAACACTCCCTTAATAAGTTTAAGGGTAGATGGGACGACGCAGAAGGCTGCAGGCTTACCAAGGAACTGCTACAGTACCCGGACAGCAAAGTAGCCAAAAAATACGTGACTATGAACAGGCGGAACCTACGAACAATCACGGGAATTCTGACTGGTCACTGCCACCTACGAAAACACCTTCACAGACTGGGTTTATCTAACACCCCACTTTGTAGAGGATGTGAACATGAAGATGAGACTGTCGAACACATTCTTTGCGAATGTCAGACACTCTCTCAATTTAGGTTTCAAGTATTCGGCGAGTACAGGCTAACATACGCCAATATGAGGGAACTTAATTCAGGCGACGTTATCGCCTACTTCAAGGAAGTAGGCTGGATGACGAGCTAGAAAGAAGTTTTGAATCTCAGAAGGATGCACAATGGGCCAATTGTGGCCTAAGTGCTGTGGGGCCACCCACCCTTCAAATCTTTACAGATACAGATAGTTTTATTATTGATTTCTTACAAATATCAAATTGTCATCCATACGTCATTACATAGCTGTCATTATACGTCAATTACATAGCTGTTATTTGCGTTTTGTTATTCCAAGTCTGATTCTTTTTTGTTATACCACGTTTTATAGTGACTGACGTTTCATGTCAAGTCACACGGGAATGCTGTCGAACGGGATAAAAAGTATCCTATGGGAATGCTGTCGAACGGGATAAAAAATATCCTATGTCCTTCTCCTGGCTCTAAACTACCTCCCTGCCAATTTTCAGCTAAATCGGTTCAGCCGTTCTTGAGTTATAAGTGGAGTAACTAATACGACTTTCTTTTATATATATAGATAACAACGAATATAATTGAAACGTTATAATTGAAAAACAAACATTTATACCGGAGTCGGTGTCGAACCTTTGTACAGAGCAGTTGTGCGCTCCGAAACGATTTAATTAGTAGTTAAAAAGTAATTAGTGTAATATTTCAAAGTGAACCAAAACAAACAAGAACATTTACAAGGTAAAACAAAAACTTTTTGTATCGTCACATAGTCATAAATATATACATTCCATACCTAATTACCATCGGTTATCTGTAAATTCCAAAGGAAGACAGGGCCGCACTTAACAGGCAGGTCCATGTCATTACTTAAAAATGGATGAATATCCGCCGTTAGGAACTTCAAATGGGGGAGTTCAGAACATAGCAAGCACATCATCACTGCCTTATTCATATATAGCCAGCCAAAGCAATTCAACCTTCCCCAAAAAACAGCAAGCAATTGTATTTAATGCACTGGACAATACAAAATTGGAAGAATATATATATGCGGTGGGAGATATAATTACGCCAAAAAATATTTTGTTCGCTTCTCGGATTTCTAACAATAGAATATGTATTTACCTCACCAATGAAAAAATTGTTAACGACTTCGTATCTACTAATAATGGAATTATCACAGTTAACCATCAACGTATTCAAGCACGAAGATTACTAAACCCAAACATACGATTGATTATTTCAAATGTGTGTCCCTCCGTACCACATAACATCATTGAAGCTGAGCTTGTTAATATGGGACTGAATTTGGAAACTCGATTGAATTTCCTTAAGATTGGCACACAAAATCCGGAATATAAACACATTTATAGTTTTCGTAGACATATTTACATCTCTCCTCCTGATCAAATCATAATACCTGAATTTCTGGACTTCAATTATGATAATACATCTTACCGAATATTCCTATCTTTAGACAATGTCTGTTTTACTTGTAAACAACCTGGTCACACTGCAAATAATTGTTCTCACTCTAAATTACTTCCAAATATGGTATTACTGGACTCAACTCCCAAATCTCCAGTATCCACAAATAAAGTTAAACCAACAGATATCCCTACTCTTGCACATTCACATTCAAGCTGCATTTCTAATCAAGATAACCTCATGGTTCCTAACGTAAGGGAATGCTCTAACAACCATATAAGTATAACAAATCTAGATATGGAGCCAGATTTTAATCCATTAGATAAGCCATCAAACACATCACTTGAAATTACCAAATCCCCAGAGCAATCGCAAAGGCAATCAAATTTATCACTTGACATTCCTAACGAATCTGAACAAACTAAGACGATTTCTGCAGCTTGTAAACGTCAAATCTCTACTTCACCTGATTTAGAAAACCAAAAACCTGATGAAGAATCTTTTAGACGTCCGAAATCTTCAAAAAAATGTAAAACTAAGAAAAACGCAGAAGAATTAACTCACCTTTTAGAACCTATAAAAGATCTCCTAGTTACTTTCAAACCACCAAATTTTATGAACTTTACCGAATTATGTGATTTTATAATAAATGCATCTGGGTCTAAGCATGCTGCAAGCATAGCAAAAAATTACACCAACGACTTACACAATCTGAAAAATCTACTTACATTCGTTCATAAAAACATCGATAACACATCTGTAAAAAATAATATAACAAGGATTAAGAAAAAATTGACGGAAGAAGCTGACCTAACATCAACAGACGAAGAAAGCGATATCTCTTCTCACTCTGGTTTTTCAAGATAAAGTAATGGCTTACTCAAATTTTATTCTTCAGTGGAACCTAAATGGTTTTTACACCCACCTACCGAACATACAACTCTTAATTAATGAATTGTCACCGTTAATACTTAGTTAAATCAAGAACCACCAAAGCAGTGTTTTACGTGTCATGTGCCTCTAACCACAAAACATATATTATTGGATTGTACAAATTTAAGTGATACAAGAACAGTTAACAACATTCCGTCTAACATGAACCGCGCGTTAAGTGAAAACTGTGAAAAAGTGCTCAAATTTCTGAAAGACTCCAATTTTTATCATAAAATATAAGTACCTATTGTATGTTTTTTGACTATAAGTACCTATTGTATGTTTTTTTGAAACCCCGCTCATAACCCTCGAGGTTGATGCGGTAAAATTAAAAAAAAAAAAAAAAAAAAAAAAAAAAAAAAAAAAAAAAAAAAAAAAACATTTATACCAGAAACACACCTTTCAATTCACAACTATAAAATAAAAAGGAAACTGTTATCCTATTGTATAGAGTATACAAATATAAAGTAATAATCCATTGCTTCACTTCACCAATAAAACAGAATAAATGTGAAAAATGGTATTTCTTTTTCCCTCCAACGACCGGTCGAAGCACTCGAAACTCGAAAGAACCAAATCCTAACACAACCTTTTTGTTCTTCTTCTATACTATTATTGGGCTCGGTTAGGATAAGCTCCCAATGCATCGTTTTTGCCTTTTGCGTCGCACGTCACGCTATCTTCACGCATTCTGATTGGCGAATTGGTGAATCGCGTCAGGAATTTCCCGATCAGAATACGTGACGAGCGACGCAAAAAACAAAAACGATGCATTGGGAACCATTCACTCAGTTCCGATCAGATCTAATCTAGAAATATATAAATTCGAAATACGAAAAGTGTGGCGGAGAGTAATCGAAATAAACGTCATGCATCTAAGAATTTTTCAGAAGGAATGAATATTAGTAACACACAGCAATGTTTCTTGATTAAAAAATATCGCAATATTCCAACTTGGATAGGTACTGAAACTTAATATGGAAATATTTCGACAGGAAGAAATAAATAACTTACAGCAATGTTACTCGCGAATGTAAATGACAATATTTCAATTTGTGTATTTGACAATATCACTGAAACTTAATAGCGAAATGTTTTAAAAATAACAAATAACTAACTTACAGCAATGTTTCTGAAAAAATGCTGATGCAATATTACAACTGGCATATCTAAGAACATCACGGCAACCTCAGTTACAAACGTTTCAGTGGGAAGGAAATCTCAACTTTATGAAATGTTTCTCTTATGAGCAAGTCACAATGTTTCAACTAAACTAACGCAATAATATTACTGCAACTTCTCCAGGAAACATTTCAAAATGTATATAAATGTAATTTGCAGCAATGTTTTGCAATGTTCTGTGCTGAGTGGGTGGGTTCAAACGCTCATAACTCCGCCATTTTTGATCATACAAAAATCGGAGGAAACATTTTCAAAGCTTTTTTTTTGTATCGAATAACATTTATTTTTGTAGTTTTTTCGATATCTGCCTTCGTAACATCGCTACTGAGGAAGTCGACTACGATTTTTTGAATTACACGGTGTTTATCCATTTCTGGTCGAACCGGAAGTGCGCCAATTTTGCGCAAACGGTGTTAAACGATAGGGCATCATCCTAGCTTTCATTAGACCTCGCGAAGCATTCTAGCTCCAACCGTTTTCGAGCTATTGCAGTTCCAGGACTTGACAACATTTTTCTAGGATTCCAGGCCCTAGAATTCCAGGAAGCGGACAGAGGAAATGCGGGGAGTTTTGATATGGGTCACATAGAACAACTGTACCAATTTTCAGCTTTACAAACAATTTTTGGGGTTCGGGCGTTATTCTGACTAAAATTCCTGGACTATATCTCAACTCAAATTAAATGGTAGATCATCTGAGGCCGAGTAGGCTGAGTGGCAATTAATGTTTTAATAATAACCGAATTGGTTTTATGTTTGTAATATTACAATTTTTATTGTGTAATAAATCCCGTTTCGTTTAGTACAACAAATGTTCTAATATTATTTTTCATTGCTTAGATATACATTTTTTAATCCGTAATTTACCTTCACTATTGGAACACTTAGCCTATTTATAATAACCTACTTGCAGTCTGTTCCAATTTTAAGTTCTATTTGAATTAATATACCTATGTTGACTGGGCTATATTTTATTCTAAAGTATTTTGAATGTTTCACACAGATATAGTTTCAACAGCTTCCTGTTATACAAGTACAATCATTGTTTAAGTTGATTGGGAAAGACAAGAAATGATAACCTTGATATATCAAATCATAGCCGAATAACTTGGTTAAGGATATTTTCATTTAAAGCCATGCTAAATAGTCAATTAAGAAATAACTAACGTAGGTGCATATTTAGATTAAGGCACTTAAAAAAGTGCTTGTGGCGAGATCAAAAATGAAAGGAAACGTGTTGCGTATTTGTTTAGTGTTTAACCAACATACATAACGCGGTTTTTTAGAATAAGAACAACACACTATATCCATTAGTTATTATGTATGGTGATCAACTGAATGTAATCCAGAGGCGGGCCAATGGTTTTAACAATTTTTTATTCTTTTAAGATTGTTATATAATAATAATTCGAAACATTGGAGCTATCAGTAATTCAAAACTATTTGACGTATCCTTGTCATACTCGGAGGAAAGTGTACTCCCTACTAAATTATATTGAATACAAGTTTCTGGCTACAAACAAAGGTGTTTGACAGGGGCAAGTGACTGGTTGATCCCTCCTAAATTCTACGCCACTGGCACCCAAGTATGACAAGACGTTGCATGTAAAAAATATTGTGACGCATGATTGATTGGTGACAAAAGCTTCATGTATTTCAGATTCTAGTTTGATTATGATGTCTTGCGCAGATCTTTGTTACCTGAAGCCACATTGTTGCATTACTATATAGTTGTGATACTCTAGATACCACATAAACTGCTGGTTTATAATTTTTCCCAATAATTTGCACATCACGCATGTTATAGATTCTGGATCAGTTTTGTTTTAGTATATGTATGATTGTAGCTTGGCTCCATTTTTAGGGAATTTTGATAAATATTGCAGGGATTTCGTCTGGTCCTGGACTTGTGTTTTTCATTTTTTGTAATGTTTCTTCAAGTTCAGTTTCAGAGATTTTAGCATTTAATGAAGAATCATCATTTGGATCTATAGTTATGGGAAAGTCTTTTCTTGTTGTTGCTTCAAGTCGAGAAATTGTGCGCAAAAATATGAATTGCTAGAGTGTTTTCTATAAGTTTCAGCTAAAACATTGGCTATTAGCTTATTTTCAGATGTGAACTTGTTCTGATATTGAAGAGCTCGTGATGGTGCGTTTCCCTGTTACTCGTCGAATTTTGTTCCAAATTTCTGTGGTTGGAGTGTTGGTATTAATGCTGGCTACGAATTCATGCCTCGATTCTTTTTTGCGTTTTTTTATCATGTATATACATCTTGCTTTTTAAATTCGATCAGGCTTTCTTGATTTTTGTGCTTTTCCATACATTGTAAGCATGTTTATTTGCTCTAACTGATTCTTGGCAGTTTTTGTTCTACCATGGTACGGGTTGACGATTTTTAATCAGTGATGTTTTTTTCACTGATTCTTTTGCTGCTTCTAACGTGGTATTTTCAAAATTATCAACTGTTTCGTCTATATCCGATTTTATTTCAAAGTTTGTTATATTTTCTTCGATTGTTTGCTGATACAGTGCCCAATTTGCGTTTTTATATTGCCGTTTTGTACTAATGTTTTTATTGGTTATATATTCCTGTGATTGGAGTTATTATCAATTATTGCAACATGATCACTATTATAAATGAAAGGTAAAGTTTCCCAAGTTAGTACGGTTAGTAAATTTGAACTACAAAAGGTAAGGTCTAAAGCTGCCGTCTCTCTAGTGCAGGGGTTGAGCCTAGTGCCTTCCCCACTGTTTAGAAGGTAAAGACCGCAGCTGTAGTTGATGATAGCAGTTTGCTTTTGTTGGAAGTCATTTTGCATCCCCATTCGGTGTTGTGGCAGTCGAAATCTCCAATAATAATACGTGGAGATGTTATTTGAAAGAAAATATCTGTTAGTTCTTGACTTGAAATTTATTTATTGGGGGGTATGTACACATTGCAAATAGAAATTTTTCGTTCTAGGTTGATAGAAACTGCAACAGCTTCTAAATTTGTTTTTAGAGATATTTCAGTGACATCAGCGTCCTTATTTATGTAAATTGCAATTCCTCCACTAGCTATCTTTGCGTTCACCCTGTTTTTATAGAAAGCTGAATAATTTTTTAATTTAGTTATTTTCTTTTCAGTAAAATTTGTTTCCTGTAGTCCTACAATGAATTGGTTATATTGGTTTATTAAATGTTGTAGCATAGGTAACTGCGAGTGGAATCCGTTCAGGTTCCCCTGAAGAATGTCGGTTGATGTAGTAGATATATCCATAGGTTTGTTTATTAGTTCAATTCCTGGGATAATGATGCGTCACTTTCTATATCCGTAGATCGAGTGCCAATGTGCTTCGTAATTCTTGTCCTGAGTCGTGTACAGCGAGATTTAATGTCGGATTTGGTAAAGTTGCAAAGCCAAGTTGTCAAGGTTATCGATGAATTCCAGAATGGTTTTTACAGGGCCAGGGGCTCCCATTGTATTATTGAGCAAGAGCACCAGTTGATCAAAATCGAGTGAGCTGGGAGGGATATTCTGTTCTATGCGTCTTCTACTTCCACTATGCGCGGTATTTATGTCGATTGGAGATACTGAGAGGTTGTGTTTCAATGTCAGTATTTGTATTTTGAATATTTGATTCCGGATTTTGATTTGTCATTGTACTTTGACACTGGGACACTGAGAGGGGATATAACCACCTTCTTTATATTTGAACCAGGAAAGACTGTCTTGTGATATGTATATACGATAAGGTGTGCCGTCAAAAGATAAAATAATATAGGAAGCTATATTTGTAGGAGTTGAGATAGGTTTTATGTACACTTGTCGGCGAAAACTTTTAAAAAGGTCATAGGCGAGAGTAGGGTGAGACCTAACTGTTTCAGTTCATTTACCAAGACATCATGGGGTATAGATGGACATAGATTTGATAAGAACAATCGTTGAGATGGAGTAATGAGTCTACGACCATCAAGTATAGAGTTACCGATTTTAATAGATTTATGTTTATTCATAAAAGTGTCCACTGCTTGTTTGTTTATTAGGTATATACATATTCTACCATTGGAAATTATTTAGCAAAAAATAATAGATTTTGGACCAATCAGAGACCCTAGTGCGTATATGTAATCCTGGAGAAACAATCCATGAATTGTTGGAAACACAATCGCTTGCTCCTTGCTAGGAAATGTTTGTTGAGTGAGAGCGGATGCATAAGATGTACTTTGAGAGTGTGGGTAATTTGTAACTGTACTTTGAGAGGGGCCCTTGTAGTCAGAAACGCCGTCAGAGGTTGTATTCATGTTTCAATTAATAAATTTTCTGTGGGAGATTGCATACGTTCTGAAGACGTATCTGTCTGCTTGAATATTTTGTATATATAATGAGTGAAAAACTGATTTTTGTCTATTAGACTAAGCTAATTATGTTTGTTTAATTTGCGAAATGGAAAAAGTTCATGCAACTTACAGATGGTCATCTCTATGTATGCACTAATAGTGTTTTCACTGTTATTTTATTACTTTTTCACGATATACCACCATAGATTTTGTTTGGCCAACCTGTGTTATATGCCTCGCATCAAGTATAGATTAGATCGACTATTTTGTGTATTTAAGAGAGCAAAACTTAAATTCTTTAAAAAAATTATAACTATTTCCAGTTTTATTAGTTGAGGTCTGTTGGCGAATTTTGTATTAATAATTCACATATCATTGATATATGGACAAATAATTGAGAGTTTATTTTCATTTTGTATGAATATTTATATGTAGAACTATGCGTGTAAATGTTATGCTTTCGTTAAATTGAATACCATCATATATCATATTAGTAACCCATAAAACACATAGAAATTCCCCATATTCATTTCCTAATTTATATTTACATATAAATTATTTTACGACATCGTTTACATAACAAGGTTACTTTTACTTTTTAAGATATTCATTTTTAGTCAGAATAATTTTATGTTATGAAAAGAAAGCCATCGAAATGAATATATCCGTATCAAGATGTCACTTTATTTTGTATGGTTGGCTAATTAAACGTTTTATTTAATTTTACTTGTTATTTATTGGAGCAATTCATGTATAAAAGTATACATATATGCGAGGATTATTATAGAAAGCTCAAGTTCAATCTCCTAATTACAAGGAAACAATTCGAATTTCAAAATTCCCTGTCTTATCTATAATAATACAGTAGTCAATAAAAATGAAGAAATCAGCAATATACTGGCAAAAACCTTTGAATTAAAATTTCAAAGTAAAGTTAATTCTACACTTACTTATTCAGATAAAGCTCCTTCCCCATGTACTGTGTCAAAATCTCGAGATATTACTTCTCTTAACTGCCCATTCTCTTACTCAGAACTTTCCTTAGCTCTCAATAGCTGCAAAAATACTGCCTCTGGTCCTGATGACATCCCGTATATATTTCTAAAAAAACTTTCCAACATAGGTTTAAGTAAGCTCCTAGAAATTTACAATTTAATATGGTCCACCAACCAATTCCCTAGCCTATGGCGGACATCTACGATAATTCCCATTAAGAAACCTGAACAGGCTACTACCTCTCCAAACTCTTTCCGACCTATATCACTAACTTGTACTATGTGTAAATTATTAGAAAAGATGGTTAATAAGCGGCTCCTCTGGTTTCTTGATAAATATAATGTTATCTCAAAAGAACAATCAGGATTTCGACGTAATAGATCGACTCAAGACAACCTAGTCCTTCTTCAATCTCATATCTCTGGGGCAATAAACAGAAAACAAGAAGTCATTGCAGCTTTATTCGATATTGACGGCGCTTTTGACACTGTTAGCAGACAGTCAATACTAAATAAATTAACGTTACTTAATATCTCCGGACACATATACCATTTTATTCAAAATTTCCTATCTTCAAGATCATTCAAAGTCTTTGCTAATGGTATTTTCTCGTCAACCTATGGCCAGAGGGATGGAGTTCCCCAAGGGCCGGTTATAAGCCCCACTCTATTCAATCTGGCTATCAACGATCTTTGCTCTGATCTCCTTCCTCCCATCAAGTATGCCTTATATGCAGACGATCTAGTTGTTTACAGTCATGGCATGTCTATGACGACTACATCTAATCTAATTCAGTCAGCAGTAAACACCCTAAGTAAAAAAACGACCACCCTCACAATCTCCTAGTATCTTCATTAATAACGTACATCTTCCCGTCGTGGATCACTGTAAAATACTAGGCCTAACATTTGACTCTCGTCTCAACTGGAAACAACATATTAGAGAAATCAAAGGCGACTGCTTCAAAAGAATGAACATTATTAAAACACTCTCGCATTACCACTGGGGAGCAGACGAAAATTCTCTTCTTAAAATATACAGGGCCCTTATTCGTTCAAAATTAGATTATGGTTGTCACATATATATCTCTGCCACTAAATCAGACCTCGACTTTTTAAACTCGGTGCATAATACAGCTTTACGTCTTTGTCTTGGAGCTTTTCGATCTAGCCCTGCAGAAAGCCTTTATTGCGAAGCTAATGAGCCTCCGCTTTGGATTAGACGACGCCAACTTCTGCTTTCTTATGCTGCCTCTGTATCGTCTAACCCGTACAATCCTGTCTACCCTCTATTTACATCAACTTCTAACAATCCACACAACTCCTCAACCATACCAATAATAAAACCGATCTCTCTGATTTTATCGCAGCTACTAGACGGCGTTAACCTTTCACATACAAGTCCTCTTCCTATCCCCTCTACTCCTCCATGGACTATCAACATTCCTAAATTTAACACATCGCTCATGAGATACGACAAACACACAACACCCAAACAATTAATAAAAAATGCTTTTAATGAAATATTAACTAACTGTGACTATGACTTAGTTTTATACACTGATGCATCCAAAAATGAAACAGGAGTAGGCTGCGCTGTTACATCAACACGAACTTCTATCAAATCTTCCCTAATCCCATCAACCTGTAGCATCCACACAGGCGAACTATTCAGCATACTCTTGGCCATCAATTCAATCTCCCCACCTTATAAGCACGTTGCCATATGCACAGATTCACTAGCTTCAATTTCATCCATCCAAAATATATTTACCGAACATCCTATTGTCCAATCTATCCATGACTCATACCAACTTATCACTTCCCTAAAAATAGCAGTTACTATTATTTGGTTACCTTCCCACATTGGCATCGTAGGCAACGAACTTGCAGACCAACAGGCAAAAACTGCTTCTAAATTTACCGTCACCGACAATCTCACAATTTGTAAGGATTTAAAATCACATTTTAAAACAAAAGCCAAAGTAACATGGCAGCAGAATTGGGACTCTGCCGGCACATCCTTACGCCAAATACAGCACTCGATAGGTCATCCTCAACCATGTTGTTTTGCTGGCCTCTCAAGGCATGATTTAGTTGTGGTGAGAAGAGTTAGAATAGGTCATTCAAAACTTACCCATGGATACCTAATGTCTAATACCTCCAGACCCGTTTGCTCCAGCTGCAACTCCAACCTAACCATAAAACATATCTTGACGGAGTGTCCGGAATATGCCACCCAAAGACTACAGTTTCAGCTTAGCCAGAACTACAAAGACGTCCTAAATAACTCGGTACAAATTACCTACCTTCTCCAGTTTCTCAAAGATGTGCAACTTTTCCATAAACTATAGAACAATAGTGTAATTGTGTATATATATATATATATCGAATGAATGAACCTTATACAAATTGTATTGTTAATCTTGTAATCGCACCTGTGCAAGTGGCCACAGTAGCCGAGCACGTTAATTATGAATAAAAAAAAAATCTCCTAATTATCGCTATGTAGAGCATTTCCCAAAAAGACGTGAAGTTTTCAATTTATGCCTACCAAATATTATGACAAGTGGGAAATACACAGTGAAATTACCAACAAAAACAAAAATTACATTCTATACATTGAATACGTTTCAACATACATTTAACAATCCTTACAACTAAATAAATCAGAAAAATATTATTACAATTATATTATACAACGATTTCCATAAAAAAATTGAATATTTACAACAATAAAATAGTCTTCAATACAACCCCCCAAATATAAATCCCCACTTTCTATACAACCAACGATCTGCCTCGATGGCGCGGCACTTTCAAGTATCCAACGGAGTTCTTACATTGGCCTGGAATTGCCCTTATAATCTTTCATTAAAAATCGGATCTGTAATAATTATGTTGCGTCTGACTGCTCTGTATTCAGAAGCCGCCTGGTTATAATTGATAAAAATTCAAAACACAAATTTTTAGTAGATACCTACCGTACCAAACACATCATTTATCTATGTTTCCACCGGACTTCAACCTCACGGTTTTTCTCAACCTTTTTTGCAAAGCAGTGTCAGTAGTCTACAGACTCTTCATCTTACTCTGCTCTTGTCGTTGAAGGTACATTTCATTTGATGCCTACATACCTGACGTTTAATAATTATTATCATAGGTGCGTTCTTTTTGACTGAGATCTCAGTTAATCTCAGCTCACATCAGTAATGTGAGCGTTCTTTTTGTTTTACTCACTTTAAGTGAGCTGAGATTTTTCCTCCCCCTTTACCGATGCTGAATGTGTTGTAAGGGGGAATCAGTTGGACTTGAGTCGGAAATAAAGTGGAGGGGATGAATAAATATTTGATTTTCTTGGGTTATTTGTAGCTTTAACCAAGGTTATCTATAGTTTTAACCATTGACATATAAACACACATAATCTATTTTTCTTTTGTTACAAATTATGGATACAATAGCATTATTATTATTATATGTTTTGTTTCTTACTCAAGCATGCGAACAGATCGCGCGGTTCAATTGAGATGTCGTTCTTTTTGGTGCTTACTCACATCACTTTATCTCAGATCACCTCAACTGAAGTGATCTGAGATCTCAGTCAAAAAGAACGCACCTCATGTATGCATCAAATGAAATGTAACTTCTGTCATTCTGACGATGATATCGAAACTGTCAGTTTGTTATCAATAAAACAAGGATTTATTTAATAAACACAGCCGCAGTCCGTTATCGGGTCTACCCTTCAGCACTGTCAAAAAGGAGGGGTACGTTCGTGAACGCTAATGTATGTACCCTACATCCTGACAAAAACAATTGGCTATTTCTTAGAATTCTTAACATTTTTTCAATAATTGAATAGATGAGGCTTTTACTTGATGAAGATCCATACTGAACGATGAAATAAAACAATATAGTTTGTTTAAATCTTCATTTATTTGAACTAATGTTCAATTTAAACTTGTTGACGCGTTTCACTAACACAGTAGCTTTGTCAAAACGAATTAAGGTAAAATATAAAAATGTCTTAATATATACAGTGCTAAATCTATTTACTAAGGTTAACAATGGTATTGAAAGAAATTACCTGGAAATTCATTCACTACAAACATTCCTAAGCTATCTTCTAGGTAAAGAGGTTCCATAAAGGAGACTGATTGATATCTATTTGGTCGTTAAGGAGATTACCTGAATATTTATTTTTGTTAATCTCTAGGGCCTCTAATAAATTTAAACATTCGTTTTGACAAAGCTACTGTGTTAGTGAAATGCGTCTTCTTCTTCTTCTTAAAGTGCCAATCAGATTCCTGCGTAGGCGACCGTCTATTTACATCCTGTCAGATTTCTCTATTTAGAGCAGCATTTTGGAGAGACACAAAGTCGTGTATTCCTGTCCATTGTCGAATGTTCCTGAGCCATGAAAGTTTTTTTCTTCCTATTCCCCTTCTTCCTTCGATTTTTCCTTGGAGGATAAGACGTTGGAATTCGTAACGAGGACCACGCAGGATGTGACCCAGATAGGAAGTCTTTCTCTTCTTAATGGCGTCGAATAGTTCACGGCTGGTCAGACCGGCTCTTCTAAGGACTTCTTCATTTCTTACCAGATCTGTCCAAGGGATCCTAAACATTCTTCTAAGAGTCCACATTTCAAATACCTCCAATCTGTTTATCGAAGTTGCTTTAAGAGTCCAGGCTTCGACACCATACAACAGGACGGATCAGACATAGCACTTAACCATTCTGTATCTGAGTTGAAAGCTGAGATCATTATTTGTTAGGAATTTTTTAAGTTTAAGGAAAGTTTTTGCTTCTGATCTCGATTTCTGGATCCCATTTGTTGGTAACGAGGTAGCCCAGGTATTTAAATTTAGTGACTTCCTCTATTAGAATGCCGTTTATGTATAAAGGGGTGGCGGGGATGTTATTTTTGCTAACCACCATAAACTTGGTTTTCTTTATGTTAATTTTTAGGCCCAGGTGCTCACTTTTCTCTTGAACCATATGCAGAAGTGCTTGAAGGTCGTTTGCGTTGTCCGCTAAGATTACTGTGTCGTCCGCGTATCTAATATTATTAATTGGGATGCCATTTACTTTTATACCAATTGTACACATTGACATTACCTCGGCAAACGCTCTTTCTACGTACAGGTTAAATAGCATAGGTGAGAGAATACATCCTTGCCTTACCCCTTTCTTTATTACAATGTCTTCGGTGGTTCTAAAATTTTGAAACCTTACTTCGGCAGATTGGTTCCAGTACAAGCTAGCTATTATTCTGATATCCTTATTGTCTAGTCCTAATTCCTGTAAGTATCTTATCAACAGGTCGTGTTTCACATTGTCGAACGCTTTCTCGTAGTCAATGAACACCATGAATACATCCTTTCTCTGATCGAGGCAGTTCTGAGCCAGTGTTTGTAAACTAAATATAGCTTCTTTCGTGCCAAACCCACTCTTAAATCCAAACTGACTGGACCCACTGGCTGCTTCACATTTTTTATATAGCCTAGTATGTAGGATGCGTAAAAAGAGTTTTAAAAAATGGCTCATGAGGCTTATCAGTCGGTAGTCCTTACACAATTTTACATTGGCCGTCTTTGGAAGAGTGATGAACGTGAATCTCAGCCAGTCTTTAGGGAGTTGTCCGGTGTCATATATGATGTTGAAAAACTTGACTAATTTTTTCATGTTGTTTGCGTTTAGCATGTGTATAGTCTCTGCACACATATCGTCTGGTCCGGGAGCTTTGTTGTTCTTCGTTAGTTTTATGGCATATCTTACCTCACGTTCCAGTATGCTCGGCCCCTCCGGTGCACTGTTAATAACTTCGGGTTTATTCTGCGCTCTGTCGTCATTGAAAAGGCTGGCCACGTATGATTTCCAGGTTTCCTTTAACTCGTCTGGGTCTATGATCGGTTCGTTTTGATCATTTCTAAGAGTGGTTGTAGGTCTTTTGTTGTAGATGCCAGCAACTTCTTTTACTTTTTTGTGTAGTTGAAAACTGTCTCCCATACGAACAAAGTTTTCAGCCTCCTCGCAACGCTCCGTTAGCCATTTCTCTTTTGCCAATCTTATCTTGTTTCGAATTCTTCTTTGATAAGAAGTATAACCATCATGGTCCTTATTGACTTTGCATTTCCTGCGACTCTCCATTAGTTGTAAGATACTCTCCGTCATCCATTCCTTCTTTGCAAATGCGTCAACAAGTTTAAATTGAACATTAGTTCAAATAAATGAAGATTTAAACAAACTATATTGTTTTATTTCATCGTTCATTTCTTCAATATATTGTGAAATTATCTAGAAACAGTTAGTACCATTTAAAACAGTAATATGAGTAGATTTCACAAAGTAATGGTCGAGACAGTGAATTTCATTATAATGGGGAAATAGGTATGCGATATACAAAAATCCAAAATCACATTGAAACTGAATGAATCGATTGTACGTATATTTCTTTACACTTTATGGCGTTTCTGTTGGTACACCCTGTAAGAAATTGTAGTGTCCTTCCATTAAAAAACTTCTATAATTTAGTTAGCCATCCTGTACGGCTTTGTTATTTGTAGGTACTTTTATTAATGTAAATAATTATATGAGACAATGATTTTAGTCACGAATTCTTGTTGGATAATTATAAGTTAAAATTGTACTTAAGAATATAAACACACCCTGATGAATATATACCTACAATAAAATTTATTTTGGTATTTACAGAAACGTGATGCCAAAAACACAAAATAATTGATGTTGACATTGTATTTTTCATACGAAAAATTATATTATCAGTACTCATATTAATTTCTAATATTTTGACTTAATTCACATCTGCCATCGGCTAAAAACTGATAATAAAAAAAATATATAGAACATAATAGTTAAACGTTATTCATGAGAATATTTTAAATTTGTATTTTCCACATGTGCGATGGTGGTGTAATGGTCAGCATAGTTGCCTTCCAAGCAGTTGATCCGGGTTCGATTCCCGGCCATCGCATCTTTTTTTCCTTGTAACAATTATTTTTACAGTACCATGGCACATGAAGAGTAATTTTAAAAGATTCAATTCCATTGATTAATTAATAAAATTATAAATTATTGTTTCGCGAGTTTAAATAAAGAATGAATGAATTTTCAATAGAAATCAGGTTTTAGGTATATAAATTTCTAGACATATGTTTTTGACTGTATGACCACACCTATGTATATTAAACTTGTCATTTTATCACCATTTCATGAGAATAGAGAGAAAGTAGCTTTAGTAATTTTATATTTTATGAAATTAACTCTTTATTTATATTTTATTATATTTGGATTGTAAATATACAGTGTCACTTGATGTAAAGTAGAACCCTATATTGAGAGAATTCCAAAAAGTAGCTACATCGAAATACGTAATAATGCATAGGGAGTTCCATTTAAAATGAGAAAATTACCGTCAACTCTATACCACAAAGTTTTAACCTATGACCAGCTTTTCTTAATCGTCTAACTACCAAAAAATCACCCTGTATAATACGATGTATATCATTTTGATACTGAATGGATCACTATTTACCTGGATTGATATGAAAAATAAGTTGCAAATTACTTGTTGTAATTAGTTTTAATTAATAGACTTTCTCTGATGACTAGTTATCTGTTTTTGTCTTCTTTCACTGCGTATTTTTCCATTTTTAATTACAACTAGTTGACTATTCATTCTTTCTATCGAAACTCTTATTAATTTTTTTTTCATAAGTGTATATGCAAGCATTAACGTATCTATGTCTAGCAGTACCTTTGTCAACTTAATCTCAAATCGGTAGCTAGTACGATCACCTGATTTGAATATACCTAGGTACTAGATTAATTCTGATGGTAGAAAACCATTCCCTATACGTTTTGAAAATCATATTATATATCAAGATATTATTTTGCAGTAGCCCTATCCATAATTATTTATTTATGAATTGTAAAAATATTTAGTTAAGTAAGTTCATAAAGAGACGACACTGCTAATAATATCAACCATGATCTTATTAACACTAGGTAGCACTTAGAAGAAATGTAACGATGACATAATAAATACGAACGATTAAGTTCATTGACAAATTGCTGTAGGACGAGAAAGTGATTATTTTGTTATAATTGCTCAACTTTTTAATCGAAACGTCGGTTTTGTAGAATAAAATGTCGTTAATGTTGATTAATTAACGTCAAAAGTATATTAAGAACCTTGATAGGATTTTGAAACTGTGATAATAGTACCATTTTTTCTTTTTAACATTACACAAATTATAAAAAAATGAAAAAATTTAGATACATTCCATTATAAGATAGATCATGAAGATTATTTTATAATGGAAGTACTTTGTTGTATTGTATGTTGCCTAGATCGGTAACCGAAACCTACTGAGAGAATACAAAATGCAAACGAATATTCTGCGCTTTCTACACTCTTTCTATAATAAAAATTGACGTATGTGAAGAGTACTTACTGAAACAAATTAAATTGTAAGAATAACATTTTGAGTTTTGTTCTTGGTTAAAGAGCTAATGATAAAAATAAGGATCTGAAAAATTGAATCTTTGAACTTTATTAGAAATCAGAAACAAGAAATTAATTTATAAAGGGTGTTTAAACATATCGCCTCATACTTCTATGCAAATATTTTCACGATTTATCATTAAATGGCGAGCCCCTTTTATGCAGGTTATGTACCTAAATGACACAGCGGAGGTAGGTAATCTAGCGAGAATACGAGCTACTGCATCTTCGGTTATAATACCTACCTTCTAACCCTGGTATACTTATTTATTGAATGTTTAACATTCTAATTTGATGAATTTTTGAATGTTTTAGTATTTACATATTCCTTTTTATTATCCCAACAATTTTATAGTAGGGGAGAATGCCCTACAGTGGCCAACTATTTACTTTGTTGGATATAACTTTTTTCTCATTAGAAATTTTGAAAAAATAATTAAACCACACAAAACTTTCATTATTTGGCTACAAATTGCCATAGCTAACTTTGCAAAAAATCAAAAAAAACAACCTATTTCAAAGAAACTTACTTTTTTTCAAAAATGTGGCCACTGTAGGAAGATAGCGCCTACAGTGGCCACCAATACGTCTAGCAGTGGCCACTATTTTTCAAAAGAATAAAATATTCATGCATAACGAGTCTCGAGGAACAAACTTTCAAGAAAACATAAAAGTGATATTTTAAAGAAGGTAAATAATGAAAAAGTATAAAAATAAGATCTTATGTCTTCAGTTTGTTCGATTAGTTGATGTTATAAGGGTCCAGATCAATATCGAAGGAAAATCATCTAGCCGTTCTTAATGTCCCTCCCGTATTTCTCGGTTCAGGTAGATGCAGAATATTGGTCTACCCTTTGTATCACAGAAACATTATCAACATTTTGAAAAACGAATTTCTTTTCCCTGTATTTTCCTTAAAACGACACATTATATTCTTCATCAAGCAGCACCTCTTTGATTTGTCCGACAAAATATTGTATCGTTTTTTTGGTAGCAAATGTCACAAGAACAAAACTGGTCACTTCCAAAGGTCTAACGTCATCCTCTTCTACATAGAAATTCTCAGTAATTGTGGACGAGGCAAACGAAATGTTCTGCTCACTCTGATCTTAATTTTCTGATGAGCTAGGGGAAGCAATTTCTGCTAATGGAAGCTTTTTCGTAACCTTGGACTTCAACTTTTCATCAAGTTCATCTTTAAGCTTCTGAATATTGGGGGTACTTGTTAAAATTTCGGTTGCCCTTTTCTTCCGTCCACGCTTAGATTGGATTTGTCTTTCTGTTTTCGGGAAAGCTCTCACCAATTCGTGTGAAAACTATAGAGAACCATCTTCATCACCTTGATTGATAATCGGATCCTCTTCGGTTGAGATATCATCACCTTGAACAAACGTTGGAACTGTTTCTGAAGTAGAGGCACACGGACTTGTTTCGTTGGTTGATTGTGAAGTAGATGGCTGAGGTTCAAATGGTATATCGATGGGTGCTGGCTGGGGCTCAAGTCGTATATCGGTCACTGATGCTGGCAGAAATTCATGTTCCTTGAAACAATTCTTATTAAGCGGATATATACAAGTACTTTTGAAGGCGGAAACTTTATTTTGTGTGCAAAAGGCCTGGCCATAACTTTGGCCCAAAATCTCGGCAATGTTATAGATATCAATTCGTATTCCCGGATGATTCGCAATCCAGATTCCACACTCCTTATTGTAGTATTTTTTAAATGTGCCGAAAACACAAACATCCAATAGCTGGAGCTTATGGCTTGTGTGGGGTGGCAATGTAAGCAAGATCACATTATTGGACTTAGCGGTCTCTATTACCTCCAAACTAATATGTGAGTCATGGTTATTCATGATGAGCAGGACTGGTCGATTTTCAGTAGGACCTGCATGTTGGATGAAGTGGTTTAACCACTGTAAAAAAATCTCTTTCGAACTCCATCCTGAAGGATTTGCTGCTCCTACACTTCCAGGTGGGGCTCCAACTAACATATAGTTTGAAAAATTTCCTTTGGAAATACCGACAGAGGGGGAACGGAGTTTCCAATTGCGTTTATTGCTCCTTGTGACTCTGGCTCTGCCGAAGTAATCAGGCCGACTTGCTTTTGGCCTAAAGTAGCAACAACCTTATTTGTATTCTGCACCGTAGTTAAAGCCGCTTCATCTACATTGCAGATCTGATCAGGGCGAAGTTTACGAAATAAATAAATATCACTCAATTTTTTGAAGAATTTGTCAACTACAGGCTTATTGAATTCCATGGCTCGAGCTAGTGACGTTGCTTCAGAGATCCTTAATGATAAACTAGTGTTTTCTTCGTAAACCCGTTGAACCATTTGAAGCCAGTAAATTTGTTTGCTTCCCAGCATTCGGGTACCTTTTTCTTGTAGAAAGTAGCCAGCTCATATGCAATACTTTTTTCTTGGGGTGGCGTGAAGTCATGATGGAGATTTGCAAAATGTTTGATGTACGAGCTTAATTCTTTTTCTTCGGCAGAAGTAAAGATCTGACGACAGGCATAATTTGGACTCAATTTGGGATTCTTGGCCTCATTAAAGTCTATGTTCTCCATTTGTCCCCTGCATTTATTGACATATCTTCTCAATGTCGTACGGGGAATATTAAAGTATTTTGCCGCTCTTTGTGTAGACCATCCGCCCTCTAGTACTTTTTGTACTGCTTCCCGCATTACATCCTCTGGAGTAATTTTCAGTTTCTCACCTTTCGGCATCTATAAAAAAATTAAAGAATTAAAAGTGAATTCATTCCCACAGTGGCCACCCCTCAATGACTCCAGAAAGCAGTGGCCACTGTTGGCTACATCTTCCATGGCCACTGTAGGAATTGTCACTTTTTTTAGAAAAATGGTAGCTATAATATTCTATACGATTTTCAGCAGATGAAAGTAGGAGAAATATGTGGTCACTAGATAGACAATTAATGCTATGTATGTTACTTGCGATAAAATATAAATGATAATGTACAATTTTACTAACAATTTTGATGAAAAACGTAATTTTTGGCGTCGCTAAACACACACCTTCTCACACTGATCGAACTGCACGCGACTGACCACCGAATACTACTCTACGAAGTAGAGTAGTATTCGGTGCGACTGACAGACGCATCGACATAGAGATGAGCGATATTTCACGAACTGTTATTTTTGAACTGATATTTTGAAATCTCATATAACGATCGTTACTTCTTTCTTTCACAACGCGTGAATTGATATCTGTTCTTTTTTATCGCAGTTATACATGTTCATAGATCGCAACTTAGCATTCGTTATCACGAATCACTACGAAAGCCGGGTAACATTTTCATATTTAATGGAGCGTATCGCAGTGTAGTTCTATCGAAATACATTTTGTAAACCACGTTCATGGTCATGGATAATAATGATAGTTTATCAATTTGGGAAGACTTTGACAAGGATATAACACAAATTAGACCTAAAAGTACAGCGTTGTCTACAGCTATAATATAAATGTAGCGATATTTAGAGAGTGACTTTGCACCACGACAATCAAATCAAAATTTTTGTAATTTAGCTATTTCAGTGCCGTGTGAGCACCAATTTTCTAAAGCAGGCCAAGTAATTTCTGAAAGAAGAAGTCGTTTAAGCAGTAAGATAGCAAAAATGACTATTGGAACAATCGAAAAATTAATGGATTAACATTTATCATCTTTTTAAATTACATATTATTTTCTTATGTATAATTTTTTTTACAATATATGATATGTTATATGTAGTAAACACTTTTTTATGTATAAATCATCAACCCATTGATAAACCCTACCAAAACCGACAATCCCATTCATGTTCATACATAAAGTGTTAAACTGTAGTCAAATCCTATATGTTTGGCCGTTGTTATAATTGCTTTTTTTTAATATCAAAGTCAAAATGAATGAGTATGTTGTCTGATTTAATAATAAGTATTATATTTTTTTGTATTAAATCAAATAACAAACGAAAGAACAGGATATAGTTCTCAGAATCTTATTAAGCAGAAAATAAAATAAATGCCATTAATATAAGTAAACTGTAGACTAACCAATCTAAACATACACAAACCGAGCAGTATCACGACGGCTCAAACGCGACTTACTTTACGCGTACTTAAAACTGTGATCACATCACGTTTAAAAATCACTGATATTAAAAAATCACAATAACAAATATCAGTGTGATTGAAAAATCACGATATCGCTCATCTCTACATCGACACAGTGCAACGTAGCTGATGTTAATGCGAACCTAACAAGGTTGGTGACAGCACGCTCCAGGGGGTCTATTCTCAAACGGTGACCACTGACCCATAGGTCAGTGACGGTGACATATTTCGTCGCATGCAACATTTTTAAATTTTCAAAAAACGTAATTCTTTATTCTCGAATGTTGCATTCAAAAATTTTCGATAGATAACTTGTTGACAATTGTAGAGTGGTTTGAAGCAGTCAACAATTTCATGTCGCACCCGTCATGAAATATTTGACAGTAATTGACAGGATTATTTTCGGTCAGTCATAACAGGTGATTTGTGGTCATAACCCAACGTTTATAGAAGAGAGAAGGTTGCCTGATAACTACTCGGTGGGGCAGACGAAAGAGGGGATCGTTACTTTACTGTGGGTACCAGCCATAGAGAAATAAACATATTAAGAGAGTGTTCGTTCCCATATAAACGACTGACATCGAGTCGATCTCAGCGCACCCCTTGCGGGAAGCAGAACTAATTCTTACAGGCGAGATATTTAAATTTGGTAGTTTGGATTATGGGTAGGTAAATTTTACAGTTTGTCTTAAAATTGTTTATTATATAATTATTTCATTCCAAAAAATTATATTTCATTTTTGTAATGAAATAATAATAATAAAAACAATTTTGAGACAAATAATTTAGGTAATAAATAATAAAACAGCACACATTTAAAAATTTTATTAACCTGCACATAATATAAAAACGAATTAATAAAATATTTGTTTACTATACATAGGTTTGTTATTCATACATGTTATTACATTGATAACTTTAAAATTCTTATTCTAATAGTTAACGATAATATTAAAGTACAAAAACATCTGATTAAATTATCAGTTGCAATAATCAAAAAATTTAAATTTTCAATAATATCTCTTATTATTAAAACAGTTATTCTAATATCACTTAACAGTGTTTCCACACAATTTTCGAAGTTATCTTTCCTACCACACGCACTATAAATAGGCATTTATACGACTGTACATTTTTCAAAAAAATTCTATTGCAGCCTCCGCCATCCCCATAGCTGCCCAGCTCTCACCTTTTTTTTAACTTTTTTATTTTAGAAAACAAGAAACTTCACATTTACTTTCTTTAAATAAATTAAAAAGGCAAAACAAGTAAATCAGAGGAAACCTACAGTTGTATAAATACACAACATAAACATATACTTAGCGGAAACTAAAAGTAAAAATGGCACACTAGCTTGAATATTAAATAATGTTTTAAATTGGTAACACAAAACATGAAAAAACAATTATTATCTATATCATTAATTTACCATACAGTTACATATTATTATTAATCACAAAATTACATATTTCTACTCAAATTACAGCATTATACTTAAGAAAGTTTATCTAATATTACATCAAATATTTTAATAAAAAGCATTTAAAAAGTAGATTCCCCATTACATGAAGACAGGAACAGGTCTGAAACAAAAAAAAAATTAAACGCAGTACATTGTTACCAAAAAATAATAATTATTTTTGTTTGTTAGTCCTCTTACCATCATTATAATATTTTTTAATTAATAAGGGGACACAAACTTTTATGAGTTGAGAAAATACGTATGATTTATGTTCTCGCCAAGTGAATCAATCAAAATTTATGTGACTTTTTGCAAAGAGTTCAGTTTTTTCAGTAATATTTTCTACATGACCTAAAAGTGGTAGAAAATGATAAACAATGTCATGCAGAGTGGAAAGAAATTTTATGACTTCTCTTTGAACATAAATTAGACGTGTTTTATCATCATTTTCTTTGAAGGAAGTGAAAGTATGGTGAACATCTAAAATATCTGTTTGCAAATTAGCCTTACATTCTGCGCAATTAAAAGTTGTAATTTTTTTAACAACGAAACGTAGCTTATTGCTTGAGTATCAAAATTTGAATCATTTAATTCTATATCTAAAAAGGGGAATTCAATATTTTCCAATTCATTAATGGTATTAGAAGTTAATGGTTTTGGTTCATTATGAAAATTTAAGAAAGAATGTAAGTTGTCTAATAAACTGCTATCATCTGCTTCACAATTTGTGTTGTAGTTCTTGGCAGAAACTAAACTATTTAAAATTGACGTTTTTAAAGCTGATATGAATTGGTAACAATTTGGAGAGTTATTGGCAGCACCATACTGCCGAATTGCCCCAAACATAATTTCAACTGGGTCCTGATTTAAAGAACGTGTTCTGATAAATTTGAATCCTAATTTCCAACATTCTCTTGTTAACAATTTGACACCACTAATAGTAGTTAATCAAGCAGGCATTTTGGTTTTCATAGGCTTCCCGTTTTTCGGTAAAAACTGCCAAGATTCTATTTTTGGTAAAATAGAATTCCAAAAAAGCAGGTGGTCTGACTTTTTTGAAACACACCGTCTAAGAGCCTTGCCAGCATTAAAGGTTGGTTTACTACCATTAAGACTGTCAAATAGCTTATCAATGTCATCAATAAATTCAGCAGTATAGATAGCCTCAGATGGTAATCTACCAGGAACAATTAAACTTTCAATGGTAGCAGCCATAGTTTGGCTCATTATTTTTGCAGCCACTGAAACTTTCATTTTTATTTCATTGTTTCTACGAATATCAAAAAATTATTCTTTAATTTTGTGCAAAGTCTGAAATTTTCGTGTTTGGTCAATATAAAAAGCATTTTTAATATGTTGTAACAATGCACATTTATAGTTATCAAAATAAATATCATAATTAAATAGAGCATTTCTCGAACATTTCAAAAGATGAGGAGGATCATATAAAGTTATTATTTTCTTTCCATTTACAAAAAAATAAGGACCAGGTTTTTCAATTTTCCAATGTCTACTTAATTGTCTCAAAGCTGCTTGATTTGTGTTCCCTAGATCACAAACAGTTGCCATTACATTTAATCCTACATCTTGTAGTGCTGAAATTACCTCTACAATAATTAATTTCAAATCTTCAGTTTTAACCTGATCCTTAGTAAAATAATAAGCCACTGGCTGCTTCCAAGCTTTATGCAATCCATTAATAACAAACACCAATGCATGGTTGGCAGGTTCTAACTTTCTCCCTAAATTGCTACCAAGATCTACGAATCCTACAACTTTGTCATTAGCCACATCCAAAGTCAATTGTTCTTTTAAAGCTATTTCATCAAATAAGAGGACACAATTTTTATCTATCTGCTTCATTTTGACAACCCTTTCTTTAAGCCTATCAAAAATTGCTTTATTAATTCCAGTTTCAAATGGCACTGATCTTAGAAGTGACTGTAAAGTAGATTTACTGGGCAAAGCTATAAACCGTTTTAAAAAATTATATGCTCCTGGTCCCTTCTTATAAATGGCTAATGAAAGGGCCTTATCCGTTATTGACCATGAAGAATAGGTTAGGTTAGGTTTCTTAGAGTTAGCAGTACTACTTTTTAAAAACTCCATGCCTGCTGGATCTAATTTTGAATTAAAATTTTGAAATAACTTTGATTCTGACAATTTAACTGCTCTTTTAATTTTGTTATTACTACTGATAAGTGCCTTTTTTAATTTATAAATTCTATTTATCTGATTTTTATTAATGTAATACATTTTCTTCTTCTTGGGAGATAAATTACTGACCCTAGTTTCGTTTATTTTACTTAAAATACTAGATTCCAAACATTGTTTTTTAGGCAAAGGTTCAAATTCTGTTTCTTTAAGACTATCAGTGTTGGTACAAAAAATAAGCTTTCTTTTTACGGGCAATACTGTATTTTCAAAAGCTTGAGCTTTACTATTATTTTCTTCAATTACTTTTGGTGGTGTATGATGGAAGGGTTGCAAAGGTAAAGCAAATTTATTAAGTCTTTTCCGTAATGAATTTGTAAATGCCTCATCATCAAAATGATCTTCACACAACCTTTCATCTTTGGATGTATAAGGAAGTTCTAAAATGTTGTACCACTGTTCCCTTTGACTAATGTCAGATGGAAATTTGAAAAATGTCTTAATGTTCTTAAACTCCAAATTGCGAAGCGGCCAAAAATATGTATTATTACAATTTTTTGCTATACAACTACGACGAATTGTACCTGGTGGTGACATTTTAAAGGTTCACTTAATTTTATTTACTTTATTAAAACTAAATCCTAAATAAATTAAAAAATACTCACTCTTGTATTGTCTTCTTTTTCGGAATTGTTATCATAGATTAGGGAGGGAATTGTTATTTTTGACACTGTCACTTTGCATTTGACAAACAGAAACCAGATTCACACCAACCAATGTATGATTGGTTTTGTATATTTTCATTTTTAATGACGTAAAAGTTAATATACTAGGATATTTTATAATATTTATCCACATTAAAGGCGATGTTTTGAAAAGTATTGCAATTTATAATATTTAGTTCTATTTTGTTTATGTAAAACAGTCTTGTAGTTCGCGACAGTAGCGACTCCATGCGCGGGGAGCTTGCGCAGAAACGTTGTGCCACATACCGCCTATGCATCAAACTGTCTCTTATATTATTATTTGTCTATGGTACCAGCTTTGACAAGACTGTATGAATTTATAGAAGTAGGAGTGCATATTATTGTTTATATCGGGTTCTTGTTCCTTTATTAGTATTTATTGTTGTTCTTTTTGTATTTTGTGTATTATATAGTACAGACAAAAGAAGTAGACTCATCTGTATTGTTGTGAATGCAACTGGAACTATCGTCACAGAATATTATCGTTGTATATTCTTTGCTACTGTTGTGTTGGAGGTATTTTATAATTAGTAGAGATCCCAAAAGAGCTCGTTAAGTCATTTAGTCGACAAAGAATATTTGTCACAATAAAATTTTTGAATTTAAAAGAAGCTGAAGAAAAACAAAAAAAAAGAATATCTCCCTTATCAAAAGAAAAAGGGAATAAATTGATAAAAAAAATGAAAAAAATTGTCAAATGAATTTAGTGATTGTCATATATCACTTATTTTTTACCTTTTAATGTTAATATATTGTATATAGGTTTTTAAGGTAAAATTAGTTTCTTTCAAAACCAAATATAAGTAACTTTTAAAGTATCCAGCTTAAGTTATGAAAGAAAGAGAAAAAAGGCTTGCCTATGTTGTGTACTATTTTTGTTACATATGTTAGAATAATATTGGTTTCTTACATTAAAAGTAGTAAGTAGATAGATAAGATTGTATATTATTTCTTTTATCTAGTATTCGTTGCAGCGATGATGTCACTCATGCACCATCAGTGTGGATACTGTTTAAGTGTCATAAATGAGCTATTTCTTTAGGACCTAAATCATATTAATTTCATAAACATTTCTGTTAAGATAAGCAAGTTAAACAATAACATGTTGAAGTTTTCGCCTAGACGTAAGATATTTAGATATTTTGTGGGACATTCTCTCAACAGTTTTGTTATAAGCAAGTCGCTATTTTTGTATATTAATAATATGATCGTATTTTCGGTAAATAAAGTGTTGTGGTGCAAATTATTGGTTTTATTTCTTACATCAGATAACACATATATGTATTTTTATAGTTTTTATTAATAAAGAACTGTATTTGTAATAATATGTTACAATACAATTAAAATCTAATACGTTTTATTCTCAGAAAACAAAAAAAAAACGTATAAAGCAACACAAATAGAGATAAAGATTGGGTTATTAATATGTACATAGTATATTTGAGTTTTTTTCATTTGAATATATGTACTTAAATTAACAAATGCTGCAAAAAATATGTGTTTGTTTGAGAATATATTGTTTTTTAAAACTAAAACCTATCAGAAGTAGTTTTATATTATTTCAGTGTTCTAGTTACAAGTGGTATTTTAACGAGCGAATACTCGTCCCAATAATAAAATTCAAATGTGGCACCCAGGCTGACGTCACTCCCGCACTTTTTCTGCTTGATTCTCATTGGCTCAGAGTTACCAGACAACCTTCTCTCTATAAACGTTGGTCATAACCCTTGTTTATATATAACGCTTCGGTCGTAGATACAGAATATATGATGGAAATTTAGGAGCGAACCAATAAGGCCTAATTACTGGATAGTCATTGCAGTGTCACTTTACAAATGAAAAAACGAATAAACTTTTAAAATATTACAATGGTCAAGACAAGATATAAGTTAAATAATTGATTTGTTTTCCCTCGGTAACTGTGAGCGGCCATGTTCTGACGTTACACTTTTTCGGTCTATAGAGATTACCACAATTTCAAGTTGTGCGACAATTTTCATCGGTTGCAGAAATGGGATAACATCGACCAGAATGTGATCCGCAACTTAATTCAAAGTATGCCGCACCGCAGGATATAGATTCGCAGAAATTTAAGTGTCCACTGTAGGAGCAAGGCCACTGTAGGGCACTCTCCCTTACGTAATACGTTTATGAAAATTATTAAAAATCTTCTCTTCCATACAATGACAATCTGACACAGTTTTCCTTCGCCCCGTAGGGGTCTTGTACTAAGTTAATAACAAGTTATCCATATACCTAGTTTCAAAATAGTATGTATGTAACAAGTGGGGAAAGTTCAACTTTTCTCACGAGTATAGAAGTTTGTGTCGCAAACACACGAAGGAGAAAAGTACTTTTCTCACATGTTGCACACTATACTATACTACTACTATACAAGTAAATACGCCTATTGGATTCTCCATATAAATATGTATGTGGTGTGACTGGTGTAGGCAAATAAGTACCGTGAGCAATATATGGTTTTGAAATTAAGTAAGCTATGAGAAATACGCTACTTTTCATAGCAGTTGTTGTAGAAAAAATTATGTGCCATAAAAGTTGCAGGAATCGCTATAAACTATATTACTGCAAATTACTTTTAAAAAAATCTAAAATATCTTGGATTAAATATAAATATTAATCATAACATTGTAATTTAACTAAAATTTGAAAAGTATATACAATATAACGTAGTTAACTAATAAAATTATAAATATTTAAAATTATATCTAATTGAATATAATAAAAATGAAGTATACTTATACTCTTGTTACATGTAATGATTACTTATATCAAGTGCGATGGTGGTGTAATGGTCAGCATAGTTGCCTTCCAAGCAGTTGATCCGGGTTCGATTCCCGGCCATCGCATATTTTTTTTTATTTCAAATAGCTAAATTTTGGAATTGTTTTTAATAATTATAATGACATACATACAGTGGAATTATTGGATTTTTTCCCGTGCGTCATTAATATCTGATAACATAACCGACAAATGTCAAATTATTTTGTTCTGCTCTTCAGTATTAATAGAAAGAGATGCCACTTAATAATTATATCGTTTATGTTATGAAATATTAATGACGCACGGGTAAACATGCAATAATTCAACTGTACAGCTTTTTAAGAAGAAAATAAGAGTTGCATAAAACATTTCTTTTATTTTTACTTAGACAACTATTCAAATTTTCACCTACATTTTAAAAATTTAATTAGAACTTTATCTACTTATTCTTAGTAATTGCATGTATTATCGAAAACAATCTGCTAGTGAAATTTATATAGGAAAAAATATTGATATAGTAATGTATACGCAAATTTATTTATGTAAGTATAAATTGTGAATTTTACATTTTCAGGTAAACTAAAAATATGCTGTTGAGACTTTTGTTAGTTTTGTCTCTATTTCTCGGTTTGCAAGAGGCATTGCAACTGGACGTCGTGAACCAATGGAGCTTTTTGGATTTCGATTTGCCGTTCCATTTCGATTATAGAGATATCAAGTAAGTTACCAACTTTATGAAGTAGGTACATGTTTATCTATGAAGACGAGAAACGTGTTAACCCCAAAAGTTTCCCTCGAAGTCACTGTAATACCTTCATCAGATGTTTCATTAAATAATTTTTTTCTTTTCAGTTGTTTTGTTTCGATCTCTGTTGTTTATTGCTTCGATACACTTAATTCCATCTGTTGAGATTTTAATTTTTAGATTTATAGACTTACTGTCAAGTATGTATGGCTGTTGTCTAATTTGACATTACTAATTTTTTTACTGTAATTTTGTCATAAAATATATAATATAAAGTATTCACGAGTGATGTTTTTTTCACTCAATTAAGAGGAAAAACCCCAACATTAGATGGTCCTTCGAGCGTAGATAGTTCCAGTTTTCCTATTTCTCTCATCTCTGTGTTTAAAATTGTCACGATATCTTTAATATTAAGACAAGTCTCTCGTAAAAGATTAGAGGGTCACGTCTTGAACGCAAATCATGTAAACTTAGTATCACTTAATCGGGCCGTTAGGTATGAATGAGATCATATTTGATATTGAGGTAGGGGAGAACCGACAACAGTGGCCACCTTTTGACATAAATAACTCTAGGTCAGTGGTTATTTCATATTTATCCTTCCAACTTTGTATAATCTAACAAAGGCTTGAGAGCGACAATATGGCCTATCAAAATTTTGGAAACATAAAACGAATGTTCCTCCTCATTGATTTTTATTTTTAACAAAAAAGGGACCGCTGTACCCTCTATATAGGATAGACTGGCCACCAATGGGGTATACAGAGGACACCACCTTTTTATTGCAAAAACTATACTTTTTATGCAGTATTTCTTTTATTAAACACAAAAAGAACAAATCTAACACAAGTTTTAGATAATTTCTACTAACAAATCATAATAAACAATAAATCTGAACACAGCTAAATCTTAATTTTAATTAATCCTTTCAAGACGTATTTTTATTTTTTTCGTCAAGATTATTATTTGATTTGCGGTTCCATATTTTGAAATTGGAAAGCTTCTAGTGATGTTTGTAATTTTGTCAATTTTTTTTAACGTATTTTAGTTTTTTTTTAGTGGGACATATGGTCCCATTAGTCCATTACGTTGGGACAGTATTTCCCACCAGTTTTGAAAAAACACACAAATAATTTTAGTCAAAATATTACATGATTTTACATATGAAAAGGGATGAAACAGTCATTGCATAACGGCACACTACATGCTTTGCAAACAGTTCTTGTCCGTTTCTCCATCTTCATTTGTGAACATCTTATGCACCTTCTCCGTTTCTGCTCGACAATCGGCATATGCTCACCAACATTCTACATTGTTTTTTGCCGCTTTGATGGTCTTCCGGAAGTTGAACGTCTCTTCACCCCGGCTTTGCTTTTCCCTTGTTCAATAAGACTTTCTGCCAAGGCTACCAAGAATTCCAAAAATGGAATCTTTTTACGTCTCACTTCATTGTAAATAATAAAATAATTTACAGCAGTTATCATTAATAATTTGTAAAAAACTTTTCCTCACCACTTGGTAGACTTGCGGTCAAATTCATATAGGCCAGCTAAATGATTGGTCAAATCGACCCCTCCCATATATTTGTTGTAGAAGGCGATGATCTCGGGGCATTCAACAGCAAGTTTTTCGCCATTCTTTTGCTTTCGGTCAACAAATGTATGCTGACCCCCATGACAGTTGCTAATTGCCAAAACTTCTTTGGTATAGAGCCCTCTAGCAAACGTAATCCCGTCATTTGTGCATAGAAATGTTGATTCATTCTTCTCTAATTTACCCTGGCACTTTGGTATGTTCTTTCGCGTACCAATACAAGTTCCTACTACAGCATATGGCAAGGTTTTCATCAATGTCAAAGATGTAAAAAATCGGTCGGAACATATTACGACATCAGTTTTCGTAATTGAGCTGGTAAGTTTTCTAAGAACCCTTTCCCCTACTGTTTCATCTGCTTGCCCATCCTACTTTCCACTATACACATCGAGGCCATAAACATAACCGCTAAGAGAGTCGCTTTTTACCCATAACTTCATTCCACGTTTGATGGGCTTCAAGGGCAAATACTGTTTTAGACTCGATCTGCCCTTGAATTTCGCCATACTTTCATCTATAGACTGATAAACCGAATCCGTTCTTGCATTTTGATATATATGTTTGAAACACTCCAGAAGCTCCTCGATATAATAAATCTTGGAACAATCTGCTGGTTTCTCAGGGCTATTGAAGTATAATTTGGATATAAGTAGTTTATAACGGTCACGTGATATTGTATTTTTTATTGCAGTATTACTCATGGAGGTATGCTTTGACCAATAGCAACTCAAACTTGAAAGCGTGTTATAAGCCATTACCATCATAACACCAGTTACCATCATAATTTCTGAAGAGTCTGTTTGTTTAACTTTTTTCTTACTTTTCTTTTCCAAAATGGTTAACCTCTCATTAGTACTTTGCGATATAAATATGTACAAGCTTCTTGGAAATGACTTCAGAAAAATATCAATTTCTGTAGACTGACTATTTATAGAGTTCAAAGGAATTTATGTATTCCTAGAAGTGGGGAGCTGAACCCTTGGGGTACAGTTCTGCGGCACTGAATTCCAGATTATGTTGCCTGATCCAGAAGATGTTGTAGGCACTGGTTGAAGAATTGTCGATGCGTTTGGAACGTTGGAATTGACTGTATCTGGATAACTATCGAGTAAAACTTCGTTACCTTCAGGCTCGATAACGTCATCATCGGAACTTGAAGTCGTCTGAATCTCAATATCGAACAGAATACAACTAAAAGGGGTAGTGGGAAGAAAAAGAAAGCAGACGTTTTAACAAGCACGCCAGTTATGAATAGACTAGAAGAAGAAATCATTGAGAAAATGAGACTGGTAAGTTTCAAGCGAAAGAGAAATATGGAAAAAAGTGATCGGAAGCAAAAGAAAAAAACCATTATGGAACTTATGGAATCCATTAGCTAGAGTGAAAATGAGATGTTGGACTTATCAAATGCTTCGAATGATGACGTATCCGAGAATTCTGAAGATAATTCTTGCAGTGCAATTGCTGTTGAATCATTTGTTTTAGTTCAGTTAACAACAAAAAAAATATTTTAGTGTTTTAAATGACACTCAATATTTCTAGCTGATTCCACAATATAATGAAAAATATTAAAAATTCTAAGAAATTGACAATTGTTTCGATAACTGAATATCATCGTCAGAATGACAGAAGTTACATTTCATTTTATGCCTACCTGATGTTTATTAGTTATTTTTGGCTAGACCAAGAAGTAACCTAACTTGTGATTAACTTAATATATGTTAATAGAAAAAAGAAGAAGATGTGATATTACAAATATTGAAGCTTAGATATTATTAGCCCTATGGTGATATCCTGGATATCATTTTTCTAATTAAGATCAGTATAACTGTGCAATGATATAGAAAACCAGGAAAACTATATTATCACTTAAGAAGACAGTTTAATATTGGAGAACTCCCTAGATTTATCTGTTCATTGACGACTTTATATTGTGGGTTTCTTAAATGTCTTCTAATTTCCACTTCAAGGAAATCCAGTTCTTGTTTCTTATCACAAATATATAGTACTTCTAGTTCTGTGTTAGGTGTCAAGTAGGTGTTTTGCGTAATGGAATTTATCTGGTTGTTTTAATCTGTATGCTCGTAAGTGTTCACTGTATCGGATTTCAAAATTTCTATGGGTCTGACCCAAATAGACAGCATTACATTCTGGACATTCGAGTTTATTTATACCTGATTTCTTTTAATGGTGGTATTTCTGTTTTTAGACCTGTAGTTTCTTATGTTAATACTCCTAATAATATATTGGCAAAAAAGCTTAACAATATACTTAATAGTTACGGATATGCATCTAAATACTAAATTAGAAATTCAATATAACTAATCAAAAAATTAAAAGCATTCAACTTACAAGATAACTCTAAGCTTATTTCATTTGACGTTACTGATATGCTCACTAAAATTCCTCCTAAAGAATGTTTAATACTAGAAGATAAAAATATTAACCAGGAAAAATATCAGATAAACTTAATTTATTTTATGTATGTATTAATCAGAATTATTTCACTTTTGACAATAACATATATATTCAAAATGAAGGTTTACCAATGTGAAGCCCTATATCACCTATTTTGGCAAACATTTTTATGGACAGTTTAGAAATAAAAATCTTTGAAAGAAATATTTCAAAAAATGTTTTATTTTGGTATAGACATATAGATGACATATTGGCTTGTTTTATAGGTAGTGAACGACAATTAGATATATTTTTCAACCACATTAATAATTTACACCCAAAAATTAAATTTTCATTAGAAGTTGAAAAAAAAAATTAATCAATTTTCTTGATTTGAAAATTCGAAGAGATAATAATGTACTTGATTAGTCAATTTACCGAAAACCTACACACACTGATGTGACAATTCCATATAGTTCCAATCACCCCATTTCACATAAACCAGCAGCATATAATTCAATAATACATAGAGCATTTTCAGTTCCTATGAACAAACGTAATTTTGATAGAGAGATTAATACAATTAGACAAATAGCAACATCCAACGGTTATCCATTACATATGATAAATAAGCTAATTAATAAAAAAGAGGAAAACGTAGCATTACAACTAATATTTCCTAAACAAACTGAAGAAATAAAAACTTATAAAACCATCAAATATGCAGGAAAAATTTCTAATAATAATTCAAAGATAATATCTTTAGCAACGAATACTACAATTTCTTTTAAAACAGAAAGTAACGTAAGTACAAAATTGTTAAATGTAAAAACAAAAATACTACCATTAAAGAAATCAGGTATATATATATATATATATATATATATATATATATATATATATATATATATATAATCAAATGTCCAGAATGTAATGCTGTCTATTTGGGTCAGACCCTAAGAAATTTTGAAATCCGATATAGTGAACACTTACGCGCATACAGATTAAAACAACCAGATAAATCCCATTACGCAAAACATCTACTTGACACCAACCATTCATTGACACCTAACACAGAACTAGAAGTACTACATATTTGTGATAAGAAACAAGAACTGGATTTCCTTTAAGACTTAGAAATTAGAAGACACTTAAGAAACCCACAATATGAAGTCGTCAATAATAATAATAATAATAATAATAATAATAATAATAATAATAATAATAATAATAATAATAATAATATGTTTATTTCCAAATTGCAAATATTACAATAAATTTTCATAATGATAACAATAGAATATTGATAAGGATTGTAAACATTGAGAAGACCCATTAGAACCCGTAGGTTGCGCATGGCCTATTACTTTTTGTCTAATAAACCAACATACAGTTTCATCATCATCATCATGAAACAATATTACAAGCATACTGTGCATAGACAATTTTTTTTCACGTTGTGAAACAACCAGTGGAATATAAATATCACGATTTGCTTTCGATGAATTGTATAACAATATTTATCTCCAAATTCAGAAGATACTCTTTGAATATTTTTTTTATCATTGAAACTGAATTTATGTGCAGTATATAATTCTTGTACGTTTCGTCTAGAAAATTGAAAAATCTGCTTGCTAAGTAAGTAAAACAGCGTTGACCTACTCTTTTTCTCGATGTAGCAACCTGTACATATAAATTTGTTTTATTTCTTGTAAGATAATCATGTGATAATTCTAGAAGAGATGTTCTGTTTTTATAAATGAAGATGACAACACTGTGCAAGTACAACTTTCTCAGACTGAGGACACCTGCGTCCACGAATATTTTTTTAGAGGAGAAAACATATTCCTTTCTGTAAATTATTTTCAAAATGTTTTTCTGGAGAATATCCAATTTCCTAAGATGGGTGTATAATGCACCACCCCAACTAGGATACCGTACCTTAGTCTGGACTCCACAAGAGCGCTGTACAAAACTTTGAGGTGTGCGGTATCTAATATTTTGTTCAGGCATTTAATGAACAGATAAATCTAGGGAGTTCTCCACTATTAAACTGTCTTCTTAAGTGATAATTGTAAAGATCAGTTATACTGATCTTAATTGGAAAATCACCATAGGGCTAATAATATCTAAGCTTCAATATTTGTAATATCACATCTTCTTTTTTCTATTAACATATATTAAGTCAATCACAAGGTAGGACACTTCTTGGTCTAGCCAAAAATAACTACTAAACATCAGGTAGGCATCAAATGAAATGTAGCCTCTGTCATTCTGACGATGATATTCAGTTATCGAAACAATTGTCAATTTTTTAGAATCATCAACATTTTTCATTATATTGTGGAATTAGCTAGAAACATTGAGTTTCATTTAAAACACTAATATGAGTAGATTCCACGAAGTAAGGGTCGAGACAGTTAATTTCAATAAAATATTTTGTTGGTCAAGTCAATAATACCAGTACGGACTTGAATGAATTTTCAATTAATTTTTTAAGGAAAATTGGGGATAAGTTTGTATTTCCCAATGTTAAAGATTTGGAATAGTACCATTCGATGATATTGTTACCGTTCTCCCTCCACATTTAAATTCTGGAGGTACATCCAGACTACAAACCACTTATAGATTTGGTATTGACCTTTGCGGCCATAACATGGTATACTTCTATCTTACTCAATTCTGTTTTTTATCAGTTCTATTTGGGTGACCAATGTGCCCCATGTATGTGGCTACTGTTCCCCGCGTGTGGGGTACAGTGGCCTTCTTTCATGTTCTCAAAAAATCATTATTATTTATTTCATGTATCGTTTGTTTTTGTCAAATAAATTTTTTATAGGTAGTAAAAACTATATTTATTATGATCCTGCAAACTACATATCAATGAAGACATTCGCAGTAGAGAAAAAAAATATAAACCAAAAAAGTGGTCACTGAGACCCGCTCTCCCCTACCTTGTATATTTAATTCACTCTAATCACTGTGAGAATTCATTTCTGTTCCTTATATCAATTATTATTTGTTGAAATTCTTAACATTTGAATATATCTACAGTACAAACATATCATTATGTTCCACCCTTTTATAATTTTCAGACCAGAAAACACCCTATTTACAGGGTTAGAAGTAACGGACAACCGTATTTTCCTCGCCATGCCTCGATTGCGTGCTGGGGTACCCGCCACTTTAGCTACAATCAGCAGAAACACCCCCAAAGGCTCTAGTCCAATCCTGAAGCCGTATCCCGATTGGTCCTTTCACGGTCCCGCAAGGGGAGACCTCAACTGCTCAAATCTCATCTCTATATACAGGATGAGGATAGATTCATGTAATAATTTATGGGTGAGTTCATTTGACCTTGTTGCTATCTGCGAAGATAAAATATGTGTTACGTAAAAAATGAATGGTCGTTGGTATTATAATTATTATTGTTTATTTTAATATATACATACACACCTATTATCCTTATAATTACTATTTATTTCAATTAATACGTAAACTCAAGTTTCAGTTCAATGGGCGCATTATTAACTGAATCCAAACGTTTGTTATTTGTTAACGATTTCCGATTTTTTACGCTCGAAATTAATAGCTCAGCAATGTTTGTAAATATGTCCGTTTTTGATACGCTTTTATTAATTTGACCTGTTTCTATGCAACCCAATACTACTGGGTGGGACAGACCAATTTCATTGAAATCCCAAACTCATGTTTTTCTTCAGATTACTTTTTTATATGAAACTAACTGTTTTTAGATAATTCCACAATATATTGAAAAAATGGTAAACATTCAAAACAATTTGACATTCCTATGCTGGTAGCCGAGGAGTAAACATCGCTTATCGGTAATTATACCTCATTAAATTCAAATCAAAATACGAATTCTTTTCTGTGTATGGTTAAAAGTAGTAAATAATTAACAAACATCATGTGATTTTTTCAATACTTGTGATCGATGCTACGAACAATTGAACATAATTATTTCCAAAAGTTTTAACAAGTGAAGACATTTTATTTTCATCAGTGGCATAATATCAAGTCAGGTAACTGTTATTTCCTACAAAGTATTTTCAGGGATCCATTAGGGACCCTTGTCTTTCCTTTTCATTTGTATTGGCTTTGGTATCCAGGGCCACTTACAAAATGAATAATTATCAATCCCAATCAACTTCAAACTCTCCTCCCCATAATTTACCTAATGCTACATAGTCGTATGTTGCTGTTGCACAAACAAAACCTCCCCCACCACCCTTCCCGAAAAGAGAACAAGCAATCATCATGCACGCCATAGCCAATACCACTCTCTTTGAGTTTATAAAAGCCGTAGGAGAAATTGTAACCCCCAAAAACGTAACATTTGCCTCTAGAATCTCAAACAACCGCATATGCATCTATTTAAGTTCCACTGCTGTTGTCGACTTCTTAATGAACACGATAGTATATATATTCAATCTAACAATATACCTATTCGAAGGCTTATCACACCTGCTAAACGAATTCTGATTTCCAACGTTTCTCCCAATATCACTCACTCTCTTATAAAAAAAGCTCTAAAAGACATCGGCCTACAGCTAGCCTCTCCTGTTTCATTCGTGAAATGTGGCATACCGGATGATAAATATTCTCATATCATGAGTTTTCGCAGAATAACATATATTATACCAGAAAACGACAACTTCACTCTCCAAACATCCCTTTTAATTACTTTCGAAAATACTCCTTACAGAATCTTTGTGTCCATGGATAAACTGGAATGTTTCTTATGTAAACTTCCTGGACTCACCGCCGATTCTTGCACCAATCCACCTAACACTGAAATTCAAAATCCTCCACCCCCATCTCCAATAGTGCAAACAACTACTACACACTCTGACAATCTTCCTGTATCTAACACGAGCAAGTAAATTTACCTGTACCTCAAGGGCAAAAGAGAGGTCTATCTACGGATAGCAACCTCGAAACTACCTCTCAGCTCTCACCGATAGATACTCCGACCGACAACCAGATGTTCCCACTTTATACACAATACCCCAAAACTCAATCAATCAGCATAAGAAAAAACCTGACACGACCGGAAAAGAGGATTTTAAACTCACACCCACTACTTACTCTATTATACAAAAGCTATGCAAAAACAATTCTACTCACCTAACACTGACTGAAATACAACTCACCGCCTTCCTAGAAAATTCATTTGGCTTGTCAGACCCATTGAACGAAGCTCTCTCTTTCACAGAAAATATACAAGGTTCACTAAATGACATAACTCTTATATACAACATAACCAAAGAACGGACTCTTAAAAATCGGTTGACTAGATTACAGAAGAAAATAAAGCATCAACTAAACCCTAAAGATTCGTCTGACGATAAGAGCTACACATCAGAAACCCAAACTGACGAAGAGTCAAATAACCCCAGCTCTTAATTAGCACAGAACTCGTTAGAACCATCAGTCCATAATAACAATATCATTATACAGGGTGTCCCGGGACTAATGGGAAAAAAGTCAGGAGCGTATAATCTGAGCCAAAATAATGTTAGTACTTCATATAAACTTTTTCTATGCAGGCTCTTGTTTTCGAGTTATAGGCCTCCAAAGTTTCCATTTTGAATTTGGTTTTTATTTTTATTTTTTGAACCAGTTATTTGATCTTTATAAAATTTACGGTAAAGCTATAATATACGTGTAAGTTTATTTTGGTGAGGTAAACAGATTTACCGTAGAGCCTTGAAGCCAGGGACGGACTACTCGCAATGGTTAGTGATCCAAAAATGTTGCAGGGATGGCACTCCCTGTATGAAATTATCGAAATTCACTTCCCCACACATTAAGCTAACGAAAAGTTACTCCTGTTAGAATTCGATAAAATAAGCCGTTTGGCTAATATTTACAGTTTTATTAATGCACTACGTACCAATTTACCTAACTAACTTACTAAGACGATGTCCAACATTTTCATACAGTACTACAAAAAAATGATTTGATGAAAGCAGATGAAAAAAACAATAAGAACTTATTTAATGAGAATGAAATAGGTACGCAAACAACGTAATTAGTTGCTTTTAATCAAAATTACGAACACAACATTATCAAACTATTAAAAAAACCTCAATAAACACAAGTTATAAAACATTAGACTAAAGCTAATTACTAAACAACAACAAAAACTAACGTTATTCTAATAAATGTTCAATATGAGCTCCTCCCACTTCCACGCATATTCTAAGTCTACGAAGATTGTTTCTTTGCACTTGAAAGAGCAATCCCATATTATTTCTAATAACATTGCAGTGTACCACAATTATGTCTATTAAATCTTGCCTTGTTTGCACAGCTGTTGCGTATACCTTACTTTTGAGATAGCCCTAGAGAAAGAAATCCATAGCATTAACGTCTCCTGATCGCGGTGGCCATTGAATAGGGCCTCCACGACCAATCCATCTATTAGGAAACTTTGTGTGTAAATGCTGTCGTAGATCTAAACTGAAATGCATCAGACATGAACCATAAATTCCTACGAGTTTGTAGTAGCACCTCATCAAACAGGTTCCATAACTCATTTTGCTAAAACTCCAAATATCTCTGATAGGTTAAAGTACCGTCAATAAAGTATGGCTCTATCAAATGATTGCCAACTATTCATGTCCAAACATTAACCATGAATCTATGCTGGCTCCTAGTTTGGATAATGCCATATGGATTCACATCATCCCATAAATGCATATTATGAGAATTTATGACTCCATCTCTGGTGAAACCGGATTCGTTCGTAAAGAGAACGCTACTAATAAATGTATTGTCTGCTTGTTGTTATCGCAGAAACCACTGGCTATACTCAAGTCGTGCAGGATAATCAGCCACTGTCATACTGTGTACTTTTTTCATGTGAAAAGGATATAACAGCTGTTCTTTTAGGATGCGATGAACAACTGATTTCGAGACGTTATGTTCTCTTGGTAATTTTCGTAAACTCGTTGATGGTCCATTATCAACTGCATTTAACAAGTCTTGATCAACTGCCACAGTAGCACGCTTCGTACTGGACCTTCTCCACCTTTTCTTGGCAAAAACTTACTAAAATTTTATTTTGTAAACATGGAAAATTACATTTACTTATTCATACCTGTTTCTCGTATCCTGAGATCAATACGCTCAAACATTCGTCTGTCTGACAATGCTCTGTTTGCAAAATGTTCTGCATAAAGCCTTCTAGCCTCTAAACAGTTTCGAGAAGCCAGTTCATACATTAAGTGCATATCTGCATACTCAATAAAAGTGAATTCTGCCATTGTAACTGTTAAATTAAGGACTTTTACCTCGTTGCGTACTTCTAAAAATGGTGAATGCGTAAATTGGTACGTAGTGCATTAATAAAATTGTAAATATTAGCCAAACGGCTTATTTTATCGAATTCCAACAGGAGTACCTTTTCGTTAGCTTAATGTGTGGGGAAGTGAATTTCGATAATTTCTTACAGGGTGTGCCATCCCTGGAAATTTTTTGGATCACTAACCATTGCGAGTAGCCCGTCCCTGGCTTCAAGGCACTACTGTAAATCTGTTTACCTTACCAAAATAAACATACACGTACATTATAGCTTTACCGTAAATTTTATAAAGATCAAATAACTAGTACAAAAAATAGAAATAAAAACAAAATTCAAAATTAAAACTTTGGAGGCCTATAACTCGAAAACGAGGGCCTGCATAGAAAAATTTTATATGGAGTACTAACATTATTTTGGCTCATATTATACGCACCTGACTTTTTTCCCATTAGTCCCGGGACACCCTGTATACAATAATAATCTTCAAGCTAATCCAATGGAATTGTGATGGATTTTTTCACCGCCTGGAAAGAATCCAACAGCTCTTATCCAATGAAAACACTCAAATCCTGTGTCTCCAAGAAACAAATGCCAGAATCTCGAAACTTCCCCATCTAAAAAACTTTGAAGGATACCATTACATACGCAATAATTGCAATAGAGCCAGTGGCGGTACTTCCATTTTTGTTTCTAATGACATATTTTCATCCCTTCTTTCCCTTAATACCGATCTTGAAGCTGTTGCTGTAACTATATGGCTCCCGAATAAATTAAATGTGTGCAGTATATATATATTCCCCCCAACCATTGTCTAAAAGAAGAAGAACTAGCAAACCTCATTTTTCAACTACCTCATCCCTACATTCTAGTAGGAGATTTCAATGAGCATCATAACTTATGGGGATCCAACTCAACATATGGTAAGGGCAAAATAGTGGAAAATGTAATAAACTGTACAAATGCATGCCTACTAAATACAGGATCCAATACACATCTTAACTTCTCCTCTGGTTCTTTCTCCGCCATAGATCTCTGTCTATGCGATCCTAAATTAGCTCCCACATTAACCTGGCGTACTGTTGATGATTTACATGATAGTAATTATTTCCCTATCGTTATATCTTCCATTGCCTCTCAAAACCCAAAAATCTCAGCCAGGACTTTCTGGCGACTAAACAATGCTGACTGGAAAAGTTTTACATCACAAACAGAAGATGTCCTTCATATTTTGTCAGCTGCTTAATCACATGTAGGTGAAACTAATATATCCCATCCTAAGAAAAGTGTTCCTTGGTGGAATTCCTCTTGCAAAGACGCTGTACAACAACAAAACATAGCATTAAAACTGTTCCGACAAAACAATACCCCTGAAAACCTCATTAATCTCAAAAAAAAACAGAGCAAAATCTAAATTCATTATCAAACAAAGCAAAAACCCTGCTGGAAAAACTATGTTTCGTCAATGAGCGAAAACACAAATCCCAGTCAAGTATGGAAAAAGATCAGATGTATACAGGGAAATAAAACCAATAATGGAATTCCCCATCTTGCTTCAAATGATACGGTAATAAATAACGACCATGAAATAGCGAAGATCATTGCTGAAAATTTCGAAGTGGGCTACACTCAAACATTGCAAATACTTATACTAATACCTCTTTATCATGCCCAATTCCATCAAATCAAGATATAGACTCACTCAACCTACCTTTCTCTCACCAGGAACTTATTACTGCGTTAAAATCGTGCAAAAATTCCGCTCCTGGTCCTGATATATTTTCCTTAAAAACTTGATTTCTTAGGACAACTCAAACTCTTAGAACTGTTCAACTTAATTTGGACCTCTAACATATGTTTCCAAGACTCTGGCGACTATCCATTCTAATTCCCTTGAAAAAACCTAATCAGCCGACAACCTTCCCCAAGTCCTATATGCCCATTTCATTAACTTGTACAATGTGCAAAGTCAAGGAAAAAATGATCAATAAAAGATTGATATGGTATTTAGATAAATACTACATTTTTATTTATTTACTTATTTATTTATTTATTCCAAACAGGTTGTATAACCTAATTACATGGAATAAGTATTAACAATTCCAAAATTCTATACTAACATTATATAGTATGACTATTTATACATGAAGCAGTGATATTGATTGATGCAGAGAATAAAGACAAAGACGACTAATTTCCAAAAGTGTCCCTTCATACACCGAACTTTTTAATATGTTCACAAATATTTTTCTTGAATTGTCTAATTGACATTGTCCAATCTATTTCAGTAACATTATTTATCCTATTGGCAAGTTTTAACATGGTCTCCAGAGGAGAACAAACTGACATTCTTAATCTCCCAAACAATAAGGAGGATCGAGTTAACCTTGACGGAACTTTGAAAGGAATTGAGTACAATAAATTACTTGATGTCGACATACAATTTATTATTTTATACAAGAAAATCATCATGTTTAATTTACGCCGACCAGTGATAGACATAACATCAAATTCTTCCCGTAATCTAGTTGTTCTGATTGTTCTATAATCCGGCCAATGCTTATATTTTTTATAATACAAGAACCGTAAGTATTTGTTCTGCACTTTCTCAATATTTTCCAGGTACATTTGGGGTTGATCTCCCCAGATCATAGACCCAAACTCAAGTTTAGGTCTTACTAAGGTATTGAACAACTTTTTTATAGTCTCTGTATTTGAGAAAAGAATGCTTTGTCTGAAGACTAGACCCATTATACGATTGGCACTCCTGACTGATTTTTGTATATGTGCAAAGAAAGACATTTGACTATTATAGATAATTCCAAGATCCTTAACTTCATCCTTCCTTTCTAATACTTCTTGGTCCATGAGATAATCAAAAATGATACACTCCTTTTTCTTAGATATAGACATAACACAACATTTTTCAACATTAAAACGTAATTTATTCTCCTTGCTCCATCTAATTATGCTGTTTATATCTTTTTGTAGTAGTATGCAATCCCGAACAGTCTGAATCTTCCTAAACATCTTGAAGTCATCTGCAAATACCAAACTCTCAGAATTCGAAACATAACCTGGAAGATCATTGATAAATAAAACAAACAACATCGGACCAAGGTTTGATCCTTGTGGAACTCCCGAGTTTGCATGGAATTTTCCAGATGTATTTCCGTTATATTTTACTACAAAATGCCTGTTACGTAGATAGTTTGATATAAGTTTCAATAAATTATTTGACATTCCATACTTGTGTAATTTTTTAAGCAATATGTCGTGATTCATTTGATCGAAAGCTTTTTTAAAATCTGTATATATGACATCCAGTTGTAATCGATCCTGGAACGTATCGTTTACAACTTCCGCAAAATTAAATAAATTTGTGTTTATTGAGCGTCCCGACGTAAATCCATGCTGTTGATCAACAATTATATTATTTTTTACGTGATTATAAATTTTCAGATATATTATCTGTTCAAAAACCTTAGAAACAGCACACATAATCGAAACACCCCTGTAGTTCTCAACAATATTTTTATCTCCAGATTTGTGTATAGGAGAGTATAATGATAATTTCCATTTTTCCGGAAATTGTGCGTTTGTGAGTATATTATTATAGATATGTAATAAAGGTGTCCCTAGCCATTCATAGCATCCTTTTAGTATGTATGGAGGAATTCCGTCGGATCCAGCTGCTTTTTTGGGTTTTAATTTTTTTATTGCTATCACATAATCATTTATTGTAATCTCAGAAATATTTAAAATAGGATTATTACTAATTAAATCCTTGAAGTCGATATTATAATTAGACTGTTCGGGGCAATGCACCGATGCAAAATATTCAGCAAATTTTTCTGCTACTTCCCCTTCGACAACTTTTCCATCCTTAAATCTAAATGTACCTACCTGCTTAGAAAAACTATTATTTTTATTTACGTATGTCCAAAATATATTCATATTATTACTTAAACTATCTTCGACTTGACGCAAATACTTTTTATGCTCGGTGTTTATTAATGCCTTAAGTTTTCTTCTCGTTTCTATATACTTTTCGTTATAATAGTTTGAAATAAATTTTAATTTTCGGTGATTATTTTTTTCCTTTAATAACTTTTTAATATCCGAAGTGAACCATTTGGGAAATTTTTTGAAGTTTTTATAAACTTTATATTTGGGAACAGTTGTTTCAAATACACTATAAATTTTTTTATAAAAATTATCCAATGCAGTATTTACATCTGTCTGATCAGTAACGTCGTCCCACGCTGTATCCCTTAGCATTTTGCTCATATTTTCAAAGTTTGCTTTTTTAAAATTGAAATTATTACTGTTGCCAAGCTTGGTGACCACATTATCGATTACTCTATTAAAAGTTACTTTGATGTCTAGAGATGGGTGGAAACAATCTTCCGTTACTAAAGGTAACAGTTCATGAGATACTGTGCAGTTATTTATCATGTCGGTGGAGGTAATTACCAAGTCTAGAGTTTTATTTTGATGATTTTTTATGTTATTACATAGCATTAATGAATTGTAACTTAAAAAGTCAATCAGAACGTCTAATTTATCGCTAGTTTTTGTAAAGTTTAGAGTTTTACCTTGAATTTCCGGTAAGTTGAAATCACCCAGAATAAATGTATTGTTAATATTAGAGATATGTTGTTGCAGTAATTCCAAGCAATTCACATAATGGGTTAGATGAGCATCCGGTGGAATGTATATGCCGATAATTTGAGCTTTAAATTTATTATTTATCTTTATATCAACAATCACTATCTCGAAAAACGATTGATGTTGCACATAATTTAAAATTTTGTATTTCCGCTGTACTGCTATCATAACACCCCCGCCCCTGGATTTTCCGGTTATTTCCAAATTTCTATCTGATCTTATTACGTTATACACATTTAAATCAACAAGTTCCCCATCTGCTATGCCCTCATGAAGCCATGTTTCAACTGCCACAATTATATCATAATTATTTTGTAAGGAATTATTATAAAACTCAGCCGTCTTCGTCCTTAATCCTCTACAGTTTTGAAAATTTATAAAAATATCTATCATTTTGTGTATAGTCATTGAGACTCCTGAACTATTTAAATATATACAAAAAGGAACAATGCAATTACTTAGTTTATAATCCTAAAAAATCGCAATCAAGCAAACTTTCTTTCAAGGTGAGTAGAAATGTACAATTGAAAGTTCCCAACTTAAAGAATATTCCTCTTATCATTAATGACAACATAAAAAAAAAAGTTGTAAATAATTACTATTAAAAATGTTTTGTTTTTTGAATTATGTAGAATATAGCAAAGCTGTCCATAAACGTAAAATAAAATAAACAATGAAGTATACATAAAGAAAATAATTACAAAAGATCTTCAATTGAGTCAATCTTCCTTATTTCATTTCCAACCTTTAAAAAAACTCTTCCTCCATTGCTCCATGCCTGTTTCTTTCCATATTTATTCTTAGCTTCGGACAGTAATAAATACTTGGTTTTTGCTAAATACTCGTTGACGAAAATGTTTGTTGATTTTAGTTCTCTTCTAGCCTTCAGAACGGCATTTTTTTTTAGTACCGATAGAAACTCAACTATCACTGTTCTATTTTTACGATTACCATCATTCATTTTTCCTAGCCTGTATAAGTTAATAACATCTGATTCAAAACATTTCACCTTCATTGTATTGTTTACGATATTCAGCATAATCGACATTAAGCTCTCGCTGTCAGTTTCAGCAATGCCGTCAAATCTTAGAGTTTTTCTTCTTTGGTAAGTATCTATCTCATCCAATTTTTTTGATATATCCCTTATCTTATCATCGTGAGCTACTATAGTATTACTAACTTCTATGATTTTATGTGATATATCATTAATTTTACCTTCCATTTTGTTGATCATTGCAGAAAATTGCTCTTCCATTTTATCCATACTCTTATCCAATTTTTCCTCTATTTTTTGCCACACTCTCGATGCTATCTGATCGACTGTCCCTTCGTCTAACGATTGATTCGTGTTTCTTGATTTGGACATAGTTAAATTTAAACTACACCACAACGTGTATGGAACGCTATTCTGTTGCACACAGTTGATGATTTGAAATTTCTTGTATAACTTATGGTCTTTTGACTTTATCGTATACCCAATAACTTGTTATTACTTAGTTATTTAACTGAGACAAATCGACAAAATAGTACCGAAAACAATTGCTTCAGTTCGAATTAATTTCAGGAGAACTCACGTACACGTCTATACACGGCGACCGACCATACCGAATGTATCTGGATTTCGGCGGCACAGGTCAACAAAGGACAATTTGATAACGTTGCAAACTCATATCTCCACCGCTCCAAACAAAAAACAACAAACTATACTTGCTACATTTGATATAGAAGGTGCATTCGATACAATACACAGAAATGTCATACTTGAGAAATTATCACATCACAATATCAATGGAAATATATTCTTTTTCATCAAAAACTTTTTATCGCTTAGATCCTTCAAAGTATCTGTTAATAGTATCCTTTCCTCAACATTCAATCAAACTGACGGATTACCCCAAGGCTCTGTACTCAGTCCCACACTCTTCAACCTCGTAACAAATAATCTATGTTCTAATTTCTCTGCTCCTATTAGATGCACGATGTATGCCAATGACTTAGTTTTATATTGCCACGGTCAGTCAGTGTCCAACAAGATAAAATTATTGGGACTCTCTCTATCCCCAACAAGATCCAGTCATCAATTTTAGTTAGTCTTCAATAAACTCTACCCCTAATATTATAATCAACAACGTCCCCCTTCAGGTTGTAAATCACTGCAAAATATTGGGTATGATATTTGACTCCCGTCACAATTGGAAAAAACATATTTTCGATACAAAGAGCGAAGGATACAGACGACTAAACATCATAAAAACCCTTTCTCACTTCCATTGGGGCGCCGACAAAACTTCTCTCTTAAAAATATACAGATCCCTTATATGATCTAAATTAGACTATACTATATATACTATATATATATATATATATATATATATATATATATATATATATATATATATATATAATACAGTGCTATTCAAAAGTCCACGCCCCCCTCGTATCTTTTGAACGGCTACACTTACATTAATAAAATTTGGAGGGTGAAAATAAAGTGTTGTAAACTTCTCTACGAATGGTAACAGGTTTCGTAATAGTAATAGATCACGTCACAGTGCCACTCTGGCCAATAATTTTAAATAGGACCTTATGGCAAGTGATATCTCGTTCGAAAGGCATTGACATTGGCTATTAATTTTGTTTGGGTTTAAATTAATTTTGACGGATAAATTAAATAAATACCAAAATTATTATTTCACATTTAAATATTGAAGATTTTTCAGTCCGCCTCTGGTTAGTTGTCAAAAAAATTGACGTTTTTAATTTAATAGTATTTGTTGCTTTGCAAACTTTTTCTAAATAGCTTAAATATTTAATTTTATTATTGTTTAACGAGACGTTTAAGAGTTTACATAGGCAAAATGGTACGTACTCAAGCCGACAAAGTAGCAGCTATCTTAATAATTGGTGAATCTAGAAAGAATCTCCATGAAGCGGAACGTTTATTTAATGAGAGATACCCAGATCGCCATATCTCGAAAACTTGTTTGAGGGAGCTTCTTCACAAGTTTGAAGCAACAGGTAGTGTTCAAGATTCCAAAGGATCTGGTCGACCAACATTTAGTGATGATAAAAAAATTGATATAGTTGCTGAAATGGTAGTAAACCCTACTTCCTCTTCAGCTAAAGTGGCGCCTATCTGTGAAGTAAGTAAAAGTACAGTACAGAGAGTGTTGGCTGAAAATAAATTTCATCCATACAAGTTAAAAATGGTGCACCACCTTTCGAATGGCGACCCCGACAGAAGACTCGACTTCTGTGAATGTATGACAAATAAAATTAGTCAAAACCCACATCACACAAAAACAATTTGTTTTAGTGACGAAAGTACTTTTTGCCTCAATGGAAATGTGAATACACAAAATGTGAGGTATTGGAGTGACACAAATCCTCAAACCTTTCGTGAACAACATACCCAATTTCCAGAAAAAGTCAATGTTTGGGCAGGTATTTTGGGAACCCACATAGTTGGTACTGTTCTCCTAAATTAAAATTTAAGCGGTGAAGTGTATCTGGAGATGTTACAAAATACAATTGAGCCGTTAATTCTTGAAATTCTGGAAGATAATCAAGATGAATTCGGTCATCTGGATCGGGAATAACATTTCAACAAGATGGTGCTCCAAGGTGCAGTAAGACGTTACCTGGATGAAGAATATCGAGGTAGATGGATCGGCCGGCGAGGTCCTATATAATGGCCACCTCGGTCACCAGATTTGACACCATTAGATTTTTTTCTATGGGGTACTTGAAATCCAAGGTTTATACTACGGCACCAGATAGCATTGGCGTTTTGAAAGAAAGAATTACTGAAGAATGCAATGCTATTTCAGCTGACACATTCGAACGAGTACGACAAGAGTTTACTAATAGGATGTATTATTGTCAGGAAGTAGACGGAGCACATTTTGAACACTTGCTATAAGAATCCATTGTTGATATTTGCTTAATTGAATTTTAAAAAATAATTTCAATAATTTTGGTATTTATTTAATTTATCCGTCAAAATTAATTTAAACCCAAACAAAATTAATATGGCTATGTAGCCAATGTCAATGCCTTTCAAACGAGATATCACTTGCCATAAGGTCCTATTTAAAATTATTGGCCAAAGCCGTTCAAAAGATACGAGGCGGGGAGGGGACTTTTGAATAGCACTGCATCTAAATCACATATTAATGTCTTGAACTCGGTATACAATACAGCTCTTCGCCTGTGTCTGGGGGAGTTTAGGTCTAGCGCGGTAGAAAGTCTCTACTGCGAAGCAAATGAACCTCCTCTATGGATAAGACGTCAACATTTATTACTTAACTATATAATCTCGGTATCTTCCAATCCCCTTAACCCATTATACAGCTTGTTTACCAATGAAAGCTTACAGAATATCTCAACATCCTCAACAATAAGACCCTTACCTTTACTACTAAAAACAATGCCAATCAAAATTGATATTTCTCAAACATTTCCTCTACCTCTTCCATTAATGCCCCCATGGGCGAAAAATATTCCTCATATCAACACATCTCTCACAACTCTGAATAAAAATGAAACACCAAACGATCTAATTAAAGAAACTTTTCTGGATATAATATACCGAAATGACTACGATTTAGTACTATATACTGATGCCTCGAAAAATGAAACAGGAGTCGGTTGTGCCGTAACAACATTAGATTCTCCAATCTTCTCTTCCACAATATCATCAACTTGTATTGTACACACCGGCGAACTCTATAGTATACTTCAGGCCTTCAAACATATTTCCCCTCCTAATCAAAATGTCTGCATATGTACAGACTCACTTGCCTCTATACACTCGATTAAATATATAAACAGTGACCATCCTCTTAAACAGAATATCCATGATTCCTACCAATTTTCCTTTTCCCAAAATATAACAGTTACCATTCTATGGACACCATCTCACATTGGTATATACTACGTTTTTAAAAAGCATGGAGTAATAAATCACTCATTTTGGCCGGAACCATAGGCGTACCACATTTAGTCATTTAAAAAAAGTTAAGGCTTCTAAAATTATCTCATTTCCGAAAATAACCGTTTTGTAATATTATTTAAAATAAAATTTCAAATTATCAATAATATAATAAACTGTGGATTATATCACTGACATCAATTTTCCAGAAAATTTATTATTATGTATAAAAGGGCGTAGACGAGTCCCTCCACTAAGCTCCAGGTAGTTATAATCCTACATACAATAAATAATAAAATAAATGTTAATAACAATTTTATACAAATATATATATATATATATATATATATATATATATATATATATATATATATATATATATATAACAAGATGTACGAATAGTGCGTGACATATGAACAATAAGCAACGAATAGATTAGTGGGTATTGCACGCAAATAGAAGAAGGGGCATGTCTGCGGTTACCACTTTTTTCAGTAGCCCCTTCTTCTATTTGCGTGCAATACCCACTAATCTATTCGTTGCTTATTATATATATATATATATATATATATATATATATATATGTTGTAGCTCATTTTCATTATGTTCTTTCTATAGGAGCAGTATTTGCTATTATAGCTGGTTTAATCCAATGATTCCCATTATTTACTGGGCTAACTTTAAATAATTTTTATCTAAAAATTCAATTTTTTATTATATTTATTGGGGTAAATTTAACTTTTTTCCCTCAACATTTCTTAGGGTTAATAGGTATGCCCCGACGTTACTCTGATTATCCAGATATTTTTACTCTATGAAATATTGTTTCATCAATTGGTTCTTTAATTTCCTTGATTAGAGTAATCTTTTTATTATTCATTTTTTGAGAGGCCTTTTCAATTCAACGAAAAAGAATTTCTTCTTTAAGAATAAACTCTTCTATTGAATGATTACAATCAAATCCTCCTAGAGAACACAGTTATTCTGAATTACCAATATTATCTGCTAATTTCTAATATGGCAGATTAGTGCATTGGATTTAAACCCCAAATATAAAGTTTAAACTTTTTTTAGAAATTTCAACTTGAAAATTTTTTATATTACAAGATAAAACTTCCCCATTAATAGAACAATTATCTTATTTTCATGACCATACTTTAATAATTTTAGTAGTAATTACAGTTCTAGTTAGACAATTATTATTTTCTTTATTTTTCAATAAATTTTTACATCGATATTTACTTGAAGGTCAATTAATCGAAATTATTTGAACTATTCTTCCAACTATTACTTTAGTTTTTATTGCAATTCCTTCCCTTCGATTAATTTATATTTTAGATGAAATTAATAATCCGATAATTTCTATTAAAACAATTGGGCTTCAATGATATTGATCATATGAATATTCTGATTTTAAAACTATTGAATTCGATTCATATATAATTCCTTTCTTATAGATTTCGATTAACTATATATATATATATATATATATATATATATATATATATATATATATATATCCAAACCAACCCCATTTGCCGATTATTTCACCCAATTAGCAGGTAATTGAAGAAACTTGGCAAACAGGTAGCTCAAAAATGGTTTTATTATTGTGAAATACAGTCTTTTCAGTTCTAAGAAAATGCCCCCATAATACAATGTACTTACTGGAACTTTTCAACTATAAAAGTAGCGGAAAGGTTGAATATTTTCAATTTACAGTTCATCTGTTCTGGAGAAACTGCTGTGTTGATTGATTTCCCCATTATTACCGTTATTTGTTATTATTTTTTACCGTTATTGTTAACTGGTGTTTATTTTTGTTCATCTATACAAGTTCTCTTCTCATCACACGAGACAAACACCTAACTACACCTTCCAACTATATATTGTTCCAACCAAATTCGACCAGATATGGAGGATTTATCACCATCTAAGCGACCTAAAGTTGGCCCATTGTCGCTGAACGAAAAAAATCTGATATTAAATTGCTATTCCTCGTTGAAGAACGAAGAAATTAGAAGAAAAATCATGAATTTGACAGGAAGTGTTGATGAAACTGTGGAGATTCCTGCAACAATGACGGGTGTTTCAAAAACAACAATTTATAATTTAGTGTTTTTAAATGAAACTCAAGGTCTCTAGTTAATTCCACAATATAATACAAGTTATTGTATTATATTGTGGAATTAACTAGAGACCTTGAGTTTCATTTAAAAACACTAATATGAGCATATTCCACGAAGTAAGGGTCGAGACAGTCAATTTTTTAATTTATAATTTAATGAAGGAGAAAAAAAATGGAAAAATCACAGCCCCAGCAAAGTCCCCAGGCCGAGCCAAACTGGAAATGGATGACGACTTGAAGAAGAAGAAGATTCAGATTTTCCGAAAATGTCTCGAAGTACATTATGGAAAATTTTGAAGGAACTTGGATTTGAATATAAGAAAAATTATCGGAACGCAATGTTGATTGATAGAGACGACATTATCATTTGGAGGAGGAGTTATTTGCGCAATATTCGGAAAGCAAGACTAGATCAAAAACGAATTTATTATTTGGATGAGACTTGGTTAAATGAAGGTCATACTGTTTCAATGTTTTGGCAAGACACGAATGTCAAAAGTCGGAGGCAGGCAGCTCTTGAAGGGTGGTCAACAGGCCTCAATCCACCAGCAGGAAAAGGACGCCGACTCATCATTACTCATATCGGAAGTGCCGAAGGTTTTGTTAAAGGTGGATTGTTGTGCTTTGAGTCGAAGCAAACCGGAGATTATCATGAAGATATGAATGCAGACGTTTTCGAAGAATATTTCTCACAAATGTTAGATCTAATTCCAACGGGCTCAGTCATTGTTATGGATAACGCAAGTTATCACTCCAGGTTAGTGGAGAAATTACCTTCAACTGCATGGCGTAAACAATATATCCACGATTGGCTAACCTCGAAAAATATTGAATGCCCAGATAACCCGCTGAAAAATGAGCTCTTGCAACTGGCCAATTCACATAAACACAAATATAGTAGATACGTTGTAGATCAAATGGCATCAGCGCGTGGTATAACGGTGCTGAGGCTTCCTCCTTATCACTGTCAACTCAATCCCATAGAATTAATATGGGCCCAAGTGAAAGGGGAAGTTTCAAGGAAGAATACGACATTCAAGATGAGTGACGTAAAAGTTTTATTCGAAGACGCGTTAGGTAACGTAACCAAAGAAAACTGGAAGAAATGTGTTGAACACGTAATACAAGAAGAACTAAATATGTGGGATCATATAAGTGAACACATGATTGAACCATTTATAATCAATGTTAATAATGGAAGCTCAACAGAATCGTCTAATTCTGATATATAGACTAGTTTTTGTGTTAGTTATTACTATTATTTGTTAGACTTTTTTTTAATAAATATTACATTAATTCGTACTTTATTCCTGCATTTTTCTTTTTTCCTCTCCTATTGTAAACGGTATATTAGTAGTACTACTGCAAAAAAATTTGCTAATTTTTATATAATATTTTATGTTTATTGTTTATTCATAGGAACACAAAAAAATGTGTTTTTATTGAATCGATATTGTGAACTCTTTTAAATAGTTTTCGTAATTATAATTTCATAGTACCTTCATAATCTTATACCAAGTTTGTTTTGTCCTGATTGCACGCCTCTGGGGATTAAATTGTTTATTTGTTCATTCAAATACAATAGAGCGACCCTTTCAATACAATAGGCGACCCAACCGAATACAGAGTTACGGGGTGTCTACCTGAAATTCGTAACAAATGAGAAATTTTAGTACAAAATTAGATAAAATTCGGAGATATTTTATTATACACCCTGTATCGGTTTTGCATACCTAATGAGCTTCTATCACTCCATGCCTTTCAAAAACGGACTATAATGGAAACTAACTAGCTGATCAACTAGCTAAAAGGGCCACAACTTTAAACTATTATGCAAATAAGATCCAAATTGCATCCGATCTCAAGCAAGTCATCAATTATAAGGTCAAATCTCTATGGTAAATTCATTGGAACTCCATCCCGACAAAATTGCAAAAAATTCAACACTCATTAAGCCACCCTTACTATATTGCAGCTTCAAATTTCTCAAGACAAGACCTAACTGTGCTGAGAAGACTAAGAGTCGGTCACACTAGATTCACTCATGGCTACCTTATGTCATCCAACAATCGGCCATTCTGTTCAACCTGTAACTGCATCTACACCGTTGAACACATTATTTTAGAATGCCAATAGTACACAGCTAGAAGACAACAGCTCAACCTCAAAGGAAGTCTCCAAGAGATACTCGGAAATCCAGATAATGTCCCCTCCGTTCTCCAGTTCCTGAAAGATGTACAGCTATACCACAAAATATAATATATTTAATGTATACTTTTACTATACCTGTGCGTGTGGCCTTTGTAGCCGAGCACGTTAATTGTAATAAAAAAAACAATTTGACAATTGCTTCGATATTGCTATCATCGCCAGAATGGCAAAGTTACATGAAGACAATATCGAAACAATTGACACATTTTTTAAGAATTTCTACCATTTTTTCAATGTATTGATTTGTACAAACTTTGTTTGTGTGGAAATATAAAGGTAGTATGATCGCCAGGGCTTGAGTTGCCAGCATTCAATAAGTTTTTAGATTTGTTAGAAAAGCGTTGCGGAGCGCTCTCGAAAATGTGGAGAAATGAGGAGAATCGTATAAGGGTCATCATTTGGGAAAAAAAGATAAACAGGTAAACTCTTCTTAGTTAGTTAATAATAATCAAACGGATGTTGAGGCAAAACCAGAATGTGACTACTGTAATCGCGACAGTTTTTTAGAATTCTTACCGTTTTTTTCATTATAATGGGGAATTATTTTGGAACAGCTAGTTTCAATTAAAAAAATCAATTGAGCAATTCATACAAACCATGAGGAGATTGTAAATGAAGTTATATACGCCTCTAGAAGGATGATCGACCTTTCTCATGATAATTTGGAGGAGATTCAAGTAGCAGTAGTTTGATCTCTACTATTCAAGGGATTTGATGTATTGCAATGGCCAGCACAATACCCCGACGTGAATATCACGAGAGCCTGCATTATTTTTGGGTTGTTTAAAATATTTTTACACTTTTCTCGTTTTAAAAACATTCCAAACTATTAAATATTCAATTTTCAGGTTCTAGACTCTGGAGTAATTGATTCTTTGGACGAATTCACTAGAGTGTGTCAACCTAAGTTGGTAGTATTTAACTTATTCTCTGATCGGATACTTCGGATTATTTACCTTCCAAATGGCGTGTTGAGACCTTATACTCTTTTAACGAATCTCGTTATAGATGAATCTATTCAAGGCCGATGCGAGTCTTCTTTTGTTTACATGACGGACACCGCTGCTCCAGGTAATAAACTATTGTCTAATTTGAATCTGCCACAAAAAAGAACGAACACTTTATTGTACAATAAACATTTTAAGTCCTAAAACGGTTTTGATGTTTTTGCTACAATATATATATATATATATATATATATATATATATATATATATATATATATTGTATTTGTTTTTCTTTAATCTTGTATATAAACTGTTTTAATTTTTCTTGGGCATCAGGTTAACAATAAATTCTACATCAATTTATATTTTTAGTTGACGTTTCGCTACCTAGTTCGGAGCATTTTCAAAAATTTTAAATTAGATGTTGTTGAACAATAAATTGAACGACTAAAATGAAATATGTCAGGTTTCTGTAATTTAAATTACATAAACCTGACATACCATTACGGCCAATAGTTTCTTATGTTCAATCTCCCTTTTACAAACTGTTTAAATATTTGTCAAACTGTCTCTCACAAATAATCAACAAGAATGAATTCTATATAAAAGATTCGTTTACACTTAAACATTTTTTAGACACTGTTGAAATACCAAACAATTATAGCATTATTTCTATAGACGTAGTCTCAAAGTAAATCAACTAATAGCCCATATATTAAAACATAAATGGAGATCATTAGAAAAACACACAAATCTCACATATGAAGAATTCATAGAAGGAATAATGCTAATCCAAAACAGTAGTTTTTTTCAATAAAAATATTTTTTTTTAACCAACTCAATGGGTGCACTATGGGTTCACCAATTTCATCCACTCTCGCACAAATTGTAATGGAATACCTTGAAGAAAATGTGCTTAATCAAATAAATTTCAATATATTATTTTTTAAAAGATACGGTGATGATTGCTTAGCTGTCGTTCTATCCAATCAAATAAATCATATAGTAACTGCTTTTAATAATTTTCATCCAAAGCTTCGATTCACAATAGAAACAGAACAAAACAATACCATACACTTTCTGTCTGGACATGACACTTATTAAAACTAGAGAAAATAAAATTACAACAAAACATTTTATTAAAGAAACATCATCAGGTCGCTATTTAAATTACCACTCCCATCATCCTAATTCCCAAAAAAACACAGCGTAATCATAGGATTAGTAGATAAAGCCATTACATTTACATCACCTGAATATCGTCCAAAAATTTTATATGAAACAAAAACAATATTACAAAACAATCACTATCCTTCCAAACATATTGACAGAATTATTAAACAACGCACACATAAATTTTACAATAGTCAAATCCAATCAACACAAACCAATACACTAGCTCTTCTTACATACATCGCAATGCCATACACAAATCAACTCTCAAAAAAATTAAACTATATATTATCTAAACATAAAAGTTTGTCATAGGGCACAAAATACTCTATCACCATTGTTCTCCAAGTTAAAAAGTCAAATCAAAGCTTCAAAAAAATCTAACATCATATATTCCCTACCATGTTTGGATTGTCCCAAAAAATATATAGGTATGATAACCCAATATCTTGAAAATAGACCTAATGGCCATAAATATACGCCTCCATTGCGCTTCATTAACACGAGAATAATGAAAACCCTAAAATTGACTTTAATAATACTAAAATAATAAACCAAGATTCTAATTACAAAAAACTAACAATAAAAGAAATTATACATATCAAAAAAGAGATCAATGCAGTGAACGATAAACAAGGTATCAAAAATCTAAGCTAAATATATTATAATTTATTATAATAGTAATATCAATTTTTGAATTAGTAAGACGTTGTTTCTAAGGCAGGTATTTTTGATGTTATTATTTGTGAAATTATTTTATCAATTACTAGTTTTTGTCGTCGCTGTGTTTGTATTTATAGAATTTTTTGTTAACCATATGCTCAAGAAAAATGAAAAAAGTATATATACATATATACAGGGTGGCGCATTAGAAACAGTCCACCTCAAATATTGTTGGTTGTTGGCAGGGGGGAGGTTTTCGCGGCAAACTCCGAGACACGTCGATTTTGTTTTCGAGGGGGACAACTGGTGATAGTTAACTTAGCACGGTCAACCCCCTAAAAGGGTTGACTACCTCTTCGAGAATATTTAATGGCATGGGGGGTCGAGTGGCACATAATTTTAAAGGTATTTCGATTCTCTTCATAGACATACTAACGTTTTTGTGTTAAGTGCTTAAATGAATGACAAAAACCAGATGGAAATCTCCGTTAAAGAAATCGGATAACTGTGGCATGTGGTGAAATAACTCCTGTTATGCTACAAAATGTTTGGAACAGTGTTGAACGAAGGTTGTATTATTGTTTGGAAGTAAACGGATCACAATTTGAACACTTACTTTGATTAAAACTTTTCTGACAACTTTTTTTTTTATTTATTCCACTCACACTTCCAGCTGGTTTTTGTCATTAATTTCAACACTTAACAGAAAAATGTTAGCATGCCTTTAAAGAGAATCGAAATACCTTTCAAATTATGTGCCACTCGACCCCCCATGCCATTAAAGATTCTCGAAGGGGTAATCACCCCTTTTACGAGGATGACCGTACAACCATAAGTTAACTATCAAAAGTTGTCCCCCTCGAAAACAAAATCGACGTGTCTCGGGGTTTGCCGCAAAAACCTCCCCTGCCAACAATATTTGAGGTGGACTGTTTCTAATGCGCCACCCTGTATATGTATATGTATGCTAAAATGTTTGTTTATAGGTCTAACACTATAAAAATTGATGTACGACATAGTATTAGGTCACATTAGAACACAGTTGCCAAACTTTGAAAGTAGTTTGGAGATTTAGGAAATGTGAAATATTAAGGTTATGTTGATATAGAAATTGTAATATTTAACAAGACATGCAATAAGTCATAGATAATGTGAATAAATTTTTTTAATGTATGATCTATATTTATAATGAATACTAAAAAATGTAGTTGTAGGCATATTTTTTTATAAAATATCATTAAAAAAATTAATTATGTCTGACTTCCTTAGAAAAGTAATTACCAATATATTTATTTATATACAGGTCTGATAGTATACGATGGGTTGCGAGATACAGCTTGGCGTTTCACGCATCCCACCATGTATCCCGATCCAAATTTTTCTGATTACAACATCAATGGGGAAGGTTTCACATTGATGGATGGTGTGGTAGGAATAACACATTCACCAAAACTGGCAACAGTGTATTACCAACCTCTAGCTACAGACAGGTGAGAAATAGATAGATTTTCAACGAAAAGAATTGTTTTAAAGCAAGCTATTTGTTTGTTACGTAACTAGGAATATTTTACTGATATAAATGAAGAAAAGTGATCAAATAGGGAACCTTAGAGAACGCTTTGTTTAGACGTAAAACTTAGAGTATCTGTGAATTGGAAGGAGTTAATAGTGGAAAAAAATGCACATATTTCAAAGATATTTGTTCGGCTCTCACTGTATTATAATTTATTCCAGAATATTTAGTGTTGCTACATCAGAATTAGTAAAGGGTCCACCAGGAGAATTCGAAAGATTACCAGTATCGTTCGTGGGAAAGAAGTCGTCTCAAGGTTTGGGTTTGACTGTTAACCTTCTCGATGATACAATATATTTCAGTCCTTTAACAGAAACTTCTATAGCTTCCTGGAATCCTATTACAAATGCCCAAAAGTAAGTAAAAAATACAAATGCAAACATTTTTTATTGAAATTACTTTCGAAAAATAATCAATTTAATACAATAATTATAAATTTCGAGTTGTTCTTTTTAAATATTCTATAGAATTTTTATTGAAATCAAACAGAATGTTGCCAAATTTCCGTAGTTGACTGATTTTATAGATAGACTGGAAATTTGAAATCTGAGTATAAACTTTAGTATCATTTATTTGTCCAAGTGAGACCTGACAAAGCTGCTTAATATATCGATTTCTGAAATTTATTGTAAGCTAAGTTGTGGGCAGTGACAATTCGATAAATTTAAAATAGATATTAGGTATTCTAGTTCGTAATTTAATTAATTTTAATTTGTATTTGTGTAAATAAGATTTTGTTATTTGTTAAAAAAAAGGAAAACTAGGATTTGTTTTGTGATTTGGTAATTGTATATAAACTTTTGAATTTTAACCTACTGTGGAATTCGTTTATAGTATATTTGGAAAAGTTTGATAGAAATTAAATTTATTTAACTCTATAAAAAATTTATTTTTGGCAGTGACATTTGGTTGATTATTGGTGACAGATAATTCATTGAAATTTAGTAAATGTCGGAAAGCAATTAAATAGCATGCCTCATCTAGAGTAAACAGTAATACGACTATTGGGTAGATAATCAGGAACAAGAATTATAATTAATATTTAATTTGGACATTATTTGAATTTGAAATTATGAAGGATTTAGTTATTTTATAAAGAATTGAACTCACCCTTAGATAAGAGTAATCATAATTCATAATAACTAAATTCATTCGATATAATAAAAAAAAATGATTTGACAATAAGTGTGAGTTTAAAATATATAAAATACGTGTGATTAGGCCTTATGTACAATATATATGTATATATATATATATATATATATATATATATATATATATATATATATATATATTGTAATGGGGTTGATTATTAGAGTAAATAATTTTAATTTTATATTTGCCCCAATTAAACTACACGTAACTTTATCAAGTTAAGTTAAGTTTTCTATTATTATGATAACAATTTATGACTAGTACTTGTAGCAGTTTCAGATAATTTTCTTAAATAAGTACTGTGTATTATTTTATATTATATTTCTCAACTGTTTGTGTTCAACACCTATTAGTTTCGATTTCAATGTTCTCTGTCTTTTTTCAAAACTTCTCAACTGGCATTATTTTTCATTCTTTCAATCTCCATAAATAATTTTTTTTAATCGTTTTGGCAACCAAATATTTGACTTTTATTTTTAAAATCATCTCATCAATCCAAAGTATCATCTCTGTGTTTCCTTCCTACATGTTTATTTGCTTATCTAGTTTAAAAAGCCAGGAATCATGAATTTATTTATTCAATCTAAACTACCATATTTAGCATACTGTATGTTTTAAATTAAATCATTTATTTGAGATATTCATGTTTTTAAGATCACTACATACTTTAGATTACAAACAGGGTGTCCCATTGAAGATTTTATATAATAGAAACCTTTAAACTAAAAAAAAATTCCTTTTCGATTTTTTTTAACAATAAATAGCGACAGAGAAGAAAATTAACATTTTTTTGTTGTCTTTGTTTAACCTTAATCTCTTTTGGCGTCGTCCTCAACTGGTCAACTAGAGTGGGCTGCTTAAAAAAATTCGCTTTTATATCTAATATCTTATAGGCATATTTTCTGTTCAGTTTTCCTTGTTACATTCCTAATTTTTTATTTACATTATTCATATCTTTTCTAATATCATACATATTTTCTTCATTTCTATGCAATCTCTGATTAATTTAATTTTTAAGATCCTCTGCATTTTTATCTAACTTTATCATCATTGTTGCATTATGTTTAATCAATTGATTGTCTTCGGTATTTTCACTATTTCTCTTCCTCCATGCAGATTACTGCCTCCATATGTTCTTCTGTCTGTTCCTGTTCATAACTTGTCAAAATTTCATCTACATTTTTAGTTTAGTTTAATTTTAATTTTACTTTGCCCCAAATAAACTACACGTTATTTTATCAAGTAAAATATTCTCTGCCTCTGTCTATTTTGGTTTAATGAAATTTATTATGTCAAGCCCCACGTTGGGCGCCAATTATAATGATTCTGATTTTTTTTATGAAATTATTCAATTTATTTTATTATTATTGAAATTTTACAAGATTATTTTTTTATTTAAATTAAATTATATAGACTCTTATCAATCAAGGTAGAGTTCCAAACAGTATTCTATATAATCAATTTTTCCTAAAGCTTTATTCAAATTATTATCAAGACTTTTACGAAAATCATTCTATAAAATATATTCCTTTCAAATAATCTTGACAATTTTTCTTTTTAATCACGGTAAAAAAACATTTTGGGTTATGTATATTTGTTGCATTCATCAAATTTGTGTTATGAATGCCAATCAGATTTTAGACATCTCTAATAAAATTTATTTTGGCACCTTTTAAATTTTCTATACGTCGATTCATCACCAAATTCAGATATATGCAGTTGAAATTTCTTGTCACTCCGTCAAAAAATAATGACAGCTTCCATTTACAAATTTAGCTGACAAAATATCTCCAGAGATATCCTTTGAATCGGACAAGTTTTTTTAAATTATTTAATTTAAAAAGCTAGGAATAATCAAGTCTGTTTTTTTATTTATACATTCATCTTCTTGATTAATACGAGTATATGCTGTTTTTAAAAACAGATGCTTTTTATAATTTTTTTCTGTGGTCAAGATTGTTAATTCATAGAATGGCCTTTATAAAATACGTGTTCAGCAAGCGCACATCTGTCAGGGTACAATTTACTGTCACTTTTGTGAGATGTGATTCGATTGGTAAGCGACCTCTTGGACAGACCAAACTACTTTTTTATTTGTAATCAAAAAACAATATATAGACTTGATAATTACCTTAATGAATTAAAAACTGAAATAATTAATACAACTAATGAATTCGTTTTTGATAATTGTTCCAGCAGACAACAAATTATTTATAACAAACTTTTCATTAGAATTAAAAATAAACAAGAGAATAAACTTGATAATTCGATTAACAAAAAAATTAATTCGGTTCTTAAAACACGGAGCAATTGGCTGAAAAATATTTCTAAGGCAGAGAAAGTAATAGAAAACATTTTATTTTGTACTTTGGGTGCCAAATTAAAATAATCTAGTTGCTATATATAATTATTTTTGAATCTGTTTGAATTTTCAAAAATAAAAACTAATTTTTCTTGGTATGGAATTATTTTATAGGAAAATTTTCTTTTTGTTTGGCAGGATATTGGCTTATGATCCAGAACAACTACAGTTCTGCGCAGAATTGAGGTGGAAGAATGACGGTTATCTATGGCTGTTAAGTACAAAATTCCAAAAATTTTTCCTAAAGACTGTGTCCTCACATGACGTCAATCTCCGTATTATCAGAATACCATACAGGAATAATCATTTACTTCGTACAGCTGCTCATAATTTATTTTTTTAATAATGCCATAAATTCTTGTATTAAATAATATTTAAAGTAAGGTAAAAGTATTTTTCATTCTGTGAATTATTTTCATTTGCCAAAAACATTTTTTCATAATAACAAAGGCGTAGCGTTATTATTTTATAAAATTTATTGATTTTCGCAAAATTTGGAATAATTTTTATAAACAGTCTTGGAATCTTCATCGTTGTTCCGTCCAATAATGTCACCTCTTCGAGAAATCATTCGTTCACCGCAACAATTGACACAGCAGAAGTATGATAAGTAGCTCCCTCTTGCTGGAACCATGTTGTGGAGTAGTAATTTTGACATTTCTGTAAATCTTGTGCTAAATAACCTCGCAATATTTCACTATAACGTTCACTATTTACAATCAGTGCTTGTCCAAGATTGTCTTCATGGAAATATGGACCGATAAAGTCTTTGCCTGACATTGTAGCTCAGACTATGACATTTGGACCATAAAATGGTCGCTGTTGTTTTTGCTTAAGCTTAGCCCAGTAACGTAAACTGGGTTTATTGACATGATCAATAGCTGTTCTTACACCTGACTGGATTAGAGAGGACCTAATTGCTGAAAGTGCTATTGTGGAATACCTTAGTGATCCGTTTCTTGGTTTTGCCGGAGAACATGATAAAGCCCGAGATATTTTAACAAAGTTAGATGCTATCTACAACCGACGATAATTAGCTACCCAATTAGCATTAAGAAAACAGTTTGTTACATAATGTTCTTCCTCGGCTTGGGACTCTTCCTCAGGTAGTGAATTCGACCTCAGTTAATGTATTTTCATAGCTAACACTGGGATGGGGTGAACAATCGATATCAAATTGGACGCCACCAGGTTTTTAAGGGATAATAATAACCGAAAAACTAAAAAGGTTAAAAACTGGAAAACCTTATATTTACTTTTTCCACATTTCTTGCAAACAAAAAATGAATTTTTGTGACAGGCGCAGCCTCTGGTTTGCTTGTTTTGATACTGAACCAAATGATCCAACGTATCATATCTCGAGTATTCATTATGGTTTTGTGGTAGTTTCGAGAAAATTTCTTATATGTCTCGAAAATATTTGTTGTCATACTTCTTCTGACGACAACTGATCTAATGTACCATTATTTTTTCTATGAAGCTGCCACGCATTTTGAAAAGCCATGTCGATGCATTGACAAAATAGTGGAAAATACCACTTTTTTCCTCTGATAGATATTCTGTTTAGCCCGATATTTTGATCAGCTCTATCTGCTCCTCCCATGTTTTCATTATATTTCTGGATTTGATAGGTTTGATCTATATAAATATGCTTCTTATCAGATCTGGAGTATCGTTTTACCGTATTTATGGGTTGAACTGGTAGGGAATTTGTGGCCATTGATACTACATTGTTGTCGTGCCATTTGCAAACGAGTATTGTCCCATTTCCAGTTTTATGCGTAAATTAACCCATTGGTTTCTTTTTTATCACTTTTGATTTGTCCATTGGGTCTGAAGGTATTCTATTTTCTCTCATGGTTCCCGTGCACCTAATGCCCCTACCTTTCAGTTCTTCTAGTAACAAATATGAGGTGAAGAAATTATCACAAAATATGTGATAGGGTCGATAGATTTTACTTGTTAGAGTATCGACGTATTGTAATACAACACTTGCACCAAGTCCCATGTCCTTGTATTTGTCTGGGAGAGTCGTAGACAGACGAACCTTGATATGGATCAAACCATACTATGTAGCCTAATCTAGTTGTTCCAGCCCAAAATTTATAACCTTATATTTACTTTAACTCAACAAAACGAAATACTGAAAATATTTTAACGCGATGGTCCAAGTTAATATAAATTGCTGAAAATCAAATATCAAAGGTTTCAGCAAATTATATTTATACATAAATCAATAAAAGCAATAAGATAATTCACATCAACTGCATATCCAAAATACAAGACGAATACGTACGCAGTTATACAATAAAAATCTCCAATTCTAGATTTCCATGAATTGAATATAATACAAAGGACTTATCTTGGTGAGGGTCTGTAATTATTCAGCTCTCAGCTAGGTCCTAGTGGATGAAGATATGGTCCTTAATCCATCCCGGCCGGATTCGGGTTGTTTCTATCTGTGTTGTGTATTCATAGGGGGTGCACAGCTGAGGAAAGAAAAAAAGGAGTAAAAATTAAGGAAAAATTCTGGGAAGGAAGGAATAGATAGAACAGATAGGAAGCTTATGCTTCAACATATAAAAAACTGAATCTAGTTTTTAAAATAAAACTAACAGAAGTCTGTTCGATCATATTCGCTTTTTTCCCTAAATAAACAGAAAATGCGGAATTATGAAGCTAAAAAAGAATGAAAAGAAATTATTAAAAATTTGCTACAAAACAATATGAAATGTTTCTTTTTTACAATAAAATGGAATTGAACATATAAAATTCATCAAACGCCAGCCCATATTATAATTTGAAATAAAACATAGAATACACATGGAGAAAAAATGTTTCAAGAATCTAACTCACCAGCAAATATGTGAAACCACTACGATGTAGTCACTTATAATTATTTCTAATAGGAAGTGAAACAAGTTTTTTAATTTCGAATTATTCGATAAAATTAAAATACCATAGTCCGATGGAAATCGTAACAGCCGATCGGCTTGTTACAAGCTGTTAAAGTTGAAATTTGAAGGCGATCTAACTTTGTTTCAACATTTCACTTAATTTGAAGACTTAATTTCGGACCTAATAGCTGCTGGAGTTGCTCTCGATGAGATGGATAAAGTCACACATTTATTGTTGACGCTACCAAAGTCATATGAGGGTATTATTACTGCTCTTGAAACATTAGCAGAAAATCAAATGACCCTCACCTTCGTTAAAACTAGAATATTGGACCATGAAGTTAAACAACAATCACATCAAAATGCCAAATTTAAAGGGCTTCGCCGAAATTTTTCAAACAAACTATGGGAAATTTAGAAATTCTTCTTTGAAAAAAATATTGTGAAGGGGTATTTTAGAAGCTTTGAGGTGAAAATAAAAATCTATGTCAGCAGCAGTGCGAAAATTACGACTTGTTACTTGTAGCAGTACTCAAGCTCTTGAACCTCTGTACCTTTCGATCTTCGGGATTGTAGTGAATACAATGGATTTACCTTTAGAATAAGGCGTTATTCTACAGAAAATAACTGACATAAAATTATTGGCAACTTTGTAACATAACTGACAATGTCATGGATATAATCAAGAGGGTAATATTATGACTTTCTTCCCGCCTTCTTATTTCTCGAGGAAGTCTTCTAAATATTGAGGACGCCTTCGTGTCCTAACTGGCCTATCGATATTCAGTACTGTGTCATGATTGTTCTTTTCTTGAATGGAGTGGTCTAGAATCAGATGGTCTTGATTTTCTTGAATGCTTTGGTCTCGACTTTCGTGAATGATTTGGTCTTGATTTTGATGCTCTTGATTTGAATGGACTTGATCTTGATTGACAGAATTTTAATCGCAGCGAATTAATTATATGTCTCCTCGCGGAGCTAAATGCCGAGTTGAAACTGTCGTTTTTTATCCATTTTCCAATCGGACTTCGTCAACTAAGGGTTCGTATTTATTCGAACGGACAAATCTCTTTAATAGTATTGGTCCTGGTGCAGCTAGCCATGTAGGAACTGACGATCCATAAGTTGAGCGTCTCACATATTTAAACATACGTTCATGTGGGGTCGAGTTGATAGCAGTACATAAAAGAGATCTAATAGAGAATCAACTAGAACCTGCTCCCACTGGTTTATTTTCAAATTTTGAGATTTTAAAGCCAGCTGGATGGTTTGTCATATAATTCCATTAAATCGTTCACACTGACCATTACCCTGAGGGTTATAGGGAGTCGTGCGAAATGAAGCAATACCATGCGACTCTAAAAATGACTTAAGTTCACAGGACATAAAATAAGTACCTTGGTCAGAATGAACATATGTCGGAGTGCCAAATGTAGAAAATATTTGACGCAAACATTGGATAACTGTAGAGGATGATATGTCGGAACATGGAAATGCGAATGGGAATCTGGAAAATTCATCAACAACGGTTAGTAAGTACTTATTTCTTGAAGATGAAGGCAAAGGAACTTTAAAATCCAAATTAAGACGTTCAAATGGTGAGGTGGCTTTGATTAACGTTCCTTCATTTTTATGAAATTTTGGTTTAATTTCAGCACAAACAGGACATGAGGAGGTAATTTGACGGACGTCTTCCACAGAATAAGGGATATTTTTGCAGCATATCCAATGGAGAAACCGGGTAATACCAGGGTGACAAAAAGAAGAATATAAGTGAAATAATTTCTTTTGATCAACCAATGACATGATTGCAGAAGTAATACGGGAAAATGCATCAGTACCGTGTTTTGACTTCCGGGCCATACTTGTAGCATGACAATTCCAAACGCCAACGTTGATTTTTTTAATTTTTGATTTTGGAGGAGGACTTGTTATTAAACATAAATGCCACTGACTTCTGATGCGTAATGAGCTGAAAATGTCTACCAATTAAAAATGTCGCCACTTTTTCAGTGCTTCTACTATTGTGTACGCTTCTTTTTCAACTGACGAATGCTTTTGTTCCTGATAGGACAAGGTTCTTGAGAAAAATGATTGGGATTGGGATAATTGAGCAGCTATCGCAAATTCTGAGGCATCGATTTCAACAGTTAACATAGCGTCGTCATCAATGGAAGAAATCGAAGAGTTGGCTATGTCTTGTTTGAGCTGTCTAAATGCCAAAATTGCTTTTTCAGACAATGGAAAACTTGTGCTGTATGCTTGCGGCTGAATTTTTTCGGAAAATTTAGAAACCCATTTAGAGTAGTGTGCAAACATTCCTAGAATTCTTCGAAGAGAAGTTGTAGTATCAGGTAATGATAAATTCAAGAGAGGCTTAAGTCGTTCTGGGTCCGGCTTCATAGTTTTGTCGCATATTAAATAACCAAAAATGCAAATCGATTTGAGGGAAAATCTTGATTTTGTTTCATTCATTGTTAAACGGTACTTCTTAATGACATTCAAAAAATTTTTCGTGCAACCGGACGCAAAACAAGCATTTTGCAGCCGCAACAGAGGCCGCAAAATTATATTTTGCGGCCGTTACCCAGAGTGACGGCCGACAAACATTTTTACGGCCGTTCCCATAGTGACTGCCGGCAAACTGAACGCCACTACAGCATTTAACATTTCTGAAATATGGCAATAACAATGTATTTCGAACCATCTAGTTCAAATGTAGTCAATCGCAAAATGTTAATGTCCAAAGAAAATAATACGTTTTTGTCTAATGTAAATAATGATTGTTCAGAAACAATAGATTTAGTTGCTTCATCTTCAGGGATGAATATCAGTAATAATATAAACAGTACAATCAATGTTAATATATATCAAAAATAAAGTATGTTTCTGTTGTGAATTTGGAAATAGTTTTTGGTAAGCCGAGATATTTTGCAATCATACTAGGTATTTTTCCAATCGTATGCACTCCAACAACCTGTGCCGAGCACTTTCCATTTTCATATCTCAGAAATAGACGACGAATAGCAGTATGTTTTGGTCGAAGAGTTACATATTTATAGTAAATTCTTATATAATCTTGATTAGTAATGGTAAAAACACGCTTTTGATCAGTTTTAGTATCAGGAACAGTTACTATCAATACAGTTTTGTCTTCCTGAATATCTTCGAGGGTCGTTCTCACTAATTCATCTCGTCGCAATGCTCCTGATATTCCCATTATCAAAACTACCTATAATAATAATTATTATGAATAAAACATCATACTTCACTTTTTTTCCATATTTATATACCTTCCACAGTAGATGATTTGCATCACTAGCTTGTTTGAGGAATGAATCAATTTGCTCGTGCGTAAAAACTTTTGATTTCTTTGCTCGATAACCAACTGACTTTTTCTTGAGGAACGGTACCAATTTTAAAAACTTCTTTACGTCAATTCCATCTCGTACGTTAAGCATAGTCTTTAACATAGAATAAATGCTCCATAAAGTTGAACTCTTCACAACTTTTGATCGCTGCATCAAATATCCTAATAATATGTTTTCTGACACCGTCTTGACATTTTGGTTGACACACCAATCTTTGAAGTTGCTGTAACATTTTTCATATTTCCGTTTAGATTTTTCGGGTATCAAATCAGAAAGTGCTGAGTCTATGAGATCTCTCAGCTCAGGAGGAGTGCAAGTAACTGAAATATCACTATCGCTATCGGACATCTTCACGACTTCACGAGAAATGTCAAATTGATTTGTATTGCTAAATATTTCATCTCCATAGAAACATTGTGATATTGACGTGTAATTTTCTCTATTCGCGTTGAAACGCTGACTTTTCTAAAGAGACATAATGTTTATTGAAATTATGTAATTTTCACGGTTGCACGAAAAATATTGTGTATACTATGGCCGCGAAATGTTTTCGCGACCTCGAGATTATCTTGCCTCGGCCGGAGCGGCCTCGGTGATAATCTCTCTCTCGGAACGCGAAAAAGCAATTGTACTAAAAACGGAATATTTCGAAATTTGGTTTACAATGTCTTCTACCCGTGGCAATGGGTATACATCCAATAATGTATATTTATTTATGGTTTGAGAATAGTCAATACACATACGTTTCTTGTGATTTTCATTTGAAGTTACCAGAGGTTGAGCTAGCCAAGGGGAGATACTGGGTTCTATGATCTTTTCTTTTAGAAAATGTTTGATTTTTTGCTCAATAAAGTTGAGGTCTGAAGTTGTAAATCGACGGGATTTTATTGCGATTGGTTTACAATTAAACGTCAAATTTGAAAATAGACTGAATGGTTCAACATTTGCTACTGCTAAATTGCATATTGATAAGGTTGATTGGTCACCTCCAAAAAGAATTTCGAGTCGGGAATGTTGCTTCAGAATATCATGACCAATGATCACTTAAGTGCAGAGTTTTCATCAAGGACTAAAAGCTTTACATTTGAATAAACGTTATCCAAAATTTGTAGGCGTACAATAAACTATCCAAGAGCTTGAAGCCATTTTAACATTAATTCTTGATGGAATGACACAAATATTTCTACTGGCAACAATATTACTTGAAATATAACTATCAGAACTCCCTGTATCGACGAGGGCATGTGTGATTATGTTGTTTATTTTAATTTGAATAATAGATTTGGATAAACAACTACGAGAAACAGCAGAAATTGTAGACAAAATAGCAGCAGATGTTTTCTGAGTTCTTCTGGTCTTACTTGATCTACACACAGTTGAAAAATGACCTCTTTAATTGCAGGAATTGCTTTTTTAGCAGGACAGTGTTCGTGCAGATGTCTATCTCTGCCACAAAAGAAACATTTCTGAAAAGATGCAGCAGCCGTCAACTGCCTGGTTGATGAATTTTCAGAATCTTCTGAGGGTTCTGCGTTTTGTAAAACGGCAACACTTGAATCAAAAGTGGATGAATATGATTCAGCATGTTGCTTGGATAGTATCAAACGCTTGAATTAAGCTCAAAGAAGAGTGCTCTAGAAGCCGCTGTCTAATTTGTGGTGAGCTTAAACTACTGATAAATGAGTCTCGGATACAATCATCTCTATTCTGTTCGGCCGTGACAGCTTTAAATTTGCAGTCTTTGCTCATCTGCTCCAAAGTTTGTAAATATTGGTCGATTGACTCACCCGCTAGCTGTCTTCTTGATGAGAGAGAATATCGAGAAAATATTTAATTTTTGGGTTTTACGTAGAGGCTCTTAAGGGTTTTTATGGCATCTCCATACGTTGTACTTTCACTAATGGACTCAAAAACGACTGGACTCACGCAGTTTATCAGTAGACTCAGCTTCTTCGTGTTGTCCTTCGCATCTGCCGCTTCCAGAAAATTTACGAACGATCTGTACCAATGATTCCAAAGTTGACCTGCGTTTCCAAGTGTAACATCTATATCTAAACGATCGGGGCGACGTAGCTTATCCATTTAATATTTTCTGTAGAATAAATTGTAGTGAATACAATAGATTACCTTTAGAATAAGGCCTTATTATACAGAAAATAACTGACATAAAATTATTCACAACTTTGTAACATAACTGACAACGTCATGGATATAATCAAGAGGGTAATATTATGACAGGGATGCTACTGTTTAGAAATGTAGTAGGATTGACCGCATAGGATCTAGACAAATTGACAAGGTCAAACAGGGGGGAAGGAATTTTTACTGTTTGGGGAATTATTTGGTTTAAAATGCAATGACTGGAACCTAGAAAACGCTTTGATAGAAGTAGAATGAGGATCTTTTGAAATAACTGTAGGTAAATGGGTCAACTTTCGATTAGCTGAAATCAGTTATGGAAAAACTGTTGCCATGGCAGCCATTACACTGGTAACGGGTACATAAAAACCTAAATCATATGGTGAGGAAATGCGCGGTTGCCAAGTTGACCCCACTTTCGTTTAGCTGAAATCAGTTATGGAAATACTGTTGTTATGGCAACGATTGTAGTGATTAGTAGTAAACAAAAACCCAAATCCTATGGTGAATTGCGAAACGTCGACCCGGCGCGCATTTTTCACAGTCTGTTGATAGCTGCTCATAAACATTTTTCATTTGGTTATTGTGTATGTACGTATTCCTGATAGTATTGAATAATGTGGATAATCATGTGTAATGATTCAAAATATTTCAACTAACTACGATGTAAGCAACTCTTTAATATCAACAATAAAACAACAACAATAAAAAGAAATTATTTTGACCTAAAATCTCCATACTCTATTTTTGTAGAACTCAGCGCAATGAAAATTTTCTTGATGATACTGTACCTTTGCGTTTCTTTAATCGTCTCAATTTTCCTGTATGTCCACCATTTCGATGGTTACCACTACAACAGTGTTTCATAACTACTTTCAGATGAGCACAAGGTGTTAACTTGGTAAACGCGCATATCAGCATTGTAAAATTAAGGTTTTCACCCTTTCTGCACAATCAAAACGGTTGCTAGGACAGCGGATTTTACGCATAAACTAGTTTCAGCCATGCTGAGGCTGTTGATTTGGTAACCGCGCATTTCTTCACCATATTATTTAGGTTTTTGTATACCCGTTGCCATGGCGGTTTTATAAGGTGCGTTCTTTTTGACTGAGATCTCAGTTAATCTCAGCTCATATCAGTAATGTGAGCGTTCTTTTTGTTTTACTCACTTTAAGTGAGCTGAGATTTTTCCTCCCCTTTCACCGATGCTGAATGTATTGTAAGGGGTTATCAGTTCGAATTGAGTCGGAAATAAAGTGGAGGGGATGAAGAAATATTTGATTTGCTTGGTTAATTTGTAGTTTTAACCAAGGTTATCTAAGGTTTTAACCTTCTTCTTTCGGTTCCGTCTTCACCTTAGTGAAGGTTGGCAACAATCTCGGCGAACTGGGTTCGGTTTTGAGCAGCTCGGAATAAGGAATGTGAGTCTAGTCCGGTCCAGTCTCTTATGTTTTTCAACCACGAATGTTGGCGTCTTCCTATACCTCGTCTGCCTTCTGTTTTAACCATTGAAATATAAACAAAAAACACAAATAATCTATTTTTCTTTTGTTACAAATTATGGATACATTAATTAACATTATTAGATGCTGATACGAATCTGTCGTTTAGTTTAAATCTATCGACAGATCGCGCGCTTCAATTGAGATGTCATTCTTTTTGGTGCTTACTCACATCACTTTATCTCAGATCACCTTAACTGTAGTGATCTGAGATCTCAGTCAAAAAGAACGCACCATTAATAACTGATTTCAGTTAGACGATAGTGGTCAACTTGGCAACCATGCATTTACTCACCATATGATTTGGGTTTTTGTTTACTACTACTCACAACAATCGTTGCCATGAAAACAGTATTTCCATAACTGATTTCAGCTAATCGAAAGTGGGGTCAAATTGGCAACCGCGCATTTCCTCACCATATGATTTGGGTTTTTGTTTACTACTAATCACCACAAACCTTGCCATGGTAACAGTTCTTCCATAACTGATTTCAGCTAAACGAAAGTTGAGCCGGTAAAGTTTCTAGAGATAAAGAATATGAATGTACCTAACTTGGGTTTTTACGATACACGTGTTTATTTGTTAAAACAGTGGCTGCAAACTGTGTTGCCATTTAACACAGCGTGAAAATATGTTTAATTTAAAGAGACTTGAGCTTCAAGAAATTCAACACCGAGTTACTAGAGCAGATTTGTTTTCCAAACACTGTCAGTTAATAATTATTTTTTCAACTTGTGCATTAGTAAAATCGTTATAAGGCTATATATAATTCAACTGCTCCTTTAACGTTGCCTATAAAACTTGTGTTGTCATAAAACACATTATAAAACACTTAAAATGAATTTAATTTGCTTGTTAAGGTTTCCATCAATATTCCCGGTTCAATTAATGAATGTACGGTAAGAACGATGCAATGTACAATGACCCGCGAGTTCGGTGCGCTCGTAAGAAATATTTTAATAAGGTGGAAATTTAAATTGTAACTAATCAATGAATAAGTTGAAAGGTTGCTCAAAATATCATTAGATTTATTTGTAATTGCTCTTTGTACAATAAAAAATACTTTTATCTCATATACAAGATTTTTTGTACCTATTTTCTAGTATAAGTACACACTTACAAAAGATACCATAAGTTATTTTTATTATACCAATCAAATAAGCCATTTCAGACGTATTACTACATATTTATATGTTCGAGAAGCTGCTTATACAATAATTGTGTGTGCATGTATACATAGTAAGTGTAAGTTCGTCGTGATACCATAGCGACTGATTTATTTTAAAATTCATGGGACGGACATAAAAATTTTACGAAAAGGACTAACTGGGGTCCGAGAATACCCCATGCGTAAAATTGCAGAAATGCTGTATTTTTCTTCAAATTAAATATATAGAAAAGAAGTTTTATTAAAGTTTTACTATTAATCATTTATTAGTCAAAAATCATCACGAAAAAATACTAAATACCCTAATCACTAATACTACTAGCTACATATCATTTTAACATTTTTTACAAACTATCTCCGATTTTGAATGTTCTAGGCAAACAAAGTTATTACACCTAATACATATTTTTCTGGATTTTCTGTCTTTTCCTCTTTGACACATATGGCAGCGCCCCCTGGCAATGTTTTGTTGTTCAACTCTATGTTCTGTTACATCCAGTAGTTTGGGAAAAACGTCTGTCATATGCCGTTTTCTATTCGTCTGAATGTATTTATTATTATATCGCCGGAAAACGTTTTCCTTTATGAGTTCTTTTCCTAGTCCCAAAATATACATTTTACGTTTATCCAAACTGTTTTCTCGCCAATCCGGGATTTGCAGTAACCACAATTTATAAGCATTTATTCCTGCGATATCTATAAGATGCGAAAATATTGCCATTGGCCAGCGGTTTGACTTTCTCTGCACTGTATATTCTTTGGCCAACTTATCTGAAATGTCGACAGCACCTTTTATTTTGTTGTATTGAAGAATAATTTCTGGTTTATAGTGCTGTTCTTCTCCAGCTACTTAACTATCAGTATGCTCACTTGAAAGTAAGATGACGGCATGTTTTTGTTTTGGAACATAGGATACCAGCGTTCTTTGATTCCTAAAAGCAAACATACTTGAAAACTCTTTCTTGTACGATTCCGGTAGAAGTTCCCTGGGAATAAATGTTTTATTTTTCCGGAGGTTTCCACATAAAGTAATATTTTTTTCCATAACTTGTCAGCAAGTTCTAAACTTGTAAAAAAGTTATCGGTCGTTATTCCAAATCCGCCTTCCAAATGGTCTGTCAAATGTAGGACAACCCTTTGACCTTGACCCTTTTTCGCTTTGTTACCTTGTTTTCCTAAAAATTAATAGATACAGAAGTGATGCAGTCCACAAGAGCCCATATTTTGATTCCATACTTATCAGGTTTACTCTTCATATAGACTCGGAATGGTGCCTTACCCCTAAATGGTACAAGCTGTTCATCTACACATAGATGGTCGCCAGGATTAAGTGATTTTTTACAATTAGAAGTGAAAATATCGAATATACCTCTTATCGGAGCTAGCTTATCTACTAATTTTCGTTCTTGTCTTGTTTGAAAATTATCAAAGCGTAAAAATGAAGTAATTTGTTTGAATCTGCCTCTTGACATTGCAGCAGGAATTATAGGGTGACAGTAAGAAATATCTTGACACCAGAGCATATCGATAGCCCCTTTCGATCCGTGAAGTGCGCCAAGAATAAGCAACAGTCCAATATAAGCTTCAATCTCTGTAGAATCAACAGTTACAAAAACTTTAATTTTATTCGGATTTTCTATATTCCATTTATCATAATATGTTTGTGCTTTTCTGTTTGTTTCGGTTACTATTATGTTCAGAATATCCGGAGATAGGAAAAGAAGAAAAGAGTCTTTGATACTTGAGATATCAGAACTGTAATTTGTAAGGCCTAGAGCATGTCTCCGAATATTAGCTTTTGAACGTCTAACTTTTGTGTATTGGAATGCCCTGGCTGTTACTAACTGTTGGTTCCTCTGGTTTCGTTTTCTCTATACTTTGATCAACAACTATTACATCATTTTCTTCCTCTACTTCTGTGACAACACTCATTGATAACACTATCAAACTCTGGATCATCACTTCCAAGTATACGTAACATCTCATCGTCAGTAAGCCCCTTGCGATTGTTGGTAAATAAAAACTGACTCATTTTCAAAACGATGTACCCTACCCGCAATATCACAAAAGACTAACCCGAATATTCAAGTCTAAAAATTATATTGCAGTGCGGGGAATCCCCCATTTGAACTGGTAATTTACATTTTACAATTATATGGGTAAATTCCCTGTGAGTAAACAAACGTTAAATGTATGGGATTCCCCGATTTTACTAACAGTTACCGGGATTATTTTATCGGACGTAAAAGGCTGACCGGGGTCTGAAGAGACCCCTGGAATATAAAACTATTTTTTGTTTTTACCAGCCAATAAAAACTACTAAATACATCATATTGTATCAGAATAATTCATAAACTGCAGCTAGATGGAAGGTCAATGTTTAAAAATTTGCGTTTGCACAGATACAGCATAAACATACGTCATGGGGTACAAACCGACCCCGGTCAGTTCTATGAAGGTTAAGAGTTTTCAATATGTATCAAGAGCCAATTAGTATTTTTGTATCATTTGTTAATTGTGAAGTTTTTCTTTTGTTGAATAAATGGAACATACAAATTACCTATTTGTTTTTTCAATTTAACCTTCAATACCTTCTAGAACGATAGTTTTTATAGAAGACCTGAGCATTACAACATCATTTATATGTAATAGTAATAAATGTGGAATTCAGAGAAACTTACAATCATCTTCATGGTCTTGGATGCAACAAAGAAATCCCAACTAAGTTTCAAAAAACCTTCTAGACCACAGTATATAAACACAAACGGTAGTGCATCTTGGACATGCGGCAAAAGTCGCGCTGATTTGACTGCGCGTTCTGAGGATAAAATTTGTAAATCAATCAAGAAGAAAGAGTGTGGTGCATTCTCCTGTCACTGTCACTATCTGAATGCAACCAATGGAATATCGACATTCAAGGGATATTTAATATTTTGAAATAAGATAATAATTTATTTTTATACCATCCTCATATGAATCTACATAGGGTTTGTTTATTGTATGAGCCACAAATTTTGACTAAAGAATCTTTACATAGAAAAAAAGGAAGGTTTTTAACAAATTATTATGTAACAAGATATATATAAATCGTCAATTGCATTACTTTGAGTAACCATTTTTAAAGTTTCGTCTTCATAGATAAATTAAATTTCATTGAGTAGTGCTGTTGATTTTCTTTAACTACGCCCAGGAACCCTATTGAGAGAAAGAGTGATAGAGAAAAAGGAGTAGCTGAGGTAAACTTTAAAATTGAATGAAACTACATGATTTGAAATAGCTGGATGAGTAGGATGAAATCTAATAAATAATATAATATAAAAATTGTATTCATATATCAATTAGCTAGCCAAATTATTTATCTACACAATTATTAATTTTGTATTAATATTACATTCATATTCAGTTATTAGTCACTATTATAAAAGATTATAAGCCAATAACAAATTCACCAGCGACATGGAGCATTAAAGAAATTGTGGTACGATTTTTATTAAATCTCATATATAAATTATCAACAATAAATTTTCAATCCCAACAAGGGGCAATTCAAACAATAACATTATCTTACATTATATTCTATTTAAATTCTCAATAGAATCATCGAAGGACCAGCCACTTTGATGTGACAAAGGTTTGCTTATTGAGTTCATATGGTATGATAAATTAAATGAGTTTGCACTTTTCACTGATGTTTATTGAGGTTTTATTATAAGTGTTGTTTGTTTGAGTAACAATTAAGAATTCTTCGCTAATCACTAGTTATGATGTTTCATATTATGTATTACATTATTTGATTCTACTGAATACTTATTGATATTTAAATTATGCCGGTCAATTCGCTGGTTGGAGATGATAGGTAACTACCTCTTTGTACGATGAGTGGATTGTAAGTTTCAGATTGTTGGGTTGTGTTCGTATTTATTTGGCTCTTGGAGTGGGTGTAAGCAGGGGAGATCACGTGGGAAATAGCCCAATGAAATGCATGATTTTAAACATTAACCGTTAGAAACGACGGTTGAGTTATACGGGGTCGAGGGTCATTTTTTGTCATGAAAAGGTTCTATTTATAGAGAAAGGAAGGTAACTTTTTTCGTATGTAAAGATAAGGTTGAAATTGATGTTTGTGGATTTTGAAGTATTAAATAGATTTTATTAACGATTTATGGGCAGGAATTATTTGTGTATTTATATAAATGTGTAATAAATATTATACACGGGTGGAGTAGTAATGTAATCAATGTATCATTTACAGGGATAATTTAACCTTAGGTCATGAGTTCGTACACAGTATTTCCAATGCTGCGGTTGAAGTGCCTTTCATGGCGCCTGTAATGTTCAGGCTAATGCTAGGCCACCACACAATTGCACCTTACATCATCATTGGTCTGATTACTCTGGTGTACAACCTGTTTACCATTGACGGAGTTAGACCCCAGATGCACCCAATTGCTCGTTATTAGCGTGATCTGAGAACGGCTTGTGATACTCGTACTGTACTGTAATGATGCTAACACTCAATTGAAGCTTCAAAACCCCTTAAAACCATGGAAATTGACTGATTTCAATAAGACGGAGCAACAAGTCACAGTTTCAATATCTTTATAACAGCAGTTCATGGAATTTTTGGGCAAAAAGTGATACCTAAAAGATATTATATTAAACGATGAAATGAAACAATTTAATTTGTTTAAAACTTAATTATATTTTGATACTGGTTTACTAGTTAATAAGACTTTTATTTACGTTTTTGTACTTGGTACTTTTTGTGAATTAATAATTTAATTGCATCTCTTATCTCCCTATCTAAAATGTCAGACTCTATGGGTGTAGTATATGGGATAATTGTGTACCGCGCTACCCCGGTTTCTCTCAATGGAGTTTCTCTTTCGACATGTCTTCAAAGTAAAATTTAGATCAGTTATACAGATTCTACTGAAATATTAAAACAAAAGATACGCAAAGCAATACAAGATATTCTACCAACCACTTAGAGGAGTTATATTTTTAAAAAAATCCTAACTTGTAGACTTTAACATGCAACGAAGAGTTTTTGATGCTGGTCCTATTGATTTCTCATGATCACTTCAGTATTAAAAGACTATTTGTTCGTCCTGTATGAAAAGTTAGTTAATGGTCTGTTTGGAATATTTAAGAAAATCTTGATTTGAAACTCACTGTGTCTTAAGCGAGTTGTAGTATAATATGTTTGTTCAATACCTGTTGTGATTTGTATTGTTGTATCTGCTTTACCAGTTTTGTCGTAATAATTTTCCTGTTATACACACTGTTTATTGTCTTTGCTCGTTAATAAAATAATTGATATGAATAAATACTTATATCTCAAAGTTTTAATACAGGGCTTGAATGAGGATACAATAAATTAATAATAGAAAAAAAATTATATTCATATGCTCGAATACGTGATTCAACTGTTTTCTTAAATTTCTTTAGTAGATGTAGTTTTTTTTATACCACAAACAAGTATTTACCTATACTTCGGTGGTTATTTGGTTTATTCGGATGATATTGTTTTATCTTATATGTGTATTGTTAATATTATGTATATTTTTTCCAGAATAAACTTATTATTATTATTATCTATGTATAAGCGTTTTTGAATAGAACATTTACATGATGAAATTCAAATCTCCCTTAATTTTTTTCATAAAGATAAATAAGTTTGTTTCTTTGTTAACAATATGGCATTGTACTTAAGTAATAATTCCAAAAATATCTGGGAAATTCCATCACAAATATTGTTTTCTTATCAATATAATTAATTGTTGTAAGCAAAATTGTTAATAAATATGAACTTGACATCTTTACAAAATTCAAAGAATGAGCACATAAAAATTAGAATCGAGAAACAATGCTCAATGCTCACTACACTGACCACTGGGTTACTGAAAAACAGTGTCGATATCTGGCAAAATAATTCGAACTGATGTACGAGGTGCATCAAATGTTTCAAGCACTCATATAATAGTTAATAAAACCAAACTTACACTCGGTGTTTAAAAAATTTGTTTAGATATGTGATTGGTCGGATGCCTGTTTATTACTTTTGACTGATGGTTGAACAATTATGTTATTAAAGGTTCGATTTTAACCTGGTGTTCTAAAAAGTCACTGTTGCAACGAAAATTGATACAAAAAGCGCCTATTTTTTAAACGATCGTAGAAAACAATCATTTAAAAAAAATAATTAGATGCTAGATTTAACTTGGTTTTCGTCCTTACATAGAAACATCCACCGTCTTAAATTCTATTAGTTCCTGTAAAAATAGATACGTGACTAAAAAAATCTTTTTTCACAGCTTCGTGACGTCAAACTTAGATTTATCAGCTTTGCAATAAAGAGAAATTCAAAATTCCCTTGACAATATTCGGTTTTTCCAGATAACTATTATTTTGTATGAGTACTCGTCATTTTATAATCATGTAGATATTTATTTATCTGGGAAAGTTAATTTTTTTTCAAATTTGGAAACGAGTAATTATGTGAATAAACATTTATAAGTTTAGTAACATAATACTATGTACGCTTACTAGGTCGCACTACCAAATTACTACTATACAATATTTATTATCGATCATAGAACTAAAAACCAAAGGAAAGATCATAGTTCAATATAGTTGATAAAGTGATCGCGACTAATAAACAAGAATACACCGAAATAGCGAACAGTGAAGTGTTCATATGAATTAATAATTAAGTTTGTGTACATATAAATTAAATGTTAGTGAGTAGTTTAGTATTTAAATAAATTAGTAAATAGCCATTCCGTGTGTTTAAAGTCTACTTTCTAAATAAATTAGAAAAACATTACATTGGTGTCAGGTGTGGGGTAATATAAATAAATTGCTCCGTAAAAATGGCCAAGAGACTATGTGACTTGAAAGTGACTGAGTTATGAGCAGAATTGGAAGATCGTAAGTTGGAAACGTGAAAAGGTGAATTAGTAGAAAGACTTAAAGTGGCACTGGAAAATGACGGCTCTGATCCAGAATCAGTTTTATTTAATAACGAGGCTTCCACCTTAATCTCGTCAATATCTGCTAACATGGACGAGAAGACTTCTGCCATGGAAGAGAACATGGACGAGAAGATTTCTGCTATGATGAACGACATTTCTGCTAATATTTCTAGTAACATGGACGAGAAGATTTTTTCTATGGAAGAGAAGATTTCAATGAATGTGAAAAGCGATATTTCTGCTATAATGAACAATATTTTTGCTATGAAGAATGGCATTTCTGCTAATATGGACGAGAAGATTTCTGCTATGAAGAACGATATATCTGCCGATATCTTATTAATGTAAAACGACATTGCCGCTGACGTTGAAAACGAAATTTCGTCTTTAAAATCTAAAATCGAGAATAATATGTCAACGATGGACGAGAAAATCAGGGAATTAGAAAGAAAGATGAGAGATACAAGAACTCAAGACACGCCAGCGGAAGAAAAGAAGACCGAGCAAACAAAACCATGTAAGCCAGAAACACACCCTAAGTTAGAAGACATTGGTAGTTTTATCCGAGTCAAGGCCCCAACGTTCGATGGAAAAATGTCGTGGACCAATTATGTAAAACAGTTTGAAGCAGCCGCTTGAGTAAATAATTGGTCCAAGAAGGAGAAGGCAGTGAACTAAACCATCGCGCTTCGCGGAGATGCCTTAGATGTAATTCAGACGATACCTTTGGAAGAAATGGATGACTTCGAGCAGCTGAAGAAGGGGTTGGACATGCGATATGATCATGAACATCTAGAACATTTGTACCAATCTCAGCCGAAGAACCGAAGGCAGAAACGTGATGAATCCCTTAAAGAATATGAAGTGAACGCATTGACAGGTGCTCTTGAATATAAAGCAGCATCGAAGGCTTCGGGATATATCAAAATTAGGACCGTCCAAGAAGAAGGCGGCGAAGACAGATTTGACCAGTTCATCAGTTTAATAAAAAGTATGATGGACAAGAAGCCGAGTAGTTCGTGTAAGCGCCCCAGGACTCCTGCAAACCAAGAGCCCCAATCACAGGAAAACTAGAACGAGTCGGCTACGAGGGGGCAGCACCGACCCATGATCGTTTAAAAGACCCTCTCATAATGATAGCTTCGGTCAGATGTCGCAACGACAGTATATATAAAGATGGCGAAGTGAATGGCAAGAGATATACTCTGGTCGTAGACACTGGAGCAACTAGAACCATTATACGACCAGAAATAATAAACTCCTAGAGACTGCAACTGCGGACCGCCACAGGTGAGAGTGCCAATGTTCACGGTGGGACACAAATCCAATTGAGAATTGGCGCAGAAAAGTTCACGCATATGGTAATCGTAGCTGATATTGAAGAAGACGGAATTCTGGGAATGGACGTAATGAATGTACATGGTTTCCAATTAGACTTTAGAATCAGAACCATTAAAGTGGACTCAGAGGAGGTATTCCTTCATCGATATGAAGGCAGCGTGGTGTTGGCAGCTGTACAGGAAGATAACGTTCTACCTGCACGAAGCGAAACCATGATAGTAGCACGGCTACAGGGAATCATGGAGGAAGGTACACCGGTTATGATGGAGCCAAGGAACCACGACGAAGAGGTTGGCAAAGGAGTACTAATTGGAAAAGGATTGGTTACGTCGGCGAAAGAGATCCCAGTACGTGTGATAAACGTGAATGATTACTCAGTTACCATCAAGAAAGAAATCAGGATTGGATCCTGCGTACCAGTGACGTCTATAGCTCTTTAAACAACGACCACTGTCAATTCTAATGCCAGATTCGCTATCAGTAGCTGGTCAATCTTTGGATCCAGCTGAAAAAAGAGAATGATAGAATTTCTCTTGCAGTATCGAGACCTATTCGTACCGAAAGGAGGAAAGACTGGTAGAACATCAGCCGTCAAACACAAAATCGATACTGGTAATGCCAAGCCAATTAGGCAATCAGCTCGACGACTACCACGAGCGAAGATAGAGGAAGCTGAAAGAATAATTCGAGAAATGGCTGAAGAAGAAGTAATAGAACCATCTACTAGTCCATGGATGTCTCTAGTAGTGCTCGTCAAGAAAAATGATGGAACTACGAGATTCTGCGTGGATTATCGCCAGCTAAACAACGTGACGAAGAAAGACAGCTATCTTCTGCCGCGAATTGACGATACGCTAGATACTTTGGCCGGCAGCAAACTATTTTCCACCTTGGACCTGAAGTCTGGTTATTGGCAAGTGGAAATGGACCCAGAAGACAAAGAGAAGACTGCTTTTACCACCTGATCTGGATTATGGCAATTCAACGTCATGCCATTCGGACTCTGTAATGCGCCTGCGGCATTTGAAAGACTCATGGAAAACGTCTTGGGAGGGTTGTCTTAAAAAACATGCCTGGTCTATTTGGACGACATCGTAGTACTGGGGAAGACATTTGACGAACACCTGAAGAATTTGGAAGACGTATTCAAACGACACCAAGCTGCCCAGCTCATGTTAAATCCGAATAAATGTCAGCTGTTCCAAAACCGAGTCAACTATCTGGGTCATATAGTGAGCAATGAAGGAGTGGCGGTGGATCCAGAGAAAATTGCTTCCATTCAGCACTGGCCGTAACCAACCGACAAACATCAAATTAGGAGTTTTCTTGGACTTTGCACGTATTATAGAAGATTTATCAGGAAGTTTGGATATATTGCCAAGCCTCTAACTCAATTTACAGAAGAAGCAAGAGCCTTCTAATGGGACGAAAACTTTTGAAACCATGAAGAGGCATTTAACCTCGGCGCCGATATTAGGATATCCATTACCAGAGGGAGATTTTATTCTTGACACTGACGCAAGCAACATAGGAATTGGTGGAGTGCTCTCACAGTTCCAAGGAGCTCAAGAAAGAGTGCTGGAATATTTCAGTAAAGTCCTCTCCAAACCAGAATGAAACTACTGGGTAACAAGAAGAGAACTTTAGGCAGTAGTGAAGTCCGTGGAACACTTTTACCAGTATCTCTAGGAAGATTTTAATCCGGACTGATCATGCATCACTCAAGTGGTTGATGCAGTTCAAGAATCGCCAGATCGCTAGATGGATTGAACGACTTCAAGAGTACGATTTCAACATCGAACATCGAGCCGGTGTGAGTCACCGACATGCCGACTCCCTGTCCAGACGGCCGTGTCCAACAGACTTCTCCCACTGCAACAAGGCGGAATCTAGGGAATCCACTGTTTCAAGAACTACTGTAGTCAACGAGGAATGGTCACCCACCAGGATCAGAGAACATCAGGAGAATGATCCTCACCTGAAAATGATCCGGCAATGGAAGAAAGAAAACCGGCGACCTACCTGGCAAGAAGTGTCAATATTTCCACCGACACTCAAGGTCTATTGGGCTCAGTGGGACTACGTTGTCCTGGAAGAAGGGCTGTTGGAAAGAATTCTTGAAAACGATGACGGTTCCGAGATGAGGAGACAGCTAGTTATCCCGAGAACAAGAGTAACTGAAGTACTAGAGAAGTTACACGACAGTCCATCGGGAGGTCATCTGGGAGTGAAGAAAACCCTTCAGCGAGTCCGTGAAAGGTTTTATTGGACGAACATCTTCGACGATGTGAAGGACTGGTGTAAGAAATGTACGACTTGTGCTACGAGTAATGGACCACATCGCAAGAGAAAGTCACCTATGAAACAGTATAATCTTGGAAGCCCTTCCGAAAGGATTGCTTTAGACATCGCTGGACCATTTCCGACGACAGAAAATGGTGGTAAATACATCCTGGTTGTAATGGATTATTTCCCAAAGTAGGTAGAAATTTACGCGATCTCGAATCAACAGGCCACAACCATCGCGGATGTATTGGTGAAAGAATTTATCAGCCGATATGGAGTGCCCCAGCGACCAGCGAAGAAATTTCGAGAGATATCTATTCCAGGTGATTTGCGAGAAGCTGGGAATGAAGAAGACCAGGACAACAGCATCACATCCACAGTCAGACGGAATGGTCGAGAGAATGAATAGGACCATTGGAAAATACCTGTACAAAGTTGTTTTCAGCCATCAGAGAGATTGGGACCAGTATCTCTCCCTATTCGCATTGGCTTATCGATCTGCCGCCAATGAGTCTACGGGTGAAACACCTGCGAAAATCCTGTTTAGACGTGAAATGAGGCTTTCTTGTGACGTGGAATTTGGCTGTCGGTCTGGAGAACATCTAGCAGGAGAAGACTACGTGATACAATTGAGAAGAAGGCTGGACGATATTCATGAATTATTTCGAACAAATCTTCAAGTTGCCAGCGACAGAATGAAAAGTCGGTACGACATGTAGGCCACAGAAGGCGGTTTAAAAGAAGGGGACAAAGTTTGCTTACACAACCCGACGAGGAGAAAATGATTTTCTCCAAAATTACAAAAATCCTGGGAAGGTCCATACTTAATCAAGAAAAGGATCAATGATGTTATATATCGCATAAGCAAGATCCCCAACGGAAAACCAAAAGTAGTTCACCAAAACCGACTAGTCACTTCGGAACAACAACAAGATTTGTTCACTTTCCCGGAAGATTATTCACTGGCATACAACATCCCCGCCCGTATCAAGAACGCACGAGGGTTGGCAACCGTCTTTCGAAAGAAGTTCGGGCAATTAGAAAAACTTGAAGACCAGATTCCAACTCCTGGCAAAATACTGAAACATAATTCGCGGTACGTCTTCTACGTGGGAACTAAAAATGAATTTCAAGATCGATCTACCTACCGCGATGTGTGGGAAGCACTTCGAAACCTCCGAGACCATGTGTTAGAATCCAGAGTGAAGAAACTGGCTATGCCTATGATAGCGAGTAACCAGTTGGATTGGCGAGTCATCAGGAACATGGTAGAGGTTCTCTTTCGAGATACCGGTGTCCAGATATTAATTTGCTGCTACAACCCCCGTTATCAGTATCCGATGAAGACTCCTGGTATTTCCAAAAGATCGGAAAGTGTAGAAATGGGGCCAGTTGCCGATTCAAACATCCAGTCTCGGCTACACAAAAGTTCCAGAAGGAACTGTCATTTAAGGAGAGGGTAATGTTACGAAACAGCACACTGGTATAGTCCCTCAATCCGACTCTGCCTAAGCCATGTATGAAAGTTAAAATTATGGCAGATGCGCAGGGATATCTTAGAATTGTTTACGATTGTGACTATCTCATCTAGACATTTTCTTTGTGACCAGTCTTATCTAGAAAATGCGAGAGCCTATTGCTTTTGTGTATGCCGCAATCTAGAATAATCTAGTAAAAAAGGCACTAATATATATGGAGGACCGACCAGCGGAGAAGTTTAGTTTATAAAGTGATCTCGACAAATAAACAAGAATACACCGAAATAGTGAACAGTAATGTGTTGATATAAATTAATAGTTAAATGTAAGTGATTAGTTAAGTATATATAAATTAAGTGTTAGTGAGTAGTTTAGTGTTTAAATAAATTCGTAAATAGTCATACCGTTTATTTAAAGTTTATCCCACTCGTTTACTGTTTAAATAAATAAGAAAAACATTACAATACCATATTTCCGCTGGTGTAACATCAAAAATTGCACCTGGACTTCTATTAATAAGGTAACTGCCTACTTTAATTGCCTCATTCCAAAATATTTTTGGCATTCCTGCATCATAAACCATAGATCTTGCTATCTCCACCAGAGTCCTGTTGCATCTCTCTGCGTTCACATTCTGTTATGGTGTGTAAGGTACAGTATAGTCCAAGACAGTTCCTTATCTCTATAAAAGTTTTTGAAGCCCAAGGATATGTATTCGCCCTAATTAACTCTTCTAAGAACAGATATTTCTGAATTAAATTTTGACTGTACCAATTGATAATATTCTTTAAAACAATCAAATACTTCCGTTTTATTCTTTAAAATATACACACAAACAACAAAACAAAAATCGTCAATAAAAGTGACTAAGTACTTACCACCATCGTGAGCTATATGGGTTATTGGTCCCTCCACATCAGATTACATTTTGGCAGTCGTGAATATTTGACATAAAACAAATACATCTTACGTCTTGACTTGTCCTACCTTCTCGCTCTGTGTATTGACACTTATCAACATCATTTGCATTCTTTTCATATCATCCACCACGATAACCTCTATTTCCTCTCTGTTTGTAGCTAAAACTTCGACTTTGAACTCCTCTAAAATTAGACTGGCCTCGTCCTCTAGATGCGCCATGATTTCTACTAAAGTAGTTATAATTTTCTCTTACTTGCACATTCTCGCCTCGATATTTTTTGTTATTCTCCAGAAATTTTCTGCATTCCTTTTTAAAATGTCCCCTGCCACCACAGTAGTAACATATACCCATTTTAGTTTTAAAAACAGCAAATTTTTCAAATTCTAACTTATTTTTTACCCTTACATCTTGATTATGTGCTTTTTTTCTCTGAACCTCATTTCTCAGTTTTGTTTTCACAAAATTTAATGTATGGTCAATTGGAGACGCATTTTCCAAAATACTTAACACTGTTTCAAAAGATTTTGGCATTACCAATAACAAGGTACACACTAAATTTTCTTATTGACAACCTGCACCCGCAGTTTTCAACTGTCTGATTACTTCATCAAAATTTAAAAGAAATTTGTCCAAATCTTCTTCTTTCATTTTTATCGACATTCGCTTCTTTAACACCAACTGACCTGGTATTCCTTTTTTCTCATATCTGTCTTCTAAGTTCTTCCACATTTTAAAAGCTTGCTCTAATCAAATCAACTTGATCATATCCCAAACATTGTACAATTAAGGACTTAAATTTATTATTTATATTCTTTTTTGCTTCTCTCCTCTATTCTCTTTGAATGTTCCTTCAATATCATCCACACTAATACATTCCAAAAGAGTAGCTAGTTACTTGGCATCATTTTGACGGGGAGAAAATTTTTTAACAGAAAAAATATATATTAACGATATTGGAAAATATTGAAATATTGACCAATTAATTTATATTGTATTTAACTGGATAACAATTTGAATGGTAATTTAAAATTAAGACATCATAATTAATCATTCAAATGGATATTTTGGAATGAAAGAAGAAGTGTACATTGCAGGAGTTTATATAAATATAAAATACGTGTAGAAGATTTGGAAGGGAGAAGAGAACAATTTAAAAAAGGTTTGGTTAAATTTTTTTATCAAATTATGAAGTAGTGTACGTCGCAGAAGTTTTTCTTTATTATTTGACATTGAATGTTTTTTGTAGATCGTAATTTAATATATATTTTCTTATAAGGTAATCTTAATATAGGGAAGGATAATAAAAAAAATCAAAGATCTTTGTTTGGGGAATATAAGAATAACAGTTCCTGTATTATTGTAAAGGTAGGAAATTTTGTTATTAAATTTGAATAAATTTAAAAAATTTTATATATAATAATTTTGGCTACACAAGAAATAATTATAGACAGGGTGTTTCTCAAATAGACAATAGAATTTGAATTGATAGTTTTAAAAAAAGGTATATAAAAATTATATATAATTTTAATATTGTCATTTAGAGATAGAATAAAAACATCGTTTGTTAAAAGGAAAGAATTTGTCAATAATTCAATATATGTATTAAAATTTAAAATAACATTAATTTGATTTCAAAAAAAGTATTAACAATAGAGATATAGATTAATATTACAATTCTTTCAAGAATCGACTTCCTGTAGAAGAGTCATATTGTATAGAGCCGGAGCAAATACATTTACACTTATTTGAGACAACTACAACAAATTCTGAATCATTCTATTAAATTTTACTTACCTTTTGAATGGTTGTTGGCGCCCTAAACCTTTTTAAACATAATAGTAATACACTTTATTTATCTAAATTGAATTCAAAAAAAATTGTATACTTACAATATTAATAATTATTACAATATATATGTATATATTGTGAAATCCGTTTTTTATGTTTTCTCATGCTTCAATTACATCCTTGCTCCCAAGTTGTACACCCTTTCTTGGTTATACCGTGCTGATGACCGCTAATGAGCCAGAAACCTGCACGTCTACGGTTACCATTCATTCTCTGTAACATCTTTCGCGTGATATGCCCGTTAAATTCTGTTTATATATATATATATATATATATATATATATATATATATATATATATATGTATATATGTATATATGTATATATGTATATATGTATATATATATATATATATATATATATATATATATATATATATATATATATATATATATATATATATATATAATTATTATCCCCGATATACTGTTTTACTTTATTTATTTATCTATAAAATTTATCTATGGTTGATATTTATCTATGTTTTTTTTAAATTGGATTGGCTAGCTCAGATTATATGATTTATATTTTTTATTTATTAGTTTAATGATTTAATGGAGAGCCTGAGAACACTTACTCTCGTTGGGTTCAGGATAAATTAAACAAGAAAATATATGAAATCTGCATCCCATAAACAACCTGCGAAAATCATCTCCATCAACGCTGTGAATCGATTATATGAAACACAGTAATTCAACCTATGTGTTATGAAACCTTGCCCTGTGTTTGGCAAATGACATGTAAATGAAAATCAACAACTCAAATTTAGTTCCCATAATTATCAAACAAGCGTAAAATTGAAAAGCATCATAAGCAGTAAATAAAACTTATGTTAAAACAAATATAATACAGTGCAAATTACAAATACCAACTATTATTCTATACCTAAAATTATTATTGTGTAATTTGGCCAAATTTATGAATTACGTTTGAGTTTAATATGGTTAACCAAATAAATCGTTAAAAACACTAACCTGACCACAACACTGGGAAGTCTCTAGTATGTTCTATTGATGTGGAATCTTCTGGACCAAAGCTGGATCTCCTTCAATCTTGTAGTTAGAAACTCTATAAGTTTGTATGGCAGGTAAGTTCGTAAATTCTTGTTAAATCACTTAGATATTTTTGCTTATAATGTTTATGTTACAATGATAATGGTTTAGGAAACGTATTTTCTCACTATAAAGTGATCACTTTTTGAAAATTCGGGTAGCGTCCCCTCTCAAATTAAAAATGTTTATATTTCTCACAAATTCTTATTATTTCCAAGTATTTTCTTTTCAAAATGTTCAATGTATATTGATTAAATGTTTGCAATGTCTTTTGACTTTAATTTCTAATAATTTCCCAAATATAAAATAAAATTTATAAAATTTTCTTACATGCGTCCTTCTCCATTAGCTTCGCTTCACTAACCTTTTGTTTTTCAAATCAACAAACTTTTGGTTGTCCGCTTTGTTATTTGTAAAACAAAAAACTTACTACATACTAGATATAATATACTTTGTCTTATCTAATGTTTTATATGTCGATAAATGTCTTTATATTTTTTCTATGATTATGGATTGTTGATGTAAGATTTCAAACTAATTTACCATTCCTATTTACATACTCATTCTTTCAAAAATCTACCTTATTTTAATTAACAAAATTATATCTATTTGACTTTAAATTTCAATATCAATCCATATACAATCTAAAATGTTCAAATATCTGTCATAATGCCTTTCAATTAAATCTTTACTCATCATTACATATTTATCTATTACAAACTTGGCTCTTTATTTATTTCAGTCATCATATTTTTCTATTATCAATAGTTCACAAACATAAATAATTCTATGGTAGAATCTACCTCCACATTCAGTGTACTTCATTAACAGACATGAAATTTTTAGTTGTCACTTCAGTTATCTCCTTTTTAATATAAACATTACACTTTTGTTGGTATATATCGTGATCTAACATTCTATTTATTATTGTCTGATAATAATTTATTTTCTTTTCAGATTCATTGTTAGATGTTCGAAATACTGGATACAAATTATCATTTGCTATATACAAGAAAATGAGTTTATGATTTGTTAAGATATAATTAAAATTTTATGAAAATAATGCAGTTTATAATCTGAAATCCTAAGGTAAATAATTTTACTATTACTTATGTCTCTTTCGTTTTGAAGCATAACTAATATAATAAATGTTCAATTCAATAGCAAATATATATTCTTCTTATATTATCATCATTCGAAAAGATAATTCCAGCTGTGTGAAACAATTAATTTCCATCTGTTACTCTACAAGGTTGCAAATTTCATACTTTTGTGTTCAATTATTTTTACTGTTTCTTACGATAATTTCAATATATATATATATATATATATATATATATATATATATATATATATATATATATATATATATATATATATATATATATTGAACCATATATCTTATATATTAAAGAGTATCAGTGGATTGAAACTATGTAGTTAAAAACACACTAAGAAGAACACAATCATAAGTAAAAATACATATTAAATCAGAATATATGAAATCATTTGTTTACAATAATTAAAAGAGCAACAATAAATATAAAGAAATTACCTTAATAATTGTCTAAAGTTTGAAAATACTTAACAAGTATAGTGGAGAACATGAAATCTGCCCAATATGGATGTTGAGTTGTCAAGAAGAAATCAGCTGTTTCATCTGAAGTTAAAAGAGTTTTAGTTATCTAATTTAATATAAGTATTAGTTGAAACAGTAATAATAAAAAACAATTTCATATTTAGTATAAAGAATTAGATAAGTTCAAAAGATAAAAATATCAATGACATAAAGATAAGTTATATGTCACAATGTATATCAAATTGATGGAATCAATGAATAAAAAATGATGATGGATTTAAAGAAATATTTGCTACTAGAGAATTTAAATAGTATAAATAACCAAAGCAGAAGATATTATAAAAGAATTTATGTTGTTCACAAATATAAATATTATTTTCAAATTGTCATATATATGTCAAAATAAAACTAGACATTGCCATATCGACATATAACAAGGAATTGCACTATCTGTAAAAGACTTGTTCTATTGAAATTCGTTGAATAGTAAAAGAAAACAGATACTTTTCAAGTGAAATTTACATTTATATATGTTTCCAAAAACTTCATAAAGTGTAGCAATTGTGAATATATTTCGACAGCTCCAGAAACAATATGATTGGTGGAAAAATGACCGGACAAATTTTGATCAACTAAAATTAACAAAAACTTTATTGATAATTAGTGAGCTTAGAAACAATATATTCGTTGTCGATGAAAAAATTGACGATCAAATAGAAGCGTTGGTAGTTGGTCTTTGGCATCGAAATAGCGAGGAGGTGATGAAGAATTTTCCCAGAAATATCAAGTAAATTACATATTTCCATGATCAAAGCTATAGATTCTTAACAAATATAAAACTTAGAACACTCACATGTATTTGTATCCTGTTTTCCCGTGAGAATATCCAAATTTCTCAACAAATTAAGCAGCTAGAACTTCGGAAGGCGTAGTCCTGTTTCCAGACAGGATAGATCCAGAATCCAGACATCAGGTCAGTGCTTCTTTAGATATTATTGGCCAATAATAAGAATAATAACTCTTGAGTATGAATTCAGTGACTATTTCCATGTATATATAAGAATTCTTGCGTCTATATGATCGATCTATAAAAAAGAAAAAGGACTTTATGTAGTTTATTCACTAGACAAAATCTAAATATTATTCAAAAAGGCTTATTCTGTAATATAATAATGCTTGTACTTACGTATTTTCAAATCATATAAGAAAAATGCATCTTAATCCATTAATATAATATTTCCATTTGTATATATAATTTTGTAACCTATTTCTTCCGAACAATTTATTTAGTGTATGTATATAATTTCTAACGTAAATTCTTTTATGCAAATCCATCAACATTGGTATAACGACAACGATGCTATGTATCTAATATTCACGCAGATGCAGAGCGTCGATAAGAAACGTTCGTTCCGTCTCGTTTCTGTTCGATTTTAATTGGGCATGCGCATAAGATGGTGTATATCCTTTATGATTCTGTGTTGGTAATTTCCATAGGCGTAACTATTTTATAAATATTTAAATAAAAATTTCATTATAAAATTGAATTATTGAAAGTATTGTGTTTCTTTTTATTTTGAATGAGCAAAGTATATCCTAACAAAGCCTGAACTCAAAGAGTAGAAAAAGTCTCATGCTCCCGAACCAATAATATAATATTATCATATTAGAAAAAATAATTACAAAGCTAGCCACACAAATTCAAACAAATCTAAATAAATATCTATATAAATAAATAATAAAATAAATATAAAAACATAGCATAATATATATATATATATATATATATATATATATATAATTAATTTTCCTTACATGTATAATTGATTTAGATATTAATGCTAATCATCTTTTCATTTTCTTAAAGTTAGGTATGAAGAATTATTAATCACAACAATGTATTTTATTTACTCTAACTGAACTTTAAAACAGGGTTGTCAGTTCGAATTTCACTTCATCAGTAAAAATTCAGTAGATTTATTTTATGCTATACAAATTTCAGGAAAGGATAATGCAATAAATACGTGGAAAAATATTTATTTTTTATAAATCAAGAAATGTAACATATGTTCAAAAACATGATCAAAACAAACATTTTCATAAAAAAGTAAATATATTCCTAATTCTCAATTAAAAATATCACGTCGGAAAAATGCGTATTTTAAAAAAACTTTTTCATTTATAATAATAAAGTAAACATACGTAATTCTTCATTTTAAAAATGGTAATTGCAAAACAAACTTACTTAGGTACTCTTCACATATGAATGTATAAAAAAACAGGAACAAATAGTAAAAATACAAAACAAATATTATACATATCATTATTATGTAAATTTATTACGTCTTTTGTAAAGTACAATTTGCTTTTCTCGACTGCAAATAACTTTTTGAGTGTAGATGTCCCACAATAGATTCGTTCCAACGTCGCGAAGAACCAATTTACAACGGGACTACGCAAGTGCATACAGTTAAGAGGGGCCTCCTCACAGGTATATAAACCTACACAATACTAGTTACTAATTTAGTAATTATTTGGTTCAAAATATTTACGATAGATGTCGACAGTGGTACTGAATCGGCTTTTACTTATTCAACATATTTTCTCTCTCTGTCTTTCCACTCTCGACGGTTCAAAGAAACGCATCTCTGTTCGAATGTTTTGATTTAAATTATTTCAAATTTCAACTTCTTGTGAGCACAGAAACCTTATCTCTGTTTTTTATGTTGCATCCAAACCACAGAACACCTGTGCATAGATAAGAGAATATTATATACAAAGAACCAAATAAAATTTGTTGACATAATTTCCATTTGAGTGTAGATTTTTGATTATTTAAGAGTTTCATAAATGTTTTTGAAAGGAATAAATTGTTAAAAAGTACGTAATCGTATCGACCCGATATCAAAAATTATAGTTATGATAATGTAAATTATCCTGCAATCCGTATTTTTTAATTTTAAAAGCTATGTTTGAGGTTATGTTTACTGTATTATTTGATTAATGTCAAAATGTGAGATAAATAATATTGATGGTTTGTTCTAGTATCATCAAACCATCTTTCAACACTCTTGAAACCCTGTTTTAATGATAATATGGGTTTGTTAGTGAAGAGCGAAAAATGCTCTGTATCTGAAGGAAGAAAAACTAAAACCGCTCTCAAAAGACAAGAATTGCATAACTCATTCTGATGAATATATAATAGTGATAATTGAAAAATATAACTATTATAACCTGATACAAGGTGCATTACATATTGCATGAAAGGACATGTGCTATTTATTAATATGGATACCAAGTGACAACAATGCAGAAATTGCTAGAAATTAAGAATGGAAGAAAAATATACATACTTTAAAAACATTCTACCTTTCAAAATTTGTACCATTTATATTAACATAATAAAATGTTTTCATGATTATAAATTTTTGTTTGTTTCATGCTACGAAAATTAAACTGCAGAAAGGTTGCAAATTTACATGATTTAAAATAGGCCATTTAGTCTGAAAACACAGAACGTCATGTCACAACTTTGCCTCAATCTAATCATATTTGTATCAGTTTCAGAGTACCTGTTGGTTGCTTTCAAATTTTATTTAGACATGTAGGCTCTTTTTTCAACTACATGTGTAAATATATTCAATTTTATCTAGAAACAAATAATATAAACAAAGAGTTTCCAAATTTATTATACAAAGAAATATTTACTTGTAATACAATGCTTTATATTTAATATAAATAGGAAAGTAAGGTACAGTGAGGAATTTAAATTTAAAATAGCAAATGTTTAAAAAACTTACAAAGCAACTATAACAACTAATAAAAAATTTAAAGCGAAAGATCTGTAATGACAAATAATAATGAATATATTGTGGGGATATCGATATATACAGTACAAAATCAAACATACAATCAACATGTACAAGTTTGCTTCTACCTTGTTTGCAAAGATTGATCATATGTGTTGTGGAGATTGGAAGTGAAACATTTTTCCTTCATTATACAAAAAAATAGTTGGTTCATTCTCTTTTTTCCATGACAGATACACATATGTGTGATCACCTGAATGGTAAATATTTTTTTTGTTTTTGTATAATACATTATTGGTATTATTACTTTTCCATCCAACCCATCTAATATGCGAGAAAAGTATAGGTTTACCCAAAAAAAAAATGGAATTTTGTATTTTTTTGAGTTGTTTTTACGTTTTTCAGCAAGAACAACACAAAAAATTGGTTTTTAGAAAAGAAAACCCATCTGTATAACTCGATACAGCCCCCGAAGTGCAAGAAGTAGACAAAATTAACTTTTTACTCGTCCTTTGTTTCACAATTTTGATTTAATATCAACAACTAAGACTATTACTAAGTCACCCTTTAATAATAATTTGGTTTCTTATTTTCTTTGATTTTTTGAAATGCTTATATAATCAAACAATTTGCAAGGAAATTTTGACTATTGGCTAGACAAAGTTTTAAAATATTTATGGTTCAAAGATTTTTAAAATATAATGTTACCTACTTCATTCATTAATTTTATTCAACAATTACTATTACCTATGGTGCATAGGCTAAGGCAAGCTAAAAAGTGGATAACCATCCTAATTTCTTATAAAATCTTTGGACAGGTTGTTAAGAGAAAAACAAATACACCTTGTCATTCTCTTGTTAAAACTGTTCCGTAAAAGACTTATTGTATGACGGAGGTAATGGAGTATGGAACTCTTAAGGAAAAAGTGGCTAAGAGCATTTTTGAACAAGTACAAAATGTTGTGGTGGTTGATTGAGGATTGTGGGTAGATGTTCAACACGGTTTTCTATGTGCTCCTCCTGATGGTAAATATATTTGACATAATAAATTATTACCATGTGTTATAAATTATTTTTGCATATTAAATGACATACATTTATTGATAAAATATTTTAGGGCTTGTAGGTGATGATGCACTACTTGAAATAAAATGCCTCCACTCTGCATCAAAACTGAATTTACAAACAAATACAATAAGCGAAATAATTGACCTCATGAAGAACAAAATTTGTCTAGAAAAACACAACAATAAAATTCAACTTAAGCGGAATAACAATTACTATTATCAGGTATAAACATGATATATTTATTCCAAAGAACAAAAACTCAAAATCATTCTCAAGTAATATATTTAATCACTTTGATGTATTTACCAACAATAAATAAGAATAACATTAAAAAGTAGTTATTTGTGTAATAGGTGCAAAAAGTGCATTTTTGTTGCAACGAAGCATGAAGCACTAAACACAATCTTGTGGAGTAAATATAAATAGCATTTACGAAGCACAAATTTACTTATTTAGCATGAAAATTACTTAATTATAATCACTTACAAATACAATACACACTAAACTATAAATTTGGGATATTTTTATGAACACAAAACATATGACAACAGCATATTTGACCCATAGAGAAAGTTATAAAATTATTTGTCTATGAATTGACCATCGTCTTCTGTCATTGTTCTATATTGTTCTATACAGCGCCATGCATCAAGACGGTGGGACGGTTGAACTAAAGTAAAAAGATGTTCGTTTACAAAAATTTGCGCACAACAAATCTCAAAAAATACAATGATTCGAGATTTCATATTTTCAGAATCGAATTCTCTATGCTTCCTTTTGGGGATCAGGTTTTGGTGTCCAGATGGTGACCACAAATTGTCAAAACTGTCAAAATCACACCATCACTTAATGGCTTATATCTTTTTTATAACAATATAAAACTCAACCAAAATACCTGATCCCCAAGACAAAGGTCCAAGTTATTTTGTGTTAAAATTGCAACACTTAATTTCCCTGCGTTCTTTAGATTTGTTGTGTACAAAATGACCTAAATTTTGTTGCAAATCACGGGTGCCAACTGTTTTCAGGTTCCTAAAACGTGAGGCCCCTCTTAATGCCGATCCAAGCTAATCGTGACCATAATATTACGGTTCCATTTGCGTTCCAGCCAACTTGTGATCGTTCTAGGGCCGACGCGGAACGGTAATTTCGATACTCGGCCGACAGAAAGAACTGTTAGGAACGACATGCGCTGTTAGTATATTGTGAGTTATTTTATTGTTTTTAAAAAGGTGTTGTATACAAATGAAATTGCTGCAACTGAATCGCCCTTCTTGCGCTCCTCCCTATCATCAGGATTGTCGAATCGTATGGCTAACAGAACAGCAAACCTCTTCTTGCTCATAACCGATCTAAATATCTCTCTTCAAGTACCATCGGTTGTAAATAACCTGTCTATATTTTCATGGCTGGAATTGAATAATGCTGTATATATTAGTAGGCCTAAAAATGCCTTAAGCTTTATGATATCAATGTCTTTTACATGATGTCTAGAATCAATAGAATACCTCTCACGAATTGTACTTAATTTTTTGCTTGTGTACTGTATAATATGTTGCAAAATATTACTACTAAAAAGCAAATTCCAAATAGAAAACTGATCCGCAGTTTCGCCTAGCATTCTGGCTTTCTCCTTCAGAGAGGGTACTCATTACAATGTTATGTTTTCGAGTTCTAGATGAAGGTCGAACTTCCGAAGTACACCATCTGCACCGATTTTTTTCCCATATATAAGTTTTGGCATTGGCAGTGTATCATTCAAAGTCCTTAGTAGCAGACAATTTTGAATCTGTATCATGTTCTGACTCAATGTTATAATCTCTCGATACATCATATACATCACTGTCACTTGCTTCATTGTACCACTTTAGAAGAGTTTCTTCATAATGGGGGTCCTCCAAACGTACCCGTTTACTCGGCCTCGCCATATTTCTCAAACACTGATGTACACAAATAACTAACACAAACGGTCCGACGTCGTCTGAGAGACGCCAATTAGTGATGGGGAATTCGAATACTAAGAATCGGAAAGTATTCGATTCTTAACAGTACTCGGTGTATTAGATTCTTTTATCCAAGTATTCGAATACCGGCTGTTCTCGGATCTCGGCATGGCTGATCGCATAAACTCGAAAATAACAGTACTGTCAGTAGATTCCGATTGAGGACTCGGACGAATTGAGAACTAATATCGCATGCATATGCATTTAGTTGTAAGGTAGGTTCGTGGGAATCGTGGGATTCACAAAATACATGCAGTGGGATTTATAATATACTCGTATATCCAACACTGTTTTATACGGTAAATTACAGAGTGATGTTTTAGAATTTAAGATAGCGGTTTTTAAAAATAAAAAGATGAGGCCGGGTTGCATTACATCTGTTGTGTGGCAATATTTTAAAAAAGGAGAAGGACAACAAAGCAGTGCGATGTTCACTATGCAATAACGAATTAAAATATTTTGGAAATACAACAAATATGAAAAAAACATCTGATGAGAATACGCCCTATACAATTTGCTGAAAGTACTAATCTCCCAGACGAAGAAAAAAAGGTCGATGAAAATAACACCCCAATTCAAACTGCAGGTGTTTCAACTTCTAAGGAATTGGTAAATTTGACACCCAACAGGACAATAGAAGTAGAAGAGCAGAGACAAGATAAGTTACTTATAGAACCACCTGTTGCTAAGCGTCCTCGCCAACTAAAGTTATTTGGTGCTAGTAAAAATAAAATGTCCAATGCCAAGAAAACGGAAATAGACAGCAAGTTAATAAAACTGATTGTAACAGATTATCAACCAATATCGATTTTGGAAAATTAAGGATTCCGGGAATATAGACAAAATCTTAACAGTCAGTATAAAATACCCAGCAGAAAAGTCTTATCACAGACTATGATACCTAATTTAAATTAAGAATCGGTCTCATATTTGCGAAGTATGTTCGATGCAGCTAATTATGCATCTATTACAACTGACATTTCGACATCCGATAGTGCTAGGGCACATATTTCTGTAACAGCTCATTTTAGATTTAATCATAAATCGCATTCATATAATATTAACACAGTTCTTAGGACAATTTTAGATGATTGGAGTTTATCTAATAAAGTGGCTACTGTTGTGTCAGATAATGGAGCTAATATTTTTTTTTTAGTCACGGGGGGGTTAGGGTTCAGGTGCCCTAATTGTTGCCGCTCAGCCATTGATTGGCTTATTGTGCACCATGGAGCTAATATGAAAAACGCAATAAATGAACATTTGAAAAAACATCATCATCCGTGTGTGGCACATACATTAAAGTTATGTGTCATCTACGCCATATCTTCAAACGAAATATTATCCCTTCTGTGAAAAAAGTGCAAGGCTTTGGTGCCGTATTTCAAACATAGTGTTCTGGCGACAGAAACATTAATAAACACTCAAATACAAATGAATGTTCCTATATTGAAAGTGAAACAGGATGTATCCACACGGTGGAATTCCAGTTTAATTATGATGGAAAGACTCTTACAAATATAAGACATCCTTGTATTTTATGTGGCCAAACTGCCAAAGGCTCCTGAGTGTATAGATGATTCCGAATGGATAATTCTAGAAGATTGTACTTCGGTTTTAAAACCAGCCGAGGTTTTAACAACAATACTCTCGGGTGAGCAATACCCTACTCTATCCATCATTATTCCATTAGTCAGGGGCTTCCAACATTCGCTTCGGAGCATGGAAACTAAAACTCCATGTGGCGAACTACTGAAAACGAAGCTCTTAGAAGTTTTTTTCTCGTCGGCTTGGATGTTTAGAAGAAAATAAAATAGTCGGTAAAGCCACTTTCTTGGACCCAAGATTTAAAAAAGTTGGTATCGGATTGGAGGATAATGCTAACCATGCTTGAAAATGGATAACAGACGAATTAACTTATTTAATTAATTTAAAAAATGCAGCTCAACAGGATCTAAATGAAACTCATCTACGAGTACGTCAACAACAGTTCTTTCGACATCAACTACTGATATTAGAAAAGTAGATGACATATGGGCATTCTTTGATAGTCACATATTACTGCCAGCACAACATCGATACTGTCAATTAGACAGTATTTGGAACTTCCGCATGTAGAAAGAGTCAGCAATCCCTTAGATTTTTGGAAAAACACGATCCAATCTTTCCAGAACTCTATGAGTTGGCAACCAAATATTTATCCATTCCAGCTACATCTGTACCTTCTGAGAGAGTATTTATCAAAGCCGGACAACTAACAAATATTAGGCAAAGACGTTTATCTCCAAAGAATTTGGAGATGATTATATTTTTAAACAGTCGCTGTAAACAGGCCTATATTTTTTAAATAATTTATTTTTGTTTTTTTATTAGATTCTTTATTATTTTTACATTTATACCGTATATTTAATATTTTCCTTTTTTTTATATTATTTATTTTCGTTTCAATTTTTTTAAGCATTTATTTTTGTTCTTTAATTAGAATCTTTATTATTTTTACAGTTATCGAAACATGTACACTATCCTGTTAAATATTTTATGATTTCTTTAAAAACATTTTAAGAGAAACCCTGAACTTTTATTCCAAATTAAAATACACGACCAATTTTGTTTGTTTTGATTCCTTCAAAATATTTTTATTACAATCAAGTGTTCTATAATCTCTTGTCTAACGAAGAAACCAAAATCTGAAACTGCTACCTTAGAGATAACAGAGATTAACAAATAACCACGTAAGAACAATAGGTGCGTTCTTTTTGACTGAGATCTCAGATCACTTCAGTTAAGGTGATCTGAGATAAAGTGACGTGAGTAAGCACCAAAAAGAACGACATCTCAATTGAAGCGCGCGATCTGTCGACGCATGCGTGAATAAGAAACAAAACATATAATAATAATAATAATGTTATTGTATCTATAATTTGTAACAAAAGAAAAATAGATTATGTGTGTTTATATGTCAATGGTTATAACTATAGATAACCTTGGTTAAAATACAAATAATCCGAGCAAATCAAATATTTGTTCATCCCCTCCACTTTATTTCCGACTCAAGTCCAACTGATTCCCCCTTACAACACATTTAGTATCGGTGAAGGGGGAGGAAAAATCTCAGCTCACTTAAAGTGAGTTAAACGAAAAGAACGCTCACATTACTGATGTGAGCTGAGATTAACTGAGATCTCAGTCAAAAAGAACGCACCTAATAAGAGCAGTGAAAACAAAATGAGTTCGCTCAGGCACCGGTATCCGTTGATGCGTTGGTGTATCGGTATTCGTGTTCGTCCTCATCCATATACAATATTTGTTCTCGAGAACTCAGTTCTCGGATAAGTATTCGATTCTTAAAATGATACGAATACCAAGTATCCGATTCTTAAATGAATTCGATTCTACCCATCACTAACGCCAATTGAACCAACTCTTATTATATCTGACAAGAGAATGCCACAATAACGTCCCAACTTCACCCACCTACCGTGCTCAGACAGCAGAGCGATTAGATAAAATAGGGGGTTTCTGAATTATCCCAGTGACCAATAAGAAACAAATATTTTAATTGCGTAGTCTGCTAGATGACGTCGGACCAGTTAAGAGTTGATTAAGCAGACAAAACAGAGATTTTCACCGACTACAGGACTTGCAAAAGTCTCCGAATTTGGAAACAAAACAAAAATAAGATAAAAATGTATTGGATTTGTCGCGAAACATGCATGTCTTTGTCTTGTCGTTGTTTTGTCTGCTTGGTCTGGAATTTAGAAATATGGAACGAAGCGTTTCAGGAAAGTAGAACAATTATAAATAAAAATAGTGGACATATGGAAGGAACTGGAATGAAATAATTTTTAGAAATAACAATTGATGAATGTTGAAGGTAAGAAATGATCAAGCATTTAGGAATAATAAGCACCTACATTAATTTAGCATCTAAATATGCTCCATTTTGAACCTACCAGATGAAGAGGATCAAAGTATAATAAATGTTGTTTTTAAAAATAAAACACTTTAAAATGTATTTAATTATCATTACGAACATTAAAAAACATTTAGGTACCGCCTATTAATGCTGGAAATAAACGTTTCTAACCAGGACGTCAAAAATATAATTGTTTTTGTCAACATATTGTTTAGCTAGAAACGTGCGGCAAATCTCATTAACGAGCATTAACCAGCTTTCATATATTTTGCGTGCAAAAGTTGTGTGTCTACTATAAATAAACAAAATCGCTTAAATACCAAGATTCATGACGAGATCTTCAATATTCAGACAACGGTAATTCTCTATTTACGTTCGAAGAAATTTTCATTGTGTGTAAATTGTTGTTCGGTTTCGGAAGCATAGTGGGGTTATACCTAAGTAGATATAAAGATCTATATCACAACTTTTTTTTTAAATTAGTATCTATCGTTAAGTTAATGTTCTAGTTGGTGCGCTTATTTTCCACTTGAAAACTGAAGATATGGACAGTAAGTTTATTTTTAACAATTTGATGTTTTGTTTAAGGAATAGTAGGTCGTGTTTTACGAGAGTTGGTTGACTAATTCTGGAAGAAAGTTTATTCAATATTCAATCAGGAGTTGTTGAAACGTAGTTTGAATTGCAAAATAAATTTTTTGTTACTGATGGACAAATTTAAATTTAAATTATTCGGTTACTGTTTTATTATTGTTATTATTAAAGTTGAGGTCCATTGTTTCCGAATATGAATTAGGGTAGGGTAAACCGTATAGTTATTGGTCACTAATTTTCAAAATTTAACCACTAAGTTACCTATAATGAAACATATTTTATTAAACTTTCAGAAAAAGAATGAATTACAGTAATTTGTTACAAAGAAAAAAAATGGAAGCATTTTCGAGAAAGAGTAACAACATGTAGAGTTATTGGATACAGTTATTGGTCATTATTTTTATAGTTATTGGACAATATTTTGTTATTCTTTTGTATAGTATTAATAAGTAAGTTTACGTTCTAGCTTGTGTCTATGGCCTTGTTGTGTTTTAAAGTAATGAATTTTTCCAAATAATACTTTCCTCAAGTTACAATTATATACATATAAAGCAGTTATGTAAAGAAAGCCTATAAAGTTCGTTTCAAAGTAGTTGATAGCACAGAGCGTCTATAATAAACTGAAAACTGAGGTCGGGTATCTCAAAAAAATGTTTCTCTTATTTATGTTTTATAATGTATCTCAACTAAGAAGAAAGAAATTGTGTCCAGGCCACCCGGTAACCGGTTAAATAACAATAGGTAATAAAATGCAAATGAAAACATACGCAGGTAACCAAACGGTCCATAGCCGCAGAACATTATTATAATTAATACTATAATGAAAATACAAAGTAATTGTGCAAGATTTATATACACACATATTCTTGTAAACAATAAAAAATTATGACAAATAATTAGGGGAAATCCGTGTAATTTGGACAACCTAAGCAGAATTTAAGATAAGTTTGATATTTGTGATAACAGAATCTTAAAAAAAAATTCTTGTTTTTACCCATTAATTACAATTGACATTCCATTTCATAATGACGGAACTAGGAACAATTCGAATGAAAAAAAATTATTGTAAGTTGAACCGTTCGTTGGCTGTTGGCTTGTAATTCGGTTTTATTTGTCGTGTAATTTGGTTTTAATATATTTTAGTCTCAAAGTATTTCAACACAATAAAAAATAAATAAAACAAATAAAGACAGATATTTTTATTATTCTGCCATTAACATAGACAGTTATTGCAGTAATAATAATTGACATCAGTTATGGTAGCACAATCTTCATGTGCCCAACCCTCACATGTTTTGCACTGAATCCAATCTGCATCATAGTTTTCATCGCAAGCAAGGCAACAAATTTGATGACCAGTGTGGCATTTCTCATTTGTCTTTGGATGACATTTTTCCTCGTTGATTTTCGTCTTTTTGCCCTCGTTCTCTTTCTTCTTTCTTTTCCTTGTTGCTTTTCTCCTTTGTCGCTACTAACTTACGTTTATGTGTATTTGTTTTGGGCGTTTGTTGGATTTTCAACTGTTCTTTATAAGGTGTTGCAGTTAGAACCACTCCTGAGACATTGATCCGTTTTTTCTTTCGTGGTCCCATTGATATCCCACTTGATGACGGTAGAGGATGAATTATTTCCACTGGGATATAATACTGGTTCTGTGTAGACTGTTCGGTTTCGAGGTCGCCTAAATTGGTTGTTGATGAGGAAGATTCAGAAATTTTTAAAGAATTAGTTTCCAGAATACAGAAATATTTGAGAAAGTATCTTCTTGATGCACAGGATGGGATGTGGAAGGAGAAGATTCAAAACTTTTGATGGGAGTAGCTTTCACGACAGGTTGTGATGTAGTTGGAGCACATGCAGAAGTGTTTGCTTGATGTACAGGATCTGATGTGAATGATACAGATGTCGTTATTGAAGAATTTTCTTCCTGGATAGGTTGTGATTTGAATGAGATACCTGTAGAAATATTTAAGGAAGTATTTTCCATCAGAACTGATCGTGATGTGGATGGCTGTGTTTTATTTGTAAGCAAATTTATGTTTTCTGATGAAGGGGAAGTAGCAGAATCAGTTACAGAAATGTTAATGTTATTTTCATCTGAATCAATTGGTCGTTCGGATACTGTCGCAGCTGCAAAATCTACATCACTGTAGACAAAACGGTCAGGAGGCCATAATCCTGTTTTCCGAAAACTGTTCATAGCTGTCTCCATAGTAGCTGCTCTGGGAAACGATTTGTCTACTAGACCGCTAATACTATCAACACTCAAACATTTACCTGGTGTATCGTATAATTTTGAGGTTATTGCGGAAGTGAAGAAAGTATTTAATGGTTTAAAGAACCCAACATCAAGGGGTTGCATCTTATGTGTGCAATGTGCAGGAAATGAAAGCATGATAACACCATGATTACGAGCTAAATCTAATGCTCTCATACTCTGAGTATGACACTGTGTCCATCTAATACGATTAACACCTTGTTCTCTTTAGATGGTTTGGCATACTTTATAAAATGATCCAACCAGTGATAAAATCCATCAGTATCCATCCACCCTTTGTCTTGGCACTTAAATAAAGTTCCTGGAGGTGCTCCATACGTTAAACTATCCTTCATACGCTTCCTGGCAAAAATAAGCATTGGAGGAATAAAGCTTCCAGTTGCCCTCATTGCATACATGCCAGTAACATTTTGGCCTCTTTCGGATGACGTTATGGCGCCTATCTGATGTTCCCTTTTTTGAGCAATTATTTTCTGTGGTTTCTGGACAACGGTGTGGGATGTCTCATCAGCATTGAAAATACGATCTGCGGAAATAGCGTTTTCCTTTATTATTTTTCCGTAAACGTCAAAAAATTTACAACAACAGTTTTGTTGAATCCTGCAGCTCGTGCTAATGACGTTGCTTCAGGGAGACGCAGACTTATGTTTGGATGTCGTTTCATGAAGCCTGCGTACCATTCTTCACCAGCTGATTTTTTTTCGTCATTAAATCTCGTCTTAATATTATTCTTCTCGGCTATTTCGTACGCTAGTTTAATCAGCCTTTCACGTGTTAGTCCATAAAACATCCGCTCCAACTGAAGAATGTGATTAACAAGATCTTTTTCCACTGCCGGAGGTAAATCTCTTTGCCTTCCGATTATATAACTGCTTCCAGTGGAATATTTATTTCTGTTCTCCAATGTTCTTTTTAACGTTGTTTTTGGAATTGAAAATGCTTTTGCAGCTTCATTTATACCCAGTTGTTTTAAATTAACAGCTTTCATTGCAGCATCCATATTTTCTGGTTTCCATTTACCATAAACTCATTTACTCTTTCTCTCAGATCTCGTTGACATCCTTAAAAAATTAGAAAAAAATTTCTAATTGAATACGTGTAATTCGGACCAGGACCAAATTACACAACAGAGATTGGACCAATTTACACGATAGTAATATTTTCGTCATATTTGTTTTTCTAAGTAAGCTAATAAACCTATCCACTTTTTGATCATAGTATGGCTTTTGTAAATATGTACGAATCAACCTAATATCATTGATATTTTAAAATATATACTCACTTCGTAGAAATTCAGACACAAAAATAACCTAACCTTACAACACAACACGTGCTACAAATGAACTTACTGGCAATCTGTGAGTAACTAACTGATTCGATTGACATAGGTTCCTGAGTGCACCTCGGTTGGGGAAGGTTTGTAACGAATTAGTGAGATGTCGCTACATACTCCGTTTTTAGAATTATCGAATTGGTCCGTTTTACACAATGGTCCAAATTACACGGACTTCCCCTACAGGTGAACATTACTTTAACTAGAATATATAGAGCATTATTAACTAAATTCTTCATCGGAAAAATCTGAAGAATCGTCTTCCTAAGTTAATAATTAACGGTTCGATCTCTGTAGTTTCGTCGATTAAGTCGTCAAGATCCCACATTTTCCCCTCCTCGGCTATAACATATTTTATGGCGCTTTAGCAGTTTTCGGTAATCACATTCGCCAATGAATCAATCAAAAGTTGCCGTACTTCTTGAAGTTTAATAGTTTTGTTGTTCCTGGCAACATTACATTTGGCTTGTGCCCATAGATGCTTTATTGGGTTCAGCTCACAATGGTAAGGGGCTAAGTGATGTACAATTATAACTCTACTTTTTGTCTTCTCATCGATTACAAATTTTTTAAACTATGCCCTACGCTGTCTAACAATTTGCGAAAGTTTTTTTGTCCACCATTGTATCATCGACATTTAAGGCTTTACACTGCAACCACTCAATTGTCGCCTCTCTTTTCCATGAACTTATGGGAAGCTTCTCTATTAATCGAGAATGATAACTGGCGTTATCCATTACAATAACTGAATTCTGGGGAATGTATTCGATCATTTATTGGAAATATTCCTCAACAACGTCAGTTGCCATTTCTTCGTGATAGTCTTTGGTTGAATTAGATTGAAATTCCAATAATCCTTGATCCAAAAATCCGTTTTCACTTCCTATATGGGTTATAATTTTTCTTTGTTAGAAAAAAAGAAAAGTTGAAGGGGCTAAATAAAGAGATAACGAAATCAATAAGATCAGACATACGAAAATATAACACGGAAAATATAAAGATGGTCATTGAAAACAATAAAAGTCTAAAAGTACTGAGGAAGAAATTCTCTGAGGGAAAGAAGAATATATGCAAACTAACAAATAGGCATGGAGAAATTTCCACAAATAGAGAAGAAATCTTAAAGATAACAGAAGAGTTTTACTCAGAAATCTATAAGGGAAATGGAGAGACGAAAAATAAAAAACGCCCAAAAGTCCAAAATCAAGGATAGGAACTTATGCCTGAAATTACCATAAACGAAATAAGAAAAGCTTTAAGTGAGATGAAGAATGGAAAGTCCCCGGGAGAAGATGGAATAGTCGTACATGGAATTAAACTAGGAGGAATAAAGTTATTAACAACATTGAAGTCGCTCTACAACGAGTGTCTTAAGAAGAAATCTACTCCAACACAATGGAATAATGCAATTATCACTCTTCTTCACAAAAAAGGAAACACTACCGACCTTGGAAATTATAGACCTATTAGTCTGTTATCACACATATTCAAATTGTTTACAAAAATCATTACGAACAGATTAAAAAATAAATTGGATGTATACCAACCACGGGAGCAAGCTGGATTTCGGTCAGGGTTCGGAAACAACGACCATCTTCAAGTTCTGAAAATCCTAATAGAAAAATCAATAGAATACAATAAGCCACTGGTTCTAATATTTGTTGATTACGAAAAGGCGTTTGATACCATAAATCAAAAAGAAATGCTTCGAGCATTAGCTGATTGTCGAATAGACACATATATGAAAAAGCTACTGCCTGCGTAAGTCTTCATGAACATACCAAAAAGTTTAAAATAAAGAGAGGTGTTCGACAAGGCGACACAATCTCGCCAAAATTATTCACCACACTACTGCAATACATGTGTAAACAAATAGATTGGGATGGATTAGGAATAAGCATAGACGGCGAAAACCTATGTCACTTAAGATTCGCAGATGATATAGTCTTGATAGCGGATGATATTCACAAGGCGGAAACCATGTTGAGACTGAGAATATTTCAAAGAAAATGGGTCTCAAAATAAACACATCTCAAAAACGCAAGTGATGACAAATCTCGTATTGGCAGGAGGTATATATTTGGAAGGAAATCAAGTCCAAGAAACAACGTCCTATAAGTACTTAGGTCACGAGGTAAGCATAACCAGAGATAATCAGGTAAGAGAACTGGGAAGAAGAATAGGATTAGCATGGTCTGCTTTCGGAAAGCTAAGACATATCCTAAAATACTCACTGCCCATATGTCTAAAAAGAAAAGTTTTCGACCAGTGTGTTTTACCTGCGTTAACATACGGTGCAGAGACCCTAACTCTAACCAAAGAACAAGCAACTGAAATAAGAGTAGCTCAACGTGCAATGGAAAGACAAATGCTGGGTTTATCCCTAAGAGACAGAATACCGAACGCAGAAATTCGAAGAAGAACGAGACTAGTTGATGCCATAGAGAGAATCGCATCCATAAAATGGAACTGGGCGGGTCATATAGCTAGATTAACAGACAAGAGATGGACTAAAAAGATTATGGAGTGGCGACCGAGACATGAAGCATTTCGAAATAGGGGAAGACCGCTAACACGTTGGCATGACGACTTGAGACATCCATAAAAACTGGATGCAAGCAGCACAGGATAGGAAGATATGAAAGCAATCAAGGGAGGCCTATGTCCAGCAGTGGACTGAAGGGGCTGGGTGATGATGATGATGATGATGGGTTATAATAAGTCTGCGTCCCTTTCCAGACGGAAGTTGACCAACCCTCCATGACAGTTTGTTGGGAATTCAGTATATTTTTATCTTACCAGAGTTTCGATACGGTGTGTCCTTCATTTAGCCAGGTTTCATCCAAATAGGAAATATTCTTACATTCGTTGCGATATTTACGGATTGACCTTAAGTATTCTCGTCTCCAGCAGACAATATCCGGCCTATCAATAAGAAAAGATTTTCCGTTCTATTTTTCCCACCGAAAGTGAATTCTCCATACTATTGTTCTTGATAGTTGTGGTAGATTTTCGTCATTCTGGGCGGCTTGCACAATCTTGTCCAATGTTGTTATGTCTTTTGCGAAAACATACCATGCACTATTCTACGTACACAGTTTTTGACATCGTTGTCAATTTCTAATGGTTTCTTCCCCGGGTGAAGAATAGGTTCACCGAGGTTCCGGCATTTTCTCTCACGTTAAAATCTATAAATCGTTGATTCTCTAACCCATATTATATTGGCACAGTTCGTAATTATGTCGTGAACAGGACTTGTGGGGTTTTTCTGTACAAGACTAACTACTTCAATTTTATTCTGTACAGGTTAGATTTAAATATTATCAGGAAATTGGGTTGTACCTGTATAGGTTATGGGGCAGGTACACACAAAAAAAGGAATGTTTGAATATAGTATAACAAAATAACTGCGGGAGATTTTGTAAAGCTTTCAATATACCTGGAAAAAACTTATATAGATAATACCAAATGAAACATTCTACTGCATTTCTATCTTTTGTCATGTATAATGAAATCACAAACTACTGAAATTTGGGAACATCAATAGGCAATAGCATGTGAAGATATTTACCGAGACATTTTAGTTATACGAATTGTAGAATTGAAACAGTATCACACAAATATTTTTTTTCTCCAAATGACATTAAAAGCGGCCTTTTAATGAGACTTGGCAGGCTTAGAAGTTGTACTTTTAATGCCTAGGCAGAAAAAGTCCACTTTTACTTCCTAGGCAGAAAAAGTTCGTTGCTAGGCAACCTTCCAAGTAATAATTTAAATCAAACTGGTTATTAAAATTAACAATGACATTAAGAAAACTCAAAATGATGCTGATGATAATAAACTGGTTTTATTGCATTAAAACTACTAACTACAACACGAAATTTTTATTTATTAGATATATTTATGGTGAATTGTGAACAATTATTTAATACAATTGAACTCTGTCCACTTCCCTCCGTTCCAGTAAAATTATCAACTTTAGTATCCACACTTGATACTCCGGAAACGCCAGAAAATATTTTATTGCCGATGTTCGACTTATTGGCTAGCGAGTCCTCAATATAGCCCTCCGCGACAGCAGAAGACTTCCATCCTCCATGTTTCTTCAACATTGTTATGTCCCCACCAGAATGCACCAGCAACGTGGCCGAAGTTCTGCGAAAGCAGTGCCCGGTATACTCTTTCGCATGGGATAGTCTCAGAAAAGTAGCAATTTCTTCTGGCATTTTACCGAATTTATGAATGCCAATGAATTGATGATGTGCTTTACCGTTCGCATACTTATAGAAGACACGCCGATTATTTAAATTCGAGGGTCTGGAGGCTGCATATTTTCTGTAAACGCTTAAATATTCCGTTACTACAAAAGATCTTGATCTTTTGGTCTTAGTATTTGGTAGCATAATTAGCAATTTGTCGCCCATATCATTTATGTCATCTGTTTTCATTTGCAAAAGCTCATCACATCTACAAGCCCCAGCGACTGCAACAATAAGTACAACCTAAAATATAAATTGGAAATTAGTTCTTTAATCCATAATAGATCATTTTCAATATATTCCTACCTTCGTACACAAATACAGTTCATCCGAGGCATCTGATAAAAATTTCTCGATTTCTTCTCTTTGAAAAACTCGGGATTTTTTTGCATGGAAACCGTCTGACTGGCGTTTTAAAAAAGCCCGTAACTTCAGGTATTTTGCCAAATCAATGTTATTTTTTATGTTCAGGGTAGCTTTCAACATCGAATAGGTAGACCATAACGTTGAAGGCTTCATTTTCTTTGAAAAATCGGAAAAATAGACAATCAGCACATTTTCAGAGAAAGATCCTATATTTTTCTTCTGTCTATATTCCATGAATCCTGCTGTATCTCAGGTGGTGTTAATTGCATCAATTCATCCTCACATTGCAGTAAATCCATTTCTAACATGACAACTTTTCAAAATTGACAATGACAAAGTAAACAACAAACAAACGTATTCAACAAACGTCATCAGCGGTAAACATAGTAACGCAGGGCCCAGTTACCTTTGATACAATAATTTAGTTATTTGGATATTGATAATGAAATGCAATTTAAATATGAAAAAGTCGATTTTGCGTGGAGTTTGAACAAATTTGAAGGAAAAATTATATGTTTCACACGGCATAAAAGCACAAGATTTAATGCCTTGGCTGGTTTCATAGCCTCGCTACGCTCGGCTATGAAACACCAGCCGCAGCATTAAATCTTGTGCTTTTATGCCTAGTAAAACAAATGACTATTTTCTTCAAATGACATTAAAAGCGGCGTTTTAATGACACTTGGCAGGCTTAGAAGTTGTACTTTTTCTGCCTAGGCAATAAAAGTGGACTTTTTCTGCCTAGGCATTAAAAGTACAAATAGACAATGAGCACATTTTCAGGGAAAGATCCTATATTTTTCTCCTGTCTATATTCCATGAATCTGCTGTATGTGAGTTCATATACAGTTCTTGATTTTTCCGGTAAAAGGTTAAATTCCACATCTCGCGCCTGGTCTCTTATCTCAGGTGGTGTTAATTGCATCAATTCATCCTCACTTTGCAGTAAATCCATTTCTAACATGATAACTTTTCAAAATTGACAATGACAAAGTAAACAGTAAACAAACATATTCAACAAACGTCATCAGCGGTAAACATAGTAACGCAGGGCCCAGTTACCTTTTATAAAATAATTTAGTTATTTGGATATTGATAATGAAATGCAATTTACAAATGAAAAAGTCGATTTTGCGTGGAATTGGAACAAATTTGAAGAAAAAATTATATGTTTCACAAGGCAGAAAAGCAGATTTAATGCCTTGGCTGGTTTCATAGCCTCGCTACGCTCGGCTATGAAACACCAGCCGCGGCATTAAATCTTGTGCTTTTGTGCCTAGTAAAACAAATAACTATTCTTCATTCCAACGGGCGTGTTTTTGAACCAAACAATATATTTATTCAATTAAAAAAATATTTTTTCACTTGAGAAACTCATCATTCATGTATAATTTTAAATCAATTCCTAATTATACATTTATTTCAAATAGCGATATTCTTCCTGCGGTTGCAATAAACATCTTATGATTATACAAAAATATCAGTAGAAACGCCACCAAATGCGCCTAAGGCTCTACCTGACGAGAGTGAAAACGAGCATAAAAACTAAATTAACTCAGATTAAAAAATCCCAATGGCACAGGACCAATTGGACAGTCTCATTTCAGTAACATGTTTGCATAAAACCGAAAATAAAAAATTAGATACAAAAGTAATAGAGATGTACAAAAAACCAAAGTAACATTCTGGCATCAAATCAAAAACAAAAAAATTAAAAAAAATTCTGGTAAGTTTGTGAATTTTTTTAAATAAATGTTTTAATGTAATTTAGAGAAAAATGTTGAATACAAAACTTGTAGAACGTGTTAAGGTCTACAAAAAAGCTCAGTAACTTTTTTGCGTCAAATGAAAAACAAAGGAAATACGATTTTTTTTTCAACTTTGACAGGTCGCTATTTTATTTTTACTGGGCCGATTTGGCTCATTAACGAACTCGTCGAAGATTTTTGCCTAACCGATTTTCTAGCGAGTTTGGTTTCGATCCGTCAAAAAAACATTTGGAACGGAGGGTGATTTTGGCATCTAGGAACACCAAAACGAAAAACTGCATTGAAATTTTTCCGAAGTCGCGTCATGCTACTCTCTACAATAGCCCTATTTCATTCTGAAATAAGACTAAAACGCAAAAAAGACAAAACAGAGACTCTTTGATCTTCACCGACTCGAGACGGGACTTGCAAAAGTCTCCGAATTTGGAAACAATACAAAAATAAGACAAACATTTTGCAGAAATGTATCGGATTTGTCGCGAAACATGAATGTCTTTGTCTTCTTGGTGTTTTGTCTGCTTGGTAGGGACTCAGGACTCAGCATTGCATATCGTCAGAACCAAGGATCGAATTACTAAGTGGGACAAGAATCAAAACTCTGATTCCACCTCTAGCCATCAGCGTCACAAGATGCCAGATAATAGAATTGATGGGATTTCGTCCTTTTACAAGAAGGAGAAGAAGAAGGTATCAAATTCAATTTAGAAATATGGAACGAAGCGTTTCAGGAAAGTAGAATAATTATAAATGAAAATAAAATAAAAATAGCGTACATATGGAAGGAACTGGAATGAAATAATTTTTGGAAATAACAATTGATGAATGTTGAATGCGATAAATGAACAAGAATTTAGGAATAACAAGTACTTATAATAATTTAACGTCTAAATATACTCCATTTTGAAACTACCATATGAAGAGGATCAAAGTATAATAAATGTTGTTTTTTCCTGATGTAAGTCCGGACACAAAATTACTACATGGGGCTTACTACATGAGATGCATTTGATAAAGATTTTACACTGTTTTGCCATATATATCCCTTCTTTAGACAAATATAGCATCCATCTTTTCGTTTCACTGCATCTTTCTTTTCATCCAATGTCATGTTATTTGCTTTCATACACTCTAAGGTACTATGATATTTATTACAAAAGAAACAAAGATCCTTACCTTCCTTGTTGTAGACAGTAGTCTTCTGTATCCTTGATCATATCCTGGCTCTGGTTGTGTGTAGCAACTCCACATGAGTCCCACTTCATATCTGCTTTCTCTGTTTACAGTAAAATTCTCATTAAATTTTTCTAATATTTCACTCTCAGTCACTTTTTTTATAAGGGTCTTTAATTCCTAAAGTTTCGATATTCCATAAGAATTCTAGAGAATTTTGTTATGATAAAGTACTCACAAAATTCGCACTGACGGTATATACCCTAAATGGGGCCTTGAACAGTCCAGCCTAATTTTGTATTTATAGCTACGAGACTGTCTGTCAAATGTACAAAATTACTCTGTAAAATGGAACCTAGGTAGTCTGAGGATACTGATTTCAGTGATATCCTCTCTTGTATCTGTTAAATAAATCTTATGTTTTTGTACCAATATTGGGTCCAGTATTTTAGGTGAAGAGCCTCAGAGTACATCTTGTTCTAAGCCAGTAATCGTAGTCTGGTAAATATTATAAATGCTACTGATCTTGAATTTAAAAAGTTTGTGCACCTGGACTGCTTTCGGTGAACCACCGAACAGCGAGTGTCCCAGTTCTCGCTACCTACTGGTTCTAGTCCCAGTTCTTCAATCAACGCTGTCTTTACATATGTTCGTTGCGCACCTGAGTCCAATAGCCCTGACCTACTTTTCTCCTTTGATCTTATCAGTATTCTCTCTGCATTTATATACTCTTCATTTCCAATATTTATCAAGTTGTCGTAAAACTGTTTTCTGATTCTAGGGTGCATTCCTAATAATCTAGCTACAAGTCTCACAATCTTTTTGTAATGGCTAAAGAATAATAGGTTGTTGCTGAAATAATCTGTAGTTACATGAACTGCAGTCTGTTTATTATGCTCATTGGCGATTATTTCTTCTTCATATTCTTCATTTAAATGTTGTGTTTTTCGCCTGTATTCCTTTTCTAGGAGTAGCCATTGTGGACCATTCCACTATTCCGACTGAATCAGCGTCTTTGCACTGCAGCCCCGTGTTGGCAAATCTACTGGGTTATAAATTCCAGTCAAGTGATTCCAACACTGTTTGTCTGTGTTAGCTAAAACTCCTTTCACTCTATTAGTGTTTTAAATGAAACTCTATTTGTGATGAACATTTTCCAATTTCCTTCCCTCTTCAATCAAGCCAACGTAACTGCTGAATCTGTCTAGCAGCAGAGTTCATAATTGTCTGTCACGGTCGCCACAATTTAATATATTTTGATATAATTCTGTCAAATTGAATAGAATGTTCGCTACATAATAAAGATGTGTTTATTTCATCGATTTATCTTACAAATTTAACAAGAACCTGTAAAAATATATTAAATTGCATTTAAAAATAAAACTTTTTAAAATGTACTTAATTATCAATACGAACATTAAAAAACGTTTAGGTACCGCCTGTTAATGCTGGAAATAAGCGTTTCTAACCATGACTTACGTCAAAAATATAATTGTTTTTGTCAACATATTGTTTAGCTAGAAACGCGTGGAAAATATTAACGAACAAGGAAATGTAATCCCAGCTTTCATATATTTTGTTTGCAAAAAATGTGTGTCTACTATAAATAAACAAATTCGCTTAAATACCCAGACTCATGACGAGATCTTCAATATTCAGAGAACGGTTATTCTCTATTTAAGTTCGAGAAAAGTTTCATTGTGTATAAATTGTTGTTCGGTTTCGGAAGCATAGTGGGGTTTTACCTAAATAGATATATAGACCTATATCACTACTTTTTTTTAAATTAGTATCGTTAAGTTAATGTTCTAGTTAGTGCGCTTCCTTTCCACTTCAAGATATGAACAGTAAGTTTATTTTTAACAATTTGAAGTTTCGTTTAACGTACTACTGAATAGTAGTAGAGTAGGTCGTGTTCTACGAGAGTTAATAATAATAATAAGTTTATTCTGGAAAAAATATACATAATATTAACAATACACATATAAGATAAAACAATATCATCCGAATAAACCAAATAACCACGGAAGTATAGGTACATACTTGTTTGTGGTATAAAAAAAACTACATCTACTAAAAATATTTAAGAATTGAATTACGTATTAGAATATATGAATATAAAGCAAAGACAACAAACAGTATGTATAACAAGAAAATTATTACGACAAAACTGGTAAAGCAGATACAATAATACAAATCACAACAGAGGTATTGAACAAACATATTATACTACAACTCGCTTAAGACCTGTATAGGTTGCGCGCGAGCGTTCTCTTCTTTAATTCACGTTTCAAATACATTTTATCCCTATTTCAATTTGCTGCTAGATGCATTACACTCTTTTGTCTAATTGAGTATTCCTTTATTGCTTCCAACGTTTATATCTCATTTTTTTTGGTTACATCTTAAATCTACACATTTATATATATAAAATATCTTTCTCAATCAGGGAGTGAACAGTAGACCTCTCAACATGTAAGATAAATGATTTCATATATGATTTGAAAAGCCCTATCGAGTTGATTTCTAATAAACAATTTTTGTATGCGGTTGGTAAAAAGTTATAAATTATGGTACTTAGAAATTTCAATGATTTTTGTCCAATGGTTTTGTTTTTTATAGCAATTTCTATATTTTCATTAAGTTTGTATCGGGTGTTGTAGTTGTGATCGATTGTTTTGAGTAGTGTTGATTTATTCTTATAAATGTATATAACGACATTGTAGAAATATGTCTGTCTAATATCCAATAACGATGTTTCTGAGAATAGAGAGTTAGTTGGGTGAGTATTTGTTTTTTTGTAAATTATTTTCAAAAACCTTCTTTGTATGACTTCTCATTTTTTCAGGTGTGTTTTTGATGCAGAACCCCAGCACAATATAGCGTAGTTAATTCTGGATTCAACAAGTGAGTGGTACACTACTCTCAGATAAGCAGGTTTCAAGATAGTTCTCATATATTTGATTTTGTATAATAGTGGGGTCTTAAATTGTTTGCAATATTATTTATATGTAAATCCCATCTAAGGTGGGAGTCTATAATTACTCCTAGATATTTAATACTATTCTTCAATTTTATTATTTTTTTCCTGACTTGTCTATTCCTAACTCGGTAAATTGGGGTAACCTATTTTTATAGCTACAGAATGGGACAAAAAACGTCTTTTGAAAATTAATCGTTAGCTGCCTACAGTCAAACCATTCAGAAATATTGTTAAAATCTGTCTCAATTTCTTCCTTCAGCTCTTGCCACGTAGTACCCTGGTAAAATATCGCCGTATCGTCAGCAAAACCGATGATGTTTCCTTTAGTTTTCAAATAAAACAAGTTATTAATATATATTAAGAATAGGGTTGGTCCTAGAACTGTGCCCTGAGGTACTCCAAATTTGATTCTCCTATTATGGCTAATACAAGCTTCTATTTCAACAGCTTGTTCTCTATCGCTCAAGTAACTTTTAAATAAGTTCAATGGGACTCCGCGAATTCCTATATCCTCCAAGGCCACCAGGAGCTGACTATGAGATACGGCGTCGAATGCCTTGGCAAGATCCAGGAACACGCATATTGATGGCTTAGTTGTATCCAGTGAGGCATAGATTTGGTTTATCAAGGCAACTATAGCATCACTTGTTGAAAGTCCTTCCCGGAAACCAAATTGAGATTGTGATAAAATATTGTATCTATTTAAATATGCAGTTAACCTAGATTTTAGGGATTTCTCGAAAATTTTTGCAACTGTTGATATTAATTAGTGAGATAAGTCTGTAGTTTGATAAACATTTTTTATCCCCTTTTTTAAGTATTGGCGTGATTATGGCCTTTTTAAATTCTGCTGGGCACTTCCCTGTTTCGAAAATGGAATTGATCAAATCTACTAAATATGAAGCGATCACTTCTGCATTTTCTTTGATAGCTTCAGATGTAATGTTGTATATACCTGGTGCCTTTTTGTTTTTTAATGATTTAATAATGTTTAATGCTTCTGACTCTGTTACAGGTGTTAAAAAGAAGCATGTATTCATCTGAATTCGATCGTTTTTGCAGACAGGATTAGTTGGAATATTTATTCCTCTTGCTAATTTTTCTCCCACGTCAGCGAAAAAGTCGTTAAATTTTTATATGGCAGACTTTTAGTTCCTCGTTTTCCTTTATGTTTAGTAGACTCTGACCAGGCAAGGAATTGGGTAATAGGGAAAAATTTGTTAATAGCAACATTTGGAACCACATTCACAACTGAAATTGTACTTGGCTGGTCAGTAGACATAATGATTTCTGCATCCGCAGCTGTTGTGTAGTCACTAGTTGGGACAAATTTGTTAATAGCAGCATTTGAAACCACATTCACAACTGTACTTGTCGTTGGCTGGTCAGTAGACATAATGATTTCTGTATCCACAGCTGTTGTGTAGTCACTAGTTAGGTCTTCGTTAGACACATTATAAATTTCTTTTTGAAAATATTGCCATATTCTAAACAGGGTAACAAATCATCGTTGTTACTCGTGTCTAGAATTTCTTTCAAGCTTTCAAATAGTTTAATTTTTTCATTTCCAACAATATTTTCAAACGTTTGGTACTCCATTACAGTGTTTTGTTCTTCTTCGTTGCCATTTATTTTATTTTTTCAACTTCCTAAACATTTGGTATAACCTATATCGTCTGTATCCAGTGGAACGCACAACCTCTTGTTGTAACGGTGCAAAGGAAACCTTAGTTAGAGGTTGCCCAGGATGATCTGCTTGCCATTTCCTTACCAATTTTCGGCAAGCTAGTTTGATGGGTCTAACGGCAGCTGCATCTTAGGCTATAACGGAATAACCTCAATTCCTAGTACAGAGAACGCTAAGTTGATAGCTAAGATGAGCTTTATGGCCGTCAACGAATAATGTCACCGGTAGTGGTATACCTTGTCGAACTAAATAGGGATGGAAAACCAGTGAAATATATTCATAGAATGTTTCAGCAGTTATCCACCCATTATCGCTACGTCAAATTCCCCAATCATCTGGAACGGAATAAAATATATGATACCTGCAAGTAACTAAAATATTTGAAATTATTTAAAGTAATTAGAAAGTAATGAAGATTATTTAACCAAATTAAGAAGTAATGGGAATAATTAAGAAGTAATGAGAATAATTAAGAAGTAATGGGAATAATTAAAAATAATTAAAATATATAGTAATTAAACTAGCTAAAAAGTAATAGGAATACTAAAGAATAATTAAAATATATTCAAGGTACTTGGAAGGAATTGAGAAGTATTTAAATATATTCAAAGTAATTAAAATGTACATATTTAAAGATAATAAAAGTAATTAAAATGTACCTATTTAACGATAATTGAAGTAATTAAAATGTACGAATTTAAAGATAATTAAAGTAATGAAAATATTTAAAATGTGAATATAAGCGTAGATAAAAAATATTTTCCACCAATAACTACCTACTGGAATCACCATTATTCAAGCAATGCCTCTAATGAGATGTAACATGTTCTTAACCCAGTTAAATAATGTCAAAATGACTAGCACTTTTCTGACTCATAATTTGAGGCCTATGTACTCATGGATAATGAATGTTCAGTATTCTGCAGTCAAATGCTTCATGTATTTGAAATAATACAACATATGAAGCAGAAGGTGTGGTATATTCAAAAAATAAAATAGGAACTCAAACAAAACAGTCTTCTCTGATAAAACGTGATAAGTAATAAAAATAGGAACAAAAATAATATACATACCTAGACGAATCAGATTCATAAACAATTTTTCACTTTGTTGTTTTGTTCACAAACCGTTTTGGGTCTCTCACCCTCTGGATCCTATTTTTTTATTTTAATGCTTTTACTCTTATTGATTATCTCGATATAGCACTCTGTTTTTTTCACACACTTATTCACCAGTTTTTCCATCATAGTCCATCTATTCAGTACTTCAAAATAAAATGCAGCTGCATTTGGTACTTACGGTTGTGCCATTATTGTATACACACATCTGCCTTTTTTATAATTTTCAAATATTTCATGAATCTTCTAGCATTGGTAAGGAATCCTACAATATCAATGTTCCTGGCATTATACTGGATCTTCCCTAAAATTGAAATATTTCAGTATTAACGATTAAAGTGGATTTCCTTTTTACAATTTTTAATTATAATCTTACACATCACACATGTACATACTCGGCTAACCTCAAAACTAAAACATGATATTCTTCTTTTTATTTATATGACCATAAAACTAAAGTTGGAATAAGAGAAGCATTACACTAAACTTATTCTGATGAACTATAACACCCTCTCTTAATGCTTTTCTTATATCTAACATTTAACATATATACATACATAAAAAAGAAATAAATGAAATGTAAGCATATATACAAAAAAAATTCACTTAATATTTATTGTCCCTCTCTGAATTCTAAACCTAAATATTTACAATTTTTATAAAATTCAATTCTGTGAAGGCCTTTGGTAAAGAAATCAGCTTGTTAATCTTTAGTATTTACATACAAAAGTTTTATAATACCCTTTTGGATAACGTCCTGTACAAAGTTTAAGCGAATATCTATATGTTTTAATCTGGTTTCATATTTATTTTGTTCTGCTACACAAATGACTCCTTGATTATCTTCAAAAATTGTAATGGGAAGAACTTCTTCTGAAGTAAATCCCAAATCGTATAACAATTTTTTGTACCCACATTACTTCTGATATTGTGATGCTTAAAGCAATATATTCTGCCTCACATGTATATAGGGCAATACTAGTCTGTTTGCGAGATGCCCAGATAACTGTATTATCAAATATTTTAACAATAAACCCTGATGTAGACTTTCTACCATTAACATCCCCTGCCCAATCTGCATCACTATAGGCTTGCAAAAGCGGAGACGAACTTTTACTATATACCAATTCCACATTTTTTCTCTTTTTAAGGTAGCGTAAAATGCGTTTTAAATAAATCCAATTTTCTTTTGTGGGCTGACATTGAAATCTACTGAAATAAGACACTGAAAAACAAATGTCAGGCCTAGTTGTTACTGTCAAGTAGGTTAAACACCCAATAGGTTCACGATAAGGTTTTGTTTCCATCGGTGTCCCTTCACCAAGTCTTAATTTCAAATTAGTTTCAATAGGGGTCGATTTTTCTTTACACTCACTCATATTGGATTTAATTAGGAGTTTTTCAATAAAACTTGTATGGCTCAATTTCATTATGTGGTTGTTAATGTTAAATCCTAAAAAGAACACTTTGTTTCCCCCATGTCTTTAATCTGAAACAGTTTCGATAAAGAAAAGTTTACGTCTTGTATTTCTTTCAAATCATTTCCAATAAGAAGGAGATCATCCACATAAAGTAAAAAGAAGGTTTGTTTGTGTTTATCTGACTTCGAGAATAAGCATTTATCCGAGTCTCCAATTCTAAATCGTTGCTGTAAAAGGACAGTCGTAAGATTTTTGATGCCTGTTTCAATCCATATAAAGTTTTATTCAACCTGCACACCTTGTTTTGTTGATGGTCATATCCTGTAGGCTATTTCATATATATTGTTTCTGTTAAGTTTCCATTGAGGAAGGCTGTTTTGAAATCCATCTGATGAATGAAATATTTATATTCGTTTGCAATTGACAACATTATTCTTAAAGTTTTCAATTTTAGTACTGGGGAATATGTATCAGAGTAGTCTAAACCCTTCTTCTGAGAGCAACTTTTTGCAACCAATCGTGCACGATATCTTGTTATATTTCACGATTCATCTCGTTTTAATGAGAAAACCCATTCACATTTAATAGTGGTCCTACCTGCTGGCAGATCAACTAGACTCCATGTTTTATGTGTTTCTAAAGCGGTAATTTCTTCATCCACAGCTTTCTGCCACATTATCCTTTTTGGATGGCATTCGACATCTGAAATGTCCTGTGGTATGTTTTCCATAAATGTCTCTGCATTCAGTGCAAATATGAGGTATGCTTCATCATCTTCTTGCTCACTTTCTAAAACATAATCTTTGTGCCATGTTGGTGTTTTTGTCATTCTTCTGGGTCTCAAATTATCTTTGCTTGCAACATTGTCTTCTATTTCCTCTATTTCACTTATTTCTTCATTTTCATATGTTTCTATAATTTTTTTTTATTCTATGTCTATGGCTGCCCGATTTGTTTTGTAGTAAAACTCTTCCTCATTGAATATTACCTTTTGTTCATTTATGTTCCATAATCTGTATCCAAGCATTATACATTTCTCAGACTTTGCGTCAAATTTATCTCTTGTTTGTTTAGGAATGTGTGAATATACTATAGTTCCAAAAACCCTCATATTCTTAATGTCTGGTTTAGTGCCATTCCATAATTCGTCTGGTGTGACATTATTGTCATTAGCATGACTTGGACAGCGATTTAAGACATAGGCAGCCACCAGAACAGTTTCATTCCAGAAATGTTTAGGTATGTGAGCTTCTTGAATTAATGTTCTACCTTTATCTATCAGACTTCTATTGAATCTCTCTGCCTTTCCATTATGTTCTGGGGTGTATGGTGTTGTGTAGTCTATAAATGTACCATTCTCCTTGCAAAATTCCTTAATACTTCCTGAAATATATTCACCCCCATTATCGCAACGTAATACAGATATTTTTAAGTTAAATTTGCTTTAAACTAGATTAACATATTCTATGAAACATCGATACACCTCATTTTTACTTTTGATAATGTAAACATAAATAAAGTTAGAGTAATCATCAATAAATGTTACAAAATATTTGCCACCGTTGTGTGATAGTGGTGTTATAGGTCCTGCAACATCTGTATGAACAATTTCAAGCAATATTTTACGTGCTCCAAAGCTTAGTCTAGTCATCTTACCTGTCACGCATGCTTCACAAAATTCAAATTTACCTAGACTTACATTTTCTAAACCATGAACAAGATTATGCTTAATGAATTTCTCTAAATTAGAATAACAAATATGCCCTAATCTTTTATGCCATAATTTTAAGACGTTACATTCAGTCTCAATATTTAAACACTCATTGTCTAATACTTTGAATTTAATTTCATAGAGGTTGTTCCTAAAACCAGTGCCTATAAAATTTTTGTTTTCAAAACAAATTTACTTTTCCATTATTAAATACTATATTTAAATTAGTTATTTCTAGTTTATCAACTGAAAGTAGATTTCTTCTCAAATTTGAAACATAATATACATTTTTTAACGTGCATGTGATTTCTCTTTTCCATTTACATTGTTTATAGCATTTATAGTCCCTATTGCTGTAGCTTCTAAATGATAGTTATTTTTAGCAACCGCAATTTTGATAGGGTTATTCAACAGCACTAGGTTGGAGAAATACCTTTTATCATTGACCAAGTGGCCTGTACAACCAGAATCTATATAAAATACTGTTATACCAGTCATAAAACAAATGTTTTTATCATTTTCCACTTCATCTTCATTGTTTTCTACATAATTTACCCTTCTATGATCAGCCTTCTCTTGATTTCTGTTCTGTATTCTACTCTGATCCCTGTAGTTTGTAAATACACCTCTACCTTCAAATGTGCTTCGTCCAAGTCCTCGTCTACTAAATCTGCTTTGGTTAGGTCCACCTCTACCTCTGTTCTGGACTCTCTTATCTCTATTTAAATAATTTTTGTTATGTTCTAATTTGCTGCAATTTCTTTGGATGTGTCCTTCTTCTCCACAAATGTAACAAGAAAATACTGCCGATTTTTCCAAATTTGGTCTTTTACATACCACACTTCCACAAGAAGCTTTCCTTCTATCTATTTCAGATCTTAATTCGAAATTGGCCAGTTCTAGAGTAAGTTCTTCTTCTGGTAGATTTTCTAGCACTGTAATTACAGTTTGAAATGATGCTGGCATTGCGAGTAATAAACTGCAGATAATATCATTTTCATTTAATTTACAGCCTGCTGCTCTCAATTGTCTTATAATATCATCATACTCTTTAAGGAATTGGTCCAAGTCTTCATTCTCTCTCAGTTTCATATTCATCATATTTTTGCGTAGAATTAATTGTCCAGGAATTCCTTTCTTTTCGTATCTCGCTTCTAAAGTTTTCCACATGGTATATGCATTTGGTTTTCATCGAATTATCTCAATCTGCAAGTCGTCAAGGCATTGCACAATTAGGGACTTACATAGCCTTTCATTTTTGTTTGCGGTTTACATTTCTTTCGGATCGTCGTAATTACTTGCAACAAACTCGTTCTGTATAAAATCTTTCACGCCCTTTTCTTCCAATAAAGTTTCCATGCCAAATTTCCATATGTGGTAATTATTATTATTCAAGACATAAATATTAAAACTATTTTTGGAACTTACATTCATCGTTGAGGATGGGTTTTCTTCCTCGTGTTTTCCTTTCTTTAAACTATATCTTTTATATTTCTATATCGCTGTGCCTGGGCCCATAACCTGTTATGGGGTGAATAAATAGAATAACGTTTCTATTTACAATATATTACACGAATTTAGTAATTACTGACTAACGATTACAGTGGATTTCCTTTTTACAATTCTTAATTCTAATCTTACACATCCACACATGTACATACTCGGCTAACCTCAAAACTAAAACATGATATTCTTCTTTTTATTTATATGACCATAAAACTATAGTTGGAATAAGAGAAGCATTACACTAAACTTATTCTGATGAACTATAACAAAAAGTAATCGGAGGTACCGAAAAAACTGGAAAATGAATGAACAGGAAATTAAAATAATTAAAGTTGTTTCATAGTGTACACCAGTTGTTTGCCGCTCGCCTTTCTGAAATAGATTATGCAACAAATTAAATTGTAGATATAAAAATTTTGCGTTTTGTGTATAAGCATCAATTAATAATATTTTTCTAGGAGATGGAACGTCATTCTAATCGTTTTTAAGTTAAATTATAAAGTATTAGGTGCGTTTAATGATAATGCCAGTTCTGTAGCAAGAGCATATTATGCTGTAAAATTCCCAAAGCGACCAGACCTGTTTGAACCTACAACCCGGCATAATGAATAGTTTCATTTCAATTACAACAAATAATCAAGAATTAAGAAATTCATGCAAAGCTCAGTAAAAAATTAAAATAGAAACACGCAACTCCAATGTCATATTATGTTACAATTAAAGATTCCTTTTCATTATTCAATGAACCTTTCATTTCTATTATACTTTTCCATCAATTAAGGTTATGGTGGGGGTATATATCACAAACGATGACAATATAATATGTTGATCATTGTTATTGTTTAGTTGTTTATTGTTATTGTTTATGTGTAGTGATTTGGGTCAAGCGCAATGGAGAGGCATATTAACTTCGAGTCCAATTTGGATTTTGTAATACCGGAAGTTATTCGTTTCAGCAGATTTTTGGGTAGTAACAGTTTATGAACCTTCTTAAAAATAGGAAATAGTTTGATTCAAAATGCTCTTTTGTTTATTAAATGAAAACAAATCTTACAATATTAAGACTTTTTTCTAGTTTTATTATAAAAAAACATGAAAATACGAAAGAATTATAATTGATTATTTATCCTCGGGTGAACTTGTAACGAATTAAAACTTCAGTTGAAAATTAATCCTTTAGTGCTAGATGTTTTGAGGTAAATATTGAAATGAAGATGTGATCTCTTTTGTATACCGGCATTGTACAGGATTGGGTAAGCAAATAAAAGAATAAAGATATGAATTATAATGTAAATCGTTTTAAAAATCTGGAGTTTTAGTTGTCTATTCGGTAAGGGGTTTGCATGTTAAATTCGGTTTATTACTTTCTGTCTATTTCAAACATACTAGGGGAAAAGTGCCTTAGATGGCATACTTTTTAAAAAATTCATAACAAAAGTGTCTCCTAAATATTTTTCTTTATTTTTCGACACCCAATAATAAAAGACATTGTAGAAAAAACTTATGTTTAATATTTTTTTAAATTTAAGGATAAACAAAAAGAATCTTGTTATTTTTTAAAACTATATTACAATGTCGTCTCGCCCACAGGGTAACGGCGAGTTGGCATAGCATGAGGTGATGAGATGGCAATGATGGCATACTCCTCTTTAGTCTCTGCACAACTCACAAACAAAAGTTTGCACACGAGGTGACACATTAGCACATTCACAGTGTGCCAATTTTTTACATCGAATACATCTAATCTATTTTTCTGCGGATTTTGATGTAGAAAAGAGACTGTTGCAGTAAATACACGCTGCATCATCATCATCGTCAGTTTCAATTCTATCTTCGTCGCTGGAAGAATTACCCATTTTACTTTTCCGTCCAATCTATCTAATATGCGAGAAAAGTATTGGTTTACCCCAAAAAATGTTGGAATTTTGAAATTTTTTTTTGAGTTATTTTTAGGTTTTCCATCAACAACAACACGAAAAAACGGTTTTTAGAAAAAAATACTGTGTGTATGCCGTCGTCGTCGTCGTTGTCGTCGGCCACTTTATCTTACATGTCTTATTAACACAATACAGCCCCCGGAGTGCAATAAGTCACCAATTTTATGATGGAATATTGTTAAGGACATGTCAGAGATGAACCCTATTGATTTTCAGCTCACCAGAGCCAGTACAACGGGTGCTGTGGTACTTGCAGTACGGCATTTTGTCATTTTTTGAGAAATTTCAGTTTGTTAGCACGATACAGCCTCCAGAGTTCAACAAGTCAGCAATTTTATGATTGAATATTATTGAGGAGATCTCACATATGAACCTTATTGATTTTCAGTTAACCAGAGCCAATGCAACAGGTGCTACAGTACTTTAGGTACGATATTTTTGTCATTTTTGGAGAAGTTTCAGTTTGTTAGATACAGCCTCGGAAGTCACCAATTTTATGATTGGATATTATTTACAGCGTCTCAAAGATGAACCCTATTGATATTCAGCTAAACCCAGTACAACGGGTGCTGCGGTACTAGGAGTACTAAATTTTTGTCATTTTAAGAGAATTTTCAGTCTGTTAGTATGATACAGCCTCCAGAGAGTATACGGTTGATCAATTTTATGACTAAATATTGTTCAAGGTGTCTCACAGATGTATCTTATTGATTTTCAGTTGACTAGTGCGAGTACAGCGGGTCCTATAAATCCAGATATACTACATTTTTGGTTATTTTTGGAGAAATTTCGGTTTGTTAGCACGATACATCCCCCGAAGTGTATACAAGTAACAATTTTATGATAGAATATTGTTCAGGGCCACAGATGCGGAAAAGTTAGTTTTAACCTTTAAAACCGTTTATTGGATACGGTTTTTGCTTTCTTTGCTGCCATTCTTGATTCTTTTCTAGTTTTTTTCTGCAGTTTTTATTTTCAGTATTTCGATTTCAGGTGTAGTATTCAAAATTCCAAATTTTCCACTGTTTCCATTTCTTCTCTTTTTTCTCATTACAACTTTTGGCTGTGGATATATTTCAGATGGCTTTATAAGAAATTTATCGATACTCAAATTATTCATATTATGATCTTCACTAATCTTCTCTCCATTCTCAAGTATTTGGAAAACCAAGTGATTTTCTTGCGTGTTTATTACCACCTCCTTCTTCTGTGTATCGTCTTGTTCGTTTTCACGTTCTTCATCTTGTATTTGAGTGTCACTTTCATATTCAACTGGTTCATTCTCCACATATTCTTGATTTTCAACTGCAATTGGCTCTACGATACCGTTGGCTTGCTCTGCTCCTACATCTGTAACTCCAGCAGCATGGAAGAGATGATCGTGAAATACGTCTTTATTGAATGGGAAAATACCAGTTATTGCAAATCCACTTGTAGCATTTTTCATAGTTGCAGCTTTCTGGTAGGCCTTCCTAAAGATTTCACTTACTTGAAAATGGGTAACCACTCTTCCAGGATGTATTTCAGCCATTTGTGGAGCTCTTGGTTATAATACGTCGTAAGGGGGCCAAAAAATGAAACATCCAAGGGCTGCACTCTATGTGTACAGTGCGGCGAAAAGCAAAACAGAATTATACCGATATCCTTGGCGTATGTTTGTGCCTCCAGAGTTTTATGGCTTGTATGGCCATCAAGAAGTAACAAAATCTCTTCTTCACGGCTTTATCATTCTTACAAAATATTTCAGCTACTACAAGAATATTTCGGCATTAGTCCATCCATGTTCTTGAGCAAATGCAATTGGACCTGCTGGGGCGTTATCCATTAGTTCATTTTTCATATTTTTTCTAGGAAATATGAAGCATGGTGGAATATAGTTTCCCCCAGCACTCATCGCACATACAACTGTCAAGTGTTTTCCCCTTTCAGCGCTAGTCAACACTCCCACCTGTTTTCGCCCTTTAACTTCAAAAATTCGACAGTTTTTGGAAGGAACTGTTGAAAATCCGCTTTCGTCCATATTATACATTCTGGTTGGATCGTAGTTTATTTCAGTCAAGGCATTTTCCAACAGATCGAAGTATTTTGAGATCTGTTGCTTATTAAATGCCATAGCTCGAGCTGCTGAAGTTGATTCGGGCATTTGTAATGATATTTGAGGATTTCTTCGCCTAAATCCTTTCAGCCAATCATTACCTGCCATCTTTTTTTCAAGGTTGAATTGATGAGGATTGCCGTTCTGGACAGCCATGTCGAAAGCCAGTTTTTTCACGTCCGAAGTTGCCATTCCAAAAAATATTTCTTCCATGCTATTGATATGTTTAACGATTTCGGCTTCCATATTTTTATTAAAAGTTACTTGTTTCTCTCCCATATAACCTTTGACAGCACCCACACTAAATTGGTTCGTACCTTGACAACGTCTTCGTAAAGTACTAAAAGGTACACCAAATGTTTTTGAAGCGAGCAACCAACCCATTCTTTTTTCTTGAATTGCATTTATGGCCGCTTCCATATCTTCTTCTCTTCACTGCAACCGATTACTTTTTCTGGAATATTTGCCTACCATTTTCTAAAATGAATAATAAAAAAATAGAGATCATATATACTTTCCAAATTCACTACATTCATTGAACAGTGGCTGACAGGGCGAGATGACATACTGCCATCTCGTCCTACTGCTGTGTATGCCATCTAGGGCTGAAGTACGTGCACTAACTTCATTACTATTTTCTTCTTTTTGAGACGGAATACTGAGGATTGCATGCGACCAAAATGTGAGGTTAGGATAGATGATCTGAAATGTTAAAGACAATTTGTAAGAAAATTACTAAGTATGTCCACAAAACACAACTCACGAATACTCTAAAAAATATTTCTTACCTTCAGAATCACAGAATATTTCATATAAGTTTGGTATATCGAGGTAAATTTACAGGCACTTCGTGAAACATGATCATAATGCTAGTTAGTCCACTGCACTGAGTTATTAGCGGTAAATTCAAATATAACTATGAGATTTAACTCTTATGCCAACTCGGCCACTATGCCCATCTCAGGCACTTTTCCCTTATATACATTTTGTTGTTGTATATTGTGTATGATAAGTTCTCACTTTGCTTTTGGATGATTACATAAATTTATTGATTGATGATGCCTTTGATGTTTAAATCTGACATGTTAAACGTTTAATCTACTGATTATTTATACGTAGGAATTATCCAAATTATTGTTATTTATAAATTTAAAATGACCTGTTCAAGGTGAAGAACGTAAAAGTAATAAACTGTAATTAATATCTACAGGGGGAGTTATATTTGATTATTAGTACAGGGATCTCGGAAACTATAAGAATTAGAGAATTGATTAAATGGGAAAACATTTACAGTTTTTTTATACCCATTTCTAAACACCTTTCAGATTTTCAAAAAAAGTCGTGGACAAGTAGATAATTGAAAAAATAGAATTTTAAATGTCTCAGTTCTCCGTTATTATAAGCGATTCTAAGAAAGTTGTAGAAATTTGAATATTTTATTGAAAAAAATTAATGAAATTATCATAGCTCATCTAAATGTTGAGTTATAATAACACAAACTTGTATTTACTCAAATGGAACCCATAGTAGGCAGTGATCTTATTGAAAGAAGAAACGGGGCGATATGATAGAAATGTTACATGGTAAATCGTAAAAATGCTGTGCGAGCTGCAGAAGAATATTTTGATCGCTTTTTTGATCGTCGCCAACTTAGTTTAGCAACATTTTGAAAGCTTTTGGACAATTTAGGAGTAAACAAATCATTTTTAAAACCCAGAAATTGTGCGGATTTGAAAGTACATTCCCGTCGCTTCCGTCGGGTTGACTATTTTACTAGTTAATCAAACGAGCTGTGTCTCCTTTTTTGGGCTGGTTTTCTTCGTCGACGTTAACTTCAAATAGAACTGCGTCTTAGTAACAACTGTATAATCCTGTTAGAGTTTGTAATACGCACTTGCTAAGAATAAAATTTTTTATTTAATGAGGAACTAGAAGCCTCGAGCGGACGAAAGTATCAGTGAACCGACAAAGAATGAGAGCGATTTTAGGTAAATTCTGCCTTTTATATGTTCCCTTATTCTATTACGGGTTTTTCCGAAAAGGTGCATTTAATATTTATTTGAGGATTCGAAAAGGGTATTTTCGAACTTTTATGAATGGTTTATGACATTGAAACATGAGTATGCATTGAAACATTTACGACACTCGGTAAAATTATTTGTTGCTTAGAAATATATTGTGGAGTTTAGATCGTTTTAATAGACGTACTTTTTTGCCGATTTCGCCCAGTGGCGTATCGGCCAAACATGTTTGAGGTATTTTCAACAGAAATGGATATCAGCACAAAATTAATGAAGGTGCAGAAATAAATACTCTAACTTGTGTACATCAAAAACCGAAGGCATCTACTCGCGAAATTGCAAATGAAAGTGGCACATCTTAACCCATCAGTGCCTGAGTAATTTTACTTTTCCGCCAACCTATCTAATATGCGAGAAAAGTATTGGTTTACCCACAAAAAAGTTGGAAATTTGAACATTTTTTTGAGTTATTTTCACGTTATCCATCAACAAAAACACGAAAAAACGCTTTTTAGAAAAAAATCCTGTGTGTATGTCGTCGTCGTCGTCGTCGTCGTCGTTGTCGTCGGCCACTTTTCCTTGCAAGTCTTGTTAGGACGATACAGCCTCCGGAGTGCAATAAGTCACCAATTTTATGATGGCATATTGTTAAGGACCTTTCACAGATGAACCCTATTGATTTTCAGCTCTCCAGAGCCAGTACAACGGGTGCTATGGTACTTGAAGTACGACATTTTGTCGTTTTTCGAGAAATTTCAGTTTGTTAGCACGATACAGCCTCCGTAGTTCAACAAGTCACCAATTTTATGATTGAATATTATTCAGGACATCTTACTGATGAACCCTATTGATTTTCAGCTCACCAGAGCCAATACAACCGGTGCTACAGTACTTTAAGTACGATATTTTTGGAGAAGTTTCAGTTTGTTAGCACGATACAGCCTCCGGAGTATATACAAGTGATGAATTTTATGGTTGGATATTATTCAGAGCGTCTTAAAGATGAACCCTATTGATATTGAGCTCACTAAAGCCAGTACAACGGGTGCTGTGGTACTTGAAGTACCAAATTTTTGTAATTTTTGGAGAATTTTCAGTTTGTTAGCACGATACAGCCTCCAGAGAGTGTACGATTGATCAACTTTATAAATAAGTATTGTTCAAGGTGTCTCACAGATTTACTCTATTGATTTTCAGTTGACTAGAGCGAGTACAGCGGGTCCTATAAAACTAGATATACTAAATTTTTGGTTATTTTCGGAGAAATTTCGGTTTGTTAGCACGATACATCCCCCGAAGTGTATACAAGTAACAATTTTATGATAGAATATTGTTCAGGGCCACAGATGCGGAAAAATCTTTAAAACCGTTTATTTTATTGTCGATTTTGGTTATTTTTTCAGGAAGAGTTCCAATTGGCATCTAGATAAACTATGTAAACGCGTTCAACATTAATTTTTTCTTTAGAGTAGATTTTTTTCACGTATGATATATCATACGGTAGGCATATGGGGGTAAGCATTATGAGGTATGAGGATAAAATACGAAATAATGTATAAATGCCTGAAATAAAAATTTTATTGATTTAAATTATCAAAACATCAATTATTGTTTCTAAGTGGGCCAATTAGTTTGATGGTGTATGATATAAGCGGAAACAGCTGTCTGGATATAATCCAATATAACATTTGACACAGGAAGATTTGGTTCATTTCTTACAACAACCACATCGTCTTTGTGTAGCCTCTTTATCAACTAGGTGGTCGACACCGTCAAATCTCACCTCTTGCAAGATGCTTCAGTGCATTTGGGCTTAGATCCAGCCAAATACATTGGAGAACTCAGCAGAGAAAGCACAATCCTTCGTATGAACTGAATAAGGGTGATTTTAGAATGAGCAAATGTATATAGCATCCACATATTCACAACTGCACCGTTGAGACAAAATCTAATAAATGGCCAATACCATTTCCTTGATCGAATTCTGACACGATACAATCCTCGCATTTTGTTAAATAAGTCGACACCTCCCATTCCTTGATTATATAGGTGTATTATGTTGGGTTGATAGACATCTACACGTTTCTTTTCTTCTTTTGCAGAATCCTTTGGTGAAGCATGTACCATTTTCCACATAATAATTAGTCCCGATCGTAACTTGACTATTGTCATGCCACCTGATCAGAACTAAATTAGTTTTCGTTTCCCTCAACACATGCGATGTACCTCCTTTCTGTTTTTTCAGATCAGTTAGTGGAGCTTTTTCAATTCTATTTGATCGCAGAGTACCAATACAATAAATGTTATTTACTGTGAGTGTTTCCAATAGTGAAAGCGAATTGAAAAAGTTATCGAGTTTCAGTAACACTAGAACTTAAAGTTTTTCCTTCTATGTCTCCTTTACCACAATACCGGTTGAATTTCAACAAATATCCTTCTGAAGTAGTAAGGCACCAAAATTTGAAACCATATCTAATTAGTTTTCCTCTGATGAACTGTTTTATGTGGTGATTTCCAAAATATGGCTCCATTGCCTCGTCTAGTGAAAAGGACTTTCCTAGAGGCTGGGCTAAGTCTTGAGATACCTTGTTTATCTGATCTAGTAGTGGTTCAATTTTATATGTTTTGTTATTTGGATCTATGGAATTATTATTGTTGAAATGTAAATAACGATGAATTGTTTCAAATCTGTCACGAGATATGCTGTTACTTACAAGACTATTATATGTGTGTGCTTTAGTCTCCCAGTACATTATTCGAAAAGGTTGTTTACAATAACGAGAAAGAAGCAGTATGCCAAAATATATGTACATTTCCTTAGTAGAAACAACAAGGTCGTGTTTTCCTTTGAAGGATGCATACTTTTGTCTCATTACAGATTTCCTTGATGAATTCTTCTGTAAAAAACATTTTAAATAGATCTACTGGTGACATATTATCATCCCTGATTTTCTGTATTATAGCAGGTTCTGCAGTTTTTTCTATTTTTGGCCTTTCTTTATTACCGTTTCTTTCCAACTGCTGTTTTGTCCAACTTCCAATGATTTTCTCTTCTTTTTTCTGTTTACTCTTCATATTTTCAATTTTTTTCTGGTTTCTCTGTACATGATCTATCAAGTTTGTTTTTTTTGCCAACATATCTAAAGTATCTGCATCAAAAATGATTTCTTCTTGTAGTTCGTTCGTACCTATATCATTTTTCTCATTGTCATGAACTGCAGTGAATTCCAGTTGTGTATCGTCATCACTAGTTTCCTTATATATTAGTCTTTTTTCGGTTGGAACGTCAGACCCACGTCATTTTTTTCACCCTCACGAACAGCGATAACTTCCATAGGTTGTTTCAACACACCTTTTTCAATGTCACGAATACTGTGGCCCATGTCGTCATCGCTTTATGCATCACCCACGCCACTTTCGTTGCCATCTGCTGGTGGAAATAGTACCAAATCTAATCTTTGACAACTATTTACTCGTTCATGATCTTCGTCATCCGAATTGAGCTCTTCTAGGTAATTTACAAGCTCTTCCGCATCGTGCCTATCTGATGGATCATAAAATTTCTTTTTGCAACAAAAATACATTCATTTGCCTACCGCATGATATATCATACGCACTTTTTTTTCAGTGTAGCGTAAAGTACAGGCCACAGTTAAACTTTCTGTTGAATCGTAAGTATTCCTTAGTGTATAATAATCATATTTTGATGGCTTTACTCCTAATAAAATTACAGACAAACTAGATAAAACAACATAACCTCACATGTTACTCATTTTGTCGATCTGGGAAATACACTGCTACGTAAAACTGATTCCGAATGCAACAAACTTTGATGGAAACCGTATTAACAATTATTATTGTATTAACAAGTGATTATTTGTATATATGACGTAATTAACGACTGTTTTTATCACATGCGATACACACGCCGTGAATTCAAAATGGATTCTAACCTCCGTATGATAAATCATACCATAGGCATTAATGAGTTAAAGCGCTGTAGTTCGAGTGCTTAAAAAGAATAAATCCCATCTTTACAAAATATTTGTCGCCCAAACTTTACACCCAGGGGATCCAACGGCTTGAATTTTGCAACTGACTTAGGAACATATCCACAGTATTATATGAACAGATGTAACCCTTTTTACAAATTGTGATAGTTTCAACAGGGATAATGATCACATTTGGGCTCAAGTATGAAGTCGACCAAAAACCACCCCAGATTAAATTCGGATTTAACGTTTGGTGTGGTGTAACTTGGTTCAAAAGTTTTGGGTCCATAATAAATTTTTGATACTACTCTGATTGGAAACTGTTACCTTCACTTTTTACAATTTGAATTTGTTGGACGGCTTTCCTTTAGAATTGCGTCGAATGTTACAATGGTTTCAGCATGATGGTGCGTCTCCACATGAGTGCGAAATCATTTAAACTTGCTTTTACCGAATTCATGGAATGAACGAAATCTACCGATTGAATGGCCACCTCGGTCTCCAGATTTGTCAGATTTAGATTTTTTTATAGAGAATGCTCAAAAACAAAATTTATAACAGGGTTAAGAAAAACTGTTTCAAAAGCAATTAATAATAATGATGGACGTTTTCTTCGAAAAGCAACCAATCCAGTTTTAAAGAAATTCCATTATATTCTTTTGCTTTGTTGTTATTCTTTTTATGTAAATCTCTACATAATACAAAGATGATCATAGTGTAGAGTGAATTTATTAACAATTAATTGTCTGTTTAATAGCGTTAGATTTTTTTTATAAAGCCAAGGGGTCCATCATTGACGCATATGTGCCTATGTCGGCCCCCCAAAAGAATAAAACAAATAAAAATATTTTAAAAGGTTTATTAAACAAAATTATCGTTGTACCAACATTTTTTTGCTTTAACAAAACAGAAAAAACCAAAATTAAATGCATAATTCACAAATGAATGATTTGCAATGATAGCTGACGTCAGCGCACTCATTGTGACACATATGTTGTGACACCAAGTTCTGACAACGAATCCACTTTTCTCTCGCTCGCGATTGAAAGTATAACGCATTGCCACAGATTAGAGAAAGAACAGATACGAAAGCTTGACAGAGAACAGTAAAAAGAGAGAGAGATGGGTAGACATACCCATTTAAATGTCCATCGTCGTATGTCGACTCCGTTCGGGCCGCTGCGGGTTGTCAATTTGCATAATATTTCCTTCAATTTACGATCATTGGTCAAATATTTTATAAGCATTATTGTTAAGCGTGATAGTTATACAGATACAAATATTCGACAATCACTTGTTTTAAATCAATTTTATTGACATCAAAAGAATTATACAATTTAGAAAATTATAATGTATAAAAATCATACCATAAATATATACTTTTTTTCACAAATCATATCTTTGGCAACCATGCACAATAACGGTGACGGCTTCAGATACAGTCACAATTATTTCACATGTTGACAAATTGTTTGATATTTTCAATTCTTCTTCATTCAATGTCAAACTATATAACAGAACATTTTCCGGGGAAATACACCAAATTGATTTTTTAAATGATTCAATTAAAATATTAAATAACATGAGTGTTATGAGCATTGCAGGGAGAAATATTACAAACCATTGCAAATTTATTAAAGGGTGGAAAATTACAATTAATTCCTTGTTAGAAATATGGGCATATTTAAAATCAAAAAATTTTAAATTTATTTTAACAAGACGTCTAAATCAAGACTGTCTTGAAAACTTTTTTGGTAGCATTAGACAACAAAGTGGAAATGCTACTACCAACCCTACCCCCATTCAGTTTTTATCAACTTTTTCAATTCATCTTTCATGAATTGTGAAGATCAATTTGAAAATGTATTATGTTGTTTGGCGCAGACCAACACTAATACATCTATGATTATTAAAACTCCTATTGCCATTAACCAATTTTCCGCAAATTTCAGAGTCACTAATTGTGATTATCATCGAAATCCATTGCCAGAACAAAACGCATTTAAATATGTGGTTGGATATCTTATTGGTAAGTGTCTAAAAATTCATTCATGTGATGTTTGTCAACAATTTTCTACAAATACGCAAGTTTTGGACTTGACCAATATGTTTATTCATTATAAAGCATATGACAAGAACTTAGTATTTGGAAACCCGAGGACTCGTTTTGTCAATATATTTATAATTTAGAATGCCTTTTTTTCACAAACATAGAGAAATATTTGCCGAACCCTTCAGTTGGAAATAATTTATATATGATATCAACAGCTACAGAATTTACACATCCTTGTGAACGCTTCCCTCACGAATATTTAAAAAAATTGTTCATCCGATTAAGGATTTTTTATTTGCTGAAATTTAGCAATAGAGATTTTAAGTTCCAGCCAAAGAAAAATAGAAAACTGTCTACTTTACTCAATTTATAATCAATAAATCAATTTTTATGTAAAATTGTTAATAATCTTGTTGATTCCAACGAGATTGCCTGCCTCGTTAAATTTAATATTTTTAAAGTTTTTGATATTAACTTTAGTGCTACAAATTATTATCAAAATTCTCCCTTGCGTAGGTGTTGTAAATCCTTCTACTCAGTCTATAACCATGTTGATATTGATATATTCCATGACAAATTCTTTACATTTTGTAATAAGCCAAAAAAGCTGTATCTTAATAACAAAATTATGTTTTAATTTCGTACTATTTAGTTTCAATAATTACAATTACCAATTTATACTGTATATTTGATATGTTATTGAATACCGTATTTGGCTCATCCCGTTTGTATTTCCTTTGATAAATGATAAATTGAGAATTATTTGGAATTTGATGAATTTTTGTAGTGATTTGTGTTATCTAAAAATGTATTTATTAATTAATCTCCCAAGAGTAATGACTATTTATAACAAATCATAAGAATGTACACATAGGTATTAAATAAATACATGAATATATATTCGGTTATGGTTATTGTTTTAATTCATGGCCCAATTTTAAAGATTTAGTGGAAATTTCCAAAAAAAACTAGATCCGGCACTGGAAATTGTTATTGTCCCCGAGTCAACATTGCAATTTGGTTAGAAATTCAGAAAATATTTCAAACTGGCAACATCGCGGCCATACCGAGTTAAAGGTCCGAGGTCATTGAAGACGGAGTTGAAAATCGTTTGATGTTTTACCGGGATTCGTATCTGTTCTTTCTCTAATCTGTGGCATTGCAGTGAATGCAGCTAGCGTCAGAGTCGTCGTCTTCTTGCCCTAAATATTCTTCTAAGATGGATTCATCATTAGAATTGTCGTCATTTGAAATGACAAGTTGGCGTTTAACTGCCCTGCTTTGGTTTTTCCTTAGTTTCATTTCCTTTTCAATCACTTTTACTTTAAGTTCATGCATTTCTGATGTTGAATTCAAATGACCAGTTTTTACACGTTTTCTGGCTTTTCTTCCATGAGTACCAATAGCTACAGCTTTGGGAGGAGGTAAAATTTCTCTCACAGAGATGTCAAGAACTAACGATGAAGACAAGTTATGACCAGATGTGGTTGATCTTGAACCTCTAATTCCATTAGGTTTTCGTTGATGACAGCTGAATTCTCGGAAATCTGCTTATTAGTTACTAAAACTGGTGCAAACTATCAGTCCTCAAAAATATGGGGATTGAAATGATAGATGCCAGTCTTTTCACTTTCAAATAGGCTTGATTGAAAAGACTTGCTATTTTAAATTGAGTCACTGCCTTTCCCGAGTTTTAACGCTGCCATAATTGGATTTCTTGATCGAAATACGTATGAAGAGGACGAAAGAATCCAACGTTCAATGGTTGAACGTGATGTGAGCAGTGTGCAGGAAAGCAAAATACAATCACACCGTTTTCTTTCGCAAACTGCAGAGATTCAAGATTTGTATGGCTACTCTGGCCATCTAGTAGTAAAAGCACCTTATTCTCATTAGAAGCTTTAGCGTACATTACGAAATGATTTAACCCTTTACAAAAAATTTCTCTAGTCATTCAACCTTTTTCTTGTGCAAAAGCTATGCTACTAGCGGGAGCACCATTCATAAGCTCATCGTTCATTCTTTGACGAGGGTAAATAATAACAGGAGGAACGTAATTGCCTATGGGATTCATTGCGCACACTACAGTTACGTGTTGCCCACGCTAGGCACTACTAAGCGCACCAACTTACTTGCGACCTTTCGCTGCGTAAATTTTCTGGACCGTAGTAAAACCTGACTCGTCCATATTGTATATATTTTCGGCGAGAAACTTGTCTTTCTCCATAATATTAGCTAGTGCATTACAATAGGCTTCGATATTAGGCTTGTTGAAAGCCTGGGCTCTAGCTAATGATGTACTTTCTGGGCTCCTCAAAGATATTCGTGGATTGCGCTTCAGAAATCCCCTGACCCATTTCCAACTTGCCATTTTTATTTCGCGATTAAAACCATGTTCTATTTTATTTTTTTCGGCTACTTGTTTCCATATCAAAGATATGACTCGCAATCTCCTGTTCGATGACTTTAGAGAAAATTGCTCTTCGACCTCCCAAATCACCCTTACAACTATCCTGTTTAGCCAGACGTGTTTGCAAGATTGCTTTGGGAACACTAAACGTCCTTGCTGCCAACTTATAGCCCATATTGTGGTTTTGAACATTGGGCATAGCTTGTCGCATGTCATACTCGTTCCATTGCTGCCTTTTCTTAAATGCAAAACCAAGAAAATCATATTTAAAATAGTGTAACTAATGCATTGCCAATGATGGACACCTGGTCCATCATAAGACACACTTCAAATGTCCGTCATAGGCAATAAGACATAATTCACTAAAAAATGCCAAGCTCTTTTATTCTTTGCCATAAACTCAATTTGTGCCCGACAGTCGACATGAAACAGTTTCTGTAAGTTGCAGTAACAAAAGCAGATTCTAACTGAGCATAAAAAACATGCCACGCCACATTGTTATATCAATACTTACCAGTTTTGACTTAATTTTTTGTTTTCACCTAAACGACTTATATCCGCATGAACGCTTGTAAACAACTGGATTAAACGTCAATCGTCCTAACCAAGATGTCGGTAGTCCGTGAAGCGCGGTAAATTTGAAAATACAACTTGTGGTCCATCATAGGCGGGGGTCCATCATGGGCACATTTCCCCTAAATGTATAAATAACAACAGTCATCTTTAGGTTTTATTTTGTTTAATTGATTTTTTAATGAAATTGACTGTCTCGACCCTTACTTCGTGGAATACGCTCATATTAGTGTTTTTAAATGAAACTCAAGGTCTCTAGTTAATTCCACAATATAATACAAGTTATTGAAAATTCTAAAAAATTGACAATTGTTTCGATATTGATTTATCGAAACAATTGTCAATTTTTTAGAATTTTCAATAACTTGTATTATATTGTGGAATTAACTAGAGACCTTGAGTTTCATTTAAAAACACTGATTTTTTAATGAATAATAATGTTTTAATTATAATTTTTAACTTTTAAATAATTTGGTTTTTACTTTACGGCAACTAATTACATGTAAACTACTAAATAATAATAATTTTGTAGACATATCTGTATTTTCTACCACATTTTATTGTTAATTTTATAGCAATGTTTGCTTTACAACATAAATTCATAATAAATGGCATATAACTTTCTTATTTTTCAAAATCACTTTGAACTTGTTTATATCGTTGAGAAGCACTTAAAAAGATGTTTTTAATAAGATCATAGTCTACAAGTTTATGTTATAACTCAAAATTTAAATGAGCTATAATAATTTTATAAATTTTTTTGAATAAAGTATTCAAATATCTACAAGTTTTGTTTGTATCGCTTATCATAACGGATAACTGAGACATTTAATATAAAATTCAGTGTTTTCCATATATTTAGTAAGCCACGACTTTTTTGAAAATGAAAAAGGTGTTTAGAAAAAGGCATAAGAAGCTGCAAATGTTTCCCCTTTTAATATCGACTCTCTAGCTCTTATAGTTTCCCACATCCCTATACTAATAATCGAATATAACTCACCCTGTATATACTTATATAATACTCCTTCTCACTAATCATCAAAATTATCAATATAACTATCGGTAAATTTAATAAGTTTTGCGGTAATAGCAGAAGATTTGTTTGCTAATTTTTTTTGTTTTTTATAACATATATAATTTGCCAATTTAATATTCTCAGATTTTGGAAGGGTGATAATAGTGTGATTAAGACGCATTATATTGGAATTATTTTGATATTTTAATGGTTAGGCTAAAGTCAAATATAATTGAAAAACGTTAATAATTGCCCAAAATATTATAATCAATCATACTGCTACAAATTATAATATGCTCCAAAGAACTGTAAATTTGTGTTGTTTTTCGATGTAGTACAAACTACCAAACGAATACCGTTGGGGTTACTTAGGACGTATCTGTCAGTTGGGACATTTTTATATACAATATCGCACCCCGGTTTCAATAGAACCCCAACACTATAATTGTTAATGTTACAGGAGGGGCGCAACAATTGTGAATGTAATAATTTTTTTGAACAACAATTTTAGTACCTGCGCTTACCAAATTCGTATACATTATAGATTTAAGATGTTTCTACTGATTAATGATGTGTAATTTAATGTGAAATATACAGAGATACCTGTTCTAAATTAACCCTTTTACTTTGGGTTAATTAGAGGGAATGTAGTTTCTTTGTTGTTATACAATGTACTCGAAGGACCAAATGGGTATTTTTCACTTTAGGTTTTATATTGTCATGAACTTATAAGCTTATTTGTTTGCGTCGACAATTAAGAATTCACTTGATTTTCACGCCATGAATGCTATGACGTTTTATGAAATAACTAAACCTTAAAGACACATGTTTGTTCCCGATATGTAAACGCCGGGTGCTCTTCTAAACTGAGTACCTTTGTGTACCCCGTTCAATGATGAAAAGAGGCAAAATGTAGGGTATATGGCGTATTTATATGTCTGAAGACGTAGGGTCCACTTGGTCGGGTCTAACCAATGGGATACGAATATTTTAAAATGTAATGTTCAAACACAAGTGAAATTGCCAGTTGGAGATATGTTTTTTTGGGGTTTTCAACGGTTTCGTAAAAACAGATAACAGGGTTTGGTCGAGCGTTTTTATGAAGCGATAAGATGTCGGGGACTTTGATATATTCAGTGGAATTTCAGAAAACGATATTTATCTGTTTTTCTTAGGTGTTAGTAAATTTAAATGACTTTTTTAGTGAAGTAAAGAAATATTAACTGTTGAAAATAAGGATATATTTAGTTATATGTTTTGAGCATAATATTCGAAAGGTAGTATACAGGGGAAGTTGAAATAAAATCACGGGAGAATTTGGTAATTAAAAACCAAATTCGAACAATACCCTAAAACAAAAAAAACGTTATGTGATATGGCAGTACTGTTGATGTAAATTTCATTTTACTTCAATAGTTTAAAACTCATGGATGAATAAAACTGCATTCTACTTACTGAATTTAAGTTTAATGTATGAAGAAGACAGTATAAGAAAATAAAGATAAAAAATTAATTACATTTCAGATTATTGTAAGAGAAGCCAACATAAAATACAAACATTGAATTTGAAAATTGAAATGAGGATTCTTTGAAACTAAAGTCCATTTTCAAAATCCAACATAGCCCGATAAACAGGTAGGTAGGACTTAGGAATCGCACTGGCTTCAAATAAGGCTAGTAAGGCTCTTATTTTCTTCGCATCAATCTTTGACTTAGTTGTCTAGGCCGGAACCACAATCAACTCATTTTTCCTAGTTCTCTTTTTTGTTACAATCTTCTGGAAATATTCACTTTCATAAGTGTTTCGTCTGTATACTTTGAGACGATTCAGATACTGAAATTTGTACACTCGAGTAGTACTTGCATTAGTAAAATAACATTAGCAAACATTTGTATACTATAGCAGTATCATTGGATCTAAGACGAGCATTTGAGAGTGTTAATAGAGCGATACTGCTTAAAAAATTGGAGCGATATGGTATAAAGGGTAAAGTGTTTAATTGGATTAAGGGATACCTAACAAATAGAAAACAAATAACTAAAGTTTGCGATACAATGTCATCAGCTATTGAGGTAAAGCATGGTGTTCCTCAGGGTAGTATTCTAGGTCCTCTACTCTTCTTAATGTATGTAAATGACATGGATAAGTGTGTTAAATGTGACTATATTCATATTTTTGCTGATGACACTTTAATTTCAGTTAGTGATGTAAATTTAGACAAAGCTATAGCAAAAATGAATGTTTTAAGGAGTAGGCATGCCTATTTAAAAATGAATAAATTAAAGCTGAATGTGAATAAAAGCAAAGTTATGATAATAACTACACCGCATAAATACAAACAAATAAATATTGATCACATTAATGTCAACATAGATAATGAAAAAATTGAGATCGTAAAAGAGTTTAAATATTTAGGATTTATGTTAGATAATATCTTGTCATTTAATAGTCACTTTGAATATATTAGGAAAAAAATTTGGAAAAAGCTATATTTTTTTTCAAGAGTGTCACAACACTGATGCTTAAATTCAAGAATTACTGTATACAAAACCATCCTTCAACCTCATTTTGAATATTGTCCAACATTGCTATTCTTCCTTGATTTAAATAAGATGTGTCAATTACAAACGTTACAAAATCGAGCAATGAGAGTTATTTTGAGCCTGTATCACTGATGCTCCGAACATTGCAGTTGTTTACTGTTGAGAGACGGTTGAAATACTTGACTATGGTTTATATTTACAAAATGCTACACAATCTATTGCCGATATATTTTAGTAAATTTATCGTATTTGCTAATCAAATTCACACATATGATACTAGAAACCAGAATAATTTATATGTAAATACTCAAAGTAGTACATTTAATGTGAAAACTTTATTCTTTAAAGGATTTATTACTTACAATAATTTACCGAATTATATCAAAAATTCAAAAAGTCTTTTTGAATTCAAAAGACATTTATCATTCTTGTATAAAGATTAATATGAAACATTTTAGTACATTTGTGTAGGTGCTGAATTGCGCTGTTTTGCAATGTGTTTTAATATTCTGAATCAGTTCTTTTCAGTACCTTCAACGTTATTATAAAATAATTATGTTACATTTGTATTAGTGTATACTTGATGTGCAAGTTGTATTTAACTACGATATTGTAATTCTTTTTTTTTTAATTTTTATGTGTATTAGGGTTTCCTAAACAAAGATTCTAATTATTATTAACATAAACTATCTTTAGATGCTTGAGACAACCTAAGAACTTATGTATTACTCTCGGAATCTAGAACAATAAGGGTCGACAGTATTCGCGAGAGGCGCCATAGTAATAATTTTTTTCTACGCCCATGTCTGTAAACGTCAAAAGTCGCACTGTCAACATTCCTTGTAAATGACATTTAACAATAACATGCATGTTATGAGATCTCATAACATACACGTGCGTTTTGAGAAGAAAACTTAAACTTCTTGGTTTAATTAAACTACAATCAAATTTTTATTTACGTAAGACTTTATTTGGTCTATTTACACAAATTTAGTCAATTAAAAAACATAAAAACTTTTAGCATTATCGAGATATATTTAAGATTGAAAGAGTGATGCCCCTAAATGTAGGCAGCCCATTATGCAATTTCTTTAAAAATAGGACACGTTTTCTTAAGTAGCATGCTATGAAAATATATGTCGTATCATTTATATTGTCAATTTCTTGAACAAAATATAATACAATTATTGAATAGATGAGGCTTTTACTTGATGAAGATCCATACTGAACGATGAAATAAAACAATATAGTTTGTTTAAATCTTCATATATTTGAACTAATGTTCAATTTAAACTTGTTGACGCGTTTCACTAACACAGTAACTTTGTCAAAACGATTCGTTTTGACAAAGCTACTGTGTTAGTGAAACGCGTCAACAAGTTTAAATTGAACATTAGTTCAAATATATGAAGATTTAAACAAACTATATTGTTTTATTTCATCGTTTATAATACAATTATAAATAACCGTTAATCACCATTAAATAATACAATCGCACAATCGATTTCCAATAATTGTTATTAACAACTATTATAATAAAGTTTAAATGATTACGATGTGTTTTTATTTAATGGAAGAAAATGAATGGGCGTGGAAAAAGTATAGTACGTTACACGAGTTGTGAGCCCATTACGCACTCATGAAATTTATGCACTCGCCGCTGCGCGGCTTCGTGCTAAAACTTTTTCATTTCGTGCGTAATGGGTTACTTACAACTCTTGTTACGTAATATACTATTAAACCTGTCCTATAACGTATATAAAAATATCGTCAGCATTGTTGCCAATATCAGAACATGAAAGTTCGCAATCTTTTTTCTTCTTTCTTTTTTCAGCCATCTTCTATCCATTGGATATAGGCCTTTCTCATATTTGACCATACACTTCTATTTTCTGCTCTCTGGTACCATATAGATATTTAAGAAAAAAAAAGTTTAAAAACCTACCTAAACTCTTTTTCTGGTGAAAGATGACTATTTTCAAACCTTATTTCCTTTGCAACAGAAAACGAAGGTTTGCATTGTTGTCGTTTAGAACACCTATATATTCACAAATCTGTTTCCGAAAAACAATAATGCGAAATATATCCATATTACTCGTATGTCCTTTACATTTTGTCCTACAGTAAAGTGATCGAGGTATTAAGCCTTCATTTTTCGCAAATTTATAAGCTATTGAGCGTTTCTGTACATGCCTTTTTACTAAATGAAAATGGTATATTTCCGCAAGAAGTTTTTTGCGTGTTTATGTTTAGAAAATTGTCTAAAATGTAAAACAGAAACGTATTTTCTTGTAACTGGTTTCTGCTATTCTAAAGTCGGAAAAATGAAAATTATGCATTTCCGCAAAAAAATCGAGTCTTTCTGTTTGAAAAATATTCCTAATTCCTAATCTACATACTATAAATTAGACGGTAACAAATTTTACTTACAAAATAAAAGTTCCCGATTGAAAGCAAAAAGAATGTTATAATGAAGTTACATGTATTGCCTTCGAATAATGAATCATAACGTTATTGTTGGTTGAATAATTAACATTCAGAAGTTAAGAACTGTGGAGTTTTGACCTTGACCATGCAGATTGTTTAATAATACTAATTATGTAAGAAACTGAAACGATTACGCTCATGTTATTGTCCGTATAATAAATAATAATATTCCGAGACAAATAAAAGCTGAATAGATAGACGGTTTGGATTTACATTGAAATTATAAACAATACTCGAAATCGTTGGTGTCAATATGTATGATAGATCTCTCCAGCTTCGTAGTGAACATTTTCTTGCGAGAATATTGGAAGAAAAAGTTTAAAGGATTTAGATCTGGTGATCTTGGAGGTACAAGTCCACATCTTTCAATTCAATCGTCGGGTAATTTGTGATTTTATCAAGTTGTTTGCTATAATGTGCAGGAGCATATAAGCCATTCCTACTAAATAATCTATGAATAGTATTTTTTTGAAGGCACAATAAACCTAATTGTTGCAGTGAAAAGTAATACCGTTAATAATGTTTTTGAAAATAAGTTTGTCACGATGTATTTCGAAGAGTAGTTTAGCCTCAATAAAATCAAGAATTTGCACTTAATATATCTAACATATAAACGATTAAAATAATTACATTCCATTTTTAAAACCAATAATCGTATAAAAGTATACTATACTATCACCATAGGAATCTATACCGGTCATTCATATACGGATAGGAAGAGTATCAATTTTGTGACTATGGATAGAACGTGAACCTCAAAGACCCTTTAATCTTCACTTTTGGCATTATTTTAACTTAGATTGAGCTATTCAAGAGTTACGCTTGCTTGCTTTATGGCATATATAATTTTTGACCAAATATTTTCCAAGATTTTTCACTATAAATCTTGTAAAATAATGTTCCATATTGAACTGGATGAATTTTGGTCGATTGGCAAAGCTTTTAAAGTATTTCATATTATCTCCAGCTCTTTCTCCTATTTTGGAACTATCTACTCTTAATCCGATAACATTTTCCTCAGAATTCAAAACGCTGTTTGAATTACAGTTGTTAAAATGATGAATTAAAATTAAAAAAATCCCAATGGCACAGGACCAATTTGACAGGCTTATTTCAGTAACAAAAAATAAAAAATTAGATACAAAAGTAATAGAATGTGTGTGATGTACAAAAAACCAAAGTAACATTTTGGCATCAAATCAAAAACAAAACAAAATGTGTGGTAAATTTGTGAATTTTCTTAAATAAATGTTTTAATGCACGATTTAGAGAAAAATGTTAAGTACAAAAGTTGTACAACGTGTTAAGGTCTATGAAAGAGCTCAGTAACTTTTTTTCGTCAAATGAAAAACAAAGGAAATACGATTTTTTTATAACTTTGACTGGCTGCCATTTTGTTTTTACTACACCGATTTGGCTCATTAACGAACTCGTCCAAGATTTTGGCCTAACCAGTTTTTGAATCGAGTTTGGTTCCGATCTGTCAAAAAACACGCCCTTTATCGTGCTTACAAATTCCGTTATAACACACATATATATTATATCTTCGCTCCCAAATTTCACATCCTTATTTGGTTATACCGTGCTGAAGAGGCAAATGAGCCATAAACATGCATTACCCATGAATCTCTCTGTTGTTGTTATATATATATATATATATATATATATATATATATATATATATATACAGTTCTATTATTCCAGATTTTGAAGAATTTCATTTATGCAATACTTCCGGAAAACCCTATATTGTCTATAAAATCAATATGGTTGAAAAACCCTGTATTTGTAAGATTTGGCAGATGATCACTTAATTTCTGATGACATTTACCTGTCGCAGTTGAAAAATGCATTCAAGGTTAAAGAAAATAGAAGTCATTACAAGGTATTTAGTTATAATAGAAGTATTCCAAATTTTTTATATTAAAAAATAACAAATTTAGCTTTTTTATCAAAAAGAGGTTAATTTGTAACCACAGTAGAATGTGGTTATTTAATTAAGAAAAATCAGTAGTTGAATTTGAGAATCCGAACGGGGAACATCTCATGTGAGATCTCTCCAAAAATTTTGTATAATTAGTATTTGAACATTGTAATTAATTAATATGAGGTATTATTCGGCATATTCAAAATAAATTCAGTGAGTGTATTTTCGAAAATTAGTGTTTGCAGTTGTACGAGTTGGCAGTTTCTTCTCTATATCCAGACTTCTGGTGAGTTCGCTCCAGAATTATTATATCATTGAACATCAGGCCTTCATACAAAATTAAAAGTAGATGCATCTAAGTACTGAGATTAAATATTGATTTTAATTAACAACGAAAAATGAGTATACTTATCGACCAATTAAATAGTGGAAGAAATTAGTAAAAAATATCGTGTATTTGACATTTACCAAGGAACTGAGTAACAATTCTAAATTCGAAAATTTTGAAAAGAAATTAGAAACTTTTCAAATTAGATTAGGAGGTTATTTAGTTTGTAGGTTTTTTTAATGTTAATTTAGTCGTAAAAGATACGATATCATTATTTGTTCCTAGAAGGAAAGTTAAATTTGGAATTTGTCGATTTGAGTAATTATACATAATTGTTAAAACGTATTTCCAATCGAAATTATTTAAATCATTTTAGACGTTGATAGAAATTAAACATATTCAATTGAATAGGAATTTTATTTGAACAGTGAAATTTAGTGAATCATTGGTGACAGACAAGACATTCATTGATAGTAAGTGTCAGAAATCAATTAAGTGATATTTCCGATCTTAAATACACATTCACGGGAGAGAATATTGAACCAAATTAATCATCAAAATATTTAATTCAGAAAATAATTTAAAATTTATTAAAAACTGTTATATTAGAACGAACTGGACCCACCTGAAAATAGAGTCAAGTAATTCAAGGTAAAATAAACTCATCTTTCAATATTTTAAACAATTTTCGTTATTCTGCTAGCTGGGAAATTTTGACAACAACTGTGTAATTCAATATTCTGCGTGGTATTAGCCAGGAATGTAGTTGTTTTTTCCTTCGACGAACGGTCAGGCCAATACGTCGAAATTATTGAAACTTCGACTAAAAGCAGGTGTAGTAGAAATTCGAAATTTATGTTTCATATAGACACCTCGTATTTAATAAAACTATATTCATTTTATTTCATACGACTAATACGGTTAAATTTATCTTAGGTGTTGGTTCGCAACTGAAAGTGAAGATGGCGCCAGCTGACTACTTCTCGCTTGTGTTACTACATGAGCCAAGTAGAAGTTGTCGGAGGACGGAATCTTCAGTTCGGATTAGAGACCCTGAACTGGAAGGCATTACGGCACTCTTGAAGAGACCCAAGAAGGTCGAAACGCGTCAGTGTACTATGCCCTTCCGCTATGAGTTGCGAATCACCACAGATGTCCGCAAAATGGCCGATCGACGTCACGGTTTTTCGAAGGGGATGTAATTCAATATTCTGCGTGGTATTAGCCAGGAATGTAGTTGTTTTTCCCTTCGAAGAACCGTCAGGCCAATACGTCGAAATTATTGAAATTTCGACTGAAAGCAGGTGTAGTAGAAAATCGAAATTTATGTTTCATATATATATATATATATATATATATATATATATATATATATATATATATATATATATATGTATATATATATATAAAACCTTCGGAGCAGGGGGGTGATTTTGGCATCAGGGAACACCAAAACGAAAAACCGCATTGAAATTTTTCCGAAGTCGCGTCATGCTACTCTCTACAATAGCCCTATTTCATTCTGAAATAAACCTCAAATAATCCCAAAGTACTAAATGAAGAAGCTCAAATTGGAGTTTCGGGAACATTTTCTGCAGACTCCACTAGTTTCTAGATTGTGATAGAATAATAGAGTTTTGTAATGTCTCATGAAGTCAATGCCATTCCCAAGCTTTTGTTAAACATCTGTATTAGAGATGAATGTTTAATTAAAAAAAAATGTAATAATTGGAGTGATAAAAACCCGGATATATTTCGAGAAGGACAAGCACAACACCCGCAAAAAAATTATGTTGGTGCTGATATTCTTGGAAATACCATTATTGGTCCTTAAGCCCTTGAAGAAAGATTGACTGGCAATCTGTACCTTGATATCCTAGAAAAGACTATCTATTTTGAATCTCTATTCTTTTATAACTCTTGAGCTAGTGCAGATGTAGAAGATAATGTACTTTTGCAAGAGGATCTGTTACATTTCCAACAGGACGGTGCTCCACTTCATCATTTTCTTCCCGTCAGACAGTGGTTAAACGAGAGATTACCAGATATATAGATTGATAGAAGGGAATCAGTTGAATGGCATTCGAGATCACCGATTTCAACCCCTTTAGATTTCTTTCTTTGCGGACGTATAAAAATCCATTGTTTATAAAGCATAACCTGCTCATAGTGATGAACTCCTGGTAAAGTGATCGGAAATATTAGAGAGGAGCTCAAAAACAGACTTTATTACTGTTTAGAGCAAAATGGAAAGTTTGAAATTTCTCTGTCCCATTTTTTTAAAGAAAAGTAAGCAACGATTAAAAATTACACGTGTAATATATATTGATACCGTTTTAAGGGTTGGAACGGAGCCATCTACTCTTTTATTCATTTTTATCAGAGAACCATTGGAAATAGAATGAAACGCCCATCAAAATGATGTGTCACTTGACCCCCCTCCCATTTAAGGGTAACATGTACCCCTCTTAGTGAATTGAACTAAGAAAGCTACAAATATTCATTTAAAGTGTCCCCTTTGAATATAAAATTCACCTGTTTTTACTATTTCTCCTATTATTTACTGGAACCTATTTAAGGAAGATATTAAGATTGGAAAGTTTCCAAATTTCGATTTGGCACCCTATATATATATATATATATATATATATATATACAGTGCTATTCAAAAGTCCCCTCCCCACCTCGTTTCTTTTGAACGGCTACACTTACATTGATAAAATTTGGAGGGGGAAAATAAAGCGTTGTAAACTTCTCTACGCATGGTAACAGGTGACGTAATAGTAATAGATGATATCACAGTGCCACTCTGGCCAATAATTTTAAATGGGACCTTATAACAAGTGATATCTCGTTTGAAAGGCATAGCCATAATAATTTTGTTTGGGTTTAAATTAATTTTGACGGATAAATTAAATAAATACCAAAATTATTGAAATTATTTTTTTAAATTTAATTAATCAAATATCAACAATGGCTTCTTATAGCAAGTGTTCGAAATGTGCTCCGTCTACTTCCTGACAGTAATACATCCTATTAGTAAACTCTTGTCGTACTCGTTCGAATGTGTCAGCTGAAATAGCATTGCATTCTTCAGTAATTCTTTCTTTCAAAACGCCAATGCTATCTGATGTCATAGTATAAACCTTGGATTTCAAGTACCCCCATAGAAAAAAATCTAATGGTGTCAGATCTGGTGACCGAGGTGGCTATTCTATAGGACCTCGCCGTCGTGCATTAATAAAACTGTAAATATTAGCCAAACGGCTTATTTTATCGAATTCCAACAAGTGTACCTTTTCGTTAGATTAATGTGTGGGGAAGTGAATTTCGATAATTTCATAGAGGGTGTGCCATCCCTGCAAAATTTTTGGATCACTAACCATTGCGACTAGTCCGTCCCTGGCTTCAAGGCACTATTGTAAAACTGTTTACCTTTCCAAAATAAACATACACGTATATTATAGCTTTGCCGTAAATTTTATAAAGATCAAATAACTAGTAAAAAAAATAAAAATAAAAACCAAATTCAAAATTAAAACTTTGGAGGCCTATAACTCGAAAACGAGGGACTGCATAGAAAAAGTTTATATGAAGTACTAACATTATTTTGGCTCAGATTATACGCTCCTGACTTTTTTCCCATTAGTCCCGGGACACCCTGTATAATAATCATAATATATATATATATATATATATATATATATATATATATATTATATTGGATAGAATAGAGTGAGAGAATATTAAAATTATTGTTTAGTTTAGTTTAGTTGAGTTAATACTTAGTTTTTGTTTGCCCGGTATATTGTAATATTTAAAATTTATTTGTAAAATAATTATTCCTTTGCATGAGAAACTCTCTGATCTCAGAGTAGGGTTCAGATGTAGAAAAACAAAACAATTTCAATTTCTAGTATGAGCGCCGAAATTTAAATAATATTCTTTCAATAAAAAAATTTTGTTAATCAAAATATACTTGCTTTATCATTATTTCCAAATAAACTCTAAAAACGGTCCTGTGTTTAATGTTGAACTTCTCCACGATTCATAGATGTCAGTTTAAAACTACCAACTGTTTAAACTAGATGGAGCAATCGCTATAGAGAAATGGAAAATCTCAAGAAAATAATTTCACAATGTTCTTCAAATAGCAAAATGTTATTTAATGCTGTAGAAACAAATACATTATTCTTTTACAGGACATAAATTAGTGAAAACCTATTATCTATTATGATCATTCATTCAAATAAAGTCATCCACTCGAATGAAGTACAATTTATATATATAATTCAAAATAGGCAACTTTTAACACAAATCTTATAACACGAAATCCGTTATATAAACGTCTATGATAGAAAGATGGCGGAAGATAAAACTTATAAGCGTCTGTTTAATATCAAAGTTCAATTCTTTGCACTAAATCGGTAAGTTTACTCTACCTTCTTTATATATAATTAAAATAGTTTTAAATACCTTTTTTCACTGTATAGTTCAATTAATTCACATCAATAAATGGTTCTTATTTTGTTTTAGGTTACCTCTTGGAAAATACCATACAATTCGTCCAGCTTGCATAATATCCAGAAACGGTGCTACATTTCGTCCACATCAATACATTTTAATTAAATCACATAATCCAAAGCTTTCTAAAAGGTATGGTGGAGACATCGTTCCACCATACAATATTTTACTTAATTACATCTATAAGTTTTATGGTTAGTATTCAAATATAATTACCAATTTTCCTCTTATAATGTGTACTTCTGCTTGCTTAAATATATTACTGACTAGCTTTCAAGTATAATGTATTTCTTTCTCTAATTTCTCTAGTTTCAGAGTTTGAGTACCACCTCTGAAACTTTTTGTACCTTACTATTGAATATATATTAAAAATTGTGAAATATCGCTTGTACTATCAAATAAAAATTTCAAAGTGCACTATGTATGAGTTAAAAACCAATAATGCATGTTTTGCAAATACTATTTAAAACTAATTATGCTGTGATAAGAGAAGGAGGATATTTGACATGGAAACTTATATTTTTAAAAAGCAATTTTCAATTAGTTTTAAGATCTTTTAACCATGTAATGTCCCAACAAACAGGTAATTTATTTCATTGTCAATTGAACAAATTTGATTATTTTAAGAGTTAAAATTTTTACTGTTTTTACTTTTTAATTATTGTGTAGTTTTTGTTTGTAACGATATATTTTAATTTTATTGTAGGTGATTTGATAATGACAGGATTACCAAAGTTTGTTTAATGACCTTAATCCAAGAAATTTCCATACAAATGTATATATATATATATATATATATATATATATATAAATATATATTTATACTATTTGGTAGTAAGGTTAAAAAAATATAACTAGAAAGATTTTTTTATTTAATATAGTTATAATAAAGATATTCGCAGCTACAGGAAGCTAAAAGAATAATTTTCATTCATTGTGATATCGTGTCAGAAATAATGTGACAGATATAAAAGAAAAACAGAATCCATGAAAACAAGCCTTTAGAATTAAGATAGGAAGTTAGGAAACGGGGTTTGTTGAAAAGAGAGTCTAGTGACTTGACACTTATTTAGAATACTAATGGATTTATTATAATGTTCAATGAGTTTTTCATTTAGAGAAATTTGTAAATTTACTTCTTGAATGATATTTTTCTGGTTTTTCTGTTATGTGTCGATTGCTTTATTATATCGTTCTTCGTCATCGGAATCTAACGTGTCAAAAAGCCATTTGTCGATTTTTCCGACTACATTTACAAGTCCTCTTTTACTCCTAACATGGTGATATAGATTATTTAATTTTTCTTTCAAGGAATTAATTAGAGACTCTGTTCTTATTAAAATACTTTGCGCTAAGCTATGGTATGATATAGGATTACTGCTATTAAATAGTCTAATGCTATCTTTAATAATATAAAAATGTTTGACTAAACTATTAACTTGTTTAAATATTATTTCTAAATCTACGTAATGTAAGAATGTATGCTTATTATATATGACTCGATAATTTCCTAATTGGATAGGGAGGATTAGGTTTTCAATTCTCGTAGTCGATACATCTTCTTCAACACAGTGTGTCTGAAGTATCAGGATGCATGTCGTTGTCAATATCAGGAGGTTCATCGTTTGATTCCTGTAATAATTTTTTAGTTACTGATCTTGGTTTTCTGGTTAAATTTTTATGATATGTACCCTTACTGGTTTTAATGATAATACCTTTTTGACCAAGAACTTTTGTTTTTTTGAATTTAGGTAATTTTTTATTTCTTTGTTTTGTTTTAGTATAACACGTTTTTTGGTTTGAGAAACTTGGAGGATCTGTACTTTCATTATTTTGCTTGACTTTCTAATATAATCTTTTGTTATTTTCTTTGTGGTCTTGTACATATGACGATATTATTAAATGATCATCTAAATCGAAAGGATCGGGGTTGTTAATATGACCTTTAATAATTTCAAAAGGGGTGTATATTGTAACTGAATGGATAGAATTATTATAACAAAATATTGCGTTTTTAATTAACTGATCGGGTTTCATATTTTTGTTTTCCTCTTGTAGGCATCTATAATGTTCAATTAGAGTCGAATGAAATCTCTCAACTGGAGAGTTAGAATTACTGTTTTTTGCAGTTGTAAAATGTAAATGAATATGATGTAATTTACAAAAATCTTGGAGGTCGAAATTTTTAAATTCTGTGCCTTGATCTGTTGTGATTCTATTGAGTTAGCCGTGGTGTGAAATGAATTCAAGTAGTTTATCGACTACCAATATTCCTATTATACTATCTAACGGATAAGCTTGACCGTAACGTGCAAATGAGTCTATAATTGTTAGATATGATTTGTTTGCTATATAAAATACATCCAAATGTATATGTTCAGAAGGTTTTGATGATGTGGGTGTTAAATTAAATTTGATTACTGGTGTGTTTCTATCGTATTTATTTTTTAAACAGGTTTCGCAATTATTAATATATTTTTCGATGTCGTCATTCATTTTTGGCCAATAATATAGTGAACTAAGTGATTTTTTCACTTCATTGATTCCTCTGTGTCCTGATTTATAAATGTGACTGTATTCAATTTTTACTTTTTGCTCTTCAGTGGTTTCTACGTCTTTTAAGACTTTCGGACAATGAATAAATTTAAGTGTTGAATTTTTGAATGTATTTTGTGCAGTAACTACGAATATTTTCATTAAAGATTCGTTTTGGAAATATAAAGCGTAGTTTTGTTTGGGGTCAATGTACTCTTTAATAAGTTTGATTATGTTTTGTTCCGTGTTGAATTTTGGTATTGTTACGTATAATCTAAAATTTTCAAAAATTTTCTCTCGCGTAATTTGAGAATTCATTGTTTCTCCTAGCGTGAGGTAAATTTGATTTTTATACATATTTGAAGGTTTCTCTGAAATGGGAATATTTAGTATTGGATTTTCTAAAGCTGTATGAATTGTATCTATAGTTTGGTTGGTTTGTTCCCTAGGTATTGTTATGTCAGAAATGATATTTATTTTTTTGTTTTGTTGATTTTTGTCAAAAATTTGTAATTCGTCTGTTAGATCTATATCATCTAAATTCGGAATAATATCATTAATTTACAAAACTTCGTCAATATCATTTAAATCGTTCTCATCATAATTTACAGCTATGGATTCGGTTTCGAATGCGTTTAGATTTTGAACATTTCGCGAAAGAGCATCTGCTACTTGATTATTTTTTCCTTTTACATGATGTATCTCATAATTAAATTCTTCAAGTCTAAATCGCTAGCCTACTAATCTGGAATTCGGTTCTTTGAGGGAAAATAACCATAGTAATGGCTTGTGGTCAGTAAATATTGTAAAACGTTTACCAAAAAGATAGGGTCGGAAGTTATTGCATGCCCATACTATGGCTAGCAATTCTTTCTCAATTGTAGAAAAGTTAATTTCAGAAGAATTCAAGGTTCTAGAGGCATAACAAATCGGATGATTATTTATTGCATAGTTTGATGCGTCTGTTGTTAGTTCAAATGGTTTTTCTAAATCTGGGTATGCTAAGACTGGATCTGATAATAGAATATTTTTACAAGTGTCAACACATTTAAGAAATTCGGTCGTATGTTCAACTTTCATATCTTTCTTCAAACACATCGTTAGTGGTTTTGTTAATTTTGCAAAGTTTTTTATAAATTTTCGGTAATAGCCGAGAAGACCTAGGAAAGATTTAATATTTTTTGTTGTTTTAGGGATAGGAAAATTTTGTATTGCTTTGATTTTATTCGGATTTGGTTCTATACCTTGAGGTGTTACAACGTGACCTAAATATTCTACTTCTTTGCGAAGAAATTCGCATTTATCTTATTGTATCTTAAATCGTGCTTCGCGTAGTTTAATTAAGACTAATTTTAAATTTTGTATGTGTTCTTGTAGACTTGTGCTGAAAATGATTATATCATCCATATAAACAATACAAATTTTATTTTGTAAGTCTTTTAGGACTTCATTAACTACTTTTTGAAAGGTAGACGGGGCATTTTTTAGTCCAAACGGCATTCTGAGAAACTCATAATGACCGCCATCGATGTTAAACGCAGTTTTTTCTATAGAGCATTCACTCATTTGAATCTGGTGCTCTTTAAATCTAAAGTGCTAAAGTATTGTGCACGTCCTAATTTATCTAAAATGTCAGAGATATTCGGTAACGGGTATCTATCGTCAATTTTTTTTCATTTAATTTTCTATAATCAACGACTAGTCTCCATTTACGTGTGTTAGGAGCGTCAAATTTTTTATCTACGAACCAAATTGGACAATTCCATGGTGAACATGATGATCTAATTATTCCTTTGTCCAACATTTCTTGGACCTGTCGTCTTACTTCGTTTCTATGCACATAAGGGTATCGATATGATTTTGAATGGACTGGTATTTCGTCTTTAGTTCGAATTATATGGTTAATTTTATATGTAAAGGTTAGTCTATCTCCGGGTTTGAGAAATAAATCAGAGAATTCTTTGCACAAATTGATGATCTTTTGTTTTTCTTCGCTATTCATATGACTAGTGCGAATTAATTTGGAAATGTCGTTTTTTGAATTAATTAGTTTATTTTCTTCAATATTGTTATTGAAGCTTTCGAACTGAACTGTTAAAGTTATAGAAATACATTTATCAGTGTAATGTTGGACTTCTACAGGAGCAAATCCATTTTTTGCCACTGATAGTGTTTGAGGGATTTCAACATTATCTATAATTTGGATATCTATCAAAATTTCACCGTTATCAACAGTAACTGTAAGTCTCTTAATAGCTCTTTCATTTGCGTCTACGGAAAAGGAAAATTGAACGTCGTCAAATTTTCTATATTTAAAAGGTATCTCTACGTATTGATTTACTCATTTTTTATTAATAAGATCTATATTCAAATTCATATTAATTAAATCTTGTAATCCGATGATTCCATCGTAAAAATCGTGAAAATCATATAGGATAAAATCTATAAAATAATTATTACATTTAAGCTCATTAAATGCTGGTACTAGTGCTTGGTATCTTATACTTTTACTTCCTAAAGTGGTTGATAAAGTAATATCACTTTGATAAATCGTTGCTGGATAGAATTGTTCAATTATTGACGGCTCTATTATAGATCTAGTACTGCCAGTATCTATAAGTAATTTTAGTTTTGGATTTTTAATTTCTATATATGGCAAGGCGTTATTGGAAACAATGTTAATTTCTGTTACTTGCTCTCGTTGGATGGGACTGGTATACAAAAATTTTCATTATCATTTTCTACTTCGTGATTATTATCGGGTTCTATTGCTTCGAGAATTGTTGGGGATATTATTTCTAGGATTGTATGTTTGCATATTAACATTTGTTCTATTTGACTGATGAAATCTGTCGTTGAGATTTCCGTACATTCTTTCAAAGTTTTCGAATTCTGTGACATAACCCATTGCGTCTTCTAAACTTTCTGGTTTTTTCAAATGCATATTATTTTTCAATATACCACTACATCCCGCTATGAATGTGTTTAAAACAACTTTATTATAGTGATTTATTTGACATTCTTTTTCTAATTGATTCATATTTATATCATTACTAACCCTTTGTAATACTCTACTCCTAATTAATTGTAACCTATTTCCAAAATCTATTGAATTTTCTCCTTTAAGAGGTCTACTTCGCGTCAATTCTTGTACTAAGCAGTCTAAATTGCGTCTATCAGCAAAACATTGGATTAAATCTTGTTTCAATGTATCCCAATTATTTATTTCAATTCTATTTCCTACCATAACTTCCGCTCGTCCTTCTAATTTTTCTTATACACATCCATAAATATGTGCTTTTAGTTCAGGATCATTATAAGCACTATAAGTAGTTATTAAATTTTCACATTTTAAAATAAACTTATTTAAATAATCGCAATCACCATTGAAAGGTTTAATATTGTTGACTTTTTGTTTTAAGAGGTTCCAATTAATTGTATTCGGCATATTGTTTATGTTATTTGTATCACTCAAGTTAATATTTTTCAAGGTTATTAAAATATTATCGATTTCGGAATCACTCATAAATAGTTTTATTTACTTTTACTTAATATATCTTTCAAGACCTACAAATGGCGTGAAAGGCAAGAAAAGGAATTATTTGGCACTTACGTTTTTCTGAAGAAACTGTGTCTTGTCCTCTTCCTCTGACTCTTCGGGCACTCTGGAACTCTGCTGGGTACGATGTAACAAAATGTTCTCAAACTAAGGTTCGATCCGCACTTAAAACGTTAAAACATTAAAAGTTGAGAAAATTCACGAAAAACTCTCACTTGAACTGGACAGTTTCTTTTAATCACAACTCGTACTGGATCCTACTGACTGCGCGGATAGAACTGTCACCTGCAGCTAATTTCATCCATAAGTCAAGTGACACCCCTCAAAACAATCACTCTTCCAAGGTTGGAACTTTTAGGAGCACCCCTTGCATCGAAATGAATTAAAAAATCACTGGAACTTTCTCAAAGAGTTTTCTGTAATTTGATTCGATAAATATGTGGACGGATTCCGAAATTGTCCTAGCTTGGTTGAAATCACATCCTTCGCAATTGTTAATTTTTGTGGCTAATAGAGATAGTCAAATTCAAGATATTACAAAAAATTATACTTTGGCGTCATATTTGGTCTAATAAAAAATCCTGCGGGTATATTGTCTCGAGGAATTTATGCTTGCGAACTTAGAGATTCAGATCTTTGGTGGCACGCTTCTCCATTTTTACTACATCCTAATTTAAATTTGAATAACTTTGATACTAAAGTTAAAATAGAAGGTCTCCCGGAAGAAAGAAAAGTTGTACATATTGGTAGTAAAGTTGATAAAATAGATTTTTTTGATAGAATTTTTCTCAAAATCTTATACTAAACTTCAGAGGATTATTGCATACTCTTTAAGATTTATTAATAACGTTTGCAAAGAAAGAGATAAGAAAGTTGGAACCTTGACAGTTAATCAGCTAAGATTAGCTGAAACCAAACAAAATGTAAAATTGGGAAATAGATTTTCTTCTTCGGGAAATGAAACTGCCGATTAATGACAAATAAAAACCTTTATTTGTCCAAGATAATTCAACCATAAATTTGTAAGTTTTGTTGCTCGACAATACTTAAAATCTCTTTCTTGAACAAGAAAATGAGAACTATATTTATATGTATATTTTTTCGGGAGAGAATTTCCAGAGATCAAAATCTAATAATTTTGACAAGCGATCTCTCAAACTTTTCTTTGATATTTTTTGACAACCAAAACAAAAGACAAAATAAATAAATTTTTTAACCAATGTATAACCCTTTAAAATAGTCCTACTATAATACCTACTAACATGTAACAGGGATGTGTCACTTTACATTTATTTTGAGTTTTTTATTGAATTATGTTTAAAATAATTTATTATAAAAATTTATCTAAACCAAAATTAGTGATAGATTAATTCCTTGGAAACGAATATACATTTATTCGAAAGCTTGGATTAAATATCTAAAAGAGTCCACTGTGGTGTTTTATTGCCACATTCTCACAAAAAGATAAGTTATAATTTGAAATGCTGAATTATTTATTAATCGAAAATATGGTCTTGGAAACAATTCTTCATTTCTTCTACTTATTTTCAGGTAGAGGATTCTTGTGTTTAATACTGGGAATATGTGTTCCATCAACAATCTCCCATTACGGACCAATAAATAAATTTTCAATTCTTGATGAATTCACACATTTGGAATTTGATTACCCCTCAAAACAAGACCGAGATGCCGATATAAAATCTGGTGTATTTATACCTGGCAAATTAGCTCCCATAGATACCGATGCCTATTTCAATCCAAGTAAGTATCAGCTAAGATATTTTGTTTACGGAATATCTTTTCAAAGAGTTTAATTTCAATTTTAAAGTACAACTTGTATCAGAGTTACAAACAGAATGATTAAAAAATGTAAGAAAAGTACAAAGTTAGATTTTAATTGAATGATGTCAATTTGATATGATACTGTTATAGCTTTCACAACTTAATTCAATACTTGGCAGAATACAATACTACTTTTTAGCAATTCAACTTATTAAGACATCAAACTCTTGACTGACTGACTCTGCCACAACTGGTTTATATATAAAAAGTACGTCAATATGGAACAGGAAACGGTACGTTTCGCCGGCAACGTTTCGCCAGTAACGTTTCGCCTGTAATGTTTCGCCGGGAATTTTTAGCCGACTTCACGATTCGCCGGTGGGCTCCTTTAGTTATCTCTTTCACAGATATTATGCCTAGAAATCAAGACAACAGAAAGAAACAACTGAAAATAACCATCAAGCAGAGTTATCCCACTAAACAAGAAACATAACAAGTCTTTTTTGTGATGTTCTTTTTAGAGACTTTTCGTGATGTTTATTTAAAACGTTAATAAGATATCTCCTAGATGTCTTCATTTTATTACCAACTCTATTAACATCCATGTCATGTAAATAAAACATATTTTTGATGTAGTAATACTTGAATTTTCAGTTACATACACATCCTATGAACTTCTTTTTAGTAACTTCCTATAGGAAACATTCATACGATGTTAATTTGTATACTTCTCACTAATGTCACATACAGAACGTTACTGTAATATTACAAATTAACATGTTTCTAAGATGATCACATGTTGCAGTTACTTTTACATCTTTCGAAATAATTTTTATTAACATCGTACTTATTACGTCTGTACGACGTTAGTTCATAAAACTCTCAGTAATATCTCATATTAAACATCACAGTAACATAAAAAAGAAGAAAACAGAAGAGGAACTGATGAACGAAACATCAGTAGTTATCTGTGGAAACAAAAATGACAAGCATGAAATGGCGGATGGTTTTTAGTTATGTGTTATATTTTATTTGCAGGAAGCACATATTTTGCAAGTAGTACTTGAATAAAGTGGTTTTCGTTTTCGTTAGTTCCTACTAAGCTACAGTTTCTATACTTAGTTATAATTCTTGTTATAATGGACGAACAACAATTGTTATCGGTAAGTATCTATTCCAAAATCATAATTATTAAAACTTAATACTCATTCAATACTTTAATCGGCTATTATACATTGATATTACCTAGTAAGTATATTTTGAAAACGATTCACAATATTTCAAATCCTAGATATGCATTATACCCTACAAAAAACTTGATATTGCAATAGGGTAGATATTATTATTAATAATAAGACATGCTCATATGTTGGCAGATATTTAAATCTAGAAGAAAATATTTTCAATGTTGAAGATGTTTCAGAAGCTACTTACACAAATAAAATAAAAAACAAATAGGTAATTATGTAATGAAAGGGGAGTAACTATTTCAGATAGTCTGATACAAACATTGTATTAAACAGTACAAGAAATATTGAATCAAGTACCTCTAGTTCTAGATTTTTTAGTAGTAGTCTTAGCCATCAATATAGTTTTGCAGGTTTAGAAAATTTTAACATTATTACTAACAATTCTTGTGAACAATTAGAGACTGTTTAAGACTTCAAAAACAGAAATTTCTGTTAAAAAACTCATTTCCATTTGAAAATTCACTGAATACAATAAATAAGCTGTAGCTGTCCCTTACAATGGTACCTATATTAATCTAGTTGAAGAATATGTAACTTATGATACTGAATGCTCCAGTCAACAAACAGCATTCAATTAATTATTATTGTAGAAACACAGCTATTGAATACTCAATTGGATACAATTAATTATAAACTCATTTAACTTGATAATGTGTTCATATCTCTTCTTCATAAGTAGTTTTTTTTGTATACAGTGTATTAGTAATGCTTAGTTTTCATTAAGTTACAATTCCACGATGTTAATATACAATTTGTTCCAGGATGAAAATAACAAGATGAGAATAGTATATTATTTTATACAGAAAAGAAGTATGAATTTTCATAGCACACCTGAATTTACCTGCCAAATGGAGTGAGGCATGGAATAGAAGGTAAATCATGAAAAGTCACTTCTCGAAATAAAATATGTTATTATTCCTTTGAAGAACCCCGCATGTATCTTATGGAAAATGGGTCCCAGTCAATTGGCTGAAAATCAAGTTTGATGTAGTTTATGATGATCGATCAAAGGTCTCCATGGGCACAATTTGATCTAAAGTAATTGTTTTATTAGCAGTTGTTTAGAACACCTTCACAGATAAGGATTTTGAAGTGTACGTTATGGAATGGTTGAGGCACTCGACAAAAGTAACCGTAAGTAAACGATAGAATTTTCTTTAATCAGATTGGATTTCTGTTGATATAACGTAATGTTTCATTAAATCTTTATGGTGTAAAATTTTTATTAGTTTTAATATAATTAAAAAACTATTCTAATAAATTCTGTAAACTAGCTGTAATGTATGTGTATCCGTTAAACTTTATTAATTCAGTTTCAAAGTATGTTCCGTTATGGTAACTACGGATTAATATACCCTTTTTTATTTCTTGCTTTCACTGAATGTGTTCAATAGTTTCCACTTCCCAGACTTGTTATGTAATATGCTTACATAATTCTATTTTTTTAGGTTGGATTGCTGGACAAAATATTTTTTTTTCTAATTTTGTACCTGTTTTTTTCAAATTTACTGTACTGTTCATTAATAGTGAATAAACGTTTTAAATATTTTATTGATTTTTTGCTATTTTATTTTAAATGTACAGGATGAACACCTAAGAACGACTCTAGGCCACATCTCAGAAAATAATCATGGTACAACTTTCAAAAAAATTACCTTTAGGTAAGGGGATCCTGAAAAATTGCTGGAAAATATTTTGCAGTCTCTAAAATATCCGCTAGGGGTGGAATGAACACTCGAAAACATAATACTCCAAAAAAACATACTAAAGGTGTCCTAAAAATTCAATTCTTGAAATCTTGATGAGATTATGAATAAACTTATTTAAGTAGATTTTTTGCCATTATTTGAAGAATAATGGGTGGGAAAGGTTCAAACTTATGAACAAATGTATAACTTTTTCGTTTTTTAACCGATATTAATGATTTTAGCAGCATTTAAAAGTTTTTCTGTTTAATAAGATTGATAACAAAATTAGATAATTTCGTATCCACTCGGAAATTTCAAATGTAAATTGAAGCATTTTTTTAATTTTATATCTGATATTGTAAATATTATATCTTGGAATAGATTCCTATTTTTTTAACCCCTTTTCATCAGAATTTAAAAAACGCCTCATTACATTTGAAATTTCTGAGAAAAATGGGAAAATTGTGGACTTTTATCAAAGCGTTGACAAAATTGTCCAATTTTGTTATTTTTGTTAAACATTTCTTATTAAAAAGGAAAAACTCTTTCAAATGAAGCCAAAAACATGGATGTCGATTAACAAAAAAAGTGTTACGACATTTGTTGTTTGGGTTGAACCTCCCCCACCCCTTACTTGAAGAATACAGACAAAAAGTCCCTAACTACATTTTATCATAATCCCAACAATTGTATTTCTAGGATACGTTTAGTATGTCTTTTTTGGAGATAATCACAGTATTATGTTAAGTGTTCATTCCACCCCATAGGAGATATTTTAGGAACTCAAAAATATTTTTCAGGGTCATTTTCCTGAAGGTATTTTTTTTAAAGTTGTACTATGGCTATTTTTTGAAATATGGCCGACAGCCGGCGTTCTTAGTTGTTCACCCTGTATTTGCTGATTAGGCACAGAAACATCTATAGGATGTCATCTAGAATGTTTGAGGTATATTATTTAGAGGTTTATGTAATGTCCATACAACATCAACGAGAATACACTGTATTGTTTTTTAAATGTCGCATTTAGATCATTGATAAGATGTTATTTTTTAGACATTGCATTAACATCGAAAAGATGTTAAAAGGCATTTCGGAATGTAACAGAAATGTTGTTTTTAGTTCGTTATGAAGACTTCCTTTTGAGGAAGTTCTAGTAACATCACAGTAATGTAGAAAGGCATTGCTTTAACATCGCTGAAAAGTTAAGTTGAAACATTACAAATGTTAACAGCCACAAGCTGGGCATAAGCGGTTGTATAGATGTGCATGTGATGAAAACAAGAGGAATAAAAGGAAGAACATTATCACAATGTGATGTAGAATTAACATAAGTGTAATATTTATTTGCATAGTGGGTAGAATGATCACTGCATTGGCTTTTGTGCCTGTTCCAAATCTAAGTGATTCATTCGACTTACTCTATGATCATCTGAAAGAAGCGTTATTGCCTGTTGCAAACTGGTTTGAAACAAATTATTTGGGAGTTCGCAATAGGAGGGGAAATGGTAGACGTATTCCAAATGTTCCACCAGAAATTTGGAACTTGCATAACCGGGTTTTGAAGGCAATAGAGGTGAAATAATGTAACCCAAATTATTGAAAATAGTAACAGATGTGCTTTTTACAAAAGTAACAATATAGTAGAGGCTGCGCACAGAAGAATTATTCAAGCACAACTGGGCTCGCAGCACCCCACAATTTAGAAATTCATTTCGGAACTGAAGAAGATTCAAAAAAATAGGGACATTTTTTACGAAAAGTTAGTTGCTGGAAATGAACCCAATAAAAAAAATACATTTATATTAGGAGAGACCGACAGATTCTCACAATTGTAGAAGATTTTAGTAACAGAAATATTTTAGATTTTTTGCGAGGGTTAGCTCACAATTTTGAAATGATCTAAAATACAGTTTTTTATAACACTTTTGTACATAATATATTTTCTAAGATATTTTCAAATTAAATACTTGTGTGGAATTGAGTTATTTCATTTATTTTTCACTTGATCGTTACTACTTTATAATACCTTGGCAACGGTTGCTATTAACAGACCTATAACGCCCTGGGCGTTATGAATCATAAAGCCCGCTAAATATTTTTTTTTCTGCAGTTCAATAACTTAACCCCTTACTGCATCCCGTGTCAAATATGGCACACGCCAAATTTTATTTTTTTTCTAAGTATTGACGTTACTCAGAACCTTATCTCAAATTGTGCTATATATGACACACTCGCTTATTGGTTTGTGGCGACGCGGTAGCCAATTCCTTCAAAAATAGACGTACACGATTTAGTTTCATTATGTCTGTTGGAGTACAGGTGTTGTTGTTATTTATTGAAAGTTCTGTTGTTGTTGTATGGAATATTGGCTAAAATTTTACGAAACTAAAATAAGTGGTCGAAAGGTAAGAGTTTATATTACAAGTTCTTGAACATATAAACATATTCAACATATTGTTTGCTGAAAAAAATGACTTTGTTCACATGTCCCATATTTGTCACAGGCCGAAGTAAGTGGAAAAATAAATAGGGTTCATTTTTATTTTCAGATGGATACAAAAACTTTTTATGGCTTGAAAAGGGCCATAATTCCGGTTACTGACATAAGCGATGACGAAAACTTATCTGACGGCGATGAAAATGACTTATAAATAAGACAAGAAGTTTTGTGCTACGAATCTGAGAGTGACACTGACTTCTCAGTGACAGGAGAAGTTATTGACGAATCTGATGACACTGATGATGACGTTCCTTTGGTTTCCCGTCTTGAGTCTGCTAGGGCTCAATATATCAAAAAGGCATCTCAGAACCAGAAAGAATATGAATCTTCTACACCTTCCACTTCGTTTGGCAGAAATCACGGGGGAAAAATCTGAAAAAGAGGAAATCAAATGGGAAGAAAAAAAATTGCCATTCCTTGAAGATGGCATCAAATTCAAAGGTTCTGAATCACTACCCAACAATATACAGGATCTTGATGGAATCATCCAATTCTTCAATTTTTTATTTACGGATGAAATTGTTACTTATATAACGGAACAATCGAATCTTTTTGGTGTACAATGTAGGCCAGAAAAGCCACCTAATATCACGAAGGAAGAAATAAAAGTTTTTGTTGGCATATGCATTTATATGTCAATTGTTCAATTGCCAGCTACTAGAAATTATTGGAACAGTTCTTTAGATATTCCTTCTGTTTCTAATGCTATGAGTTGCAATAGATTTGAACAAATTAGAAGGTTTCTCCATTCCAACGATAATATGAATCAACCAAGACTTGGAGAACCTAAATATGACAAACTTTATAAAATTCGACCTCTGTTGAACAAAATTAGGGAGAGACTTTTGCTTGTTCCAAAGGAAGAACATATGGCTGTTGACGAACAAATAATCCCGACAAAAGCTAGGTCGAATTTGAAACAATATAACCCAAAAAAGCCCCACAAGTGGGGCTACAAAGTGTTTGTTTTGAGTGGGGTGTCTGGGTTTAGCTATGATTTCGATTTTTATAGTGGATCTACTGAACTAGAAGACGGCTTACCCAATTTAGGCGCGAGTTCTAATGTAGTGGTAACACTGTCATCGACTATTCCTAAAAATCAAATTTTTAAACTTTTTTTCGATAACTGGTTCACTAGTATTCCTCTTTTAGTATACCTATCAAAATAGGGTATTTTACTTCTTGGAACCGTAAGATCTAATCGAGTGCCAGATTTCCAGTTTCCTAAAAAAGCAGAAATGAAGAATAAAGGTCGAGGTGCTGTCACAGAAAAAGTTGCCAACATTGAGGGTGTAGATATTTCTGTAGTATCTTGGTACGATAATAAAATAGTGAATACCATTCAACTTATGTTGGAAGTCCGACGTAAAACGGTTCTGTAGAAAAACAAAGTGCCATATAGAGATTCCCCGTCCTAAGTGTATTGGGATATACAATGACTATATGGGTGGTGTTGATCTCTTAGATTCAATGTTGGGTTATTACAGAATCCAGATCAGGTCGAAGAAGTGGTATATGAGAGTATTTTACCATTTTATAGATATGTTGTGTGTCGATACTTGGATTTTATGGCGACGCTCTCAAACTGACGATATGTACTTGCCTCTAGCAGAATTCAAACTGGCACTAGCAGAAATTCTAAACAGGGCTAATGTTCAAAAAAAAAGGGGAAGGTCAAGCAATGACTTACAAACTTAATTGTAATTAAAAAAGGAAAAATACCCATTTGCGCAAATACCAGCTCAAGAAATTAGAACTGATAACTTGGTGTAGTAAATAAACCTGAACTGAAATAGGCTTTATTCGACTTTTAACAACTTGACATTGACAAAATCAACTGAGCAAAAATCTCAACGAAGATCAGATCAATATATTACATTCATCCTCCCTCAGTTTATCAAGAAGTCCTCCAAATACTTCGGAGAATTCTTAATTCGAACTGGTCGTCCAACAGCAATATCATCTATTCTTTCTGGCATCTCTATTTGACTAATTTCAGCTGTCTCCTGTGGAAGATTGGATTTTTGCTTCTCCATCAAAACTAGACCGGTATTGCCATTCGAGGTTGTATTTGAGTTTTCTTGATGTAGATTTGAAGTTGATTCACTCAACAAGGTCATATCTCCTTGAGGAGCTAAATGACGGGTTGAAACAGTGGTTTCTTTACCATTCAAAAAGCGTACATGTGCATAATCAGGGTTTGCTTCGATTAGTTGAACTTCTTCCACCAATGGTTCGTACTTGTTGGTTCTTACATGTTTTCTAAGATATACCGGACCAGGAACAGAAAGCCATGTTGGAACTGTAGCACCATTAGAGGATCGTCGAGGATAACTGAACATCCTCTCGTGTGGAGTGCAATTGGTTGCTGTACATAACAAAGATCTCATTGCATGAAGAGCTTCTTGTAACACTGATTCCCACTGATCGATCCTGAGTCTCTGTGATTTCAACTAAAGTTGAATGGTTCTCCATATAATACCATTATAACGCTCACATTGGCCGTTTCCTTGGGGATTGTAAGCTGTTGTATGACTTGAAGCTATACCAAGTGATCCTAGAAATCCTTTTAGTTCCTGAGATATGAAACAAGTTCCTCGGTCAGAATGTACATAAGATGGCGTACCAAAAATAACGAAAAGTTGACGAAGGCATTTTATAACTGTCGTAGAGGTCATATCTGGACAAGCAAAAGCGAAAGGAAATCGTGAATATTCATCCACAATAGTTAATATATATTTATTATTTGTTGAAGAATGTAGATGCCCCTTGAAATCTATATTCAACCTTTCAAATGGAGATGTAGATTTTATTAGAGTTCCTCGATTTCTATGGAATCGAGGCTTTACTTCAGCGCAAATGGGACATGATGCAGTTAGTTTTCGAATGTCTTCCATAGAGAAAGGTAAATTTTTACAGCGAATCCAATGGTTCATTCGAGTAACTCCAGGATGACACAGAGTTATGTAGATTATAAAGAGTCTTCCTGTTATCTTCATTCAACAATGATGAAGTTATTCTAGAGAAGGTGTCTGCCACTGTATTTTCGATTCCAGGTCTATATATAATATCATATCTGAAACATGATAGTTCTAGGCGCCACCGCATGATTTTATCGTTTTTGATTTTACTGGAAACCTTGTGATCAAACATGAAAGATACCGATTTTTGATCAGTAATCAACTGAAAATGTCGGCCAATAAGGAGCTTCCACAATAGCATATGCTTCTTTTTCAACGGATGAATGTCTGTTCGGTACTTGAAAGAGTTTTTGAAAAGAACGCTACATGTCTTCCATTCTGAGAGAGTTGGGCAGCAATAGCAAAATCTGACGCATCAGTTTCTACGGTGAATATAACGGATTCGTCAATAGATTTCACGGCAGCACTGGAAATAATTTTCTTCAATAGTTCGAATGCTGTAATAGCATTTTCAGACATGGGAAATGTTTTACACTGTACCAGTGGTTGAATTTTCTCAGCGAAATTAGGCACCCATTTCGAATAATGAGCAAGCATTCCCATTATACGGCGAAGGGAAGCTAAACTATTTGGTGCGGGAAGTTCCAAAAGTGGTCTGAGTCTCTCTGGGTCTGGTTTAACTGTTTTCCCCGTAATAGTATAGCCAAGAATATTTATTTTGTCAGTGGAAAACATACATTTCTCCTTGTTCAACGTTAAACTATACTTCTCTGCAGCATTCATGAAGAGTTGTAAATTATGATCGTGATCCATCTTGTTCGATCCACAAATGGTTACGTCATCCAAGTAAGCATAGGTATCTTTCAAACCCTCACTTTCGATTATATTTTGGATTGTCCTCTGGAAGCAGGCTACTCCATTAGTTACTCCGAATGGAATTCTACGGAATTGGTGAAGTTTACAGCAAGCTTCAAAAGCAGTATACTTTTTTTCGTTATCTCTAATAGGAATCTGGTGGTAAGCATTGCGTAGATCAATTGTACTGAATATTTCGTACTTTGCTATTTGATTAACAATATCATCTATCTGTGGTAATGGATAAGCATCAAGTAATGTAAACCTATTGATTGTTTGTGAATAATCAATTACCATTCGCTTTTTATGAGTTTCGCTTGAGGTGACTAAAACTTGTGTACGCCACGGTGAGTTACTTGGCTCAATAATATTTTCTTCTAATAGTCTCTTCACTTCATTATCAATGAATTTAGAATCATCAGATGTGTATCGGCGAGATCTCACTGCGATAGGTTTACAATTTGGAGCCAAATGTGAGAATAGAGGAAATGGATCAACGTTAGCCAAAGCTAGATTACATACTGCCAAAGAATCTCTTGGTCCACCAAAAGTCACTTCTACACCTGAGTGCTCTTTGAGTAAATCATGACCTATTATCATATCTGCACACAAATCATCAAGTACCAGTAATTTGAAGTTTTCGTATTTATTCTGCAACATTTTAATGGTCACGATACAGCATCCGATCACTTGAGACACTTTAGACGTAGAGGCCATGGCTACATTACATGAGGAAGGAAATATCTTAATTTTTCTTGCTCGTACTATTTTATTATTTATGAAACTATCCGAACTTCCTGTGCGCATCCGTCATAATTAACGTATAATTAACGTCAATTTGAAGGATTGCTCTTGATAGGAAAGCTGGGGATGCAGCTGAAATTGTAGCCAGGATTGTTGATCATGTCTGTTTGGTTGAGTATTTGGTGGATTTTGCTGAATTGCCTCGAGATTTACAGACTTTTGAAAAATGTCCCTTCTTCCCGCATCCATGGCAGTTGCAATTTCTAGCTGGACACTTATCACGAGAATGATAATCAAAACCGCCTGTCTGTATTCATATTAGCTGCTGCATTGAAGGATCCATATGAAGATACATAAGCCTCTGAATGATAATAAGCCATTTCAAGAGCTCTGGCTTTGTCTAAAGCATATTGTAAGGTTAGTGTATTATTTTCCAGAAGTCGTTGTCTGATGTGAGGAGAACTGAGACCACTGATGAACGAATCTCTTATGTAATCATTTTTGTTTTCGTCTGCAGATACAGATTTAAAATTACATTCTTTGCTCATTTCCTTCAGAACTTGTAAGTATTGGTCAATAGACTGACTAACTTGTTGACGCCTTGTTGCAAGGGAGTATCGAGTAAAAATTTCATTGCGTGGTTTGACATAGATCTTTTTCAACATTGCGAGCGCTTCATCATAGGTTGAACATTCACTGATAAATCCATAAATAGTGGGACTGACATAGTTAATTAGGATATTCAGTTGCTTATAGCGTTCTGTGGCATTGACAGCTTCAATAAAATTATCGAATGGTGTCCACTGTTGAGCGGCAGTACTAGAGCTTGGGTCAACTTCTAACTTTTCTGGTCTGAGTAGTTTATCCATCTTATGTAGAATCAAAAAAAAGTCGAATAAATTGTAGTAAATAAACCTGAACTGAAATAGGCTTTATTCGACTTTTAACAACTTGACATAGACAAAATCAACTGAACAAAAATCTCAACGAAGATCAGATCAATATATTACACTTGGGTCACTTACCGGAATGGTCTCCTACTGAGCGCCAACGCTGCAAGTATAAAGACTGCAAGGGAAAATCACACATTTATTGTGCAAAATGTATGGTTTTTTTATGTCTTAATAAGGACCGTAACTGTTTTGATCTCTTTCATACTGAATAAGAAATATTGTTTATATTTTCATTACTAAAATTAAAATATATATTTTTTATTATTAATGTTACCTAAAGTTGTTCCTTATCAAGCACATGTCAACATTTTTGAATATAAGAAAAAAAAACATGCCGTAGAATTTTTTAAATATTTTCCCAGATCTTCAGAGGTCATAATACATTACATAAATTAAAATAATATTAATCAAAAAAATCATGCAGTAAGGGGTTAATTACTCAGATAGACAGTTTTATTTACGGTATTCACTCTGTTCATCTTTCCATTTCAGAAAATGGTCATACTCTCGTATAAGTGTTTGGATTTCACAGGCAGTAAATTTCCTAATACTTTTTCAGCTTTGAGCGTCACATTCTGTGGAATCTCCATAATTATTATTAACCCAACCATTTTTAGTTTCCTTCACTAACAAGCTTGTCAATTCTTACAAAAATGCAGCGTCTTTTTATTAAATAAATAACCCTTAGCAACATGGCAATGGGCTCGTTTCATGAAATTCAATGATAATGTCACAAGATATATTGGGTCTGAACAAAGAATTTGCGACTAATAACGCTCTACGATTTCATATAAAAATCAAAAAAAATATTGTAATTTGAATTCTTGTGGTAGACTGTGGTAGGCTAGAGCCAATGGCAAACAAAGATATTTTGCGCTGTTGTCACGAGGGAAAACTTTATAACTAGACTAGTTATCTTTTTTCTTTAACACCCGATAAAGAGAAACGCAAAGTACTGTCAAAACGTACTCTTTCAAATAATGTTCTCCTAATCGGGTGCCTCTTATTCAAAAAGGGAATTCTCTCGTAGACAAAGAAATTTGGAAATATATATTTTAAACTGCAGTGATGATGCTTTTAAAATAGAAAATATAACGTAAAATGTATGTATAATGAAAATTAAATGTTCTCCATGTAGGTTTGAGTTGTTTGGAAAACGTGTCATGTAACACATCATACACAAATTGCATTACCTCAGAGTTCCAAACTCGATTTAGTACCGGATCGCTTACTCTTCTTCTGTTTAGGGGATTTTGAGTGACTGAGACACCATGTCCACATCCACCTGAGGCAGATTTGTCGAATTAGCTTCGGTGAAACCTGGATCCATTTTAACGATGTCTTTTAAAAGGCAAACAAACAGAAGCACATTTTCTACTATAAAATAATATAACAAACAACTAAAAAGTCGGCGAGGATGATATCTGTTTGAGGTTGGTTGTGGATATTGATGTCAATTGTCAAATTCTTCTAGTCGATTTTCACTTTGTATTAATCAACTTGGATAGTCAAGTAGGATTTGTCAACAGAACGTACTTTCAATCTGACAACAAGGGCTTCTGTCATTGGTCGACTTACAGCGGTTTATTTAAATCTAATAAAATTTTTAAATCTAATTTTCGAAGATATTTATAACTTTTTGAGATAAATATCGTTATCATAGAAAACTATATGATATTTTTAATCCTTCTGATATGATTTCACTTGTTAACTCATACCCATGAAACTAGCCCATTGCATAGAAGCTCACTTGTGCTTAGTTGCCGACCAAAACGCAGTGAATACTATGAGAAGAAATTTATGAAGTAAACAACGTCGTTTAAGATTATTTTTTCGGGCGTTAGAATCAATATAACGCACTTGGTACATAAATAGCTAAAATGCACTGCTGGCGAAACGTTACCAGCGAAAAATTCCCGGACGAAACGTACCTGTCGGCGAATCGACACCGGCGAAACGTTGCCGGCGAAACGTACCCTATCCTATGGAACACAATAGAAAAATCTTGAAAATTCTAGACTGTCACCTTGACAGGTGACTGTGACTACTCCGCCTATTCAGCCTTCTTCTTATTTTCAGTCCAAGCTGTCATTCTGACATTCACAGAACAGGTGAAACATTGCTTCCTCTCTTCACGTAATTCGCCTCGAATAACAGCGATGGTCTAAGGACTCCGGTTTTCATTTCTCTACAGAGAAAACCAAATGTATAATGTTCTCCAGGAAAGAAGTAGGCCAAAAGCCACTACTTGAACTAAATGGTAGTCTCCTCGGGTATGTGTCAAAAATCACATTTCTGGGAATGATATTCGACTCGCAATTAAATTGGGATGAACATATTAAGAATCTAGTCGTTAGATGTCAGAATGAGCTAAATCTATTAAAAGTCCTCGCAAACAGAGAGTGGGGATCTGATCGATAAACTTTACTCCTAATCTACAGACACCTTATTAGATCCAAGATCGATTATGGATCCATCGCCTACGCCTCCGCTAAAAAACGCATATTAAAACGTTTAGATGTCATAGCAAATCAAGCATTGCGCATCATTTCAAGAGCTTGTAGAACATCCCCTATCGAAAGCTTACAAGTAGAGCTAGGAGAGCAATCACTAGATAAAAGAAGGCAATACCTGACACTGTCATATGACAGTACTGTAATGGGCCACCAAGAACATACAAACTACAATAACACAGTTGCAAATAGATATCAAAACACCTACGAATTTAGGAAAAGAGTCGACTACTCCTTCTATCAGAGAGTTTACAAATATATCATACAACTAGACATGCAGATACCTTCCATACTAGAAGCAAATGTTGATATACCACCGCCATGGCTTATTAAAATTCCGAGCATAGACACCAGCTTAACCAACTATAACAAGGCAGAAACTTCAGCCTCCATAGTATATCAGAAGTTTCACACGAAACTTTCCATGTATTCTAACTTTCATAAAATATATACTGATGCATCCAAAACCCCAAATGGAGTTGGAGCTGCTGTTATCACTTCCTATAAACCACCTTTGAAATATAAATTACCCGACGTAAGCTCTGTGTATACAGGAGAAATATATGCTATCCTACAAGCTTTAATCGAAATTCAATCGTGAAACCTGCAAAAAACTGTAATAATAACAGACTCCTTAATTGCCCTAAGTACCTTGAAAAATATTTACACTAACAACCCTCTTGAACTACAAATCAAGACTCAACTGCATCTACTACAAAACAACAACTTGGATGTCAGATTCTTATGGGCGCCCTCTCATCAAGGAATAGAAGGAAACGAAGAGGCTGACAAACATGCAAAAGACGCTACAGTATGCAGAGATGTACATATATTGAACAGTGCGGTTTACAGTGACGTGAAAACCTACATCAAAATGAAAATTAATTCTCGGTGGCAATCGGAGTGGCAAGGATCACTCCAAAAATTAAGACAAATAAAGGTAAGTGTCAAACAGTGGCCGCGAATGTGCAGTAACCGCCTAAAATAGATCGTAATAACCAGACTAAGAATAGGTCACACTAAACTTACGCATGAATATTTAATACGTAAAACTGATAAACCTATGTGTATAATTTGTAGCCGTGAACTAAATGTAAAACATATTATACTATTAGAATGTACATTATACACATCGCAAAGACAACAATGTAATTTTCCAAATGACATGAATACCTTGCTAGGAAAGGATTGCGATGTGGATAATATTTATAAATATCTGTCAAATACCTCTCTACTCTATAAGCTGTGATTATATCATTAAAGCCATCGCTAATAACCTACTTGGTTGATGCGAGAAACAAAAAAAAATAAACGGTTTTAAAGATTAAAACTAACTTTTCCGCATCTGTGGCCCTGAACAATAATCTATTATAAAATTGTTACTTGTATACACTTCGGGGGATCTAACGTGCTAACAAACCGAAATTTGTCCAAAAATAACCAAAAATGTAGTATATCTGGATTTAGAGGACCCGCTGTACTCGTTCTAGTCAGCTGAAAATCAATAGGGTACATCTGTGAGACACCTTGAACAATATTGAATTATAAAATTGGTCACTTGTATACACTCTGGAGGCTGTATCCTGCTAACAAACTGAAATTTCTCTAAAAATGACAAAAATATCGTACTTAAAGTACTATAACACCTGTTGTACAGGATCTAGTGAGCTGAAAATCAATAGGGTTCGTCTCTGAGATGTTCTAAATAATATTCAAATCATAAAATTGGTGACTTGTTGAACTCCGGAGGCTGTATCGTGCTAACAAACTGAAATTTCTTAAAAAATGACTAAAATGTCGTACTTCTAGTACCATAGCGCCCGTTGTGCTGGTTCAAGTGAGCGGAAAATCAATAAGCTTCATCTGTGACATGTCCTTAACAATATTCAATCATAAAATTGGTGAATTGTTGCACTTCCGAGGCTGCATCGTGTTAACAAGACATGTAACGAAAAGTGGCCGACGACAACGACATACACACAGGATTTTTTTTCTAAAAACAGTTTTTTTGGGTTGTTATTGATGGAAAACGTAAAAATAACTCAGAAAAAAATTTCAAATTTCCAACTTTTTTTGGGGTAAACCAATACTTTTCTCGCATATTAGATAGATTGGGCGGAAAAGTAAAAATAACGATAGATATTGGCAAATTGTCCTGTTATGACGTTCCACTAAATCATCAGACTTTGGAGTTCGAGTTTTCTTAATCCCGAGGATTTCCATCAATTCTGTCCACAATTCTGATTCAAAATTTCTTCCTTGATCGGACAACTTTTAAGTCTTCGTCTTTCTTTTGAAATTTTCTTGGGTTTCTACTGACCACATGTTTTCGTCCGAGTCGCTTCTTATTGTTGTTGCATGCAGCAATTCTATCTTTTCATATTTGGTTATTTGGTTATTATTACTTTGCTTTTCCTCAATTCTTTAGCAATATCTGCATTGTTGTTGAGTACATGGCCTTTTGGATAGGGTATCCGCATTTCCGTCATAGCGACCTATTCTATAAACTATTTCAAAATTGTACTGCTGAAGTCTTTCTAGCCATCTTGCAATTTGTCCTTCCGCATTTTTAAAATTCATCCGCCACTGTAGTGATTTATGGTCGCTTCGGATGATGAAGCCATAAAGGTATATGTAAAAGTGTTCAATAGCCTTAACAATTGCTAACAGTTCTTTTCTTGTAACGCAGTAATTTTTTTCCGCCCTTTCCAGGCTCTTACTGAAATAAGCAATTACTTTTCCTTTCCTCTTTGCTGTGTGTAATATATTGATCTGATCTTCGTTGAGATTTTTGTTCAGTTGATTTTGTCAATGTCAAGTTGTTAAAAGTCGAATAAAGCCTATCCACACGAGAGGATGTTCAGTTATCCTCGACGATCCTCTAATGGTACCACAGTTACAACATGGGTTTCTGTTCCTGGTCCGGTATATCTTAGAAAACATGTAAGAACCAACAAGTACGAACCATTGGTGGAAGAAGTTCAACTAATCGAAGCAAACCCTGATTATGCACATGTACGCTTTTTGAATGGTAAAGAAGCCACTGTTTCAACCCGTCATTTAGCTCCTCAAGGAGATATGACCTTGTTGAGTGAATCAACTTCAAATCTACATCAAGAAAACTCAAATACAACCTCGAATGGCAATACCGATCTAGTTTTGATGGAGAAGCGAAAATCCAATCTTCCACAGGAGACAGCTGAAATTAGTCAAGTAGAGATGCCAGAAAGAATATATGATATTGCTGTTGTACGACCAGTTCGAATTAGGAATTCTCCGAAGTATTTGGAGGACTTCGTGATAAACTGAGGGGGGATGAATGTCATATATTGATCTGATCTTCGTTGAGATTTTTGTTCAGTTGATTTTGTCAATGTCAAGTTGTTAAAAGTCGAATAAAGCCTATTTCAGTTCAGGTTTATTTACTACACTGTGCTATGCCATGTTGTGAAGCGTCGCAGTCGAGAATAAATTGACCTTGTTCTTCAGGATACGCTAAAACCGGTGCAGTGGAGAACCTCTTTTTCAATTCAGTAAAGGCACTTTGGCATTCTAGATTCCAATCGAATGATGTGTTGTTTTCAGTAAGTTTGTATAAAGGTTTGACTATCTTTCCAAAATTTTGAACAAATTTCCGGTAATAAGTACAAAGGCCCAAAAATTGATGAACCTCATGTTTATCGCTTGATTTTGGTCAGTCTTGAATGGCTGAAATTTTTGCCGGAACATTTTTTATTCCATCTACTGACACAGTGTGACCCAAATATAAAACTTCACCTTGAAATAAGGATAATTTCTTGGAATTCAACGTGAAGTTTTATATTTGGGTCACGTTGTGTCAGCAGAGGGAATAAAAACTGATCCGGCAAAAATTTCAGCGATTTAAGACTGGCCAAAACCAAGAGATGAACATGAGGAAAAGGAAAACCGTAGAAAACAAGAAAAGGGAGAAGAGGACCACAGGAGGAACGTGGAGAAAGAGGAAAGGAGGCAAATACTGTAGGTACTGTTCGATTTCAGTTCTACCTTTAAAAGTAAAATAGCGGCATTAGAAAACAAAATAGATACAATGGAAGTAGGCCCAAAAACAGACATAAAAACAGTTAGGAAGATTTGGCAACAGTAGAAAAAGATTTGACATTAAGTAGTTGTTAACTTTTTCTGTTTTTGGTAGTGGGCCGAGTATGTCTACACGTATTCTCTGAAATGGTTCACCGGACAGATATTGGGCCATTTTCCACGATTTCTAGTTTTTGGTCGTTTCTTTCCGCTGTATAAGTCGCATTTCTTACACCATTCTGTAACGTCTTGACGACAGTTGACCCAATAGATTCGTTCATGAACTCTGGCTAAGGTTTGGCCAACTCCGTAATGTCCTCCTGAACAACTGCTATGAAGTTCTTCCATCACTTTACGAACCAGTGATTTAGGCAAGATAAGTTGCTGGATTGTAGATACACCGTCACAGCTCTCCTAAGTCCAATGAAGTACACCATTGCGAAGAGTAAGGGAATCCCATTGAGCCCAGTATCTTTTGATCGTTGAACCATACTTGGACACTTCCTGCCAATAACTGGTATATGATACGATATATGATGTTATTAATGACATGATATTATATAAGATAGGCAAATTAACTTACTTGTACATGTAAAAAAAGTTTCATATTATGAGATAATTGCTTAACGTTGTAATGTATTACATTGAAATAATGTAAAGAGATCGATAGATATGTTTATGTTTGGTTGTTGAAGCTAGGTTGACTGGTGCCCATGCCATAGTTGTCCAATCATATACTTAGTATTCAGTCTCTTCTTCTTAAGAAGCTGCTTATAATCGCCGATAAAACTCAAATAACACGTTCTCACTACGGAACCTTTCCGTTTAAAATGTTTACTGATCATCTGCCTCATGCAATATTTGAACATCTGATTTCTTTTAGGAACAAAGCAGAAAACAACATTTATTACAATTCCCAGATTTCAAAACGGAGTACCGGCTACTTTGGGCACAATAGTTCGTAATAGTAACGGATATCCAATTGTCAAGCCGTATCCTTCATGGGAGTGGTTCAAAAATGCTACATCTTGTAGAAAACAGAGGATTGTTTCGGTTTACAGGGTTATGGTAAGATATTTTAAAATCACAATTAAATCAATGAGTTTTTATCAAATATACTGAACGTACCAACATTGTTATGTCATTTCATAGGTTTTCTTCAGTGTTTGGGGTTTTAATGATATGAACGGTGTGGCTATTGCTTGGTTATACAGTTCCTTGTATTCAGCTGAGGTGGTAAACATCTGCTGCGAGTCCTAGCTTACATTCAGGGTTTTGGGGTCTAATTTGTTAAACGAAGATGTCTGGAGGACGTTTTTTGGGAGTTTATTGGAAAAGAGTGTGGAATTTGGGGGTGAAAGCTAACACCGACAACGGACTCACTGCCCGAGAGAGTTGTTTAATATTTTTCTGTGTGCTAAATGTTCTTTTTACGTTTAGTTGGTGTTGCGTCTAAAAGATTCGGAGACCTAAAATTTCTTACAATTCACATAAATAGTAAAATTTTTCAGTAGAAACAATTTGAAATGTACAGTTACTATGAACTGTCGTACTGAAAAGGACGACACAACATGTGGGAGAGCTGGTGAATATTCTGAGTGGCGGGGTCCTCGTTCCCGCTGGTGTTGACTATGATTCGGTTTGAATCAGTGACCAAAACTGCAGGTACCAACTTCCTCAAGCGATGAACTGAAGACACTGTCGTGTATGTTAGCAACAGCAGAAAGATTATAATCCAGGATATGTATGAGATGGTTACATACGAGAGAACAAGAGGAAGAGAGAGATGAAGACTGACAACGCAATGAATAGAAGTAATTTGGAAAAAAGGTCCCCGTTCATAATTCAAACTTCCAATGAAAAAGTTTTACTGAAAGCTTCTGTGGATTGATTTTCTAATTATCGAAGAAGTTTTATTGTATGTGTGTTATTACTAGTTTTTCTTTTTTCAGGTCGATTCATGTGAACGATTGTGGGTACTAGATGGAGCACAGATTGGGGATACAGTAGCATGTCCACCACAAATATTGGCTTTTGATTTAAAAACGGTAAGCTTCAAGTTATATTATAAAAGTTTATCAAAACTTTTTAAATCATCAACGTTAAGTTGGCAGCATAATTTCGTTTTCGATTATGGATAACTAGTGGTATGATTATTATCGAGGATATTCTGAGTCAAATTAAAGCTGGAGATTGTCACGAATTTAATATCTTCGATGTATAACCCTTAACTGGCGTGGTAAAAATTTTGTGCGTACATACCGTCCTGACGTCCCTGGGACCACATAACTAATAGCAAGAAAAAAATAGTGTATTCAACAAAAATGGTATTTTTAATATTTTTGTACTTTATTTAACATATTGTTATTAATATTTTATTAAAATATTCGTCAATTAAAAATAAATGTAGCGTAATAAAAAATAACTTTATTTGCTAATAATGTAAACAAAAATTTACAAAGCTGGAAGCCAACGCTCGTAAATCATTTAAGAAAAAAAAATAAGTCAAAACAGAAAAAGTATAGTCTCTTTAAACATTAACAGTAAAAGGGTATGTCTCTATGGAATGATGCATCGACAAAAGTAACAAAACTGCTTTATTTTTTTAGTGACATATGATAGAAGGTCTTTGGTAAATCCACGATCTGGTTGAAACTCAGCAGGAACCTCTTTTTTGTTTTTTTTTCATTGTCCCCACTAACGTTAGGCTATTATCTTTAAGAACTTTTACTAAATCCAGTGATGTGTACCAATTATCGGTTGTAATGTTACGGTTTGTGCCATATCATATAAAGGTTTACACAATCTTATAACTGCCTGAGTGGTAATTCCGTATTTTTTTTCTTCCTGAGATAGTCCCATGCTATCACTACCTTTTCCACAATATAAATATGTATTATAAACATAACTTGCTCTGGCATCCGTTAGACATTGCAATTTTAAGCCATATTTTGCTGGTTTTGATGGCATATACATTTTGAAGCAGCAGTTTCCACGAAATGCTACTAGCATGTCATCTACTGTTGCATGTGATCCCAAAGAGAATGCGGCTTGTGAACTTGCATTAAATTTTTGGAAAAGTTCAGATATGGCTGCACTTGGTTCTATTAGCTTTCGGTCTTCTCGGTCATCTGGATTGTCAAACCTCAAATAATTCAAAAGCGTAACAAAACGTTTTGCAGATAAAGAGAGTCTAAATATATCTCGACCAATCCCATCTGTTGCAAATAATGATCGTCCATCTTCATGGTTGGATTTAAATATAGCTGTATAAATAAGCAAGCCAAAAAAACACTTTATTTCTTCTAATGTGGCCTCCCTGAGCTCTGTTCTGGATGGATCAGAGAACTTTTCTCTTGAACTTCTAATCTTCTTGTTTGTCCATTGAAGTACTTGTGCTATCATATCTTCTGTAAGAATAGAGATCCAAGCATTTACGGGATCCATATTTTTTGCAGCAGATCGGGAAGTTGGTATTTTAATAATATTGTGCGCTTGAGTCCTAACATTTTTTTACTGGAGCAGTAGCTGACCATTTAAACCTATTTCTTCCATAATAGTACTTTGAAGCTACTGTACCTTCATCTTCATCTCCACTTGCATGGTTATCAGAATGTTCATATGCAGATTGATCGGAGTCGTCAGTCTGAAGGTCAGGTTCTTCATCTGCAGATTGATCAGAGTTGGTGTCATGCTCACTTTCGAGAACAAAGTCATCCTCTTGTTCCGATAATTCTACATCACTGTCCAGAGTGTCAAACATACGCAAAACTTTTTCTTCGAAATCAGGATCATCATACCTGACACGTTTTGGGACAGGAGGCGTATCCATTTTTAACGGTAGCACAAAAATACAAGTAATAAAAAACATACAGAAAAAAGCAATTTGTTACGTACTTGCCGTCGTGAGGTCCCGGGGACCACGATCACACTGTCACGTAAAAACAGAAAATAACAACGCACCAACAATAACGACCCGTGATCAAGGGCATACTAATAAGAAGGTACTGAGATGCACAGCTCGAAATTTCAAGTAGTGGTGGGGGTGCATACCAAAATGTATCAGCTTGGGTCCCAGGGACGTCACAACGCCAGTTAAGGGATAATCACACCACGTGTTATATTCGATGAGACAATATAATGAATGAAATAGAATAGTTACTGTCTAATTTATTTATTGAATTAGAATCTCAACTTTTCAAAATACGTTTTCTGCAAGGATTTCATTGCGAGGTTCCACATTATTTTTATTAGGGACTCTTTGTATTCAGATCTATCTGTTTTCATTATGTTACAAGAGCAGTCTTTCATAATTTTCACCAAATCTCGGATATTTGTACCTTCAATCAATGTGAAAGATTTTGAGTCACAAAATTTAGTGAGATTGAGATTTCTTGTTAATGACGGTGTTTTTGGAACAGTATTCCGAATGACTTCACTAATATCATTGTTTATTGCTTCACCCCACCGATTAGTACTCATTTTAAATAAAAATCATGCTTTTTCGCAAAGTATTCGATAATTTATTAGTCGAACAAGTTTATTAAAATCAAGAATCGTAACAACGAAAATAAATAAGACGATAATTATTTTTGTTTTTTATCACCGCAGTGAAACAGCTTAGCTACCAAAAAACTTTTTGACGTGTAATTCAAAAGAACGTGAATTGAAATTTCGTGAGATAATAGAGGATTTCACGCAGTATATCTGTAATGAATGAATGAGCTGTTGAAACAATGGTTGTTCAAAATACCGACCAAATAAGGGAAGCAAACTAAAAAGCTCCAATAATAAAAAGACAAAGTGACAAAAATGTTGAGAGTTTTGACATAAAGTTTACAAAAATATCCTGGGAGGGTAGTGAAGTTTTAAACTTTAGAATACTGTTTATAAGATGTCAATTGATACTGCTGAGTAGACATGAACATAGTATCATTTCAGGTATAGGAAATGCTTAACAAAAGTAATAGTAAGTTTTGAAGATGATATAAAATACAGAGAAGAAAATCATGGGCGTGAATTTTGGTTCACCCTATATACAAAATTAGAATAATAGATTTATCAAATAGATGATTATACTAAGAAATTAATCTCCAATTGTTGATTTTAAATGATACCGGGAGATGATTTCGTTTTTTACATAAAAGTGGCCATATCTTTGAAAGTATAAAGCAGTGGTCGCCAACCTCTCAATGTGTTGAGCTACTTTATTAATTTTGGAACAAACAGCGAGCTACCCATACGGAAGCCACGTAACGCAACGTAAATGAAATCATCCACAGTTAATTTATCATTATATGTATTTATTTTACTATTTAACTGGTAATACATAATACATAGGTACTAATAATAAACTAGTAACAAAATAACTAATATTACTAGTACGTACTTGTTCATAGCTACATTCCTACCTACCAAACGAAGGTGTTTGAAAAATAAACACAAACTTTTATCCAGCCACAACGGCATGTCACGTAAGATTTAAAAATAGTTAATAATAACAACAAAAAAGTAACGCAATATCATGAACATAAACAATGAAAAATAAAAAAGCACGTTCAATGAGAAGGTTGACACTCAGACTCATCGATAATTTTTTTAATGTTTGCAGTATAATTTGATACAGCCATTCGAATACACTGATCCAAATGTTCACCTGTAAGTCGATTGCGATATTTGTTCTTAATAAACTTCATATTGGAAAAAGAAGATTCACACAAATAGGTTGAACTGAATGATGGTTTCACTTTCAAGGCAACATGGCATAGAACTGAATACTTGTCTTTACTTACAATAGGCCAGATACATTTGGTACTTGATACTAACGATTTTAAGGTTAAATCATTTTGAAACTCAATTACTTCCATTTCTGTTGCAACGATGTCTTCGCCAAAGCTCTGCATAACACAAGCTGCAAACTGTTGGATATCAATTTCCATAAAGGGTGAAACAACAAACTGCGCTACTAAAGCCATTTCGTTGAAATCCTTAAAACGATTTTTGAAGTTATTTTTCAGGGTAGAAACTATTTCTACATGATATTCGCTGTCATAGAGTTCTAATGGATTTTGAGATATTTTCTCTGAAAAAATAGGAAAATGCTTGTCATCGCTGTTAATTAGGTTTTGTTCCCAAAACTCCAGCTTTTTGATAAATGCTTTCATATCAGAAATCATTTCCGCTAGTTCTTTGTCTCTCCCCTGAAGCTGCAAATTAAGTTCGTTTAATTTCTCTGTAATGTCCACGAGAATACTAAAATCTCTAAGCCAGATTGAATTTTCTAGTTCCGGAGTCGGTTCATCGCGTTGTTGGAAAAATTGAACTATGTTAGATAGGACATCATTAAAACGTTTCAGCACCCGTCCTCTACTTAACCATCGGACTTCAGAGTGAAGGAGTAGGTCCCCGTATTGACAGTCAACTTCATCGGCCAATGTTTTGAATAATCTTCTTTGTAACGCTTGAGCTCTAATCTTGTTCACAATTTTTACCACCAGTTTCATAACGTTGTATAGTTTCGGGAAATTTCCACATAATGTTTGCTGATGGATAATGCAGTGGTAACAGAGAAATTGCGGAAAAGTTTCATCTTTACGACATAACGCCACCAGACCCTATCACAACCCACCATAACTGGAGCGCCATCGGTTGTCAAGCCTACCATTTTCGATATTGAAATTTTCTCGGAAGAACTCCTGTCCAGTAGTGTTTCCTTTCAGTGGAATAAACTTCAAAACATCTTCTTTACTCGTAAAATCACTAAAAACCATCCTGACGAACACGGCCATCTGGGCAGTGTCATCGACATCCGTTGTTTCATCCAGTTGAAGTGAAAAATGAACACAGTTATCTAAGTCAGTTCTTAACTGTAAAAAAAATCATTGCTCATTACTTCTACACGTCTCATCACTGTATTAGCAGAAATTTGCATATATTTTATAGCTGAAACTATCTCGTCTTTATTTCTAAAGTTGGCAAATACCAAATCCGTAGCTTCTAAAAACGCCTGTTTAATTATTTCCACGTCTTCATAAGGTTTCTTTTTTTGTGCAATTATCTGGGACACACGGTACGATGCTTCAGTTGCAGCCTTATTTTTGTAGACTGTTTTTAAAAATATTGATTGTTGTCCAATTAACTGCTTTTTCAACTGTTTCAGTTTCTCCTTTCTGGCGGAAGAATGTAGTGGAAATGATTTTTCAAAATTAGAATGTACAGTTTTATGATGTCTCTCAATATTTCCTTTTTTAGCAACGGAGACTGAAAACAAACACCCATTTTTATCTTTAACTTCTGCAAAAAACTATCGTTTTTCCCATTCCGAATGAAAATGGTATGTATTTACCTTCTTACAACTGCTTGCCATAATATTATTTTTTGTTGTTCTCCACTAATCCAACCGCTGGACGTTGGTTGTGCGTTCAGTTTTAAACTAAGCGCAATGTCGCCGCGCCGTGCGTATTTATCCCATTCAAAGCAATCCTGATCGTTCTCGAACACTAACGCGCTGGTCCGGCTGGTCGGTTCTAGTCGATTCTAGCTTGATGGCGTCAGCAGCAGATCGCTCACCGCAACGTTGCCGATGTTTGTTTATGTTTAATATTATGGCAATTAGATTTTATTGTGGAATTTTCGGAAGCTTCTCTGATTTTTGTAGTTTGTATTTTTTAAAATAAAATCGTTGTGAGAGATACCAGACTTGCCTCCGCGAGCTAACGGTAGCTCGCGATCGACAGGTTGGCGACCACTGGTATATAGGCTGTTCCAATGAAAATGACGTAACCTTATGTTGTGACAAAATAATTTTTAAATGTGAAGTTTTTGTCTCTCTATGAATTTGTTATAAATTTTTCTCGCGTCTCTTAAGAAAACGAACTTATTAAACTCTAAAAATAGTATAGTTTTCTCAATGTAGCAATGTTTGGCTACTAAATAAAGTCAAATCAGATAAGTTTTGCAATTTTTCAAGAAGGTTACTTCCTGAAAATATTGTTAACATTTCAAATTTCTAAATAAAAACAAAACACCAAAATTTCGAATCTATGTATGTTACGAACTGTAATCAATCTTTCATATTTCAGAACACCTTAATAAGTAAATATGAACTGCCTGCAGATCAGTGGGACGTAAACTCGACCTTTGTTACTCCAGTTGTAGACGTTGTGAACGAGAAAAATAAATGCGAAAATACATTTGTTTATATGGGGGATTGTATTGGTCATTCAATAGTTGTATACGATCACAAAAAGAGAACTTCTTGGATTATAAAAGACAAAACAATGGCACCGGATACGAACTTTGAATCATACTCAATAGCAGGTTAGTATAGAATAGAAAAAGAAGCCCATGGCTTGGTATATTGTTTTTCTCCATTTACTATCTTTGCCTTTGCTTCTTCTGTTTTCCATTTTTAGCTAATTTATGTCTTTTATCAGCTCGTCCATCCATCTCACTTTGGGTCTACCTCATTTTTGCTGCCTCCTCCAATATAACTTTAGTAAAGGAGCAAGGCCGGTTCTAGCTCATTCCTTATGTAAAATAACATGGGAAATCACCAAGGTCCAACGTGGTCATTTTTGACGCAATTTCGATCTGCGCATACGTCAATCATGAGGCGGCCGTTAGCAATCTTGTTCCGCGTGCGCATGTCACCCACCTTGTGCTGTTAATCAACCTGCTTTAACAGAAGAAGAAGGCATTGTTAAAGAACAGCAATGAATAAAACAGTGATTCACTAGAATTTCTTGACTGCATCTCAAAAATATCGTTCTTGTAAGTACGATTTGTTTTGTTTCATTCCAGGTCAATCGTTCCAAATACATGATGGAATATTGGGATTAGCTTTAGCACCAAGTGTTCCTGAATACGGCAAACGTTTATTTTATCACGCTTTGTCGAGTGAAACAGAAAATTGGGTCAAAACATCCGATCTACAGAATCAGCAGCTCTTTACGAACGGTCAAAATTCATATTCCCACATTTTTCACGTAAGTAGCAAAGCATATATTTATAGTGACTATTATAATATATTGAAAGTTGGCTCACTTGTTATCATTGTTGCTAGCCTACATGTAATCTGGAGCTAAACTAAACTTAACCCATCCTTACTTATTACTATTCATTACTAATATTAGTGTTTTAAATGAAACTCACTGTTTCTAGCTAATTCCACAATATAATAAAAATTGTTGAAAATTCTAAAAAATTGACAATTGTTTCGATAAATCAATATCATTGTCAATTTCTTAGAGTTTTTAACATTTTTAAATATATTGTGCAATTAGCTAGAAACAGTGAGTTTCATTTAAAACACTAATATGAGTAGATTCCACGAAGTAAGAGTAGAGACAGTTAATTTCATTCTTACTAATGTTTACACTAAATTCGAAGATTTTGTCTTCTTCAGTCTTTCCTGAATGTCGAATAATTCGAGCTGGAGCAAAGAAAGAGGCATGCCTTAAGATTGGTGGTGTGATATGGCATGCTGTATATATCACGATGTCAAATCAATCTCAAGAACTTTCACATTTCCATGAATTCTCGTACAAGTTTGAATGTCTTTTGTAACGTTAAGCCCTTAGTCTTTACTTTAATGGTCGTAAACGCCCCGTAATAAATAAACAGTTAGTTTCTAAGTGCCTTCTCAACACGAGACCAAAAAATTGAATTTGAAATGGTTTCAAAGCCATTAATATGTTACAACAAATAACTTTCGAGTGATGTACGATCCTTCAATTAGCACTGTGAACAATATTTCAAACCCTTGAAAGGACACCATTTATCGCTTCACGGTAATTGGGTAATTAACTTTACGTGAAAAATGTCACCATTCAACTGAAAAAGTCACAGTCAGTACCAGGAAGTTCTACCCCAAAACTTGCGACACAATATATCTATAGGAATTAACCAATTTAGAGGGCAGTCAGTTTTTCAATATCAAGTAGTACACAACTAAGCTCCACTCTCGATCGGTGGAGATAAAAAATTGTGACAAATCCTCCTCGCGTTCGAAACATACAGTATGCGTGAAAACTATATCTAGGTCAACGAATCTCTCTCAACTAGTATCAAATTATATCAATTTTAAACTTAAAAACGGGAAAAATTACGATTTATTTGAAGTATTAAAATATCTCTCGCATTTCGACGCAATATAAAAACGTACAAATTTTTGTGACTTCGTTCGAGAATTAGCGGAAAAGTATACATATCTACCACACGAGCTTTTAGTATCTTTAAAAAAACTGTAACCAACTATCAACTCGCTGTGGACATTCTTGTTGCTCCATATTGTTACTATTTTTTTGTAAAGTGATTTCGTGTTTAATACTGTCGTATTTAATCATTTTATTAAACGTTACTTAAAATTACGACTGGCCCTTCTTTCCACAATCTTATCGAAGAAAAACAAACAACTCATCTACTTAGGTACAGTAGTGAACGACAAACTCAACAGTTCACTTCACTAATCTAGTTCACTACAAACCATAAGATTGGTGCTTCGAGCCGGTTATAAACCAGTGCAACTCTGAGTGAACTCTCTCGCTAAATAAAGTGCAAGCGAAAAAGTGATAAGAACAAATCAACAAGTGTACCATCAGAAAAATTCAATCGATCGAATTATCTACAAACTTACACCTGTAAGCAAGAAACTGCAGGTAACTGTAAGTATGATTGAGTGTTGAGTGTAGACGCATTTTTGTTTTGTCCTCCTAATTTATGAATTTTTAATGGTAACAAGTCGCGAATTGTGTTGAGAGATATATCATTTTAAAGGTAATTGACTGAACTTTGTATATATGGATGTGAATCTACAATCTTTTTGTATTTAAAAAAGATATTTGGTCTTTTATTGCATTTATGAAAGATTAAAATTATCGTCAAATGAACAAAAAACTCGTATAATTTATAAGCAATTAACTATTTGGAATCCGCTTTTGTCGTATGCAGTAAATTTATAAACAGTAAACTCCAGTGGCGGATCAATCAACAATGTAAACCGGAATTATAAAACAAAAAGATACTTTAATTTTTATAGTACCTAGTCTGAACAAATCCTTTGTGATAGAACTGATAATGTCGATAACTGGAGAAATAATACTAGAAGAAATCATATCAAGTAAACAGGAATTGAAATCACTCATAGAAGCAGTAGAGGTTAGATTATCCCTAAAAATCTGTACAGAAAACTGAATAAAGTAGAAGCAGAAAACCTTCATCTTTTGAATAAGATTGAGAACATTGAAAGGAAAGTAAATAATATAGTTATTTTTGGACTCGATACCAAACCCGAGGAAATAACGCCTGAATATATTTGTAACGAGCTAGGGCGACTAGTAAACGTTACAATAAATGAGAGCGACCTGAATAATATTTACTCTTTGGGTAGGAAAGAACGAGCTCCTGTCAAAGTGGAATTTGTTCCATACTTGAAAAAATCAGAAGTACTTAACAACGCGAAGAATCTCAAAGGTACCAACATAAGCGTAGCTAATGACCTAACACTCATCCAGCGAGAGGAGCACAAGATTTTAAGAAAACACATAATTCTGGCGAAAGCAAATAATCATATAAACTGCTACATACGAAGGAACAAACTATTTGTGGACAGAAAAATATATTCTCCTGAAGAATTAGAAGTAATAGAAACTACTGAAATAAACAGACCGAAATCAAATAGCGAACCTGCGACCCCGAAGCGAGATAAAGCAGTGGCAAACATTCCCAAAATAACAGCTGGGCAAACATCATTTATTGCCAAAGAATTAGCAACCGGTTCCGGAAAAAAAGAAGAACAATCATTTGTGGGAGGAAAAAAAATACATACTAGAGCACGCACAGGTTCTACGCAAAGCATCAAATAATTTATGTATGTTAATTTACTATTTTTACTTTCTGTCTTAAATAACTTCTTCAAAAATCTTATTAATGTCATCATACTTTGTTATTATATATAAACCAAATAATTATTGTAAAGACTGTCAAATAATTTAAAACTGTTTACTGGTTGGTGCATTCACATGGATGATTATATAAGACATTTTATGCTAGAAAAAATAACAACATATCCCCCAAATGATACAAATGAAGCAAAAGAAGTTTTGTCTGTAAATAACAAATTGAATAACTTCAAGATTCTTAATACTAATATTTGTAGTGTTTCAAAAAATATAGATGAATTGAAAATATATCTTGAGGAACTTGAGACATATTTCGAGTGCATAGTTTTAACAGAAACTTGGCGGGTCTCGGATACGTCCTTCCTCAACATGGCCAACTACACAACCCTATACAATGGAGGTAGCTATAACCAAAATGATGGTGTTATCGTTTTTGCAAAAACAAACTCATACCATTCGCATGAACATATTCAGATAAACGGAGGTATATTATTGAAAATTGTAATGGTTATGGATAAGCTGAGTTTTTGCATTTTAGCATTCTATAGATCTCCAGCAAGTCGAATTGACGACTTTTTTGACCAGCTTGGGGATATTCTAAATAAAGAAAGTGATCAACATTATTATAGATTATTTGTAGGTGACATAAATATCGACTTGATGAAAATAACTGAAGATATAAGAAATTATCTCGATATGATGAGTGAGCATGGCTTTCAATCAACTATTAATACTACAACAAGAGCGAGAAATGGATTTCAATCATGTCTTGATCATATATTCATTAAAACAAAACAACAAAACTTCAATAACATATTACCTCTCACTATATCAACATCAATTACGGACCACTACATAACGTTGTTACAAATTGTACTGAATGAAACTAAAAACAATTCAATAAACAGAAAATATTTTCAAAAAGTAGACGAACAATTATTACAAAAAGCAATTAATAGTTTAAGTTGGAAAAATGAATTGTACCCAATGCATGATATCGAATCGACAACAGAAAAATTCATCAACATCATAAACACATGTGTACAAAAATCAACTCAATACTTCAGACTAAAAAATAGTCAACGTAAAAGGAAAAATAGCAATATTAGTAATCAATAAACTCGTTATCGTAATAAAATAGTTCTGACCGTATAGTTCTTTCGCTAAAGAAATAGCGTGACACTAAATTAATCTCTCCACCATCGACTAAGAAAGGGTGCGATTACTCTAGGTAGGAGAGATACTAAATAATCATTAACGATACCTGAGTCCAATTGTTTCCATCCAATCACCAAATTACTACTCAAGTGAAGATACTGGTATCAACGCCGAAGGCGTGGTTTCTCGATTAGGTCGATTAAAAAAACTTACGATAGTACTTGTAATAAGTAATCTACCCTCACCGCGTGATGGAACAGATCACAGACACTCGGAAATCTTCGGTAGTCTAATGAAGGTAATAATCACTATAAACATATACTCCGGTAAATTTAATTCGACTATGAAAACAGTAAATACCGATACCTAGGTACTATACGATAATTTAATCTTAATAGCCAAGAAAATCACCACTGCTTCGCTCAAATAATTTTCGTAGACTCTATCTCGATAACGGCACTAAATAATGAACGATAATTCACGCTAACACTACAAGTTTTTCAACTACTCGCGTTGAGAATCGGTTGCTCACTGCCCTCGTGACGAGATTTTTGGGGATGGATAGCCTTCTCTTTGAAATTATTTCCGAAAAATAACTGTAAAATTAGTTCCAAAAAGCCATATAACAGCCATATAAGACGAATCGGGCGGTGAATACACAGATTACACTGTCTACCGAGAATTTCAAAAAAGGTACTTTTCGTTCTCTGAAGGTAATTCTAAAACTATTGTGTTCCCATCATAATCCTTTTAAGGGCGGTATTATAAATACATTCAATTGTCATTTCGTTCAATTGAGAATCCCGATTGAGCCGTAATAAACCTTTTTCGGCGTTCAAAGATGTATTATACTCCGGTAATTTTATTATTATTGGTAGTATGAAACGATCTTTTACACAGTCCGAAGAAAATTTTGTTACACAGGGCCGCACTGGGAAATAAATTCGAATATAAAAAAATTCAAATCGTTACAATATTAGACCCCAAAGGTCAACAAATAAACAGACTCATACAAACTTTTTACTAATTATTTTGCAAATTTTTTTTATTAAAAATAGTGATGCTATGATTTTTGGAACGTTTCAAGCTATTGTGAACATTTCACCTTGAGTCACATGAGGTATTTTTCGTTTACACGGCAGTGTAGGAAGAGCATTGTAGACCACTCTCAATAATTATGATATATTTTTTTCTCATATAATTTGATTGTATTTTTTTCATTTTAGACTTACAAGGGTACACGACATACACAGAGCGCACCTGAAGCTATAGACAGAGATGGAGTTATGTATTTTGGATTGGTGTCAAATATATCAGTAGGATGTTTTGATACAGATGGTGAATACGGCATACCTGGGGATTATTCAGATGTAGTAGCTCGAAATGAAAATACTTTACAGTTCATCAGTGGTTTGAAGGTGAGTAAAATCTTTCCAGCTTATTATCATAAAGTTCTTAAAACGACAACAAATCAAGAAAGAATATGCTTTAATGAATATATTTAATGAAAATGTTAAAATTTAAATTTATGTAAAAGTATACATTTGTTAAAAAAAAAGAAAGATATCGATGGCTTCAAATCAATACCGCGTTTTAAGATAAGTGAAGAAAATTATTTCGTTTTTATTTAGGCGTGATTATTTATTTTATTTTGCATCATAAAACAATGAAATAGCTACTACCATTAACTTGGTTTTATTAAAGTTAATTTTTAGCCCGTATTCATTACAACGATCATTTACTTTTTCTAAAAGTGTCTCCAAGGTTGCTTGTTAACAAGACGGTGTCATCAGCATATCTCATATTATTAATTACTTCTCCATTTATAGCTATTCCCACTGACTCATCTTCTAGAGTTTCCCTAAAAATAGCTTCGCTATAGAGGTTAAATAGAAACGGTGACAGGATGCAACCTTGTCTAACATCACGACAAATCTCCATTTCTTCTGTTGGTTGGTTGTCTACCATTGTATCAGCTTTTTGGCCTCAATATAGATTACTAATTATTCTAACGTCGTCGGAGTCAATATTTTGCTGACGAGCAGCTGATGTAACTTGTCATGTTTCACCTTGTTAAAGGCTTTCTCGAAATCGAAATAACATGCATACACCTCTTGGTTTATATCGAGACAGCGCTGGAAAAGAACGTTAATCCCAAAAAGCCCATCTCGTGTTCCAAGTCCTTCCCGGAATCCAAATTGTGTGTTGCTTATGTCTTCCTCTAGTCTTCTGTAAATTCTTTTGTGAATGATCTTTAAGAACAACTTCAAGGTGTGACTGATAAGTGCGATGGTTCGGTAATCTGAGTATTCTCTTGGATTCGGTTTCTTTGGTATGAGCACAAAAGTGGATGATAGCCACTGTAGTGTATCGCCCTGTAAGTGTGACAATTACGTCACTCACCGTTTTGGCTGGTAGGCAACGGAATGTTGATTCATTCGGTGTTTGACCAGAGAACCGGTGTATATTCATAGTAATATTATAATAAGAAACAGTGAGATATAATAGTAAATAGTTATTAATTAGTGTATAATACAAAAGGACACTACAGCCACTGATTAGGAATTACTCCTTTATTTTAAATGCGGTTAAAGAGGTCCCGAAGAATATCAACCACATCATCGTCAAAGAGTTTGATAAGCTCTATAGGTATCCGGGTTTCATACTTTCATACTTTCCAGGGCATAAACTATTTCTGATCTTAATTATTTTTTTTACTTTTCCGCCCAACCTTTCTATATGCGAGAAAAGTATTGGTTTACCCCAAAAAAGTTGGAATTTTGAATTTATTTTGAGTTATTTTTACGTTTTCCATCAACAACAACACGAAAAAACGGTTTTTAGAAAAAAAATCCAGTGTGTATGTCGTAGTCGTTGTCGTCGTCGTCGTCGTCGTTGTCGTCGGCCACTTTTCCTTACATTTCTTGTTAGCACGATACAGTCTCCGGAGTGCAATAAGTCAGCAATTTTATGATTGAATATTATTAAGGACATGTCACAGATGATCCCTATTGATTTTCAGCCCACCAGAGCCAGTACAACGGGTGCTATGGTACTTGAAGTACGATATTTTGTCATTTTTTGAGAAATATCAGTTTGTTAGCACGATACAGCCTCCGATGTTCAACAAGTCACCAATTTTATGATTGAATATTATTCAGGGCCTCTAACTGATGAACTCTATTGATTTTCAGCTGACCAGAGCCAATACAACAGGTGTTACAGTACTCTAAGTACGATATTTTTGTCTTTTTTGGAGAAGTTTCAGTTTGTTAGCACGATACAGCCTCCGGAGTATATACAAGTGACCAATTTTATGATTGGATATTATTAAAGGCGTCTTAAAGGTGAGCTGTATTGATATTCAGCTCACTAAAGCCAGTACAACGGGTACTCTGTGGTACTTGAAGTACCAAATTTTTGTCATTTTTGAAGAATTTTCAGTTTGTTAGCACGATACAGCCTCCAGAGAGTATACGATTGATCAATTTTATGATTGAATATTGTTCAAGGTGTCTCACAGATGCACCCTATTGATTTTCAGTTGACTGGAGCGAGTACAGCGGGTCCTATAAATCCAGATATACTGAATTTTTGTTTATTTTTGGAGAAATTTCGGTTTGTTAGCACGATACATCCCCCGAAGTGTATACAAGTAACAATTTTATGATCGAATATTGGTCAGGGCCACAGATGCGGAAAAGTTAGTTTTAATCCTCAAAACCGTTTATTTTCGTGTTGTTATTGATGAAAAACGTAAAAATTTCAATTTTTTTGTGGGTATACCAATACGTTTCTCGCATATTAGATCATCATCATCAAACAGCCTGTCTCGTCCACTGCTGAACATAGGCCTCCTTTAACGATCTCCATTTATTTCGATCCTTGATCCAATTTGGTGTTTCTCTTTTTATGTCATCCGTCCACCGGGTCGGCGGACGACCTCTGTTCCTGAACGCATCTTGCCTAGGTCTCCACTCTATGATCTTTTTGGTCCATCTTTCGTTGGTTATTCTTGCGACATGTCCAGCCCAGTTCCACTTTAGATATGTTATTCGCTGGATTGCATCGGTAACCCCTGTTCTCTGACGTATCCGATCATTCGGAATCCTGTCTCTCAGCATGACTCCCAACATGGAGCGTTCCATGGCTCGCTGGGCCACTCTTACTTTATTTACCGATTTTCGTATTAGAGTTAAGGTCTCCGAACCATAAGTCAGAACCGGCAGAACACACTGATCAAACACCTTCCGCTTAAGGCATATGGGGGTTTCGGACTTAAAAATGTGCTTCCCATAGGCGGCCTACGTTAGTCCTATCTTTCTTTTGATTTCGCAGGTTTGATTGTCCCTGCCAATCGTAATATCATGGCCCAGATATCTGTAGGATGTAACTTGGAAAATTTCTTTTCCTTCTACTAAGTAGTTTCGGCTTGGGACTAGATTTGTTTTCGATGGATTGATTTTAAGCCCAACTTTATGTGAAGCAGATGTTAGTCTCATAAGCAGTTTCTCTGCCGTTAATATTTATACCCATATTCTCCAACTCGACACTCTTGAACATATACTCCAACAAAGTGGTAAATAGTTTAGGGGATATTGTGTCGCCTTGTCGCACACCGCGCTGTACTCTGAATCTATCTGTCTCTTCATGGAGTCTTACGCTCGCTGTTGCATTTACACATATTAGATAGGTTGGGCGGAAAAGTAATAGATCTAACGGAAGTCAGGTAGACACATATTCGTCACCTTAGTACTACAAGTAGGTAACTTGAAATTTTTCGATTTTGAGTTATCCAGTTTAAAATCCTCTACTTGATATGCTCTACTGTATGTTATAACTAGGTAACTCTCTACTGGCTCTTTTGTGACGCAGTTGGGCAATGCATCAACTAGGTATGTGTCTTAGTAGGCTGTCACTTATTGCTACAATTATATAACTTGACTTGTCTAGTTGTGCACGTAAAAATTTCTAAATAAAAGGATTTATCTATTTGTTCCCCTCATTTATTGTCAAGGCGTGAACTTAACAATACGTTGTGTTTATGAGTGATAATAATTATGGGTTCAAGAGGAAAAAAATTGATTGAAGCTGCTCTTCGAAATGTGGAATTTCAAGCAGGTATGTATCGAAGACAATTGTGCATTACTTTAGCATAGACATAATCTACGTAAATTTTGAGGTTATGATTGCAAATTTGCTTTACTATTTATGTAATCGTCGTTTGATGAAAGAGGGATTGCGGATTGTGTTCTTCATCCTTGAATAGACGTGATGAATAAGCAAATAAAAATTTATTGCAGATTTTAATCATGTCCTGAGGAACCGCCCTCGTGAAAATAACCCAGTGCCTTCCACATCAAATGCGGCTGTTGGCATTGGCAATTCTGATGTAGAATCAGAAGCGGAACCTTTCTCTCCAGATGTGTCTGAATATCACCCATCGTCGGACGAAATCGAAAATGAAATTACTACTGAATATTTAGAGCGGTTAAACGAAGAACTGAATTAGAAGGCACGGAGAAGACCCCTACACAAGCGGAGAATCCTAGAAAGCGATTAAGACGTCCAGAAAAGTGGAGAAGAAATGTTGTAAAAAAAAGGCGGCAGTGTGGAGAAAGCTACGTTTCGTCTAGAGGAAACCATGTACCTGGTGTTGTCATGAGAGATCCATGTGGAGAAAATTGCAGACATCGGTGTAATCAAAAATTTTCATTGGAAGAAAGACTCGAAATTTTTCGAAGGTATTATAAATTAGAGACTTACGAAAGAAAACGCGATTTTATTCATTGCAACACAGATAAAATTGTAAAGAAAAGCACCACAACAACGGATTCAAAAAGACATTTTACTGTGGTTTTTTATTTACCACGAAACAACGAAAGAATCAAAGTTTGTAAGACCATGTTTTTGAATAAAATTGGAATTTGCAAAGGTGTAGTAGATATCGCTATGACAAAGAGAACGGCAGAAAATACAAGTGAAAAAGACAAAAGAGGCCAGCATGTGAAAAAAACTACTTCAGATCAACTCTTGAACGGAGTGCGAAACCACATTGAAAGCTTCGCGGTTGTTGATTCCCATTATTGCCGCTCGGGAACTAAAAGAAAATATTTAGATCCATCGCTCGACATCACAATACTGTATTCTATGTACAAGTCGATATGCGCCGAAAATAACCAAGAAACCGCTAAGATAGCTACGTATAGAAAGATTTTCACAGAGGAGTACAATCTAGGTTTCCACCGCCCAAAGAAGGACCAATGTCGCATATGCATGGTGTACAATACTCCTGGGAATAACAACAATGAAGATAAAGACAATTATGACACCCCTTTTTTAGCAAAAGACAGGGCTCGAGCTGGAAAAATAAAGGACAAACAGCAAGCCTAAAACTCAGATGGGACCTTAGTGAGCTGTAATTTTGATCTTCAGCAAGTTCTGTTGGCTCCAGCCGATCCAACCAACAATGCTCTATTCTATAAGCAACGGTTTAAATCTTTTAATTCTACTGTATACAACGTTGCCACAAAACAAGGGGACTGTTTCATGTGGACCGAGATACAAGGAAAGAGAGGCAGTTGCGAGATTGCTAGCTGTCTATATCAATATTTTAAATCTCTTCCTCCATTGGTGAAGCACATTTCCTGTTTTAGTAACAGATGTGGTGGACAGAACTTGAACAAGTTTGTTGCTGCTGTGTGTTTGACCGCAGTTCAGGAACGTAGAAACTATTGATCTAAAATTTCTAGTTGTGGGCAATAGTGAAATGGAATGTGATTCAATGCATTCGGCCATAACTACTGAACAAAAAAGAGTCGGAAGAGTGAACTGGCCTGCCGATTGGACAACCATTGCCCGCAGTGCGAGACGAAAGGGTGACAATCCGTACATTGTGCATGAGATTACCCATAAAGACATAATAGATTGGAAATATCACCTTGAGCAGCACATGGTTATGAGAAAAGAGAATGAAAAGCGTAAACCAGTCGGCTGGCAGAAGATAAGCTTTTTACGAAAATCAGACCATTTATCATCCGCTTCAAAGCAAATTACGATGAAGAGTTTAGAACTCTTGACTGCAAGAAAAGGACGAGGAATAGTAATACAACACTGTCACATACAATGAAACCGTTATACAACTCCGTTATACCGATTCCAAAAGAAAACTATGATAATTTGAATTCCTTATTTTTGTTAACCATTCCAGCGCTGGGACAAGAATACCGACCGTTTTACCAAAATTTGCCGTACCAAGGACAACAGGAGTCTTCAGGAAGTAGTGACATGGATTCTGAAAATGAATAGTGTATTCAATGTTTATTATATAAATTTTGATGACAATAAAAGCGCTTTAAAGTAGCTTCTGGTACTATTTCTTCTCAAATGCAAATGTGGTTAAATCCGATTTTCATGTTGATGTAACAAGTAGTTATCTGGATTTTTTCGAAAAATTTACATTATGGCAACTCTTTTATAAATACGTCTCAAAATATACACCACTTGTGATAAAGTTAGCAAGACACACTAAAACTTGAATAAATAGTTTATTGGCTATAAAACTTTAATTTTTTATGCAACTTTTCAAAGCAGTTTATTCCAAAATACAGGTTTTTAAGTTACCTAGTTGTAGTACTAAGGTGACGTAATGTAAACGGGCAAATAGTAAATGATGATGAGATTGCTGAAAAATTCGCACATTATTTCTCTACTGCTCACAACGATGAAAAATCAAGTTATGATTTAAATTACTTAACCCGCGATCGGTACCGCTTCCGATAGTCACGCGATTGGTAACGCGTTAGATTCTATCTCACATCATCTTCTTGACTTTATTTTCCATATTTAACTTATAATTCTGTCATAACATGATAATAATTTCAAACAATAATAGAATATTTATTTTAAAAATAGTAATAAAAACATACAATTTATCAAACTGGTACAAAACGAACAAATATAAAAAATGAAATGAAATTTATGAGTCCTCTTCCCGATTTAAGCACTGCATGCAGGTTAAAAGGGTTTTAGCTATATGTTCCTTGCATATTGGCTTGGAACATACATTGCAAGAGTATTGTGTAAATCGATTTTTCCGGATCGGACAATAAGAGCATCTTGGTTCAGCTCCTACCTGTTGTTGTCCTCTGTCTGCAACTCTCTCGTTTTCTTGACCCAAGACATTTTTGATTTTTTGCTCCAGAGGAATAAAGTAAGAAGTTGCCTAGATCGTCGTATAATATGCGGTCTCGTAAGCTCTTTAGCTAGATTTGTTAGATATACCCTCCGATCGGTCTTCTGATTTGTATTGGCATAAAAAATTATTTGGGAATTGATACCGGCAATGTTCAGTAAACTGCAAAACACCGTAAATGGCCATTTATTGCTCACTCTCGTAACATTATATTCTGTCTTCATTCTATCTACCACATCTACTGCTCCTTTGGTAAGGTTATAAGATGTTATAACGGACGGTTTCTTCTGATCTCCAGTACCTGCATCTATGTCATCATCCTCGTGAAAAGTTGACAACATTAAGACATTCTTATTTCGTTTAGGAATATACGAAGTTAGTAAACATTTGGAATCAACTCTCCAAGCAAACATGCTACTATGTACAGGCCTTATTTTTACATCTACAAAGATTGGCGGGATCTATCTATTGTTTTTCCGTAATGTGCCAACTAAGGTTAGACGGTGGTTCCTTAGCAGATCATTTGCTAAAGGAACCGAAGTGAAATAATTATCAGTTGTAACATTCCTACCAGTACCACTGCAATGCTTTAGAAGACGAGTTACTATACTGTGTGCATCGTTTATTAGTTGATATGGGCCATCGGTCTGTTTGCCGGCATATATTTCAATATTATGTGTGTAGAACATTCTAGCATCTACGGCAGCATAGATCTTCATGCCATACTTGGCGGGTGTGTTAGCTATGTATTGTCTAAACAAACATCTGCCTCTAAAGGTTTCAAGCATCTCGTCGACCGTTACGTAAGAGCCAACAGAGTAATTCTTCATACATTTTTCTGTAAACTCTTCAAATATCTGTCGGACGGCAGCTAAATTATCTGTTCTTGCTCTCTCATCTCGTGTATCTTTGTCGTCGAATCTAACATTTTGAACTAGAGCATGGAAACGACGTTGTGACATAGTTGCAGCAAAGAATTCCGGAGCTGTTCCATCTGTTGCCCACAGTTCAGATGTGTTTAGATGTTGAGCTCTCTTAACACCTGCTAAATATAAAATACCTAAGACAGCATTAATCTCCTCAAAATCGGTTGGAAAGTTAGTGAGCCTTTTTCTAGCAAATTGTTTGTTTGTACAGTGTGCAATATGGGCAATAATTTTATCAGAGAAAAAAAGCTTCCAGCATTCCAGAACACTTTTCGCATTTTTAGCTACTCCTTTTACACCAGGTAATTGTGTGGTTATATTATGTCGTGTAGTCTTACTTTGTTTCTGTGCTATTTTATGACGTAGCCATTGACTACCGTCTTTACCAATATATACAGGACCATTGTTTACTTGTCTCTCCATTATTTGAATCTCGAACCTTTCTTCATTATCCGAACCTGATTGTTCCGTATCCGTATTATGAATAGTGTGATCGGATGGAGCGTCCTCCTCCTCTGATATATCACTTTCATTATCATCTTGTATTTCCTCCCAGAGAGCTGTCAAACGTTCATACTCCTTTTCGTACGACATCAGAATATCACAGTTAAATAATATCTACACAAAACTATATTCTTCAATGTAAAAAAATCTCGAATGTATTGTTAAAACAACTAACAACAGCAACATTTTCAGTTACGCGACAGGTACCGCGTTAGTTTTTAGCTAACGTATTCACCCGACTGTAAATAAAAAGTCACTGGTCAGGTACGCTTCTATTCTTACGCACACCAATAGTGGGGATGGCTGTAGGAGGTTCTTAAGCAGGCATAGCTATGCGATGAAAGATGTAAACGTAACCAATGTTACGGGTTCAAACTGATTGAAGTTAGTTAAAACTAAATTAAAAATTTCAATCACTTAGTTATCACATTGTTTGTTTACTAAATAATATAAGAAATTCTTCTTTTATTGTTCCCTCACTTTAAACGGTCTAAACATAAAGGGCTATCCCTACCAAAGAGTCAAGCTGGCTAGTGGAAGACCAGTAAGTAATTAAGGTTGGTACTTCGACTTATCTATCAAACTGATCTACTGTCATTATGCTTTTATTTTCCACTCCACTTTTTTGTCTTTTATTGCTGAATTTTACCTGAATGAGGTGAACTTTTCCGGATTTTTGAGGCCAAAAAGGAAAAAGGGAAACACTTTCCGAGACATTTTATAATATTTCACGTATTGAAAAGCCCGCAAGGGGGTATTTTATAAACTAATCTATTTAAAGCCACTCCACCTTCGGTAAGTCTACTTAACCTAACCTAACCACGTTTCAACTAACCACCATATTCTTTTGACTCTTTCAGGCTTTTTTTTCTTTTGTTATACTTTGGATCATTTACTGACAGTAATACCATTGCTGTGACCATCTGCATGGTTCACCACAGCTAGACGTCCGGATAGCCCCTTTTTAATATAGCCAGACTACCGACCACAAGTAAGAATATAGTTATTATTTTGTATAGCATCATTCGCATATCGACTATTGAGAAACTGACTTCCACTCCACCATAGTAGAGGACTCCGCCGAACTAAGATTTTATATGTGTTCATAAAATAACATTTAATATCTACTTACCTTGTGAACCTATCAGTACTAATAGGGGAATTGCGTATAGTGTGAAACCGTAAACAATTTCAACTTTCCTTAAACATCTTGTCTCCTCCACTATTCTATTGAAAAATAAAACGTTAAGAACTGTTACACAGTACCTTTCAGGGTAATTAAATGTGAATAATATTGATTTACCCACCCCTTTCTCCACTGTAACTAGCTGGTCATCAAACTGGTTATATTTAGGATTATAATCAACAAACCTTTATTTGTTACCTATTGATCATGAAGGTAACAAAATTTGGCGCCCAACGTTAAGAACTGTTACACAGTACCTTTCAGGGTAATTAAATGTGAATAATATTGATTTACCCACCCCTTTCTCCACTGTAACTAGCTGGTCATCAAACTGGTTATATTTAGGATTATAATCAACAAACCTTTATTTGTTACCTATTGATCATGTAGGCAACACCAACTTTTGAAAATAGGGCTAAATGTAAAAATGTTAGATAAAATCTAACGGCGGTACCGATCGCGGGTTAAACTTAATCGATAATAATAATCCTGTCTCAAAATTATCTATCGTATCAGATAACGATTACATTATGGCCCTAAAAAAATTGAAACCCAAGAAATGCGCAGGTATGGAGGGAATACCGCCTTATATTTTGAAAGGTTATGGATAATTTTTGAAACTACCCTTAATGCATATTTTTAATACTATCCTTAAACACTCATATTTTCCAGTAAAATGGAAATTGTCAACATACATTCCAATTCACAAATCAGGTAACAAGAAAGATATTGAAAATTATAGAGGGGTATCAATCATGTGCGCTCCTTCCAAATTGTTGAAACAAATATTATATTTCAATCTTTACAACCATGTTAAAAATAGTATTATAGACCAACAACATGGATACATGTCGGGTCGATCAATAAATACGAATCTGACGTTGTTTACAGAATCGGCAAACCAAGCTTTTCAAGAAAGACTACAACTACACGTTATTTACACAGATTTTCAAAAAGCATTTGATACTGTTCCGCATGACGTGGTTTTGAAGAAATTGAACTCATTTGGTTTATCAAACGATTTATTATGTTTGTTTAATCTCCAATTTCGTAATATTTGAGCCAGGAATTTTTTACAATTGTCGTCTATGATAGCTTGCGTTGTCCATTACTATAGGGCTCTTTGACGGAATGTTGTGTAACAGAAAGTTTTAAAACCAATCTTTAAAAAGATCTGCTGTTGTATCTTCGTGATAATCACCACAAGAGTCTTTAACGTTTTTGACAGAAAGCCACAAAGCGTTTGGAATCCAATCATTCTTTTATCTTGCGTGTAATATTTTGATTCTCTTTATTTGATGGCGCCTTTGTTTTACCAAAGAACCCCAATTCCTATAATTTCAGAATTTTTTAAGAGGAAAAATATTTTCCGACAAATATGTACCTGAACTATAGTATGGAAAATATTGCATTTTTCGCAATTCTCCTAAAATATATTTTAGGCCTAACATCCTACCGAAACATGTTCAATTAGATGAAATTTCGTCTAAAAACGATGGGTGACTTCGTTAATGCCCTAACTCTATTAATTTTTGAGTAACTATGGATATTTCATTTTACCCTCTTCATTGGATACTCCAAGTTTGACGCACTATACTTCTGAATCGCATCATTTTAGTGTACTCCCGACTTTTTCTATTATAGTTAGGACCTTCGACAATACTTTCTCAGAAAATTAAATGAATATTGCCATTATTTTGGTCTGTATGATTTTTTATATGAAGGCATGTTTTCTTTTAACTTTAATACCCTGCTAATATTTGAAACATTTATCTCATCGAAAAATGGACAACACCAGTCGATTTGTCGTACCAAAGAACCCCAATTCTCATAATTTCAGTATTTATTGAGAGGAAAAATATTTTCCGACAAATATGTACCTGAACTATATATAGTATGGAATACATTGCATTTTTCGCAAGTCTCTAAAAATATATTTTTGGCCTAACATCGTCTCGAAACATGTTCAGTTAGATGAAATACCGTCTAAAATTGATGGGTGACTTTGTTAATGCCCTAACTCTATTAATTTTTGTGTTACTATGGAAATTTGATTTTACCCTCTTCATTGGATACTGTTAACTTAAATACTCTGCTAATATTTGAAACATTTATCTCATCGAGAAATGGATAACACCAGTCGATATGTTGTCCGAGAGAAATCAGACCATTGATTGGAAGGGGTGTCTTGCGTGTCAAACCACATCTTGTCGAGAAAGATTATTGGGCGATTTTCAGACCGGTATTTTCTTATTGACGTTTTATGTTCAGAACGCTAGACAAAAAAAGTAATTCTGTTAAATACACTATAAATCTATTTATAGTGGCTTTTGCAGATAGACCTATACATACGGAAGTGAATGGTTTTGGTTCATTATGAAAATTAACAAAAGAATTTAAGTGTTTTAAATGAAACTCAATGTTTCTAGCTAATTCCACAATATAATGAAAAATAGAAGTAGAAGAAGGTTGATGGGTGTATTTTCTCAAAAGATAAAAGTGTGTAAATAAATTTTATTAAAAAAATAAGCTAAGCGCTTTCGGCAAATAAACATGCCATCATCGGAGCTTTCGTCAATGGTAAAAAATACCTCAAAAAAGGGAAACATTGAAAGGGGATCGGCATCACAGGCACAATAGTTAGATGTACCTTTTCACAAAATTAACAAATAAAATGAAACTAAAAACCCCCTTTTTTATGGGGTGAAATTATTCACTCAGATCATTTTTATATTTTAAAGATGGAGCAACGAAGTATGCAAAATGACAAGGTGTAGAAATCTTCTACACCTTGTAGACTCTTTTCAACAGCCCTTCTTCCAGGACAAGAGAGTCCCACTGAGCCCAATACGCCTTGAGTTTCGGTGAGGTCGAGTTAGAGGCTTAGCAAAATCTCCAAACTTCCTGATAAATCTTCTATAATATGTGCAAAGTCCAAGGAAACTCCTAATTTGATGTTTGTCGGTTGGTTGCGGCCATTGCTGAATGCAAGCAATTTTCTCTGGATCCACCGCCACTCCTTCATTGCTCACTATATGACCTAGATAGTTGACTCGGTTTTGGAACAGCTGACATTTATTCGGATTTAACATGAGCTGGGCAGCTTGGTGTCGTTTGAATACGTGTTCCAAATTCTTCAGATGTTCGTCAAATGTCTTCCCCAGTACTACGATGTCGTCCAAATACACCAGGCATGTCTTCCAAGACAACCCTCTCAAGACATTTTCCATGAGTCTCTCAAATGTCGCAGGCGCATTACAGAGCCCGAATGGCATGACGTTGAATTACCATAAACCAGATCCGGTGGTAAAAGCAGTCTTTTCTTTGTCTTCTGGGTCCATTTCCACTTGCCAATAGCCAGACTTCAGGTCCAAGGTGGAAAACAGTTTGCTGCCGGCCAAAGTGTCTAGCGTATCGTCAATTCGGGGCAGAGGATAGCTGTCTTTCTTCGTCACGTTGTTAAGCTGGCGATAATCCACGCAGAATCTCGTTGTTTCATCCTTTTTCTTGACGAGCACTACTGGAGACACCCATGGACTAGTAGATGGTTCTATCACTTTTTCTTCTGCCATCTCTCGAATTATTCTTTCAGCTTCCTCTCTCTTCGCTCGTGGAAGTCTTCGAGCTGATTGTCTAATTGGCTTAGCATTACCAGTATCGATTTTGTGTTTGACGGCTGATGTTCTACCAGTCTTTCCTCCTGTTGGTACGAATAAGTCTCGATACTGCAAGACATATTCCCTCATTCTCTTTTTTTCAGCTTGATTCAAAGATTGACCAGCTACTGATAACATTTGTTCGAATCTGGCATTGGAATTGTCAGTGGTCGTTGTTTGACGAACTATAGACGTCACTGGTACGCAGGATCCAATCTTAGTTTCCTTCTTGATGGTAATTGGGTAATCATTCACGTTTATCACACGTACTGGGATCTGTTTCGCCGATGTAATAAATCCTTTTCCCAATTAGTACTCCTTTGCCAACTTCTTCGTCGTGGTTCCTTGGCTCCATCATAACCGGTGAACCTTCCTCCATGATTCCCTGTAGCCGTGCTACTATCATGGTTTCGCTTCGTGCAGGTAGAACGGTATCTTCCTGTACAGCTGCCAACACCGCGCTGCCTTCATATGGATGCAGGAATACCCCCTCGGAACCCACTTTAATGGTTTTGTTTCTGAAGTCTAATTGGAAACCATGTAGATTCATTACGTCCATTCCCAGAATCGCGTCTTCTTCAATGTCAGCTACGATTACCGTATGCGTGAACTTTTCGGCGCCAATTCCCAATTGGATTTGTGTCTCACCGTAAACGTTGGCACTCTCACCTGTGGCGGTCCGCAGTCGCAGTCTCGTTGGTAAAAGCTTCTTCTTGGAGTTCATTAGTTCTGGTCGTATAATGGTTCTAGTTGCTCCAGTGTCAACCAGCAGAGCATATTTCTTGCCATTTACTTCGCCATCCACATATACACTGTCGTTGCGACATCTGAGAGAAGCTATCAGTATGAGAGGGTCTTTGGAACGATCATGGGTCGGTGCTGCCCCCTCGTATCCGACCCGCTCTAGTTTTCCTGTGTCTGAGGTTTTTGGTTTGCAGGAGTCTTGGGGCGCTTACACGAACTACGTACATGCCCTAGCTCGCCACAATTCCAGCATCTGATCTTCCTCGGCTTCTTGTCAATCATACTTTTTATTAAACTGACGAACTGGTCAAATCTGTCTTCGTCACCTTCTTCTTGGATGGTCCTAATATTGTTATATCCTGAAGCCTTCGTTGCTGCTTCATATTCAAGGGCAGTCAATGCGTCGACTAATGTTTTCGGATGGGCTAAACGAAGCGTCCTGTGCATATCGGGGTCACGTAAGCCATCAATAAAGGCCTGGATGCCCAGACATTCCATCATGTTCTCTGGTGCTGACGGATAAGCAAACCGAACTAGTCGAGCAATGTCCACTTCATATTCTTGAAGGGATTCATCCCGTTTCTGCCTTCGGTTCTTCAGTTGAGATTGGTACAAATGTTCTAGATGTTCATGACCATATCGCATGTCCAACCTCTTCTTCAGCTGCTCGAAGTCATCCGTTTCTTCCAAAGGTATCGTCTGGAGTACATCTAAGGCATCTCCGCGAAGGGCGATAGTTAAGTTCACTGCCTTCTCTCTATCGGACCAATTATTCACTCTAGCGGCTGCTTCAAATTGTTTCACATAATTGGTCCACGACATTTTTCCATCGAACGTTGGGGCCTTGACCTGGTTAAAACTGCAAATGTCTTCAAACTTAGGAAGTGTTTCTGGCTTGCAAAGTTTCGTTTGCTCGGTCTTCTTTTCTTCCTCTGGCGTGCCTCGCGTTCTTGAATCGGCAATCTTTTCCTCTAACTCCTTGATTTTCTCGTCTATCGTTGTAATCTTATTCTTGATTTTCTCGTCTTTCGTTGACATTTTATTCTCGATTTTCTTGTCCATCGATAACATTTTATTCTCGATTTTCTCGTCCATCGTTGACATCTTATCCTCGATTTCAGATTTTAGTGACGAAATTTCATTTTCAATATCAGCGGCAATGTCGTTTTGCATCAATAAGATATCGGCAGATATATCGTTCTTTAAAGTAGAAATCTTCTCGTCCATGTTCTCTTCCATGGCAGAAATCTTCTCGTCCATGTTAGCCGAAATATCATTCTTCATAGTAGAAATCTTCTCGTCCATGTTAGCCGAAATGTTAGCAGAAATGTTCTCTTCCATGACAGAAATCTTCTCGTCCATGTTAACAGAAATGGACGAGATTGAGGTGGAAGCCTCGTCATTAAATAAAACTGTTTCTGGATCAAAGCCGTCATTTTCCAGTGCCACTTTAAGTGTTTCTATTAATTCACTTTTCTTACCGGAGGTTTCCAACTCACGATCTTCCAATTCAGCTCTTAATTCCGCCACCTTCAGATCCCTTAATCTCTTGGCCATTTTTACGTACCAATTTATTTATATTACCCCACACCTAACACCAATGTCATGTTTTTCTTATTTATTAAAAGTTTTTATTGCGGGTGGGATAAATTTCAAACACTCGGTATGGCTACTTACTAATTTATTTAAAACACTAAACTAATCACTAACACTTAATTTATATATACGTAGTATATTCACTTAAACTAATTTATATGAACACTTAACTAATTTATATTTACTGTTTGCTATTTCCGTGTATTTATTTCACGAGATCACTTTTATCAACTAACTCTTCCGCTGATCGGTTCTTATTTATATTAAAGCCATTTTTACTAGTAAATTCCAGGCTGCGGCTTATACACACAACTAATTTTTCTGCCCTTTTCCAGATAACTCTGGTTACAAAAACCAGTTCTAGATAAGATAGTCTCAATCGTAAACAGTTTCATATAACCGCGTATCCGCCATAATTTTAACTATTATACCTGGCTTAGACAGGGTCGGTTTTAGGGACTATACCAGAGTGCTGTTTCGTAACATTACTATGTCGCAATTTTTTGTTATTATTTCAAATTGAATTCTCATATTACTGCATTTTTTTATTAAAAATACAATAAGAAATGATTTAAATTAGTATAGTAGTTGTGTAGATGTGTTCGAGCTTTTTCGATGCACTACGATTTAATCTTTCATCGCTGGTTCACCTTTTCTTCGAGAGCTTGATTGATATGTATTTAATGAATTAAGAACTTTTAATACTGTAAGCACACATTTATTGTAACAAGAATTAATTTTGTGTAAATATGAGAATTTGGTTGATTACAAAATATAAACTATAACTCTAATATTAAATTCAACTTGTGTTTTTAATGCTCAGCTCAATTAGCCTCTTTAAAAACAACTAAAATACGCCGGCAGCCAGCAAGAAAGTTATATTCGCTATGTGCACAACAAGCTGACTACTAGCAAAACATAGAAATAAAATATATAGGCGGGTGACCGGGTTTTTACAATGAATTAATAAATGTGAATACAAGGTCTCAATAAGTTGGATTACCAATTTTTTCCTCTTTTTAGGTTATAACTGATTTACATGGGGACCAATACGTACAACTAATATCTATTAGATTTCAAAAAATCTCCACAGGTACTATAAATCCTCAAGAAATCAATTTTAGGATACAAATAGCAAGTGTTAAGAATTTGAGGTCCGGTACTAAATGCAAACCGTTCCAATCACCACGACCGGATCCACCGGTAACTCATAAACCTGGTCAGAGTACTACTATCAATGGTAATGGAGGACCAGTACTTTATCCATCGAACGACTAATAATTATTTACAGTATTCTACAATTTATTAGTGAATTATTAGAGAAATGTGTGGAAGCTATTGTTTGATTTTAGTAATTGTTTAACAATTTCGTAAACAAGTACCTATATTATTTATATGGCATGTTTTGCTCTAATATTTATTTATTTATCTATTTAATACTAATCTTATTTAATTTCATTGTTATTTTTTGTTAAAGGGTTCATTATTTGATATAATGCTGTTCATTAAATTGTTTCTTGGAGTAACTTTGTTTCTTTTTTCACCATTTCTCATCATTTCTTAATGACTTTGGATAGCTTCATCCATTAAGCCCCGAATTTATTATACTGTTTGATACAACGTTCAGCGTAGGTATATTCAGAAAATATAAAGTAAATATTAGATTGACAAACCAAGAACTCTTCATTCAGGGCTCTAATCAACTCAAATTGTCTTTTTCGTGATGTTTATTTAAAACGTTAATAAGATATTTCCTAGATGTCTAAATTTTATTACCAACTCTATTAAAATTCATGTCATGTAAATAAAACATATTTTTGATGTGCACAATAATACTTGAATTCGCTGTTACATACACATCCTATGAACTTCGTTTTAGCAACTTCCTATAGGAAACATTCATACGATGTTAATTTGTATACTTCTCACTAATATCACATACAGAACGTTACTGTAATATTACAAATTAACATGTTTCTAAGATGATCACATGTTGCAGTTACTTTGACATTTTTCGAACTAATTTTTAGTAAGTTCGTGTGATTACGTCTTTACGATGTTAGTTCATAAAACTCTCAGTAATATCTCGTATTAAACATCACAGTAACATAAAAAAAGAAGAAAACAGAAGAGGAACTGACGAACGAACATTATCTGTGCAAACAAATGACAAGCATGAAATGGCGGATGGTTTTCAGTTTTGTGTTATATTTTATTTGCAAGAAGCACATTTTTTGCAAGTACTTGAATAAAGTGGTCATCGTTCTCGTTAGTTTCTACTTAGCTTCAGTTTCTATGCTTAGTTATAATTCTTGTTATAATGAACGAACAACAGCTGTATCGGTAAGTACCTATTCCAAAATCATGATTATTAAAACTTTATACTCATTCAAGACTTTAATCGGCTATTGTACATTGAAATTCCAGGTGGCGGAATTGTACACTAACATTATATAATAGAGTTCACAAAATAAGGGTTTTTTCTACTTTTAAAATATTTTAGTTAGTAAGTATATTTTAAAAACGATTCACAATATTTTAAATCCTAGATAGGCATTATACCCTACAAAAAACTTAATAATTGCAATAGGGTAGATATTATTATTAATAATAAAACATGCTCTTATGTTGGCAGAGATTTGAATCTAGAAGAAAATATTTTCAATGTTCAAGATGTTTCAGAAGCGCTTACATAAATAAAATAAAAAGCAAAAAGTTGGTAATTATGTGAAGAGAGGGGAATAACTATTTCAGATAGTCTAATACAAACATTGTATTAAACAGTACAAAAAATATTGAATCGAGTATCTTTAGTTCTAGTTTTTGTAGTAGCAGTCATAGGCATCAATATAGTATTACAGGTTTAGAAAATTTTAACATTAATACTAACACAATTCTTGTGAACAATTAGATACTGTTTAAGACTTTAAAAACAGAAATTTCGGTTAAAAAGCTCATTTCCATTCGAAAATACACTGAATACAATAAAAAAGCTGTAGATCTCCCTCACAATGGTACCTATATTAATCTAGTTGAAGAATATGTAACTTATGGCACTGAATGATCCAGTCAACAAACAGAATTCAATTATTTATTATTGTAGAAACACAGCTATTGCATACTCAATTGGATACAATTATTTATAAACTCATTTAACTTGATAATGTTTTCATATATCTTCTTCATAAGTAGTTTTTTTTTGTATACAGTGTATTAATAATGCTCAGTTTTCATTAAGTTACAATTCCACGATGTTAATATACAATTTGTTCCAGGATGAAAATAACAAGATTAGAATAGTATATTATTTTATACAGAAAAGAAGTATGAATTTTCATGGCACACCTGAATTTACCTGCGAAACGGAGTGAGGCATGTAATAGAAGGTAAATCATGAAAAGTCACTTCTCGAAATAAAAGATGTTGTTCCTTTGAAGAGCCCCGCATGTATCTTGTGGAAAATGGGTCCCAGTCAATTGGCTGAAAATCAAGTTTGATGTAGTTTATGATGATCGATCAAAGGTCTCCATGTGCACAATTTGATCTAAAGTAATTGTTTTATTAGCTGCTGTTCAGAACACCTTTATATGTTTTACTAATAAGGATTTTGGAGTGTACGTTATGAAATGGTTGAGGCACTCGAAACAGCGACTATTGCATAAGAAAAAGTAATCGTAAGTAAACGATAGAATTTTCTTTAATCAGATTGGATTTTTGTTGATTTAACGTAATGTTTCATAAAATCTTTATGGTGTAAAAATTTTATTAGTTTTAACATTATTAAAAAACTATTCTAATAAATTTTCTGTAAACTAGCTGTAATGTATGTGTATCCGATAAACTTTATTAATTCAGTTTAAAAGTATGTTACATTATGGCAACTACAGATTAATATACCCTTTTTTATTCCTTGATCTCACTGAATGCGTTCAATAGTTTGCACTTTCCACACTTGTTATGTAATATGCTTACACAATTTTTTTTTTAGGTTGGATTCCTGGACAAGATATTTTTTTTCTTAATTTGTACCAGTTTTTTCAAATTTACTGTACTGTTCATTAAAATTGAATAAACGTTTTAAATCTTTTATTTTTTTTTGCTATTTTATTTTAAATGTACAGGGTGAACAACTAAGAACGACTCAGAACATCTCAGAAAAGAATCATGGTACAACTTTCAAAAAAATTACCTTTAGGTAAGTGATACTGAAAAATTGCTGGAAAATATTTTGCAGTCTTTAAAATATCCGCTAGGGGTGGGATGAACACTCGAAAACATAATACTCCAAATAAACTTACTAACGGTGTCCTAAAAACACAATTTTTGAAGTCTTGAAGAGATTATGAAAAATTTTAATTTAGGAGATTTTTTGCCATTATTCTTCAAATAATGGGTGGGGAAGGTTGAAACTTGTGAACAATTGTATAACTTTTTCGTTTTTTAACCAATATTAATGATTCTAGCTGCATTTGAAAGAGTTTTTCTGTTTAATAAGATGGATAACAAAATTAGATGATTTTGTATTCAATCGGAAATTTCAAATGTAAATTGAAGCATTTTTTTAATTTTTATATCTGATAACGTGAATCCCCTTTTCATCAGAATTTAAAAAATGTCTCATTACATTTGAAATTTCCGAAAAAATGGGAAAATTGTCGACTTTTTCACATAGCGTTGACAAAATTGTTCAATTTTGTTATTTTTGTTAAGCATACATCTTATTAAAGAGGAAAGACTCTTTTAAATGACGCCAAAAACATTGATATCGATTAAAAAACAAAAAAGTGTTACATTAGTTTTTTAGGTTGAACCTTCCCCCACCCCTTATTTGAAGAATAAGGACAAAAAGTCCCTAACTACATTTTTTCATAATCTTATCAATATATAAAAAATTGTATTTCTAGGACACCTTCAGTATGTCTTTTTGGGAGATAATCACAGTATTATGTTCATTTCACCTTATAGCAGATATTTTAGGAACTCAAAAATATTTTCCAGCGATTTTTCAGGGTCATTTTCCTGAAGATATTTTTTTAAAGTTGTGATTATTTTTTGAAATATGGCCGACAGCCGGCGTTCTTAGTTGTTCACCCTGTATTTGCTGATTAGGCACAGAAACATCTATAGGATGTCATCTAGAATGTTTGAGGTATGTTATTTAGAGGTTTAAATAATGTCCATACAACATCTAAGAGAATATACTGTATTGCTTTTGATATGTCTCATTTAGATCATTGATAAGATGTTATTTTTTAGACATTGCATTAACATTGACGAGAAGTTAAAAGGCATTTCAGAATGTAATAGAACTGTTGTTTTTAGTTCGTTATAAAGACTTCCTTTTAAGGAAGTTCTAGTAACATCACAGTAATGTAAAAAGGCAGCGCTTTAACATCGCTGAGAAGTTAAGTTGAAACATCACAAAAGTTAACAGCCACAAGCTGGGCATAAGCGGTTGTATAGATGTGCATGTGATGAAAACAAGAGGAAAAAAAGGAAGAACATTATCACAATGTGATGTTGAATTAACATAACCTGTAATATTTATTTGCATAGTGGGTAGTTGTGGGTACATTACGACAGGATTACAGGTTAAGGTACCTTTCATAGCAGCTTTACAACACACAAAACGGGCAATGGATAAACGGTAAAATATATAACATAGAAACAGACACGGGGAACAAAAGTAAATAAATCTAAGCTAAATCAGATACTCAATACTACATTGTTTCAAAAGCATATATCGGTAAAACATTTTCTTATGGAATGTACGTCATTCAATCCCGCGAAAATACAGTGGTCAGTCAGGACAAGATTTAGCTATTTAGCCACCGGGAAAAACTACGGAAAATATTTGTCACTTGAAGGACTGCGGCAAATCCTACATTTTTGACAATAGTATTATTTAATTTTCGTAAAATTTGATCTTCAATTGTTCCCTTAACGTCTTCACGAGAAGAAATAAATGTTCACACTAAACCAGTGGTCGCCAACCTCTCAATGTGTTGAGCTACTGTGTTAATTTTGGAATAAACAGCGAGCTACCCATACGGAAGCCACGTAACGCAACGTAAATGAAATCATCCACAGTTAATTTATCATTATATGTATTCATTTTACTATTTAACTGGTAATACATAATACATAGTTTTATGTCAGAAAACATTAAAAATAATAATTTAGATTAATTATTCGTTTACGTTGAATTTCGGGCTATTGATACCTATATAAAATAGAACAAAATAGAATTGTTGTTAGTATGTAAGTGTATATAGTAGTATAAGAAACATTCGGAGTAAATATTTGAGATAATCATAAACATTTTGACAAGAGATGTCAAGTGATCTTGACAAGACCAGATTTTTTAGAGAAGAACCATATTGATCAACAAGAAAAAAGGAAGGAGACATTTGAGAGGAGATGTCAAGTGATTTTTGACAATAGAGGTTTTTTTGTTGAGAGGAAATTAAAAAAAAGTATTTTCTTTCGGAAAAGACGTATTTAACGGCGAAAATATTAATAATAATAATAAACAAAGGAGACATTTAGCAGACAGTAGCAAAATTTGAATGTGGAGAATAGAAAAGAAAGAAGCCTGATAACAGAAGATTGGATAGTGCGTATGGACATTTAACCGGTTGTAGACAGAGTGATAAGGTCAGTAACCATTCAATAATACAATAGAATAAAGAACATTTTCATTATAATTGAGTACTCAAATTTTGACAGACATTTATTGGACCAATTATTAAAACATCAACTGTAAATAAAAAAAAACCAAATTCAATTTATATGTACATTTTAGTAGTTATCAATATCGATTTATATTTTTCACATGCATTATAGAACAGGGAATAATTGGAATCTTGTTTTATTGATTTATTAGGAATTAAACCTTCACACCCTGAGGTTTTATAGAGATAGTATTCGATTGAGCTCGCAAAATTATTAAAGGTTAACTTTTAGATATATAACATTACAATAGGTACTAATAATAAACTAAGAACAAAATAACTAATAATAATAGGGGTCCGGTGCACTTCGCGACCCTCCGAATTTTGAAGCGATTTTTTTTTACTAGAAAGCCCTATTGTTATAGAACATTTTAAGAGAACAAAATTCTTGAATTATGCACTTTTGAAAGAGAAAATCGCAATTGAAAGTACTAAAAAACCGCCATTTTTTAAAAAAATTTGACATTTATGTCTAGATATCAGATGGTCACAAATTTTAGAAGGAGAAGGAGATGTATAATGTTGCCAGTTCTCAATTCCGTGACTCGTGACGGCTTGGAAATAACTTACACAAGATTTAATTATCTTCATGATCTAAAATATATTGAAACTGTACTTTATTGGACGTTTTATGTATGCTCCACAGGTACTAACTTAGTTCGTATATTTTATGTGGTTGGGATAAATATAAAAACTATGTATATGTTTGTGATTGTTTGTTAAAAATAAACGTTAAATGTTCCGATAAGTATAAATTTTCTTTTTATAACGAACGTATTGTTGATACTTCAAATGTGGATTGTTTTATTCAATTTTAGTCCTATTTTATATTTATATTGGTATTATTTTACATTTGACAAATGTTCAATTGAATAAATGGACAAATATAATTTCCACCAAACGATCGAAAAATCTAGATAACTTGGGCGATAAACAAGGTGAGAAAAGAAGAAGCGATTCAACATAACCTAATATTTTACATTTTTAAAAACAACGAATGCGATTAGTGATTTAATGTTGTGTCCTTTTTGTTTTAACCTCCTTAAAAGTGAGTGCAAATGTGAATGTGATGAATTTTCGCAAGTTTTGTGCCTTCTTCGTGCTAGCTTTGTGCAATTTCTGGTATACTAATATATCTGAGCTTACCTATATTCTATAGAGCACTCAAGCGAATTGTCATTTAATTTTAAACAAGACATCTGTGGGTCATACCATAGACAAACCAAATATGGTTATTTCTCTATGGGTCATACACAGTTGTAGAGTGCATTGTACAACGCTTGTTTAAAGCCCTTTAACACGAATTTTAATCATTTTTACAATAGCTAATCGTGAAAATGCCTGCTTTTTCGCGCGCGAATTGCGAAACGTCGAACCGGCGCGCATTTTTCAAAATCTGTTGATAGCTGTTCACTCAATTGAGTATATATTCCTAATAGTATACCTATTTCAGCACGTATTATTTCATAATAATGTGGATAATCATTTGAGTTATTGAATATCTGATTTCCGTTTGAAATAATAAAGCAGATTGATATCGCGAGCGAGACGGGCGCGCCGTTTCGACGTTACGCAATTCGCGCGAATTTTTCAGTATATGGTCTCGCTGGCACTAAACCATGACTGAGCAAATTCAAATGCTTAATTTCGAATTCTCGGAAGACAACACATTAGGGTTTGGGTTTATGTTTACCACTTATCACAACAATCGTTGCCATGATAACTGATTCCAGCTAAGAGAAAGTTGAGCTATTGAAACTAATCAAATTTAACTAATAGAAATCTGAAAATTGGTGTAGTTCAAAACCAATCCAAATTTACTAAAATGAATGAAATCTAATCTAAAATAACTATCTAAAATAAATATTTTCGTTAGTAGCGACTAATAGCTAAATTGATACATACCAAATAAAAATAAGTCGTTCCTCTCAATTAACTTCCAAGAATATATGTCCCTAAAATAACGGTAGTACTGAACTACAACTTTCTTGCTACAGCCAACTGACATAGCACTGGACCCCGACCGAATTTCACATACCCATTGCCATAATAAATATAAAATTGTTCGAATTGGCACTTTACACTTTTCAAAAAAAGTTCCCTTCAGTAAACAAATCCTAAGCTTACACTTATAGCAATTAAAACTATGTCCCAAAACACCCACCCTCCGTTTTTGAAGAGAACATTGTCTTCTACAGCGTGCAGTAGGACATCTTATATTTCGCGGTAACAAATTCACATTTTGGAGTCTATTTAACAATTCCTCATCGTTTAAATTAATAAGCGAATTAAGTTGGAAAACGTTTTCGACTTCCATTTTGACTAGGTACTGTCAAAATACCATCATAATGTTATCATTTGTTTTTCACTTGCGACTACTAACAACCAATCATATGCCAATAATAAACTCAACAACATAAGAACAATTTTATCATGGACCAAAATCGAAGGAAAGTGTATCTAGAAATAAATAAACAGTACATTCTAAGGATATTTATTATTTCATTCTTCATTATTAAGCAAATACTTTTCTAATATATTCATATATCTATTACAACACAAAATTAATTCAACTGAAAGAAAATAAAGACCACTTGACAACGCTGCTAAAACTCATATGATAACAGAAAAGTATCCTAATTAGTGACCCTGGTTGCCTAGACATAAGATGTCAGTGTCTAATTTATAACCTATAAGTGTCAAGTGAAAATAATGATGCCTAAGAATATTTTTTTAAAATTGGCAAAGTTAAAGTGTTTTCTTCCGGTTTTTTTGTGAAATAGAATCATATTTAGTTCAAGATAATAACCTTAACAATTTAAAGTGAAAATATTTTTTTGTCTTTTTGGTAAAATAACACGTTCTACACTCTCATTTATGTTTCTTTATTTAATATTGCAAAAGATTTTTGTGTTACATGAAATCAGAAAATTTAACCACCTTAACAACTATATCTCACGCTTCAACTTCTAAAAAAAAACTCTTCTTCTTTTTTATCATGAAACTGTCTAAACTCAATGAACATTTTAGCGCAACTCTTAACACCCCCCCTCGCTAAAATCCCTTAATGACAGCATATTTTTAAACTTTACAAATGAATTCACAGGTAGACCCTTTGTGAGGATGTCAGCCTGTTGATTAGCGGTATCAATATAATTTAATGTTATTTTTCCTTTTTGAATATTTTCCAATACAAAATTGAACTTCAAATCTATATGTTTCACTCTCCTATTGTTTGCTGGATTTTTAATCAACGCTAAGCAACCCTGATTGTCCTCATAAAAGGTGATATTACTAAAATTAACACCTAAATCTAAGAAAAGTTTTTTCAACCATAAACCTTCACATATAGATGCACAGAGTGCTACTAATTCTGCCTCTGTAGTGGAAAGCGATACGCAAGCTTGCTTCTTGGTTGTCCAACATAAAGTATTGCCAAAAACCTTAAAAAGATATCCAGTGACGGATTTTCTGTTTAAGGTATCGTTTCCCCAATCCGCATCGACATAACAACAAATATCTTTACTATTTCTACTATACTCTAATCCTACAGAAATGGTTGATTTTAAATATCTTAAAACACGTTTTAAATGATTAAATACATCGTCTGTAGCTTTATCTTGAAACCTACTGTAAAAATTAACAGCAAAACATATATCCAATCTAGTTCCCAGCATCAAGTACATTAAACAACCTACTAATTCTCTGAATGGTTTTGAAGTTTTATTTGATTCATTACAAAGTTCAAGCTTAGGATTTTTTTTCTATCGGTGTTGAACAACCATTACAGTTTTCCATGTTAAATTTTCTTAAAAGATTTTTAATATAATTTTTCTGACAAACCCTCAATATCCCTCTCTGTCTATCATAATCTATTTCCAATCCAAGAAAATACCTTAAAGATCCTATATCTTTCATCTTAAACTTGTTCATTAATTTCATTTTAACATCATTAATTTGTTCCTCATTTGATCCACATAAAATTATATCATCAACATATATAAGTAGGTACACCTTAAGTTTATTTTCTACATTTAGTATATACAGACAAAAATCATTTTCTTCCATTGATTTGAAATTAAATACCCATTTTGTATCTAAAATTTGTTTATTCACCGGTTTTTCAATTTTTTCCCATGTCTCATTCTTTTCTATGGCTTTCAATTCTGTTTCTATAGCTTCTAGCCATCTGTCTCTATCTACCCTACCTTTTATCTCTTCAAAGCTTGTAGGAACATTTTCAACAAAACTACATGCATCAAAGGCCATGTATAACTCATAATCATCAAACCTGGTAGGTTTTTTGACTATTCTTTTACTTTCTGATTCATTCCCAATCTCACTCTTATCTTCATTCCTACTCTCATTCGTATCAGTCTCCCTACTTCCTGCCTCTGTTTCTTCATTAATATCTGTCTCATTTAAACTTTCACTATATTCCATACATTTATTTCCTTTATACCAAAACTCATTTTCGTTGAACTTTACATCTCTTGCAATAATTAACTTGTGATTTTCTAAATCCCATAGCCTATATCCTGTCTGAGCATACCCCAACATTATACATTTCTTTACTTTAGAGTCAAATTTACTTCTACATTCCTTTGGTATATGACAATAAGCCATACATCCGAAAACTCTGAAATTAGTCACATTTGGTTTCTTACCATACCAAATTTCTGCCGGCGTTTTGTCTAGTTTTTGTGATGTTCCTCTGTTCATCAAATAGTTTACTGTCAAAATTGCTTCTCCCCAATAATCTTTTGTTACCCCTGATTCCTCAAATATTGCCCTGGCTCTTTCAACTAGGCTTCTATTCTTTCTCTCAGCTTTTCCGTTTTGTTCGGGTGTATATGCTACAGTATAATCTAGAACATAACCCTTTTCAGCACAATACCTTTTGAACTCATTGGAAATATACTCCCCACCGTTGTCACATCTTAAAGTTGCTATTCTTTTATTAAATTTACTCTCAACCATACTTGCATACTCTTTGAACTTGTCAAAAACCTCCCTTTTTTCTTTAATTAAATAAATGACACAAAAGTTTGAAAACCCATCGATAAAAGTCACAAAATATCTACTGCCATCATGATTTGCAGGAGTAATGGGCCCACAAACATCGGAATGAATAATTTCCAAAAGCCTCTTACTTTTCGATCTCGCAGTAAAAGGAAACCTACACATTTTTCCACTCACACATGGCTGACTAAATTCTACATCTCCGATTTTAATATTTTCAAGACCCTCAACCATTTGTTTATTTATAATTTCCCTTAAACCTGTAAACCCAATATGCCCATATCTTCTGTGCCACTTTATAAAATCATTCTCATCACTCTCTACATTCATGCATTCAACATTTGATGTTAAAAATTCTATTTCATACAAGTTCCCTCTTTTTCCCATACATACCAGTTTTCCATCATTATTTAATATTTTAACATGTGCATTTTCAAATAATATTTTCATATCTGACATTTCAAGTTTTTTAACACTTAATAAATTTCTCCTTAGATTAGGTACATATAAAACATTTTTAATAGTACAATCTACTTTTTCAGCTCCTAAATTACTTATTACTTTTATGTTGCCGACTCCTATGGCTAACAAAAAATCATTATTTTTAGCAACAGCAATTTGTATGGGTTCTTTTAACATTAATAAGCTTGCAAAAATTTCTTTTTGGTTAACCATATGATCTGTGCAACCTGAATCAATATAGAATTTTAATACTTCCTGTTTATTTTCAAATTTTTCTTCTGGTTTCGTTTCTCCCATAAAACATATACTTGTATCCTCTTCACGGTCAGGTCCAGAGCATGATTGGGACGTTAGCTCTTCTACTAAATTTCTATGAATATTTCTTGGAACATTTTGGTACTGATGATTACCTCCTCTTGCTCTAAAAGCTCCTCTTGTAAAGCCTCCCTGAAGACCTTGTCCTCTGGTGCCTCTAAAACCTCTGTTACTGTTAGAGCTACTTGTCAAATTATTATCTTGCCTGTTGTAATGATTTTGTTGCAATTGGTCTGATGGAGTGTATGAATGGTTTTGTGGGCAATATCGTTGTATGTGCCCTAGTAGACCACATTTGTAACATTTTCTCTGATTTTCCATTGACAAAAATGCACTCTGTCCTACTGTTTCACTATTGGTGTTTCTTTGAAATAGTACTCTCTTTTCACTTTCTCCTAACAACTTATTTTTGGCTTCCTCATAAGTTAGATTACTGGAATTCTCAATTATGGCACTTACTGTTTCGTAAGATCTTGGTAAGGTTAACAACAAGCTGCCTATTTTGTCGGAATCAGTCATTTTACAACCTGAATTACTTAATTGTCTAACAAGGCTCTCAAAATCTCCAACATGCTTCTCTAGTGATTCACCTTCTTTTAATTGTAATGATAGCATCCTTTTCTTCAAAAATATTTGTCCTGGCAATCCTTTCTTTTCGTATCGATTCCGTAAAGCTTCCCACATTTCAAAAGCATTTTCCTTATCACGTATAAAATCTAATTGGTTATCATCCAAGCACTGTACAATGATTGATTGACATAATTTATCCTTTTTCTTGTCCTGTTCCCGTTTTGAATCATCTGTATAAGCACTCGGTGTAAATTGATTTTCCACCCATATACCAACTCCCTTTTCTTCAAGCAAAATTTTAATTCTGAACTTCCAGGCCGCATAATTGTTTCCATTGAGTAATTCTATATTAAAGTTGTTTTTGTTTGCCATTTCTTTTACGTTTTTACTTGACCTTGTCTTGACCTTTAGTTGCTGCTTCGAAATCAAAATCTGTTTACTATGGCCGGCCTGGGCCCATAACCTTTTGTCTTTTTGGTAAAATAACACGTTCTACACTCTCATTTATGTTTCTTTATTTAATATTGCAAAAGATTTTTGTGTTACATGAAATCAGAAAATTTAACCACCTTAACAACTATATCTCACGCTTCAACTTCTAAAAAAAAACTCTTCTTCTTTTTTATCATGAAACTGTCTAAACTCAATGAACATTTTAGCGCAACTCTTAACATATTTATCGTAAAATAGCATTAACTAGTATTGAAAAAGTACCATTTTTCGAACTAAATTCGTGATTTTTAAAGTAATTACTGAATGATCCAGCGAAATATTTGTTCTAATCTACTTTATTTAAGGTAAGCTATCAAACAAAATTAAAATTAACTTAAAATTCGGAGGGTCGCGAAGTGCACCGGAACCAATAATAGTACGTACTTGTTCATAGTTACATTCCTACCTACCAAACGAAGGTGTTTGAAAAATGAACACAAAGTTTTATCCAGCCACAACGGCATGTCACGTAAGATTTAAAAATAGTTAATAATAACAACAAAAAAAGTAACGCACTATCATGAAAAAAGCACGTTCAATGAGAAGGCTGACTCATCGATAATTTTTTTAATGCTTGCAGTATAATTTGATACAGCCATTCGAATACAATTATCCAAATTGAGAGAATGAAAACGACGAATACTCAGTGTGTATTTGTTTATTAATTTCCAGCTAAGCGCTTTCGGCTATTAAGCCATTCTCAAAGCTGTCGTCATTTAAAAAATAGGTGTCGAAACCATCCAGTAGATTAAGAACAATGTTCAAAGTTGAATAATTGTTATGATTAAGTCATTGAATTAAAAACATTAAAATAACCCTATTAAAAGGGTGTAAAATTATAATTTACATGATGTAAATTCATTCAAAAATAAAAACTGAATTCAGTTTGGGCCAAGTCTTATACATTTTTTTTCTTGTCAAATGATTTTTTAGATCAGCTTAAAATTAGTTGGAAAATAACTATGTATATATAAAAATTTTATCTGAATAAATTTCAGTAAATAAATTGAGAATTATTTGGAAGAATGTTTCTTTGTAAGTATCAATTGAAAATAGAAAAAGTTGAATAAATTTCATGAACGACATGACATTTATTTACATTTAGTTAGGTATATTAATGGTTAATAAATGGAAATTTTGTTCTTTCTAGAGTCACTTGAGACGTGTATATGGCGCAAAGTTTTACTGACATCCGCAGATGGCAGTTTTGGTATTATACATTATACATTGTTTCTTTTTTGTTTTCATTAGCTGACAATTGTTTATATGTAATATTATTTATTTATACAATGAAGTACATAATTTTATTTGTATTTTGGTTGTTATTTTAAATATAACATTGGAATATGAAAGATAATTTTTGATTGAGCATCAACAGAAGACACATTTGAACGACTTCTTTGGATAGGAATAAGCAAAAAGTTGTGTTTATAAGATAGATAGATAGTTGGTTTGTCTATACCAGTCACATACATAGTACATTAGAAGTTAGTCGAAGTAGCAAAGTATCTGCACCGTATAAATAAATTTCTCTTCTTCTTTTTCTCATTTCCTTTTAGCCTTACACTATATCCAATATTTAGAAAATTAGACGATTATTTTTTTAACGATGTTTGATGCTTTTTTCCATTATAAAAATATGTAATTTAACAATAGCAGGTCTGTGAAAGCACGACTCACCATGTAAACAACAGATATTTTATTTTCGCTAATAGGTATCTATTTTTTATCTTGTAGCAGTAATATCAAAAAATATTTAAGAGGGACTTTTAGGGACCGTTTGAAAAATGTCGGGATTTTGAACTTTGACGGCCTGTATCTCAAAATATAGTCATAGGATAAGGTTGGACCCATGGAGACTTATGATTAGGCCAAAGTCAAATCAGTTGATTGACTCCTGGAGCACTGCTTTTTGCAAAACTAACCTTGATTTTTGTTAATGTCATTTTTTAAGTATTTTATTTGTATTACATAATGTTAAACAACGTGCAAGAGTCGTCATATGCAATATTTTGATCTTGCACTAAATTGCATGCAGTTACTTGCAAGTTGTATTGATACATGTCAAGCGGCCTTTAGGTTGTACAACTTGTCGTTCGACAGATTGCATAATGTGTGGGCCGTTTTAGAAATGTGTTTAAATTGAAACCTCGTCATATACACTTACATTTACATGTTTAAAGTATTTCACATATGAATTTGAGAATGACAATGTGTTTACTATTTCTAGTATCATATTATGAAGGCTTTAGGGGATAAACCACCATTATGTTTTTGTATAATTTGAAAATATCTAAATAATTATAGTTTATTTTAGATAGCTATGTTAATTTATATTTTTTAACAGTTGTATCTACATTCTAAAAACATAATTATAATAAAATTTAATATACCTGATGGACTTCTGAACATACCTGTAAAAATCATCCGGTTAAAGTTATTTATAAGGGCGAGTTGTCTTAAACTCGATTAAGTTGGGTTTATACAGCAAATAAAATAATAAAATAGCATAAACTGAAATATAAAGGAATAAAGGAAATTTGTTTGGTTTGTACACACGAATAAAATAATATAAGTAATAGAGATACAGAGCAATAGAAATGGATCTTTGGCAACATAAACTACAACGTTTCAGTAAGTTTAATTCTTTACTAGCTTTCTCGATAATGAAATCAAAATTAAGGACCTACATCAATTTCTTGTCACTGTCGGACGCCTCTGGTTATAGACAGAAACGTTTTTTCAACATAATTTAGTAGGGTGTATAGTACCAACTCTTCTTGCCGAGTACGACATGGTTACGTCAAATAGTTTTAAACTAATGGCCATAAATAGTTTTTGAATTGTTAAACCCTTTAACTCAGTAAGGAGGGACATTTTATCAGAGTAATTTTAATCAAAACTTAACCCCCAGGCGGATTTTTAATGATATGGTCCTATACCACAACTTATTTTTTAATGAAAAATTCATTTTTTGAAATATATTCGTATACATTGGAATTAGAGAAATATGAAATGTTTATCTCAGATTTAAATGTATTCCACCTATAAATTGATATATTATGTATTTGTACCAAAAAGTCCATATCTGATATTACTAAAAATTTGTGAAAATAGCATCCTCAGAACTATAGCGAATAAATAAATGTTAAAAGTTGCCGACCATTATTTATTACATAGACTGGTGAAATATAAGAAATAAAAATATATTTTTATGAAAAATATATTATTTGTCAAAACTCTGAAAATGTTCCGCTGAACAGAACTCCATTGGTAAACATTAATTTTGAACATATACCTTATTATCAAAAGTGAAATAATTCTGATTAATACATACATCAAGTACATTAAGTATATCTGATATTATTCATGGATTAATATTTTGATCTTCTAGTAATTTTCTGATGTTAGACATTCTTTAGGGGGAATTTTAGTGAACATATTGGCAACATCAGTTTAGAGTTATCTTGTAAGTTGAAGGTTTTTAATTGTTTGATTAGTTCTATTGAATTTTTAATTGAGTATTTAGATATATATCCGTAATTATTAAGTATATTTTTAAGGTTTTCTGCTAATATATTATAGGAGTATTAACATAAGGAACTACAGGTCTATTTGGTTTTGAATTTTATGTAGGGGAGAGTTGGACAAAACAGCATAGTTGAATAAAACGGGATACCAGCCAATATTTAAAAACAAGCAACGTCATCTGGCAACCAGGGGTGCAGTTAAAAATATAACGTTTGTTTAAATATAGTCGGCGATTCTTCCGCTTAATTCGTGTTCTGTTGTGAGTGGCAGGTGGCAGTTTAAAAAAGTGTGGTTATGCTATTTAGTTTATCAGCAGTTATATAGAATTTTTTTAGTTCAAACAAGCAAAATAAATAGCTGTATTTTTCAAAATTCTGTAAATATTTAACTATATTTTGTTGAATTTGTCAATATGATAACTAGTTTTATTCATAAACATTTTAACAAAAATTTGTAAACGTGCAGTCGGGCAAAATGGGATACCAAACGGTCGGGTAAAGCTGGAAACGGGTAAAACTGGATGTTTGATCCAGCTGAAACCACGGACAAGCCGATAAATATGCCTGCAATTGGTTCGGTTGAAGAAAATAATGGGCACCCTCCACCACGTACACCATCACCAATACTACAAACGCTTGTTATAGAACGATCATCAAAAACCCTAGTTGCAGGTAAAGAACAAAACGATGCAGAAAAATTTGATGATTTTCCAAGAACACCGTCATTGCCTCCAGATCCATCCACACCAGAAAAATCACATCAGCTGCTTAAAAATAAGGAGAATTTGTGTAATACTCCACCTCCTGTATCTTGCAGCAAGTTCTATAGAAATGTGACCCCCCTCCTCCACTACCACGAAATTTGAAGTAACATCTCAACAAGTTGTGCAACTTCCTTACGCAGAGAGAAAAATTAATGCTGATGATAAAAGAAGGGAAAAACGGCTGTGCTAACTTCGACACCTTATAAAGGAGAACTTGAAACATATAAAGAAAACAAGCCTAAAAATAAGCCCAAACTAAATTTTGAAGAAAAAGGGAAAGTAGGGATTAAGAAATAAAAAAATAAAAAATGTACCACTAAGGTAAGAAAACAGAAGAAAGAAAATAAAAATAAGGACAGCAGTTCAGAAGATGAGGAGGATGACGAAGGAGCTTGCATTTATTGTACAGAACTGTATTCTAACTACTACTATGTAGTCGGTAAATCTTTCAGTTTAAATTTATTAGAGGCCCTTGAGATTAACAAAAATGAATATTCAGGTAACCTTCTTAACGAACAAATAGATATCAGTCACTCTCCTTTATTAAACCTTTTTACCTAGAAGATATCTTAGGAATGTTTGTAGTGAATAATTTCCAGGTAATTTCTTTCAACAACTTTGTTAACATTAGTATAATAGAATTCTGTATTTATGCACTGTATACATTTTTAAATTATTCCTTCATTCGTTTTGAGAAAGCTACTGTGTTAGTGAAACGGGTCAACCAGTTTAAATTGAACATTAGTTCAAATAAATGAAGTTTTAAACAAATTTAAAAAAATATATGCTTAATAGCTAGAATGAACTCAAGATTAGAATAACAATTAATAAAAAATCACTATTATTATTTTATATAACATAATTAGAGAACATAACATAAACCATATGAGGGAACACGTATTTATTCACCGTACGGAACACGGCAAAATCTAATGACAGATACACATTGGATTGATAAAATTTTACAATAGGATGCGACGTAAATAATGGAATTTATTGCCAACATAAACTTCATGGTAACTAAAAACCGTTAAATGTAAAAACTAAATATTTAAAACAATTAAGAGTTTATTAAGGATAAGTAGATAATGCGTTATTGAAATTAAAAATAACAATTACATATATGGCATTTCATTAATTAGGTTATAGAATCTATGTAAATCAAGGGTATAATAACACCTCTAAACAGGTGAAAATTAATAAAAATAGGGTATTATGGCAATATAAAAGGACGAATGATGGGGAATTTGGGATAAGAATAAACTAAGTGCAGTGTAAAAAGTATCCTACAAGACATTATTAAGAACTATTTGCCAATTTATATGTAGACAGTCAATTATTGTCAGAAAATTATCTGCAAGTGGGCTATGAACTTCCTGTTTAAAAAAAGATTGTTGATTCGGGAACAAAAAGGAATCGGGCGTCGGTTTTTGGAGAGAGAACAGCTTTTTGATGAAGTCTGTGAAAGTTTTAGTCAAAATTATAGTAAAGTTTGTCATTTGAATAAAATCTATTTAATAAATTGATAAATATAAATGTTGAGTCAGTGTGCACGAGTTTTCCATGTCAGGAAAAGACTATTTCTTGAAAAAAGAAATATAATGAAAATTTGGAGGAGCACCACAGCAGTAACGTCAGTGGAATCTTGGAATTAGAACGAAAAAAGGTCAGTGATTTCACTTCTTTGGGTCCCTAAGTAAATCTTTCTACGAAAAATTATCATTTTAAATAATGAATAAAAACTATTGAAAGGCCTATAAAATTTAATAGCTTAATTCAAACAGCTAACAAACATTCATAATAATTCTATCTATAATAAATGGTCTTTTACTTACTTGAAAAAGTATCATCTTGTTTCATTGTTATATTGGTAAATGAGAATATTCCATCATTCATAATATGTATAAATGCATATATGTGATTACAATAATTTCATCATATTTCTTTGAATCCATATACGAATTTGTAATATTGTCGAATCTCATCCTATTCCTTTAACTTTGTATATATAACCTTTGTAAATAGCTTACATGTATCTTCGAATACAATTGATATATCTAACGTAAAACCTTTGAATCAGGTGAAGTGTGTATCGCGCTTATAATCATATGCGCAGACGCTAGCAACTTTCGGTTTGTATATGTATCTAGGGCGCATGATTTCAATGTCAGTGGCGTAACAATATTTAAACTTATTAAATTATTGAGTCATAAAGAAATTTATTTTTATATTAAACATATGATATTATTATTTGCATTTTATTTACTATCCACAAAAGAATGAATAATAGCTAACTTCAATTATTCTCAACAAGTATACATACAAAGATATATAAAAAAATATTTTTCTTTGATTATTATTGAATTGAGTTATTGGCAGCCTGAACCCAAAGAGAGAGGAAACTTTATGCCTCGGCTTTTGTGTGATTTAGAACAGTCCAAGGGAAGTTTATAACATAAAGCCCTAATATAGTATAAAACAATAAAACAAAGTATACAATATAAATCATCGCCCCAACACATGAAATTATAAAATTAGAGATTTATAATTATAATATATATATATATATATATATATATATATATATATATATATATATAGTAATGTGAGTAAACTTCACAAAGTAAGGGTTGAAATAGTAAATTTCAACTAATCTTGGTTCGTTTCGATTGGTGGTGAAAATCTAATAAATTTTATAAAATAGATAAAAAGCGGTTATAGCTCATAACATACTAATGAAACACTGGGGGACCAGTGCATAAATTAGATTTACTCTAATAGTTCGAACATTTTGGACATTTTATTAATCGATTAAGGTAATGCAGTGCTAAAAATACGTACATTTCACCCTTTTCTACCGCTCTATACGTAAGACCAAATGCCTTTATGATGTTCTGTGAATTTTCATCAAAATACTTGTCAGCTCTCTCATTGGTCCCTTCGCAAAGCTTCTTTACCAAACTCGGATTTACAAATAACTTAAAACATGTAACAGTATTCAAATCTTGAAAGTCAATTGCTGGGTGAAAATCATACTCAGACTGAACTGCGGGTACATATCTAGGAAGCTTATCTTAAAATGGTTCCAAAATAGTTTTCCAATCTACTATTTATACCGTTATACGTGGATATTGTGGTAAATTTTGGTTTGATTTCAAGTATCCATATGTAGATACGATGGAGCGAAAAGGGTTAATATATTGAGCTAAAGATTCAATAGTTGCAGTATTTCCCACTATTTAGGAAACACCCTGTATAGGATGCATAGTTTCCATTGTTTAACAAAAACGTACATTTGCATAGATATTATTTCAGTAAATCGTTCCTATTATTCAAAAATATGTACAGTTTATCATTTTCTTGGGAACCTAGTTGTTATATGGAAATTATAAATAACCTGCTACATATTTTAAAGTTAGTTAGTAATTTTCCTTCAAAATGCTAAGTATAAGTAAGTTTAATTAACCAAAATTTCTTTGATGTAACTTAGTTATTTTCAATCTCGATATTCGTATATCCAAATATTTATTTTTAGGCAACGGATTCCTGTGCTTAGTGCTAGTTCTATGTTTCTCATCAACATTTTCACAATTTGAAACGAAAAAAACATTCTCAACTCTATACGAATTTTTTGCCTTGGATTATGATTATTCCACAAATCAGGAACGGGAAGCTGCTATAAAATCTGGCGAATTCAATCCAGGAGAACTTGCTCCCATAGACACTGATGCTTACATTAATCCAAGTATGTATAGGGTGGCTAACAGTATGTCTTATAAAAAGAAAAAATCACAAAACAAAATCAATTAAAAAAAGAAACTTTTGAAATATTTTTAAGTCCGCAGTCTACTAATTTTCAATTAATGGGACTGAATGGGAAAGTAGTTTCCAAGGCAGACAAACTCATTAGATTCAGATATGTTAACAACTTCCATATTTTTGAATGCGTATCTCCTTTACCTTTTCTTTAAGTTCCTACAGTATATCGTCCATCACCATGATATTCACATAATATTTTTTCATATTTTTGTAGGAACCAACGAAAAAACAACGTTTATTACGATTCCTAGATTTCAAAAAGGAGTGCCTGCTACGTTAGGAACCGTATTTAAAAATGGTAGTGGGTACCCGATCATTAAGCCGTATCCTTCTTGGGAATGGTTCAAAAATCCTAAATCTTGTAACAAACAGAGGATTGTCTCAGTTTACAGGGTTATGGTAAGGAATTCCATATTTAAAATTGAATTTGATTGGAAAATAGAGATAAACCAATCAATATAACGCCAATTCTTACATTAAGTACTCAATTGATATATATATATATATATATATATATATATATATACATGCAAATTTTACTTTTTGTAATGCCTTGCAGTGTATCTGATATTATTCCTGGATTAATATTTTTATCTTCTAGTGATTTTCTTAAAAGTATTAGACATTCTTTAGGAGGAATTTTAGTAAACATATTAGTTTCATCGAACGAAATGAGTTTATAGTTATCTTGCAATTGGATTGCTTTCAACTTTTTGATTAGTTCTATTGAATTTCTAATTGAGTACTGAGATTCATATCCGTAAGTGTTGAATATATTGTTGAGCTTCTTTGCCAATATATTATTAGGAGCATTAACATAAGAGACTACAGGTCTATCATACATAAGAATCCTCATTGTCCACAATTATATGGAACAGTTAAATTACATAAAATAACGAAACCAATTAGACCTGTAGTCTCTTATGTTAATGCTCCTAATAATATATTGGCAAAGAAGCTCAACAATATACTCAATACTTACGGATATGAATCTCAGTACTCAATTATAAATTCAATAGAACTAATCAAAAAGTTGAAAGCAATCCACTTGCAAGATAACTATAAACTCATTTCGTTCGATGTAACTAATATGTTCACTAAAATTCCTCCTAAAGAATGTCTAATACTTGTAAGAAAATTACTAGAAGATAAAAATATTAATTCAGGAATAATATCAGATATACTTAATTTATTTGATGTATGCATTAATCAGAATTATTCCACTTTTGACAATAAGATATATATTCAAAATGAAGGTTTACCAATGGGAAGCCCTATATCACCTATTTTAGCAAACATTTTTATGGACAATTTAGAAAGAAAGATCTTTGAAATTAATATTTCGAAAAATATTTCATTTTGGTATAGATATGTAGATGACATATTAGCTTGTTTGATGGGTAGTGAACGACAATTAGATGTATTTTTCAACCACATCAATAATTTACACCCGAAAATTAAATTTACATTAGAAATTGAAGAACATAGTTCAATAATGTACTTGATTATTCAATTTACCGAAAACCAACACAGACTTATGTGACAATTCCATTCAATTCTAACCACCCTATGTCACACAGACTAGCAGCATATAATTCAATGATACATAGAGCTTTTTCAGTTCCTATGAACAAATGTAATTTTGATAGAGAGATTAATACAATTAGACAAATAGCAACATCTAACGGTTATCCATTAGATATGATAAATAAGCTAATTAGTGAAAAAGAAGAAAAAGTGGCATTACAACTAATATATCCTAAACAAGCTGATGAAATTAAAACTTATAAAACCATCACATATGCAGGAAATGTTTCTAATAATATTTCAATGATAATATCTTCAGCATCGAATACAACAATTTCTTTTAAAACAGAAAGTAACGTTAGTACAAAATTGTTAAATGTAAAAACAAAAATACCACTATTAAAGAAATCAGGTATATATAAACTCAAATGTCCAGAATGTAATGCTGTCTATTTGGGTCAGATCCTTAGGAATTTTGAAATACGATACAGTGAACACTTACGAGCATACAGATTAAAACAACCAGATAAATCCCACTACGCAAAACATCTACTTGACACCAATCATTCATTGACACCTAACACAGAACTAGAAGTGCTGCATATTTGTGAAAAGAAACAAGAACTGGATTTCCTCGAAGAACTGGAAATTAGAAGACATTTAAGAAACCCACAATCTGAAGTTGTCAATGAACAGTTAAATCTAGGGATTTCTCCACTAATAAACTGTCTTCTTAAGTGATAATTGTAAAGATCAGCAGATATAGTTTTCCTGGTTTTCTATATCATTGCACAGTTATAGTGATCTTAATTGGAAAAATGATATCCAGGATATCACCATAGGGCTAATAATATCTAAGCTTCAATATTTGTAATATCACATCTTCTTCTTTTTTCTATAAACATATATTAAGCCAATCACAAGTTAGGTTACTTCTGGGTCTAGCCAAAAATAACTACTAAACATTAGGTAGGCATAAAATGAAATGTAACTTCTGTCATTCTGACGATGATATTGATTTATCGAAGCAATTGTCAATTTTTTAGAATTTTCAATAACTTTTATTATATTGTGGAATTAACTAGAGACCGTGAGTTTCATTTAAAAACACTAACTTGTAGTTAATACCGATAAAACAAAAGTAATGATATTCGCAAAAAGTGGCCATGTACATAATTACAATAAAAAATTTCATTATGATGGAAATTGTTTGGAAACAGTAAAGCAGTTTACTTACTTGGATTTGATTTCTCTTCCACAGCCTTTGTTTTGCACCATGGCTAAGAATTCTAAAATCAAATCTAATCGGGTCGTTGGAGCAGTAATGGATATAATGTGTAGGTCAAAAATGAATACTTGGGAATCGCGGATCAATCTATATAATTCAATTATTATATTTTCTATTTCTTTTGGAATTGTTGTATGGGGTCTGCGTTACACTGATATTATAGAGCGTGTACAGGTAAACTTTTTCCAAAAATTCCTAAGTCTGTCAAAAAATACCCCAGATTACATTGTACACTTGGAAACAACCTCTGATCATTTGTCAACGGTAGTTTTCAAACATGCCTTACTTTGGTTAAACAAACTCAAAGGAATGAACTCTTCAAGCCTTTCAAAAATTTGTTTCAATCGACTTGCTCAGTTAGCATCTGATAATAATTCAAAGTATAATTGGGTGACACAACTTAAATAATTGTTTATTTATGCGCAATGTGAGTGTCTATGGGAAGATTATTTAAGTACAAATGTACGCGGTTTAGATAGACTTATTCTAGACAAATTTCGAAAACGACTCCTTGATAGTGACATAAACAGAAAGGCTGCTTCTAGTTACTCTTTACTATACTCACACTCACTAGTTGGTGAAAATAGCAGTTATTTGCAAACACCCGCATACATTTACATAACCAGAATAATAGCGCAACTTAGAACCTGTAGTAAAACATTTTTAAATTTGTCTTTTAAAGGAAGTTTTTATATTATTAACAGCACTGAGAATTGCACTGTCTGTAATATGGATTCCCCGGAGTCATTACATCATATGCTTTTTGAATGTCCCATTTACAGCCCTTCAGAATGTTCATAATACTGATGATCTGGTACACTACCTTAATATTAATAATACACGAAACGGATTCTTTGAATTTACTAAATTAGCTCATAGCATTATCAGTATATTGAAGCTGCGAGCATTTGCACATGGTGAATAATTGGCTTTATCATGAATTACGAGGGCGGTTTGATATTGAAGCTACCTAGCGCTAGATGGCAGCACAAACACAAACACTTTTTCTGTTTTAGAAATTACGATCTGTCCAACGTCAGCTGTTAAAATTTTAGCCAAATTCATCGATTAGTTCATTTGTTGTAGTCGTTTGAAGTAAGCAACTTTTGTGTTTCTTGGAAAATGGAAAAAAGTTAATTTCGTGTAGTGATTAGACACTATTATTTGAAAGGAAAAACGGCGAAAGAGACAAAAGAAAAGCTTGATAAACATTACGGCGAATCTGCTCCGTCAAATGATATGGTAAAATATTGGATTGCTGAATTTAAACGGGGCCGAACAAGCACTGCAACAATACCATCAACAGGAAGGCCAAAAGAGGTGGTTACTGAAGAAAATATCAAGAAAATCCTCGATATCGTTATGAATGATCGCCGGGTCAAAATACGTCCCAAGTAGCACAAATTACTTTTTAAAAACGATAACAATAGTATTACCGCATTCTTATATAACTTGATGCTATATAAATTCTAGTTGACAACAACATTTCAGCATCAACAAAGTATCTATATGTCCAAAATAGGCACAAATAATCTGTAACGGGCACTTTAATGCTTATATAGTAATATAACAACCTCTCCGCTGTATTTTATCAGTTCTTATAAACCACGTTATGAAGCTTCTGAGGAGCTACCGTATACCGTCTGTTAATTAGCTTGTATAAAGTCGATTTGCTTTGTATAAGGGTTAGGAGTTGTAATTATGAAGCAACAGTATTGAAGTGTTCGCAACTGATTCAAAGTAGTTACTTTTTAGTTATTTCAAAACAGAGCTACATATGAGTTTGAAAAGCTATATTAGAAATTAAAATGGAAGGCAATTTTGTGACATATGAAAATTACTGGGAAATAGTTTCTAAATATTATATTTATAAATCCTTTTTGCACTATTATGATTTTGTTAAAGATATTTTGGGAAGAGCTTGAATTATCAAAACATCCAAAATTATATTGTAATGGCGTACATATAAAACCAACTGAAAGTTTTTTACTAACTTACACATAAGTACTTGCTGCCGTTAATGGAAAACCAAATTTGTCATGCGAAGAAAATGTTTCTGTTGAAACATACCCTTCTACGTCGAAATAATTCAACGCACCTTTAAAATATCTACAAATTCTCATTTGAAAAATATTAATTTAAAATTATAAAAATATTTTTTGCATGAAACGGTATTGAAATAATACATTCATGTTATTACAATGCCTCATGGGTGATATTTCACAGAAATATATCATTTTATATATAAATTCACTTCAAATACTTGAGCTGGTAACAATGACCGCGCTGTCACGCATCTTTTCATAGTTTTCAACATGGTTTCCTGAATAAATTCGAAGAAGGTGTCCATAAAAGCAGTGATAAAGCTTTCAAAAAGTAGTTTGGCTATATGAAAGCGCTACCTACTTTTTAAAACATATTTCTCGAGCAAACTCGGCTATAAAGCAAGCATAAAGTGTGAGAATTACTGACGTCTAGCGGATCCTTTTAGTAACTCAAATTGAGTTCTACCACATTTTTACAGTTATTTGTAGTGCGTGCCTATTCTTATTGTAGATAGCTCTAGCCCATTGAACTGTCAGACTTGCTAATTTGCATATCCGTCGTTCGAGTCGCCATCCGATAAACGTTATTTCGACAAAAAGAACCTGTGCTCTTCTTTCGTTGCTGTGTAAGTGCTGAATAAGTAGGTGGCCAAGGTTGCTTCGAAATTACTTAGAACATAACCTATAAATATTGTACAAACCTGTATTTTTCACCCACAAAGTGCAGAGTACCTATTATTTTTTATTTTGTGAAGAATAAAATCCACCAAACAGGAGGGTACCTACAATATTTTTTAGAATGTCCAAAATAGTACAAACAATTGAAAGGGGAGAACCCCAACTGTGCGTGGTCCCTCACAAATGGGAAAAAAACAGAAAGTTATACTGGCCCAAAACGAAGGCAGATAAACTGATTTCAGAAGGAGACTCCGCTCCAGGAAAAAACTGGTTAGAAATGGAATGCACTTTAAAAAGAAAGAATTTGTCAATACATGATGCAGAGAAAGACTTGGAAATAATGATGAGCTGTACAGATACTGATGAGTTGACAATGATTAATCCAGCAATTTCATCCCAGAAAAAAAAACTCAGAGTGCTTCTTCCAAAAAGAACAAACCATTATACAACACAAGATTTCAATGAAATTGCTACTGCACTGGTGAGTTACATATTTAGCTATGAAAACATTTTTAGATCTAATCATTATACCTACCTATAGTCATTTGAACATTTATATACTGGGTGTAACAGGATATTGGTGCACCTTCTCTTTTTTGGAATAATTTTGATATTTTTCCCTCTCATAAACTGTATGTTTTTTGTCATTAATCAAAACTTAATGAAGAATAATAATATATTTTTGATTTTCAGGTTATGAATGAGTCCCCTCGTTCCACAGGAGTGGGCTAACTGTAGGCCTGCTTCAACTTCTGGAAAGCTCTCTGCGTCCTCCAGTTCAATGTCCCCGTCATGGAGTACATCCTGAAAATCCCCGTTGGAGACTCCTTTCTCAGATATCGCATCGGTTATTTTTACTGAATCTTTTGAAGTTTCAAATTAACTTTCCTTCTGAAATTCCCACTTCGCCTCACTTTTTTCCAATACGTATCCATATTTTAGAATATCACGACTTACATATACTAAATAATAATATGATAAGACCGTTAATAGTATGATTTTAGAGGTTAGGAAACTGTGACGTTTCGTCGTTTAAAGAGTTCTATTGAGGCAGTAGGCTCCAGCTATATATAGCTCCAAAACAGAATTTCTGTTATATGAATGCTTTATAAAACACGCCTGTTCTACAAGGATAGATCATTCATAAATATACTGTATAAAGTCTGGCATAGATGGCATTTGGCTTAAAGTTCTGAAAGGCTGTGAAATTAAGCTTAGAAATTATTTAAAACTCAATATTATATATCCTTTATGCAGAATTAGCGAACCTTTGAAATAGTTGCGAGATTGCTATATACAGGCTTAAACAACACTTATGAATGTGCATAATTTGCTTCTGTAAGAAAGATGTAGCCAAACCTTTTACAAACGATATATTAGATGCATCAATAAAGCAGACGCGTATTTAATCGCTGAGAACATTTTATCAGCAATTTTATTCCACCAAATCTCCTTATAAGCAATTTAGTGCCGAAAAAAGCTTTAACGTAGCTTATTAGCTTTATTGGTTGCTAGAATAAATTATTTATAAAGCTTTAAGCAGAATAGGAGATCTTCGTGTGTTACTTGGGGTGAGATTGATGAAATGGTAAACATATCATATGAACGTGTGTTCAACATTTTGCATGAACATTTGCATAAGAAAAAGCTATCGGCAAGATGGGTGCCGCGTTTGCTCAGTGTTGAACAAAAACGAGTTCGACAGATCACTTCACAGTGGTGTTTGGACATGATAAAGCATAATCCTGCTGATTTTTGGCGTAGGTTAATAACTGTTGATGAAACGTGGGTCCACCACTACACACCTGAAACAAAAAATTAATCGAAGCAATGGGTGGAAGCTGGTGGAAGTGCTCCGAAGAAGGCGAAGACAGCGAAATCGGCTGGCAAGGTTATGGCCACTGTATTTTGGGATGCACACGGAATATTGCTCATCGATTATCTTGAAAAGGGATCCACAATCACAGGAAAGTATTGTCGTGCATTATTGGATCAATTGGTTGATGCAATCAAGAAAAAACGACCACATTTGAACAAGAAAAAAGTGCTCTTTCTTCAAGACAACGCACCGGTTCACACAGCATTAGATACGATGCTAAAACTACGAGAAATCCACTTCGAATTGGTTGATCATCCACCTTATAGTCCATATTTAGCCCCTAGTGACTTTTTCCTGTTTCCAAACTTAAAAAAGTTGGGAAATCGTCTTACTAAGTGTATTGAGCTAAAAGGAGACTTTTTATTAATTTACAAATTAGTTCTATGCCATAATTTATTTAGAATTATCTTAATTCCTCTTTTGAAATTTTGTACCAAACCCTTGTGAAAAGATTTATCTTATGCACAATAAAATATCTATCTATCTATCTAGGACCTCGGAGAACTTGAAGAGACAACATAACGGGACTGTAATAGGCAGATATTTGAAAAAAAAATTGGATGTTATTAACTGATTAAATAAAGATATTTTAAACTTAGAAGCTATTTATTAATGTTCTTATTGTCTTAGGAAATGGTCACAACGGGGACCATCGACTCTCGACCATAGCAGTACTATCGACCCCCTGTTCGTCCCTTGCTTAGCACCATGTACCAGGCCTTAGATTCAACCTATACGTGGTCGGTGCTCCAATGTTACTATACATGTCTAATAATGTGTATTAATTTTCGTTTGGTGACCAAAGCTATGGTAGGAGCGATGGTGATCGATTTGTTGTGTCCTCCCACAGCTTTGAATGGAGCAAAAGAACTTCCCCTGGATTGCTATTAGAAATACAGTGTCGAGCTGACTTCAGGCATTTTATCTCTATTTTCTATTAACTAAGTAAAATTTTGTTTTCACAGGTTGATTCATGTCAACGATTATGGGTAATGGACGGAGCACAAATTGGAGAAAAAGTAGCATGTACTCCACAAATCATGGCTTTCGATTTAAGAACGGTAGGTTCTTGAACAATTCTATAAAATTAAATGTAATGACGGTCATTATGTTTCAGGATAAATTGATAAGTACATACGAGTTACCACAAGATCAGTGGAACGAAAACTCGACGTTTGTCACTCCAGTCGTGGACATTGTGAGTAGAAAAAATGGATGCGAAAATACATTTGTTTATATGGCTGACTGTATTGGTTATTCAATCGTTGTGTACGATCACAAAAAAAGAACTTCTTGGATTGCGAAAGACGAATCAATGAAGCCGGATCCGAAATTCGAAACGTTCTCTATAGCAGGTAGGAATAGAATATAACTTTAACGTTTAGTTATTCCAGGGCAATTATTGACACGTCTATGACATTTCAGAAAATATTAGTTGGAAGGTTCGCTCGGCAATGTAAACAAAGAGTGTACTGGCTTCGAGCGACATAACTTGTCATGAGTGTTGCCTATTATTTAGTTAGTTGCATATTAGTTTACAGAACTGTCTTTGTATGCATCATGTAATATAAGTATCAAGGTTAAGCGGTTAATGACAGATGGTTGTAAATGGCAGTTCTCGGGTCATGATGTTGAAAATAAAAACTTGTTGAAATATGTATTGTGGTTTATTATATCTTAGTAATCGTTTTACAACTCATTACAATAATGTATCATCTTTTGTTTGCAATAAAATTTAATACTATTTTAGGTCAAACGTTCCAATTACAGGACGGAATATTGGGATTAGCTTTAGCACCTAGTGTTCCTGTATACGGCAAACGTTTATTTTATCACGCTATGTCGAGCGATGTAGAAAATTGGGTCAGAACATCCGATCTACAGAATCAGCAGCTCTTTACGAATAATCAAAGTTCCTATTCGCACATTTTTTACGTAAGTTTCTTAAATATTGTAACGAATTTCAGTATAAAACATATCTGAGAATAGGCAATAATTTCATTCAGAATTGACAACGAGTATAATGAAAAATCAAAATTTATTGTCAAAAACTGCTGACAGTTCCAATTTTCGCGTAGTATTTGTTTGTCGCTGGCGTTCATGTGGCCTATTTCTTCGACTTTTATAAACGATTTTCCAGAAGCACATGTAGATTATTTCAATTTCTTCCAATAACACGCGATGAAAATAGTCGGAGGATCCCCAGATATGTACAACAATAGAAATGGTGCGGCTTCAAGCTTACACCCACCTGGTGATATACTCCATTAGTGATAATATGTGCTGCAGTATAACTGTCTAAAAATATTTGTTTATTCTTCATCTTGATTAGCTGCACAATCTTTGCATTGGTGGGACTGAGCCAAGCCTTACGTTACATTTTTTATTGCTGTTGTAACCTTCTTTATGTATAAAGAAAATATGAGTTCGTTGAAAATAAAGCACCCGAGTTGTTTTGTAAATAAGTTTTAATAATAGTAATCTTAAAAAAATGTTACACGGGTTTTCAAAATTAAATTGTCAAGTTGAAGTTCATATATACGTCAGTTTACATTTGTTTATAATGTCACTTAATATTTTTGACATCCTCCCGCGGCGGACAATCTTCAACTTCTAACGGAAAAAGAAGTTGCACTGGTCTACGAGGTCTAGACCCGTCACTCAATCGCTCTTCACAAGCCCGTACTCGACCCACAAATCACCTACTCTATAGATAGTTCACGACAATGCTTTCTTGAAATGACAAAAACTAGCGCCACCTATAGAACTGAAACAGAATTAAGTAGTGGGTAAATTGTTCCTTAAGTCGCTACTAGGGAAAGAAGAATTTTCCACTGTAGCCTGGGCGTATGCTCTTGATGCAATAGTACCATGTCACCTATTCTTAAGCTCCTAGAATTAGGACGATAATTATGGTGAAACGTTCGCAGCTGCTGAAGATATTCCGTTGTCCATTTCTTCCAAAAGTTGGAAACCAATTGTTCCCTCGATTTTCACTGTTTAAGTAGATCGTTTCGATTGATTTCAGGCAATTTCAGATTTAGGGAAAAACCAACATTTTTTGTTCCCACTAAGAAATGCGCTGGTGATAAAATCAGTACTTTAAGTACGATATTTTTGTCTTTTTTGGAGAAGTTTCAGCTTGTTAGCACGATACAGCCTCCGGAGTATATACAAGTGACCAATTTTATGATTGGATATTATTCAGAGCGTCTCAAAGATTAACCCTATTGATATTCAGCTCATTAAAGCTAGTACAACGGGTGCTATAGTACTTGAAGTACCAAATTTTTGTCAATTTTGGAGATTTCTCAATTTGTTATCCTCCAGAGAGTATACGATTGATCAATTTTATGATTGAATATTGTTCAAGGTGTCTCACAGATGTACCCTATTGATTTTCAGTTGACTAGAGCGAGTCTTATAAATCCAGATATACTAAATTTTTGGTTATTTTTGGAGAAGTTTCGGTTTGTTAGCACGATACATCCCCCTAAGTGTATACAAGTAACAATTTGATGATAGAATAATGTTCAGGGTCACAGATGTGGAAAAGTTAGTTTTAATCTTTAAAACTGTTTATTTTTCTCTAGCTTTAGCCAATGCTGCGTTTACGCCTGTGTGCATTACTTCTTCATGGCTTTTACAGATTATTTTTTCCGTTAATTCAGAGTTTTTCGATGGTATTATTGGAAAGTATGATAAATACTTTCATATGCTAATGCGGATTCCTGTATCCTGCTTACAAGTCATATTATACCAGAGGCGTTCAAAAATGGATTCAAAAGTAAAATAGAGGATTTATAGCTTATTGGTCGTTTATTTTTTAAGCTTTGGATATCTTCTGAAAATTCTTCACGTGGCGTATATTTTAGCCAATATTTTTCAGCTTCGTTTAACTCATTCCTAATTTTTCTCTGCAGGCTTTTGAATATTATTAATAAATCGTTTAACAGAAGCCGTTATACGAAGAATTTTTTCCAATTTGTTATAATTGTTCAATGGAAATATTGGTTTGCCGTTTGGTTCTGGTAGCTTGACGTTAGTAGTGTTTGTGGGCATCGATGAACACATAAGCATGTCTTCTTCAAAATAACTTTTATATGGATATCTCACGATAAACAGCAAGATAGCTAGACCAGCGACATCAGTCGGTTCATCAATTTGCAAGTCGAAACGTGTTTTTTGTAGACGTGTAACTAATTATTGTTTGACGTAGCTTGCTAGATCATGAATTCGCCGTAAAACGGTATCGTTTGATAGCGGCACAGTAGAAAGATGCTTTGCAGACTTTTTAATCAAGCATACATTTGAATATGTCTAGCACACATGGCTTTATTAAATTCTCAGCGATAGTGTGTGCTTAACCTGCTTGTGCGATAGCTAACTAAATATGATGCCTCCGTGGCCTTTTCATTGATAGTTTGGGTTACAAACACCATAGGTTTTTGACTTTCCAATACTGTGTGTATGTCGTCGTCGTTGTCGTCGGCCACTTTTCGTAACATGTCTTGTTAGCACGATACAGCCTCCGGAGTGCAACAAGTCACCAATTTTATGATTGGATATTATACAGAACATCTCACAGATGAACCCTAATGATTTTCAGCTCACCAGAGCCAGTACAACGTATGCTATGGTACTTGAAGTACGACATTTTTGTCATTATTTTAGAAATTTGAGTTTGTTAGCACGGCACATCCTCCGGAGTACAATAAGTCACAAATTTTATGATTGAATATTATTCGGGACGTCTCACAGATGAACCCTATTGATTTTAAGCTCACCTGAACCAGTACAACAGGTGCTATGGTACTTTACTTACGATATTTTTCTAATTTTTTGAGAAATTTCAGCTTGTTAGCACGTTACAGTCCCTGGATTACACCAAGTCACCAATTTTATGATTGAATATTATTCAGGACATCTCACAGATGAACTCTATTGATTTTAAGTTCACCCGAACCAGAACAGCAGGTGCTATAGTACTTTAACACTTTTGTCATTTTTTGAGAAAATTCAGTTTGTTAGCACGATACAGCCTCCGGAGTATATACAAGTGACTAATTTTATGATTGGATATTATTCAGGGCATCTCAAAGATAATCAATAGGGGAGACTGGGGAGGGTTGAGCCACTTTTTTTCATCAACCTGGTTTTCTGTCGTGTTTTAGTAATCGCATAAAGTTTTTTACATATTAATTAACTATTGGTTTTAATTTTTTAGCACAGTACCAAGATTATTTTAAAAATTGTTATTTAAGCAATAAATAATGGATTAAAGTACCACATGAACTTGTCTCAAACCTCCTTTATGAGGGGAGGCTTGAGACAAGTAAAGGGAGGTTTGAGGCAAGCATAGGGAGGCTTGAGACAAGATTAGTACGATAAAGTCTCGAGTTAAAATCAAATTTATTAAAGACAGTTAACAATTGTTTAACCCTTTAACCCTGCAATAATAATAATTAACAAAAAAATACACATACGTACTTGAAAAAATAAAAGAATACAGCAGTCATAAAAATATTTGCCGAAAAACCTAGAATAAATTTTCATATTTGGAAAAATCGACTGGAAAAGAAAGGGTCCTATGTGTTCTTGCTGTTCCTCCAGTAAAGGAGGGGTTTGGTAACTTAACCAGATCGTCCCTAGGTGCACAACATTCATCGGCAACATCGGGAAAAATAAATTTGTATCCCGGAGGCTTTAGTCTCATGCATAATAAGTCGTATTCGTTGCCATCAATATTTGTGACCTTAGCAACGTAATGTCGGAAAGTCTTTTTGGTGGGAAATCGTACAAGAACATAGTCATCCTTACGAACTTCTTGATTCATAAAGCTTTCTTCAGCATTTTCTTTTTCAATTTGTTCCTCAATATCGGTTAACTCATCAGAACTCGAAAAATTGAAAGAATCGTTAGATTGTTCAGATTCCTCCATGACTATCTCAATCTTCTTTTGTTTAACGGGCACCTGTTTTTCATCTTCTATCAACAATTTTTTTTTAATCTTTCCACCCTTTCTTCCTTTTTTTTATTTTGCTCTTCCTTTTTCTTTGCTCTTTCCTCAAATTCTTTTTCTATTAGGTCTTTTTCGGGAGTGTCCGTTAAAATCCGTGTTTTTCCACATTTCCTTCCAGCTTTCTTTTTACGTGGAAGAGCTTTCGGAAATGGCCTTATAACTTCAGGGCTTACAAATGCATTTGGATTATTTTGGAAAGTACTAGGGACAGCTAAAAGTAAATTTTCTGTGGGATGTAAAGCTTCAGATGGATCTGGGCGGTCTGTAATTTCCGAACTGGTAAAATCACTATCTGAGAATACAGCTGGATTGTATGGACAAATACCAGTATGTGAAAATCCACCTACTATATTGGCCGGCGTGAAAGCGCGAACGTAAGCACTTGCCACAAGTTCAGGTATTTCTTTTAAGGATATCAGCTGTGCAGGATTGTTGACCATCCAGTTATCTGCAGCTTCATTATAAAACCTTTTAAAAGGCCCGAAAACATTGGTGTCCAAGGGCTGTAACTTATGGCTAGTATGAGGTGGAATGGTCAGTAGCATTACTCCATTTTCTTTACAAATGTTCAGCCCCTTTGGGGAAATATGGCTATCATGGTTGTCTAGTATCAGCAGACACTTGTGATCCTTGTTGACTCGGGAATAGTTGACGAAGTGCTGTAAATATTTTTCAAAATTCTCGTGGGTCATCCAACCTGATGGAATAACAGCAGCATCGGCACCAATGGGAAGTCCTCTTGTCATATAATCCTGGATCCTAGCCCTCGGAAAAATTAAAAAGGGAGGAATAGTGTTACCAGACGCACTTATAGTGCATAAAACTGTTACCAGTGATCCTCTTTCACACGATGTTGCCTTTGACACCTGCTTCTGCCCTTTCTTCGCAATTATTTTTTGCGGCTAATGTGCTGTTTTCACTCCCGTTTCATCTGCATTATATATGCAATCAGGAGTAATCTGTTCCCTTGTCATGATGGTTTTTAAATTGTCAAAAAATAGCTGCACGGTATATTTATTAAATGCAGTGGCACGTCCTACACTCGTGGCTTCTGGTGTCCTAAGTGATAAGTTACCATGTCTTGACATAAAACCTCTTAGCCAATCACGCGTTGCTGCTCTATTTTTCTCCCAAGCTGCTGAAATTTTTTTGTTATTTTCAGTTGCAAAGATGTAAGCGAACTTTCTTACTGCGATTGGAGTAAGTCCATAATGTAAGTCAGCGCATTTGAGCAGATATTGAACTAGCAAATATTCTTCTTGATTAGTAAAAATTTGCGAAGAATTAAAGTTTGCTACAAACGATACGATTTCGTTTGATTTAAATTTATGCACGTATCTAGATAGTGTCGTTCTATCAATATTAAATTTTTTGGCGACTGTGCGGATTTTACCATTAGTACTACATATTTCCCGTACTGCAGTTTCCAAAATTTCAGGATCAGTAGGCACTCGGCCTTTCGATTTCCACTTAAAAGGCATCTGCAAAAAAATTATTATTGTAGATGATGCAGTGAAGATTTTAGCAGAAGAAACTAAAGACTAAACTACGTTGACCTATATTTTTTCACTTGAAAAAGAAAGAAAAAAAACTGGAAACGAAGTACAGGTATTTTCAAACCATGATGGGAGGTTTGATCCGTGTCTCAAACCTCCCACATGAAACCTGTTCATCCCTCCCCTCGTACCAGTAGCCACAACAAATTACGATTTTCAAGTTAAAACATAACCTAACAAATAATTTAATACTTTAAAGTATGTTAAATTATTATGTAATTCGTGTAATTCATTCATATATTTCCAAATATAATAATGTGAATAAAGAATCCTTATACATTTTGTTAAAAAACTTACATTGTTTAGCCTCAAAAACAACTTTTCACTATATCTTTCGTAAACGACTTGGATTTGTTGTTAAACTTAGATAACGTGAAAGAAGCACTGTCTAAGCATCCACAAAACGGAAAAGTAAATTTATTTAAGGATACGTAACCAATGAAACATCTATGTCTCAAACCTCCCTCTGGCTCAACCCTCCCCAGTCTCCCCTATTGAAATTCAGCACACTAAAGCCAGTACATCGGGGGCTATGGTACTTGAAGTACCAAATTTTTGTCATTTTTGGAGAATTTTCAGTTTGATAGCACGATACAGCCTCCAAAGTGTATGCAAGTGACCAATTTTATAAATGGATATTTTCCAAGCTGTCTTACAGATGTACCCTATTGATTTTCAGCTGACTAGAACGAGTACAGCAGGTCCTATAAATCCATATATACTACATTTTTGGTAATTTCTGGAGAAATTTCGGTTTGTTAGCACGATACATCCCCCGAAGTGTATGCAAGTGACAATTTTATGATAGAATATTGTTCAGAGCATCTCGCAGATGTGGAAAAGTTAGTTTTAACCTTTAAAACCGTTTATTTTTTATTTTAGACCTATACTGGCAGACGACATACGCAAAGTGCAGCCCAAGCTGTAGATAGAGATGGAATTTTATATTTTGGATTGATGTCAAATATATCAGTGGGGTGCTTCAACACTAGAGGCGAATATGGCATACCTGGGAACTATTCAGATGTAGTAGCTCATAATGAGGATACTTTACAGTTTATCAGTGGTGCAAAAGTGAGTAAGAAATATTTAAATATGTTATGTTGGTTATAATTATTCCTAAAAAATAATTATTTCGATAGATCTGCATCGTTAGTCTTAATTCTAAGTGAACCAGATCGAAACTATCAAAACTAATAAATGATCTGGTCAAAAGATTTGAATAAAAAAAGTGATGCCTTTCAAGGATTACAGAAGCTAAAATTTGATGGCTAACGTATACGTAAAGTTATGAAAGAACTCTAATTAGTCAATGCTTTTGGCTGTTAATAAATCAGTTGTCTGAAAGTTATTTAAAAAGCAAAATATGAAAGTGAAAATTGTGTGAAGATGATTGTTGATTAATTAAAGATCATGTCATTAAATATTTATAACTTTTACTCGCATCTAATTTTTTGCCCACAACTTCTATGAAGTGAAAATTGTGAAAAGATGATTGTTGATTCATAAAAAAAAGTCTAACAGATCATGTCATTAAATATTTATAACTTTTACTCGCATCTAATTTTTTTTCCGACAATTTGTATGTATTGAAAATGATATATTCCAATAAAAAAATCATCAATATTATCCCAGCGTCAAATACAAATTAATAAATGTATTATTTAAGAAGTTTAGGAATAAAATATGTTGGAAACTCATTTTCAACTAAATAAATATTACTTTAAAAATCATGTGCTTCAATATTCTTTGATTTCTGTTTTCTTTTTAGGTTGTAACACAGTGGCAAGGAATTGAATATCTGCAAATAATATCATCTAGATTCCAAAAGGTCTCTACAGGTACTTTGAACCCTGCAGAAATTAATTTTAGAATACTAACAGCTGGAGTGAAATATTTGAAGTTTGGTACCAAATGCGATCGAAAATTGTGCAAACACAAGTACTTTCCTTTCTTTTGAAATATGTCTTTCTATTTTTGATATCGTTTAATCAGAATAAATAGATCTAATTGTTAATTTTAGCTTTGAATTATTCTATTAAAAGTTGTTTTTAATCACTTAATCGCCTCATTAAAATAAAGTTTTTATCTGATTTTGGACTTGAATAATAAGTACATATGTTATTATTCAAATGTTGATGGTATTGAGATAAATATTTATAATGTTTCTGTTTGATTATTTTGCTCAGTATTATTGTTCAATGAATTCTTGTTTGCTTTATTTTTGTTTTTATTTATAACTTGATTATAATACTTACCGAACCACCTCGACATTGTTTACTGTCTCACTGAAGTGAGACCGAAAGTTTAGTAAAAATGAGATGATGTATATTCTGGTAAATATAAGTATTTAAACATCTTCACGATTGATTGATAGACACACATACTCTTAAGCAAGAGTTTAGTGTAATTGGCAACAACTTTGCGAAAGATATATTGTTCAGATCCTAAAAACAAAAGGATCTGAGCTATCGGAATTTGGTTTTCTCTGAAGGACATTCTGCAAAAAATGAAATTTCGGGTGCATGCATACTTGCCTATACATCTTTTTGATTTCAGCGGTCAGCACATAAAGATAAGTCCGAAATCTTTTAAAATATCGAACAGTTCGGGTTGAACTCTAGGCCCTGTCAAAGTTATATCATTTAAAGAAAGGGAACTCGAAGTTTTCGAAGAAAAATCAAATACAATCCGGACCTTTGTACTGGCGCTATGGGTTTTGACTATACTGAAATGAGGGACAAGTATTTATGTTCCGACAAAGGGCAGAAAAGAGATGAGAGTATCACCTTAGCATATCCTAATCTAAGGTATTCTTCTAAAATGTTTTTATAGTCAGTTTTCAGCTCAGGATTCTTTTCTAATTTCCTTTCAAGGGACGAAAATCTATTTCTAGCAGAAATAAATGAGTCACCTAGCAGACAGTAAGCTTGAGGAGGAATCAATGGTAAATGGACTTGAAACCTTCCATTAGGAAGGATTTCAGTGGAGGAAACAAATATTTGTTCGAATTTTGCATCTTCATCTGTTACCAGAGGACGAAAAAAGACATATTCTTGTTTGAAGAATTTTTCTAAAATTACATCTAGCTCAATTTCAGTTACATCTGTATTCATGGCGATGTGAAAGGAGTGAAGCGCTAAATTAACATCAGCATGGAGAGTCATGTAATGATGAGGTAAAGTACCTAAAATTATCCACCCCAGATGAGTATGAATCAATGTAAGAAGCCCATTTCCTAGATATTTTATGTCAGATTTTAATAGAAGATAATAAATGTCGGCTCCTAAAAGGATCCCAATTTCTGATGGGGTGTCGAAGGTGTCGTCGGCCACTTATTGGCTAATATGGTGGGGGATGTTCAATAAGTTTTTATCAATAAAGATTTGAGGTAGGTTCTGAGTAATCTTATTAACCACTACGCAAGAAATTGTAAATTTCTTTGAAGGGTCATGAATGGAGTGAAACTCTATCTCCGTCATTTTATTTATGGGAGTGAACGAGAAACAAATTTACAGTTTAAATCTTCCGCTGTCTTAAGAGTAACAAAAGAGCATTGGCTTCCGTTGTCCAGACGATCTTTGACCACCATAGGGGGGCCCTGAGTGAAGGAAATTAACAATTTTGCAGTTGCCAATAACACTTGAGAAATGCAATCCTGAGTAGCTCAGAGAGAGAGATCGAATCTTGACCACGAGAGGAACTAGAAAATCTATTTTGTGGTTGTGACCTTAGAGAATCACCTCCACTAGAACTGACTGGAGTAGTAGAATTTAATTGAGAGTGTGACCTTAGAGAATCACTTCGTTGAGAGAAAGATTGTGACCTTAGAGAATTACCACTTTGTGAGTGCGAGGGGGTTGAGAGCGTTCCATGTGTTGGTCTGGGAAATGAGTTTACTGCTACATTGCGCGGAGTAGATGAATGTAATAAAGAATGATGTTTTCCATTACATATATCACACACTCTGGATGACCCACACCCATTTAAAGAGTGTTTCGTACCTAAACAATTGTAACAAAGTTTGTTAACTTTAACAAAATTCAATCTGTCTTAGACAGACATATGAACAAATTTTTGACATGAATAAATGCGATCATTCGTATCATTGCAACAAGTACAGTGCGTTCACTTATCAGCATCGAAGCGACCGCACTTCGGCATTTCCGAACGGGATTCCAAAGACGAAATCAAAATCCGTTTCGTGCGGACACTGCCGATGCTGATAGTACGAATACCGACAAGTACACGCAGGCACGGGGGTTTTCTTACCAAAGTTTATTATAAGAGCATATTTTGCTCTGTTAATAGTTTGCGACTTTCGTCTCGTCCACATTGTCTAAAAGTAATTATGGATGTAGCAAGACTTATCACGATTGTGCAGGAGTATGAAGAAATTTACAATCTGCGGCATCCAGAATATTCTAATATTCTTCGCAGGGACAATATTTGGGATGAAATCGGAACGAGAATAAATGAACCCAGTAAGTAATATATTTATAAAATGTTAAAATGTAATAAATAAATCGCCATGCCGTAATGTTTTTGTAATGGCATTGATGTTTATGTAATTTTTAAAAAGCCAATTTTTTATATCGAATTTTTGGTGCGTAGTCGTGGTTTGGACTAGTTGATTTTATTATTCAACTCCTTCAGGGGCGGAAAAAAAGAAGGTCAAATTTTATTAATAAAAAACATGGCTGGAGAAAAATTCATTTAATTTTTTGACTCGGTGGTGCTGCACTGGGGTAATATGACATTATGAAAATATAGTGAGTTAAATCTTTATTTATCTACTGATAACTAGTTTATTCTAATCGTCTTCCAGCCGCAACTCTTCTCATTTGCCATTCTACTGACCCTACTTCGGAGTTGAAGTATGCTTTAAAAGAATCTCGATTATTTAGAGCATCACGTCGAGCCACACCTCCTGTTCCTCTTAAACGCTGCAAACCTGCCATATTAGGAAGGGAAACGCGTTGATCATTCTCTGTCCATTGGCATGAATCATCTTTTAAAAAGTTATGAAGGCAGAAAGTTGCAATTACAGCACAGACAACATGTTCAGGGGACATGCTCAGTTTTCGTTCAAAAATCCTAAACTTTCGTGTTAAAATTCCGAAAGAGTTTTCCACCGTGTTTCTTGCCCGACTCAATCTATAATTAAACACTTTTTTCTCTTCGTATCCTTGAGCATCATCACGTGAATACGGTATCATACAAAATGTGCTTAATGGAAATGCCTCATCCCCAGTTATAACATGGGGCAGAGTTACTTGAGTCTGTGGTAGCCTTTTTGGGGGAGGCATATTGAAATTCTCGTCCATCAGTCGTTGACCCAAAAGAGAATTTCGAAATATACCAGCATCTGAATTTTTACCAAATGCATCCACATCAATACTGATAAATCTATAGTTTGTGTCAACCAGTGCTAAAAGTACTATGCTAAAATGATTTTTGTAGCAAAAGAAATCTGATCCGCTATGTGGTGATGCCTGAATTAGCACATGTTTGCCATCCAGAGCGCCGACCGCATTTGGAAAGTTCCATTTTTCCCGAAAACATTTTTCTGATGCAGTCCACAATTGGTTGCAGAACCTTGCATATTGCATTGCAAGTTGAATATATTATTTCTCATACTGTACGCTCACCGAGTCGAAAAGAGAAAGCCAGTGCTCGAAACGAGTTTCCAGTAGCCAGAAATCTGAAACAAAAAATACAATATATTTTAGAATATTTTTGTTTGTTGCAGGTAAACTATGCAAAGAACGGTGGATTAAAACTAGGGATAATTTTCGGAAAGCTATGAACTTGCGAAAAACCAAAAGTGGCCAAGGTGCATCAAAGTTAAAGCCTGCCAAATATGAAAAAGAACCAGCGTTTCTGGCCCCATATTTGAACGACGAACAAGGAAGGCGATCGAACTCATCACAGTTTTCTCCTACTGCTGCTTCTCAAGAGAGTGATATCGAAGAAGAATCGGAAAACCCAGAAATGGTGTTGACTAGTCCTACTCCCCACATTCCTCCCTCTTCACCCACCACATCAGATACAGTACCTTCTACTTTATACGCATCAGCACCATCAATAATTGTTCGTGGCAAAAAAAGGATTAGAAAAGTTGTTCCGCAAAATTCAACTGCCTCCTCAGTTTTGCAAAACTATTTGTCACAAAAGGAATAAGTAGATCCGCCAGAGCCGGCAGATCCTTTTACTGACTTTTTTATCAATATGGCTAACACCACAAAAACTTTTCCAAAACGAGATCAGATTTTGATAAAGAATCAGTTATTCAAAATAGTTAATGACGTCGAACTAAGATTATTGACTGAAAGTACAGCCACAACCGAATCAAATTTTTCTTCTCCGAATGTCTACCACCAGCAGGGCCGTATTTTATCTACAAGCTGTATCCCGCCCAATACGCAGACAACCGAACAAAACATTTCTGCAAGTTTCCAAGAACACCAGAAGTCTGTATGGTCCCCAAAGTGCGTTCCATCCAGAATTCAAAGTGATGTAGAAGAATCTAATCCGTTTGTAAAAACTTTTCAAAATGTATCGTCAGGCAGCGCCAGTTTCACCGCACATGACCATTTCAGATTTTGAGACCCTTTGCTAGCGCCTAGCGCACCTATTGGTAAAACCGGCGCTGCCTTTTACTTTCTTTTCATTATTAATAAACATAATATTAGATTTTCTTAAGAATCACTTTTATTCTTAGACCTTATTGTATTCCACTGTTTTTAGAATAATTCTTAGTTCACTATATGGGGTCAAAAGCAAAAGTTGTGCAGTCAAAAAAATTAGTTATTTTAGAAATGAAAACTTGAAGGGCTTAAATAGACCATGCTAAAAACGGTAAAACGTATTACTTAAAATATTAATTTTCAAAATCATACATACCTTAAACTGACTGCCAATCTTTCCTCCAGTCCTATAGATTCTCTAAATGGTGTATTTTGTCGCAATAAATTTGGTCTTAAAATATTTAAAAGTGCTTCAAATCTAACGCGTGACATTCGAATATATTCAAAGAACTTTCTTTCATCTCGAACTAAATCACAAAAAGTTGAAATAATTAGCGGTTCCATTATAATGAATATACGCATACTTCGCATTTTTTAATTGCCCATGCAACATAACATGTCATTATACAACAGGAAAGCAAAATTCTTTGTCAATCACCTGTTATATTAATTATTTTTAAACACGATAATTCATAGATAAATCCATTGGCACGAGCTCTGTTCCTTTCACACTCATTGGTGATCGCTTCGAAGAATCGGTCACTGAAGAAATCAAAACCGTAAAATTGCTCGTAGGCTCTTTCGATTCGGTGCTGAAAATTCATTATAGAGTTCGCGTCAAACGAAAATGTTGAACGTTTAGTGAAATCGAATGTGTTGAGTGTTTGTTTTATTCAAATGGTGTCATAATTTGAAATCTTGTAAGGTTAGTACACAAAATGATGTGTGGGAGTGTCATTTCTATTTTATACGCTACGCAATCTTTCTTTGGTAATGTCATTGTTATATGAAACATTTTAGTGCATTTCTTGTTTTCACAGTTTCTTGTGCTCGGTTTTTCAATTGTTTGTTTTGTTTTTTACTTAATTTTGTATTAATATCATTTTTTTTTTAGACTAACGTATTGGTTTTTTTTTAGTTAAAAATTGTTTCTTTTCTCATTTTACGTTTCAATTTTGAATACAACAAAATTTGAATTATTAAGAGCCTAAAAATGTGTAAACATAGTTTAAGGATATATAACTAACAGCGCCGATTTAATGATATTTAGCGTCCTGCGCAAATAATTTTTTTTTCGCCCATTCCATCTATCTCTCCTCCTCGTCTTTCAGACAGCACATACGACATACGTAGAAGGTATATGTATTTACACAAGAAACACATATAGAAAAAAACGATGACGAGAAAGTTATGAAAGTGAGGACAAGGAGACAAACATTCTAACGCTGTAGAACAATAAAACTAATAAGAAATTAGAAATACCAATATGTAAGCATTGCTAATGAAAACTCACTCAATACTCTTGATGATGAATAGTTCAATACGACATATTAGTCTGAGATCCCGATATAAAACGACCTTCACCGAGATACTTATTTGATTAAACATATTTTATATTTAATTTAATATGTCAATAAATATATTGCATATGGGTTGCCTAGCAAATTTCAGTCCAGGATATGATTAAATAATTATTATAAAAAAATTTGTTTCATATTTCACAGGTTTGATTATTAAACAAATTCTATACCAATCGAAAGTATGAAGCCCATAGAATATATGCAAACGTTAGGTTGCCTATTCTTTTCCGGTCACAACTCTCAGGTTTCCAGGTATAAACAGGTAAATCGATACATTTTGCACCGGTCTGATTATTGAATTAAAATTACATGATGATAAGATTATTTAACCCTTAACCACGGACAAGGAGTCTGACAGACTCCGCGAAACATTTCTCTCGATGCTACTCCCACCCTTTTTACTTATTTCGTCTATGCGTTTGGGTACCTTCCTAGTTAGTTGTAGTGATGGGAACCATCGAATAAATTGAACTATCGAATAATTCCTAAATCAATTAATCTAACCATCGAATGAATTCATTCGAATCAATTAGTAATGAAATGTGCTAAATGTAGTTTTCGTGATCCCAGATTTAAAAATCAGGTTTTGGAATTACATCAAATGGTGAAGATGCCCAAAAACTATTCCACTTTCAGAAGCTCACATTTTAATTAAAAATTATCTTGATATGCCCATTGTGAACAGACTGAATAGTCAACTAAAAGTGCTTTAGTTATATTCTTCCGTGTCCACTCCGATCAGAAAGAAATTTTTCTAAAGATGGCCAGATAACTAATAATCGCATTGATAACTGTCTAGTAAAAATTAGAACAGCGTATTTTTTAAATAGTAACAGAAAACAGAAAAATTGATTCTTTATTTTGCTACTTACCACATTTTAAAATAAAGATATTTAAAAGTTATTAATTTGCAACGCACCAGTAATTAAATAGTTACTAACAGAATTTGTTCATGAATCATGAATAATTTGGAATTTTTGTTGCCCATTTTCGATGAACGCGTTAGTTACTTACTTCTACTACTAATTCATTCATTCCTTCGCAAATAATTTTATTGCTTCTACTAATTCATTCACATTCATTTATTCATGAATACTTTTCTGACTATCGAATAATCGGCAACCATCGAATTATTCGATAGTTTTTATTCGATAGTTCCCATCACTAGTTAGTTGTGTCTGATCGACTGTAAGCGTAGTCTATCTGTGACCCGTGGTTATCGTAATTTATACATAGGAAGGAGTATCGTAGACTCCTTGTCCGTGTTAGTGTACCAAAAATTCTTAACTGTGAATATGGCTAGTTCGTCGAAACGTATAAAATTAGGTGATCCAAATTTCGAAGAAACTCTTTTACAGTGATATTTTGAAGCAGATGTTGATAACAGTGATTCTGAACCAGATGAGACCGTCTGTTTACAAAGTAATCATGATAGCGAAAGTGAGCAAGAAGTTAGTGACGACGATAATGATCCTAATTATAATCCTGTAGAAGATACATCAGAAGAAGAAAATGAAGAGAAAAAAAAAGAAGAAGAAAATATGGAGGAAGGTGATACAGAGAACAACCTAGAAGAAGAAGACTTTGAAGAGGTCGAGCACATTGAAATAGGCGGGAGCCAAAGAACTAAGAAGCAGAACTATTGGTTCGGAAAAAACAGATATAAATGGAGTAAAAAGGAACCTAACCGGAACGTTCCTACTGCAGCTCGTAATATCATTCGTCTTCCACGAACACTTTTGGATAATAATCTAACAGATCCTTTAGACTTTTTCGATAAATTGTTTTTTAATGAAATGTATGACTGTATTCTACAATGGACTAATAAAAAACTTATCACTATGGGAAATCGCTACAAACGACAAAATAAACCAGAATTTGCTGAACTTTCCCGAACAGAGCTACGAGCTTTCATAGGGTTACTTTTATTTACTGCGATTTTCAAATCCAATGACGAAGATATAAGTAGTATTTTTGCCACCGATTGTACGGGTAGGGAAATATTTAGAGCGGTAATGTCGGCGGAGCGTTTTTCTGCATTACTATCAGCCCTACGGTTTGATAATCCCGAAATTAGGCTAGAACGAAAAAGTCCTGCTGCACCAATTACCGAATTCTTTTCTTAATTTATAGAAAACGCGAAAGCATGTTACACAGTCGGAGGTTCAGCATGTGTAGACGAAATGTTAGTAGGATTTCGTGGGAGATGTAGTTTCAAAATGTATATCCCATCTAAACCGGAAAAGTATGAAATCAAAATTATGGCATTGACAGATTCTAAAACCAGCTATTTGTCTAATGGATATATTTATACCGTAAGAAACACTTATGGAGTTGGTTTAACCGCTAATGAAAAACAGATGAAAATACCAACACAGTCGGTCATCAGACTGGTACAACCTTTATACGATTCCAATAGAAACATAACAGCAGACAACTGGTTTTCTTCTGTTGAACTTCCCCAGTATTTGTTAAAAAAAAATAATTTATGTAGGCACCCTGAAAAGAAATAAGCAGGAAATTCCCCCCGAATTCAAACCTGCAAATAAACGCAAAATAGGTGACACATCCATATATGGATTCACTAAAGACATGACTTTGCTTTCTTTCGCTCCTAAGAAAAATAAGGCAGTCATTATGTTATCAACAATGCATCATTCCATAGAAACTGATCCCGATATAGAAAAGCCTGAAATAATATGTTTTTATAACCGCACCAAAGCTGGGGTGGATTCTATGGATGGGAAATGTGCTAAATATACTTGCAGTAGGCGCACTCGTCGACGGCCAATGACGATTTTTTATAAAATTGTTGATATTTGTAGCGCAAATTAATTTATTATTTATGCTTTATATCCAGGAAATGACAAAACACGTTTATGTTTTGTAAAAGAATTAGCAAAGCAACTAATTGATGATCATGTACGAGAAAGATTATTGTCAAAACGTATTCCAAAAGAGCAAAAATGTCTAATTCGCAAGATTTTGAACCTTCCGCCAGATACATCTTCTCCAAAAGAAATATTAGAAACTCGAAAATATTGTTATATTTGCCCCTCGAGAAGAAGAAGAAAAACAGCTTTTTTATATCTAAAATGTAAAAAACCGATTTGCCTCCAATGTTCAAGAAAATGTTGTTTGAATTGTTGTACAGAAGAAGATGTCGACTAATATGAGAAAAAATATCATTTGCACGATTTTTTATGTAAAAAATTAGGATTGCAATAATGCTTTCTAAAATACAATTAACACTTACTTATTACCATTTTTTGTTCAAAAATACTGTTTTTAATTTTTTCCTAACTTTTCACACTAAGAACATTTCTGCATGTATTAAATATATTTTGTTTCAGTGAAGAATTTTTTTAATCAGAATGTTTAATTTTTGAAAATAAAATATACTTAAAAACATGTTGTTAGTTATTTTAACACATTTATTGACATTCAAATAATTTCATATAATATAAAAATATAATTTTTTTGAAACGGAGTCTGGGGGACTCAACGTCCGTGATAGTTGCTGAAAAGTTTATGTCCGTGGTTAACGGTTAATTCTGCACACGGTGGTATAGGGTTGCCTGCGAAAAACCAGTCCCGAATTCCGGTTGTCGAATTTTAAAAAGTGAAATATTGTTGCGACTGAGAGGTCCCAACCAACCATCCCATGCGATAGAATAGGACACAGCATAGCAGCTGTTTGAAGTCCGTCCATTTAAAGGAAGAGAGTGCACATGCTATTTGTTCTTGAAAATGAAAAGGATAGCGATACACTCGTATATGCTGTGCATAATTTTAGAGGAGTTTATTACTAAAATAGAGGAATAGTTATTCAATTAATTCAATTAATTATTTATGTGCGTGTATATTTTATGTGACACTAAAGTATATATACATCTTTAGTAAAAAAGAAGGTTATAGTAATACATATATTATACTAATCTTGCAAATTTTATCTTTACTATTAGAAGAGAAAATGAGAAACAACAATTAAAAGATAACTTCTGTTTATTGTAATTTTTTTTTTAATTTTTAAAAATTATTCAGGTTCCGAGCTATCGAACATATAACTATGACCCCCAACTTCTGAACCTTCTTCGTCATCACTCTCCGTTTCAGTTCTTTCGACAATGTCTTCTATCTTTAAAGGTGTATGATCCCCAATGAATCCTACTGGTTTTAAATATTCATCTAAGAACCAACCGCAGTTGTCAGGATGAAGTTTCACACAATATGGATTCGTTGCATTAAGCCACATGGAAAATAGTTCGTAAAATTTTCTGAATCAATGATATCCAGCATGGTGGTATGGAGTTGGAGTCGCTGTCTTCTTTAGCAGAGTAATTTTTCATGAAAATGCGATATCTCGCCTCATTCACGTTGTTGCAGTTCTTGATACCATACATACTAGCCGTAAATTCTTGAACGGTTTTCATTTTTTCATCTATGAATGATGCAAAAACTGTTTTTTTCATTTTTTGAAAATAACTGAAAATGTTTTACTTTTCCTTTATTATAAAATGCTGTCGTATAGTTGCAACCTGTAAACGCATGGAAGGCATAATTTGATTCCTAACTTCAACGCTAAGTCGGTGCAATTACTGCAATCAACAGTTTGATTATTAGTATTTCTAGTTGCTGAACTGGCAAGCCAAAATTCTGATTCCATAAGTTTGTGCATATTTCCTAACAAAATAATCAAAACGTCAGTATCAGAGGCTTTAATTAAAATTGTTGAGCCTGGTTCCGCTTTAGAAGCATGAAAAATAATCCTTGTATCTGCCTCTTCGTGATGACATTCATAATTAGTTTCTTCAGTTTTTTTTCCTGAACTTGATAAGAGTAGCACCGATAGCCAACGGTTAAAAAGATCTTTTCCCCAATAATCAGCCAGGAACAGCACCAGAGCCTCTTTAAAACAATAATTTTTTAGTGTTTTAAATGAAACTCAACGTTTCTATCTAATTCCACAATATAATGAAAAATGTTGAAAATTCTAAAAAATTGACAATTGTTTCGATAACTGAATATCATCGTCAAAATGACAGAAGTTACATTTTATTTGATGCCTACCTGATGATTAGTAGTTATTTTTGCTAGACCAAGAAGTGACCTACCTTGTGATTGACTTAATATATGTTAATAGAAAAAAAGATGAAGATGTTATATTACAAATATTGAAGCTTAAATATTATTAGCCCTATGGTGATATCATGGATATCATTTTTCCAATTAAGATCAGTATAACTGTGCAATGATATTGAAAACCAGGAAAACTGTATCTGCTGATTTTTACAATTATCACTTAAGAAGACAGTTTAATAGTGGAGAACTCCCTAGATTTATCTGTTAATTGACGACTTCATACTGTGGGTTTCTTAAGTGTCTTCTAATTTCCAACTCTTCAAGGAAATCCAGTTCTTGTTTCTTATCACAAATATGTAGTACTTCTAGTTCTGTGTTGGGTGTGAATGAATGGTTGGTGTCAAGTAGATGTTTTGGGTAATGGGATTTATCTGGTTGTTTTAATCTGTATGCTCGTAAGTGTTCACTGTATCGGATTTCAAAATTTCTAAGGGTCTGATCGAAATAGACAGCATTACATTCTGGACATTTGAGTTTATACAGGGTGTCCCACGACGATTAAGACAAGTAATATATCAGAATTGGGCAGTAGTAGATAATTATAATTTTGGGGTTGTAAATTAGAGCAAATGTTGCATCTTTTCTTGTTATTGTGTTACCCAATGAGGTATTTGTTTTTGGTCACGTGACGTCGCATTCAAAATTATTATTGGGACAACCTGTATATTTGTGCCTTTCTGTGTTCCTCCCGATAAAACAATTCCAACTAACTAGCACACTTAGGGTCTAAAGTGATTAATTCAAGAGCTACAGGTACTTAAAGGATTGTAAGTTAAATAAATCATAATTGAATCCCCTGTAATTTTCGGCAATTTCACATTCGTACGTAATGATTAAGACAAACCAATATTATAATTTTTAATAATACTTGAAAGTTAATAATGAAACGACCTGTATATCATGGAGTAAAATTACATAGAATTATTTTTTTTTCCATAAAAACTTGTTTACTTATTAAATATCGATTAAAAAGTAGTATAGCAAATCTTATAAAAAAGACTGCCTATTGTCAAGTTTGCCATGATAATGACAAAAGTGCCAATAACTGTTATAGCTATTTTTAAGTTCTGAAGCGGTAAAACAAATACCTCATTGGGTAACACAATAACAAGAAAAGATGCAACATTTGCTCTAATTTACACCCCCAAAATTATAATTATCTACTACTGCCCAATTCTGATATATTACTTGTCTTAATCGTCGTGGGACACTCTGTATATACCTGATTTCTTTAATGTTGGTATTTTTGTTTTAACATTTAACAATTATGTACTTACGTTACTTTCTGTTTTAAAAGAAATTGTTGTATTCGTTGCTAAAGATATTATCTTTGAAATATTATTAGAAATATTTCCTGTATATGTGATGGTTTTATAAGTTTTTATTCAGTTTGTTTAGGAAATATTGGTTGTAATGCCACTTTTTCCTCTTTTATTAATTATTAGCTTATTTATCATATGTAATGGATAACCGTTGGACGTTGCTATTTGTCTAATTGTATTAATCTCTCTATCAAAATTACATTTGTTCATAGGAACTGAAAATGCTCTATGTATCATTGAATTGTATGTCGCTAGCTTATGTGACATTGGGTATTTCCGTATATTATAAACACGTACACAACTCTACGACGTTATTAATACATAAATAAAGAGCAATAAAAAAACATTTTATCATTCAACACTACACAGCGATTCATCGGTAATTGTTTGAGGAATAAATTGTCTCCAAGGAACAAACAAATATACAAATTAAAATTAAATAGATATACAAACGATAAATGTCGCTGAGTTTGTGAACAAAGCAAAAAATATTAGTTTATTAATGTAATTATTTTCCGTTTATTCATTAAAGAAATATATATATATATATATATTTGATTATAATACGTTATTGAATTACTTGAAAACAAAAACACATAGGCGTTGTGGAAGTTACGTCAAGATAATGGAACGGAAAATAATTTTATCTAGGATAAGCGTGCACGCCGAATGTCATAATGATTACTATATAAAATAGTATAGAACATAAGGGTTTTCTAAAACAGTGCCAATATTACTAATCAACGAACTAGTTATCATAATAGAATGGTTCTGACACTGTATTCTTATTATTACAGTTAAAAAAAATTGACGTGAAATTAAATTAGTCCTATACATTCGATAAGGAACAGGTGCTATTTAACTCAGGTTAAAAAGCTCGAAATAATCTGTAAATCTACCTGAACCCGGCAGTGGCAGACCAATCACAAGTCAGGTAATGGGCTTCGATGATGGCACTTACTATTAACGTCAGAGGGCGTGGTTTGTTGATTTAATTTCTTGCAATAAGTAATTTACTCTCACCGCGTGATGGAACAAATCACAGGCACTCGGTATTCTTCGGTAACTTTAATAACAATCACGGTAGTAAGCACAATATACAGACACATCGGTAAATTTGAGTCGCCGATATGCGATAATAACGCAGGAAATATCGATACATCGATACGGTGCGACACAACTAACGTTTACACCCTAAGAACTTTTATAACTAACTTGTTTTAGGATTCTTCGATGACTTAATCTCGATAAATATCGTTATTACCCTAAGAACTCCAAGGAAACGCTTAATTTGATGTTTATCAGTTGGTTGCGGCCATTGCTCAATGGAAGCAATTTCCCCGGATCCACCGCCACTCCTTCATTGCTCACTATATGACTCGGTTTTGGAATAGCTGACATTTTTTCTGGTTTAACTTAGCTGGACAGCTTGGAGTCGTTTGAATACATCTTCTAAATTCTTCAGGTGTTCGTCAAATGTCTTTCCTAGTACTACGATATCGTACAAATAGACCAGGCACGTCTTCCAAGACATTTTCCATGAGTCTTTCAATTGTCGCGGGCGCATTACAGAGCTCGAATAGCATAACGTTGAATTGCCATAATCCAGATCCGGTGGTGAAAGCAGTCTTCTCTTTGTCTTCTGGGCCCATTTCTAGTTGCCAACGTCGAGACTTCAGGTCCAAGATGGAAAACAGTTTGCTGCCGGCCAAATTATCAAGCGTATCGTCGATTCCTACTTTTAATATTACATATTCACTATGTATAAGTTACAATTTTCATTTTTAAATTTAAATTATATTTAGAGCTTTATCTATACAATTAAGAAAAGAAAATGTGTTGCATGTTGTTTTTTGCTTGACAACTATGTAACTATTATTTTGAATAGGTACTTAAATATTCTTAAATGTGTGTATTATGGGAATAAACACGTAAGTATTTACATTTTGACTTTGTATAACTACAAACCTGCATTTTATTTATTGTATTTTAATATGTGTGAGATTCTCTTTATTAATATTTTCTATTACTTTTTTTTAAAAGGTAATAGGAGTAGATTCCACAAAGTAAGGGTCGAAACAGTGAGAAAATTAAAATAAATATTTTCTGCATTTGTAATGTAGATATCTAAGGTGACTCCCATTAAACCTTTATTTAATTTCCTTCAATAAATAATTCAGAAGAGTTTTCTTACGTATAATTTTCTTATTTTTTTGTACAAAACCAGGCATCCTGAAATTTTAAGCTACTTAATTTAAAATCAGACAACTGAATTTCACAGTCACCATTTTTTTATAACGTTTTTTCTCAGAGTTTCCGTAAAATTATCAACATCAATCCGATGAGTTAGTCAGTTGGCGATTTATGTAAGAGGATGTTTGCACGATCCTAGTATTCGTTTATGTTAGGTATTTTCCGAGTGGTTGGCTCTCAACCTTAAATTTTTGAAGATTTTTACACCCTGTTAGCTCAGATTGAAACTATTCTCAATTACAGGCCAATGTATTCGTTCAGTTCAGACCGTGTTAACCCGAAGACATTTTCTTATGTCGGAGCCGCCAACGGCAGTTGCAAATTCTGATCTTTCCCATTTAAATATGTATCAGTTAGAACGATGGTAGCTCATACAAAGACTTCAGCAAGATGTGTGCAAAAGGTGGCATATCGTTTTTGTTGTTCTGCATCGCAATAGAAAACTTCTTCTGTCAAATCTAGCCAATTTTTTTTTCAATTTGGCCCACTGTTTTAATAGTTTTATCGCTTCAAAAGACGCTTCAGAAGTTGTCTATTGCGATGCAGAACAACAAAAACGTTTCCAAAACACATTAAAGAGAGTGCAAACACATTCAAAATTTAATACTGGTTCTTAATGATGAGATATTAACAAATAAGGTTGATTCTTTTGTGTACAGGTTGTCTCACATAGTTTTATGTTTTGAAATCCGAATAACTTGCAATACAGTTTCCAGAGATAAAAAGCTAAGTAGGAAAATAAAGTCACTTTCAAATATGTTAATTCCTTCTACTGTCATGATAGAATTTGAACACAAAATTGAAAGTCAATATAAGAGCATATTTTCTAAAATAAAAAAAGGTAACCTAGAGAAATTTTGTGAACTGAATAGTATTTCAAATAATAAACAATTATTTAACGACAATGCAAAATGGTTTCAAAACATATCGACGGTTGACATCCCTCAAGATATCTCTGATTTCTTATCACTTGGTCCGAATTTTGGTGTTAAAGTTACAAAGGACATTTGATTCATCAGGCTCCGCATTAGGCTAATTATGACGTTTCTTCGAAAGCGAATGAAGTAAATCCACTTTTGAGGATTTTCCTAACGACCCCTCTGCCTTTTGCGTAGATACCTCAATGATACTTTCCTCACGTAACATTGAAAGATATCCTTCTAACGATGTCTCAACTTTTTCGTAATGACCTGCTCGTGCTGCATTTTGAATTGTCACATCAGAAATTCCATCGATTACGCAAGCAACTGCGTTTTTCCCGTGATCACGGGAAGTAATACGATGTCATAGTTTCGGTTGATTGTTTTTCTCTATTCAACATTTTCCGTAATGTTTTTGCATAGTTAACTTGATCTGGAAAAGTTTTAGCAACTAAAGCCAGGTGACCCTTATGGAACTTAACCTTCATGGGACGGACATCAAAATTTTACGAAAACGATTAACTGGGGTCCGACCCCATGCGTAAAATTGCAGAAATGCTGTATTTTTCTTTAAATTAAATATATAGAAAAGAAGTTTTATTAAAGTTTCACTATTAACCATTTATTAGTCAAAAATCATCACGAAAAAATACAAAATACCCTAATCACTAATACTACTAGCTACATATCATTTTAACATTTTTTACAAACTATCTCCGATTTTGAATGTTCTGGGCACACAAAGTTATTACACCTAATACATATTTTTCTGGATTGTCTGTCTTTTCCTCTTTGACACATATGGCAGCGCCCCCTGGTAATGTTTTGTTGTTCAACTCTATGCTCTGTTGCATCCAATAATTCGGGAAAAACGTTTGTCATATGCCGTTTTCTATTCGTCTGAATGTATTTATTATTATATCGCCGGAAAACGTTTTTCTTTATGAGTTCTTTTCCTAGTCCCAAAATCTACATTTTACGTTTATCCAAACTGTTTTTTTCGCCAATCCGGGTTTTGCAGTAACCACAATTTATAAGCATGTATTCCTGCGATATCTATAAGATGCGAAAATATTGCCATTAGCCAGCGGTTTGACATTCTCTGCACTGTATATTCCTTGGCCAACTTATCTGAAGTGTCGGCAGCACCTTTTGTTTTGTTGTAATGAAGAATAATTTCTGGTTTATAGTGCTGTTCTTCTCCAGCTACTTTACTATCAGTATGCTCACTTGAAAGTAAGATGACAGCATGTTTTTGTTTTGGAACATAGGATACTAGCGTTCTTTGATTTCTAAAAGCAAACATACTTGAAAACTCTTTCTTGTACGATGCCGGTAGAAGTTCCCTGGGAATAAATGTTTTATTTTTCCGGAGGGTTCCACATAAAGTAATATTTCTTTTCCACAACTTGTCAGCAAGTTCTAAACTTGTAAAAAAGTTATCTGTCGTTATTCCAAATCCACCTTCCAAATGGTCTGTCAAATCTAGGACAACCCTTTGACCTTGACCCTTTTCCGCTTTATTACCTCGTTTTCCTAAAAATTATTAGATACATAGGACTATAAAGTTTGCCTATATTGCATTTCAAATAACTTACCCAAATAAACTTGCATGTTTGCAATATAAGAAGTGGTGCAGTTCACAAGAGCCCATATTTTGATTCCATACTTATCAGGTTTACTCTTCGTATAGACTGGGAATGGTACCTTACCCCTAAATGGTACTAGCTGCTCCTCTACACATAGATGGTCGCCAGGATTAAGTGATTTTTTACAATTAGAAGTGAAAATATCGAATATATCTCTTATCGGAGCTAGCTTATCTACTAATTTTCGTTCTTGTCTTGTATGAAAATTATCAAAGCGTAAAAATGAAGTAATTTGTTTGAATCTGTCTCTTGACATTGCAGCAGGAATTATAGGACGACAGTAAGAAATATCTTGACACCAGAGCATATCGATAGCCTCTTCCGATCCGTGAAGTGCGCCAAGAATAAGCAACAGTCCAATATAAGCTTCAATCTCTGTAGAATCAACAGGTACAAAAACTTTAATTTTATTCGGATTTTCTATATTCCATTTATCATAATATGTTTGTGCCTTTCTGTTTGTTTCGGTTACTATTATGTTGAGAATATCCGAAGTTAGGAGAAGAAGAAAAGCGTCTTTTATACTTGAGATATCTGAACTGTAATTTGTAAGGCCTAGTGCATGTCTCCAAATATTAGCTTTTGAACGTCTAACTTTTGTGTTTCCTGGAATTTTTGACCACTCAGTTCCATCTTTAGATTTATATACTGGAATGCCCTGGCTGTTAGTAACTCTTGGTTCCTCTGGGTTCGTTTTCTCTATACTTTGATCAACAACTATTACATCATTTTCTTCCTCTCCTTCTGTGACAATGTCTTCATCTTCTAAGTCACTCGATGGTTCCTCATTGATAACACTATCAAACTCTGGATCATCACTTCCAAGTATACGTAACATCTCATCGTCAGTAAGCCCCTTGTGATTGTTTCTAAATAAAAACTGACTCATTTTCAAAACGATGTACCCTACTCGCAATATCACAAGAGACTAACCCGAATATTCAAGTCTAAAAATTATATCGCAGTGCGGGGAATCTCCCATTTGAACTGGTAATTTACATTTCACAATTATATGGGTAAATTCCCTGTGAGTAAACAAACGTTAAATGTATGGGATTCCCCGATTTTACTAACAGTTACCGGGATTATTTTATCGGACGTAAAAGGCTGACCGGGGTCTGAAGAGACCCCTGGAATATAAAATTATTTTTTGTTTATACCAGCCAATAAAAACTACTAAATACATCATATTTTATCAAAATAATTCATAAACTGCAGCTAGATGAAAGATCAATGTTTAAAAATTTGCGTTTGCAAAGATACAGCAAAAACATACGTCATGGGGTACAAACGGACCCCGGCCAGTCCTATGAAGGTTAAACAATAATAGCATGTTCTCGCCATTCCCGAGAAACGTGTTTGCATGTGGTAAATTGTCATGGCATCATCCCAATTATTATTTTGTTTCAGTTCTTCAGTTTTCTCTAACCACTTAGCGGCAGACATGTTCTCATGTTCAACTTAAAATTAATAAAAAAAGCATCACAAAAAAATCAAATAATATTAACAAAAACTATTCGTCTAAAAAATGTACATTCCCATAGGCAATTTTTCTTAATATCTCATTTTTATCTCTTAAAACAGATATAGGGCTAATAATATCTAAGCTTCAATATTTGTAATATCACATCTTCTTCTTTTTTCTATAAACATATATTAAGTCAATCACAAGTTAGGTTACTTCTTGGTCTAGTCAAAAATAACTACTAAACATCAGGTAGGCATAAAATAAAATGTAACTTCTGTCATTCTGACGATGATATTTATTTATAGAAACAATTGTCAATTTTTTAGAATTTTCAATAACTTTTATTATATTGTGGAATTAACTAGAGACCGTGAGTTTCATTTAAAAACACTAGATATATTTTCCTCTACTAAGTTATTTTTTCTTATTCTCTCTTTTAATTTCTCCTTTTCTATTTCACGGAGCTTTTCAAATTCTAATTTTTGTTTACAGAGTTCTATTTTTTCTTTTTTATGTTGAATCAGAATGTCCTATCTTTTGGTTATAATTTTGTTTTCTGTTACTAAAAGGACTTTTTGTTGTTTTTGTTGGTTCTATGTTGTCTGGTAATGTATTTTCTACATCTAAAATAGGTGCTTCAAATGTTTCATTTGTTTCTAGTAGACATTCGGGGATTACGTTTTTCTTATGGCCAATAATGTCCTCCATTTCATTAGCATATTCGAAATCTTTCCTACCCTTGCCAGTTTTGTTGGCATTATCCTTATATTTTTTTAAATTCCTTTCGAGAACTCTCCATCTGTTCTCGCACTGAGATGGAGTGCAATTAATATTGTATTCTTCCTTCAATTTGATTGATTTACCACCCACATTTTTTAAGGCTTTTAAATTTCAATGTGCCAACATCTTTTTTCAATGTTTTATACAGTTCCAATAAAATTAGTGTACTACTCCTTGTCCAAGTGACATTGATATTTTCGTTTTCACCTGAAGAGGTACTTGGATCTTGGAAAACAAAAAATTCTCTGAGGGAGTCTGAAACTAAAAGACATTTATGTTTCTAAGTGTAATTAATATAGGTATAGAAATTAATAAAGTAATCAATAATAGAAATATATTTTTAAGTTAAACTAACTGTTTCTAATTGATTCCACAATATATTGAAAAAAAGTCGAAAATTGTGAGATAATTTTTGACAATTGTTTCGATATGAATATAAACCTACCATTATGCTACTCAAATATGTAATCAGTCAATCTATCAATATAATATAAATAAATAATAAACTTTTCCGTCGCTATGCTAAGAACTATAAACCGCCTTATTAACGTCTATTAAACCACAGCACACAAAACCAAACTTCCAAAAAAACGTATTATATTCTTCTTTTTGGTCCCTTTATCTAAATTTTCATAACACAAACAGAAGAATTAGCAGCTTTAAGAAATGCGTTCGTAGAATATAAAAATGGATAGCAAATCCCAAACCGTTGGAGGCGACGCATGCGCAGTATGAAATAATCACCAACCGTTGCAAACTCTCTCTACGAACAAAGCTAATGAAACCCAAACATTTGGTGTGACATGTCGTGTTTTTCTTGAACGACCGCACAGAGTGTTTACACGATTGTTTATCCCTTTGGAAGTATATTTCACCTGACATACTGAACAAATCAGTTCGATCTCCCTAAAACCATTAATAGTAATAGTAGTAACAGTGACAAATGATCCAAAAATGTAATCCAATTTCACAGTAACTAATTTTTTTTATTACATATCTGTCCTTGTCTATACTTTTTTACCAATTTTTTAGATTAACTTTAAGGTAAATTTAATTAATTAGCAATAATAATTGCTGCTGTGCATTATTAAATAAACGAATTTAGGAATGTATTTGATAAGAACAACAACTAAAATAGCCAATGGAAAATGCTAGGTTAAAATTAGAAACAGCGGACAGCAATTCGGTTGCCGTTCGGTATAAGAAAAATCGCGCGCTCTAATTTCTTTTGAATTCGTTAATTCTAATGTATCCTCAAGCTATTGCCGTCGATATGCTGGAAAGAGTTGGACGAAGCTTCAGAAGTAATGATAATAACGGACAATAACGGATGCCATCTAAACTCTACATTTTGTACTTAATATTGCTCACAGAATAAAATACCTATACTTAATAGTAAAAAAGTAGGTCTCACCCGGTACAACACAATTTTTGATTTATGCTGACTTAATATTAAATATAAATCTATTAACCTTAATTTATGGCATCGATTTAGATGGAGATGAATAAAAATTTCGCTAAATAGACATTGATTTAATTTCGAAAGGAAAAAATGTTCAAGGACCACGAGTTACATTTTGTAAAAATATAAGGGGCTCACAACAATCTGTCTCGTTTACATTTCATTATTCAGATGAAGTTTGCTGCTACATAGTGAAAAAGTTCAGTTCGTGTTTGGTGTTTATATTTTGAGAGGTGGGAAAAGTTAATTATTTAAAACATTTTCTTGCCTATTTGTTACAACAATTCTAAATGAAAATAGCCAATAAGTGTTGGCGTTATTCAATAATAGTCTGTTGAAATTTCGTTACAAATTTAATTGCGTTCAGTCCTGAATTTACAGGTCGGATCAATTAAAAAAAAAGTAGTCAATTGAATGTTTCTTAACCTGAATAATTTTTAATCTATACCTACTAATTACGGTTATTCCTAAATAATAATTATCTATTGTATAAGTGTTTCAAATAACATTTTATTCACGGCAGTATGTTTAAACGTGAGAGTTTGTGGTCAGAAATATAGATATCTCAAGAGACAGCAAGTTAATGGCAATTCTGAAAAGCATCGTACATTGTGGTGGTGTCGCCAAAAGCCTCGCTGAGAATTATTTATCAAATAAATTGAAAACAACGGAAATCATTCAGGAAGAGACTGTCAAAGAAGTTGCAATGAATCATACATGTGGAACTTTATATGAAATCCAGCCACTATTGAGATTAATTTATCTTCGCTAATGAAAAAGAAAAACAAAACAATGTTTCTTCATTAGTATGGGTATTGATGTGAATTTTAACACGTTGACTGCCATGAGGTACGGGGTGTGTACCTATACTAAATTTTAGGTTTGTGCACTGAGGTACATATGTTGTGCCATAAGTACTGATATCCTATAATTTGCTCTCAAAAGTTTATAATTCCTATGAAAACTAATTGGGCACGGCACAGTAGGCAAGACGCGAGAAAAAGCCCTCGAAAATTATTTTTAGTTTGTATTTTTTCGTAATAATTGTGTATTGTCGGTTGAAATTTTTTGCACAAAGCCGTAAACTTCTTATTATTGGAAGTTATGGGTATAATATAAACTAAAAGAACAATTTGTAATAAAATAAGGTGATTTACAGAAATGATAGATTTATTTCTAAAAAAAATTCATGAAAATAAAGCTAGTTCGCACAAAAACGAGGTCAAAACGAAAATTTACATTTTGTTATAAAGTAGAATCATGTTATCATGCTACATAACTTTTATGAGAGTGAAAGAAGCAATCGACACAATATGCTTTCTTGCCAGTAGGGCAAGACCAAATCGTTCTTGTGGTTTTATTTTGAACCACTTTTCGTCCACTCTGCACTAAATTACTCGTAACATACTGTGCAACGTAACCGCTTCCCAGTTTGTCCTAGTTCGTGTCGCTCAGCTTGAGCTTCGGGCTCTTGAATAGATACGTGTTTTTCGAAAATATGTTTCAAAATATCTTTTTTGAATTCCGTGATGATTTTGTAGTCTTGTGTCAGTTCTGAATACACCACATTGGCGTTTACCAGGGTAGTTCCTAAAATCATTTCGACTGCCAGTTTCCGGTACCATTTTATACCACGCCTGAGTGGGGTGTTATAGGCTTCCTGTTGATCTGAGAGATCTATATATGCCTTGGAATTGTTATAATCAACTATTAGCGCCGGTTTTTTTCTGTCAGGATCTGTTCGACTTGGCATAGCTCTCATTTCATCTAGATGCTTTGTACTGAGAGCCAAAACATCTCTCTTATCTCTCCACTTTAGCATAACGATTCCGGGATCAATAAATCGAGCAATACATTCTCCTTTTTTAGTTTTTCTTTTGCTACTTCCAGACTGTTATGTTTTCGTCTGTTCTTTAGTGTTACAATTAAATGAGTTTTCTTCTCTTCACTCTCTTCACGCTGGTGTAGTAATTAAGTAATTATCAACATATAATATTCTACCAGAGTTTAGGAGTGGTACCATCAAGTCCAAAACAACCTGTTCGCAGGAGAAATGCGGCTGTTTATTTAGCTCAGTTTGTCCACAATATACTGAAAAATTGTAAGTGTATCCATTTTTTATGCACAATTTATAGACTTTTATACCAAACTTGTGTTTTTTCATTTTTGATATATTGACGAAAGCCAAGTCGTCCTCGAAATGGTACCAAGGTTTTCATCAATACATACGTTTTCTGGCGGTACTACAGCATATTTATATCTTGCGGTCAGCATATCTAGCATCGGTCTTATTTTGCGAAGCTTATCGACGACTCCTTCTGAAAGTTCGTTATTGTTGCAGTGCGTAACAGTAACTGAAACCTGTTTCTACTCATATACTTGCAAATACCATTATGGTCAATTTCTTCTTTAGACCAGTAGTCTGTAATTGAAGGAAATCGGCATAAACCCATCCACAGTAGGATTGCAAAAAATAACTCTATCTCATCGTCGTCGGTATCAGTCCATTTATGTAAGCGAGATTTTGGTTTGTTAGTTTTTTCTTTTAGTTAGGCTGCGTATCTGTTGGTCTCAATGACAATGTGATGTAAGATTTCAGGTGTGGAAAACAATCGAAAAAACTCGTACGGACTTTTGCTGAAGTATGGTTCCACTAAATCGGGATGTATTCCTACTGTAGTTACCCTAAAATCAAATGTTTTCAATCTTGTTGATGTTGTGATTGGTCTCCACTCTACTTTTTCGTCATCTGTTGCCTCTTCTCCTGAGCTGTTCGATGCTATTTTGGTGATGCCTTGATTCAATACTTCTTCTATGACATGGTCAACAGTATTTCCTTCGTTTTCAACGTCGGACTCGTCTGTAAAAAGGAATCTGTTTGATACTCATGTCTCTACTTATGGCTGTTTTTGAAACTTACCGGAGGTGTTGTTTGATTTATTCCCACGAACGTTCTAGCAATGTCGGAGCACGACATTTTTTACGCCACTGGAGCAAATTATTTTTTTAATTTTGTTTTAAATTGCCTGATTATTTTTGGTTAAAAAACGAATAACCTTTTATGGAGCTAAAATAAACGGTGTTGTAGAAATTTGCCTCTATACAAAAGTCTGCAGGTAATTAAATACTACTCAATATTTCTAAATTATAATCTAGTAGGCACGCCTCATATTTTTAATAGTTCGTGAAACTTTGTGTATTTGACACGATCTTGGTAGATTAAATCATAGAATTTTAAATTAGTTTTTACGTTAATTTTGCTGTTATAAAATGAATTTTTCATTTGAAGAGTTGACCGATATGTTAATGATTTACGGGGAAGCTCGAAAAAATGATAAAATGATAGAGTGGTAGCTCGTTTATACCAACAAATATTTCGCAATAGTCATCATTCTACATTTGCAAGTATTGAAAGAAGGCTGGAAGGAACCGGAAACTTGTTAATTGAAAGGAATAATGCTGGAAAGCAACGTACAACAAGGACTGTGCATCTGGAATAGGAAATATTAGATAATATTTTTGAAAGGCCATCTTTAAGTACTCGAACTGAAGGTCGCGCTTTAGGAATGGATAATTCTACTGTATGGATAGTGTTCGTGAGATGTGTGTCGGAATAAAAGTCGTCAAGTGAAAGGAACTATTGAAAACTATATTACAAAAATTAAATAAATCTAAGAATGTACATAAATGAAACGAGTTCTCATCTCAGCGTCTTATAACATAATAATTTTCAAATGTGCTCTCAAAACAGGTATGATAGCTACAAATAAGGGTGGTCCAACCACTTGACTGTAAACACTGTCCAGACGCCATAATATTTATGGCTTTGCCTTTCGTAGAGTGATTTAATATAATGGGAAATATATAATCTGCGTGTAAGTAACTGACAAGCGTCAACAATGTTCATGAGATGTGTGTCGGAATAAAAGTCGTCAAGTGAAAGGAACAATTAAAAACTATATTACAAAAATTAAATAAAACTAAGAATGTACATAAATGCAACGAGTTCTCATCTCAGCGTCTTATAACATAATAATTTTGGAATGTGCTCTCAAAACAGGTATAAAAGCTACAAATAAGGGTGGTCCAACCACTTGACTGTAAACACTGTCCAGACGCCATAATATTTATGGCTCTGCCTTTTGTAGAGTGATTTAATATAATGGGAAATATATAATCTGCGTGTAAGTAACTGACAAGCGTCAACAGACGGTTTTAAAAGAACAAGTGTTACATCCATACAAATTGACCAGTGTTCAAGCTTTAGAACCTAGAGATTTTCAGATGTGTATGGAATTTTCAAACTGGTATTTACAAAATTTTCCAAAATATGTGTTGTATACCGATGAGGCTATGTTTACTAGGGAAGGAATTCTCAACTCAAGAAATAGTCACGTTTGGGATGTAGAAAATCCGCACTTTGTTCGTGAAAGGGGATTTCAGCATAAATATTCGGTTAATGTGTGGGTGAGTATGGTTGGATATTGCTTAATCGGGCATTACATTTTATCAAATAAATTCAATGGAGCGATTCATACGCGCTTTCTGGAAAAAATGTTGGAGAATGTACAGTTAAATATTAGACACATGTGGTTTCAACACGATGGGGCATCTGTTCATTTCGCTGCAGCGGCAAGAAATTACTTAAACAGACGTTTTAGAGAAAATGGATTGGTCGGGGTGGACCCAATTGTTGGCCTCCAAGATCACCTGGCCTAAATCCTATCGATTGTTTCATATGGGGCTATATGAAGTCCTTAGTGTACGAAACAATAATCGAATCTGAACAAGATCTAATAGCTAGAATTCAAACTGCGGCAGAAATCATTTACTTCCATCCAGATTTATTCTCAAAGACACGTTTTTTACTGACAAAACGGTGTAAGAAGTGTATTGAAGTAAGCGGCCAAAAGTTTCAACAACTACTGTAACTTTGTCAATTTTGTTATTGTTGTAACACAGTGTTGTTTAAATTTAATTTGTGCTTTTATTATCTTTATTTTCATTGCCAATTTTGTAATTATTGTTATACATTTTTCTTTGAAATTCTTCTTTTTCTTCTTATTCGTATTTAAGATTTTGCGATCTGTTAGTTTTGAAGGTTCCTCTTTATCATTTCCTGGGAGGTGGACTGCCAACTGTCCTTCCATCACTTAGTTGGTCTTCCGGGTGCTCTTTTCCCTGTTGGTTTCCCTTCAATTGCGATGCGTGGCAGTCGGCTCTCCTCCATTCTTCTCACATGAGCGTACCAATATCTTCTTATTTGTCTCCCCCATCTTACGATGTCTTGCACTCCACATTGTTCCCTGATGTCATTGTTTCTAATTCGGTCCCTTCTTGTTTTTCCCACTATAGACCTGAGCGTTTTCATTTCGGCTACTCTAAGCATGCTTTTCGTTTTGTTGGTTTCTTCTCTGGTTTCTATTCCGTATGTCATGATTGGCCTGGTCTTTGAAATTGAGATTATGAATCACTTGTATTTGTTTTGAACTACTTACGCTTTATCATTATTCGAAATTAAATGAATAATTAATTAATTTGTTTATTACTTACGAGTTTGCAGAGTTTTGTTTAGAGGCAAATTCCTACAACATCGTTCATTTTAGCTCTATAAAAAGTAATTCGTTTTTTAACCAAAAATAATCAGGCAATTTAAAATAAAATTAAAAAAATAATTTGCTCCAGTGGCGTAAAAAATAGGGGTATAGAAGTGACAACTAACCCTGATAGCACGCCAATGGTTAAATTTTTCCAAAGTTTGTTTATGTCAAAATATTACTTTATTAAAGAGCATATTGGTCAGCAAATTCGGAAAAAAAAATTAAAGGAGTTCTTGATTTATTGCAAATTTTTTATTTTGATTTAAAATTTTGAACACCCTATATCTCAGCAACTAGGCCCCGTAAGGGTTCGTAGTCCTATATCAAAATGAATCATTTATTGAGATCTCTCTGTGGTAGAGAGTTGTCGTTCGAATATAGAAACACCCTGTATATCCATGCTGTGACTGATATAAACATAAAGAATAGATAGAAACCGCTCTCTCTATTCAACATTTTTCATGTTTAAATCTAATTTTATAGCTAATATTGTAATAATAAAACATCGATTATTATGATTAGGAGAAACGCTTGATGCAATTTACATAAACCTGCTGCATAACTTTTGCATTTTCAATGGTTTAATCAGTTCATTAATTCTATTAAGAGGATCAATAAACTTTTAATGTGGTGGTAAACCTGTTATTTCAGTTACTCTTACTTTGCTTTATTAAGTAGGAATATTTCTGAAAAATACATCAACGGAGACATAAGCTCTGTAATTAACTTAAAATCTGCATTAAAAATTTGTTACGGGTTGATCTTGCAACTCACCCCGCAACATTGTAATTATAGTTTTTGTTAATAAATTTAATAATACTTCGAGTTCATAGGTACCTATTTGTTGACATTATCAATCACATCGCTCATGTATATTTAAGAAACCGAAAGTTACTGTGTTCTGAATTGTAAAAATATAAGCACTGAAAATGCATGTAAATTAAAAATTTCCAACTGCCCAAATAAATCAAATAGATTAGTGAATAACTGCAGTAAGATGGCAAAAGTAAAGTAGTATCATAACCATAATGTTAGTAATAACAATAACTAAGAACAGCAGACGGTTTGTCCGGTATGTTTTAGCATAGCATCGAATGTAAATCCATGTATGATAATGTGCGGGATCGATGTTATACTAAAACATACTGGACAAGAATTACAGCTTCCCACTGATGTAGACATGGTTTTGTTTGTTGAGAGTAGTTGGTACGAAAAAGTTTCGCAATTTGTAGGGAATTATAATTTTATAACCAATTTCACGTTGGTGATGTTGTTTATAAAATGACGTTGATGACATTTGAATTTGGAGCAACACAATTTCAATGGGATAAATACATTAGAAATGTTAATAAATAATATGTTTAATATTTGTACGCCTATTAATTAGATTTTGGGTCCTGGGATGTCTCGCCTTTCAAAGTCCACGGACTTTGTGTAAATTTAGTTGTCTCAGGTCCCAAGACTTTCGGGACGTGACTTGAAAGAGACATGGTATGATTAATAATTCATTATATTTATATAACTGATGAATAGAGGTAACGATTATTGATAATACCTGTGATTCCTGTATCAAAATTCAACATACAAAGTTTTTAACAGTATAAGTTATACATTCTAGGGTTTAATTTTATGTTCAATAGGGGTTGGTTTTTACTAAATTGGCCTTTTTCATTAATACATAATATATCCCGACAAAAATGATCGTGTCCCAGGATTTGCGAACTGTCCGTCTTCCCAAAAAGAATCTTTTAGGAGACAATAACTGTTTGTGAGATATGATCACACTGGTTTCAAATGATTTTTATGTTTACTAGGTTTCTGGTAAATTAAAACTCTGTAATAAACAATCACTATTTCTATTAAAAAGCAATAAATATTTTTTTCAGCCTACATAGGCCTCTGAAAATAATTTTATTTCCATCAATGTCCTTTTCTTTTGGGGCATTTTCATCAGTAACTCCGATATCCTCACAAAAATTGGATTTATAACAGATTGAAGACAAGGTTTATTTTGTGAGATGGCTCCAATCATATTTAGAATGGCTTCATCCACATTTCCTTTCGCTAAAATAAAATAATATTCATCAATTATTGGTATAAAGGTTAAATTCATATACCCGTACCTGTTGCCTTCCTTCACCCTGACTCAGCTACAGGTTCTGATTCTACTTGGTTTTCTGAACTTAGGCCCGACAAAATTCTTTTTGTAGTTCAAAAAAGCCCCACCACTCTGTATATTTTTCTATAAAGAAAGAATATTTCGCTCGCGCTCGACTTAGAGACATCAATCACTCTGTGGGTATGTTTTTTGCCTTCTCTGACAACGACCAAAACTTGGCCTGGATCATCACAAAAGTTTGTCTCGTCATAGTTTATAATATTAGCAGGAGGAACGACATCGATGGTAATAGCCAATTCGCTAAAATACATTTATTTTCGCTAAAATAAAATAATAATCATCAATTATTGGTATAAAGGTTAAATTGATATATCTGTACCTGCTGCATTTCTTCTTCCTAACTCAGCTACAGGTTCTGATTCTACTTGGCTCTCTGAACTTGGGCCCGGTGAAAATCTTTTTGGAGTGGTGTTCAAAAAAGCCACCACCACTGTATGTTGTTCTATAAAGATAGAATATAAATGAATCTATTTCTGTTTTTTTTAATCTTATTTACTCACTTTTGGCTGCAACTGTGTCTTAAGAAAAGAGAGTGCCTCATAGTACTTCCCAACTTTTTTCCTCTTCTTGCTAGGGACTAACCTTTAGTCAAGTATGCGGAAAACGTCATGTTCGGGCCAACAATAAGTACATGTCCTCTTATTATCCTTCAAAACCAACGAAATATTTGATGTGTTTTGACGTTAACAATCAATATGGATGGGCGATGAGCCAAGAGTTACCATATGGGCGATTCCAGTGATGCGATCCAAATATTGACGTTACCACAATTGCTGATGATACTTCTGAGGGGTACATGCTTGATTTGGAGTATCCTCATCATTTACTGGCATAAGGACATACCATTCTGCTCCGAACACCTCAATCCTAAGACTATGTGGTGCATGCTACAAAATTAAATGAGAAGACTAAGTTGATGGATACCCTGACTAATAAAATAAAATATGTTATACATTACCGAGCATTGAAGCAAGCGTTACATAATGGGCTTGTATTAGCAAAAATATATCGAGTGTTAAAATTCAAGAGTTGTAAAGGAGCTAGGGCCATTCCTTATGTAAAATAACATGAGCAATTGCTAAGGTTCAATTTCGCCACAATTCGATCTGCGCATGCGTCGAATTATCATGAATCATAAGGAAGCCGTCAGCCATCTTGTGCCATGTGCGCATGTCATTCACCTCGTGCCTTGAATGCTGGTGACGTCACCACCGCTCAGTCAGTGGATAACGTCATTTGTATTAATATAAATGGTGTAGAGTAAGTCATATCAAAATAAAAAACAATCATTTCATTAAAGAAATTAACTGACTTGACCCTTACTTTGTGGAATCTACTCATATTAGTGTTTTACATGAAACTCATCGTTTCTAGCTAATTCCACAATATAATGAAAAATACTAAAAATTCTAAAAAATTGACAATTGTTTCGATAACTGAATATCATCGTATATATGATATTCAGGTATCGAAACAATTGTCAATTTTTTAGAATCTTCAATATTTTTCATTATATTGTGGAATTAGCTAGAAACATTGAGTTTCATTTAAAACACTAATAATCATTTCATTACACAATAGTACATAAAAGTGAAACATATTATAAATAAAACTAATAAACAAACTTAACAATAACTTGTGTTGTCATGAAGATAAAAGATGAACATTTTGAGGTATATTGTAAAGAAAATTCAAATGGTTGAAATTTCATTGACGTCCATATTAGCATTTATCGAATAGTGCCCCTACGGTAAGGTGTCACCAGAACCAGGAACAATGAAACGTTTATCATCCTCATGAATCAACGCTACCTTATTATGAACAATTGAACGGACTATAGTAAAATCGCAATCGGTGCGGAGTAATAAATCAAAATTTGATGGGACTTGCTCACCACAAGTGGACCAAACAAAATATGCAATTTTACCCTACCTGCTGTAATGAATGTGAAAACAAGAAATTTATTTGTGCCGACGGGTATTGTAGAAAGATAATAATGACCGAGTCTTATCTTAATACTTTTTAGGGGAATAATAGGCGTAGGTTTAGGAATAGTATTAGGAGTTCGTAGGTATATATTGTTAATATTTTTTGTATTGCTTAAGTTTTAAATTATGAAAATAAATGAGTGTGGTTTATAATGTTGGCCATTAAATTATGGCTCGAATTCTGAATAATATAATGTTGTGATATGTACCAATTGTAATTTGCTTACAAAATTAATATGAACATACCACTTGTAAATTGTTTTAAATAGTTCTTCCTTCATCTTAGTCTAGATTAGTAAGTGCAAATGTCTCTAAATCACTGTCGGAATCACAATCGTCACTCGAGAAGTCATTATTTATTGAAATTATTAATGGTGTCACTGTAATGTCTGCATCACAGATTTTATCCAGATTCCACATGTTTTCCTTCCTCTTTTAATACACGATGAACTGCTTTTGCCAAATTTCTTTAGTAACTTGCAATAAGGACCTGTCTAATAATGCTTGCACATCTTTTAGTTTGAATGTAGTATTACGTAGACCAATAAAATTTTCACTTGTGTCCATATCAGTTCTATCGGATTTAATTGGCAGTGATATGAGGTGTAGTGATCCCTAAAGGACAGTAACGGCAAAAGGACATTAGTATAGAAATAAGATTTAAAAATTAGGTTATTACAATATTTATCGATCATTGATCTGGGACGGTCAATGTCAGTTATTAGTGGAAGCACGTTCTTGTTAATATATAAACAAACACGTACAATTTATAGACGGAGGTCAGCCATGTAGTAAATCATACCTACACTTCCTATAAAATGAAAGTTAACGAACCAGGATTAATCAATTGTTGTTAATAATTTGATAGTTGATTGATAATATATCTGTATATTTTTAATATATTAAAAACGATCCCAGTGGTTTTTATAGAAGTGATGTTGTTTATTCTATTCCCGAATACAGGTTGCTAGGTAAATGGTTTCCTCAAACATAATATGCCTTTATGGTAAACGTCTAGTATACGAGGGACACTTACTAAGTAACCACCACAGAGGGAAGAACGTCAATACCACGTTTCTTTGTTAGTTGGTCCACTGCATATCGAGCAGGAGGCTTATTCACTTTTACAATTTGTAGAAGTTCTGGTTTGATTGATTTTTGAGGAAAATTAATAATGTTGTCTGTTAGCCATTCAATGATGAGGGTAACTAGCGTTATCTAGTACTATGACTGAACCTTTTGGTATTAGGTCAATCATCTGCTCAAAATATTTCTCAAAAACGTCGGCGATCATATCTTCATGATAGTCTCCAGTTTTTTTAGATTGGAATATTAAAGAGCCACCATCTAAAAACCCATTATCACTGCCAAATTACTTGCGATTGAAAGATGCGTGGAAATGAACCTATAAAGAAACTATCAGAAATGTGACATATCGATCCATTCTGATAGTCAAGCATTGAGCTCCCATGTCATTGACTTAAGTTGGCATTAGAGTGCTGAATAAAACTTGATGAATTAGGTAAGAATAACAGGGTCTCTTTAGTCTGGGTTCCTGGCCACTCGGGAATCACAGGAAAAGAAGAAGTCAATACAATTGTCAGGAAAGGAGCACAAACGCCCTTTATTGGCCCGGAGCCTTTCTGTGGTGTAGAAAAATACTCCTATAAGAAAGAGTTTCGGAAGGAGGGGGAAACCGAAAGAGAAGCACTCTGGCGGTGCCTTCCCGGTTTGGAACATTCCAAAAAGTTCCTGAGGAAAAAATATTTGGGACCTCAGTAAAAATAAGCTACATCTCCTCACGGGTTTTCTTACAGGACTCTGCTGCCTTAGGAAGCACCTAATGAGAATAGGTCTAGCAGAAACTGACGAGTGTAGATTTTGTGGGGAGGAGGATGAAACTCCGGATGACCTAGTTCTGGAATGCCTGGCCCTTGCAAGCCAACGCTAGAAATGCTTCGGACAAGAAACTTGTAAGAGTGAGGATTCTTAATTTATTTATTTTCAGCTTTAGGAAACAGAGTTGTAGCCTCAAATTTTACGGTCCATTCTTATTTTATATCTCTTATCTAAATACGAACAGTAATGAAGAAACAATTATTTGAAATTATATATAAAAAATTGATAATAATCTCATTCTTCAATATGTAAAAAAAAACAATTGAAATGAACGGTGTTTCTCAAAAATGATTTTGTTGTATGAATAAGTTTAATGGGGTATTATGGGGTTGTGGATTTAATATGATAATAGAGTTAATTTTTTACTAACTTGTAGATCAACATCAAAAATGGTTGCGGCAGATACCTGGTTTCAAAATTGGGACCCGCCTGCTGTAATCACCGACCACCAACCAATACAGGCACCACTTGATTTCAGAAATTTCAGCGCTGGATACGACTATGACTTCAAAACAACAAACAGTATGTTGAAATATTTTATATAACATAGTTTATTACTATCAAATCACTATAAAAATGATGCACTTCATGATAATAAGAATGTGGAAGGCATGCATGAACATTACAAACTCTTGTTGTTTGTGTTTGATAAATTTATGATTTAATTCATATTACCCACGTTTTAGTTAGGTACATCCTGTATATATAAATATGAAACGTTGCTTACGTATTGTGTGTATATTGAGAAAAGCTCAGGTGTGACTACAATTTGTATATATAATTGATAAAATAGAAACTGCTACGATATTTTATCCTTAAACGTCAACTAGATAATTAAAAAGAGGTCACATAACGGCTTACGTAACTTATAGACTATTGTCTCAATGCCAGTGAATACATTAACATAGTTTGCCCACACAATCTTACCTAATTGAGCATAATATAGTTTTAGAAATGTTGCATAAACCGTTTGAAACAATTCAGCAAACAGTTTATTACCCGAAAAAACATTCAATTAAAAAATATCGCAGTTTTTTCACTGTAAATTGGTTATTGGTGATTATTTCTAATTACGCAACATTTGAACTAAAGAGTGCTCAATAGAATTGCGGTCTTATCTGTTGTCAAAACAAATTACCTATTAAAACGTGTTAGTAGTATACAACCTTTGTTTAATTATTAAGAAACTAAGATAAGATAATTTAAACAAAAATAACAGTTCTTGCTGGTGGTTTCGACTATCATCAATTTTTCAGACACTAATTTTCAAGAAGAACCGGAGTTTTAATATACAGGGTGCGGTGATTGGATATCTTGAACATAGGTCTACCTTTATTAAATGGAGACCTCTTTAAATTATATCCTCAACTGTCCTCCCCTCTGTTACTATTATCAATAAAATTTAAATTGTGAAAGTACTTGAAGCCGTATGCACCGTAGTGTGTTAAACTCGATTAAAGCTTAACCTCTTTTAACTTCAACATCAAATATGCACCATCGTATTTGACAGTAATAAATTGGTTTAAATTTATTCTGACTATAATAATGGTCAGAGGCAAGCAAACAAATAGTAATCGCAAGGATTGTTTGCAAGTGAAATTTGTCATAACTACTATTTTCAATAATAGTAGATTGAATTTTTAATTTGAAAATAGGGACATTTGGATATGGTATTCTTATTAAAGTCATGATATATTAAAAATACAATATCTACTTACAGCTGATAGTGAATATTATCCATCGAGATCTTATTTATTGACACTAGTACTGAATACTTTTTTTACGAGGAGAGGAAATATTACATTAAACCCCGGTTCTTCCGGAGTGCCGGATTCCTACCGGCTAAAACCTCTTCTCTCTCGCATCTCCCACTGGAACCGTTCATGCATTACTTCGGTGGTACTGCATATGCCTATTTTCCAACTTCTTTCTCACTCTCCTCCACCTTACTTGCCCTGAAATCAGGGATGCCACCATACTATTCACTCTAAATGGTACACCCGTGTCATTTTCGTAGCCTCAACATGCTACTTCCCATCGTACACATACAAGCAGGGTGTGCCCACTCAGTGCCTCTGTTGGGAAATAATCGACGTCCCCATATGGGCAGTGTATCCAATCTTGTATGTTTCGTATTAACCGGTGAGTCCATCTACCATATTTTCAATTTGACCATTTCCTTAGCCATTGTGCTATGGGGTTCGATCTGGTGGTAGATCCATCTACTCCTCTGTATTTTTCATTCCTTTCTTGTATAAGAAGTTCATTGGGAGGAACCTCAGCTATTGCTCCAACTGCCTCTGTTAAGATAGTTCGATACGCAGAGCATATCCCAATGCGCATTTTCTGTTGGATACTGGTGGTTTTGGATATGAGTTTATGGTTGCTTGTAACTGTATGCCAGGCAGGAGCAGCATAAAACATTTTGGAATGGGTAATCTTCTTTTAGATGCCTTTAGTCCTTTTACGTTGTGCATAAGCCCATATAGAGCCACCGCTGTCTTATTCACTTTCTGAGCAACTTTTTGTAGATGTTCCGCGAATATTAGGTTTGTATCCAACCTAACCCCCAGGTACTAGATGGCTCACTCATATTAATACTCTGCATATCAATTTTAATCGTGCCAATTTTACTTTTGGTCGTAAGCAGAGCCGCTTCTGTTTTCTAGGGTGCCAGTATTCTTGTCCAGCTGCACTTGCAATTTCTAACACTTCTTCAACCACATCTACGGTCTGTGTTTCCTCTACAAAATCGAACTCTCTTCAGTCTCATGAGAATGAGTTGTTGGCATAGTTTTCCCTCAACATCCAGCAGGCATATCGGTTTGTATCCGGATAGGCTATCAATTGGCTTGTCTGTTTTCCTCAGAAGTAGTAGTCTTGCCCTTTTCCATTGTACTGGAAATTCTCCACGACTGGCCAAATCATTATATACAGCTAGTACAAAATGAGAGTCGCTTGGAGCAAATGCTTTAATTATCTCAGGTGGGATGTTTCCGGGTCTGGAAACATTGTTGTCTTTCAGTTTATTACTAGCTACACGTAACTCATCCAAACAAAAATTTAGAAACATCACATTTGTATCACAGTTAAATATCACATCGTGATATTTAGAGTCCACTTCATCCACCATTTGCATAGCCATTTGTAGTCTAGGAGGCTAGCGGGTCAGGTTTCTCATGACGATTTTATAGCCACCCCCCTAGACATCATAGATCGTTTTCCAACATTTACATTTGGAGTTGTAATCGTTCTGCTCGAGCATCAATTTGTAATTCTTAACTTATATTTTAGACGACAGTGTCGTTACAGAGTATTTGATGCCATTTTGGACTCCTTATAATCTTCCCAGAGCCTCTGACTTTCTTCTGACTGATTCCTCCTCATGGTTCGTGTATAGAGCTGTCTCTTACGCATACACTCTTTTCGAGTTTATGCAATCTCCTAATTCCACCAATAAATAGGCTGTGTTTTCGTTAAGCTTCTTTCCTAGGCATATTTTTGTCACAGATCTAATTCAGTGGGTGCGTTAGTTCTCTTGCCGAATTATTTATGATTCTTTCCGGGTCTTCTAACGTTAATTGAAGAAGTTTATCCCTATCCAGTTTCCTGACCAGCCAGGCTCCATCTTTCATAATTGTCTTAGATATGGAATATTTTTCTTGTATGATTTTAAAAAGAATGAAATTATGATCACTCAATGATTCAAAATCGCCGACATGCCAGTTCTTGATGTCGGCCGAGGCCAGTGTCAAGTCCAGAATGGAAGAATAGTCACGTCTTTGGAATGTTGGGTTATTCCCTTCATTCATCACAACCAAATCATGTTCAGCCATCCATTCCGTGAGGATTTGCCCTCTTCTATCTGTCGCACCTGTGCGACGACTGAGTTTTTCTCGTTAGATCTTATGAAACTTCCAATATCATATAAGATTCTTCAAAGATTATCTAGTCCTTCGTTGGGTAAGACGTAGCAGTTGTGTGGATGGTATATGTCAGTGTTACTATATAGCTATAACCTTTTCCATGTTGTCTTATGGTAATCTTTTCGTCAACTTTTATGGCCGTGTTTAGTTCATCATCGTAAAATCAGTGTTTTCTGTTCTTTATGGTATTTCAGTAGGGTTCGCTTATAAGGATCCCTCCGATCTTCATGTACTTGGCCATAGCAAGCACTAAATCGTGGCATGGCCTCCTCCTGAAACTGTTGATTTGTAGGAACTTAATCATTGTTTTAGATAGGAATCTCTGCTGGTTGTGATACACCCAACCTCTGTCTTCCTTTGTTCGCAGGACACGTAATGCTTCCTGTTTGGTGACCATTCTCTCTACAGTGTATGCAGTAGGGGCTGTTCTTACAGTCCGCCGCTTTGTCCTTGTGGAGCGCATCTCAGACACATGGATTCCCTTGCACCGTGCCAAATTTCCCAGCATTTGAAGAATTTTAGTCCCTTCTTCCTTTCCAACACTCTGCAGGACGACTATCCAATCTGTATTTTGTCCAGGCTCATGAGTTTGAGGGCGTCTGGTTCCGGTAGTACGGCTGTAACATTTTGCTTGCTCGTTCTTGCGGGTCTTAATGCTCTAAATTCGACATCTACAGGCTTAGCTGCTATGGACTTTGTTATGGCCTCTCTTCCTGTCAATGGTTGTTATCTCATCCATGTCCTTGACATGGAGGTTTTCTGCTTAGACATTGATACTTCTGGTTCTTTCATCTGGGTTATTCCCTTGAGTTCTTCGAGTTTTCCTGGCACGTGTTTTACCGTAAATAGGAGTTCTCCGCTTCTAGTTTTCCTTACGTCTTGGATCTCTATACCGATATAGCTTGGGTTGACCATCTCTTTTACCGTTTTCAGCAATTCTGCGTAGCTGGTGTTTGACTTTTATATAAGTAATCCATCCTGTTCGGTTGTACCTGCTTGACGGTTTTCACTGTTCGGGAGCTGCTTTGCTGTCTTTCAGGATATTGACGCCTCTCCTTCACCAAAAGGATTTCTATGTCAGTGTTAACGAATAGAAATTCCAGAACTCTACAGATTATCAGGCCTGTTACTCCTTGCTAGTTTTTCCCTTCATGTTTGAGCATAATTAGTTTTACTTCTCTAAATGCCTTGAAGATTCTTTCGTTTTCAAACAATAAATTCACAAAATATATAGCTCATATTCATTTCCGATACCTTCACAACATGGTTAAAGCCTTTTTCGATATCTCCGTAATAAATATAAACATAATATATTATCAAACACTTTTAATAATTTATAATATATTTACAGTAATCATATATTTCATGGTTGATAAACTTAAATGCAGAAATCATTTTTATTGATTTCAAACCAATTTGAGCTTAAAAAGGAAGCAGAATATTTGTGGCTGCGGTTGTTGTACTGACTTGTTAAATCTTTTCTATATTCTCATTTGAATATTATTTGGTTTACGATTTAACAGAGTGGAAACAATAAGTTCTTTATTGGAGGAAAAAAATCAATTTTACACCATTCCTATATTCCGAAATATTACACATCAGTATACTGACCAGTGGTAATAACGTCATAAATCGAGGACATACTGCTGATTCGTTACGAAATATGCTGGCCAGCACGTTGACTTTTTACTTTGTTTTAATGTCATTGTTTTCAATAATTATTACTACAAAAAAATTTTACAAACTCTAATGTCCGGCTAAATACCCAATATTTTACACACAGTACTCCAGTTCAATATGGCGTCGGATTCATGACCTCATTACCACTGGCCAGTATGTAACGCGAAAAATTGCCCGACCGCTAGAATAAAATAGAATATCGGTTGGTATACCTGTCACGAACGCTTTCCGCTATGAGAGCATGAAGCTCGTGATTTCATTGAAGAAGGTAGTCCTATCAGAATTGTCCTACGTGGTAGACGTCTGACTTACATATACCGGCGGCCATTGCCCCTGGAGACGCATAGATACACTAGTAATATGGTTGATGCGGAATTGGTGAGGCTCTTAACCGATTACTGGGACCGTGGAACGGTTGGGGATTTTCGAGTCGTCGGACAATTCCAGCCTAGAATCTCAAAAATCTGTTATTTTCCTTTTTCCATGATTCTTATCCGCTGATTGTTGGCCTTGGATTTTTGGCATAGCTAGAATTTTGATTTTTACCCAACTGGCTGAAGTTTTGAAAACATCGCAATCGAGTGATTCGACTACAGTATATTGTAACTTCTCGAAAAATTATATTTATCGTTTTTTTTTATTATTATGTATTATAGTTTATTCACGACAATCCCATTCATGTATAATAATTCCCATATGTGAATACAAAAACCGTAGTTTGCTGTTGGCTAAATAAGAAGGAAGAGAGTTTGCAAGTGGATAAAAATATCGGATAAATTACGTTACCGTAGCAACCCTAGCATTTAGGTACTGTCTGTTTACCAAGCAATGCACGTCAATTTGACAATTATAAATGCCAAAAGCAGAATGAATTAAACAGCATATAACAATTCCAAAAAGTATGTCTAAACATTATGTTTCTACTCATTGTTCATTTAGTTTGTTAAATAAAGTTTAATTGAATTGAGTTTTTTATTCATGGGATTGTCTTACCAAATACCACGCGAGCTCAGATTTAGCAGGATATTTTTTCCGGTGGTTTTCTCATACTTACTTTCATTGGCAATTTAACTCGATCTGTTCAGGCAAAATCACTCGAGCTACGCTCTCGTGATTTTGCCAGAACAGCTCTCGTTAAATTGGCAATGAAAGTAAGTATTCGAAAACAACCACAAAAAATATCCGGCTAAATCTGAGCTCTTGTGGTATTACCCCCGACAAAGAGACGATAACGTTGCAAAACAAAATATTGTGATGTTGCCAAGCTGTAGTTTTTTCCTTTACTTAACGAAAACTAGAAAAGTCAATCTGATGTTAGATTGACAGTTCTTCTTTTTCATTGTGCCGTGCCTCGTAGGGCGTAAGTCAAAAATGTTTATTTAAAAATAAAAGGCTTGTATGATAGACTTGATTAATTTAATATAAATATTTATCCATGAAAAACTATGGATAAGATACAAGAAACAGTAACCAATCATTCTATATTCGAATTATTATTTAATTATTTTACATAGAAGAGGTTTAAATGACGAACAAAATAACATTTTGTTACAAGATATAGAAATAAAGAATCTCCCATTTTATCAGTATTATTTATGTAGAGATACTGTGGTCGTTGTTTTAATTTGTGCATTATAAAATAACTACCTAATTAATTTAATAATAGTTATTAGTGATTTTGAAAAGGTGGAAATAAAGCAAATTGGATAAAAATATACAAAAAATAAAACACAAGATTCCCACTACTCCACTACAAAATCATCACTATCTTCATCGTCACTGTCAAAATTAATAATAAGTGGAGGCATATCCTGTCTATCAAATACTACTTCTCTATCCCACCCATTTTGTATAATTTTTTCAGTGTGCTCTACTGTCTTTGACCAAATATCAGGAGTCACTTTTTCTAAAGACTTTTTCCATACACCTATTGCTTGTTCTGTTGAAGAACCATCAGTTCCCACATGATCTCTATAATTTTTTTTAACTATGCCCCAAATATGTTCAATTGGGTTGAACATACAGTGGTAAGGGGGAAGTCGAAGCACTTTGTGACCATATTTTTCAGATAATATGTCAGCTTCATATACTGTTGGTGGTTTATTCCTACAAAAATGTATATATTTAAACAAAATAACTTATCAAAGTATTACCATAATATATTGAAAAATGTTTATATCAACTTACCGTTGTACTAAATTCAATAATTGGGTTTTGAGGAAAGAGTTTTCAAAAGGAATATCATTTCGTATAAACCAGTTCTGTATATCAGCCTTTTTGGTAGCTGTTGTTGGTACTTTATTGATCACTGTACTGTGATGACTTGCATTATCCATTACAGTTGTGGCAGGTTCTTCCAAGTTCACTAAAAGCTGGTATTCAAACCAATGCAAAAAAATTTCTCGGTTCATTTCACCGTGGTAATCACCATCTTGTTTTTTGGAAGAAAAAACCAGCCCTGCTCCAGGAATAAATCCAGAAGACGAACCAGCATGCAATACTACCTACAATAAGGAAATAACAAATTACTACTAGGTTTCCTAGATAGACTGCATAGCTCAAAACAACTATTGATAATTATATGGATTTGAATATAATAGTGTGACTAGTAAATATTTGGAAAGGTCTTAAAATGGCAGGAATGTTAGTACATCATAAATTAATTGCTAAATTTTATTTTTAAATTATCTTGGACCACCAATTTTGGTTCTTTTTAGGCTTCTATGATTAGAAGAACGTCCAACAGTACCGTTGGTCCAGGTCTCATCCAAAAACACTAATTGATATAAATCTTCCCTTTTTATCTTCACATATTCATGTAGAGAATGTTCACGTTTTAATGCAATATGTGGCAACTCCATTAAACCACGACGATGGTCATCTTTTTGGTATTTGAATCCATTATTTTTCACCATTTCCCAGAGTGATGTTAAACAACCATTAAAGAGTTCACGCTCTTGGAGTTTGTCTCTTAACGTTTTCAAGGTTATGTGATCCTCTGTTAAAATATTGTGTTAGTTAATTGTGAATAAAATAAAACAGTAAATTTAATATACTCACTGTTTCCATACATTTCGTATACAACATTTCGGAAAGCATTTTGATCAAAGTTATCAATTTCAACAGTAGGTTTTATGCGTTGTCTCTTTTTAGGTGGACTTTTAGGCTGTTCACCTCTTTTATGCTTGGCGGCAATACGGTTAACAGTGATAACGCTAAGTTATAAAGCTTCTGCAACTCTTTACAATATAATTACTTCCATTTATGAAAGAATAAATTATCAAGTTTAATTAACCTAACCTAACATTAAAAAAATTTACATTTAAATATGTAACAATAATATTAATAATGATGAATACAAATAGCGAATACTATTACTTACGTCTCTTACAGCAGTAAGCGGGAGAAGCGGGCCCCCATTTCGGCATTCTCCTTCAAAATAGCTCAACAAAGATGTTACCATCTCTTGACATTTTCTGTTCAGCTGCTTCGGCATTTTATTAACCACACATTGCAGATTTGCCTTAATAATTAGTTATTTCTGTTTTTTTAGTCTTAAAGAAGCAGTGAATTTAAAAGCACCTAAAAAACTTGTAAATATTAGACGATGATCGAATGTCAATAAACGTCAAAACAAACTGGGGAATTTTACCAGTTGATTTGACAACGTCTTGATGTTTTGCCAACCCGTTAGCTGTAAATTGCCCTGGCTGTTGAGGATAAATTGTATTCACGGTTGGTAAATTGATATTTATTCTGATAAGCAGGAAAGTAACTAAAAATTACATCATCGTCTTTTTATCGTAAATAAACTTTGGTTACTCTCTCACAATTGTCTTCAGCGTTGTAAACATCTTTGGTAACATTTTTTTTTATTTTTTCATTTTATTACTTTGCTACAACTATCAATTTAGGACTTCATGCTCATGTTGCTTGTCCTACCAGTGTGTTTGACTTTAAGCCTTGTCATGATGACCTACCTTCTCATTTCTGTTTACTTGTGTTAGGTATTACTACTTGATTGAACCATGATAATCTAATTTCTCGTTACATATTTTGTAAATTAAATTTACATTTTATAACTACTTTAACCAATCAACAAATAAATCGCTTGAAGTATTCAATTTCTCTTAAATAATTATTAGAGGACTATAAAATGCTAGTAGATTAGCGGATAGTCGTGTTTTATAAAATATGGAAATGCAGGTTATTGAAAGTGTTGAAATTATTTTAGCTGTAGTTAAACGATTATATCAATATTGTGGTAGACAATCAACATAATTAGAATTTTATTAAGCATTACTTTATTGTTAATCTCATTTTTCTTGGAGTTCCTCAACCAAAATCACGTGCGAAAAGCAGTGTTTGCAAAATATCCGGAATCTTAAATAAAATTAGTCTACGAAGATAATTTTTTAGCATCGGAATGGTAATTTTATGCTCAGTTTGCTTAAGGAATTGAAAGTGAGTCGATATTCTTCGGCCGAGTTTATTTATAGCATATAATTTTATTGTATTGACTGTGAGTCGATATTCTCTACCTTTCGAATATTTAATTACTTTTGCAAAAATAATTTTGTTTTTGTTTTTCAGAGGCTCAAGATTTTGGACCCAACTCTTTATTGACGTATCTCACGGCTATTAGTCTCGCTAGACCAGATACTTCCAATTTAGAAATTCCAGACGTACCGACGCACAGATTTATAAACGGAAACACACCGGTACCATTAGAAACTACTGGTCCTTTCAAAACGTGGTACTATTGGAACACTTTGGATTTTGCTTATCCAACTGAAGTTGAAAGGGAATTGGCCATAGCGAATAAGGAATTTATTCCCGAAAATAATCTTCCTTTAGGTAGAGTACATTAACAAATATCTATAGTGTGCGTTAAAATTAACAATTTACAAATATAATATATGACAATTAAAAAAATATATATTACCTTATATATAATCTAAAAGTATCCAAAATATTTGCATTTTGTTCTTTAAAAAGATTATAGATGAATAATTAAAATATATTTTATAGGTTTAGAAATTTATGGAGATCGTATCTTTCTTTCTATGCCCAAATGGAAACCAGGAGTACCGGCTACATTGGCAGTTATTCCGAGAGTACCAAGAGAAGCGTCTCCAAAATTAGTACCTTACCCAAATTGGCAGTGGCATAATGATGGTAAGCTATAAATTAACGTTTGATAAAAAGATTTCATTAAATGAAGGTAATGATTTTATCTACTAGGCAATATAGGCACTTGCCTAGAGCGGCAAAAATTGAGGGGCGGCAAATTTTATTATCCTTACTTCCCATTATCGTTTTAAATCTATACATTTTTTATTATAGGAATTTTCGAAAAATTATTAATCATTTTTTTCGACGTAAACGTCGTAAATCGTAAACCTTATTGCAAGTAAAAAGAACTCCAAGTAGGTACTTGTTATCGGAATGTCGAACTGCCGTTTACATGTTTAACATTTACAATCCTAAACCCTTACACATACTTTCTGTAGCTTTAGGAGCCCCAGATGCCTGCCTGCATTACGAGAATATTTTTCTTAATAACAACCTTAAAAACGGAACGTGACTACAATAAAATAACATTCACAGTCTCTGATTTATTAGAGGTCTGCCGAGTGCCGATGTAAGTGTATTTAGAAACAGAAATAGATATGGACTTCAGGAAAACTTTATTTTTATTGCCTTTATTACTTCCAGGAAGCAGGGAAGCGATAAGTGGTAAAAGAATCAATCCGCGTATAGATAATGTTCCATTGTAACTTGTAACTTTGTCATTTCTGCCAGTGCCGTTTTGCAGTTCAGTTTCGGAGCTTAAATGCGTATTTTCATTAATCATTTTGGTTTATTTGGCTTCAAATAATTTTTTGAATTTATGGGTGTGAAATAGTGTGATTACGCAGTTTCTTGCTATTGTTAAACTATATCTCTTTCATTATACCTAGTGTAAAGCGTTTGAATAAAAATTTAAAATCATGTGATATCACCTTAGAGAATGAATTATAAACATTTAAAAATGTTAAAAAAATATTCTGCCACCTCCACTACTGTTCAATTTATTTTCTTATTTTTGTTAAAACCATGGTAACGATGTGATCGACAGATAATGAGGGTATCATCTCACCTGATTTAATAGATATTCAATTACGATACGACAATAGTATCAATTTAATTCATGAATTTGAAAATATACAGAGGTTAATAGAAGAACATTGTACAGAAGAAGAACTAGAGATACAGTTTGATGAACGAGAGCCTTTTGAAAATAAATATTATAGTAATTTATCATTTTTAAAAGATTACATTTCTAAAAGAACAAGTCCTACAACTATAGTAAATTCTTCATCAGTCAATGATTCATTATCAAACTTTTTACTTCCTAAAATCAAATTGCCTGTCTTTAACGGTGAATATGATCAATGGTTAGAATTTAAAAATAATTTTATGTCAACAATTGATTCCAATACCTATCTAAATGATATTCAAAAATATAACTTTTTAAATGCTGCTCTAGAAGGGTATGCAAAACGAGTAATTTCGGGATGTGATGAATCTCACGACTATCAAAGAGCTTGGCAAAAACTTTGTGAAAAATTTGATAAAAAACAATTTTTAATTGACACTCATATTAAAGCATTGTTTAATATCAATTCTATAAATAAATCCACATTTATGCAATTCAGAACTCTAGTAGATGACATTTCAAAACATATCACAGCACTTGAAGGAATGAAGCTTTCCAAAGAAGTCCTTTGGGATATGACTATTATTCATATCATTTATAATAAACTAGATAAAATTACTCAGAACAAATGGAAAGAATCTTATACTTCATCTGAAGTACCTACATTACACAATTTTCTAGAATTCTTAAAAGAAAGACAAGATGTATTAGAATCAATGGAAGAGTCTCATTTTCAAACTAAAGTTCATACCAATCATAATCAACCCAATATTCAATTCCAAAAATCGACAAAACCACAAGGCCGTAATCAAGTACATTTATCAATCAATAAATTAACATGTAACTTCTGCAAAGGTGCACATTATATTTATACATGTACTGACTTCTTAAAATTAAGCATCAATGAAAGATGGAACAAGGTGAAAGAATTACAATTATGTTCAAACTGTCTGAGAATAGGACATTCAAAAGAAACATGCAATTTAGGCTGCTGTAAGGAATGCAGACTAAAACATAATACACTATTACACAATTCTAATACAATCAAACAAGACAATCAATGCAATTCTCTATTAATCAAACAGTCATGCAGTGATTCCAGCAATTCATCTAGTTCCCAAGGAGACCATTCAAATGTTTTACTACAAACAAATTCAATTTATAATCAACAAAATACTTACAATACATCCATTCTTCTCTCAACTGTAACTTTCAAAGTAAAAGACGATCAAGGCAATTTTCAAGTCTGTAGAGCGTTATTAGACTCTGGAGCTCAATCCAATCTAATAACTGAATCTTGTTGCAAGCGTTTAAACCTAACATTGATCCCTACCAATTTGTCAATCATGGGAATCAATCAAACGATATCAACTCTAACAAAAAGGACTTCTATTTTCATTTACTCGACTTGTAACAATTTTCAATGCAATATATGTTGTTATGTTGTTCCAATAATATCATCAACCACACCCACAGAAGAAGTTGATATTTCTTCAATCAATATTCCAGATAATCTTAATTTAGCTGATCCGGAATTCTATTTGCCTAAGCAAATCGACATGATTATAGGGGTCTCACTCTATTTTGGGACCTTTTATTAGATGGCAAAATCACTTTAGGTAAAAATCGTCCAATTTTACAAAACACGAAGCTAGGCTGGATCATTTCCGGGTTGATTTCAAGTCCAAAAAAAATGTATATTTGCAATTTTTCTAAAAACATACCCGAGGATTATCAACTAAAAAAATTTTGGGAACTCAATGAAATCATTGAACCCACTTCAATGTCTGAAGACGATCTTCTTTGTGAAGCCCTATTCAAAGAAACTACTTCACGTCATTCTAATGGTCAGTTCATTGTCAAATTTCCATTAAAAAGATCACCTGAAATATTGGGCAATTCTAAAGAAACAGCCATTAATAGATTCAAGGCATTAGAAAAAAAATTTGAATCAAATCCAGAATTTCATAATCTTTACAAGAATTTCATTCATGAATATATACGATTAGGCCACATGTCAAAATTAACAGAATCAATAAGAAATCCAAATTATTATTTTCCACATCATGGCGTTTTCAAAGAAACAAGTATTACAACAAAACTTAGAGTAGTTTTCGATGGCTCATATATAACTAGTTCGGGATGGTCCCTTAATGACTTACAATTAGTGGGCCCTAAAATTCAGAATAATATTTTTGACATACTAATCAGATTCAGACTTTACAAATATGTCGTGTCAGCAGACGTGTCAAAAATGTATAGGCAAATTTTAATACACAATGACCATAAACAACTTCAACTAATAATTTGGAGAGAAAACCCAAATGAGGACTTTTCAACGTACCAGCTCAATACAATCACAAATGGCACCACGTCAGCACCTTATCTAGCAATTAGATGTATCAATCAATTAGCTTTCGAAAATCATAATTCAAATCCTACTGCATCAAATACAATTTTGTCAGATTTTTATGTCGACGACTTACTAACAGGTTCAAATGATATCAATGAATTGCAAACTAGATGTACTAACATTTCAACCATTCTATCATCAGCAAATTTCATTTTAAGAAAATGGGTTTCAAATCATCCTCACATTCTACAATCCATTGATCCCGAAGACATTCCTAACAAGATTTTGAATTTAGGCGAGTCTGAAAGCTTCAAAACCCTAGGTGTTCAATGGGACAGTGAACAAGATATTTTAAAATATGATATAAACATTTCTGGTTCTCAAACCTCGATTACTAAAAGACAAATTCTTTCTATTATATCGCAAATATATGACCCACTTGGTCTTCTTAGTCCAGTAATTATAATAGCAAAGATCATCATTCAAAAATTATGGTCAATCAAATTACCATGGGATGAGCCTATTCCGCAATATTTATTTGTGTCATGGACACAATTTTATAATCAAACAGTTCAACTGAATCAATTAGAAATTCCTCGGATAGCAATCGGATCAAATCACCAATTACTAGATATGCATTGCTTTTGTGACGCTTCGATGCAAGCTTATGCCAGTTGCATTTATTTAAGAAGTCAAGATGCTCAAGGAAATTATTCTACTCACTTACTATGCTCATAGACAAAGGTTTCTCCTTTAAAAACAATTACGATACCCAGGCTCGAATTATGTGCCTCATTATTAGGTGCACAGTTAGTAAAAGAAATTTGTAATACCAATTTCCCAACAGTACCTGTATACTATTGGAGTGACTCACAAATTGTTCTATGTTGGCTTCAAAAGGAACCCAATCTGTTGCAAACATTTGTCGCAAATCGCGTATCCAAAATTCAAACTATGACCGATATTACCAGTTGGCATTATGTCAATACAAAAGAAAACCCCGCAGACTTAGCGTCACGAGGAGTTTTACCAGAAAGGCTAGGAAATTCAAAATTATGGTGGTACGGACCTGATTTTCTCTATGAATCTATTGATAACTCATTATGTAATGATACTATTTTAAACATCAATTTACCCGATTTAAAGAAAACCAGTACCATACTCAAGGCCACAACTATTGAACAATTTTCACTTTTCTCTAGATATTCAAACTTAAACAAATTAAAACGTGTAACTTGCTATTGTCTCAGATTTATTTTCAATATACAAAAACGGAAGGAAGACAGATTAACTTGTCCTCTTACAGTCTCAGAATTAAATCATGCCAATTTCACATTAATTAAACTAGCACAAACAGTTACCATCAAAACACAAATTTAACAGTTTTGCACCATTCCTTGACGAAAATAATATATTACGTGTAGGAGGTAGATTAAGATTTACACCACTCTCTATTCATACAAAACATCCGATATTACTTTCTTCAAAACACATTTTTTCAAAACTACTATTCATACATAAACATCACATTTTATTACACCCAGGTCCTCAACTATTATTGGCATCCATCAGACAGTTCTATTGGCCTATCGGTGGGCGCAACTTAGCAAGGAAAGTAACCAAACAATGTATAACTTGTTTTAAATTCAACCCAACATTTGCTACATATCCAATGTCCAATTTACCTGATCATAGAATAAAACCATCATTACCTTTTCAATTTACTGGACTTGACTATGCAGGCCCATTTCCATTAAAAGATAAACAGGGACGAGGATGTAAAATATTAAAATGTTATGTTTGCGTTTTTGTTTGTTTTTGTACAAAATCTATTCATTTAGAATTGGTATCAAATTTAACAACTGAATGTTTTTTATCTTGCTTAAGAAGATTTATTTCCAGACGAGGAATACCATCTGACATTTTTTCAGACAATGGAACTACCTTCATTGGTGCAAACAACCAACTAAAAGAATTGGGTACATTTTTACATAATAACCAAGATCATATCAATAATCAATTAACCAAAGATAACATACTGTGGCATTTTATACCCCCGTACACACCAAATTTTGGTGGCCTATGGGAAGCAGCCGTCAAAAGCACTAAGCACCATCTACAACGCATACTTTATAACAAATATTTTATATATGAAGATTTTTATTCATTTTTGGTACAAATTGAAGGAATTTTAAATTCGCGCCCCCTTTATTCCCAATCCACCAATCCGAACGATCTAGAACCCCTTACACCTTCACATTTTTTAATTGGTCGCCCTATAACCTTACTTCCTGATACTGATCTTGTAACAACCCCATCAAATAGATTATCACGACTTCAAGACATCCAACGTATGTATCAACAATTTTGGACACGTTTCAAACGAGAATATATTTCTCAACTACATATGCAATATAAATGGAAAGATCCAGCAAAACCATTGTTAACGACTGGAACCCTTGTACTCATCAAGCATTGTAACCAGCCGCCATGCAAATGGCCTCTTGGTAGAATCCTACATCTCTCCCAAGGAAAAGATGGTGTTTCCAGACTAGCAAGAATCCAAACCACTGCAGGAATTGTGAACCGTTCTGTACGACATTTATGCCCACTTCCAATGGAAGAAGATACAAACATTTAGTGATATTTTATTATGTGCATTGTCAATGCCATTTTATGTTTATATCGATTTTCACACGTTTACTTATGTATTCATTTGAAGGTTCCCTTCAAAAGGCGGGAGTTTATGTTCAATTTATTTTCTTATTATTGTTAAAACCATGGTAACGATGTGATCGACAGATAATAAGAGTCGCGATCGTTGCATGCAGCTGTCAGTGGAAAATACATGTGTCAGAATTTTAATATATGTCAATTAAAAAGCATATTCAATCGAAAGTTTTTTACTTATTCACACTATCAGTTAATACAATTATCAAACAACTACATTTTATAGCATGTCCCTCAGAAGGGACAAACACAGTCAGAGGAATATGGTGATATATAAATAACATATTTCAAAATAATTTTGTATTAACAAAAAAAAATCGTACACATTTACATACACCTATTAAAGTTTCACGTGAATGAAATTTGTGAAAACAATTTCTGTCTTTCATCAGACACTAATGTACCCTACATTTAGTACAAGATGCGTGTGTTTTTAGAGTACAGCCTTCCATTTTACAGCGTGAGTTATCTTTCTTTGAGTCAACTTCAGGGAATTGGTTGTAGCCATCATATCTTGATAACTTGTAAAGTCTTGGTTCGTTGCACATTTTTTACGAACGTTTCTGAGAATTCATACTTGTGGAAGACCTACCTCATTTATGTGGGTTTTTATGCAGAATGAGATTTTCTGCCACAGCTTGTCGGAAGTCGGAATGCAAGAAGATCGATTATATTCTTCTCCTCCATTCCAAAATAATAGCTTGTTTTTTATACTTTATCCAGGAATTAACCAGTGCAAGATCTATGGCATGTGCTAACATTCTGATAGTCTATTTCTTGGATCTTACGTATGATCTGTAGATGGTAAGTAGAAAGTCATGTTTATCTACACCACCCATATTAGTATTGTAGAGTTGTATTGATATAAATACATTACTATAAAACTCGATTCAGGAAACCAGTTAGCGCCGCGATGACGAGATACCCCACCAGAACAGCAGAGCCCCCACGCCGGATGCGCACGAGGAATCGACGGTAGAAGGGACAGAGACTTCCACCACTACCACCACGATGGATATAAAAATACGAACCAACAGACGAAGAGACGACTTGGTTTACGGACTCCTGCTCCTCCAAGTTCAGCCGCCTCCAGTGCGAAGCATAGGTCGAGGGTATTGACTTCAACCTTAAACGCTTTACACTATCTTCCGCCGAGTGTCGTACTAAGTCGGAGTATTGATCCTACTTTATACATCATTCATTAGAACGGCCGTTGGTTTCTGGTATTGACGGAAACGAGAACGATTGTTCAAACTGTTAGAAGAATTTCGGTGTGGTATTGACACACTGAAAACTCTACAGTATCTCCGTAGGGAAGCACCGTTAAGCCGGGTACTGACTGGTTATAAACGATCACTTTAACTGTTAGAATAATTTCGGTGTGGTATTGACATGCTGTAATAACTACAGTTCCTGTACGTAGAAGTATTCGTTAAACTGGGTACTGACTAGCTACAAACGATACTCCCAAATTTTGAGACTAAAACCGAAAGAGTATTGATCCGCCGGTTGCTCATATTCCTGGCTAACTGAACGTTCCACAGGACATAGAGAGTCTCGTACACCATCGAGTATATCGCTGAAATCGAAATACACACCGCTCTAGTTCCACCTACGTGTTATTCGGACCATCAGTACCTATCAATCGATGAAAGGATACGGACCGTCGAAGCGTGACCTTCAAAATATTTACGTACCGGAGAATTATATAGAATATTGAATTTTAATTTATTTTTGTCGTTGTAAATATTATTTTTTAGAAATAAATCAGTTAATTTAATTGAACTCTGTCTCCTTTGGGCTTACCTGGGCAATACGCATTACAGAGTTGTATTGTCTCTTGTCTAGAAACCTGTACATATTCCATTACGACTTTGACCCATCGTCGGCAGCTGTTTTGCCTGCCAATACCCATAAAATTTGAGACCTGTATAACACCTTTATTGTCATAGCACTTTGTAAACACTATACTATATTTACTAACAGCAGCTTGTGAAGTGCCTCGATCTCTGTTTTTCATCTCTTTGTCACTTAGAAGTGGCGGTTTAGCAAAACGATCTATTCTGATTGTTCCTATAGCAAAAATTCTCTTGGTCCAGAGAAATTGAAACAGCTGATATGTACTGAAAAAATTGTCAAAGAATAATCCATGATTTGGTTCAGCTATCCTTTCTGAAAGCTGCATCACAGTGGTAGCTGCAGTACCACAAAATAAGTACTTTGGCTTGATTTCAGTTGTTGCCCCTTGGTATATAATAACTTTGCCTTGCCAACACGTATATTTTGATTCTCCGTTTCTTAGATTTATTCTTGATATATTGTTTGACGTTTATGGTTACTATATATTTGCTCGTCAACACAAAGAATTTGTTCCAATGAGAGTTCATGATACCTCTTCCTAAGACAGTCATATAAACAGCGAACTTTCCATAATCGGTCGGTATTGTTATCTTCTTGACTGGTTATATCCACTAAATGAATTGTTTGTTTCAATTTGTAGAATCTTCGTAGAGCCATATTTTCATAGGCTATCCGAATGCCAGTTGAATAATTCCATTACATATCAACTCGAGGGTGCTTCAAATTTCCCATAATAATATGAATTCCTATAAATTTTTTTATTTCTTCGATTGTAGTTGGTGGAAATTGATTTATTTGTTTTTGAACAGTCATGTTCATAATTTTTTGAAAAATGTATTTGTAAAAAAAATCTATAGGTGACGGTAAGTCAAACACTTGTGAAATTGGTTGTTGGTGCCATGTAACTTTTATAGTCGCATATTGTAAATCAATATCATTCAGTCAAACCATTTTTTATCAAAAAATGATTTAATCTCCCTTTTTTTTTCCTGTCCGTTCTTTTTCTTTTCATTTACCTCTTGATTTTCCATATCATTATCATTTGGCTTATGATTTTCGTCATTGAACTCATTATGGTCTCCTTCATTTTCATTTTGTCTATCAAAACTCGATTCATACGCTAGTCCTACCTCTTCATTTAATTTTTCTAGTATCTCTACCAAATCAACTGATCTTCCATTCCTCACGTCTAAAGGTTTGTTCTCACACGAGTTACAAACCATCAGAAATAGTCAGGATTCTGGGCAATACATTTCTCCGCATTCATACATAAGTTTCTGATTGTTTGAAAACAGCTGAACGATGTTCACACATGTTTGACTGATGGATTGCGCAGAATCCTGGCTGTTTCTGATGGTTTGAAACTCGTGTGAGAACAAACCTTAAATCATCACCTCTGAAATAATTTTCTTCGTCCGATAAATCTGGTAGATCAGAATCGCGATCATTTTCTAAGTACTTCGCATTTCTTAATGAGTAAGGGTCTTCTTGTTACATCTAGACATTTTCTGAAAAAAAAATATGGCTATTTTCAAACGAACAAGATATAGATCATCAAACGTAAAAAAATATGAAAAATCTAGCTGAGCACGTAATTGGTCAACCAACTGCGTTTGTCCCTAGTGAGGGACAAACATTTCAAACTTACGATAAACTTTCAAAAATATAAAAAAAGCAATGTAGACTTATACTCATCAACTTTATCAATAAAACTATAATTTTCACTAATATTAACGTAGATTGACGAACAAACTTGCACATGCAATTCAACAGTAACCTCAATCACGAAAATGGTGATGTTAGCCTGACTTTGATAGTTTTATAATCGTCTCATCTCTATCATCACTCGTTAAGGTCAGTTCAGTAGTCGATCCTGTGTAAGGACAAATACAGTTCATCGACGATTTATGCTTTCCGTGAGCATTACATCGTATATTAAAATGTGTCCCTCATCAGGGACAAATACAGTGAAAGGGATAATAACATCCGTTGTTTGTTCTTTGAATTCCTTTTGAAAGTTGAGCAGTGAGCAGGTGAGCACTACATTTTCCTACATCGAAGGCGCAGGCAATATATGTAAGTAACTTTTATTTTCTACATTAAGAATGAGTGACGGCAGGAAGAGACTGAGTGGATCAGCTTACAAAAAGAATGCGAAAAATGAAGGCCGATAAAATTGCTAAGGCTGTTGCAGGAAGCAAAAACAATACAGATTTTGTTTCTAAGATAAAAATGTACAAATAATTCTCAAATTACGACAACGGCACCTTCGCCTTCGCTACCTAGTTGTAGTTCCATTAATATTGAATATTCATTTACATCTAAATCTCTATCTGCAAGTGCATCGTCGGCTGTTCCAGCAGTATCTATTTAGGAAAAGAAGCTGAAAGCATTGATGAACAACAACTAGAACCGGTACCCGTTGTACTACCGTCAGCATCACGGACAATAGTACCAATATCAGATAATCCTTCTAATTGGCAAATAAATGAATATGTACGGGAATTCGTAGTTACTCATGGCTTTAAGCAAAACCTTGACCTAGATTTTGCTAATTCCAAAAGACAATACACTGATTCTTGCAGATATCTAAAGAAAGAAGTATTTCAGCGAAAGCTAATGGACGGAGACATTTGTCTGCGTAGTTATTTGGTCTATTCATCTATCTATACTGTGTTCCATGGAGACAACTCGGCGGTAAATTTTAGTTTGCACTGCTCAAGTAGATGAAGAAATAAGGTATTGGAGAAATGTTCTTAGAAGAGTTGTCGCTGTAACTAAAGCATTGGCAGCAAGAGGACTTCGTTTCGAGGTACTGACGAAAACTTTGGATCAGTCCACAGTGGTAATTACATTATGTCGTTAGTGTTTTAAATGAAACTTATTGTTTCTAGATAATTCCACAATATATTTAAAAGATGCTAAAAACTCTAAGAAATTGACAATTGTTTAAATATTAAAATATCATTCTGACAATGATATCCGTACCAACAGTATGAGAGCCAGTGGTGGTTCTTCAATATTTGTATCTAGCGATGTCTCATCTCATTTCCCGCTAACCTCAAATCTAGAGGCAATTGCTGTAAATGCTTGGTGCTCTAATAAGCAGTAGTTACATTCCACCTGATCACCACCTCAATGAAGAAGACTTAACAGACCTAGTATTTTAGCTCCCCCACCCATACATTCTTGTTGGTGACTTCAATGCACATCATACCATGTGGGGCTCAACCCGTAATTAAACTAGAGGCAAAGTTATATAAAACGTTATAAACTCTTCCGGAACCTGATTGCTGAATACTGGACTCAACACTCACCTTAACTTTTCCTCCGGCTCCTTTTCTGCCCTTGACCTCAGCTTATGTGACCCTAAAACTGCACTTTCTCTTCCCTGGCAAGTTTCAGATGACCTTCATGATAGCAACCATTTTCCTATCATTATATTCAATCATTATAGGAAGGAAACTATAACTAGAAGCTTCTGGCACTTAAAAAACGCAAATTGGTCTGAGTTTACTTCTCTCTCTCAAACTTATTTATCCTCTTCAGCTATTTCTGGAAACATAAATGACACTCTAAAAATGTTTACTGACAACATACTTGTCGCTGCAGAGACTCATATCGGTAAATCAGTAACTTCCTCTGTCCAAAAAATTGTGCCTTGGTGGAAAATGCCATCCGAGAGTCCAAACATGCCCTTAACAGATTTAGACGAAATAGAACAAAAGAAAACCTCCTCCTACGCAAACAGCTCAAAGCTAAAGCTAAATTCTTAGTCAAGCAAAGCAAAAAATCCTCATAGCAAAGCTATACCTCCTCATAATACAAATCCCAGTCAAATCTGGAAAAAAATTCACAAATTCAAGGCAAGAAAACCAATACTAAAATACCATCCTTGATATCGAAGGATACTGTTATCTCCGACAAGCAAACAATTGCCGATTCACTCTCACAAAATTTTGATGACAAATTTAATAATCGTAACCCCAATTCTGTTTATCACAATTCTCATATTCAGCCTTCCTACACTTTTCAGTCAAAATCTCATGACGTTGCTTCGGCCAACGCACCTTTCAGCCTAAATTAACTGAAATCTGCCTTGTTCACTTGTAGAAATTCTGCCGCCGGCCCTGATGACGTTCCTTACAACTTTCTCAAAAAACTCTCCAATCCATCCTAAGCTTCTCGAAATCTATAACCTTATCTGGAATACTAATCAGTTCCCTGACACATGGCGCAAATCCATAATTATTCCAATAAAAAAAGCAGAGCAATCCACGTTATTGCCCAATTCCTTCCGACCGATTTCACTCACTTGCACTACCTGCAAACTCCTGGAGGAAATGATCAATAGAAGACTACTTTGGTTTCTTGAAAAGTACAAAATCATTCCTAATGCCCAATCCGGCTTCCGGCGTCATCGATCCACTCGCGACAACCTTGTTCTTCTCCAAACACATATCGTCGTTGCAACCATCTTTGATATTGAAGGTGCCTTTGACTCGATATCTAGAACGGTAATACTAAATAAACTTTCCCAATATAATCTTCATGGCAACATTCTATCGTTCACTCATAATTTACTAACTTGTAGAACCTTCAGTGTCTCCGCTAATGGCGAACTCTCCTTGCCTTGCCCACAAAATGCTGGTTTCCGTCAAAGATCAGTATTAGGTTCTACTCTATTCATCCTCACAATAAATGAGCACTGTTGCAAGTTTCCTGCTCCCATAAAATATGTCCGGTATGCTGATGACCTAATTGTTTATTGCCATGGTAAATCGATCTCATCCACTTGCAAACTCCTTCAAACCGCAGTAAACCTTCTACAGGATAGATCTTTTTACCTTGGGATTATCCTTATCTCGAAGTAAATCCAAACTAATCAAATTTTCAAGAAGAACATCTCCTCTACCTCACATTTTCTTTAATAATTCACCCTTACCCACTGTAAATCAATGTAAAATTCTCGGAATAACCTTCGACTCTCGACTTAACTGGAGACACATTATCCATGAACTCAAAGGCATCTGTCTAAAGAGATTAAACATAATTAAAACGCTCAGTCACTTTCACTGGGGTTCCGACGAAATCGTATTATTAAGAGTTTGCAGAGCTCTCATCCGCTCGAAGCTTGACTATGGTTGCTTTATTTACATGTCAGCCCCCAAATCTGCCACAGATTTGCTGAACTCTGTTCATAATACCGCTCTCCGCCTTGGTGCCTTCCGCTCTAGCCCTGATGATAGTCTCCATATTGAAGCTAATGAATCACCCCTCCCCTTAAGACGACAATCCCTCCTCCTTACGTATGCTGCCTCAGTATCCTCTAATCCTATTCACTCACTTTTCACTTCAACGACTAATCTCCCTACTAACCCTCGACCAATCATTAAATGTCTTCCCCAATTGCTCACTCCTTCACTTAAAGATACTGACCTCTCTCAGACATCCCAGCTCCCACTACCTTCTTCCCCTCCTTGGACCAAAATTATTCCTATAATCGATACCTCACTCACCGTTTTTGATAAGCATGAGTCACCCACTGCACTTGTAAAGGAAGCATTCCTTGAATTATTACAAAAAAAATCTTACGATTTAACACTTTACACAGAAGCTTCCAAAACTGACTCCGAAGTTGGTTGTGCAGTTACCACGAAACATGAACTTATAGGCTCCTTCACATTATCTTCAGTGTGTAGCGTCCATACAGGTGAGCTTGACAGCATTCTTCAGGCTTTCAAATATATCTCCCTCCCGCACAAAAATATTGCAATATGCACTGATTCCCTTTCCTCCATTCTATCAATTAAATCAATATTCACTAACCACTCAATTGTCCAGAACATACATGGCATATATCAAACTCTCGTTGCTCATGATATAACAGTCTCTCTCATCTGGCTTCCATCTCATATTGGAATTGCTGGTAACGAAACTGCGGATCCCCACGCGAAAGAAGCTGCCTCTAGCAACAATCCAAAACACATAGTCCAACTCACCAGCGACCTCAAGTTCCATTTCAAAAACTTCACGCAAGAATCTTGGCGACATCTGTGGCGCAATAGTACGACAGCATCTACTTCTCCTCTCTCCCTTAGCTTTTTAACAAAGAGAAAGGCCGCTATAATCAGAAGAATTCGAATCACACCAAATTCACACACGATTATATGATGTCTTCAGAAAATCGTCTTGATTGCCGTAGCAGTAATGCTATACTGACCGTTAAGCACATACTTACTGACTGCAAACCATTTTCCGCTACATATCAACGCCTAACCTCAAGGAAATGCTCCACTGCCCTACCGAGATCAAGAAAGTCTTACAGTTTCTGAAATCTACACATCTCTACAAAAAATGATTTCAGTTTTCATCTTCTTTTTCCTATTGAATAAAAAATTGCTGATTTAATTTTCACTTACGCTATTGGTATTGTAATGTATTTTTAACAGCAAAACACTTATGTGCGGTGAAAATGGGCGGTAGTTGATAGACTGCCTAGGGACGGCAAAACCCTAGATACGGCCCTGATTCAATCTAAGTATGAAATAGGTACCTGTAGGTCAAATTTTGTTTGAAACTATAGTGTTTTGTAAGTTAAACACGCATTAAAACAATGAAAGTAAATTTGTTTATATGTTAAGATTAATTTTCACTCTAATAGACAAAACAATGTTAGTGTTTTTAAATGAAACTCAAGGTCTCTAGTTAATTCCACAATATAATACAAATTATTGAAAATTCTAAAAAATTGACAATTGTTTCGATAAATCAATATCATCGTCAGAATGACAGAAGTTACATTTCATTTTATGCCTACCTGATGTTTAGTAGTTAATTTTGGCTAGACCAAGAAGTAACCTAACTTGTGATTGGCTTAATATATGTTTATAGAAAAAAAAAGAAGATGTGATATTACAAATATTGAAGCTTAGATATTATTAGCCCTATGGTGATATCCTGGATATCATTTTTCCAATTAAGATCAGTATAACTGTGCAATGATATAGAAAACCAGGAAAACTATATCTGCTGATCTTCACAATTATCACTTAAGAAGACAGTTTATTAGTGGAGAATTCCCTAGATTTAACTGTTCATTGACAACTTCATACTGTGGGTTTCTTAAATGTCTTCTAATTTCCAGTTCTTCAAGGAAATCCAGTTCTTGTTTCTTTTCGCAAATATGCAGTACTTCTAGTTCTGTGTTAGGTGTCAATGAATGATTGGTGTCAAGTAGATGTTTTGCGTAGTGGGATTTATCTGGTTGTTTTAATCTGTATGCTCGTAAGTGCTCACTGTATCGTACTTCAAAATTCCTATATCATTGCACAGTTATACTGATCTTAATTGGAAAAATGATATCCAGGATATCACCATAGGGCTAATAATATCTAAGCTTCAATATTTGTAATATATTTGTATATCTTTTTTCTATAAACATATATTAAGCCAATCACAAGTTAGGTTACTTCTTGGTCTAGCCAAAATTAACTACTAAACATCAGGTAGGCATAAAATGAAATGTAACTTCTGTCATTCTGACGATAATATTGATTTATCGAAACAATTGTCAATTTTTTAGAATTTTCAATAATTTGTATTATATTGTGGAATTAACTAGAGACCTTGAGTTTCATTTGAAAACACTAATATGAGCATATTCCACGAAGTAAGGGTCGAGACAGTCAATTTCATTAAAACAATGTTATTCTTCTGTCGATATGTGAAAACAATTTCTAATAACATTTATCTCATTTTTTATTCTTAGTAAATATTTATTATAATTGTCGTTATTTTCTAATAGTTGCTGATTCTAACTACTTTTATATTAAAATGTTCCTCTGGAAATTGTTACTTGTAGTTTCTTGCGGATCATTTGACTTGTGAAACAAAATTAGCATTTTACTTTCTCATATTACAGTAACATATAAACGCAATATAAACATGTACATAGTGAGTCACTAAACTATACAATAATTAAAATATTTTATTAATATTATATGTTTCTATTCTTCCTTTAATAAATTTTGTTTCTGCGTGTTTCTGTCCACTGGAATAACTTCATAAGCTGGTTCGCCACCTTCTATCAACCAAGCAGTTCCATTTGGAGCGAATTTAATAACTCTCAATACTTCTTTAGCCACATGTTCTGGTCTAAAACAAATTAGAAAGTTTTAAAATAATAATTACGCACAAATTAGCTTAAATTATTATTAACGTGGTATTTATCTTACTCTTGACCAGACCAGGAACCATTGTTTATGCTGAGTTGTAGAGATTCCTCGTACAAATCACCCAAATTTCTTCCACTCATATCAAAAATCAATGGCGTGAATGTAACTCCCGGACAAATGGCGACGAATCTGATATTCCACTTTTTATAAAAATATTGAACTCCCCAAGATTTGGTTAAAGCAATTACGGCCGATTTAGTGGCTGAATAAATTGGGATATGCAGTTCGGACCTGGCAACTATGGTTTAAACACCTTTGTGTGATCGGTCCCGAATAAATAACAAATTTAGTGGAAAAAGTGAATAATAATTTCAAGACTGTGAATTACATCATTTACATTAATACAAAGTGCTTCACGCAAATAACTGTAAGTAAAAAGTTTACCAGTAAATAATAATCAACTGATAAAATATCGTCTGAAAACAAATCAAAACATATAAATCACAAACGAGGCGAGCGATAAGGGAACCAGTTCCTTACGCACCTTACCTCGAAAGACAGGACCGCATTCAGAACACTTACTCAATAGAAAAATGAACCAATCTCAAGCTACCACAATGTCTTATTCAACTGCCTTATCAAAACCATCTCAACCTACACTCCCTTCCAAAGATCAAGCTATTATTTTTACCTCATTAAATGGTCCTAAGCTTGAAGATTATTTATATCAAATCGGAGACATTGTAGGCCCTCGAAATATCCTTTACGCCTCTCGAATGTCAAACAACAGAATATGCATATATCTATCATCCAAACAAGCAGTAGACGTATTCTTCAGTGAACAGGGAGGAGAATTCTCTATCAATGGAAATTCTATTAAAACCCGTAGATTACAAACACCTTCTGAACGGCTGGTACTATCAAATGTCTGTCCCTCTATTCCTAATGATGTACTACTATCAGAATTGCGGAGTCTAGGCATAAACAACATATCCCCAATAATGCCCCTAAGAGTTGGAACGACAAAACCAGAATACAACCACATCCTCAGTTTCCGACGCCAAGTATATGTAACCCCCTCCAACAACTTAAATATTCCAGATAGTATTATCATCCAAGATGACAACACTTCCTATCGGATCTTCCTCACATTTGATAATCAGAATTGTCACAAATGTAAACAAACTGGTCACATTGCATCAAAATGCCCAAACGCTGAACAAAACACTTCGTTACAAAATCTTCCGGAAATCAATAATTCCCAAAATATATTTGATGGAGTGAAAAATCCACAAGTAAACCCATCCCAAGTAAACCCAACAGAATCCACAAGTAAAACTGCTAACATCTCCCTATCTTTGTTAAAAAACCCCATAAGATCAACTGAAGATGACTTAGAAAAACGAATGGATTATACAGAAAACTGTAATAAACGACCTTTATCCGAAACTACTAGTCCCATAGCAGAATCAGACTCGGCATTCAAAATACCTGATACACTGAAAAAATATAAAAGTGATGAATTTACATCCGAACAAATGCAACCTGTAAAACAGCTAATGGAAAAAGATCCTAAAAACTATGCTCTTACCTTCGAACAATTGACCGACTTACTGTCAAATATAAAAGGAAACCCAGATCCAATAAGCGTGATTAGAACCTACACGTCGGAATTTGAAGACTTAGTAGATACTATTAAAAAAATTTACCCATCACTACAGAGCAAAGCAACGAAGACGCGCTTTACAAAAATTAGGAAGAGACTTGAAAGATATATTGCTGAAGGACCCATAGAACAAGAGCCAATCAGTGACTCATCAGACAGCAACGACATAAATTCTACTTCAATAAATTTAAAATAAAACAATGAGTATTCTACAGTGGAATCTAAATGGATATTACCTCCATCTGGAAATGTTAAAAACTATTATATCTAAATACAACCCGAACGTTATCTGCTTACAAGAAACACACTTTAATAATCAGAATACACACAAACTAAAAAATTTTAATGTATATTACAAGAACAGAATTGGTATAAAAAGTTGGGGGGGAGTTGCAACATATGTAAATAAAAACCTTCATTCAAGTCAAATTGATTTAGATAGCAATATTGAAGCAATAGCTGTATGCGTTTATTTTCCTACAAAAATAAATATATGTAACATATATATTCCATCTGACCGAAACCTAAGTAAAATGGAGCTAACTGATCTAATCTCCCAGGTTCCTAATCCTAAAATTATCATGGGCGACTTCAACGGACACAACTTCATGTGGGGGTGTGAGAAACAAGATACTCGAGGAAACATAATTGAAGAGGTTATGACAGACTTAAACTTAAACATTCTTAATGATGGTAGTAAAACTAGATTTAATACCTATAATGGAACTTCTTCGGCTATAGATTTAACTTTGTGTAATCCTTCATTGCATCAACACCTAACATGGGAAGTCTTACCTTTTTCATATGACAGTGATCATTTCCCAATCCTTGTAGTAGATAAACGTAGAAGTGCTGACGATTCAACGCCTATACAAAAGTGGAAGCTACATGAAGCAGACTGGGAACAATATACCATTTTAACTGACGCATCTTTATCAAAATTTTCAATAAGTGAGGACATAAATGAAACAATAAACAATTTCAATGAAATATTGATAACAGCTGCAGACATAACAATAGGGCTAACTAAAAACGTAACACACCGTACAGCTGTACCATGGTGGAATAAAGAATGTGAAGAGGCACTTAAAGAAAGTAAACATGCATTTCATATCTATAAAAAGCATAACACGATTGATAATCAATTACGATTCAAAGCACTAAGGGCCAAAACTAGGTATATTTTTAGAGAAAGTAAAAAAGATTCATGGATGAAATATGTGCAAAATATAAGCAGCTCTACTAGCTTAACATCTGTATGGAAAAAAGTGAATACCATATCCGGCAATAAATCATACAATAAAATCACTGGTATAAAACAAGACGAAATCTTAATAACAAAATCAAAAGATATAGCTGAAGCATTGGCGGAAGCATTCCAAGAGAACTCGAGCGATGCCAAATTAAAGGAAGATTTTCTAAAAAATAGAGTATCAATCGAAGAAATCCCAATCAATAATGAAAACAATACATCGCACCTCAACCAACCACTCACACTATCAGAACTAGATGAAGCGATAAAAGACTTTAAAAACTCGAGTCCAGGTCCTGATAATATACCGATTTCATTCCTGCTATATCTATCGGAGAGCGGCAGAGAAGTACTCTTAAATATTTACAACACCATTTGGATACAACAAACTTTTCCAATTCAGTGGACTGAAGCAACAATCATACCAATTCTAAAAACTGCTAAGAATGCAACAAGTATAGAATCATACAGACCTATTGCACTGACTAGCACGATGTGTAAGCTCTTAGAAAAAATTATTAATAATCGTCTTAGGTGGGAACTTGAAAGTCGCAAACTAATTAAACCAGAACAAAGTGGATTTAGGAAGAAGAGAAGTACTATTGACAATATTATTGATCTAGAGAGTGACATACACGAAGCCTTCGCAAATAAACAGAAATGCTTAGCCATATTTATTGATATCAACAAAGCATTCGATACTGCATGTAGAATAAATATACTGAAATTGTTAAAGCAATGGAATATAGATGGACATATGTTGGCATTCATTAAAAATTTTCTAAGCTATAGGACTTTTAGAGTAAGAGTAAATGGTAATCTGTCGACCAAACAATGTCAAGAAAATGGTACTCCCCAAGGCTCTGTTATTAGTCCCACATTGTTTCTAATCGCTATTAATAACATTACTGAAAATGTACTTAAACCAATTAAAATAAGGCTATATGCCGATGACTTAGTGGTATACATGAAAAGTAAAAACATCGATACAATGCAACATATACTACAGAGACAACTTAATAAACTGCAGCAATGGTCAAAACAGTCGGGCTTCAACTTCTCTGCATCCAAAACCAAATGTTTATTATTTTCGAAAAAACATTGTGAAAAGACACCCCCGCTTACACTATATGAAGAAAAACTGCAATATGTAACTTCCACGACATTTTTAGGTATGATATTTGACCAGAAACTGAGCTGGAATGATCATATAAAAAAGTTGATATTTTCTTGTCAGAAAGGTATTAATCTTCTAAGAATACTTTCTAACCGTAACTGGGGATCAGATCAAAAAACACTACATATTATATATAAAAATCTTGTACGTTCCAAACTCGATTATGGATCTATTGTCTATGCATCCACCAAAAGCTATATTTTAAAGAAACTTGATACAGTTCACAATAATGCCTTACGAATAATATCTGGTGCATATCGTACATCACCGGTGGAAAGCCTTTATTCAGAATTAGGGGAACCATCTTTATCTACGAGAAGAAAGATATTGACATTGTCATATGCTACCTCTATATTAGATAACACTGAGCATCCAATGTACCCAAAAATTCATACAGATGAAATTGACAATTTCGCACAACAACAACCAAGTCCAACTTTCTGTAATCGATTTAGACAATACAAAGCAGATCTTCAAATCAAACATGTTCCTATATTCAAGTTTGAAGAAACATATCCTCCTTGGCAAAATTCCAAACCAATAATTGACACCACTCTTACATCTTTTAAAAAATATGAACTACCCAGTTTGCTGATAAAAAACATCTTCCAAACAAAACTCATTGAATATAATGACCATTTCAAAATATATACGGATGCCTCGAAAACTACAGTTGGCGTCGGAGTCGCGGTTGTTACGGCAAATCAGAACTTATCTTTTAAATTACCTACCTGCAGTACAGTCTTCACTGGAGAAATATATGCATTGCTACAAGCCCTTAAACTGTCCCGAAATGCGAATTCTTCCAACATCCTCATAATCACAGATTCCCTCAGTTCATTAAAATCCATCCAGCAAGTTTATAGTAGTCATCCCATTGCTATGGAAATAAAGAAGGAACTCTTCCAACTACAAAAATCCCAAATAAATGTAAAATTTATGTGGATCCCCTCCCACATAGGAATCCAGGGTAATGAAGAAGCAGACCAACTGGCAAAACAAGCAGCAGAAAGTGATAGTGCGGTAGTTGTAAACGCGACGACCATCAGTGATTTGAAGCATACCGTGAAAGAAAAAGCGATAAGTGCGTGGCAAAATCAGTGGCTTGATTCGAAAGCAAAATTACGCGAGGTGAAACCCAGTGTGAAACCCTGGAATACAATACCAAACAGGCGGCGCAACCAAGTACTACTGACAAGACTAAGGATAGGGCACACTAAACTGACGCATCAACATTTACTTGCCAGGACAGAAATGCCTCAGTGTACTACATGTTCCAAGCAGATAACAGTAAAACATATTCTGATTGAGTGTCCCAGATATGAGGACGCCCGAGTGAAAAACAATATACCAAACACGTTGAAATCGGTATTAGGACAAAACTGTGACATAAATGTATTAGTTCGATATCTTACTGAAATTAATGTAATCAAAACCTTGTAAAATAATCTTTGTCGCTAATAACCGACATGGTTGATGCGACAATAAAAATGGAATTAAAAAAAAAAAAAAAAAATTGGGATATGTTGATAGAAGTCCCATGCTGCAGTTGAAGCGATATTGACTACAAGAGCTTCGGGTCCTTGTTGGTATTTTGTCAAGAATTTTTCTGTTGATAATAGGATACCGTGGATAGTTCCGTTCTGAAAAAAATACAAATATTATTTATAATACATACATACCAAATGCTAATTAGTCTTTAATACTATGTATTTACTAGAAGCTGAGACTTGGTTGGATTATTTTCAGTACATATATGGATTTCTTAAGTTATAAATCTATACTCACCATATTTATATCAATCTGTCGTTCCCAAATGCGGTCATTTAAAATCCCAGCATTATTGATCAAGATATCAACATGCTTAAATTGATCCACCGTTTTTTGGAAAGCATCTGGAAACAAATAAAATCATTATTAACAGCCATGCCCCAAATTCGAAGCATATCTCTGGGATCTCAATAACGGTAAGAGATAAGGTTAAATTGTGTCCAAGCTGCATATGTAGGGGAAATTAACTAATGGGAACTTCGAAGTTCGTTTTTAAAAACTAACATTTATTACTTTGACAAAAATTACAAAAATATATTTACTATAAAAATGATTAAAAAGAATGAATTACCAAAGGGATAAAGAATTAAACAAACAAACTGTCACCTCAAGATAACTCGCTATGGAGAATTACAAGAAAACTGAAAGGCACCAAACAGGAAATTACAAAAATTATATCAAATGGCAAAACTTATACTCAAAAATCAGAGATCGCGGGAGTCTTTGGGGAGTATTTTCAAAACAATTTCACAAACAATACAACAAATACACAACATAATTTCAACATGTTACGGTTTTGAAAACATTGATACAAACTTTATTGGGAATGTAATCATGCACTTACAAACAAATGGTTGACATAATAATATATTGAAACTGACCTCTTCAATGGTTAGAGTAAAATCAATAACTTCAACATTAACCAAAAATCAATGGTTTGTTTATATTTACCACAGAGCTTTATTTAACTAAATCATAATAAGATATCGTAACCTTTATCATTATAAGTTGAAAACTCTAATTTACCTAGTGTTTTTAAATGAAACTCAAGGTCTCTAGTTAATTCCACAATATAATACAAGTTATTGAAAATTCTAAAAAATTGACAATTGTTTCGATAAATCAATATCATCGTCAGAATGACAGAAGTTACATTTCATTTTATGCCTACCTGATGTTTAGTAGTTATATTTTTGGCTAGACATTTAAGAAACCCACAATATGAAGTTGTCAATGAACAGTTAAATCTAGGGAATTTTCCGCTAATAAACTGTCTTCTTAAGTGATACTTGTAAAGATCAGCAGATATAGTTTTCCTGGTTTTCTATATCATTGCACAGTTATACTGATCTTAATTGGAAACATGATATCCAGGATATCACCATAGGGCTAATCATATCTAAGCTTCAATATTTGTAATATCACATCTTCTTCTTTTTTCTATAAACATATATTAAGCCAATCACAAGTTAGGTTACTTCTTGGTCTAGCCAAAAATATAACTACTAAACATCAGGTAGGCATAAAATGAAATGTAACTTCTGTCATTCTGACGATGATATTGATTTATCGAAACAATTGTCAATTTTTTAGAATTTTCAATAACTTGTATTATATTGTGGAATTAACTAGAGACCTTGAGTTTCATTTAAAAACACTAATATGAGCATATTCCACGAAGTAAGGGTCGAGACAGTCAATTTTTCTAATTTACCTGGTTATAAAAATATAATTAAAACTCGAAGCACTTTTGTTTACTTCAATTTATTGTTTTAATCTCTTCTTTCCAAGTTGAATTGTCATTTTATATTTTGATATTTGATATCTATCATATTCATGGAAAACAATTTATTCTTCTTCTTTTACTATCTCATACCAATCCAACTTACTATTTCGCTGAATGTTCTGTGTTCTGTGACTTCTGCTGAGTTCTGAGGATGGCCTACAAAACCTACTTGATTGGACTTTGACCCTTCCTTCTTTTTATATCAGCTTTCATTCGGAGCACATGGTTCCTTAATTTTCGATTGTAAATCGGATCTTATAAGCTGGAAAAAGTAAACTTTATTAGATTTATTGGTCATAATTGTCAGTGTGGACAAAATTATCTATATTGGATCTAGACCAAAAATATAAAAACCTCTGTAAGGCCACCCTACAACTTGGGTAAGTAAAGTCATCCACCAATCACTTTTATCAAATTCATAGCTAATATCTGACATATTTCTTACTTTTTTTAGGCCTTCTCCTTTTCTTCTAATTTTCTTCTGTCTGTCTCTATCTCGCTTACTAAATGTGCTGAACTTCGCTGTATTACTCACCGCTTTTCATAAGTATCGCTTCCTTTAAGCTGTTTAACCATTTCCACATCACATCATTCATCCGTAGTAGAATAGTAGATAGGAGATGTAACAAGTAACCCCGTACTGCTTGAATTTTGATGCATGCCAAGCGATTCATCTCATTAGATTTGAAACCTAGGAGGATCCAGGCCGAGTCAACCCAACTACCTCAAGTACTGACTTTGAGCTTACGGCCAATCATACAAGTAAGAACTTTCCGATTTATATTTACATTCACCATTTACAAAGGGTTGCTATCTGAAGGACAAGCATCTGAACCTGGAATTTTAACATAATTCCGACAAGTTATATATTACTAACTAACCTCTACTTCAAACATTATTATCGATGTATTTTTAAACTTACCTGTAAACACCAAGGGGTACCACTCGGTCGTATAAAGATCATATGTGTGATTTACAAATTAAAATTTCAATGGTTTCAATCTAACAATGTTTAATTTATGAATCCATCCCTACTCTACCGCGAATAACAGTTTCGATTCATTTGAGCTAGCTGGAATCGAGGTTCTTCACCATCAGTGAAAAACATTTGAGATAAAAACGTAAAAAACATCACCCACATAGTACAAAATCACTTACATAAAACACAAATTCTGCACACGAAAAACTTAGTCACCACACATGAGATATACAAGACAATTAATACTCTCAAAAATAAAACGGTGCCGGGGATTGATGGTATACCTAATATCCTCCTTAAGAGTTTGCCCCAAAAAGCGATAGTTCAATTAACGTATATAGCTAACTACATAATTAAAACTGGCAACTATCCAGATATGCTCAAGACTGCCAATGTCATCCCCATTATCAAAGCTAATAAACAACACTGTTATGTTATGTTATTTATAAAAATATAACTTTCACTCTGTCGATTGCAACAAACCGTTTCTCAATATCGTTAATGTTCATAAATTTAGACGCGATTGAAAAAAAAAATTGTTTTCAATTTGCGCAGCCGCCATTTTGAATTTTCCAAATCTGGAAAAATGTAAATTTTTAGAAGTTTGCCCTCTATGTTTATCTATGTTTTGACCTCGATAATAATATTTTATTTATAATTACCAACCAAAAATATAATTTTCTTAAATTTTTTTAATTTTTTGGAAAATTTAAGATCAGATTTTTTTTTTGAAAAAACTATTTACGTCACCTTCGAGAGCATAAGATTTGCTTCAATTTTCATCTCTACGATTTTTTTGTAAGAACACATCCAGAAATGACACGAGCATAAATCACTTAGGTGGTCTGAGCTGTGCTTGCAAGCTGCGTCGCAAGCTCCAGCGGAAATTATTAGACAATCTAGGAGAGTGATGCTGGGTCAATATATTTTCATTTAAAAATGAAAAATCAATTATGGGAAACTTTTGACTTTTATTTCCTTACTTTCCCGGACCGAAATAACTTTTAAACTTAATTACTTAGACCGTCAAAATTTTATCTATATTTTCGTCGAAACACGATTTGTTACTGATTCGAAGAATATTCTCCTAGAAGCATGACAATTAATAATATTAATACATTTATTGGCTTCTACCAGATAGGCAACATTAATGCCAAAACAATTTAAAAGGTTTTACCTGTTCTTTTATTCCATGAAATAAGTGATTTGTGAAGTAAAATAAAATCCAGGTCTATATTTAAAAAAATATGTTGATGATTAATGTGGGAATCCGAAACATCATATTGATAATATGCGTCATGATATTGAAGACAAGGAATAAGTGTCGACTGTTTTTTGATATCTCTGTGAACGGCTTTACAAAAAAAACAGAAACAAAAACCCAGAAATCACTTGTTTTCAATAATCTTAAACATGAAATATTTGATATCTGATTATTGTTCCCTTAAATGCCCAAATTTGCCACAATTTAACCGTTTCTCTATGTACTACCGTTTCCGAGATCCCTATAATACGCCTCGAATTTGCAGCACCCGGTACAATATAATTACTTACTTTCGAATTGTTGTCGATTTGTAACATCAGTTTCGACAAATATTGCTTTCCCAGGTCCAAATTCTTTTTCTATTTCCTCCAATGCTGTCTTTCCTATAGTTGGATTCACATCTGCAAGAGTTACGCCCTAGAGATAAGGAAAATAATAAAACTAATACAATGATGAAATTCTTCAACAAATATTCACCTGCAGACCGTTTCTTAATAGTTCCTTAGCATAATGTAGACCGATTCCAGACGCTCCTCCAGTAATAATTGCAAACTTTCCTTTAATATCGAAAACCATAATTATCGGTCACGATGGCTGGAATGGTTATTTTCAAATAAAATTGTTTTATGTATACAAATAGATATATTGTTTGCTTATCGCTTCAACCTAGGTGATAACCTTTCTAACTACTATGATTATACAATGGTAGGTATTTGCGTATATATGTGAACTAAACTGCTCAATAATTTGTTTCAGGAATATTGAGATTTTTCTAAAAAATATGTTACGTTTGCAATGAAATTTTACTCCGCAAACTGGATTAAAAGAGAATCTCTTTTTTTGTTTTTACGTCTATTTCCAAGTAATTAAAAAAATGCCATATTTTGTTTTCGTAATTTTTTTAAAAGGCTCAAGAAACTATTGGCTAATTATAAGAATTAGAATAAAAAACTGAGAAGAATGCAAACAAAGCCCACTAATAATATTTAAACAGGGTTGAACGCAAGTACATTAATTGTTTAAAACTTTCAAATTGATAAGGAATAAGGTCCCAGATACCACTAGATATTCAATGGACGTACTAAAAATATTCGTTTTCGGATATTGTATTATTCTATAGACCCACTTTAAATATATAAATATATATATATATATATATATATATATATATATATATATATATATATATCCTTGCTCGAATATTCTATGGACCATGAAATCGGAATTTTTTTGAATATTCCATGAATGTTCTATAAATATTTCCAAGGAATATTCAGCAATATTCTGAGGATATCTGCTGAATGTATATAGCAAGATAATCCAGAATATTCATAGAACATTCCAATGGGCATATTCTACAAATATCCAAGTAATATTAGGAATATTATTAGGATATCTGTGGAACGTATATAGCAAAATTTCAAATATTTGTAGAATATGGATGATACCTGTTGAGCGGGTGACACTGAATCATAGTACTCCTCCCTCTTCATATTTAGTTTCAAAGATAATTGATTGAAATTTGGAAGATCCTGTCTACTTAATGAACGACAATAATGTACATATCAATTATTTTCCAACTTCTTGTTCCACCAGGAATGATAGCAACTTTTGTTCAATATCGCCAATTATTCTATCCATAAGCTCCATTCGTGTGAGAAAGAATATAATTACCCGCCAGAGAAAGCTTCTCTCTCGCACTTATTCAGTAAGCAAACGGTATGTCCCAAATTTAAATAAATATTCTCTGAAACTAAAGGAGAAAAGGGGGAGTACAATGATCCAGTGTTCCCTGGTATACAGTGCTATTCAAAAGTCTCCTCCCCCCTCGTATCTTTTGAACGGCTACACTTAGATTAATAAAATTTGGAGGGTGAAAATAAAGTGTTGTAAACTTCTCTACGAATGGTAACAGGTGACGTAATAGTAATAGATGACGTCACAGTGCCACTCTGGCCAATAATTTTAAATAGGACCTTATGGCAAGTGATATCTCGTTTGAAAGGCATTGACATTGGCTACTTAGCCATATTAATTTTGTTTGGGTTTAAATTAATTTTGACGGATAAATTAAATAAATACCAAAATTATTATTTCACATTTAAATATTGAAGATTTTTCAGTCCACCTCTGGTTAGTTGTCAAAAAACGTTTTTAATTTAATAGTATTTGTTGCTTTGCAAAGTTTTTCTAAATAGCCTAAATATTTAATTTTATTATTGTTTAACGAGATGTTTAAGAGTTTACATAGGCAAAATGGTACGTACTCAAGCCGACAAGGTAGCAGCTATCTTAATAATTGGTGAATCTAGAAAGAATCTCCATGAACGTTTTTTTAATGAGAGATACCCAGATCGCCATATCTCGAGAACTTATTTCAGGGAACATTTAGTGATGATAAAAAAATTGATATAGTTACTGAAATGGTAGTAAACCCTACTTCCTCTTCAACTAAATTTGCGTCTATCTGTGAAGTAAGTAAAAGTACAGTACAGAGAGTGTTGGCTAAAATAAATTTCATCCATGCAAGTTAAAAATGGTGCACCACCTTTCGGATGACGACCCCGACAGAAGACTCGAATTCTGTGAATGTATGACAAATAAATTTAGTCAAAACCCACATTACACAAAAGAAATTTGTTTTAGTGACGAAAGTACTTTTTGCCTCAATGGAAATGTGAATACACAAAATGTAAGGTATTGGAGTGACACAAATCCTCACACCTTTCGTGAACAACATACCCGATTTCCAGAAAAAGTCAATGTTTGGGCAGGTATTTTGGGAAACCACATAGTTGGTCCTGTTTTCCTAAATTCAAATTTAAGCGGTGAAGTGTATCTGGAGATGTTAAAAAATGCAATTGAGCCGTTAATTCTTGAAATTCTGGAAGATAATCAAGATGAATTCGGCCATCTGGAAATACATTTCAGCAAGATGGTGCTCCTGCACATTATTATGGTGCAGTAAGACGTTACCTGGATGAAGAATATCGAGGTAGATGGATCGGACGGCGAGGTCCTATAGAATGGCCACCTCGGTCACCAGATCTGACACCATTAGATTTTTTTCTATGGGGGTACTTGAAATCCAAGGTTTATACTACGGCACCAGATAGCATTGGCGTTTTGAAAGAAATAATTACTGAAGAATGCAATGCTATTTCAGCTGACACATTCGAACGATCACGACAGGAGTTTACTAATAGGATGTATTACTGTCAGGAAGTAGACGGAGCACATTTCGAATAGTTGCTATAAGAATCCATTGTTGATATTTGATAAATTAAATTTAAAAAAATAATTTCAATAATTTTGGTATTTATTTAATTTATCCGTCAAAATTAATTTAAATCCAAACAAAATTAATATGGCTATGTAGCCAATGTCAATGCCTTTCAAACGAGATATCACTTGCCATAAGGTCCTATTAAAAATTATTGGCCAGAGTGGCACTGTGACGTCATCTATTACTATTACGTCACCTGTTACCATTCATAGAGAAGTTTACAACACTTTATTTTCACCTTCCAAATTTTATTAATGTAAGTGTAGCCGTTCAAAAGATACGAGGGGGGAGGGGACTTTTGAATAGCACTGTATATCCCACAAATATCTAAGGAATCATTCAAAATTTCGAATTGTATATATAGGAAAAAATATTTTTATTTGAAAAAATTAAAGCACGGGAAACATTGAGTTCAATTTAGTTTATTTATACATAAATATAAAATGTACCTCATAACATAACTGAAACTAACATAATTTTCAAATCCGAGATTACAAAATTCACTGACTTCCTCCATACTCAACGAACTTTTTGAAACCGATTTCTGCCGTTCCTTACATTTGGCTAAGAAAATTCCTATTTTCAATTCAACTTCTTTGTTTGTTATGTTTTTGTCCAACTTTTGCACGGCATCTGAAACAATAAAATAATTATATTTTTTGTTAATAAGCAATTTCTATTCTACTGTGATTTTTGTGTATGTATGTATAACAATCAAAATATAATCCCAAAAACTGAAACTTAAAAGATGAAGCTAAACATCAAATATGTAATTTAAACAATTAGTTTTGTAGGAGACAAGTAAAAAGCAAAATATTCCAAACAAAATAGTGATTAGAAGTTATTTATTTCTTGTACATGATATATTAAATTAATTTACATGTACATTCCGAAATAAAATGATTATACATACTACTGCTTCAAAGAGCTTTGTTTTTCCAAAGCATTTTTCCCTTTTTATCCATGCATACTGTTGCCCTCCAATTAATACTCTATCAGGATTTTTTGCAAGAATATTTTAATATATTGTTGCAAATAAGAAATCTTGCCAGAGGTACAACCTAAAATTGTATTAATTTGAAAGTTAATCTCAAAAGTTTTAAAAATTGAACAATTACAGTTTATAAGCAAAGTTATAACAAACGAACAAAAATATAAGACCGCTTTCATCTGTGTGAACAGTATACATATGCCTGAAACTAGACACTTGTACAATTGACCAGCAATAACTTTTATTTACCAAATGTCAGAACTAATTTAACTTTTAATTATCAGATCACCAGTTGTGTAGAGCTTTCTAGTCAATCCCAATTAATAAAAGGAATAGAGGTGACTATAGGCAATTTGATTAAGGAACTCATAGCATACATCTCGGTAACATAATTACGTGAAACTACCTGAGAAAATAAAATTTTGTTGTACCTTTAGCAACGAGCTGAATTTCTACTCTACTTACAATTGAAAACATTCATCCTATAATTTTGTTGCAAACATTTATGAAATCAACAATTATTTCAATATTCTCATGCACTAAAATATAAAAAGTAACACATAAATACTTCAATATTTCGAGGCAGTTTCATTTTGATTTGGATATAATACTGAATGTTCAACTTACAAAATATTCATAGGAACTTTCAGCAAAGCTGACTCAAGTTCTTCAAACTTTGCCTCATCATTTATTGGAAGTTTTAGCAGCAAATCGATAGTTTTCTAAAAAATACAGGCATTAAAAAAATACAATAAAACGTACCTGTTTTGATGCGTGAGGTCGTATGTATTAGTTCCACCCGTAGCATAAAATACACCGTAGAAACATATTTAAACAACTGCACAGTGGCAAAAAATTGACCAATTAATTACCGATCGAAAATAATTAATCATACTCATATTTCACCAATAACAATAACCTATATAAGATGGTCGAACCGCCATTTTTCACTGGTCGTTATCGTCAACTGTCAACTGCAACTACTGACGCATGCACATGGAACAGAAAGAGCGTTTGAACAAAAATCAATAATCATAGAATAGTCTTAGAACTATTTGTTTCGAATATTCTTAAAAGAATAATCTGAGGACTGTACTTACATTAAATATTCGATTTAGGTGTACCCACAGATATTCTAGATATCCCCAGAATAACCCTATAATATTTGGATATATATCTTCCAAATCGAAGACTGTCAGAACATCCCATGGATATCTGGTGCTATCTGGGGTGTGAATATTGTTACGAAACAGAACACTAGTTAGTCCCTAAGTCAGACTCTGTCTAAGCCATGTATGAAAGTTAAAATTTTGGCGGATGCGCAGGTATTTCTTAGAACTGTATACGATTTTTTTGACTATCTGTGACGCGCTGCGTTTTCTTCGATCTACGTTTCGAATGGTTGTCGCCTCTTCGCCACTTCCCCTCGGCTCCTTTACTTGGGTCGACGACTAAGCAACCGGACGCGTCACAATTGACAAAACGGCGGATGCTCGGGCGCCAGATTATTTTACGTGGTTTACTCCACGGCCCCTCGACTCCAAAACCTTTCGAGGGTTCCGGATAGCAGCAGATGGAGGTACGGAAAATTCCAGGGGTCGGACTGTAATTCGCGTTCGAGACTAGATAGATAGACTTACTTTACAGAGTATTATCGTTCAACGGTTAGCAGGACTTACCTTAAAATGAACTGCTAATACGATAATGACTACTGTCAATCTTGCATTAAATAAAACAAACGGTAACGACGACCTCTTAATCAGTTGTGAATGAAACTCAAATAATTTAACAAAGGTATTTATTCTATAAGACACTAAGTAAATTCCGATCACACGACACAATAAATAAGACCTTTTACCCAAAGGCACAAAGATACTTAAGAGGCGGGCGATCACATTTTTTTTAAATAAGTAATATACACCATATAAAATATAAACGAGAAAAAAAATATCAAATGGTTCTTGTACAATGCAAATCGGAAAAATAGTTAATTTTATACGGACTCAGTGGTTTATAATCGGACTATCGTATTTAATATCACTCCAAATAGGGCATACGGGGTTAATCGGCGACTTGACGAAATTTGGAAAGAGAAAACAAAACTAAACGAACTAAAAACAACTGAAGGACGATGAGATTTCACCAAAACCCGAGAAGATCGGCGAGGAGCTGAAATCTCTACCAGAATTTACTTAATTTCTGAGCAATACTTTCGAATCACCCAGTAATCAAGAATAATTCTCGGAAACTAAACGAAAACCCTATAACAGCTCAAAACAGCGGAAGAAGCAAGAGATTTCAACAAAACCCGAGAAGGTCGGCGAGGAGCTGAAATCCCTACCAGAATTTACTTAATTTCTGAGCAATACTTTCGAATCACCCAGTAATCAATAATAATTCTCGGAAACTAAACGAAAAACCCTATAACAGCTCAAAACAGCGGAAGAAGCAGGAGATTTCAACAAAACCCGAGAAGGTCGGCGAGGAGCTGAAATCTCTACCAGAATCTACTTAATTTCTGAGCAATACTTTCGAATCACCCAGTAATCAAGAATAATTCTCGGAAACTAAACGAAAACCCTATAACAACTCAAAACAGCGGTAGAAGCAGGAGATTTCAACAAAACCCGAGATGGTCGGCGAGGAGCTGAAATCTCTACCAGAATCTACTTAATTTCTGAGCAATACTTTCGAATCACCCAGTAATCAAGAATAATTCTCGGAAACTAAACGAAAACCCTATAACAACTCAAAACAGCGGAAGAAGCAGGAGATTTCAACAAAACCCGAGAAGGTCGGCGAGGAGCTGAAATCTCTACCAGAATCTACTTAATTTCTGAGCAATACTTTCGAATCACCCAGTAATCAAGAATAATTCTCGGAAACTAAACGAAAAACCCTATAATAACTCAAAACAGCGGAAGAAGCAGGAGATTTCAACAAAACCCGAGAAGGTCGGCGAGGAGCTGAAATCTCTACCAGAATTTACTTAATTTCTGAGCAATACTTTCGAATCACCCAGTAATCAAGGATAATTCTCGGAAACTAAACGAAACCCTATAACAACTCAAAACAGCGGAAGAAGCAGGAAATTTCAACAAAACCCGAGAAGGTCGGCGAGGAGCTGAAATCTCTACCAGAATTTACTTAATTTCTGAGCAATACTTTCGAATCACCCAGTAATCAAGGATAATTCTCGGAAACTAAATATAATACTCTAATAACAAAAGCTGGACGGCAGCTACAGAAAGAAATTTTAGCAAAACCCGAGAGGGTCGGCGAGATGCCAAAATTTCTATCGGAATCTATTTAATCCCTGAGCAATACTTTCGAATCACCCAGTAACCAAATATGATTCTCGGAACCCAAATACAATATCCTAATAATAAAATCGGGACGACAGTAACGGAAAGAAATTTTATCAAAACCCGAGAGGGTCGGCGAGATGTTAAAATTTCTATCGGAATCTATTTAATTCCTGAGCAATGCTTTCGAATCACCCAGTAACCAAATATGATCCCCGGAACCCAAGTACAATATTCTAATAATAAAATAAAAGATAAAAAATACAAAAAAAAATCGAATAAAGAAAGCTTACAAAAAAACTTGTTTCTGAATAAAAAACCTGAAAATATCTTCGGACGAATTAAGTCAAAACTAAATTTTAGAATAACTAACAACGGGAAATAGCGTATAGTTTACGATTAAATTTTTATGGCAAACTATATAAGATTGAAATATATTGTGAATAAACCACTGAATACTGTACAACTACGGGAGTCCTAACAATTTATTCTTTTATACGGATTATATTGAATTCAACTATCAATTATAATTTTACACTACAATAATTTTATTTCGGAAATATACAGACGGAGAAAAGAAATATAAAATTTTACCTTTTTAAGCACTTAACAATTTTTCTATTTTTCGACGGACACTTCTACTATTTATACGGGAGCGGACAAGAGAAACTCTAAACTAGAATGAACCACTGCGGTCTCGGTATTTATATTTTCACTAATCGCTTTAAAAAGAAGTCTAGTTAAAAAAACTCAAACATTAAATTACTTTGAACCAAAATTTCTATAGGTATACCGGACGGTCTGAATGTTTTAATCGAATGAAATGATAATATATATATATATATATATATATATATATATATATATATATATATGTATATATATATATATATATATATATATATATACCGGACGGCCCAAATATTATAAATAAGGAACTTGTAAATGAATTGATTTGTTTAGCAAGGAGGAAGTAGTAGGTTTTAAATACAAATAAATTAAATAAATCACATAATATCGGAACAAATAAAAGCAACTTCGTTACATATCTTATCTAGACATTGTTTTTGTGTCCAGTCTTATCTAGACAATTCCAGGGAGCCGATTGCTTTCGTGTAAGCCGCAATCTAGAATTATCTAGTAAAAAAGGCACTAATATATAAAGGACAGACCAGCGGGAGAAGTATATTCGAATAAAGCGGATAGTAAAGAAGCAAGTGATATATAGCTATTATAGACAAGTGCATTATTTACAAGTTTAATATAAATTCAGTGAAGTTAAAGTATTTACAAGTAAACCAAAATCAAGAAAATGGTTAAAGCTACAGCAAATGGTATTGATTTGGGTACCACATACCCATTTTGGTGTGTGGCAGCACAGAAAAGTTGAAATAATTGCCAACGATCAAGGAAATAGGATAACTCCAAGTTATATGGCTTTCACAGATAAAGAGCGTCTCTTCGGAGACGCGGCAAAATATAAAGTTGCTATGAATCCTAACAATACAGTTTTCGATGCAAAACGCCTTATTGGGAGAAAATATAATTACCCAAAAATTCAACAAGATATTCAACACTGGCCGTTTAAGGTGGTTAACGATTGTGGTAAGCCAAAAATGCAAGTAGAACATAAAGAGGAACGAAAAACTTTTGCTCCTGAAGAAATAATTTCAATGGTGCTAACAAAAATGAAAAAACCGCAGAAGCTTATTTGGGAGCCGCTGTTAGAGATGCTGTCATCACCGTACCAGCTTATTACAACGATTCACAGAGACAGAGGCTGCAAAAGATGCAGGAGCGATAGTTGGTTTGAATGTTTTACGAATTATTATTGAACCAACAGCAGCAGCATTGGCGTATTGGGCTTAGTGGGACTCCCTTGTCCTGGAAGAAGGGCTGTTGAAAAGAGTCCTTGAAAACGATGATCGTTCCGAGATGAGGAGACAGTTAGTTATCCCTAGAACGAGAGTAGCTGAGGAACTGAAGAAGTTACATGACAGTCCATCGGGAGGCTATCTGGAAGTGAAGAAAGCCCTTCAGCGAGTCCGTGAAATATTTTATTGGATGAACAGCTCCGACGATGTGAAGGACTGGTGTAAGAAATGTACGACTTGTGCTACGAGTAATGGACCACATCGCAAGAGAAAAGCGCCTATGAAACAGTATAATGTTGGAAGCCCTTTCGAAAGGATTGCTTTAGATATCGCTGGACCATTTCCGACGACAGAAAATGGTAGTAAATACATCCTGTTTATAATGGATCATTTCACAAAGTGGGTGGAAATTTATGCGATCCCGAATCAAGAGGCCATAACTGTCGCGGGTGTATTAGTGAAAGAATTTATCAGCCGATATGGAGTGCTCTTGGAAGTCCACAGTGACCAGGGAAGAAATTTCGAAAGCCATCTATTCAAGGAGATTTGCGACAAGCTGGGAATGAAGAAGACCAGGACAACAGCATTACATCCACAGTCAGATGGAATGGCCGAGAGAATCAACAGGACTATTGGAAAATACCTGTCCAAAGTAGTATCCAGCCATCAGAGAGATTGGGACCCGATTCGCATTGTCTTATCGATCTGCCGTCAATGAGTCCACAGGTGAAACACCTGCGAAAATCCTGTTTGGATGTGAAATGAGGCTTCCTTGGGACCTGCAATTTGGCTGTCGGCCTTGCAAAGATCTAGCAGGCGAAGACTACGTGATCCAATTTAGAAGAAGGCTGGACGATATTCATGAATTAGTTCGAACAAATCTTCAAGTTGCCAGCGACAGAATGAAAAGTCGGTACGACACGCAGGCCACAGTAGGCGGTTTTAAAGAAGGGGGTAGTATGGTTACACAACTCGACGAGGAGAAAAGGATTTTCTCCAAAATTTTAAAAATACTGGGAAGGTCTATACTTAAGAGAAGGATCAATGATGTTATATATCGCATAAGTAAGATCCCCAACGGAAAACCAAAAGTAGTTCACCAAAACCGACTAGCGCCATTCGAAGGAGACCATGACATAGAGAAAGGAGTAAACCATATTTCAGATGTGTCTGACCCCACCTTCGATGAATTTATGAGTGCGTATGGAGGTACCGGAAAAGATAGATATGGAGTCACTTCAGAAAAACGACAAAGAACTGCTAACTGAGGCACTCTCAGATAATACAACAGAGGAATAGAGCGAAGAAGATGAAGAAGAACATATATCACAGGAACCAACAAAATATGAAGTAGTAGAAGTTAATGAAAGAAGTAAGAATGGGAAAGCACCGGGCAAAGACGAAATAAACATGGAATTGATCAAGTATGAAGGAGAGGAACTGCACGAAAGACTATATCGGCTAATAAAGAAAATATGGAGAGAAGAAAGAATGCCCGAAGAATGGGAGGTTGGACAAATTGTCATAATACACAAAAAAGGGATCAACAGGAGTGCAAAAACTACAGAGGTATGACTCTTAAATGTAGCGTACAAAATAATGTCAGCAATAATTCAAAGTTGCTTAGCTGAAAAAGCGAAAGTAATAATAGGTCAATACCAATGCGATTTCATACAAGGAAAGTCAACAATTGATGCTATTGACACTATCAAGCAGATAATGGAAAAGGCACATGAACACAAAGTGGAAATAGAAATGCTATTTATAGACTTCCAACAAGCAATTGACTCAGTAAAACGAAGTAAACTGATGAGAGGACTGAATGAACAGGGGATTGAAAGTAAGTTAAGAAGATTAATTGCAATGACTATGAACGAGTCAAGAGTGAATATACTTACAAGTAAAGGAGAAACGGAAGGCTTTGTAGCTAATAGAGATGTAAGACGGGGTGATGGCCTATCACTATTTAATCTGGCCCTGGAGCATGTTATGAGAAACGTGAACAAGGGAAATTTAAGAACGAGCGGGCGCCAGGTAGTCGCGTATGCAGATGACATAGTGATAGTAATGGAAAAAAGGAATATTCTGATTCAAAAGCTACTAGAATTAACAAAAGAGGGCGAAAAAATAGGATTAAAAATAAATAGCAACAAAACCAAAATATTGAGAGTTGGCAAACATTGTGAAAACAGAATGATAAAAACAGGGGAATATGAATTTGAGGAAGTGGAAAAATTCAAATATCTGGGAGTCACGATCAGCAGTAATGGGGAACGAAGATCAGAAATCGACGAAAAAATAATGGCAGCTAATAGGGCATACTATGCCAATAAGAAATTATTGAAAGGCAAACTATTAACAAGATCCAGGAAATTTAGCATAACACAGTAATAAAACCTGTGTTAATGTATGGAGCAGAAACGATGATAATGACAAAAAGAGATGAAGAGGAGTTGAGGATAGTAGAACGAAAAATAATGAGAACAATTCTAGGGCCAATAAAAGTTGACGACAACGAATATAGGCAACGTATGAACCATGAAATATTGAGAGAAATGAACGGGGAAGATATAGTAAAGAGAATAAAGAGGCAAAGAATAAAATGGCTCGGCCATGTATGGAGAGAAGGAGAGCGCGCAATCGTTTGCTCAATGATGCAGTGGGATCCAGGTGGTAGGAGATGTCAAGGAAGACCCAGATCTAAGTTTATGAGAGAAGTAGAGGAGAACTTAAGAAGGATAGGAATCATAAGATGGAAGGAAAAAACTGGTGATAGGACTCTATGGAGAAAAATAAGCGAGAAAATGCTGAAATGACGGGGATTGATCCACCCCAGAAAGCGAATCTAGAAAGCATTTATGCGGCGCAATCCCACAAGGCATGTCTAGTCACTTTATATAGATGTTAAGAGTAACACCTCTGGCTCTAATTTTTGACAGGGCCATATCAATGTTTTTGTTGAGCTCATATTTGTCTTTCCCAAAGACTAGGATGTCATCAAAATACGAAATGACACCAGGAATACCTTCTAGTGATTGTTCTATAAATCGTTCAAATCCTTCGAGAGCTGATTTCAGTCCATAAGGAAGGCGAAGATATGCTTATCCAAGTCTTGTTTAACTTTATCTCTTAGAGCAATTGGTACTTTACGGCAAACATTAACACAGGGAATTGCATTAGTCTCTAAAATAATTTTATATTGTCTATTTATTTCACCTATACCCGAAAAAACACTTTTATATTTATCAAGAATATTTTGTATATTCCTATCTAGAACAATACTATTTCCCGGGTTTTTAAAAAACATGCATTGAATCTTATTGTGTTAACAAAAACTGAATCAGATGTTTGATGGATTTGGATTACATTAAGAGCTTTAATACCATGTAGACCTAAACTTGATTTAGGCAGAACATCATTTAATACATAAAATTACAAAGTTTTTGTTGTATTTTTAAAACAACAAGGCGAAATTATTTGACCAATCACAGTTATGTTATGCCCAGAATAAGAAGATAATTTTGAAGAAACTGGCAAAAGTTTATTTATACTTATTTTAAATAAATTGTAGTCTTTTCGATTTAGAATATTACCAGAACTACCTGTATGGATTTTCGAATCAATAAACAAATTAGTAATTAAAACTTTTTCCAACCGTTCGATTGAATTCACTGAATCTTCTATAACAGCCCATGTAAACTGGAAATTATCATCTTCATTGTCTTTGAAGTCAGTATCGGGATCAGGCTTTTGATAATTACAGGAAGATTCCAAAGAGGGTTCACACGAGCAAACATCCAACTTATGTTCAATATTAGAAACTTGTTAGCGAAACTTACGATAATGTCCAGATTGACGACTGCCAGAACAAATCCATCTGAAGGCTGGATATTTGTATGAAAATTACTGTTTGTAAAAGTGGTGTTCCAGTTCCTGAGATTGTCAGTGATATTTTACCAGAGGATATTCAGAGAGTTCTTGCTTCACCTCAACGGTTGTATAATTAGTTACGCCTTTGCATTTCCACATGACATAAGGTGAAATAATGTTGCGACACCGTGTCATAGATAAATACTTTTAATACGGGGAAGAATGGAATCTCCTGTACTAAGTCCGAAGCCACAAAGTTTTATCGAGTGCTGCGCCATCTATTGTGGTGGAAGGTTACTATTCACCAACAGGGAAAAAATGAAGCAAGAGACCTGCATGATTAGTCACAGTTTACTAGCTACTACTAGATGGCAAGCCAAGCAAATACTGAAGGTTTTTTAAATTATGCCTATATATGCCAAATAAAAACTTTTCGAAGCAACCTGTTATTTTATTTTGGCTTAAAAGGATAGGTTGTGTCAAAAAGTTGTTTAAAGCTTTTATCCGTTTTTATTAACCAGGATAGTTTATTAAAGACGAATGTCGACAAATAGTTTCAAACATTTAATATAAAATTTTGTTTATAAAATAGTACAGGTGATTTTCTTTATTTTCTTCTCAAACTTAAGATAAAAATAATTTATTGATAATAGCATGTGCTAACAAATATTACACATATGATACAATATAATGAATTCCAATGTTTTTCAAACACTAATTTTTTTCCGACATACATTGTGTATTTTGTAGTGTATTTGTCATCCAAGGGGCGATCTTCGTGTTTTTCCTATTACATTTTTTTGTATATGTACAGTCGTCTATATATTTGTGAAGTGTTTCAATGAAAGTATTTGTTGCATAGTTAGGATCTGGATTCAAGTATAAGAAATCCCAAGATTTTTGTCTGATTGTATTTTTAAGTTTTGTTTCATCTATGTATTTCACTATTCCTCGTTCCTTGGGGCATTTGGTCTTTTCCAGTACTATCTGTAGTATTGTTGAGAAATGATCTGTAATGTCGGTTTGCAATACTAGAGACAGTATTTGATCGAGTACGTTGAATTTGGATTTTAAAATATGCGTCGAATGTCGAATTACTGGAATTTTTTCATATAAACGTTTTCACATTATTTTCAAACGATGTTACTTGCAGGTTACTCGGAATTCTTTGTGTTTTCAAGAGAGTGCCAACGCTTTCAATTAAAGTGTTGATTTTTGAATTTAATTGAGATATTTCATCTATCATCAACCTTTTAAATTCTAAAATAAATTTAAAATATGATTAAATATAAAAATTAATTAAAATTATTTAGTTTAGTCACCTTGATCATCAAGTGTATCTATTTGTGGTGATGATATATCTCTTTTGTGAAGTGTTCATCTGATTCCACTGCCACAAGGTTTTGACTCTAAAAAAAAAATAAAAAAAGATACATTATAAAATTAAGTATTTTTATACTAAAAGTCAAATTTAATATGCAAACTTTAGGTTATTATAAATTATTATTTAACTTAAGAAACAAATTACCTCTAGGAACAGCAAATCTCGCCATATCATTTGATTCTTTATTCTCAAGGGAAATTCCTTCAGCTTCATACCTCATAGTTTCGGCAATAGATTCCACTTGAATCTCTGGAGAAGTACTCCCCGATTTATAATTCCCCGAGTTTTTATACAATACTGAAAAATATATTATTTGCACAAAACATTCTAATTAATTTTTTTAATTACTTACAATTAGTTTGTGGTGTAGGTTTAAAAACAGGATAAATGTTACGATTTAATGAGGGATTCTCGTTTGAATCAGAACTAGAATGATGGGACATATACCTTGTATTTTTTTTCCATATCCGTGATCCGTTAAAAATGCAGTTTAGCAGTGGCTATAAAAGCTCGCAGGGTATGCACAGTGTAGAAATGAGAAGTATTTTTGTAATGTTGACAGATATGTTTTTCTTTGTAAGTTGAGGGGGAGCTATCAATATTTGTAAAAATGAAAAAGCACTCCAATATTACCGAAATTTTCGAAAATATAAAAAACCAGAACAACAATGAAGATTAGAAAAAATAAAATTTGTTTTTTTTGTTTCAGGTTTTTGTGACAGTATAACATCAGTTTTCCGAATGGAGGCTGACACCTGTGGTCGTCTTTGGGTACTAGATAGCGGTCTTATTAACGTAATCACCGATCCAAAACAAGTTTGTCCCCCCAAAATTCTAGTATTTGATCTGAACACCGACAATCTACTTTTTAAATACGAATTGCCAAAAGAATTTATTAAACAAGATAGTTTGTACTCAAATATTATTGTCGATGTAAGGGACGATTGTCAAAATGTCCATGCTTATTTAACTGATGTTTGGAGATATGGAATAGTTGTATTCAGTTTGGAGAAGATGAGATCTTGGAGGGTAACTGATCATTTGTTTTATCCTGAACCACTAGCAGCAGCATATAAGGTAACAAATAACATCAATATTCTGTAATAAATTCCAAGATTTTTTATATTTAAGGTTCATCATTTGGACTTCGAATGGACAGATGGGATTTTTGGCATGTCGTTGAGTCCATACGATTCACCTGAGGATGACAGGATTCTCTTCTTCAATCCAATGTCCAGTTTTAGGGAATTCTATGTCAAAACTTCAGTTATTCGTAATGAGACTGGCTGGTCAGATATCAAGCAAGCTTTTAGACCAATTGGGCAAAGCAGAGGGAAATCTGGACATATGTCAACTTCAAGGATTGACAGAAATGGTGAGTGAGCGTCATATTAATATAATTTTTTCTCGATAACATGTACTTTTAAAGAAGCTAAATGCCATATTCGAGAATTATTTTATTGACAGACGCACTAAAACGTAAATAACATAATTTTACAAGAAAAAAATCAAAATTGTTTGAGCGAGCAGTTAGAATTCTTTATTCTCTGTCTTCAAAAATGGAATTATTGCTTCAATGCCATTTTTCATTTCTGCTCTATAGTCGAGTGGTAATAAATACAACATATTGTTCATTCTTCCAGCATTATTGTTTTTCTTTAACATGTTCACGCATTTCAAAGGCTCCATTTAATTCAAAGTTACTACTCAAGGATTCTGCGCTAAAATCTGCACCCACGTAGCTTTTGAGATCTGAAGCTGTAACAGTTTTATTTTGTACTAGTGTGCCTAAGCGGTATATCCAACTGTATTCGATTATTATATTGTTAACTTGTGATTTCACTCCGTAAATCAAGTTTAAATACCTAATTCAGTTATTTATTACCCTTACTTAATAACACATTCCTATTGATCAACATTAGTATATTGAAATAGGTAGTCTGTTAGAATTACGTAGACCAAGAATTCTACCACATAATCTGTGGTAGATGTTAAATATATTATTACACCCTGTATATGGTTGTTAATAACGTTATTAAGTCACTTCTTACCTTAGTTCAATTCATATTAACCATTCATAGTTTTAAACAGGTTGGCAAAGATAGTCTCTGAGGTAGACATAACTTGTAGGTATATTTTGTTCGAGTAAATATTGACATATTCTAGTTCCTCCAAATAAACCGTTTTAGTATGGCATTCCATTAGTTATATTAATTGTTTCTGACTTCAAGACCTTGTACGAGTGGTATAATATTCCAGTAAAGGAGTATGTTTGTCTGATATGCCTTAAGTCCATAGTTTTAAGGAAGGTTTCATATCTTCTTAAAATTGAGTTTCCCATGTTCAGGTTAACTCAAGGTTATTTTACGGATTGTACTATTCAGTACCGTGCACTCAAATTGGGATGACAAATATTGAGACTGGAGAATTAATTAGATATTATAAATCCATTTTCATGTTATGATTTTGAAAAATGACATTTAATGATTAGATATTTAGACTGACAGATAACCTCGATATACGGCGAGGCAATTTTTCAAACGTCACATTGTTTAGTGATGATGTAGATGGTGCCAACCATCGATTTTATGGCGACTTGCGCGTGTAGAGTAAATAGTTATCAAAATTAAGGAGTATAGGGATTTATTTAAAATTAGGATACAATGGAGGCATTTGTGAGATATTAAATTACACATGCCCAAGGTTATTTGAGTTACATTAAATTGCTCACAATCTCTTCAGGTGGCACGATGATGTCATCAGATAGGTTGGCAGGGATGAAAGGAACTAACTGTTGACAGTGTATTTTTCTGATTTGAAAAATAGGAAGGGGAACACGTTTTCATTCTCTTCAAGTTTGAAGCATAGCAGTTTTGGGGTGAGATATTTGGTTTAAAAAAAACCCTTAACGTGGCGTTTGCCATCCCTCAGTTTGGGGATATTTATGTCTAACCCCTTAGACATATTCACCGACAAGAGTAACTTCGTTGGCGTATTTTGTTTGAGCCGAAGTTGGAAAGAGTTGTGGAAGAAAGCGGTGACCATTTTGTTTTGGGATCTACACTCTGTGTGCTGAACTTGTGCGTATGATTAATTTGAATGAGGCTGGGGTTGAGACCCTGTTGCTGTTGGTGGCATTATGGTTCATATTCTTCATATTCTTTGCTAATGACCCTTCAGGATTGGAGGTGAGTTTCATGGTTTTTTTTATACTTAGTTTTTATGTGGGACAAAAAGTACCGGTAGATCAATAAAAACCACATGGTTTCTAGAATTTCGAGTGTGATACTGGTACTAAACTGTAAATTTATTTTACCAATTTCAAATAGCTAGACGTAGCTGGTATTTTTGATTATTTTCAAATGTTGAACGGGATTTATTGGGTAATACATTTGTATAGTAATATAATGTCAGTAATAAGGACATTTGAGTAGTTTTTCTTTGGAAAAATAGTTTTTTACTGTAAAATATTGTATGTAGTCATGTCTTATGGGCCATTTAATCCAATTAGCTTTAGATTGATTTATTAAAGTACCTAGTAAAACAAAGTTAGAGGAAGAAGCAGTAAATGATTCTTTTGGGGGATTTTTAAATATAGATGTGAACGCAACACATAGTTATTGAGAAATATTTTATTTAAGGGTTGTTTGAATGGGTGTGATGTCTCCAGTATTATTGGTAGCCATGTCCCGGAAGATTCATTGAGAGGGGCCGCTCTGAGGAATTTCCCTCATAAGCGAGGTGGTAGCAGAACGATTGGGAAGCGGAATACCCTAGAAAAGATGTTTTGTCGTCCGGAGCTAGGCGAGGGATGGACAACCATTACCTCACTCCTGGTTTGAGTTTTATTATTTTTTTGATATTATATGTCCGATGGACTTTTAAATTGATTCGTCGTTACTGCGATTAAGTAAGAAACTTTTATGTTGGGTCTTTTTCATTTAATCAAAACATATTTATGATCTTCAATTATGAATAAGTAGTAGTAAATACCGCTGGCACTAGGAAGTCAAACAATTTATACAGGAATGTAATCAGATTATCTTTCAAACTTTAAAATTTGTATAGAATTCACTTCTCCCTTATAGTTGATAAATTAAGAGTCTGTGTCGGTGACTTTATTTCCCTGGCGTTACGTTTTTTTTAAATATATTCATTTTAAGATTACTGTGCAATGTATTATACATAGTGGTTCATTGTGTAGTAGTGACTTGGAGCAGGTCAATCAATGACTATTGTAAGGGTTGAAATTGACAGTAAATTCATATGAAGGAGTGCCTTATGCATTGACCTTATATAATTGTCAATCGTACACCTGTCTTTCGCCTTGGTACCAAAGCTAATGACCAGTACATATTAATATTTTGTGGTATGAATCATTAATTTCTTCCTATATAGGTAACGCAGAAAACCTTTTGACCTGGGAATGTAAAATACTTTGGTCAATGATAATCTTGGTCAACATTTAAATATTTCTAGTTGTAGATACCCTGTTAAGCAGGCTTTACCTCGTTCATTTGTTATTATTATTTACTATTACTAGTTACTATTTCACATTTAGCTTGAAAGCATTTTAAGGGAATTTTGGGACATAATGTTATAACCGGAGTCATATTTTGTAACTTGAAGTTTTTCAATTATCTGTTACACTTATTTAAAATTATATTTATATGGTGGTAACTGAAAATCACTTAAGCATTTGTAATACCTTCTTAAGTAAGTAAATGCTTTATAGTTTTTTTATATAATCACACTGTTAGACAACTTGTAGTATTTTTGGCAACTGATTGGTGAATAGAAGATCATAAGTGAGGTTGGACTTTTATTCTTCTTTTCCATTTGCTGATTTAGGTGGGAAATAGAGCGTATTAGGCAAAAGAAATCAGCTGGCGCCTGGGTAATATAATAAGAGGTTTTGTAGATAATCTAACGAATTATAGTTGATATCCCAGTAATTTTTGGGACCACGCCCGTCTCCTCTGAAGTTTAGCCGCGGACATAGATTGACAACTGGGACAATCTTAACTTTTTCACTTATAACTCCCCCTTGGTAGGTATTAAGGTTAAGGGGAGGTTATAAAGCTTTGATATTCATTTAATAAATTCGTCGCATTGACTCTTTCTCTGTTAATTTTCTGGTTCCCTCGTTACATTTTCTGTGTGGTTACTTACCACATTGCTATTTATCATATAATTTTATAATTATTATTTTTCAGGTGTGATGTTTTACAATTTGGTTACGAGGGATTCTGTAGGTTGCTGGGATATTCGCAAGCCATATAAGCGAGCCAATTTAGGAGTTGTAGCTAAGGATTATGAAAAATTAGTATTTCCAAATGACCTAAAAATCGACAAACAAGAAAGACAAAGTGTTTGGGTGTTGAGTAATAAGTTGCCATTTTACCTTTACGAAAAATTGGATCCGAACAGTAATAATTTTAGAATTTTGTCGGCATATGTCGATGAGGCTAAGAAAAATACCATTTGTGATCCTAACTTCACTTATTATGATACGTATGAGGAATATGTAGGAGATGAGGATTGTTATTAAATATGTTTTTGCAACTATTTGGTTTACTTATTCTATGATCCCCCATTTGAAATTTAAGAACTTTATCTGAACTTGAAGCTAGTTCAAAACAATCAATAATTGAATCCAGAGTTTTTAAAAGGCGACTCCTAACCAGAATAGACGCAGTGAATGTAAGATGTTAGGGTTCGAGCGGAAAATAAACATAAAATAAGTTCTAGTAACAGTACTTTTATTTATTAAGATGAAAGTAAAACATAAAAAATGACAAGCTATAAAAATAATAGATCACCTGTTGGCCTAGAGAACTATAACTATTGTAATAATGTAGACCTTACTTTTAGTATCACCCTAATCCTGGGTGGTTTTGTTTAAATTTGAGAATATGGTTCGCAAACCGCTGTCACCAGATGTACAACTCTACCCTTCTTTGATACCGAGTTGATTCTCAAAAAACAAAAAAATCCGCTGTCACCAATGTAATAATCTTAGCCAACAAAACTTAATAATCAGTGTAATAATCTATCCTCCTGAAAAAAAAAATCCGCTGCGTTAGATGTACTACAAATATGGGTCAGAAAAAAAAAGAGAAATATTTCCTACCTATCTTTTGGCCGCTCTCTATTGATCCCGACCCTAGATTGTTGCCAATTTCTGCCTCCAAAGAGCGGCTGAGCGTGCAAGGCAATCCAGTCCGATTTCTTTTAGCTAGGTTCGCCTGGTCTTAAAACGGGTGTATCCTCCTTTGCCAGGACAGGGCTGTCTTCCTCGTTTCTGTCGCACGTCCACGTTAATACACTTCCAAAGGGGAAATGTTAGGGTAGGGGAGTTGGGTGAAATAATATAGAGCCAACAAGTTATACAAAATACATATATAATAAAAAAATAACGTTTCTAAATCCTTAGATACAGCTATGCATACTTAACCCTAACAATAATCCCGAAGGACTCAGTTCCCAAAATTCCCCGTTATAATTTCTACCTATACATAAAATTTGTCTAAAATTTTTTTATTGCTTATTTCTACCCCTGTATAAAACGATAATTATGAACGGAGTTCCCGTTTTTCCGGGGGTGGCAGTGAGCCTATCCCTGTTATCAGCTCGGACCTTTACAACAACTGCGGGAGAAGAGTGTAGCTTATTATTATTTGTTTCTCAATATTTCTATTCCCCTGCGACGAGAAAACAAATAAATCGTTTGTGTAAATTTGCTTTTAACCACAATAAACGTTTCACGTTATGTCGATTCAGGTCGCCATTGACCTTTAAAACGAAAGTGAAATTCTTGTTCTATACAGAAATTCTGATGAGCTAATGAAGTAGTTTAAATTATTTATCGACACTGGCGGTCCAAGTTGCGAAATTCCCCAGTAGTTTAATTACATATGTTAATTTATGCTTTTACCCAGGCAAAATATAATCGAGTTATAATTTATAATTACGGCTGAACGAAAGACTGATAACAAAGGTTCTCTACAATCAATTTACTTTTCAGCCAGAGTTCGCTGACACCCACGCAAATATGGCAAGCATCCGCTCCGGCCTTTTTGTTTCTTTTTTTTTCTACTGCCTACAAAATAACCTTGCCTAACTTTCTATCTATTTCTTACTTTCGAGGTGGAAGAGAAATACGTAACTCAACATATGATAATCTCCTACTTAACAAAATGAAACCCAACTCGTGTCAGGTTGGCGAAACTCTGGAAATCGAAATTATTTCAGTACACACGGTAAATTAACTGTTCGTTAGGACGAAAAAACTCAATCTGAGAGTGAACAGATGTGTCCCGTCTCTTTGAAAATCAACAATAAAACAAATCAAATAAATAATATCTGCTATCGCTACACCTGGTATATAGAAATTTTCTTATGCTCCCAAGTTCAGACTCCAGCTCGACCAATAACGAGTAAATATATATATCACTAATAAAAGAAATTTATCCCAATCGAAATCTAATTCAAAAACTTACTGTTTGACAATCTTCCTCCGTCACGTCGGGAGATTTCTTGATTTTCTCTATCTGTTTGGTCGCTACGTATCGTACCCGATAAACGAAATCGTTTTAGGTTGAAAGGCAATTAGCGTAGAGGGTAAATCTACCGTTTGTGTATCGAAGTAGGAGACAGTATCACCTCCTAACACAACGGTGAGAATTTCTACCTCTCGTACCGCTAACACTAAAACACTAGTTACCGTAGCAAGGGAAAACCTTTCCCTTCGCGCGTTGGGCCCCCGGTACCCACTGCCGCTCTTTATCTCCTACACTTCTTTTTTTGTTTTCCCCCGACATTGATTTTGGGGTTTTTGTCGACTTGCAAAAAACAACTTTTGTTTTTTTGAATCGTGCTAGTTTATGTTATTGAAATCCTTGTTTTTAAAACAATCATTTTGCTTTGACCCAGTATTTCTCTCTTCTGTTTTGGCTTCGTATTTGTTTTATTAAACATAATGTGGGTCGTGTTTCCATTTAATATTATGATTCAAAATAAAATATGTTTTACCGTGTGTTCTGAAACTTTCTACAATAAAATTACTCTTCTGAATATCCGTATTTATTACACTATGTTTAGTACACAGGTGGCGGTACAAACAAGAAATTAGAAGCTATAAGGTATTAACTTACATGCACAAATATCTATATAATACATCCTATAAGTTAGGTTTTCCGGTTTTTTTATTACCCGATCAGATCAAGTTTTAAGATCGTGATCTAAAGCTTTTGGATAACGAAGATTTTGGTGAAGCTTCCAGTGAAGGGCTTGTATTATTATACATATATTACATGGTCAAAAATTGTTACATTGGCTTTGGGATCAAAAGGTTTCAGATCTTTACTATTCTTATCATCGTGAGACTTGTAAATATTCGGTCAATGTAACAATTTCTCAGAAACCTCATCACAGTGTTTGGGTTGCAACAAACTGGAATTTATCGGAACCTTTGTCTTACAAATACTATTCATTAATAACTGTGCAGGTGAGTGACCAATATATTTTAGCGGTGAATTTCTATATTGCAATATAGCAGTAGGGGAGAGTTGGACAAAACCGGGTAGGTTGATAAAACCGGATAATTCATATAACTAACTGCTGCCATCTATCAGACAATGTTAAAATTAGTGTCACTAAACCGCCAACAGTCGCGTTTATCCATTTCTACATCATTTGAGTAACTTGTGCCGGAGCAATAAGACCTCGCCTGTTTTTTGGGGTAGCAAACTCGATTTTTAAGGTAAGTTTATAGTTTTTTTCCTCTACTGAATAACTAATGACCATTTCAAAATTTAATACATGTAACCTAATATATTACCTTTAATTTGGCCAAAAATTTTGAATATCATTTCATAACCTGAAAATTTAAATAATATTTAATGTCTTGTTTACGAGTTGGACAAAACCGGGTAGTCCGAAAATCGACAAAACCGGGTACCCGATTTTATCAGACCTTTTGTTACTTCCAGTTTCTACAACTGTTCTCTTACTTTTAGTTACCTACAACATGTCGCATTATAAAAGAATTAACTACTCGTCAGTCATGGGATCAAGAAAGCATGCAAAATGCAATAGTTGAAGTGCTAGAACATAGGATGGGATACAAAAGAGCCTCTCAAAGTCTTAATGTTCCTCAATCCACTTTAGAAGATCGTGTGAAAAAAGTAAGAAATGGTAACTCTGTTGAAGAAGCTAGTACGAAAGGTAGGAATTACCTTTAGTTTATTCCTGTTTTCTAATTTGAAATAAAAATAATTTTAGGTCTGGGTCGGTACAAGCCTGTGTTTAGCGCTGTACAAGAGGATGACCTAGCTTCGCATATCTTACAAATGGAAAGCAGACTATTTGGATTTACTTTATCTGAACTAAGAATTCTTGCTACCGAACTAGTCGTGCAGAATAACATCAACCACAATTTTAATACAGAAAAGAAAATAGGTGGTAAATGTTGGCTTTATTCGTTTTTGTCACGGCATCCAAATCTTCGATTAAGGACTCCAGAAGCTACTTCAATTGGACGAGCTATAGGATTTAACCGAGCAGCAGTAGGGAAGTTTTTCACTCTGTTAACACAAGTTTATAACCAACACAAGTTTCCTCCTGAGCGCATATGGAATGTTGATGAAACGGGAATTACAACTGTCTCCAACAAGCAATTTAAAGTTATTTCTATGAGAGGGAAACGACAAATTGGTGCTCTGGTTTCCGCTGAAAAAGAAACCTTGGTTAACGCCGAAATCTGAATGAGCGCAAGTGGTTCCTATATGCCTACAACGCTGATTTTTCCTAGAAAGCTTCCAAATGCGCAGCTTCTAGACCACGCTCCTCCTGGAACATTTGCTGAGTTCCACCCAAGTGGATGGATCCAAACAGATATTTTTATTAAGTGGTTTAAAAAGTTCATTGAGTTTACTCACCCGACACCAGAAAATCCTATTCTATTGCTTCTTGATGGACACGTGAACCATACAAAAAGCCTGGAGTTGATAAATCTGGCCAGAGAAAATCACGTTATTATCATATGCTTTCCACCGCATAGTACGCACCGGTTACAACCACTTGACGTGTCATTTATGGCTCCCTTGAACACATATTATGGAGAAGAAGTAAGAAAATGGATGCGCCAGCATCCTGGAAGACGTGTTACAATTTATGAAGTGGGAGAACTCTTTGGTGAGGCTTTTGTTAAATCGGCAGTTATGCAAACTGCAATAAATGGTTTCAAGAAGTCTGAAATTTATCCGCTTAATCCTGAAGTTTTTCCTGAGTGGATGTTTGCTCCCTCAGAAACTACAGAGCAAGAACTAAATATACAAGAAGATGAATCTACGACACCCAATTGGAACAAGGATTTAGGCAAAGAACTCGATAAAGATTCTACTTCAACTACAAAGGTGACAGCTACACAATTATTAGCTCCGTTACCTCCCCGTATCGATTCTCCCCAACCAAGCTGTAGCCGTATCGATTCTCCCCAACCAAGCTGTAACCGTATCGATTCTCCCCATCCAAGCTGTAGCTCCTTAAACTCTCACACTGCAAATCATACTAACATCTCTTCATATTCTAAACAAGCCACCACTAAATCTGATAGTTTACAAGCAACATTACCAAAACCAATATGTGATTTTTCAGTCTCTCCAAAAGAGTTTTTTCCAATTCCTAAGGTAACCAGGAAGCCATCCAACGATAACAGGAGAAGAGGAAAGGCTGCTGTAATAACATAATCTCCTTATAAGTCTGAGTTAAGGGCAAATTTTAAAAAATCTCCAGTCGTAAAAAAATTAAAGCTAAATGAACCGAACAAAAAAGGAAAAAATGTGGTAAAAAAGGCTGCACCAAAAACAAAATTGGTTCCGAAATTAAAGATTGCAGATTCTGATAGTTCGGAGGAAGAAGATAATAATGACGATGCGTGTCTGTATTGCAATGAATTATATTCAAACTCTAAGGCAAAGGAAGGCTGGATAAAATGTGTGTCTTGCAACAAATGGGCTCATGAAGCCTGTAGTGCCTATGATGATGTAAATAAAGTTTTTAATTGCGACTTCTGTTCATAGATTTTCGATTTTTGTTAACATATTTTCAATAAATATTTTATTTTCTGCCTATCAGTCTTCTTACATGGTAATTAAGTTACTACCCGGTTTTATCATACCGGTTGGACAAAACCGGGTATTTTGCAATATTTTCTTGAAAATAAAAAATTTAAGAATATTTATAGAAATTGACATTGGTATATCAACCTTAAGTCATTTGAGAATATTTCTATCTGTAGCAAACGTTTGCTACTCGAACATAGCAGAAGAAGTAGTCAGTTTTTGTACTGGTACCCGGTTTTGTCCAACTCTCCCCTATGTATGTCAGAATTTTCTTTCAAAATTTTTTTTAGCATTATCTTACCTATATCTAATCCTTTTTCTGCCAATCCGTTAGATTGTGCGTAATAAGGGCTTCGCAGAGTAATTTCAAGATTCCAGTTCTGCAAACTTTTTAAATTCTAGGCTATCAAAAGGGTACATTGTCAGCAGTTACTTTATCATGTGATCCGTGTACAGAGAAAATAGATTTTGAAGCCAAAATAACTGATTTTGCATATTTGTCTTTGATTTGAGGCATTTCTAGCCAACTAGAGTAGGAATTAAATACAAATACAAGGAAACTTTTATTAGCATATGAAAAAATATATAACCCTAATCTTTCCCACGGACGTTTAGGTAATTTGTAAGGTAATAGCGACTATTTCTACTGTTTTCCAGCAAAAGTTTCAAAATATGATATTTTTTAACATAGGCTTCAATATCAACAGATAACCCTGGACAATAAAATATTGGTTCCGCACGATTCTTGCATTTTTCAATGGCAACATGGCCCTCGTGCAATAATTTAAGCATATCACTTTTTACAGAAGATGGAATAACAATTTTCTTATCAAAAAAACAACAATGTATCAACATAGTTTAAGTTATCTTTGATTTTATAGTAATGCCTTACAGACACAGGAACTTCATTCTTATTATTGGGCCAGTCATAGCCAAATTCTTTGACACAGAGTGTACTGCGAAATTAAATTCTTGATCAGACTTTAACCCAGTTTTTGGCAAGAAGGAGCTTTTAAAAGAGTATCAGCCACATAGAGAAATTTTCCAGGTTTGTAATTCACTGCAATGCTATAATTTAGTAAACGGAGTCTCATCCGTTGCAAGCGAGAAGAAATAGATGCTAGATCTTTTTTCATTATTGTTTCCAATGGTTTGTGATCTAAGGTAATTTTTATATCAAAGTCATAAATAAAATAATGAAACTTTTGTGTGGCGAACACAATTGCTAGCATCTCTTTTTCTAGTTGTGCATACTTTCGCTCAGAGGGAGTTAAGCTTCTAGACGCAAAAGCTATCGGGTGCCCATGTTAAGACAGACACGCACCTAGACCATCCTTAGATGCATCGGTGTTTATTTCTATAGTTTTTGTTGAATCAAAAAATGACAGAATTTGGGCATTCGTTGATATGTCTTTTAGCTTTGTTAGAGATTCATCGTGCGATTTAGTCCAATTCCAATCAACATCATTTCTACTCAAGTTTCTCAATAGAGTTGTTATTTTTGACACATTAGGTTTGCTTAAATATTTAGCAATACCTAATATTCTTAATAACTCAGTTTTGTCTTTTGGTTTTGGCATTTCTAGAATTGGTTTGACATAATTTTTATTCAGTTTGACTTATTCCTTTGAGTAAATTTGACACATAAACTTCAGATTTAAATTGAATTTTATCTTTGTTGAATCTAATATATGTTTGTGCACTTTCCAAAACCAACCGTGAATTAATATCATGTTCAGTTTCATTAATGCCTGTTATAATTAGGTCATCTAAATACAAGCCTACGTCTTCAATATCACCAAATATTTCACAGTATTGTTTTCAAAAAACCTCAGGAGCTGAACGACAAAACGCATACATTCCAAAGGGCGTTCCAAAGACACAATCTTGTGGACTCTGTTCTTCAATACGAATTCGAAAGTAACCATCTTTCATGTCCAAGACTGTGAAATATTCTTTATTGTTAAGTTTAAGAGCTATTTCTTCTACTGTAGGTATAAAAAATCTTTCTCGTTTTATCGCCAAATTAAAGTATTTTGAATCAAGACGTAAGCGTAAACCTTTGTTTTTCTTTTCAACTATCACTAGAGGGTTCAACCATTCAGTCGGTTCATCAATTTTTCTTATGATTCCTTGTTTTTCAATGTCATCAATCTTAAGTTTTAGACGGTTATGCAGTGCAATTGAAATCTGAGTGGTTGAACTACAGGAATTGCACCTTGTTTCAATGCTATGTGATGTTCTCTAAGAAAAGACCCAAAAGCCCCAAAAACGACAGGATTTCTTTTAACAACGTTATGAAGTGATGTAAACTGACAAAAATTGCGTCTATATATTCTTCTAACCAAGTTTAGATCAACGCAATCAACACAACTCAATAATGGCAATTCGTCATTGTCACAAACTGTAAAAAATATGTTTATATCCTACACTACTCGAAAACCCAATTTTCGAACCGTGAAATGTTTATCTGTCCAAAATTCCGGCAGTGAATTGAGCATAAATTCGACAGAGTTTTTAAATCAGACACATTAAGCACATAAATCAAACAAGGTTTTCAGTTTATTTTATTTAATAATGAGTTTAAATTAAAACTAACTTAAAGGTAATCTAGGCAAAGGAGCCATATTTTATTTCTGTACCAAAGTCGTACCAAATCTCATATCTCTTATCTGGCTACTTTCAATTAAGTCCAGTGCTAGTCACATTTCCAGGATAGTAATTATTTTCATAGTTTACTATCACACAGTCTCCAATTTTAACATTTCTCTTTTCATTTACTTTTTCAATACACACTTCACCGTCATCTTGGCTCGTTGTGTTCTTGCAGGTCTCTTTCTTGAAATATTACTTTTTCTGCCCTTTTTTCTGTTTTCCTTTTTCTCAAGTTGTTTATTTTTTTTCATCTTCTTTCCATCCGTCGGAGGTTGTTACGGAGGGTATTTTTTCCTTTTTTTTTCCTAAAATTTTTTTAGATGGAGTTGGTTCTGGCACAAATAATGCATTTTTAAATGGTGATGGTACTAATAGGCTAAAATTCTTTTCAATATTCTCTTTTGTCCTGTCTGGAGATATGTTATGAATTGTCTCGAGAAGTTTTTTCTTTGCGTTTTCAGTATTTTCCACTTTTTTGGCCTCTCTTATTTTGTCAACGGTTGTTTTATCTTCATTTTTTCCAATTTCATTGTTTTGTTCATAATTTAATTCATCGATCCCTTCATTTTTAAGTTTCTGAAAAACTTCAGTCACTTTTTCTTCATCTTTGATGCTTCCTTTGGTATCATTACTTTCGTCTTATACTTCCCTGCTTTCCTCTTTTTTGTTTTCTTGAGTCTTTTTAGTACTTTTGTAAGTCTGTTTTTCCTCAGTGCCAGTTTCCAGTTCTATAGCTCTAATTTCATCTTGATGTTCTCCAGTTTCTTCTTTGCTTTTTAAGTATTTTTCAGTACTTTTGTCATTTAATTAATCGATCTTGGGCCCTGTCAACATAATATTTTGAATAATATTTATCTTTCTCTTATTTTCAAATATCCCTGTATTAATTTTATTTTCAGGTATTTCCACTATTAACGATTCACAATATATATATATATATATATATATATATATATATATATATATATATATATATTGTCACATACAGGTTGTCCCACCATTGTAGTGACATGTGTTGATCACATATTTAATATTTAATTATTTGAAAGAAAGTGGTATCTTGAGAAACATAATTTTGAGTGTACCGAGAAATTTATTAGTGTAGGAATTACAAAAAGCTGTGAAACGGGTGTTAACGTCTGAAAAGGTATACGGAAGTAGGAAATAAGAAGTGTCTTAATTGAGAATTGTTATGATTAGAAAGGAAAATTATATGTTCGATGTGGTTGTATTGTTGATAGTTGATCTATTAATTTCCATCGAATAAAATTTGAGTTTGACAATACATGACATTGATGAAAATAAAAATAAAAACTTATTTGAACAAGCCTTTAAGGAAACTAAGGAAGGAAGTGAGGAGGGAGGTTGTTGAAACGGGAGACTATTCACTTGACATATTTTGGTGACGGAAGTTTTTTATCCCAAAAAGACGGAAAAATAAATAAATAAATTATATTGGAGACGATTCAGGGATTGAAAATTAAAATAACATAGTCAATACAAGGAATAGAACAAATATAATTGAAAATTAAAACAGTATATGGAAAACAGAGATTAAATATTATGGAATGATGTAAGACTGGGAAAATAGCACGTGAGATTATTTTAACACAGATAGTAGACATAAATAGAACATATTTAGAAGATTGTGAGCAAAATAAATAATTGGAGACGGTAACTAATAATTTGAAGAAGAACATTATATTGAGAACAGAAATAAATATTTTGGAAAGAAGCAACATGGTAAAGAAATACATGAACCCAATATAAGATAGCGGAACCACATAAATAAACATATACCGACGAGTTTGCAGAAAAAGAACATTAAGTTAAAAGGTCGGTTTAAATTTTATACTAGTTAGTTGTTTTTTTTTTAAAGTTGTGTAATTATTAAATTTAGTTATTTCGTTAACCATTTGAGAAAGATCTAGTTAATTTTATAGTAGTTTTTTTAAAGTTGTTTAATTATTAAATTAGGTTATTTCGTTGATACTTTGAGAAAGTTCTATTTGATTTGATTGAAGTCGTATAAATTATTGAAATTTTGTTAATTATTGGATCATTGGATATAGAAATTTTGTTTAGGTAATTGCAATTTTAATAGATTTTCTTTATAAGGTAAGCTAGATATTGAAATTCATCCAGAACAAAGATCTTTGTTTGAGGAATTCAAAAGAAGCAGTCCTGTATGAAGAAAGGTAAGAGTTTTTAGTATACAATTTAGAGGTAGTGATGGTAAAATTGTGTTCATACCATGTAAGTTGTTTTTTCTCTATGTCGTCTATAATGGTACCTTCAATCCCCATTATTTCTTTAATGGTGTCATTCCTGATTCTATCTTCTTGAAATCATGAGTGATCTTCTCATCGCATCCATTTCAACAGCTTCTAATCTTTTTTTATATTTCTCTGTTAGTTTCCAGTTTTCAGATCCATACAATAGGCTGCTTTTCACTAAAGTTTCATATATATTGAATTTTCTGTTCTTTGTAATATTTTTATTCCACAGAATGCCATTGAGACAAGATATCGCTTTTTTCGCTGTTGTTATTCTACTTTCTATTTCTTTGTTATCTGTCCCAGTTGAGTCAAATGTCACTCCCAGATAGTTATAGGCCTGACAGTGTGTTATTGTTCGATCGTTATTTAATGTTAGATCACTAGGTTCTCCACCGATACAAAGATATTTGGTCTTTTGAATGTTGACCCTTAGACCCCAGATTTCGTACTCTTCATTCAACTTGCGCATCATGTACTCCATATCTTCCTTATCATTTGATATAATTGCTTGATCATCGGCAAACTGCAAATTATAAAGTGTTGTGTTATCGAGTTTTATTCCCATTCCATGAATTTTCCTTTTCAATTGTTTTAAATCTGCTGCCACATAGATTTTGAACAATGTTGGCGATATACAACATCCCTGTCTCAAACCTTTATTCACTGTAAATTCATCAGTCATATATTTTCCTATTTTTACTCTTGAGTTTGCTCCATTATAAAGATTTTGTAGAGCTGTAATAAGAGTGTGATTGATGTTGGTGTCTTTTAGAACTTCCCAGAGTTTCACCGTTGGTATTGTGTCGTATGCTTTGTGTAAGTCTACAAATGTTATATGTATTTCTCTGTTAGTTGTCATCTTCTTTTCAATAATTTGTTTGAGACAAAATATATTATCATTACATGTTCTTCCAGCACGAAATCCGCTTTGTTCTTCTTCTTCTTGACCTTTAATTTCATCCTCTATAAGATCTCTCAGTACTCGTCCATACAGTCTACTGACTGCACTTGTTACGGATATTTCTCTGTAATTTTCACATCACAACGATTCACAATCCCTTTCTAAATCAATCCTCTCTCCTCCACTTCAATTATCACATAATTTCCTAATGTAGCATTTGTTGTAGTATTTCAAAACTTAGACCAGTTTTAGTGAAAATGCTTATCCAAACTTCATATAAATTTGTATCTTCCGTATCTCCATCCCACTCACTGCCTTTCACAAAATAAAACTTTTTAGAGATGAATTGTTAATGTGGTTTTCTTTCTATCTTAGATGTTGAACAACTTCCAATTTTATTTCTGGGATATTATATATTTCTTCAATGTTTACAACTTTTGAATAATCCACATTAGACTTATCGAATGGGTATAAACCACAAACTCTTAATGAGTTTTGAAATATATTTTTTAAATTGGTAACATCTTCTATAGCCATCTTCAGAACAGGAGCAAAATTTTCCCTATTTAATATTTTGAATCCATTTTCGACCCTATAGCTTTTGACGCATTTTTTTCAACTCTGTTTCAAAGACCTAAATTCCTACATCTAACGGTTGGAGAATATAAGTCTTGTTGGGGGGTAAACAAATTAGGATAATTGGTTTTCCGGTACAAAATTTGCTGAGACTCAGAGTAATATGGGATTTATGTCCATCCACATATAGCACTATGGGAAATTCAATCTTCATAGATACTGCCCAAGTATAAAAAATATTAGATATATGTTCGTAGAATGACTGTCATACCAATGGCGCCCAGGACGTCCATCATTAAATTTATTGGGTCGTTTCAATTCTTTTCAAAGAATTGCTAAGTTGTCCAATAATTGGCCTCTGTTAATGGGAAAACCCATTTTCGCCATGTTTAAAATCCAATTTACTATTATATCTTCCTCTTGAGATGTCAATACAGTTGACACTCCACTTTTGCATACCCCGGAGTAGGTCCCATTCATTTTTCCTATTAATGTTGTTCTAGGAACGTTGTACAACTTTGAGGCAACAGCGCATGCTATTCCATTTTGTATTTCTTGTAAAGTATTTGGTACATCTTCCTTGGAGTAGGAACCATATTTTTTAGTGACATATAATTTAAATTCTAAATATTTTATCTCCATTTATACTTATATGTTAGATATATGAAACGTGACCCTAAATCCGACCTCAGATGAATGATATTCATCTAAGAAACCAAACACACTCTCGGATTTAGCTCTTTCGCTTGTCACCATTTGTGGACTGAATGCAATCTAAGTGTCGTATTTGTTACGTTATTTTTTTTAAATACATCTCTTCAAAGATTCGTTGGCATTGTCCATAAATTCGAAATCTGGTATCGGATTTATAGCAACACACTTATTTCTGAATCTAAATCCGACACCACCAATATTTACTAAAATTAGTAAATTTTATGAAAGCCATGAATTTTTTTTATAATCTTTCATATGTATAAAATGAAACCAACATATACATTTGTGAAAAATCAAGTCAAGACCTTAAATTATATTAGTTCAAAGGGGAACAGTTTTTCTCTTACCTAAGAACGTGTAGAGTTCACAAAATCGCTTTCGCTATTGAACAGTGACTTGACATGTTCAGGTTATAGTTAAACAATGGTGGTCCAGTCGGTAAAGTAGAGACCCGGCATCATAATCTTCATTAATATCGGAATATGCGACTAGATGTCTTTTAAAACTAAGTTCGGGTTTAGTTTTCTTATTTAAATCAATATTATTGAAATCTGACGGCTTTATGGACACTGTCGGAATTATGTACACTTGCCCTATATCTTTCGTACTTCATTCTTTCGAGACTTGATCCAGAAATGTTTTAAAAATCGTTGGGCTCAGATTACCTTCCTGTTAGTGTCGTTTTGTTACAGACAATTCTTCCATGATAATTATCACTCAAAGAAAAAATTAGTGAGGAGTGAGTGGTTATTTTAAGAGATGGTAAATAATATGAGATACTTTGTAGTAAAAATCTATAACGAGACTTCTCCTCTTCACAATACCTACCTCCAGTGCTAGTTTAGTTGTGAAATTGTCCCGTAGAACAATCTGTGCTCGCTATTCCACTAGCTTCGAGTCGAAGAAAGGATGAATTCTTCAATATTTATTTAGAATTCAAAACAGGGCACCAGAGAAGTTTAGGCACGCACCCAAGACTCATTCAAACAAAACCGCCAACTCCTCAGGAAGATACTATAGCACTTAATAAAGCTCTTATAGAAACTAGAAATTAAAAATAAAATTTATTCAGTTCAAAAAAATATACATAATATATAATTTTCCAAATCTCAACAATTAAAAATATGATAGCTTCAAAAACATAAATAGAAGATTGTGTTTCATCCAAATACAAATAATTAATGTGTTTTATTTATTGAAACAATACGCAAAATTGTGTATTTCAACAGGTATTTTACATGTTGATTCAGTATGTAACTTTTTTTAAGTTGAAAACAGAAAATTTAGGAGGAGTATAATACAATACAATATATAATAACATACAAATGAGATGGTGATATTATGGATAATTAATTCATTTAATAATTATTTAATTGTCATAGATTTTCAGATCTGAATTGTCCAATCTGTTCGCATAATTAATATAAAAATAAATATTTTATTACTACAACCTGAAACTGAGTATTATGAATATCTTACATTTAAAAATAAATAGATTACAAAACTTTGTTTTTTATATTTCCATATTACAAACTAAATATATATTTGAAACTAATAACGAATAGGTAGGTACTTTTTGGAAGCTTAAATATTCTATTAATATTTAGATTTTGTATCTAAAGATTAGTAAATATTTAAAACAAAAAATATTGTGTATAAACAGAATTAAAAATTGGAACCGAGTCTTCTAAAGCCCAATTAATAATTTAAAATTATAATTACTTTAATATGGCAAGTCATTAAATGAGTTTAAATAAAAATATTAAAAGTGATCAATCATATTTCATAAAATTAACATAAACATAAGATTATTATGCATTTGAGTTTGATAAAAATATCAAAACTCAATATTTTTATATAATCTCTATTGCTAAAGCAAGTTCAAGTAATAGGCAACACTCATGTCAGAAATATTTTCAATGTATTAACTAGTTTTTGAAGATATATTTTTTGTTTATGTTTTGGTACAAAAAACCAAAACAAACTATTTTTTGACAGCGATTAAGCGTCGTTCTATAAATAATGCTTCATATCTTCTGTCTTCTGAAAGGATCTCTTGTATACGCCCCTTTTTCGGATTCTTCCCTGAGGTTGGCAAAGAAGCTAAACGAAACGTACCACATGTAACAGTAAACCACTGAAAAAACATAAATCATTATTTAGGCAACTAGAGTTGCGAGAGATGACACTGATTTAAAATATATGTTAGAGATAAGAAAATAAGTTGTTTTCATTTAAATTTCATAAAATACGAGGTGTTTCTATATGAAAAATTTCTACTGCACCTCCATCTTAGTCAAAATTTCAATAATTTCGACATAATAGCCTGACCATTCTTCGAAGAGAAAAACAATTACATTCCTGGCTTATACCACGCAGAATATTGAATTACATCCTCTTCGAAGAACGTGACGTTGATCGACCCTTTCGTCGATACAGACATCTGTGGTGATTCGTAACTAAAAGGAGAAGGGCATTGTACACTGACTAGTTTCGACCTTCTTGGGTCTCTTCAAGAGTGCCGTAATGCCTTTTAGTTCAGAGTCTCTAATCTGTACTGAAAATTGCGTCCTCCGACAACTTATATTTGGATCGTCTGGTTACACACATGCGAGAAGTTGTCAGCTGGCGCCATCTTCACTTTCAACTGCGAACCACCACCTCAGATAATTATTTGACCGTATTAGTCGTATGAAAATTTCATACCTAGCGAAATCAGTCCAATAACCAACCACAATGTTCCTTGCAAAGTATGTCCATCAATGTACAAGTTGATACTGTTGATTAAAATGGATATCAGGAGACCAATAGCCAGCATACCTCCGAGAACTACCCATGGGATCATTAGGTACCAATTACGCTGGAAAAAAGTTATTGATAATAATATTTTTTTAGTTGATAATGTTATACGTAAGGTTGTTTAAAATGTCAGGAATGTGCTGAATAACATTCCTTCATACAGCAATTAGAAATACAAATGAATCATTTATTTAAATAGAAAATTGAAGTTTTTATCACGGAGCAATTACTACATGTTATAATAATCAGATCTGTGGGTAAGCATAATGAATAATTTGAAATATTTGTCTTTTGAACATATTTAAATAATAGTATAATTCTTCATTCTAATCTAAAAATTCAGATGAGAATGAAGATCTAAGGAAGTTATTTATCGAAATTTAAATTTTTGTTTTATAAAAAGTGCTATTAACTGTTGAACTACGAGTATTACAATGCATTCTTTTTGTATTTCAATCAATAAAAAACTTAGATGTAAATTTTGTATTGTTTTATTTTGGAATTTATAATTTAACTTCAATTAAGGTAGCACAAAATTGAATTTTATTTGTCCTTTATACCTAGCTAACTTTACTTATCTGTTGAATCGTAAGGGGCGAGTTATTTTGCTAATCATTACCCTTGAATGATCAAAACTATTTTACTAAGTTGAATTTTACTAACTGTCTTTTAATATTGAATAGATTTCACTTATACTCAGGCGACGTCTACATGCTTGGTTTTTGGTTAGACACTTAAAAATGAAAAAAGAAAGTAGATCTAGTAACTAGCTTTTACCAGGGCGAACGGAATAAAAAGATATTGTAATGTTTTTGTTATTTATTTAAACAATAAACGGGTGGGATAAATTTTAAACACTCGGTATGGCTACTTATCAATTTATTTAAACACTAGCTCACTAACACAAAATTTATATATACTTAACTAATCACTTAATTATTAATTTATATTAACTGTATATTCACTCAAACTAATTTATATAAACACTTTATATTCATTTATTTACTTGTTTATCTCACGTCAAATTATCAACTAACTGGTCCGCTGATCGGTCCTTTTTATATACTAGTGCCTTTTTTACTAGAGAATTCTGGGCTGCGGCTTACACAAAACAAATGCCTTTCGCGATATTTCTCGATTGCCGGCTCAATCCTTAAAATACCTTCCGAGAACATGTCTATAAAATCTCTCACAATAAATCCCAATACACCTTCCCAGAATTCGGCGTGCTCGCCATTTTTCAACTCCGTTAACATAAGGTTACAGGACCGTACTTAGTATCTGCTTCGGTGTGCGAGTTCGTAACATTACCCCCTCCTTAAATGAAAGTTACTCCAGGATTTTTTGTGTAGCCGAGACTGGATGTTTGAATCGACAACTGACACCATTTCTACACTTTCCAATCTTATGGAAATAACAGGGCACCGTCTTCATCGAATACTGATAACGGGGGTTGTAGCTGCAAATTAATATCTGGACACCGGTATCTTGGAAGATAACCTCTACCACGTTCCTGATGACTCGCCAACCCAACTGGTTACTCGCTATCTTAGGCATAGCCAGTTTCTTCACGCTGGAAACTCCTAATTTGATGTTTGTCGGTTGGTTGCGGCCATTGCTGAATGGAAACAATTTTCTCTGAATCCACCGCCACTCCTTCATTGCTCACTATAAGACCTAGATAGTTGACTCGGTTTTGGAACAGCTGACATTCCTTCGGGTTTAACATGAGCTGGGCAGCTTGGAGTCGTTTGAATACGTCTTCCAAATTCTTTAGATGTTCGTCAAATGTCTTCCCCAGTACTACGATGTCGTCCAAATAGACCAGGCATGTCTTCCAAGACAACCCTCTCAAGACATTTTCCATGAGTCTTTCGAATGTCGCAGGCGCATTACAGACCTCGAATGGCATGACGTTGAATTGCCATAATCCAGATCCGGTGGTATAAGCAGTCTTCTCTTTATCTTCTGGGTCCATTTCCACTTGCCAATAACCAGACTTCAGGTCCAAGGTGGAAAACAGTTTGCTGCCGGCCAAAGTGTCTAGCGTATCGTCAATTCGAGGTAGAGGATAGCTGTCTTTTTTCGTCACGTTGTTAAGCTGGCGATAATCCACGCAGGACCATCCTTTTTCTTGGATGGTCCTAATTTTGTTAAATCCTGAAGCCTTCGTTGCTGCTTCATATTCAAGAGCAGCTGTCAATGCGTCAACTAATGTTTGGGGATGGGCTAAACGCAGCGTCCTCTGCATATCGTAAGCCATCAATAAAGGCCTGGATGCCCAGACATTCCATCATGTTCTCTGCTGCTGATGGATAAGCAAATCGAACGAGTCGGGCAATATCCACTTCATATTCTTGAAGTGTTTCGTCACGCTTCTGCCTTCGGTTCTTCAGCTGGGATTGGCACAAATGTTCTAGATGTTCGTGACCATATCGCATGTCCAACCTCTTCTTCAGCTGCTCGAAATCATCCGTTTCTTCCAGAGATATCGTCTGAAGTACATCTAAGGCATCTCCCCGAAGCGCGATAGTTAAGTTCACTGCCTTCTCTCTATCGGACCAATTATTCACTCTAGCGGCTGCTTCAAATTGTTTCACATAATTGGTCCACGACATTTTTCCATCGAACGTTGGGGCCTTGACTCGGATAAAACTGCCAATGTCTTCAATCTTAGGTAGTGTTTCTGGCTTGCAGGGTTTCGTTTGCTCGGTCTTCTTTTCTTCCTCGGGCGTGCCTCGCGTTCTTGAATCGGCAATCTTTTCCTCTAACTCCTTGATTTTCTCGTCTATCGTTGTAATCTTATTCTCGATTTTCTCGTCCATCGTCGACATCTTATTCTCGATTTCATATTTTAGAGACGAAATTTCATTTTCAACGTCAGCGGCAATGTCGTTTTTCATTAATAAGATATCGGCAGATATATCGTTCTTCAAAGCCGGAATATCGTTTTTCACATTCGTTGAAATTTTCTCTTCCATGGCAGAAATATCGTTTTTCATAGCAGAAATCTTCTCGTCCATGTTAGCAGAAATATTAGCAGAAATGTCGTCCTTTATAGCAGAAATCTTCTCGTCCATGGCAGAAATCTTCTCGTCCATGTTCTCTTCCTTGGCAGAAATCTTCTCGTCCATGTTAGCATAAATATTAGCAGAAATAGACGAGATTAAGGGGGAAGCCTCGTCAGTAAATAAAACGGTTTCTGGATCAAGGCCGTCATTTTCGAGTGCTCTTTAAGTCTTTCTACTAATTCGCTTTTCTTACCGGACGTTTCCAACTCACGATCTTCCAATTCTGCTCTTAGTTCCGCCATTTTGAGGTCACATAGTCTCTTGGCCATTTTTACGTAGCAATTTATTTATATTATCCCACTTCTGACATTAATGTAATGTTTTTGTTATTTATTTAAACAATAACGGGTTTGATAAATTTTAAACACTCGGTATGGCTACTTACTAATTTATTTAAACACTTACTCACTAACACTTAATTTATATATACTTAACGAATCACTTAATTATTAATTTATATTAACAGTATATTCACTCAAACTAATTTATATAAACACTTTATATTCACTCACTTACTTGTTTATCTCACGATGTCAAATTATCAACTAACTGGTCCGCGGATCGGTCCTTTTTATATACTAGTGCCTTTTTTACTAGAGAATTCTGGGCTGCGGCTTACACAAAACAAATGCCTTTCGCGATATTTCTCGATTGCCGGCTCAATCCTTAAAAGACCTTCCGAGAACATGTCTATAAAATCTGTCACAATAAATCCCAATAGACCTTCCCAGAATTCGGCACGCTCGCCATTTTTTTAACTCCGTTAACATAAGTTTACAGGACCGTACTTAGTATCTGCTTCGGTGTGCGAGTTCGTAACAATATAGTAAATTGAATTACTGACTCTTACTACAGCAAAATGACGCTCATCAAGTAATGTTCAAATAGAAAAAGGTAGTAACCCAATTTGGTTTTTTTTTGTTTATAGTAACTATAAATGTGTTAATAACATTTTAATACAAATAAATATCTTATTTATTATATCAAATTTGAATAGAGCGTTTATAGTAACTATAAATGTGTTACTAACATTTTAGTACAAATAAATATCTTATTTATTATATCAAATTTGAATAGAGCGTACAAAATTATATTCCCCAATAAAACATTATTACAAATTTGCCGCATGCATTATACATTAAATTTAAAAGTACAAATCAAATCAAATGTAATGTGCAAAGTGAAACGAAGAGTCGGAATTAGAATAAACACTTTGACATCTTACAAAAGTTTACAAAACTTAATGAATCTAACTATCAAATTTAAAGCTTAATTGAGAGTGATAGTCAGAAGAATTATGACAATTGTAGTATTAGATAAAATTAAGATAAAGGAATATTAAAAGAGCGTTGAACCCAGCAAACACAAATGTATATGATACATAAAAATATATAACAGGGGAGGAATGATTTTTATATAAAACGTTTATATATTTTTAATGTAGTATTTATGTAACAAAATTTTGTTATATATTCTCAATATTTATATTATAAAATGTTTTATATATTGGATATTTTATATGTATTCAAGATGTAAATTCAGCTATATAAATATGAATTTTTTTTTATATATAGTTATTATGTAAAATTTGTTACATAAAATATTTTATATATTCCATATGCATTTCTTACGAACCTCGTCTAGTGTCTTTCTAAAGAAAAAGAAGAAAGCTCTTCAATATTATAACCTTTAGATTGTCAAGAGTCAATCTACCTACATACATGCAAGTATAATAACGTTTTAAAAGGTTTTTCTTTAGTTTTGTCTGTGTGTTAGTTTTTAGTTTTTTCCGTAGAGGAATGGAGAACACATCATGTAAGTGTTATTATTATTATTATTTTCAACAGGCAAGGGACATCGCCTATGAAGCCGTTCATTCAACTGTCGTTTACAAAAGATTATTTAACAAACGTATTAAAAAGGTTAACTATATCAAAATATACAATGAAGTAAACAATTACAAATCACTAAAGTACTTTTCAAGATAATATTTTCGTTTTAACTTACAACTTAGACATGATTTAACAATAATTCCCTGTGGAGGGAGTCGTTATTCCGAAACAAATACCGCCGCCCAGGTATGAACTTAGGGTTTAAGTAGATTTTGTAATAATATCAAATAAAATAAACATCCTTAATCCTCTGACCACAGGTAGTAAGTCCTGACAAAATATCTTGAAATGGATTAATTAACACTTATCTGTTGAAAGTTATTTATATTCGAATACTTAGATTAATATGAATTTTAGGCAAAATAACTATTTAGAACGAAAAAAATTGAAAGACTTCTGTGATTTATCAATAAGACAGAAAAATGATACGTAGTACAATCTTACAATGGTGACGGTGAACCAGAAATACATGATATAGAGACATCTCACTCATGGTTAGGACATAGAAATAACTACAAAATAAGGAACTTAAAATCAATTAAGTTATTTCAAGGTATTGTTACTATTGGATATGTTTATTTAATATAATTAATATATACCTACATTTTTAGAAACGTTGCTGAAACAGTTTAATATGACATGCACTGATTTTGATCAAACCACCTTGGTGTGGATAAGGCTAAGTAAAGAGACTCCAGAGGGAAAAGAAGGGTGAAACTGTAATCCTTCAAAACAATGGATAATATCCCTTAATATTGCCCACTCGCTTACAAAAGGACCTCGAAAAGTCTTCTAAGAGAATATTTTCCATGGTTAATTTGTTTTGTTTTTGAATATTCATTTGTTTTGCATTATCTTTTTATATTTTCTTATCAGTTAGTTTTTGAATATTTTTAGTTTTGCAATATTTTTTTTCATTAGGTCTTTTTTATGTTGATAAAATAAATGTACTTATATGCATCTATTTGCTGTTTTTACTTAGTACCAGCTACTAAATTCGAAAGATAGATAAATACCATTTAAAATATATAAATATTAAATTGTATTAAGTTGCTTTAAGTTTGAAATATTCATAAGGTAGGTATTGAATAATATAGTAACAATAGTTCCTCAATCTTTTGGCCATCAACACTACTAAAAATATTGTATTTCATTTCATCTATGAAAAATAATGTTTCAACAGATTTTTCTGAATTCGTTATAAATTAAGAATTTCGCTGAATTTTTCATAGATCCAATGGAATAAAATATTTTAGGTAAGGGGTGAGGCAAAAGAAAAACTAGGTAACTTTTGTTACATCTATATTATATAATATTTAATACATAAATATTCTCTAGATATTATCTCATTTTAACATATATATTACATAGTAATTTGGAGATATTTGAGATATAATTTATAATATGTATTTCTTATATCATTATTGTTCTCTAGCCGTGCCGGCCTTTGTCAGTATTCAATACATAAATATTATCTAGTTGTGACTTCATTTTTATATAACTGTGACTTTTATATTTCAAAAAATATGTAACATATATGTATTCAATATGTTTTTGTGTTTGCTGGGAAGTTGAAGCTTGATATGACGTACATCTATTATTAAAATGTACGACCTATAGTTACTACATAGAATGTTGTATAGATTGAAGCAAAGTAAAGACATTAAATAGTATGAATTATAAGTAATAACAGAAAATGTATGTGAAAAAATGTAGTTAATTTATTAAAATTGAACTCACCTTTACAACTCCAATGATGAGCAGGATTGATAGAATTACAGTCATACATAAATTGATCGTGATTATTACCTTGACTGAAAAATAGAAAATGAAGTAATTTAATATTCACAATACAATAAAATAGTTTTATAAACAGCAATGCAGAAGGTCGAGATTATGAAGAAGTGAATTATAAACCGCAAATTGCAATAACCTTATGCAAGTAATAGATATAAAGTGTGTCCCGAAGCTATACAGCAAAATTTCGAATCTCCATTGATGTGAATAACTTATTGTGCTAGTTTTACGATTTGGTAACAATTTACAAAATAAAAAATAATACTACTTAGTTCGACTGGTGATAACCTATGGGAATAAAAGCTAGACACTCACTAATTATGATCAGGAGAGGATCAGAAGGTTCAAATTCAAGATCATCATAAGAAAATATTAAGAAATTAGAATTGATGAAGAAAACCGGACAAAAAAGGAAATCAGGGACATGATGAACAGTGAAAATATTGCAAAATTATAAAAACCTAAAGGTTCCGTTGGTTTGGGCATGTTCAGATGATAGAAGCCTGAATGCTAAAGAAAATCATAAATGCCAAAAAAACCCGGCTCTGATGGCAGAATCAAGTGCGGGTTGATTTGAGAACAATGAGAGTCACCGGCTAGTGTACCAAGATCAGGAATCGCATTGTTTGGAGGCGAATCGTGGAGGAAGTCAAGGCCCACCTATGACTGTAGCGCTCATTGTAAAGGGAAAATCTAATTAAGCAAAACAGCCATTTTCCTCTATCCAAACATGAACACCCTTCCTTTTGGAAATGTCATAGTTTTTCTGAGCTCTTTTTAAAATTGGCTCGTTTGTGTTACTTATTCTTGTTACTATTATATTATACTACCCATTTTAACTAGTTGATGCCGTGGTGAAAATTTATTTAAAGAAATACTTACTTGCCCATTGCGGCAACATATCGAATATTATGGTCTTCAAATCAACTGAAGCTACGTAGATAACTATGATCCCAATGATGGAAAGAAGCTGTAAAAATATAAGTTGTAAAATAGACATGATCTACTTCATGACATTGACTGTCTCGACCCTTACTTCGTGGAATATGCTCATATTAGTGTTTTTAAATGAAACTCAAGGTCTCTAGTTAATTCCACAATATAATACAAGTTATTGAAAATTCTAAAAAAATGACAATTGTTTCGATAAATCAATATCATCGTCAGAATGACAGAAGTTACATTTCATTTTATGCCTACCTGATGTTTAGTAGTTATATTTGGCTAGACCAAGAAGTAACCTAACTTGTGATTGGCTTAATATATGTTTATAGAAAAAAGAAGAAGATGTGATATTACAAATATTGAAGCTTAGATATTATTAGCCCTATGGTGATATCCTGGATATCATTTTTCCAATTAAGATCAGTATAACTGTGCAATGATATAGAAAACCAGGAAAACTATATCTGCTGATCTTTACAATTATCACTTAAGAAGACAGTTTATTAGTGGAAAATTCCCTAGATTTAACTGTTCATTGACAACTTCATATTGTGGGTTTCTTAAATGTCTTCTAATTTCCAGTTCTTCAAGGAAATCCAGTTCTTGTTTCTTTTCACAAATATGTAGTACTTCTAGTTTTGTGTTAGGTGTCAATGAATGATTGGTGTCAAGTAGATGTTTTGCGTAATGGGATTTATCTGGTTGTTTTAATCTGTATGCTCGTAAGTGCTCACTGTATCGTATTTCAAAATTCCTAAGGGTCTGACCCAAATAGACAGCATTACATTCTGGACATTTGAGTTTATATAAGTATACCTGACTTCTTTAATAGTGGTATTTTTGTTTTTACATTTAACAATTTTGTACTAACGTTACTTTCTGTTTTAAAAGAAATTGTTGTATTCGTTGATGAAGATATTATCTTTGAAATATTATTCAGCAACGAATACAACAATTTCTTTTAAAACAGAAAGTAACGTTAGTACAAAATTGTTAAATGTAAAAACAAAAATACCACTATTAAAGAAGTCAGGTATATATAAACTCAAATGTCCAGAATGTAATGCTGTCTATTTGGGTCAGACCCTTAGGAATTTTGAAATACGATACAGTGAGCACTTACGAGCATACAGATTAAAACAACCAGATAAATCCCACTACGCAAAACATCTACTTGACACCAATCATTCATTGACACCTAACACAAAACTAGAAGTACTACATATTTGTGAAAAGAAACAAGAACTGGATTTCCTTGAAGAACTGGAAATTAGAAGACATTTAAGAAACCCACAATATGAAGTTGTCAATGAACAGTTAAATCTAGGGAATTCTCCACTAATAAACTGTCTTCTTAAGTGATAATTGTAAAGATCAGCAGATATAGTTTTCCTGGTTTTCTATATCATTGCACAGTTATACTGATCTTAATTGGAAAAATGATATCCAGGATATCACCATAGGGCTAATAATATCTAAGCTTCAATATTTGTAATATCACATCTTCTTCTTTTTTCTATAAACATATATTAAGCCAATCACAAGTTAGGTTACTTCTTGGTCTAGCCAAATATAACTACTAAACATCAGGTAGGCATAAAATGAAATGTAACTTCTGTCATTCTGACGATGATATTGATTTATCGAAACAATTGTCAATTTTTTAGAATTTTCAATAACTTGTATCATATTGTGGAATTAACTAGATACCTTGAGTTTCATTTAAAAACACTAATATGATCTACTTCAATAATTTTGATAAACTGTTAACCCTTAATATCGTTTTGAATCAAACTTACTATGGCTGCTAATCCGGAAATGATAGTACCAGTTCTTAGTGACCCGCAGCAGCAGAATGTCTTCAAAGCGTAATTAGCCATATTGCAGACTTAGAACCTGAAAAATGGATGATTTTATGTAACAGTAGCTGTAAAATATCAACTTTGCTGCTTTTTTTTGTCATATAACCAGTTATTATTTCATTTTTAATTCAGGGATTGATGGTATGTTTTTAATTGAAAGATCTCGTAAACATGATATTTTTTATTCTTTTAAACATACAAATGTATAAAACTATTGAAACTCATATTATTAAATTATAATATAATTATTTTTCTTCTGTTCTATATTTGAAAATACTCGCATTTTTCAAAAAGTAGGGAGGGAGGGATCAAAAACATTGAATGAAGAATTTTGTAATAGTAATAATCAAATATTGGAAACATAAAACTCTAAAAATCACCTCCATATTGTATTACGTTATTACTGTACTGAATAAAAGCTGTAGTTCAAGCATAAATGTTTATTGTTATACTCGTATCAAAAATATAGTACTGCATAATTTTTCTCATACATTCCCATAGGAAAAATATGCTTCTGTTGTTTATACTCAGTTGTAATAAGTTTTGAACCAGAAATAATGTTGAATGAAGTATTTTGAATCAAAACCTGCAAGCACAATCTTGCTGAATATGATATTTGAAAATAATCTCTGCTAATGAGAATTCAAAGTGTATTGTTTCTTTCCTTTCATTTTTTGAACGAATATTTAACAGCTTTTGCCGATTCTTCGTCTTCAAATTCCACTTTTTTCTAACACAACATGTATCCTCTGTCAAAGCTTTGACCGTTATCGCCTTTGGGATGTCTTCCCTGCAACTTCTCCATAGTCGTCTCCTTTTTCTTCGTTCCGATGGTATCCTGCTTTCTTTTTACATGTTCAAACCAAGCCAGTTGCCTTCCGTTTTTGATGAGTTCATATCCATTTCTATTAAGATCTCTTCGTCTGTATATAATTTTGATCGCTGCAGCTCCTTCTGAGGATTCCAGTTGTTATTATTTGTTTCTTATTTTTATGCCCCATAAATAATTTCGATATATATATATATATATATATATATAATATTGTTACGAACTCGCACACCGAAGCAGATACTAAGTACGGCCCTGTAACCTTATGTTGACGGAGTTAAGAAAAAGGCGAGCGCGCCGAATTCTGAGAAGGTCTATTGGGATCTATTGTGACCGTCCTTTTTAAACATGTTCTCGAAAGGCATTTTAAGAAATATCGCGAAAGGCATGTTCCATACCGAATGTTCTAGTAAAGAAAGTTTTTGATATAAATACAGGACCGATCAGCGGATGAGTTCAGTTCATAATTTGCCATAGTGAGTTAAACAGTAATTAAGTGAATATAAAAGTGTTATAAATTAATAAGTTAGTGTGCATATAAATTAAACTTAAGTGACTAGTTAAGTACATATAAATTAGTGTTAGTGAGTTAGTGTTTAAATAAATTAGTAAGTAGCAATACCGAGTGTTTAAAATTTATCCCACCCGTTTATTGTTTAAATAAATAACAAAAACATTACAATATATATATATATATATATATACATATATATATATATATATATATATATATATATATATATATATATATATATATATATATATATATATATATATATATATATATATATATATATATATATGTTCTTCGTAATGTTGTTTAGTGTGCTTGTAACGGTTCATCCTTTATTGATCCTATCTTAAATTTCCTCTTTACTATTTCCATGTTTGCTAAAAACGACTCCTATTTATCTCCAGTTCTCTGCCACTTTAATGGTTTCATTGAATTCATTCCTCAATTTAATATCTGAAAAATCATCTGTAATTACTTTCTCATGTTCTCTTATGACATGACACAGTAATTGCTTTTGCTGCCCACCCGATTAAACCTTCCGACCCGTGACTAAACCGCAATGGGTTTCTCAGAAGAAATGCTCTCACGTCATTTTACATTATTAGGTAAACATCCATTAGTTCATTTATGGTTATAACGACTTCTTGAGTCACAATCGTATAATAAAAACATGTGTGCATTCGCGGAAGGTCAAGAAAAAGACTATTTTAAAGAATTTATGAGAACGTACTAAGAACGACAACGATGGTACCTACTTCAGTTTACCGTTAAAAGTATTGCAGCTAATGAATGTACAAGGGGTTTTTTGAAGAAAAACATCATACATTTTGTTAGGATCATGAACTGAATGTTATAAGCAACAGGGACTGTGTTGTGATATAAATCTATTAAACATATAGGCTAAGAACGTTTCCTATTCGGTTTTTATTAGACTAGTAAAAAAATGTGTAGATTAATAATTAAAATCTAGCATAAGTAAAAATAATATAAACAGATTTAAATAAATTGTTAAAATATAATTAATATTTTTCTTCTCCCCCGTACTGAAACCTTGAAATTTCTAAAAATATACATTGGAACATAATCTCAGGATATATTTACTATCTTAATTTCTAAGTCCCCCCATTATTTACGACGTCTCCTTTCAGTCAGCCAATTACGTCTATATAAACCTCAATTACCTTTATTAGTAGATTTACCAAGCAATTTGCTAAAGTAAGATGTATGCACGTCTTCATTAATTTATTGAGGTGCGGTATCTTCAACTAATATCCTAGTCTGTCCTTCATGTTATCCTCAGCAGACAGGGCTGTACTTATAAGGCAATCGGTATCGAACAATAAAACTTTCAAAACTATGTTTTAGAGGGCAGTAGTTGCCTATTTCTATATCCCTATGTACATATAGTTTTAAAATTTAAGCTGCATTTTGAAAACTTACCTGAACCAAATTATCAATTTTTTATATACCTAGTACGGAAGAAATCTACGTTGGTAACAAAATTTGGAATGTTGCAAAAGAAAAATAATTGCACCTACATCAGTTTGATTCTTTATCAGCTATTTATCCAATATTTATCAACTATTTACTAACTTTTCATCAACTCCTTTTCATTAACTCTTCATGAACTCTTTATCAACTCTTTATGAACTAATTATCAATTATTTATCAATTCTTCATCCACTCTTTATCATGTCTTTATCAAGACACTATCAAGTCTTTATCAAGTCTTTTTCAACTCTTTATCAAGTCTTTTTCAACTCTTTACCAAGTCTTTATCAAGTCTTTATCAAGTCGTTATCAAGTCTTTATCAAGTCTTTATCAAGTCTTTATCCAGTCTTTATCAAGTCTTTTTCAACTCTTTATCAAGTTGTAACGACACTGGCGTCAAACCAGTACTCCAACACCACGGCGAGTAGATCCTACAACAGTTACCGACGTCGCAATACCAGACCAGAGCGATACTATAACAAGTTTGGACGTCCCACACCAAGATGGCGATACTTTCGCCGTAAACCGATTGAAATGAATCACGGACATACCTTCGAGGGAATTCGAACACCAGACAAGCTCGAACCTGACACCAGGAGTGATAGGTAGCTTCACATTAGAGGTTAAGCCTTTACGCGTAAAAGCGAAAAGGAAACCAGATACCGGAAACTTAATCCTGGCACCGCCGTTGCAAGGAAGTTTCGTAATAAAAGTCAACGCCTCGCGTTGTAAGACGAGAGGAGACGCTGGCAGCGTTAGCCGTCAAATCTCTGTTGAGTATTGATCTGGAGATAACGGTTGACCCTAGGTACGTGTCCTACCCCTCCGTCGAGTATTGATCCGGAGGGTAGAACACAAACCAACCCTATCTGTCGCTAAACTCCCGGTGAGAATTGATCCCGGGACAGAAGCATTCTTCGCTGGTACGAAATTTCCGTCAAGTATCGACTCGGAGATAGTGACGAGCTCCTATCCTACCGAACCCCGCTGAGTATTGATGGCGGTGGGAGGCACCTAGACCCTATATGTTGTAGATAATCCAGAGAAGATGCGGGTATCTCACAGAAGTCGGAGATATCGGAAGAGCGACCATTATTAAACCCAGAACACACCACAGAGCACTTTAGGAGTGAAGTACGTGAGATTTATAGAAGCCGACCACCCAACCGACGACCGCCAGCCAAGAATGAAATCCTGGAAACAGCGTGGACCAGAAGCGAGACGCTTAGTACATAGTTGTATAGAAAGTTTCATTGTACATAATTTTATTATTTCCATGAAAGAATTTATTTAATTTTATTTCCAGCATAACTTTAACTAAATCTAAATAAAAACAATTCTAATCAAACAGCCCTTTATGTTCTACCTCTGACTACCCACGGCACTCACAAAGTCTTTATCAAGTCCTCATCAAATCTTTATCAAGTCTTTATCAAGTCTTTATCAAGTCTTTATCAAGTCTTTATCAAGTCTTTATCAAGTCTTTATCAAGTCTTTATCAAGTCTTTATCAAGTCTTTATCAAGTCTTTATCAAGTCTTTATCAAGTCTTTATCAAGTCTTTATCAAGTCTTTATCAAGTCTTTATCAAGTCTTTATCAAGTCTTTATCAAGTCTTTATCAAGTCTTTATCAAGTCTTTATCAAGTCTTTATCAAGTCTTTATCAAGTCTTTATCAATTATTTATCAATTCTTCATCAACTCTTTATCATGTCTTTATCAAGTCTTTATCAAGACTGTATCAAGACTGTATCAAGTCTTTATCAAGTTTTTATCAAGTCTTTATCAAATCTTTATCAAGTCTTCATAAAGTATTTATCAAGTCTTTATCAAGTCTTTATCAAGTCTTTATCAAGTCTTTATCAAGTCTTTATCAACTCTTCATCAACACTTTATCAACTCTTTTTCAACTCACCACTTCCCACCTATGTTTATCTATCTGGTAATAAAATTAATGATTTATTGAAAGTTGTATTATTTTTTGATAGCATTTGTATTGATTCTATATACTGAAACTTTGGTTATTGATAATACGGGTCCGAAAAATTGCAAAAAGGGCAAATCGACTGGCTAGAATAGCGAAGACAACCAACATGTTTGATTGTTTCGTTCTTGTCACAGTTACATTGATTTTTTCCCCACTATGTGCTGTTGTCTTGAAATGTGAATGTTTGTATTCGTAGCCCTTGTCGTAGCTCTTATCATCGTCGCTTGCAACGCTGCTCCACTATGAATGCATCCGTAGAAGATCTATTCTATCACTTCACATTTTTTCTACAGGCACATATATATTTTTTTCTTCCTATGTCAATATTTGCTTCATTATTCAATTGAAACAACAAATACCTTGGTTTAGAATAAATTAAGATGTTAAGCAGAAAGTTCGAACGAAATTATGATCGTTTCTTCGTCAGTTTATAACTTCCAGAAATGAAAAATTCGTTAAAAAGTGCATATTTTCATAATTATCCTAATTTCATATTCTGCAGTGTATATTAATATTCAATTTATTAGCAATGGCAAAATTGAATTTCTACAATGCAATATTAAGTTCAAAACAATAATCGTGTCAATGTACTTGACATTTTCTAGTATCAACCAATGAATAGACCGTGGTTTCCATATTGGTTTTATATAATATAAAAAAATAAACGGATTTAAATATTAAAGCTACCTTTTCCGCATCTGTGGCCTTGAACAATATTCTATCATAAAATTGTTACTTGTATGCACTTCGGGGGATGTATCGTGCTAACAAACCGAAATTTGTAACAAAAATAACCAAAAATGTAATATATCTGGATATGTAGGACCAGCTGTACTCGCTCTAGTCAACTGAAAATCAATAGGGTACATCTGTGAGACACCTTGAACAATATTCAATCATAAAATTGATCAATCGTATACTCTCTGGAGGCTGTATCGTGCTAACAAGCTGAAAATTCTTCAAAAATGACAAAAATTTGGTACTTCATGTACCATATCACCCGTTGGCATTTTCGGAATTCGCCGACACATTAACCACGGAACGACTCTGGTAATGCGAATCTCAGACTCGTAAAGCCCCGACGTATTGGAACAATGCGTCGGGGATTTACCTATGTAAAATACATGTGCGCATTGCCAAGTAAGTACGTGTATATTTTTGTTAAGTTTCTAGAACAGTAACAAGCTATAGGTACTATTCAAGTAAATATAAAAATAAATATTAAAACTAATATAATAAAATGGATCCAGGGACATTACCAAATGTGCCTTACAAAGATACGTCATCCAATACGATTAGGTTGCAAATAAGTGAGCAAAAAGATTTTGAGGTATGTAGATTTTGGTATTTTAAGGTTAAGTTAAGTTTGTGTAATATGATATATTTGCCGAACTGTAAAATCAAAAACATAGGAAATATAAATATATTAATAGGAAAAATAAGAATTATAATTTTTTATTTATGAATTTGAAATATAGAATCGTTGAAGAATAAACAGAATCTTAAACTAATTGGTTTTTTGTTATAGAAATGGTTGACTGAATTGAAAAATACTCAAAAAGTAACTTGGAGAGTTTCAAAAACCTTTAAACTTGATACTGAAAAGCCACGCATAATATTTAAAAGATTATATCACTGTCATTTTAACGTAAAGCAAAAAACGAAAAATGAAAATTCTAGATAAAGGATTTCTAGAAACATAAACTGTCCAGCAAAATTATCGGTAACTATAAAGCGATATAATCCAGACACAAAATCAAAAAACGTTGATGTTTATATGCCAAAATGGCCATGTGTTGTGGAATTTCGGGATGAACATAATCATAATTTAAATTCTGCTTTAGCACTTCGAGAACGACCACTTGCCCTGGATGTAAAAAATCGTATTATTGAGCTATTTGAGAAAGGTCACTCAGTAGCCTCTGCATATCACTCTTATATTTTATCAATGATGGAGGAACACGGCGACAACTATGAAAATATTGTTATAGATAGACACACTTTACTCCTACTAAAACAGATGTAGAATCTATATAGAAAAGCCATTTCAAAAAAAACCATGGCGAAAAGACTGGAGAAAATATGTTATCTCATTTAGATAATATGCTTAGGATGTTAGGAGAAGAAAATGGTACTCTTTTTAAAATAATTCGAAAAGAAGACCATTATGCTGTGGCACTTTGTACACCAATCATGCAAAGAGTTGCAACACTTTCCCAGTCGTCAGAGATTATGTTTGTTGATTCCACAGGCAACTGTGATACGAAAAATCATAAGGTTTACTATTTTATAACACAATCAGCTATTGGTGGATTACCTTTGGGCTGCATCCTTAGTAGCAGTCAAGAATCAAATGTATTCTTAGAAGCCGTGCGTGCTCTTCATGAAATTTTTCCCATTAAAATAAAACCAAAGGTTATTCTTACGGATGACGATCTAGCTGAAAGGAATGCCTTAACAAGGGTTTGGCGTGATTCTTGTTATTTATTGTGTACTTTCCACGTTTTAAAAGCCTGTTGGAAATGGCTTAAATCAGGTAAGTACAAAATTTCCTCAAAGGACGTACAAAACTGCTACAAATATTTTCGAAATATTCTTGTATCCAAAACATATGAAGACCTAGAAAATTCTTGTTTGGAATTTACTAAAAATTGCAAATATGATAATTTCACAAAATACGTAAGTAATATGATGGAGAGAGCTGATACTTGGTGCCTTTTATATCGGCAACATTTACCACTAAGGGGAACTGACATCAACAATTACATAGAAGTCGTATTTAGACTGCTAAAAGATATACCCTTGGAAAGGACGAAAGCGTTTAATTTACCCCATTTTTGCGACTTTATTACTACCAAGTTTGAATTTTATTATAAGCAACGAATTTTGGATATCTAAGACAGTTATTAGTCGTTATTTGCCCCATGAAAAGAACGTGACTGCTGAAAATATAGTTCAACTTGATGACTTTGAATATGAAGTTAAAAGTGAAACTGATAGAAATGTCACCTACATCGTCGATTTACTGGTTTTCAAGTGTACGTGTCCACAGGGATTTACCGGTAAACATTGTAAACACCAGGCAGCAGTTGTAAAAAAATTTAATATACATTCAGTTTTTAACACCTTATCATTGAATGTTAAATGCCATCTTTACCATATTGCCACCGGAAAGCAGGCAGGCGCACAACTATTTTCGCCAATTGAAAATGTTTCAATGGGCCAAAACACTACTAAAGATGTTTATATAAATTCTGTTTGTTCCCAAAATTGTAATTTTGTTATGAGTATTGTTGGTGATAAAGTTGATGACATTAAGTACTAAGATCATGATATTGCCGAAATTAAAAAAAATGGGAGCAACACTAAAAAAAAATCATGGAATATTTGGATAGAAGTCCATCAATATTCTATCCTGCGATTAAATAATATTTAAAAAATTGTGATAAACATGCTAACTCAGAGCAGACTTTATTATCTGGTTTGCATACAGCTTTTAAATACAAAGGCGTAGTCTGTACAAAGAAACGACAGCATGCTACACGAAAAAGAGGTAAAAACATAACTGTACAGCCTACATCAATTGGACGAAGAAAGACGAAAATGACAGGAAAGAAAGCAATGTGTAGTGGAAGAAAGTCTCAACAATTTAAAAAAAAAACAGTTAAAAAAGCACCCCATTCCTTGGCGATATGTGTTGAAAATAATGTTGATTTAGGGGGGAATAAATCAAAAAAATGAAAATATTATCTTTTATTTTTCTTATTTTTTTTTATTAATAAACGTTGCAACAATTTTTTTCCTTTATTTTTGTGAATATGTACCTATGTACCTACATATAGTGAGTTTTTTACAATTGTAAATGTAAATTATATTCGCCCTGTGTAATTTACAAAATAAAGCTCAGACGAGTCAAATTTTAAATTTAAAAGGGCATCTTGTTATAATAGGACGTTGCTGTGACGTCATTACTACATATTTTTTTTAATAAGATGGCCATTCAAATTTAAAATTTGACGTGTCCCAGGTTTTTTAATAAAATTAGATAGGCAAATATTATTTACATTTTCCAATCTAATAAACCTCACTGTACATATACGTACATACCTATGCCTAAAAAATACTGACAAACTGACATTTAACGTTTTGTATATCCCCGACGCATTTGTCCAATACGTCGGGACTTTACGAGTCTGAGATTCGCATTACCCGAGTCGTTCCGAGCGGCTAATGAGTCGGCGAATTCCGAAAATGCCACCCGTTGTACTGGCTTTAGTGAGCTGAATATCAATAGGGTTCATCTTTGAGACGCTCTGGATAATATCCAATCATAAAATTGGTCACTTGTATATACTCCGGAGGCTGTATCGTGCTAACAAACTGAAACTTCTCCAAAAAATATCGTACTTAAAGTACTGTAGCACGTGTTGTATTGGCTCTGGTGAGCTGAAAATCAATAGGGTTCATCAGTGAGATGTCCTGAATAATATTCAATCATAAAATTGGTGACTTGTTGAGCTCCGGAGGCTGTATCGTGCTAACAAACTGAAATTTCTCGAAAAATGACAAAATGTACTTCAAGTACCATAGCACCCGTTGCACTGGGTCTGGTGAGCTGAAAATCAATAGGGTTCATCTGTGACATGTCCTTAACAATATTCCATAATAAAATTAGTGACTTATTGCACTCCGGAGGCTGTATCGTGCTAACAAGACATGTAAGGAAAAGTGGCAGACGACAACGACGACGACGACATACACACAGGATTTTTTTCTAATAATAATTTTTTTGTGTTGTTGTTGATGGAAAACGTAGAAATAACTCAAAAATTTTTTTCCAAATTCCAACTTATTTTGGGGTAAACCAATACTTTTCTCTCATATTAGATAGGTTGGGCGGAAAAGTAAAAACAAATTAAATGTATTACTTTTCCGTCAACCTATTTATATGCGAGAAAAGTATTGGTTTACCCCAAAAAAAGTTGGAATTTTGAAATTTTTTTGAGTTATTTTTACGTTTTCCATCAACGACAACACGAAAAAACGGTTTTTAGAAAAAAAATCCTGTGTGTATGTCGTCGTCGTCGTCGTCGTTGTCGTCGGCCACTTTTCCTTACATGTCTTGTTAGCACGATACTGCCTACGGAGTGCAATAAGTCAGCAATTTTATGATTGAATATTGTCAATGACATGTCACAGATGAACCCTATTGATTTTCAGCTCACCAGAGCCAGTACAACGGGTGCTATGGTACTTGAAGTACGACATTTTGTAATTTTTTGAGAAATTTCAGTTTGTTAGCACGATACAGCCTCCGTAGTTCAACAAGTCACCAATTTTATGATTGAATATTATTCCGGACATCTTGCTGATGATCCCTATTGATTTTCAGCTCACCAGATCCACTACAACAGGTGCTACAGTACTTTAAGTACGATATTTTTGTCATTTTTGGAGAAGCTTCAATTTGTTAGCACGATACAGCCTCCGGAGTATATACAAGTGACCAATTTTATAATTGGATAGTATTCAGAACATCTCCAAGATGAACCCTATTGATATTCAGCTCATTAAAGCTAGTACAACGGATGCTATGGTACTTGAAGTACCAAATTTTTGTCATTTTTGGAGATATTTCAGTTTGTTAGCACGATACAGCCTCCAGAGAATATACGATTGAGCAATTTTATGATTGAATATTGTTCAAGGTGTCTCACAGATGTACCCTACTGATTTTCAGTTGACTAGAGCGAGTACAGCGGGTCCTATAAATCCATATATACTAAATTTTTGGTTATTTTTGAAGAAATTCGGTTTGTTAGCACGATACATCCCCCGAAGTGTATACAAGTAACAATTTTATCATAGAATATTGTTCGGGGCCACAAATGCGGAAAAGTTAGTTTTAATCTTTAAAACCGTTCATTTGGCTAATGTGATACTAAGTCCGATCCTGATAGTCATAAATTTATATTAAAGGCCGTTAAAGGTCATTAATGACTCCGCCTGCAAAAAGCCATCAGTTCGATTTTGTGATATTCTTACCTGGCGTTTGTATTGTACAAATCTAGGTCAAGTTTATCTTGGCACTGACATTTGACACCCTTTTTACCTTTTTCGCAGTAGCGATCGTTCTTGAAAGTGCAATATTTTTTTACAATGATTCATTTATTGAATTTATTACTTATCAGAGCTTGTATCAACAATTTTTCGAATTTGCTTTATTTTATTTTCAAGCAAAATTTGAAGAAATAATGTAAAACGTTGTGTGAGATCATTTCAATCTTATTCAGGTTAAACTAATAGTTTGAAACATAGAATATTATTTATTTTACTTCAACCTTTAGCCATCCAGGTGAGTTTTTTATCACACTAGTAGGGCAACGGGGGCAGTACCGGGTAGCTAAGGTTAAAATATTCCATATCACTCCTTAATATATAACCGATATTTTGGTAAGAGAATACTACAAACATCATAAATAGACGAAGTTATAAAAAAAATCTTGATAGTATAAAACAAGGGAATAACAAAAATATTGCTAAAACCTGGTTTTGCCCCTTGGATAGGGCAAAACCGGGTATTAAAATACAAACTTGATTAAGTTAGTTTAGAAGCAACTGTTTAACTTATCGATATTCTCTTCTTGCCAACTAGTACAGCCTTCTTGTACCCCGTTCTCGCACGAAATACGCTTTACACCCTATCCATCACCTCTAGCTGCCATGGAGTAGTTTTCCCCACAAAAGAGATATAGTGTATTATTACCCTCAACGCTTTCAATGGTGCATCTTCCTCTTCTGAGCTCGTATCCACTGTTCAGTTTCTCGTGATTTTCGTTATTTTTTAAGTTGAGTTTTACCTTTCCTTTTAGAAACACTCTTTCTGTTCACTGCTTGAGTCTTAAAATATTTATCCTTCTGCAGCATAGAAGCCTCTAGTTCCTTCTTATATGGTAAACCAGTTAAAATTGCAGTCTTCTCTCTCCGTTTTTTTGTGGTTACTATAAAGAAAGGGCATTATATCCTAAGGAGACACAGACACTTTTACTTAGTTTATCAAAGATTTCACTGGAGCTTCTGGTTAATTAAAAGTTATTGGATTCCTTTTAGATATTGCTTCCCTTGGTAAAAAACTAGAGAAGTAAAGGTATTGTGACGTCTCCCTAGACATTCTCCAGGGGTGAACTTTGTCTTTCTACAACATCTTCAACATCATTAGCTTCTACTGGGATTGTAGGCACTCGATTCGTTGTCTGAGCTGGCTGTGAAGTCAGCATATCCAAATAGGATAAATTCCTGTTTTTAGAAAATCACGAGATAGCGGCTTGGACAGTTGCAGCTCTAGCGTAAATTTGACCATATAATATGTCGATATCGCTGACATCCCTGCCAGAGTTTACTCTTAGCCACGTTTTGACTATAGAACGTGCTTAATGGTGTCCATGTTGTTAACTAAAAATGGCAATAAATCATCAGCTTTTTTATCGACCATAGTAAAATATGTATGGGGCTGAACCGGGTATCGAATCTTGTCTTGGGGTTTATATGCTTTAAGTACGTGGACTTCGCTATTTTGAGAATAAAAATTTCATTTCTCCGGCTTCATATTCGTACTCATTACGAATTTTCAAGCAATAATATATTGAAATTATAAGTAGGTGTACATTGTAATTTTTAAAATTAAAAGTAACATTGAGAATAAAGAAGACATACTTAAATATTTGTGTAGTAATAAAATTATCCCACGTTACAAAAAACCGACCACGGAATATTTGTACGTGTTTGTCGCCTTGACTGTGCCATAAAAATAAAAACAAACAAAAGATTTTCTATACTTATCCATTAATACTGCCTGCAACTCTGCTCACACACGTGTCGGATTTTATCTAATTGATCATTCCTTGCATTAATTACTTCTACTAATTAAAACTGTGACTAGAATATTTGTTTTAGTTGATACACTGTCGATAAGTGTAGGCTAGTGAACTAGGTCAATTTTTTAGGTTAAATAATTATGTATTAGGGGAGACCAAGGAGGCATGATGCACTTAAAACTCTATCGTAAATATAGGAAGAATAAATATATAACAGTTTACGTTATTCGCTGAGAATGAAGAAAACTTTGTCTCGGGAACTTGATGGACTTCTTTCCACTTCATGCTATAAGAAACGACAGCGAGGTAAGGCTAGAGTTCAGTACTCCCTAAATATATTTTCGGGAATAGACAGCCAATGTTGCAAGACCTGTCACTTTATATAAGCAAATTTTCAGATAGAAAGCTCACAGCGGGAGATATCATAAAAATGAGATAAGAGGTTCGGGGTACATTTTGAATTAGAATTCAGAATATCCAAATACAATTTACATTTATTTGTCGACATTGTAGGACAATATATTTCTAAGAAATTGAGAGCTTAACCAGCTTCTAATATTTCTATCGGTATCAGAAATTAAATGCGATTTGAGGTTCTAGTAAAGTTTCTTTTCATTTTCAACTGACAAGTCTCTTTTTTCAAATGGCAAAAATGACAAATAAAAATCAACATTTTCATTATATACATAGTGAGTAAAGTGAACATATTGTATTTCTAATATCCTCCCACCGCATTTCTTCCACTTCTTGTGATAATCTGTCTAGTCTCATGTTGTGGTTCTTCTTTTATTCTATGCCCTTCAAGTTTACTACGTTCTGGAAAACGCGAGAAGAACAAAGAGAATACTGGGAAGAAATGAAACAACTGAGGAAAGAAAACCAAAAGTTAACTGAGAATAACAGTAGAATGAGGAAAATTTTAACAGAAATGGATAATAGATTAGAGCGATTGGAAAATTAGAAAAGGAAAAATAATGTTGTTGCACAAGGAAAGAAAATAGAAACCCATAATACAGAGGAACTCGGAATCACAATGGAAAATTTTCTGGAAAAAGCATTACTTATAAAGACAGCAATGAAGTTAGGAGAGTTGCCTAGTAAGACTGGCCAACAACGAGGAGAAAAAGAAGTAATGACAAACAAACAGAAACTTATAAAAGAAGAGAGACTGTTTATACTGGATGATCTGTCACAGAAAGATCGAGAGATACAAAAAAAATCCGAATGAAGACAAAAGAAGAGTAGAATAAGGAGAATAGGGTAAAGGTTGGGTACAGGAAAATATACATAGAATCAAAAGAATGGAGATGGAACAAGGAAGAAGATAAGCTAGAAGAAAGAAAAGGAAACATAATACAAAAAAATAGTAGCACAGAGCACAGACAGGAGAGCGGAAGAAAGGAAATTAAACCATGCAATGAAAAAGGAAACGAAAATGGAATCAATGAGAAGGGAGAAAAAAGCAATATTAAAAATAGAAACTTGGAATGTAAGAGGTACGTACGCTGAAGGAGCACTTAAAATTTTAACGCAGAAAATAGACAGATATCAAAATAATATATTGGCAATTCAAGAAACAAAACATAAAGGAGAGTTTGTAAGCGAAGTAGGAAGCTACATATTCTTCAATAGTGGAGGAACAAGAAGAACTTTGGGAACAGGATTTATGATAGCCAAACACAATGCAAGGAGATTGAAAACATTCAAAGCGATATCAGAGCAAATTAATACAGACATAGAAAATATGAGCATTTTAGACATACACGCACCAACAAAAGGAGAAGAAGATGAAATAAAGGAAAAATATTACGACGAAATGGAAGAAGCGTTTAACATGATGCCAAAGAAAGACATCAAAATAGTAATAGGCGACGCCAACGCAAAAATCGGTAAAGAGAGTATGTATGTACCAGTAATTGGGAAATACAGCAAACACGACGAAACAAATGTTAATGGGAATAGACTGATTAATTTTGCAACCGAGATGGGGCTAGTTATTGCCAGCACAAAGTTTGAACATAGAGAAATCCACAAAGGAACATGGTTAGCACTAAACGGGAAGCACTCCAATCAAATCGACCATTTCCTTATACAAAACCAATCAACGAAAAGAGTAGAAAACGTGAGAACACAAAACAGTAAACAAAGAAAGGAAAAGCAAAGGTGCATAACAAAAAGAAGGCTACTGGTGGAAATGATTATAGATAACAATACAACAAAAAGAAAATACGAAGAAGAATTGAAGGAAACTCTAGAACAACAACAGAACCACAACGTAAACGACGAATGGAGACATTTAGAAGAAACTATAAAAAAGACGATACGGAAAATAATATCACCGAAGATAAAAAAGGGAAAAGGAGAAGAATGGTTCGATGCAAAATGCAGAGAAAAAATTAAAAAGAGAAGCTAAGAAGCCAAACAGAAAATGCTACAAACTGGTACATATAAAGACAGAAGACAATACGAAGAACAAAGAAGAATAACAAAGAGGATATGCATGGCAAAAAGCGGAAAGTAATGGAGTACAAAATAAAAAGTATAGAAGAATATTTTGTAAATAAAGAAATAAAATATAATAGAGGGGAAAACTGGGCAGAGGACCATATGTATAAAGGACAAAAAAGGAGATATAATAATGGATGAAAGCGAAATGATACAAAGATGGGAAGAGTACTTCAAAGAAATATTCAATAAAGAAAATGAGAGCGAGCAGCGGGAGGAGCTTACAACCCAAAATAGACATATCGACGGAGAGATATCACCACCATCGAGAGAAGAAATCTCTGAAATAATACAGAGACAAAAAAACGGCAAATCTCCTGGAGAAGTTGAAATAGAGCCAGAGCTGATAAAATACGGCGGAGAAGCACTAAAAACGAAGATCTGCCATTTGATATAGGATATATGGGAGCAAGAGACAATGCCAGAAGCGTGGGAAACCTCAATAACGGTACCAATTTACAAGAAAGGTAAAAAGGAAGAATGCAGAAACTATAGAGGGATCGCGCTACTGGACACAGTATGTAAAATTATGGCCCAAACCATAGAAAAAAGGTTGAAAGAATATGGAGAAAACTTGTTCGGAGACTATCAGTGCGGATTCAGATCTAGAGGATCAGTGATGGACCATATTTTCACTCTGAAACAAACGCGAAGAATGTGGTACGAATACGATCTACCAATCTATGCCATTTTTATAGACTTCCAAAGGGCGTATGACACAGTAAATCGAAAATCTTTATACAGTATTATAAATGATCTAAACATCCCAAAAAAACTGATAAGTCTTACCATAATGACACTCGAGCGTACAATAACTAAGATCAAGGTGAACCAAAAAACATCAGAAAGCTTCTAGACCAATACAGGATTAAAACAGGGAGATCCGTTGTCCACCACCTTGTTCAAGATTGTATTAGAATGGATAATACGCAAAACCGGCATGAACAGAGCAGGGACACTGAAAACTAAGACAACACAATTACTGGCATAAGCGGACGATGTAGTTCTGCTATCAATATCAGAAAACGAACTGAGAAGAATATGCAGAGCGTTTATGGAAACAGCAGAGACAATGAAGACAAATCGAAGTTTATGAAAATGGCAACACTTCAAAATAAAGGAGCAATGAGGAATTTTCCAATACAACTGAATGGACAAAAAATAATGAATTTCGAACACGTCCAAAGCTTTGTATATCTGGGTGTGGTTATCAAGGACGACGGCGGCGAAGGAGAGAATTTAGAAACTAGGCTGATGAAAGGAAGTAAACAGGCAGGAGCATTGAACAAGATAATAACTTCAAAGAAGATCTCCAGAAACACAAAGCTACATTTGTACAAATCAGTAATAAGACCAACAGTAATCTACGGAAGCGAAACGTGGATACTTAACAAAGCAGAGGAAGACAAATTAAATAGATGTGAAAAGAAAATACTCAGGTAGATATTAGAGGGGATAAATAGGGAGATATGTGGCTAAGAAGAACGAATAACGAAATACAGAATCTATTTGGGGAAGCAGAACTGAGTAGAATAATAATAGCTTGGCTGGGGCACGAACAGAAAATGCCAGATAGTAAAACGACCAAAAATAAACGGTTTTAAGGATTAAAACTAACTTTTCCGCATCTGTGGCCCTGAACAATATTTCTATCATAAAATTGTTACTTGTATACACTTCGGGGTATGTATCGTGCTAACAAACCGGAATTTCTCCAAAAATAACCAAAAATTCAGTATATCTGGATTTATAGGACCCCCTGTACTCGCTCTAGTCAACTGAAAATCAATAGGGTACATTCGTGAGACACCTTGAACAATATTCAATCATAAAATTGATCAATCGCATATTCTCTGGAGGCTGTATCGTACTAACAAACTGAAAATTCTCCAAAAATGACGAAAGTTTGGTACTTCAAGTACCATATCACCCGTTGTTCTGGCTTTACTGAGTTGAACATCAATAGGGTTCATCTTTGAGACGCTCTGAATAATATCCAATCATAAAAATGGTCACTTGTATATACTCCGGAGGCTGTATCGTGTTAACAAACTGAAACTTCTCCAAAAATGACAAAAATATCGTACTTAAAGTACTGTAGCACTTGTTGTATTAGCTCCGGTGAGCTGAAAATCAATAGGGTTCATCAGTGAGATGCCCTGAATAATATTCAATCATAAAATTGGTGACTTGTTGAACTCCGGAGGCTGTATCGTGTTAACAAACTGCAATTTCTCAAAAAAAATACAAAATGTCGTACTTCAAGTACCATAGCACCCTTGGTACTGGGTCTGGTGAATTGAAAATCAATAGGGATCATCTGTGACATGTCCTTAACAATATTCAATCATAAAATTGCTGACTTATTGCACTCCGGAGGCTGTATCGTGCTAACAAGACATATAAGGAAAAGTGGCCGACGACAACGACGACGACGACGACGACAACATACACACAGGATTTTTTTTCTAAAAACCTTTTTTTCGGGTGGTTGTTGATGGAAAACGTAAAAATAACTCAAAAAAAATTTCAAAATTCCAATTTTTTTTTGGGGTAAACCAATAGGAAGGACTGGAAGGAAATATCTTCCAAGCTGTGGACCTAAAAGGGACTGCGTGTAGCACTTATATATAATTCTATTTTTTCAATTGGCAAAAATGACAAATCAATATTTTCATTATAATGAGCAAAGTGAACATATTGTATTTCAAACATCCTCCCACCGCATTTGTCATTTTCTCGACGGTTAAAAATTTCCAACACCGTCATCGAATCTTCTTAGCGCTTGAACCTTTCTTCCAACTGTTGTGACAATCTGTCTAGTCTCATGTTCTGGTTTTTCTTTTATTCTATGTCCTTTAAGTTTACTACGTTCTGGTTTTTCTTTCAATCTAGGTTCGTTAAGTTTAACCTTTTCTCGTAAACCTGCAGTATCTTTTACAGATGTCACTTCTAATGGGTAGAAATGTTGTACCGGTCTAACAATGGTTCCTGTTGCAGCTTCACAACACGTATCCTATTGTCTTTTCCAGGATAAGTTTCTAATACAAGACCTTCTGTTCGGATGCGATTCATACAACTTCTCCCTTTTGTATCGATTGAGTTTCTTTAGTCTTTCAAATCATTATCAGCTGGCTAAGATATTCTGATCTGAATCTTTTTTTGAAATCCTCTTTCAGTTTCAATCTATGCTTCAGGTGTCTATTCAGGGTACTGCTATCTACTTCATCCAAATATTTTGTCTCTATTGTCTGTATGTCTTGTAGAAACATGGCTGGAGTAAGGGGTATCAAATCATTCTTGTCTTTGGACAGGATTCATAAGAGCTTCACATTCACATAAAATTGTCTGTAGCTCCTCATAGCTTAATTAAATTCTACCCAATATTTTTCTTAATAATTGTTTGAGCAACCGTATCAGGCGCTCCCCCCATGCTCCTGTGGGAGGATTGAATAGCCATGAAATTCTTTCAACGTTACTGAATTCATTAATTTTGTTCCAGTCTTAATTCTTCAATGCCTTTTCACTTCATACAAAATTTGTTCCATTATCACTGTAGATATTTTTTGGTCTTCCTCTTTTACTAATAAATTTTCGTAAAGCTTGTAAAAAACTATCTGTTGACAGGCTAGACACAAGCTCCAAATGAACTGATATGTAGACCGCACATATAAAAATGCAAACCCATAGCTTCACATTATTTCTGATATACAGTGTGTCCACGTAAGTTGGCGGCATATGGTAAACTTTTTTATTATTAATTTTACGAAAAATGTTATGCCTTATAAAAAGTTCTGCATGGTCCAAAACCTAAAATTCGATCATCAGTCGTATACGAGGTTTGTCAAAAAATGTGATTTTTGCTCTGGAGTAAAGTACCTTTCTTTTTGACAATATCGAAAATTGTTACAAAGAAAAGATGTTTAGAATTGAAAATAGCTTTCAAATATTCAACATTGTTTATTTACATTAAAAAAATATTTTTTCTACATTTTCTCTGCAATTACGTTGGAAATTTAAGTGTGCACATTAATGCATTGCATTTATTAATTATAAATTTGATTAAACAATTCTAAATAAACTTTTAAAAACAATTATCTCTTAATTTTTATCGAACACTTATAACCTTTAAGTTGCTTAATCATTAGTTTGTAACATTCTTACGATGCATTTGAATGAATAACAAGTTGTATGCATAATTCACTTTGTTACAATAAATACTAATCCACATATCCTCCATTTCTGTTTATACATGTAACAGCTCTATTACAAAATTCTCTTAAGACATTTCTAACCATACGGGGAGTTATATTACGAACCGCTTCTGCAATTATGCTCTCTAAATGGTCAACATCTTGAAATGGCTTTTGAAGGTAAATTTTTTGCTTTAAGTAACTCCACAAGAAAAAATCGAGTGGGGTTAAATCTGGAGACCGCGGAGGCCAAGGAATTTCTGAAAACCCCTTCCATTGAAAATATTTTTAATGTATCGACGCACATCTAATCTGCTGTGACATGGGGTACCATCCTGCTGCAACTATATCTGCTGACGTTCAAGTAAGAGAAGGTTGTCAAAAAAATCATTTATTTTATTGTTTAAAAAGCACAAATAACGATCAGCATCCAAGGTTTCTCGGATAAAAAAAGGTCCAATTATTTGATTTTTATACATTCCACACCACACGTTTGTTTTGAACGAATATTGGTCCCGAGTTTTCAATGTAAAATGTGGATTTGTATCACTCCACCAACGACAGTTTTGGCTAGAAATCGTCCCATTTGATGAGAATGTTGCTTCATCCGTAAAAATAATACACCTTGACATAAATGGGTTATCTACTAAGATTCCCTGTATATCCCAACAGAATTCAAATCGTCTAACATTTTCTCCTGGTCTTAAAGTATGACTCGTTTGAGGTTTGTAAGGGTGATATTTGTATTTATTTAGAATCTTTGAAACTGTACTTTTTTATATCCATTGGCAATGAAGATGCCAAAGGATATTTAGGATGTTCAGTTGCCAAGAGCATTACTTGCAACGCAACGTCATTATTTTCTACTATGCTTTGGCGTTTTTTGCTAAATTAATTATGTACATCTCCATAAGTTTTAAATGTATTAAATATTTTTCATTGTGGATATTTTTATCTGGATGTCGGAAATTAAAAATGTCTGCTGCTTCTCGAAATGTTTTATACTTATCACCCACTATTAGCACAATCTCAATATTCTCTTTCAGACTTAATGTTGGTGGCATGTCTAACTTTTCATAGACAAATACGTCTGTCAAACATAAAACTGTACAATACGGATCTCTAAAACTATGAAAAACACTGTTAGACTGCCTAAAAAAACTGTTTATACCGTGACACTTTTTGAAATACGATGGTTGACGTTTTTTCGAATGTTCGATATTTAGACAGTTCGCAAAGCCTACTTTAATTATCAGTTTTAAAAAATGCCAGTGCATCCCAGATTAATTATGCATGCAAACTTGAATTTCCAACGTAATCGCAGAGAACGTATAAAAAAAATTTTTTAATGTAAATAAACAATCTTGATTATAGGAAAGCTATTTTTAATTTTAAACATCTTTTCTTGGTAACAATTTTCGATATTGTTAAAAAGAAAGGTACTTTACTCTAGAGCAAAAATAACATTTTTTGACAAACCTCGTATACGACTGAAAAAATGTTACATCTGATGATTGAATTCAAGGTTTTGGACCATGCAGAACTTTTTATAAGGAATAACTTTTTGTCGAAAAATTAATAATAAAAAAGTTTCCCATATGCCGCCAACTTACGTGGACCGGTCAAATCCACACCAGTTACTTCAAATATCGCTGGTAAACTGATCATCTCATGTTTTATTTCGTGTTGCAAATCACACATTTGTGAATCACATATTTAATTGTTTTTCTACCTTGTACTATCCAAAACTTTTCTCTCAATACATATAGTAGACCTTGAGTACCAATATGATGTAATTTCCTATGGTAATGCTCAATCATTCTTTTGACCACAGGGTGATTAGATGGAAGAATCATTGGAAATCTGAAATATTCTGTATCTTCTCGCTCAGTAATTCTAGTTTTCAATCTTAGTATATCTTCATCATCTGTAAACGTTTGAAGTGATTGTAGAATGGGATCTTTTTAATTTAAAAAAGATTCTTGTTGAATCATTCGGATAATGAGTTTCTCAGCCTTTCCAATTTCATCTAATGTCAGAGTAGTTTGCCTTATTTTGTTGTTGACTTCATCCAAATTTAAAAGTTCATCTATTTTTTACTCATTTTTCTTTTCTTTGCATTTGGTAGCAAATCTCAGTATCCATGCAATAAATTTGAAATGTTCTGGTACTATAAAAATCGAAAATAATACCAATTTGAATTATTCTGATTTAAAGTTGAGGTGCTATTTTTCTTTTCCTCAACAACAATCTGTTCGTTACCTTACATATCTATACCAAAATAAAATATTTTTCGAAATATTACTTTCAAAGATCTTTCTTTCTAAATTGTATATGTAGATGACATATTAGCTTGTTTTATGGATAGTGAACGACAATTAGATGTATTTTTCAACCACATCAATAATTTACACCCGAAAATTAAATTTACATTAGAAATTGAAGAAAATAGCTCAATCAATTTTCTTGATTTAAAAATTCAAAGAGTTAATAATGTACTTGATTATTCAATTTACCGAAAACCAACACAAACTGATGTAACAATTCCATTCAATTCTAACCACCCTGTGTCACACAGACTAGCAGCATATAATTCAATGATACATAGAGCTTTTTCAGTTCCTATGAACAAATGTAATTTTGATAGAGAGATTAATACAATTAGACAAATAGCAACATCTAACGGTTATCCATTAGATATGATAAATAAGCTAATTAGTAAAAAAGAGGAAAAAGTGGCATTACAACTAATATATCCTAAACAAGCTGATGAAATTAAAACTTATAAAACCATCACATATGCAGGAAATATTTATAATAATATTTCAAAGATAATATCTTCAGCAACGAATACAACAATTTCTTTTAAAACAGAAAGTAACGTTAGTACAAAATTGTTAAATGTAAAAACAAAAATACCACTATTAAAGAAGTCAGGTATATATAAACTCAAATCTCCAGAATGTAATGCTGTCTATTTGGGTCAGACCCTTAGGAATTTTGAAATACGATACAGTGAGCACTTACGAGCATACAGATTAAAACAACCAGATAAATCCCACTACGCAAAACATCTACTTGACACCAATCATTCATTGACACCTAACACAGAACTAGAAGTACTGCATATTTGTGAAAAGAAACAAGAACTGGATTTCCTTGAAGAACTGGAAATTAGAAGACATTTAAGAAACCCACAATATGAAGTTGTCAATGAACAGTTAAATCTAGGGAATTCTCCACTAATAAACTGTCTTCTTAAGGGATAATTGTAAAGATCAGCAGATATAGTTTTCATGGTTTTCTATATCATTGCACAGTTATACTGATCTTAATTGGAAAAATGATATCCATAGGGCTAATAATATCTAAGCTTCAATATTTGTAATATCACATCTTCTTCTTTTTTCTATAAACATATATTAAGCCAATCACAAGTTAGGTTACTTCTTGGTCTAGCCAAAAATAACTACTAAACATCAGGTAGGCATAAAATGAAATGTAACTTCTGTCATTCTGACGATGATATTGATTTATCGAAACAATTGCCAATTTTTTAGAATTTTCAATAACTTGTATTATATTGTGGAATTAACTAGAGACCTTGAGTTTCATTTAAAAACACTAATATGAGCATATTCCACGAAGTAAGGGTCGAGACAGTCAATTTTTGATATAATTGATATAATTTGCGAAGAAAAAGTTAAAAATGTAGCCGGAAAATCGGTTATTTGTTTTCAAAATTTTATATAATTAAGCGAAAACAAAAGCATTTAAAAAAAGGGTCTCGTAGCGTCATGCAACTAAACGGATAGATGATATGTAGAGTGCGACCCCCTTTCAAATTTCAGCATTTTACGCCCATTTTCATAGTACTGAACTCTAGCCTGCATTCTACGTAAAATCGTACTCCAGCAAAACGAACTTTGAAAGCAAAAATACAAAGTACTTATATAAAATTTTGTTAAAAATGTTAGGTTTCTTCTGAGCTCGCGGCCTCTTGGACAGAATGCCCATGGCATTTTGCCAGCCCTGCCACCCTATATTTTCACCACTGCTTATTTGAAACATTTTGTAGTATTTTCTAGGTATTAGAAATTACTTCTGCAGGTGGAAGTCCGTATTTGTAAGCAAAATTTTTAAGATTAATTTAGTTCATTTGTAACAATTTTAATTCTCTCCGTATCCTGTTAAAATCTTTTAATCATCTTAATGGTTTGTACTGTTTCTTGTGCTTTAGATTCGTTCCGGACAGCTGCGGCTGAATTCCGTTAGGATAGCTAATTGACTGAAGTTAAATCACACATTGTACCGCTTTCTTCTGACTATCGTTTAAAGTTCCATTTATTATCGTAGCCAGTAAAAAAGTTGCTTAACATTATAGTACGTATTTTTTTGGCAAGTAATGTATGAAATTAGCAGCGTATCCTTGACACCGAGGATGATTTATCTGACTAGTTGAACATAAACAAATTCTAAATTCGAAAAACAGATACGCAAATGTAATTCTCGAGTATTTAGGCGGGTCAAGATCGTTTATAAATACGTCATTTAACATATGTTACCCATAGGAGAAGTTTTTAAGAATACGAGATTAAAACAAAACTATATAGGAGCGTTGTGACCTAAAAGGGATGTATATGGTAAATAAAAGCGAACGGTGTAAAGCACTAACAATATTTAAAACATTTTAGATCAGAGGCCAAAGAAGGTTAAGCTTCATAACAAGTGCAAAAATAGGCTAAACTACTACTGTCATATGCAGTTTCAGTGCGCCAATTCCGCTGTTCATATTTGCCCGTCAAAGAATGGACCCACAATTGAAGAGATATGGATCACCTAGTGCAGCTTATGCTTGTTCTCGTAATGGATGGATAGATGAGGAGTTGTTTGTTGACTGGCTTGATCATTTTCAACGTTTTAAAAAGTCGACAAACAATGATCCTGTGTTATTGATAGTTGACAATCACAATTACCCTACATCTAGTATGCTAAATGATTTTTGAGCTGATCTAATATACGAAATTTGGTAAATACTTTCTTTAAACGTGAAATATCAGTCTGAATGGATGGACTTAATCCCACTTCTCACTTCTGAGATTGTTGAGGTTCTTAATGGACTAATAAAATAGATGCTAATAAATAATTAAAGGTTTATTTCAACGGCACAAACATAATACATAATCCATAGATATCAACCTTATCTTAACCTTAAAAAAAGTGAGTGAAGTTGGCAGCTTGTCACCTTCCCCACTCTGGTCTCTAACTAATAGTAACTAAAGCGAAAAATATGAGAAATAACCACATTTGCTGATAATACTGCAGTTTAAGAGTAGAAACATCTGAATAAAAATGAATCGAAAATATGTCCAAATTAACTGACAAAAGAATGTAGGTACCTAATAAGAAAATAGCAAAGTACCTGAGATTCAAATTAGACATCAAACTGAACTGTTTAAAAGGAAACTATGTACTCAAAGATAATGAAAATATGTATTAGTTTATGTACAGAACAAGGTACTGGTTTACAAACCTGTATGGAATTTGCCTATAGCTATAGATCCCTACCAAAAAAATTCATTAGGTAAAAACGTTATAAAATATTAAGATATATCATTGGCATGTTCGGAATGAGGATTTGCATAGAGTTAAATCTATTCCAGATGAAGTTAAGAAAATAAAGAGACTTGAAGGGAGACTTCATAAAAATCTCAACTTTTAAATGCTCCAGCTTCTATAAAATCAACTCCAAGTGCGACCACTCAAAAGAACTAAACCGTTTGAACTTGTTTAAGTGAAGAAGTTAGTGTAGATCCGAGTAAGTGCTGCTTACAACAAAGAAGTGGGCAGATTACAAAACTAGAATGTATATATGAATATATAAATAAATTTTGCAGAAAAAACCAAATAAGACATTGGTTCACAATGAAAATATACAATTTAAAAACTAATTAAAAGAATTATTAAACTTAAAGGTGGGACTTTGTGTCATCTTGTTCATAGAAGAGAACATATGCTTCTTCACTGATTAAAGATTTCCACGATATTAATAGCACCCTTGAATCGTTATATTTGTGCCACTGTCCCGTGTAGTGATGTCGGCAATATGCTGTGTAGTGACCATTGTAAGTAGTTCCACAGTGATTTGATATAGCGTAGAGGTTGTACATACAATGTGCCACATTATCAGCCGCGTAATGACTCATATCAAGCCCTTCTATTGGAAAATATATTGCAACATTAAGTTTTCCACCAAATCTTTCTGTTTGTGAAAAGCGCTTCAGGTGAATAATCAATATTTTCGGAAATTTATGAATTGAGAATGATTTAGTGAATCGTCTTCGTTCCTTACATTTCGAACATGTTGGTTTCTCATCACCGTCAAGTGTTTCTTCTCTTGTAAACGAATCTAAACATTGTGAAAGTCGTAATGGACCTGTTCTTTGTGGTATCGGAAGGGATAAATCTCAAAAGGGATCGTAGGTAACTGAACAGTGACCACAGTGTGTGCACTTGATTGTTGATTTTAATTGACCGACAAAGTTATCCACAATCTTGGAGTTGTCCATTCTCGGATATCTCAACCAAGATTCTTGTGATTTCTCAATGTCACTAAGTTTATCATCAATTTCTGTTAATATGGGCATTGGTTTTTCATATACCTTGTTGACATCTTTGTGAAGTCCTGCTACTAGGTAACGAAGAAACTCCTATACATCATGTTGAGTGTATCCCATGAACCTTGAAGTAAATCGCTGAATCTGACTTTTCAATGATACTGTATCAACCACTCTGTCTGAACTGTCTTCAGACCAAAGATCTTGAATAACTTCAGCAAATGCTTTAATTAGTGCTCCTTTCATGCTAGATATGTTTATGTTAATATCTCTTATGTATGAGTCTTTCTTTAGATATTCTAATAGCCACCTTGTGTTTGATAGGCACTGGTTAATACTATTCATGAAAAATGTGTTACCAATATTTCTGAGGCCTTTCAGACCCAAAGATTCTTGGGGAATACCCTTTATGGATCTGATTGTGGAGATATTGTTAAGAGCTCTTCCGCAACTACTATCATTGTACGAATAATCTCGGATTCTATTATTTTCTTTCTCACTTGATCGGCGTGATAAGGAATTTGAATTGATGTTGTTTGTTATTGAATTGGATGTAGATATTGCGGTTCTGGAAAGTTTGATTGATGTCGATAGATCATTGGTCTGGTTCACTTTGTTAATATATTCCTTGTTATCTACATCATTTTTAGACGTGTCCTTTTGTTCTTGTTGAGTTTCATCCCCTTCCTGAAAATCTTTAATCGAAAATGAAATGTATGAAGAGAAGTTGTTAACTCTAGGATTATTTTTAGAAAGGGAATTGATGTTCATTGATTCCTCAGTTACTACAACCCTATCGACTTTGAACCATTATTTTTTTCTACGTCTCCATTCTCTTCCAATTTTGAATTTGACTGCAAAACATCGGGGTTATTTTGACACTTGTTGGAGGCAAGATCATTTTTTTTGGTAATCGAAAAATTATTACTAAATTTTTTAACTCTGGTTGATATTGATTTTGTACTTAGTGGTTTCACTCCATTGGTCACATCAGATATTTCGGATCTAACCTCAGTTGTCTTATTGGCGCGGTTAGTACCGTTTTTTACTGTTCTGGAGAGTTTGTATTGGGGGTAAACCGGTTTTATATTTTGTTTTGGTCAAAGATAATTTATTGCGTATAGGAATCACATAGCATAGTCATCTTCTTCAGTATTTCTATGAATGAGACATCATCTGGCTGGTGGTTATCTATATTTTTTAGTACACTGAGGCCCAAAAGCTTGTTGGAGGCATAATTTATAAAATTGTCAACGCATGTATTATCAGAAGGCACACATTCTGAAGAAGGGAATGAAGATGTTAAGTAAGAATTTCGGAAAAAGGAAAGATCACATGTTTTAGGGGTCGGTAATGTGAGAAAGTTTGAAAGTGGTAGAAGAATTAGGTTACTTATGATTAGGTTTCATAAAAAGTTCTTCTAGAGGCTTAGAACGGGGAAACGTACCGAGAAAAGATGGAGCGTTTCCTCTTTGAATTGCAATACTTATTTGTTGTATAAAGAACAAAGTTGCTCTTGAATCATTGGTTTCTACTGATATTTCTTTACCGATTTCTTTAATGAATTTTAAAGCTTCAGGACCGAAAACACCAGAGGTTTCAATTGCTACAGGAATAAAAATGTGAATGTTCTCCAAATTTTTGTATTTATTGATTTTAAAAGTTTTGCCTTGTAAAGCTGCAGCGCCTGCGGAAGTAGATGTGGATCGGACATGGGACGGAGCCCAAGTCCCAGGATTTTTGAAAGGATTTATAATAATCGGGTACAACTTTGTTAGACTTTAATGACCATATATTTTCTGCCTCCATTAATAAACGGTCTTTTGTGTGGAAAAATATAGGCAGAATGTAATTAATGACATTTTTTGAACTATTTAATGATGACAAAAAAGAAGGAAGAGCTACTGAAACGATTGAGCGAATTCCTAAACCACCATATGAATGGTCTACAGATGATATTCACATTATAATAATTCTTGTGTTATAAGTTTAAGTAAAATTATTGGTTAATCTTTTTTAAATTTCAATAAATAAATATGTATATTTGTTATTTATATATTTACGATTTTCGAATAAATATTTTGATATAGACATGGAAATGTTTTTGTGTTTGTTACTTGTTTATATGCCTAACGAGGCATTCTAAATTAAAATTAATTCGTTATCCATTTATTTCCTTATAAACTAGGTAGGTACTGAATTTATCATGGCTTTTTATGAATATACAGACATTAATAAAATTGCAAGTATAAATTTGCTTAAAATAGAATATTAGCTCATAGATGAAATTATATGTTTATTTTTAAATGCGCGATGTTAATGTGTACTTGAAAATATGGTTAATAATTTATTCAGCGTTAAATTAAACTTTAAATAATTGAATTACATAAAAGAGAATATCCATGAAAATTATAATATCATAGACAAAGCAGTAGCTAATAATATTTTTTTGAGAATCTGAGTGGGGCTTTACTTTTGTCGAACCTTGTATTATACACATATTTGAATAATAAAACACGTTTATTTGATGATTTCGAATTACAAATTTGGAATGAGTGACTGCTAACATAATTCTAAATCGTTTTAAAAATGGCATTTGGAAATAACTCATAAATCAATCTATTTTTGTTCATTGGCAGTTGAAATAGCAAATAATGCGGCTATTAAAGAATCTCAGAAGAGGGTGGAGCCACTTCCTTTTCTCCTTGACACAGTAAACTAAGCACTGAACATTTTGTTCATTAATGAATAATTTAACGGCGAATGCAACATGAAAGGATCATTTTATAAAATGTTTTTTCTACTTCCGTTACTAAAACCGTATTTTGAACACGGGTTTGAGATGCACAAAACGACTCTTTAAACACTAGTGTGTAAAATGCGAGAATTCACATCTCGTTTATCTTTTGTTTTTTAAACCTCAAATCAAGTGTATCTTTTGTATGTAAAATTTCATGTTCCGTGATAATTTTGGTGTTCTGTGTCATTTGATTTGTCAGCCGGCAGCCATCGTCCGTCATGTTATGAATATAATTAAAATATAATATAATTTTTTCCATCCAGCGGACGAAGAAAAAGTATAGTAAGCACCTCGTGTTAAAAACGTCTTTAGTCACTCGTTTCACAAGGCACTCGTGGCTAAAGTAACCTTTTTGACACTCTAACTTTAATGCCATCAGTATTATGGAAATAGCAATCAACCGAAACAGTTTTCTTTGATGAACTTCGGTTTTTCCGTCTTTTATATGGTTTTCGTTTATCTACAAGCCCCAAAACGTAACCACGCTTTGCATCCCATGAATTTATGGCCCAAAATTCTTCAAATTTTGTTTCACGCCGATCTTCGTTGATTTGAGCGCAATCACTCGCAATTTTGGATTTCACTGTTGATGATTTTGCCTTGGTTGCAGTGTGATTCCCTAGCGTTCTTGCAGGACGAACAATTTGTTCAAGATTGTAAAATCTTGAATTTTATTGTTCACGATACTTTTAAAATATGTAAGATATTTGTATGCTTCCTTTCTTCATTGTATATATTTAAGGCGGAAAATTCATTTTAGTTAATAAGATCTTTTATATTGTTGTAAATTCAAAGGATAGTTTCATTTTATTTTCAACTTTTGTTAAATACCTTTAAAATATCACGTTTTGCAACAATAATTGTAAATAGTTTTGTTTGGGCATTGAAATAGCACATCTTGTCGCATTGTCCTATAGTTAAGAAGTTAGGAAAAGGTCACGTTTCACCCTATTATATATTGTATTGTAAAAACCCTAAATTTAGTGTCACTTCTGCATGGATTTTATGGTCGACGGTCGGAAGATATGAAAGACATTTTTGAATAACCTTTCTGAGTAAAAAGGTAACAATTGCTATTGGAGTATACAATAGAAATTTAACTATCTATTGACGGCACCCATAGTTGATTCTTGTCTAGGAACCCGACAAGTCAAATGATAGTGGCCAATAGGAAATATGTATTTTTGTTTGGTCAACCCAATCCATGTGTAAACACGCCCCTCACAGATTTGTATTTAACACGTCTCACAACGTGAAGAAATCAGTTTCTCACTCATCAGTTCTACACTTATCGACGCGAGTTTTACACTCATCGAATCGAGCTCAACGCTCAACAACAAAGTTAGTTTTTTACACTCATCGAAGCAAGTTCAATACTCTCGATAACAAAGTTTTACACTCATCGACGTGAGTTTTACACACTCATCGAATCGAGCTCAACGCTCAATAACAAAGTTAGTTTAATATTCATCAAATCGAAACATAAAGTGTCTTCCGATCTGAAACCACCGAAGTTCAACATTCACAACTTATTATAAGAACGTTTTATTAACATTGTAGAAACATGCTAGAAGTGACTTTTCGTTTATAACTCTTTACAGTTCGTAGTTCAAGGTGATAACAACGTTCTTTACATCGCCTCTGTTAAACTGAAGAAAACTGTGAGTAACTCTTTTATTCTAACTTATCCGATTACACTAAGTTGCTCAAGAATGATCCTACCCCAGATATAATTTAAAAGGGAGATTTATAAAATAGTATTTAGTTCTCGAAATGAATATTTATGGCTGGGAACATCTAGACCTCACGAAATTTCTACGTTCAGAACTGGAAATAACTCATTAAGTTTTTATCTACAAGTAGTATTATTTACAATAATAAACTAAAGCAAACCACACACTATTGAATTTTTAATCTACACAATGAATGAATTGAGTATTAAAAAAATATTAAAAGAAGCAACCGAAAAAATACTAGAAGAGCTACAAAAAACAAAAACTGAATTGAAATGTGCCATTGATGAAACAGAGAAAAAACTTTTGTTAAAAATTGAAGAACATAACACAAGGATCAGGCGTGTAGAAGAGGAGGTCGAAATTATAAAAGAACAGATAGATAGGAAAAACGACTTAACAATATTGTTATATTCGGTTTAAGCAAACCAATTCCAAACATTAAAATTGAAGATATCTGCACTGAAATAAATGAGAATTTAAATGCTAATATAAATGAAAGTGACATAAATAATTTCTATCCGCTGGGAAAATCAGAGTCTGCTCCAGTTAAAGTAGAATTTGTGTCATATTTAAAGAAAAAGTCCATTTTTACAAATATTAAAAATCTTAAGGGTTCGGGACTCTCAATTTCCAATGACCTAACACCAAAAGACAGATAAACTTACAAAAATTTAAAGTCGTACCTCATACATTTTCGTAAAACAGGGGAATACTCTAAATGTTTTATTAAAAATAATAAACTGGTTTTGGATAACAAGTCTCACATTCTTGAGGAATTGACAAAAATATCAATAACAGAAACCATCAGCCCACCCAATACTCCTAATTTGTCTGAAGACCAAAAAACAAGTGAGGTAAATCCACAACTATCACTGATAGTCAACGCTGACACTAAGAAGCCGAAAACTCGCTCAGCATCACAGACAAAATAGTGGAAAGGAACTATACTACCTAGATCTTTATAATAAATTTTAGTTTTATTAATTAACTCTAAATAGTTTAAACTTTATTCTTTATTATCACGTCTTTCTGCTTTTTAATTGCAAATTTTATCTGTATATTAATATATGTAGTTAAATTTCCTTGTCTGAGATCGTGATTGTTTTTATCTATGATTCTTGTTTAATTAGTGTGTATCTTTGACATGGAACAATATATACGAGATTTCGAAGTACCGAATATAGAGACATATAAATTAGAAACTATTGAACAGTGTACAGAGGTTTTGTCCATTAACCAATTAAAATAGTACTTAATAATATTCGCAGTATCAACAAAAATCTAAATGAATTCAAAATTTTCCTCACAACATTAAATTCTGATATAGACTGCATTGTATTCACTGAAACATGGAATATATTGGATACAAGTCTACACCATATTGAAGGTTATGATATCATTTATAATGAAATTAAATACAACCAAAATGATGGTGTTGTTATGTACATTAAGAGTAATTATAACTATACTTATAAAATAATAGAGACCTACCTAAATATTAACGTTCTACAGGTTAAAATCCAATTTAATAAAAGTAATAGCGTAGTTATATCTGCAGCATACAGGTCACCCGCATTTGTAACATGTTTGCAAAATTATTTTGAAGCAAGTGTTGATAATGATGAAGATATGTACCTTTTCGTTGGGGATTTAAACATTAATATATTACAAATCAATAGTATTTCAACTGAAGATAATAATACCTTTAATGAGTTCGTATATAGTTCTACAATTAATATTGCCACACGAGAAAAATCCTGTCTGGATCATATATTCATAAAATCAAAACAACATATTATAGATCAAATTGTGCCTATAGTAATCCAGACGAATATAATTGACCATGCAACTACTATCTTGCAAGTAATGCTAAACTCAAAGAACGCATCATGTATAAATAAAAAACATTATGCTGAAAGTATTAACATAAATAAATTAAACAATGTCCTAAAGAATACAACGTGGGATTCAATTTATAGTACAACCAATTTAGATACTGCAACCAATAAATTTGTGACTATACTTAGCAACACTATTGGTAATTGTACTGAAAAGCGACTAATAAAAAGAAAACACACAAAAATTGCACCCTGGCTCACCAACGCATTGCTAAAATCTGTCAATACAAAAAATAAAATGTTTAAAAAGCTTCAAAAAAATCCCAATAATCTACTACTTAAAACGCAATACCGAACTTATAAAAATAAACTTAATTCTTTGATAGCAAAAAGAAAATACGACTATTACACCACGGAGCTCAATAAAAACCATAATAATCCAAACAAATTGTGGGACATAGTTAATAATATAAGTAAAAAGAAAAAACCACACTATAAATTCTGTTTACAATGATAGCGACCAATTAATTACAGATAAAAAAGTATCGCTAATGAATTTAATAAAATATTTGCCACAATAGGCACAACTATTACCTCATATCTCAAAAATATTTGAAAAGGCTCTCAAAAAACGATTAATTTCGTACTTAGATAAATATCAAATACTTTCTAAACAGCAGTTTGGGTTTACAGAAGGAACGTCAACTGAAGATGCTATTTTAGCTTTAATATCAAAAATTACCAAATCTTTTAATGAAAACAAAGCTTGCTTATGTATTTTCATAGATCTGTCCAAGGCTTTCGATACCGTCCACCACGACTCCCTCCTCAACTCACTAGAGGATATAGGTATTAGGGGTAACTGCTTGAAATTATTTAAAGGCAACAAAGCGTTAAGATAGATGAGGTCTATAGCGTGGCCAGGAAAGTTCAGTTTGGGGCACCGCAAGGCACGGTCCTAGGACCACTTTCATTTAACATTTATCTGAATGATATTTTCTCTTTAGGTAGCGTCGGTCACGTTATAGGTTTCGCTGATGATACAGCTATTTTTTATACCGCTAACGCCTGGGATGAGCTTAAGGAAGAAGCAGAAAATGATTTTAAATATGTTAAAAAATGGCTGTCTCATGAACTACTCACAATAAATTTAGATAAAACAAATTATATCCCATTTAGCTGCAATAAATCTGGCCTACCCACTTTTAACCATATAACTATCAATGCAGATGACAGTAATTACCGCATCCAAGCTGTGAATAATGTTAAGTATTTAGGTGTTACAATCGACTCACATCTTAGGTGGGATGAACATATAAAGTTAACTGTAAAAAAGTTACAAGTGATATTATATAAAATGATGTATTTAAAAAAATACTTCCTGCGCATTCCTTAGAACTTTTATACTATGCTCTCGTCCAAAGTCATCTTCGCTTCGGAATAGTGGGATGGGGAGCTGCATCAAAAACCCACATACACTTATTGGAGATAACACAGAAACGTTTTTTAAAGGTGATTTAGAATAAATCATACCAATATTCATCTGATCATTTGTATATAGACGCAAAAGTGATGGATATAAGGCAATTATTCTATTATTGTACAATTACTAAATTTCGCAAGATAAAGGACTCATTCCCAACAACTATACATTCCTATGATACCCGCCAGAAAACACACCAACCTGTACCCTATATGACAAAAACAATCACCCAACAATCTTATACTTACCTGGCTCCAAAATTATACAACACGTTACCGGAATCATTAAAAGTATTAAACAGCGAACATTCATTCAAAAATAAATTAAAAATGTATATTTTGGAGAGATCCAGACATGAGGTACATATAGTATAGACAAACTCAACAAATAAACTTAAATTATTTTCTCTCGTAATTATATATTGTAAAATGTCAAAAGTTAGAGGTTACATGTATGATGTTAGATATTAGTTATTATCTCTTTTTTGTTTGCTAATTTGCTATGTATTTGATTTTTATAATATAAATTTTAATATTTCCACTCGAAACAAGTGTTCACTCATTTATCGAGTATACTATTCTTATCATTCGTTCTTTTTGTCTCTATATAACCTGTATTTTTTTTATTGTAATTTTTTTTTATTAAGAATAAACATACATACATCACTTTTTCTCTCAAATTATTCAACTGGGCCAATACTTTTTCGTAGGCGACTTTGACTTCCACGGCAATAAACCTAAAGTTGCTATTTTCCACATACTTTTCTGATGACATCAGATGAAATTTTGGCGATTTCTATTCTAAATAAATGTGGTTATGTCAAAAACGTTGTATTGTACAAAAAAATACCTATGCATGTATTAGATATCATTTTATTCACTTAAGAAAATTAAACACTTGAGCATGCTCTAAAACACTCATACAATAAATGACTATTCTTGGATTCATTTAGAAAATCGGTTTTATGTGAAAAGAGATATTGCATTTTGATTTTGATAAGTTTCGCGAAAAGGACTGTATATTATATAAAATCTGGAGTTGTTGGTTCAAATATAAGTATAAGTTCCCCGTATATTTCGTGAGAAATGTTTCAAATGAAAATGAAAATAAACCATAATGAAATTAAAATTCCTTGGAGTAGTTTAGACGTCGATATTTAATGTGTGCGAACAGAACCACGGATGTGATGTTTTTAAATTTCGCAACTAATATCTGAAATAACTATCACATGTAATATTTCTGTTATATTAAGGCAGACGTAGTGAGTATAGGGTACAAGAAAAAAGTTATGAGAGATATTTATTAAATTACTTTCATATTGCTGGGAAATATCATGTGCAATTGACAATAAAATTAAATGAAAGACTACAAAAATTAATTTTCACTTGACTATAATAATATTATTCTGTAATATATCAGTTCAATTCCTATTCACGAATTGAATAATTTGATATAATTGTTCATTATCCTAATTTCATACAAAATTTTAGATTCGGATTTCTTTAAAAACAAATTTCTTATTCCATTTGAGGAAGTTATGTAAACGAGCTTAATATCAGTAATGGACAATATCGAATCAAACCACAGTCCAACGTGCGCCAATATCGTTTTACGCATTGTTAAACATAAAAGAAATAACTTCAAGAAAATATTGGACCTACAACTACTAAAAAATGAAAACACAAGACCACGAAGACCATCTCAAAGTAGAGCAAGAAAGTGTTATAAGTACAAAGGGCGCTAATTAGCATTGTATTGATCTTAAACAAGCGTTTAAACCACGAACGAAAAGTTTCTTTTAAAGAAATAAAAAACAGTAAAGAACGAGTGGTAAACTGGAAATATTCTAAAATTAATGAAAGAGCAAAGGCGATGTAAAATTCAGAACTATCACAACGGATATAAATTTCTCCAAAGAAAAATACGAAGTTAAATCAGAGACAAAAGAAAATTGGTTACGTGAAAGATATCTAGAGGTTAAAGATATTAACAGACTTGGGGATAGTTTTCATCTCCATAATAAAGTCAAAGAAGTAGCTGAAAATAATTGTGGCTCAAATTCTCTTCATATTCCACACATATACAAACAATAATAAATTATTTTACTAATATAAAAGATAATTACTCCAGTAGCTTGTCTAAAGAAGTTATTGAACAGTTACGTGCTTGCGTTTTGGTTTGTTTCTCCTCTTGTTCTATAAATCGCCAACAATTTCTTTCCACAAATCTTCAACTATCCAAAATAGTGCTCATATTGTAAAATCGAAATTTTAACGTAAAACGTAAGAAAACCTATCGCAAAAGAATTTTATCAAACAAACTTTTTTGTTAAAATTATCTTTAATTATTGAACTATATAGAAACGATCTTTATTCTCAAACTTATTGTCATTCTCTTTATGCTAATACGATTCTGGATTTTTAAATGAGAATTCAGTTTGTTTTGTAACTCGGGAAGTAAGCGTTTATATTTATTATATCCGGAATCATGAAATTCTCAACTATAAATAAATTGTTGTGTATTACTAAAACGGAAGAAATCAATTCAGAAAAATTGATATAGAAACGCGTATTTAGATTGAAAGTGACTTTCATCAATAACTTTACAAATTGTTATAAAATCTTTTATGGGAGATAGAGTGACAGAGTATATTTCGAACGAGGCCAAAACATTGAAGATTATTATATGCACCTACACGGGATCACAGAGGTTTACGACGCGCTGACAATAGTTTTTGAAATACAAAAAGGGGATTGTGTTTACTGTCGCAGCACAAAAACACAAGAATAAGTGAATAATATTTATTCTTGTGAGAAAGGTTCGTGAATTCGATACAACGGAGATTTTATCGGAGAGAAAAATGTTTTTGCGAACATACTGCCCGAGGTAACCACCTAAATGAAAATGTACATGCTATGTACAACGTAAAACTAATTATAATAACTATTTGTACAAGAGTCGGAGGAGATACAAGGGTCAGTCCTTTTCACAGACTGACAGTACCGAGATTTTTGTGATGGATTGTATGTACTGACCTTTTCTGGTTTTAAGGTCATCACTACCAGGAATCGTATCAATCACGCGAACTAGTGGCCAATTGAGTGGATGAGATGGTTCACCTTTTACCAGAACCAGATCATTAGGTCTAATGTTGCCATTTAGGTCTATTTTGTAGAAAATTGAGATAAACTGTTGCTGAATCTGTGTGCACTTTTGCCAAAACGATAAAGTATTTTCTGCCCGAGTGAATATGTCCTTGTCAGGAGAGCCGAACAGGAGTAAGTGAATTCAAATCATAGGGTCATTCGACAAATAGTACAGGGGTCTGGAGTTGAATATGGCTTCTATTTGTGTTAGGATCGTAGTGAATTCGTCAAAGGTGAAATTTGCTTTCCAGCAATTCTGTGCAAGTGATTTTTGGTGATTTCAATCGCTGCTTCCCATAGCCCTCCCCAATGAGGAGTTTGTGGGTCATGATTTTTCATTGTGTTTTATTGTTGGAGATAAATTCGTGTATCGATTCGGAGGATGCATGAGACAGAAAGAAGTCGCGCAGTTTTTTCAGTTGGTTTCGAGCACCAACCAAGTAGGTAGCATTGTCACTATATATTACGGAAGGATGCCCACGACGAGCTACAAACCGCTTAAGAGCAGCTATGCTTTAGTAGTCATGCCAAGATTATAATAGGGACCTACGAGGGATCACAGTGATTCACGCCGCGCGGATAATAGTTTTTCAAATACAAATGAGGGTTGTGAATTGTGTAGAAGCACAAAATAAATATATAATATTTATTGTTGTGACAAAGTTTTGTAAACTCGATACAATAGAGAGAGTTTATCAAAGAGAAAAATGTATTTTCGAACAAAATCGTTTATTATTAAAATCCCAATTTTTAAAACGGTTTATTGTACACAAGATGATCCGGATCGACGTTTTCAGTTTGATGAAAATTTTACTCAGCGGTTGAATGATGACGCAGGCTTCCTTAACAACATTTATTTCTTCATTTAAAGCGAACAGGCATAATCTTCGTTAATGGAACCCACACATTTTCAGTGAAGGCCATACACAAACGCCCGAACAATTGATTGTTTGGACAGGTATTCTGGGCGACCCCATTATTAGGCCACTTTTTATTGATGGGAATTTGACTGGTGACTTGTTAGACGAACAAATCCAAACATTGTAAGATGATGTAACTCTCCATATAAACCAAATTTTTCTCAACAAGATGGAGCGTCTCCAAACTAACTTCTTTTTCTTCTTCATTCAAAGTCGATTAATCATTGCATTTTTATAATTCTTACGAATAAGTGAGTAAAGGAACTATGCCGCTGCGGGCTCATTCCTTATGTAAAATAACATGGGAAATCGCCGAGGTCTATCGTGGTAGTTTTTGACGCAATTTCGATCTGCGCATGCGTCAATCATGAGGCGGCCGTAAGCAATCTTGTAGCGCGTGCGCATCCACCTTGTGCTGAGATACGTTCAATATACAGGTTGTAGTCATAAAGATGCCGTAAGGGCACTAGCATATATCTCTGTTATTATTGGTCGGATTGAAGTCGAACAAACGCCATTGTGATAGGTAGAGCATTTTTATACACAGGATGTACAAATATGTCATAAGGGCACTAGCACATATCTCTGATTGGTTTTAGTTATTCCAAGGTTTCGAATAGGGCAGTCTATTTCTTCTTTGTCATAACCTTCATCCGCAAGACGTTTTCGTTTTTCCGCTAAGCCATCTTCAGAGGTAAGTAACCGCGTTGCATACAATTTAGACCGTAACCCAATATAATCGGTCATTATGATACCATTGTTCTCATCCTTCATCATCCCAAGAGCCTTCTTATTAACTTGAGGAATTCCGTAAACGTTATCAAGAGGATAGTCTGAGGTGTCAAAATATTTATAACAATCAATCTTCATTACTTCATATAGGTTTCCATGACCCCCACGCCTGTCGCTTCCCCACCCTTTTGCCATCCTCCACTATCCTCCCCTCCAGATAGATGGTTTAACATTAAATAAGAACAAAGGTGGGAAAATTTGTGAAACAACGATGTCTTTAAAAGATTTATTAAGATATTTATACAGGTTTAACAAAACTTATACGCAAATACAACTATTTCTTTGTTTCTGTTGGGTGTATGTTTTAAGACGTCAATTTTTATTTTTATCCTGTAATCTAAGTTTATTTCTTCTAATTCTTGTTCCAACCAGTAATTCGAAAGGTACAAAACATTTATATTGTCTAGTTTTAATATGTAGCGGATTCTACCTCTATGCATAACTTCTTTAACTCCAGATATTACCAGTTCTGTACAGTTATTATTTTGATTTATTATACTTTTCAATTTTATATTGTACAATAAAATGTTTGTTTAATTGTTCTTTATTTTAACCCCCTCTCCCCATTATCAACCGACTGAGAAGGGGTGACGTCATCATCATGGTACACTAGCGCCCTTATAGCTTTACATGTTTACCATTGTCCATATCCTCTCTTCTTCATAATGTTGTTTATTCCACTTCAATCCGACCAATCAGATATGTGCTAGTGCCCTTATGGTACATCCTGTGTATAAAAATGCTCTACCTATCACAATGGCGTTTGTTCGACTTCAATCCGACCAATAATAACAGAGATATATGCTAGTGCCCTTGTGGCATCTTTATGACTACAACCTGTATATTGAACGTGTCTCAGCACAAGGTGGATGCGCACGCGGTACAAGATTGCTAACGGCCGCCTCATGATTGACGCATGCGCAGATCGAAATTGCGTCAAAAATTACCACGATGGACCTTGGCGATTTCCCATGTTATTTTACATAAGGAATGAGCCCGTACCGGCATAGCTCCTTTACTTAAGTGGACGATAACTCATATCTTATCAGGTTCTCATTGTAAACTAATTGCTGATCAAAAACAACTACTGTATCCACCTTGGTCGACTTGTTACTCTTTCCAAAGCTCAAATTAACACTTCGATGCAAATATTTCTAGCCGATAGAAAACAAAAAAGGAAGAGTATTGGAAATGTTTTGATGAATGGTTTATTTTTAGACGCGAAGAAAACTAAATTCAAAACCTGGTCTGTTATATGTAGTTCATATCCTCAGATTTACGCCATCCGCGATTATCAGTACCTATTTATTAATTCTTTGTTTGTTTTGACTCTCGAAACGTGTTTAGTATTCTTTCCAAAAAGAATGGAGATTCAGATAGAATTAATTTGTTTGTTATAACTGAATAAACATATTTTCTCTTTTTTATTTAAATATTATACAATAGGCTTAGCTGTTCGTCCGTATTAGAGAATGTTATTTGACTTGATATCAGTGGCGTTCCCACGATAGGTGCATTATTCAATTTGATATCAACATTAATTTTGATTTTTTGGTCATCCTGAAGTTTATATTTTAATGTTAAATGGATTTTGTTTAATATCTCACATTGTTAGCCACGAAAGAAGGAAAAAAAGAAGCTTTGGAATAATTTAGGCGATAATAGCAATTGGATTATTGGGATTTAAGGTAAGGTGGGGCAAGTACGTAAAGGAATTTCCATAGTTGAATTTTAACTAACTATGAAAATCGCTCTTACTAAATTTATGAGTTTTTGCCTGTTTGTCGTATCATTGTGATCATTCAACTATTAACAATATTTGCGATTTTTGTATGCAAAATTTTTTTTACGTGCATATTACGCACTTGCCCCACTGGTCCGGGGCCATTAAATTTGCTGATAATGCCTGGAGTTTAACGCATGGCTAGTGCATAACTCCTATATGTTTGCACATTTTTTCGGCATGTTCAACTTTGAGTTATTATCGTGAAAAAAAAGATACGAATTATATTCCTGGAGGAAATCGAATGAGGATGATTTTGTTTTACTGGAAAATTGTTTATTCAAAGGGGAAAACGTAAGTTTAAGAACTAAAACAACAAAATTATATCCAAAATTAAAAGTAATAGTTGAATAAGTGAGATTTTCAAGCCTCAAATACTTCAAGAGCAGTCTAAAAAATATACTTCTCGTAATCAGCGATTATTGACATTTTTGGTACAGGTAATTTTTTCTATGTCGGACAACAGTATGCTGCATACATCGTTCTCCTTTAAAATGAAGTGGCACTTATTTGTGAGCATTTTTAGGCCTGTAACTTTTGCTTCTTCATCATTAATAAGTTGTTTCACTAAACAATAGTTATTTGTTTTACTAGGCATAAAAGCACAACATTTAATGCCGCGGTTGGTGTTTCATAGCCGAGCGTAGCGAGGCTATGAAACCAGCCAAGGCATTAAATCTGCTTTTCTGCCCTGTGAAACATATAATTTTTTCTTCAAATTTGTTCCAACTCCACGCAAAACCGACTTTTCCATATTTAAATTGCATTTCATTATCAATATCCAAATAACTAAATTATTTTATCAAAGGTAACTGGGCCCTGCGTTACTATGTTTACCGCTGATGACGTTTGTTGAATATGTTTGTTTACTGTTTACTTTGTCATTGTCAATTTTGAAAAATTGTCATGTTAGAAATGGATTTACTGCAAAGTGAGGATGAATTGATGCAATTAACACCACCTGAGATAAGAGACCAGGCGCGAGATGTGGAATTTAACCTTTTACCGGAAAAATCAAGAACTGTATATGAACTCACATACAGCAGATTCATGGAATATAGACAGAAGAAAAATATAGGATCTTTCTCTAAAAATGTGCTGATTGTCTATTTTTCCGATCTTTCAAAGAAAATGAAGCCTTCAACGTTATGGTCTACCTATTCGATGTAGAAAGCTACCCTGAACATAAAAAATAACATTGATTTTGCAAAATACCTGAAGTTACGGGCTTTTTTGAAACGCCAGTCAGACGGTTTCCATGCAAAAAAATCCCGAGTTTTTCAAAGAGAAGAAATCGAGAAATTTTTATCAGATGCCCCAGATGAACTGTATTTGTGTACGAAGGTAGGAATATATTGAAAATGATCTATTATGGATTAAAGAACTAATTTTCAATTTATATTTTAGGTTGTACTTATTGTTGCAGTCGCTGGGGCTTGTAGATGTGATGAGCTTTTGCAAATGAAAACAGATGATATAAAAGATATGGGCGACAAATTGCTAATTATGCTACCAAATACTAAGACCAAAAGATCAAGATCTTTTGTAGTAACGGAATATTTAAGCGTTTACAGAAAATATGCAGCCTCCAGACCCTCGAATTTAATTAATCGGCGTGTCTTCTATAAGTATGCGAACGGTAAAGCACATCATCAATTCATTGGCATTCACAAATTCGGTAAAATGCCAGAAGAAATTGCTACTTTTCTGGGACAATCCCATGCGAAAGAGTATACCGAGCACTACTTTCGCAGAACTTCGGCCACGTTGCTGGTGCATTCTGGTGGGGACATAACAATGTTGAAGAAACATGAAGGATGGAAGTCTTCCGCTGTCGCGGAGGGCTATATTGAGGACTCGCTAGCCAATAAGTCGAACATCGGCAATAAAATATTTTCTGGCGTTTCCGGAGTATCAAGTGTGGATACTAAAGTTGTTAATTTTACTGGAAAGGAGGGAAGTGGACAGAGTTCAATTGTATTAAATAATTGTTCACAATTCACCATAAATATATCTAATAAATAAAAATTTCGTGTTGTAGTTTGTAGTTTTAATGCAATAAAACCAGTTTATTATCATCAGCATCATTTTGAGTTTTCTTAATGTCATTGTCAATTTTAATAACCAGTTTGATTTAAATTATTACTTGGAAGGTTGCCTAGCAACGAGTTTTTTCTGCCTAGGCAGTAAAAGTGGACTTTTCTGCCTAGGCATTAAAAGTACATCTTCTAAGCCTGCCAAGTGTCATTAAAAGGCCGCTTTCAATGTCATTTGGAGAAAAACATATTTTTAAACTTTCTTTTTCCAACAAAGTTTGCCAATACAAAATCACCCACTCGAATTTTGGAAAAACCAGGTTCCTCAGTAGAAGCTTCGTTTTTTTCGAGCTCTTCCAAACTCACTTATTCTGTCTTCATTTGAATCGCTGTGCCAAGACCTGTCATCGTCGGAGCTGCTCTCAGATACGTTTTGTTTAGTAACGTTCTTCTTTTTTCTGGTCTTATTTTCTGGTTTACTCTTTTCCATTGTTTTTGCATTCAATATTGTATCAACTTCAGCTCTTGTGATTACCTCTGCTCCTAAACACAGACGCTTTCTTTGTCTCAAATCAGGGTTATTTTCACGTTTGGTGGATTTCAACAAAAGCTCATCGAATGACACAACTGGAATTTCTGGTTCTTGTGGTGGAAAATGAGGATTCTCTTGCGAGCTTGAGCTCTGCGTCGACTCGACAGGTTCATCGCTGCAAGCCACATTTTGCTTTTTTGCCAACGTTGAAAAACTACTGGATCAAATGAGTCTAGTTTCACAACATTCCGATTTAACGGGAATATACCCGCTTTAGTGAAACCACTCACTAAAATTTCGGGTTTGGTTTCCGTCCATATCTCTCCTATCATCTTAGAGAACATACTTTTTGATGTGGCAGCTCCTACGTTCTTTATCTGCATTTCAACGAGTTTGGCATCCCAACGAATCTAGAGTGATTTAAATATGCACAAGTCTAGTGGCTGTAGAATATGGCTGGTATGGGGTGGAAGCTTAAGTATGGTTATATCGTTTTCCACTGCCAAATTTATGACATCCGCTCCAAGATGAGTAGCGTGCCCGTCATAAATGACTAACACAGGTCGTTCTGTACCCATGCTCTTCAGAAAACTGTTTTTAAAATAGTTTTTGAAAACAGTTGTCTCCATCCACCCTTTAGATGTGGCAGCGTAGGTAGTATTTGGAAATTCTGTACCCGGTGGAGCAGTCCACTGTTCCCAAACATGCTTACCTTTAAAGATTATAAGCGGAGGAGCTTTTTCACCGCTCGCGCTGCAGCACATTAGAACAATTTTATTTTACTTGCTAGTTTCACTTATGGCTCTTATCGATGGCGCTCCCCTTTGTCCGACAATGTTTGTTTTTGACAGATCCGTACAAAAGCTACTCTCATCCAAGTTCCAGAATTGTGAAGGGCGTTCTTGCAAACCAAGCTGATTTATGTCAAAGTAGTCGTAGATTAAGAATGGATCAAGATTTTCTTTTCTGGCGTATTCGACACTTTGAGGTTTTTTAATCGAAAGGTTATGCCTACGCTTAAAATTAAGAAATCATTCTTCCCCAGGCTCTCCATCTTTAAACTGCGTTTTAATGTTGTTTTCTTTGACATAATCAGCTACTGTTTGCAATACTTCTTTTCGGGACAGGTCGAAGCCCCATTTCTCCATGGCACGAAGACCTTTTGCTAGGTTTTCTTCTTCTTGTCGAGGAATGTCTTGAGGCCTGCCATAGCTAGAACTGTTTTGCCCTCTTCTACCTTTGAAGTGATCATGAAGTGTCGCTATTGGAATGTTGAACACTTTGTTAGCTCGGTATAACGTCATTTGGCCTGCCAAGGCAGTTTTAAGGCTCTCTGCGGTATATCCTTTGCCTCGGTTACTTTTGCGGACATATTTTCTCACTATGATGAAACTGAAAATTTGAAAAAAAATTCACTCAAAACGTTGAGGTAAGAGCGTAAATACGTATCGATCTTGCCCCAGGACTGACTACGCACTAGCCCCGAGTTCAAACAAGGAAGGGGCAAGAGCGTTATAACCAAAAAAACTGTCATCAAGGAAAAATAACAACAAAATATCAAGCTAAACGTGAAGTACTATAGCTAATTTGTCTACTCACCAAAAATCAGAGATAAATCTCTTAGGATTGCCAAGAAATATGTGGATCAATTATTGTCGTTGAGTGTTTTTAAATGAAACTCAAGGTCTCTAGTTAATTCCACAATATAATACAAGTTATTGAAAATTCAAAAAAATTGACAATTGTTTCGATAAATCAATATCATCGTCAGAATGACAGAAGTTACATTTCATTTTATGCCTACCTGATGTTTAGTAGTTATATATTTCAAATAGAAGACAAAATGTCGAATATCTCGAAAATTGTAATACTTTTAACTCAGGTAAATGGACTTGAAAATGTCCCAAATGACCCTTCCTGTCATCATTTTCGTTTGATTAACCCTCTACCATAGACTCTATAGTTCATCAATGTATTTCAACCAATGATAGGGTCCCTTGGATGAAGAGATCTCCATGCCTTGAGTGATGGAGGCTACAATATCACTACCAACTGCGATTTTATCTCTTAACCTGAAGTTGAGAAATCTGTTGCTAAGAATCCATTGCATTTTATGAATTGTAGCTCTTGCTTCCTCTATTCTGCTTCGATTTCAGTATCTAAATCAAGCTCTAGGTTGATAAATGTATAGGTTGCTTGGTAACGCAAGGTGGGTTGCATCGACATCGATAATGCCCAAGCGTATGTCTATCGCTCACAGTTAAGAGGGGCCTCCTTACAGGTATATAAACCTAAAAACGTACACAGTACTAGCTACTTATCTAGTAATTATTAGGTTCCAAATATTTACGATAGACATCGCTAGTAGTACTGAATCGGCTTTAACTTATTCAACCTATTTTCTCTCTCTCTTTCCACTCTTGACGGTTCAAATAAACGTTTCTCTGAATCAGCTGTTTCGATGTTTTGGTTTCAAATATTTCAACTCATTTTGAACTAGACCACTAACCTTATCTCTGTTTTTGAGGTTGTACCCAAACAAAACATGCTGACATAAGAATTTCCATTTGAGTGTAGATTTTTGATTTTGATTATTGTAGCGTTTCATAACTGTTTTTGAAAGGAATAAATTCTTAAAAAGTACGTAATTGTATCTACCCGACATCAAAAATGATAGTTATAATAATGTAAATTATTCTGCAATCCGTATTTTTTATTTTGAAAGCTTTGTTTAGGGTTATGTTTACTGGATAATGTGAAAATATAAGATAAATAATAGTGATTGTTTGTTCTAGTATCATTAAAACTTCTTTCAACATTCTCTTGAAACCACTTTTCAATGATAATATGGGTTTGTTAGCGAAAAATGCTTAATTGAAGTGAAATGTTCTTTCAATTGTCCAAATGATGAAACATTGAAACCGCTCTCAAAAGACAAAAATTACATAATTCATTTTGATGACAATATAATAGTGATAATTGAAAAATATAACTGTTATCACCTGATACAAGGTGCATTACATATTGCATGGAAGAACATATGCTATTTAATAATATGGATACCAAGTGACAGTATTGTGGGAGTTGCTAGAATTCAAGAATGGAAGAAAAATTTGCATACTTTAAAAATATTCTACCTTACAAAATTTGTACCATTTATATTAACATAATAAAATGTTTCCATAATTATAAATTATTGTTTATTTAATGCTAAAAAAATTAAATTGCGCGAAAGTTGCAACTTTTCATGATTGAAAATAGGCCATTTAATCGGAACACTCAAAACATCGTGTCACAACTTTGCCTCAATCTAACCATATTTGTATCAGTTTCAGAGTTTCTGTTGGTTGCTTTCAAATTTTCTTTTCTTTTTATCAACTACATATGTAAATATATTCAATTTTATCTAGAAACAAATAATATAAACAAAGAGTATCCAAATTTATTATACAAAGAAATATTTACTTGTAATACAATGCTTTACAGTTAATAGAAAAAGGAAAGTAAGGTACAGTGAGGAATTTCCATTTAAAATACAAATAACAGATATGGATGATGATAATTTGGAAGGATCTTCATCACAACAATAAAGTGAAGAACCTGGGATAATTTCCTCAGATGAATATGAACAGTAAGTTGCTTTACAAAATATTTTCTTATTTCTAAGTAGCTATTCTCAAGTAAACCTTTTAAAATTGCTTTTCGAAACGGCTAATTTTTAAAATAACAAAATAATGATTTTTTAGAATAATGGCACATAAGTTGGAATATGAAATACAACCTAAGGCTCAAAATCCTATTACGGAAAATAAGACTGTAAAGCAATGGAATCTGTTAGATTGGGCTACATGACTACAGTACAATCACTCCAAAATATGTACACTGGGCATGCTCAGTATTAAGGAAGAACACAGACGGGATAATGGATTGACAAGAACAGTAGTGTTTAAATGTTCAACGTGTTCGAGAGAATACGAATGTGACGCAGAAAACTTTGTTTGTGGGGCCCACATACTCGCATACACCAGAAATGTTGGCACGCATGGATATACCTACTATGAACCCCAACTAATATTACAATATAGAAAATGGATTAGGAGAGGTAAATACAATTCTAAACACAAATAGATAAAACATGTAATATTTTTGGTATGTGAAATATGAGATTATCATGTTTAAAGTCATTTTAGGAATAGGAAGCCTCTGTTTTAAGATCCATGGAAAGAGCTGTCATGGAAGAAAAAGAGAGAGCTACTGAAAATCGACAACTTAGTTTAGATGGCACACCTTGGATCACAGTGTATGTGGATGGTTGTTGGAGTAAACGATCCTATCAGCTCCGGATTTAGACTTCGGCGGCCCATAGGCAGAGCATGTGGTGGAGGCCCTCAAATCGTTTGTGGTTAACTGTTGAAAGTTTCTATTAAGGTCAATGTAAAGAAGAAAACAACTAAATAAGTTGGCTAACACAAAATTTATTCAAAATTGAACTAGGAAATAACTAAAGTAATTTTAGTTTACCTACAAGCTGAATTATTTTTCGTCGATTTTCACATCAATAAACGTATCGATAATATCTTCGAAGTCTGTTTCCCTCAAAACATCACTCTCTAAACTAAGGAGAATTAAAACGTTTAATCTGTCCTCGGTCATGGAACTTCGGAGTTTATTTTTTATAAACTTCAGTATTAAGAAGGATCTTTCACCACATTCCTAAATTTGTCCGAGGGTGATAACTGAACTTCCGAAGCTTGCGGGCAATCTAAAGTGGACAACCGGACGTTTTTTTTTGTTTTTCTCCTTTTTTGTTCTTCGTAGTTTCGGCAATCAACTAGTTCGAAAACTTTTACTTCATATTCATTAAAACTATCTCTTTTATGTTCAATGGTTGCTTTTAATGAACCAAGCAGTGCTGCAGCAGTATTCAAGTCCAACTCAGGATTTTGTAGGCTTTCGCTGACTTTGTTTCCATGTCCCAAAATATCATCCCAAAAAACTGTATATATGGCTGTTTCTAACTTTGCCATCCTATTATGCAAACCGACAGCTGTTGCTCTTGATTTAGCTGTGTCTTCTTCGTCGTCAATAATTTCTTCTAGGGCATTTATAAAACCTTTATAGCCCCGCAAGAGTGCTTTAGTGGCTTCAATTCGACATGACCAGCGAGTTGTTGACGTTCTTTTTGGCACAAGAATAGGTTGGTCAGTTTTCGCTTCTTTTAAACAGCGAATAACTGTATTGCACCTATTAGTTGAAGCCATAAAATATACATACAGCTCTTCTAAAAAATCAAAGAAACTTATTGCTCTGAACAACAACTGGCCGCCGATTGTATGACAAGAATAAGCGAATGGCCAACGCAACGGCACCCAAGCTGCTATTATTGTATTAATGCTTGTAGGCCATTATATCTGTCACTCATTGCAGAAGCATTGTCGTACGACTATCCACGAATGTTCTACAGGTCCAGCTCATTTTGGTCTAGAAAATTAATCAAGCCCTCATACATATCCTTCGCCTTATGATCCTGGTTAGGCATAAAAATAAGAAAACGCTCAACAGGAGCATGCCCTTCGATAAACCGAACCACTAACGTCAATTGGTCGACATGGCCTTCGTCAGGAGTCGAGTCCAGAGAAACTGAAAAATATTTTGCAGTTTTCAATAGATCAATAATTTTTTTTAAAACGGCTTTTCCTAAAATTTCTAGCAGTTCCTAACAAATCGTGGATGACAAGTAGTTTGTGTGACTACTTCTGCGGTTGCCATGTTCTTCTAAATGTTTAAAAAAAAACATCGTAGTGAGCTAAAAGTTCTAATATTCCAAGGTAGTTGCCGTTGTTAGGAGATCCGAGAGTTTCGTTTTCCCCTCTAAATGCCAATCCCCTTTCGCTGAGAAAAGCTATGACTCGCAACACTCTTTTAAGAACTTTTCGCCAATACTTAACACTTTTCTCCATTCGCTCCGCCAGCTCTCGATCTATGCGACCAATTATTTGGGATCGCCTGGTATAATCGATTGAAGCCTTTAAATGATTTTTCGAAGTTTCATGCTCAATCAATCATGCGACGACATTTCTCCAATCACAAAAGCCCTCATAATTAAACTGTGAACGTACGGGCGAGAAAAGCTTGCATACAAAATAGAAGAGATGCCCTTTGCTTGGAGAAAAACATAACCACCAGAGCTTTTTAGCCTCGCCGATTTTTCACTAACACAGTAGCTACTGTGTTAGTGAAACGCGTCAACAAGTTTAAATTGAACATTAGTTCAAATATATGAAGATTTAAACAAACTATATTGTTTTATTTCATCGTTCAGTATGGATCTTCATCAAGTAAAAGCCTCATCTATGCAATCATTAGTATTCTTCCTACATTTTCCAAAATATTGGAAAAAATATTAGAAAAATAAATCTGGACTCATCTTAACACTTCAAATTTATTGCCATTAAATCAATCTGGCTTTAGAAGTGGCTACAGCTGCGCCACGGCACTGACAGCTGTTACTGATGATATTGTTGGCTCTCTGGATAGTAATAAACTTTGCGTTTTAATACTGCTCGATTATTCACGTGCATTTGACAATCTAAACCATCACATTTTGATTGCAATGTTACATTACCAGGGATTTAACGTTTCAGCTATTAAATTAATGAAGTCGTTTCTTTCAGACAGAGAACAATTCGTAAAAATTGATCAAGAGGTATCAACTTGTTTCTCGGTAACACAGGGCGTACCTCAGGGAAGTATCTTAGACCCTCTACTGTACACTTTATACACTTCTAATTTTCACAAGTATTTAACTTATTGCAATTACCATTTCTACGCCGATGATTCCCAATATTATTATTCTTTTACCTTATCTGAAATTACTTTGGCAATAGGAAGAATCAATGAAGATTTATCAAAAATTGTTTGTTTATCCGAAAAACATATGTTATAAATTAATACCAAAAAATCATGTGCAATATTGTTTGGCCATGAAACGCACAGACTACAGGCGATGCAACAACTGCATATCTTTATTGGTAACGAAATGCTGTGTTTTAGCGATCAGTGTAAAAATTTAGGTGTAATTTTTGACCACAAACTCCATTTCGATAAACACGTTTCTGAAAAAATTAAAAAAGCGTATGCTTCACTTAAACTAATTTATCCTCATCGCTCAGAAATCAATATCAAAACTAAAAAAATGTTAACAGATTCACTGGTCTTATCCCACTTTACTCATTGCGATACTGTATATGGACCTTTTCTCAGAAAATTTGACTGCTATCGCATTCAGAAAGTTCAAAATTCATGTTTGCGCTTAATATATGGTATCAGACGAAGAAACAGAATAAGCTACAAGCTGAAAGAAATTGGCTGGCTTAGTATGTTTAATCGACGGAAGTTGCATGCCTACTGCCTCTTTTACAAAATTTTGAAATCCAAAAGCCCGTCATATTTATGTAAGAAAGTAAAATTTAGGACAGATGTTCACAATTTAAATCTAAGATCAAAGAATAAAATTACTATCCCTCGTCATAAAAAAAACTATTTAAGTCTTCCTTCTCTTATCAAATTGCCTCAGCTGGTGCTATTCTGAATGTGCCTAGGCTCTCGCTGTCACTGGCAGCATTTAGGAATAAACTGCGTGAGTAATTGTTTCAACATCAGTAAGTTAAATTTCATTTTAGTCAAGGGGCTTGTTTCAGCACACTAATTGATTTTAATATAACAATGTTATGTTAATGTCAGGTTATTGAATTTTTACATTGTTCAGAACCTTACTATTAATTATTAATCTTAGGTAACTTTTGGTTTGGTTGTTTTTTTTTTAGTTTTCTTTCTTGAGGTTGGTGAGGAAGAATTGGTCAATAGACCTATCACCTAACCTTTTGTTTACCATCTTTTTTTCTCATTAATTGTATTACTCAGTTGTATTTTGTTATATGGTGAACAATAATGAATTTGTTATTATTATAATTCTGTTGTTTATATTTGCAGTAAAACTTATAGATATTTTAATGAAATAATTGGTTAGGCTGTAAATTTTTATGTTTATCTTTTTATATTTAAATGCCTAATAAAAGTTTAATCACAATGAAAATTCTAATAAATATGTTTGTTTTGTTTTATTCAAAACTATGTGCAAATTTGCAATAGTTATTTACCAATTTTCTTCGATTTTTTGCAAAACAATCATTTTAGTTAAAATGGGCATTCTGGGTGACGTCACAATCTCCCAAAATTGCGACACTCTGATTGGTCGAAAGTTACCAGGCAACGTATACATCTATTAATCTTGGATCAAACCAATCTATAATTTGTTGTATAGTCATTACATATATAAATATAATAAAAAATAATAAAATAAAACATGCGAGAACTTTCACATGCTGATCTAGGCATTTTGCGTTAATATTATGGCTATTAATTATTATCTTAGATGTTCAAAATGATCTGCTCAGTTTTCTGAGAGTATAACCCTAAAAAAAATTTGAACCTTCACAAAATTAAATCAGCTCAATGACGTTGCCTTCAATCAATAAAATTTAGCATTTTTTATTTCTCATCTAAAGTAGCAGTTTATGGAATATACAGACTATAAAACATGTATTTATATGAAAATAATAAATTGTGATTCAATGTCTTGTTTAATTCAATTTCTTCTTTTTGATGCTTCATAAAAGTTCTTTTTGGACGTGACACCTTCTAATAACTTCACGCGCCGCTGGTGTACAAAAACATTACTAAACTAAATAACGGGTAGAAGAAAGAAACCAAAAACCTGTTATAATATTGTGAATTCCGAATCTAGATGTGACGTAATTGTTTAAAATTATCGACTCGCCCATTGACTACTTGACACCTACCGAGGTGATCAGTGAGTTTTTTGTAATTCTAATGGTCCTATTAGAAAAATAGTCCAACAGAAATACATTATTATAGATATTTTTCAGTTGGTTTTATTTAAAACGTTAGCTTCACAGATTTATGCATTTTCGGTTGATATTATTATGTACAAGACGTATTATAGAAAATAGGTAGTAATTACAATTGTTAAATAAACCTATGAATGTGGTCAGATATTGCTTCTGTCAATTATATCCAAGTTATGTATTTGAAAACTTGAGAACTGCAGTTTGTTTTTAAACTAAGAGGAGCATTTTAAGAATCCTGAATCGCATCACTGAAAATAATGAATAATCAATTGATTTTTATTATTTACTCGGAGCAAAGTAATATAATAAAATGACTTGTTTCGATTTTTTTGAACTGCCATTTTAACTATACTGTGGGTTCATATTTTATTAATTATGGTATGCATACTTTTCTTACGTGTGAAATTTAAAAAAGGGGGAGAACTGGTAGGTATTTTGAACAATTCCTACTCCGAAAATTTTCACTGGTAATTGAAAAAACTTTTAGAGCAAATATCAGCGATTATAAAGTAAGACTAAAAGAATAACCTAATATCACGATTCAACAGCTATCTCACCCCTATAAATCAAAAAAAGCTTTATTTCACGATTCAACAGCTATCTCACCCCTATAAATCAAGGAAAAAGCTTTATCTCACGATTCAATAGCTATCTCACCCCCATAAATTAAGGAAAAAGCTTTATATCACGATTCAACAGCTATCTCACCCCCATAAATTAAGGAAAAAGCTTTATCTCACGATTCAACAGCTATCTCACCCCTATAAATTAAGGAAAAAGCTTTATCTCACGATTCAACAGCTATCTCACCCCTATAAATCAAGGAAAAAGCTTTATCCCACGATTCAACAGCTATTTCACCCCTATAAATCAAGAAAAAAGCTTTATCTCACGATTCAACAGCTATCTCACCCCTATAAATCAAGAAAAAAGCTTTATCTCACGATTCAACAGCTATCTCACCCCTATAAATCAAGAAAAAAGCTTTATCTCACGATTCAACAGCTATCTCACCCCTATAAATCAAGAAAAAAGCTTTATCTCACGGTTTAATCCCTAATTTACCCCCATAAATTATATTATATTGTGTTTTCCCATGTTTCGATTAACATCTTTGCTCCCAAATTTCACATCCTTATTTGGTTATGCCGTGCTGATGAGGCAAAATTAGCCAGAAACATGCATGTCCACGGTTACCACTCTATTTCAGTAGCCCTTTATTTTGCGTGAATTACCCATGAATATATTTGTTGTTGTTGTTAACATATCACGCGATATTCCTACATCTTCTTATATATATATATATATATATATATATATATATTAATACATATCCTCTATCTAAATTCTATAGAAAACATTGAAATAAAGAAAATATGCATATTTAGATGTAATACTAGTAATACACACTGTATTATCAATAATTTGAAAGGTTCAATATACTAATAAAATTTGACATTTCAATTTCATATGACATTACTGCAGAATAGACTTAATGACAGATAGATTTTAAAACGATTTGAAAAACCAGAATACAGATGTCTCTATTAGCAAATGGAACTTATAAATATAAATAAAATAATGAAAATCTCTCTTGTTATATAAAAACGTAAATTTGTAATTTTTTTAAAAAAAAAGAATGCTAGGTAACCAAAGGAGAAGAGAATTATTTATTGAAACATTTTAGTTAGTTGAATTTGAAATCCCCATGAGACAACATCATAATAAGAGTTGTCTCAAATGTAATTTTGAATATTAGGGAATTTATATAATCGTTATCAGTTCAACATATTTTGCCTTTTGTAAAGCCAGTGCGTGTACTATTCACAAAGAATTACCGCTAAAGTGCAAGTGGTTTTCGCGTTTTCTGAATTATTGATTTGGAAACGTTTGTTCCGGAAATTCTAAAAATACGTTTCAGAATACGTACGAGATCTTCTAGTATCCAGTTTGGTGAGTCCAGTCCATATTATATATTATTCTCGAGAATTAATAGGCCTTTGATCAAAATTATTTTGGAAATAGATGCATCTTATGATTAAATTATAGTAACGTTACTTATATAAAATTCTACGTCAAGTGCAGACAATTTTGGGAACAGACAATTTACAAGGAAATTTACGTATTTTACATTGACAGATATCAAGTATAAATTTAGACATTTTGAACTTTCGGTTAAATTATTTAGATCGGAAATTTCTAATATAGATTGTTTTTAATATTAAGGTTTGATAGAAAATTCTGTCTTTGTTTATGCGTTTATAATATTTTTTGAAGAGATTTAATTTTTGTAAATATTATTTTGATAATATATTATATAAATTTGAATTCCAAATCTCTTTGGCTCTCTTTTCATATTCATTTTCATTATATTTGATAATTTTTATACTATAGAAAATTTAGTATAATAAGTGACATTTAGTTAATCTCCTGACAGTAAATTCATATATGTCATAAGATAATTTGAATTGTCTTATAGTGTATTGGATAAACAGTTACTGTAGATTTGAATAGTGTGATACGTGATTTGGAAAATTATTTGGAAATTTACAAATTTGAATTATTAGTTGAAATCTTTGATCCCTCCCTGAGAAAAGAGTGAGTTGATTGGTGTTGTATTGATTTATCTTTCATAATATAAAATGTAATATTTATTTAGCCGGGCATATTAATTTGACAACTGCTGTCATTAAAAATTTTATAGGTTATATTTAGAGGTAAAGGTATTTTCACAACAGTATAGTTATTATCACAAATTGTGATGACAGCTACAAATTAAATTCAGCATCATATAAATTCATATTCATATATAAAATATAATAAAATTAGTAAAACACTTTAGATATATTATAAATTGGTGCCCAAAACGTGGGGCTCTTATAGAAATAAAAGGATATACTATAATATATATATATATATATATATATATATATATAATAATAATAATAATAATAATAATAATAATAATAATAATTTTATAGGGTACAGCCAAATGTATGGGTGGTTAAGAAGGCCCTATTTTCACAATACCAAGCTTTCGATAATTTATTTTTATCGTTTTCAAGGCTGAAATTACAATTTTGTTAAACTTCTAAACAAGGTTTACGTTATAAATAAATAAAACTTACTAGTAAAGTGAGTAATTTCAAAATTGATAACATTATTTGGATTTCAGTTTTATATTATTATCAAATATTGATATCAATTGCTGAGAACGTGGTCTGTCGTAAGAAAGAATAAAAATTCAAAATAATTAATCAGACAGACCACGTTCTCAGCAATTGATATTAATATTTGGCAATTATATAAAACGGAAATCCAAATAATGTTTATTACTTTACTTTACTTAATTTACTAGTAAGTTTTATTTAATAATAACGTAAACCTTGTTTAGAAGTTTAACCAAATTGAAATTTTAGCCTTGAAGAAAAATAAAAATAAATTATCGAAAGTTTGGTATTGTGAAAATAGAGTCTTCTTAACCACCCATAATTTGGCTGTACCCCATGAAATTTACAAGTTGGTTTTTCAACTTACTTTATATATATATTTATATATATATATATACATATATATATATGTATATACATAAATGTAATATATATATATATATATATGTATATACATATATGTAATATATATATATATATATATATATATATATATATATATATATACGAAAGCTGAAGGGTAGTGACCGTTGAACACAAAACTGCAAACAATCTAGTAGGGATGCGGTCAATATAGGGCTGATCAAAAGAAAACTATTTTTTGACTAGTTGAGCTATCGGAAATTGTTTATTTCCTTCATCAGAACATCTACAATGGACAAAAAAATTTTCAAATTAATAAAGCTGAACAAATATTTGAAAAAAACCCAATTGACTCACCAAAATAAGTTTTTAAAATTATCCATCAAGAACATCACAAGAGTTTTAACAGGAGCATGAAATTAATTAACAAAAATCGAGATAAAAACAATTTTCTGACAGTCTAAACATTTAAAATGATCATATCTACAATATCATGTAGAAATGTAAAAACTTTGAACTAACACAATAATTAAAATACAGTCAGAATGAATATTGAAAACGATATACCAAGGGAGAAAGGTATCTATTTCAAAGTTAGTAATTATTGGTTTTTGTCACGAAACAAAAAGAAGACCAATTCTTCTAATGACATTATTAGCAGATTAGATATCGAATATATTCATACAGTGATGATATGAATTGGTGTTGTAAAATAATATAGAGGGTGATATATAAATGTTGAAGTCAAGAAATGAAATAACTTAGTTATTCTACAAAGTTAATATATAGGTATAGATTTTGCTAAGTCCATCAAGATCAGACTTTTTGTTTAGACAGTTATTTAAATTTCTATGTATGTGACACATCTCAAGAAAAAGTCTCTTATTGTAATTTTTCTCCCTTGCAAGTATTTTAGTATTATCAAAACTCATAGTATGTTTACCAACAATAACGTGTTCCGCCAAAGAACAAGACAACTTTCCAGTATTACAGTCGCTCTTATGTGAAGTCAGTCTTCCAGATAAACATCTAGAAGTCTGGCCTATATAAATTTGACCAATAATTACTAACTTTGAAATAGATACCTTTCTCCCTTGGTATATCGTTTTCAATATTCATTCTGACTGTATTTTAATTGTTGAGTTAGTTCAAAGTTTTTACATTTCTACATGATATTGTAGATATGATCATTTTAAATGTTTAGACTGTCAGAAAATTGTTTTTATCTCGATTTTTGTTAATTAATTTCATGCTCCTGTTAAAACTCTTGTGATGTTCTTGATGGATAATTTTCAAAACTTATTTTGGTGAGTCAATTGTGTTTTTTTCAAATATTTGTTCAGCTTTATTAATTTGAAAATTTTTTTGTCCATTGTAGATGTTCTGATGAAGGAAATAAACAATTTCCGAAAGCTCAACTAGTCAAAAAATAGTTTTCTTTTGATCAGCCCTATATTGACCGCATCCCTACTAGATTGTTTATATATATATATATATATATATATATATATATATATATATGATTTTTAGTTTTGGATTATTTTCTAGTATTTATAAACAACGTGTCTGTACCCCATTAGTTAAGTAAATGCTTTGAAATGGGAGTGAATAAGAATTTATTTTAATTTATTTTGTTATGATTTTATTTTGTTTGTTTATTTTGAAATTTTAGTCTACAAATAAATATGACTTCTGAAGTTCAGTTTTTTGCTTAATTTCAAGAACAAAAAAATAAATAAAGAAACATGATCCAAAATGCCTTAAGAGGCGCCAAAATCCTTTTTTGCACATAAGCGCCAGTAACCCTTATGGGGGCCCTGGTCCGAAGCTATGCACAAGCTGGATTCCACATTGGTAGACAGATGCACAATAATGCTCGTGCAGCAAAACTGTGGTGTATACAAATCCGACTGCAGGATCTTTACATGTGGTGTGTCGTTAAACATATGAGTCAGAAAGTAAAGTTCAAACAACAGTTTGGATGTTCCAATGTAAATAAAAGCAACAAAAGTGTCTTGTTCTTGCAATAAGAAGCAAATTATCATGGAAACCGGTCGTGTGGCAAATGTGCGTCTTGATAACAAAAAGAACCCGAATTCTGCGTGTATACTATCATTTGTTTGCCAGAAGTTTCCGGTAATGCTTATAGGAAAACAAAATGGACTGCTAGTCTCCTGTTCAGTAAATTACTGCAGCATGGGGGGGGGCGGAATCGCGCGACAATTTCTATTGGCAGTTCTTTTTGTTTCCAAGGGTAGATGTGGCGACGCTCTGTATGTCACGTTAATCGGTTATGTTTTGTTTAGTTTCGGTAAATAAATTAATTTTTTCCATTTTTTTTTTAAATTTTTAAAGAATTTATGTTTAATAATAGTATTTTCGAATACCACGGGTTGAGCAGCCTCGAAATTACCCCAATATGTGGTGTAGAAGTCAAAATTACAATTTTGATATAGCTACGGTTTATTTTCTTGAAAAAGCAGTTAATTAGGTTAATTAGGTATATCAATTACTACGCTTCAAGTTCTAAATACTTATACAAAAAATTTTTTTTTTTTTGGAAAACAAACGCAATTGAGAAATAATAAAAATGCAGCCTATCTTCATTGATCAGCTGATCTTCTTTAAAACTGTCGATAGTGTCAATGTTTTAACTTATTCAGTGTCAAAAATATAGTATTTTTTACTAAATTCAATGTAGCCAACATAAACTGTCACGCTATGGCACCTTGCATGTTGCAGTCATTTTCCATAAGGGCTCAAACCATTTTGTTTTCCTATATCCGTGTTTCCGGTAAATTGAGAAGAACCAACTTGTTATAAAGTAAACTAAAACGTGCCGAAGAAAATACAATGACATCAACGTTTTATCTAATGTTTCTGACATTAATGTCACTCGGTTACTTTTTAATATTTAGAGTCATATTTAAAAACTAGGAAAGTATTTATGTATTTTAATATTTTTAGATATCTAAAATATGAAGTAAGCTATATGATAAAACTCAAAAAGAGCTCACATACATCGTATGAAATAATCGATGAGATCGAATTGATGGGTCTTCAGCTCAAGTTTAATACCCAATCATTTTTGCTTGTTTACACTAATTAAAGATAAACCGCGTGGACACTAGAGAAGCGCTTGAGGCAGACATAAAGCATGTACCAATAATCTCAAATAGGAGAAAAAATGATTGAAAATAACTTGAAAGTTATATTTATAACATTTTCCATGCGTATTTCACGAACTGTGGCCTATATTTTTATACTATCAATATATGGAATACGTGTTCAATCTCTGTGATTCAATATTTTCATTATTATTAGTAGTTTGATATATATTTTATTGAAGGAGTGTGATTAACCAAATAAAAATGAATTAATGAAAGAAACTTTATACAAAAACAATTATTCCATCAACGTGTCCGATAAAAATCGATTTTTATTACAAAAACTTGGCAACTAAACCAAAATTAAAAACAAACATTTGACATCATCTCGATTTAAAAATAAAACTCACCTATAACCTTGATTGCTCTTATATATTTTCGTTAGTACACTCAAACACAAAAAATAATTAATATTATAATATTAAACAGTTAATGTCAGGTAAGCAATTTATTTCGTTAAAATAAACAACGTGTGCCTTGTTGCGCACTTTTTCGCGATTTTTGTTAGATCAAGTTCGCAAAACAACTGAGAAGGCGCGCTGTTTAAGTTTTCGTAAGTGCGCGCGGTAAGGAAGAAGGAATTCTGCGATTGTGTTTTGTTAATCGACAGTAACGTCATAGTCGTGGTTTTTCGCTATTTCTCGTTTACCTTTTCATGCCCATAATAAATAGTCGACCAGTTTTAATTGACCATGAAAAACACATCAGAAGGAATTGACCATATGGATCATGATGTTGCGTATTATAAACCTTAAACAGAAATAAATCCTAAGCCAATCCATCAAAGTCAATCGAAGCATTTCTATTTTGAAATCCATTTTTTTATCAAAGAACATATATTCTACAGGTTCACACGAAAATATGTTTAGTTTCCTACAGTATAATGAATCCCGGTAACAAATGAAATATATGAGTAAACAGTACAGTACTTGGCACTTTTAGAAACTGAACAATTCAAATAAAAATGTACATGCTAACATAAAGTGAATGTATCCGTTATTATGATGCTAGCGACTGTAATAGTTTTGTAGTACGAGTGAAGTTTCCGCTAAGAACCGCGAGGCGGTGAGTTGCGCAAATCACGAGTACTACAGAAAGTCATTGTGACACAAGTTTTACACAACATTTTTTATAATTCGCATTTATGTAATTTTTTAAATAAAGTAGAGTTACATATAATCCCTGTTTTTAAACTAGGAGGAGTGGTTTGAATTTAAGTTGGCAATTCTGTAGATTCCTGATTGGTCAGATCAAAGATGGTTTTATTCAGCACTTTTAACATATTATAACCGAATAATTGTGTAAATGGTAAACAAATTTTCATTTAAGCAAACAATGATGGTTATTTGTTTAAAAAAGAGCTTCCTCGTATATGCTTGCGATCTATTTATATTATATCATGAACAGAATTATTTCTACAATACATCTTCACATCGATATCTGGTAATTGATCCCAAAAATCGAACGGTATGTATACCTATATATTAAAATTCTGAGAATGATCTAAACTGCATTATTTCCATCTTTTTGAAAATAGACATTTATTACTTTTTTTTACATTTCTTGATAGTTCTCTCTGATATCCCTTATTTTTTATGATTAATATCAACGAGTCTAATAAAAAGATCACAACAATTCTCCCCTCCTTATTACAAACTATTTTACAATATACAGGGTGTCCCGGGACTAATGGGAAAAAAGTCAGGAGCGTATAATTTGAGCCAAAATAATGTTAGTATATTTTTTTACTAGTTATTTGATCTTTGTAAAATTTACGGCAAAGCTATAATGTACGTGTATGTTTATTTTGGAAAGGTAAACAGATTTACAGTAGTGCCTTGAAGCCAGGGACGGACTACTCGCAATGGTTAGTGATCCAAAAAATTTGCAGGGATGGCACACCCTGTATGAAATTATCGAAATTGACTTCCCCACACATTAAGCTAACGAAAAGGTACTCTTGCTGGAATTCGATATAATGAGCCGTTTGGCTAATATTTACAGTTTTATTAATGCACTACGTACAAATTTACCTAACTTATTAATACGATGTACTACAAAAAAATAATTTGATGATAGCAGATAATAAAAACATTAAGAACTCATTTGATGGGAATTAAAAAGGTACGCAGACAACGTAATTAGTTGCTTTTAATCAAAATTACGAACACAACATTATTAAACCATTAAGAAAACCTCATAAAACACAAGTTATAAAACAATCGACTGAAACTAATTCCTAAACAACAAAAACTAACGTTCTTCTAATAAATGTTCAATATGAGCTCCTCCCACTTCCACGCACATTCTAAGTCTACGACGGTTGTTTCTTTGCACTTCTAATAACATTGCAGTGTAACAGATTTCTGTCTATTAAATCTTGCCTTGTTTGCACAGGTGTTGCGTATACCTTACTTTTGAGATAACCCTAGAGGAAGAAATCCATAGGATTAACATCTCCTGATCGCGGTGGTCATTGAAAAGGGCCTCCACGACCAATCCATCTATTAGGAAACCTTGTGTGTAAATGCTATCGTACATCTAAACTGAAATGAGGAGGGGCCCCATCATGCATGAACCATAAATTCCTACGAGTTTGTAGTAGCACATCATCAAACAGGTTCCATAACTCATTTTGCAAAAACTCCAAATATCTCTGACCGGTCAAAGTATCGTCAATAAAGTATGGCCCTATCAAATTATTTCCAACTATTCCTGCCCAAACATTAACCATGAATCTATGCTGGCTCCTAGTTTGACTAATGCCATGTGGATTCGCATCATCCCATAAATGCATATTATGACAATTTATGACTACATCTCTGGTGAAACCGGATTCGTTCGTAAAGAGAACGTTACTAATAAATGTATTGTCTGCTTGTTGTTGTCGCAGAAACCACTGGCTATACTCAAGTCGTGAAGGATAATCAGCCACTGTCATACTGTGTACTTTTTTCATGTGAAAAGGATATAACAGCTGTTCTTTTAGAACGCGATGCACAACTGATTTCGAGACGTTATGTTCTCTTGATAATTTTCGTAAACTCGTTGATGGTTCATTATCAACTGCATTTAACAAGTTTTGTTCAACTGCCACAGTACGTACGCTTCGTACTGGACCTTCTCCACCTTTTTTTTGGCAAAAAACGTCCTAAAATTTATAACTTTGTTTTGTATACATGGAAAATTACATTTACTTATTCATGCCTGTTTCTCGTAACCCGAGATCAATACGCTCAAACATTCGTCTGTCTGGAAATGCTCTGTTTGCAAAATGTTCTGCATAAAGCCTTCTGGCCTCTAAACAGTTTCGAGAAACCAGTCCATACATTAAATTCATATCTGCGTACTCAATAAAAGTGAATTCTGCCATTGTAACTGTTAAATTAAGGACTTATTGACAAGTACTGACTACGAACTATTCTACACAATGTTTGACAACTAATCCTATGGTTACTTGATAAACGGTAAAAACACTTTTAAAAAGTTCTTACCAACTTTCCAATTAATAAGTCGTTAATGTTTTTTATCTTCTGCTATCGTTAAATTATTTTTTTGTAGTACTGAAGGTAAATCTTGGACATCGTATTAATAAGTTAGTTTTACCTCGTTGTGTACTTATAAAAATGGTGAATGTACGTAGTGCAATAAAACTGTCAATATTAGCCGAACGGCTTATTTTATCGAATTCTAGCAAGAGTACCTTTTCGTTAGCTTAATGTGTGGGGAAGTGAATTTCGATAATTTCATACAGGGTGTGCCATCCCTGCAAATTTTTTGGATCACTAACTATTGCGAGTAGTCCGTCCCTGGCTTCAAGACACTACTGTAAATCTGTTTACCTTACCAAAATAAACATACACGTACATTATAGCTTTGCCGTGAATTTTATAAAGATCAAATAACTAGTACAAAAAATAAAAATAAAAACCAAATTCAAAATTCAAACTTTGGAGGCCTATAACTCGAACTCGAAATACGATACAGTGAGCACTTACGAGCATACAGATTAAAACAACCAGATAAATCCCACTACGCAAAACATCTACTTGTCACCAATCATTCATTGACACCTAACACAGAACTAGAAGTGCTGCATATTTGTGAAAAGAAACAAGAACTTGATTTCCTTGAAGAACTGGAAATTAGAAGACATTTAAGAAACCTACAATATTAAGTTGTCAATGAACAGTTAAATCTAGGGAATTCTCCACTAATAAACTGTCTTCTTAAGTGATAATTGTAAAGATCAGCAGATATAGTTTTCCTGGTTATCTATATCATTGCACAGTTATACTGATCTTAATTGGAAAAATGATATCCAGGATATCACCATAGGGCTAATAATATCTAAGCTTCAATATTTGTAATATCACATCTTCTTCTTTTTTCTATAAACATATATTAAGCCAATCACAAGTTAGGTCACTTCTTGGTCTAGCCAAAAATAACTACTAAACATCAGGTAGGCATAAAATGAAATGTAACTTCTGTCATTCTCACGATGATATTGATTTATCAAAACAATTGTCAATTTTTTAAAATTTCCAATAACTTTTATTATATTGTGGAATTAACTAGAGACCGTGAATTTCATTTAAAAACACTAATATGAGCATATTCCACGAAGTAAGGGTCGAGACAGTCAATTTCATTAGTTCTTCAAGCATACTGATCTTAAACTTCCTGAAATTACAATTCTATCCATTCTAAATAGTATGTCGTCTATCAATGTGTATTCAGAATCCATCATTTGATATTTCAAAGTTTGAATAATTTAGCTGAGATATGGATCGTTTTTTGTTTCATTTCTAATTATCGTTTGAAATTTAAAAGATTACTTGATGATATATTTGATTCACTTCATCACCAATACGAGTATCAGTTGAAATATTGGAATTCTGAATTGGAGCTCTAGAAAAACAAAATCAACATTTGGATTTTCTTTGCCTCTCTTGAACTGGACAGAATAATTGAAACCTGAGAGAAATTATGCATAATGAAGTAAACGCGAAGACGTCATTTGTGGAAGTGCTTTATGATGATGAAAAATTCTTGAAATTGGTTCATTGTCGGTAATAAATAAGAAATGCTTTCCAAATAGATAATTATTAAAGTTGATTGTCTCGACCCTTACTTCGTGGAATATGCTCATATTAGTGTTTTTAAATGAAACTCAAGGTCTCTAGTTAATTCCATAATATAATACAAGTTATTGAAAATTCTAAAAAATTGAAACAATTGTCAATTTTTTAGAATTTTCAATAACTTGTATTATATTGTGGAATTAACTAGAGACCTTGAGTTTCATTTAAAAACACTAATTATAAAAGTGATTAACACCGAAAATAGTTGCAAGCGCTTCTATGTCGAGCTGGCTATAATTGCTTTCAGAGACAATAAGCGAACGTGAATCATATGCCACTGGTCTTTCAAGAACGTCTATAATATGGCTGAGTACTGCGGCTATTCCAGTGGAACTTGCATCTCTGTGGTTAGAACAAAAGGTTAACTGAGATCGAAGGGTATAATAAGACGGTTGCTACAAAGCTCCTTTCATTGCATGAACGCTAATTCACGCTGTGCTGTCCATGACTATCGTTTGTTTTTTCTAAGTACACATCGAAGCGGATATAAAATAGTGGAAAAATCGGGAACAAATCTGGAATAATATGTGACTAGACCTAGGAATCTTTTTACATCATTTACTTGAATTGCACTTATCTTGACTGGAGATTTTGTTGAATTCTACAATATGTCTCAGATATTCAATTCGTTCTTTAAATAATGAGCGTTTATTGTTGTTAAGGTGAAGATCATAATCCATGAGTTTTTGCAAGCATGATTTTAGATTTTCAGTGCATTTGTCAATGGTCAATCCATGAACAATAATATCATCAAAATACGATTCCGTTTTTGTAAAACCCTTAAGGAGCTGAGAAAGAATACGATTAAGTTCGGATGGGGCTGTTTTTATTTCGAAACTGAGACGATTCATGCCACGGTGAGTTGAAATTGTTTGAATCGCAATGCTTTCTTCATTTACTTGTATGTGTAGATAAGCTTTATAAAGATCAAGCTTACAGAAGTATTTAGAATTTTGAAGGCTATTTACGACATCGTCTATGCGAGTAGTAAACATTTGTACAAAACGAATCACTTCAAGTTTTTTAATTACATTTCAGAAAACATCGGGAGGATTGGGAACCAAATAAAAATACTATAATTTGCACTGCTCATTTTGTCAATAATCAAAAATCAGATAATCCCCTACACCCATCTTACATACCAACAATTTTTCCTGGCTAAGAAAATAAAAAGATCTATACATCACAATGTTTTTCGTATTTAACACCAGGGCGCTCTACTTTCGACAGAAGTGCTGCCTCTATAGTTCCGTCTCGATCCCTATAGAATGGACGCCGAACCTGATATGAGATTTCAACTGTCTTCTATCAAACCTGACATCAACCAGTTGATGAAAAATAAAAAAAAACAGTTTCATACCTCCCAATAGTTACATTTTTTCTTTCTTAATAATATTTTTTCTATTATTATAGTTGTTATATAGTAATTTACTAAGTAAAGTAAGGTAAAAGTCCCAATTATCGACACTGTCCCAATCATCGACATTTGTGCACTAAAAATCAAAATAATAAGAATCGGATGCTCGCTACATCTATTGTCGTATCATTCATTATAAGTAATAAGAAGGTTTTTCCTACTTTACCTAAAAAGCTTTGGTTGGTAATGCAGAAAATATTAATTCTGCCAATATGTCAATTCCGTCATTTTGTCGCCACATGTGAACTGATGCAGATCCTTGTTGAAAGTGCTAAGAAACAAGTAAGTTGATTATGGTAGTTTCAGTTTAACATATTTCAGTTACTCAATGGATATAATTGTTAATATATATGTAAACTCTGAAATTTGTGTATTTTGTCAGTTTTTTGGCATAAAATGTGTAAAAATTTATTATTCTGTACTGTCGATAACTGGTAGACTTTGTATCAATTATCGGCATAGGTGTCGATAAATGGGACAATGTAGCTTTCTCTCTCACCATGAATATTTAAATGTAGATAGAAATTAGTCTTATTCTGTCTGCAGAATTTAAAAGAAATTATATTGAATTACCACTGTACCAGTTATCGACACCCAATTATCCGCTTATAGTAAAAACGCGCAGTTGATGTATATGTGTGTCGGTGTTTGGTACCAAGTATGTCAATAACTGGTACTTTTTTTCAGTAGAAATATAAGATGAGCAATACTAAGAGATTTCAATTTTCGGTTCAAGACATAGAACAAGCTGTCAATGCTGTTAAAAATGGAATGTCTACTGCTCAGGCTAGTAAAGTTTTCAAAGTTCCAAGAACTACCATAATAGGAAAAGTACAAGGAAAAGTGCCAATTCAAAGGAAAATTGGCCCTGATACAACCCTAACTAGTGGTGAAGAACAGTTATTGGTGAAATGGATGTTTCACATTGCCAGTTGTGGTTTTCCTGCAACAAAACTGCAGCTTATAGACAGTGTACAATTACTGTTGAAAACCCTAAATAGAGCATATAATTTCACTAACAGAAGACCAGGTCGCCACTGGTACGAAGCTTTTATGAAAAGGCATCCAGAACTTTCACAAAGAGTTTCCCAAAATCTAACCAATGCTCGGGCCAGTGTAATTGAAAACAAAATCCGCCGTTGGTTCGAAGAAGTCAGAAAATATTTATCTGATACTGCCAATTTTTATATAACATCTCACCCCTCTCGGATATACAACTGCGATGAAAGTGCCTTTTTTCTAAGCCCCAAGAATGATGAGGTTTTAGTTAAGAAGGGCGAAAAAGCTGTTTATTCATTCATTAACAATGACGAAAAGGAATGCCTCACAATGTTAATCATATGCAGCGCATCAGGAGAAATTCCTCCACCTATGATTGTATATAGCTAAAAAAGGGTACCAAAAGCTGTCATCGACAAGATTCCACAACAATGGGGTGTAGGGCGGTCTGGGAATGGATGGATGACAGGTGAAACCTTTTATGAATATATAGCCAATGTTTTTCATCCATGGTTGATCGCTAATAACATAGAATTGCCAGTCATCCTTTTCGTCGATGGACATACATCTCCTTTAACCATAGCCGTTAGCGATTTTTGCAGCAAGAATGGGATAATATTAATCTCCTTTATAGCCAATGCCACCCATATCTTACAGCCACTTGATGTGGCAGTTTTCCGACCACTCAAAATGGAGTGGAAAAAGTCTATTCACAATAGGTGAATGCAAAAAAACGGGAAAAAATTAGCTAGGGATGATTTTGCTCCTATTTTGAAAATAACAATGGATAAAATGAAAAACTTTCCGGATATAATTAAAAATGGATTTAGAACATGTGGTCTAGTGCCATTTATGTCTGACAATATTAATTTTCAAAAATACACTCAAAACTAACGAAAAAATTGATGAAGAACCTGACCATAGGCTGTTTTTAGATTTATTGGAAAAAAAATTCCAGAAAAATTAGATTTGTTCCAGGCTTCCGGAGAAACCTGGAAAGGCGCGATTGAAGATATAAGCCTGTACTATTTGTGGCATTCTCTAAATAACAAACAATCAACAACAAACATGTCTGCTGATCCTTCATTGCCAGAATATCAAGACGTACAACTATTTTGTGGTGACAATTTGGCAGTAGATGAAAATCATTATGCAATTAATGAATCACATATACAGTTAGATGAAAATGTTACAGGTGATGAACTTGAAATTACAGGACTACTAGATGGTGAAAATTTGAAATTGCCAATAGTTATAAATGTGCCAGAAACAAATGGTAACGTCTTTCAGATGCAGAAGGAGATATTGACAGCGATAATATTAAAACAATTATTGACATTCCTTTAAACCATGTAAATAATAATGAGACTGATGATTTACCAAATAATGTAGATAGCACTGAATTACACCTTACTAATGAATGTGATGAATCCCCGAACGATGTAAATATGAAGCAAAGAGACGAATCGTTGACTAATACAATCATTGTAGATACCTATTTGTCCTTAAATAGTATTGAAAATGCCGAAGAAATGATACATGAGTCTCTTAATGAAAATAAAAACTTAGAAGACATAAATATACTAGATAATGAAGCACCACAACTAAAATTAATTGAAAATGAAACAAGAAACAAGGAACTCGAATCAGAAAAAGAGAGTTTAAAATTAAACGATCAGGATAATATATCTCCCAATGTATCTGCAAATGTTGAAGACAATGTACCACTCGATGTACCATCACCATTTAAAAAAACTCTATTCTGGCCGACACCAAAAACAAATACAACGGAAACAAAAATTGTTGAAAAAGTTCCGGCAGTGGCATCTTCCAAAGAATGGCAGGAATATTTTCAGCGAAAAAAAACATTGAACTACAGAAAAAAGAAGAAAACAAACAAAAGCGGAAGGAGAAAAGAGCTGAAAAGGAAGAGTTGCAGAATAAAAAAATGAAAAAAGCCTCAAGTAGAGATAAAAATAAATTAGTTACAGATAAGACTAAAGAAAAATAAACGGTTTTAAAGATTAAAACTAACTTTTCCGCATCTGTGGCCCTAAACAATATTCTATCATAAAATTGTTACTTGTATACACTTCGGGGGAAGTATCGTGCTAACAAACCGAAATTTCTCCAAAAATAACCAAAAATTTAGTATATCTAGTTTTATAGGACCCGCTGTACTCGCTCTAGTCAACTGAAAATCAATAGGGTACATCTGTGAGACACCTTGAACAATACGTATTCATAAAGTTGATCAATCGTATACTCTCTGGAGGCTGTATCGTGCTAACAAACTGAAAATTCTCCAAAAATGACAAAAATTTGGTACTTCAAGTACCACAGCACCCGTTGTACTGGCTTTAGTGAGCTCAATATCAATAGGGTTCATCTTTAAGACGCTCTGAATAATATCCAATCATAAAATTCATCACTTGTATATACTCCGGAGGCTGTATCGTGCTAACAAACTGAATCTTCTCCAAAAATGACAAAAATATCGTACTTAAAGTACTGTAGCACCGGATGTATTGGCTCTGGTGAGCTGAAAATGAATCAGTGAGATGCCCTGAATAATATTCAATCATAAAATTGGTGACTTTTTGAACTCCGGAGGCTGTATCGTGCTAACAAACTGAAATTTCTCGAAAAACGACAAAATATCGTACTTCAAGTACCATAGCACCCGTTGTACTGGCTCTGGTGAGCTGAAAATCAAAAGGGTTCATCTGTGAAATGTCCTTAACAATATTCCATCATAAAATTGGTGACTTATTGTACTCCGGAGGCTGTATCGTGCTTACAAGACTTGCAAGGAAAAGTGGCCGACGACAACGACGACGACGACATACACACAGGATTTTTTTTCTAAAAACCGTTTTTTCGTGTTGTTGTTGATGGATAACGTAAAAATAACTCAAAAAAAAATTCAAATTTCCAACTTTTTTGTGGGTAAACCAATACTTTTCTCGCATATTAGATAGGTTGGCGGAAAAGTAAAATGATAACATAGACGATATACCTTAATCCAGCCAAAACATCATTAAAGATAGTGGAGAATTAAAAAAAGCATTAGAATGTAAGAATACTGAAGAGTTACATATTAATGACTATGTTATAGTGAATTATAACGGCCAAGCACTACCAGGGAAAATTATCGGGAAACGTGGTTATGAAGAAAATGAAGAGTTCGAATACGAAGTCTCACACATGGAGAAGAATGGACTCAATTGTAAATGGCCCCGAAGGGTTGACATTCTTTGGTATAATGTGGACGAGGTTCTTAACAAAATTACGGAACCAAAAATAAATAATAAACGCGGGCTTTACTGTGTACTGGAGATTTCTGATTCAGTGGTCATTTGAGTTCCTATATTCTAACTACTTATCATTCAACTGTTTTGTTTATTGTGTTATGTTCTTTTAATAAATATGTTGTAACTATGAGATTCTTATTTTGTGTTTGTAAGTAACTCATTATTACTTATTTAAGTCAATTGCAAGTTACTTACTTACTTGAGTAAGTACTTCAAAACAACTTTCGTAAGTGTCAGTATTACGTACTCACGTGTGTCGATATTTGGTACAAGACAAATTTCCCCATGTCGGTAATCGGATCAAATGGAACTTCTCAACTATTTTTTTTATAAAAATTTATGTATTGCTACTTGAAATATAAACATTGTACAGTATTAATCAACATTATAACAATACACAGTCAACTTTTGAAAGCCATAACTCGAATATTAAAACTTTTATTACCATGTGATTTAGCAAAAACCTCTTAATGTGTCGATAATTGGGCCATTTACCTTAAGTAATAAGTACTGTACTTTTATTATGCTTATTAATAAAAAATACATTTTTAAAAACAATTGTTTTATTGTAAGGTTCAGTCAAGAATTTCTCTTTCCAAAAGGGTTCAATTACCAAAAAAGTTTGAGAAACGCTGCTTTAGATAGTTATCAAAAATGCAAACCATTATTTTCAAGCTCGATACTTAACAAAGTCCTAGGAACTCCTAGATTGTCTACAAAGTTTATCTGGGATGTAAATCATACATAACCATAAAATTTTCTCACTACTGTGTATACATTTTACGATATAGCGATAATTAGTTTGTAAACAATAATTTAAAATATTGGCAAACATTTTTAGCTATACTATTTTTGATAACTTGTCCTACGTGATAGGCAACCAAATCAACAATATTGTATGGTTTCCACCGACACAGTTTATCGTTTAATGCAAAATTATGTATTTGAATTAGGATAAAATGATTGAAAATAACGTATGACACACATATATAAGGTGAATCATAACTATTGGGATATAGGCTAACGGCGAATGGTTTGCACCAAAGTATGGCGATAGAACAAAATATGCTTTAATCCATTAGTGCGTCGAGCCCCTCTAAAGGAACGCTATTATTTTACGAAGTCTACATCTTCCTAACCTTACTTTCGAAGTGTGATCGCGTTTGTTACTCGATTTAAGACCACATACAGTCAGTCTTTATAAATTAGCAGAGGTGTGAGGTTGTTTGTCTATTTTATGTGATAATGGATCCCGCGCTTTACTCTACTAGGAAGGGCGGGTAAGTTTTTATTTTTTATCTTGGATTATGGTAGAGCTACTTTTTTAAATTTTTAACTGTGCATAATTATAAGGTTTAGTATCATAACTGTATTTTTTTGCAAACAAAAAATATTTTTTATTTGAGACAGTAAGCCTTGTTTTTTTGTCGTCCCCTATAAGGGACTCTATGTACTCTGGACCTTATTGATAAATATATTTTTTTGCAGTTTGCCCATTTACGAACTTATATCTTTACTGGAAGAAGATGCGGATCAACGAAATGCAAACATATATATAGAACCGCCTGTTGACCATGGAGCAGACACAGAGGAAGACAGCGACAAATCGGATGATGAACATATTGGTGACATAAATCATTTATGTCGTGGTATACTAAAAGAAAATTGTGAAACATCTCAAGAAGAAAATAATCTAGATGACATACAGGAATCTTTACCAGAACAACTACTATTTGCTCATCCTGAAACTCATGATTTATCCAATGCCACCACCAGTCAGTCAGGTCCAAAAAAGAAGCTTCATAGTTGGAAAGGCGCTGCTCCTGATTTATCCAATGCCACCACCAGTCAGTCAGGTCCAAAAAAGAAGCTTCATAGTTGGACAGGCGCTGCTCCTGATTTTTCAACAAATCGACTTTTTGTACCTAAAGAGTCTTCTTCAGAAGCTAAATCTGCCCAGACACCTGTAGATTTTTTTCTTTTATTATTTGATGAAAATCTTACATCTAAAATTGTAGAAGAAACAAATCTATTTGCACAACAAAAAATAGGGAATGGCAGTTCAAAAAGGATGAGTTTTTCGTTTTATTGGGTGGAATGCTGTTATCTGGATATGGCAAATACCCTCACAAAAGAATGTACTGGCATTCAACAGAAGATGTGCCAAAAATGTTATCTAACAGTATGCGCTTGAATAGATTTGAAACTTTGTTACGTCATATGCACTTCAATGACAATACTAAAATTGATACAAGTGACAGACTTTACAAAATTCGTCCACTAATAGATGCACCCAATGAAAATTTTAAACGACATGGTGGATTAGGAGAAGCTTTATCAATTGACGAAAGCATGATTCCATATTATGGCAAACATTACGCCAAACAGTATATAAAGGGAAAACCTATACGTTTTGGTTACAAAAATTGGGCAATTTGTAATAGTAATGGGTATATGATTAACTTTGAGATTTACACTGGAAAATCAAACTCAGAAAAGGTTTTTGGACTTGGAGGAGATGTGGTGATGTCACTGCGTCAGAAAGCAGAAGTTCCTGCCGATAATGGACATAAAATTTTTTTCGATAATTATATTACGAGCTTACGCTTATTACAGCACTTGTCTGAAAACAATATATGCGCCACTGGAACTGTGAGACAGGACCGAACAGAAAAATGCCCATTTCCTGATGTAAAATTTTGGAAAGACAAACCAAGGGGAACATGTTACTTTATGTCATGCGAAAATGTCACTTTTGTGCAATGGAAGGATAATAAAGTTGTCACTGTAGCAACAAATTTCGAATCTAATGATATTGTAACAACTTCTAGGTGGTGCAAGGACTCCAAAAGTGAAAAGCAGATTACACAACCGCAAATTATTGCAAATTATAATAAAAATATGGGTGGGGTCGATATAATGGATGAACTTATTGCAGTATATAGAACCAGAATGCGACAAAGTAAATGGTATTGGCCAATAGTGTCGTACTTGTTAGATGCCAGTGTGTCAAATTCATGGATTTTGATGAAAAAAATGATGCCAAGTAATCCTAACTGTGCCTCACTACTAGTGTTTCGCAGATATATAGCACTTAGTTTCCTTCAAACATATGGCAAAAAACCATGCCGAGGAAAAACTACACTACCACATCCCGTTGCTTCTAGATTTGACAACATAGGCCACATGGTTCGCTATAATGAAACGGACAGAAGGTGCCAAGTGTGCAAGTAAAAATCAAATTTTATTTGTGTAAAATGTGATTGTGGACTTCATCCTAAATTTTGCTTTGAAGGTTATCATACAAATTAAAATTATTTATAATTTATGTTTTAATCCTTTTCAGTTTGCACTTGTTTTATGTTCAGTTTGCATGGAGTCCCTTTAGAGGGACATTTACAATTGGGGTAATAAAAAATACTAAATTTATTTTTACATTTTTTTACCTACTTTTACATGTATTTTAAAATATTGCATTGGAAAAATCCAAAGAATCGAATACTTTATAACTTCATGCACTAATGGGTTAATGAATTCTTGCTGTGGAAAAAGATACAGGGCGGCAAAGTTGATAATTTTTTACGTTATTCGCTAATAATTTCACTTCATAATTTATCAATTGTTTCAAAACCGGCACTGAGGCATAATTTTATACAGCGAATATGTCATTTTTTTTACAAAATTACTAAAAATTTCGTCAAAAAAAGTTACCAGTCGATTTCATCTTTAGGAACCTTTCACGTGGCGTCCTCTGTAACAAAATGTAGAATAATACATAAACTAATATTCCCTATACAAAATTATGCTTCTGTGCCGATTTTGATAACATTTGATAAATTATACAGTGACATTATTAGTGAATAACGATGTATCCTTTTCCACAGCAATATTTCATCAAGGCATATTTAGTTCTATCGCCATATTTTGGACCAAACAATCCGCTCTTAGCCTATGTCCCAATAGTTATGACTCACCTTGTATATGACTTATCGTATGTCTATGTGATTTGTATATTTGCGTATTTTGTCATTATATAATTATATTGTATACTAAATTGGTCTTATTTTATAACATAATTAGCAAGTTCAAGTAATCGACTAAAATAGGTGAATAAGTAGACGTCGATATGTACAAAATTTCAACAATTTATTTAAAAAACACACATTTTTTTAATTAATCTACATCTAATTTTTTAAAATTTCCATAGTAACCTAATACTTCGTCATTCTCTAAAGGAACCGGCCGTAGATTTTCTTGGACTCGTAATTTATCCAATAAATTAAATCTATTTTCATATTCTTCAAATTTCAATTTCCACAATGCTGCAAAAAATAACTTATTAGTTTTTTCCAATAAATGTATCTCAAATTTGACAAAAAAAGTCGCCACACATTTTGTTTTATATTAATTGATAAAATCGTCGAATTTTTTTAAATTTCCATCTCCTTTTAATGAATTTCTGTGAATCTATATAGTTTGAATTATAAATTATGAGATTCCATTAGTCTCAATTTTTTCACTACTCATTATTTGTTTTATGAAACAATGCCAGTTACGATTTCTAAATGAAGGTATGAAATTTTTTGTTTAAACCGAAATACCTCTATAAAAAATATGTTTGTCGATAATGCTTACCTGCCATTTTGTCTAAAGATTTTCCATTACCGCCATAATCACTCGGTAACAGTTCTTTTGGAAATACTTTATACACATTTTCCAAATTTGGATGAAGGTATATCTAAAAGAAATCGAAAATTACGAAACTTAGTAATCCTGACCATAAAATAGTCGTGTCAGCTCGAGATATATTTCATGTGCTGGCATGCGTTTCGCTTAAGAAACCGCTGCTATGTATGACAGCCTTGACGGAGCCAATTAGCCGAGACAAGATTGTTAAGAATTAAACGCTGCCTATAACCTTTTTTCCGAATAGGAACATATTTTATATTTCTTTTTTGTAATTCAAATTTAGAAATAAATATAAATTTAGCGCACCTATGGCCATTTTAATGAATTATTTCTCACTATTAAATGCGTAAAATGCACAGGTGGAAAAGGACAGTGCGAAAACCTGTCATCTCCCGTAAAAAGCGGAAACAATTATTGCAAAAGGCGACTTGCCGGTAAATAATCGTCGTGTTCGCATCGAAAAATACGAGTAGTGCGAATTCATTGTTTTTACCTTTTGTTTTTCTAAAGAAAATCAAAGTCGCCTTTAATCTTAGTGAACGTTGCACATCGGAGCATCTGGGGCCCCAAGGAAGCAGTGGAGAATCAACAGGTGCGCTCATTTTCAATTCTTCCTGTGCAATTAGTAAAATAAAATTTTTAAGTAATATGTTTCCATATTTTCCGCATTCAAAGATTTTGAAAGTTTGTTTTAATAATAAATATGCAAAAACCACACGCTTGCTTAAAATGTATGAAATAGAAGCTATTTCTTGAGCTGTTTTCTAACTCACCCTGTCGTATAACTTTTTCTTAAGAATTCCTTTTGCTACTGTCATCATTTTATCCATGTATGGTGGATAATTAATGAGATGTATCTCTTTCAACCTATGGCTCCAAACATTCTATGAAAAGAATTAAGTCAATTAATAGTTCTCTAGTATTATGGTTTTAAAAACATTTTTGCTCCATTTTGCTCATAAAAGTGTCATTTATAGAAATTAGGAAGATATCTATAGACACATGTTGAGTAAATGATTTGCCAAAAACGAAAATCGGGAGTTTGAGCTTTTGTTTAGCGAAGAGATGGATTGTTCACAGATATGAACTTGCTCTCATTTAGAATTTATTATTTGATATACAAGGAAAATATGAAACAAAAAGGAGAAGGTGACATATATGAGATGAGCTCATGAGGATATTCAATAATGTTACGAAACAGCACACTGGTATAGTCCCTAAATCCGACTCTGTCTAAGCAAGGTATGAAAGTTAAAATTATTGCGGACGCGCAGAGTTTCCTAGAATTGTTTACGAATAGAGACTATCTTATCTACATTGTTTTTGTGACCAGCCTTATCTAGAAAATGCCAGAAAGCCAATTGTTTTTGTAATCTAGATTTATCTAGTGAAAAAAGCATTAATATATAAGGGACCGATCAAGAAGAGTTAGTTGGTTGATAAAGTGATCTCGTGAAATAAATACACCGAAATAGCAAGCAGTGAATAAGTAAATATAAATTAGTTTAAGTGAATATACTGTGTATATAATTAGTTAATAGTGTAGTATTTAAATAAATTAGTAAGTAGCCATACCGTGTGTTTAAAGTTTATCCCACCCGTTTACTGTTTAAATAAATAAGAAAAACATTACATTGGTGTCAGGTGTGGGGTAATCGTAAAAATGGCCAAGAGACTATGTGACCTGAAAGTGGCGGAATTAAGAGAAGAATTGGAAGATCGTGAGTTGGAAACGTCCGGTAAGAAAAGTGAATTAGTAGAAAGACTTGTAGCACTGGGAAATGACGGCTTTGATCCAGAAACAGTTTTATTTCATGACGAGGCTTCCACCTTAATCTCGTCAATTTCTGCTAACATGGACGAGAAGATTTGTGCTATGAAGAACGACATTTCTGCTAACATGGACGAGAAAATTTCTGCCATGGAAGAGAACATGGACGAGAAGATTTCTACTTTGAAGAACGATATATCTGCCGATATCTTATTAATGGAAAACGACATTTCCGCTGACATTGAAAATGAAAATTCGTCTCTAAAATCTAAAATCGAAGATAAGATGTCAACGATGGACGAGAAAATCGAGAATAGAATGTCAACGATGGACGAGGAAATCGAGAATAAGATTACAACGATAGACGAGAAAATCAAGGAGTTAGAGGAAAATATTGCCGATTCAAGAACGGGAGGCACGCCAGAGGAAGAAAAGAAGACCGGGCAAACGAAACTTTGCAAGTCAGAAACACTACCTAAGTTTGAAGACATTGGCAGTTTTACCCGAGTCAAGGCCCCAACGGTCGATGGAAAAATGTCGTGGACCAATTATGTGAAACAATTTGAAGCAGCCGCTAGAGTGAATAATTGGGCCGATAAGTAGAAGGCAGTGAACTTAACCATCGCGCTTCGCGGAGATGCCTTAGATGTACTTCAGACGATACCTCTTTTAGAAGTGGATGACTTTGAGCGGCTAAAAAAGAAGCTGGACTCACGAATATTTGGAACATTTGTACAGATTCCAGCTGAAGAACCGAAGGCGGAAACGTGACGAAACCCTTCAAGAGTATGAAATGGATATTGCCCGACTAGTTCGATTTGCTTATCCACCAACACCAGAGAACATGATGGAATGTTTAGGCATCCAGGCCTATATTGACGGCTTATGTGACCACGATATGGAGAAGACGCTTCGCTTAGCCCATCCCAAAAAATTAGTTGTCGCATTGACAGCTGCTCTTGAATATGAATCAGCAACGAAGGCTTCGGGTTACAACAAAGTTAGGACCATCCAAGAAGAAGGCGACGAGGACAAGTTTGACCAGATCGTCAGCTTGATCAAAGGTATGATGGACAAGAAGCCGAGAAAGATCAGATGCTGGAATTGTGTCGAGCTAGGGCATGTACGTAGTTCGTGTAAGCGCCCCAAGTCTCCTGCAAACCAAGAACCCCAGTAACAGGAAAACTAGAACGGGTCGGCTACGAGGGGGCAGCACCGACCCATGATCGTTCCAAAGACCCTCTCATAACTGATAGCTTCGCTTAGATATCACAACGACAGTGTATATGTGGATAGCGAAGTGAATGGCAAGAAATATGCTCTGCTGGTTGACACTGAAGCAAGTAGAACCATTATACGACCAGAGATAATAAACCCCAAGAAGAAGCTTCTACCAACGAGACTGCGACTGCGAACCGCCACAGGCGAGAGTGCCAACGTTCACGGGGAAACACAAATCCAATTGGGAATTGGCGCAGAAAAGTTCACGCAGACGGTAATCGTAGCTGCCATTGAAGAAGACGTGATTCTGGGAATGGACGTAATGAATGTACATGGTTTCCAATTAGACTTTAGAAACAGAACCATTAAAGTGGGCTCCGAGGAGGTATTCCTTCATCCACATGAAGGCAGCGCGGTGTTGGCAGCTGTACAGGAAGATACCGTTCTACCTGCACGAAGCGAAACCATGATAGTAGCATGGCTACAGGGAATCATGGAGGAAGGTACACCGGTTATGATGGAGCCAAGGAACCACAACGAAGAGGTTGGCAAAGGAGTACTAATTGGAAAAGGATTGGTTACGTCGGCGAAGGAGATCCCTGAACGATTGATAAACGTGAACGATTACCCAATTACCATCAAGCGTCCGCCATAATTTCAACTTTCATACGTGGCTTAGACAGAGTCGGATTTAGGGACTATTCCAGTGTGCTGTTTCGTAACAATAAGATTTGGTGGCTGAAAAAGTGGATACTGAAGACTTGGACTAAAACTTTGGGGAATTTCCGGACAATAAATGCAATGTAGTAATAATGTACCATAAGGATGGAGATCGATGATAACAAAACAACTTCAGTTAACTGTACGATTCTCCAAAAATCAATTGCTGACGAATAAGTTGATTTAAATGAAATTTTTTCGGTAACAACTGATGATGCTCCAAATATGGTGGGCAGAAAAAAATGGTTGCATCGATTTCAAGCAGAGGTAAAATATTCCATCTTTGAATGTTCCTGTACCAATAAGATGCTTTGTAGGATGAAGTCAGGATGGTTTGTTTGGTTTTCTCTGAGGAATCGGATTGTTTTTATGAGATGAAGGGAACATTGAACAGCACCAACAACAGTTGTTGGATGTTATGTGGATTTTGAAATTGATGCTTTTTACAGACGTATGCCAGCATTTCATTGAAATGAACGCTAAGGTTCCAGGTATAAACGAAACAACTATCATTACGGATCTTATACACCCCTTTGATACTAGACTGCGTGTTTTCAGGAACTGCAAGTCTTGATGTCTTTCCCAAACTTGAGAAAATCTCAAAAGTTCAGATGTAGATATACATAAGAATCCACACGAAAAAAAGAAGAGTTTATTTCCGTTATTGATTTTCCAATTAAGGAAGTTTGCGCACAATTTTCTAAGTTCAAAGAATTATTTACCACGATGTGACTTGTTGCAATTTGATTGGTTAGGTATTGAAGAATTTCATATGAAGCAGATTCAAATGTGGATTCAAACATTCATAGACAATCAAAAACAGCTGGAAGGTTAACAGGTAATCTAAGTACAACGGGTCCTATAAATTCAAAAATACCACATTTTTGGTCAGATTTCGGTTTGTTAGCACGATACAGCCTCCGGAGGTTATAAGTAAGGAAAAGTTCATTTTTAAAACCGTTTATTTTAATCTGGTTTTTAAACCATATTCTTTTATTCCAATGTGCAAATGTCAAAATGGGGTATGGGGTACCCCATCTAAAATCCTGCATGATCTATTATCTTGTTTTAGGATGGTGAAAAAATAAAAAAATAAAATAGGGAGGAATTGGAAGGAACATAGTAAGGAAAAGCGGTGGATGTTGTAATTGAAGAAATAATGGGGTATAAAATAGCGTCAAAAACACATTCTGTGTCACAAACGACTCTTGAAAGAAAAGTTAAAGAATCTCGTGTATCCCTAGAAGATCCTGTTGCTCCTGCATCGTCGGTGAAAGTTCCTGTGGGTCTCAAGACGTGAACTTTTCTCGGAAATCAAAGAAAAAAAATGAAATTCACTGTCTCGACCCTTACTTCGTGGAATATGCTCTAGAGACCTTGAGTTTCATTTAAAAACACTAATAAAGAGAAAAACTTTGCAACTATATGATGGATATGGAGAGTTGTCTTTATAGATTTATTAGCAAAGAAAAAATGGGGACATTATAGTTTTGCTGAGATGGGCAACGAGGACAACAAAGCAATTTACCAACCAAAAATAGATTGTGATCTCCACACCACCTTTTGCCCCATAGTATACCCCATCTAACCATACCTAGGAGGCAAATTTTGTAATTTTTTGCTTTATCTATCAATTTGAAGTTTCTTATGTTCTCTATTACCAAATATTGATTATGCGAGAGAAATTATAATTGAATAAATATTTAAAATGTGTTTAAAAACACTCCAAAAGTTGAGAAGCCTCCCTCCTTGTACAAAAAATAACTTATGACACCTCAACACCAAATATGTTTGTTCATTTATATTTTAATAATTACAATGAGTTGGAACATAAGGTTTGTGCGATTTAAAAATACTTAGTTGTTTAGTAAGTGTGTACTTACTTCCATAGCGAATAAACTCGCCTTAAGAAAAGTCGGAGTGAACTTTATTATGTGGTTCATTTTGAAATATTCGCAGTCTATCAAAAATATATCTCCCATAACTAAATCTTCATGCATTCTTATCTCGCTAAAGTTTGCACCATACAATAACATTTTATAAGGATCAAATAATCCATGTTTGTCTTCTTTGAATTTTAATACAATTATCCTATGTAAAGAGTCAGTTAACTTCGGCAAGGCAACCTGACATCTGAAACAATATAAATAAGAGCGTATGTCAAATACAGTAACTACTATAGAATAAAATTGTTAGTGTGCAAATGTTTTTCATTTTGATCTATCCCAATTTCTTCTTCATTGAATATAATCGTACTACAGTGTTCTTCAATCTGGGTGGTAAAAATCGTCTGATTGCTCCAAAATTTGGGTAAAAATTAGACAAACTTTCATTCAACCTCGGGTAACAATATTTTCGTGGCTCTTGAATACAGGATCTAGACTTTGTAATTTACAAAAGTACAGTGTACCTTTCTTCATATTTTGATGATAGTTTTTAAGTAGTATTGGTAGCAGCTTGGGCTTTTTTGATAAGCTCCAACATAATTTCGTCTGATGATATATTTAATACTTCTATAATATTACTTTCGTTGCCAATAATAGCATAATTAAATAAAAGTAAAAAAAAATATAAATAAATTGTATAAATATTTGTCATTTCCGTATTGCTTCAATTAATTAGCTGTTAATTATAGAAGTAAATGATGAAAATGTTTTAAAAACATCATTTGCAATTTTGTGTTCAGGAAATAATTGTGTAGGATAAAATAAAAAAGTTTTTTGATTTTACAAAAAGTTTACCCTTTTTGACTCACTTCTGTTTAAAGTAACAACGATGCTATTTGCAACCACATTTAAGGGGTCTTACTATTTCAATTCATTTTTTTTTACTGCTGCATTTGTTCATTAGTAGTTTCTGATACTTCCAATACACTTCATTTCCTGTTATTATTCTTGCATTTATCTCTGCACTTCTGTTGTTATCATTCCCAGTTATCTGAATTGATTTACTTTTTGAAAAGTGTAACCTTCCTTATTTATAGTAGCTGTCTTTTCAGCCTTCCTTGAAATTTGGACATATATTGTCTTCTCTTGGTTAACGATCAGCCTTCTCTTTGCTGCCTCTTTTATTAAGTTCTTGAATGTATTTTCTAGGGTTTCTTTGTCTCTAGTAATTAAAGCTAAATCATCGCATATCCTTTTATTTATGTGGAGCTGTGACTAATTATTCCTTTTATGTCTATTGCTTTAATCACCCCATCTAGTGTTACATTAAAAATAGTTTTAGACAAACTATCTCCTTGCGTTACACCTACTTCAATGTTAATGACTCCTGTATTCCCATCTCTGGTTATCACTTTTGCAGTCGAATCCATCATTGCCATTATCGCTAGTCTTATTAGTTTTTCTGAAATTTCTATATTCCTCATATCAGATAATAGCCACTCTCTGTTGATAGAGTCAAACGCTTGCTGAAAGTCAATTAATAGTACATGTAGTAGGTGTATGGCGTCTACCGTAGATCTTCCTTTTCTAAATCACTGTTGATATTGACCTAATTGGGGTTCAACCTGTTTGTTAAGTTCTTTTTTTATTAGATTGCTTAAAATTTTGTATGTAGTGTTAAGCAGCATTATACTCCTGTAATTTTTGCATTTGGTCGGAGCTCCCTTTTTGAAGGATTGGAACTATATGTCCAATGCTCCACTCGTTTGGCATGCGTCCTTCTGCCCATATATTCATTATCAGGTCATATATTTGTTGAATTGAGGTTTCTCCACCATGTTGGATTAGTTCGTTATTTATACCATTTGGACCTTCCGCCTTGTTTGGTTTAAGTCTTCTCACAACATCTATAAATTCCTCGAAGGAGGGTCTGTACTGCTGTTCACCGATTTCTCCCTCCGTAACTGCTTCCTTATAATTTTCATCCATAATATGATTGTTTTTGTATAGATTTTCAAAGTATGTTTCCCTTTATTTTTTATTTATTTTTACTGTTGCAATTGCGTTTCTGCCACTGCATTGCTTTCTTACATATTCGAAGAGATTTCTATTATCCTTATTGTTCTTTGATATTTTTTCCATTTGCTCTGCAACTCAATTGGATTTTTTTCTTCTGTAGAGTTTTTTGCTTTATCATTCTGCCTTCGTTCAACACTTCATATTTTAGTGTTTTTAAATGAAACTCAAGGTCTCTAGTTAATACCACAATATAATACAAGTTATTGAAAATTCTAAAAATTGACAATTGTTTCGATAAATCAATATCATCGTCCTTCATATTTTCCTGTTTCCAACCATTTACGTCTTGCTTGTTGTTTTCCTACGCTTGCCAGCTGACATTCTTCGTAGAACCATTCTTTGGGTGTTTTGATTTGTTGTAATCCAATTTCTTTCTCTGCAGTGTGTATAATGCTATTTTAAGTGATCTTCCATTCACTGTCTATATCTTTTTATTATGAGTTCTCATTTTGTTTGTTAAGGTTTTCGCATAATTATTTCCACCTTTCTCTAATTCCAGTTTTTTTTAAGTTCCACTTTGTTGTATTTGCAAGGTTTAAATCTTGATATTTTTATGTTCATCTTCGGTATTAGTAAAATGTGGTCTGTATCTGCGTTTGCTCCCCGGTATGACCCTGTGTCTTTAACCGTTTTCATCCATTTCTTTGATATTAAAACATGATCAATTTGGTTGCCATTTCTCTTTCCTTAAATTGCTTAAATTTGGTACTGATTATGAATGTATTTGTCTCCGCACCTACGTTGCACAGTCTTTTGTCGTTATCGTTTGTGATCTTGTGTATTGTTTCTATTCCAGCTATTTCTCGATTATTTTCTTCTTTTCCTATCTGGGCATTAAAATTTCCTATTATTATCAAAATGTCGTGTCTACAGATATCTTCACAGGCTTCGCTTATCTTCTCATGAAACTTTATTTTATCTTCTTCGTTTGCTTCTTCCGGTGGGACATAGGCATTAATTAAACTTAAGGTGCGTCGGGGCAAGACCGATCGAACCTCGTAGTTCTCTTAAACGCCCTTGAAATGGTGCTGCCCGTAGTGCAAAATCCCTCGAAGCTCCTCTGCTTGGCGATAAAACAGTTGAAACGTAGCATTGTGTACGTCATCGGTACGACCCTCAATAAGTGCATTTAAAAGACTAAATTGAGAGATCCGGTGTTACCTCGTAAAATTGAATTTTAAAATTATGGTAAGTACACATATTTTAGACTCTGCAGTTAATATTTTGTTAATCATTTGCTGTCTTACATTTACGAGAAAACATAACCTCATAATAGACCACCCGTTTCACAAGTGCCCGATCTTACCCCACTGTCCGATCTTACCCCACACAGGGAAAGATCGAACCTGTTTTAAGGGTATGAAAATATTATCGATCTTGCCCCATGGATTTTCGTTTCAAATAGTGTTAAAGCACGAAGTCTAATAATTATGTTCTTTTAATTTAAAGGTAGGGGAAGGTTGGGTAAAACAGGATGGTCTGGTAAAACCAAATACCCTGTTTTATTTTAAAACAAGTACTACCATCTATCGGATATGACCGTGACTGATAACTCTCGGTACCTACCGATATCCAGCAAGTCATCTACCAACTCTAGTTTCACTCTAGACGGCATAAGAGGTGGATGTGTTAAATTGTGAGGTTAAACTAAAATATTTGACGTCCAAATAATGTCATTCGTAGATAGTAGTAACCTGTTACTGGTTTAAACAATAAAATTTATGTTTTCATATGACGTATATGTTAATACAAAATATTACAAACAAAATCGACAAGTCATTTTAATTTTTTACAGATGGAACTGTAATTTTTATATTATATCATATTTTGATATTTGTAGGTCAAGCTGAGTTAATTTATGTATAGTATTACTTACATAGACTCGAATATAGCTTGATTTTCCGGCAACTGAGGATTACCCTTATCAAATACATTTGGCATCAAGGTCCTTATTGTATAATACATATCGACATTTTTTTTCGTCTTCTCTATACTGAATTTACAATTTGTTAGTATAAATTCTATCATATTGTCATCTAAAAGAGAAAAGTAAATTTACATTTTGTATATATTTGCTAGAAGAATTGGTTAATTCTTACACGTCTAGTTGAATATATTGAAATTTGTATAACTAATCGATACGTACAATTATTAAATTTCGCAAAAGTCGGAAACTTTGATATATAAAATAGAAATAGATTTTTAGAACTTACTCGGTACTTCTGGTAGATGTTTCTGTGTTTTTAACCAATCCTTAATTATTTTTATGTCCTTTTGAACATCTTCTCTACTTTTATTCCACTTTTTTCTCACTTCATCTCGATCGGTTATAAAAAGATCTTTGGTGGTCATATTTTTAAAATTGTAAATATATTCGAATTAAATAACTAAATTACCTAAACGTATTAACAGACTAGACCGTGAGTTTTAAGTAGAACTGTGTAAAACATTATTTTACCTTCGAATGATTATAAGCAGTGAATAACTTATCATGCTATGGTTTTTATATCTATGGGTAAAACAGATAATATTGTGAAAGTAGATAACTACGACGGGATCCGGCGAATCGCTCGGTTTTCCCGCTTATCACCGGCAAATCTGACGCTGAAGTTGTTCTAGATCAGCCGCTCTCAAACTTTTTTGGTGACGGAAACCTTTTGGAAAGCGAAATTCGTGGTGGAACCCTACAATAAAACAATTGTTCTTAAAAGTGTATTATTTATTAATAAGAATAATAAACGTACAATGTAACAGTTACTACTTATAGTAATGAGGTCCCACTGATCAAACGCTTTCTTTTTCAAACGGAGTAGCATCCTAGACTTGAAGATGATAGAGTTCTGTCCAAATGTTCTCCATGCTAATTTGGCCCTTCTATTTATTTCTGGAAGTAGAGAGCCTGATATGTGTATTAGTTGACCCAGGTATATGTATTCCTCTACTATTTCCAGGGCAGTGTCATTAATTATTATTTCTTGAGCGTTTATTAGTTCGTTATACATCACCTTGGTCTTACTCAGATTTATTTTAAGGCCTACTTCGTTGCTTGCCGTATTTAATTCATTTGTTGCAATTCGCCAAGGTTACTCGCTATCAGGATGATGTCATCAGCGAATCTTAGATGGTTCAAGTATTCTCCATCTATATTCAGACCTGTGTTGTTCCAGTCTAATTTTCTGAAGATGCTTTCTAGTGTTGCCGTAAATAACTTTGGTGTTATTGCGTCTCCTTGTCTAACTCCACTGCTGATGGGGAATTCTGGAGTGCCCTCATATATCCTGACTCTCGCTTTGGCTTCCCTATATGTATTTGCTAGGGTCTCAATATATGGCTTGTCGACCCCTTGTTCTGGGATATATAGAGTCGAATGCTTTCTCAAAGTCAATGAAGACTAGTGCTAGTGGTTGGTCGTATTCTTTGGTTCGACTGATAACCTCTTTGAGGGTATGGATGTGGTGTATTGTACTGAGGCCTTTGCGGTATCCAGCCTGTTCGCGTGGTTGGGCCGAATCTAGTGTGTTTTGTATTCTGTTGTGAATGATCTTTGTGAATACCTTGTACGTTACTGGTAGTAGACTTATTGGTCTGTACTTCTTAATGTCTTCTTTGCTGCCTTTCTTGTGGATCAACACTATAAGAGCTCTGTTCCACTCTTTAGGTATGCTCCTGGACATTAGACAGCTCGTGTATAGTTCGACAAGGTAGTTCCATGTTTTAGCTCCTGCATATTTGAGTATTTCGGCCGTGATGCCGTCATTTCCCGCTGCTTCGCCATTTCTCATGCTTTTTAGTGCCATTTCTACTTCCTCCACCAATACTTCTGGTATGGGCTCTTCTGAGTGTTCTATTATTTCTTCCAAATTTTCAGGGGCCTTGTATAGGTCTCCATAGAATTTGGCTACTAGGTCTATTATTTTATTCCTGTCTGTGGTTCTTGTGTTTCCATCAGTTAATGCAACTATCTGTCTTTTCCCTATTATTAGTGCTCTTTTTGCATATTTGTAGCTTTTACGGTTTTCTATTGTTGTTTGTTGTTTCTCGTTGTAATTCCTGATATCTTCTGCGATTTTCTTTCGTCTTGTCAATATTCAATTCTTTGAATGCTTGTTCTCTTTTTCATTTTTCTTCGTTTTTGTAATAGCGCTTTTGTTTCCGGGGTCAGTTTTTTGTGTTCATTTCGTTGTTGCAGATATCCCACTTCTACGGCTCAGTTTCGAATTGTGTCCATTAGTTCAGGGTTATTATATTCCACTTTTTGTAGCCTTTCTTCGAGTAGTGCTTCATATTGGTGAGAGTTCTCTTTCAGTCTTTCGTTGTTTATGTTTTTCGTTTAAGTATAAAATCAAATTATAATACGAATGAAATAGATTTTGTACCTGATTTGTCAGATCTATTTAAGATTGAAAATACTATAGAAAATAATAAAATTGTTATTAATGAAAATAATATTAATAACATTTATATTTCTGATATTCAATCGCGAAATAAAAATATTGTATTGAATGACACTAATTTAAAAATAATAAGAAATAAAAGGTATAATAAAAATATACAAATTATGGAAGAAGAAGTAAGTCAAGTGAACGGAAATGTGAATTTCAACAAGAAGGTAGAAAAAAACAAGCAAATTATAAATAATGAAATGGATGAAAGAAACAAGAATATAAATGAAACTATAGAAGATAGTAATAAGAAAATGAATGAACATACAAAGAAGAATAGAAATAAGAAAATAGAAGAAGGTAACGAGAACATATATGAAACTATAAATAAAAATAAAAATACGATAATAGTTGATACAAATAAGAAAATAGAAGAAAATTCCAAGAAAATAAGTGGAAACATAAAGAAGAATAGAAATAAGAAAACTGTTGATAGAAATACGATGATAGATTGAAAGTAACAAGAACGTAAACAAGACAAATGAAGAAAAAAGTATACAAGTAAACAAGAAAATTCCAAATCGGGAAGATAAAATGAGAAGACAAGCCGATATTCAGGAGCTGCAAGATTTTGTCAGAAAATATTCGGAATACTTTGCATTAAGGTGGTACTCAATACAAAAAGTCATCAAATGGCATAAAAGGTATGAATATCCTATGTACATATGTAATTAGATAATTAATAGTAATTAATATCATAATAATAATAATAATTTTCAAAGATTAAAATAAATATAAGAATTAATGTTATAATAACAATAATAAAAATTTAAATAATCATTATTTAATTATAACAGTGGAACTATGAATGAATAACAATACAATAATTAGACATAGAAATATATAGATATAATAATAATTTTCGAAGAAATAATACAGATTATTCAATTCTTTCGTTTAATAATTTTTATTAATTATTATTCAAGTTCATAACAATAGAACTAGTTATTAAAAACAATAATATAATTAGATATAGGAATACATATATCATAATAATTTTCAAAGTAATAATATGAAACATTCAATTTTTCATTGAAAATTCTATTCATTTTGTTAAAATGATGATCTCGATTCGATAATTCAGAAAGAAATTGATTGTTTACTAGAAGTTAGAACCAAACTTGAAAAATGTTTTGATAACACACATTATTTCTAACTTTATCTCAAAGAAATTTAGAACAAAAATAACTCAATTTGTTAGAATGTAAATTGAGATCTTGTAAAATAATTAAATAATTTCCTTTTGATTTAAATAATATTTCTTAGTTTTAAATAAGTCTATTTGATCTAAACGATCACTCAATACTATCTCATTATATACAACATCACAAAGATCTCTCCAAGTTATTATACAAACAAAATTTAGAGATAAAAAATTACCAATATATAAGAAAGCTGAAATTATTAGACTCAGACATAATAACTAATAAAGGAATTAATCACAAAAATATAATCAGAAAACTTAAATATAATTCTAACAAATTGTTACAGCAAAATGAAACTAATGATAATGGTAGGCCTGTTCCTGGTTCTTCATAGCGAATGTAGAACCGAAGATATACAAGTTACTAAATTGAATAATTTAATAATACCAATTAATCTAGGATTATGTAAGCTTATTTATTCTAAACATACTCTCATATATTATATAAATTCAAAAGAAATAAGTAAGCAAATAGAAACAATTAAACAATATTTCTACAAGTTAAGAAATAGTTTAGTAGAAGCTAATGCGACAAACCCTATTTCATACCATAATTTGCCTTAGCAAATGATGGAAAGAACGAAAAGTTTAATCAATACACTGGATAGAAAATCAGAAAATATTTACCCTCATATTAGAGCAAAAAGAGGATTAATAAACACTGTTGGAAAAATTGATAAATGGCTTTTTGGTACTCTTGATTCAGATGATGAAGAAACGTACGATAACGCGATAAATATATTACATCAAAACCAAAAACAAATAATTACGTTAATATGCAGATATCCTTAAAGAAGAAATTAATCGATCGTTATAATATATCATTAACTACTTTATGTCATAATCAACAGAAATTACAAGATAATTTGGAAAAATTTCATATATCAATAGAAAGTAAAATATTAACCCACAATTTCACAGATTAATCTGGATTGTCAAAGTTTAATCACGTTAATTGATAATATTGAGAATTCCATTACAATTTACAAATTAAATTCTATTCATAGCTCAGTGATTTCAAATCAAGAAATTGTAGAGATGATAAAGTATTTGCATACAATATATGAAGAAGAACAAATTCCAAGATTTAATAATATTTTGACATACTATGTATTTTTGGGTTCCCAAGTAGCTTTTTAAAAATCCAAAATAATTTTTGCTATCCATGTACCCATCCTAAAATCCAAAACTGCAGAATTTAACCATTTATACCCCATTATTCAAAACCACAAAATATTTATCCCATTACAACCTTACTTAGCAAAAACTCCGGAAGAAATCATTTCAATAAACGAAGAGTGTCCGATGTTAGAAGAAAAATATTACTGTCAACAAGAAATGAAGTCAAGAGATAATTGCACTATGGGAATATTAAACGGCCATTGTTCTACGAACTGCTATGCTAACGATGCTCAACTTCAAGAAACTATAATAGAACAAGTCACAAATAACGAAGTTTTAATTATTCCAAACTCAGCGATAAAAATATTAACAAGATGTACTTCTGATCAATATTTGGAAATTATTCATCCGTCGAACGTCCGAATTCCAGAAGATTACAAGATTCAAGTTGGAGAAGAGATATTTTCGACAAACAACCAAATTAGATACAAAATTTTTAGAAGTTCATATTCAAACATATAATTAACCAAACTTAACTAAAATAACTGTCACTCAAATTCAACATAATATTCTTTTTTGAGACGTGCCTTAAATTGTTTAAATTCGATGTATTATCTCATGGACTGTGGTAGTGCAACATAATATGTAGGTACTGTTTGGCAAACGAAGGAAGACTCCTGAAATGCGCAGAAGATAAACAGAGAACTCAGATGTGTAAATGATAACAATAGGTGCGTTCTTTTTGACTGAGATATTAGATCACTTCAGTTAAGGTGATCTGAGATAAAGTGACGTGAGTAAGCACCAAAAAGAACGACATCTCGATTGAAGCGCGCGATCTGTCGACGCATGCGTGAATAAGAAACAAAACATATAATAATACTAATTTTATTGTATCCATAATTTGTAACAAAAGAAAAATAGATTATGTGTGTTTATATGTCAATGGTTGAAACCATAGATAACCTTGGTTAAAACTACAAATAACCCAAGCAAATCAAATATTTGTTCATCCCCTCCACCGTATTTCCGACTAAAGTCCCCCTTACAACACATTCAGCATCGGTGAAGGAGGAGGAAAAATCTCAGCTCACTTAACCTTTCGGAGATAACATGTTTTGTTGAATCATACAAGCTAACGTCGGTCTCTGAGACCGATGGATGAAAATGACCATATGGCCCATGAGATGGAAGTGTTGATCACATTTGTGACTTAATTGAAGAAAATAAACCACTCTTGCTTATTATCATTTCCCCGTTCAAGGCTTATAACAAAATTAAATGCATTTAAACTTATTTATTAGAATAATCTTACGGTAACAAACAACAATGGAAAAAAAAACTAATTGATTAATTATTATAAAGTGAAAAACGAAATGAACGTTCCTTAAATACCAGTCTTTTATGAAAAAGTCACAAAATACCATGCTTTCATTATATGACTTGAATTTTTACTTTTGAATTTAGTCAATAATTTCAACGCATTCTTTGCATGCTGGCGTCACATGTTCCAAACACATGAATTTCTTACATTTAAAACAACGATATTTTGTTTTTCTGCTTTTTTTACTTGAACAATAAGAACATCGACCATATACCAAATTTGTAGGGGCTTCATTTGCTTCGTCAGTGATGTTGTAAATGTCTCCAATTCTCAACTTAATTGTTTTGGGAAGGTTTTTGGTATAAAAACGTTTCTTTGTATGTGGTTCGAGCAACTGGTTGCCCAGGTTTTCTAAAAAGACTCCTCTTCGAAGTTTTGTCTGTACATTGTTCTTATATATGACATACGCGTTAATGCCTGCTATATTTAGCGCACCATAGAAAATGACCATCGGTCAACGTCGCGTTATACGTGCACAGTTGTACGCCGCACATAATTTATCGACAGTGTCTACACCACCTTTGGTTCTGTTATAATCAATGATCATGTCAGGTTTACCTGTTGTTCTGTCTATTGCATCATCTCTGTGCATTGTTGAGAGAAGAAATACATTCTTGTTCTTCCGAGGAATATACGATACTAGAGTACATGTCTCTTGAAAAGCGAACATAGAAGTCTTCTCTGGTCTTTTTAATATCATCTCTTCTGGAATCTGTGGCTTATTCTTTCTCAGGGTACCCGTGAGTGTTAATTTGTAGTCCTTGAGAAGTTTATTTGCTAATTCAGTGCTAGTAAAAAAATTATCCGTTGTTACATTGCGTCTGGACCCCAACACTGGTTCACACAGCCTAGGAACCAAAGAGATATTTGATGTGTCAATCTTATATGGACCTGTTGGTTGTTGACCCACATATAACTCCAGTTTGGCAGTGTAAAACATCTTTGCATCGACCAGAGAATATACTTTAATTCCGTATTTATTGGGTTTAGACGGCATATAAACTCTGAACCCACGACGTCCTCTAAATCCCCACAACATTTCGTCAACAGTTGCGTACTGAGAAAGAGAGAAATACTTTGGTAGATTAGCATTAAATTTGTCATAAAAAGTTCTCACTGCTGCCAGTTTATTATATTTTTGCCGTTCTAGTCTTGTCGCTTTGTCGTCTAGACGAAAATTCTGGAGCAATAGTTTGAATCTTTGTAATGACATTGTCAGTCTGAATATCTCGAATCCCATGCCATCTGCTCGAAAGATATCGACAACGTTGTGATTATTACTTCTCATTTTACCGGCAATATAAAGCAATCCAAGCAGAGCCTTTATTTCATCTTTGTCCGTTGGCCTTGCCGTTCTGTTAGTTTCTGAATATTGCTTCGTTTCAATCTCCATATTGGTGTATGTAACAATATTTTCTATCATTTCATCTGTTACAAACATGGACCAAATTTCGGCTGCTACTGTCTTCTGCTTGGCTTCTCCTTTTACTCCCGGCAATTGCGTTATAATATTGTCCGCACGAGTTCTGATATTTTTACAATATGCTTAATGTTTCTTCCACTTTGTGCCATATTTTGCTATAAAATAAGCTTCACGATGTCGACTCAAGTTAGGTTCAATAACTTCAGTCTCCTCATCAGACATATCTTGATCGGTGTCTGTATTCTCGTTCTCAAATTCTACGTTATCTTCTCCAAGACTACTGTCGCTTTCATAAGCATCTTCCTCACTTCCATCGGATTCAGCTTCCTCCCAAAGACGCTGCAGCCTTATTTGTTCGTCTTCGTAATTCCCTGAAGCCATTTTCTTCAATAGAATCTAAATAACGATAAATAAATAATGGGATACACAAATGAGTAAGTAACTGTGTTTGTAAATAAATTTTCAAGTTACCTTATTTGACACAGTTATCAGTTACACTGAAGCTAACGTCCGTCTTTAGCACCAACCACGTGTTACTTCAAGAAAAAACATCCGTCGCTGAGACCGAATTGGTTCAGAACATCTGATAGGTTAGACATATGCAACTCACGATTTAACAGTGAGGAGAAGTATTCGGGATAGGAAGGTAGTAAAAGCCATCGGGCTGTATCGTAACACATTCGAAAGTTTTCGTGAAAAATGCAAGCTGTCGGTCTCTGAGACGGTACGTTAGCTCCGAAAGGTTAAAGTGAGTAAAACAAAAAGAACGCTCACATTACTGATGTGAGCTGAGATCAACTGAGATCTCAGTCAAAAAGAACGCACCTAATAACTCACTATTTTGGGTGAAACAAGTTAGGAACTATTGCTTAGGTAATCAGACTTATTTCGCTGCTATTTCATAATTTTTAAAATATGTTTGGTTTTTTTTTGATGTAATGGTAAGGTAAACTATTGTTCTGTAACTTGAAAATGTACTATTGTTTTGCGTAACAGAGTACGATCATGTTCATCAAGCGCAACTGACAATTTTCTCCAGTTCGGCTTTTTATTAGGTGTTCACTACCATCAACCTTGTTGTCTTGAATTTTAATTAGCTTAATCGTTTTTAAGACTCACGCCAATGGCTGCAACACGTCCTTGAACCTTACAAATATTTAAATTTCGTATTTAAAGAAGAATAAATAAATTATGTTATTTTAAATTTATTACAGATTGAAATTAATTAAGGTTAAGATTAATATTATGAAGAAGTGAAACCTCAAGATTACTAAACCGAACATATCTTAGAGATGTTTATTATAAGAGTTACAGCTTCTGCTTCTTGCTTAAAAAACTTTAATACATTGTTTATAATTTCACTATTTTGACCTGTTAAAGCTTTATTTTTCACCTTATTTTTAAACGGTATTTTGTTTCGCATAATCACTTTTGAATAATATAAAAATTAAGTTATTTTCCACTTTTGTCCGAAACTATAAGAACGACATGCAGTGCACGAATACGATTTAAAAATGAACTCTCTGCATTTACTAATAAGTGATGAGGTAGTTGATGAGTAGGCACATCAAAATCTCAGGGGTCTTCCTACGTTTGCCAAGCTGGCAAATTCGGTAAAATGCCTTCGAGAATAGCTACATATCTACAATTAAAAAATCCAGAACAATAGACATAGTTTTTGTCGTTCCTTGGCTACCGTGTTCGCCGATTTTGGAGCGGAAATCACTAATGTCAATAGATGAATTTGAAAAAGGATTTGTCGAGTAAAATATTGGCCACGAACATCTGCCCTTCTGCATTGAGTCAACCTTCATTGAGCCACATGAACAGCTGCCCTTCTAAGTTTAGTCAACCTACATCGACCCATTTAAACAACCGTCCTGAGGTAAATCAACCTTTATCAAGCCATATTATTATCTGCCATTCAGTGTTCATCAAGTCGTACCATTAAATGAACTGACCGGTTCTGCAATCAATTTGCAAAATGTCAATAATTGTTCTTTAATTATAAATATTACAAAGAAATAATTTAATTTTCTATTATTATTTTTTATTGTTATGTTATTATTTGTTGTATCGATCTTTCTAACAAGTTCAACTAAAAATGATTCAATAAGTTATAATTTTTTATTTCCGTTGTTAACTGATATGAATCTCATACGAAAAATTATATTATACAAAATATTGATACAGCTACAGTCTCGCATATCTGCATATGATTCGATTCTATTTATGAAATAAAAAAATTTCAGTTCAGCTAATCTGCTATAAACACTATTTCTTGAGAAGGGCCTCACGTTTTAGGAACCTGAAAACAGTTGGCACCCGTGATTTGCAACAAAATTTAGGTCATATTGTACACAACAAATCTAAAGAACGCAGGGAAATTAAGTGTTGAAATTTTAACACAATATAACTTGGACATTTGTCTTGGGGATCAGGTATTTTGGTTGAGTTTTATATTGTTATAAAAAAGATATAAGCCATTAAGTGATGGTGTGATTTTGACAGTTTTGACAATTTGTGGTCACCAATCTGGACACCAAAACCTGATCCCCAAAATGAAGCCTAGAGAATTCGATTCTGAAAATATGAAGTCTCAAATCATTGTATTTTTTGAGATTTGTTGTGCGCAAATTTTTGCAAACGAACAACTTTTTACTTTAGTACAACCGCATCACCGTCTTGATGCATGGCGCTGTATAGAACAATATACAACAGTGACAGAAGACAACGGTTAATTAATAGACAAATAATATTATAACTTTCTCCATGAGTCAAATGCTGTTGTCATATGTTTTGTGTTCATAAAAATATCCCAAATTTATAGTTTAGTGTGTATTGTATTTGTGATTATAATTAAGTAATTTTCATGCTAAATAAGTAAATTTGTGCTCCGTAAATGCTATTTATATTTACTCCACAAGATTGTGTTTAGCGCTTCATGCTTCCTTGCAACAAAAATGCACTTTTTGCACCTATTACACAAATAACTACTTTTTAATGTTATTCTTATTTATTGTTGGTAAATACATCAAAGTGATTAAATATATTATGTGAGAATGATTTTGAGTTTTAGTTCTTTGGAATAAATATATTATGTTCATACCTGATAATAGTAATTGTGATACCGCTTAAGTTGAATGTTATTGTTGTGTTTTTCTAAACAAATTTTGTTCTTCATGAGGTCAATTATTTCGCTTATTGTATTTATTTGTAAATTCAGTTCTGATGCAGAGTGGAGGCATTTTATTTCAAGTAGTGCATCATCACCTACAAGCCCTATAATATTTTATCAATAAATGTATGTCATTTAATATGCAAAAAGAATTTATAACACATGGTAATTATTTGTTATGTTAAATATATTTACCATCAGCCAATTTTTCCTTAAGAGTTCCATACTAGATTACCTCCGTCATACAATAAGTTTTTTTAAGAACAGTTTTAAGAAAAGAATGACAAGGTGTATTTGTTTTTCTCTTAACAACCTGTCCAAAGATTTTATAAGAAATTAGGATGGTTATCCACTTTTTAGCTTGCCTTAGCCTATGCACCATAGGTAATAGTAATAGTTGAATAAAGTTAATGAATGAAGTAGGTAACATTATATTTTAAAAATCTTTGAACCATAAATATTTTAAAACTTTGTCTAGCCAATAGTCGAAATTTCCTTGCAAATTGTTTGATTATATAAGCATTTCAAAATATCAAAGAAAATAAGAAACCAAATTATTATTAATGGATGACTTAGTAATAGTCTTAGTTGTTGATATTAAAAAAAAATTGTAAAACAAAGGACGACTAAAAAGTTAATTTTGTCTACTTGTTGCACTTCGGGGGCTGTATCGAGTTATACAGATAGGTTTCTTTCCTTAAAACCATTTTTTTCTGTTGTTCTTGCTGAAAAACGTAAAAACAACTCAAAAAAATCCAAAATTCCACCTTTTTTTTGGGTAAACCTATACTTTTCTCGCATGTTAGATGGGTTGGACGGAAAAGTAATAAAACCAATAATGTATTATACAAAAACAAAAAAAATATTTACCATTCAGGTGATCACACATATTATGTGTATCTGTCATGGAAAAAAGAGAATGAACCAACTATTTCTTTGTATAATGAAGGAAAAATGTTTCAGTTCCAATCTCCACAACACATATGATCAATCTTTGCAAACAAGGTAGAAGCAAACTTGTACATGTTGATTGTATGTTTGATTTTGTACTGTATATATCGATCTCCCCACAATATATACATTATTATTTGTCATTACAGATCTTTCGCTTTAAATTTTTTATTAGTTGTTATAGTTGCTTTGTAAGTTTTTTAAACGTTACCTATTTTGAATTGAAATTCCTCACTGTACCTTACTTTCCTCTTTCTATTAAATATAAAGCATTGTATTACAAGTAAATATTTCTTTGTATAATAAATTTGGAAACTCTTTGTTTATATTATTTGTTTCCAGTTAAAACTGAATATATTTACACATGTAGTTGAAAAAAGAGCCTACATGTCAAATAAAATTTGAAAGCAACCAGCAGAAACTCTGAAACTGATACAAATATGATTAGATTGGGGCAAAGTTGTGACACGACGTTCTGTGTTTTCAGACTAAATGGCCTATTTTAAATCATGTACATTTTATTATGTTAATATAAGTGGTACAAATTTTGAAAGGTAGAATGTTTTTAAAGTATGTATATTTTACTTCCATTCTTAATTTCTAGCAATTCCCACAATGCTGTCACTTGGTATCCATATTGTTAAATAGCACATGTCCTTTCATGCAATATGTAATGCACCTTGTATCAGGTGATAATAGTTATATTTTTCAATGATCACTATTATATATTCATCAAAATGAATTATGCAATTCTTGTCTTTTGAGAGCGGTTTTAATTCTTCTTCATTCAGATACTTCAAAGGTCACTTCACTTCAATTAAGCATTTTTCGCTAACAAACCCATATTATCATTAAAACAGGATTTCAAGAAAATGTTGAAAGATATGGTTTGATGATACTAGAACAAACCATCAGTATTATTCATCTCATATTTTCACATTAATCAAATAATCCAGTAAACATAATCTCCAACATAGTTTTTAAAATTAAAATATACGGATTGCAGGGTAATTTAAATTATCATAACTATAATTTTTGATATCGGGTCGATACAATTACGTACTTTTTAACAATTTATTCCTTTTTAACAATTTATTCCTTTTTAAAACATTTGTGAAACTCTTAAATAATCAAAAATCTACACTCAAATGCAAATTATGTCAACAGATTTTGTTTGGATCCGTGTCCATAATATTGTCTTATCTATGCACAGGTGTGCTGTGGTTTGGATGCAACATAAAAAATAGAGATAAGGTTTCTGTGCTCACAATAAGTTGAAATGTTTGAAATCAAAACTTTCGAACAGATATGCGTTTCTTTGAACCGTCAAGAGTGGAAAGACAGAGAGAGAAAATATTGTGAATAAGTAAAAGCCGATTCAGTACTACTATCGACATCTATCGTAAATATTTTGAACCAAATAATTACTAAATTAGTAGCTAGTATTGTGTAGGTTTTTAGGTTTATATACCTGTGAGGAGGCCCCTCTTAAACTAGAAATATGGTCAAAAACATCTGGCATGACCTTCAGTGGTGAGAAAACAAAATGCATAATATTCTCAAACAGAACAAAAACCACCACTAAAACTCCATAACAAAAATTTGATGTACGCTGAATAAATAAAAATAGATAGGCGGAGAAATAAGTATTTGTAGATTTAAATATAAATATAACTAAAATATTAATTTACCACACAGCCATGAGTGGAATTGTACTTTCACCGATTTAGTTGTTTGCAGTCTCTTTTTGAATCATTTCCTCAGTTTTCAGTTCGACAGCATTATTATATAGCACTTGTAGCTATTAGAATTCGTTGTTGTTTCAATTATAAAATATGTTGCTTAATAATTTATGACGAAAAACAACCACAAGCTAGGCTCGAAAAAAACTGTATACCGTGTAGTTTCGCCTTAACAATTCGAATTTTCCACTACAGTGAATATTATCGAACCTTGAAAATAGAGTGTTATTATGGAAATTAAGTTTAGAAGCTAAATCATTTATTTTCGTTAAAATATTTTTATTAATTTATTGTAAAGTGAATATACCCTTTACGACATTATTTTGGTGTTTCCCCTTCTGTCAAAATGTAAATATTTCCATAGTGACATTTTTAACGTTTGCCTAAGAAATAACAGTCAAGCTTAGAGAAGTTTCGTGGATTTTTTCAATATGCAATGCTTTGATTATAGCTCTAGGGGTGAAATTGATCAAAAACTTAAAATTTGACCCTAGAAAATACCTCAAAATATATATAAGTACGAGTATGTTTGGAAGCAGTTTACATACAATACAACATCGAAATTACAAATGCGGACTAGAAGTTTTTATAGATAAGAAATATATATTGGAGTATACCATGAGACAGTATTCTAAAGACGCCTTTCCAAATGACGAATTTTGTTAATCAAATCAAACCTATCAACGAAAAATTGCCCGTGTAATCGCGCCTTAAGTTGAAAAAATCCCCTGGATGTTTCTTTTAAATCTTGGATATGCGAATTCCACGTAAAGTAAAGTATTTGTCGAAGTCACACTTGTAATCTCAATACCGATCTGTTTCTACAGAATCATTGAGTGTTTTATCTTCTTATTTATTTATTGATAATATTAACAACTGAATAGATCTAATATATTATAATTAAATCCTCAATATAATTAGAATTACAACTGATAAAAAAAATGAGCTCTTCTTGAATATCTAGAACTTATTTATGTTATATTTTTATCTTATCGATCTGTTTGGTTTATATATAGGTATATTTATCAGCTGACCGATGAAAGTGTTGCACCTAAACTTATAGGAAAAGTACGGCCAACTCCGGCTCGCGAAAGGATTTAATCCGGCTCGCCAACTCTCCTTCGAAATTAATGGTATATGGTCCAAGATAATTATAATTTGACACCCCAGCAGTATAAAATAGAATAATAGATATAGTAAAAACCAAATAAAGTTGCGTTTACGTCATCATTGTGAACATTTGTAGCGTTGTAAGAGTGTTCACGAAATATGGAAATTAATAGAAAATAACTGAAGTCAACAAAAAACGTAAATGTAGAAAATTTCACAATATTATAAATGAAACCTACAAAATTCTCGATAGTTTGATAGTTTTCGTTTAATGTCGTGTGGAGTTTTTTCATTTACGTTTTTTGTTAATTAAATTTATGAATAGATTTCACAAAGTAAGGCATTCTAGAATAAAAGTGGTAATGTTATTACTGACTTACCAAATCTTTTAATAAATAAATATAATAAGAATACAAGCAATAAAATAAAATATGTTTAATAATGAACGTATTATCAAAGACAAAAACTAACATTAAACAAATCAACATATTGTGAAATGAAACTAGGCAGATTCAAATTCTTGTTCATTTTCTTCATCTGATTCAACATCAGTGTCACTCTCTTCACTATTAAAATTTATAACTATCGGACTAATTTCTGGACGATCAAATATTCTTTCCCTCTCATACCATTTAAATATCTCTCTTTCAGTATGTTGTATAGAATTTTTCCACATATCAGGAGTTATCATGTGCAGTGCCTCGTGCCATATGTTCAGGCAGTTATTCGCACTGTTACCATCCCTACCAGTATGCCTATTGTAGTAATTTTTTGCTATGCCCCAAATTAATTCGATAGAGTTGAATATACAATGGTAAGGAGGAAGGCGTAAAACTTTATGTCCATACTGTTCTGCCATATCGTCCACTATATACTTGATTGGTGGCTTATTTCTAAAAAAAACAAAAAAAATGTTTAAAGTAAATGGCAATGAGTAAGAATATATCTGTATATTTACTGAGAAACGATTTGCAACAGTTCTGTTTTGAACATCATGTGAGAATAGGGAATGTTTTTTTCTGTCCACCATTCCTGAGTAGCACATTTTGACCATCCTGTATTTGGAGTTTTATGCAATAACATGCTGTGATAAGGTGCATTATCAAATATAATTAGAGAAGGATTCTCTAAATTTTGCAGCAACTGATATTCATACCATTTCAAGAAATTTGCCTGGTTCGTTTCCCCATGATAATCATTAAGTTGGGTTTTTGAACAAAATATTACTTCAGCACAACAAGAGTTGAGGTTAGAGTGTTGTGAGGACTCTAACGTCATGAATGTAACGAATGAACAAGGGTTGAGGTTAGAGTGTTGTAAGGACTCTAACGTCATGAATGTAACGAATGGACAAGACTTGAGGTTAGAGTGTTGTAAGGACTCTAACGTCATGAATGTAACGAATGAACAATAGTTGAGGTTAGAGTGTTGTAAGGACTCTAACGTTATGGATGTAACGAATGAACAAGGGTTCTAGATGTATGCTAGTTCTTGTTTTTAAGGGTTGGGTTTTTGAACAAAATATTACTTCAGCACAACAAGAGTTGAGGTTAGAGTGTTGTGAGGACTCTAACGTCATGAATGTAACGAATGAACAAGGGTTGAGGTTAGAGTGTTGTAAGGACTCTAACGTCATGAATGTAACGAATGGACAAGACTTGAGGTTAGAGTGTTGAAGGACTCTAACGTCATGAATGTAACGAATGAACAATAGTTGAGGTTAAAGTGTTGTAAGGACTCTAACGTTATGGATGTAACGAATGAACAAGAGTTCTAGATGTATGCTAGTTCTTGTTTTTAAGGGTACGAATGTATGTAATGTACTCTAGAAATAAGCTAGAGTTGTAACGATAAGAATGTATGCAATATACTCTAGAATTGGACTAGAGTTGTAAACGATAAGAATGTTAAAGTCGATTCTAGTTCGACAAGTGTGGTACCAGTTTGTTTTACGAGTAACGGTCCAGTAACCTCGGACTTCCCAGTGTTTGGGTATGGTACGCGAGATATGTGAGGAATTATTATAATTATGAGACAATGAGAGAGAAGAAAGAGAATGGTTAAGTCGATTCTAGTTCGACAAGTGTGGTACCAGTTTGTTTTATCAGTAACGGTCCAGGAACCTCGGACTTCCCAGTGTTTGGACATGGTACGAGAGATTGAGGCTGTAACGCATGTAAAACGCAAGAGAGGGTACCACAAAGTTTTCAAGTGTAAGCAAGAGTATGGGTATAAGAGTGAGTTCAAGTTTAATACTTCACAAGTTTGTATGAAATTATAATTACAAGTGTAAGTGGAGTGCTACTGCGAGTGCAAGTAGAAATATTAAGAATGTATATGCGAGTGAGAGAGTGTGCTCATGAGACTAGAGCAATTAAAAGTGTGAAGTTATAGTAAGAGTGAGTACGATTGAATGTAAATGTAAGTACGAGTATATACGAATAAATGTACAAGTATTATGAATGTAAGCTTTGAGTGCCAATATGGGTATGACTATGAGTTTGATTAAGGTACAATTGTATGCGAGTGCAAGTAATAATTCATTAGTAAATGTGTAAGGTAGCATGGAGGTAAATGTAAGGTAGTGACCACGAGTGTATAAGTATGATGAGAGTTTTGTCTAACTCTTTTGAGATTGTTTTTATATATGTTTTATGATTATAGACATTTGTCTTAAGAGAGCCCGGCTCTTTTGCGGGCAAGAATGAGGTCTTAAAAATGTTTTAATTAACGCAAAGGAGAGTTATTTCTATTCTCGTCAAGAAGAGGGAGGGTAAGATATGTATATAATGTTTTTGTCAAGTCGGTTTAAATTCAAAGTGTCGTCAATGTAATTTTTTTTACGTAACATATGAGTAAGGTGGATGACGTTTTCTTCTAAACGACACCCAAGTTTTTATTCTTTAACCAAGTATCTTTTTTATCCAAGCATCTTCTTCTTCATCCAAGTGTCCAAGTATATTTTTAATACCTTTATCCAGGTATTCCCATTAAAGTATTTTTTTTTGTATTTGTTGTATATTCGATAATATTCCTGCATTCTGGAGCATAAGATTTGTCATTGGTTACTGATAACTCAAGATATTCGAAATAAACATATTTATTTTCATACATAGTATATTATTCACGAACATTATTTTTTATAATATAAGGTAATGTGCAACACTAAAACCTGAGACAAACAATAGTAATGAGCATGGAAATAATCAATTTACATCAGTTCATCGATGGAAATAATCAATTTACATTAGTTCATCGGGATCAACCTCAATCAAATCTGGATCGGTATCTGGAACATCAGCCACCTTTAAGTTCTCATAGAATGGATGAAATTGTTTATCTATGAGATGTAAAACTGCCATGATATCCTTTTTTTTCATTGTTAATTGGAATAGGTCCATTGTGTATTTTTGAAACAGTTAATGCACCTGATAGTTGTTTACCACGACGTCTAAAATTTACTGATTTAAATTTCTCCTCACTTTTTAGAGATGATTTATAATAAAGTATACCAATGCTCTCCGAACAATAACGTGCCCATTGCAAGTCTTTCCAGAGAAATTTTTTACCACTTTCAGAAATCTTTTTATTTACAAAACAACTTTTTAATAAATCCGCAAAATTTAAGAAATCATCGCATTCCATTAATTTTACTTTAGTGCTTTTACATCCCCTTATTAGCTGTACCCAGTCATAAGGGTGATTCATTTTCATTGTGGTCCTTTTTTTTGCTTTTTCGATGACTGAGTGATCCACATCGCATTCCATATGCGTATGGCCAGGAACCAGAAATTTGTGATCAATAGATTGTATTGAACTTTTTTCACGTAATACTGCCATGTACATAGCAGCTACGTGGGTGTTTTTATTCTGACCCCCGCATGTATCCGAGTAAAAGTACACTTTTCTCACATCACTAGCAAGATCCACAATATGACGATATAGACAAGACGCTACATGATTCGCACCTCTTCCCGAAACAGATTCATCCCATAGATAGCAGGTTGCTTCATTTTTGGCTAAGTTATGGACGGTGAGATTATAGGTCCATAATTGCCTTTTGTAAAACGGAATTGATGTTTTACGGTAAGGAGTGGGCAAGCATTGCTGCAGATCAAAAGCAAATACAGTTACTGATCTATCTTCTTTCGCAATTTTTTTGTCATTTGCTTTTGACTCATAAGCTTCTTTAGCCAAAATGGGGTGATTATTTTGTTCCAAAATCAAGTTGGCCTTTTCATCTTCATTTGCATAAATAATTTTCATTTTTAATGTGTCACATTTTTAACAGGTGTCCTTTTGTATTTTTTTGAATGCTAATCCAAGTTTATGAAAATTTCTTGCATAGATTGTTTGTGAAACACAATTTTCTCTACTCTCTTTATAAGAAATAGTTAAATCTGACTGAAGATACTTTTTTGATGTCGTCTGTCGGCAGTAATGACTCTCATATGCAGGAATGCTTTGAATGTGTTTCACCACATCAGCCAAAACTTCCTCAGGCCATTTATACTTTGGCGCATCTCGTCCTCTTTGATCATTTTCAATTATGATGGATATGGAGAATTGCCTATTTAGTATTATCTGATTTACAAATGCGTTTGTTTCTCCGAAAACATCAATAAAGCATTTTTTGCAAATTGGCTCTCTTACTCCGTTTACTGAAAGTTCGTACTTGCATGAATAGTTTCGAACCCTATCAGAATAAGTTCTTACTCGAGTAGTCTTTTTTTCGAAAATGCAAATCAGGGAAGACAAGAAGTTAGTTCTTTTGTCATGCTGACCGAGCTTCCAATATTCTTTGAAGAGGGTATGTCTAATTTCATCTGAAAATCTATTCTTGCATTTCATTCTGCAATCGGTAACTGGTTTCATAATTCTAGCTTTAACAGTGTTTCCCTTCTCATCTACATACTCTTTACCAGTATTTCTTAAAAGTTTTGCCATTTCCCTTTGTTTCCTTGATCGACCTTTCTTTTTTACAGTTAGGCAAATTTCTGTTCCTATACCTCCATTATTCATTGTGGCATTCTTGTTCTTTCTCTTTTTGGCCACCGGTTGCAAAATTTCTTCTTCTGATGAAGAAGCATCCGTATTTCCAGCAACGAAATTTAGATCTACTAAACTATCGTCGTCAGAAAAATCCTGTTCTTCGTGCTCATTTTCGAGTATTTGTTCTTCAAGTGAGAACTCTTCAGTGGAAATATTAGTTTGTTCAACTAAGGATTTTACAGAATACACAGCAGCTTCAACCTGCTCTTTTTCAATGTGAAGAAAACTATCTGTCAAAGTAGTACTGTCAACACAGAAAGCAGAAAAATCAGTATTTTCAATTACATTATTTTTTATATTGCCGTCAAAGTTAGGAGCATAGTGTTCCATATTTGAAAGATCTTGTATAACTAGTATTTCAAAATTGTCAAACAAATTTGAATTGTTCACGTCTATGTTAGAGGTTTGCACCTGGTTGTCTGTAGAACTTAACTCCTTCTGGGCTACCGAATTATGTTCTACAACAGTTTCATTGCAGGGCTTGAGTGAGTTTTGTGCTGAAACCCATTCTCGACTTCGCTGATAGGTTGATATTTCCGAAGCTATTTAATTCTGGAATACGAACTGACGATTTCTGCTATCTTCTTCGACATCTGGTTGATCTGTAAAGAAACAACATTACAGTAACATGGGCGTCGCCAGCCAACGGGCTATTTTTTAGGAACTTACCTGTACCGCTTTGTTGTTTCTTGCACAGAGACAAAATATGTGATGTTCTTCTATGCATTGTTACAAAACTCTTTGTTTTATCACAAAAATTATTAAATATGCACTTTAAAACACAGAATACCGACCGGTATTATCAAAACTCATCAGACTGCATGTGGCTGACACTACTTCAAACTACAAACCGAATTGAAAAGCGTGAATGCGTGAATAAACAGACATGTACACACATGTACAAGTCTTGCAAAAATCGGAAGGCGTCTATAATGAGATAAGTGTATTTGTGCGATTAAGATCTTACGTGTTCAGACGTGAATAACGCGATAAGTTGATTTATTAACAAAATAAAAATTCTGCCTTAAATAAGTTAAGGTATACTATAAAAGTCAAAATTTATTAAGATGTTTGAATATTCACATAGCTGTCTATGCCACAAAAATACACCTTTTGACTTATTTGCTTATTCACTTGCTGGGGATCAATATCAAATAAATAAACATGAAGATATCTCATTTTAGCCATTTTATGGACTTATCTGCTTATTCACGGAGGCCAGAGATATATCAATAATATCAGTAACCTTACCCATATCATCTACATTATTTATTATTATTATACGATCGAGTTATAGGATTTTTGAAAGCGAAGATTTGCCTCCTGCACGCATTCCTCAAATTGTCTGACTGAGTTGAATTTTCTAAGGCAGTTAAACGATTCTCCATTTTTGTAAATCTATCGGACAAATTAGATAATACATTAGTTAGCTTATTCAATTTATCATCAAATGAGCAGCAGCTGCTACAAACAATTCTAACCGACCTAGATTTAGACCTTGTTATTCTCATTGCCTCCCCCTGAGCGATATCTAGACTGCGAAAAGGAATTAAAGCCTGACACGACATGTATGGAGTACAATTTTTGTTATTATCAATTGCCGATTTGCAATTCTGGAAGAAACATTTGTAACTCGGCTCTAAGTTCCAATAGTATTGCTAAAGTTTTATCCCGAGACAGCCATCGCACTTCTGTATGGAGCAGCAGTGTTTTATGTTTGCTGCCATGATCTTCACGCAATAATGAGAACAATCGGGATTGTGATGGTCGTTATTTGATAGAATTAATTATTTTTACCGCTTCATCCATAACGAATTTTAAATGGTTCCACGCAATTTTAGGTTATAACAGTAGTATACGTAGTGCTACACTAACTACACGCCTTTCGAGCTAACTTTTGGGCACACGAATTCCAGAAATCCCAATTAAATATTTTTACCAACAACTTTTTATTCAGATTATGCCGAAAATCATAAAAACAAGTTAGAACACATGTATAATAAAGTTGAAGAAGCACTATAATAAGAAATGGAAAAGTAATTTCATAGCAAAACGTAATCGGAGACAAAAATGAACAACTTCAAGTGGATCAAATTGTTTATAAGAGAAATCCTCAATATAGAAGTAAGTAAGACAATAAATGTTTAGCTCCATTTAAGATAATTAGTTTATTAGATTGGAATAGAGAAGAGATAATTAATACTAGAAATAATAAGAAAGAAATAATTCAAAGAAAAGAATTAAGAAAAAAATTCGTTGCATGTTCTTCGCAGCCATCAATTTCGGAAGTTAAGGACTAATATATCCAACCTTGAAAATGTAAACAATAACCATGGTATATTACCGCTTAAATTAGGGACCAGTCAAAATATAGTTGACTATTGGTCATTTGTAAAAACTTTTGATACATAAAAAATAATCAGAGGATTTAAATAATTTTGTAAGATAAGCATAATAAACTACAACTCATGTTTTTCTAATATTTCAGATTTAGATTAAATTTCAAGTACATTTCAATTAGTTCCTATAATCGAAAGTAAGATCTTAATTCGAATCAATCAATTAATTCCCACATTAAAGAACCAATTGATATGTTTAATAAAAGCACTCAAGTCCTACCGACAAATCTAAGAACATTAGAATCTATAAAATAACTAAAATTGAACGTATTATTTAAACAACAGAAAAAAAACCGGAAACTTTCGAGAATTATTATATAAAAGATGTTTTGTATGAAATAGCCATTTTATGTCAAAATATTCATTATTATTAGAGAGAATTGAAACACATTTTCTAAATTAAACACTTCCCAAAATTCAATGTATCCGAAAGATTTCTTGAAGCACTTAAAACTTATTAATACATATTTATCAAATTCCAAATTGCCATTTGAACCAATTACAGAAAACATTATCAATTTCGAAAAAGTAATATTGTAAAATGAATAAAATAATATTTATAATAGAAATACCAATTGTAGAGATTAAGAATTACGATTTATATCAACTTTTTCCTTTACCCACTCCAAAAGAAAATATTTTTCATATAATTATACCAAATTCCCTAGTATCAATGAGCAAACTTTCATACATTTCGACAAATGTTGTCAAGAATTTATCTGCCATGAGTCGACGCCAAAAGCTATTCAAAAAGAAGATGCCCCTTGTGAAGTGCAAATGGAAAATCTTGCTAATTGTCATATTATTCCAGTTAGTATCAGAGAAGTCACCATTCAAAAACTTCAACCAAATAAATGGGCTATCGTTTCTCTTCAAGTTACAGTGTCTGAACAAATGTTCGGTCGTGATAAAGACAAAGTGTTCTTAGAAGGAACATTTATTGTAGAATTAGGAAAAAACTGTATAGTTATTGTAGAATTAGGAAAAAACTGTATAGTTATGATAGAAAACGTAGTTCTCTGTAGCAATAGACTTAATAAAAGTGAATTAAAATTAATCCAACTTCCAAAACTTATAATTGTATGAATAAAAAACCAGTGAAATTTAACTGTTTTGAATTAGAAAATAGTAATTTGGTTAGACGTAATAATTTAAGAGACTCTTTAGATATTCAAAGTGAACACTGAAACGAACCTTTTCAAAATTCAGAACACTTTAATTATATTATTGTATTGACAATTTTATTATTTCAGCCACATACCACCTGCGGATCTCCGGCGAAGGAATGCTCTTCTTCGGGAATATAAGAAACTGATTGACAACCCATACATCGCGACATACTTGACCTGGAGAACGGCAGACTTCGGTCCAGACACCCAGCAATAGTAAAATATGTGTAATGTCATACGCTAAATAATAAATAATAATTCCCCAGTACTACGATGTCGTCCAAATAGACCAGGCATGTCTTCCAAGACAACCCTCTGAAAATATTTTCCATGAGTCTTTCATATGTTGCGGGCGCATTACAGAGCCCGAATGGCATTACGTTGAATTGCCATAATCCAGATCTGTTGGTAAAAGCAGTCTTCTCTTTGTCATCTGGGTCCATTTCTACTTGCCAACAACCAGACTTCAGGTCCAAGGTGGAAAACAGTTTGCTGCCGGCCAAAGTATCTAGCGTATCATCGATTCGAAGCAGAGGATGGCTGTCTGTCTTCATCACGTTGTTTAGCTGGCGATAGTCCATGCAGAATCTCGTAGTTCCATCCTTTTCTTGACGAGCACTACTGGAGACCCCCATGGACTAGTAGATGGTTCTATCACTTTTTCTTCTGCCATCTCTCGAATGATTCTTCAGCTTCCTCTCTCTTTGCTTTTGGTAGTCTTCTTGTGTTTGACGGCTGATGTTTTACCGTTATTACCTCCTTTGAGTACGAAAAGATCTCGATACTATAAGAGAAATTCTCTCATTATCCGTTCCTCAGCTCGATTCAAGGATTGACCAGCTACTAATAACATGTGTTTGAATCTGGCATTGGAATTGTCAGCTGCCGTTGTTTCGCGAACTATAGACGTCACTGGTACGCAGGATCTAATCATGGTTTCCTTCTTGATGGTAATTGGGTAATCGTTCACGTTTATCACACGTACTGGGATCTCATTCGCCGACGTAACCAATCCCTTTCCAATTAGTACTCCTTTTCCAACCTCTTCGTCGTGGTTCCTTGGTTCTATCATAACCGGTGTACCTTCCTCCATGATTTACTGTAGCCATGGTACTATCATGGTTCCGCTTCGTGCAGGTAGAACGGTATCTTCTTGTACAGCTGCTAATACCGTACTGACTTCATACGGATAAAAATATATCCCCGCGGAACCCACTTTAATGGTCATATTTCTAAAGTCCAATTGGAAACAATGTAGATTCATTACGTCCATTGTCAGAATCGCGTCTTCTTCGATGTCAGCTATGATTACCGTATGCGTGAACGTTTCTGCGCCAATTCCCAATTGGTTTCGTGTATCTCCGTGAACGCTGGCATTCTCACCGGTGGCGGTCCGCAGTCGCAGTCTTGTTAGTAAAAGCTTCTTATTTATTAGTTTATTATCTCTGGTCGTATAATGAGAGAAGCTATCAGTATGAGAGGGTCTTTGAAACGATCATGGGTAGGTGCTACCCCCTAGTAGCCGACCTAGTTTTCCTTTGACTGGGGTTCTTCGTTTGCAGGAGTTCTGGGGCGCTGACTATCTGGTCAAATCTGTTTTCGTCGTCTTCTTTTTGGATGGCCCTAACTTTGTTATAACCTGAAGCCTTCGTAGCTACTTCATATTCAAGTGCAGCTGCCAACGCGTCAAATAATGTTTTAGGATGGGCTAAACCAGTGGTTCCCAACCTTTTCTGGACCACCGCCCCCTATAGAAGAGAACAAAAATTTCACCAAACCCCTTCCCCCTCCCCCAGTCGCTGGTTAGTCCAAAGTAGTTAATTTTATTTGAATATCATATGTACCATCCCAATTGATCTGTATTTAGCTTTAATTTCAGTTAATGTCTAAATTTTATTTTAGAGGAATGATGAAGTAGAAATTTATTAAACGACTACCAAATGTACAATAAAATTGTTTATTAAACTTTTGAATATAAACACAGAATCAATAAAAAATACAATCACAATAGAAATAAGAAATGCAATACAATAAGAAATACAGAATTAATAATAAACAAAAAATCAATGAGACGGTTGAGGCTGGTGGAGTACTACCAGTTTGTTAATATCGGGTTCCAATTTCGTTAACATCAATCGCAGATCGCCACGTTCAGTGATGTGTAGTCTGTTCTTCATCTTTGACAGCAAATCAGTTACTGCACTGAATGCACGCTCAGCCATATAGGACGAAGGAAATGCAATTAACAACTTCTGTACTATTGTCCACAATCCAGGATAGAGGACTGGTATTGGTTTTTGAAGCCATGTGAGTTCTAATAGCTCCTCTTCCAAATTTGATGAGCCTTCAGTATCTGTGTTTGCGTATCTATATCCCAGCTTGGTATTTCCATGTTTAAAATATCTTGGGAACGCTCTGTAAAATCAACATGAAGAACTTCCAAGTGGTGGCAGTAAGTAAGTAAATCTTCCGGTTTTGCAGACACTGTTGATAATGTGGGAAAATTGTTGTACTCACCTCTACTAAGATTTCTTTTGAATATAAGAAGTTTTCCTGCAAAAGCAGCTATGACGTTTTTAGTTTTAATTGAATTTGAATCTTCACCTTTCAATTGTAGATTAACTTGATTAAATACTTTAAACAGGTCCGTCAAATGAGCGAGGTCATTTTTTGACGTTATCAGGTTTTCGCGCAATTGTTCGTTTTCTTGAAGAAATTTCAACACTGAGTCAAATAGATTGAAAAAACGATTCAGACAAACACCTTTAGAGAGCCTACGTAGTTCTGTGTGTAGCAGCAAGCGATTGTAGTCTTCATCATTTTCATTGCAAAGCTCATGAAACAAACGGTCATTCAATGAATTGCTTCTAATGATATTGATTGCTCTAATAACGTTAGTCGGGGACGCACGCAGACGTTCATTTATTTTTTTTGCAACCAAATGCTGACGGCGAATAATACAATATACAGCGAGTACATTTGGCACTGCTTTTCTCAAATGTGCTATAAAACCCTTATGACGCCCGGTCATTGCTGGAGCACTATCAGTAGCAGCAGACAAAATATTGCTAATAGGAATTTCTTTCTCTTGAAAAAATTATTGCATGATATTAAATATAGAATGTCCCTTTGTATCAAATTCCAAATTCTTAGCAAATAATAACTCTTGATGAATTCTTTCTTCTTTTATAAATCGTACGTATGATAAGAGTAGAGCTTCGTTACTTGGTAGAGTTGATTCATCGAGTTGAATGGAAAATTTGCAAGTCTTTAGGTAATCGCATAATGATATTTCAACGTCATTTGCCATTTCATCTATTCTTCTTTGCACTGAATTATTACTGAGAGGAATTTTTTTAATGATATCAAATGGTGTCTTATGATGGAGAACAGTTTTTAATATCTCTTCGACTGCCGGCAAATTTAATTCCTCGCCAATGGTGTGTGGTTTTCCTGACTTTGCGATTAACAATGAAACGTTATATGAGGCTCGTAGCCCATCATCGTCTCGTTTAGAAGACGATGCAAAAAGGTTTGATATAGTTGGCTGTTTTAAATATTGTTTTTCGAGTTCTTGAAAATAGAAAATATCTTTGTTCTTCTTATCAGGATGCATTTTATGTAAATGCTCTTGTAGCCTAGAAGGTTTCATAGCTTCATTTGAAAAAACTTTTCGGCAAATTAAACACATAGGCAATGATTTGTTTGTAGAAGATTCCGCAAATCCATATTTTAAATATTCAATACTGTATTGCCGGTATTTCTTTTTCAATTTAGAAGTAGATTCAGCCATTTTCATACAAAAATTAAATTCTCAATAGATTTATAGATAGTAATGTTTATAAAATGACACACCACTCACGATTATTTACTACGACAGAGCTTATTATTCACGACTATATATCGCGGCCAAGCACATACAACTAACTAACAAAAAATTCGTAGAGCTGTTGCTTTTATACGTTTCATTTCGTGCATGATTCAACTTGTCTGTGTGCGAACATGTCGAAACATGTTATTTTGTATGAACATCGCGCGTTCGCTTATCAACGTGCGAGGACAAGTCATATACTTCTATTCTGAACTAAAAGAAATTATTATAATTATTAGTATTATTATTAATGCTAATTTAAAACTGCTCATTAACCCTTATTAAATAATTTTTTTTTCACCATTCCTCTTGACTGCTTATTATTTTCTTCTGAATCCGCTACTGCCCCCCTAAAAGGCTGCAGCGCCCACAGGGGGGCGGTATCGCCCCCCGTTGGGAACCAATGGGCTAAACGAAGCGTCCTTTGCATATCGGGGTTATATAAGCCATCAATAAAGGCTTGGATGCCCAGACATTCCATCATGTTCTCTGATGCTGATGGATAAGCGAATCGAACTAGTCGGGCAATGTCCACTTAATACTCTTGACGGGTTTCGTCACGTTTCTGCTTTCTGTTCTTCAGCTGGGATTGGTACAAATGTTCTAGATGTTCGTGACCCTATCGCATATCCAACCTCTTCTCAAGCTGCTCAATTTCTTTTAGAGATATCGCCTGAAGTACATCTAAGGCATCTCCTCAAAGCGCGATGGTTAAGTTTACTGCTTTCCCCTGACAGACCAATTATTCACTTTAGCGGTTGCTTCAAACTGTTTTACATAATTGGTTCACGACACTTTTCAATCGAACGTTGGAGCCTTGACTCGGGCAAAACTGCCAATATAATATGTCTTGAGTTGTGTTTCTAGTATGTAGGGTTCTATTTGTTCGATCTTTTCTTTTGCTGGCGTCTTTTTTGTTCTTAAATCGGCAATCTTTCCTTCTAACTCCTTGATTTTCTCGTCCATCGTTGTCATCTTATTCTCGATTTTCTCGTCCATCGTTGACATTTTATTCTCCATTTTCTAGTCGATCGTTGTGATTTTATCCTCAATATCCGATTTAAGAGATGAAATTTTAGCGGCAATGTCATTTTCCATTAATAAGATATCGGCTGAAATCTTGTCAATTTAGCAGAAATCTTGTTCATATTAGCAGAAATATCTTTCTTCATTTTTTCAATACATTTTGGTAGCCTATGAAGACAGTTTGCCCACTGTCATAAAGCGATGCCCTCGAGGATGACATTGGGTGGCGACATAGCTATCGTGACAACCTATATAGTTCCACAGGTTCGGTTGATAAGCGGGGGATGAAGAAAAAAGGTTTTAAGACTAAAATTTAATATCCATCATTTTTGAAATTGAAATTTTTCATTGTTAATACTCGCCTGATATTTCTAAAAAAAGTTTAAGAGGAAGGAATAAAAAATAAAAATACACAAAACAAGTTAAGAACAATTTTATTAATCACATTTTACACGTATCTGTTTTTAGTCTACATCTAATTTTTTGAAATTTCCGTAGTATCCCAATATTTCTGAGTTTTCTAATGGTTCGGGACGGAGTTGTTCATCAACTTTCATATTACTCAATTCATCGAATCGTTTACTATACTCTTTCAGCTTATCTCTCCACATACCTAAAAAACAAACGTGAAAATTCTTAACTTTTCAAATCACAAAATTAAATTTCATTATTTTTGAATCCAAGGTTTCACTATTCAAGGGTGTGGCAGTGATATCGGGCGATTTGGCAGCACTGCAAACATTCTTTTGTAGACAAGAAGAAGTCGTTATGCACGTCATAAAATTGTAGTAGGAACATCTACTGGAATCGAACTTCGACCAAATTATAATCGATACGATGGCGAATGTAGTGGTGATTGGGTTGCCAGACATAATAAACCTTGTATCTTGACCGAATGGTTGAAAAAAGGCTACTTCTGCTAATTTTTTGGGGCCCTGTTACCCAGATAAAACTTACGATTAAAATAAGTGCTAATCGATAGGGGATATTGAGTACTTCAAGCACTTACCGGATTGCTACCCCCCACCCTGACAGGTCGCCTCCCGAATCGAACTCACGATCATTTTTTAAAATTGTACCTTAAACCTTCCTGAACATGAAAAAACAGGGTTGCCACTTCTGGTCTTGACCAAAAAAGCTGTTGACCAACCCCGATTTTGAGGTCCTAATTTCGATCGCAATAAAACTACCCCCATCGAACTTACGATTACTTTTTTTTTAATTGTAGATCGAATCACATAAAAACAGGGTGGCCACCTCTATATAGCCTTGACTGGAAATTTTCGTTTTAGTAGTTTTATAGCGATCGAAAGTGGGACCTCAAAATCGGGTAACTCGGGGCTGGCTGACAGCCTTTTTGATCAAGACCAGAGTTAGCAACTCTGTTTTTTCATGTTTAGGAAGGTTCAAGCTACCATTTAAAAAAAAAGAATCGTAAGTGCGATACGGGTAGTACACTTCGAAAATGGGTCACACTTAGTGGTGGCTGCCGCCGCTCATGTCAGGGTGGAGGGTGACAACCCGATATTTCCTCAATGTACTCAACCTCCCCGTATCGATTGGCATACATTTTAATCGTAAGTCTTATTCGGGTAGCAGGCTCCCAAAAAATTGAGCGGAGTGACCTTTTTTCGACCCTATGGTCAAAATACATGGTTTATTATGTCCGACAACCCGCCATCGAATCGTATAAGTATCGTGTATATATTCCGCAGTGAGCTCTTGGACTCGTGGCATCGGCTTCACTATTTTGCTGCCACATCTTTGTCAACTTGACATTAGTGTTGTTTTAGTTGTTTGAATTGTGTATTTTTTAAATTTTATTATTGGTAGTGTCGTTTTCCTAATTTTAATAACTGAACAAACATTTTTTATTTTGCTTTACTAAGTTGTACAAGTAGAGAAATCGTAAATACGAAAAACGAGCTTTCCATTATCGTGAAATTATCACGTCTATTATCAATGTCCTAGGGATAATACTATTGAAAATCAACATCGAAAAAGTAAAACCATGATTCTGTTTTCGAAGCAAAAAACACACAAGATAGAAATCGATGAACAAAAATTCGAACAGATAACAAGAACAATTATTAATCTAGGTACATGTATAGAAGAATCAGGAAAAATTGACGAATAAATAAAAACATAGAATGGGAAAAGCCGTATGTCCCTAACACCCTGAGGCCCACATTTTTTGGAAAAAAAGAAATACCATATGAAATAAAAATAGAAATGTACAAAAAAGTGGAAAAGCCATCGGTGATAGGCAATGAATCCTGGACCCTAACAAATCAAAATAAAAGTAAAATAATCACTACTGAAATGAGATTCTTAAGAAAAAAAGACGTGTGGCACTCGGAGACTGCTGCGGTAAAGCTATTGCATAGAGTTTTACACTTTGACGTTCACAATTTCTTTTTCTTTTTAGCTCTTTTTTTAGCATCAGATGTTTCACTTTCACAGTCCTCATATCAGCATAAAATAATCAAAACTTATTGGACAGTCCTCGTATATTCATACAAGTATCAAAACTTATTGGGCAGTCCTTGTATAAGTATAAAAAATCAAAATTTATTGGACAGTCCTCGTATCAGCATAAAAAAATCAAAATGTATAGGACAGTCCTCGTATCATCATAAAAAAATCAAAATTTATTGGATAGACCTCGTAGAAGCATATGGGTATTAAAATTTACTGGAAAGTCCTCGTATTGTGTAAGGTTATTTTAGTTACGGAATTTCTGGATTCGGTCTCCACGCTCAAGGCCCGCGATACAAGCTAATGCAATAGCTTAATAAAAGGAGTCACAAGAATTAGAAATGATGCAATAACAACTGATCTAGAAATAAAGCCCTTTCTTCTAGCCGTTTTCTATCCGTTGGATATAGGTCTCTCTCAATGTTCTCCAGGTTTCCCTGTGTTGTGCAACCTGATACCAATTTAAACCTACTGTGCGTTTTATATCGTCGTACCAACGCTGTTGAGGTCTGCCAACGCTTCTCCCCTCGCCCCAAGGTCTCCATCTAGTCACTTTGCTGCTCCAGTTGTTGTTGTTTTTAGCAATATGCCCAGCCTAGTTCCATTTGAGTGAGGCTATTCTCCTTTCGATGTCTTCGATTTTTGACGTTCTCCTGATCCATTCGTTAGTTTTTCGGTCTTTCAGTGTTACTCCAACTATATTTCTCTCTATTACTCTTTGATGTGTTTTAAGCTTGTTCAAGTTCTTTTTTGTCAAGACCCCCCAAGTTTCCGATGCATATGTAGACACTGGCAGGACACATGTATTGTATACTTTTGCTTTTAGTTTCATTGGTAGATTTGACTGAAACACCTTTTTTTTGGTTTGCTATATGCTGCCCATCCTAACAGTATTCTCCTATTGAGCTCTGTATTCTGGCATTCCTTACTAATTTTTATTTCTTGGCCTAGATATATGTACGACGCTACTTTTTCGATTAACTGGTTCTCAATGGTTAGTGTATCGGTAATATCTTCGTTTGTCATGAATTTGGTTGGTTGGTGGGGAAATAAAGCCCATCGACACGAATATTGGAGAGACAGCTAAGCTGAATGAGCCATATACATAGAATGGATGAAAATATAATGTAATAAGTGCGAATATTAAAAAGGGAAATTACATCAGTAACATTCATAACACACGGTAAAATATATGTTTTATTTCAAATAGAAAAAAACTAGAACTCGACATACTTTTTCTTTAGCAAAAATGAGGCAGGACCATAACATTGCAACAATGTAAATAACTAAACTAGGTTAAATATAAACTATTGTTGTTTACACAAACGGTTAGTTAAAAAAATCGAAGGCCATTCTAAAACGAAATACGCAACCTTTTGCAAATCAGCAGAAAATCCAGTAAAATTTGGGGGAAAGATAAAAAGTCAGTTCAGAGCAGAGAGTCGAGCAAAAACGTTAAGGGAAAAGGTACTTCTCTACCACGGTGAGGGGTATCAGTTCATTTTGAGTGTTCGCGGGTTTATCGGGAGAATTCCTCTCTCCGTTGTTTCAGGGCGTCAAAGTGATACTCAGATATCCTAGACAGTGAAAACTGTCCCCCTGAAATAACACGGAGTAAACTCTCCCCAACCGATAACCAACATACCGCGAAACCGTGTGTTAGAAACCTAGCGTCTCCGCCGATCTAGCTCATTTTCTCGTGAACATTATATCGAAATCAGACAGCAGCAAGAGACGGAACAAAGGAAGCTTCCACGCCCTAAGTTTTTGAATACGTCTAATATCAATTGGGGAATATTTTTTTGTGTGCGCTGCTCTAACTTTGAGATATATATATATATATATATATATATATATATATATATATATTTATGTATGTATATATACATAGATATTTATATAGATAGAATATATAAAAAAAATTGACTTTTTTTATTGTATAATTTCTATACACTCGCCCAGGAAGAAGGGACTGCGACACACGATTAGTAGGAACGTTTATTTGTATATGTAATTGAAGCGAGGCCAGTTGTAATTTATAGCAGTCACCGGGAACATATGGATTTTGTCTCCATAACCCGGTTATCGTTTAATTTTCACATTCACATTTAAGCCTCGCTAATAACTAGATAGAATTTTTTGTCGCGCGGAAGCAAAATTGCAACACGGAATTTGTTAGTACGTATAGAACTGCTTATCGCTAAGATTATCAAATCAGCAGAATTTATTTCTTTTTTCATTTTTTATTTAAATAGAGTACAATGACATTCGACAATAAAAGAAATTAGCTCAGGTCGACTAGTTTTTCTGTAAATAGACACGTTTTCTTGCATTACGGTAGGTCACACAAGTCGTAGACGCTATACGTTTCAGCGAAACTAGCAGGAGATGGAATCATAGGGTCCATTCAAATATTGAAAGTTATAAATATAAGTGTATAGCGTTTTTTATCATATTTATATAGTATAAAATATTTTTTTTTCTATCATTAGTTGGTACCGAAATTGATTCAGTTCCATACCTCGACTTTCCCTTGGAGTGAGCAGTTCATTAGATACGAGGTTGGACACATAAATCAACCCTGTCCTGGCAAAAGAATTACCCGTTTTAAGACCAGGAGATCCCCACCTAAATCGGACTTTCTATTCTTTCACACTCGGTTGTATAATTTTTTTTCTGGTGGCAAACTATACAGATAGTAGGAGAATGACCAGTACGTACTCTAGGATTATTTCATTTGGTGACAGCGGATGTTTTTTTATTTTCAGAAACAACTCGGTATGTTGGTCCAGAGTTGTACATATGGTTACAGCGGACACCCGAAATAAAAGAAACAGTTATTATAATAATAACAAAGAATGAATGAAGCTAGAATACACAGCAAAAACAGGACTGGACAATTATGAAACGCAGCTGAATGTTATAGTTATATAATGTGATATATTGTATTCATAATGTCCTACGCGAAAGGTAACTGCACAATATTGATTTAATAAATAAATCACCTTGTTAAAAATAAATTACTTACGACGCTTTCAAAATCGCCCGAATCACTGCCATACCTTATATTATTCTGTCTATTTAATATTTTTTAGATCGCGAAATTATCAAACTACAAATCTCTATCGAAACATTTTTTTTCTTGTGACATTATACAGGGGCAACAAAAAGGTGTGTCATAAATTGAACTATATATCTAAAGCCAAAAATAACCTGCTTGAAATAGAAATCAGTATAAATCTACACAAGTCGAAGATTTGGACCAATTGGTGACCGAGCATAAGGATCCACTTCAATCTAGAGTCCAGGATTTAGCTCGAAATGTTGTCAGTGTAATATGCTGGAATGCCATCAAGTGAATACCACATATTGTGCCTCATTCTGAAGGAAAGGAGACAATATTACAATAAAACTAATATTTATACAAAACACTAAGAGACGTTTTAAAAAGTATGTATTTCATTAATATCAACAAACAAATTTTATAGTAGATTCACAAAAATTTGGGGAATTCTGACTGCCATAATTTTTTTATCATTTCGTCATTTTTGTTTTTAAAGGTGCTTTAATCTACTCTAACTTCAAACGCCTGTAACTTTTTTTGTGTACAAATTTGTACTGATCTGTTTTCATTGTGTGGTTTAACTCAAGATCTTGTATTTAACTATATCAGTGACAACACATTGTTTTGACTACTGGAATGTATAAATCATAAAATATTACCCTTTATTTCTTCTACAGATTCTTGCGCTCCGCCGTAATTGGATGGTAATACATCTGGAGATAAATATTCGTACAAACTCTCTATATTATGATGCAAATGAATCTAAAAATAAAGTGGTTTAAATAAAATTATCCTTCTTAAGAGCTGCTAAATGGTTTTTGCCCAAAGAGAACCTAGCTGGCAAAACGTAATTAAATCAAATTAATCGCGATATCTATCAACATATAGGGTGTGTGAAAATTTACATCGGTCCTGTCGTAGGACTAACAAATTAAATAGAGAAAATAAAAACTTTGTCTATGGTTATTGAGTTATTGATAGAAAAACAAAGATCTAAAATTTTATCAAAACCTCATATCGCCGTATTGTTTTAAGTTTAAAATATTTGCTCCAGCATATGCGAGGAATGTTGTTGAAGATCTCCGAAAACAATGGCCAGTGAATTCGTTGGGATTTGTTAACATAAGATAACTAGCAATTTCACTTGGAATTTTTCTAAAGTTGTTCATTCCAATGGGTTGGATTGAACACTTTCCATTACTGTAATAGACAAATAATCGTTGATGGAGAACCAAGTAAAACGTATCTTCTACAAATGTCAATAATTTTTTTGTTATAATTCCGACAACCCGGAACGCCCAGAGATTTATAAAACTTTGAAGTGGGTATTTTCACAATCAGTACCGAAACAGTATCTTCGGGATACTGACATACTTCTTCTCTCCTAACAGCACCCACAATTCGAAAAATTGCCACGAACTTTTATTAACTCAATCAAATTAATATTGAAGACTTTACCATAGAATACTCTGACCATAAGCTCGATGGTTTAATTTGTTTGTCCGTTACAGAGAAGTAGTTGTTCTCCATTAACAGTTTTAAAAGAAACAAACTGTTCCTAGATAATTGCACAATATATTGAAAAAATTTGGAAAAAATTCTTAGAAATTGATAATTGTTTTGATATTAAATATCATCAAAAACCATAAAAACTTGAACACACACAACATAGGACTAAATACTCTAAACATCGTAGAAATATAATTACTTACATGCCAAAACACGTTGCACCACGATATGAAAACCTTTCAGACACTAATTTTACAAATAGTTAAATAGAATTTTCAAATAAACGTTTAAAGTTTGGTGGCAGCATACCACCAAACTTTACGAATAAAATACAAATATTAGCTATAGAATCAGAAATAGCTTTAAAATCTAATTCAAATAATTTTCTTTATGAGAAATTAAAAATTGCCAATTTAATCAAAAATATTGAACTGTCAAAGGTTAAACGTCAAACAAAAAATGACAATTAAGTTTTAAATTCTATCATGAAGAAAGTAGAAAATAATAACCTAACAATTACCAAATCTGACAAGGGGAGCGCCACTATGCGACCGACAGCTGCTAATGATAATACCTATAAAAAGTAATCCTTCAACAATACCAGCTGAACTTCGCTAAAACCTAAGTCGCCATCTACGACCGTAGGAGTTGCCGCCAGCTCTCGCTGAGATGGGAGGGCTTCAAAATTGTGTTCAAATAAAAATAATGATCTTAATAAGGGCTCCAGGTAAGTTTGCACCGGGCAACTACCTGATTTTCATCCAACACCTCTAAACTTAACCAAATAGGTGCCAATACAAAAATAATAAAAGTCGTGAATCTCTTAACTACGTTTATTCGACAGCAGCAGTAGTCAATAATGCATGCGAAATAACTAAAAGTCATGAGCGATAGTAAGAAATTGAAAAAAAATGAGCGATAACACTTACTATTAAGCAATTATGGAACCCACATAATGTTACGCAAGAAAAAAATAGTAGCTGTTCCCAAATAGAAAGCATAATATCGTAAGTCAAACAATACCAGTTCAGTCTATAAAAATTCGATAAAGCATGTACTCGACTTTACAGACTAATTATAAGTTATAAATTATTGGTTATAATTATAAATTATAGTTAAACAAAGATCAATTAACTCTACAATTACGAAACTACTAACCAATTTACTACAGGCGATATTAATGCATGCTTTAAAAAATAAAAAAATAAAACAATGTCGCTTGAGCTCAGGCGCATGCGCAAAATCTATGTAATTACCGGTATGTGGAGTAATATTTTGATTGATTAGAAAAGAAATCCGTAGCATTAATTAACGCTTAACAATTAATAAAAGTATTCACTCTAAAACGCAGAAATAATTAAACACCTATATGTTTATTTCTTAGAATTAAGAGTTTCTTTTGATAGTTTAGTTTAATCAAATAAAGAATTGACCGTACTATGCTTGGTAATAAAAGAAAATAATGAAAACTTGCGTAATGATGATCCCTGACGAAGTACGCTACTGATTCCTCGTGTTCAATTTCCAATCTTTCGAACACCACTCCAAATAGTAAGAACTAGGTATGCCAAGAGGAACAGCCCCTTACATGAACCCTAAAGAAAATGTTTTATTTTTTTCAGGTATTCAAAAGACAACAACAAAAATTATAATTCCCAGTTTGACAATTAGTTAGCACTTTATGCTACGCCATTAAAACCTAAATCTAGAATAATTATTTACTAATTACTTATCAATAACTAAAAGGTTAAAATTATATCAAAATTAATGTGAAACTTTGCTAATTTTTCCCAGTGTTTAAATCTAAGTACAAATGAAAATAAATATCACTTAAAATCTAATTAAACGCATGGATTGACCTTTTTTCCTATTTTTAACTCAATAAAACTGTAAAAAAAGGATAGGAAAAAAACGGATAACAACAAACATGTATTTGCTGTTGAAACGAAAGATATGAATAATAAACAATCACTTACCCTTATGCACGGGGTTACTTGTGTAAAACAATCTAAAGTGACTCCAATTACCAGGTCTGATGTAACTGACAGATACTACTATACTTCAAAGACCGTTCGCTTCTTTAGAGAATCTAATTGTGATAAAAAATAGAAAAATGAGCCGAACAATTTTTCTAGAGTTAGTAATAAACTTTATAGCCAAAGAAAAATAGTTTTGGTAGCAAGAAAAAAGAATAAGACAACCAGTACATACCTATTATAATTATTTCATAAACGTCAGTAAAAATATTACCTCTAAAATATCTCCAAATCGTGATGCTCTTTCTTTTCTCGTTCCTTCTAAAAGAATCACTGATAGTTTCTTCCTTAGACCAATAGATAAATTTCAGCTAGTGCAAACCATACTCAGTATTCAAAACAAGACTTCCTGTGGCATTGATGGGTTATCAGCTAAGATGTTTTTGAATATTGCAGATGCGGTGATTAACGTTTTATGTTCTCTAATAAATGAATCCTTTGAAAAAGGTCTCTTTCCTAACTGTCTAAAAACAGGTATAATTGTTCCCCTCCACAAGGGTGGCGAAAAACAGAATAGTAGTAACTATCGTCCTATTGCCTTATTACCAATCTTATCGAAGATAATCGAAAGACTAATGAAAAACCTCCTACTGCCTTTTCTTTTCAAATATAAAATCTTGAAATCCCAACAATTCGGTTTCCTACCTAATAAATGTACTAATGACGCAATGTTTTCTGTTCTTAATGAAATATATGCCTCTCTTAATAATAAACTTTTCACGGCTTCGGTTTTTTGTGACTTCGCAAAGGCCTTCGATTGTGTTGATCATGACATTTTGATAGACAAACTGGAATATTATGGCATCCGTGGTATTCCTTTAAAATGGTTTGAATCTTACCTGGAATGTAGAAACCAACTGGTACGAGCAAATGGAAAAGTTTCGAATGATTTACCAGTTAGCAGTGGTGTACCCCAGGGCTCAGTTTTGGGCACAATTCTCCTCTTGGTATTCATTAACGATGTCACAGACTTACGAATTAATGGTAAATTCACTTTATTTGCCGATGACACTAGTGTAACCTGGAGCAGTTCAGATATACGAACTTTACATTCTACCATAGGCAAAGATCTCATTACTATTAAATCCTGGTCTGACTCGAACGGGCTTTGTTTTAACACTGAGAAAACTTTAGTTTTATCTTACAAAGGAGCTTTGCAACCTCTCAAACTTAACAATGACGTTATAAGATCTTCAAATTCGATTAAGTTTCTTGGTCTCCATATTGCCAGTGCCCTTAAATGGTCTGTACATGTAGACATTTTAGCGAAAAAATTATCCTCGGCTTGTTTTGCCATTAAATCTGTGTCTAAACAACTTGATTCTTGTACTGCTTTAACAACTTACTACTCTTTGTTCGAATCGCACCTTCGCTATGGTTTGCCTTTCTGGGGGTCTTGTAGTTTATACCTCTTCACATCTATTTTCAAACTACAAAAAAAGAGCTATTTGTTATATTTATGGTTTGAGTCGTAGGACGCATTGCGAATTCTATTTTAAAAAATACAAAATTTTAACTCTTCCTGCTCTATTCATTTTGGAATCCGTGTGTTTGATTCGCAAACACTTTCACAATTTAACTGAGAGGCCAATTCATAGTTACCCTACTAGAAGAAAAAATTTCGATATCTACTTAACAATACCCACCTCTGATCTGGTAAAAAATTCCATCATCTTCAATGCCAAAAAACTATTCAATCAGCTACCTTTAGAATTAAAAGTGGCGAATACATTTAATAGGTTCCGGAGATTGACAAGGGCGTTTCTGCTTATGAGACCTTACTATTTAGTGGCAGAATTCTGCATTCTACCCTAGACTTTTGAGTTACATCGGCGTAGATCAATATTTGGTATGATGTACGATGGTAACATTGTATTATAGTTATTAATTTAAATTTGTATTTTTATATATTATGTTTTGTATCGTTGGTATTGTCAGTATTTTTTATATTTTTTATATCTTTATATTATTTTTTATATACTTTTTTATATTTAGCTATTTTTAAATTATTTCGCTTTGTCCATAAAATTGTAAAAATTTTCATGACAATAAAGCTTATGTCTCTCTCTCTCTCTCTCTCTCTCTCTCTCTATTATGAAGAGTTCTGATCCGAAATGGTGGTTGATAAAAGTAGATATCCAAAATCCCTTAAAACAGGTTTATAAGTCTGACACACCAAAAATATACAATTTATCGAAAACTACGACGGTCAGACTTATCAAAGTGGTTTCAAAATAATTCCCATGAATGGATGATTCTTCAAAATGAAAAGTTTAAAACCACAACGGGTGTTACACACCATCTACTCCCAGACTACCATTGAGAATGCGTCACGGATGGGTGTCTTCTACCCGCACGTGAAAGATTTAGTATGTACTGCCTAGTATTATGCTTCGAGGTAGCTACAAGCGAGCTTCCAGTTTTAGTAGATCGATTCTACTAATTAGGTGGCATTGGGTGTGCCAAATTTAATATTAGCATATAAGAATAAAGGTCAGATAGATCATACGGAATGTCCCAAGAGAGTTCTTTTACGGAAATATCAGTCCTTACGTAGTAAGTATAGGAAAAATAAATAAATGATAATAATTAATTTACAATATTTATAACAATTGAGGATAATTTAATAATTGTTACTAAAGAAAGGTCTCGATTAAAAATAAACCGTTGTAACTGTCCTATTAAAAACTGAAGATTATAATTCAATAGCATATAAGTTCATGGAATCTAGCGATGTAAAAATTCTTAGAGCAGACCCAACAAAAAAGTTTTCTAATAATGTAAGAGATATTGTTAATAATTCAAATTATCTTTTAAGTGATTACAAAAATTACATAAAATAACGAAACCAATTAGACCTGTAGTTTATTATGTTAATACTCCCAATAATATATTAGCAAAAAAACTTAACAATAATTACGGATATATATCTAAATACTCAATTAAAAATTCTAAAGAACTAATCAAAAACTTAAAAACATTCAACTTACAAGATAACTCTAAATTCATTTCATTTGATGTTACCAATATGTTCCCTAAAGTTCCTCCTAAAGAATGTCTAACACTTACTAGAAGATCAAATATTAATCCAGGAATAATATCAGATATACTTAATTTATTTGATGTATGTATTAATCAGAATTATTTCACTATTGACAATAAGGTATATATTCAAAATGAAGGTTTACTCCTGGGAAGTTCCATATCACCAATTTTGTGCAAACATTTTTATGGACCGTTTAGAAAGAAAAGCATTTTAAAGTAATATTTCGAAAAATATCCTATTTTGGTATAGATATGTAGATGATATATTAGCTTGTTTTATAGGTAGTGAACAAAAATTAGTTGTATTTTTCAACTATAGTACTAATTTACAACCAAAATTTAAAATTTGTAGCACACCGAGCGGACCCTGTCTTTCCATACCGCGGCATCATCGACTGGTATCGATCGTAGCGTATCCGACCCCACTACCACATGGACTCGAGGTGGTGGTAAGTACTCAAAGAGAGGCGAGTGTATTCGGTAATTCTGTATTCGGCACTGTGCTTCCGTTTCGATACGTCAGTACGACTATTTTTAAAACTGTTGTTATTCAGTATGTTTTTGAAATATGTTGTAGTGGCACTGGCAACCTGGCAACAGCTGTCGACTTCATAGAGAAAGTAATATGTTGTATTGGTCTATGGTTGACGTGCAGTACCACCGAATACTACTCTACGAAGCAGTGTCGGATTTAGACTTCGGCGGCCCATAGGCAGAGCATGTGGTGGAGGCCCTCAAATCGTTTGTGGTTAACTGTTGAAAGTTTCTATAAGGTCAAGGTAAAGAAGAAAGCAACTAAATAAGTCGGCTAACACAAAATGTATTCAAAATCAAACAACTAAAATAGATTTAGTTTACCTACAAGCTAAATTATTTTTCGTCTGATTTTCACATCAATAAACGTATCGATAATTTTGTCGAAGTCTGTTTCCTTCAAAACATCACCCTCTAAACTAAGGAGAGGACATTTAATCTGTCCCCGGTCACGGAACTTCGGCGTTTATTTTTTATAAGCTTCAGTTTTGAGAAGGATCTTTCAGCCGTACAATTTGTCACCATTAGTGTAAGATAAATTCTCAGATTTAACTCAACCTTGGGAAAGCACTCTTTAACATTGTTTCTACACAACAATTCATACATCCATCTCTCACAGCTAATCTCTTCTCTTATGTTCAAATTCTTCATACTGAACTATAAATAGTTTGAAATGTATGAATTCGTTGCCAAGAGAATCATCTACGTCGTCGCAGTAGGTTTTCACCACATTTTGGCTGGCAGACAAAATTTCCTGATCAGAAATAGCAGTTAAATTTTTTTTAAATCCAAATCGTCCATTTAGATGTGAGTACGCGTCCATTCTCTTCTGAAGAGCGGTCATGAGCTGGTCGACAACTGGAATGTAGCTTTGAGTTCTGAATTTGTCCGAGGGTGATAACTGAACTTCCGAAACTTGCGGGCAACCGGACGTTTCTTTTTGTTTTTCTCCTTTTTTCTTCCCTGTAGTTTCGGGAAACAACTAGCTCGGAAGCTTTTACTTCATATTCATTAAAACTGTCTCTTTTATTTTCATTGGTTGCTTTTAATGAAGTAAGCAATGCTACAGCAGTATTCCAGTCCAACCTAGGATTTTATATGCTTTTGCTGACTTTGTTTATATGTCCCAAAACATCATCCCAAAAAACTGTATATATGGCTGTTTCTAGCTTTGCTATCCTATCATGCAAACCGATAGCCGTTGCTCTTGATTTAGCTGTGTCTTCTTGGTCGTCAATAAGAAAAGGTTGGTCAGTTTTCGCTTCTTTCAAACAGCGAGTAACTGTATTGTACCTGTTAGTTGAAGCCATAAAATATACATACATCTCTTCTAAAAAATCAAAGAAACTTATTGCTCTGAGAAAACAACTGAGAAGTATTTCTGGTTTCAAGTATCCAAAATTTGAATAATTCTCGTTTTCGTTTTATTTTCAAAAACATTATTTATTAGGTGACGTACTTTCGATATAATTTTTTTTGTTGTACCGAATAATCGTCTGTGCACACTTAACGTTTAGGTATCTACACCCGGTATAAACAACCAACAGATCATCTCAAAAATTTTCACGGATCATGTAAGCGCTTACCATATTATTGCAATTCTCTGCAGATACTAAGTCATCTTTCTGCAGTGGGCTTGCACAACAAGATGCGGTATCATCGTTAAGAGAGTGAGAAGTAGTTGTAACATCATTCTTTGCAATAGATGGTGCAGTAAAAAAATCAGTCATACGACGTGATTTAGCTAAAACTTCTTGAGTCTTCTTTTCTTTTTCAGCGGCAGCTTTTCGTTTTTCACATCCGCTTAGATGTTCTCGCTTTCCTCTATAGCGATCAGCACTGGACAAATGGCGGTCCATATTAGGTCGCTTCACCTTTAAAAACAAATTAATCCATACTACCATACTTATATTATATACGGTATCCGCCAAAATTAACAGTACCGAAACAGAGAGTGCTGTGGAGTTGTTTATGTAATATGGATTTGTCATATTTGACTTAATTGTCATTAGTTGATATATTAATAGTACGCTGCAGTTAAACTTGATTTAAAAATGGTTCTAACAACGGAAGAAAAAGTTTTTTTGGTAGAGCATTATTTTCGTTCATAAGGAAAAGGTCGTAAAGATGGTCCAAGCTTAGAACAGGTGTCAATAAAATATCAACAAAAATTTAATAGAGCAGCTCCTAGTAAAAGTGTGATGTTAGCTGTTGTTGAAAAATTTCGTCGCACTGGTAGTGTATTGTGTCAACGTAAAGATTCTTCAGTATGCACTAACGAAAATGAAGGACGTGTTTTTAACCAAGTTGTGCAATCACCTCAAAGAAGCGTTATAAGAACTGCATGTAAACTCAACATTAGTGAAACGTCTTTACGTCGCATGTTCAAATCAATTGGTGGTTATCCATACCGTATTCAAGTTGGACAACGACTAAATGCTGCGGACAAACGTGCAAGAGAAATTTACTGTGGTCGCATGTTGAGTTTAATTTAAGGAGATCCCGAATTTTTGAAAAACATATGGTTTTCAGACGAGAGTCACGTTCATCTTAGCGGCTATATTAATCGACAAACAACCAGATTCCTTGGATTTGAACGCCCTGATGTCATTGTAGAGAAACCACTCCACAGTCTTCGAGTTACCGTTTGGTGCGCGGTATCTGGTCATGGAATGATTGGTCCTTATTTCGTTGAAGATGATAATCAGAATCCACTTACTGTCAACCAAGAGGGTTATAGAGAGAAAATTATAATACCTTTTGTGAGAGATCTAAATAACTTTTGCCGTGCACGAAATCTACAGTTTCGCACACAATGGTTCCAACAAGATGGTGCAACGAGCCATACAGCTGTGCGCACCTTAGACTTACTCCGTCAGCATTTCGATAATAGAATAATTTCTCGGGGAACGGACTTCGAATATCCTTCTCATTCACCTGATCTGACGCCACCTGAGGCATACATTTGGGGCATAATGAAGGACAAAATATTTCACTCGGAAAATCCGCCGGCGAATATTGCCGAACTACGGGAAAGAATACAAAATATGTTTCGGCAGTTACATCAACCACTTTTTATAAATATGTTTATTGACTTACAAAATCGATATGAAGCTTGTTTGTGTCGAAATGGTGAACATTTTGAACACTTACATTACAGAAATTAGAAATTAATTTTTATTTTTATTTTCGGTACTGTTTATTTTGGCGGATACTGTGAAAATGTGTTGGTTTGTTTGTCCGTCTTTCACGCCTAAACTACTGATCCGATTGTAATGAAATATTATACAGAGATAAAGTAGACCTAAACAAAGGACCATAGACTACCTTTTATCTTGAATTTTGACATGTTCCTCAAGGAGAGCGATATAACCGAAATCTACACGGGCGAGACTGCGCTGCGGGTGGACAGGTAGTATTTTAATATACTAATCATTCCTTGACAAATTTCGTATCAATGAGAAAGCTCCAAATTTTTTGATTTCACTTTCATTATGATAGAGTTAAGCTTACATTGAAACCTTTGTATTTTGAATTTTTGAAATAACTTCAAAAGTTCAAAGTTACAGCCCTTTTGCTCCGTCGTAAGCTACGTCACAAGCCATTAAACAAAATAATCAGCAAACTTAGACGGACCAAAAAAATTTTTGAAAAATAAAAATAAAATGTTCCTTATTTCTACCAAGGTATATAGGTATTTCTTTGATTGTCTGTTATATGAAACTTCCTTATAATTGTTAACAGCGAAACAGTAGTAAAATACATACATGCTTGTTTTAAAGTTTGACTGTGAAAAGTTAACCGAGTAGATACCTACTCGATTTTCCTCAATCTTGTTTGATGCAAACTGCTCATTGGTTTGTTAATTATGTTTATTTTAACATTATTATATGTATAATACATGATTTATCTACTTACCTTACCTCTAGAACAGTCTAGGGGGTCTTCAAAGTATAAACCAAAAAAGACGTTCAAAAGTTAAACTTATACCGCGTTCTTAAAAACCGGACGCAACTTTATTTTCAACGACTAACATCAAAAATCAACAATAACTTGAACTTCAGGGATTAATGTTTACACTTTCATTACCTACTTACAAAAAAGAAACGAGTTTATCATTACTAAATTAATACACTTGTTGATGTTTCGACGTTCGATACTAAAGGTTATCTATGCTCATTTATTGGATGTCTGATGAATGCAAATAAAAAAAACTGGATCAAACGAAAATGGATAGGTAACTAAAAAATGTCGAATTAGTATTTTCTTTAAAAAACTAAATGAATAATCTCATTTTTTAGATATCTAACACCCTCATGCAGTAGCAGTAAGGACAATGAAAATGATTCCGCAACTGAAAGTGATAGCAATGAAAACGGGTTTTTTCAAAAATCTAAAAGAAAGAAATATGATGTAAAGTATAATCAAAATTGGGAGCAGGCAAGTTTTATAGAAACAAGATTTGCACAAATATATTACTTCGTTTTTTTAGGAATTCTCGACATGGTTGATTAAATCCAGTATAGGTAAAGCATTCTGTGAAGTGTGCCAAAAACAGATGGAAGGAGGCAGGAAGCATATTCCTCGGCATTTAACAACAAAAGTATACCAGAAAAACATGGAGAAGATGAAAGGTTGACAAGTTATCAAACAAGCTATTTTAAAATAAAAAAAAGTCTTGTTAAAGAAGCAGAATTAAAGCTTCTGATGTTTATCGCAGAACATAACATATTGCGATAAAGAGAATTTATACACTTAAATGCAAAAATCTACTCTATTTATTTATTATTTGAACAAGTGTATTCAGCTCCACATATTTATTCAATTTCTTCAATATATTGTGGAATTATCTAAAAACAGTTAGTTTCATTTAAAACAGTAAATTTTATAAGAATGTATTAAACTGCAAATCCCACTTTCTGAACAGACTCTAAGTAACGGTTTCGTCAATGCACTGTGAACAAAATATTTTCAATTTTATTCATTGATTAGCATCAGTTAAAATTACATTTGCAACATTTATACTTGCCTGGGGCAGGCGTTGGGTGGATTGAGTAGCCTAACAACTGTCACTGCCGGTCCCAAGCCCGGATAAAGGAGGAGGGTTCTTGGGCGAGGTTAGCAGCCTACCCAAGGTAAAAATCACTACCGCTCACAGAACTGAAGCAATAGCCTCGGATTACGGACAGTCACAACGGATAACGACCCAAGCAAGGAATAAGGACCGACGATTCAGGAAACGGAAAATAACAAGATTGGCATGCTGGAACATAACATCATGGAATGGCAGAGACCAGGAAATCACAATCGAAATGAAGAAGCAAGGACTCGACATATGTGGAATATCAGAAACAAGGAAAAAAGGCCAAGGCACCTCAAAATTTGAAGAGTACATCTTAATATACAGTGGAGTGCCCAAACAGGAAAGAGCACACTCAGGAGTCGGAATACTACTGCATGAGAGGTATAAGCACAATATCGAAAGCATAGAATACGTAAACGATAGAATATTAAGAGTGTCCATCAAAATCAATGAACTCACCACCCACCTCGTCAGCACATATGCTCCTGATACATCACGAACCATTGAAGAGTCTGAAAACTTTTATCTGTCACTGCAAGATACTATCGACAAACTCGACAGAAGCCACAAACTCATTGTCTTCGGAGATCTTAACGCCCGAATTGGAAATGATATAATACCCAATCTGAAACAAAAATTCAACGAGCCAATTACCAACGAAAATGGCGAACTTCTTATAGACTTTTGTGCCAGGAACGAGTTAAGAATTAACAACACATACTTCCAACACAAAGAACAGCACAAATACACTTTTGCCAACACAAGAGGACAACGCTCCATGATAGACTTTGTCATAACCAACAGAGCAATCACACCCTCTCAAATACTAGACGTAAGGGCTCTAACATCAGCCAATCTAGGAACAGATCATAAGCTTGTATTATGCAAAATGTTAATGGAGCAACCTCGTAAAGTTGTAAAGAAGCCTATCTACATAAGAAAATTCAATATAGAATCTTTGTCTACCGAAAGCACAAGACAGCTTTACGAAATTAGATTATCAAGCAAACTGAATAACATCTGCACATCAGGTGAAGTTGAAGAAGGCTGGCAACAAATAAAAACATGCATAACAGAAGCTGCAACAGAATCGATGGGAGAACGCACAATCAACATAAACGCCAACAAGAACATCAAGTCATGGTTTTGTAAGGAAGTGAAGGAACTGGCAGATATGAAACGTAAAAGCTACCTATTGTATTAAAGTTCACCAACAGAAACCAATCGAACGAGATACGTTGAAAACAGAAACAAAGCCAATGCAGCTATCAGAGCCATAAAAAGGGAACACTGGAGACGATTCACCAGTGAAATGGAACACGACCTTTATGGAGCCCAAAGAAAGGTTTGGAAGATGCTGAAAAATAGAAAAAAAACAGTAAATGAATACGTTCAAACTAAAAACATATCACCTGACATCTGGGAAAAATATTTTACAGAGCTGTACCAAGATGAAGAAACAACTGATACATGTGAGAATGAAGACGAAACACCCGATGATGTTTTGATAACAGAGGAAGAGCTGAGAAAAAGAATACAAAAGCTGAAAAACAGGAAAGCCGCGGGTACAGACAACATCCCGAATGAATTGCTAAAATATGGGGGAAAGAAACTCATCGAGAAGTTGCTAACTCTTTTCAATAAAATTTTAAATACATCACAGATTCCCGAAGATTGGCGCAGCAGCATCACTATTCCCATCTTCAAAAAGGGGCAAAAGACAGCACCTGAAAACTACAGGGGCATAACCCTGCTAAGTACGTCCATGAAACTGCTCACTAGCATCCTAAAAGACAAATTGGAATCACGTATCAAGAATAGAGAGGAACAGCTTGGTTTTCGAACAAACAGGTCAACAACGGACGCTCTCTTCATAATGAAACAACTAAAGGAGAAATCAATAGAGTTTAACAAGCCTGCTTACATCTGCTTCATAGACTTAACAAAGGCATTCGACAAAGTGCGCTTGACAGACGTCCTACAAATTCTAACAAAAAGACAGTCCCCGTCCCAAATCACCAAACTAATTAAAAACTTAAACACTGGAAATGTGACAAAGATCAAGTCAGGAGAACAAACTACATCCAACATAAAAACACCAGGCGGAATTAGGCAGGGTGACAGCCTGAGCCCTTTCCTTTTCAACCTCCTGATGGATGAAATAATACAACAAGTCACATCCTTAGATTTGGGGTACAGAATGGGCCACTCAAGAATATCTATGGTCTGCTATGCAGACGACGCAGCTATTATAGCAGAAACGGAGAACGATCTTCAGAGACAGCTGTTTAAATTCTATCAAGTCAGCCAACAACTCAACATGGCAATTTCAACATCAAAAACCAAAGCTATGACATTCTCCAGAGAACCTGTCAGGTGTAAAGCGGTTGTAGAGGATAAACCAATCGAGCAACTCAATGTCTTTAAATATCTAGGCATGGACATCTGCAGCTACCACGATCCGGCGAAAGAAGTAAGAAGTCTCATAACTAAAGCAGCAGCTCTGTCAGGATGTCTTAGAGATGTGATATGGTCAAACCAGCACATGGGAACAGATAGCACGATGAAGATCTATAAGACTTGCATCAGACCTATTATGACTTACGGAATAGAAGTACGCGAAGACACAAATAAAACAAAAAGTATGCTGCGCTCGGCCGAAATGAAAATCCTACGAACTATCCTAGGGAAGACCAGACGGGACAGGATAAGAAACACTGACATACGAGCTCAATGCAGCATAGTAGACATAGTCAGATGGGGCAGACAGAGACGAAGAGAATGGTACGCGCACGTACGAAGAATGGACGAAAACAGATTACCGAGAATAATGATGGAAAGGAAGCCACACGGAAATCGCCCACCAGGAAGACCCCCAAAAAGGTGGCAGGAAAGCTGGCAGTCCACCTCGCAAGAAACCATCCAGAGACGGCTTCAGCAAGCAACAGACCAATAGGTCTATTTAAAAGAAGAAGAAGAAGAAGAAGAAGATACTTGCCTGAATTATTTTGAAAATAATTACTGGGTGCTCTTTGGCAAAAACTGAAAGTAATACTCGATACTGCAAAAAATTAAATCCAATAATTATGTATACATACTTTTTCCAACTTACCCTATCATATATTTTCTTTTTCAAAACTCCTTTAGCCACAGTCATCATTATATGGAAATACTCAGGAGGGTTGAGTATGTGTATTTGTGTTATCCGATTGTTCATCACTGTCTAAAAATAAATCAAGCAACTATGTATGAGATACATTAAAAACTTTCATTAGCAAAATAATATATTTTTTAGTTATCTATAGGGATATTTTCAGTACTATTGGAATCTTCCGTGATATTGAAACGCAATAAATCTGCGTTTCTTTTGAAATAACCTAGCGACGGTAACGTAGACACATCCTATATTCACCTAGTATAAACTGAGTTGATTTTGATTGCTGAACTGAGAATTAACGGTCAGTTGTGTGCACAGAAAACAGACCAGATCGTATTTTGTGGTTGTGTGTTGTGTGTATAACTTCTCTCGCCAGAGAGAATGTTAGTTCCGAATATTGAGAAATTAGGAGACGTATTTCGAATACATCTGTTTTTGATTTTAAATGTATTTATTTCCGCTCGAAATCGAGGGAAGTCTTTCTCATTATTGAACCATCACGGTGAATAGATATAGTTATATATATTTGTCAATCAACTGGGTTTTCGATTTGAAAAGTGTATTCAGGTGAATGCATTTTGGGAATGGGCAAATTTGTCCAATTTTATCTGAAATAATATAGATGACTTAAATCTAACCACCGGACGAGCTATACTGGTTGACTTCCCGAACAGCAGGGAACATCAGAAAACTCAAGGGAAGTAAAGTTGTCCACTATAAATTGCTTTTCCTGTTCCACTTTTGTATCTCTTCATCAACTCACATAATTTTTTGTAAAATTTATTTCATAACTGTTAACTTTATATTTCAACTTTAATTATTTTTATTATAACCTTTTTTGATTTTGATCTTGTACTTTATAAAATCTACTTCACTATTGTAAATCTTCATTTCAACTTTGATATTTTTTTTATATAAATTCATTTTTATAAATTGAAACTTGTCGTTTGTTAACGTATAATTTTTTTTTATTTATTATATTCATATACCTTCCAACCCTCTTCACAAGGTTTATTGATGTGGATGTGTTCTAACTACAAACAACTACAAAGCTGATAATGTTCTAGGTGGCGCCCACTTATCGTATCTTAATTTAACTTGATTTAACTTATTTTTTTATCTTTTTCTACAAATTATTTTATTTCTTTATAAATTAATATTTATCATTATCAGAAAATAAAGTAGTATTACCCGTGAACCGGTAAGACCTACTCCTAGATCGTTATTTAGCTGGCAAAGAATTCCACCTGAGATGCTCTATAACTGAGAAGCAGCTACAAAAAAAAGCTAACCCGAACAACAGGTAACAAAAAGTAAGTTGGTGGTAACAATATAAATAAATAAATTTGAGATACAATGATTGCAACTGCCATTTTACCCTTTTCTTACTTCACCAGTTATTATGAGCAGCTGCTTCAGAATAAAAATGAAAGATGTTCTGATACCAATAATCTGGCACTTTGTAACTTCAACAACTATACTCAAAGCATTTTGAATATTCACTTATAAATAACAAGGAAATAAAGTACCTAACTTCGACCAAAATCTCTTAAACTCTTTCTTCAGTTAAATTTGCTTCTTAGATAGCAATGCAGTTTTTACATCAGCTTTTTTCAGACGCATTTTCTGAAAGACACTTGGAATAATATTTTTCTACAACTGCTATGAAATGTCTCATAGCTTACCTAATTTCAAAACTATATATTGCTCATACTGTGAGAAGTATTATTCCACGGAACTTTCCCCACACTACATACATTTATATGGAGAATCTATTTGAAGGATCTTTGATACCTTAGACGTTTTCTCAATAGGGGCTCCTAGAGGCATATATGCTTTTCAACAGTGGATCCTCGATTCCTAGACGTTTTTTCAACAGGGGATCCTGGAGGCCTACACATTTTACCAACAGGAGTTCCTTGGTGCTTAGACGTTTTTTAACAGGGGCTCTTCGGTTCCTAGGCGTTTTTCAACAGGGGCTCCTTGATGCCAAGACGTTCTTTCAACAGGGCTTTCTCGATGCCTAGAGGCTTTTCAGCAGGGGATCCTCGATACCTAGACGTTATTTGAACAGGGGCTCCTCGGTGCCTAGGCGTTTTTGAACAGGGGCTCCTCGGTGCTTAGACGTTCTTTCAACAGGGGTTTCTCGATGCCTATAGGCTTTTCAGCAAGGGATCCTCGATACCTAGACGTTTTTTAACAGGGGCTCTTCGGTTCCTAGACTTTTTCAACAGGGGCTTCTCGATGCCTAGAAGTTCTTTCAACAGGGGTTTCTCGATGCCTAAAGGCTTTTCAGCAGGGGATCCTCGATACCTAGACGTTTTTTGAACAGGGGTTCCTCGGTGCCTAGGCATTTTTGAACAGGGGCTCCTCGGTGCCTAGAGGCTTTTCAACCGGGGGTCCTCGATGCCTACACGTTCTTTCAACAGGGGTTTCTCGATGCCTAGAGGCTTTTCAGCAGGGGATCCTCGATATCTAGACTTTTTTAACAGGGGCTCTTCGGTTCCTATACTTTTTCAACAGGGGCTCCTCGATGCCTAGAAGTTCTTTCAACAGGGGTTTCTCTATGCCTAAAGGCTTTTCAACAGGGGATCCTCGATACTTAGACGGTTTTTGAACAGGGGTTCCTCGGTGCCTAGGCGTTTTTGAACAGGGGCTCCTCGGTGCCTAGAGGCTTTTCAACCGGGGGTCCTCGATGCCTAGACGTTCTTTCAACAGGGGTTTCTCGATGCCTAGAGGCTTCTCAACAGGGGCTCCCCGATGCCTAGAAGTTCTTTCAACAGGGGTTTTTCGATGCCTAAAGGCTTTTCAGCAGGGGATCCTCGGTGCCTAGGCGTTTTTGAACAGGGGCTCCTCGGTGCCTAGAGGCTTTTCAACCGGGGGTCCTCGATGTCTCCACGTTTTTTCAACAGGGGTTTCTCGATGCCTAAAGGCTTTTCAGCAGGGGATCCTCGATACCTAGACGTTTTTTGAACAGGGGTTCTTCGGTGCCTGGGCGTTTTTGAACAGGGGCTCCTCGGTGTCTAGAGGCTTTTTAACCGGGGGTCCTCGATGCCTACACGTTCTTTGAACAGGGGTTTCTCGATGCCTAGAGGCTTTTTAGCAGGGGCTCATCGAAACCTAGACGTTTTTTAACAGGGGTTCTTCGGTTCCTAGACGTTTTTCAACAGGGGCTCATAGATGCCTAGACGTTCTTTCAACAGGGGTTTCTCGATACCTAGAGGATTTTCAGCAGTGATCCTCGATACCTAGACATTTTTTGAACAGCGGTTCCTCGGTGCCTAAGCGTTTTTGAACAGGAGCTCCTCATTGTCTAGAGGATTTTCAACAGGGAATCCTCGATGCCTAGACGTTCTTTCAACAGAGGTTTCTCGAAGCCTAGAGGCTTTTCAGCAGGGGATCTTCGATACCTAGACGTTTTTTAACAGGGGCTCTTCGGTTCCCAGACTTTTTCAACAGGGGTTCCTCGATGCCTAGACGTTAATTCAACAGGAGTTTCTCGATGCCAAGAGGCTTTTCAGCAGGGGATCCTCGATACCTAGACGTTTTTTAAACAGGGGTTCCTCGGTGCCTAGGCGTTTTTGAACAGGGGCTCCTCGGTGCCTAGAGGCTTTTCAACAGGGGATCCTCGATGTCTAGACATTCTTTCAACAGGGGTTCCTCGATGCCTAGAGGCCTTTCAGCAGGGGATCCTCGATACCCAGACGTTTTTTAACAGGGGCTCTTCGGTTCCTAGACTTTTTTCAACAGGGGCTCCTCAGTGCCTAGGCGTTCTTTCAACAGGGGTTTCTCGATGCCTAGAGGCTTCTCAGCAGAGGCTCTTCGGTTCCTAGACGGTTTTCAACAGGGACTCCTCGATGCCTACACGTTCTTTTAACAGGGGTTTCTCGATGCCTAGAGGCCTTTCAGCAGGGGATCCTCGATACCTAGACGTTTTTTAACAGGGTCTCTTCGGTTCCAAGACTTTTTCAACAGGGGCTCCTCGATGCCTAGAAGTTCTTTCAACAGGGGTTTCTCGATGCCTAAAGGCTTTTCAGCAGGGGATCCTCGATACCTAGACGTTTTTTAACAGGGGCTCTTCGGTTCCTAGACTTTTTCAACAGGGGCTCCTCGGTGCCAAGACAGTTTTCAACAGGGGCTCCTCGATGTCTACACGTTCTTTAAACAGGGGTTTCTCGATGCCTAGAGGCCTTTCAGCAGGGGATCATCGATGCCTAGAGGCCTTTCAGCAGGGGATCCTCGATACCTAGACGTTTTTTAACAGGGGCTCTTCGGTTTCTAGACTTTTTCAACAGGGGCTCCTCGATGTCTAGAAGTTCTTTCAACAGGTTTTTCTCGCTGCCTAAAGGCTTTTCAGCAGGGGATCCTCGATACCTAGACGTTTTTAAACAGGGTCTCTTCGGTTCCTAGACTTTTTCAACAGGGGCTCTTCGGTTCCTAGACGGTTTTCAACAGGGGCTCCTCGATGTCTACACGTTCTTTTAACAGGGGTTTCTCGATGTCTAGAGGCCTTTCAGCAGGGGATCCTCGATACCCAGACGTTTTTTAACAGGGGCTCTTCGGTACCTAAACATTTTCTACGAAACTATTAAGTTGTATTCTTTAAATTTGTACCGTTGTGGTAAACGTACTTTTGTCACTCATGTGTTTGCGGCACCCGTCCTTCAGACTCGTGTCACAATCTTCCACATTTGTGAGAAAAGGATTTTAACGGATACATTTTATTAGGGTCTTGTGTAGAGAACTTCGAAGTATCTTGCTTTATAGGTTTCAGTAATAATTGTTGTTTTTGTCAGTTTTAACGTGAAATATGCCACTTTAATGTCAGACAGCAGCCATTCCACATGACATCCAATTTTCTTTGCTAAAAATTTCCGCACAAACAACGTGATGAGAAAAATTGATGAAGAAAAATGAATTAAATTTACAATAATTAAAGAAAGGAAGCTATATAATATGGGGCACATTATGCTCAACCTCCTAATAATGCAGTAGAAAATAGAAGGCAAAAGAAGCATACGAAGAATACTAAATTCATTGCTAGAATCTGAGAAAATGGTTGGGATGCAGTTCAAAACATTTTTTGTAAACAACTGCTTCGAAACTCAGTATAGCGGTTATGGCTGTCAATATCCGCATTGGAAAGGACACTTGAAGAAAAAGAAAAACTCCTACTTTAGACCCTAACTTAAATTCTTGGATATGTTTGATAAGTTATTCGATAATATACAAAAAAAAATCAAATTTCAATTATTTTGACACGTATAATTCAAAATAGCTTCCTAATTGCAATTTCTGCTATGATAGTAGCAAAATGTAAAAACAATATTTTACCTGGTGGTATAAGGCGACTTTCTTCAGTATACTCGGAGACCATTTCATAATGTGTCCCATACTTATATGAGTGACATCTATTACGAGTATTTCTCCCATAACCAAATCTTCATGCATTCTTATTTCATATATATTCATTAGATGCGAAGTTATCATAAAGGGAAAAATTTGATCGTCTTTATTGTATATTATTAGTGTTATCCTCTGTAATGTATCTGTCAATTTTGGTAGTATAATAAAATCGCTGAAAGTTAGAATCTCAGAATTAATATTCGCTGATTAACTATATTTCAAAAAAAATAATCGATATTAAAAATATTGTAAAATTTCATGCACAGGTGAAATGTTTAGATGTACGGTGCCTGAGATCTACGCAACTTAACTAGTGCACGGTGTGTTGGACCGTTGCGACTTAAGTTGTGACAAATAAAGGTGAGTTTTTATTTTGTTTTATTTATTAAATATATTTTATAAGCAAAATATGATTGTTTAGAGTTATGTGGTGCTACGAAAGCGTTGTCCCAAAGTCTATGTTTCGTTGTGATGGGTCGATGCATCACATTCAGGTTTAAGGCAAGCTTCTTCATCACCTAGAGGCGCTTAAAGAGAAAAAGCCACATGAAGATCCTAGTGAATTTGAAAAGAATTTGTAGCTGCTATCAATCCAGCCACGTTAGTTGGAGTCATATATGAAATGGATACGAAGAATGTTTTAAGCTTGGTAGATCAGCTCTACAGCAAAGTCTTTCGAAAGTACAGCCGCTAATCTGATGTTCATGTTGTGCTTGAAAATTCATTGAAAAATACTTGTCATCAAAACCATCTACATGGGAAGCTACCTGTCCAGTATAGGATTGAAGCTAACACAAGCGTCAAATCAGTAACTTTGAAAAGACTTATTTCTAATATAAAGACTAAGGATTCCCTGACTGAATATTTAAGTAAGGAACTAATCAGAAGATCAAATAACGAAGGGAGAAGCATTATTGTGTGGGATACAGCACAGGCAACAGAGATTGGTGAAGCAGACATGAAAAATAATCAAAAACAGGCGGACACAATAAAAATGATCTTGCATGCACTACATGCCACTAAAAGTGGAGCAAGTGTCCTGCTTGTCAGTTGCTATCAATAGCTCCCAAAGAAGACGTCCTTCTGTCTAATGGAACCCAAATCCAGGGAAATTGAAGTTGGCAGAGTTAACGCTAAACTTGGGCCACAGCGAGCGGCTGCACTGCCTAGAATGCATGCAATTTTAGGTGCAGATGTCACTCGGGAAAAACAAAAACTGCTTTTTGTATGCGCTTCAGCGATGCAAATAAGATAGAGGCAACCGTAAGTAATATATATTATTAGAATTTTATAAAATTAGTTATATTACTGTATTTTATGAATTTAAGTACTACAACTACTATTGCTGCATTGTAACAGTTACGCCAATAAAGAGTGTACTGCAAATCCAGCCCAATTCAGTTTCAATCACAAATTTTAACAAGCTCAAATTCGGTACAATGGAAAAGAAATTTATGAATGAAGACCCGTTGCGGCCAAAATATTTGAGTAGTAGTCAAAATTCTGAAAAATTATTTATTTCTTTAATATTCACTGAATCTGATACAGGCTGAATCAAAATATAAATACATTATTTTCTCAGTATTTTCAAATTAATCACCCTGTATTTTATGTGAGTATCGACAAACTTGGTTATCTCAAAATTTAATGAAACAAAAAATACAAATACAACATGTAGCGTGCAATTATTGTTCTTAAGATGATTTAGGTACACATTCCGGAAGTTGGGAGCGAGACTCCTAACTGAAAAAAATAAGAACGTTATGAGGGATGACCTTTATAATACTATCTGAAACAAGCGACATAAAATTATACGATCCATCCGTTCGACTGGGCCAACCCCAATTCTCTTCACAGCCATCGTTGCTACAGGTCGCCACGTTCAGATTCAGATGTGCAAGTTCTCATTAGAAAATCAAATGTTAACTCACCCTTGTTTGTCTAATTGTTCATAGTATCCAGGTAAATCCGGATTGTTATTTTCATATAATTCTGGAATAAGCCTTCTCATGGTGTAGTACATATCAATATTATGTTTCGTTTTTTCAATGCTGTACTTGCAATTCGTTAGCAAAAATTCAATGGTGTTGTCATCTGAAACAAAAAATTATACAACATTTTTTTACGTTAAATTCCAACTTATTGCGGGTATTCCAGAGTTCAATTTCCTTAATATCTTTCTGAAGTGCCACACAGTCTCTCACATTTTTGATCTATTCGTAAATTTTAAAATCATCTGCAAAAAGTAAAAATTTAGAGTGTTTAAAATATCATTGATAAAGATAATAAATAATAATGGGCCCAACTTGGACCCTTGTGGCACTCCAGAGTTTGCTTCAAATTTACCAGAGGCGTTTCCGTTATGCCTCACTATAAATGTTCTATTCTGTAAATAACTTTTCAGTAAGTTTATATTGTTTCTGATGCCCCAAAACAATGTACTTTTCTAATAATACTTCGTGATTCACGCAATCGAATGCTTTTGCAAAATCGGTATAAATTACATCCAGTTGTGATTTACTTTCTATGACAGCGGCAGCTAATTCAGTAAATAGTAACAAATTTGTGTTAACCGATTTTCCCGACATAAAACCATGTTGTTGATCTACTACTACATTCTTAACGTAATTATATATTTGTGTGTATAAAATTTGTTCAAATAACTAAGATGGGACACACATTATCGCAACGCCCCTGTAGTTTTCTATATCGGATTTATTGCCTGCTTAATATATGGCAGTATAAGCAGGTATCTTCCATTTAGATGGAAATATTGTAAATTTAATTATTAAATTATATACATGCAGTAAAACGGTCTTCTTAGCCATTCCTGACAACCTTTAAGAGGGGCCTCCTCACAGGTATATAAACCTAAAAACCTACACAATACTAGTTACTAATTTAGTAATTATTTGGTTCAAAATATTTACGATAGATGTCGATAGTAGTACTGAATCGGCTTTTACTTATTCAACATATTTTCTCTCTCTGTCTTTCCACTCTTGACTGTTCAAAGAAACGCATCTCTGTTCGAATGTTTTGATTTCAAATATTTCCACTTATATTGTAAGCATAGAAACCTTATCTCTGTTTTTTATGTTGCATCCAAACCACAGTACACCTGTGCATAGATAAGAGAATATTATATACACGGATCCAAACAAAATTTGTTGAAATAATTCATAATTTCCATTTGTGTGTAAATTTTTGATTAAGAGTTTCATAAATGTTTTTGAAAGGAATAAATTGTTAAAAAGTACGTAATCTTATTGACCCGATATCAAAGATTATAGTTACGATAATGTAAATTATCCTGGAATCCGTATTTTTTAATTTTAAAAGCTATGTTTGAGGTTATGTTTACTGGATTATTTGATTAATGTGAAAATATGAGATAAATAATACTGATGGTTTGTTCTAGAACATTCTCTTGAATCCCTGTTTTAATGATAATATGGGTTTGTTAGCGAAAAGCGAAAAATGCTTAATTGAAGTGAAGTGACCTTTGAAGAATCTGAATGAAGAAAAATTAAAACCGCTCTCAAAAGACAAGAATTGCACAATTCATTTGGATGATTATATAATAGTGATAATTGAAAAATATAACTATTATCACCTGATACAAGGTGCATTACATATTGGATGAAAGGACATGTGCTATTTAATAATATGGATACCAAGAAATTAAGAATGGAAGAAAAATATACATACCTTAAAAACATTCTACCTTTCAAAATTTGTACCATTTATATTAACATAATAAAATGTTTTCATGATTATAAATTTTTGTTTGTTTCATGCTAAGAAAATTAAACTGCGGAAAAGTTGCAAATTTACATGATTTAAAATAGGCCATTTAGTCTGAAAACACAGAACGTCATGTCACAACTTTGCCTCAATCTAATCATATTTGTATCAGTTTCAGAGTTTCTGCTTTCAAATTTTATTTGACTTGTAGGCTCTTTTTTCAACTACATGTGTAAATATATTCAATTTTATCTAGAAACAAATAATATAAACAAAGAGTTTCCAAATTTATTATACAAAGAAATATTTACTTGTAATACAATGCTTTAAGAAGGAGGAAAGTAAGGTAGTACAGTGAGGAAATTCAATTTAAAATAGCAAACGTTTAAAAAACTTACAAAGCAACTATAACAACTAATAATAAATTTAAAGCGAAAGATCTGTAATGACAAATAATAATGTATATATTGTGGGGAGATCGATATATACAGTACAAAATCAAACATACAATCAACATATACAAGTTTGCTTCTACCTTGTTTGCAAAGATTGATCATATGTGTTGTGGAGATTGGAACTGAAACATTTTTCCTTCATTATACAAAAAAATAGTTGGTTCATTCTCTTTTTTCCATGACAGATACACATATGTGTGATCACTTGAATGATAAATATTTTTTTTGTTTTTGTATAATACATTATTGGTTGAACAGATGAGGCTTTTACTTGATGAAGATCCATACTGAACGATGAAATAAAACAATATAGTTTGTTTAAATCTTCATATATTTGAACTAATGTTCAATTTAAACTTGTTGACGCGTTTCACTAACACAGTAGCTTTGTATATATTAAGACATTTTTATATTTTACCTTCATTCGTTTTGACAAAGCTACTGTGTTAGTGAAACGCGTCAACAAGTTTAAATTGAACATTAGTTCAAATATATGAAGATTTAAACAAACTATATTGTTTTATTTCATCGTACATTATTGGTTTTATTACTTTTCTATCCAACCCATCTAATATGCGAGAAAAGTATAGGTTTACCCAAAAAAAAGTTGGAATTTTGGATTTTTTTGAGTTGTTTTTACGTTTTTCAGCAAGAACAACACAAAAAAAATGCTTTTTAGAAAAGTAAACCTATCTGTATAACTTGATACAGCCCCCGAAGTACAACAAGTAGATAAAATTAACTTTTTAGTCGTCCTTTGTTTTACAATTTTTTTTTAATATCAACAACTAAGACTATTAGTAAGTCATCCTTTAATAATAATTTGGTTTCTTATGGTCTTTGATTTTTTGAAATGCTTATATAATCAAACAATTTGCAACGAAATTTTGACTATTGACTAGACAAAGTTTTAAAATATTTATGGTTAAAAGTTTTCTAAAATATAATGTTACCAACTTCATTCATTAATTTTATTCAACAATTACTATTACCTATGGTGCATAGGCTAAGGCAAGCTAAAAAGTGGATAACCATCCTAATTTCTTATAAAACCTTTGGACAGGTTGTTAAGAGAAAAACAAATACACCTTGTCATTCTCTTGTTAAAACTGTTCTTAAAAAGACTTATTGTATGACGGAGGTAATGGAGTATGGAACTCTTAAGGAAAAAGTGGCTAAGGGCATTTTTGAACAAGTACAAAATGTTGTGGTGGTTGATACAGGATTGTGGGTAGATGTTCAACACGGTTTTCTAGGTGCTTCTCCTGATGGTAAATATATTCAACATAACAAATAATTACCATGTGTTATAAATTCTTTTTGCATATTAAATGACATACATTTATTGATAAAATATTTTAGGGCTTGTAGGTGATGATGCACTACTTGAAATAAAATGCCTCCACTCTGCATCAAAACTGAATTTACAAACAAATACAATAAGCGAAATAATTGACCTCATGAAGAACAAAATTTGTCTAGAAAAATACAACAATAAAATTCAACTTAAGCCGAATCACAATTACTATTAACAGGTATAAACATGATATATTTATTCCAAAGAAGAAAAACTCAAAATCATTCTCACATAATATATTTAATCACTTTGATGTATTTACCAACAATAAATAAGAATAACATTAAAAAGTAGTTATTTGTGTAATAGGTGCAAAAAGTGCATTTTTGTTGCGAGGAAGCATGAAGCACTAAACACAATCTTGTGGAGTAAATATAATTAGCATTTACGAAGCACAAATTTACTCATTTAGCATGAAAATTACCTAATTATCATCATTTACAAATACAATACACACTAAACTATAAATTTGGGATATTTTTATGAACACAAAACATATGACAACAGCATTTGACCGATAGAGAAAGTTATAATATTATTTGTCTATGAATTGACCGTCGTCTTTTGTCATTGTTCTATATTGTTCTATACAGCGCCATGCATCAAGACGGTGGAGCGGTAGAACTAAAGTAAAAAGATGTTCGTTTGCAAAAATTTGCGCACAACAAATCTCAAAAAATACAATGATTTGAGATTTTATATTTTCAGAATCGAATTCTCTAGGCTTCCTTTTGGGATCAGGTTTTGGTGTCTCACTTAATGGCTTATATCTTTTTTATAACAATATAAAACTCAACCAAAATACCTGATCCCTAAGACAAAGTTCCAAGTTATCATGTGTTAAAATTTCAGCACTTAATTTTCCTGCGGTCTTTAGATTTGTTGTGTACAAAATGACCTAAATTTTGTTGCAAATCACGGGTGCCAACTGTTTTCAGGTTCCTAAAACGTGAGGCCCCTCTTAATAGCGTAGGGAGGGATTCCATCGATCCCAGCTGCTTTTTCAGGATTCAACTTCTTTATAGACTGGTCTTCTACATGGGCGCCCATATCAAAATTTTTAAAGGGGGGCTAGATGTAATAATATTGCAAATTACATTTTGTGTACTGGAAGACAAAGTAATAACTGCAGTCTGAGTGAAAAAAATGCTATACAGTAAGTATAAACAAAGAACAAGTAACCTTCAGTACTCTATTTATGAAGAGTGGAATTAAATGTATGTTGCCATTCACATAAACAACACGGATTTTCTTCAATTTTCATATACACGCTAACGATTTCACATTTTAAAGCAAACAGTTATCTCTTAAGCATTAGCTTAATGAAATTTGATTGAAAATGTGTAATTGGTAGAGTGTAAATGAAAATAAAACAAATACATTTATTGTGATAGTTACTGAAATATTTAAATTTCCCGCTATTCCTGTCAAAGTTGTAGAAATCAGCCGGTAGGGGGCGTCAGTAAGAATATTTGAATTTCCCCCTACTCTGTAATGTCAGATTTAGTTCGAGAACAGGTGGTTTGATGGCGAAAATTTGACATTTGAAATCTCAAATTTTAACATTGCAGTTTCCTATCTATCACTCCCTAATCTATGCCGAGTGACGCTGTCTCTTTCAGACCGTTGGCGCCGCAACTCATATTCTTTTACTTTACCATTAATTATACAAATACGTGAAGCGCATGTTTTATTAATAAATATTTTGTTCCCAATTTATATCTGTAAATGTCAAAATTATTCAATAACAATAATTTTTTTTCGCATATGATGAATTTTTTTCTTTCCATAAAAGCTAGGGGGGCCGGACCCACCTTGCCCCCGAGTATGGGCGCCCATGACTGTTCATAATATTTTTCAGTTATCTCAGTTAATGGAAAATTATAATTGTTAGTGAATGTTTGTAAGAAATTTAAACTATAACTTGATTTGTCGGAACTATGTACAGACTAAAAAAATTGTGCAAATATATCCGCTGTATTATCCACTGGCATCCCTTCATAAGTGCATAAATTGACATTGTTATTTTTGCTTTTAGTTTTATTAAGAAAATTCCAAAAAGTATTCAAATCATCGTTTGTACTACTTTCTACTCTCCTAATGTATTTTCTATATTCTATACCAATTAATGATTTTAACTGTCTCCTTATCTCCTTATATTTGTTAGCATAATAATCCGAAACATGTTTAACTTTATTCAAAAAGATTTTCTGTTTGATACACATTCTAATTTCAGTTGTGAACCAATTAGGAAATTTATTATAGGAATTATATGTTTTATTAAATGGAACGGTAATAGAGAATATATTGTTAATAATTTTGTAAAAATTCTCTACGGCAGTATCAACATTAGTTTCCTCAGTCACTGATTCCCAAGTCTCATCCCTTAACATTTCTGTTAGTAATTGGAAATTTGCTTTTTTTAAGTTATATTGACTCACTGATAACATTTGTTTGATGAGGTTTCAACTAATTTTTGGTACCTGACTGTGATATTTAAAGAGGGATGAAATCGGTCCTCCGTAACTAATGGAAACTGTTCCTTTGTAACATTACATTGATTTAAATTATCAGTCGAAACTATTACTAGATCCAAACACTTGTCATGATCATTTTTAACATTATTACACTAGCTCAATGAATTGTAATTCAAGAAATCAACCGAAGTGTTTAATTTAAAGCTGGGGCTTTTAAGTTGTATTGTCGTTCCTCCTATTTCCAGTATATTGAAGTCACAAAAAATAAATATTGTATCAATATCCTTAATCTTGTTTTGTAAGTATTCAAAACATACCACGTAATCCAACTTCGTATCGTAACGCCGTCGCGTAACAAGTGTGGACGGCACTGCGTAACACCGTAACACCAAAACATAGTAACATCTCGGCGTTCCATCGGTTGTCGGTTTTTTGACGCCGCATCAAAGAAATGATACGCACTGATATTGCACCACTTGTTAGCATGTCTGGACAGGTCTGTGGTACACAGTTGCGATTTATTTTTCGTTTTGTTTATTCAGTTGAAAACATGGAGTGAACAGAAGAATCTACCCTGGATTTCATCAATAGTTATCGTAATAAAGAAATTTTGTGGGATGCAAAACATCCCAAATACTATAATAAAATAAAGAAGCACGATGCTGGGAAAGAACTTGCTGTAGAGTTTCGGACAACAGTAGATGAATGCAAAAAAAAATAATTTCTTATATTTTCATGGGTTTCGGTCAGAAATAAAATCACTTGCTTATAGTGGTTACGTTTCGGTCTATTTTATTTAAACCATTTTCAAACCTTTCTAAAAATGTTTTGAAAACACAATACATTTATTAAAATACATATAATTAAAAGATGTTTCTTCAAAACTTACTTTTTGATTATGCCTCCGTAGAGGCTCGTCTACTACTGTACAGTAGTATTTCTTAAAAATGACTAGAATGTATTTACCGAGTGTCCTAATTAAAATAAAATTAGAATTAGAAATCTATTTTTTAATTTTTAATAACTAGGTAAGGTGTAGATATTCGTTTATAATAGTAAGTTCGTATATATACAACTCAAGTTGTCTATGTCAGTTCTGAAATTGACTGAGTCAGGATTCTTCTTAATATTTATCATTTCTTTTATCAATCTTTAACTATTATTTTTTTCTGTAGTTATTATTTCTACGTTATTGAAATTAAAAGAGTGCTTTTCATCAAGTGAATGTTTTGATAGTGTAGTACATTCATTGTTATTTCGAACTGATCGCTGGTGTTGTTGAATTCTCTTATGTAAATATTGGCTAGTTTGACCTATGTAAGTACCATTGCAGTCAGAGCAATTTATTTTATATATTGAGTTTATTGTGTTCTTATTATCTGGTTTGAGTCTAGAAAAAAGCTTATTTCCTGTAATGTTATTTGTCATAATAGTCTCCCACCTTTCATATATGGGTGACCCAAATTACATAAACAAGGTATTCCATTGCGACCAATTATTAGTAACTTTAATGCTCCTACATATAAATTATCAAAATTTTTATCTAATACACTATCATCTGTAATTGGACTAACAGAATATCATATAAAAGATTCGTGGGAATTTTGCAATTTTATTAAAAAGCAAATCATTCCTCCAGATCACCGGATAATTTCACTAGATGTTGTATCTTTATACACAAACATTCCTACGGATCTTGCAGTCAAATGTATTAAAAATAAATGGAATAAAATCAAGAACTTCACACCGTTAGACTTAGATGCATTTTGCGAGGCAGTTGATTTGTGTTTGAATTCCACCTATTTTCAATTTGGTGACTGTTTCTATAAACAAATTTTTGGAACAGCAATTGGATCTCCAATTTCTGCTCCGATTGCAAACTTAGTACTTGAATATTTAGAATCTAATGTTTTAGCAGAGTTACCAGAAAAAACAATTTTTTTCAAAAGATACGTCGACGACTGTATCCTTTGTGTACCAATTGACCAGACTGAAAATATTTTAAAACGTTTTAACAATTTCAATAAAAAAAAAAAAAAAAAAAAAAAAAAAAAAAAAAAAAAAAAAAAAAAAAAAATTCATTCCTATTCAGGTAGCCGACGAGTGCACACGCATTTTGTACTATCTGGGTAATTAACGTTATCTTCGTGTTAATTTCATATTAAGCTTTTTTATTCTATTGATAATTGTTAAAACTAAATATCAAAATGTGAATATTATAAACCAATTGGTGACCGTTTTGTTTTTCGATTTGTGATATTATCATCAACAAATAAATCAAGAATTATTCCAGTGTCGTAGCAGTACAACAGGTAACAGCTATTTTCCTACTATTTAATTCACAGGGTCCTTTTGGACTTCTGTTCCTCTTTCAATTTCAATCATCGTGGTTTTGGCATCCAGGACCACTTGCATAATGGCAACTACCACCCAAACATCCTTATCTCAACAAAATTCATTTCATATCACAAAATCATACGTTGATGCAACTTTAACAAAACCCCCACCACCTACGTTCCCTAAACGCGAGCAAGCAATTGTCTTGCACTCTATTCCGAACACCGTTTTATTCGAATACATAAAAGCTATAGGAGACATCGTCTCCCCCAAAAATATCACATTTGCATCGAGAATCTCCAATAACCGTATCTGTATATATCTATCTTCAACAGCAATTCTAGATGATCTTCTTCAAACTCATCAGAACATTTGCATCAATTCCACAATAATTCCTATTCGACGACTTATTTCGCCTGCTAAACGTATTTTAATATCGAATGTTTCTCCCACTATCCCCCATTCCGTTATTGAAAAAGCTCTCAAGGACATCGGACTGCAAATAGCCTCTCCTGTTTAATTTGTTAAATGTGGCGCACAAGGAGATGAATACGCTCACATCATGAGCTTCCGCAGAATTACTTACGTTATCCCTGATAATGATAACTTTAACATACAAACCTCAATTCTTATTACTCACGAGGACACTCCGTATCGTATATTCGTTTCCACTGACAAATTGGTGTGTTTTCTATGTAAACAGAGCGGACACACCGCCGACACTTGCACCAACACTCCATCGTCACAGCTACAAAACGAAATATCCTCCCATCCCCCCTCGCTATCACAATTACCTGCTACTACTTCAGTCAGTGGCATTCCTTCATCCCTCTTTTCACCTTCCGAACCCCGATCGGATATTATATCAACAGCCGACCCTACCCATGTAGAACCACTGCCTAACCCTATATTGCCTCCCTTGGCCCATGGACAAAAAAGAGGTATTTCCTCTGACAGCAATGTTAATACCCCCAATCAACTATCACCCACGGAATCCCCATCACCAACAGACAACCAAATGCCTCCCCCCTCTTATACAACATCCCAAAACACAGTTAAGCACGTTAAGAAAAAACCTAAAAATCTAGCTCCTGAACGTCACAAACTTACACCCAACTCTCAAACCTCTATACAGGACCTCTATAAGATCAACCCATCCAAATTCACACTCTCTGAATTGCAGTTCACAGCGTTTTTAGAAAACTCATACGCTAGTTCAGATCCTCTTAACGAAGCCTTGGAATTTACTTCTAATATCCAGGGACTGTTAAGTGATTTATCACTTCTTTACTCTGAAACAAAAGAAAGATCTCTTAAAAACCGCCTCACACGACTACAGAAAAAACTTAAAAGACAACTTAATCCCGAGGAGCTCTCTGATAATAAAAGCGTTTCTTCTGATAGCCAAACTGATGACGAGCTCAATTATCCTCTCTCACAACTCTCTTAACAACTAACTTCTTAAGCCATTCAAAGTTATCCAATGGAATTGTGATGGATTCTTTCCTCGCTTGGAAAGAATTCAACAAATAATAACAGACGAACAACCTGATATCCTGTGTTTACAAGAAACCAACTCAAAAATAGATAGACTCCCTAAACTAAAAAACTACGAAGGTTACCATTATGTTCGCACCAACTGCGCAAGGGCTAGTGGGGGCACCTCAATTTTCATATCTGGAGAACTATTTTCCACTCCCCTCCATATCACTACTGATCTTGAAGCTATTGCAGTTTCCACCTGGTGTCCAAATAAACTCACTATCTGCAGCTTATATATCCCTCCTAATTACCCTTTAAAAGAAATAGAACTTCTAAACCTAATTTACCAACTCCCCCAACCTAACATTCTAGTAGGTGACTTTAACGCCCACAATACAATGTGGGGATCCAATTACACCATCGGCAAAGGGAAAACCGTCGAAAATGTGATCAATTGTACAGGTTCTTGCCTGCTTAACACCGGTTCTAATACACACCTGATTTTCTCCTCTGGTACCTTCTCCTCTATTGATCTTAGTCTTAGTGACCCTAAACTTGCTCCTTTACTAAACTGGCATACGGCTAATGATCTTTATGATAGCAACCACTATCCCATTATTATATCCTCCAATATCCCCAGCCATAATGATACTTTATCCAGATGGTATTGGCGCTTAAACACTGCCGACTGGACTAGTTATACGTCTCAATCTGAAACCAACTTATCTGCATTATCTTTCTCAGATAATATGAACGATAACATCCTAAAAATTACAGATGCTATACTTTCAGCTGCCAGTCTGCATATTGGTAAAAATATTATTTCACATAAACAAAAAACAGTGCCATGGTGGAGCTCCTGCTGTGCAAGTGCAATAAATCAACAAAAAATGGCACTAAATATGTATCGTAGGCATAAGAGACAAGAAAATCTTACTAATCTCAAAAGAACCAGAGCCAAAACACGTTATATCGTAAAACAATGTAAAAAATATTCCTGGAGAAATTATGTATCCTCCATAAATGTGAACACAAATCCCTCCCAACTTTGGAATAAAATTAGGCAAATACAAGGAAACAATTCGAATTTCAAAATTCCCTGTCTTATCTATAATAATACAGTAGTCAATAAAAATGAAGAAATCAGCAATATACTGGCAAAAACCTTTGAATTAAAATTTCAAAGTAAAGTTAATTCTACACTTACTTATTCAGATAAAGCTCCTTCCCCATGTACTGTGTCAAAATCTCGAGATATTACTTCTCTTAACTGCCCATTCTCTTACTCAGAACTTTCCTTAGCTCTCAATAGCTGCAAAAATACTGCCTCTGGTCCTGATGACATCCCGTATATATTTCTAAAAAAACTTTCCAACACAGGTTTAAGTAAGCTCCTAGAAATTTACAATTTAATATGGTCCACCAACCAATTCCCTAGCCTATGGCGGACATCTACGATAATTCCCATTAAAAAACCTGAACAGGCTACTACCTCTCCAAACTCTTTCCGACCTATATCACTAACTTGTACTATGTGTAAATTATTAGAAAAGATGGTTAATAAGCGGCTCCTCTGGTTTCTTGATAAATATAATGTTATCTCAAAAGAACAATCAGGATTTCGACGTAATAGATCGACTCAAGACAACCTAGTCCTTCTTCAATCTCATATCTCTGGGGCAATAAACAGAAAACAAGAAGTCATTGCAGCTATATTCGATATTGACGGCGCTTTTGACACTGTTAGCAGACAGTCAATACTAAATAAATTAACGTTACTTAATATCTCCGGACACATATACCATTTTATTCAAAATTTCCTATCTTCAAGATCATTCAAAGTCTTTGCTAATGGTATTTTCTCGTCAACCTATGGCCAGAGGGATGGAGTTCCCCAAGGGTCGGTTATAAGCCCCACTCTATTCAATCTGGCTATCAACGATCTTTGCTCTGATCTCCTTCCTCCCATCAAGTATGCCTTATATGCAGACGATCTAGTTGTTTACAGTCATGGCATGTCTATGACGACTACATCTAATCTAATTCAGTCAGCAGTAAACACACTAAGTAAAAAAGTAAGTCACTTAGGATTAACTTTTTCGCAAACAAAATCTAAAATTATTAAATTTGGTAGACGACCACCCTCACAATCTCCTAGTATCTTCATTAATAACGTACATCTTCCCGTCGTGGATCACTGTAAAATACTAGGCCTAACATTTGACTCTCGTCTCAACTGGAAACAACATATTCGAGAAATCAAAGGCGACTGCTTCAAAAGAATGAACATTATTAAAACACTCTCGCATTACCACTGGGGAGCAGACGAAAATTCTCTTCTTAAAATATACAGGGCCCTTATTCGTTCAAAATTAGATTATGGTTGTCACATATATATCTCTGCCACTAAATCAGACCTCGACCTTTTAAACTCGGTGCATAATACAGCTTTACGTCTTTGTCTTGGAGCTTTTCGATCTAGCCCTGCAGAAAGCCTTTATTGCGAAGCTAATGAGCCTCCGCTTTGGATTAGACGACGCCAACTTCTGCTTTCTTATGCTGCCTCTGTATCTTCTAACCCGTACAATCCTGTCTACCCTCTATTTACATCAACTTCTAACAATCCACACAACTCCTCAACCATACCAATAATAAAACCGATCTCTCTGATTTTATCGCAGCTACTAGACGGCGTTAACCTTTCACATACAAGTCCTCTTCCTATCCCCTCTACTCCTCCATGGACTATCAACATTCCTAAATTTAACACATCGCTCATGAGATACGACAAACACACAACACCCAAACAATTAATAAAAAATGCTTTTAATGAAATATTAACTAACTGTGACTATGACTTAGTTTTATACACTGATGCATCCAAAAATGAAACAGGAGTAGGCTGCGCTGTTACATCAACACGAACTTCTATCAAATCTTCCCTAATCCCATCAACCTGTAGCATCCACACAGGCGAACTATTCAGCATACTCTTGGCCATCAATTCCATCTCCCCACCTTATAAGCACGTTGCCATATGCACAGATTCACTAGCTTCAATTTCATCAATCCAAAATATATTTACCGAACATCCTATTGTCCAATCTATCCATGACTCCTACCAACTTATCACTTCCCTAAAAATAGCAGTTACTATTATTTGGTTACCTTCCCACATTGGCATCGTAGGCAACGAACTTGCAGACCAACAGGCAAAAACTGCTTCTAAATTTACCGTCACCGACAATCTCACAATTTGTAAGGATTTAAAATCACATTTTAAAACAAAAGCCAAAGTAACATGGCAGCAGAATTGGGACTCTGCCGGCACATCCTTACGCCAAATACAGCACTCGATAGGTCATCCTCAACCATGTTGTTTTGCTGGCCTCTCAAGGCATGACTAAGTTGTGGTGAGAAGAGTTAGAATAGGTCATTCAAAACTTACCCATGGATACCTAATGTCTAATACCTCCAGACCCGTTTGCTCCAGCTGCAACTCCAACCTAACCATAAAACATATCTTGACGGAGTGTCCGGAATATGCGACCCAAAGACTACAGTTTCAGCTTAGCCAGAACTACAAAGACGTCCTAAATAACTCGGTACAAATTACCTACCTTCTCCAGTTTCTCAAAGATGTGCAACTTTTCCATAAACTATAGAACAATAGTGTAATTGTGTATATATATATCGAATGAATGAACCTTATACAAATTGTATTGTTAATCTTGTAATCGCACCTGTGCAAGTGGCCACAGTAGCCGAGCACGTTAATTATGAATAAAAAAAAAAAAAAAAAAAATTACAATTCACCATAGAAATGGACAAAAATCGTTCTATTAATTTTTTAGATATGAATATAGAATATGATAACAACGGTTGAATATCTACAAATTGGTTCACAAAAAAGGTATGGTCTCAACGATATTTAAACTATAATTCATACGCTCCCATAAAATACAAGAAGAGTGTTGTCACTGGCCTCACTGATAGAACGGTACAATTATCACATCCAAAACACAGGCCTAATAATATTAAAAAAATCAAAAATACCTTAGATTTAAATAATTATCCTAAACATTTTTATGAGCCCATTATTGAACAGAGAATTGACAACTATTACAACAAATTAAAATTTAATAGCCAAAGTAATCCATCAAAATATATTTCACTTCCGTACATTCCCGATATTAATAAACCATTACAAAAATGCCTAACACCATTTCATATTGAAATTGCTGATAAACCTAATAACACTACAGGAAATAAGCTTTTTTCTAGACTCAAACCAGATAATAAGAACACAATAAAGTCAATATATAAAATAAATTGCTCTGACTGCAATGGTACTTACATAGGTCAAACTAGCCAATATTTACATAAGAGAATTCAACAACACCAGCAATCAGTTCGAAATAACAATGAGTGTACTGCACTATCAAAACATTCACTTGGTGAAAATCACTCTTTTAATTTCAACAACGTAGAAAGAATAACTACAGAAAAAAATAATAGTAAAAGATTGATAAAAGAAATGATAAATATTAATAGGAATCCTTACTCAGTCAATTTCAGAACTGACATAGAGAACTTAAGTTGTATATATACGAACTTACTGATATAAACGAATATCTAAACCTTACCTAGTTATTAAAAATTAAAAAATAGATTTCTAATTCTAATTTTATTTTAATTAGGACACTCTGTAAATACATTCTAATCATTTTTAACATAGTTCATCGTTTGTATTATTTGTTTTTGTGTACATTAATTGTCTTTTTTTTTAATTTAAGAAATACTACTGTACAGTAGTAGACGAGCCTGTACGGAGGCATAATCAAAAAGTAAGTTTTAAAGAAACATCTTTTAATTATATGTATTTTAATAAAAGTATTGTGTTTTCAAAACATTTTTAGAAAGGTTTGAAAATGGTTTAAATAAAATAGACCGAAAAGTAACCACTATAAGCAAGTGATTTTATTTCTGACCGAAACCCATGAAAATATAAGAAATTGAGTATTTACGGTCATTAAAAATATATACGTTTAAAAAAATTAATGTTCTTCTGTCAGTACTTAGGCGAGAGAAAGAAAAAATTAAAAAGAGCCACGGTACGGGTAAAGGTAAGTTTGAATAGTTGAAAATTAATTTCGATGCCAAATACATTTTCTACAGTTCTTCGTGCGCGAGATAATCTGTAGTTAAACACTCTTTGCAATGATCATTTAGGATGTATTCCCGAAAACGGTTTTATTAACGACTCAGTTAAGGCAAATGCCTCGTCTCCAATAAAAAAATAGGGAATTTTCTGTTGCCTGCCATGTAAAGCTTCTGGTTCGGGTAAATTTAAGTCATTTCGATCTAATTTTTTGTAAAGCGATCAGTTTTTAAAGATACCACCATCTGAAATTCTTCCTTGGCCTCCAGCATCAACATACAAAAAGTTATAATTAGCATCCACTAGGGCAAAAATAACTACACTAAATGTTGATTTGTAATAAAAGAACTCGCTTCCGGTGTTAATTGGAGCTTGTAGAACAACATGCTTCCCAACTAAAGCACCCAGACAATGTGGAAAGTTCCAGGTGTCCTCAAACTGTTTTGCCACTTCTAACCATCTTTCTGGTGTTGAAGGTATCTGGAAAAATTAAAACAAATTATACAGTGCGCCAGAAATAGGACATATTTTTATTTTCTAAATAAGTTTGTTTATTAAATACTAATTTTAAATAATTTTTAATTTTAGATTGTACACGAAGAAGAAGATAATGATGAAAAGGAAATATCGGGTAATGAAGGAACATTAGCAGATAACGATAAAAATTCTGATGTACAAGAGAATCGGGAAAGTATAGAAAATGTACCGAAAAGAAAAGCAACACCTAGTACCGAAAAGAAAAGCGATGAAGCGACACCTAGTAGGAAACGCCAAAAGAGGAATGAAGATTCTGAGAAATTAGATAAAGCTTTTAAAATACTGTCAGAAGCATCAGCAAACGCTAGAAACCCATAGGAGCAAAACAAATGTCATATATTTGGAAATCTTGTGGCTAAAAAACTGGCCAAATATTCTCTTGAATTACAGAGTACTGTACAACAAGATATTATAGTAATTTTGTTTAAAGTAGACAATACCCATCTCGAACAAAGTTCAACCAATTTTTATCATTCGCAATCATACCGTACTCATATTCTTCAGTCATTCTTTGCAAATTCTGTGCCACAACATTCTCAATTTGAACAGTATCAGGATAGCCAAGCTTCCAGTTTTACTCAACAGCATTCACAGGTACCATCTGCAGCATATAATTATGCTAATTCTAGTATTTCGGATCATTCAAGTGGCAGTACTCCAGTCAATTCTTTACCACGCCAACTATTGGATATGCCCGATATTGAATTAGAGAATTTAAGATAAACATTTGTTTTGTTTAATGTGTGTTTATTATACTTCTTTAATAAAACAGTTTCTTACCTGTATATATTCTTTTAATCCTTCTATAATGGCTTCGCACACTTCAGGACCTATAGCACTTATCGATTGTATGGAAATTTTAAAAAGGTATTGTAGACTGGTGAAAGAGTCACCAGTCGCCAGAAACCGAATTGTTACTGCCAACCTTTCTTGAACAGAAATTGCCGTTCTCCATCTAGTATCTTTTCGTGCTATTTTGGGTCCAATTAAATTAATCAAGTCTGTTGGAGACATTCTAGTAAAATTTTTGTAAAGGCTACTAGTTGCCTGAGATTTTAAATCCAACAGTAAATGATTTCCGCTGTATACACTTCTATTAGTATACAACCGGGTCTGCCACCAGCGTCTTTCTGCGCGTCTTTTTTTATTTTTTTTTAACTAAGTAATGCATGTATATATAAGCTGCTGCAACAACCTCCATTGCACACAAGAAAAAGACTAATTTAATTGTTCTATTTTAGTAAAGACGGAACGGCAAAATGTCCCGTTTATAAGATACGCGACGATGTATTGATACGCTATATTTGTTGACACGCCGTATCTTCGATGCGTAACAACCAACAAGTTTTGTTCTATGTCTGTACCCACCTTAACAGTTTTTTTGTATATAATTATAACGACGTCAATGTCGTAGTACGTCTTTACAGTAATAAACACATTTAAATTCGGTAAAAAATATAAAAACAATTTAAAAACACGTTTTGAAGGAGATTCTAATAATTAAGCTATTTTAATTATAATCAAGGCAACAATCTAGCAATTATATATATATTTTTTTAATTTTTAATTATCTGTAAAAACAAATATTTTCTTACCAGTTTTAATACAATGTGAATCATGCAAAACCTATATCCTGTTTGTAAATGTTTACCATTACTCGATTCCATGTTGTCTTTATTTTTTAATTCAATACGAAAATGAAAAGTATACAGTTGGATGTTTAGTATGTTCAATTGTAATATAAATATAGTATATTAGTCCAGTACATATTAATAGCATCTTCTAAAGTTAAATCTTAATTTAGACATCATTAGTTTAGATAAGAGTTTTTATCTCTGATGCCAAGAACTTCCATGGGGTGCCTCGATCTAATAGGGGAGGTGTTATATACTTTAAATTCCTTACTGCATAATAAATAAATTGCTTAATCAGTACATTGTGTAATCACCAGTTATTTTATAAATTGTTGAACCTTATTTTTGCTTACATTGTAATTTTTACCTTTTGAATTGTTTAGTCTACTATCTACTTTGAATCTTGAAAGATGTAACTGTTGTTTAATAAATAATTTTTAAAAAAACTACTTCCGAATGTGAAAAGTTATTTTATATCTATATTCTCATCAAAAAAGCACTATAATGAACACCCTATTACGGCCAAAGAATGGGAGAACTATTATAACTTATTTTATAACACCACTGAAGCTAATATGAACCTATCCATAATGGATGCCAGACATCCCTATCTAGATTCACCCTTTACAATCCAAGAGATATACGATGTAATAGCAATAGCAAAAAATAATAAGGCGGTAGGGGATAATAAAATACCAAACGAATTTTATAAAAACTTGCCTACTAACTGGATCATACATCTAAAAGAAATATTTAACAAAATATACATGGAAGAACACCTTCCATGCAATTGGACAAATATTAACATGATTCACTTTCATAAGAAGGGCCCTGAAAACGATCCTCAAAATTACCGAGGTATTGCCTTACTCAATCACAAAACTATTCACCCAACTAATAAATCAGAGACCACATACATTCAGTGAATCAATTGTAACGCTACCAGTATGTCAGGCTGGCTTTCGTAAACAAAGAAGTACGGAAGATAATATTTTTGTTCATTACTCGGCGATAAGTAACATCTGCGACTGCCTGGGAGGAAAGTTTTTGCACTTTTTATCGACTTCAAAAAAGCTTTTGATAATATCAATTTGAATATACTTTGGCAAAAGCTTTCCTCTAATGGAATCAGCGGCAAGATAATAAGAATTTAAAAAAATATGTACTCTTTAGGCACAATAACAATTCAGCAGAACGATTGTACCTCAAAAAAAATTAAAATCACCAAAAGCATAATCCAAGGCTACTCGCTAAGTCCACTATTATTTGCTTTATATGTGTCAGACATAGACGACTACTTTAAACAACGAGGAGCTAGAGGTTTATCTCTAGATCAAAACAAAGACATTTCATTGCTGGGCTATGCTGATGACTTTATAGTATTAGAAGACTCGGAAATTCAGATGAATAGATCAGTGAAAATATTAGAAAGTTATTGCGACACTAATAAATTACAAGTTAATGTAGATAAAACAAAGGTAGTTATATTCAGAAAAAGCCCAAATATCAGACATAAACCGAAATTTTGGTATAAAAATGCACTAATAGAACAGGTAAACAGCTATAATTACTTAGGAGTGATATTCTCGTTTAACGGCACGTTCTCAGAAAATTTAAAATCACGTATAAAGAAAACGAAAATAACACAAAACATAACATAAAATTTAATTTAATCCTCACATATGACCGATATGGAAAGTGTTAAATCGCTTTATTATAGCATTGTAGTTCCAACCTACACATATGCCAGAGGAATATGGGGACTTCGGTACATAAATGAGGGAGAAATAGTTCAAAATCAATTTTGGAAAAATTTTCTCTATTTACAGAAAACAAATCTCAGTTACATTTTGAGAGCGGAAACAAGACTAGTGAAAATTGGATTTTTAGGCTTATTTTAGAATGAAATAGGGCTATTGTAGAGAGTAGCATGACGCGACTTCGGAAAAATTTCAATGCAGTTTTTCGTTTTGGTGTTCCTAGATGCCAAAATCACCCTCCGTTCCAAAGATTATATATATATATATATATATATATATATATATATACATGTATATATATATATATATATATATATATATATATATATATTATATTATTTATTACTTTTTTATTATTTATTTAAGTAAAACCCAAATGTTCATTTCTCTATTAAATTTATCTATGGTTGATATTTATCTATGGATTTATTTATTGAATTGGCTAGCTCAGATTAAATGATTTATATTTTTAATATTAGTTTACTGTTTTAATGGACAGCATGAGAATACTTACTCTCGTTGGGTTCAGGATAGAATTAAACAACAAAATATATGAAATCTGCATCCTACAAATAACCTGCGAAAATCATCTCCACCAACGCTGTGAATCGATTATATTTAACACAGTAATTCAACCTCTAGGGTATGAAACCTTTCCCTGTTTTTAGCAAATGACATGTAAATGAAATTCAACGACTCAAAATTTAGTACCTATAATTATCAACAAAACATCAAATCGAAAAGCATCATAAACAGTAAAGAAAACTTATGTTGAAACAAATATAATACAGTGCAAATTACAAATGCCAAATATTATTATATACCTAAAATTATTAATGAGTAATTTGGCCAAATTTGTGAATTTCGTTTGAGTTTAATATGGTTAACCAGATAAATTGTTAAAACACTGACCTAATCACAACACTTGGAAGTCTCTTGTAAATTCTATTGCTGTGGAATCTTCTGGACCGAAGCTGGATCTCCTCCAATCTTGTAGATACAAACTCTATAGTTTGTATGGCAGGTAAGTTAGTGAATTCTTGTTAAATCACTTAGATATATTTGCTTATAATGTTTTTGTTACAATGATTAATGGTTTAGGAACGTATTTTCTCACTATAAAGTGATTACTTTTTTGAAAATTCGTATAGCGTCCCCTCTCAAATTTAAAATGTTTATATTTCTTACAAATTCTTATTATTTCCAAATACTTTCTTTTCAAAATGTTCAATGTGTATTGATTCAATGTTTGCAATGTCTTTTTACTTTAATTTCTAATAATTTTCCAAATATCTTCATAAAATTTATAAAATTTTTTTACATGCGTCCTTCTACATTAGCTTCGCTTCACCAACCCTTTTGTTTTTCAAATCAACAACTTTTTGTTGTCCGCTGTGTTATTTGTAAAACAAAAAACTTACTACATACTTGATAGAATATACTCTGTTTTATCTATTGTTTTATATATCGATAAAATGTCTTTATATTTTTCTATGATTATTGATGTAAGATTTCAAATTAATTTACTATTCCTATTTACATACGCAATATTTCAAAAATCTACCTCATTTTAATAAACAAAAAATTATATCTATCTGACTTTAAATTTCGATATCAATACATATACAATCTAAAATGTTCAAATATCTGTCACAATGCCTTTCAATTAAATCTTTACTAATTGTTACATATTTATCTATTACAAACTGGGCTCTTTATTTATTTCAGTCATCATATTTTTCTATTATCAATAGTTCACAAACATAAATAATTCTATGGTAGAATCTATTTCTGCTCAGTGTACTTTGCTAACTGACATGAAGTTTTTTAGTTGTCACTCCAGTTATCTCTTTTTTAATATAAACATTACAATTTTGTTGGTATATATTGTTATCTAAAATTCTATTTATTATTGTCTGATAATAATTTATTTTCTTTTCAGATTCATTGTTAGATGTTCGAAATACTGGATATAAATTATCATTTGCTATAGACAAGAAAATGAGTTTATGATTTATTAAGATATGATTAAAATTTTATGAAAATAATGCTGTTTATAATCTGAAATCCTAAGGTAAATAATTTTACTATTACTTATGTATCTCTTTAGTTTTGGAGCATAACTAATATAATAAATGTTCAATTCAATAGAAAATATATATTCTTCTTATATTATCATCATTAGACAAGATAATTCCAGCTGTGTGAAATGACTAATTTCCATCTGTTACTCAACAAGATTGCAAATTTCATACATTTGTGTTCCATTCTTTTTAATGCTTCTTACGATATATATATATATATATATATATATATATATATATATATATATACGAGGGCAATTCAGAAACTAACCTCCGGTTGATTGAAAAAAATACACCAAGTTAAGTAAAAATATTTTAATATATACATCTTACAACTACATCTTTGCACTATTTTTCGACATAGTCTCCATAACGATTGAGGCACTTATCGTATCTCTTCACAAGCTTTGAAATTCCTTCTGCATAAAAATCACCCGCTTGTGCCTTGAGCCAGCCTGTGACGGCATCTTTGAGCTCTTCGTCGTCATCAAACCGCTGGGACCCGAGCCATTTCTTCATATGCATGAAGAGGTGATAATCGCTTGGCGCCAGATCTGGGCTATAAGGTGGATGGTTGAAAACGTCCCACTTGAAGGACTCAAGAAGGGCTGTTGTTCTGCGAGCAGAGTGAGGACGGGCGTTATCGTGCAAAAAAACGATACCGGAAGTCAGCATACCACGGCGTTTGTTCTGTATAGCCCGTCGTAATGTTTTTAGTGTTTCACAGTACACGTCTTGATTAATGGTCGTCCCACGTTCCATGAATTCAACCAACAACACCCCTTTGGCATCCCAAAACACCGTTGCCATCAGTTTTCTGGCAGAAAAATCTTGCCGGGCTTTTTTTGGTTTGGTAGGCGAATCTGAATGTGCCCACATCTTTGATTGTTCTTTTGTCTCAGGGTTCACGTACTTAATCCAGGTTTCGTCACCGGTCACGATTCTGTTTAACAATGGTTCTCCTTCGTCCTCATAACGTGACAGAAAGTCTAATGCAGAGGCCATTCTTTGACTTTTGTGGTGGTCGGTAAGAATTTTGGGCACCCATCGTGCACAGAACTTACGGTAACCCAATCTTGCTGTCACTATCTCGTACAAAAGAGTCTTAGAAATCTGTGGAAAATCAGTAGACAACTCCGCCATTGTGAAACGTCGATTTTCACGAACTTTTGCATCAACTGTCTGAACGAGTTCGTCAGTCACCAAGGATGGTCTACCACTCCTCTCTTCATCATGAACGTTTTCTCGTCCACTTTTAAATAAACGTACCCATTCACGGACAACTCCTTCACTCATAACTTTTGGTCCGTACACGGCACAAAGCTCACGATGAATAGCTGCTGCAGAGTATCCTTTGGCTGTAAAAAACCTTATAACAGCACGCACTTCACATTTGGCGGGATTTTCTATTGCAGCACACATTTCAAACTGTCACAAAAACTAAACTAGCGCAGGTACGATGTTCACTCGACTACGGCTTGATGCCGACTGACCTGCTGAGCGTGTGAATGCACAGATGGCGCGCTACTCCCCCCACTACCCGCACTGTGACCAATCGGAGGTTAGTTTCTGAATTGCCCTCGTATATATATATATATATATATATATATATATATATATATATATATGTATGTATGTGTTATAATGGAATTTGTGAGCACGATAGAGGGCGTATTTTTTGACGGATCGAAACCAAACTCGCTACAAAATCGGTTAGGGAAAAATCTTGAACGAGTTCGTTAATGAGCCAAATCGGCCCAGTAAAAACAAAATCGTATTTCCTTTGTTTTTCATTTGACGCAAAATAGTTACTAAGCTTTTTTATAGACCTTATCACGTTCTACAACTTTTGTATTTAACATTTTTCTCTAAATCGTACAATAAACCATTTATTTAAGAAAATTCACAATTTACCAAAATTTTTTTAATTTTTTTGTTTTTGATTTGATGCCAGAATGTTACTTTGGTTTTTTGTACATCTCAAAACATTCTATTACTTTTGTATCTAATTTTTTATTTTCGGTTTCACGCAAACATGTTACTGAAATAAGCCTGTCCAATTGGTCCTGTGCCATTTGGATTTTTTATTATAAAACAAGCTCTAGAATATTAACTAAAGATTAAAAAATTGTCCTCAAAAAGATTTCCTAGGATAGCGCTAGATAGAACTTACCAACTATACCAACAAAATAAAACTGTATCAAAATACAATTGGATAAGTCAAATAAATAATATTTTAACTAAAATTGGAGCTCCAGATTTGATAAGCATAGTTTCGATGGGGATAAAATCAAGATTATTTTAGAAAAATACGAACAATATAATCATATAGAGGATTGGAATGAAATATTACTAAGTACATATTGTCCAATGTATAAACACATACTACAAGACAAGCATCCCTTTCAAAGCACAAACCACTTTGCATATTAAACGCTTCATCTCACAACTACGCACTACTAACACTAAAATACTGTATATCTATGTTAATAACAATGCATATACCATAAAAACAAATGAAATATGCACAATTTGCAACTGTCTAGTTCCAGAATCCCTACAACATTTATTATTTGTACGTCCAATGTATGAACAAATTAGATATTTCTTCTCTAAAACCTATCAGTCCCTAACGGACTTTGAAACAGTAATTAATGAAGCTGAACCACAATTATTATATCAAATATATAATGTGACAAAGAATATTTTAAAAATCAGATCATTCATCATAAACGAGTAGTAAGTATCCTCTCACTCCCGTCAAGGCATCATCTAAGCATATCTATAAAACTATAATTCATTTCTTTTTTTTAGTTATTATTTTTTACATTTATATTGGAAATATTGTAACCTCCTTGTTCATGTATTATGTACGAAAGAACAATAAATTTTCTATTTATCTATCTATTCTCAAGGTGGCAACTCCTATTTCTTAGGATTACTATCCTGTTTGGGGGGTCCTAGCCATGTTCATAACTGCCAGTAATTTTTTTACCTAACCAATCAGAAGATCATTTTATCTCTGGAACATACTTATTACTTTTTATAAGGAATGAAGTGCTAACATTTTTTGATTGGCATTGAAAAATATTACTTAATAGACTTTTTTCTATCACCGACCATTTTCTGATCTTTTACATAGTATAATTGGTCAATAAAAATTTTACATATCACATGCTAAGATCGCGATACTGCACAATCTGATAATAAAACACAAGAAAATATTCTTGATTTTTATTTTTAGAAAATGATAAAAAATTCAGTGTATAGGAAGTTAGATATGCATCTTGATAAAACAGTTAATTTATGTTCATATAATCCTAGAACTTGTTAGAGAGGTCATGTATGTATACTAGCACTACAGACCGTGTAGGTCCATGGCTGATGTTTCAACACTAGCGGTGGGTGCTCCGAGTTCCATACGAAACTCTTCTGCGACAAGTTCAATTGCCACTTTCGCACAGACTATCCGAATGCCCACTACTTCGGTTCGTTCGAAAATTTCTTGTGTTCTGCACCTATTTCCAATTTGCACATTAATAACTTAACCCTTCCATGGCTTGGTTGATGACTTGCCTCCATCCCATCTTGTCATTTGTCTTACTTCTCCAATTTCTGATATTAAGTCTTCGTAGGTCCTCTTCAACCTCCGCTTTCCATCTTGTTCTGGGTCTACCTCTCCTTCGCCTTCCTTCTATAGAACTATATATATTTTCGGTAGCCTTCCTGTTCCCATTCTTTCTATATATCCTAACCATCTTAGTCTTTGAGATTTTATCATTCCAATAATACCCGGATTTTTATATAATTCTTCGAGCTCTTTGTTTGTCCTCATCATCCATATTCCATTTTATAATTTTCCCCCAAATATCTTCTTCAATAGTTTTCTTTCCCATATTTGTAGCATTCCTTGTTCTTTTTGGTTTAATGTCCATGTTTCTGAGGCATATGTAACTATAGGTCTAATCACAGTCTTGTAAATCTGATTTTCGCTTATCAATAATCTATTCAAGGCATAAATGCAATTATTGCCACGCATTATTCTGTTTTGTTCCTAGGTACTCGAACCGATCTATTTCTTCAAATTTATATATCTTTCCTTTGGCTGTTTCTACTGTTAAATAATTCCCTTTTATAAAGTCTCGATCTGTCCATTCCATGTATTTTGTTTTCAGTTCATTGATATACAGCCCTTTTTTCCTACTTTTCCTGCAATATTTTTCATTACCTATCTTATTTCCTCTTTACTTCTCGCTAATACTGCTATGTCATCAGCAAATGCTAAACACATTGATGTCTCTTATGATATATAAGTCCAGACCTATTTATGCCTGCTTCTTGAATTACTTTTTCCAATAACAGACTAAAGAGAATAGATGACAGTGAATCGCCTTGTCTTACGCCTTCAGTGACGATAAATTTCTCTGACACACTGTTATTTATTCTTACTTCATTTTCGGTACTTTGTAGTGTTAGTCGAATCATTCTGATCAGTTTTCCGCTTATTCCTAGGTCTTCCAGAGCTTTGTACAATTCCTTTCTTTTTACTTTATCGAATGCTTGTTTGAAGTCGTCTGTTTTCCAAATTGATAGCTCTCAGCCTGTATTTCTCGTAGCATGAAGATTTGCTCCACTGTGCTCCTACCTCGTCTAAATCCACATTGGTATTCTCCGATTATATTTTCCAAATTTTCCTTTAAAATATCCTTGATATAAGTGGCAAGTATCTTGTATGCCACATTTATTAGTGCTATTCCCCTATAGTTGTGGCATTCATTTTTATTCCCTTTTTTATGCATAGGAAATATTATAGCGTTAGTCCACTCTGTAGGTATTCGTTCTTCTTCCCATATGTTTTGCAGTAGTTTTTCCATTTCATCACCTAATCGCGTTCCTCCATATTTGGACATTTCCGCTGTTATGTGGTCACTTCCCGGACTTTTATTGTTCTTTAGATTAGCTATAATATAATTTATTTTATCCCTACTCAGAGGAGGTTCTTTCGAGTGCAGCTCGCAATTTGTTCCTACATTCTCTTCATTATCCAGTTCTTCGCCCATTTAAAAGATGTTCGAAGTATGTTTTCCATCGCTTTAAAATTTCTTTTTCGCCCAGTAGCATTTCTCTATCTTTATTTCTAATGAATACGGGATTTGAATTCGATCCTATTTTTTCACTTTTGACTCCTTGATACAGGTTTCTCAGATCTTTGTTTCTGTAATTATCTTCTACATTTTGACTATCTTCCTTCTCAATAATCTCTTTGTTCTTTTATTTTGTTCGCTGTATTTTTCTTTAGTATCGTGTACTTCTGTAACCATGGTTTCAGTTTCTTTCTTTCATCTTTACTCGTTTTTTGGCTGCAGTATTCATTATTGTCTTTATTGTTTCCCAATGATGCTCTATATCTCTTTCCGTCATCCATTTCCTCGCCGAATACTTTTTCAAATCCTTCTTTCTCCTCATTTGTTGATAACCATGCAACTATTCTAGCTTCCATCCGTTTCCTCTTTTCATTTTCGTTTATTGGTATGAGTTGCTTTAATGTGACTCCCACTATGAAATGATCAGAGTCCAGATCGGGTCCTCTATACGTTCGTATATTGGTGATGCATTGGTCTTCTCGAGTTCAATTAAAACATGGTCGATTTGGTTCATGGTTTTTCCGTTTGGCAATATCCACGTACTTTTATGAATATTTTTACGCTGAAAATATGTGCTTTTGATTCTGAGGTTGTGTTCTTTCGCAAAATCTATCAACAATCTGCCATTTTCATTTGGTTTCTCATGCAGACTATATCTTCCAATTGTTGGCATATACGTTTCCTCTTTACCTATCTTGGCGTTGGCGTCTCCCAATACGATTTTCAAATCATAATTGGGTATAGCCTCCAATACTCTGTCAAGATTACTATAGAATTCTTCTTTCACTTCTATATCCTTCTCTTCTGATGGTGCATATATGTTTACAAGTGTAATTTTGTGATACTTTCCTCTTATTCTTAAAGTGCACAATCTTTCTGAGATGGGTTTAAAGTACATGACCATCCATTTTAGTTTTTCCCTAGCTATAAAACCAGTCCCTAAAATTCTGTTTTCGCCCCCACTATTAAAGAATACATAATCTGCCATTTCTTGTGAGCCTTGCCCTAGTTGTTTAGTTTCTTGTAATGCTATGATATCAAAACTATATTTTCGAAATTCCTGGTCCAACTGTTTTAATTTTCCTTCTTCATATGACCCTCTGATATTCCATGTTCCAATTTTATTATATGTTATTTGATCTTTTAAGCGTTTTCTTTCATTTTGTGTTTTTCCTGTTCCTATTTCGCGCGAGTTTGTTTTCGTTGTTCCATTACATATTACTTTAGTTAGTTTTTTGATTTATACTTTATTATTTCCAGCCTATCTTTTTCCCTGTTCCAACCCCAGTAGATTAGATTTAAACGGGGTTACTGTGCACTGAAACCAAAGGTTTATTGTGCCGCCCCTATCAGAGCTGTTGTCGCTACTACTACAGCTCGCCTTCCAGTTCCAAGGTTCTAATGAACTCTAGTATTTGGGATGGCTTCAGCGAGGTTAGGTCCTCACTCTTACAAGTTTCTTGTCCAAAGCATTTCTTGCGTTGGCTTGCAATGGCGAGGCATTCCAGAACTAGGTGATCAAGAGTTGCATCCTCCTCCCCACAGAATCTACACTCGTCAATCTCTGCTAGACCTATTCTCATTAAGTGCCTCCTAAGGCGGCAGTGTCCTGTAAGAAAGCCCGTGAGGAGATGTAGCTCATCTTTACTGAGGTCCAAATATTTTTTGGACCTAGCAGTTTCAAAGTTCCTCAGGAACTTTTTGGAATGTTCTAACCCGGGAAGGCACCGCCAGAGTGCTTCTCTTTCGGTTTCCTCTTTCTTTCGAAACTCTTTCTTGTAGGAGCATTTTGCTACACCACAGAAAGGCTCCGGGCCAATGAAGGGCATTTGTGCTCCTTTTCTGGCAAGTGTATTGGCCTCTTCATTTCCCGTGATTCCCGAATGGCCAGGAACTCAGACTAAAGAGACCCTGTTATTCTTGCCTAATTCATCAAGTTTTCTTCGGCACTCCCATGCCAATTTTGACTCAATGACATGGGAGCTCAATGCTTTGATAGCTGCTTGACTATCAGAATGGATCGATATGTCACATTTCTGATAGTTTCTTCCTAGGTTCATTGCCACGCATCTTTCGATCGCAAGTATTTCTGCCTGAAAGACGCTCGGGAAGGAGCCTAACGATAATGAGTATCTGGTGCCAGGCCCAAATACTCCAGCGCCTGCTCCAATGGTGGTTTTTGAACCATCCGTATACCATCTAATGGTGTTTTCTTTGAGAGTTTGGGTGGTGTATTCCCTTTCCCAGTCTCTCCTCGTATTTAGCATCGTGGTGAAATTCTTTTCGATGCTTACTTTCCCGATCATTTCGTCACTGGGAAGATTCGCTAATGAGGTGTATCTTGTCAGAGAGGACCAAGCTCCCTGATTTTTAATACTCTCATTGCCTGAACCTTCCTTAGATATTCTAAGAATTGCCTCTTGGGCAGATCTTTCTATCACCAGATGTAGAGGTGTGAGATCTGTAATGATCTCAAGTGCCCTAGTTAGACACGTTCTCATAGCTCCAGTGATGCACACACAGGCAAGCCTTTGAACTTTATCGAGGGTTTTCCTCGTGCTGTACTGACTTGCTTTTGTGTGCCAAACTATTGCCCCATACGTAATTGCTGGTCTCACAATCATGGCGTATATCCATCGCAGTTTTTTTGGGTTACAGCCCCACCTCTTACCAGCTAAATTTCTGCACGCCATCAAAGCTCTTATTGCTTTACTAGCAGTTATTTCAACATGCTTATTCCACAGATGCTTACTGTCTAGGGTTATCCCTAGATATTTAACCTCTGATTTCCATTCTATGATTTCCCCATTTAAGGATATGGGTTTCATGGCTTGGAAGTGTTCCAGCCCCATACTTCATCGTTTATAATTAGTTTCTGGAATCCAATCTTGACTGATTCCCCGTTAATTCTCTCGCCTTTTGCATGATTCCTAATGTTTGCTTGGATTTCTCTTTCTTTTTTGGTCATATCATCATTTATGTAAACTTTTCTGTGTGTGGCTTTCAGCTTGCTTTATTTTGCATAACCTTCCTCTTATCGTCTCCACTATTAAGTTCTACTAGGCATGTATTCTCTCCCAGTTTTATTGCGGTATTTACTGCTACTTTAACCCCTATCTCCTTTTCTATAAAATTTTGGATTCCCTCCCGCAATGCTTCCGGTCTATTGGTATCCATTGGGACTCCTTGAACTACTATATTTTTCCTTCGTTTTCCATTTTCGAGTTTCTCTAGTTTTTCACTGACAGAGTTAACTTGCTTCTTTAGTTCATTAATGTCTTCACTAGCTCGGTCATTACCCCTCTTAAACTCTTTGATTTGTTTCATATACTCCTTCTATTCTTCTTTGATTTATTTGATTTCCTGTTTGATGCTCTCCATATTTTTCCCTTGTTGATCTTTTATCTCTTTCATATCGGCTGCTAGTTGGTTCATTAATTTCCACATGTCCGACATCATGTTTGCATTTTGATCCTCTTTTCTTGGCGTTCTCGATATTTTTTTTGATCTTCTAAATGTATCTTCTTCCATTTCATCCGACTTCCTCTTCCCATCATCAGTCGTATAATCATCTGAGTCTATCATTGTTGGCAATTATATATTGTTATTTCAATATTCTTCGTTACTTTGGAACGGTTCAGATCTTTGTTCTATTATTTTCTGCTGCAAAGCTTATCAGTTCATGTTTTTACAACACGTTCTTTCTTTTTCACATTATCGTTTACAATAAATGTAAATAAATATTAATGGTTTCATACTTACAGTTCACTAAATTAAGTTATTTTGATATCACCTGATTCCTTGTACAATATCGCACACAATGGTCCTTGTATTATGTTTTAAAGTACTCGTAACAGCCCAATATTTGGGCAATATCACGAGCGATTTTAAAACAACTTTCTCGATATCTAGAGAGGTCATACTAGTATTAAAAATTTACCAAAAAAATATTAATATTAATTATAAAACTGGTTTTTTATGTCGCATAACTTCTACCCATGGTACAGATTTACATTTTTCATTTTTTTCTACTGAAAATGATTGGTGTAGACCGTATAAACACTTGCTCAAAAAATCAAAACAAATAGTAATCACGAATTCATTGACGATATTCTACCTAATACTATGATTCTAGCACCAAGCAATTCTATTGAACTTTTGAACATAATAAGAAAATTGAAAGATAAGAGCGGAAACCATCAAATCTATTACACAATATATTGTTCATCCCCTAGTATACATTTTAAATAGTTGCTTAGAATTGGAAATCTGGCCTGATGCTTTCAAAAAATCGATAGTAATACCAATTTTTGAAAAAAGGAAACAAAGCGATAGTTACCAATTACAGACAGATTTCTCTTATCACGTATTTATCGAAGATCTTCGAAATGTTTCTGAAAAACCGAATGACAACCTTCATAAAAAAATACGGCTTGATTTCCCATAAATAATATGGTTTCAAAGAAAATACTTCAACGGAAGGTGCTGTATTAGGTTTGACCGAAAAAATACATTGCGCGTTGGAGGATGGACATCCTTGTCCATGTGTTTTCATTGCCTTTCGAAGGCTTTCGATACTGTTAGTCACCGATTGCTCATAGTTACACTGGAACGAGTAGGAATGAGAGGTAAATGTGCAAATTTACTTAGAAATTACCTCAGCAACAGAACTCAAGAAGTGAAAGTGGCTGAAACACTGAGCGATCAGAGAGAAATTGAATATGGCGTACCGCACGGAACCGTTTTGAGCCCTCTTTTGTTTAATCTCTACATTAATCAAATATTCACATTGAACAGTCAATGAAGTATCATAGGGTATGCTGATGATACCGCAATAATATATAAAGCGGAAACTTGGCATGAATTGAAACATTAAGCCGAATCTGACCTCTGATTCATAAAGGAGTGGTTCGACGAAAGACTTTTGACACTCAACACAGAGAAAACCAACTTCCTGTCCTTCAGCTGTAATTCGGCTGGTAATTGCCCTTTTTTACATCTCGACTTAGAAACTCAGGAAAACACGCTCATAATTAAATCTGAAAAAAATATTAAATATCTTGGTGTTTATCTGGATCCGCATATTAAATGGAACGTTCATATAAACTACGTCATAAAGAAACTGCAATCCATTTTATAAAAATTTGAATATTTAAGTAATTACCTTCCACTGAAAACAATGCAGATATTATACTCGTATAACTCCTTAGTGGAAAGTCATTTGAGATATGGAATGCTGACATGGGGAAATGCTCTCAAACCATTGGAAATACTGCAAAAAAGATTTCTGAAAGTGATAATGATCAAAAACAATCTGAAGTCATGGATCTCAGGCAGTTATTCTTTTTCTGTACGAATGTGAAATTCCACCTATCTGGTGATATAGCAGGACCCACTCATGAGTATAATACCCGCCGAAAACCCATTACGGTAGTACCACGTGTAAAAAAATCAGTATCCCAAAGATCTCACTCCTATATCACAAAATCATTATACAATAGTGTCCCGAACACTATAAGATCTGAAAAAAATAAAGCTAATTTCAAAAAAAAATTGTAAGATTACATCTTAAATAACGACAGAAAATTAATAATCGATCTGACAGAATCGAAACCATAAACAACATACTTACTGCATTAATATTGAATCAGTGGTTCCCAACCTTTTCTGGACCACCGCCCCCTATAGAAGAGAACAAAAATTTCAACGCCCCCCCCCCTCTCTTGATGAATTTTTTCTTCTTTTATAAATCGTACGTATAAGAGTAGAGCTTCGTTACTTGGTAGAGTTGATTCATCGAGTCGAATGGAAAATTTGCAAGTCTTTCGGTAATCGCATAATGATATTTCAACGTCATTTGCCATTTCATCTATTCTTCTTTGCACTGAATTATTACTGAGAGGAATTTTTTTAATGTTATCAAATGGTGTCTTATGACGGAGAACAGTTTTTAATAACTCTTCGACTGCCGACAAAATTAATTCCTCGCCAATGGTGTGTGGTTTTCCTGACTTTGCGATTAACAATGAAACGTTATATGAGGCTCGTAGCCCATCATCGTCTCGTTTAGAAGACGATGCAAAAAGGTTTGATATAGTTGGCTGTTTTAAATATTGTTTTTCGAGTTCTTGAAAATAGAATATATCTTTGTTCTTCTTATCAGGATGTATTTTATGTAAATGCTCTTGTAGCCTAGAAGGTTTCATAGCTTCATTTGAAAAAACTTTTCGGCAAATTAAACACATAGGTAATGATTTGTTTGTAGAAGATTCCGCAAATCCATATTTTAAATATTCAATACTGTATTGCCGGCATTTATTTTTTAATTTAGAAGTAGATTCAGCCATTTTCATACAAAAATTGAATTCTCAATAGATTTATAGATAGTAATGTTTATAAAATGACACACCACTCACGATTATTTACTACGGCAGAGCTGATGATTCACGACTATAAATCGCGGCCAAGCACATACAACTAACTAACAAAAAATTCGTAGAGCTGTTGCTTTTATACGTTTCATTTCGTGCATGATTCAACTTGTCTATCTGCGAATATGTCGAAACATGTTATTTTGTATGAACATCGCGCGTTCGCTTATCAACGTGCGAGGACAAGTCATATACTTCTATTCTGAACTAAAAGAAATTATTATAATTATTAGTATTATTATTAATGCTAATTTAAAACTGCTTATTAACCCTTATTAAATCATTTTTATTTCACCATTCCTCTTGACTGCTTATTATTTGCTTCTGAATCCGTTACCACCCCCCTAAAAGGCTGCAGCGTCCACAGGGGGGCGGTATCGCCCCCGTTGGGAACTAATGAATAGATGATCCGCTCTTCATCATCTGACTCGTTTCTTATTTTTACTCTGTTCTAGTTTTTAAAAATTTTCTGTTTCATGAAATTAACTGTCTCGACCCTTACTTCGTGGAATCTGCTCATATTAGTGTTTTAATTGAAACACACGGTTTCTAGTTAATTTCACAATATAATAAAAGTTATTGAAAATACTAAAAAATTGACAATTGTTTCGATAAATCAATATCATCGTCAGAATGACAGATGTTACATTTCATTTGATGCCTACCCGATGTTTAGTAGTTATATTTGGCTAGACCAAGAAGTGACCTAACTTGTGATTGACTTAATATATGTTTATAGAAAAAGATGTGATATTACAAATATTGAAACTTAGATATAATTAGCCCTATGGTGATATCCTGGATATAATTTTTCCAATTAAGATCAGTATAACTGTGCAATAATATAGAAAACCAGGAAAACTATATCTGCTGATCTTTACAATTATCACTTAAGAAGACAGTTTATTAGTAGAGAGCTCCCTAGATTTAACTGTTCATTGACAACTTCATATTGTGAGTTTTTTAAATGTCTTCTAATTTCCAATTCTTCAAGGAAATCCAGTTCTTGTTTCTTTTCACAAATATGCAGCACTTCTAGTTTTGTGTTAGGTGTCAATGAATGATTGGTGTCAAGTAGATGTTTTGCGTAGTGGGATTTATCTAGTTGTTTTAATCTGTATGCTCGTAAGTGTTCACTGTATCGGATTTCAAAATTCCTAAGGGTCTGACCCAAATAGACAGCATTACATTCTGGACATTTGAGTTTATATATAGTTTTCCTGGTTTTCTATATCATTGCCCAGTTATACTGATCTTAATTGGAAAAATGATATCCAGGATATCACCATAGGGCTAATAATATCTAAGCTTCAATATTTGTAATATCACATCTTCTTCTTTTTCTATAAACATATATTAAGTCAATCACAAGTTAGGTCACTTCTGGGTCTAGCCAAATATAACTACTAAACATCAGGTAGGCATCAAATGAAATGTAACTTCTGTCATTCTGACGATGATATTGATTTATCGAAACAGTTGTCCATTTTTTAGTATTTTCAATAACTTTTATTATATTGTGGAATTAACTAGAAACCGTGAGTTTCAAATAAAATACTAATTTACTGTTTCAATTTTTAATGCTATATGTCTTAGTTTTAATATTTTATATTGTGATTAACATTTTAATACGCATTTTATATGTTTTAGAATGTGCTTTTGAATATATATATATATATATATATATATATATGTGTGTATATGTGTGTACGTATATACATGTCTATTTCTATTCCAGCTAATTAATTTTAATATTGCATAATGTATAATTGTGACAACATTTTCATTTTGATGTGTATTTTGTATCTCCTGAGCATGTTCATATACATGAAATTATTTTTATATTTATATTCCGCAAATATGGAAACAAGTGATTGATCACTTATCGATTATTTCTTTAATCATCACCTGTAATGCATGCATTCATTTATATTATATATTGTATTTCAATGAATAAATTTCATATTATTAATCCTAGAGCTTGTTAGAGAGGTCATACCAATATTAAAAATTTACAAAAAAATATTAATATTAATTATAAAATTGGTTTTTTATGTCGTATAACTTCTACCCATGGTACAGATTCACATTTTTCATTTTTTTTTCTACTGAAAATGATTGGTGTAGACCGTATAAATTATAAAATAGCGGAACAAAACCTGTTTTTCATAAAAAACTTGTTCTGTTGGAGGTCCGGGTCATTAATATAAATTCATTTGAAAGTAAAAAAAGTATAATGGGTTCCTTACTAGATTTGTCTTTGTCAGTGATTAAATCTCCAGATTCCTTTTGAAAATATGAAGACTTTGAAGGTAACCAAGAAGAATTACGAATTCCAATGGAGCAAAAGTCTATATTCGCAACTAAATAAATTTATTTATGGAAGCATTTGAGAAAATTAATGCCAGAGCCAAATACTTGAATGAAGTACCAACAACATCACAAATAGTAGCTAGATACCAGAAAAAATGTATTGAAGGTGTCCTATTTGTTGATCTTCTATGTATCATACCTTAAATTTTAAGGTACACTTTGATCATTTGTTGTGTACTTGATTGAAGTCGTGAAAACTTTTTTCCTTCCCTGATATTTTTTGCCGATATTGAGTATTTTAATAACTTGAAATTGGAATACGTAATTGAAATACAAATACATATTTAGAATTTGTAATTCAATTACTTCTTAAAAATGTAAATTGTAATTGGTATTTCAAATACCCAACGCTGAGGTATTTCGAAATAGTATTTCAAATACTTGTGGCTTCAAAATACATTTGAATATAAATAAATTATAAGTGTTCTTATCAATGGGTGTATTCTACTGAAAATAGTGCTCTCGCTATTCAGCAATTGCTAAATGTAGTTTGTTATGGAATATGTTCAGGTTCCAATCGACTGAAGTCGTAAGATACTGTCTTTGCCTCGGCGGAGTTGATTATAAGTTGGCCATTGTTTTGTAGTTGCTTTATTTATTTGCTTGCTTGCTTGTTGGCTTGTGGGTAGCTTTCTGCAGCCCCATGGAGAAATGTAACCATCATGTGTCTGCTTCCTCGTAGCAGCCCTGGATACGTTATTACTGTTAATTATTGGTAACAGCAAATGACATTCCAGCAAAACCCAAGCTAAGGTCTAAGGTAACGTGCCGATAGCTGAATGGCCGCAGGAAATGTGGTCGCGAAGAAGGTACCAGGCGAAACCCCTTTGAAATTAACCAGGAATGACACAACCCTTCCCTAGCTACTCGTGAGATCAGAATAGACCAACAGCAACAAAAACAAAAACTGAAGGATGGGCGAGAGCGCTCACTTTCAAAATAAAAGCACCAGAGAGGTAAAAGTATTTGTGGTATTGAGGCAAAGATAAAAGCGAGACAGCAGACTGGCGTCTCCACAGACACCACCCTTCCCTATCAAAGCTTAACACCAGCGGCCAAAAAAGCATGGACAGCGATGTCAGATACCCCTCCAAATGAGGCCCGAAACGCGTCGCCCCCCAGGATGAAAAGCCCATCCGCTTCAACACCTCGGAGGAGAACTCTTCCATAGGAAAGTGGCTACGGCTGGACGCCAAAGAAAAGAACCGCAATGAAGCAGCTACTAACCTTTTACGGGTAGCTATTATAGACAAGGCCAACCCGTGCGGTAAAATAATTACCTATAATGGAGACCTTGTCATGAGACAGCTAAAGGAGGCTCTGATCTAAACCTTTATATCCTCCTCCAGCAGTTAAAAGGAGCCACCTACTTTTAGGTCGTGGTCGCAGTCTGGCTAAATAATCATAGTCCACTTCGACAATGAACAAACGCTACAGTGACTAAAGAATAGGCTAAGGGGAGGGAGGAGGCTAAGCTAGATTTTGGGTACGTTTGCAACCTCCCACATACGACAAAAGCCAACCTCTGGTTTCTTAGTGAAGCTAACCCCGATCTGGGCGAAAAAGAAGATGTGCTGCACAAACAAAACCCAGACCTTCAGGAGGATGCGTGGTTTTCCTTTCACCACGAAGCGAAGGTCGAACCAAAAGGGCACCTCTTCGTTTTCGGCATAGAAGACGAGGAGATAGGAGCCCCAGAAAAACGATTAATGAGGTTGAACTACGTGTTCCCCTTAAAATCCCCAAAATCTAACAATTCCTGTCTTAGAGGCAAATTACAAAATCATGAAATAATGCCTGGGAGTAGCAGGTGTGACAATACTAATAAAGAAGATCATTATTTAATTGTTTTCGTGAACAGGTACAGTGACCAACCACAGATATAAAAAAAGTTAGTCAGCTTCCTAAACGATGAAAGCTAGTTACTGGAGATCAAGAATTGTAATTAATGAGATGGCCTTGCAGCAAAAACTTTCAACGTCCCAGCGACAACATTGCGTATAAGATTCAAGAATGGGTGTATTGCTAGAAAAGGAGATTTGGGAGGTCGCAGGCCAGTACTGAGTAGAGATATAGAGGAAGAATTAATGCAACATATCATTGAAATGGAAACCAGATTTTTCGGGTTAACAATGAAAGATCTGAGAAGATTGGTTTTCCAAATTGTCAAGAAAAATAAAATGAAGGACGACTTCAACGAGGAAACTCAAATGGCCGGCAAAAAATGGGTCAGCGGATTCCTGAAGAGGAATCCTAGAATTACTTTGAGAATCCCAGAGAATAATTCGTATGCACGAGCACGGGTGTTTAATAGGAACAACATAAGTTCGTATTTTACTGCACTAGCTGCAATTATTGATCAGTATAAGCTTCCCCCAGAAAACATTTATAATGTTGATGAATCTGGCCTAAGTACTGTACAAAAAGACCGCTACTCGCGGCCGAAAGCAGGTAGGGACTCTCAGTAGTGGACAGCACTTAACTGTTATCTGTTGCATGAATAGCATAGGAACTTATATGCCACCAGTTTTCATTTTCACCAGGAAACGGTTCAAGAATGAACTAATGGATAATTCTCCACCTGGAAGCAAAGCATTTTGTTAGAAAAACGGTTGAATGAATAGCGAAATCTTTGTAAAATGGCTTCAACATTTCTCACACTATACCAAGGCCTCTACTGAAAAGAAAGTGCTTCTTTTACTGGACGGCCATTCTAGTCATAAGAGTTTAGAGGATCTTCAAATAGCCAAAAATAATGGAAATGTTTTATTTTGCTTTCCTGCGCACTGCACTCACCGTGTGCAACCACTTGATATTGGTTTCTTCGGCCCTTTACAATCCTACTATAGCTAAGAGATACAAATATGGCTAAAACAAAATCCGGGCTGAATGGTAACGCATTTTCAGGTTACTGGTCTTTTCAAAAATGCCTATTTGAGAACTGTAACATCGGCAAACGCCATAAATACATTTAGCAAAGCAGGAATAGTTTCCCTGAATGCTGAACTTTTCGAGGATTGGATGTTTGCTCCTCCGCTTACTACGGATAAACCTCTTGAACAACGAGACCCAGAGGACTGTGAACAAGCAGTAGAAGAGTCACAAATAGACTTAGATGTCGAAGAAACCGCGCCTTCTTCATCAGAAAGGGCAGGTGCTTCTAAATCGCAAGAACCAAGTCCTTCTACGTCAAATGCAACACGTGCATTACTAGAAAAAGTTAAGCTTACTATACAAGAGGTATCGCCGTTGCCAGTAGCTGCACCAAAACTTGAAACAAAGAGAGGAAGGAAGCGCGGGAAATGTGGTCATGTGAACAGTACACCTAATATTGTAGAATTGAGAAATCAAGCAGATCAGAAGGCTGAAAAAGAGCGAAAAAAGCTAGCGAGAAAAGTGAAGAGAAGAATAATACAAGAGAACGAGGAAGAGGACGAGGGCAATAATAACTCGTACAATATTGATAGTGACGAAGAATCTGATGCTGCTTGCATATGTTGTAATGGACTATACTCTCAGTCTCGTGCTAGAAAAACTTGGATTCGATGTTAGAAATGCCTGTCCTGGTGCCACCGTTATTGCGCTGGAGTACCTAAACAAACTAAATTGGCTAGTTATGCCAGTAGAATTTTTGAAAGTGTTATGTTACATCCTAGTCTGTTGCGTTGAATTTCGAGAATATTTATTTTGTTTTTCAACGCTTATGAGAATGTTACCTATTTTGTTGTTGTTTATGAGAATTTTTTTATTTCGTTACATTTTGTTCAAATAAAACTACTTTCGAATCGAGTATATTTAATTTCTGAGGGTATGCCATCATAGGTCCTGGCATGCTCTTATGATGGCATACCTTAATAATTTTTTATATCGTTGCTGTGTGAAAAAAAAAATACTTAATCAGAATTTGAATGACTATCATCAATAGCTGTTATATACAGAATATACACAGTCAAAACGGTAAATGTTGCGTTTGGAAATAAGCAAGGACTAAATTTTATAGGTGACGATTGGCTTTATGGATTTATGTCTAGACATCCAACCATAAGCTTTAGAAGAACAAATTTATAATCTTGATGAAAGTGCTACAACCACAGTCATGAGACCTACACGTGCCGTAGATGAAAAAGGGAAGAAACAGGTTGGCCAAATATCATCCGCCGAAAGAGGCGAGTTAGTATCGTTCGTCGGAATAATAAATGCTGCGGGTAGAGCCCTTCTGTCAGTTTACGTGGTTCGTCAAATGCAAAACCCTGAAGAATATATTACTGGGTCACCGACTTCATCCCTTATTTTAAACAATAAATCTGGATGGATGACCAAAGAGCTATTTCCGTTTGAACACATTCAGACGCACTCCCACTGTAGTAAAGCACAACCGATTCTACTGCTATTAGATAACCACGAATCTCATGTGTCATTCGAATCAATAACATTTTGCAAAGAAAATGGCATTTCGCTCCTATCGTTTCCGCCGCATACTACTCATTACTCATCGCTGACAACCTTTAGATGTTGGTGTGTTTAGCCCATTTAAAGGCTCACTTTCGGTGACATTTGATGACTGGATGGTTTCAAACCCAGGCAAAGAAATAACAATAAGGAACTTAGGTGAACTATCGAATATAGCTTTTATTCAGCATTTTTCTACGTCGAATATCATAAGTGCTTTTTTCTGATGGCATGTCATAATTACAACGTTATGTCACTCAATTTTCATGACATAAGGAAGCTCATTATGGGACTAAGTACCATAATGATATTCTTGATTTTTTTAGCAGAACACCATTCTTCGTACCGATTAAACACCATTTCATATACACTCCGTGATTTTTCCGGCAAAAGGGAGTCCACGATATTTCTCGACATTTCTTCCAAATCAGAAGGTAAACTATCAGCTTCAGAATCATTCATTTTTTAAATTATATTAAATTCTACCTGACAATCATTATTGAGTTTGACAGCGATAAATAAATATTGCCGTTACAACCTGATGACGTTGTCAAGGAAATGGCAAAGCATAGCTCACTCACCTAGTTATATTTGAAACTACACAATACTTACTCCTTTAAAAATAGTTGTCATTGTGACATGTCGAAAATGCAGTTTTTAATTTTTCGAAAATGTATTGATATAAATGCCATCAGATAAAATTTTGTATGTAATACGAATCATAAACAATCATTATGGCACACGCCGTGTTATCGGACTCGGCTACGCCTCGCCCGATAACATTCACGACTTGTACCATAATGATGTCATTTGAAATATATTTAATAGCAAGCGGCAAAGTTAAAGAGGAAGATAAAGTCAAAATCGCCTTGCTACTCAATCGTATGGCTGAGGAAGGTCTAGAAATCTACAACACGTTAAAGTTGAACGAAGAAGACAAAGATGATTTCGATAAAGTAATGACCGAATTTGAAAAATATATGACCCCGAGAAAGAATGTTGTTTATGAAAGATTCCTATTTTATAATCGTAAACAGGACAGACTGACAGACTGAAAAACCTGTGATTTTGGAGACTCTTGTGGCTCAATGATTAGAGATAGAATTGTGTTTGGTATTTAAAGCTTAAAATTGCAAGAAATATTATTACATGCAGAGGATCTCACCTTAGATAAAGCAATTGATAAGTGTCGAGCTAATGAGCTAGCGAGAGCTCAGTTGAAGGAAGTACAAAATGAAGAAGGAAAGTGCAGGCTATCAGAAGCAGCAGAAAGTTATTAAGCAAAGCAGCAGATCTAGCACTGAAGATTATACCCACACTAAAAGTAGACATTTTGGAGGAAATCGAAGTGGAAATGCAACAGTGGACCCTCGAGTTGACCACAAAATTAACTTATTCAATTGCAGAAGTTGTGGTTTCACACATGGCCCAAGAAAGTGTCCTGCTTTTGGTAGAATGTGCAATAAGTGTAAAAAATGTGGACATTTTGAAAAAGTATGCCGCAGTCAGTATGTAAAGGAAATTTTTGGAAATGAAGAAGATGAAGAAAACAAGGATGAGGATACGGAAGAATACTTAGTGACCACTATAATGGTAAATGAAGTTACACATAAAAATGAGTGGATTGAAAAAGTAAGCATAGATGTACAGAATATTAATTTTAAAGTTGATACAGGTTCACAGGTAAACATTATTCCTTTAAATGTATTGCAAAAAATTCACAATAAAATTTTTTTTATTTGTAAATTTAAGACTGTTTTAGAAACTTATGGTGGATATAAAATTTCACCATTACGTACTGTCAATCTAGACTGTATGTTTAATAATCAGATATGTAAATTAAAATTTGTAGTTGTTAAAGAAAATTCGATGCCTATTCTTGGATTAAAGTCATGTCTTGATTTAAATATTTTTGCTAAAGTAAATGTGGTTAATTTATGTCAAAGTAAGGATGAATTTGTTAAAAATAACATAGATGTTTTTGATGGACTTGGTAAATTTCAAAAGAAATGCAAACTACTATTAAAAAATGGGTAACAACCTGTTGCTAGAGCACCTCGAAGGGTACCTCTGTCACTTAAAACTCGTTTAAAGAATCATTTAAATGATTTAGTCAATCGTGAAATAATTGCAAAGTGTGAAGGTCCTACTGCATGGCTTAGCAATTTGGTTATAGTGGAAAAAAATGACAAATCACTTAGACTTTGCTTAGATCCTAAAGATCATAATTCTGCTTTAGAAAGAGAGTTTTGTGAAATACCAACGTTGGCTGATATAGGTGCTAAATTAAAAAATAAGTCTTATTTTACAGTGTTGGATTTTAAAAAGGGGTTCTATCAAATTGAACTTGATAGTGAATCAAGTAAACTATGCGCTTTTGGAACTCCCTTCGGAGCCTATAAATTTTTACGTTTGCCATTTGGACTAAATTGTGTTCCAGAATTTTTTCAGAAAATAAATAACGATAACTTTGGTGATATTCCTGGGGTGATAGTTTACTTTGATGACTCACTGATATCAGCTGATAGCTTGGAAGTCCATGATCGAATTTTAATTAAGAGTAAAATTTAATCGTAATAAAATTCAATACAGGGTAAAAGAAGTTGAATATTTAGGTAATATATTTGACAAACATGGTATGAGGCCAGATGATGATAAGATCAGAGCAATTATGGAGCTTGAGGAGCCAAAAAATAGAAAGGAATTACAGTGCATGTTAGGTATGATCAATTATCTTAGAAGCTACATACCAAATTTGTCAGATATATCCGCTCCTTTGCGAAGTTTACTTAAAAAAAAATCTACATTTTTATGGACAAAAATTCATTCAGACTCGTCCAATTCAATAAAAAAACCAATTAGTTCTCCTCCGGTTTTGGTTAGTTTTGATGAAGACAAGCATATTGTAATACAAACTGACTCTAGTAAGAGTGGTGTAGGCTGTGTACTTTTACAAAATGATAGACCAGTTGTTTTGGCTTCTCGTGCGCTCACTGACTGTTAGACTAGGTTTAGTCAGATAGAAAAAGAGTTTAATGCTATACTTTTCTCTTGTACAAAATTTAATAATTATATTTATGGTAGACAAGTTTTAATTCACACAGACCATAAACCCCTGACATATATAATGAAAAAGGGAGTCGCAGAGGTAAGTTCCCCTAGATCTAATGGTCTTGCAGAAAGAGCTGTTCAAATAGTGAAGAACATGTTGAGAAAATGCGATAGTTTGGAAGTTGCCCTATTGGAGTACAGAAACACACCAATTTCTGTATCTAACAAGTCGTCTGCACAACTTCTAAATAACAGATGCATGCGTACAAAATTGCCGATTAAAAATAGTTTATTAAAACCAGAAGTGATAGATCATGGAAAGGAGAAAGAAAAAATAGAGAATAAAAGGCGGCTATATAAGCATTATTATGACAGAACTATAGTCAGAAGAGATTATTTTCAGGAAGGGGATAATGTGGTAGTTAAGGAAGGAAAGCAGTGGCAACCTGCTAAAGTTGTGGAGAAGTTACAAGAGCCAAGGTCTTATATTGTACAAAAAGAAAATGGTAATAAAGTGAGACGAAATAGTTTCCACTTAAGACACTCTGTTAATGAACCTATGACTCGTTTACATGCTCTTCCCGAAGATTCAGTAACTCTCGCCCCAAATGGAATTGAATCGAAATATAAAATTAAAGGTAAGGAAACTCTGACTAACTTTTCTGAAGCCTTGTCCCACAGCACACCAACAGTGACACAGACCAAAAGCAAAAGGGTTATAAAAGTTCCTTCCCGTTTCCAAGATTATAAAATGGACTAATTTGTTTTGTTATTCTGTTGTTAATCTTGTTTGTAGTTAAAAGCTATTTTGTTAAAGGGAAAGATGTAATAAATGTTGCTATGTGGCCAAGGCCACATGACATTCTAAGAAAAAGAAGATAACCTAAACGGTCCTTGAGAACGGTTGACTGTAGAATTGATTTCATTATTTTAATTATTAAGTCAATATATTTTGTTAAAGAAACTGTTGTGTGTTATTTATATTACATCTAACGAAGACAATTTTACTGCAAGTTCAGTGACTGACAATAAAGAAATTGAACATAACACTAATAGTTTAGAAGCTCCCCCTTTACCGAGTGCTGATGCTGAATCTGATGTAAGTACCACTACTGTAACGTCCTCAAATGCTGCGAAGAAGCCTGAAGTAAAAGCTAAAAACGTATCTACGAAAACTGTTTTGGAAAATATTAAGCCACTACCAAAAGCAATTAAAGAAGATAAGAAAAAAAGAAAGAGGGAATGCAAATCAAAAATATACACGGCTACACCTGAAATGGAAGAAATTCGAAAGAAAGAAGAAGAAGAACAGTTAAGAAAGAATACCTTAAAATTATCGAAATCAACTAAATGTAAAGTATTTCAAAAAATTGACGAAGAATGTGAGAGCCATGATGAATCCCTTGAACTTGTAGATTCCGATATCGATTCGTCGGTTGACAAGTTTCCAATCGTAATGGATGATGACTTTCTTGTGAAAGTCAACGATTTTGCTTTAGCGAGATTTTGTACAAAGAAAACAAGCATTCATTACCTAGGTCAAGTTTCACATAGGGGTCTGAATAACTACAACATTAAATTTTTGATGCGTAAAAATAATTACATTTGCTTCCCAGATGAAGATGATATAGCTACCGTAGAAAGAGACGATATTATGGCAGTCTTTCCACCACCGGAAAGGTCAGGCACTGTTATAACTGCCTCTTTATTTAAATTTAAATTCAACTTTTACGGCTGGATTGTGCGCTAAAGAAAGAATATTATTATTTTAAATGTTAAGATTTTGTGTTAAAATATTTGGTTATGTTAATAAATTCTACACTTTGATTAAATACCTGTTTTTTACTGCGGTTGAATCCTCCCCATAGGTTGGGTTAATGAAGAAGATACAACCAAACTTACCTAAAAATCATAATTTAAAAGTAGTGGATACAACAATGCTGTACTTTATTATAAAATTATGGTGCAATATCCTACTAGGTATGCATCTGCAATATAAATATTCTATGCTTTTGTTCCATATCTAAAATGCAGGTGGTGAAACCTAAACTGGTTGAATCATCCCCAGGTTCCCCTACCTATAAGCACGTGTTGTTGAGTCTTACATACGCAAAATTCCATTTGTAATTTGAGACACCAGTAAATATTTTTTATTTGTTTTTTTAGTAGATCATCCATTTGCAAAAGAAAATTATGCATTTATTCACTTTAAACTCCATATAAACAAAGTTTTCAATATTATTTTATCTTGAAAATTCTCAAATATAAATTATATCCAAAAAATGGTTTACCTGGTATCTCTGGAAGATGCCTCTGAGTTTGACACCATTCTTTTAGAATTTTCACATCTTTTTGTACATCTTCCACAGTTTTACCCCACTTTTTCCTAACTTTATCGTGTTCTGTTATCAATACCTTCTTAGCACTCATTTCTACAACTTGCAATAAATTAATTATACAAACCACTTCATTCTCCTTTTATAAATTGGCAATAATTTGACCTTCATAATATACTAATTAATTATGCCTTTATTTTAGGTTGTTCAGAAAATGTTAATGTATATACAGCGTGGAGACACCAATTGGAATAAACTTAGTGATTCGGTTACTATACAAAAATTCACATTCTTAAACTTGGAAATGGGATCCCTACCTTCAACATTTTTTCAATTGGACTTGTGATACATAGTTTGTAATATGTCTTCGTCCTCTTGTACAATTGAAGAATTGGACCCAATATTCAATTGATTGGGAGATAGTTTTTTGACAGATTTTATTTAACTTCTTGATAGTTATTATTATTAACATTAAAACCAAGGAAATAATACAAAGTCATTATTTTAATCCCAATATTTTTCGGCACCCGGGTTCAGATAATAAAAAACGTGTCGGCGACTTCAATATTCTCTTATTATCTTACTAGACTTCCTTCAGTAGATCTGCATTGTCCTCTATAACTGTTGCTTTCGCGACGTCATCCTTGTGATTAAGGCTATCCTTCTTCTCATTTACACTGTAGGGCAGTTCTAATGGATAGAGACGTTGAAATAGTTAAACCAGCTCACTTTTACAAGCCGATTTATACCGTCTCTTCCGCTATGAATTTCTACAATCCTTCCCATTGGCCAAGTAATTCTGTTTGTGCTATTAGATCCGATCAACACTACATCACCAGCCTTCAGAAAACCCCTTTTCATGATTCGCCTGTTACCTGTGTTAACCAGTTCTGCAATATATTCTCTATTGAATCTATCCCTTTGCAAGTAACAAAATCTTTCTTTCAAAAATTGACAATCGAAATCAGCAGATTCTTCAGAAGCAGTATGCAGTGGCTTTATATATCTTGAAGGACTCAAAACGTCCCACTCATCAACATCCGAAATATAAGTAAGTGGTCTTTCATTTATTATTGATTCAATAATAATTTATTCAATGTATCAATGATATCAATGTATCAATGATATCAATGTATCAATCTTTCATTGAATAAAATATTATTGAATCAAAAATAAATGAAAGACCCCTTACTTATATTTCCGATGTTGATGAGTGGGACGTTTTGAGTCCTTCAATATATATAAAGCCACTGCATACTACTTTTGAAAGAAAGATTTTGTTACTTGCAAAGGGATAGATTCAATAGAGAATATATTGCAGAAATGTTTACCTAACTCACTTTTGGATTATAGAATTCAAGGTCTTTCTACCTTTTATCGGGAAGATTTCTTTCATGCTCTTCCTTTATGAACTTACAATTTTTTTTTTATTCGGAAGAATTATTGGATATTTGAAGTTTTCAGGAGAATCCTCAAAGGCAAGCCTTGATTTTAATATACCATTTTGGTTTTCGAAAATTTCGAATTGTCTCAGCCCCTCTGGTTTGTTCAATTTGTTGTTGAGCCCACTCACAGCTGTTCATAATCATTATCCAATAGTTCCTGCATTCGCTGTATAAACTGAAGATGCATTTTGTTCTTAGACATAATTTTTTGGACGACAGTACGAATTATGTCGTTTTTTTTGTTATTTCCCGTGTCGAGATATGAAGATCTTCCGTAACTTTTACCATTATGGTCATCTCTTTTGTTGGTTGTCTTATATCCGAAAATTCCCGTTGATAAATCATTTGTGTGAGTAAACAGTTTTTATCACTGGCACCCAGTGTATAAATCATATCTGTCAATTCTTCTATCGGAAAATTTATTATTTTAATTGCTTTCTCGTTCTTAATAGTTGCATATTTACAACACGTCTAAGTAATAACTAATCACACTGACATTAAATTTACAGGTTACTTGTTAAAACCATGGATATTTTCATTTTATTTGTTGGTAAATATGTCATCAATCATTTAAATTTACTCAACTCCCACCTTACTCAAGTTACAATCAAATGCGATTCTTCCCTGTACATTTCTTATGGGACACATTCTCTCAAGCAATTCGAATTCTCATAGCTCCTCTTCTAATGAATGGATCTTGATCGTTTTACTCTCAGAACTCTCAGTGGATCAAGCTCTTTGTTTTGGGTTACTTAAATTTGTTGAGTTTCAGGAAAGTTATGCGTGTACAATCAACTTTACATTCAATTTTTTCAAGATTTTCCTCCGCTCAAACCTCTATAACTAGAGTTCTAATTAACGTAGGCTGTTGACACAAGTCTAAGAACACTCAATGGATCAAGCAAAAATAATTACACCCTCTCATACATATCCTATCCTAATGCTGCGGAGCACAGAGCACGGATCCTCTAGTTATTATTATTATTATTATTATTCCTCAGGGCTCGATTTTGGGTCCAATACTTTTTATAATATTTGTTAACGATTTACCAGAGGCTATTGACACTTTTTGTATTTTATTCGCTGATGATACTACAACTTTATCTGATGGCACACAAGCTGGTGATAATATTTTGTTGAATCAGTGGTTCCTGGCAAATAAGCTGAAACTCAACGACACTAAAACGAAACACATTCTTTTCAGTTTAGATAAATGGGCTATAAAATCAGAGCCAGTTAAATTACTGGGCATTCATTTGGATATAAACTTAAGTTGGTCACCTCATGTTGACTACCTTTGTTCAAAATTAGCGAGCCAAGTTTTTGTAATTCGTCAATTAAAATCATGTATACCAACTCATTTGTTAAAGTCTGTATATTATTCACTTTTTCATAGCAATTTAACATATGGTATTATGCTATGGGGCAGCAGCACATCAGTGCACAAAGTATTTGTGCTACAGAAAACTGTAGTTAGAATAATTTACAACGCACCAAGAAACACCAGTTGTAAAAAAATATTCAAAAAACTTGAAATATTGCCGCTTCCGTGCTTGTATATTTTCGAAGTGTTAATTGAAACACATAAAAATCGATATGTTCTGACTAAACATGCAGATGTTCATAATTATGATACTAGAAATAGTAAAGACATTGTCATTCTCAAATCAAGACTGAAAACAACAAAAAACAATAAGTTGGATGTTACATTGTACAATTCATTTGTAAAATATTTTGAACATATAAATATAAGTGATATGACGAGAGTTCAATTTAAACATTTTGCTAAGTCTTTTCTTTTAAATTATTGTTTTTATACAGTTGATGAGTTTTTGGAGGAATTGAATACTTGGGCTTAATGCTTATATGTTTGTTTGTTTTGTTTAATTTAATGTTTACTTTCTATTACTTTTTAACTTATTTTATATTTTAAAATTGTCATATTTTCATCAATATTTTTACTTTATGAAATGTATGTCTGTATTTATGTAAAATTTTTACTTTCTATTATTTTTATTATATTTTAAATTTGTCATATACAGCACTATACAATCTTTAATATTTTTAGTTGGTAAAATGTATTCATATGTACTACTTTCACTGACTTCTAATGTACTATGTATGTGAATGGGGTCAATAAACCATCTATCTATCTATCTATCTATCTATTATTATTATTATTATTATTATTATTATTATTATTATTATTATTATTATTATTGTGGTGTATTCTCGCTTATGGCGGTCTCTTCGTATTCATCGGCGGTCTGCAAGATGAGTACTGACTATTGTACATTTAAAAAATTACGAACAATCCGGCAAGTGTTAAGTATCACAGATTTCTGCATATCAGCTATTAATGCTGATTGCAGACCGAGGGTTGTTAAATTATTTTTAAGAGAGTTGGGTACTATTCCAGTTGTACTGATAATTAATGGAAGGATTATTACACTGTCTTGTTTCCACTGTTGTTTAATCTGGAAGGCCAGGTCTGCGTATTTAGTTAACTTAGTTTGAAAAGTTTCATTAATATTGTTGGAGTTTATTATTATTATTATTTTTTTTTTCACGTTAACCGGATGTTTAGCGTGAGAACCGGCAAGGTTAGTTGCAAGGTTTCCAGCATTTCCTATGTATTTTTGTTCAACACTTTTTTGACTATATTGCACGAGCTCAAAATGACCGCTTTTTGTAGCTCGTAGAAAAGATTTTTCTGGAGTCCTAGGCTATCCAGGTTCTTTTTCAGGTCTTTCGGTATTTCTCCAGTGGCTCCAATGATAATTGGGATGGTTTTGACCGTTTTCGCCTGCCATGTCTCTTTCAGGTCCTCGCACAATGGTAAGTATTTTTCTATTTTTTCCATGCCCTTTTTTTGTATGTTAGCAGCCGCTGGAACCGAAACATCCACCAAGAGTATTTCTTTTTCAGTTTTATTGAAAACCAGTATGTCGGGTCTGTTGTGTTGTACAGTCCTGTCTGTTTGGATATCTCTGTCCCAGTATAGCAAAACCTTGTCGCTTTCTAACACATGTTGGGGTGTGTACTTGTAGTATGGCGTTTTCGCCTCAGTTAAATCTAGTTTGTGGGCAAGTTCTGTATGTATGATTTTAGCGACGTTATTATGTCGAGTAGTGTATTCTCTAGGAGCAAGTGTTTTGCAACCGCTAAGGAGGTGTTCAATATTTTCATGTTTGTCTCCACACATTCTGCACTGTGTTGATATAATGCTTTGGTCTTTGACTATATATTTAAGGTATGAACGAGTAGGGATGACCTGGTCTTGGATGGCGCACATGAATCCTTCTGTCTCTGGGAAAATATTACCATTATTGAGCCATGCTATGGAAGCAGCTTTGTCTAAGGAAGTATTATTTAGTGTATTTGGATATCGTCCATGCTTCTCTTTTTCTTTCCATTGTGATTCCAGTGCTAAGACGGAGTGCTGCGGGTCGCATGCGTATTCTGTATCAGTTAGGTTTAGCGGTGTTATATTTTTATCGACATTTATGATTGCATAATGGAGGGGGGAATCTGTTGCTCGGTTGTAAAAGTAGTTGCGCATGAGTTCTATTTGTTTTTTGTGCATAATGCGCATGTCAGCTATACCTCTGCCTCCTTTATTCCGAGGTAGGTGGAACCTTTCCTTGCATGCTTTGGGGTGATGTTCTCGATGTTTAGTAAAGCATACTCTAGTTGCTCTATTTAGGTCTTCGAGTTCCGTAATAGTCCAGTTTATGACACCAAAGCTATATGTTACTACAGGAATAGCATAAGCATTTATTGCCATCGTGATGTTTTGTGCGGATAATTGTGTTTTGAGAATGTCTTTGGTTCGCTCTTTTAGTTTATTTTTAAGTTGCTTTTTTACTTCCGGCTCTTGGATGCCTAACGATTGAGCAAATCCCAGATATTTGTAAGTATCACTTTTTTCCATGCGAGAGATGATTCCACCACCTGATGCTAGTGTGAGCGTGTAATTCTCTGTTTCGTGCCATTTTCCTTTCCGAATACTGTTGATCTTGCAAATCCAAATTTCATTCGTATATCATTCGAAAAGTTCTCAATGCATCGAAGCTCTTTTTGTAATCCATTTTGAGTTGCCGAGAATACTTTGATGTCATCCATGTACATTAAGTGTGAGAGTTGAACATGTTCATTTATCTGATAGCCATTTTTTAGATCATTAAGAGCAGTAGAGAGTGGGTTGATGGCTATGCAGAACCAGAGCGCACTTAGGGCGTCACCTTGAAAGATTCCACGCATGATTTTTATATTGATTTCATCGCTGTCTGCGGCTCCATCAATTAGTCTGGTTTCCCATTGTGCCATCATTGCTTTCAGAAGCTCAATTATGTCGGGGTTCACCTTGTACATAGATAAACATTCAATAAGCCCGTGTATTGTTGAGTTTTTTTGTCAGTCTTATTTCCCACCCTGGCCTGTTGTTTCTCTTCGCGTCCACTTTGGTTTGTGTTGTTGTGTGTCCGCATATTTTTACAGTGGTCTGAGCTGCACAGTAGACTAGGTCGTGCAGCTCATTTATGTTGTTGCAGTTAGTTATCTCAGTCTGTAATAAGTCGTTGACCTCTTTTATCTTTGCTTTAGTTGTTTTATCAATGCGGATTTTCCTAATGGGAGGGTCTAGATGTTGGGTCTAATCCAGTATATTTGGCTATGAATTCTTTTAGTGTATTGAACGCTTCTTGGTTTTCAGGCATTATTATTTGGATTTGTGTCACCTCTGGTTCTGCTTCTCGATTATTGTACGCATTTACTACTGGTGTAAATCCAAGTTCCCGAGCCACCTCTTCCCTGATGTTCTGGATTGTTCCCTGTGGGAGGCGGTTCTTGAGAAAAATTTGACGCCTCTGATCCAATATATTTTGAAGTGTTTTGGTTTGCAGTTCTGGAAACTGTCTCACCATTTCATCTCTCAACAGATTACCATATGGTTTTGAGTTAGTTTCCATTTCTGTTATTAGCAGATAGGTCCGATATAGGTGACGGTTAATGTCTTCTGACCATTTGAATCGGGCTTTTCTGCCTTCGATACAGCCTACAGGTATGGGAGGGCCTTCACGTTCCTCAACATCTGCTGTAGGTGGAGTAGTTGGCTCTGAGTTCGTTTTTCTACTCCTAAGGTTAGCTTTGGTGGTTTCCTTACACAGGTTAGCGCCACCTGTCTCACTAGATCCTGCGCCAGCCTGGGGATCATCAGGACGGTTCCGAATAGGAGGAGGCTGGTCTCCTACCCCGCCCGAGTAACGCTGTCTTCTTGTGCGCACAGCATTGAAGTCACATTTAGGGGTTGCTAGCCCCTAGAATGGTTCTTCTCCCTCTCGCGTTAGCCCAACTGCTGTTGATCCGCCACCGGGGGTTGGTTACCCGATCTTGAATCTACAGAGATGGTTACCTTTTTGTGTCACCGGATTTACACCCGGCGTGTTTCAACGACAGTCGGCCTCAACAGCAAGACTTTCGTTGGGTGTCACTATTCTAGAAATGACCTAACAATGTTTGTCGCATTATTATTATTATTATTATTATTATTATTATTATCTTCTTCCTTTCTCAGATATTCTCTGGTTAGTTTAGGAATATGCGGACGTCAGGTCAAGCATAGTTTCCATGTTGTTTTTATTATTCCCTGTAGTTCTCATTTAAAAATTTTCTAGTTATAGAGCAAGTATCTATTATGACGGACTTCTGTAGTGGTATGTATGTTGTTGGATGAAGTTGTAATTTCTGAATGCTGTCGTGTAGATTTCTTGGTATAACTCCTGTGTTAGATAATATTATGGGTATTATAATCACTCTGTCCTGGTGCCACATGTCTTTAATTTCTTCTGAGAGACGGATGTATTTTTCAATTTTCTCTCCAATTTTGTTTTGTAGATTGTGCGTGTTAGGTATGGAGATTTCTATTAAGTAAGTGGTTTTGTTGTTTTTTGTTATTAGTGTGATGTCCGGTTTGTTCTGCGGTATTGTCTTGTCTGTGATGATTGATCTGTTCCAGTATAGTTTAGCATTGTCGTTTTCTAGTATGTTTTGTGGTGTATATTTGTACGTAGGGGTGATTTCTTCTATAAGGTTGTATTGTTTCGCAAGCTGTTGATGTATGTGTTTCGCTACATTATCATGTCTTCTGGTGTATTCTGTATTTGCTAGTATGTTGCAGCCTCCCGTTATATGGTCAATTGTTTCTATGTGCTGTTTGCATAGTCTACATTTGTCTGTTTGTGTATTTGGGTCCTTTATTATATGTTTGCTGTAGTATCTGGTGTTTATCGTTTGGTCTTGGATTGCGATCATAAACCCCTCTGTCTCACCGAAGATATTCCCCTTTGTGAGCCACATGTTGGATGCCTCTAAGTCTATATGTTGTTGTGCTAGATGTTGTGGATGTTTTCCATGTAGTGTTTTTCCTTTCCAGTTCTCTTTCTTTCTTGTTGGTGTTATTATTCTATCTGTCGGGTTGTATGTATGGCTGGAAAATTTTAGGGGTGTGCCTGATGTTTCAGAGTGTATGATGGCTTTATGGATTTTGCTTGTTTCCCCTCTTTCTACAAAGTATTTTCTCAAGTTGTCTACCTGATTATTATTATTATTATTATTATTATTATTATTATTATTATTATTATTATTGTATACACTCATTGACATATCCACTGACCATTTTATTTAATAAATGCTTAGAGGAAGGATCTTGGCCTGACTCCTTTAAAATATCAAAAATTATTCCATTATATAAAAATGGTGATATAGATTCTCCAGAAAATTTTAGACCCATAGCAATTTTACCGACGATTAACAAAATATTTGAATTGATAGTCAAAGAAAAATTAATAAATTATTTGGAAGATAAGTCACTTCTAACGGAATTTCAATTCGGCTATCGCAAAAATAAATCATGCATACGTGCTCTTCTTCGACTCTTAGAGGAAGTTGTACAGAAACTAGAGGAAGGCGTCAACTCTGTTGCCACGTTATGCGACTTAACGAAGGCTTTTGATTGTGTTCCAGCGGATTTACTCCTAAATAAACTGGAATTTTATGGTATTAGAGGAAATGCATACAAATTACTGACATCTTATTTAAGTAATAGGAAACAGTATGTAGTTTGTGGAAACAACCAGTCTGATTTACGTAATATAGACAACGGCATTCCTCAGGGCTCGAATTTGGGTCCAATACTTTTTATAATATTTGTTAACGATTTACCAGAGGCTATTGACACTTTTTGTATTTTATTCGCTGATGATACTACAACTTTATCTGATGGCACACAAGCTGGTGATAATATTTTGTTGAATCAGTGGTTCCTGGCAAATAAGCTGAAACTCAACGACACTAAAACGAAACACATTCTTTTCAGTTTAGATAAATGGGCTATAAAATCAGAGCCAGTTAAATTACTGGGCATTCATTTGGATACAAACTTAAGTTGGTCACCTCATGTTGACTACCTTTGTTCAAAATTAGCGAGCCAAGTTTTTGTAATTCGTCAATTAAAATCATGTATACCAACTCATTTGTTAAAGTCTGTATATTATTCACTTTTTCATAGCAATTTAACATATGGTATTATGCTATGGGGGAGCAGCACATCAGTGCACAAAGTATTTGTGCTACAGAAAACTGTAGTTAGAATAATTTACAACGCACCAAGAAACACCAATTGTAAAAAAATATTCAAAAAACTTGAAATATTGCCGCTTCCGTGCTTGTATATTTTCGAAGTGTTAATTGAAACACATAAAAATCGATATGTTCTGACTAAACATGCAGATGTTCATAATTATGATACTAGAAATAGTAAAGACATTGTCATTCTCAAATCAAGACTGAAAACAACAAAAAACAATAAGTTGGATGTTACATTGTACAATTCATTTGTAAAATATTTTGAACATATAAATATAAGTGATATGACGAGAGTTCAATTTAAACATTTCGCTAAGTCTTTTCTTTTAAATTATTGTTTTTATACAGTTGATGAGTTTTTGGAGGAATTGAATACTTGGGCTTAATGCTTATATGTTTGTTTGTTTTGTTTAATTTAATTTTTACTTTCTATTATTTTTTAACTTATTTTATATTTTAAAATTGTCATATTTTCATCAATATTTTTACTTTATGAAATGTATGTCTGTATTTATGTAAAATTTTTACTTTCTATTATTTTTATTATATTTTAAATTTGTCATATACAACACTATACAATCTTTAATATTTTTAGTTGGTAAAATGTATTCATATGTACTACTTTCACTGACTTCTAATGTACTATGTATGTGAATGGGGTCAATAAACCGTCTATCTATCTATCTATCTATTATTTATGCACTGCGGCAGCTTCGGCATTGCTTGCAAACCAAGGCCCTTCGTACTGTGTATTTTGGCACCATTCACTCACTTCTCACTTACGGCATTAGATTTTGGGGAAACTCGAGTGAGGCTTATAAAGTTTTCGCTCTTCAGAAATCCGCCGTGAGGATTGTCGGGAATGCTCCTTATGGTTCGCACTGCCTTGCACTGTTTAGGGGGTGCAGGATTTTACCGGTTCCTTGTCTGTACATTTATGAAACATTAGTATTGGTTCACAAAAATAGATCCAATTATTCATACCTACGGCACGAGGAATGCGGTGGATCTTGTGGCCCCTTTCTCTAGGCTTAGGACTACCCAGGCGAATAAACTAAATGTTGAGTATTACAATGTTTTTAATAGTTTTTATAGAGGTCTCGATCTCCAAAATAGGAGTCTTCGTGAATTTTGTAAATTCGCTAAGATGTTTTTATTGGAACATTGTTTTTATTCTATCGAAGATTTTTTTAAATTTGCGCCCAGAGACCGTCGTTGTTAATTTTATTTTTTAGTTGATGTTTTATTACCTTTAACCCAGTTTTAAATTATTGTTACTTTTCTTTTATTAATTGTTTCAAATATTGTTTTATTCCTCTCATGATGACTGACTTCAAACATAATACATATGTACATTTTGTCAATAAACGTATATCTATCTATTATTATTATTATTATCTCTCAGTTCTCGCTTTATATGCGGTTTTTCAAGGGCCATCGGCGGGCAGCAAGATGGCTCTCACGATTGCAAACTTAGGGCCTTCCTTACTATATTGCAGGTAGACAAGATGACAGATTTCTGCATTGTAGTTATAATGTTTGGGTGCAGTTCAAGTGATTTGAGGTGGACCGGTAACATTCTAGGTGGATGAGATTACAAGTGGGACTATAATAACATTTTTTTGACGCCATTCCTGTTTTATTTCATAGGCCAGATCTGCATACTTTGTGACTTTATTCGTTATTGTGTTTTATAAGTTGTTACTGTTAGGAATGGCGATATCAATCAGCCAAGTCTTCTTTTTCAGCTTGTCTCTCCAAACAATGTCCGGTCTATTCGCGGGTATTGTTCTGTCCGTAATAATGCTCCTATCCCAATAAAGACGGTGGTTTTCATTTTCCAGCACAGCCTATGGGTTGTACTGATAATATGGTGTGACAGTGTCAATTAGGTTAAGATTATGAGCCAGCTCCTGGTGGATGATCTTAGCCACACAGTTATGGCGATGAAGATATTCGGTATGGGCAAGTGTCCGGCATCCTGCAGTGATATGTTGGATTGTCTCCGGGTCAGAAAGACATTTGCGGCATTTGTCATCCACCACGGTTCGATCTTTTACTACATATTTCAGATAATTTTTGGTGGGGATTACCTGGTCCTCGATAGCACACATAAATCCTTCTGCTTCTGGGAATAGATCCCCATGAGTCAGCCAATAGTTCGACGCTAGTGTATCGACATTTTCAGAACTACTAAGCTCATGTGGGTGTCTTCCATGAAGAGTTTTTTGCTTCCAGATGTCCATTTTTTGTCCATGTATTCTGACTTCGTTTTTCTTACTGTACTCGGAGGACTACTCAGATTTAAGGGCGTATATCCTTTGTCAGCAAGAGTGACCGCTTTATGAAGTGGGGAAACGTCGGCTTTCTCGAGAAAGTACTTCCGTAAAGTGAGTATTTGGTTTTCAAGCAAAAGGTTCAAATCTGTAATTCCTCTGCCACCATGCGTTCTTGGCAAAGTCATCCTTTCGATTTCTGACTTGGGATGATGAGTTCTAAACTTTGTCATGGTCGTCCTGGTGCTTCTCTCTATTCGCTCAATATCTGTCTTTGTCCACTTTACAATACCAAATGTATAGGAGAGAGCTGGTATGGCATATTTGTTAAGCGCACTGATCATGTTCTTACCGCACAGCTGGGTTTTGAGGATAGATGTTAGTCGGCTGATGTATTTCTTAATAGCTTTGTCTTTAATCTCGCTGTGTTCAGTGCGGATGGATTGCTGTAGGCCAAAGACCAGCCACCGTATGTATTCCACGTACTACAGTCTGAGTTTTACATTTTCAAGGCCGAATTGCATTCCTATATCCCTCGAGAAAACTTCTGTGGTCTTTAGCAAAGCCTTGATATGCGATATCGGCTTATGAGGTGTTTGAGCAAGTTTATAATTATTGGGTCTATCCTATATACTTGAAGAACTTTGAGTAGCCACGCATGTGGGACCGAGTCGAAAGCTTTTCTGTAATCAATAAAAGCTGTATACAGATTGCGTTGTTTATTGATGGCCTGTTTCAGGATAACTGAGTCTATCAGAAGTTGTTCTTTGCAACCTTGCGACTACTTTGCGCAACCTTTTTGCTCTTGGGCTAGTATCTCGTGGGATTCGCAGTATTGATTAATCTTGCCAGCTATAACTGCAGTTAGGAGTTTATAAATCGTTGGGAGACAGGTGATCGGTCTGTACTTGGCTGGGTTCTGGGTGTCGTGATCCTTCGGGATAAGATAAGTAATACCTCGGGTGAAAAATCTTGGTACAGTTTTTGGGTCGCGGCAGAAATTATTAAAATGCTGGGTTATCCTCGCATGTGTGCTTTTAAATCTTTTGTACCAGAAGTTCTGAATACGATCAATGCCAGGAGACTTCCAATTATGTAGTTCTTGGATATCCTTCTTCACTTCTTCGAAAGTTATAACTTTGTCATCCATAGTTGGGAGGTGCTCCATATTTTCTTCCTTGCGTCTAATCCAGTCTGCTTGAGCGTTATATTGTGCTGGGGTTGACCATATATTTGACCAAAAGTCGTGAGTTTGCTCTTTAGTAGGTGGTTGGCTATCTTCCTGACTTTCTTTTTCGGATAGGTTTCGATTAAATTGTTTTTCGTTCGTCCTAAATAACCAGTTGTTGTGTTTCCGCAGATTTGATGTTCGATATCGGCGTAGTCTTTTGAATACAGCAGCCAGCTTTTGCTTCAGTGTATCCAGTACTTGCTCTGAAGTTTCATTCGGTGGATTATGGTTGGCGTGGCATTTGTCTCTCTCCATTATGTCTATAACTCGTTTTTGGAGTTTCCTACTAGCGCGGCCGCTTGCGGCCGCTGTTACTTGGCCTATCTCTTTTCTGAGTTTATCGATTCTTTTGCTTAGCCGCTGCTCCCAGGGTTTTGTGCGATTCTTAGATTTAGGTTTCTGAGAGTTGGGTTTTATGTCGGACCCATTAAATCTGACAGTAGCGACAGCTGCTGCATAAACGGCAGTATGTAAATCAGCAAAAGAATGGTGCTGCGCTAAGTACATAGGGAGTACTCTTGTATCTAGAAGGTCGATAATAATAGCGAGCTTTCTGGAGCTGTTCTGTTTGGGGATATAAATTCGCGCCGATGGATCCGTGCCATCAAATTGTGTAAGAGCTTGGTAGAACGCAAAGTTAATATTGTCGAGTAGTTGTTGTTCCTGTATCTCACTTCCCTGAGAACCAATAGGAGGCTGTGTTTGTGGGGTAGGATTAACCGGATTAATTGATTGGTTTAAAGTTCCATCATTGGCTTCACCCACAACAGGTTGTTCAATATGTTGCGCCGCTAAATACTCGACGGCTTCTCTTTTTAAGCCATCTAGTTGTTCTTGTGACAAACGCTGGTTATTAATTATTACCCGTTTCTGGTCCATCAGTCTCTGTTCTGATAGGTGACTGAGCTTTGGGTGTAACTCAGCAAAAGAGCGATGGAGCAGTGGTCTTATTCCAACAGAAATTGTGTCACCTTCAGTTACTTTGTAGTAGCAGCGCATGAGATTCAAGTTTAATTCATCCGTCCAATGCATGCGTTGCCGAGGTTTTCCTGCCTTAGTGGTTAGCGGCTGATTTGCCACCAAAACAATTTCGGCGGGTAGAGCCGGTGGTTGTTGGGTACTCCTTGCGCGTGTTAACCTATTTTCATTAGCAGGGTTGTCGTTGTTTTGGTCTAGCTGAGGGTTCCCGCGCCGTCCTCGACCGTTACGGCGCTCGTCCGAGGCTTGTCCTTTACTTTCAGGAACCAATATTTCACATATAGCAGGGGGTTGGCCTGGTATATGGGTTTTCTCCCTCTCGTGTTAGCCTTCACCTTCAGTCTTCGCCACCCGGGTTGATTACCGGATCTTGAAGTCTTCCAGCCAAGTTTCCAGGGTCCACCATGTTAATATCATTATTATTCTCCTTCTTTTCACGTTTACACGGATTAAAACTCATACCTTGTTGACTTATTGATAATTTTCCTTACTATCCTACACGTTTCTAATATAGTTGATTTTTGAATTTCTAGTATTGTTTGTACTTATAGTAGGGATCTTCTATTGTTTTTATTTGGTATTTTTGAATTAGATGTTTGTGTTAGATTTTTGCTGTAAGATTGTGTCTATTTAAATACTCTGAGCTAGACCGTAGCATCCTGATGTTATGTGTTGAATTGTTTCTGACATTGCTTTACATATTCTACATTTGTCATTCTCTATGTTCATGTTGAAGACAAGAGATGAAGTTGTTCATGCAATAAAAGCACAGAAAAACGGGAAAGCTACCGGTCCCGATAAAATCAACGTTGAAATTCTTAAATTAATTGCAGACAATGAAAGTAAAAGCCTAGATTTAATAACAGCACTATTTAACAAACTATATAGCTCAAGCAAGATACCGTCGGATTGGCTTAAATCAACATTCGTTACCCTGCCAAAGAAACCCAACGCCTCACAATGTAATAACTATCGGATGATAAGTCTTATGTCCCATGTCCTGAAAACCTTTCTTAGAATCTTCCACGCACGAATCTACAAGAAGTGCGAATATCAGATGGACAATACCCAGTATGGATTCCGAAACGGACTCGGGACGCGTGAAGCGCTCTTCTCCCTGAATGTAATGACACAAAGGTGTAGAGACATGAATGTGAATGTATTCGCATGTTTCATAGATTATCGTAAGGCGTTTGACTGTGTTAATCATCAGAAGATGATCGAAATTCTGAGAACAACCGGGGTTGACGAACAGAATCTACGTTTCATATCAGAACTTTACTGGAATTAAACGGCGGTAGTAAAGATGGAACAATCGACATCGGAGGATATGCAAATCAGACGAGGTGTCCGACAGGGGTGTGTCTTGTGTCCACTCCTCTTTAATCTGTATTCCCAAACTATATTTAGAGAGGCACTGGATGGGGCCCAGGGCGGAATCAAGATCAATGCAACCCCAATAAATAATATCAGGTACGCCGATGATACGGTTATATTGGCCAGCGGTATGCAGGAATTGCAAAGCATCATGGATTCCGTAGTTCACTATAGCGAAATGTTTGGATTGCATCTCAATGTCTCCAAGACCAAACTATTAATCTTTTCTAAGACTCTAATAAATGCACACCTGCGGGTCAAGGGACAAACAATCGATAAAAGTGACCTCAATAAAATATTTGGGAGCTAACATCAATAGTCAGTGTGACCCGAAAAGGGAAATACTTTTAAGGATTGACAATCGAGAAAAATCATTTTTTGCAAGATTGGACCTCAGCTTGGAACTCAGATTTCGGATGATCAGATGCTACGTGTTCTCTGTCCTACTCTATGGATGTGAAAGCTGGACACTAAATTCACAGACCGAAAAGAAAATAGAAGCCTTCGAAATGTATGTGTATAGACTACGCCTCTTAATAGACGGCAAAGTGCACGGGAAAAGATCAGTAGGAAGACGCCAGAACTCATGGCTAAAGGACTTAAGGAGATGGTTCGACCGCTCGTCTACAGGAATATTTCGTGCTGCAGTCTCCAGAGCTACAATTGTCATTTGGATCGCCAACCTTCGGCAGGAGAGGGCGTGATAAGAAGAAAAAGATGTTCATGTTGGTTATATACTTTTGATAATTCTTTGTAGCTATTACCTGATCCTGTATAGCACACATGAATCCTTCTGTTTCTGTATATAGTTGTCCTATTTCAAGCCATTTAGTCGATAGTTGGTGTTGCCTACTGGGATCATGTTTATATCTGCTGTGTAGTTTTTTACCTTCCCATGTCTGTGTTGGATTTATCATGAATGTTTTCTTGTCTGTATATTGTAATTGGGTATGCGTACTCAGTGGTGTGTATTTTTTGTCTGCTTGTTTGATAGCAACGTGCAGTTGTGAGTGTGCTTCCTTGTTATTGAAGTAGGTTTGTAGACTATGTACTTGACTATTGTGTGTGGCTTCTATATTCACCAAACCTCGACCTCCTTGTCCTCTCGGTAGGTATAATCTCTCGATGGATGAGTTTGTGAGTATGTTTCTTGTTATCCTATCTAGTGCCTGTACGTCTGTATTAGTCCACTGTATGACTCCGAAGGAATAGGTGAATATAGGTACTGCCTAGGTGTTTATTGCTTTGATTTTGTTCTTTCTGTTTAGTTGTGTGTACATGATTTTCGTTAGCCTATCTTTGTACTTTTTCTTTTGTTTCTTTGTTCTTTCATTTCCTTGGTATTGTGTGTTAGTGTTTCCTTTACTCCCAGGTATTTGTATGTTCCGCCCTCGGTTAATGCAGGGAATGTTATATTATTTATGGGTAGGTCTATGTTATTTCTTTCATTTATTATTTATTATCTGATGCATAGAGCTTTATGTCATCGACATAGAATAGATGTGATAAGTTATAGTCTTTGGTGACCTTGTATCCGCTGTTGGTTACTTCCAGTAGATTGCTTAGTGGGTTCAGTGCTAGGATGAACCACTTCGGGCTCCATGTCTTCCCTTGGAAAATGTCTCTCTTGATCTGTATCTTGTTTGTTTCTATGTATTTGTTAGGTAGGTTAAGTATTAATTTTGTTTCCCAGTTCTTCATTGTATGTTCAAGGAATCTTATGACAGTTGGATCGATTTTGTAGATTTGTAGAATCTGCAGGAGCCATGGATGAGGGATTGAAACGTATGCTTTCTGATAGTCTATCCATGATTTCTGCTTGTTTTGTTATTACTCTGTCTATTATAAGTTGTTCCTTACAACCTCTAGCTCCTTTTGTGCAGCCCTTCTGTTCTTAATGCTCTATGTTTTTTCTGTGATGTATTTTGTTACCTTTTCGGCGATTGTTTTCGTTACAATTTTGTACAAAGTGTTCAGACAAGTGACTAGTCTATAGTTTTTGGGATCGTGTGTTTTTTCGTTTTTTGGTTTAAGATATGTTATGCCGTGGGTTAGTGAGGGGGGCATTTCTGCTGGATGGGTTATTACATGTTGTATAATTTGTAGCATTTGATAATAGTTTTTCTTTTTCCAGATGCTGCAGTAGTATTACGTAAACCATTTTTTCTAGTATTTTACCTAGACAACATGTTAGTGGAATGGGTCGATAGCCAGATGGAATTTTTGCATCTTTTCCAGACTTTGGGATTGGTATTATAATTGTATTCTTCCATTGTGTAGGGTAAGTACCGTTGATATATATGTTGTTAAATAAATTTATTATAAATATTCTCTTATTTTCAGGTAAGCGCCCAAGTAGTTCAAAAGGGATCTCATCACTACCTGGTACTGAATTGTTGGTGGTTGATATTGTTTCCTCAAGTTCCTCTAAGCTGAATGGTTCATTATATGGTATGGTTTCTCGTGTTTCGAAGTTTATCGTTATGCTTTTCTGTATGGTTTTTAGTTGTATAAAATTTGGGTTATAATTATTGGTGGCACTTACTGTTGCAAATGATTTGGAAAGTTCTTCTTCTATATTATCTTCGCCCGTAATTTCTCTACCGTTTATAATTAATAAGGGGGAGGTCACTTTGAAGCTGTATCCCTTAATTTTTCCAATCTTTTCCCAAATCTCTTTTGTTGGGGTATTTAAGTCGATTATGCCGACATAATCTTGCCACGACTCTCTTTTGCTTTTCACCAAAAGAAAACGAGCTTTGGCTCTGAGTCTTTTGAAGTTAATCATGTTATAGTTGCTCGAGATTCTCTTAAATAAGATGAAGGCTCTTTTTTACTTTTAATTGCCTCTTCCAATTCTGGGTTCCCCCAATGTACTCTTCTTTTTTTACCAAACCACTTGTTTTAGGTATACTTAAATTAGCAGCATTTTGAATGGCATTGGTTAATTCGTCTACTTGCTCCATGATTGATACTCCTGTTATGTTTTGAGTCTAAAGTATTTCCATAAAGCGTCCAGTCAACTTTATCGACAATATATTTTTGTCTAGGGCTTTTTGTGTATGCTTTTATCTGATATTTCAATGAATAGAGGAATATGATCTGAGTTCCATTCTTCATTCGTCGTACCAGTTGAATTTGTGTATGATTTGTGCTGACGCAATGATTAATTCGATTGAAGTTATATTCTTTGATCTTAGATTGAAATATGTTCCTTCTCCTGAATTCACAATGATCAGGTCTCGTTCATTTATTATATCCTCTAGGATTCTGCCTCCTGGGCATGTTTTCGTCGAACCCCATACTTCATTATGTGAATTAAAATCACCCAACAGAAGAAATGGCTCCGGTAATTGCCATGAAACATGACATTTATTTGAAAACTTTTTCACAGGAAGTTCATTTGAAATCACATTTGCTTAGACACAATGGAGAAAAGCCATTCAAATGTGACATTTGTTTGAAAACTTATTCACTCAAATGTAATTTGAATACACATATCCTAGTCACACAGGAGAAAAGTCATCAAATGTGACATTTGTTTGAAAACTTTTACACGGCAAATTAATTTCAGTACATACACATTTGCTTAGTCACACTGGAGAGATACCATCAAAATGTGACATTTGAAAACTTTCCACATAGAACTAATTTGAATACACGTATGAGTAGTGGCACATGAGAAAAGCACTTTTTCACAGAAAGTGCATTTGAAATCAAATTTGCTTAGAAACAATGGAGAAAAGTCATGAAAATATGACATTTGTTTGGAAACTTTTACATGGCAAATTAGTTTTAGTACACATTTGCTTAGTCACACAGCAGAAAAGCCATTCAAATGTGACATTTGTATGAAAATTTTCACAGTAAATTCAAGTACGACGTTTGCTTGTAATCTTTTCACCGAAAAGTCGTTTAATTTTACATTTGTGTAGTCGCGCAGGAAAAAAGTCATTAAAATGTGACAGTTATTGGAAAACCTTTTCACAGAAAAATACAATTTTGTATAAGCATGTAGAACAAACATGTGACATTTGTTTTGTTAATTAAATCACATATCTACATCTTCACAAAGGAGATACCCAATTGTAACATTTGTATAGTATAAGACACTTGCGTACACCCTACCATATGTAGGTTTTGAGACAACTTTTAGGATGTCAAAATACAAGTTTATACGATTTTATAGCTGGGTATCACAAATTCCGAGGTAAACTTACTAAGATGGCTGGATTATATAAAAAAAGACGATATGAGAAATGCTCTCATCCGTCCATATAATTTTCATAATTTGTATTTATAACTACCAGCAAATAAAACTAGTGTGCTTTGATAAAGATGGGTTTATTTCTTTTAATGTACAAAACAAATTTCTAATCAACTTCGAGTTTCCTGAAATGTCCGTAATAACCCAAAATATCAGAATTCTCAAGCGGTTCCGATCTCAATGATTCATCAACTTTCATTGTTTTTAATTTGTTGAATCTATCACTGTATTCACTGAATTTAATTTTCCATAAATCTGAAACAAAAAATAAAGAATTTTGTACGAGTAGTGCCTCAGTAACCTTGGATCTGGGATCGACATACCCGAGGAAATATTCACTGAAATTGGGTGACGCTAGTCACACGACACAGAAGAGAAATTCTGAATTATTGGTAAGTGTGGACAACGAACCTCCAACTTGGAAAAAGAAGTTACCGTTGTGACTGCTAAACCGAACTTTACTGCTTCTTTTGGAGTTACAAATAAAGTAAATGTGTTGGCAGAAAGTACGATATCAATTTTCAAGTTATTTTTTTCTGATGAACTGGTTGAACATATAACATTTTATACTAACTTATATAATACCCAAGAGATGAAACGCTATGAACCTACAAATTCAGATGAAATCGGGGAATGAAGATGTTCACGTCGTTGAAAAAAATACCAAGCTACCGAGACTACTGGTCGTCTGTTTCTGATTTTCATGATTATTGTATATCATCTTTGATGGCATTAAATCGTTTTGGTGGTTGTTCTCACACTTCCATTTTAATGATAACGTTATGATCGCTTTCATCGAATTAATTCTAATATTTACCAGTTGTAAACTAACTATTTTTCTGATTTTCGGGTTGCTGATTTATTGCCAGTTTTGGGTAAGCTTTAACAATTAAAATTTGTTGCAATTTGTAGTGTATATGAACATATTTTATAAAAATGTTTGTATTTTATTAGTTAAACTATCCCCTCAAATATAAAATCTGGATTCCATTGCACTTATGCGAAGAAGACTTCCTTCGCTCATATGTCACAGATAAAATAACATCTCCAGCAGACGATTTTTTAGATAAAAATGTAGATGCGTCACTCCCATCCACATCTTCTGCCCAGCTATTACCGGAGCCCCAAATTTCAGTTAAAATCAAGCAGAAGCAAAATTTTATATCGGCATCAAAAATAAGACCGTATCCGAAAGTCCCAGAACGTAAACCAACCAGAAAAGGCCAAGTATAAATAAAATCCAAAGTTTTGAGCAGTTCTTCATCCGATGAGAAATTGAAAATTGGAAATATCTCGTCTATACTACCTGATCACTAAATTCACTCATTTTACCTTCTAAATCTTCTATGGAACTTTCCGCACCTCCATAATTACTCGGTAATATAGACATCGGAATATAATTGTGTAAACTTTCATGATTGTCGTGCAGAATAATCTAAAATATATTAAGTATTGAATTTGTGTTAAAATAATTTAGGAAGTCTTTATTAAAAAGGACTAGCTTTATGTACACACCCTATCCATAAATTTCTTCTTAATAACTGTTTTAGCAATTGACAAAAGTATTTTCGTAGTGTCATGTTGGTGGTTTATAATATGAATTTCTGCAATTCTAAGACTTATGCTCTGTAATCAAATAAATCAAACAACAAAATGAAGTTCTTAGTAAATTTTTCTAGAATTCTAAACACGAGTCGATGGAAAAATCTAAATAAAGAGTTTTCATGTGATGTTGTTATTAGAATTAAATGACACAAAATGTAATAAAACAAAATTTGTTGATTTTCTGTAACATAAATGAGAAAACTAGTGTTGTAATTTTTTTGGATTAGCGGATATATTTCCTGAAACATTGGAAATATGGAAATATATGGGAATATATGAGGATATATGTAAAAATATGGAAATATATGGAAATATATAGAAATATGTGAAAATATATGGAAATATATGTAAATATATGGAAATATATGGAAATATATGGAAATATATGGAAATATATGGAAATATATGGAAATATATAGAAATATATGGAAATATATGGAAATATATGGAAATATATGGAGATATATGGAAATATATGGAAATATATGGAAATATATGGAAATATATGGAAATATATGGAAATATATGGAAATATATGGAAATATATGGAAATATATGGAAATATATGGAAATATATTGAAATATATGGAAATATATGGAAATATAGGGAATAAAGCGCAAAAAAGTTCTACATCCGTATTAGTGTATATTTCACTGCGCGCGCAGTTTCTAATGAAAGAAAATGCTAACTTTCATTGCATTTTAAGGTCATTGTGTCTCATTTTTTTTATCTTTTTTGAAAAAATTAGAAAAAACTGAATGGATAATTCCTTGTTTGATACTGAATGTTTGATTTTGCCGGATTTGATACCAAAGGTTCGACTAAAATCAGTTGTGAACTGAATATGAAGTGTTTGGAATAGGTTCAGAGGTGAAATTATAACAATATCGAAAAGAATCTGAGAAAGCGTATAATCAAGAATATTTTTATGAGCATAACAATATTCATTATACAAGTACGGATGGTATTTCTTCAATAAACTCGCAGGTTGCTTCTTCTGTTGCTGTTTCTTCCACGTCTGGCAATGCGTTTTCTTCTTCCTGGCCGGGTTGCGCTGGCTCAAGAGTTTCATTAGAAAGAGTAGTCGGATAAAAACGGAGTTCTTCCAGTAGTCCCAAAGTGTTTTATAAGAAGTTTGTCAACATCTTTAAGCTTCAACATATTCACTTATTGTAGACCACTTTTTATGATGACAGGGTTAATCATTCCCTTTCTTAGGACACTTTTGAAGATTTGTAAATCATTCTGGTAATACAACTCACCTCTAATCAAAACATTTCCAGTTTTACATTTCTGTAACATTGTATTCTTGAAAGAAAAATTCCATGTTCCTGTGAGTCTCACCACATTTGAGATGGTTTCTTTCCAATCAAAAACATTGCAGTTTTCTCTCAAATGGACCGCCGTCCCATTTTTTGATAATAGCTCAATATAGGTTTCTGGCTGCGTTATAACCTTCAACTTTCTGATCCCCTTCTCAATATTACCGAAAACCCTATCGGCAGGAAGAAATGAATGGCCTAATATTGGAAAAATCACTCCAATATTCTGAATACGTTCTGGCGCTCTCTCCCATAGCCATTTCCAGCACATTCCAATGAGAGTCGTATTCTTGTTTTGTCCACTGCAACCATCTGCCATCAGCCTGACTACTGGTACGGTGAGACCAAATTCAATTTTATTGTGCCTGTCAAACACAGCGGATGAAATTTCATTGCAACCTTTTCCAAATTCGTTTTCGGTCCTATAATAGGAAAAAACATTTTTCTTGGCAAGTTTAGATTGGGACGTCCCCTGAACAATGGTAAAATTGTACAGGTACAGTTGCCTTGAGTAGTAAGCAGTTTGATCTGGAACCTTGGGGAGTACAAGATTCTTCTGGCAATCGAAAGATAATGTTATCAAATTATACGTAGTTTCTTTAAGCTACTGAAAAAATGCATTTGCTCTTCGTTTGTTAACATTCTTCTAAATATTTAAGTTATTCTTCTCCCCCTCATCTGTAGATCTCTTAATCTTCTCGGCGAGTTCTATATACGTGGAGCATACGTCGGTCCGGGGAGTACTAAAGCTGAGATTGTACTTCGTATTGAATATCATTCGAAAGTATGACGGCTTCATTCTTTCTTCTGGAGAACCCTGATTGTTGTACATTTTTACATTTTTGCTATAGACAAATCCGAAAATAAATAATTTCTTCGGGAAGAAGAACGACAGTAATGAGATTCGATGCTACGAGTATTAAACGAATTATTAAATCTTTGGACAGCACTTTGTTTCCCTTCGAACTTTGCTATTTTTCTGTCGCTTCCTCTTTTTTCTGAAGGTGCTTCACCTGTCCTTAGGAACGATTTCATGACGTATATTAGACGATGTTTTGTAATATGTAGTACTGTAAAAAAAAGTCTGCTGGCATACAGCAACATACCCCTTTGAAACATTTTTTCGAATAAACCATCTCACTGAAGTTTCTTTTGCTGTATGTAATTTGATGGACGGCGACGTTGAACATTGCAAAATTTTAAAAGAAATGCATCCTGACTAATTTTATTAGGTATGGCGTAAAATATGTCCTCAAAACTTTTAATGTCTCCCATTGTTGAAGTACTACTACATTGATAAGCCTTCGTTCTATGACCCACAAGTAGGATATTCTGGCAACTCATGTGGAGAATATCTGAAAAAACCATGTCATTATAAGGAAAATAGTTTCCACGAAGTTTCAAAACTCAAAGAATTTACAGCAAATTCAATAACTTTTACAATATACAGACTTAATACATAGTAATATTGCTATCCTACAAAAAACGCTACAAAGTAAACAAACAAAAAAATGGTCATTTTAATCTAACATACCTTGTCTTTTCACGTATATTTTGCTTCCAAGTAGAGGGCTTTCGAAGCCTTTTACGAGCTTCATTATTTTCCACAGGCGTTGTAACACTTTCCATTCCAATAATTATTATTAAATTAACAAAAACTCAACAACTTTATCGCCAATTAACAAACCGTACTCTAGTTATTGCGAAGAAAACGAATTGAATTGACAATCGGAATCCGAAACAGGTGATTCAGTACGTCACGACAAACATCTGGCTTCTGATTGGCCAGAACGGAGATTGCCGGCTTTGATCCTGAACGGGTCTTGAAGATTGCAAGGTTTGATTCTCAGACGATATTTCAAAGCAGTTTTGTAATGGGTTAGAGCCGTTTTTGATACTCGCAAACCACGTATTCAGAAAGAGCGCGATAAATTCAGAAATATCCTGTATTTAACTCAATTTCGTCCAAAAGTGGAGATTGCTGCCTTTGACACGAGGGCCCTCATATGGAAATATATGGAAATGTTTGGAAATATATGAAAATATATGGAAATATATGGAAATATATGGAAATATATGGAAATATATGGAAATATATGGAAATATATGGAAATATATGGAAATATATGGAAATATATGGAAATATATGGAAATATATGGAAATATATGGAAATATACGGAAATATACGGAAATATATGGGAATATACGGAAATGTATGGAAATATACAATATGTCCCCCTAAGTGGAAATTATATGGAAACCTGTTTTATTATAAATTTGACAATATTAAAAAATGTTACAAAAACAAAGTTGATCAGAATTCAAAATTACGTTTATATGTGTATTTACATTCATTTACATTAATAAAATATTTAAATTGTTACAATTAGTTTCCTTCTTATAGGCAACTCTATCGAAGGAGCGAAGAATATTGTTGATTTCAGTGGGGATAAGTAGGTAACCCTCCGTTAAGGAAAGCCGTATCGAGTTGGTATACTTTCTTTTCCGTTTGGCTTGTGGAATGAGAAAGTAATTCTAGAAAAAGTTGATCCTTTGTGGCGTTTTTGGATAGTGGAGTTTGTAACACATCCTTTTAAGGGGACAACTGATTTTAAATTTTCGATGTTTAATACATCACGTTCCTGAAGAGGTTATAAGCGGGTGATTGGTTTAAACCTTTATTTCGGCAATACAAACAATGTGGTGAAAGTCTCAAATAATATCGTGTATTTCAGATCCTCCCGTAAGAGGTAGAAAATATTTAAACGAGTATTATCGTCTGCTCTGGCTGGGATTATCGCAATGTCCGTATCTTCTTCGTTTTATTAAAGTAGGTCGAATAAGTTCTGCTGCTCATTATAATCTACCAGTTTCCAAAGCTGCTCAAACATTCTCTTTCTTGCAACTACCCTGATTAGCTTACAAGAGTACTGAGAGCTACACTTAACTTAAAATAACATTTTGATAGAATACTAAAACTCCTTTCGGCCAGCTGAGCTCCAAAAAAAAGAAATATAAGTGTATTGTGTTCACTTACCACATCGCAAAAGCGTTTGGTCGCTTTTGATTTAAAGTTAGTATGGACTTCCAGATTTTTATTGCGTTTTACATCCTCTCTTACATTTCCACTTAGTTTTCTTTTTTTTGGACGTGTACAATAAACCTGAATATGCAAGTAGGCAGCTGTTCGTTGGCTCTTACTACGTTTTGATATTTAATTGCTTATATCGTCGTTTGGCAAAGCGACATCGTTATAAATGTTATCGTGCAGGTATATATGGCATAGCACATACTACCTATTTAGCTTATAATCTGCATTTATGAAAAAGTGGCATAAACAACGTTTTGCATATGGCACTCTTCATTTGTCAAATTTTCAGCAGAATTTTAAAGAAGTAGACTGTATCATTGTTGACAAAATAACGGAAACCACTTTAAACATTTACTTCATTTACATTTTTAACATAGTTGTAGTTCAGCAAAAACTTCATTACATTCTACTTTTAAGGCAAGTTTTCAAAATTACTGATTTACCCTGTGAAATTATGACTTATACCACTGAATTGCATTTTTATATGTTTTTCAGTGATGTATCACAAGTAGGGATTTGCTATTTTAATATTTTTATTTAGGGTGGGTGGAGCCTAGGGGTTTGATGTTTTATGTCATTTTAGTTCCCCTTTCCTATCCTATCCTGTCCTTTCATCAATTTATCAAATATATTACGAAAGAAATTGGTTTTATTTCAACTCCTTTCTGATCTTTCAAAACTTCCTTCTTTATATTTCAGACTAAGTAAATTCAGTTGAAACAAAACTGAAAGATACTGTAATGTAAAGAAAAAGAAGAATGACTTACCTCCATTAACAATAATACTTTTTTGAAGAACGTAGGTGTTGTTTTGAGAATATGTGCCATCTTTATGTTTATATTATCAAAAATAACCACCCCAGCTATGAAGAGGTCTTCGAGAGACATCACTTCGAGTAAATTAGCTGTATGCGTTACTATTTTGAGAGGATCGAATGTTTCAATATTTTCTCCGCATTTTATTATAGTTATTCGGTACAGCTTATCAGCCAACTTTGGTAATGGAATTATGGTCCTGAAATATCAATATTTGACTCATAAACTATCGATACTAGCTGCAAAGTACTTGCAAGAATCGTTTAAACTTTGGATAAAAATCCAGAAGAGTTCATTGATGGAATATAGACTAATCGGTGTTTGTACTGTTATGTTTTGTTCAATTCAAGTATCCAGTAAATATAATCTTAGAATAATGTTAGTATATAGTGGATAATAAACGAACCACATTTCCTTCCACAACCTAGGTGAGGTTGATGTATGAGAAAGTGGTTGTATTTACGTTATTCAAGAATAGAATAATCCATGTTCAAGACATAATAAATAAACGGTTTTAAAGATTGAAACTAACTTTTCCGCGTCTGTGAGATGCCCTGATTGATATTCTATCATAAAATTATGACTTTTATATACTTCGGAGGATGTATCGTGTTAACAAACCGAAATTTTTCCAAAAGTAACAAAAAATGCAGTATATCTGGATTTATAGGACCCGCTGTACTCATTATGGTCAGCCGAAAATCATCTTGAAAAATATCCAATTATAAAATTGGCCACTTGTATACACACCGGAGGCTGTATCGTACTAAACCCGAAATTTCTCCAAAAAGGACAAAAATGTGGCACTTCCGGTACCATAGCACCCGTTGTACTAGCTCTGGTAAGCTAAAAATCAATGAGGTTCATCTATAAGATGCCCTGAACAATATTCAATCATAAAATGGATGACTTGTATACACGCTGGAGGCTGTATCGTGCTAACAAACTGAAAATTCTCCAAAAATGACAAAAAATTTGGTACTTCAAGTACCATAGCATCCGTTGTACTGGCTTTAGTGAGATGAATATCAATAGAGCTCATCTTTGATACGCTCTGAATAATATCCAATCATAAAATTGGTCACTTGTATATACTCCGGAGGCTGTATCGTGCTAACAAACTGAAATTTCTCGAAAAACGACAAAATGTCGTACTTCTAGTACCATAGCACCCGTTGTAAAAAAATGACAAAAATGTCGTAATTAAATTACTATAGCACCTGTTGTACTGGCTGTGGTGAGCTGAAAATCAACAGGGTTCATCTGTGAGATCTCCTGAACAATATTTGTAACGATGTTCCGGTGGTTCGAACCAATCCAGTTTTTATCGACAGCTGATGGATATATAAACCGACCAACAATTTCAATGAGACAGTCCGGTTGAGGCATTGACTCGAAAGGACTCCTCCTCCAGTCTGGCGAGATATTAACTCGTTAGACTCTACCCTTCCGTCGGCAAGGTATTGACTTGCCGAGCATCCTTCTTTCCATTTCGTAAGGTATTGACCTACCAAACGACGACCACCCGTGTGACAGGTATTGACACTCACATATTCCTGTACTTCCCGCCTCTAAGGTACTGACTTAGAGGTACTTCGTCTCACCCTAGGTATTGACTCTGACGAGCATCCAGAACCCGTATTACCGCTTATACCCGTGTAACGAAGTTTCAGCGTTTACATCGTCCAAACCACTATTCTGTAGGTATATCTCCCCGGTCGACGAGAAATAATTAGATACGCAACCTTATACAGACCGATATAATAAATATTTAATTTTAGGCCCGGTATTGATCTTGTTGTACATATGTAAATAGCGTCTGTAAATATTTTTATAAGAATAAACTTATTTTATTTTGGGATCATGTCCCTGACTGTACAACCCTACCCGGCAATCCGTAACCACCCCCTTACAGAGGATTACATATTCAATCATAAAATTGGTTGTTTGTTGCACTCCGGAGGCTGTATCGTACTAACAAGACATGTGACGAAAAGTGGCCGACGACAACGACGACGACGATGACGACGACGACGACGACGACATACACACAGGATGTTTTTTCTAAAAACCATTTTTTCGTGTTGTTCTTGATGAAAACCGTAAAAATAAATAAAAAAGTTTTTCAAAATTTCAACTTTTTTGTGGGTAAACCAATACTTTTCTCGCATACTAGATAGGTTGGGCGGAAAAGTAATAGATTAGGTAGAGTTAGAGCAGTTATTTCTTCTTAAAAATCATTGCACCACTATAAAAATCATTTTCATAATTGTTTCATGACAATTATTAGTTAATAATATTTTTGATTCTTTTTGAGAGATTCTGCAGTTACAAAAAATTTCATCATGTTGTAAGGTTTTCTCCTTATAGTTCAACAAGATATTTTTAGTCCAGTCAATCTAGACCTAAAAATGAGAGCGAAGGTACATAAATTCCCATCAAGCTGAAAATCAGTAAGATTGTTAAAAATATGATTAAAAATAAAATGGAAAATTCTTTATTCAAGGTCAAAGGTCACAAAAATGAGTTTTTCACGATTTTCAGCGAAACGGTAAGTTTTATCATAAAAATATATTAGATAAAAATTGTAAATCATAAAATAATCTACAAAAAATGTATCAACACTTTTTTTCCTACGAGCCACCGTTTTTGAGATATAACGTATTTAAAAAGTTGTTCAAATTGTTATCGTCATAATATGCATGAGTGCGCCACGTATATACATCTCTTATCTAGAGTTGTTATATATGTTGAAATATTTTTCTATTGGTGATTGTAATTTATACTTAAAATATTAAATATACATAAGTTATAACTTGCAACGTGCTTTTTTTCCTCAAAAGAATTACGGACGTCACTTTGACACCCGCGGCTTTACTATCTACCAGATTTTCTCGGGCGCCAGATTTTTGGGATGGTTTACTCCACCGAACTCTCGAAAATGGTAGCGTCAAGAGTTACCAGGGTAGCAACAGATGGAGGTTAAGTAATTCCAGGGGTCTGTTGTTCTTGACCTCTATGCCGTGCGAAGTGGGAAACAGGCTTTAATTGTTTACCACTGTCGGAAAATGAAACCACCTGTGCTTTATAAAATTTTACAATTTATTTCGGCTTCGAAATAATTTGGGAAAAGGAAAATAAAACGATCCACGTAGCTATATATTTAAAATAACTAAATATTGATGAAAATCCTTCAGTATTTACGATTTATATTAAATTAAAACCCAGACCAAAGCACTTTATTACAGAATAAATGTTTTACGCTTACAAGCCTAACGTGCAAAGCTTTAATAGTTTTCGGCAATTGCCGGTAAAAATCAACCAGTACGGTGAGAATTACACAGAGAAAGCGTTATCAAGGCACTAGCGGTGTTTTACGGGAGCGTTTCTTGGCATTTGTGTACGGTTTAGAATAGAACAGCGGTAAATAATAAATTTCCCTCGGTTTTTATGCAGATTTTACCCCGGCCGTTGGTGCTAAAATAAATCGCGTAAAGATCAGTTAGCCGGCAGAATCCGAAAACCTCTCCCTAGCGAACCTGATATGGCGGCGAACGCTCGTGAGATTATTTCGTTTCACGCCTTGGAAAACCCTCGAGGATGTCCCTACTATGGCAGCGAACACAGACGAGACTCCTCCAAGTTGCCTATTATCAAATATTTTAAAGTCACGCTACCAAGGCCTATGGTACTAGATTGAGCAAACCCCCGAAATACTTTGAGAATCACTCAAGAATTCACCTGCTTTGCAGCGAGAATGCTTGAAGGTTTCCCAACTGTATTTCCTTTCCCTAGTGTTGTATACCGGAATCGGGATTCCCGAAATACCTTGAAAATCCCCCAAGAATTTACCTGCTTTGCAACGAGAATGCTGGGGAGTTTCTCGAATGTATTTCTTTTCCTCTAAAGTTAAAACCAACAGTAAATTCTTACTTCGGAATCGTACACAAATACGCGGAAAATCACTCAAATTAAACAAGAAGTAAGCAAAAATAAAATCTATTAATACAGTTACGAAAGATGCTAGGAGCAAAATGAACTTAACACAAGAAGAATTATTTATAAAATAATTTCTAAATTCGCTTACCTTGTTGGCGAATATCAGTCGGCTGTAAGAGCACAGAGCTATAGAGCTAAGAGAGCACAAGAGTAAAAAAAGCTATTCCCTCTAGTTTGCCGGTTTTATACATTCTTTTCTCGACCCCACTCAGGAGGTTCCCTACTTAACAATCTTAAGAACGACGCATACTGATGTGCGCGAACGGTACAGTAAGCAATACATATTAAATATATACCGGATGTATCAAAATCAATATACATATTTAAAAATTATTAAAAGCAAATAATTTACAGCTTTTGATGAAAGAGGGGTGTATAAGTAAATAATAACATAACTTAATAATAATACTAATAAAATGAGAAATTAAAATGTATACAGTGGGATGTCGGAACGAAAAATAGTAACATCGTTACAAACTACAAGAATATCAGGTCAAATGAAACCCAGTCCCTTACTTCATACGCCAGTGTAACTTCGAGACAACATCTGTCTCTTGTTTTATTGTGTGCGTGGCTAAGGTCTTATACCTGCTATAATAAATGAAATACCGTTAGTCTCGGGCGACACTCTGTAGTGAAATCACGTGTTTAACTAACCTATATCGTGCTGTTTTGACTTTTTTATAACAAAAATGTCTGAATATTGTTTTATTTGTGCTAAACTTTTAAGTGAAAGTAAACTTGTTACTGTTGAAAGTGGTACCGAGTCATTAATTAATGCAAGTATCGAAAGGCAGATGAATTTTCGGAATTTCTCAAAAATCAGAAATCGGTGATAATACATGAAAATTGTCGTAAAAATTATACTCGAAAGTCTTCTATTGCTGCAGCTAATAAAAGACAACCCGAAGAACAAGAAGCCAGTACATCCACAGTAACGTCCTCCTCGTACTAGATCACGTGTCAGTGAATCAGCTTTTTGTTTTAAAGAACTAAGCTTATTTTTTGGCCAGAAATTGAATGAAGAGTATGAAAGAAGAAAATCCTCAGATTTTCGACATCGAATTAGCCAAGTAAGTACACTTCATTTTAATGATTCAATTCTGGAAGTAGTTCGGACTCGTGACGATGCTATAGCAAAAGCTGTTCTTGCTCGAGGCGAATTTGAATATGATTTAGTTGCTGCTGAAGCTAAGTATCATCGTGATTGCTATATTTCTTTCGGAAAACCTTCCATTGGAGCTAAAGTTGATCGTCCTAAAGACGAAGCTATGAATCTGGCAATGGAGGAAATATTCACTTACATTGTAAATAGCGATGACTGTCAGCTCACTTTGAATGAATTATCAAATGTTTGCAAACCTACGACATTAGATTACAGAACGATTAAGCTACTAAAGTATGGTGAAAAACTTATTATCACTGAGAAATCGGGAGCATTCACATTAATATGCTTAGTGGATAATCATCATGATATTTTGTATCAAACATGGCACGAAAAAAAAACAACGATTCAGAGTCCTAGACGCAGCTGCAGCTATTATTCGCGAAGATATCCAATCCGTAGTGTTTGATAATTCTAATTACCCTCCACCAAGTCGCATGTTTGAAGATTTGAATAATGAAATCCCAGAATCGTTGACATATTTTGTGGAGCGAGTAATTTTAAAGAATCAATGATCAAATTTAGATCATTTAAAATTAATATGCACAAACATTTGCCATTGTATCATGACTGCAAAAAGGGATGCAGTGCTAAATGTGGTTGCAAAGACTGTTTTGTTCTCTGGCATGTACAAACTGTCAAGGCCGGTCGTGCTCTAATGTTGAATCACTAAAAGAGGAGGATTCGTTTGATTCCTACGAGGATACATAGCTATTGACGCAATTTACTAGCATTCAGAATGAAGAAGAACAAGAAGAAGAACGAGAAGAGTTTGACGGTTACAATTCAGACGAATAAAATTCACCACTTTTTTAATTTACATCGCTTTTTATCTTTTCCAATATTTACAAATTTCCGTAATTTTGCAATAGTTTCAAATTAAACAGGATCAAAACTGACCCGTGGAATAGGCCTACTGGGGAAACCACGTTAAAAAAACGCGCTAAGTACACTACCTCATAGGTGGCGTGGAAACGTGTGCATATTATGACGATTGCAACTTGTACAAATTTTTGAATCCTTATATCTCAAAAACGGTGGCTCGTAGGAAAAAAAGTATTAATACATTTTTTGTAGATTATTTTATGATCTACAATTTTTGTTTGAAATATTTTTATGATAAAACTTACCGTTTCGCTGAAAATCGTGAAAAACTCATTTTTTTGACCTTTGATCTTGAATAAAAATTTTTCCATACAGGGGAAAGATGGGGAACTTTCAAATTTTATTTTTAATCATATTTTTAACAACCTTACTGATTTTCAGCTGGATAGGAATTTATGTAGTTTCGAATATTTAAATTGACCGGACTATTTCTTATTTCTGATAGTTGTGCATTGATAATTCATTTCTCGTCTTGTGCATTTTTTAATTCCTAATTCGTGTTGTCAGAGAAACCACTGATCAATTTAAATTATGCACGCTGGAGTCGAAGTTCTGTGAAGCCGGTATCAATTCTTATACCAAGGAGCCTGTGCATCTTAAACGTCAAACTAAATCAAACGTGTTGAAGCTGTTGAAGTGTTTGAAAATGAATCCGTTTTGAATGAATCAAAAACGAAGAAATAGATATAGTCCAGTCATTATATACTTTTCGAAATGCAAATGAACCGAGAAAACCAAATTTTGGATATTACACGGGAGGGGGCTAGAAAAGCTTAAGTTCAAATTTTCGACCAAAATGGGTTTTCCGCCATCTTGAAAAAAGGGTTAAATTCAGTTTTTTCATTATATCTCGGTTCCCCGTTGAGATACGAAAACTTTTATGCAATACTTTTTTGTTGCACTTTGTAGGATCTACAATTAAGGTCGTATATATTTTTCACGTGTCTATCATCGTTATCGAGATATCGATCAAAAAACCATAAATTTGGGGAGAAAAATTTGTTTTTCGCTATTTCCTTTTTTCTCGTGAAAGATATAGAAAAATGTCTAGTATAAAACTTGTAGAGCATATTCAGACCTACAAATTAGTTTTTATATTTTTCATTTCCGAGAAACATTACGACTTCTAGCACGCCGCAAAGTCTGTATGACTGCCCGGTTTTGATTTAGCCGCTCGCATGGTCTCAAACGACCATATTACGCGCAACCAAATTGACCACATCATTGTAGATGCCCGTCATGATAACAATATCATAGACGTAAGAAGCCTGAGAGGAATAGACGGAGACACAGATCATTACTTAGTCAGAGCAAAAGTCAAATACAGAATATCTAGCCACAAATACAATAAAACAACAATAAAACCACAATGGAACATGGACGAAATACACAATGCAGAGAAACAACAAAACTATAGAGAACAACTTGAACAAACCTTGAACTCTGAAAGAGAAGACAATGATATAGAACAGCTATGGGAAGCGACTGCCGAAATAATAACCAAGACAGCTGACAAGATCTTTGGAAGGAGTAAGCAGAAGAGGGCAAAAACATGATATGACGAGGAATGTCGGAAACAACTGGAAAAAAGACAAACAGTAAGAAAGACTTGGATACAACTGCAAACAGACCAAAGTAAAAAGGAATATGACGACTGCCGAAAAGAAACAAGAAAAATAATACGTACAAAGAAAAGAAACTACGAACAACAAAAATATGAAACTATGGAGAGAGACCGGCCCAAACCAGGCTCCAGAGAATTCTATAAAGCAATTTCCTCTGAGAAAAGAGGGCATAGAACCAATTCCATCCATACACTGAGAGACAACCAAGGCCGCATGATAATCGACGGTAAAGAAATAAATGAAGAATGGAAAAAGTATTTTAGAGACCTTCTAAACATCATACAGGAAGAACAGCACAAAGAAGAGATCTATATCACAGCGGACATGCCCGTCAAAAATCCCTCCTTTGAAGAAACCCAAAAGGCCTTAAATAAGCTGAAAAATCACAAGGCGCCGGGTACGGACGAGATACCAGCAGAACTTCTGAAATATGGGGGAGACGCACTACATCGCCAAATCCACCAGCTAATAACGCACATATGGTTAGAAGAAAGGATACCAGCACGATGGAAGAAAAACATAATAGTGCCCATCCACAAAAAAGGGGACAAAACAAGATGCGCAAATTATAGAGGAATCTCACTCCTAAACACGGCATATAAAAACCTCTCAAACATCATTCTTAGTAGACTAATCCCTTATGCTGAAAATGTCCTAGGCGAATATCAAGCCGGGTTTAGGGCAAACAGATCAACAATAGATCAACTATTCACGCTGAGACAACTTCTAGAAAAGGGATGGGAGTATAACAGACCCATACACAATCTTTTCATAGACTTTCGACAGGCATATGATAGCGTAGAAAGAAGCCAAGTATGGAATGCCATGACGGAGTTCTCAATACCAAAGAAACTCATTCGAATGACCAAAGTCTGTATGGAGGGTGGAATATCTAAAGTACGTGTAAATAATAAACTGTCTGGCAGCTTTGAAATCAACAGTGGACTTAAACAAGGTGATGCGTTATCTCCACTACTTTTTAACCTTGTATTAGAGAAAGCCATGAGGTCGGCCGAAATAAAAACAGAATTGCTCTCGTTTCAAGGTCCCCAAGCTGTTACTCGCATATGCAGATGACATAGATCTCGTTGGAGACTCCATCCTATCCACGAAAGACATTTTCAACAAGGTGGAAAGAGCAACAAGTGAAGTAGGGCTGAAGATTAATGAAGAGAAGACGAAATATATGTGTATAAATAGAACGACACGAAGAGACAGAACAGGACAAAATGTGACGATCAACACCTTTAATTTCGAAAGAGTACAACGTTTCAAGTATCTGGGGGCCGTAATCACAGCGGACAACGATGTTACCGAATAAATAAAAGACAGAATCCAATCTGCAAACCGCTGTCTATTTGCACTGAATAAGCTCATAAAATCAAAAAATATCACAAAAAGTTCAAAGATCAAAATCTATAAATCCATCGTCAGACCTGTAATAACATACGGATGCGAAACGTGGACCATGACCAAAGCAAACGAAGAAAAGCTCAGACGCTTTGAACGAAAAATACTTTTCTGACCTCACCATGACATCACCACAAACCAGTATAAGATCAGAACCAATATCGAATTAAAAGCACTCTACAACAACGCCGATATTGTCCAAGAAATTAAATCACAGCGACTAAGATGGGCAGGCCACGTGCACAGACTGCATAACGAGAGACTTGTAAAACTGGTATGGGAGGAGATTCCCACAGGCAAAAGACCACTCGGACGTCCCAGAATGCGATGGAGAGGTAACATCCAAGCAGATCTCCGGAAAATGAACATTCCATTTGACCCTAGATTAATGGAAGCCCGAACAAATTGGAAAAAAGTTGTACAGTCAGCCAAGACGCACCCAGGGTTGTAGCGCTACGCGATGATGATGATGACGGTTGTATCCACACGTCAAAATGGATGAATGGTTGTTCAGGGAATTATTGCAATGCAAAATAAATTAATAAACCAGCCAAATTATAAATCAAACATATGAAATTTATTGATCAAATAATTTTTATGCAGCAGCAAAAAATAATAATTACATGTGGTCATTTTTTTCACATGTTTTTTATCGTTTTGATGGTCCTGGCTGTAGAAGTTCTTCCTCGGTAGACTCTTCAATCGCAGAAAATGATGATGTGACGGTCTATGGTATTGTTGGTAAAATGTCGCTCGGAAGTTCACGAAGAGCTTCGACATCGGCAACAGTTATAGTCTGTAAGCCTGCCGATTTATGTTTATTGTAAGAGAGTATAGGAACCATGCCTAATAGTGCAACTTCAGAAGCTGATTTTGTTTTGACAATACGCGGATTTTTTTTCTCACGCTGGATAGCTGTGTAGGGAGTCACGCAATGCATTACTCCCATTGCATGAAACGTTACATGACCGTCAAGGGTGTTTATGTTAAAATCCGCATTGTCAAATATAAATTGACTGAATGAATTTTCCAGAATTTCACTTTCAGCATGAATTCTCGAAAATAGTTATTTCTCGATACGGTGCACTGAATCCCATTGCTGATAATATGTTGATGAGACACTTTGAACCGAATTTCTTGTAAAGGAAAGTTCCGACAATTAATTGCAGCGGAGAGAAAAACGAACGAGGACGTACGGCTGTTATTATCGAGTGAGCTATCGCTGTACATTTTTTTTCATTATTCCAATGCACCACGTTTATCTTTTGTTATCATTGTAACAAGCAAAACTTGCAAAGATTCAGGAATAGCGGCTTCGACATCTTTCACGAATTCATCCGATGGGGGGTAATTGTTTTTATCGTAAACGACACATCTAATGTCCTCACGGATTATCGCAGCAGTTTCGCGAATAACTCTTAATCTTTCTTCGTGATAATCCTTTTTTTCTCCGTACCATTTCTCCGAGAGTATTTTGAAACCGGTATTTCGAAAGCACACCACGCAATCACTTCCTTGTTTTTCGATTATGAGAATGTCGTCTCCATACTTATCTTGCAAATGTTTTTAAACCGTTTTGATGTCAGGAACGAAATCTCCATTTATTTGGTTCATCAACTAGCTAATAGAAAATTGACATTCATCGGAATTTTCTTTCAAAAAGGAGTAAATTGCCTCGTCTACTTTGTCCCCCGTAGGTTGTCCTTTCTTATTCCCCTCCTCGGGTAATGCATGATACACATGAGAAATACATGTTCGATGGTATCGAGCTCCTACTGCGACGAGATCAGGTATACCATGAATACGCTCGATAATTAAAGTGGAAAATTCATCGTCACGTCCAGACAGGTATCCCATAACTTTTTCATTCATTGATATTTCTACCATCGAATGAATGTTTTTCCGTCTATGCACTGGCAATCTTGATTCGTCGCAAAATATTTCTCCACGAAATAAACATCGATTTTTAAAATCAAAAGAGGGAATGACGTGCAGTTGTTCTTCGGGTTCTGGTTCTTGCGATGGAGACTCGCTTCGTCGAGAAGCAATTGACGCTAGCCGTTGGTTCCCATATTTTTTGTAGCACGAACTATGAACACTCACTGAATTAATATTTTGTAACATCTGTTGATGCTCAAACACGTCCTCTTTTCACGCTCGTCGCTAAGAGAGTCTGAACAGCTATCTTTTTAGCCACATAAACATCGTCAATCAGAGGTTTTTTGCAAATGAAACAATCACCCATTTTCACACAAATTTTCAAACACGTACGCTCGCTTCAAAAGATTCGACACAACTGACTGTAATGCTACTAAAAGGAGAAGATGTTCCGACAGGAACACGAGAAAAGGGTCTTTTATACCTGACCCATGCCCAAACTCTTTCGGTCGCTGTATAGGCGCACTCTATGGCGAAACCAGGCCTGCCACATCTACGGAATTTTCCGTAGAACTACGGAATTCAGAAGATGTCTACGGAATCTCCGAAAAGTCTCGAACATCTACGGAATTTTCAATAACAATGATAATATTACCCACTAACAAAATACATACTACGAAAACGAAGAGTGCGGAGAGTAGATAACCTGACATATACCAATCTGTATTTTGTGGTTGTTTAACTTACATGAATCATGAATATAACCATAACCAAAAACAGACGAAAAAATTATATAAAACAGGCGAAAAACTTCATTATTAAATTCCCACAAATATAAAACAAAAGAAATCCATTTATTGCAGCTTCGGCTACCGATTTTCCTATAGTAATAAGTGAAAATGTGAATTAAATTTCTCGGATAGTTTTGAAAACTTCTGGCCCAAAGTATCAGTTTTTAAAAATGCAAATGATGAACTAACATTTCCTTTATTAGTAAAATTAACAAATCACATTAGAATTCTTTCTCATATTTCTGCAATAGTAGAAAGAATTTTTTCTTCAATTAATATAAACAAAACTAGCACCAGAAACTCATTGATTACCAATACCTACCCAGAGTCGACTACTCCATGCAAAAAAAAATTAAAAACAATTACAGTTGCCATAACTTTGAAGCTGAAAAATTGTATATTGTCCAATAAACCAATTCAAAATTCACACAGGCACGCTACTTGGGCGTTCAAGGTCATTAAGGATCAGATGTTCATAAGTTCAGATAACCCCATACTGTATGTTGAAGCTCTATTCTGGATCTACGGAAATTCTACGGAAATTTCCTAACCAATCTACGGATATTTGATCAGGTGCATGTGGCAGCCCTGGGCGAAACGCACATTACAGCGTCGGGAGCGCTGGGGCCGACTTTGTGGAGCCATAGAGGTCGTAATTCTTGTCGAAAATAAAAAACGAATTTGTAGCTCTGAGCACGCTCCACAAGTTTCATACTGGACATTTTCCGATATCTTTCACGAGAATAAAGGAAATAGCGAAAAACAAATTTTTCTCCCCAAATCTATGGTTTTTTTGATCGATATCGGGGTAACAATGATCGATACGTGAAAAATGTATAGAATCTTAGTTGTGGTTTATACAAAGAGCAAGAAAAAACTTTTCGTATCTCAACCGAGTTATGATGAAGAAACTGAATTAAACACTTTTTTCAAGATGGCGGAAAACCCATAAGGTTATTTTGGTCGACAATTTGAACTCAAGCTTTTCTAGACCCCCCCCCGCGCCACGTAATATCCAAAATTTGGCTTTCTCGGTTCATTTGCGATTTTTCCGACGTAATGACTGGACTAATAGGGTAATCAAGGCTCCGATCCCTGAGAATATAGTGAGGAGTAAAAATAGCGTAGTCTATCTAGACTTTGTAAATAATTCATCAATTGATATTGACTTTGAAGTATGTAGTATATCCTTTTTTTTTGCAAGAAAGAAGCTGTTGTCTTGTGAATATATATATAGATCACCATCAGGAAACATTGAGATGTTCATGGACCGACTTTTTAAGGTCCTAAATTTTTGTTTCAATAATTATGATTGTACTATTCTTTGTGGAGACATGAACATTGATTATTTGAATATATCACGTGAAAGAACATTATTAATTGACTTGATGGAGAGTTTTAACTTAAACTTAAAAAATTGTGAGCCAACACTGATTTTCACAAATAAAAACATGAAAACGACAAAAACTAAAGTTGACTACTTTTTAACTAATATGACGTTTGAATACAATGAAAGCGTGATTGATATGCAGCTTGGTGATCATTTGGGACTAAACATTCATGTAAAATATCGTACGGGTATATTATGTACATTTTGCGAGAATAAGCTGAATAACAGTAAGACAAGTTTTAGGAATGTATCAGCATCCAATTTACTGAGTTTACAAACTCATCTAGACAATGAAAGTTTTCTGTCGGTCTATGAATATCTAAATGATACAAATATCTCAAGTGTTGATCTTGTATATAATGAATTTTTAGATACTATATGTTACCATATTGATTTTATTTGCCCTATTTTAACAAAAAACGTATCTTATTTAACCAGAAAATCATGGATTGATCTCGATCTTGTGCGGATGGGTAGTGATCTTAGGAATTTGTTTTGGTTAATCAAGAAAATTGTTCTACCAAAAAAGTCTGGAGAATAAAATTGTAAAAGAAAAACAAAAATATATATGGCGAACAGTACAACACAAAATTGGAAAAAAGAGACATTCTACTATTGATACCATTGATATAAATGGTAAAATAACTCAAAATAAATACGAAATTGCTAATTTGTTTGCCACTTTTTTTGCAACGAATACTAAAAAAGCAATAAATACCCACTTTGCTAACTGTGGTTTTGAAAGTTATACGACAATGTATGTCGCTAATACTTTTTATTTCAAACCTGTTATCCCTGAAGATGTATTGGATGTAATTAACTGCCTAAAAAATGTTAATGCCGAGGGTGTTGACTGTCTTTCGACAAAGATCATTAAAAGTATACGTCAACAAATCGCATGTACTCTAGCAGACATTATCAACTACTCAGTGGAAACAGAAACTTTTCCATCAAGTTTAAAGATAGGAGTTGTTTCACCAATACATAAAAAAGACAGCCTTCTCAGCCTTGACAATTATCGGCCAGAAACTGTCCAGACTGTGATATGTAAAGTGATAGAAAAGTGTATTTATAAACAAATGTTTTCTTTTCTCAAAAAGTTTAATGTTATATTGGACTATCAGCATGGTTTCTTACCTGGCAGGTCGACGGAGAGTGCTGATATAGCAATAAATAAACTACGAGATTTAGGATTTCGGGGCAAATTTCTATCGTGGCTGAAATCATACTTAGAAGCCCGCAAACTTATTGCCAGAATTGAAGATCAGAAGTCCCTTCCCCAACGTGTGGAAATTGGCGTACCTCAGGGGTCAATCTTAGGGCCGCTGATATTTTTATTATACATAAATGATCTTACTAAATATGTTAGCACTAATCATTTAATACTATATGCAGATGACACCACATTGGCAATTGATTCTGAATCTCCGGATAAGCTGCTATTAAAGATGAATATTTTATCAAGAGAATTTATCAGTTGGTGTGAAAGAAATTATTTGATAGTAAATTCGACAAAAACCATCCTCATGCATTTTTCTACAAGAACATATATTCCTGAGTTGGGGGGAATGATGTTTATTTTTCGAGTTCTACGAAATTTCTGGGAACCTACCTCGATAAGGATATGAGTTGGAATACCCATATCAACCACATTTGTAAAAAATTAAATAGTAGTTACTTTGTAATATTACAGCTAAAAAATATATTTACAACTAGTCAACTGATCAATGTTTATTATGCAATAGTATACTCCCATATTTCCTATAATCTCATTCTGTGGGGGGGGGGGTGCGGTAAATGCCTCGAGTATTTTTATTTCTCAAAAAAGGATTGTCCGTCTAATTTTCAATCTAGATTATAGAGAAACATGCAGAAACCATTTTAAAGATTTCGGTGTACTAACTTTTTATTCTATTTACATCTACAAGTGCATATTATATGCAAAAAGTAATTTCAATGAATTTAGTCTAAATTCTGATTTCCATGATTACCCAACCAGATCTGGAAAACTTATACGGCCACCGAAACATGAAACCTCATTGTTTGAAAAAAATCCTGTCTATAAAGGAATTCAATTCCTTAATCATTTGCCCAGCTGTATAAGATGTGAGAGCGATTTCAATGTGTTCAAACAAAAACTTAAAAATTCTTTAATTGTCGAATGTTTCTATGTTTTTAAGCAAACGATTTTAATTTAAGTGTTTAATAAGTAAGTCGTATTCAATGTAATATCCTCTTCTCTGTTTGACCTGTCCTATATCATGTACTATGATCAAAAAGGATGAATAAAGTATTATTATTATTATTATTATTATTATTACCACTTTTTGCGAGCTTCGTCAATATGAATTGAATGAGTCGACACCATTCACAAAACTAAAGAATAGGCCAGGAATTTGAAAAAATAAAACGGACAAGATTATAATAGTATATTAAGTACCAAGTGTCAAAACGGTTACTTTAGTCACGAATTTTACTAGGCACGAGTGAAGCGAAGCGGAACGAGTTCCTTGTGAAACGAGTGACTAAAGACGTTTTTAACACGAGGTGCTTACTATACTTTTTCTTCGCCCGCGGGAAGGAAAACATTATATTATATTTGAATTATATTCATTACATGACGGACGATGACTGACAGCTGACTGATAAATCAAATGACGCAGAATAACAAAATTATCAAGGAGCATGAATTTTAACATACAAAAGATACATTTGATTTGACGTTTAAAAAACAAACGATAAACGAGATGTGACTTTTCGCATTTTAAACACTAGTGTTTAAAGAGTCGTTTTGTGCATGTCAAACCCGTGTTCAAAGTGCGGTTTTAGTAGCGGAAGTAGAAAAAAAGTATTCTCTGTATGTGGAATTCTACAGCTAAAACTATTCAAGAGATGTATTTCAAGAAGTTTAAAATAAAAATAGATCCATTTCAAGCGTGCGAATTCCAAAGTTTTCGAGACGCGCGCAATATCAAGAGACGCAAATTGCAGAAATATTAGAAAAAACGGAGTACAACGGCCTTAAATATAGAAAATATGTTTGCTATTATTGAGAAATGTGATGAAAAAACTCCAGATGGACTTCAAAAAAAGTTTACTATTTGGTTTCAGTACAAGTAGTGTGGTATGGTTGTTCAGCTTTCATTGAACATTTGAAATTCAGAATGATGGTAATGGCTCTATCCTAAATTCGATGATCCTATGGTCGGAAAGTGATGGCTCGTTTATCACCCTCCAATCTTTTACATTTTTCCTAGCAGCAACATTAACTATTGTTCCGTCCAGGAATTCTTCTCTTCCTCTGGTGACAAAAGCGGGGGTTGTCCCGACGTTAAAGGTCTCAAGGTTATTTGCTAAGAGATACTCTAATAAACGTTATTGTTAGTGCTTCACCACACGGTATTGTGTGCGTTGGAAAAACGACACAACCAATTATGGTAGGCTGTTGCAGTGTCTCTTTTTTCCCATTCTCTAGACATGGATACGCCCAAAACGGAAGTTTAGGGCGTAACCTACTGATTTCAGAGCCTCTCCAGATTGGTGATCGTCCCAATCGTGATGATAATTCCCTTTCCCTCTTTTTTGGAGTTCAGGACCTTCATAACCTTATGTCTATCACCTAAGCTTCCCAACTAATTTTTATAGGTCTATATTTTCCACACTGTATAAAAAAGTTACTCACGTCACTTTGGCCATAGTTTCTTGATAATTCGGTAGGTTCGGATCACTATCTTCGAAAATCTCTGGTAATAGTTCTCGTATCGTATAATACATATCCAACATTTTTTTCGTTTTTTCTATGCTGTATTTACAATTTGTTAAATAAAATTCTATCACATCGTCAGCTGCAAAAATAGTATTTATTGATACAATGTGGTCTATAATTATGTACAATAATTTCTAGAGCTGATAAATAAATAAATAAATATTTATTTAGCAACACCATACATATAGATACATGTATACAATTTTACAGTATATTATAAAAGTTGATTTGAATTCTCAACTTCGCTTGGTAAGTTGTTATAAAGACGAATTCTATCGGCGAACAATGAGCCTTGCAGAAAGGTTTTATTTGCAAATTGGACATTTAGATCAGTTCCAGATCCCAGCATTCGAGAATGAATTTCGAATCTCGTGACACTCATTTTCCACAAATATTCTGGAACTTTTTTCTGATCCATTATATAAACAAATGCTCTACTCAACAGACAACCATACCACTTGCTCTATCATCTTAGCTATAGCAATACACTTGTTGCAACGTAAGATTATTTTCATGCATTAATTGCTCTTTGGTACTATCAAAAGTTGTATACAAATAGAAATACGTTTGTAAAAACTCTGCATAATTGACAAACCTTAATTACGTATTTAAAAAAAACCTAGATATTTAATCTCATTAACCCCTTCTATACAAGTTCCAAACAGGAACTCTAGAAAAAGTTACTATTTTAACTTACCAGGCACTTCTGGTAAATGTTTCTGAGTTTTTAACCAATCTTTCATCGTTACAATATCTCTCTCAACATCTGTTAATGATCTTTCCCATTTCTCCCTCACTTTTCTGCGATCAGTTACAAGTAGAGTTGTTGTGTCCATAATTTGGCAACTGCTCTTGTGGAACTAGTCCTTGGTGGGTTAAAATAGAGATTGAAAAGGAAACCCAAACTACCGTAATTATATAAATAGCAATTATTTTCAATATGTAATTAATTTCAACCATTAGTTTGAGTAATAACTTGTTTTTCAGAGTAAAAAAACGGTAATCAAACGAATGATGTTTTTAAAAACGATTTTATATTTTTAAAATTATTTTATTCAAGCAATCGACAAACAAGTTTTCATAATTAAACCAATTAACAATTAAAAGTAAGGACTATTAGAGGAAACAAGATTTTTTATAGTTACTTAATTTACAAAGCTATAATCTACTTCAATAATTGTGTAATAAGTAAGTAAATATTATAATTCTACCATTCTATAGAGCTCATTTTACATATTTTGGGTATTTCAGTAACGAGAAGAGGAAAGGGCAGCTTTTATTTGTCACATTTTTTCTCATAACTGAAAATTATTCATTGAAAATATGGTTAGTGACCTAACAAAAAAAGCACTAAATAGACTAATGTTCAATTATTTATTTTCTCATCTTCATTGCTGATCGATACTACAATCTGGTCAGTGATCAGTCAGTAACTTTTTACTATTCCGAACATACTAGGGTCAAGTGGGGTAAAAATGAGACATTTTTCAAATCTTGAACTTTTTGTGTGTGTTAGACTCCTTTAAAAGAATTGATAAAAATGTTATGGGAAGTAAATGATTATTAGAAAACTATTAAAAGCTTAAAAACATATGATAATGACCTTTATTGAAGCGAAAAAAAAACTGTGTCTCACATTTTAACCTAGAAAAAGTGTAAAAATGAGATATGCCTGGTTAAAAATGAAACAGTTATGTTAAACTCAACAAAACAGTAGAAAAATATTTATTGATTGAAAAATAACCACAAAACTAAAGGGAATGTCAGTATATTTTTTTATATACTGACATTACCTTGGACGAATTTATAAAAGCCACCGAACTTACATTAACTTCTACATATTTCATGTACGGAAATAATTTATATAAGCAATTGGAGGGTTGCGCAATGGGATCATCTATTTATAGTGTTATTGCGCATTTAGTAATGGAGGACCTCGAAACAACTGTCCTCTCAAAAATTGATTTTGAAATCCCATTTTTCTTTAGATATGTGGATGATTGTATTACTGCTGTCCCAGAACAACAGGTTGATAATATTATTAAAAAATTCAATTCATATCATGAAAAACTTCAATTTACCATCGAAAATGAACAAGATCGTAAAATAAACTTCCTTCATGTCACTCTACACCACATTAATAATAATATTAGGACTGAATGGTATACCAAGGACACTTGGTCATCTAGGTGCCTTAATTTTGATTCACACCATCCAATCAATCAAAAAAAATCTGTTGTTATTGGACTGGCTGACCGTACAATTCAACTATCAGGCCCGGAATACAGAGGTAATACTATCATAAAAGCCAAAGAAGCTTTAAACCTTAACAGCTATCCTTCAGAATTTGTTAACAAATTATTTAAAAAGCGTATAAATAAATTCTATAATTCAATGGAAAATATAAAACAAAATAATAATAGTACTAAAAAATATATCTCCATGCCATTCATAAACGGATTATCACAACAAATTCAAGAGCTTTTTGGTAAACACAATATTACCATATGCCATAAAGCAAATCAAACGCTCTCCAATAATTTTTCAAAATTAAAATCAAGAACGCCGAAAGTAACGACTGCAGTGGTGTTTACATTGGACAAACTAGCCAGTATTTGGAAAATCGAATAAAAGGTCATAAATACTACAAAAAAATACAACAGCTCTCTCTTTCCACGAAAACTCAAAAAAACATACATTTAATTTTGAAAACACAAAAATTATAAGGTTCGGAACAAAATACAAAAAAGAGAGAAATTTTGGAATCAATAGCTATCCAAAAAAACCAGCATGCCATTAACAATAAAAAAGATTTAAACAACCTCAGTAAAATATATCTAGCAGTAATGTAAATAATTTTAATGTGTACAAACGTTGTGGATTCTTTGTTGTGAATGTGGTTTTTAGTAAGAGTGGTAAGAGTATTTTATGTTTCGACGAAGTTCTTGACTGGATATTTTAATGTATATTGACAACTATTTTTCTACGTTTGGGGTAAGTAAAAAGGATTTTTTGTAGTATTGTATCTCTTAGTGAGAAAATCATTTTATTTTAGATGTAGATTTATTTTGAAAAAGACTGAATAAACCGAAACGTAAATAAATGATGGTAATCTCAACAACTTGAACCGTCTTTTTGTATTTATATTTTAAAATTTAAAAAATGACCTAAAACCAAGAAAAACTTTAAATATATGTATACAGGGTGTTCATTTCAGGACTTCCCACCCTAATTTTCTCGAAATGTGTGTATTTTAAAAAAATCCTGGGACCCGTCAACAAATATATCGAAGGGGACAACTTTTTATCATAAAGGCAACACGCCCCCATTCACCCCCCGCCAGGGGGAGTTGCCAACTTCAAAATCTTAAATAGGAAGAGGTATCGAGTTATACCTCATTTTAAAGGTCCTTTTAATCTCTACACGTCGGTTTTTTTGTTTTTTTTTAAATTGATCGATTCGTTGTCGAGATATTTAGGAAAATCTATTTGCTGTTTCGTACCATTAAAATAAAAACTGCAACTGTTTATTCTCATTCCTTTTATCAAAACTAAATTACAATATTGTACACAAATTTTCAATTTAACAATTGCTCAAAATGTTGCCCATTGTTGGCCAAACAATGGTATAACCGCTGTTCAAATTCGTGACGCACATTTTCAAACACTTCTGTTCGAATTGCTCGACATTCTGCAGTAATCCTTTGCCGAAGGTCTCCTATATTTTGTGGCGGGGTTGTGTAAACAACTGATTTTAAATGTCCCCATGGAAAAAATCACATGGTGCTAGATCTGGGGACCTAGCTGGCCACTCTATAGGTCCTCTTCGCCCTATCCATTTACCGGGAAATACATTGTTTAACCGTTGACGGACCGGAAGCACATAATGGGGAGGGAGCTCCATCTTGCTAAAAATATAACTCATTTTCGTCAAGAAAGTTGTTGCCATCTCTATCCAGTTGATTCTCAATTGCTTCGGTAATTAACGGATTTATCGTATTTTCTAGCATATTCAAGTACATCTCACCATTTAGATTTCCATTTATAAACAATGGACCAATTACTTGATTTCCTAGTATACCGGCCCATACATTAATTTTTTGGGGATGCTGGGTATGCCCTTCGACAAATACATGGTCATTTTCATTGCTCCAATATCTGCAATTATGTTTGTTGACAAAACCATTTAAATAAAAAGTACACTCATCAGTGAAACAGATATTTTTTAAAAATTGTTATTGTTATTGTTATTAATAATTGTAGCCATTTGTTCACAAAACTCAATTCTTCTGTCAAAATCGTCTTCATTTAACTCTTGACATACTTTCATTTTATAGGGATGGAATTTATTAATTTTTGTAATTTTGTGGACAGATCCTAAGGAAATTCCAGTTGCAGCAGAAATGGTACGTAACGAAAGTATTAGGATTCATACCAAAATAACTTATCACTTCAATTTGAGTGGCTTCATTCAAAACTCTTGGCTGATCATGTTTTAAATTTGCAACAGATCCTGTTTGAGTAAATTTGGCGATTAGATTTAGGACATACCTATGAGAGGTGTTCTTATCTGGGTTCCTTTCGTGAAATATTGCAGCAGTTCGTCGAGCACATTTGTTTTCGGCGCCGTAAATTAACACTATTTCAACTTTTTCAGCTAAAGTGTAAACAATTTTTAATAAATTGCTTTAGTACACAACTGGTAAGTATGGTAAACAATTCAATAGGTATCATGTCTTTTATTTTCTCTATCAAAACATTTTTTTGCATTTTTTTATACAAAAAAGTTGAAAAGAATAACAAAACAAACAATTGCAGTTTTTATTTTAATGGTACGAAGCAGCAAACAGATTTTCCTAAATATTTCGACAACGAATCGATCAATTAAAAAAAACAAAGCCGACGTGTAGAGATTAAAAAGACCTTTAAAATGAGGTTTAACTCGATACCCCTTCCCATTTAAGATTTTGAAGTTGGCAACTCCCCCTGGCGGGGCGTTGCCTTTATGGTAAAAGGTTGTCCCCTTCGATATATTTGTTGAAGTGTCCCAGGAATTTTTTTTAAAATACACACATTTCGAGAAAATTGGGGTGGCAAGTCCTGAAATGAACACCCTGTGTATATATATATATATATATATATATATATATATAAAACAGCATAAAGATAAATTTAATTGATATGTTACTGATGAAACGGCACAACAAAATAATAAAATTGTACTTAGGCTACCACCATATTATTGTGAATTGAACCCTATAGAATTAGTTTTGGGTCAAGTAAAAAATGAAGTAGCAGCCGAAAATACTACTTTTAAACTAAAAGATGTAAAGGATCTTCTAATGCAAGCCTTAGAAAATGTGACAAACAGTCACTATGGCAAAATTGTGTTGCACATGTCATAAAAGAAGAAGATGACATATTCAAGTTAGATAGGATTGTGGATGATCTTATAGAACCGATAATTGTTTATTTCTCTAGTGATGACAGTGAGGCAGATTCTGAGTGAACAAATATTGATAACTATGTATAAATTTATTCAGTGTTTCTAAGTTAACAAATAATAGACAATGTTCGGATATAATACAATAACAAAAAGCAAGATAGAACAAAATTGATACTATTTGTTTACATTTTATACAATTGTCAATCATAATATATGTCAAACGTGCTGTGTAAAACCGGCAGCGATTTGACCAATCAGGAATCTACAAAATTGCCAACTTAAATTCAAATCAGTTCTCCTAGTTTAAAAACAGGTGTAGTTCGAGATTTTGTCATCCAACTGTTTATTTAACTAATAATAAATTTATGCGTTTCTTCATGGCCCCACTGTATATATTAACACTCTGATTTTCCTTGAAAAGTCAAATTAACCACCTAGAATAACGACGAATTGTTATTTTTATTCCAATAGCTTCTGTAGGTTATCTTATCTCAGGGCAGGTTCTTAATATATCCAAAAATTGAGATCAAGGCTGTTTCTTTACTCAAATATTAATCAATTGTATAGGTACTTTCCACAAATATTATACCAATAAAGATTAAGTCGTTTGTAGGTAATATATGTATTGCACTTAAACCTTTCAATATACTACCAACTTCCAGTATCAGTATATTAACAACGTTGCCGGTTGTACTTATATTCGTATTTTAAGTGTTTTTATTAGCTTGTCCCGTTTGTTGAAATTTTTAGGATTAAATGTAGTAATTGCAATGTCCATTACTCGTGGAAACAATATGGTGACAAATAATTAAACAGAAACTGCAACACAATGAAAAAGAAGGGTTAGTCTGATCAACGGCCTAGATTGATGAGGAGAGTGGTGTGATGACTTATATCTGTGACCTAACTAGTTATTTTCTAGCTTTTTGTACATAAAATTGTTAATCTAGAAAAAAATGTATGTAGCCTCAAATGAAAAGTTGGTCGAGCATATGAATGTGGAACTATAAAAGAGAAACTTTCTTTCAGAAGATCTAAATTTTTAAGTACATAATTAGACAGATAGTTGTAAGAATCTACAATTTTTCTTTTATATATTGTAGTGAAATCCTATTCTCTTCGAACTAGCAATTAAATTGGCGAATATACCCAAACAACAATTTTTTGGACCAGATCATAGACAAAGTAAAACTGGATCTTGATTGATACGACTACAAATATAACAAAATATATGAAAACATTTATCAAGAAGTCACTTAATAATTACTAATTAAATCAACATAAATTATATAGTATTTACAGATCGGGTGGGGATGAAGTTTGCGCTACGAGCCGCACAATTTGAACGTTGACGTATGTCACCAGCGGTGCCAACAGAAGAAAACAAAATCACTACAACACTATTGCCGAATATTCTGATAGGCTCCTAAATAGTTTAGTTTGTTTCAAAATGTCTATTTACAATAGTTAACAGTTGTTAATTACATGAGTACCTATACGGAATATATGTATAAAGTGTATAAAAATTGAACTCCCGAGCTTTTTCGACTAGTATGTTCCTGAAAAGCTGCTGAAAACAGGGTTTCAAAATCGAACAGAGAGTTAGGTTGTAAGAGACAGCAACATGGCAGATGTTGATTATAATGGGATATTTGTTTTGTACGTTAGCCCCTAATTTGATGTTTTTGGTTTTTAGGAGACAAACAACTTATTATGTGAATAGTGTACCATGTAAAAGCCTACTTTCTTTCAGCAGACGCAACTGTAATAGGTGTGGTAGCGATAATTCTCAGGATTATTTCAATAGTGGGGTAAACTTCAGTTGATTTTTTTTCTATTGTGTATTATAGCACTGAGATAATGTTATCGTTTCCTTCATGCACACGGATCAACATATTCTTCGTTCGTTCTTCGTACAATTCATGTCCATCAATATCACATGATTCTCCTACTGTCATAGATATTTGCAAGTCGGTGCATTGCTTTAAAAGTTCACTATCACTAATTTTTTTATATTATACATGAAACCAAATATGCTCTCATGATGTTTAAGAGCCTCAAACCTAGGATGACAGATTGCGCGCACATTGTCGACAATGACATAAAAATAGTTTATTTTGAAAATTTCTTCCGCTTTTAATTCATGAGCTTCATCTTCCCCTTCATACTCAAATTGCCTTTTTTACGTTGTCTTCTGACTTCTTTGAACTGTCTGTCAATATCATTTTTCTCGGCTATTTCTCTTGCTGTTACAAGGGATGACTGAAAACCATTTTCTCGATAATTAGCGAGCCAATTTGTGAATGCGTCTAGGTGTTGTATAGCCGCATCTAAGTGCATGTTTTCGCTCACAATCGGTGGAGCTTTTTTCACCGCTTCTGTTACGGTTTCTCTTGATTTAACCCTTTTTGTGATATGGGTAGTGTCTATCTCATCCGAGCTAGAAGCAAATGCATCTAGTTTACCGAATTTTCGCTTTTTTCTCTTCTTTTAATTGGATGATTTTTTAGTACCTTGCTGTTTGAATCTTCCGATGAGCTGGATTGATAACAAATCATGTCTTGTTCCATGCTGACTGGTTCCAGTAATTTATTCTCTCGTGTAGATTTGCGACAGGTAGAAATTGAAAGCTCTAAGCTGGGGTCTGCTGTAAGGTTAGTTCCTATACAGTTTTCTATTCATTTCGCTTTTGTTTGGTCGTCATTTGTTTTAGTCATTTTCAGGCGACTTGTTGACCTGTTATATACAGTTTTTATTCTCAGGAATTCCTATACACTTTTCTAATTTTGGGTTAGACTCTTTACTATGTTGAGTCTTCCTAGACACTTTTCGTATTTGTGCTTCTTAAGACACTTTTCTGTATCTGGTCTTTGTAGGCAATTTTCTTTAGGTTTCTATTCTATTCTATAGCGAAGGAGCGTTAATATACGACCGCATATTGTTGAGGTTTTACTTAAAGTAGGTAGTTCAAGATCGAAATGAGATGCTGAAATGGAATATCAAAGTGGACTTCGCGAGGAAAAATTGTGCACATATAACATATATTCAATTGAATAAATATGGGAAATGTAGAAAGTTGAATACTAGTCATGAAACCTATCAACGTATGGAAAAGAAAAACATCAGATTACGAAGAGAAAGGAGAACAATTACCAGCAAGCAAGAAAACACTGATAGAGCCAAAATTCGATCAAAGACAATCACCAAGGCCAAATAGTGCATAAAAATTTCAAGAAAATAAAAATTCACTTATATTCATTACAATATTTATAACTAAATTTGATTTAAATTTTATAAGCTAACCACACGTACTAATTCCTAATATCTGAAAGGATTAAATTTAAATTTACTAAAACCTGTCTTTAAGAGTACAAAATGTGATCAAGTTTTTTATTACCACTTCTATGGTACTTGTTTCAAAAGACAATCAATTTTATTATCAAGTTTTTGATTTTTATCGTTGGGAATGGGCATTTGGCTGAAGAGTTTATAAAAGTCGACGTTTTTAATATTTATCTGTGTAAATTAATTACAAACTTCAGATTTGTTAATGAATGTCTGGTTTTATATTATACTCTTAGTATATTGTATTAAATAAACCACTAACACACCAAATAACCCATATTTAAACTATTAAAACTGTAGATATTTATGTGAATGGATGATTATATACGTGATTTTGAAGTAGAAAAGATAGAAACATTCCCTTTACAAACATCAGAGGAAACAAAGAAGGTCCTAAAACTAAACAACTACATTACTAATTTTAAAATAATCCACAGTAATATTCGGAGCATCCCTTGTAATTTTGATGAATTTCAAATCTTTAGAGGGGTTAGAAACAAAAATTGAATGTATTGTTCCAACAGAAACACATTTTGTTCCAGACTTATCACTGTATAATATTGATGGTTACCGAACTGTATATAACTACGGAAAATTAAACCATAATGATGGAGTCATTGTATTTATAAAATCTGAGCTGTATGAGTAGCATAACTTATTTGATTTAAGTGGTAGTTCACTTATTAAAATGAAAGCCCATTTTGAAAATAAAACGTTTATTATAAATGCTTTCTACAGATCACCAGCTTCTGAAAACAAAGTCGACTCGTTTGTTGAGGAGTTAAATGACATTTTAGATATACAAACTGAAAACAGTGATTTTAAACATTTTGTTGGTGATATCAATATTGATCTATTAACAGAAAATGATAACAAGAGAAATTACTTAAACGTCTTAAACGAATGCGGTTATCAATGGGCCATTAATGTTCCAACAAGAGTTCAAAGAAATTCAAAGACATGTATAGATTATATTATTGTATATTCTAAAAGTGTTAATTTTTATGATAATTTGATTCCTCTAATAATCAACACATCAGTAACTGATCACTATACAGTAATGATACAACTGATTCTTTTTGAGGGAGATCGTGTTGTAAACTCTAAATCTGAATATTTTGCCCAGATAGACAAGAATAAACTGATGCATAGATTTCAACATACTGACTGGAATGATATTATTTTTAATCCAAATTTGGACTCCGCAACTGATAAACTGGTCAGCACTATCCAAGATAATATTAGGCAGTCAACAACGTATACAAAGATTAAGAATAATTTAAGAAAAAGAAAAAAATTGGATCACGCCATCTCTCATAAAATCCGTTAACAAAAAAATAAACGGTTTTAAAGATTAAAACTAACTTTTCCGCATCTGTGGCCCTGAACAATATTCTATCATAAAATTGTTACTTGTATACACTTCGGGGGATGTATCGTGCTAACAAACCGAAATTTCTCCAAAAATAACCAAAAATTTAGTATATCTAGTTTTATAGGACCCGCTGTACTCGCTCTAGTCAACTGAAAATCAATAGGGTACATATGTGAGACAACAATACTTATTCATAAAGTTGATCAATCGTATACTCTCTGGAGGCTGTATCGTGCTAACAAACTGAAAATTCCATAAAAATGACAAAAATTTGGTACTTCAAGTACCACAGCACCCGTTGTACTGGCTTTAGTGAGCTCAATATCAATAGGGTTCATCTTTAAAACGTTCTGAATAATATCCAATCATAAAATTAATCACTTGTATATACTCCGGAGGCTGTATCGTACTAACAAACTGAAACTTCTCCAAAAATGACAAAAATATCGTACTTAAAGTACTGTAGCACCGGTTGTATTGGCTCTGGTGAGCTGAAAATCAATAGGGTTCATCAGTGAGATGCCCTGAATAATATTCAGTCATAAAATTGGTGACTTGTTGAGCTCCGGAGGCTGTATCGTGCTAACAAACTGAAATTTCTCGAAAAACGACAAAATGTCGTACTTCAAGTACCATAGCACCCGTTGTACTGGCTTTGGTGAGCTGAAAATCAATAGGGTTCATCTGTGAAATGTCCTTAACAATATTCAATCATAAAATTGGTGACTTATTGCACTCCGGAGGCTGTATCGTGCTAACAAGACTTGCAAGTAAAAGTGGCCGACGACAACGACGACGACGACATACACACAGGATTTCTTTTCTAAAAACCGTTTGTTCGTGTTGTTATTGATGGATAACCTAAAAATAACTCAAAAAAAAATTTCAAATTTCCAATTTTTTTGTGGGTAAACCAATACTTTTCTCGCATATTAGATAGGTTGGCGGAAAAGTAAAAAATGAAATGTATAGAAAATCAAAAATAAAGCCACTAAATAATATACTTAAAAAGAAATATACAGATTACAAAAAGCTACTAAATAAATTAATTGTCACTGCTAAAAATAATTATTATAATAAACTTATAGAAGACGAACAAAACTCGTCAAAAAAGATATGGAATGTAGTAAACTCAATATCTTAAAAAACAGAAAACACGGAAATTACAAATATTAAGGACAACAATGAAGAAACAGTAAATAAAGCTGAGATAATTTCTGAAATGTATACTACTTTCTTTGTAAATATGGGACGAAATCTAGCAAAAACCATATTAGAACCAATAAATTATGAAGAAAATAAAATTATAAATTGTCATTCCATGTTTTTGCACCCACCAGTATTACAGAAATAAAAAATATAATTAGTGAACTAAAGAATAAAAAAACACCGGGTTGGGATGAAATAAGGGCTGAATCGCTCAAACATATTTCAGACTTTATTGCATATTCGCTAATGATTATAATAAATAAGTCATTAGAAATGGGACAATTTTCTTCAGCTTTTAAGACATCGATTGTCAAACCAATTTATAAAAGTGGAGAAAGGGATGAGATGACAAACTACAGACCAATAACATTAATAACGTGTTTATCGAAAATACTAGAAAAAGTAGTTAAAGCACGGCTAATACATTTCTAGATAAATCAGCTAATGTCGGGGTCTCAATATGGTTTCCAAAAGCGCAAATATTTTATATCAAAATATTGATGAGGGTTTACCTACAGTTGCGGTCTTCCTGGACTTAGCAAAGGCCTTCGACACCGTAGACCACTGCCTTCTTTTGGAAACCCTAGAGGACATTGGAGTTAGAGGTTCAGCACATGCTTTTAGTTATCTGACAAACCGATCTCAGAAAGTAAAAGTGGGCAATAAATGCAGTAAAGAACAGACAGTTGAGTATGGTGTGCCACAAGGTACGGTTCTAGGCCCTGTTTTGTTTAATATCTATTTGAATAACTTATTTATGACTGAAAGTAACAGTAAAATTATAAGCTTTGCAGACGGTACAGTTCTGGTATACAGTGATCAAAATTGGTACGAATTAAATTTGAAAATTGAAAATGATTTAAATTGTATAAAATAGTGGTTTGACTATAGGCTTCTTTCAATCAATTATAAAAAACTGTTTACCTGCCATTTGCATCCTTAGAACCGGATCTTCTGAACTACGCCATCAAGGTACAAATAAATACCAATATTCAACCTGCAAAACAAATAAAATATTTAGGAATTATGATAGACCCATACCTTAGATGGCATAACCATATTAATTATCTAGTTCAAAAATTGAGGTGTGTATTATATAAATTCAAACATTTCTCATATCACCTACAATATAAACAAAAACTGATGGTTTATAAAAGTTTGATTGAATCTCACCTAATTTACGGTCTGGTCAGCTGGGGTGGAGTGGCGAAGACTTACTATAATATTCTCGAAGTTTCGCAAAAAGATTCCTCTAAATACTTCTTGGAAAAACAAGAAGACATAGCAGTGAACTTCTATATACTGAAACGAAAATATTAGACGTTAGACAATTATACTTAAAAAAGCGGTATTACATACCTGAATCCAACAATGAAAAAAACAGCTGGACAAAGAAGCTTTTTGTTTCTAGGACCTAAGCTATATAATGCTATACCCCAACAAATTAAATCTGAATCTTCTGTAAAGGTGCTAACTTTAAAACTATTCACAACATATCGAAATTAATTACTGATAATGTTTCTATCAATTTCTATTTCTACTTTATTAATCCTTAATTATGGTATACATTTTTATTAATTACCTATTACTTATTATTATTATTTGTTACCTAGTATAAGTTTTATATTATTATTATATTATCCTTGCAAACAAGCCTCATGGGCTTCGCAAGTGTATATATTTATTTCGCATAACGTCGTTTGTTTTGTTTGTTTGCTTTTATGTATTTTTTTTGAGTTATGTGCAAATAAAAAAATATTATACAAACGGTTGAACTGGAGAAAAGTGAACGATAAGAGTCAATATAAGAAGAGAAGCTTTAAGATTCAGGCTGTCATTTTTGAGTAGCTACCTCAATATTTGGCTGGATATTGAAAGCGGCTCCTATAGGAGAGAAAAGGAAATAAGTCAAAATTGACTAATGCATGAAATAGAAGTAACTATTCCAAGACTATGGATCTTCGGTAAATGGGCTCCTTTAGTAGAAAAAAAGAAAGATGTTGAGCTAATGTGAATTACTCATGCCTGAACTAGAAGTAATCATTCCAAGACTACGGATCATTGGTAACTGATACTGATTACTTAGCAGATTATAAGTAGGTAAACACAGACTTCTTGTTGAAGAATCTTCTCTCAATTGTCATAATATCACAATTGTTCAGTTTCAAATTTAGGTTAAAATCAAAAACAATAGAATGAAATATATACATACAATCGACTCGTATAGCAAAAGTTTCTTGAACTATTTTGATCAAGAAACTTATTATCTGGCATATAAATTAATTTACAAGGACTTGGTGCTATTTATAAAGTTTGACGACATGCTAAAAACAAATTAACATATAAAAAGAAAATATTGAAAATGGATTTCATTAATTTATTTAAGCCGGACATATTTTTTTATGGATCATCAGCAAAATTAACGAGCTCTAATGATAATTCTAAACTAAAATGATCGTTGATGTACAGAATAAAGTAAGAGGTCAAATAACTGTACTTTGTGGTACACCATAACCAAATTATAACAATCACAACACTGATGTCAACAAGTTATTTGCGATTTGTGACAAAAATATTCTTTAATTATGAATTCTGAGAAACTGTTTATTGGTTAAGAGGAATTTTACGAAGTCTGAGTCATTTGTTACTACTACTATTGTTCATGATTGAGTACACTTCTTGTACTTATCGAATTAGACGGTGTAAATGAAAAACAAACTGGTACAAACACTTTTACTCGGTATCGATCAATATTGTTCTTATACACTGAATAAATAAAAATAAGTATGCATTTTCGGCTTATTTTACTACCGGCTACATCAACAACGTGTCTACACACGAATTTTATTCGAAGCCATTGTTCGTCATGCGCATTGCTAACATATTTTTAACAGCTTGCCTTCTCAAATGCGGCGTTGCCACATCAAAATGAAATCATAATATTCTTTGCACAAATGTGAAGTATGCTTTCGGAACAACTATTCCTTGGAATTATCATCCTTAATGGGTACTATTCCATATCTTCCTGTCTAGCATTGCTTCATTTTCATTTTGTATATCTAGCGTTCTCATAACTTTCCTAATATTGTCTCTCCAGCACTACCTGGCCAACCCACCGGTCTTTGATCAGCTGGTGATTTTTCCCATGCTGGTTTCAAAATTCTCTTATCTGTCTGTTGTCTTATATGTCCAGTCCACTGCGGATGTCTTGCTTTAACTTATTGAATTATATTTGGTGCTTTACCTCAATATCTTCAATTTCATTACTTATAAATATTCATCTTTCTTTCTAATATTTCAAAACATTCTTCATTTGAGTCCATGCTTCATAACCATAGATAATGACTGGTGACGGATTTAGAGATTGCTTCTTTGGATGATATTGTTAGACTGTCTTCATTTATGTGCAGTCCCATGGTAAGACCGTGTTTCTTAAGACTAACCAAGACTTCTATTGCTCTCAGTCTGCTATTTCCTCTCACATCTAGATCATATGTAAAGCCAGCAATAGGTTAGCACCATTGTTACGAAATACTGTTGAGGGGGTCCTTTATATTAGGGAAGAGTTGGACAAAATCGGGTAGGTTGATAAAACCGGGTACCCCTTAATTCATCTAACTAACTTCTGCCATCTATCAGACAATGTTAAAATTAGTGTCCCTATACCGCCAACAGTCACGTGTATCCATTTCTACATCATTTGAGTAACATGTGCCGGAGCAGTAAGACCTCGCCTGTTTTTTGGGGTAGCAAACTCGATTTTTAAGGTAAGTTTATAGTTTTTTTTCCTCTACTGAATAACTAATGACCATTTCAAAATTTAATACATGTAACCTAATATATTACCTTCAATTTGGCCAAAATTTTTGAATATCATTCCATAACCTAAAAATTTGAATAATATTTAATGTCTTGTTTACGAGTTGGACAAAACCGGGTAGTCCGAAAATCGACCAAACCGGGTACCCGATTTTATCAGACCTTTTGTTACTTCCAGTTTCTACAGCTGTTCTTTTGCTTTTAGTTACCTACAACATGTCGCATTATAAAAGAAAAACTACTCGTCAGTCATGGGATCAAGAAAGCATGCAAAATGCAATCGTTGAAGTGCTAGAACATAGGATGGGATACAAAAGAGCCTCTCAAAGTTTTAATGTTCCTCAATCCACTTTAGAAGATCGTGTGAAAAAAGTAAGAAATGGTAACTCTGTTGAAGAAGCTAGTAAGAAAGGTAGGAATTACCTTTAATTTATTTCTGTTTTCTTATTTAAAATAAAAATAATTTTAGGTCTGGGTCGGTACAAGCCTGTGTTTAGGGCTGCCCAAGAGGATGAGCTAGCTTCGCATATCTTACAAATGGAAAGCAGACTATTCGCATTTACTTTATCTGAACTAAGAATTCTTGCTTACGAACTAGCCGTGCAAAATAACATCAACCACAATTTTAATACAGAAAAGAAAATGGCTGGTAAATGTTGGCTTTATTCGTTTTAGTCACGGCATCCAAATCTTCGATTAAGGACTCCAGAAGCTACTTCAATTGGACGAGCTATAGGATTTAACCGAGCAGCAGTAGGGAAGTTTTTCACTCTGTTAACACAAGTTTATAACCAACACAAGTTTCCTCCTGAGCGCATATGGAATGTTGATGAAACGGGAATTACAACTGTCCCCAACAAGCAATCTAAAGTTATTTCTATGAGAGGAAAACGACAAATTGGTGCTCTGGTTTCCGCTGAAAGAGGAACCTTCGTTACCGCCGAAATCTGTATGAGCGCATACAATGCTGATTTTTCCTAGAAAGCTTCCAAATGCGCAGCTTCTAGACCACGCTCCTCCTGGAACATTTGCTGAGTTCCACCCAAGTGGATGGATACAAACAGATATTTTTATTAAGTGGTTTAAAAAGTTCATCAAGTTTACTCACCCGACACCAGAAAATCCTGTTCTATTGCTTCTTGATGGACACGCGACCCATACAAAAAGCCTGGAGTTGATAAATCTGGCCAGAGAAAATCACGTTATTATCATATGCTTTCCACCGCATACTACGCACCGGTTACAACCACTTGACGTGTCATTTATGGCTCCCTTGAACACATATTATGGAGAAGAAGTAAGGAAATAAATGCGCCAGCATCCTGGTAGACGTGTTACAATTTATGAAGTGGGAGAACTCTTTGGTGAGGCTTTTGTTAAATCGGCAGTTATGCAAACTGCAATAAACGGTTTCAGGAAGTCTGGAATTTATCCGCTTAATCCTGAAGTTTTTCCTGAGTGGATGTTTGCTCCCTCAGAAACTACAGAGCGAGAACTAAATACACAAGAAGATGAATCTACGACACCCAATTTGAACAAGGATTTAGGCAAAGAACTCGATAAAGATTCTACTTCAACTAAAAAGCTGACAGCTACACAATTATTAGCTCCGTTACCTCCATCTATCGATTCTCCCCAACCAAGCTGTAGCCGTATCATACTAACATCTCTTCATCTTCTAAAGAAGCCACCACTAAATCTGATAGTTTACAAGCAACATTACCATAACCAATATGTGATTTTTCAGTCTCTCCAAAAGAGGTTTTTCCGATCCCTAAGGCAACCAGGAAGCCATCCAACGATAACAGGAGAAGAGGAAAGGCTGCTGTAATAAAATCATCTCTTTATAAGTCTGAGTTAGAGGCAAATTTTAAAAAATCTCCAGTCGTAAAAAAATTAAAGCTAAATGAACCGGACAAAAAAGGAAAAAATGTGGTAAAAAAGGCTGCACCAAAAACAAAATTGGTTCCGAAATTAAAGATTGCAGATTCTGATAGATCGGAGGAAGAAGATAATAATGACGATGCGTGTCTGTATTGCAATGAATTATATTCAAACTCTAAGGCAGAGGAAGGCTGGATAAAATGTGTGTCTTACAACAAATGGGCTCATGAAGCCTGTAGTGCCTATGATGATGTAGATGAAGTTATATTATTTGCGACTTCCGTTCATAGATTTTCGATTTTTGTTCACATATTTTCAATAAATATTTTATTTTCTTCCGATCAGTCTTTTTACATGGTAATTAAGTTTTTACCCGGTTTTATCATACCGGTTGGACAAAACCGGGTATTTTGCAATATTTTCTTAAAAATAAAAAAAAAACAAAAAATTTAAGAATACTTATAAAAATTGACATTGGTATATCAACAGAATATTTCTATCTGTAGCAAACGTTTGCTACTCTAACATAGCAGAAGAAGTAGTCAGTTTTTGTACTGGTACCCGGTTTTGTCCAACTTTCCCCTACCTGCTTAATGTTGAAAAGTATTGGCGACAGGAGAAAGTCATTTTTAGAATATCAAATATCCCTTTTAGGTAAGAAGATTTTTATCATTTCCGTCTGGCAACAATGGTGTCTGAAACTGTGGTTATATAAACAATATCTGTTGGTTCGTAAATTTCATATCAATTCAAACTAACAATGGCCACTGAAGGATTACTTATTACAGATAGGGCTCAAATTAGGAAAAAGTGGGAAGAAGATGGTGTTAATGTTGAAAATGATCTTGAAATTATTAGAAATTGGTTAAAAACTCAACATCATTTACCTGAAATGCCATGTAAGTATTGTAAGTTTGTTTATCCAGATTTATAACAGTCAAACGAAAAATTGATTATTTTGTATTATATTAATGTGAACATTTCAGCCCTAGTCAAATACGGTTGAAAGAAGAACGTCATTTTGGGATCTGATCACACATAAGTAGATTTTCGATGTCCTTATCTGCTAATGACATTCGACACTCGCATTGTACTTGAAAATCTGGAAGTCGTTTTTAAAGTAGTTTTTTCCAAATCCAACCTCAAAATTGCTCTATCACTCTAAGATATTTGAAGGTTGTGTATTCAAAAAATAGCATTTTTGGCTACTTCCGAGGTTATGTACTGAAGGCTCAACTTTTTTGTAATTATCAACTTGAAACGGACTATTGAGTACCATTTTCTAACTCTTTAAATTGGGTTATACGTTAGATTATACTTCATACTCTGGTTTAAATTTATTACCATACTCATTTGATCAGTTCTCTAACTAATAAGTCAAGGTTATATTGTGATTATATCGTGAATTAGCCATCTTTGCAAACTTTAATTCATTTTTTTTCGTCTTTTACATATTCCAATAACCTAACTTCCAAGACGTTGCTTCAAATTGCTCTAATTCTTCAGTTCTAGTTGTGATTAATTTCTCATCTCTTTTCTTCCTATTCAGCCATATGTAAAATTACCAAATAGATACGCAACCCACAATACGCATCCCCTTATTTCAGAGAAGTAGCGTTCCTTGAATAAACATTTCATGTAGACTAAGATATTTGCATAAGTAAATGAAGGAATACTTTTTAATACTTGAATAATTGAGTTTCTGTGGTAAATTATCATGAATTTAATCGAAATTTTCAATATTACACATAAAGTTTTTACGCATGTGTTTGTAGCCGACAATATGATAGAATTCTTCTTGACAAACTGCAAATTTAGTATCGAAAAAACAAAACAAAATATTGATATGTATTATACAATAAGACCGATGATACCTGAAATATATCAAAATACCAATCCTTGTTTACCAGAGAACCAAGCTGTTTTCAATTGGTCGTAAGTATATTTCACCCAATTTATTCATTGGTTATTAAGCAGTTTGTTAAATTTGTGTTCAGAAATATACTGATATGGTAATAGCATAACGATAGGTCACGATCAACATGTAGTTAGTGAAATGTTAATGTGAATGTAGATAATGCACTAATCTGCGCTCTACTTATTTTTGGAATGATCAGTTAATTCTGGCATTATAATATTTCTTGACGTCATTTTCCAACCCCCCATTATATACGAATGTGTGTATCTATTGGAAGGTTTTTTGCAGAAAAGCATAGAGATTCAAAATAAAAATGAGAGTTCAACAGCAATGTGTTTAACTTCTTCATTTTTTTGTGGCTAATAAAATTAAACTAGCATTATTGTACATAGTTCGATAGTTGTTGTGGACATTTCTCGAAAATGTTTAAGCCGTCTTCTACTGGATGCAATTAGAGTAATATATGTTATTCTAGATACGTTCTTCCATTGCCAAAATTAACACCAAGTTTACATAGAGCTACATTGATCAAATTTAGAAGTGTAGATGCTGAATTAATCAGTTTCACCAAATGGGTTTCGATATTTATGAACGGCATCTATGAAGTAAAAATGCAAGAAGACTTATCTATGGGAGAAATACTAATTTGTGATTTGGGTACATTAACTGTGGCATATTTACCTAAAATCAATCCTATGGTTATAAAAAAAGCAGCTACAGTTTTAGAAGTAAGTATTAACATTATATCAGTGCTAGTACTAAAATACTGAGAAGGCAACTGCATGAAAACTTTCTCGTAATGACACTAGATGAGACGGGATAACACAAAGAACTTGTGAAGCAATACAGATAGAGAGAAGCAACTATAAAACTATTAATAACCAATATACAGTAGAAACGGTGAAGCTTTTCCTTCGCGTGACCCAATCTACGATTTATGCAACATATATGTTCTACATACTATCTTCTTCTATCAATATAAATCAAAAATAACAACGTTCTTCACAAGAGCAACTACAAGACATACCTAACAGTTTATTTCAATTTGCTGTAGTAATCGTAAAATGAGACAACGATATAAATCACGTAACGTGAATAACTGATCCTACTTACAGTTGAATTTGACATTACCACATTTGAGGTTATAGCAATCACCTGGGATGGGGTGAACAATCGATATTAAATTGGACGCCACCAGCTTTTTAAGCGGTACTTAAATTAAACAAAAAAACTAAAAAGGTCAAAAGCTGGAAAACCTTATATTTACTTTAACTTAACAAAACGACATACTAAAAATATTTTAACGCGATGGTCCAAGTTAATATAAACTGCTTAAAATCAAATATCAAATGTTCAGCAAATTATATTTATTAATAACTCAATAGATAATTCACATTAACTACATTTCCAAAATACAAGACGAATACGAACGCCATTATACAATAAAAATCTCCAATTCTAGATTTCCATGAATTGAATATAAGACAAAGGACTTATCTTGGAGAGGTTCTGGAATTATTCAGCCCCCAGCTAGGTCCTAGTCGATGGAGATGAGGTGCTGAATCCATCCCGGCCGGTTTCCTGTTGTCTCTAGCGGTGTTGTCTATTCATAGGGCCTTCCCAGGGCCTGCAGAGCTGAGGAAAGAAAAAAGAGTAAAAATCAAGGAAAAATTCTGGGAAGGAAGGAATAAATAGAACAGATAGGAAGCTTATGCTTCAACACATAAAAAACTGAATAAATAAATAAAACTAACAGAAGTCTGTTCTATCATATTCGCTTTGTTTCCTAAATATACAGAAAATGCGGAATTATAAAGCTAAAAAAGAATGAAAAGAAATTATTCAAAATTTGCTTCAAAAAGAATATATGTTTCTTTTTTACAATAAAAAAGAATGAAACATACAAAATTCATCAAACGCCAGCACATATTATAATTTTAAATCAAACAGTATAAACATCGGGAAAAATATTTCAAAAATCTAACTCACCAGCAAATATGTGAAACCATAACGATATAGGTACTAACTCATGAATTTTACTGATAGGTAGAGACTTTTCCAATGTACGATCTCGTTAAAATATACGAAATTTGGAGGAGAAACAAGTTTTTCAATTTCGAAACATTAGTACGACGAAATTAAAATACCATAGTCCGATAGAAATCGTGACAAGCGATCGGCTTATTACAAAGTTACCAGATGTTGAGCTAGCCAGGGGGAGATACTGGGCTCTACGATCTTTTCTTTTAGAAGATGTTTGATTTCTTGCTCAATAAAGTTGAGGTCTGAAGTTGTAAATCGACGGGATTTTATTGCGATTGGTTTGCAATTAGACGTCAAATTTGAAAATAGACTGAATGGTTCAACATTTGCTACTGCTAAATTGCATATTTATAGGGTAGATTTGTCACCTCCAAAGAGAATTTCGAGCCGGGAATGTTGCTTCAGAATATCATGACCAATGATCACTTCAGTGCCGAGTTCATCAAGGACTAAAAGCTTTACATTTGAATAAATGTTATCCAAAATTTGTAGGCGTATAATACAATATCCAAGAGCTTGCGACGTGAGAGATGTTAACATTAATTCTTGATGGAATGACACAAATACATATTTCTACTGGCAACAATTTTACTTGAAATATTACTATCAGAACTCCCTGTATCGACTAGTGCATGTGTGATTATGTTGTGTATTTTAATTTGAAAAAAAGATTTGGATAAACAACTAGGAGGAACAGCAGACATTGTAGACAAAATAGCAGCAGATGTTTTCTGAGTTCTTCCGGTGTTACTTGATCTACACACAGTTGAAAAATGACCTCTTTTATTGCAGGAATTGCAAATTGCATTTTTAGCAGGACAGTGTTCGCGCAGATGTCTATCTCGGCCACAAAAGAAACATTTCTGAAAAGATGCAGCAGACGCTAACTGCCTGATTGATGAATTCTCAAAATCTTATGACGGTTCTGCGTTTTTTAAAACGGCAACACTTGAATCAATAGTTGATGAATATGATTCAGCATGTTGATTGGCTATTTCTAACGCTCTTGCAGTATCAAACGCTTGAATTAAGCTCAAAGAAGAGTGCTCTAGAAGCCGCTGTCTAATTTGTGGTGAACTTAAACTTAGAGAACTAATTATAAAAAGGAAAACTGTAGAAACAACATATGGAGAACCCGAAAAATGGGCCAGAATAAAAGCATAATAATAGCACCATGTAGAAATAGTGAAACGGTGCAGAATGACAAAAGCTATACTCTGCAAGATCTTTACAGAACACAAACCGTTTATTGAATATTGACAGTCTCCTTTTTTATAGAAAGTTTGGAGTAATCGAGTGAGAGGTATCCATCTTGTCAACGTTCCTGCAGTAGCCGATGTGTTAATATCGATAATTAAATCTGCTGTGAATAAGAAAATTAAAGAAAGGGTAAGTCCACTTCCAAATTTCTCGCACTTATCTCACAAACCCACCGTCGCACGAAGATAACCCACCCAAGAAAAACATCCAATCCCAGCCCTGAATCCTATATCTAAGCCCGACTTTTTGAAAAACCCAATAACCCACTTCAAAAACATTAAAAACCAAAAGTGAAAAAAGTCTCTGTTACTATAGAAATAATCCAGCAATGAATGATCAAATCAGTATTCCATTTAGTGTTCTATTCACTGAGCCCCCCACGCACTTTTATTTGAAATGAAATTTCATTTTTAAATTTATTACGTAAATTTCAGATATATATTCATGGTAAATTAGAAGATCTGTATGACCACGTACCAAAAGATATTTTACCAAGTGATTATGGTGGCATGGAAAAATCATTGGGCGAGTTAAATGGTATGTTATATCAAGGATTATATATAGAACGACAAAACCCCGTACCACAATTTATTACTACTTAATGCGGCATAAACATTAAATGTGATCAATGTTTGTACAAACAAAAATAAATCAAAACCTAGAAAATTTAGTAATGTGTTGCTCCTCTATTCAGTTGAATGTATTCTTCTACTCGCATGCTTTGAATGAGATGATCAATTGCATCTTGAGGTATTTTCCCAAGCTGTTTATACGGCATCGCGTAGTTGGGCCAAAGTCATTGAGGGATATAGTTGTGAACCTACTTTTCTATCAATCATATTCCAAATATGTTCTATAGTCGACAAATCTGCTTAGAGGGCTAGGATATATGTAATGGAGTAATATTTCATAGCCATTGAACTTTCACTTAATTTATTCACTAACTATTTACATTAGATTAATAACGGGGTTACTGTGCACTGAAATCTTAAGGTTTATTGTGACACCCCCCCCCCCTTCCTCCCTGATTTTTAATACTCTCATTGCCTGAACTGTCCCAAGATGGTCTAAGAATTGCCTCCAATTACCTCTTGGGCTGATTTATTTATCACCCGATATAGAGATGTGAGATCTGTAATGATCTCAAGTGCCCAAGTTGGTAAGCCTTTGAACTTTGTCGAGGGTCTTCCACGTGCTGTTCTGACTTGGTTTGGTATGCCAGACTATTACCCCATACGTAATTGCTGGTCTCATTATCATGGCGTACATCATTTGCAGTATATTTGGGTTATATCCCCAAGTCTTACTAGCTGGACTTTTGCATGTCATCAATGCATTTATAGCTTTACTAACAGTTATTTCAACATGCTTATTCCACAGAAGTTTACTGTCTAGGGTTATATCCCTAGATATTTAACTTCAAATATCCATTCTATGGATCAAAGATAGGGGTTTCTATTGTGTTGTAAAATTGCTATAAGTACGAGCAAATATAACTGACATCATTTATGTATCTGTCAAAAATATGCCAATGAATCAGAAGCGCTGTCAGCTGACTTTTTGTCATTCAATAAACACGAAAGATAAAATAACACAATCATATCGTCGGCTTAACATGTAAATGTAGTAAGTCCTAAACTGTAAATTTTACAGGAGAGCTAAAAAACTTCCTATATGTTGGTATATTAAATTTTTTTAAACAAAAACTTTTACCAAATGTTTAAACATATCTAATTTACCAAATTATGGAAAATAATTAACAAAAAAAGTTTTTTTTGGTTTTTTGGGACTTACAACATTTTCAGTTATATTTTTTTAAAACTTATTGGACTTTCAACATTTTCACTTTTAAAGCAATAATTAAAACAACACTAATTAGTATTTCAAGCTATTATATTTATTGAACAACAGATACAGGATAAAAATTATTATTAACGAAAACTAAACCAAAGAATAATATTTTTTTAACATCAATAACTTTAACTGCTAAATCTTACACTTTTAGGAACTATAAGTTTAAAAATAATTGTTACTATTCTTTAAATGGCAAATTATCATAAAACGAGTGATAGTCTTTATTTAAACTAGCTTTAAGACTCTGAAGATGATCGTACTTTGTTTTTTTAATCGGTATCTCACTTTGGTACAACTGTGGAAGATCTTCCAATGCACACGGATGAACTTTATGTACATTACGGTGTTCCAAAGTTTGATACTCAGCATTATGTCTTACTTTGTATAGTACATGTCCATTAGGTTTGTACATTATTGATCGTAAGTCGGTAACTGCTGGATCGCCAACTTTTCTCCCAGGTCTTATGGATGTTAAAAACTTGAGCTTGTCAACATTTTTAAAAAATTCGTAAGTTAAATACTTAACAAAATATGGACGTGGATTCTGTCTTGCTTGGAGGCAGACCCCAACATACTCAGCTGGTACGTTAATAGAAATATTTTTCAATTTTCTTTCAATACAAGAATGCATGGAGTCTGCCTCCATTTGCGTGTGCCCCTTTTCGAGGTACTTTTGCTCAATTTGTATACCATATTTCATGGATATATTAAGGAGAGCATTAGACATTGTGGAGTTACGATTTTGTGAGGTACATCCATCACTCCAAAATATTATGGATTTTTCATTTGCCATCTTCTCTAATACATGCTCCTTTATGAAGTACGACAATATGGAGGCATAATTATTGGCAGTTACTCCTCCTGCGGCTTCATGCCAAATAAAACAGTAACCATTACCGGTTTTCATATCATAAAGTGTAAAATTATGGACCATGAGTTTTGTTTTAAAATATAGCGAGGAGACGTTTGATTTTGGACTCAAAAGCACTGCTTGAAGGTCCATACAAAACATTTCATTTTCTGAGGTTTTATCTTGGTCTTTTGCCTCCCTGGCTTCAACTTTTTTTTTTGGTGTACGAGAAATTCTTCCTCTGAGAGATTTCCGGTTCTATGTGATACACATTTGTCACATTCATCCTTTTTCGGTTTAAATAAGGCTAAATTCATTTCATCAAAGACATGATAAAAAGTAGCTACTGAAAGGTATTTTATGCCCTTTTCCTTGCACCAAAAGTCTCTATAACATTTGTAAAGAGCGAATTTTGAGGCCCATGTCCGTTCTAAATATTGTCTGTTTGAACTGGCCCTACAATAATGTGACTCAACTTCTGGAAGATTTTCAAAAAATTCCTGCAAATTTTTCTTCTCTTGGGCGAATTTTTCTTTATTTGTACGATGTTGTTCATCTTGATTATTAACGCTTTCATCATTCGACGCATTTTCTATACTTTTTAAGTTTCTTTCGTTACATCCTGAAAACTTCCATATATCGACCATTCTCTCTCCCATTGCTATTGTATTTAAATACATTTTCTTGCATACTCTTATAGTTGAATCATCTCGTTTCTTTAAATTATACTCCGATGAGTACTCTCGTCTAGATTTATTTCCTTCTTTTCTGTTCCTGTGCCGTTTGGTTGGTGCGTTTTTAACCGATAAATACACAAACGTTTTTCTTTGTTCCCAATTCATTTGTTCCCAAAACATTTTAAATATTTCTTGCCGATCATCTTCACCTAATTTTTGGCACTCCAGACTGGTTTTGGTTTTATTTGTTAATTTAGATAGTTTACATTCGCAACGTGGTCCAAGGGATCTTCCTGGCTTTGCAATCTCTGTCCAAACACCATTTATTTTTTTTTCTTCCGTTGTAGTTTTTTCCTTTTTCTCTATTTATTTCATTAACCTTCTGCTTCCAGGTATTTTCGCTCACCAAATGCTTCTTTTTTCTTTTCTTTTTTGGCTCATTATTCTCATTCTCATTCTCATTATTGGATAAGCTGTTATTATCAGAATCGGATTTATTGTTATTGGAGAGTTCCCCGGCGTCAGGATTGTCGTATTTATTATTTTCTTCTGTTGTTGACTGATCATCAAGATCATTTCTTATCTCTTTGCTGCTACTTGGTATTTCTAAAATATCTTGCATGTTACAGCAAGATTGATAATCATTCTCTTTATCAACTATCATTAGACCCTCGCATCTCTGACTACCTTCTTTATTATTTAATTGCATATCGATAGGATCGCAAATATTTATGCTATTTGCTAGTGGTATATCCAAATGCACAATATTTTGATCTATTTCAATATGTTGTGTTATTTCTGGGATATCCAGGATTAACAACGGACTTGTGTTTTCAAGTAGCATTAACAAAAGTTCTTTATTTTCACCACTGGACATCGCAGTGTTAGTTGCAGCTGCCATAATTTTCATTGTTCTTGATTGAAACGATGCCATTTTTCTGCAAAAAACACATACATTGTAATTTAACTTAAATATAGTTACCTTTACAATAACTACTCAAAATAATTTTTGTTAATTTCTTATTACTTATTTAATAATATGTAGTAAGTCCTTTGTTTTTATTTATTTTACAACAATATTCCTTTTTATAAAATGTTGTAAGTCCATGTGAACTTTCTTTAATAAGTTTTAACAAGTAATTAAAATTAATATGAGAAATATATTAAAGAAAATTACTCTAATATGTTCAATGAATACCTTATTAATTAGAAAACAATTAAAAGTGCTCTAATACTTACCGTTTTTAACATAAAAACTACGACCACATGCACACCTGTTACAACTAAATTAAACTGACAGGACTTACGACATTTAACTGTAAACCACAGAGAAGAATGGACTATCGACATTTACATAATCGGTAATACAGTTACCTATGTTCACATTTAAGCGAAGTTATTCAGTCAGGAAATTGATTGTATTATTTTCTAGTAGATGGCACTTCAAGTCTATTTTTGACCAATTGTGGACTTACGACATTTGCATGTTAAGCCGATGATATCAACTTTCCTCTCTAATTTGTTAGGACTGGAACACTTCACATTTCAGAAGCTGGTCAATATGTCTTCGCCAAATACTGCCATCGTCCATTCTAATCTTGTAAATTAAAGTACTCTCTTTCTCTACAATGTTCCCAAAGTCCCATTTATGTTTTGGATTTGTGTAATTCCGTGCTTGAACTCTGACCACGACATCAAAGTGCCTTTTTACCCCGTTTGTAGTAGTTGTTTCTTGATCGATGCATTAAGCTCAAGTGAGTTCGAATCTTCCTTCCGTACATTAAGTGGTATGCATTTGATATGGTGGTATTTGGGATTTGTCGCAGCTACAGGAGAAGCCTAAAAAGTTTGATTTCTAGCTTTCCTCCCTCCTCTCTCATTGCTGTAAGTGACTTATTCACTGTCTGAACGAATCGTTCCGCTTGTCCGTTCGATGAATGGTGGTATGGTGCTGTAGTTGTCTGTGCTACAACATTTGCACATAAAAACTATCGAAACGTGCCCGATGTAAATTGGCTTCCATTGTCTGAAACTAAAACCAATGGAAGGCCAAATGTAGCAAACATTTTTCTGAGTTCTCTCACGCACCAATCTGAAGAAGTGTTTTTGGTAGGAATTACTTCAACCCACTTCGTAAATGCGTCAACAACAATTGAGTACCATTGTCCCTGCATTAGTCCTGCAAAGTCAATATGGATTCTCTCCCACGGACCTCGAGGAGTTAACCACGGATGGTTTTCTTCTTTGCTGGGTTGATTTTGTTTTAATCGACATTGTTTGCATGTATTCACCACATGTTCAATATCTCGATCGACATTTTTCCATGTACGATAGCTTCTAGCTAGTGCTTTCATTTTCTCTATGCCTAGATGTCCGACATGTAATTCCTTAAGCACAGTCTGATGAAGATCTTCTTGAATTACTACCCTACTGCCTTTAAAAATACATCCATCTTGCAGGGTAAGTTCGTTGTCGTGAAAACCAAACTGTTCTATTGATTCTCCCTTTTTGAATGCATGTAAAACTGTAGATTCTTGTCCTGAGCAGTTGTTCTACAAATCACTTTACTATCAAGCTGACTAAGTTCAAACAAGCTGCAGCTATCCATCAGGTTACGAGAAGTGTGTTCTGTAGGAAAACGAGATAAAAAATCTACGTTCACATGATCAGAGGTTCTTCTGTATTCGATGTTATAATCAAAACCAGACAGAAAGTGTGCGTAGTTGAATAGTCTGGTAGCAGATATCGATGGAAGTGTCTTTGCAGGGTTAAATATGAACACTAACGGTTTATGGTCTGTAATCAAGGTAAATTTACGACCATAGCAGTAGGGGAAACATTTTTTTAGTCCCCAATAGATGCCCGTCGCTTCCTTGTCAATTTGACTGTAGTTCAGCTCACATTTTGTTAAACTGCGTGAGGCAAAACTAATTGGTGTTTCACTTCCATCACTGTGACGATGAGAAATTATAGCTCCAAGACCTACGGGGGATGCGTCGGTTGCAAGTACTAAGGGCAAATCTGGGTTGTAGTGAACGAGAACATTATCACTTGCTATCTCTGATTTTACCCTTTGGAAACTTTCTTCACATTTGGATGTCCATATATACGGTTTGTACTTTTGAAGTAGATTGTTGAGTGGATGAAGGATCATAGCTAAGTTTTTTATGAATTTATTATAATAGTTTGCTAGACCAAGAAATTTCCGAACTTCATTAATATTCTCTGGTTTCTTTCTGTTGCCACTATTGTGTTGTAGAACTACTATTTAATTAAAATAAGTACGAGCAAATATAACTGACACCATTTATTTATCTGTCAAAAATATGCCAATGAATCAGAGGCGCTGTCAGCTGACTTTTTGTCATTCAATAAACACGAAAGACAAAATAACACAATCATATCAGTATCATAGCTGAAAGTGTTCTTTTCCGGGTAAATGGAATTACTGTGGTCTAGTTTGGGTTAATATTTTGCCCCACTGATCAGCACCATTGCTCAAACTTGCGTCTGACTATTAGAATTATGTCATCAGCATCCATTCGAAGCCAAGCTCCGTTAGCCTGTAGAGCAACTCATCTACTACGGAGCTCTATAGAAAAGGATATATTAACGAGTGGCTTTAACTGAGTTGGTTTGATTCCTCACCTATGTCTCAGCTGTCCTCGTCATCAGCAACTCATACATTCATTTTACGATGATTTCGTTCTCTCCTCGCCTTTTTACTGCTTCTTTGAAAGACACATAAATTGTGTTGTCAAATGCCCCAGATATATCCATGAATGCGCATTCATTTGTTGTTCAGAGTTCTCTGGATACCTTCGTTCAACTAATACAGAGCAGTCTCCGTTGATCTACCCGCTCTGTAGACATCCTGAAATTTATGAAGTGGTTTATTTTCCAGATTCTCCTCGTTCTCATGTAGTTTCTCCTTCGATTTGAGTAGAAATGATGTTAGGCAGATGGGTAAAAAAAACATCTTTTTCCCTATTTTTTGTATGAAGGTTATTCTTGCCGTTCTACATTTTCTAGGTAATAGACCCACTGCTAGACTGCTTCTTGTAATCAGCAGGCGAGGAAGAATCTTCTCTATTCCTTGATACAGTAGTGCTGGAATATTCCATCCACTCCTGGTGATTTATATGGTTGGAAGGTACGTATTGCCCATTCCAACCATTGAGTGATAGATATTTTCTTACCAATGTCCCAATCTTCCTTGCGGGATTTTGAGGTTTAATTCATTGTTATTTCAGTGTTTGCTGTAGGTTCATTAGCTGGAAAGTGGGTTCTAAGAAGAAGAATCGATCGTTCCTCTTCACCTTCCGTGTATGATCCGACTGGATTTTTCAACGACATTATGGAGTTAGTTCCCCCACTTGCGATGACCTTTTTTAGTCTGGCAGCTCTATGAATGGAAGTGATCTTTTCACAAAAGGTTTGAAAATTGTCTTTTGGCCTTCCCAATCTCTTTATTGCATTCAGTAAGCTTCTCAGTGTACCCGTGCCAATTTCCATCAAGTTTCGCTCTAAAGAGCCGATGAACCTCTTTCCAGATGTTTGACAGGTTCACATTACACCAAGTAGCATTCTTGTTTGATCGCGCTTTTTATAGAGGAGAATTGGAATGAGAAGCTTCCATTATTGCCTCACTGATCTAGTAGTAGTAGTAAAGTAGTATTTATTAATCACCAAATTACAGGAATTTATAAAAGCATACAATAAAAAAGAAAAAGGGTGATTATTATAGGTAGAAAAAGAAACAACGGAAATGAATGCGTGAGAAATGGGCCGCCGTTTCCTTACTCTGGCACAGCTCTTCCACCAGAGATACTTCCAGGGTGGGGAGCTGCTCTGCTTTCAGGATGACCCTAGGGTAATCCTTGGGCATTATTCCCACACTGAAAACATTCTCTATTTTAACAGCTGCTGCGTAACCAGTAGCTTGGCTGGTAATTTTTTTGCTTAGAGGTCGCGAAATAATTCGAAGATATTGATAAATACAGGGTGATGCGTTTTTTTATTAATTCACTAAATTTATTGTATATAAATCTGACCTAGGTATATAATATGTGTTTTAAATTGAATCTTATGTATTGGAACAAGACAAGTTTGACTTGTAATTCTAATATTACATTTATTTAAAATATTTAGTTTATAGAAATGCAAGTAAAGACTTCAAATTGCAAACTGAAAATTGAGAATTATGAATCAACAATTTTTTTAGTTTTGTTGAAAAAATTATAATACAGGTCTGCAAAAAAGCTATTCTTGAAGAGCTGGAAATCTTTTAGAATGAATTTTCAGCTCTAAATTCAAATAGAGCTTCTATCGTGAAGTTTTTGAGAAATATTCTACCACGTATACCAAATGATATTAAGTGAGTTTCTTTGAATACTCTATATCCGGTGGCATCTGATCTTATTTCATTATTTTATTGTCTATTATGGCATCCTTTACTGTATCATTAATGCCAACTTTGGTACCTTTAGATCTTGTTTCATTAGTTTATTGTCCACTACGACATCCTTTACTGTATAATTAGTATAGATATGTCATCCATCATTTGTTATGCTGTATTGTATCTTAAATCAATCCTTTGACTGCCTCTACTATTTATTTTGTTTTTTTAAGAGAAAAATCGAGTGCAACCTTTCATATATACACTAGTCTTTATACCTACTTATGGAATTTATTTTACTTCGGTGGAATGCCGTGATTGAAAGTTTAATTTTAATTTAGATTTGCCTTAATACCCATGTGTTTTTATAGAATTATGGAAACATAAATTAATGGAATATAAAGAAAGATTCGTGAAGTTGGAAGATATGAAAATTAATGAAAATGTTCGTCCAGCTCCGCTACAAAATTCTGATCTACTAGGATATTATGGAAATTTCAAAAAAATCGATATTGATTGAAACCGTGTACTTGATATATTACAATTTTAAATATTATCAGGAATATACAAATAAATATTTTTTGGTTGTTTAATATTGTTTTATTCACATTTTGAAAAGATTTTATCAATCAATAATAAATGTCCTTATTCATACTAGTTAAGTATCTCATAAAAATCCCAATTATTGCGGAAAAAAATATTTTGAGATACAAATTTGAAAAATGTATACACAATTGTCGAAAAGTTTATCAACAAAATTTTTACTATTCGCAATGTTTTGGATTCATTGAAATTTATACGTTTCTTCAATTACACAAGGTAGGGAATAAAATAAGAACGTCGTCCAGCATTGCAAAATAGCTATTTGTATAACAAGGGAGGAAAGTGCTACTTTTCCTCCCGAGGATGAAGTTTACTGCCCGACGCGTAGCGGAGGGCAGTAATCCTTCGAGAGAGGAAAAGGCACTTTACACCTATGTTATACATATGATTTTTCCGCCTGCCTCGGATAACAAGACCTTTTCAATAATTTATTTATGAAACTAACAAACAAAATTAATAAATACCACTTATTTTACGAAACTTGGCTGGGCATCGAGGAAGGACTTCTAAAATACTTGGCGGGTCTAACATAGTTTCTAACATGTGAGACTGAAGTGACCACTTTAGTCTCGAAATTGCAAAAATTATTTCATTGATAACGTACTATGACGTCACTTTTACTTTTCCTCCCTATGGAGGAAAAGTACGACTTTGCTCCCTACAATGAGGCCAGGAAATGTATACTTTGGATAGAGGTAGGCGGAAAAGTACTTTTTCTACACCCTATCTTTAAAGTACCTTGTATTTCATCGGTTTGCAGCGCTTAAAGTGGTGTAGTGATCCCTAAAGGACAGTAACGGCAAAAGGACATTAGCTTAGAAATAAGATTTAAATTTAGGTTAATATTAATTATAGTATTTAGCGAGCATTGATCTAAGAAGGCCAATGATAGTTTTTTGCGAGCAAAGTTTTACCGAATGAATTTAACGGCGAAGCAAGCAAATTACAGTCATTCTTAGACTCATTAGATTTACTACAAATAAACGCGACTGGTAATGAGGAAAATGCTATTCTACTAATAAAAAACGAGACTAACAGGAAAAGCTAGAAGCTTAATCACGATGGAAAACTCCATTGCAGACATCAAGAATAAACTAAAATCGGGGATAAGAGGAGACAATCTAAGGCTTCTCTTAGCGAAGCTTGGTAATGTAAGACAAAATGGAAAAGATGTGACACAGTATGCAACAGAAATAGAGAAACTGGCGGAAAGATTACAGGCAGCATATATATCGGAAGGGATGCTCGAACGACTAGCCGAAAAATATACGAAGGAAGCAACGATTAAGGCAGTAACTATGAATGCCGCAACGGACGCAACCAAAACAATAATTGCAGCGGGAAGTTTTGAAACTACACAAGAGGTACTATCAAAATTGGTTTCAGTAGAAGGTATAATAGAACAACAACAAGTCTCACACATGAAGGATAACAGGAATTTCTTCAGGAAGTCAAACTTTGACTTTAGGAATAATCACCGGCGAGGAAACAACAGAGGATTTTATAACGGTAATCATTCAGGAAGAACATTTCGACAGTATAATCAAGGGAACAACTATGACAGATACGCAAATTTTAGTAGGAAATTCAATAATAATGGAAATTACACTAATCGAGTCAACAATAACGTGAGAATATGCAAGATAGAAGAGAAAATTGAAGAAATGAGCAGACGAATAGCACAATTGAAGAAAGAAAACTACGATTTAAGGATGGAAAATAAGGAACTAAAAGAAAAAACAGAATATTTGGAAGGAAACATGACACAGACACGGAAAAATTTTAGAGAAAAGAATTTAATAATACATGGTATAGAACAAGAAAACGAAGAAGATGAGAAACAGCTAGAAAACAAATTGAAAGATGTTATGAACAAGGTTAATAACACAGTAGATGTTAAAACAGATATTTTAAAATGTAAAAGATTAGGAAACAAAACCAGTAACAAAAATAGACCAGTATTAATAATGATGAAAGATGTTAATAAGAAAGTAGAAACTTTGGAACGAACGAATAAATTAAAAGGAACGAATATATACTTTGATGAAGATTATCCAAAAGAGATATTGGAACAGAGAAAACAGTTAATAAGATACATGAAACAGGCGAGAGAAAGTGGAGCTAAAGCTAAGATAATTGAAAATACATTAATGATTAATGGCAACGTGTACAGTTTAAAAGAATTAGAAGAAAGGAAGAATCAGTTTGAAATACATACAGGATGGAACAAATCAACATATAAGGAAAATAAAGAAACTGATCCGAAAATTTTGGATAAAATTTTCAGCGATACAAGTTTTAATCAACTAAGAGGTAAACAATTTTTTTAGGAAAAATATGAAATTTGTTCGATTTGGAAGAATATGATTTTGAAATACAGTATGTTAAAGGTATAGCGAACTACGCGGACAGCATATCGAGAATATCCATAGAAGAACTTAAGGATTTATACATAAATAATTCACATGTCTTGGCAATCACAAGAGCCCAAACGCAAAAAGAAAACGCCCAAACAGAAAAGGATCAAAGGAATAAAGTAGAAACAAAGGAAGTAAGAATACAAAAACCTGCAGTAGTAAAAGTTTTAAATAACCTTGAGGCACATAAATTACCAATTTTACACTTTGAAAATAACCGTATCTCACTTAGGATGAGCATCCGGATCAAGAATAAATTGAAATTTAGTGAAGCCTTAAATACCGGGTTACACAACTTCGACCTAGGACGAACGTTGGAAAAGCTTGAAGAGCTATCGGTAAGAAATGAAGTAAAAAGAATGAAAATATATACAAATGATGATATATTCAAAAAGTGCACAGTAGAAGAATTTATAGAAGTAGGAAATCAAAGGTTAAAAAGTATTCAAGTATGTATATGCGAAGTACCAAAAAACGGTACAGCAAAAAGAAGAGATCCAAAAGTTATTAGAAAGATACCACAACGATCCAATGTTTGGAGGACATGTAGAAAATAATAGATTATTAAAGAAACTAGGAGCAAACTCCAAGTGGAAAAACATGGAGAAAGACGTAAGGAAGTATGTGAAGAATTGTCATAAATGTCAAGTGAATAAAGCGAAGCCCAATCACAAAGAAAAATTTGTTATAACAGATACATCTATAAAACCGTTTGATATTATTTACATAGACACAATAGGTCCGTTTGTAGAAAGTAACAACGGGAATCGTTATTGTATTACAATATTATGCGAATTAACTAAATACGCAGTTATGATACCGGTTCAGAATAAAGAAGCATACACTATAGCAAAAGCAATATTCGACAATTTTATACCGAATTACGGACTGATGAAGGAGATAAGAACAGATCAAGGGACGGAATATAAGAACGGAATAATGAAGAATTTAGTGGAACTTTTGAATATAAAACATAATTTTTCAACAGCATACCATTACGAAGCAATAGGTAGTTGTGAAAGATTACATAGGACATTTAATGAATATATAAGAAACTTTATCAAATATTCTAGGGATAACTGGTGTGAGTTTATAAAAACGTTTGTATATTGTTATAATACAACACCAAACACGTATCACGGATACACTCCTTTTGAGTTATTATATGGGAGAAAACCCAATTTGCCAGAATTTTTAATGGTAAAAATTTAACCGTGTTACAATTTTGAAAGATACGATAAATAATTAAAATACAGGTTACAATACGCTAATGAAAGGGCCAGGCAGTTTTTAATAAATAATAAATTAAGTAGAGTTAATAATAGCGAAAAGGATTCTTCACCTGTAAATTTTAAAATAGGGGAATTAGTTATTTTAAAAAATGAAGGGAGAAATAAATTCGATCCACATTATTTAGGTCCTTTTAAAATAACGGGAATAAAGGGGGTAAATTGCGAGATTACATCTCCAGACAGTAAACAACAGGTAGTTCATAAGAATCGTATGTTTAGATACAACGACCGGAAACATTTGTAAACAAGTGAAGTGTGTTTATAAACGAACAAGTAGTGTTTAATAAACAAAGGCAAAACAAAAAACATTCAATAAAAACTGTTATAGATATAAGTGATATCGAAAAATTGAAATGATAATTTTTCTCTTCCAAGAGGGGATGATGTAGTGATCCCTAAAGGACAGTAACGGCAAAAGGACATTAGCTTAGAAATAAGATTTAAATTTAGGTTAATATTAATCATAGTATTTAGCGAGTATTGATCTAAGAAGGCCAATGATAGTTATATGTGTAAGCACGTTCTAATTGCAATATAAACATACACGTACAATTAATAGACGGAGGTCAGGCTCACCGTATAGCGTGCGTACATTTCCTATAAAACGAAAGTATAATGAACTAGGATAATTAATTGTTATTGATAATTTGAATAAGTCGATTGATATTAAATCTGTGTATTTTTAAATGTATTAAAAACGATCCCAGTGATTTTTATAGAAGTTATGTCGTTTATTCTATTCCCGAATACCGGTTGTTAGGTAAGTGTTTGCCTTAAAGATAATATACCTTTACGGTAAACGTAAAGTATACGAGGGACACTTACTAAGTAACCACTTCAGTGGTTGTTTATGGTTAGAGTGAAAAAAAGTAAAGAAGCGTTAAAAAAAGTGCCATAACGTTAAATTTATTTCACGCTTCCTATAAGCTAACACAATTGTGTAAATTGTAAACAAACTTTCATTTAAACAAAAAGAGGATGATTATTTGTTTAAAAAAGAGCTTCTTCGTATATGCCCTTGCGATCTATTTATATTATATCATGAACAGAATTATTTCTGTAATAGATCTTCACACAGATATCTGGTAATTTATCCCAAAAATCGAACGTTTTGTATACCTATATATTGATCCTATACAATATAAAAATAAAAAATTGACAAATCATTGATAAATAAGCGTTAGCGTACTTTATTCATTAATATTTTTAATATATAAAACATTCTAATTTACCTTTAATATAATAATTTGCTAGCTAGAACAACGTTAGACCATTTTATTTATAATTTGTGTCAAGGTTCAAGTCAAATGTCAAATAAAAATATAACTAAATTCAATAACCAACTGTACACTAAAAATTACTATAACAGTGTTCAAAAAGCTTCATTGTGACACTATAAACAATGTTATAATGAAGTCTCTTTTATACGCGAATTATAAAAATAGCTATTACATGCCGCATTCGCGGCAGGTAAAGTATTTTGACTTTGACAGTAATCGAAAATCATCTGTCAGTGTCCTGCTTCTCCCTATATTACGGCTCGATAATAGTTTTTTTGTGATTTATTCATAACAAATTATGGAAGATATTCAGTGCACGCCTCCTGAAACTCAATTGAAGTCATTAGTGGAGTGATGCAATAGACACAAAGTTAGGAAATACAGTGAAAACGTGTTATTGGCATATTTTTCCGATTTATCAAAGAAGTATTGTTCCTCTTCATTGTGGTCCTATTATTCCACGCTCAAAGCAACCCTTTCAGTGAAGAAAGTCGTCAACATAGGTGAATATATAAAACTTACAGCTTTTTTTGAAACAAAAAGCAAGCAATCGTGTTCCAAAGAAATCCAAAACTCTTTCACAAGAAAAAATACTTAAATTTTTACTAGATGCACAGGACGAAATCTACTTGATGAAGGTAATATGTACAAACTTTTCAAAACCAAAAAGATACAATGTAACATTTTTTAGATTTGTGCTTTATTTGTAATTGCAAGAAACAATTCTGGTTGTTCATATACCCAAAACAAAGACCAACAAGCCTCGTTTATTTGTAGTCACTGAAGAATTTGAAGGAAAAGTAAAATCCATAGAATTATTTAATAAATATTTCTCTCTGTGTCCTAAGCACACGTCTCACGATCGATTTTTCCTAACCTACAGGAACGGTAAATGTACTGTTCAGCCAATTGAAATTAATACTATCGGAAGTGTTCAAAGCAAAATTGCCAAATATCTGTTTCTGCCAGAACCATCAATTTACACGGGACATTGTTTCCGCCGAACATCCGCCACTCTCTTTGCCAACGTAGGCGAAAGTAAAGAAAAATTGAAACGACACAGGGGGCGGAAAAGTGACACGATTGCAGAGTCCTATATTGAAGAATCTGTGCTCAATAAAACAAAAATTGCGAAGAGAATTTGAGGCGATGATCCAACTGACAACACAGCTATCACCAATTCTAAAAGAAAAGATTTGCACATTTTCAATATAGATAATAACCCTCAAACGTTTTCGGTTGGAACTCCTTCCACTTTAGGATTTAATTATGCTTCAGGGTGTACGTTCAATTTCAATATAACAAATAATAAGTGGATTTGTTCTATAGTTGCTGTTAACTTTGTCATAATAAAATGCAATGAGTGATATCTCAGTTTTTTATATTCTGAATTCTTAACAGTCGGCGATAAAATTTTGTATGCACCACGTCAGTAAAGTGTCTTTATCGAACTCGCCGTTATTCGGCTCGCTCGCTTCGCTCGCTCGTCTCATAATTTCAGACTCGTTCGATAAAGAATCACTGTATTGCCTTGGTACATAATAGTATATTACATTACAAGTCATGAAAGTGAAACTTTGCAAAAAAGGAGGCTTATTGAAGAGTACGAGGATGCGTAGCATCCGTGTATCTCTTTAAAGCCTCCGAGTCAAGCAGAGACACTTTCATGACCAGTGATGTATTATATTTTTTTTGAAATCGTTTTTCAAAAATAAAAATAGATATAATCTGAAAAAATATATCAACATCAGAGTCGTATGAGAAGTTAATATCCATGACAATGAATCAACAACAAATCAAAAATATTAACATTTGATCAGACTGCTGTAGCTGACAATGTTAATATTCCTAACATATATATCAACGAAAAAGTAATGTTGTCAAACATAGCTAACGCAACAGAAAACAGAAATAATAATGCTCTGAATTATATACCTGGAATAAACTTTTCTAATGTGCATAATACTAGTGTCAGCAGCATTAACATTAATTTTCATTTTCATAGTTCTAAAACCAATTAATAATATTTGTTGTATTTGATTGTTAGTGTTTTTAATTATATTAAATTAACGTTTCATAAGATAAGTGACGATTTCTAATTCAATTGCAGTCTAAAAATGACAGATGAGTCTTGTAAAGTGACAGGAGTCTTGTAAAAATCATGAAAGTGACACTTTTATGACCAACCCGAGTTCTATGCATTTCATAAATAGAAAGCGGACATACAAAAAAATAGGTGAAACAATTTCGGCAAACTACCTTACCAAGTCAAAGTTTTGCGGTGTCCTTACTTATAGGGTAACATCAGATTTATTTCTCATCACATCACCTGCTTCCACGAAGTCATTTACCCATCGACTGCCAATCATCAAGGGCATGTCCACTGGGCACAATATTGAAATGGACACGAATTGTGCGGCCATTATCGCGCGACCATTACTAAAGTTTGTCTTGACAGCGAACGTGTATTGAGTCCACTGCATGATGCTAACCGAACTGTGCCAACCCTCACCTCCTCCAAGCAACCGTCGCCCCTGAGAGCCAAATTCAAACAGTTCAAGTTGCTCTGATCTACTCGTTATTTAAGTACATGTTTCCCTCTGTCTAAAACTAATTAAAAAATTTACTGTACAATGTTTAGTCTTTGTGATATCCTTTTTAAAATTTTATTTCATGTTTAGATTTTATTTGTTATTGTAGCAAACACAATATACAATGATCTAAACACAACTTACGCCTAAATAAACCAAAATTATGAAGCACACTGTATACAAATTCAGTTTTTGATATCTAATAATTTGAAAACTTATATATTTAATTCAATTAGCTTCATAGATTGTATCATTTTGTCGCACAAAACAGTCTTTAAATTATTCTTTATTCCCTGCAGTTTATTATATTTTGTAATTAACGAATCTAAGTAAAATAACCTCTGTTACAATCACAGGAAATATGTATTGCGTTCTTACTTCCAGAAGGATAATTTTTCTATTATTAGTTTTTCGTATCAAATATTTTTACTTTATCAATTTTAGTTAAGGATTATGATAAATTTGCGTTTCCTGTGATTGTTTTTTAAATAGGTACACATATATTTAGTATTACCTAATTATATTTCATACTTTAAAATTTCGTGTTTATGCATCAAAATCTAGATACCAATCATGATGTAAAACCTATCAAGGAATAGCTTGAAAATGTACCAGAAATACCTTGTTAATACTCTGCTTTTCCACAAAACACTACACAAGTTCGAATAATTTAGGCGTCCAATATCGGTGTACAAAATGAAAAGCCTCAGAGTTGTCTTGAAAGTAAAGCTCTATGTTTTGCAAACTTTTGATAGATTAAGTTCTTCCTTATACTTCAGCTAAAGATTTTGTAAAGAGAGTTTATCATCTTTAGCTCAATATATTTATCGTTTTCTTCTGAAAGAACTGGAAATAGAGATTGATGAATCCTCTGTCAACTCTCATATTCATTGAGAGAGAAAGTAGTTCGCGCCAATTCTGAATGCATTTTTCAGCACTTATTTCTTTGTCCTCGCATTTTGCTATTTTATTTATTTATTTATTTTTCTACTTTCAATCCTCAGTCAAAATATTCAAACTATATCCTCTTCAATTCAACATCCAATTCAATTTTGACCTCCTGACCAGTCCCATTAAAATCTTCTAAAAGAAATTAAAGATACAAACAGCATATTTTCATTTAAAAATAGAGTTAAGAATTTTATTTGGTTACAAGAAAGATTTGCATTTAGAGATCTAATCGAGCCTATCACTGGCATATAAAAAAAAGAAACTTGCTTTGTGTGGTTACTGTCTCTGTTTGTAAGTATTTAATATTTTAATCAGTTTATTAATGTACCCTTTTATTTAATGTACTTGTGATCCATATAATTCAGGAATTTTTTTATAGAACGTTGTTATTTGTCTAATTTAGGTATGTACTAATGTTGTAAATATTGTAGGCGCACAGCTAACTATAGTTTATTTGTCTTTGATCAATTGTAAATTGTATTACCTTAGAATACGATTACAGTCATTATTGTAAAATGTATATAGATGAATAAATATTAATATTTCGCCCATTATGCATAACTTGTTACGGATACTTTAGATTTCCGATAACGTGAAAACTATTTTTTTTTCTAGATAGTTTTCCTAGTGTTTTAACCACAAAAGTAAAATACGTCACTGTTTGCAATATCGTCATTGGCGATATTGTCAAGCCAGTTATCGTTCTTTAACTAGCGATAATAAGTTGACAATAGAATACGAGACAAACATATTTTTTTTTCAGAATACTCATGCCACAGAAACGCAATAAAGGTATTAGAAGAAAGTGGAAGGAAGAAAATAAGCAAAATGCAATATTAGCTATTGGAAATGGACAATCCGTTAATTTGGCAAGGAAGTGGTTTCAGGTTCCCAGAGGTAGTTAAGTAAAGAACTTACCTTTAAATGTTTTCAGAACGATAACATAGGAGCAAGAAAAAGATTCGTGCATTATAGTCCAGGAGGAATCGGCGCATGAGTACCGAAAACTATTCCACCTCAATTTTTTTATGCGACCCTCTTTGAATTGCCCTACTGATGATATAAATGCATGTTGCCATGGGGCAACCTAGTGCCATATTGTTTAAACCGAAATTGTTTAAACAATTGGAAGGAATTGCTATTTTTCAACCGGACAAATTTTTTTATATCCTTTATTGAAATACAAATAAAAAAGATCCTATGACTTTACACGATAAAGTTAATATTTTTAGAGATATGAATTTTTAAAGGTTCGAAAATCTCAAATTTGAGTACTTTTGACCCACGAAAAATATATTAAAAAAATAAAATTAAATATAAATAATAATTTTTTTAAATTCTTTATACAATAGTTAATAATATTCTTAATAGAGATTTAAGAAAATTTCATTATTTATACCTGTTTTTTAATTGTTAATTTCGCGCGCTCACAAGTATGCGTCGCTACCTTTAAGTATCGCCGTCTCTCTCTGACTCATGAGCTGCATCGACCTCTCTGTGTCCTGAATCATTATTTATCATTTATCTAAGAAACCAGTAACTTCATCAAGATTGGTAAAGAGAGCAATGTTATTAATAATTAAATTGTCTACAATTTGTTTTTAACAAAAGTAATTTAAGTATGAATCGGAACATGTAATTAAAATTACTTTTTTGTTGTTATCATAGTAACTTATGCATTTTTATCAACAATAATAAGATATAATGGTATTTGAAAAATTTTTGGAATCACAATTATATATAAATAATAAGCTTTTGCTCAAAACATACATTTGGATAAATGCATTGAATCCGGAATATAAAACATTAGATTTTACGAATTTCGGATACAAACTAGAGAATGATACTTTGCTAATACCTTTATTTATAAACAAAAGCCCATTTCCAACTGATCAAAATATAATGTTTTATATTCCGGACTCAATGCATTTTTTCAAATGTATGTTTGAGCAAAAGCTTATTATTTATATATAATTGTGATTCCAAAAATTTTTCAAACACTATTATATCTTATTATTGTTGATAAAAATGCATAAATCACTATGATAATAACAAAAAAGTAATTTTAATTACATGTTTCGATTCATACTTAAATTAATTTTGTTAAAAACAAATTGTAGACAATTTAATTATTAATAACATTGCTCTCTTTAACAATCTTCATAAAGTTAATGGTTTTTTAGATAAATGATTAATAATGATTCAGGACACAGAGAGACCGTATGCAGCGCATGAGTCAGAGAGAGACGGCGATACTTAAAGGTAGCGACGCATACTTGTGAGCGCGCGAAATTAACAATTAAAAAACAGTTATAAACAATGAAATTTTCTTAAATCTCTATTAAGAATATTATTAACTATTGTATAAAGAATTTAAAAGAATTATTATTTATATTTTATTATGTTTTTTTCATATATTTTTCATGGGTCAAAAGTACCCAAATTTGAGATTTTTCGAACCTTTAAAAATTCATATCTCTAAAAATATTAACTTTATCGTGAAAAGTTATAGGACCTTTTTTATTTGTATTTCAATAAAGAATATAAAAAAAATTTGTCTGGTTGAAAAATAACAATTTCTTCCAATTGTTTAAACAATTTCGGTTTAAACAATCTTTCAGACCATACATGTTTGGTAAACGAATTTGTCTCAATTTTACCGTTATTATCATATTAAGGTTGCCCCATGGCATCATGCATTTATATCATCAGTAGGGCAATTCAAAGAGGATCGCATAAAAAAATTGAGGTGGAATAGTTTTCGGTACTCATGCGCCGATTCCTCCTAGACTATTAGGATAGTTTGATTGGCTGAAGTTGGATATCCACTAATAGCCACAATTTTGCGGCATTGCGTTTGTGACACCAACTAATCCTAATTAGACATCTAAAAATAATAAATAGTCGCGCTCAAAGCATGAACCCAGCGAGGGCACAAAAGCTTAGCCAATTCATTCTAAATGAACATTTAAAAAAATTAGAAAATATTATGAATAGCATTACCAACAAACCACAGAGCATTTATTGCATGGACGAGAAAGGCTGCATATTGTCTATGTATCATCAGCAATCTGTTTTGGCGAAACAGGAGCCATGAGAGTACATCTGGTAGCTAACGAGCACGTTAAAATAGTTTTATGTGGTAATGCTTTGGTTGCAACCATTCCTCCTGTGGTGCATTCAAAGGGAACAGAATGAAGCCGGAATGAGCAGATTCGTTGCCACCGGGGAGTATAGCTGTAATGACAGAGAAGGGAAGTACGAAAGTAGAAACCTTTAAGAAATTGTTACAACATGTTTCTCTTTTTTTTTCGTTTTAGTTTATTCCTGGTAATCGGCCAACATGGTTAATAATTAAAAATAAAGATATTTTTTGTACTGTTTACATTATTTTCTCATTTAATTTATTTTCTCCAACGACGTACGTTTCGGCTTATTGCCATTTTCAAGTATTTCTTTTTTTCCCTCTACAATGAATAATGTGTTACTAAATTATAATAAATTTAACAATACAAGATAAAACAAAATTAAATCAAAACAATGAGCTATTAAAACTTACACATTATAAATCTGCTGTCGACTGTGGACATTGCGTTCTAAAATATTTTAAAATCAAATAAAGTTACTCGAACCTGTCTGATTTATAAAATCATCAACAAAACATACAAATAATATTCATAGACGGGTTAGATGCAAAACACCTACAGCTACTATATCAAATGGTTGTATATTTTTGGGAGACTTTGAAGGTCCGTCTTATAGTTAATAGAATTTTCGTCCTCTTTGATACAAATCATTTCTTTGATTTCACGTTTGATTTTGTTTACTTCTTTGTCTAAAATTTTAATGTTTTCAAAATCAAAACTATGGTGGTTGGTTTTTATGTTGTATTGGTGATTGTAAATTCTGTTATGTAGGTATTGAGATGTTTGACCCACGTATTCACCATGGCAATCTTTACATTTGACATTATACACTACATTACTTTGTTCCAATTTTTCGGTTTTTGGTTTAAGTTTTGTGAAAAAGTCTTGGTATAATTATTAGGTTTGTGCGCTACATTTATATTATTTTTACTCAACAGCCCCTGAATTTTTTCTGACGCACCTTGTACGTATGGTAAACTGATATATGTTTTGGTTGAGATATTATTACTAGAGTTATTACTACTCCTATTGTTTGTGTTCCTTGCATTATTATTGTTATAAATTTTATGTATTCGTTTTTTTATTATAGGATTGTAAAAGCTTTCTGGATATTCATTACTTTGTAAAACTTCTTTAATATTCTTCAAATTATCAGATCTGTTATTAGGATGTGAGAGTTTTAGGGCTCTGTCTGTAAGGTTATTAACAACATTTCTTTTGTATGTGATTGGTACATTAGAATTAAAATTTAAATATCTTTCAGACCATACATGTTTGGTAAACAAATTTGTCTCAATTTTACCGTTATTATCATATTTAACTGTTATATCCAAAAAGTTGATTTGTTTTTCGTTATCTTTCTCAAAAGTAAATTGTATTCTGGAGTGGAAGTTGTGAAATTTTTTAAGTGTATAATCTAACTTGGATGCTGGTATGCATAGAAGGCAGTCATCAACGTATCTTTTATAAAAATTTGGAACATAATCTAATTGATTTATAACGGTATTTTCCAAATCTTCCATTACTAGATTTGCTATGACTGCTGCAATTGGTGATTCCATGGCTATACCATAAATTTCTGAAAAAAATTCATCATTATATTTAAAATATGTCGAATTCAAACACAACAACGTGGCTTCTATAAATTCGTTTAAGGGCAAAGAAGTATATTTATTTATTTCTAGCCATCGGTTTTTAATACAAGTTATTGCTAGATTAGTTGGAATATTGGTGTCTAAGGAGATAACGTCAAAGGAAATTAGTATATGATCTTTAGGAATAATTCTATTTTTAACAAATTCACTAAAATGCCATGAGTCTTTGATATGATAGTTGTTATAACCAATTATGTTGGTGAAGATATCAGAGAGAAATTTTGACAATTGATATGTTGGAGCACCAATATTACGAACAATGGGTCGTAGAGGTATATTATTTTTATGTAGTTTTGGTAGTCCATAAATTGATTGAGGTTTGCCGTTATGGCTCATAAGTTTGAATTTTGTACCTATATTTATTAGTTTTTCTTTAAACCATTTATTGATTAACGTGTTTATTTGTTTTTGAATTTTGATAGTGGAATCTGAACTCTCTTTTTTGTAGGTAGTTCCGTCATTCAATAAAGTATTTACATAATCACAGTTTTATTACATTTATCAGCCTGTAGTATTAAAATTTGGTGTTATTTTTAATAAACTGTTGAGTTTGTTTAATCCAGCAGTTGAATTGTTTTTTTATTTGGAAATTTGAATTAGCTATTTTGTATTTTTGATTTGTGATGATGTTACATATTTTATTTCTGATTTCTTCTACATTATTGTTATCGATATTGCGGAGAGCACTTTCTACGCTACTGATGATTTCATTTGTTGGTAATTCAAAATCTGGAATTGAAAATTTGGGTCCAAGACCTTAGAAGTATTTGATGTTTTCATGAATATTAATATTGGTTCAGTTTTTTAACTATTTATTATTTACCTGGTACCAAAACATATATCAGTTTACCATACGTACAAGGTGCATCAGAAAAAATTCAGGGGCTGTTGAGTAAAAATAATATAAATGTAGCGCACAAACCTAATAATTATACCAATACGTTTTTCACAAAACTTAAACCGAAAACCGAAAAATTGAAACAAAGTAATGTAGTGTATAATGTCAAATGTAAAGATTGCTATGGTGAATACGTGGGTCAAACATCTCAATACCTATATAACAGAATTTACAATCACCAATACAACATAAAAACCAACAATGAACATTCCACAGCCCTTTCAAAACACACAATCGTAAACCACCATAGTTTTTATTTTGAAAACATTAAGATTTAAGACAAAGAAGAAAACAAAATCAAACGTGAAATCAAAGAAATGATTTGTATCAAAAAGAACAAAAATTCTATTAACTAGAAGACGGACCTTCAAAGTCTCCCAAAAATATACAACCATTTGATATAGTAGCTGTAAGTGTTTTGCATCTTACCCGCCTATGAATACTATTTGTATGTTTTGTAGATGATTTTATAAATCAGACAGGTTCGAGTAACTTTATTTGATTTTAAAATATTTTAGAACGCAATGTCCACAGTCGACAGCAGGTTTATAATGTGCAAGTTTTAATAGCTCATTGTTTTGATTTAATGTTGTTTTATCTTGTATTGTTAAATGTATTATAATTTAGTAACACATTATTCATTGTAGAGGAAAAAAAAGAAATACTTGAAAATGGCAATAAGCCGAAACGTACGTCGTTGGAGAAAATAAAATAAATGAGAAAATAATGTAAACAGTACAAAAAATCTCTTTATTTTTAATTATTAACCATGTTGGCCGATTTCCAGGAATAAACTAAAACGAAAATTTAAATAATACGGTTGGGAAATACACACTGGAAAATACATTTTTCCAAATATCGAAGACCTGGACCTTGCCATTTGATATTCCACTGTAGCTGCTGCAAGTGAACTCGATGTTACATTGTATTGCTTACCAAGTAATACAACGCATGAATTGCAGCCGATGGATAAATCTGTATTTCGTAGCTTAGAACATTACAAGGACAAGAAAGTTTGAAAGTATTGGGCAAGGTACAAAGAACGCTCTATCACGAAACAACATTTTGACATAATCTTTTCTATATTTTGGCACAAATGCATGACTCCTTCTAAGATTAAGTCATGTTTTTCGGCTACTGTCAGGGTATACGAATTTTGGCTTACCTCTATGGGCAATGAACCTTTGGAAGGATTCTAGAAAGTCATCAGTGCTAAGTTCAGTCACTAAATCTAATTGGAGACTTTTAGTTGTCATACAAACAAATAATACTAAACAATATTTGTGCGTTGTACATCCCCTTCCTTTGCGATTTTTGTAAAGAAATGTGCCATCTTAATCAGCACCCGTATTAGAGAATGGCAACCTTGGAGAGACTATGGACGCATGTGAATCTCCCATCAACGGTATTTGAGCTTTTCGTTTAATTTCAAAGCAAAGAACACACTTTTTTGCCGGAAATAGGCCAATACTCTAATCGATGCTAGGAGCATTTGAGGACCACAATGTAATTAAAAAAGATGCGTTTCTCTAAAGATATGAAGTGTAAGGTGGTACCTGAATTACCACATTTTTGAAGAAATTTCGGGTTGTTAGTACGATACAGCCGCCGATGTGTATACGACCCACCAATTCTATGATTGGGTATTGTTTAGAGCATCTCACAGATCAACCCTATTGAGATTCAGCTCACTAAAGCCTGTACATCGAGTCCCGTAAATCCAGATATACTAAATTTTTGGTCATGTTTGGAGAAATTTCGGTTTGTTAGCACGATACAGCCTCCGAAGTGTATACCAGTGACCAATTTTATAATAAGATATTGTTCAGGGTATCTCACAGATGAACCCTTTTAATTTTTAGTACTGCAGAACGAGTATGACGAGTCTCATAAACCTAGATATACTAAATTTTTGGTAATTTTTAGAGAAATTTCAGTTTGGTAGCGTGATATAGCCACCGGAGTTTATAGATGTGGCCAATTTTATTATTGTGCATCAGTAGTGTCAGTACATTGCCTGAGGAAGGTGAAACAAGCTTGAATTGGTCACTGATTCAAACAAATTCACCGCGACTTCGCCGGCACCGTGGACGCCTCCACCGAAGAAACCCCACCAATCCACATATTCTGCCGAACTTCTCAGTTCGACAGTTCATAATACACTTCATATTTATGAAAATAAATTCATGTAGTCTAACTGTTTATTTTCAGATTCCTAAACAATCAAGCCACATCAACCAAAAGACGAAAGGAAGGACATTTAGCCCATAGGTATATATAAAACTCCTGAAAGCTAATAAATCAGGAAACCTTTAGCTAGGGAGGCAACTCACTACGGCAGTGAGTCCGCTCTCGGTGTTACCTTTTACCCACAATCCTACACCCACCATATTCATAATCAATAATGTCCTCCAGACGTACACGCCGCAGCAAAACTGCCAAACCATGGTTTTACTTCCAGACATGCAAGCATGGCTCGACTCAATCGAATCCTCTAACCCCAATTTCAACCCCGAAGCCTATAAAGCCCACGTAGATTTCTGTAATTCTCCTACAGGTCGAAAACTTTTTGAAGAATACTTTAAAGATCATCCCTCTGTCATTGCAGCCAAAAACAAAACAGATACACCTAACAAAACCAATTCTCACTCAACACCATCTCAAACTCCAATTCTCTCTGAGAAAGAATTCCCAGTTCTTACACCCACAAAACACAATACACCGTCAGCACACACTTCCAAAAAAACCCACTCTTCCTCAACACCATCTCCTCAAACTTAATCAAAACCAACCTCCTCAAAACATACACCCGAACAAAACACACGCACCTCATACACATCCCAATCCCCTACACCCACAGCCATCCGACAACCCCACGTCCCCGACGAAGACGGATTCACCCTCCTCGGTAAGACCAAATGCCGGCCTACGACACCAAACCCTACCAACAATCCCTCAACAACCGCCAACAACAACAACACTACACAAACCCTTAACCTCCGAAACCTCCCAACCCAATATTCTACCCAAAAATCCCTTTTCACACTTCTCAACACCTTAGAGCTCCTAAATAGCCACATCAACCAGCTAGTACAACAAGTCCTATAAATCCAGATATACCATATTTTTGGAGAAATTTCGGTTTGTTTGTAATATGCAGCCTCCGGAGTGTATACAAGTGACCAATTTCATGATTGAATATACAGCCCCAGGAGTTTATATGTGCGGAAAATTTAGTTTTAATATTTAAAACCGTTTATTTTTTAATTATCTTGTCAAAAAGCGACACATTGCCTGTATACGATAACTTAGGACACCCCGTATACATATCTGAATGTACACAAAAGTATGCAAGTTTTTATTAAAAACAACTTTCAAAACTAGGAAATTTTTTGTTTCCTTCCACCTGATAATTTTTTAATATTAGCATTGATATCAGCTTTATAATTCTTGTTGTTTCGATAAATAAACATTTCCTGTTATTTTTTCTATTAATACAAACGAGCAAATATTGATTATTTATTATTATTCAGTTTGTGCAATTCGCTGTTCGCATTTCAAAATGTCCTCATATCTAGATGTCGATCATCATCCAAAACTTGTTAAACATTTCGGAAAATCGGATGATCATGTTGCTAAGGATGTTATAGCTATCAAGAAATGGCTTGAAGAGGAAGAACATCTACCAGAAATCCCTTGTGAGTATCCTTCCATTCCAATTCCACAATTATATATTATTTTTGAATTCCCAGGATTATTTTTAAAAATACTATTGTGTCTAGAAAAAAGTACCGAAACCATTTTTTAGTGCATAAGAAATTGAAAAAGTTATACTCAAATGAAAATGAAAAAAAAGGAATTTAGTTTCTTGAGATTATTTCAAAAACTATAAGCAATTTAGAAATTTAAAAACAATCTTAAAACGGAGGAAAGTATAAATAAATAAGTTTAACCTCCCCAAACTCTATTCCCATTATTTATAATTTTAATTAAACGCTGAAAATGGGCCTCCACCCGTCACTTACGGGATGTGGACGCAGTGTCTAAAGCATTGGTTCCCAACGGGGGCTATACCGCCCCCCTGTGGGCGCTGTAGCCTTTTAGGGGGGCTGTAGCGGATTCAGAAGCAAATAATAAGCAGTCAAGAGGAATGGTGAAATAAAAATGATTTAATAAGGGTTAATAAGCAGTTTTAAATTAGCATTAATAATAATACTAATAATTATAATAATTTCTTTTAGTTCAGAATAGAAGTATATGACTTGTCCTCGCACGTTGATAGGCGAACGCGCGATGTTCATACAAAATAACATGTTTCGACATGTTCGCAGACATACAAGTTGAATCATGCACGAAATGAAACGTATAAAAGCAACAGCTCTACGAATTTTTTGTTAGTTAGTTGTATGTGCTTGGCCGCGATATATAGTCGTGAATAATAAGCTCTGTCGTAGTAAATAATCGTGAGTGGTGTGTCATTTTATAAACATTACTATCTATAAATCCATTGAGAATTTAATTTTTGTATGAAAATGGCTGAAACTACTTCTAAATTAAAAAAGAAATGCCGGCAATACAGTATTGAATATTTAAAATATGGATTTGCGGAATCTTCTACAAACAAATCATTACCTATGTGTTTAATTTGCCGAAAAGTTTTTTCAAATGAAGCTATGAAACCTTCCATGCTACAAGAGCAATTACATAAAACGCATCCTGATAAGAAGAACAAGGATATATTCTATTTTCAAGAACTCGAAAAACAATATTTAAAACAGCCAACTATATCAAACCTTTTTGCATCGTCTTCTAAACGAGACGATGATGGGCTACGAGCCTCATATAACGTTTCATTGTTAATCGCAAAGTCAGGAAAACCACACACCATTGGCGAGGAATTAAATTTGCCGGCAGTCGAAGAGATATTAAAAACTGTTCTCCATCATAAGACACCATTTGATATCATGAAAAAAATTCCTCTCAGTAATAATTCAGTGCAAAGAAGAATAGATGAAATGGCAAAAGACGTTGAAATATCATTATGCGATTACCTAAAGACTTGCAAATTTTCCATTCAACTCGATGAATCAACTCTACCAAGTAACGAAGCTCTACTCTTATCATACGTACGATTTATAAAAGAAGAAAAAATTCATCAAGAGTTATTATTTGCTAAGAATTTGGAATCTGATACAAAGGGACATTCTATATTTAATATCATGCAAGAATTTTTTCACCGTCAGCACATGATACTATAACTGAGAAGATAAACCCTCGCGCATGGATAATTTCATCTCTCTCTCACGCCTGACGTCACTTGGTGACAAATTTCGCGGGAACAGCCAGTTTTATAATAGCGTTTTACGGTTTTAGTTTGTGTTTTATTTGATATTTGGTTTGTTTACAGATAAATGTGAGTAAAGCTTAATAAATTATAGTTAGAAACATTGAATTAAACATTTTTTATCATGGTGTACTGTGCAGAGGTCGGTTGTTCAAGCAACAACGACAAAAAAAAAGTGCATGTTCGAGAGCTTGAGTGGAAATGGGGAGTCTTTAAAATTGACCAAAAATTATTTAAAAACCCTAATGGATTTATCCGAATCTCTTAATTTAAGTACAGAGGCCAAGCATCTTTTCTTTAGATGGAAAATGTATTTCAAAAATTCGAATGTTGAATAGAGATATTAAAAAAAAATCCAAAGTAAAGAAGAGAAAAATGACAAAAATTGAAAAATAAGTTAATAAAACTTGGGTTTCTTGTGTAAATTTGTAAATTGTGTGAATAATATGTATCTACTGAATAAATTAAACAAAATTGTTTATAATTAGAAATTTTAACACCCCCCATCAAAAAAATTGTTATCTAGTTATTACTTTGTGCATAAAAATAATTAAAACAATTTTTTTAACAAAAATCCGAAAACCACATACTACACTGTAAAAAATTTAATCTCCAATCCAAGTGTGCATCATCTGGGAATATTTTATCGATAGTTTATCAGAAAAGTTTATTTATGATAAAGGTTGGTGCATGATGCGAAGCCTATTTTGAAAATATCCAATCTGGTCCATTTTATACAGGGTTTTCAAAAGATAAGAAAAGTTGGTTGAGAAAACCAAAAATGTAGGATTAACAAAAAATTTGCTACAGCAAAAATGGAGTTTCTAGTTAGCCGAAAACAAAAATATGTACATTTTTTTGGAAAATTTTCCGTTTCAGAGAAAAGTAAGTGTTGAAAAAGATTAAGTTTTTTGCGTTTTTTTGTTTTTGTTCTCGGTAAACTTTCGAAAAAATATTTGTTTTTGTTTCACTAGGAACTTCATTTTTGTTGTAGTGAGTTTTTTATATTCCTTCGTAGATTTTTGATTTTCTTACACTCTGTATGATATTTAATATTTTTAAAATAGGTTTGGCATTCGTCATAGTATCGAGGTACCTACTTTATTTAAATGCTTTTTAACCTAGTATGAATCCTAAATACTACATTAAATTATTAAGGCAATATCTTATATACTATTATGATAATCATACAAAACTTAACATATCAAAATTATAAGACGCAGTAAGAAAACATACTAAAAATTAATAAAAACCGCATTAAAATAATGCTTCTTCAACCGACAAACAGAATTGTTGTCTCTGAGTGACGTCATGCGCAACGCCGTACGAAATTGAATCGACAAGTGGGTTTATCTTCTCAGTTATAGTATCATGCCGTCAGCATTTGGTTGCAAAAAAATTAAATGAACGTCTGCATGCGTCCCTCAATAACGTTATTAAAGCAATCGATATCATTAGAAGCAATTCATTGAATGACCGTTTGTTTCATAAGCTTTGCATTGAAAATGATGAAGACTACAATCGCTTGCTGCTGCACACATAAGTACGTTGGCTCTCTAATGGTGTTTGTAAATCGTTTTTTCAATCTATTAGTCTCAGTCTCAGACTTGTTTAAAGTATTTAATCAAGTTGATCTACAATTGCAAGGTGATGATTTAAATTTAATTAAAACTAAAAACGTCATAGCTGCTTTTGCAGGAAAACTAATCATATTCAAAAGAAATCTTGGTAGAGGTGAGTACAACCATTTTCCCACATTATCAACAGTGTCTGCAAAACCGGAAGATCTACTTACTTACTGCCACCACTTGGAAGTTCTTCATGTTGATTTTACAGAGCGTTTCCAAGATATTTTAAACATGGAAATACCAAGTTGGTTTATAGATCCTTTCGAAAACACAGATACTGAAGGTTCATCAAATTTGGAAGAGGAGCTATTAGAACTCACAACTAACGAAGAACTGAAAGTAAAATTCAAACGTGGATATCAAGAGTTCTGGCTTCAAAAACCAATACCAGTTCTCTATCCTGGATTGTGGACAATAGTACAGAAGTTGTTAATTGCATTTCCTTCGTCCTATATGGCTGAGCGTGCATTCAGTCCAGTAACTGATTTGCTGTCAAAGAAGAGGAACAGACTACACATCACTGAACGTGGCGATCTGCGATTGATGTTAACGAAATTGGAACCCGATATTAACAAACTGGTAGCACTCCACCTGCCTCAACCGTCTCATTGAAGTTTTCTTTATTATTAATTTTGTATTTCTTATTGTATTGCATTTCTTATTTCTTATTGATTCTGTGTTTAGATTTAAAAGTTTAATAAACAATTTTATTGTACATTTGGTAATCGTTTAATAAATTTCTACTTCATCATTCCTCTAAAATAAAATTTAGACATTAACTGAAATTGAAGATAAATACAGATCAATTGGGACGGTACAAATGATATTCAAATAAAATTAACTACTTTGGACTAACCAGCGACTGGGGGGGGGGGGCGTTGAAATTTTTGTTCTCTTCTATAGGGGGCGGTGGTCCAGAAAAGGTTGGGAACCACTGGCTCTAAAGCTAGTGCGTTACATATTAGTGAAAAAAAATTGAATGGCAAAGTTGTAGGTAATAAAAAGGTCTACAACTTTTTTATTCACACTTTTTTCACGTAACCTTAAAATTTATGTGAAAAATTCGAGTCAAGTCTTTGGTTTTTTATTTTAATCTTTTACAAAAATATTCATTTTTTCACGAAATTTAGTGAAAACTTACTTATTTATGACCCAATACACATTAATTTTTTTTATTTAAAATATTTATTTTTTCACCTTATTTTGACTTAATACCGAAAAAGCACCCTAATTTTCAATCGAAAATTCTCACGTGAAAATATCTGTTTTTTTTTTAAAGTCGGTGCGCTTTCTGTTCGTTCAAATCTCTAGTTTCTAATGGTAAAAAAAATATACATTACTATGGTAAATGTTCTCAGAAAATGCAAATAAACCAAAAAAACTCGAATCCGAAATTTCAAAGGTATTTTAATGTAAAATAAATTATGATATATGATTCTGTTTAAATACAGATGTTCTTAAATATTCAAATTTTTCAAATGATATTCAAATTTTTCAAATTATATGTAAATTTATGCAAATGAGTTTTTCATAGGCGTCGCATGTAAATAGTTATGTGTCTAAATTTTCGTTTAGTAATTATTTCGTTGCAAATATTTAATTTATTGAACAAGTAACTAGTTCATTTTCAAAATTAATGTCATAATTAGTAATGTTGATTTTTTAAATTATGCCCATGAACCCTACTGAGATTGAGAATTTGTGTGAAGAAGTCAGAGCAGCCGAGGTATTTGTAAATAACGAACATGATATAAAATAGCTAGGTAAGAAGAAGGTGATGTTATAATAATAATGATATAATAATTTAATAATAAAATACATATAAAAAAAATAAATATCCACAAATAATTATTCCTTTTCAACTTGAGAAAATCCATATTAATAATATACTATCATAAATTATAAAATTAATATTCAGATACAAAATAGCACCCGAACGAAGCAATACGAAATTTGAATACGAGGGCAATTAAAATAAAAGAAAATAATAATGTCCATATACAAAATATAAATATTACAAATAATTCAATAATATTCAATATATATATATATATATATATATATATATATATATATATATATATATATATATATATACACAAATATATATATATATATATATATACTCAAGTTTTTTGAGGTTCTTTGACTATAGTTATATTTTTCAAGAATATGTCTTGGGTTTCAGTCAAATAAAAACAGTATTGAACTGATTAAAAAGTCATTTTAATGAAACTGGTACAGCAATTGTGACGTTTCGGTCTGAATGTTCGACCTTTTTCAAACTAAAAGAATCTGAATTGTGATGGATAAAAACAATTGAAATTGCAAAAAAAACTCACCTCGACGTGTAGTATTCCGAAACATTCTTAACATTTATCCCATATTGTATCCTTAACATCCACAACACAAATTTTAAAATATTTTTGCTAAGCCTTTATTTAAAAACATATACTTCAAAAAGACAATAACAGAACGTATATATCGTTATAAATATCACTTGGTGGCATGGTTTCGTTTTAGTGTGAGACTAATTAAATTTATCATAGGAGTTGAATGTAAGTTGTATTCAGTTTGTCTATATCTTTTTTGTCGTTTATACAGTAGGAGGATTTTTTAATAGCTACCATTTCATAGAACTCTCGTTTCTTAAGATTATTCTCTGTTTTTAGAATTTTAGTCTCTGTATAATTGATCTTATGGTTTTTATTCCTTTCGTGGTTAGTTAGTGCTGTAGCATTTTTTTTGTCATATTTATGGCTCTTTATTCGGTTTTCCAAATATTGTGATGTTTGGCCAATATAAGTAGCTTCGCAGTTATTGCATGGAATCTCATAAACAATATTACTTTTTTTTAATTTCGGAGTTTTTGATTTTAGCATAGAGAAATGTTTCGATAACAGATTATAAGGTTTATGACATATTTTTAAGTTTTGTTTAATAAATAAATGTTGAAATTGTTGTGACAATCCGTTAACAAAGGGAAGAGAAATAAAATGTTGATTGATATTACTTTTTTTTGAGTTGTAAAAATTATGTATTCTGTTTTTGAAAATTTTATTAATTAGTGTTTTTGGATAATCATTCAACCTTAATGCATTTTTCGGAAAGTTTTATTGCACGATCTGCAAGGCCAATTACTACTGATTTCTTTTGAGAAGAAGGATGGTTTGAATTGAAATTGATATACCTCGAAGACCATATGTCTTTAGTAAACCACTCTGTTCTTATACCATTATTTATATGATGTAAGGTAGTGTCCAAAATATTTATTTTGTTGCTCTCTTCTATTTCTATTGTAATTTGTAATTTTTTATGAAAACTGTTAAATTGTTTTAAAATATTATCTTTTTCTACTTTAGGAATTGCTGTTATGCAATCATCTACGTATCTTTAAAAAAATGGAATTTCATATTTAAGTTTTTTATTTGCTTGCTCTTCGAGTTCTTCCATAGCTATTTGTGCTATGATATTGGAGATTGATGATCCCATGGCACATCCTTCTATTTGTTTATAAATCTGATTTTCATATAAAAATTAAGTCGAATTAAGTGTTAGCTCAAGAGCATAAATAAATTCATCTTGGGGGATATCTGTATTTTTTTTTATTCCATTTACAGATATCCCCAAGATGAATTTATTTATATATATATATATATATATATATATATATATATATATATATATATATATATATAATGAATACAATTTCATAAAATAAGAGATCTCTATATGAAACATAAATTTCGATTTTCAACTACACCTGCTTTTAGTCGAAATTTCAATAATTTCGACGTGTTGGCCTGACCGTTCTTCGAAGAGTAAAACAACTACATTCCTGGCTAATATCACGCAGAATATTGAATTACATTCCCTTCGAAAACCGTGACGTCGATCAGCCATTTTGCCGATACGGACATCTGTGGTGATTCGCAACTGATAGCGGAAGGACATAGTACACTGACGCGTTTCGACATTCTTGGGTCTCTTCAAGAGTGCCGTAATGCCTTTCAGTTCAGAGTCTCTAACCTGAACGGAAGATTACGTCCTCCGACAACCTCTCTTGGCTCGTGTAGTTACACAAGCGAGAAGTAGTCAGCTGACGTCATCTTCACTTTCAGTTGCGAACCAACACCTCAGATAAATGCGACCGTCTTAGTCGTATGAAAAAAAATGAATATAATTTCATAAAATACGAGGTGTCTATATTAAACATAAATTTCGCTAATTTGAACGTATTGGCCTGACCGTTCTTCGAATGGAAAAACAACTACATTCTTGGCTAATACTACGCAGACCGATGTAACGAAAGTATTAAGCGATTTACAATAATAGACAACCGGAGTGTGACGTATATCTTGGCAGATTAGGAACTACTTTCCATACAAACTTTTGACAGCGTTTATTGTGTTACAAGAAAGTTTTGTAAAATTAATGTTTAGAAGCTATTTTGTTATTTTGTAACCGTAAGTACTTTTTGCACATTATTTATATTTGGGAGAAATCCACAAAATACGTTTTGTTGTCATATTCTAAAATTGTGAGAAATATAACCTGACTTATAAAAAATACTGTATATGAATCTTATTGAAGTTTATTTAAATGATATTCAACAGTAGATTATAGCACTCATTTTAAAATATACTTACGTAACAATAAAACAAAACTACTTTGTAACAATAATTCACAATATACGCAAATCACAAAATCAACAAACTTTGTTTGGAAAATAGACATTGACCAACTCTAACAAGACAGCCGATTTACGTCATCACTCCGGTCGTCTATTGAGAACGTAGCCAGGCGACGAGGCGCTTCCCGCCGAGTCGCCTGATACAATTTACGATTTATTTAAATTACATAAGTAAAACTCATTTAAAGCTGTGGCAGATATTGATATTCCTGAAAATATACTTGCGGCTGGTAATAATGTAAGATTAGATTTGCTTCCGGATAGATCAAAAATCCATTACGAAAAAGAATACCTTCAGTTTTGTGAGTGGCGCATTCAAGGTGCTTGAGAAACGGTAAAACTTGCTTATTTTGTGAAACTCTCAAACGAATAATCTTTGTGACCTGAATATTCTATGTTACGAACTTGTTTGGAGTTGAAGGAAATAGTTGTAATGATTATATATTATAGGTTCTTATAAGGTTAGGCCATTGAAGGAATATAATTGAAAAGCCAGTTAACTCTAACAACTTAACTTTATTAATAATTAATATATCGATGGGATTTTGAGAATACGTAGCAAAATGTATGTTCTAATTACATTTCAGCACATGGTGCTTACACTGCATCTTATTGCAAAATCCGATATTCAGCATAGACATACTCATACATACACATGACAAAATAATATACAAATAATATTTCCTAATATAAACATGAGCCGCATGGTACTCAGGTCGCTTACCTCACAAATACAACATTTTATTGAAATATAAAATCTATCATTATAAATAAATTATAAATTTTTAATACTATATCATCACAGAGTGAAAATCGACAAGTATGGTGCTTTAATACAATTTATTAAAAAAATGTGGGATATAGAGCGAAAATATCGATGATGACAGTATATCTTTAATTGGAATTATTTATAACTTTTGCAATTCTTCATGTGCTTAAAAACGGTTCTAATACATTTTTCTAGATAACATTTCGTATTTTCATGAGATTTGGCTGTATTTGTCACCATTTTCAACTTGTGAACTTTACAGTAAACTATTTCCTCCACGTTGTACTCAAAGTGAAGCTACCTTTGTTGTTTCTTTGCCAATTCTTATTAATTCTTCATTAAATTATTTAAAAAAAAAAGTTTATCATCTTTAGCTCAGTACCCTCATTCATTTCTAATTGGAGACATTATGCTTATATTTTCAGCGGACGCTTTGATCAGAGGTTTTTTAGTTATCAATAAGTTCAATGTTGAAAAAACTAAAGATGCACTCCATATTTACTACTCAATAAGAGCATTGATGCCAGATATTTTCAAAGGTTCTCGTCCTACCGACAAACATATAGAAGAATACAAAAAAATTCTGTAAGTATGCCAGTTATTGGTACAAAATTCATTAGTTGCATGAAAAAATATATAGGCGTTGGGAATTATATTAAATATACTCAGTTTTCAGTTTCATTGTCATGCTAAATGATCGTCGTTGTCACCAGGGAATATCCGAAGAAGGTGGAACAAAAATATTCCTGGTCTTAAAGCTTTAAGTTTCTAAACATATATGTTAATTTTCAGAAATTTTGGAGGACTCTAAAGGGAATTTATAAGTAAACAAGTCATTTTTAACGAAAAATTGATATTAAAAAAACAGTTCTACGGATTTTGATCGAAAATTCTTACCGTGAAGTGCAAATTTTCGACAATTGTCTTTGCTTTCGTATCCTTGGGGAAGGACCAGAAAATAAAACGTAATATAAAAATATCATCATCATCATTCAGCCCTGAAACGTACATTGCTGAACATATGCCTCCCCAAGGCATTTCCATCTTTCTCTGTCCTGTGCGGTTGCCATCCAATTAGTATGGATTCTTTTCAGATCGTCAGTCCATCTGATTAGAGGTCGTTCTTGCTTATCTGCTCTTGACCGCCATTCCAGAATTCTCCTCATCCGCCTGCCGTCGTTTGATCTTGCAACATGTCCTGCCCATCTCCACTTAGCTCTTGTTATTATCTCCAGAACATCATCCACACCCGTTCTTCTGCGAATCTCCTCATTTATAAATTTGTCTCTTACACTTATTCCCAGCATCGATCGTTCCATCCTGCGTTGCGCTTTTTGTAGTTTTCGTGCTGATGCTTTGGTCAAGGTTAAAGCCTCTGCACCGTTGGTGAGAACGGGTAGAACACACATCTTAAAAGCCTCTCATTTTAGCTTGATCGGAATATCGCTATTGAAGGCATCATGAAGTATGCCATATGCTGCTCATCCCAATATTATTTTTCTGAGCAGTTCTGCTGTTTGGTTGTCTCTATCAATTCTTACTTCATGCCCCAGATATATGTGGTTATGCACCATTTGTATCTGATTGTTGGCTACGCCTAATAGCGTACTGGGGACTAGATTGGTCATCATTTTTGTTTTTTCGAAATGTATCTTCAGACCGACCGTCTGGATTGCATTTTTAAGTTCTTGGATCATTATAGCGGCTTCTCTTAGATTTTCAGAAATGAGTACGATATCGTCGGCGAATCTAACATGGTTGAGTCTTTCCCCATCGAGACTGATGCCCTTGTTTTCCCATTCTAGGTTTTTGAGAGCATACTCTAAGATAGTGATGAATAGTTTAGGTGATAAAGTATCACTTTGCCTTACACCTCATTCTATTTTGATTGTCTTTGTCTGGGAGTGGAAGTTGATCGTTGTTGTGGCGTTGTTGTATATATTTTTATCATATTTGTGTATCGATTGTTGATTCGGCATGTATTCAATGCTTTTATAATGGCCGTTAATTCTCCCGTATCAAACGCTTTATGGAAATCAACAAATGTCAGGACTAAAGGTCTATTGTATTCAATAGTCTTTTCGATTAGGGTTTTCAAGCACTGCAGATAGTCATTGGTGTCGTAACGAGCTCGACATCCAGCCTGTTCTCTGGGTTGGTAGAGCTCAAATTTTGATTCTAGTCTATTTGTATGAATTCTGGTGTGAAACTTGTACCCATTATTAAGCAAGCTAATTGGCCTGTAGTTTTCTAGACTCGTTGAACGTATTGTACTGTTTTAGTTTCCACGTCCAATCGTTTGGGGTAAAAGGAACTGTAGTACACTGGTTTATAATTCAGTTATAATAATATTCATTAATCTAAAATAACTATATACATTTTTTACAAATATGAATGTAGCTCTTGACAGACATGTCACACACTTTTTTCTGTCACTTACACCAACAGTAACGATTTTTAGAGATCAAATTAACTGCGTTGTTTTTATGAGTTCGGAGAATCTGATTGGGTCGGAGAAGAGCATACACGGGGAGGGAAAGAGTACATTATGAAATATATTGATTTGAAAGAGTGCGACGTCATTAAAAGTTTGGGATTGAAAATGAATGAATATTCATTTTCTCAGGGAGAAAACTGGGTTTTCGAACACTCGTCTTGTCTCCTTTTTCATAAAGCAATATCGTAAGTGAGTCATTCCATGAGGTTGGGATTCTCTGGTTATGTAAGCATAGAATAAACAATTCTAGGATTCCTTCTATTCAAATTGGTCCTCCAAGCTTTATAGCCCCCGTTTCTACCTCATTCTATCCAGGAGCCTTATTATTTTTCATTTTATGAAGTGCGTGGTATAGTTCGTCACGGGATATATCGGGTATTTCTTCACAGCCTTAGTTTTGTGTCTTCTGTATTGGTTCTTCTCTTGTCTGATCTATTTGAGACTTATATAGGACTGTGTAGAATTTCTACTGTTTGTATTCGTTTATCTCTATCTGTTACTATGTTACCGCACTCGTCTTTGAGCTGAAATATTTCTTTCCTGCCATTTTAGTGTTTTTAAATGAAACTCTTGGTCTCTAGTTAATTCCACAATATAATAAAAGTTATTGAAAATTCTAAAAAATTGACAATTGTTTCGATAATCGATAAATCAATATCATCGTCAGAATGACAGAAGTTACAATTCATTTTATGCCTACCTGATGTTTAGTAGTTATTTTTGGCTAGACCAAGAAGTAACATAACTTGTGATTGGCTTAATATATGTTTATAGAAAAAAGAAGAAGATGTGATATTACAAATATTGAAGCTTAGATATTATTAGCCCTATGGTGATATCCTGGATATCATTTTTCCAATTAAGATCAGTACCTATAACTGTGCAATGATATAGAAAACCAGGAAAACTATATCTGCTGATCTTTACAATTATCACTTAAGAAGACAGTTTATTAGTGGAGTACTCCCTAGATTTAACTGTTCATTGACAACTTCATATTGTGGGTTTCTTAAATGTCTTCTAATTTCCAGTTCTTGTTTCTTTTCACAAATATGCAGCACTTCTAGTTCTGTGTTAGGTGTCAATGAATGATTGGTGTCAAGTAGATGTTTTGCGTAGTGGGATTTATCTGGTTGTTTTAATCTGTATGCTCGTAAGTGCTCACTGTATCATCGTATTTCAAAATTCCTAAGGGTCTGACCCAAACAGACAGCATTACATTCTGGACATTTGAGTTTATATATACCTGACTTCTTTAATAGTGGTATTTTTGTTTTTACATTTAACAATTTTGTACTAACACTAATAAACTGTCTTCTTAAGTGATAATTGTAAAGATCAGCAGATATAGTTTTTCTGGTTTTCTATATCATTGCACAGTTATACTGATCTTAATTGGAAAAATGATATCCAGGATATCACCATAGGGCTAATAATATCTAAGCTTCAATATTTGTAATATCACATCTTCTTCTTTTTTCTATAAACATATATTAAGCCAATCACAAGTTAGGTTACTTCTTGGTCTAGCCAAAAATAACTACTAAACATCAGGTAGGCATAAAATGAAATGTAACTTCTCTCATTCTGACGATGATATTGATTTATCGAAACAATTGTCAATTTTTTAGAATTTTCAAAATAACTTTTATTATATTGTGGAATTAACTAGAGACCAAGAGTTTCATTTAAAAACACTAATATCAGCATATTCCACGAAGTAAGGGTCGAGACAGTTAATTCCTGCCATTTGTGAATTTTCTTCTCATAACCTTCATACTTTTGTTCTCCTCAATAGTTCGGAGTATTTGTTTATTTTTGTATTGTCTTTTGTCCTTCCGAATAGCTTTCGATATCTTCTTATTGATGGCCTTCATCTCGTGTGGTTCTGTGTCAACATCACTAGCCTTGTTGTTCTGTTCTTCTATTTTTTCGTTGTTTAAGAGCTTATTCTCTGCTCTTTTTCAGTTTTCGGACAGAATTTGTTTTTTGCCTGTCTGATGGTATTCACTATTTTATCATTTATATCGGTTGAAGCCGACACGCTCTCTATTGTATCATCAATGTATTTTCTGAACACTGTCTAGTCTATTGGATGAACTCATAACTTGGTTCTCTTTTTGATTATTTTGTGCATTTCCAAGAATATTTCAATAGTAGCCCTCACCAATCTATGGTCACTGGATGTTGTAAACCTATTCAAAACCGTCACATATTTGAAAATGGACCGTTTATTAGTAATGAAATAATCTATTTCGTTCCCGGTTTTTCTGTCAGGACTTTTCCATGTTCTTTTTTTGGAAGAAGCTATTTATCTGGAACAGGTTATTTTCTAGGAGGAACGCCAATAGTGGCTCTCCTTTTTCATTTCTACCTTGCCTACCAAACTTTCCAAGTGCCGTTTCTGACGGATCGGCTTTTACTCCTACTTTAGCATCAAAGTCGCCACAAATGACAGTGAATTGGGCAGGATTCACTTGGATAACGGACAATAAGTCCTCGTAGAATGTGTCTACTTCTTCATCAGAATGCGTTGATGTTGGTGCATACACTTGAATGATCTTTAATGTGTATTTAGGCGTAGAATTATGAGTATTACTCTTGTTGAAATAGCTTCTGTGGCCAGCAGGTATCTGGATAGTCTTCTATTTATAAGAAAACCGACTCCACCGATGGAGTCATTTGCACCATTATGGTAGAATATGTGGCCCGATTTTAAAGTTTCCAAGCCTTCTCCATGTTTTCTAGTTTCACTTATTCCAACGACATTCCATGTTATGTTTTCTAGTTCATGTCCATCCCGACGAACCTTTCATCTGAGAGTAGGGATCTGGCGTTGTAGATAGCAACCTTGAGAGCTAGTTGTTTTCTTCTCCTTGTTCTATTTTTGTTTCGTTGGTTCCTTAAATATGAATTTTTGCTTCCCCCAGATTCCGTGAGCAGCCCTTTCATGAAGGGGTAGGATTTGAATGTACCCACCTGGGTACCGTATCCAATTGTTTCAAAATTTATCATGTCTTCATGTGTTAGGGGTTTTGGCCATAATCTTAGACGTTCGCCAGGAGGTTTGGAAGATGGTGGGGTGTTTGACTAGGATGTAGGGATATATGAGAAGTTGGTGAATATGACAATGGTTCCCCTCGAATGTATTTGGGGGGATAATCAATGGCTCGCGTAGACAGGGGCGCGTTTTTGATGTAGATCTGTCATCTATCAGGATCATAGATTAGTATCTACCTACCCGCTATCCTTATATTTAAAAATAGAACCCTGACTAATGACCTAATCCAACCTAATGACCTAATTAGTTCAATTTTTGAAATCTTCATTGTTCACTAAGGGATATTCTCGTAGAATTTTTGACCTATTAACCCTCATAACAACCCTCTACCACTAAAGATGCGAAAGCGATGCCCAAGGCTGAAAATTGATGGCTATATTTTACACTTCATGTCAGAATTTTTCACCAAAATTAAAATAATAGATTAGAATAATTGGAAGATTAAAAGCATTTTTTATCGTGTTATTCTTCTAGTCCAATGGTGCCTTTGCCGAAACTCACACCCAGAATGCAACGAGTTGTTATGGTGAAGTTTCGTGATGTAGAAAATCCGGAAGATTTTGATCTTTTTAAGAACTTAGCAATGTACAGTCACATAAATGAAATTAAAGTGAATGAGGATATGTCATTGGGAGATGTATATATCATGGACTACTTACATTTTAAACCAGAACATCTGTCTAAAATTAACGAAGACGTTCTAAAAAAAATCAGCTTTGTTATCGAGGTATGTATTACAATCGTTATCTTTTTTGAACTGTCTATTCATATATTATCTTATTTATTATTGCGTCAACAACTTGTGAGATTCAGCGCAAACTTCCAGAGTTCATGTCACTGTATGTACTGCTGTCAGTAACTGCAATAATTACCTTCTAAAATTAGGTTTTATTAAGCTCAAGAATTTGACATATATACGGCATAAGTAAGTTCTGACAATTTGAAACTAATGACATTAGAATATAAGTATAACAAAAAAAAGGTACATATAAAGGACGTGATCAAAATACAGAGTGATTTCACTACAGTAACCAATAACATTTAGTAGTAGTTTGTGCTTCACACAAAGGATATAGTATTATAACTATAGAAATCTATTAAAGCAAACATTATAGAAAATAAAGAAGGATGGAATAAATTTAGAAATAGGAGGAAGAGGAGAAAATGCCGAAAGAATGGCAAGAAGTGGGACAACTTATAATGATACACAAAAAGGAGATTAGCAAGAATGCAATAACTATAGAGGCATGGCACTATTAAACACAATCGAAAAAATATTATCATCAGTAATACAAAGATTAATAGCAACTGAAACTCAAAATATCATAGGACAATGTGGTATCATAAGAGGCAGATCAACAACGGATGCAATTCATAACGAGGGCATTGAAGTTTTGTAATATTTCAAATTATTCTTACTTGAATACCGCTATAATTAATATGTTTTTCGATTTATTGAGATGTATATTACTGAAGTAACATTCAATTAATAGTGAAATGTCACTTGAAGAGATATGGTTCAGACGCCCTTATGGAATTAGCACAAATTCATCACTCACTTAAAGAGGTATACAACAATTACAAGTTTTATGGTAAGAAGATGATAAGTTAAGAAAAAGCTAACGAAAGCTAATGAAAATAATTCAAGGTCCAGTGAAGATCTGAGAGCAGGAATACGGTAGTATAAGAATTGGAAGAGGAAGACATAGTAAAGAAAGTTAAAGCTCAAACAATCAGGATGTTGGAGAATATATGGAGGCAAGGACCAGAAGTCGTAACAAAGACTATATTACAATGGCAACCGGATGGAAAAATAAGGCGTGGAAGATTCAGATCGAAATTGTTACCAGAGGTAGAAGATGATTTACGCAGAGCAGCAATTACAAGTTTGAAGAAGAAAATAAGAGACCAAAATTAGCGAACAAGTACAATGATAATCCAAGAATGTATTCAAAAGTTTCGTTAATATCCTAGCTTGAGACTCAAAATTCCAATATAGTTCACAGGCATTTCTTTTGAATCCGATAATTGAGTTAACACTGTTTTGGTCCACGTACCTATCACCAACAATTCAAAATATTGATTGTTGATCTTTTCTGATATGGAAGATGAATTATGATAATACCCTCATCGTTCACCTAATTCAGGTGCTAGGGATAATTTTTATAGGGGAGCCTGAAAGAAGAGTTTACAGAACTAAACACGCAAGTTTTTCAGTGCTCTTGAGATGAATATCGATCAATTTATGGAGAATTATGGATAAGGGTATTGTTAAATTAGCAAAGAACAATTTTTTGAACACTTAACTAAGTAGATGATATTAAAGCGATATAATAATCCTCCAGTTGATAGTTGTAATGCATTGCAATATTTAATTGAGACACAAGAAGTGCAAGGAATGATCATTTTTCCGAATCTGGGCGACATTAATTAATGCGAAACGAAGGAAAAAACCTTGCAAAACGTCTATTATGTGCAATGATCTCCCTTTTCTCTGATCAAACGTTGACTCAATCCTCTAAATTTGGTATATATCAGTGAATTTGACGTTTATTTTACATTTTAGGAAGTATGGAATAAAACTGTAAAAGAATTCCATCTCATCAATAATACAGAAGAATCAAATGTGTTCACCAATCTAATAAGGGAACATTTTTACGAAGATATGAAGGAACATGTAAGTAATCATGTCATCAAAATATGATGCGAATTTTACTTGATTCACATCCTACAACGTAAATATTAAAGTAAATGAAAAATATTTATGTATGAACGAAAACTTTTGCACATTTCCTGTACATAAATTTTGATGAAATATTTATTATCATTTACTGAAAAATCTAGTAGGTATTACCACAGTTTATTGCTTTCAGTAAGCTTCTGGTAACTTTGAACTGTGGTATTATATTAATTATTCTATTCCAATGGAGTACAATTTGCATTCAGTAACTTTAAACTTTTGTTGCTATTTATACCCATTTGCTCACAGAATGTGTGATTTAATTTTTGATCAACGTTGATTCACTGTACGTGTATTATTTTTTGAACGATATATCTTTGAAAAACATTGTTTTAAATTTGCTTTTGTTACCTGTTACCTGAAATTTTTAAATGTATGTGAAGTATATGTATGTAAAAATAATTTGACCGAGTCAAATTAAAATAATATATACTAAAGTAAACCAGATATAATAACAAAAAAATAAAAACATTAAAACAGTAAATTAACTAACCACTTAATGAATGATCAAAATGCAAAATAAAGGTGGGGCGTTTGTCAGGAAAAGCACTCTCTCGAGATGACACATCTGAAAAGGAAACAAAATCCTGAGTAACCAGCTCATAAGAGATTTGGAAAATTAGGCTACAACAACAATTTTAACTGTCACAATAGTTCAATATATCAATCCCGAATATTAATGGTCCATATTTAAAACCAGAACCTAATCAGAATAATATATTTAAAAAAAATATACCAATAATACATAAGACAGTTCAAACGTCTCTCGGGTCATAGGAGTTAAGGACAAACTCGCGAAATACCTCTCCAAGGGCACATAATTTGCTAGTACGAAGTATTTATCATGATAAACAGTGTAATAGGCCTTCACTAAGATACTAGGGGCAAACTCGCAAAGTATCCACTAGCGAAGTACGAAGGGCAAACTCGCGACGTACCTCAAATTAATGTATTGTTTGTAATCTCAGATTTCAAATTAATAAATTATCAAACAGTTATTTTATATAAATATATGTATAAATATATAGATTTGTCAACATAAAAAATCAAATACGAATGAGTTTAAGTTATAGTGGCTTATGAAAACAATATATCAAAATAATAATTATTAAAATAGATGAAATTGATTACTCAGTGAGAGAAACTCACTAATAATAATTATTACAATATACGAAAGGTTACTCTGTGAAAAACCCACCTATTGTACTGAAGATGGTAATTATTCAACTTTTACAATAACAACACAACACTTTACTTAAACTCAGCTCTACTCTGTTAGGTTTAACAATGATACAGGGGTTGTTCACTTTTTAGTTCTGACTAACAACAACTAAGCGCTGCTGTTCCGCAGTTGGTAATAAATTATATTTTATTGTTGGTAAAATCTGCTATTTTCGATATCACGGTGGTTTCGTGTCGATCTTAACGTCAAGTCTTTCATGTTTGATTGCTTGAATTTCAAAGCATTGAATATTCGTTATATCGTGTTTTCGATTTCATCATTCTTATATTTTTTTAATATTATGGATATTATATTTGATTCTTATTTCATTTCAATAATGGTATATACACGTGTTGTGTACCTAACTGTTATTTTAAGAACACTGAAAAGCCAATGCATGCTTTTCATAAAGATCTTGAGGTAAGTTAAACTGCAAACTTATAATATTTTATTTATAAAGACCTAAAAATGTAGGACTAATGAAGCAAAGCATATTTATAACTTTTTGGTCAACGCAAAGTTTCGCATTAAAAAATATAATATTCTTATGTATATAAAAAATATATTCCCATAGCTTCCACATTATAAATTTGTTTGTCACATTGTTCACAATAGAAATAGTTTTGAATAAGGTATTTTGCTTTATTTTACTTCATATGTTCCGATAGGAATTTCCTTATAATCAACAATTTCTTTTTTGTTAGCTTTTCCGTATGTGGATGAATAACATTAACCATGAATATTTACTTACCCAGGATAAAGTCATTCGGAACTATAGAGTTTGTGATGTCCACTTTTCCGAGGATTGGAAATTCCAAGCCAAAAATAACAGAACAAATTTAAAACGAGATGCAGTACCTACTTTATACTTAGGACAAACTGGCAAATACTGTAGTTGATTGATTATTAAATAATGTAAAATTCCTAATTACCAGTGGATATATACTAGAATACTGGATATATACTAGAATTCCTGAAATAATTGAGGTTATTTTAATAATTTAGTGTGTTTTGTGAAGATGAATGGTTTTTGATAAAAAATAAAAATGAACGTACTATTTTTGATAGCCACTTCATTTTATTTTTGTTGTTTTAGAAAGTGGCAGACAACAACCAGATTTCAGTCAAAGTTCTAATGGAAAGTTTAGGTAATATATTAGTATAATTTGTACTTTCATGTATTCTTACACGTTACAAAATAAGATGATTTAAACGTTAAGTTTAAAAAATAATAGTACAGGATTTTGTTAAAGTAATAATAAATTGTTCTTTTTCTGGCCTAATAAAACTAACATATATTTTAAATATTTATTTATGCAATGACAATATTCATTAAATTGCAATATTTTATAGTATACACAAGAACATTAAATATTAAAAATTATTAGCAAACTAAATTACATTATTTTAATGATAATTTAATATTGTGGGATAATGAAGATACACACACGTCTTAGGGCTTTGTACCTTAGTTTGATTATATTGTTTTTATTTATTTATAGTTAAAACAAGTGAGGACATTCTGAGAAGATGTAAACGTTACAAAAAAGAAACAATGTACAAGACAATCCCTAGATGTACTATTGCACGGAAAAATCCCATGCAAGCTGATCAACACATCAAAACATTTTCTGAACATATACACACAAAATTTGACTAATCAAAAGTATTTAACAAATATTATGGAGTTTACTAACTCTGAAACATATTTATAGGTACGTCAATATCTATGTACACTAACTTACGTGACAAAAACTCCATTTACCGGATGATATACAGGGTGTCCCGGGACTAATGGGAAAAAAGTCAGGAGAGTATAATATGAGCCAAAATAATGTTAGTACTTCATATAAACTTTTACTATGCAGACCCTCGTTTTCGAGTTATAGGCCTCCAAAGTTTTAATTTTGAATTTGGTTTTTATTTGTATTTTTTGTACTAGTTATTTGATCTTTATAAAATTTACGGCAAAGCTATAATGTAAGTGTATGTTTATTTTGGTAAGGTAAACAGATTTACAGTAGTGCATTGAAGCCAGGGACGGACTACTCGCAATGGTTAGTGATGCAAAAATTTTGCAGGTGTGGCACACCCTGTATGAAATTATCGAAATTCACTTCCCCACACATTAAGCTAACGAAAAGGTACTCTTGTTGGAATTCGATAAAATAAGCCGTTTGGCTAATATTTACAGTTTTATTAATGCACTACGTACAAATCTACCTAACTAACTTATTAATACGATGTCCAGAATTTACTTGCTTTTAATCAAAATTACGAACACAACATTATTAAACCATTAAGAAAACCTCAAAAAACACAAGTTATAAAACATTAGACTAAAACTAATTCCTAAACAACAACAAAAACTAACGTCATTCTAATAAATGTTCAATATGAGCTCCTCCCACTTCCACGCACATTCTAAGTCTACGAAGGTTGTTTCTTTGCACTTGAAAGAGCAATCCCACACTATTTCTAAAAACATTGCAGTGTAACACAATTCTGTCTATTAAATCTTGCCTTGTTTGCACAGGTGTTGCGTATACCTTACTTTTGAGATAACCCTAGAGATAGAAATCCATAGGATTAACGTCTCCTGATCGCGGTGGCCATTGAAAAGGGCCTCCACGACCAATCCATCTATTAGGAAACCTTGTGTGTAAATGCTGTCGTACATCTAAACTGAAATGAGGAGGGGCCCCATCATGCATGAACCATAAATTCCTACGAGTTTGTAGTAGCACATCATCAAACAGGTTCCATAACTCATTTTGCAAAACTCCAAATATCTCTGACTGGTCAAAGTACCGTCAATAAAGTATGACTGTATCAAATGATTGCCAACTATTCCTGCCATTAACCATGAATCTATGCTGGATCCTAGTTTGGATAATGCCATGTGGATTCACATCATCCCATAAATGCATATTATGAGAATTTATGATTCCATCTCTGGTGAAACCGGATTCGTTCGTGAAGAGAACGTTACTAATAAATGTGTTGTCTGCTTGTTGTTGTCGCAGAAACCACTGGCTATACTCAAGTCTTGCAGGATAATCAGCCACTGTCATACGGTGTACTATTTTCATGTGAAAAGGATATAACAGCTGTTCTTTTAGGACGCGATGAAAAACTGATTTCGAGACGTTATGTTGTCTTGATAATTTTCTAAAACTCGATGGTTCATTATCAACTGCATTTAACAAGTCTTGTTCAACTGCCACAGTACGTATGCTTCGTACTGGACCTTCTCCAGCTTTTTCTGGCGAAAATCTTCCTAAAATTTAAAATTTTGTTTTGTATACATGGAAAATTACATTTACTTATTCATACCTGTTTCTCGTAACCTGAGATCAATACGCCCAAACATTCGTCTGTCTGGCAATGCTCTGTTTGCAAAATGTTCTTCATAAAGCCTTTTGGCCTCTAAACAGTTTCGAGAAGCCAGTCCATGCATTAGATGCTTATCTGCGTACTCAATGAAAGCGAATTCTGCTATTGTAACTGTTAAATTAAGGACTTATGAATTATTGACAAGTACTGACTACGAACTATTCTACACAACGTTTGACAACTAATCCTATGGTAACTTGATAAACGGTAAAAATACTTATAAAAAGTTTTTACCAACTTTCCAATTAATAAGTCGCTAATGTTTTTCATCTTCTGCTATCGTTAAATTATTTTTTTGTAGTACTCTAGCTAAATATTGGACATCTATTAAAAGTTAGTTTTACCTCGTTGTGTACTTATAAAAATGGTGAATGCGTAAACTGGTACGTAGTGCAATAGAACTGTAAATATTAGCCAAACGGCTTATTTTATCGAATTCCAACAAGAGTACCTTTTCGTTAGCTTAATGTGTGGGGAAGTGAATTTCGATAATTTCATACAGGGTGTGCCATACCTGCAAAATTTTTGGATCACTAACCATAGCGAGTAGTCCGTCCCTGGCTTCAATGCACTACTGTAAATATGTTTACCTTACCAAAATAAACATACACATACATTATAGCTTTGCCGTGAATTTTATAAAGATCAAATAACTAGTGCAAAAAATGCAAATAAAAACCAAATTCAAAATTAAAACTTTGGAGGCCTATAACTCGAAAACGAGGGCCTGCATAGTAAAAGTTTATATGAAGTACTAACATTATTTTAGCTCAGATTATACGCTCCTGACTTTTTTCCCATTAGTCCCGGGACACCCTGTATAATAAAATAATAATCTTTAATTTATCCTGAATCCTAATACAACGTGATAGTAACAAAATGGAATAAAACTGGCAAGCTTTTACAGTAGTTACAGATTAGTAGACATGTATTCATTAAAATCGTTTGTTCGCTTTATATTCGGTAATTTATTGTACATTTTAATCATTGAATAGAAACAATTTTTTATGTTGTCAACCTGTGTAGTGGATGTTGATTATTGTTAATTGATTGAGAAGTAGTAAGCTCTTTTGAATCCGTATTTATTGTATCATAGGTAAGTAAATGTAAGAGTATGTTCTACCCATTGTTGTGTGGCTAGTCAGGGAAATACATAAAAAAGTTGTCATTATTGTTGCTTTAGCTTTAGAGCCTTTAAAGATCTCGTTTTTGATGTAGTGATCTGGAAACTAATCTAAGTCAGATTACTGGCAAATTAAAGAACCTATTTGATTTATTTCAAAGGAATTTGTTCGTGAAGCCACATGATGAATTAAAAAACTGTTTCAACTAACTTTGAAATAAGTGTTTGTGCCGTCACTTAGTGAATTAAAGAACCATTTCAATAAATTTTAGAATAAGTGTTTGTGATACCACAAAATGTAGGCCTGTCTTTGATGGGGAACCTCAATGAGGCCTGGAGTCTTAAACTTACATCTCCTGGGTGGGCCATAGAAAAAGATCAATTCTTTTTAAATAATAAATATCTGGAAGTAATATTAGAATTGTTTTGTGTGTATTTGGATTTAAATGTAATGGTTATGTTCTCAATTATAATTTTAAGTTATAAATGATGTAAAATGTACAAATAAATTTTTCTGAAAATAGTATGTATCGCTTTGTTCCTAGTTTATATTGATGTTAATTCCCAGTACAAAAATACGGTGGAAACGGTGCATATAATTACTAGTAGTAATGTTCTCAATATGCAATATAGCTAGTTGATTTGTATAGTATTTTTCACGATCTAAGAAAATCTATTATATTGCCTCTCATATAATAACTGGAGGCTAGTCACTTTCTTAGATCATGAAAAATACTATACTAGTAAAACAAAATTGAAATTTATACCCGACAGTTTGAAATTTTAAAAATTACCATTTTAAATATTCCCGCCAGAGATCAATGACAGTATCTATGTCACAGAAAACAAAAAGCAATGACTAAATAATACAGTCATTGACAAAAAGTTCTAATATGTCACTGCTATGGCAGCGCCTTTTGTGTTGTTAGTCGTAACTAAAGCCTGCAACGAGTGAGATATCTTCTTTTTTTAATAGTAGTTATATGATATGTGCAACGATACACATATATGCCTTCTCATCAAGAAACTGAGCTTGATCACTAGTTCGAGAGGGTATAAAATTATGATATAAGCAATTTTGGTCTCTATTTCTTATGCGATATACAGCGTAAGATGATATAACAACCACCGAATATTTATGAGTTGCCAGATGCTATTTGTACAAAATTTTATCGGCACGAATATTGGTTTGTTTATGATATCGAGATAAGTGCCCTTATTTCAGATCTCCTTCGACTAATTCTTCGTTATAGAGATTTTAGAATATTCGTTAAAATTCGTATTTTAAATAAACTTACCATGACATGATGTATATATATTTAATTATAAATAATTGGAATTATTTTTTTAAAATCCAATAGAATTTTTGAATAAATATACCATCCTTGGAATGTTTCTTTTTTTTGAAAACTAGTGCAATTATTTACGAATTAAACAAATTTTATTGCTTGCTGATGAGGCCACTGTGTTATTTCATTTATTATTATCAAATATTCGTCTAAAAAATATGTGAACAGAATATATCTCAGATCGACAAGAACTTAAGAAACTTAAATATCAACCTACATTGCTATTTTTAGGTTTATGTTCATGATACATTAGAGGATTTATACAAATGCGTTCCTAAAGAGATTCTTCCAAAAGATTACGGTGGCGAGGAAAAACCCTATGATGAATTGCTGGGTAAGTTTTACACCACATAATTGAAGGTCTTCAATTTATTATATATTTCCATCGGTCCTCTGATCCCTTCTCATCTATTAATTGTTTTCAAATGTGTAATGTGTGCTATTTAAAACATATACACTGCTAGATTCAGATTCACAAAACAATTTTGTAACAGAAAAATTGCTTAGGAAATTAAAAAATATAAATTGATCATCCACAGTGTCAAGAATTTGGGGAATTGGTAGGGGAAAGTGGGGTAATACGGCGCACCTAAGCCGAATCATTTATTAAATTTATATTTTTTATTGTAAAGTGCTCTAAATTTGGAAAAATGTTAATACAAGGATAAGTGTTTTAAATGAAACTCAACGTTTCTAGCTAATTCCACAATATAATGAAAAATATTAAAAATTCTAAAAAATTGACAATTGTTTCGATAACTAGATATCATCGTCAGTTATCGAAACAATTGTCATTTTTTTAGAATTTTTAATATTTTTCATTATATTGTCGAATTAGCTAGAAACGTTGAGTTTCATTTAAAACATTAATATGAGTAGATTCCACGAAGTAAGGGTCGAGACAATCCATTTCATTAATACAATGAGTTAATTTTATGATAGCATACGTGGTATTTAATAAAAAAAAATCGGATACACGAAAAATGGTAAAATTGCTCCAGCTTCACTTCGCTATATTGCCCCATATGTCGGGAAATATCGCGCATCATGTGGCGTTATGTCGCGCAGTGTGATAAAGGACATATGGAAAGAGATTTTAAAACAAAAGCAAAAAATAAGAAAAATGAATCTTGTTACCAAAGTTGTACATCGGATATTCTCTTATCTAAACTCAAAACCAAAATAAACGACGTTTCGATTCTTCTTTTTTTTAGAGTCGACAATCATCGCATGTGTATCCTGCAGCAGAGTCCCAACCAAAACATTTTGAATGAACCCATACTGCACATTTTACGCAACGGAACCAAAGCTCACTATTCTTTCCGAATTCACCATATATAACACATATTTCGTTGACTATAGGAGGCTTTTCTTGAATAGAAAAGTCATTGTAGTCTGAGATGTTGTCATCAGACAGATCTTCTTTGAAGGATGAAGCCTAATTATCATCCAACGTGTCTTCTTTATCGGATTTCACTTTCTTTATGAATCTTTTCTGTACTTTTACACGTGCACTCACTTTTCGCTTCAGGTTTTTGTTTTGTTTTTCATTTTTCTGGTTTCACTTAGCTTATTTTTCCAGGAGAGTAGCCTTCATTGTTATGGAAGTCCATATTTCGGATTGTTGCTTTGTTGATGTTTTTCTTTTGGTCACTGCCTTAACTATTTTCTTGGGAATCGATATTGTGACACCTGAATGTGATGGTGAATTTGCTTTTGATGTCGATGGTGTGGATTCTTCAACAGTTAAAGACGTTGGTGTAGGTGGCTCCTGAGCATCTGCAGAGGTTGATGGTTTTGCTTTCAAAGCATCTTCAGATATCGAGGAAGTGTGTGGAGGAGCTGGATTAAAGCTTCTCTCCCGTTCTTCTGGGTCCAAGATAAGTTCTCTAAATTCCTCAACTGCTGCAAAATCATCTTCAGTAAACTTTTTTGGGTTAAAAGAAAATATTCCAGAAGCTTTACATCCTGAGACTCCCTTTTCTATAGTTGCAACCTTCATGTATGCTTGATTGAATAAACGAGCAACGTCATAAATAGTGATCCTTCCGTGTACAGTCGAAATCATATGAGAGTCAGCAAACAGAGCTTTCTTTAGTGGCCCAAATAACGTTAGGTCAAGAGGCTGGAGGTGATTTGATGTGAGGAGGAATTGTAAGAAGCACGATGTGTTCTCTGTGCAAAAATTATAAATTTGCAACGAAATGTGACTTGCATGGTTGTCAAGGATAAGTAAAATCGGGTAAGCTTCCGTAGCTTTCACATAAGTTTGATAATGTTTTATTCACCTTAGAAATAAATCATCATTCGACCATCCATTGTCAGAACAGGAATAAATGCAACCTATTGGACCGTCTTTTTCTAATTGAGGAGACAAACGTTCTCTGGGATAAATTATCATCCCTGCTGCACTGACAGCGCATAAGATGGTAATCGTTTGACCTCGTTCAGCTGAAATGGCAACGCCGATTTGTTTCTGTCCCCTTTTCGCATAAACTTATCCAGACTTTTTCTGGACAGTGGTTATACCAGATTCGTCGACATTAAAGATTCGATTACTCTGAAATTTGAACTTGGTCAATAGTTTTTCTAGGTTTTGGAAAAAATTCCTACAGCTTCAGAATTAAATGAGGATATACGATTGAGCCTTCTGGTTGTCGAAGTCTCAGCTCGGGATTTCTCTTTATAAAGCACGGCAGCAAGTTTTTTCCTGTTTGCCTGCGAAGTCAAAAGCTTTTCTTCTCAGCTCACGCCATAGAATAAATTTGCCGACTTCACGATGTGATTTGCTAACTCTTTTTCTTGTGGTTTCGTAAAAAGAGGTTCCTCCCCAAGCGGTCAACTTCTAATCCAGGTTTTAGATGGTGGCGCAGTGTTGATTCGGGAATTCCGAAATTTCTTGCAGCCTCGCGTACTTTAGCACCTGAGCGTATAGCAGCTAAAGCATTAATGCGCTGTTCAATGGTCCAGCTCTGTCGTTGTGTCTTTCTTTGATAGTTTCTGACCATCTGAAATTAGGAATCATCTTGAAGTCAATAATATGGGGCAATATAGTGCAGTGAAAATAGAAAACAAGCATAGGGATAGGTCCTCGAAATATGCTAGAAAATATTTGTATATAGGAAAGGTCGATGACTGTATAAATTACATTTACCTCGCTTATTTATTAACCACTGAAAATTATAAGGAAAACACGTGTACGAACACTTCGATTTACTGGGGTCAACTGAATGTGAATGCTCACAGCGAGCCGGCACCTGTTCAACATAGTGGCTAACGATGAGGAACAACGTACGTGTTGCCAGATTTCACTTCTCGCTCTTTGTCTCTTTTATTTTGTGGTGCGCAATATTGCCTCACTGCGCGATATTACCCCCCTTTCCCCTAATAGTGCTACGCAATGTAGCAAATTGGTCAATTTAACACTGGAATCCAACGTGAATGATCATAAGTTTAGTACTGTAGTTATAGTTTTAAAAATGATTACTTGTAGTCTTCTTCAGGTAGCTGTAGATATAAATAAGATTATTATCTCAGATAATTTAACATAAGCGGATCCTTTTTTGTATAATAAACCCTCTGAAATGGTTGTTGATTTGTGTGTCAAAGTTTGTTGTCACTATGTATGTCCTCTGAATTGAACTAAAATGTTTGTTTCTAAGCCTGTAACTCATTAACTGTTTTTTTTTAGCTGATTGGGATAAAAAAGTTGCAGAGTTTGAACACAGATTTCATAAACTGGACAACCTCGAAGGAACAGAAAAATTACTGTCGCGTGATTACAAAGGCAAAAAACTTGCGGAATATTTTGAGGAGAAAATTAAAAAATAGATTTTTTTGTCGAAGGGATTCACTAAATGCCAATAAATGATGCTTAACTCTCACACATTGGATTGCTTTTATTGTATTTAATTGTTTATCTTATTTTCGAATTAAAGAAATTATAATAATAATAATTTATTTTCAAAAAATTCCAAATACGAATATAGATGGCTTACAATTTCAAAGTAGTTTACAAGTATATAGTTCACTCATGTAAAAGTGAATGGAAATAAAGGAGAACCCACTGAAGTCTTTCGACTTCTGCGTAGGAGAACGCTCTTTATTCTCAAGAAGCTTTGTACGTCTATTTTGTTTTGAGTTAAAAATATACAACACTGAATAGATACTTACAGTGAAATTTGAAACATATAAAATACAAAAGGGGGATAATAAAACTAACTGCCAATTAGACAGGCAAAATATAAACAACTGTTATATAAATATAAAAATGTATAATAAAAGAGAAAAAAAATACTTCTAATCTATTTGACAGAGCATGTTCTTGGTTTGGTTAATTCATTTTGTTTAGGTACTATGGTTTTGTTAACTGTAGATTTTGGGGGGGGGTACTTGGAGGTTTTTCAGCTAAGGACAACGGCTTTTCTAATGCAACAGGCGGCTTTTTCATTTGGGATGTTGTTGGAGTAGCAGGAGCACTATTAGGCTTATCTAAGAATTTGTCCGGTGGGAAATCCTCCAGATCATCTGCTTTGTGAACTTTTCCATTCACAAACAATTTGTTCCCCGCTATGTAACAATCCTAGTAGTTTTCCTGTTTGGCAAGTGAAAGATGTCATCTCAGAAGTTTCTGTTCGCTTCTTTGTGTGTTCGTAAGGTCATATATTTTTCCCTTTAATTTTTTGCAATTTTGAAGGATTTGCTTATCTTGAGATTTGTTTGAAACTCTACTTTTATGGGACAACTATCAGCCCTCACCAGTGGGTAACAATCACTTAAATCAGTTTCTTCTAGTTCCACATCGAGTAATCCCGTTAACCTTCATAGGACTGGCCGGGGCCCGTTTGTACCCCATGGCGTATGATTTTGCTGTATCTTTGCAAACGCACATTTTTGAACATTGATCTTTCATCTAGCTGCAGTTTATGAATTATTTTGATAAAATATGATGTATTTAGTAGTAACTGTTAGTAAAATCGGGGAATCCCATACATTTAACGTTTGTTTACTCACAGGGAATTTACCCATATAATTGTAAAATGTAAATTACCAGTTCAAATGGGGGATTCCCCACACTGCGATATAATTTTTAGACTTGAATATTCGGGTTAGTGTCTTGTGATATTGCGAGTAGGGTACATCGTTTTGAAAATGAGTCAGTTTTTATTTAGAAACAATCGCAAGGGGCTTACTGACGATGAGATGTTACGTATACTTGAAAGTGATGATCCAGAGTTTGATAGTGTTATCAATGAGGAAACATCGAGTGACTTAGAAGATGAAGACATTGTCACAGAAGTAGAGGAAGAAAATGATGTGATAGTTGTTGATCAAAGTATAGAGAAAACGAACCCAGAGGAACCAACAGTTAGTAACAGCCAGGGCATTCCAGTATATAAATCTAAAGATGGAACTGAGTGGTCAAAAATTCCAGGAAACACAAAAGTTAGGCGTTCAAAAGCTAATATTCGGAGACATGCTCTAGGCCTTACAAATTAACGTTCTGATATCTCAAGTATAAAAGACGCTTTTCTTCTTGTCCTATCTCCGGATATTCTGAACATAATCGTAACCGAAACAAACAGAAAGGCACAAACATATTATGATAAATGGAATATAGAAAATCCGTATAAAATTAAAGTTTTTGTACCTGTTGATTATATTGGACTGTTGCTTATTCTTGGCGCACTTCACGGATCGAAAGAGGCTATCGATATGCTCTGGTGTCAAGATATTACTTACTATCGTCCTATAATTCCTGCTGCAATGTCCAGAGACAGATTCAAACAAATTACTTCATTTTTACGCTTTGATAATTTTCAAACAAGACAAGAACGAAAATTAGTAGATAAGCTAGCTCCGATAAGAGATATATTCGATATTTTCACTTCTAATTGTAAAAAATCACTTAATCCTGGCGACCATCTATGTGTAGATGAGCAGCTTGTACTATCATTCCGAGTCTATATGAAGAGTAAACCTGATAAGTATGGAATCAAAATATGGGCTCATGTGGACTGCACCACTTCTTATATTGCAAACATGCAAGTTTATTTGGGTAAGTTATTTGAAAAGCAATATAGGCAAACTTTATATTCCTATGTATCTATTAATTTTTATGAAAACAAGGTAACAAAGCGGAAAAGGGTCAAGGTCAAAGGGTTGTCCTAGATTTGACAGACCATTTGGAAGGCGGATTAGGAATAACGACCGATAACTTTTTTACAAGTTTAGAACTTGCTGACAAGTTGTGGAAAAAAAATATTACTTTATGTTGAACCCTCCGGAAAAATAAAACATTTATTCCCAGGGAACATCTACCGGCATCGTACAAGAAAGAGTTTTCAAGTACGTTTGCTTTTATAAATCAAAGAACGCTAGTAGCCTATGTTCCAAAACAAAAACATGCTGGCATCTTACTTTCAAGTGAGCATACTGATAGTAAAGTAGCTGGAGAAGAAGCAGCACTATAAACCAGAAATTATTCTTCATTACAACAAAACAAAAGGTGCTATCGACACTTCAGATAAGTTGGCCAAAGAATATACAGTGCAGAGAAAGTCAAACCGCTGGCCAATGGCAATATTTTCGCATCTTATAGATATCGCAGGAATAAATGCTTATAAATTGTGGTTACTGCAAAACCCGGATTGGCGAAAAAACAGTTTGGATAAACGTAAAATGTATATTTTGGGACTAGGAAAAGAACTCATAAAGATATAATAATAAATACATTCAGACGAATAGAAAACGGTATATGACAGACGTTTTTCCCGAACTACTGAATGCAACAGAACATAGAGTTGAACAACAAAACAATACCAGGGGGCGCTGCCATATGTGCCAAAGAGGAAAAGACAGAAAATCTAGAAAAATATGTATTAGGTGTAATAACTTTGTGTGCCTAGAACAGTCAAAATCGGAGATAGTTTGTAGAAAATGTTAAAATGATATGTAGCTAGTAGTATTAGTGATTAGGGTATTTTGTATTTTTTCGTGATGATTTTTGACTAATAAATGGTTAATAGTAAAACTTTAATAAAACTTCTTTTCTAAATATTTAATTTAAAGAAACATACAGCATTTCTGCAATTTTACGCATGGGGTCTTCTCGGACCCCAGTTAGTCCTTTTCGTAAAATTTTGATGTCCGTCCCATGAAGGGACAAACAAATATTCCTTGGAGTAACTTCTTCCCTTTTTTATTCAATCCAAATATTACTTATATTCTTTTTCTTTTGCTCTCTCTTCAAATATTCTACTTCTTCTTTGAGAATTGAGTTCTCTTTTTCCAGCTCAGATACTGAATTTTTCAGTTCTTGAACTTTGAGTAAGAGTCGAGTCTCACTAGCTTCAATGTAATTTTTGATTTCGTTTCTATGTTTCAATATCTCATCATATATTTCCTTGTTTGATCTGTCTCCCTCTGGCATTTTTTAAAACCCGTCTTTAATATCTTTTATCGATTTAACCATACAGGTATATTGGATAGCCTATTTTAGCGAGTTTCTAATCAGTAACCCAAGAAATATGACGATATAAATTAGTTTGTGATTTTTATAAAGTACTGCAATTGATACATATAGTTTTTTATCGTCTGTCGATATGTTATCAGTTGTTCAGACACACATTGTTCTATTCACATGTTGATACACAATAACAATCAACTAATACACACAATTAATTGTCGATATTCGAATACTTGGAGAACTCTTAAAATTTGATGTTCTCACTGGTTAGTAATAATAAGTTATGCAACCAAATATACAAGCATTTGGTAAGTGTGGCTCCACCTGGTGATGCATCGCACCAGTATTGTATGTCAGATATGTGAAAATGTGTAACGAATTGTTCAATAAATCAGTATTCAATAATCTAAGTTATTTACAACCAACCATAAATATTACATAATTAAGAACACAGATAAGACAACTAACAATTAAAATAATACAGAATACCTACTATTAGAGATAATATAAATATTTACAACTATTATAGTATATTAAAGTGGTACACAATTTAATGAAACTAATTCAAAAATTATTAGTTTTTGGTTTCCTGAACTATTGGGATCACATATTTTGATGGGCAGATAAAAAATATAGGGTAAGGTATGGTATTTCAATTTCATAGAAAATGTCACGGCAATTAGATTAGATTAGATTAGATTTTAACGGGGTTACAGTGCACTGAAACCAGAGGTTTATTGTGCCCCCCCTATTAGAGCTGTTGTCGCTACTACTACAGCTCGCCTTCCAGTTCCAAGGTTCTAATGAACTCTAGTATTTGGGACGGCTTCAACGAGGTTAGGTCCTCACTCTTACAAGTTTCTTGTCCAAAGCATTTCTTGCGTTGGCTTGCAATGGCGAGGCATTCCAGAACTAGGTGATCAGGAGTTTCATCCTCCTCCCCACAGAATCTACACTCGTCAATCTCTGCTAGACCTATTCTCATTAAGTGCTTCCTAAGGCGGCAGTGTCCTGTAAGAAAGCCCGTGAGGAGATGTAGCTTATTTTTACTGAGGTCCAAATATTTTTTGGACCTAGCAGTGTCAAAGTTCCCCAGGAACTTTTTGAAATGTTCCAACCCAGGAAGGCACCGCCAGAGTGCTTCTCTTTCGGTTTCCTCTTTCTTCCGAAACTCTTTCTTGTAGGAGCATTTTGTTACACCACAGAAAGGCTCCGGGTCAATAAAGGGCATTTGTGCTCCTTTCCTGGCAAGTGTATTGGCCTCTTCATTTCCCGTGATTCCCGAGTGGCCAGGAACCCAGACTAAAGAGACCCTGTTATTCTTGCCTAATTCATCAAGTTTTCTTCGGCACTCCCATGCCAACTTTGAGTCAATGACATGGGAGCACAATGCTTTGATAGCTGCTTGACTATCAGAATGGATCGATATGTCACATTTCTGGTAGTTTCTTTCTAGGTTCATTTCCACGCATCTTTCAATCGCAAGCATTTCTGCCTGAAAGACGCTCAGGAAGGAGCCTAACGATAATGAGTATCTGGTGCCAGGCCCAAATACTCCAGCGCCTGCTCCAATGGTGGTTTTTTAACCATCCGTATACCATCTAATGGTTTTTCTTTGAGAGTTTGGGTGGTGTATTCCCTTTCCCAGTCTCTCCTCGTCTTTAGCATCGCGGTGAAATTCTTTTCGATGCTTACTTTCCTGATCATTTCGTCACTGGGAAGATTCGCTAATGAGGTGTATCTTGTCAGAGAGGACCAAGCTCCCTGATTTTTAATACTCTCATTGCCTGAACCTTCCTTAGATATTCTAAGAATTGCCTCTTGGGCAGATCTTTCTATCACCAGATGTAGAGGTGTGAGATCTGTAATGATCTCAAGTGCCCTAGTTGGACACGTTCTCATAGCTCCAGTGATGCACACACAGGCAAGCCTTTGAACTTTATCGAGGGGTTTCCTCGTGCTGTACTGACTCGCTTTTGTGTGCCAAACTATTGCCCCATACGTAATTGCTGGTCTCACAATCATGGCGTACATCCACCTCAGTATTTTTGGGTTACAGCCCCACCTCTTACCAGCTAGATTTCTGCACGCCATCAAAGCTCTTATTGCTTTACTAGCAGTTATTTCAACATACTTATTCCACAGAAGCTTACTGTCTAGGGTTATCCCTAGATATTTAACCTCCGATTTCGATTCTATGATTTCCCCGTTTAAGGATATGGGTTTCATTACTGGAAGTGTTCTTTTCCGGGTAAATGGAATTACTATGGTCTTGTTTGAGTTGATGTTTAGCTCCACTGACAAGCACCATTGCTCAATGATTCTGAGGCCCTTTTGTAATAAATCACACAAGGTGCTCTCGAACTTGCCTCTGACTAGTAAAACAATGTCATCGGCGTAGCCCATACATTCGAAGCCAAGCTCCGTTAGCCTGTAGAGCAACTCATCTACTACGAGGCTCCATAGAAGGGGAGATATCACTCCCCCTTAAGGTGTCCCCCGAGTGGCTTTAACTGAGGTGGTTTGATTCCCCACCTGTGTCTCAGCTATCCTCGATGTCAACAACTCATACATCCATTTTACAATGGTTTAATTCACTCCTCGCCTTTTTAGTGCTTCTTTGACAGACACATGAGTTGTGTTGTCAAAGGCCCCTGATATATCCAGGAATGCACACATTGCGATTTCTTTGTTGTTCAGAGTTCTCTGGATGACTTCTGTCAGCTGATACAGAGCCGTCTCAGTTGATCGACCCGCTTTGTAGGCATGCTGACATTTATGAAGTGGTATATTCTCCAGGTTTTCTGTTCTTATGTACGATGTTAGGCAGATGGGTCTAAAAGATCGGGGATCAGTCCCATCTTTTTTCCCTATTTTTGGTATGAAGGTTACCCTTGCCCTTCTCCATTTTCTAGGTATTAGACCCACTGCTAGACTGCTTCTTGTAATATTCAGCAGGTGAGGAAGAATCTCCTCTATCCCTTGCTGTAGGAGTGCTGGAAATATTCCATCCACTCCTGGTGATTTATATGGTTGGAAGGTACTTATTGCCCATGGCAATAATATTCATCTAATAAAATACACGCATTTTCTAAGGCAGCCATGAAATCCATGTATTTTTTCTTGCTGGAAGGAAGTTATTACAGCGGCAATTTTTTATGACAGATTAAAAAATATTAACACGAAGCTTTTTAAAACGTTAACTGTCAACAATTAACCAATTTATTTTATTAAACTAACTATATTATCTATTATTAAAAGAAAAAAACACCCAAACAAAACACAAATTTTTAGTATAATTTCTTTTTCTGTAGCAAATTTTAAAAATAAGTTGAATTCTTTTCTTCCTGTTCTCTCTTCAGTGGCGAGTAATCCAATGAACAAATTCTATTTATGAAATGTCTGTGTTTTAAGAAATACAAATAATATTTGGATACAATTTTGTTTAGTGCTTTTCCACGTAGTAGTTTATATTTTTTTGATTCTTTTAAAAGGTGTTGTTGAACGATCGAAAACAAGTTATTCTCCTCTTAATAACAACCGCATTCTTCAATGAGACCTTCCAAAGAAAACATAATACGGTGTTGCGTTTTACCATCGGATATTTGATTGCACCAAACGCAAATTTTGTTATTTGCAATAAAATTCATTTCAAAAAAACGCATATACATAAAATTAATGATATTTAACTAAATCGTAGTTTGCAACAATAACCGCAACAACAATATAGTGAAAAATAATGATATGAAACAAATACTGATAAATAATAAATGTAAACGCTATATTCACAAAACTTTAGTGGACCTTCATTAATTTTTGTTCATCACAAATTCCTATGGAATAAACAACATGGAGTTAAACTGATCTCTGTAATTTTGAAAAGCATTTAGCAGTGATCTTTAGTTTCAAAAAATTACAAAGTAATTAATTGTTCTCTAAGTGACATGTAAAGCTAGAAAATAATACCTTATGTTTAAAGTTTTGACGTATTAAAGTTGTTATTCTACATGCCTGATATAATGTGTTAAAAATTATATTTAACAATTCAAATTACTGGATTTTTTAGTTAAATTATTAAGCACCTGTAGAAGGAATTGTTGTCTTTATATTTACTTATGATGAACATACCTAACTAAAATTAAACATATCAAATGCTGCGAGGAGAGTTCTAAATAATACGATCAAATATGCTTATTAATATATATTTTAAATAAAAATGGACCTCAGATGCGCAAACTAAGAGCTTTATACCGCTTTGTTTGCTCCCAGACAAGATGGCCGACCTGTCAAAGCCATGTGAGTTTAATGGTATATTATTTGAGTACATAACCTCAAAGATACCCAAATCCTGATGTGATGAGCCAATGTTCAGTTCTTGCTCAGTTTGTAAATCAAATGACTACCAAAATTTTTCAAAAATGTTTATTCGTCATCAAAATCAATAATAGTGTTTTAAATAAAACGCACGGTTTCTAGTTAATTCCACAATATACTAAAAGTTATTGAAAATTCTAAAAAATTGACAATTGTTTCAATAAATCAATATCATCGTCAGAATGACAGAAGTTACATTTCATTTGATGCCTACCTGATGTTTAATAGTTATTTTTGGCTAGACTAAGAAGTGACCTAACTTGTGATTGACTTAATATATGTTTATACAAAAAAGAAGAAGATGTGATATTACAAATATTGAAGCTTAGATATTATTAGCCCTATGGTGATATCCTGGATATCATTATTCCAATTAAGATCAGTATAACTGTGCAATGATATAGAAAACCAGGAAAACTATATCTGCTGATCCTTACAATTATCACTTTAGAAGACAGTTTATTAGTGGGGAACTCCCTAGATTTAACTGTTCATTGACAACTTCATATTGTGGGTTTCTTAAATGTCTTCTAATTTCCAATTCTTCAAGGAAATCCAGTTCTTGTTTCTTTTCACAAATATGCAACACTACTAGTTTTGTGTTAGGTGTCAATGAATGATTGGTGTCAAGTAGATGTTTTGCGTAGTGGGATTTATCTGGTTGTTTTAATCTGTATGCTCGTAATTGTTCACTGTATCGGATTTCAAAATTCCTAAGGGTCTGACCCAAATAGACAGCATTACATTCTGGACATTTGAGTTTATATATACCTGACTTCTTTAATAGTGGTATTTTTGTTTTTACATTTAACAATTTTGTACCAACGTTAATTTCTGTTTGAAAAGAAATTGTTGTATTCGTTGCTGAAAATATTATCTTTGAAATATTATTAGAAATATTTCCTGCATATTTGATGGTTTTATAAGTTTTTATTTCATCAGCTTGTTTAGGAGATATTAGTTGTAATGCCACTTTTTCCTCTTTTTTCGCATATGTGATTAGAAAATTGCAATTAAAATCTCTTATGTGTAGAATATCAAATTCAAAAGGCCTTAGCTTCGACTGTATTTATTATGATGCAATACCGTTTCATTCATTCATGTTACTGTGTTTATTTTAATGACTAATAGAACAAAAATATTTTCTAAGAATCACTTTACAGGGAAAGTTTTTTTCGTTTTTCTATGAAAGTCACTTTTAACACATAGGAGGTTTTAAATTTGCAACGACGAAAAGGTGTTTGAATAAAGACTTAATTTAAATAATTTTGTAATAAAACCAAGAATAAAACTCTACTATAATCTAAATCTCTATATTATTAGGAAAAAAATGTTCAGTGGCGTTTTGTAAATATACCAAGTTTCATAGAAATTCTTTCAATTAATAATTATTTTTAATTCCGTTAATGAACCTCACTGATTGCTGTCTTAATAAGATTCGCTTAGATTCAATAAATACGAGTAGTATAATACCTAATTAAAGGAAATCTCAACTAAATGAATGGATCACAAAAGGAAGAAAATCTGATGAAGGTTTGTTAACATCTAGTTGTTATGTACTATATAATAATTAAAACAATAATATTATTTAAATTTTAATAATTATAAAATTGAATATTATCACATGTTTATTACCCTTAATGTACTAATTATCTTCTTGTAACTTTTCTAACATATCAAACCTCTCTTGGTATTTGTTCACCTGCTTCTTCCACGATTCTAAAACCAAAACAATTTTTTCATTAATTTTTTTATTATAAAACAAGGTGATTCAATCTCTCCAATATTATTCTCAATGTAGCACTGGGAAGTATAATGAAAGCGAAACTACAGGATAGAAAAATAATGGCTAACAAAATACGGAGTTTTGATCGCTTATTACTTAAACAGTTTTAGGAATAGAAACATGCGGTTTTCGCAAGTTTTATTTAAATTTATAAAAGTTTTTTTCTCAATAATGGGATATTTTATCGTAATCCCGGTTTGACCGGAAATTAACACGGCGATTTTAGGGATAGGCAACTTTGTTATTTGTATATTTTCAATCTAACACAAAGCTCAATATTTAAGCTTTCTAAACATATATAGTTTGTGCTGCTTTTTCCTGAAATTATGGCCTCAAATTTAAGTTTAACAACTCCAAGCATTTTCTGAGGCAATTTATTTTAAATGTCGATAAAATTAACAATTTACTGCAGTAAATTATGTAGATATGCTACAACTGTACTTTTTTCCGCAACTAAAGCAAGATAATTTATTACAAACATGTTACTTTGAGCAGGATGGTGCAAGTCCACACTATGCAATGATCACTATAGACTGTTTCTTATTGTATGACAGCACGCGAAAAGGTCACAGATGCTAGTCCGGTAGTAAACCATAAGCGTCACAGTTCATCTAAGGAATGTATTTACTATTTAATTTTATACCCGATCTGATATATAAAGGTAATATAAATGTAAATTCGGTTAGTTGAAACAACTAACTGACCTTCATACATTTGTAGAGTACATACAGTTAAAACAATAAATTATTTTTGAAATTATCTTGAGAATTTGAAGCAGGTCAATTCTTGGGAGACATTAACAAACCATTTATCAATTCATTCTCCAGGTAATTACTTTCTGATTTTCGAAATGTTGATAATAACATTTCCAAGAAACATTACAATAGGATCCTACTAGGGATTGTCCCAATGACTACTTAGCAATTTTGCAGGTATATATGGTGAAACTTGGTCTCGCCCAAATTTGTATAACTTGTTTTGCTTAGAGTCGCTTATGTTCCATAAGTGTTAACTGTGTTGTGAAAAATGTCTTCAAGTTTTACCCCAGTAAAGTGTAAGAGCGTGCTTAGCTTACAAACGAAGACTGTAGTGTTAAATGTGCATGATGCTGTTGTACATCAAATGCCGGCTGCTACTGTTAGAAATATAGTTTCGACATGTTCCAATATGACAGGAGTTAGTGAATCTACTATTTACAGGCTTCTAAGAGAGAGGAAAAATGGAAATATATCTCCACCTAAAAAGTCAACTGGAAGAAAACCATTTGACCTTGATGAACATATGCAAAATACAATAAGACGAAAACTACATGAATTATATTTTAAAAAAGAGATCCCAACCCTTAACAGAATTCTAAGAATGGTGATGGAACACGAAAATTTGCCTGACATAGGGCGAAAAACTTTGTGGAAAATATTACACAAATTAAATTTTACTTGGGAGAAGCAAAGTCGCAAATCTGTGCTAACCGACAACGAAGAAATAATATGTTGGAGACGCCAGTATTTACGAGATATCCGAAAATACAGACAGGAGGGAGACATGGCTCAATGAAGGACATTCAGTGAAAAAAATATGACAGCACAAAAGTATTCAAATCAGTCGTCAAGCTTTCATAGAAGGTTTATCTACTGGACTGAAAAATCGGTAAAGGTCGCCGACTAATAATAACGCATATTGGATGCAATCAAGGGTTCGTTGAAGGTGGTTTACTGGAGTTTCAGTCAACATCAACCAAAGACTATCATGAAAAAATGACTGCAGATGTATTTTACACGAATGGTCGAATTAATTCCAAATAATGCTGTAATCGTTATGGACAATGCCACTTATCATTCGCGATTAACAGAAAATCTTCCATCTACCTCTTGGAGAAAAGCTGATATTAGAAACTGGTTAATCGTAAAAGATATACCATTTGAAGATGATATGTTGAAAAGAACTTTTAAAGGTTGCTTCAGATCACAAGCTACAATTTAAAAAGTTTGTTATTGATTAAATAGCCAAGAATCGTGGGATAACAGTGCTTCGTTTGCCGCCATACCATTGTGAATTAAATGCGATAAAGTTAATATGGGCCCAAATGAAAGGTTATGTAGCTAGACATAATGAAACATTTAAAATGAAAGATGTTTGTGAACTCATGAAGTACTCATTGACAACAATAACTGAAGAGAACTGGAGATATGCTGTGAATCATGTAATTAAAGAGGAAGAGAAAATGTGGGTTTTAGATAACCTCATAGAACAAACTATAGAACCGATAGTGATCTCTCTCGACGAGTCTTCGGATTATTCTTGTATGGCCAGCGAAGAGGATGATACTATAGATTGAATTTTATATTTCCTATAAATGGTATGTTTACTTTACTTAATATACATTAATTCATTGTCAATAAATTTGAATTATGAGAATTAAACTATATTTTCTTTAATTAATTTAATTTAATAAAAATGAAAATGTGACTTGTTAATAGGCCTAAACGAATGAATTTTATTTCAACTGTAATGTTGACCGAATCTAATTACATATTTTTAGAATTTTCAACAATTTTTATTATATTGTGGTATTAACTAGAAACCGTGAGTTTCATTTAAAACACTAATATGAGTAGATTCCACGAAGCAAGGGTCGAGACAGTTAATTTCAATAAGCAAAATGAACTAATATCGTAATCTCCGCCACTGCCGCACTGTTTATCCTTTTGCTGGCATTGTTCAGTTTTATTACCATATTGTATTTTGAGCTGAAACAGGGATGTACAGATAACCAATACAGACACCTACTTGTTTTGCATTAGAGTTTTAGTATTTCCTTGTAAAATTCTTAGGATCACTCTGTAAGAGATAATTTTCTATTTGAATATCTAATGAGGCTACTGTGCTGTCAGACATTAAGAAATAGACTATAGAGAAGTTTTAAATGAAACACATTCGATGAAAACCACAGTAATAAACAAAAGAATAATATTAGCAACAAACATGACACCTGAAAGGGAAAGGATACTAACGAAATTCGATGGAATTGATAACAGGCTACGACAACAGATCATAATAACACAACTCAACAGGGCTGGACAGGTAACAAAAAGAAGATTAACAGACATACTTCGGAGAGAACCGCAATGGATTCGACTATGGCGAGAAGAAGAACAGACCGAGAAAGACATAGAGATAGTATAACGAGTACAGTCATTGGCCGGTCACTAGTGATAACCACTTTAATATTAATCCTAAATGTTAGGATTTGTAGAGAGAATAAGGAAATAAATGTTTTTGCATTGCACTTTGGCAACGCTGCTTATTTTTTACTCCAACTGTTTTTCATTTCAGTTAAGGTCGTTGCCGGCATTTCTTTTTACATTTATACTCGTATTAATTGTAAAATGCATTGTTCTATCAGAAGAACAAGTTATAACAGGATTATCATTATGATAATTCGAGAAGTTATAACAGATCAAGATAAAACACCAATCGGAGCAATTCAGGAAACTGTAGACTTGAAGACGATATGCCGGAATAAACAAAAATGGAAAAATACAACATAAGCATCCAGAACCAACGAAAAACTATAGAGAAAAATAAGTTAAAATAGAAGAAGGCGAAGAATGATCCATCTCTAAAAGAAGATTCAAAAATGTTTCAAAGCGTTAACCGTCCTAAGAATTTAAAGGCTTGATGATATTTTTAAGAAGACACTCATTATAAATTATATTAATATTTAGTCCAGTCTTAGATCCAAATAAACATAAACAAAATATAAAAAACTAGAAATTTCAAAAAATATACCTGTGACCTAATCGTATTATACATTATAAGCAGTAGGATTATAAACTTGATCTTTCTTTCATATATACAACTTACCAATTAATTCTGCCATTGATTTTTCTTTACCGCCATAGTCACTGGGTAACAAATCTTGTGGAACATATTCATATAAACTTTCGTAACTGTCATGGACTTGGATCTGAAATTGTAGTCTATTAAAATTTAGCAGGAATAAGACAAGGAAAATTTATTGATATTTATATATTATTCACTCAATATCTTGCTAGAATAAAGTGTGTCGCAAAATATGTCTGTACATTTGTGTAAATATTTTCATTGCAATAGATATGCGATTTTATTTTGATTTACAATGACTTTTTTATCTCTCACAAATACTGCAATAATCTTATTATTTAAATGCATTTTTTATCTCTAGTAATTATAAAATAATCCGTAAAGCAAATAATTCTGATATAAAAAGAGCACAACAAAGATAAGACACCTAACTCTTCAGACTATATACAAGTAAATAACTTGAATAATTTACCATTAGCTTATGATCCTGTGAACTTATTTATGCAAAACACCCATTTTTATATTATATAGAAGTTAGTAAGCAAATGGAAACCGTAAGACAATATTTTTATAGTTTAAGTAATGTTTTAAATGAAACTCACTGTTTCTAGCTAATTCCACAATATAATGAAAATTGTTGAAAATTCTAAAAAATTGACAATTGTTTTTCGATAAATCAATATCATCGTCAGAATGACAGAAGTTACATTTCATTTGACGCCTACCTGACGTTTAGTATTATTTTTGACTAGAACAAGAAGTGTCCTAACTTGTGATTGACTTAATATATGTTAATAGAAAAAAGAAGAAGATGTGATATTACAAATATTGAAACTTAGATATTATTAGCCCTATGGTGATATCCTGGATATCATTTTTCCAATTAAGATCAGTATAACTGTGTAATGATATAGAAAACCAGGAAAACAATATCTGCTGATCTTTACAATTATCACTTAAGAAGACAGTTTATTAGTGGAGAGCTCCCTAGATTTAACTGTTCATTGACAACTTCATATTGTGGGTTTCTGAAATGTCTTCTAATTTCCAATTCTTCAAGAAAATCCAGTTCTTGTTTATTTTCACAAATATGCAGCACTTCTAGTTCTGTGTTAGGTGTCAAGTAGATGTTTTGCGTAATGGGATTTATCTGGTTGTTTAATCTGTATGCTCGTGAGTGTTCACTGTATCGGATTTCAAAATTTCTAAGGGTCTGACCCAAATAGACAGCATTACATTCATTCTGGACATTTGAGGTTATATATACCTGATTTCTTTAATGGTGGTATTTTTGTTTTTACATTTAAAAATTTTGTAGTAACGTTACTTTCTGTTTTAAAAGAAATTGTTGGATTCGTTGCTAAAGATATTATCTTTGAAATATTATTTGAAATATTTCCTGCATATGTGATGGTTTTATAAGTTTTTATTTCATCAGTTTGTTTAGGAAATATTAGTTGTAATGCCACTTTTTCTTCTTTTTTATTAATTAGCTTATTTATCATATGTAATGGATAACCGTTGGATGTTGCTATTTGTCTAATTGTATTAATCTCTCTATCAAAATTACATTTGTTCATAGGAACTGAAAAAACTCTATGTATCATTGAATTACATGTCGCTAGTTTATGTGACATAGGGTGATTGGAATTGAATAGAATTGTCACATCAGTCTGTGTTGGTTTTCGGTAAATTGAATAGTCAAGTACATTATTAACTCTTCGAATTTTTAAATCAAGAAAATTGATTGAGCTATTTTCTTCAATTTCTAATGTAAATTTAATTTTTGGGTGTAAATTATTAATGTGGTTGTAAAATACATCTAATTGTCGTTCACTACCCATAAAACCAGCTAATATGTCATCTACATATCTATACCAAAATAAATTTTTTTCGAAATATTACTTTCAAAGATCTTTCTTTCTAAACTGTTCATTAAAATGTTTGCAAAAATAGGTGATATAGGGCTTCCGATTGGTAAACCTTCATTTTGAAATGTCCAGAATGTAATGCTGTCTATTTGGGTATGACCCTTAGAAATTTTGAAATCCGATACAGAGAACACTTACGAGCGTACAGATTAAAACAACCAGATAAATCCCACTACGCAAAACATCTATTTGACACCAATCATTCATTTACACCTAACACAGAACTAGAAGTGATGCATATTTGTGAAAATTAACAAGAACTGGATTTCCTTGAAGAATTGGAAATTATACATTTAAGAAACCCACAATATGAAGTTGTCAATGAACAGATAAATCTAGGGAGTTCTCCACTAATAAACTGTCTTCTTAAGTGATAATTGTAAAGATCAGTTTTCCTGGTTTTCTATATCATTGCACAGTTATACTGATCTTAACTGGAAAAATGTTATCCATGATATAACCAAAGGGCTAATAATATCTAAGCTTCAATATTTGTAATATCACATCTTCTTCTTTTTTCTATTAACATATATTAAGTCAATCACAAGTTAGTTCACTTCTTGTTTTAGCCAAAAATAACAACTAAACATCAGGTAGGCATCAAATGAAATGTAACTTCTGTCATTCTGAGGATGATATTGATTTATCGAAACAATTGTCAAATTTTTAGAATTTTCAACAATTTTCATTATATTGTAGAATTGGCTAGAAACCGTGAGTTTCATTTAAAACACTAATATGAGTAGATTCCACGAAGTAAGGGTCAAGACAGCTAATTTCATTATAGTTTAAGAATTATTTCAATAGAAAGTAACGCTACTAGTCCTATTTCAGATCATAATTTAGCTGAACAAATGATGGAAAGAATCAAAATTGTTTTTAATAGATTAGATAGAAAATCAGAGAATATTGTCCCACTTGTCAGATCAAAAAGGGGGCTAATAATGTCGTCAAAGAAAGTATTAAACCCTTTTGGACAACTTTTTTTTAGAATTTTCAACATTTCCCATTATATTGTGGAATTAGCTAGAAACGTTGAGTTTCATTTAAAATACTAACTTTTTTTTAGATTAACAAAAAGATACTTGAAGAATAAAATAAAGCCATGGCAGTATTTATAGTATACATTTTTCGTCAAACTACCTTGTCCATTTAGCGAGTAACGAGATTTAGGTCTACATTTAAATATTTTGGGTTTTCAACGCACGTGTATTGATAACTGGTTTGAATAGTCTTACCCGATCAGCTATTTTTTTCTTGAAAAATTTCTTGGCGATGCTTATTAATATACTCATATAGGAAGGCGCATCAACTATATGCATCTTTTTTACTCTGTTTTTGGCAACTTTCTGAAATGTATTAAAAAAAACATTACAATATGAAAAAATTAGAAAATAATAATAATAACAATAATAAGTAATAAAAACAAACTGGGGCTATTATGACGTAAGCATCAAAAAAATAATAATTTAGGGAGAGAATAAGTCGTATCCCACAAAAATAATTTAAAAATTGTTTTGTTTTGTTACAAATGACATTTCAGATAATTAAATCGAAAAGAAAAAAATAGTTTACAAAAATTAATTGAAATTGCGTATAGTAATGCAGTTTTTTGTTCCTCCTGTAAAATTTCATATCTCGGGGTTACGTCTTATTGCAAATAAGCCATCGAGTATCAGTTTGTTTTATTTGTTTGGTGGTATTTATTCCCAAATCCTCATAAATATTTGGGATGTTTTATAATAAGGCTGCTGTCTATAAACAATGCTGGATTTAAAAAAAATGTAAGTATTTACAAAGCACTGAAAAGTAACTTACATCCATTATAGAAATCGCTTTGCTAATTATAAACGGTGAAAACTTGAATATGTGACTCCATGAAAGATCCTTATAATCGACTATTAGAATCTCACTAACACATAAATCTTCGCATACCCGCACTTCATATACATTTAAATTGTTTGCCAAGTATCTTCGAACATCGAATTTTGAAGTATATGGAAAGAGTTTTACCATTGATATCCTGCATAGATCATCATTTAAATTCGGTAACGGACAATACACCCTACAAATTTAAACACAAATAAATATTGGGCAAAGGTTTAAATTATCATGTTCATATAGAAATATACAGATTGATCAATACTCCTTATTTTGTTGTATACTCACCCCATATCCCAAGACTCTTGCATATCCGCTCGATTTGGGTTAGAGTTTTTATAAAGATCCGGTACTAACTTTCTTATACTATAATATGAACCTATATTTGTTTTTGTTTTTTCAATATCATACTTGCAATTTGTTAAAAAGAACTCTAACATACTATCAGCTGAAATAAAAAATATTTCCATTGAATAATGGTAATTTCACTAAATAATTGGGACATTATTTTCAAGTTTAAATTTGAAATGTTTTCAATAAAAACTCCATACTCCAAATTTACAGATTTTAATTTTCTCTAAAACATCTAATTCGAACTTCCAAAGAATCATTTGTATATATTAATTGATAAAGTAGTGACCTTCAACCTCATAATATAATTGTCCACGTGGCGGCATTGGTAACAAAGTAACAATTTATGTAGATAATTATAATATTTTTTATATTATCTATATTCATATCAATTAACATAGTAACCTTCCAGACAAAAGGTCATGGCAAATGGGGGAACTAACCCCACAATGTCGCTGAAAAAGCCAGACGGATCATACACGGAAGGTGAAGAGGAACGATCGATTCTTCTTCTTAAAACCCACTTCCCAGGTAGTGAACCAGCAACAAAAATCGAAATAGCAATGAACTACACCAAAAAACCCGCAAGGAAGATTGGGACATTGCTAAGAAAATATTTACCAGACAACGGTTGGAATGGGCAATAAGTACCTTTCAACCATATAAATCACCAGGAGTGGATGGAATATTTCCAGCACTCCTACAGCAAGGGATAGAGGAGATTCTTCCTCACCTGCTGAAGATTACAAGAAGCAGTCTAGCAGTGGGTCTAATACCTAGAAAATGGAGAAGGGCAAGGGTAACCTTCATACCAAAAATAGGGAAAAAAGATGGGACTGATCCCCGATCTTTCAGACCCATCTGTCTAACATCGTTTCTACTCAAATCGATGGAGAAAGTAGTGGATAACTACATAAGAACAGATAATCTGGAGAATATACCACTTCATAAATGTCAGCATGCCTACAGAGCGGGTCGATCAACTGAGACGGCTCTGTATCAGCTGACAGAAGTCATCCAGAGAACTCTGAACAACAAAGAAATCGCAATGTGTGCATTCCTGGATATATCAGGGGCCTTTGACAACACAACTCATGTGTCTGTCAAAGAAGCACTAAAAAGGCGAGGAGTGAATTAAACCATTGTAAAATGGATGTATGAGTTGTTGACAACGAGGATAGCTGAGACACAGGTGGGGAATCAAACCACCTCAGTTAAAGCCACTCGGGAGACACCTCAAGGGGGAGTGATATCTCCCCTTCTATGGAGCCTCGTAGTAGATGAGTTGCTCTACAGGCTAACGGAGCTTGGCTTCGAATGTATGGGCTACGCCGATGACATTGTATTAATAGTCAGAGGCAAGTTCGAGAGCACCTTGTGTGATTTATTACAAAAGGGCCTCAGAATCATTGAGCAATGGTGCTTGTCAGTGGGGCTAAACATTAACCCAAGCAAGACCATAGTAATTCCATTTACCCGGAAAAGAACACTTCCAGCCATGAAACCCATATCCTTAAATGGAGAAATCATAGAATGGAAATCGGAGGTTAAATATCTAGGGATAACCCTAGACAGTAAGCTTCTGCGGAATAAGCATGTTGAAATAACTGCTAGTAAAACAATAAGAGCTTTGATGGCGTGCAGAAATCTAGCTGGTAAGAGGTGGGGCTGTAACCCAAAAATACTGCGATGAATGTACGCCATGATTGTGAGACCAGCAATAACGTATGGGGCAATAGTTTGGCACACAAAAGCAAGTCAGTACAGCACGAGGAAAACCCTCGATAAAGTTCAAAGGCTTGCCTGTGTGTGCATCACTGGAGCTATGAGAACGTGTCCAACTAGGGCACTTGAGATCATTACAGATCTTATACCTCTACATCTGGTGATAGAAAGATCTGCCCAAGAGGCAATTCTTAGAATATCTAAGGAAGGTTCAGGCAATGAGAGTATTAGAAATCAGGGAGCTTGGTCCTCTCTGACAAGATACACCTCATTAGCGAATCTTCCCAGTGACGAAATGATCAGGAAAGTAAGCATCGAAAAGAATTTCACTACGATGCTAAATACGAGGAGAGACTGGGAAAGGGAATACACCACCCAAACTCTCAAAGAAAACACCATTAGATGGTATACAGATGGTTCAAAAACCACCATCGGAGCAGGCGCTGGAGTATTTGGGCCTTGCACCAGATACTCATTATCGTTAGGCTCCTTCCCGAGCGTCTTTCAGGCAGAAATACTTGCGATTGAAAGATGCGTGGAAATGAACCTAGAAAGAAACTACCAGAGAGGTGACATATCGATCCATTCTGATAGTCAAGCAGCTATCAAAGCATTGAGCTCCCATGTCATTGATTCAAAGTTGGCATGGGAGTGCCGAAGAAAACTTGATGAATTAGGCAAGAATAACAAGGTCTCTTTAGACTGGGTTCCTGGTCACTCGGGAATCACGGGAAATGAAGAGGCCAATACACTTGCCAGGAAAGGAGCACAAATGCCCTTTATTGGCCCGGAGCCTTTTTGTGGTGTATCAAAATGCTCCTACAAGAAATAGTTTCGGAAGAAAGAGGAAACCGAAAGAGAAGCACTCTGGCGGTGCCTTCCCGGGTTGGAACATTCCAAAAAGTTCCTGGGGAACTTTGACACTGCTAGGTCCAAAAAATATTTGGACCTTAGTAAAGATAAGCTACAGCCTCCTCACGGGCTTTCTTACAGGACACTGCCGCCTTAGGAAGCACTTAATGAGAATAGGTCTAGCAGAGATTGACGAGTGTAGATTCTGTGGGGAGGAGGATGAAACTCCTGATCACCTAGTTCTGGAATGCCTCGCCATTGCAAGCCAACGCAAGAAATGCTTTGGACAAGAAACTTGTAAGAGTGAGGACCTAACCTCGCTGAAGCCGTCCCAAATACTAGAGTTCATTAGAACCTTGGAACTGGAAGGCGAGCTGTAGTAGTAGCGACAACAGCTCTGATAGGGGGGGGCACAATAAACCTTTGGTTTCAGTGCACAGTAACCCCGTTAAAATGTAATCTAATCTAACCTTCCACCTCATAATACAATTCACCACGAGTCGGCACTGATAACAAAGTACAGTTTTTTATATAGTTAATTTTTGTTCTAAATATAATAATATTTCTAATATTTCGGATGTACATTCCTATAGGAATAGTAATGGCTCAATCAAGAGCTCTTTGACTCATTGCATTTGGTGAGTCATCTAGGTTCTAATCAAAAAATTTTAAACTAAAGTTCATTGCATGTTTTGGTGTTTTCCGCCATTTTCCTAATTTTTTTTCTGTCCTGAGTATTATTCCACCATCCGCACTTTCTCATTTTATTCAGATCACTTTGTACTCGACTCTCCCTCTTTCGTTTTGGTCTTCTTTTGGACCGATTACCTAAGGGCTTCCATTCTGTTATTTTTTTAACTTCACTATTATTTTTCATTCGTCTTGTGTGTCCTAGCCATCGAACTCGCTAAACTTTTATGAATATGGTGATAGTTTCTTCGTTTAAAATTATTCTAATTTCAGAGTTCATAAGTATTCTAAATTCCCCGTCGCAACTTTTTTTGCCCATATATTCTGCTTATCATTTTTCTTTCGAAGATAATAAGTTTTCCTTTATCAGATTTCGTTACATTCTTCGTTTTTCCTCCATATGTTACTGTTGGCCTTATTACTATTCTGTAGGTTTTCATTGTAGTACTTCTGCTAATTTTTTACACATTAGAGAGCGGTATTTATGATATGCTCGAAAGCCTACTTGAATTCTTTCCGTAACTTCCTCTTATCGTTCATCATTTTTGTTAGCTATTACTCCTAAGTAAGTGGACCAAACAAATTATATAATTTTTTCTACGCCCATGTCTCTAAACGTCAAAAATCGCACTGTCAACATTCCTTGTAAATGACATTTAACAATAACATACACGTAATGAGAACTCATAACTTACACGTGCGTTTTGAGAAGAAAGCTTAAACTGCTTGGTTTAATTAAATTACAATCAAATTTTTATTTACGTAAGACTTTATTTGGTCTATTCACACAAATTTAGTCAATTAAAAAACCAAAACTTTTAGCATTAGCGAGATATATTTAGTATTGAAAGAGTGATGCCCATAAATGTAGGCAGCACATTATACAATTTCTTTAAAAATAGGATACGTTGTCTTAAGTAGCATGCTATGAAAATAAATGTCATATCATTGATATTGTCAATTTCTTGAACAAAATATAATTGTATCCGAACATTTTCTCATCTTTATCTACGAATATGTCTGATAGTAGTGAAAGTGATGAAATTATGAGCACTCCACCGAAGATTTTAGAAAAAGCTCAAGCTGCCACACATAATTTGTTACATTGTTACCGCTAAAATCCAAAGAAAGGTACGAAATTACCTATCAAAAATTTATGGATTGGCGACACAAGCATAACATTAAATCCTTTTCGGAGAATGCTTTACTTGCGTATTTAGAAGAAATATCAAAAACTATAAAGCCATCTTCTCTATGGGCCATTTATTCGATGTTAAGAACTACGCTAAACATTAATAATAACATTAACATAGCAAATTATCCAAAACAAATCGCCCTACTGAAGCGGAAATCCTTTCTACAGAACAAATTAGGTAATAAGTTTCTGAAAGATGCCCCAGACGATAAACATTTGTTGCCAAAGGTAAGCAATTATAATGTTTTGTAATTATCTCCACATAAAAATGAGTTTTTGTTTTCTGGTTGTCCTCATTATTGAATTAAGCGGGGCTTGCCGTAAACAAGAACTTAGAAATATAAAAATGAAACACATTCAGGACGCGGGAAAATCCTTGATATTTGATATTCCAGATTCTAAAACTAAAACGAGTCGTTCATTTGTTGTACCAGAAACGTTTTATTTATATCACATGTCTAAATACATGAATTTGCGTCATTACAATGTTATGATAGGTACTAATTGTAATTTGCTTCCCAAATTAATATGAACATACCACTTGTAAATTGTTTTAAATAGTTCTTTCTTCATCCTAGTCTAGATTATTAAGTGCAAATGTCTCGAAATCACTGTCGGAATCACAATCGTCACATGAGGAGTCATTATTTATACAAATTATTAATGGTGTAATGTCTGCATCGAAGATTTTGTCCATATTCCACATGTTTTCTTCCTCTTTTAATACATGATGAATTGTTTTTGTCAATTTTCTTTAGTATAACATGTAATAGAGACCTGTCTAATAATGCTTGCACTTCTTTTAGTTTGAATGTAGTATTATGTCGACCTATAAAACTTTTTTTAGGGGTGTAAGGGGATGATGACTAAGAAGGTCGAAAGTCAACCTCAACTGCCAACCTCACCTGCTAAACTGCTAGTGTTAAACTCTTGGTACCCCGTGCACCCTACTAGACAACCGACAAGGCTCTGGCGTCCGAGTCACGGCGGAATAACTGTTAGAACAAGAATTGAGGAAATGCAACTCTCCATGGACCCCTTAACAACCCGCAATGGCCAGCGTGTTAGGGTAAATGGCCAAATCATTGTATGGCATTTTATACGCTAAACAAACCACTCTAAATCAAGAGGATTCTCTGCGGAGAAGGGTTCAAAATCAGGGCTCCGAGGATATTCCGGAGATTTCTCTGGATGAAATTAATATGTCTTTGAAAAAGATGAAGAATAATAGAGCTCCAGGGGAAGACGGTGTCGTCACTGAAGCGTTAAAGATAGGAGGACCAGCACTGATGTCCATGATTCAAAAACTCTTTAATCTATGCCTGTGGAATCAGAATATCCCAATAATCAAGAAGGGAGATATAACGGACCTGGAAACATACAGACCAATTAGTCTCCTTAACCATCTTTATAAACTCTACACCAGAATTATAACAAGTAGATTGGAGGCAAAGCTGGATTTCTACCAGCCACGGGAGCAAGCTAGTTTCCGCTCGAAGTACGGTACAAACGACCACCTACAGTGCTTGAAAAACTTGATAGAAAAAACCATTGAATATAACCGCCCTCTAGCATTGATATTTGTCGATTTTAAAAAGGCTTTCGATACAGTAGAATTAGCAGCCATATTAAGAGCACTGCAAGATTGTAGAGTCGACCACCGATATTGCGACATAATTAAAAATATATATGAAAATGCCACAACAACTGTAAATCTACACTCTACAACCAACAAGATAAATATGGGAAGGGGACTTAGGCAAGGCGACACTATATCACCAAAGCTGTTTATTACTGGGCTCGAATATGCATTTAAAAGATTGGCATGGCAACAAAAAGGAATACTCATCGATGGAGAGAGACTCAATCACCTACGCTTCGCGGATGACATCGTTATTTTGTCAGACTGTCTGGGAGAGGCCAAAGACATGCTCCAAAAACTCAACGATACCATACAAGAGATTGGGCTGACAATAAATTTTGAAACGACCAAAATAATGACTAACATGGTTCCCAGTGACCAAATACAAATTAATAACAACAAAGTTGAATTGGTTGACAAATATATATATTTGGGTCATGAGATTAGAATAACCAGAGACAACCAAACCTGCGAACTAAACAGGCGAATTACCCTGGGATGGGCGGCGTACGGAAAAATGAAGGACATCCTTAAAGGAAATATCCCAATTCGTTTGAAACGAAAAGCATTTAACCAATGCATATTACCGGTTCTGACCTATGGCGCAGAGACACTAACTTTAACGAAGAAAACCTCAGAAAACCTAAAATAACACAAAGGCGAATGGAGAGATCGATGCTTGGCCTGACCCTGAGGGATCGAGTGAGAAATGAAGAGATACGCCGACGTACTGGAGTAGATGATATTATACAACGAATCACTACACGGAAATGGAAATGGGCTGGGCACATTGCTAGAATGGACGACGGGCTATGGTCCAAAAAACTGTTGGAATGGAGACCAAGAGCTGATAAGCGTAGCCGAGGCAGACCTCCCACTCGATGGACGGATGACCTAAAGAGGATAGCGACAAATTGGATTGCAACAGCCAGGGACAGAGAGAACTGGAGACGTTTGGAGGAGGCCTATGTCCAACAATGGACGTGAAATGGGCTGTATGATGATGATGATGATGATGAGTACAGAAGATACAAGGCCCTCAGTCTCCGGCGACCCGTGCCTCCCCAATCAAGGTAGCGATAAGACAAGAGCACGGGTGGAGGGTGCTAAGAATCCCCGGAGTGGATCGGGCTACCACGGAAAACGAACGCTGCAAATTATCACTTACAATGATAGAACCCTATCGACAACATATAAACCTCAGGAATTGGGGGAAGAGCTCAAGTTCTTAAGGTGGGACATACTAGGAATCAGTGAGTATAAACGAAAAGAAGAGAAAGAACTGATACTTCAATCAGGTCACCTACTATAATATGTGGGTACAGACAATATAAACCAAGGTGTAGTGGGCTTCCTAATACACAAATCACATGTGCGCGATGTCTTACAGATCCATACATTGAAAATTATACAAACCTATGTCCCCCCCCTCGACGCAAAAGGACGAAGATATTGAAAGCTTCTACGACGACATCAACACAGCTTTGCGACAGACACCTTCCCATTACACTTTGATTATGCGAGATTTTAACGCCAAATTATGCCACAAAGAAGACGACAGTAAAACATCACTGGGAAGTCATGAGTTTGGGACAAGAAATGATAGAGGACAAGTATTGCTTGACTTCTTACAACAAAACAACTTTTATGCAATGAACAGCTTTTTCAAAAAGGCCCCCCAGAGAAAATGGACTTGTGCTGGTCCAAACGGAGTTACAAAAAAACAAATCGATCTGATAATAATCTAAGACGTAACTGTTCTTAACAAATTTTCTATCGGAAGTGACCACAGAGCCGTCAGAGCCAAAATAGTCATAAATACAAGAAAGCAGAGGTCAAAACTAATAAGAAAAACAGCTTCTAGAAAATCATTGACAACACAAAGCGCAGACCAATATGCACAACTCCTTAAATCTCGTCTCTCACCAATGCTGACAAATGAAGAGGATATAGACATTGAGGAGACAAACAAACAAAAAATAACAGCAATAAAAGAAGCGGAAAACAGGTACAAGCAATCGCTTTGAGTTGGAACGGAGGAGAAGTTGAGTAATAGTATTGAGAAGTTGATGGAAAAAGGAGAAATCCAACAGACAAACATCAAAACAATGCCACTCAACTAAGATAAATAAACAAAGAAATATTAAAGGCTATCCGAAGAGATGTAAGGCTACACAAAATACAGGAAATATCTAGGGTGATAGAGGAAAACAGGGGAATGAAAGGGCTTAGGAAAAAATTGTCTGAGGGTAAGAAACAATTAAGTAAGAGAACTGATAACAAGAATGGACAAACCACCACAAATAAGCGAGACATTCTTCTAATCGTGATAAGCTTCTATGCGGAACTCTATAAGAAAACTACAACAACAGAAATTGGAGTTGGCATTCCCGTAATATAAAACCAGGGATCAGAAGATATTCCGGTAATCTCTCAAAACGAAATAAACAACTGCTTAAAAGAGATGAAAAACTATAAATCACCAGGAGATGACGAAATTAGCACCGAAAATATAAAACTACGAGGATCAGCACTTCTAAAAATACTGTGTAAGCTATACAACGCTTGTTTAAGAAACTCCATAACACCTGATCAATGGAATAAGTCCATCATAATACTTTTACACAAGAAAGGAGATATAGCCCAAATAGAAAACTACAGACCAATTAGCCTGCTATCGCAGATATATAAGCTGTTTATGAGAATAATCACCAAAAGGCTGACAGCTAAACTCGATCTTTACCAACCTATTGAGCAGGCAGGATTTTGTAAGGCCTATGGCACAAATGATCATCTTCATTGAGTATAATAAACCGTTAGTTCTCATTTTTGTAGACTATGAAAAAGCTTTTGACACAATAGACCACCATAATATGCTTAGTGCTCTCGCTGATTGCAGAGTCGACCATCGCTACATCGACATCATTAAGCAATTATACAAGAACGCAAATGCTGTCAACAGACTTCATGAAGATACTCCCAGCTTCCAAATAGAGAGAGGTGTGCGGCAGGGGGATGTCATCTCTTGTAATAACCTAAGATAATTTCACTGTAATAACCTAAAAATCGCTGTCACCAAAATGTAATAACCTAGGTAATCCTGTCATCAAATGTGATAACCTAAAAAAAGTACTCGCCATAAAACTAAGAATACTGCTGTCGCCACTGTAATAATCAATAGATTCCTCTATGATCCTAAAAAAAATTCTATCACCTGTTGTAATATCCTAAAAAAAATTCTGCTGTCAAAATGTCCCTACTGAACCGAGAAGGCAGCGCAGCTGGCTATCACCACCCACGATTCCGTGGGAAACAGGAATCGACGGCTTCTGTAAGGAATATCCGAAAGAGCTGGCTTCGGCCTCCGCTGCTACCAGTTGTCGTTGGTAATGAGAGGTCTTGTGTTATGGGGTTACGTCAGTAGAGGGGTGTGTTGAGGAAAAATTTTAGGTGTAGCTCTTATGTGTATATGTTCGGTATTCATGCTCTCCTGGCTGAGAAAATAAATTATCCAACAATGATTTCTTAAACGAGTTTAATACAAAAAATAAGAAAATAAAAATAAATTACACCAAATTGACAAAGCGTCAGGAATAATCGTATAGAGTCTTGTGACTGTAATTAATTACAACCAGTGATAGGATCGAGAGAAAACTTGAGATACCCTTTTACATCAACGCAAATGAGTCGCAGAATAGAAAGAAATTTGTTATTTAAAAAAAAATGATCGCCAGAACCTAAATACATTCGCGCACCCTATATATGAAACTTTGATATTAGCAATTTAATATTCAACCTCAAATGTGCTCCCTATTCCTAACTCATACGGTGAGATATCACCATTAAATAATCGTATGCGATATGAACTATCATAACATAAATTAAATTATATAGATATAATATCAATGTTAATAATCTGACCAAACTACAAAAAAGTTTTTTACCAACTGCCCCTCAGTTGTTACACCTTCGCCGTTTCGACCTTTCTCCCTAGTCAGCAATCTTTTATTTTTTTTTGTACCTGTTACTTTTTGATTGGTGAAACTTATCGTTCGACTTAATTGTGTAATAGGTTTTTTACCTCGATTAACAATTGAATTTTTATTTGATTCCGCAAAATTTCGTTATTTTTACGCAATTATTATTTCCGGTTAAAATATTATTTGTTTCTTTCTGCAACCAGGCAGAAGTGTTTTTTTTTATTGTATGAATGTGAACGACCGCTTTCTATAGTTTAAACGTTACAATGTAAAAAGTAATTTGTTATACAGGATGATTCTCTCCATGTTTCTTATTTTGGTATTTATTACACTCTCCCAAATTATTCACCAACCTTTCAGAGTACACGTTCAAACGCACAAACATCGAGAACCTAGGCATCAACATTAATGGTGAAAAACTTAGCCACCTTCGCTTCGCCGATGATCTTATATTAATTACAAAGGATCTCAAAGAAGCGCAAGAAATAATGAGCGAGCTGAACCTAGCATCCATAGAGGTTGGGCTAAAAATCAATATAGGCAAAACAGAGTTCATGATAAATCTAGAGTTGCCAGTGAAAACCGAACAGTGAACAACTTAAACATTGAGCAAGGATACTCCTACAAATACTTAGGCCACGAGATTCAATTGGGAATGGATAATTAAACCTGCGAAATTGGCAGAAGAATAGGTCTCATATAGGCAGCCTTTGGAAGATTGAGCTACATCTTAAGATCCGATATTCCCATGTCTCTTAAGAAGGAGGTCTTCGACCAATGTATTTTACTATTACCAGCCGAAACACTGACTCTAACAAAGAACACCGCGAACAAAATAAGAGTAGTGCAAAAAAGCATGGAAAGAACGATGTCAGGCTTATCCCTGAGAGATAGAGTTCCAAACACAGAGGTGAGAAGGAGAAGTGGAGTAACAGATGTCATCACAATAATATCGACTCTAAAATGGAACTGGGTGGGTCACCTAGCCAGAATAAACGACAGTAGATGGACTAGAACCGCGAAACCACGCTTTCCGCAGCAGAGACAGATCACCCACTCGTTGGTAAGATGATCTGAAGCGCATCCAAACCAACTGGTTAAATGCAGCACAGGATAGGGGGAGATGGAAATCTTTACGGGGGGCTTATGTCCAGCAGTAGACGAGCATATAGCTGTGTAATGATGATGATAAAACTTTTCACTTGTGTCCATATCAGTTCTATCTGATTTAATTGACAGTGATATGGGGAGAAGTCGCACTACGTCAATACCACGTTCTTTTGCTAGTTCGTCCACTGCATATTGAGCAGGAGGCTCATTCAATTTCACAATTTGTAGATGTTCTGGTTTGACAGATTTTTGAGGAAAATTAAAATTTTTGTCTATTAGCCATTCAATGATCTCTTGTTTTCTCCATGTGTTTGGCACATTCTCAATGTGACGAGAATGACAGAACCTTTTGGTATTAGGGCAATCATCTGCTCAAAATATTCCTCAAAAACGTCGTCGTTCCTATCTTCATGGTAGTCTCCATTTTTTTTAGATTGGAATATTAAAGAGCCACCATCTAAAAACCCATTATCACTGCCAATATGAGTCCCATACCGGATGGACACTTCAATCCTGTAGATGATCCTTCCAAAAAAGCCTGTCCTGAAGTTTGAATGTTGGTATCCTGCCACATTTTACTGACAGTGTAGCCTTCATTTACCCAGGTTTCATCCAAGTATAATATTGGTTTGCCTTCTGCGCGTAATTTAAAAATTGTTCTTAGGCATCTCCGTCTCCAACAAATAATTTCGACAGTATCAATTAGAATCGCTTTTCTATCATGTTTTGCCCATTTAAATTTTAATTGCAGTAGCGTTTCCCGTAGTTTCATTCGGCCTATTTAGTCTGGGAAAGTAAGGAAATAAAAGTCAAAAGTTTCCCATAATTGATTTTTCATTTTTAAATGAAAATATATTGACCCAGCATCACTCTCCTAGATTCTCTAATAATTTCCGCTGGAGTTTGCGACGCAGCTTGAAAGCACAGCTCAGACCACCTAAAGTTCAAATGATTTATGCTCGTGTCATTCCTGGATGTGTTCTTACAAAAAAATCGTAGAGATAAAAATTGAAGCAAATCTTATGCTCTTGAAGGTGAAGTAAATAGTTTTTTCAAGAACAAATTTTCCGATATTAAATTTTCCAAAAATTGAAAAAATTTACGAAAATTATATTTTTGGTTGGTAATTTAATTATAAATAAAATATTAATATCGAGGTCAAAACATAGATAAACATAGAGGGCAAACTACTAAAAATTAACATTTTTTCAGATTTGGAAAATTGAAAATGGCGGCTGCGCAAATTGGAAACAATTTTTTTTTTCAATCGCGTCTAAATTTATGAACATTAACGATATTGAGAAACGGTTAGTTGCAATCGATAGAGTGAAAGTTATATTTTTATAAATAACATAAACAAAATTTTTAAAAATTTTTTACATAATTTTTTAGAACATTTACCGAAAATAAAAATTTCTACATCTAGTTTTTTCTCATTTTGGCGTTGAAAAATTTGTTTAAAATATGTTTTCACGTTATAAATATGTGTGTCTTTGAAAGACAAGTATTTGAAAAAAAATTTTTCAGATGCGACTTTTACAAGCTGAGATAAACAAATTCAAAATCTGCTAGACACTGTCATAATATTAATTGAAATTTTCAAATTTTGATCACACATAGAGGGCAAACTTCTAAAAATTTACATTTTTTCAGATTTGGAAAATTCAAAATGGCGGCTGCGCAAATTGGAAACAAATTTTTTTTCAATCGCGTCTAAATTTATGAACATTAACGATATTGAGAAACGGTTTGTTGCAATCGATAGAGTGAAAGTTATATTTTTATAAATAACATAAACAGAATTTTTAAAAAAAAATTTACATAATTTTTTAGAACATTTACCGAAAATAAAAATTTTTCCATCTAGTTTTTTCTCATTTTGGCGTTGGAAAATTTGTTTAAAATATGTTTTCACGTTATAAATATGTGTATCTTTGAAAGACAAGTACTTAAAAAAAATTTTTTTTTAGATGCGACTTTTACAAGCTGAGATAAACAAATTCAAAATCTGCTAGACACTGTCATAATATTAATTGAAATTTTCAAATTTTGATCACTTCGCTAGGTTGTTGAATCCCAACTCAACTTAAACACAATTTTTCATTTTTCTACCGTCAATTGGTCCATTCAAAAGAGAACATTAATCCTAACTCGCTCGGCCAAACGGTGCGGCGACAGCTGCTTGGCGTTGTGGTGGGGGGTCAGCGCTCGTTCGCAGTTGAATGAAGCTCAAGCTTTTATTTTGGTTTTCTTTGTAAAAATTTTGCATTTGTGGTTTGCTAATAGTATGGTTATTATCAACCATTACATATTGCTAGAAATAATTTATAATTTATATCTATAAATCCATTTATTATATATATTATACATAATTCGAAGCGTAGATACTAAGAATAATATTTATTTACAAATTTACATCTATTTTCTACAAATTCTCGCCCTTTGCCCTTTTTGGTCTCTGAGAAAATGGCTCTGTACAATTTTCCTCGTCATTATCATTGGCAAACAAATCCTCATCGATATTATTGCTACTATCAATTGCAAGTTCACAATCAACTAATTGAGTCATATCAAAATTTAGCTCATCACTCAGAGATTCATTATCATCCTCGTCATTGTCAAATACCGTACTTACAATTTCGATGTTACAACAGTTTTTGCCTTCGCAATTTTTACATAATATCGTACAATGTATGCCAACTTTTTTACAACCACACCTGGTAGTAGAGCACCCTGTGGTACAAGAACACGAAATAATGTTCAATAATTCGTCGGGTACAAGTACGTCGTCAGTCATGTTAGTAAGGGTCTTTTGGGCGTTCGAAGAGAATGAGCGCTGACCCCCCACCAGAACGCCAAGCAGCTGCCGCCGCACCGTTTGGCCGAGCGAGCTATGATTACTGTTCTCTTTTGAATGGACCAATTGACGGTAGAAAAATGAAAAATTGTCTTTAAGTTGAGTTGGGATTCAACAACCTAGCGAAGTGATCTAAATTTGAAAATTTCAATTAATATTATGACAGTGTCTAGCAGAATTTGAATTTGTTTATCTCAGCTTGTAAAAGTCGCATCTGAAAAATTTTTTTTCAAATACTTGTCTTTCAAAGACACACATATTTATAACGTGAAAACATATTTTAAACAAATTTTTCAACGCCAAAATGAGAAAAAACTAGATGTAGAAATTTTTATTTTCGGTAAATGTTCTAAAAAATTATGTAAAAAATTTTTAAAAATTTTGTTTATGTTATTTATAAAAATATAACTTTCACTCTATCGACTGCAACTAACCGTTTCTCAATATCGTTAATGTTCATAAATTTAGACGCGATTGAAAAAAAAAATTGTTTCCAATTTGCGCAGCCGCCATTTTCAATTTTCCAAATCTGAAAAAATGTTAATTTTTAGTAGTTTGCCCTCTATGTTTATCTATGTTTTGACCTCGATATTAATATTTTATTTATAATTACCAACCAAAAATATAATTTTCGTAAATTTTTTCAATTTTTGGAAAATTTAATATCGGAAAATTTGTTCTTGAAAAAACTATTTACGTCACCTTCAAGAGCATAAGATTTGCTTCAATTTTTATCTCTACGATTTTTTTGTAAGAACACATCCAGGAATGATACGAGCATAAATCATTTGAACTTTAGGTGGTCTGAGCTGTGCTTTCAAGCTGCGTCGCAAACTCCAGCGGAAATTATTAGAGAATCTAGGAGAGTGATGCTGGGTCAATATATTTTCATTTAAAAATGAAAAATCAGTTATGGGAAAGTTTTGATAGTTAACAGATTTTTCGACCTTACTTTCCCGGACTAATTTTAGGGATATATGGATCTTTATTCATTTCATCCGAAATTTTAGCTAGTGTTGGGACTTCTTTCCTAAAATAAAATTCGTGCACTTTGCGTTTTTAATTTCTACTGTGAATTCAACTTTCTTTTTACCGCTTGTATTTTTCTTTTCGGATTTAATAACTGCACTTTTCGCTCCACTTCTAATTTTGTATATTGTTCATTTGCTTACGCTTGTCATATTACTTGTCTTTGCAACAATGTCATCAACTGAACCTGACTGATTTTCAGTTCTTTAGTAATTATAAACATTGTTTATTATTACTTTCTCGTTCACCGACAACGCCGACATTTTCGTACGCTTTACTGGTGTAATCCCAGATCCATACCGCAAATTGTCTGCCATTGTTACTAATAACCGAATCTAACAATCACAATAATTACTTTATAAAATTTATCAAGCGAGCAAGTTCTTTCTAAATTCACCAAATGAATAATTGCTGACAGTCAGACTGCAACTACCTTTGAAACTAAAATACACAAATTTCATAGTCAGGTAGGGGAATTATCTCTGAAACTAAAATCCCACCCCGTCTGCCTGAGGTCATTAAGACTCGCAATAGTTCTTGAAAATTGTTTCAACAATAATAATATGCAAGTCGTTTATATGTTCATTGAAACAATGACAACCGAATACACCAAAATAATATACGCATTTAATAATATTCGTAATAAATATTTCAGTAATCCGAATGTCTCTATACCTTAAAAATAATAATAGGTACCCACCCCTGAAATGATCTGTTCCTACGGTTTTATTACTCCGCAGCGATTGCGATTATACTATAATGACCTCGCCGCATTAACTAGTTGTTGCTGAACATTTTTTTCATTCACCACAATCCCTTTGGGAACTTCTTGGGGTAGTCTCAGTTGGACATTGTTGAATACCCTTTGAGAATTTTTCATTTTATTATCAATGCTTTATTCCACGTATCCTTCAGCTACGCGTGTGGACTGCCATCCCCCACGCCGTTTGAGATCCTTAATAGCAGCAAGAAACGTTGCAGATATTCTTTTCAAACAATGACCGGTCTAGCTTGAAGCATCAGGAAGTTTTAGATATTCCGCAATTTTTTGTGGGATTATGGCGAAAGGTTTGATGCGAACTGGCTGTACTGTACATTTGCTATGACGATAAAACAAAAAAAAATCGATTGCGCCTTACTGTTTTGGGTATTTGTTGTAAATTTCATACGTATTGCCGTCTCATCCTACGATAAATACACGTTTTTTCTTTTTTTTTTTTTGGTATCATGTAACGTTACTATCAGCATTGTTTCTGAATCGTCTATATCTTCAATTGTTGAACTTCATATAGTTCCGCACGCCCCTGAAATGACCTGTTCCTACAGTTTTATTACTCCTCACCAATTGCGATTTTACTTTAGAAAGAAACAAATATAGCCGGTTATAACGAATATGGGCAAGTATTTGAGGTATTATCTCCATACAGGCTTGTAGAATTTGTTCCCTAAGTTCATTCAGAGAACTGGCCCTGTTTTCCTCAAATACGTAAATTCTCGATTTCACATAACCCCAGAAAAATAAATCGTTGGGTGACAAATCTGGAGATCTAGCAGGCCATCTAACGTTAGCATTCGTGGAAATTATCCGATTGAGAAATTGTATATTTAAATTTTTTATTGCTAATTGATAATTATGCGATGCACAACCGTCATGCTGGTACCATATATCATTGAAGTCTACACCTAATTGTATGAGGACAGGAGTAATTTGGTTTTGCAGCATATTCAAATATTTTTGCCCGGTTAAATTACCGTCAATAAAAAATGGTCCAATTAAATGTTCACCTAATAGTCCAGCCCAAACATTTGACTTTTGGGATATTGAGTTCTACTATTGTAGTGTTTGTGAAGGTTACTGCTTGAAGTCAATCTTTTTAAATCGAATTTTAACGAAAATCTAACGTTATTCTGTTAGGTGCGTCATATTCACCTACTTTCCCCTATTAATTAATATAGTAACTTTCCACCTCATAATATAATTCACCACGAGCCGGCACTGGTTACAAAGTACAGTTTTTTGTTCTACACAGACTAATTAAAATATTACAATTTATCCACTTTTTAAATCTAGTGAACCACTTGAAAACAACCTTTTTATTAGATTAAGATGCTTTATTTTGTATATCTGAAGTGGTATAATTAATAGACAAACTTATTTTTATTTGTAATTTTTTTTACTTACTTGGCATCTCAGGAAAATCTTGTATTTTAATCCATTGTTTAAGTTCTTCTAAAATTTCCAACACATCCGACTCGGTTTTGTTCCAGTGTTTTCTTACTTTATTTCGATCAGTTCGTAAAAATGGTTGTATTTCCGCAGATTCCATTTTGAATTGATTTGCAATTATTTGTTGTATCTACTATCACGTTTAATAGGTACCTTCCTTGAAGTGAAGGTTATATTATGTATTATCGTTCTGGGTCAAAACGTTCTTTTATGATAATATATGAAACAAATATCATTTATTGATAAAACACTGCCATCAACTAAGTGCAAAAATTAATTTAAGTGTCACATTGTCATAATAAATTGTATTCAGATATTTACAAAGATTATTGGATATTTTTTATCAGCTGACGCGTTTAAGATACGACGGTTAGGAGTAGCACACACGTTTACATTGTGTTTATTTTTATTCAAGTTTTCTCCTTTCTAGGTACTGTTTACTGTTGTTGCTGTCAGATGTGGGTCATTAAGTTTATTAATAAACCATGCTGTTTAATAACATCAGATTATTGTGGGATCATATTACATTTAAATATAGTATTTTTATTAACAAAACTACTGTGGTTTCTGTTTGATCCAATACGTTCCCTTGCATATGGTGATACGTTATTGATGATATAATTTTCTTATTGTTCTTCTACGCCTTCAACTTCTCATCATCCAAGAAGGTCCATTATATCCATGTCCAATTATCATTCCATATATTCATAAACCAATACAGGATGAACCATCCAAGTAATATTAAATTATCGTGAATAATAGTAATTTTTCACCTAACCCTATCAAGAGTGACTGCTCGTCACTCGCGCCATGTCACGTATCGACTCCGCCCTCTTCTATATATTTTCGCGCTAGACGCCAGACACTCTTATACCGAAAATTTCGTCTTTTTCCTATCCCCGCAATTCTTTTTTTTTATTAATTGAAACGGAGTTTATGTTGTTTGAGAAAACGATGAAATTTGGTAGTCTTCCCTTCAGGTCCCACTTTCGGAGTTGGTCTAGAGTATTGAAGCGCCAGGTTGTATCAAATGCCTTTTGTAGGTCAAAAAACACTGCTACTGTGTGGTTTCTGTGGAAAAAACTATCCTGGATTTCTTTCTCTAGCAGAAATAGATTGTCAATTGTAGACCTGTGGCTCCTAAAACCAGACTGAGTATCTGACAAGAGATGATTGGATTCCAGATACCACATAAGTCTGATGCTTATTATCTTCTCCATAAGTGTGCTAAGGCAGCTTGTGAGTGAGATGGGTCGATAACTACAAGTGAGTTTTGGGTGATTCCCTATTTTAAGAACAGGAATAACTACGGCCTCATGCCATTTCTCTGGATATGTGCCGTCGATCCATATTCTATTATACAAATCTAATAGTATTTTTTTGATAAATTTGGTAGCTGTCTGATGAATTCATATACAATGTTGTCTCCTCCTGGTGCGGAGTCTTTCATTTCATAAAGTGCATTATCTAGTTCCTCTAGGTAGAGAAGGTGATAATAGTTAAATATATTTTCTTCCTGAAAGTCAATTTCTCGCTTTTCTGCTTGTCTATGGATCTGGATCTCCGGGTCATAGTGTTCCGAGCTACTGATATATTCGAATTGATTAGCTAAATGCTCAGCAATCTCTTCTCCACTGATTATAAGTTGGCCATCGATTTCTAAAACCTGTGATGCATCCCTGATGCGGGTGTTCTAGCTATGATAGTAGAGACATATATGTTTCCCATGTAGCTCTTTTACTGTCACGTATGGCACACCTTGCTCTTGCACGTGCTCTCTTGAACGATATAGTGTTTTCCAATGTGGGTGAACGTTTTAGAGTAGTCAAGGCGTGGTTTTTATCTGCCATATGTTTGGCAACAATGTCATTCCACCAGGGAGTTGATTTAGTACCTTTAAGACCACTTGATCGCGGAACCGATATTTCCGCTGCTGATAAAATCTCACTACTGATCAGTTCTGTGGCTCCATTGATATCGGTATCAGGCAGCTGTAAGTTTCCTAATTGTTATCTATACAGATCCCAGTTAACATTTCTCAATTTCCATCGTCTGGGCAGTGCTCTGGGATGAATCGGCCAGCAAATTCAATTGAAATTGGGAAGTGATCTGTAAGATGATCTCCCAAACAGTTCCATTGTAACGATGTCGATATAACTGGTGAGCACAATGCTAAATATATAGCTGACAATGAATTGGATCTTATGTTTATATAAGTACCCTCACCATTATTCAATAGAACAAGGTTCATTTCGTCGATGAAATTTTCGATAATTCTGCCTCTATTGTCCAGTCTATTCGAACCCCACAATAGATTATGGGAGTTAAAGTCTCCCACAATCAAAAAGGGAGCTGGTAACTGGTCAGCAATATTACTTAGTAATCTCTTCTTAGTAATTTCCTAATAATTAATTATGAACAAAGTAGTGACGAATATTAGTTTCATTCATTTAATTATAATAGCCATCAATATTGCAAGTAAATAATTAATCTAGTTTTGTCGAGTACATAGAAAATAACTTTGGTTGAGTAAAATAAAATGTTTGTAGTTAAGGTATTAAATTTCTGAAAAACTCATCATCTCGTCAATTTTGTTTGCATTTTTAAGTTATTTATTACACTGTTTACATCACTATGTTTTTCTTATTTAACACCAGGGCGCTCTACTTTCGACAGAAGTGCTGCCTCTATAGTTCGAGCACGATCCCTATACCTCGCGCAATCCTCGCATCGCATTGCCTCTCACGTTAAAGCTCACAAAAATACCGCGATAACTCGTAAAATATCGTTCTCTGCCGCGACCGTAGACGAGCAAACATATCCTTTTTTTCTTAAAAAATAGTGAACCGCTTACCTATCCTTCCTCAAAAACGCATATAAATTGTACCTTAAAATGACTCTTTTTCCTCGGTCTCTACTTATTTTCCTTACAAACATTCACTTATTATCGCCAAAATCTCTCTTCCCTTCTAGGTATACGTCGACAAACACACATTATCTCCGCATTAAAATCACGGTTAAGACTTTAATATAAAAAAGTTCCATCATGCCTTCATAATACTCTTACAAGAAAATAAATTATTACTCGTTGTTAATTGAAGTGTTAAAAGTAAAAACTTATATATAAGTGTAACAGTAAAATGTGATTGTTTCAAATACATCGTTTTCCTACCTAACCTCTCATCCAAACACAAATTAAAAACAACAACGCAAAGAGTGGGTTAGCATCAGAGCCACCTTAAAAGTCAAAGTTTACACCATATTCGAGCAATCGACTTACCCAGAATTCTTTCGCATTTAAAAAACTTTCATTTTAGAAATAAAATATTTCCTATTTTTTTTTAAATCGTACCCATTAAAATGTATTGATACCCCTCTGGAATATCTTTAGCTGTCCTAGCTGCTGTTTCACCCGCTAGAGACAACACCAAGAAAGAAGAAATTATTTTGACATTTCTATACACATAACCTATTTTTACCATGCGACTTCCAAGTAAGTGCTTAGTTTGCATGTTGTAGCATATTTGGATTCTAGAGATAATGACTCGATTTGCTAGAGCCAAGGGCTCTAAAGCGTCTAATGAAAGAGTACCTGAAGAAGCAACTCCGTGGAACGAAATGAAGCAACAGTTATTAGAAAAGAATAAATACGTTGCAGAAAGTAAAAACAGACAGGAAGCTATCGACCAACGAAATTCTAATTATAGAGCATTTCTAGAAGAAAGAGAACTTGAAGTAAGTAGAAAATCACAGTGGGCTCAGTTTCCAACAGATGATGTAGAGAATACATCAGTATCTGACAATAAGAAAAAGAGAAAATCTATTTCTCAAGTAAGTGAAAAAAGTGACGAACTTTCTGACAACGATGAAGCCTTTCTTGCTTTGAGAGCAAAAGTAGATGAAGTATTGGACAAAAAAGAAATCAGCAAAAGGTAGGTGTTATTACAAATACATCAATTTTTATGATTTTTACGTTTTTTGTGACTGATGAAATTATTGGTAAATTCTTTATTCAATGTATCAAATAACTTAACTTTTTGATAATTTTTGCTCATTTGTAAGTGAAAATAAAATGATCACTGTTATTTCATTGAACAGAATAATAATAAAAAGTCCTTTATTGTTATGTTTTGAGTCCCAATTTACAATATTCATAAAAATACATAATATAATGTATGCCAGTGATCTGGTGATTTTTCTGAACACTGTGTGTGTATATGAAAAGTATTTATGGTTCCTTGCTGTACAGCATCATCCATTTGATGTGATTTTTTGTATAACTTTGTCCCTGTTATGTGTTTGTGGCACCTTGCATCTTTCTGCCGTGTTTTCCCCAAAAAACAAGGTTTCAACATTCATTGGGGGTTTAGTTTTTAAGGTGGCAAGATGACTGACGTTATCGTTATTTAGTTATTTATTTAAACAATAACCACATAGCAGTCATATTGCCACCTCAAAACTAAACCCCCATATAAAAGGCTGAAAAGGGAATACAAAATTATTAGAAAGAAATAAATAATGATAGAATTCTGAATAGCAGTAACATGATGAAAGAATCATGGAATATAATAAACAAAAGCAATGGGTAAACCATTGTAAGTCACTTACAATTGAAGAGGGAAAAAATTAACACCTAAAGAGAAAGCTAATTTAATCAACTATTTTATAAAAATGAATCAAAATCAATCTTAATTCAACTCACAGAAGTTTTTTTCTTTTTCCAACATCTGAGGGAATTGTTTCAATCATATATAAAACCACATGTAAACCAGCAGAAGGTATTGATGAAATTAATGGTAAAATTCTAAGATCGGTTGCTGCATATATTGCCAAGCCACTATCCTTTCTAATAAACAAATCATTTACATCAGGCTTGTTTCCTGATAGAAAGGTACCCCTATTTATAAACATAAAAGGTCAGTAAGGGATATTGAAAACTATTTCCTGATTTGTATAACAAGCCAAATCCGTAAAATATTTGAGTCAGCTTACTCTTCACAACTCATTGAATACCTCAATCATTTCAGTAGGTATGTTACCAGCCGTTCAAAATGGATACAGGAAAAAATCCACAATCAATGCCATTGAAGTCTGGTTAGAATTCATTTATAGAGTAATTAATAACAAATAAAACACTGTGGGACTTTTCTATGATCTCAGCCAAACATTTGACGCGATATATCACAATCTCTTACTGCGGGAGATGTATTGAAAGGGAATACATGGAAAACCTTATGATTGTACTGAATCGTATCTGTCAAATAGAACTCAAGTCATCATAAACAAGAATTCTAGATCTGACCCACTCCTATCTATAATGTGGGTGCCACAAGGTCATCTATTCTTTATAATATTTGACAGTGATATTAGCTAATTCTGCTTGACCTCGAATTAAATTGAACAACTTATTTAAAACAGTAATAGGGCATCTTACGAGTTCAACCGTTATTGTAAGGAGAATGGTCTAACATAAAATGCATTTCACTTGATTATGAATTTTAACTACATATAAATAACAAATCCATTAAAAGTTTGGAAACTATAAAAATTTTAGGAATAACAGTAGATTCCACTTCCCTGCGATGCTTACATTGATATAGTAACTACAAAACTTAAGCACTTACTGTTATATGATATGAAACTTAAGGAAAACTGTATCATTTCATGCATTGAAACTTCTGTATTATGGATTAGTACAATCAACCCTTCAACATGGCCTGATATTCTGGGGTGCATCACCACACTTCGATAGGGCTATGTATAATGTGCCAACAGCAACATCGTGTAAGCCACTGTATAAAAAAGCAGAGATACTAACATTACCTAGTCTTTTTATATGTTACTCAATTTTGTATATAAAATGAGCATTTTCTTAGGAAGAATAACAACATACATTCATATAGTAGTAAGGATAAAATATATTCGTCAGCCTAGAAATAGGTCAACATTCACCAAAACACATTGGAATCAAATGCCTCACAAGTTCAGTAACATAGTGGATACACATCCCAATAACTTTAATAGCTTTAGAAAGAAGGTCCAATCATTTTTAGCTGATTATACATTTTACAGTGTTGAGGAATTACTCAATTTTTAAAGATAGTGTTAGTCCAATATATGTCCTATGTACAATAATAATTTTAGATATATTTGTATTCCTCGATCACCTTTGTTTTTTCTTTCTGTTTTTCTATGTTTTTATTTTAGTCTTCTATTGTAATTGACTAGTGGGATAGGTTTGTACACTGTATATTTGTATAAGTCTCACAGTTGAATAAATTTCCTTCTTTCTATAATATTTATTCACAGTTATTGTTGCATATTTTAAGAAAATTAAAAATGATTTGTCATCATTCTATTACAGATCTAATGATAATGATAGTGATGTTGCTCCCGAAGACTTAAGTTCAAAAATTGAACTTGATGAGCCACCCCCAAAGATTAAAAAGTTAAAAAAGAAAAAACTGTCAATACCAAGCATTATTAATACCTCTAGGAATGAACCAAATGAAGAAGAAAGTAAAACGAAAGTTCAGGTTCAACTTGATGATCCAGCCCCAAATATTAAAAAGCTAAAAAAGAAAAAACTATCAATACCAAGCATTAATAATACACCTAGTAATGATCAAAATGAAGAAGAAAGTAAAACAAAGTCAAAGAAGAGAAAAAATGAAGAAAATGAAAAGAATAAAGAATCCAAAAAAAGGAAAGAAAGTGAAAATAAAGTTAGCGCTAGCCCTAAAAACAAAATCGATAAAAAAGTAAAGAAGCCAAAAGGAAAGGTTCAACCTAAAAAAGTTATAAAAGAAAATCTCACTGAACAAGATATAAAGAAATTGGAGAAAAAGAAGCAAAAGAGATTGAAACAAATAGAAAAGAAAAAAATGGGAAAACTACTAAAGAAACAAGAAGAGCAAGCGGAAAAAGAAAAATTGGAAAATGGAGAAACTGAAACTATTAATAATTTAGCACAAAACGTGGAAAATCATACTAAAACAGAATATAAACAGAAATTTGGCCCACACAATGTCGAAAATCACAGTAAAACAGAACATAAACACAAATTTGGTCCCCAGAATGAAGAAAATAATAACAGTAAATTTGAAAAACCAAATAACAGATTCGAGAAAAATAAAAAGTTTTCAAAAGCGAGAGACGACAAAGAGCACAAAAGGAGAAAACCCCCACTACCCACCAAGATGTTTATAAATGGAAAAGAAGTAGAAGTAGATTACGTTGATGGTTTTCCAGTGAAAAAGGAAGATGCCACGAGATTAAAAAAACTTCGAAAAGAAATGATTAGTAAAGGATTACCAAGAAGTGAAATTAATATTGCTTTGAAGCTGGAAAGGAGGAAAGCCGAGAAGGCGTTTTCACGAGAAAAGAAAAAGGTATACATTTTTTTTAATTGAATTATTATTTTACTATTGTGAACTTCTGACAGGCGTAAGATAGAAATCTGAACCAGTGTCAGCTAATTATGGATATGAAATTCTAAGTAAATTTGCTTACGTTCAATTCATTTACGATCTCTTATACTGATTTTAGAGTTGAAAGTTTTTGTGCTATACATTATTTCGATTTTCAGTTTGTAGTGCTCCTTCGGCCCTTCCAAATTTGATTTAATTTCATTCAAAAATGTTATTGATTCGAAATGACATGCTTACTAATGACTATTGATGTGTGCATCGCTGTAATTCATGGTCAAGGAAGAAAGGATCATCTACTGTCTTAAGTTTTCCCTTATATTTTTACAAGAACAAGACATTTTTATGGTTGATTTAATATTCTATTAATATATTAGCACATTTAGTTCCTGGAGGAACGCCCCCAATTCTTATACCATAATCTGCTGCTTCTTAAATTACATTTCAACTAAAGTGAAAAAATCCATTATTTTTTTTCTTTCTTTTCATGTAGGTCTGTTTCAATTGTCGTAAATCGGGTCATAATCTCTCTGAGTGCCCTGATTTGGAAAAAGATCAAATGTCCCATGCAGGAACTGGTATATGCTTTAAATGTGGATCAACAGAACACACACATTTCGAATGTAAAGTTGTAAGGGGGCAGGAGTTCAAGTACGCTCAATGTTTTATATGTAACGAACAAGGACACATTGCCAGGCAGTGCCCCGATAATGCCAGAGGATTGTATCCCAAAGGTATGTATAATTCTGTAACCATTATATTTGTTTTACTTAAGTAGGGTAAAGCCACCACTAATTGCCACTTCCTATTTATAATACCTGAAATAAGAATGTGTAAGTAAAATCTGCACCAAATGTGTAATTTATGTGTACAGTAATTTTTCTTTTAACTATGTATGTCTAGAAATAATACTAAAGGATGGCGTCTCTATAGGCAGGAATAGTTTAATCTTTCAGTGTAACGGAAGTTCTCGATAGGTTATGTTTTCTTGTCGGATATGTTAAGAAACGCTGAGCAGTATTTTCGATATAATTGACAAAAATTAAGGCATCTTTTAGTTTTTTGGGTACAGCAAAGAAGCAGAGGTAAGCAAGTATGCATATTTGTGTTTTTTTTTGTGTAAAGGGGGGGGGATCTGTTCTTTTTAAATGTTCCAATAATGGTCACGAGTGGCAGTTACTGGTGAATTTTAAAATAATTCAGTTAGCCCCGAATATAATTAGATAATAAAGTCTACAATTCCAAATTTTCATGTTTTAAATATGAGCAAGATATTTTGAAAAAATCCAGTAATTGCCACTGCTTCTTTAAAGTGGCAATTATTGGTTAGCTATTATTGTGTTTACAAATAACCACTTCAAATTGTAAGCAGTTTTTATTATCTTTTCGGTACTTAATCTTTTTGACAATTCTCTAATTAATTTAATTTTTACATCTGTCATACCCCGTAGAGCAATGATCACAACTATCCATAAAATAAAAGTTAGTCTGAAGGACATATAGACTCTGTATACTAACAGTCCTTCCCCAGTCAACCATTCAGAACGTATGTAAACAATAATGTAATAGCAGTCAGGCACCTCGCAATTGATCCACATGTATTTTCCAAATTCTACCATCATCAAGTTTAATTAAGTAGTGTAACTTTCCTAATATCTTATGAATATAACCAAAAATCCATTTTTCCAGTCCTGAATAATTTCTTACCAAGACGCGTTGGTAAAGCAGAAAACTACGAACTTTAATATCGGTATCATTTGTTACCAGTATGGTATGTGAAGTGGGTCTAATATTATCAAGTCTGGATCTTATTTCCCTGTTAAACATTAATCTCGAAGGAGACTGATGAGTGACACAATGAGGCATTTTACGATATTGTAATAAAAATTCATTTAATTGATTTTCAGCATCACATAATTTACTGTGAGATTTAAGAGTTCTTAAATATTTTTTTACAGTCTGGACGCTCCTTTCTACTAATCCATTAGTAGCAGGATGATATGGAGCTATTAATTTATGTTTAATACCATGTAATTTAAGAAAATGTTGAAAATTGTAAGATACGAATTGTTGCGTATTATCACTAACTAAGTATTTTGGTACTCCAAATGTAGAAAATATTTTATTACAAACTTGTATTGTTGCGAAACTAGATTTATCTTTGGTTATATATATCTCTAACCAACGTGAATATGCATCAATTAACATGAAATAGTTCCTACCCCCAAACTCCATATAATCAATGTGAACTCTTTCAAATGGTTCGGAAGTCTTTTCCCATGGATGTATGGGTGTTTTTGTTGGATTATTTTGGATTTGCTGACACTCCGTATAGTTTTTCCAAATATTTTCAATGCTTTTATCAATATTTGACCACCAACAATAACTTCGTGCTAAGTTTTTCATTTTGTTTATTCCAAAATGGGAAACATGTAATTCTTGTAAAATTTGATTTTGTAATTTATGAGGTATTACAACTCGAATTCCTCACATTATGCAACCTTGTTTGTGGAATATTTAATCTATATTTTCGAGGAATATCCCGACCAGTTTGTAAAGCGTCTAATAAAGGTTTAATATTAACATCGTTTTGACTTTCATAAGCAATTTGAGAACAAGAAATAGGTAATGTATCAATTTGTTGCAATTCAAAAACATCTGGCTCATCGAAAATTGTTAGAGATTGAGTTTTAATTGGTAATGGTGATAAAAAGTCAGCGTTACAGTGATCTTTAGTATTTTTATAACAAATATCATATTGAAAAGCTTGTAAATAAATTGCATAATGTTGCATACACGTAGCACTCAAAACTGGTAGGGATTTTGTTGGATTAAAAATTTGAAGTAAAGGTTTATGATCAGTATATAGAGTGAATCGATTTCCATATAGATATTGATAGAATTTTTTTTCGCCAAAAATGATACTGTATGCTTCACGATCAATTTGAGAATATCTTTTCTGTGTGTCACTGAGAGTTTGAGATGCGAATTGTATCGGCCTCTCAGTTCCATCAGGATATAAGTGAGATAATACTGCACCCACTCCGTATGGTGAAGCATCGGTAGCCAAAATTAAAGGTAAGTTGGAATCAAAATGAACCAAGAAATTATCAGCCAACATTTGTTTCTTTACTGTAATAAATGTTTGCGCACATTCTTGATTCCATATAAATCTCACGTTTTATGTAATAATTTATTGAGGGGATACAGAAGGGTACTTAAATTTTGTAAAAATTTCCCATAGTAATTTATTAATCCTACAAATGATCTCAATTGAGTTTTGTCAGTGGGTCTCGGAGCATTCACAATACTTTCAACCTTACTTTTTATTTTATGAATGCCTTTGGAATTTATCAAATACCCGCAATACTCAATACTATCAGCGAAGAAAATAGACTTTTCTTTATTAATACGTAAGTTGTGTTCTGATAATCTTTTTAAAACCTCATTTAATCGCTCTAAATGTATAGTATCATTTTCCCCTGTTATTTTAATATCGTCTAGATAAACGGAAACACCTGGTATACCCTGTAAAACTTTCTCCATCTCTCTCTGAAAAATTGCAGGAGCAGAGGAAATGCCAAACATCAAGCGATTACTAGTATAAAGACCTTTATGAGTATTTATGTTAATAAATGACGATATTCAGGTCGTATTTCAATGTGTAAGTAAGCCTGACTCAAATCAAGTTTAGTAAATTTATTTCCACCTGCCATTGAATTAAATAATTCATCAATTGTGGGCAAAGGATGTTTATTCACTTGAATATTATTATTGAGTGTAACTCGAAAATCTCCACAAATTCGAACATTTCCATTACTTTTTACTACAGGAACTATGGGAGTAGCCCAGTCAGATCTATCCACTTTAGTAAGTATACCTTGAGAAAGCAAGTTTTCAATTGCCTTTTCTACTTTAGGAATTAGAGAAAAGGGAACTGATCTCGCTTTACAGAAAATAGGTTTTGTATTTTCTTTTACTGAAATTGAAGCCTGCATACCCTTAAATTTGCCTATCCCAGCTGTAAACACACTTGAATACTTTTCCTCTAGTCCCTTGACCAATACTTCCGTAGATGAATTAACAATATGATCAAGAGAAGTAGAAAACAAATTCAAATGCATTTGACAAATCCATTCTCTACCGGATTCGTCAAATGCATTTGAATTTGTTTTCTACTTCTCTTGATCATATTGTTAATTCATCTACGGAAGTATTGGTCAAGGGACTAGAGGAAAAGTATTCAAGTGTGTTTACAGCTGGGATAGGCAAATTTAAGGGTATGCAGGCTTCAATTTCAGTAAAAGAAAATACAAAACCTATTTTCTGTAAAGCAATTTTTGGTTTAGTATACTAAAATGGAAAAAGCAAAGAAACCTTTCTTCCAATATTCACAAGAAAACATGGAGGCTGCCATTGCAGCTTGTAGAAATGGAATGCCGTATTATACTGCGGCGAAAATGTATGAAGTACCAAGAAATACGTTCAAAAATAAAGTTCTGGGAAAAACATCACTGAGACGAAAAAAGGGTCCTTCAAGTGTTTTAACTAAAACAGAGGAAAATGCCATTGTAAAATGCATAACCATAATTTCAAGATAAATATGATCTATTATCAACAGTTCAAACAATAATGAAAAACACCCAACGTAAGAATCCATTTGTAAATGACAAACCTGGTAGGAAATGGTTAGAATCATTTTTTAAGAGAAATCCCACTGTAGCTGTCAGAACTTCATTAACAGAACGCCAAAGTAGAAAATAGTTTGAAGAAGTTGGTACCTTTTTCAAAAATGAAAATCTAGAAGACATTTTAAATTGTCCAGAACAGATTTTCAATTGCGATGAGTCGGCGTTTCAAATATGTCCGAAATCAAACAAAATAATACAGGTGAATAAAATATATATGAAATTGCAAAAGGGTCAGAAAAAGAATCTGTAACAGTAGCTATTTCAGTTAGTGCAAGCGGAGTTTTACTACCGCCCTTTCTTTTGTTTTTGTACTCTCCATTACCGGGACTGCTTGTGTCCAATGTTCCAGATGACTGGGCTGTTGAAGAAAGGCTGGATGACAGGAGAGTCATTTTACGAATATGTAGCTAACGTTTTCCATCGTTGGCTGGTTAAAAATAAATAACTTTTCCTGTTACCTTGTTTATTGACGGACACAAGTCACACCTGACGTTGCACCTGAGCAATTTCTGTGAACAACATAAAACTATTCTGGTAGCGTTATTCCCTAACGCAACGCACATGATACAACCATGTGACGTTTCGATTTTTAAACCATTAAAGAAGAATTGGAAAAAAAACTGTTCATATGTGGAGATTAGACAGCAATATTGCAAATCAAAATAAAACAAACTTTCCGTTAATGTTTCGTGAAGCCATAAATGGGGTTACAAAGGAACACATTGTTAATGGATTTAGAAGATGTGGGATGTTTCTTTGGTCACCTGATGCTGTAGATTATTCCAAATGCAAGAAGGATAGAGCCACCAAATCAGAAATCACACCTGAAGCTATACCTGCGCAACGAAAAAAGCTCACACATTTTGAATATTTAGAAAAGCTAATTCATCCTGATATTCTTGAGCTGTTTATGGAGTGTATCAAAGATGAAATTTTGAATGGAGAAGATAAGTGGTTGGAACTTTTTAATGTTTGGTTTAAGGCAAAAAAAGAACATCCTCCCAAGTCGTCAGAATTTGTCTAGCACATTAGAATCGGACGAAAGCAAGTTAACCGCGCCGATAAGTACTTCGGAACTTTCCAAAGAAATTACCCCCCCCCCCCTCCTAAAGAATATTACAAATAATTTGATTTAGATTTTCAAGACTCCTGATATCCCAGTGCAATCTTGTAATAACCGAACCCTAATTTTGAATGAATTCAAATTCAAGCCTTGGAACACCATTTAATAGAGCACTAATATGGCCAGAAGTCAAAGAAAAGACAAAGAGAAGGAAGGAGAAACTTGGAGAAAATTCCATCTGTAGTGACGTCCAAAGAGCGGAAAAAGTTTATGGTACAAAAGGAAGAAAAATGAAGAGAAAGCGAAAAAGAATAAAAGAGGAGAAAAACCAAATGAAACTACAAGAAAAAGAAAATAAACAGCAGACTTTAAAATTGAAAAAATAAGTAAACAGCAAAGAGCAAAGTCAAAACAAGACAGCACATCCGATTCTAGTACACCTGAAGAATGGGAAGCTTCTGGGAGTGATAATGATGTATTCTCAAACATTTCAGAAAAATCAGTTGGAAAATCTATTATGTACAAGGAAAATGATTATATATTAGAGAAATATGAAGAGAAAGCGAAAAAGAATAAGAGAGGAGAAAAAACAAATGAAACTCCAAAAAAAAAATAAACAGCAGACTCTAAATAAAATTAAAAAAAAGTAAACAGCAAAGTCATGAAAAGACGGTATATCTGATTCCAGTACACCTGAAGAATGGGAAACTTCTGGGAGTGATAATGATGTATTCTCAGAGATTTCAGAAGAATCAGTTGGACAATCTATTATGTACAAGGAAAATGATTATATATTAGTGACTTTTCCAGGAAAAAAAAGGAAACATAGGTATGTGTGCGTAATTCAAGCCCTTCTACCCAACAATGAAACAGAAGTGGTTGGTTTAAAGAAATGTGATGATGGGAAAATGTTTAAATTAAATGAAGTTGATATCAGTCTGAATCAAATTATAGAGAAACTACCATTAATTCAGGCGATCGTCTCAAATACGAATTTAAAATAGTTATTTGTAAAACAAGTGTCACAATGACTCGTTTTGTAGTACGATTCGCGCAAATCACGAGTACTACAGAAAGTCATTGTGATAAAAGTTTTACACAACATTTTTTATAATTCGCATTTATTTAATTCTTTAAATAAAATATAATTACATAATCCCTGTTTTTAAACTAGAAGGAGTGGTTTGAATTTAAGTTGGCAATTCTGTAAATTCCTGATTGGTCAGATCACAGATGGTTTTATTCAGCACTTTTGACATTTATGACCGAATAATTGTGGAAATTGTAAACAAACTTTCATTTAAGCAAACAGAGAGGATGATTATTTGTTTAAAAAAGAGCTTCTTGGGATCTATTTATATTATATCATGAACAGAATTATTTCTATAATACATCTTCATGTAGATATCTGGTAATTTATCCCAAAAGTTGAACGTTATGTATACCTTATATATTGATCCTATACAATATAAAAATAAACAATTGACAAATCATTGATGAATAAACGTTAGCGTACTTTATTTATTAATATTTTTAATATATAATTTATAGAAATTTACCTTTAAGACCATTTATTATAATAATTTGCTAGCTAGAACAACGCTAGACCGTTCTATAATTTATTTCAAGGTTAAAGTAAAATGTCAAATGAAAAAATACATAACATACAATAACCAAGTGCATGACACTGTAAACAATGTTATAATGAAGTCTCTTTTATACTTGAATTATAAAAAAGAAGTTTTTGTTGATTTTTAAGTTTAATTTTTTTTTATTAAACTTAGGTAATAACTTTTTTGTCATACTTACGAATTTTTATTTTAAAAAATACAAGTGTATTAGATACAATTTACAGTGTCCTTTTTTTTTGTTCTTTTGGCTTGCACATGCCAAACTTGGCATTGGCAATTATTGACCAATTACAGTGGCAACCTCTAGATTTTCTAAAATATGATTGTGGCAATTACTAATACTTCAGACTGACATGAAAAAATATTTGATATTAAAGAAAACTTCACCTGTTTTGTAAGATATTACAACTAATATCTCTCAGTGCATCATAACTACATACATACTATGATTTTGTGTAAAGAAAAGAAGTCATGTTTTATATTTTTTACAATTTACTTCATGTAAATGCTTGCTTATAATGGCAATTACTGGTGCCTTTACCATATAATTTTTCGTACAGTGCTTTTCAAGATGACCAGCCAGGTTTTTAAAAATTATAAAATAAAGAATAATGAAATTTTGAATAATTTAATTTTATTTAAAATATTATTTTCACATCATTTCCGGTTATATAGAAAGTTAATATCGAATTTGTTATTTTAAAATAAATAATTTTTACAATTTTCTTGCTCTCTTTACATGGAACAAAATATCATATATAGCAGTATGTTTATAAAATTTATAATATTGCTTCTTTTCTTCTGTCCAAAATGTTTGTAGCCTAAATGCCCGAAATTAGTAGCTGTTTGTAATAAAGAAAAATTTGTAATGTATTGAGTTTTAGTTTTATTTAAGTTGTTGTCAGTCACGTTCGAGGAATTGATGAAATTTTACTTCTTTACTTGACATTTAATAAAATCTTATTTAATTTTGCTTCAATTTTTGCTGATTTTCCTCTTGATATTTATTTTGATTGAATTTTCAGGGGGATCATGTAAAGTATGTGGAGATGTGACACATCTCAAGAAAGATTGTCCTAAATACCAAGCTCAACAGCAGCAGTTGCAAAATAGTTTTAGTGCAGAAACTATAAGTGATAAACCTGACGATTTAGATATTAACACAGATAATCGCAGCAATTTCGAAGCAGGAATTAAAAGGCCTAATAAAATTATAAAGTTTTAAGTGTGTAAATAAAAGTTTTTATTGTAAAAAAAGGTTATACTGTTTACATAGAACAATAAAAAAGTTTCAAAACAATTGTGAATGTTTTTTTTGTTATACGAAGGCTGTCCAGAAAGTAGCAGACGTTTTGAAATAAAGAATAAACAAAGTAAAAAAAACTATACACTAAAACCGAAAAGTGCAATGACGTCTGCCTGTACCGATATAGGTGTTGCACAGTAGCGTGGACGTTTTTTCCGGAGTTAAAAATAGCATTGTTACTTTTTCCAGCCTATGCCTTGACATTTATAGAATAAAGAAAATGAAAATACTTCAATTAAATAAAACAAAAGGATTTTTCTTTCAATAAAGGTACAAAAATAAGTGTTCGGATTTAAAATCCTACCTGAGCAATCCAATCAATACCTCACTACTAATTATGCAACCTCCCATTCGAATATATCCTCAACTTGGTAATCCGTTAAAAGAGAACATGAGTTTCAATTTAAATTCCCACGTAGCGGGAAAAGCTTATATGAGCGTGTAGAGAATAAAATTTGGAGAAAAAACTCAAATAAACGAACCTTTTCCCTCGGCCCCTCTATAGCTATCTCAAAGACGGTTTGAAATATCGAATTCCTATATAGCGTTTGCAAACTTATGTAATTTTTGTTTGAAGAAAAAAATATGCACCCTTTCCCCTCTCTCCCCAGAAAGGTACTCTGCAGAAAACGTCTCCTTTATTATTAGTGGTAGCGAAGAAATAAAAATTGTATCTGACAGTTTACTGGATATGTTGACGATTCGCTAACTGCATAATATCACAACTATAATCCTTTGAAACATTAGAGCTAACAATACTATTATAAAAAAATACGACAATTTTCCACCGACATTACAAACCGAGTTATAAATCAAAGTTGATATTTTTATACCAAAAATATCTATCCTCAGGGATAAAGGAAATATGTACCTTGATTAGTGATTATATTTCGTTTTTTCATCCAAAACCAGGAAAAATAAAAAAACAAATTTGTTTCATTGTGCCCTGAGCTCGATCTCCTACGGCCTTCCATGATACAAGCGAACCAAAGATCTGCGGCTTCTCGGTGTACATTTTGGCCATGAAAGGAAGATTTTGTTGCTCTATATGTGGCAAATGTTTTTGCACATTACACTAAGACGAGAAAAAATTACTGCCCAGACTGTCATAACCATCACTAAACATCATAAAAAAACTTTAAACTTCTTTATATACTTAATCGATGTTAAGTTTTGATTTTTTAGGATCTGTTTTTGTAAATTTTTTTATTAATAAAATTATTACAAACGTTGAAAATTGTTTATATTACCTGTAAATTAACTCAAAAGTTAAACAAACCATTTCTACGATGGCGAAGAAATATACATTATCCCAATAAAAATATTAGGTGCTAAAATCTTTATTGGTTATTTTAAACTGTTAATAATTTTGGATTAATCCCGATGTCGACCATATTGGCCTTTTTTTTAACCAATTAACACATGATCTATTTTGACGAATTTTGAAAATGAAACAAAATCATTGAAATTAAGTTTTATTTCAAACTAATTTATATAACATAAAAAATAACCCTCTTGACAAGCAAATTTTGAATGATACGTTCTACTAAAACAAAAAGATAGAAAGAAGTATCAAGCATGATCTCTATGCCTTGGGACAACGCCTGGAGACTGAAAACTAAAATATCTAAATATTGTGAAAATTATTATGAATACTTAAAGATATGTGAAACTAATATCAATAAATAATGCAAGGAATCGTAAGAATGTTAGAATACATTTTTCAATGCGTCTTTTTAAAGATACATGAAGAGTAGAATTGCTAAGAGATCTAAGTGCCATTTTTGAAATTTTTTCTCTTTCACTACAAATGGATCTATGAGCCAATGCCTTGCTAAAGGGTATATGTGGCAAGGCTGATTGTAGTAGTTTCTATAACATCCAAACGATAGTGCTGGTTGTATGTCCAGACAGGCTGTTTCTGCTAATGGGAGTGCCACACCTGTCACGAGCTTATACTAGTGTATTCTTCCACGCGTTATAACAGCAGACACTATCATATCGTGTTTTGTTTACCACATTGATACTTATTAATTTTAATGATGTCTGATGACGAAAACGGGTTAAATATTAGTGCTTTTAGTCAAGATGAAAAAGTTGAAAAGCTACAGTTTAGAGAGAAACAGCGAAAGGCAAGACTTAGTGGCAAGTCCTACCTCACTCAGAACAAGCACAACAGAAAAGAGATGTCAGCAAAACAACCACCACCCTTACAGGTATGTATAGTAAAGTAAGCTTACAATATGTAATATTAGTTTCAGTAAGCCCACACTGATATCTATTACTGTGCAAATGCTACTAAACATGGTAGTCAAAACATAACCCGACATCCTGGCCTAGGCATAACCTCATTACTTACTATAACCAAAGTTATGCCTAAATTCCTTCCCCATCTTGGATAACACATCTGTAATAACTAAAGTTCACACCTGGCCATTAGTACAATATATTTTTACATTTTCAGGCGCACTGCAAATGCAAATATAGCTGCAGAGAGTGTGACGACATGAAAATGAAGTTGTTCGAAGTCTACCATAAACTGGACCTGAACCAGTACTTGATGGGTCTTATAGAGGTGCTACCTGTTCAGAGAAGACGTCACGGGACATACATTGAAGCAGCTCAGAGTAGGAGATAGTCAACAATGGTGAAATTTTCTTTAGTTCCTGAAAATTTTTATTTTTGGCACTTAGATCTATTAGAAATTCTACACTTCAAATATCAAAGAAGCTCAAAAATATATTTGAGAATAAACATAATGGCAAATTGTTTAAAGTAAAAATGTAACAACTCAAATATATTTTCCTGAAAATAAAAATTAGCGCTCGAAATATTAAAAAAAATACTGAACGCATATTTGCCATAAAATTGAAGGTTGTTTGTTACAGTAAATATTTAACTGCTAAGTATCTATCATAAAATAACTGTTCTTTATTTAGACATGAAAAAACCTGCTGGATTCAAAACTACCTCAACCAGCAAAACTAATATTAACATTAGTTGTTTGTATTGCCCCCTGTATTAATTGCACTGATGTTTGGACAATTTGTAGCAACTGAAATGGTACATTCTCCTATTTTAGCTATCGCTGTTGTTTTTTCGAATAAACCTATGTTTTCGAAGAAAGAATTCGTCGAAGTTTGTGGCTGACTTTTCTCTTGTTTGATACATATTTCTGAATCTGAAAACCCAAAAAAAAGATTATTTTGGTACAAGTATAAGTACACTTAGTCATAAATTATATTTTGATTATAGTAAGAAAAAAATACTAATACAAAAGGGAATCAAAATAATGGCAATGAACCAGGGAACAACTATCGAGAAGAAAATAATACAAACAGTGGAGTAATTGTAAGTAGCAGAAATCCAAATGAAGAAAATATTGTAAACAATAAAGGAAAGGAAAAATACAATTACAGAAGTTCTAGCTGAAAATATAAATAAGGAAACAAGAATATAAGATATTAAAATAGACATGGGATTTGGAACATAAATACAATCACGGGAAAAGAAATAGAAATACTTAACTTAAGAAATGCAAAATAATAGAATACAGATACTAAGTATAAGAGTAACGAAGAAAGGAAATGGAAAAATACAGTTTACAAACATATATTATACTATTCTGGAGTACAATATATTGTAACGAACCCGTTAATGACACTGACATTGCAATGACAGTAACATTGTAATGACAGTGTTGTTGATAAACATGTGTATAGGCAATTCAGCTTCATGTAAAGCAAATCATGCTGTTGATAAATTGTAGTGAGACCAGAAAATATGTGGCCAACTTCGTTTTTGTCAAGTCAGTTGTCATTGTAAGAATGTTATAAGATTTTATTTTACGTTTTTTTGAAATAAACAGAAGTTAACGGGAAGTTGTTTCATTTGTTCATGCATGCTCACAAGTGTAAGGTTATTTATATATTCTTCTTTCCCCTGTTAATTAGTTTTATGTTAGGTACTCTTCTTTCCCTGTTAAATAGTTTTAGGTTTGGTATACTTTTTTCCCTTTCTCGATCAGCAATTTCGTCTCGCTGGGCGGTCATTTGACGAGTGAGTTCTTGAATATGTTGACTCAATTGGTCCATGAGCTCCGCGCTTTGTTTGACTAGTTGATCAGACAGTTCATAACAACGGTTGGATATTTGCTGGGATAACTCGTCTCTCTGGGTCGATATTTGATGGCATAACTTGTTCTATGGATCTTCAAATTTTACTGACTCGGGGTCGATATCTTCTTTAGTAACATACTCCCGTAATCTTCTCAGCAGAACCGTCTTGTTACCTTCGGTTTCCAATTCCCGCTCTTCTAACTCTCTTCTGAGCTCAGCAACAAATAGTTCAATTAATTTATTTCCTGGCATCATTGTTACTTCTATGCCCCTCACCTGACACCTATTGTAACAAGACTGTGGATTACAAGGAATATAATTTACAACTCGTTTACAATGCCTCGCTAAATCGTTCAACTTCACTCCCGTCACAATTGTCAACTCTCCCCCTCAACTGTCACACCTGTTCAACCTAACTGACAAAAGAACTCAAAAGGGAAAGAAGAATATCTAACCTAAAACTACTGAATAGGGAAAGAAGAATACCTAACCAAAATCTAATTAACAGGGAAAAGAAGAGTATCTAAATAACATGTCACTGTCATTAACGGGTTCATTACAATATGACAAAGAGAGCAAAATAGGGAATAGGGATAATAATTAGAGAAGACGAGAATAAGAAAGTAATAAAATTCAACTCAAGAATAATAATAATATTAATAAAGATAAATGGAGAGGAGACTCTAATTGTAATACAGATCTATGGCCCAGTAGAATGAGTTGAAGACGAATAAATTACGAAATTTTACGAAAATCTACAAAAAAAAATTTGATGCAGCATGAAAAGATAACGAGGCAACAATAATAATGGGGGATCAGAAGCAGCAGAGTAGGTAAAGACCAAAATAGAGGCATGTGGGAGTATGTAGAAGAAACTGTAAACTGGAATAGAGGGAAAAACAAAGTAGGACAAATATATAAATGAAGAAATAAGTCAAAAAATAAAACAAGAATTAATAATAACAAAAATAAAGAGAAAAAACAATTAACGTTATGGACATATTTTCAGAATAAGAACAGGCAGAATAATTACAAGAAAGATTATGGAAACGGGAGGTACTATCCACAGAAGAAGAATTAAGTAGACTGAGATGTTTGTTCAGATTCAAAATCCTACCTGTGAAAATATCATAAAATACCTATGTAACTCCTTACGTATACTACATTATACTTGGCAAAACTGTAACCCCTAAAATACAACCGACGACGTATAAAACCCATTCTAGATCATTCTTTGACAGCCTACACGGCTCTTCTTCCAAATTCAACGCCTATATATACGAACTAACCAACGGCATCGCTCCCTATGTTCTAGTCCATTGCTCGAGGGAGGTGATACTAGCAGAATTGGTGACCGGCAACATGGACGCCGCCAACGAGAACCCCAGCCAACCCACGTGTTCTGTCGAACTTTTCAGTTGGACAGTTCATTGTAATCATTGTTTGTGAAGTAATCTCTTACCGAATCCTACTGAAACCACACCAGACGTAGGAAGGATATTAAATCCAGGTAAATATAAACACCACGAAAAGCTAATAAGTGAGGAAACCTTTAACTGGGGAGGCAACTACCTCCGGCCGTGATCCCGAAATCCCTCACACAATCATAAAAAACGCTTTAAAATGTCCTCCAAACGCATCAGTAGCTGCAAAATTGTACCCAAACCCCTCTCACCCGTCGACGAATTTCCTCTGCTACCAACATCATCTCCATCGACACGACCACCTTCTTATTTTAACTCACTCAACCCCAATCATCTTGACTACCACCCAGTAGCCACTAAAGCGTTTCACGAATACCTAAACTCTCCCGAGCACCTAGAAACCTACCGATGGGACTAATCAAGAAAAACCTCCTCTCATTCAACACCCACTAAACCTCAAACACCCCCACAATCATCTTCAAAAACCCAACTGAAACACCTTCCTCTTCTGCTCCCAGATCATACGCTTCCTCCGAAAGATCCCAATATCCCGACAACTCTTCATTCCTGACGAGGAATTCACCCTCGTAGGAAAAACCAAAACCCAACCTACTTCAACCCCGTCAGCAATCCTACATATTCCCAATACCTAAACCCTCTTCAATATTCTTCCCAAAACCTCCTAAACACCTACGAAATCCTAAATGGACATATCCTCTACCTGAAAGCCAATTTTAACAGAACCGTCCTCCTTAAAACCTTTTCTCCAATAGCACCTTCAATACTTGTCAGGAAAATATATAATTCTACTGGTGATCCCAACATCAATTCTCCATTCCACTAGAACATCCACCCTGTCCTATCAAAGCTTTCACACCCACATTTTCATTCGTGTGCAGGAATATAGGTGCATCGATCTCTCTCGAAGAATTTGAAGAAAATCCTCCTTAAAACCTTTTCTCCAATAGCACCTTCAATACTTGTCAGGAAAATATATAATTCTACTGGTGATCCCAACATCAATTCTCCATTCCACTAGAACATCCACCCTGTCCAATCAAAGCTTTCACACCCACATTTTCATTCGTGTGCAGGAATATAGGCGCATCGATCTCTCTCGAAGAATTTGAAGAAAATCCTCCTTAAAACCTTTTCTCCAATAGCACCTTCAATACTTGTCAGGAAAATATATAATTCTACTGGTGATCCCAACATCAATTCTCCATTCCACTAGAACATCCACCCTGTCCTATCAAAGCTTTCACACCCACATTTTCATTCGTGTGCAGGAATATAGGCGCATCGATCTCTCTCGAAGAATTTGAAGAAAATCCTCCTTAAAACCCTTTCTCCAATAGCACCTTCAATACTTGTCAGGAAAATATATAATTCTACTGGTGATCCCAACATCAATTCTCCATTCCACTAGAACATCCACCCTGTCCAATCAAAGCTTTCACACCCACATTTTCATTCGTGTGCAGGAATATAGGCGCATCGATCTCTCTCGAAGAATTTGAAGAAAATCTTCACCATCAAAAATTCCCGTTCTTAAAAACTCGCTAAGACCACTAACAAGCCAATTTATATGTTCCGAATTATAACAGACTCCGAAACTTCTTACCACCAGGCCCTCGCCTCAGGCTTCACATTTTATGATCTCCTACATCAGTGTGAACCATCCAATGCCAACCTACTGCCCCCAGTCCCTAAATATTGCAACCGTTGCACCCAAACCGGAAACTCTTTCTAAACTTGTCGGTTTAAATCGGCCATCGCCCTGAAAAATGCCAAGTCTGAAACCCCAACCTGTACAAATTGCGGTCGTCCTCACCCCGCTTTCCACCCTCACTTCTCCCACAGACTAGCCACCCCTAAGAAACCGCTCCAGTCACACTGGGAAAGCTCCTTATGACCTATCAACAGACATGAAAATCATCATCAAAATCCTTCAATCACACTAATGAACGCCATCCCCAATTCCAAATACATAATAGCCAACACTCTTTGGCACTTAATTCGATCCTTTTATCGACACAACTGCTCTATAACGAACATAGGCAGGCATGCTCACTTCGCTTTCACTCCCGCCAGGAGTGAAAGTGATTCCACTTGAACCAGCCTCCCCCCCCTACTCGTCGGTATTACAGGTTTACTGCGGTTTCCCTGTAGCATGGTGAAGAAGAAGAAGAAAGTAATTTATTTCACATAAAAAAATATTGTACAAAAAAAGTATACAACAGTTATAGTGAAACATGTCACAAAGTATAAAAATGACTTAACTAAAGAACACAAAACACACACACACACATATACACTGTGTCCGTAAAGTATGGAACAAATTCATTTTTAGCTAAACAGGCCATTTTATGAAATAATCCTGAAACACGTCGATTTTTGATTTTAATTTACCGTATTTTAAAATAATAATCTAATATACAGGGTGAATTACTTTCGAGTAATGACGTCACCGTCATTTTTTTTAAATGGAACACCCCCATTTTCTCTCAATTTTCGGATTACTCTAGCTGAGCTGATTCCAAAAATGTATCACATGTTGATTCCAATTGGTATAGGGTGGACAAAAATACAATAGTTTTGTGTGTGCTCATAAAGTAACGCCTAACATTCTTTATTAGTTAAATTAACAATATTATCAAAAATACTTATTATCTAGTGGCCATTGGTTTAATTATAACACCCTGTAGTTTGTTACATTTTTAGATTAATAAAAATGAGCTGTTTCCAAACATGTTTGGTACTTGTGGTCTAGCAAACAGAATATGAAAGAAATTATTTCTTATCAATTTTAAAAAAAATATAGTCGTCTAGTTTTTTGTGAAATGTCATTATTTGTTTACTAATTTATTGATGTTCAGTGACAGTTTAGTACTACAATATTTTTGGTATTCGTGAATGTTTTAATTATTGCTTAGATTTAATTTGAATTAGAAATGGAGTTAAGTGTAAAACAAAAAATTGAAATACTTGGGATGATTGGGTATGGAGACAGATCGCGAACTCAGATGGAAGTGTGTAATTTGTTTAATAATAAATATCCAGAAAGACCTATAACGCGTTCAACAGTCAGTAAGATTGAAAAGAAATTTCGAGAAACTGGTACGGTTGAAAATGTACGCAAATCAGGTCGTCCCTCTGCAAATGCTGATACATCATTAGATGTTTTACTTAGTTTTGAAGAAGACGCGCACACTTCTGTGCGTAAAGTTAGTCGCGATATCGGTGTTAGCAAAACAACGGTACACAAATTATTAAAGCTTGAAAAATGGCATCCTTATAAAATCAAACTTGTGCATGAATTAAATGAAGATGATCCCGATAGAAGAATCCAATTTTGCGAAATAATGATGGATAAATGTCACCGAGACCCTCTCTTGATACAAAACATTATTTTTTCTGATGAGGCCACTTTCACGTTAAATGGCGAGGTTAACCGTCAGAATTGTAGATACTGGGCCAAAGAAAACCCCTACTGGATGCGTGAGCATCATACACAATACCCGCAAAAGGTAAATGTATGGGCTGGAATTGTAAGAAATCGAATCATCGGACCCTACTTTATCGAATGTAATTTAAATGGGGCAACGTACCTTGAGTTTTTAAGGGAGTATCTCGTACCTACTTTACGTAATTTGTTTCCCAGCAGACGTAATCCTGAATGTTGTGATGAAAGTTTATGGTTCCAACAGGATGGTGCACCTCCACATTATGCTGTAGATGTTAGAAGGTATCTAGATGAAATTTTTCCGAACAGGTGGATTGGTAGACGTGGACCTATTGAATGGCCAGCGAGGTCACCAGATTTCAATCCTTTGGATTATTTTATGTGGGGCCATCTGAAGAATGTTGTGTATCAAACGAAACCAGCAAATATTCAAGAATTAAAAGAGAGAATGCGGATAACAATAAACAATATTTCTCAAGACACAATAAACAAGCTTCAACAAGAATTTGTACACCGTTTGGGTTACTGTCAAATACAGCAAGGGCTGCAGTTCGAACATTTTTAAAGTCATGTATTTCATCATATTCTGTCCGCTAGACAATAAGTATTTTTGATAATATTGTTAATTTAACTAATAAAGAATGTTAGGCGTTACTTTATGAGCACACACAAAACTATTGTATTTTTGTCCACCCTGTACCAATTGGAATCAACATGTGATACATTTTTGGAATCAGCTCAGCTAGAGTAATCCGAAAATTGAGAGAAAATGGGGGTGTTCCATTTAAAAAAAATGACGGTGACGTCATTACTCGAAAGTAATTCACCCTGTATATTAGATTATTAGATACAATGGTCTGTTTAGCTAAAAATGAATTTGTTCCATACTTTACGGACACAGTGTATATTCATATATATACACATACACATATATAATTGTTTACATCATAGACCACAGACAACCCTTAAAAATAATTGAAACAGTTCCACAAAAACAAAACAATTTTTGGCAGATTCATAGCAGGTAACAACAGAAAGACAATTTATCAATTAAAAAACTCCTCTATAGTGTAGTAGTTTTTTCCTAGTAAAAACTGCTTTAGTTTATTTTTAAAATTGTAGAAATTACTGTTTTTTATATCCTCTGGGAGGATATTATGAAATTCACATCCCAGATACTCTAGATTTTTTTCAAAAAGTGCAGTATGGTGTCTAGGCACCAATAATTGACTTTTATTTCTTGTTTTATAGTGATGAGAAGCACGCTCGGCCACATAAATCGATCTATTCCTATGAATGAAAGTACATGCTTCCAATATATATACACCAGCCAGGGTCAATATTTTGTATTTTTTAAAAAACTCCCTACAAGAATCTCTTATTCTGAGTTTTACAATAATTCTTATAGCATACTTTTGAAGAACAAATACCCTTTGCCTGGTAGAACAGGTCCCTCCAAATTTGTATGCCATTTTAGATGGGAGTAAAAATTAGCATGGTACACTGTCAAGAGTGTATTTTTACTACAATGACTGGCTAGAAATCTAAGGATATAGCAGCTTTTCCTTAATTTGTTACACAAGTTGTCAATATGCGAATGCCAGGTTATGCCATAGTCGATAGTGACACCCAATAATTTAATATTTTCCTTAGATGTAATAGGAAATCCAGTGTTTTCAAACAATTGGCTCTGTCTAAATTGTCCATGATTATTAAACAGCACCGTATTTGTTTTAGTTTTGTTTAATTTTATGTTATTCCTCTCTGACCACATCACAACTTGATCATATGTTCTCTCTGTTGATATTTTTAGAGCATCCTCATTGTCTTCAATAATTATAATATTAATGTCGTCAGCATAACAAGTTGGATATATTCCAGGGACAGCATTTAATGTAGTGAGTAAGTCATTAACAAAAACCAAAAATAAAAATGGACCCAAAATCGATCCCTGGGGAACACCTTGTGAGACTTTTAGTTCCAAACCAAGAGTATTTATTCACTTGAACAATTTGTTTTCTATTTGATAAGTATGACTCCCCATATTTAGACAGTTTAAGCAGTAAAAGTTTGTGGTCCACACAGTCAAAAGCGCTTGAAAAATCAATAAATAAGCCCATTACATGCTTTTTAATATGAAGAGATTTAAAAATTCTATTATGGAAGTCTATCAATGCAGTCTCTGTACCTTTTTTGAAGTATAACCATGCTGTGAGGGCGATAATAGCTTAAATTTAGCAAAAAAATTGCATAACTGATTTTTAATATTCAATTCATATATTTTGGAGATAGTAGACAAGATACTAATTGGTCTATAGTTATTAATGTCATTAGGATCTCCTTTTTTGTAAATGGAAACTACTCTAGCCAGTTTTAAAGATTCAGGGAAGATTCCCCTCTCAGTTGACAAATTCAATAAGAAATTCAATGGTTTTGTCAATAGAACGGCACACTTTTTAATTAATTTATTATTTAATCCATCAGTACCAACTGCACTAGTATTTTTTAAAGATAGTATTAATTCTAAAACCTCCTCCTCTGAAACAGGAGCCATATAGAAGGTTTTAACATTAGAAGAGATATTTTCATTGAAAAATTCTGCATCACAAACTAAACTATCAATAGAGAGTTTAGTAAAATTTATATTGAATTTATTTGCTAAAACAGAATCACTTATTTGATTACCCTGATCATATAATTTGAGTTGGCTACTTGATTTGTTAGTTTTTTGCAATTCCCTAATTATTTCCCAGGTTTCTTTAGTCTTATTTTCCGAGTTTAAAATTCGATTATCATAGAATTGTTTAGAGGCCTGTTCCAACCTAAGCCTATATGTATTATTTAACACTTTACTAATTTCAATATATCGTCTATCGTGCTTAGCAAGAGTAGTATATAATGCCACATTATTTCTTAATTCCAACAAATCAGCACTCAACGTAAAGCCATTAGACTTCTTGTATTTAGCCAAATGAACCGATAACAGGGAATAATACAGCCGCAACTGTACCAGCTTTCTCACCGAGTACAATACATTTAACTCACACAAACTCCTCTCATCGAGCTCTAAAAGTCAGCCGCCATCACCCGACAATTTTCTATACACCTTTCTATTGGTCACCCAGTCACTTTTAAAAAAAAAAATCCTAATCCTGAAATCTACACACAAAACTCTTCTTATTAACTCTAGAGATATCGGAGACACCCCAAACCGCCAATCCGACATCTACTTTCAAAATTTCTAACACTCATCTCATCTACACACTATCTATCCGAAACGCTACACAAAGTGGTTCGTCATCTCCCAAATTCACTCAATTCAAATTCAAAACTTTTTATTGTCCAATTCCAGTCATTTTTAAAACCACGTTTCTCTCCAAACATCAATTCTCATGCTGAGTCTGCCCCTCTCTCTCTCTCTCCGGTCTCAATCAACACAAATTCTTAACAAAATCTATTCTAGACACTTTTCTTCCTCTGCTCGTTCTAGACACCTTTTTTCCACTTGGAATTGGATCCTAAAAATATTCTGCTTCCGCCACTTCACATCATGTTGGGACTAATGAAGCAATTCGTCAAAGCATTGCCTAAAGAAGGAGAATGTTTTAGATATCTCTGTGAGCAGTTTCCCGATCTTTCTGAGGCAAAACTTGAAGAAGGGGTATTTGTTGGTCCGGATATAAGGATGAAGACTTCGAGTTGAAAATGGAAGTCCAGGAAAAGAAAGCATGAACTTCTTTTAAACAAGTGGTAACTGGCTTCTTAGGAAATTAAAAATACCCAAACTACAACAATATTGTTGCCAATCTGCTAAATAGCTACAAACTTTTGGGCTGCAATATGAATTTTCTACATTCTCATCTAGACTATTTTTCGGAAAATCTTGGAGCAGTAAGTGAGGAACAAGAAGAGCAATTCCACCAGTATATAAAAGAAGTGAAACGCAGATATCAAGGACAATATGGAACGTTAACATGATGACTGTTTACTGTTAAAGAGGGAAAATCTTCAATACCATAGCAGGAAAAGTACTAAACGAAGTTTTGAATTAAAAAAGAAACGTTTCTACAAAGACTTGTACATATATTGTAGTAAAGCCTTATTAACTTTTCTTACTGTGTTATCAAGATTTAGTTATGTTCAAAGCAACTTTAATAACATTGTACATAATAATATATATTTTTATGATTTTGGTTAAATGTTTTACCTCATTTTGTAGAAAAAAAACCAATATTAATTCTGAAATCAACACTAAAAACTACCCAATAATCAGTTATCAAAACTAAAACAATTTAAAAAATATGTTTTTTGCAGATCTGTGTAATCGAACCAGTTAAAAAACAAAAAATATATCTCTACATTAATCCAGAATCTTTTAAAGTCGATAGTCCAAATAAGGGAGATAGAGGATAAGAAAGAAAAAACCCTAGATGAAATGAAAAGATTAGCAAGAGACAAGAAAGAGTCACACTGGGTGCAAGAGGAACGGGAATCCTCATCCGATACCTGAAAAGGTAGAAAGAGAAGAGAAGAAGAACTAATGAAAATTGTCTTTCCTTTCCCTATTAACAATAATTGCGACCTAAATGTTAATTTGTTAATTTTCGATGCAAGCGTTTACTCTTTGAACAGCAGATTGAACAGTAGTATCAATTTCTGTACTTGAAATACTCGGAATGGCATTCTGTGTTCTCTTAATCATATTGTCTCGAGTAGTTGGCCTAGTTGCAAAAACAAGCTTTTTTATCCGCATCCAGAGATAAAAGTCTAACCCAGTCAAGTCTAGCGACCTGGTTGGTCAAAAAAAATTGGCTTTCACGACCTATCCATCGTCTAAAAATTCTCCAACATCTCTGAAGTAATGTGTCAGACACCCATCGTGCTGGAACAACATGGACCACGAATTCCTATTTTTAATTTAGGTGTTTAAGTTAATTTTGTAAATATTACCTTTTTAAATTTTTTTATTCAATTATGCCCTCTAGCGGTAGACATACAAGATAAAAATAATGTCCAGGTTTTTCTTGAAGCCACTTTTGTTATAATTTTTTCCCTCAGCTGTACAGTTGAGGCCAATAAAAAATAGGACAACTCTTATAGCAGATTTTTGTCTAATTCATATTTTATGAATATATTGGCAGGATTACTAAATATTAATTGTTTTTTATTGAAAATTAAAGATTATTTATCTGATGATCGAAAATATTATTTACTTTAGTGTTATTGTAGGGGTTTCTTACTACATAAAGAAATTGTTTTCTGTGGGCTGTATCTTTATTTTTTTGTACTTAAATTAACATGTTTTTATACAAATTACACGTTTGCGTCGAACCTCACCTATGTTGAAGAAAGAAGAAGAAACTGAATGTTTTGCGATGTTGCTAATTTGGCATGGTCGTTGGAGTGTATCCAACAGTTATTATTATTTAAATATGCGACTAAACTATCCCATTTTTTCCCGGAAATGAAAAAGTAAGATTCACTATATAGGCAATAACAACTGTCTCATTTTTTTTGGCTACAACTATACTATAAACAGTTTCTGATGTATGGCCGAGAGATATTATTAATGGGACCCCTGGTACATGTTTTGATTAACATTTTTGAGATGGTTTGTATCCTATTATAATTTACCTGTGTTATCAGTGTTTATCTCTACCAACGGCTCCATAATTCCTTGTTCGTGACCCATCATATCTTCATCATTTGTTAAGTCGGACATCATTTCTTGGCTGGATTCGAGTTCACTGGGTGTCGGGTGAGATTTTGGAAGATAACCGATGCTGTCAAAATCACTGGTATGAAACTGATATGTTCCTCTACCCAAAGATCCACCTTGAAATAAGAAATAATTTACTTAGTAGTTTAGGATATTGAGAATTGAATTTAAGACACGTCATCTATCTTGAAGCTTATTTATCATAAATTATTGTAACAACAGACAACGCTTCTTTTCAATTCTTAAGTAATTTATTGAGCTGCAATAATTAAATTGAAATTCTAATCACAAAAAAAATCCGAGCTTCTAACGCTAACTCAAAATAAATCAAATATATACATATTTAAGACTTACCCATACGCTTGACACGCGGTCTACCTCGAGGCCTTTTGTATAAGGGAAGAGCAACTACAAAAGTAATAAAAAAATGTGGAAATGTCAACAAAGTATTGGCTTCATATTTTATTTCGTTATATACAGGGCGGCCAGATAAAACCCAAACAAAAACATTAACCTTTTAGATAAACTATGGAAAAGCTGCGTAAAGACCAGTGGCGTCTGTTTTGGTAAATTTATAAGTTCATTCGTGAGATAGAACTGTTTGTGAATTCAGAACAAGTGAATACATTTATTTTGATAAATCATTTGTATTATTCACAAAATTAAAGAATAAATAAGAAAACGAATTTTACTGAAATAGATAATATTAGTGAACAAAGATATTTAGTGACAATGAATTTAAGTGATGAGAAGAATAAAGCTAGATCTGAAAACACAGGTTTCCGTGTTATATTACTACTTTTTATTGTTATTAAAATTCTAAAACATTCTATTTTATTTTATTTACTTTATTAGCAATCAAAACATATACAGTTCTTTAAGCTAATGGGATGGCTTCAGAGCATGCAACCTCTACTATGGCATGATGAGGTCTTCTCCAGCGACAAATCCTCTTTACCCGCTTTATAGATCTGATGGCCAATTTCTTTTTAGTCTTGTACCGTCTTTTGGTTCTATGAGTGGATGTTATAACATATTCTTTTGGTTAGCCAGTCGTTCATGATGTTTCGTACTTCGTTCTTTTATGACATCATTGACAAGACTGACGTTTAAGGGCCACTTACACCGTAGTTGTTAACTATGGCCTAAACCAAGTTTTAAGTAAATGATTAGCTTGCACCGTCACTTAAACAGAGTTTAATTGCCTTAACTAGCTGTTAAATTAAATCTCCCAAATTCAAGGGATTATTCAACGTTTAAGGCTAAGCTTTGAATCTTAATCCTACATTTTATGTGTGGCTACGCCTACGCTGCCTACAAGTGGTATTTTTTTGTATAAAAATATGGATTATTTGGAATTGGAAGAAGAAATTTTCATAGATGATTTTTTAGATACTTTGGAAATTAACGATTTCCGCTTTCGTAGGTGTATTTATGAAAGGTCAAATTATTTTGATGACTTCGATGAGTTGAGTTTTTTTAAAAGATTCAGATTATTAAAAGGGACAGCTATAACTTCTGGAAATAATAAAAGATCAAGTAGAGAATATCCCCATGATTTGTAAGTTTATCATAGAATCATTATTTTTTGGTTAGTGATAAGGGAAAAAAAGGGGAAAACAAACGTACATGATTACTACTTCCTTATTTTTTAGAAACCATGTACCGTATCACCAATTAATCATCCTAAAATTTTATGCAAGTTCAGGAATTTAGACCCACACAAAAGAGGATCCCACTGTGCAAGATTCTTTTTATTTTTAGTTCAAAGAGACCCTTAAACATTTCGAGAGTTTAATTTTTATTATTAATCCTAAATTAATCGCACTGATGTTTATCTATACTATATAATAAAGAAATATTTAAGAAAACTGTTTGGAGTTTAATTTTAGGTCACCTTTGAGAACCTGTCCAGAGAAAAAATACACAAAAAATATTCAAAACAAAATAACAAGCTTTTTGTTTTGTTAAACCTGTTTCTAGTTTATCCAAACCAGATAATGAAAAATTGTTAAGTAACAGTGGTAATAAAAAATAATTAACCCTAGAGCGTGAAATATTGTACATATTGTAATTTTTGAAATTTTTATATTTATCTTTATTCGGGGCTGTAAAATAAAATAACATTTTGTTTTAAAATTATTAGTTTTATTTTTAACATAAAAAAGCATGTTTGAAGAAAACCTTTAAACTAAAAATGGCTACTTATAGAAATCGTATAACTTTTCAATTATTTTCATAACAATCATTACAAATAATCCCATGTGTTTGTTCTAGACACTAGACATAAAAACTTTTTTGACAACAAAAACGTGTCTTTCGGCTTTTCTTTGTGCTGCATATAGCGCATCGTCCCGTCTGCCCATCCAGTGGAGCATCTTGTTGGTGTGTAATGTCGTGGTTTCCAGATATTTCGCGAAATTATAAAAATACAGTTTTGTTTCTAATTTACTATTTACTTTTAAATATTTTAATAAAAATACATCAACAATAACATAATATAAAAAAATATGTGCAATTTAACTTACCTTACTACTGTAAAATATTCACTAATAAACTCGTATACAGCAGGCGCGTTTTTACAATATTTCACCTATGACCGACCGGCATGGCTAAACGTTTAACACTAGTGAAGGTAGAAGGGGGGTGTAGGCGGTAAGACCGCGCACCGCGCGTAAACAAAAATCAATAAATTAAAAATTCCGTCGGTCTCTCAGACATGAAGCGCCCGCTGTAGAGTTAATAATTAAAAAATATATATTAGAAGTTTAATTAACACATTTCGGAATTTTAAGTGGTCTTTTTGACTAAACCCTGTTTTCCCATGTACAGGGTCATGATTTATGTCATTGCTCAGCATACAATTATAATAAATTATCTACAGTAGATTTTAGAATCCTAGGATTGCTGCACAAACTAAATACCCCCACAAAAAACACTCATTTGTTGGCCAAACAAGTATAATTTAGGTTAAGAATTATGCAAGTGAAAAAAGTCACAGTACCAACTTATAGAAAAATTACCAGAACTGTGGCTTAACTTTAATCTAGTTTAAATAAATGACGGTACAAGCCAAACAGTTAATCTGAGTTTTAATAAGTTAAACCTGGTTTTGTTAACAGAAGCTTTGCACTAGTACGTTGCAAGTGGCCCTAAGTCTTTATGTAGCGTTAGGTTCGACACATACCATAGTGCATCAACTATCATGCGAAGTATTTTGGACTTGTTTCTCTGTATAATGGCTGTACTTGCTTTTTTTGCACAACTTCCATACATCCAGATAGGCTTGATTGTAGTTTTATAGAGTGTTAATTTGGATTTTCTACCAATTAGTCAGTATAGATCTTGTACTTTCAGGTCGATTTGTTTACGTTTTTTAATGATATGGTCTTTCCATCTGAGCCTTGTATCTAGGTACATGCCTAAGTATTTCGTGTTGGTAGCTTGTGGTATTTGTACATTGTTCATATAAACAGGAGAGCACTGGTCTTTTCTTAGAGTGAATGTCACTTGGACGGCTTTTGTTTCGTTTGTCTTGATTTTCCATTTGCTCAGCCACGTTTGGATGTCATTTAAATGTATCTGCCGAATCCTGAAAGCTTGCTTTCTAATATGACTGTGAAGGTGCCCGTAATGGTTTCAATATTTGCTGGTAGATCTGCCGTGTATAATGGCCCCAAGACGCTCCCCTGTGGTACGCCTGCTTTTATTGTTCTGAACTCTCTGTCGCTTAGGTAACATTTTAACAGTTTAAAGTGATTGTTTTTTATTTTATATAATAGGCCTGTGTGCCAAACCCTGTCGAATGCCTGGCTAATGTTTAAAAACACTGATGTGCAGTATTTTTTTCTCTTCTAGTACTTGATTTATTGTGTGACTTATCCTGTGGATTTGTTGTATAGTTGAATGTTCCTTCCTAAATCCAAACTGGTGTAGTGGTATCCATTTCTCGGTGATTGGGTCTGGAGTAGTAATCTTTCAAGGGACTTCGACAGGATTGGCTGTAAGCTTATTGGGCGATATGAAGAGACAATGTTTGGGGTTTTGCCTTGTTTTGGGATAATTATTATTTCTACAGTTTTGGCCAGTAGTTAAGACGTAAAATAGAATTAAATATGTGGGAGATAAGTATTATACCATTCCTTGGTAACTCCTTTATCATTTTTGGAGTTATTTTGTCTATGCCAGGAGCTATTCAGGAATTTATATAATTGATTTCCTGTTGAACTTCGTTTACCGTGAGTGGTTTAATTGCTGACACGTTTCGAAGAATTTCAGATAATTTTCTTTCAATTTCAGGATTAGGTACGTCGTTGCTGGGATTAGGTAAACATTTTTGCAAGGTGTTCTGCAAATAGCACTGTTTTTCCTTCGTCGCTTTTAGCCCATTGTAGATTATGTCCTAGTTCGTTACGAATAGATGGCACATACGTTTTGGGTTTCCTAGAATATTTGATCGATTGCCAAGTCGGTTAAGACTAGTGATGTAACCTGTACAAGATCTTTCTTTTGCTTCTTCTATTTTTGTTTTCAGTTGGTTACTTAAATCAGTTTTTTTTTATCTCGACTGGAACATTGAACGTATTTGTTTCTGGTGTGGCATGCTGTACTGCCTCTTTAAGCATAGGTACTGGCTAAATTTGTTAATGCTTCATCTATTTTCGTTGCTGTTTTAGTCTTATTTGCAGTTTAATGTCTTCTTCGAATTTGGAATGATTCTCATGCTGTTGTGTAGTCTTCGGTTTGATTTTTTGTGGATTATGAAGCAGCTGACTGTTGCTATTATAGGAGAGTGGTCAGACGAGAGGTCATAGTTTGGGATATCTTCCATATACTCAGATTTGTAATAAACAGATCTAGTATAGTAAATGAGAAACCTTGTTGGGGTCCGTCGGCTAATAGATAGGAGTACCAGTTGATAAGAATTGATGGTGCTTATCTTGTACACTACTTCCTTTTGCTGTAGTAAGTCGTAAGCCATATAGTGTATGATAACTATTAAAGTATTCACCGACTATGAATTTGTTTCCCAGTGTCTCAAAGAGATTGTTGAAGTTTTCTTTCTTCAAATTGTGACGAGGTGGACAATAAGCAGATGCAACTGTTAATTCATAAGTTGACAATTTGACTTTTATGGTTGTTGTTTGTATATTTTAGACCAGGGTCGATAATTTTTGAAACCAAAAAAAAATAATAGTAGAAGGAAACCTATTGGAAAAGGAGGAGAATGTTATAAACATGAAAGGAAAAATAATTTACGGGCGATCTGAGGTCGGGAAGGGGAAGGGGGTGAGTTTTAAGGGTAAAAAACGGTTTATCTCGTTTTCCGGCAAAACTATAAGTCCTATGGAAAAAAGTCAAATAGCAAAGTTGTAGGCAATAAAAAGGTCTACAACTTTTGTGTTTACACTTTATTCACATAACCTCAAAATTTATGTAAAAAGTTAAAAAACCATGTTTCTGGTTTTTTATTTTTACCTTTTGATTAAAAAAAAATTTCAAATTCGAGTTTTTTTTCGATTTTTTGCATCTTCCGAGAAGATTTACTATAGTGTATATTTTTACACCATCGGAAAGTAGAGATTTCAACGAACAGAAAGCATACAAACTTTTTGAAAAAAGCTGATATTTTGACTGGTGAACTGGAGTAAGGATAAGACCAAATTTTTCAATTATTATTGTTAGTTACGTTGCCATCAATTAAATTTCGAAATATATATTGTTTTCGTGTAGATGGACTGTAACTATGCACTGGATACCTTTTACTACATTTATTAATAACACAAAGTAACAGAACAGCATATTATATTGAACATTTTTAAGTAATGACATAACATGACATTTTATGATAGGTGATGACATAAGATGGGGTTGACTAAACATATATCTTGAAAATAGATTACCCATTATTATTTTTAATTAAAATCAAGACAGATGTTTATCCTTTGACGGGATTGCAACGTTTTTTCACGTAAATCATAAATGTATTTCTAGAATTTCTCACAATGTACTGTCTATATTAGCATAAGACAAAAAAAAGATTTCTAGCGTAGTTAACAAGACGTACAAGAAACTATGTCACCGTCATTATAAATTACCTTAATTGTAGTGTATGAGACATACATTTTTGGAAAACCACTGTTAATTTGCCATTTTTTAGCTTTAGATTACTTTTAATTTCCATCACATATATAGATGCTAAATTTATCCACCATGAACGCTAGTGCCTAATTACCAAGGTCACGCAGGTTCTCTATAGAACTTGTTATTTTCTGATATTTTTTAGTATTTTCTTAAACTTCCAGACACATTGGAAAATCTAAACAAAACTAGAATTCAATGTTTGGGTTAAATCTGACCAAATTTTATTAAAAATTAACAGTTCAAAGCTATGTCTAAAATATTAATGCTTTCGTTAAAATAGTATTTTATATTTTCAACTGGAGATTCTGCTGTTAATATGTAGAGTTAATACTTAACATGTCATAAGTTTTATCAATTACTATAAATTTGACAAGGATTTATTAATTGTTTGAAGAAACTAGTAGACACGTTTAGCATTAATTAATGAGTTAACAAACCTAGATGTTATTATTATTATTATTACCTTTGTTTTTGCTGTTAGTAATAAGTAACAAAACTATAAGCTCATGCAAACTCAACGAATAAATATAGGTACAACTGAATTCTCATGGTTTTTAATTTTATGACAAACAGAAACATTGGAACTTTTATAGGGAGGAGGCAGAGCAACAATTTGCAGAAAACGAACAATTTAAAAAAAGTACAATTACTGTACAATTCATTCAAAGTAAAGATTTATACAAGGTGTCCTAAAGAAAAATACCTACCCCAAATTACTGCAGAGGTAATAACTTTCAAAAAAAGTGGTGAAATACGTCGACCTTCAAAGGGGACATATTCCACCAAAATATTTGTTCGAAAATACATTTTTCTCTCTGATAAATTCTCTTTTGTATCGAATTTACAACCTTTTGAGCGGCGTAACAAGATTTACAACCCCCTTTGTATGTTAATAGCTATTTGTATTACTAGGGAGGAAATTGCCACTTTTCCTCCCGCAGGATGTAGTTTACTGCCCGACGCGAAGCGGAGGGCAGTAAACATCCAAGGGAGGAAAAGGCACTTTACTCCCGTGTGATACATATGATTTTTCTTCCTACCAACCTTTTTTGAAAATTTATTTACGACACAAATAGGTAACGAATATAATTAAGAACACAAGAATTATTTATTAAACAAATTTATCAATATATGTTATACAATTAAGTACATAGTATTGTTTAACTATATTTTAGAATTATTTATGTTAATATTGAATGTGCAGTTTTGAGCAGCACTTATATGAACACCATTGGAAGAAGATAGGGTTTGAACAGAAGCTTTAGTATTTGAAATATTTTCGCTTAGCACATTGTAATGTTGGTAACTTCTAGAAGTGCTTGGCTGATTTTGATCAAGTTCAGGTTCTACATAACCTTCTGCGATATTGGTTGATTTCCAACCGCCATGCTGTTTTAGAGCTAAAATATCCCCACCAGCGTTTACTAACAGAGTTGCTGAAGTTCTTCTGAAACTGTGCCCTGTGTAATGTTCGGCATTTGGAGGATTGAGATATTCTGCAATTTTTTGTGCTATTTTGGATATACTATTTTTGCCAACCACTTGATTTATACATTTCCCTGCTTTAAAGCATACCAACAATCGTTTATGCTCAGTTTTAGGACGTAGACAGATATACTTTTTAACGATTTGAACAAAATTTTGGCCGTTACCTGTTTATACGTTTTTGAAGTGTGGATATTTATGACTTTCTCTTCAATATCATCCATAGTCATTTTAATAAGCTCATCACATCGACATGCTCCAGAAATTCCAATAACAAGGACTACCTATGAATATTTTATATCAAACATTAAATTATTTGCATGGGATTTAATTTCTTACCTTCATTAATAAAAAAACATCATCGGGGGCTTCCATTAAGTATGTATTCATTTCTTCTCTTGTAAAAGTTTTAGCTTTATTTGGTTTGTATCCGGCATTTTGACGTTTTAGAAATGCAATCAACTTTGGATATTTAATATCGACATTGTCCTTCATTTGTATCATTGTGCGTAGCATTGAATGTTTAGACCAAAGTGTTGAAGCTTTTAATGATTTTCCTTGTAGGGAAAAATATGCCAGTAAAACATTCTCTGAATATTTATGTATCTTGTTGTCTTCAGTCCATTACTAATATTGTGCATATTGTTTTTCATACCTGTCTTTAGATTTTTGTGGTAGTAAGGTTAATGACTCTATGTTGGCTTGTTCCTTAATATTAGGTGGTGTATTTGGAAATTCAAAATCACTTGAATCGCTCTTCATTTTTCAAAAATTCAACTAAGTTTAATGAATGTAGCGACTTTGCACCTCAAAAGTCAATCGCCGTTTTTACTGTCAGTGAGCCACAGCATACTATGCTTTTCTTATTCTGAACTCAAAAAACGTATATCTAAGATTCCTGAAGTTGAAATTTGTATTGAAGAACTACGTTGAAGTAACATTAATGTTTGATTTTTACCAAAAAACAGGATATACAGGATGTTCTAGAAATTATGGAAACAATATGAATATAATGAATTCACAAGTTTACAACTTACTTGAAATGAGGGGGAGGAAAAATACTTTCCTCCCTATGGGGAAAAAGTATGAGTTTCCTCCCTGATTTGAGGGAGGAAAGTGTGTACTTTCTATAGGAGTAGGAGGAAAAAGCTATTTTCTGCGCGGCGTGAACCAGTGATCACTTGTGGGTTCCTCTTATTGGCCACGTTCGAAATTGCTGATGCATCATCATCATAGTCACAATGTCTTGTCAGACATGTTGTGAACTCATAAAATGTACTAGATCTTAATTGGAGGATTGTGGGCATGAAGATTGTCAATTGCTTTGTAAATGGTATTTCTCTCTTTCGCGATTTTTTGTCAGTGCCACCCAACGTGTAGGAGAGCGCCCACGAGGCCTTCCGTTTAGGCGGAGTGGCAGAGCCAAAAAAAGTCTCAGAATTTATTAAGCCCGGTTTTTTCTCAGGTGATTATAATCATAATTTACAATAAAATGCTGCGGTCAGTCAACCGGATATTAGAACAGGTGTCTCAGGTGCGCGGTCAAACATGTGTGGCGCTTAAATCAAATAGAAGCTAAATGTAACAAATCTACAATAGTGGAAACTAAATTAAGAGAACCAAATGAATTTCTAAGTGAACAGTTAGTTTTATCAACCGATAAAAAAAACCGCCTTTCTCCAGACTATATTATTCTGATCGATTACCCGTGAATGTGCAGGCGGTGGCCCGTCACTAGCTTTTAGACAGTGGAGATGGGTGGGGTTTACAAATACCAATACTCAAAATTTATAACCCGCCACAAGATTCTCACTGCTAGGCACAGATGTATGACTAGAATCTTGAAGAGCCAGATGAATGAGTTTTAATCAATAGAATAATAAGCCTATACTATACCTTACCACGAGCCTTTTACCCTGGTTATCTGGTACCTATTTACTATAACCAACCAACACAAGGGCAACTAAAAATAAAAGAGCAAATTCCTGGTTGATGATACAGTTGATTTATTTAAAACTCTTCCTGAACGTTTAGTTAATTGGGAACAATAATTAAAGTTTAGCTATTAAACATTTGTAACATGATACGGAAGTTCAAATAATACTTTAAAATTAAGTTGAAATCTGAAAGTTGAGTTATAATATGAAAATTCAAATAATGATCAAGGTTCAATTTACATATGATTTAAACAATGCAATGTGAATTTACTGTATTACTTAAAAATACACCAAATAATAATATGACCTTAAGTCAGAGTGATAATATACTATTTCCTCGATAGTGAAAGATTACCTAACAATTTAATGTAAGACAGAAATTGTATCTATATGATACCTATTTCGCTCTGAAGGAGAATATTTTAAAGTTTAACTAGCAAGTGGTGTCTACCCAGATTCCCCGATGTGTGCACAACGAGTTTACAGCATCGGTAGCTGTGGCTCACCCTTGTAGTAAGTACTTAGATAGATAACGTAAATTTGTTAACGAATATTAATGCAAATGTAAAAGAGGTGCACACACCATTTAAATGTAAATATCTATAATGAAAATAAAACGATATCTATCACTTAGCTGCACTGGGATGGCTTCTCAATCCAGGAAACGGTCAGTTAATCACTCTGCCCACAGGGTGCTCTTAGAATATATACTGAGGGAACCTCTCACTTATCTTGAACCCGCCTCACAAAAAAAACCCTAAATTAAATGAATTAATTTAGTATTATGCACAAACTATACTCATACAACGGCACAAATTAAACCAAAAAGGTTTAGTCAAAAGCATCTTACCTCTTTCAATCCAGAGGGTTTCTTTTTAACTTCCTCAATCGTCTGTGCATCAAGAAACGTCCAGGAAAGTATAAATCAGTATAAATACTCAAAGTGGGTCTATAAAGAATAGCAAAATGTAAGAATATACCTCATGAAACTGATAAATGTAACGACATACTTGAATAAAACCTCAAAATAGGGCTACCAGTCTCTCGGGGTGATTGATCTCTATATAAGGAAGTGGTACCAATCACGAAATCCAATTCTGCATCCACAGCAGGCCAAATGCAAGAACCAGTTACCGGAAAAACCGCATGAGCGCTTCTCAAAATCCCCAAAATGTGTGAAGAACAGCAATCTTCGAATGGAGAACCAAGCGCACCACACTGAGATGGGGCCTCACGATTCGCAATGAACCAAATCCACAAATAAAATGTCACGGCATGGTGACCAAATCGCTCCACAAACTTAAAACCAGTAAAAACTACATTCCAGCAATTTTTCTACCATCAAAAAAACTACACATTTTAAAAAGAAAGGTTCCTCAAACACTTCCATTAACCAAGACATACGGCTCCTCAAAAATACTATTATTATCCAAGACATACAGCATGTATGACTATCTCCTTTTGTAAACACATCCAAGCCGTACGAGACAAGGATATACACAATGATACTATAAACGTGGCCAACCTATACAAGTTGTTCAACCATAAGATGTATAACGGGCTGTCTACCTTCGAGCATAGTGTCAACAATTAAATATTGAATAACCTTCCGGAACAGACTTAAGTTGGTGGATTCACCACCCAGATATTGAGTATTTCCAAAGACGCTCATGAATACTTCATCCGACCGTAAAAATGGAATATATCTTAGATGAGAATTGGCAAGCAGCAGGCCACATACCGAAACCAAGGCCTTAACGTTGAAGAAGATTTGACATTAACGCATGACAGTCTATAGATGAACAATAACTGTTGTATAGTGATATTTGGTAATAACGGTTGGCAATAGTGGTTGTAATGCCGACAACTGATTGTCACTTGACACTTAGAATTAATAAAGTTAATTGTTAGTCAGGATTGTTTAATTTAATTATTAAACCTATATAAAGTATAAAACATGGCGCTGCTTAATCAAGTTAGAAGTGTGTAGAGTAATATTGAAAATTCTCAAACCCCAGTAAGAAAATTAATAATATATTAAGAAATAAGTGAGGTTAGGCTAGTAAAAAACACGTGTGCAATTAAGAAGACACGACATGGAACTGTTTAAGCCCCCCAAAAATCTTATCGTTGATGAAAATATTGCCAACAATTGGAAAAAGTTTAAAAAAAGCTATGAAATATACATGACGGCATCTGGCAACAATTCCAAAACCCCTGAAGTAAAAGCTGCAATCCTATTAAACTTTCTTGGCGAAGAAGGACTAGATCTTTTTAATACATTCAATTTAAATGAAGAGGATGAGAAAAAGCCAGAAATAATAATAAAAGCTTTTGATGATTATGTAAATCCGAGAAGAAATGTAATATTTGAGAGATTCATATTTCATCAACGAATTCAGAAAGAAAATGAAGACTTCGCAGTGTTCTTAAGAGACATAAAAACCTTAGTAAAAACATGTGAATTCAAAGAACAAGAAGATGAAATGCTTCGAGACAAAATAGTTTTAGGCGTAAACTCCAGAGAGCTGCAAGAGAGATTATTGAGAATGGCAGACTTAAAATTAAATGATGCAATTAAAACCTGTCAAGCCGCAGAAATAAGTAAAAAACAAGTAAAAAGTCTTCATGTTGAAAATCATATAGATGAATTAAAAGATGACAGAAATGAGAAACTAAAATATCATTGCAAAAAGTGCAATTATAAACATGGGCCCAGAGAATGCCCTGCTTATGGTAAATATTGTAAGAACTGCAAAAAAGCTAATCATTTTGCAGTGGGCTGTAGAAGTACCAAAAATCAAATGTACAATAATAAAAATGTACAAGAAATTAATGTTGAAGAAGAAGATAGCATTGAAGATATTACTGAACTCTTCCAAGTTCATTCATTAAACGACACAGTAAATACTGTTTGCACTCACAGCAGAGAAGATATTTGGACCCAGGATGTAGAGATAAATAATCATAAAATTAATTTTAAGCTGGATACTGGTGCACAAGTCAATGTCCTTCCGTTCAAAACTTTTAAGAAAATTGTTGGTAATGATCAGCTGTTAAGAGAGTCCAGAGGGCTGTTAGAAGCCTTTGGAGGAGAAAAAATCAAGCCCCTAGGTAACATAAAACTAAGTTGTAAAATAAATAATAGTATAGGTGATGTAGAGTTTGCTGTAGTAAATAAAAATGTAATGCCTATTTTAGGACTACAGGTATGTAAAAAATTTAATCTTCTTGTGAAAATAACAAATAGTAAAATAGACACATTAAAAATAAATAGCAAAAATGAATTTATAAAAAATAATAATGAGATATTTGAAGGGTTAGGCGCATTTCCTGAATATTATACAATAAAAACCAAGGTGAATGCAGAGGGAGTAATAAGGCCGCCTAGAAGGCTACCCCAAGTACTTTTGAATAAATTTGAAAAAGAGTTAAACAAAATGATTGAAAACGGTATAGTTTCAAAAGTTTCAGAGCCTAAGAAATGGTCTAGTAATGTTGTATTAGTGGAGAAACCAGACGGATCATTAAGGATTTGTCTGGACCCCAATGAGTTGAATAAAGTAATTGTAAGAGATTATTGTTTGATACCACGGTTTGAAGACATTCGCCCAAAATTGTTGAATAAAAAATTTTATACCTTGTTAGACCTGAAACAAGGGTTTTGGCAAATTAAGCTTGATAAAGAATCATCAGATCTCTGTACCTTCAGTACACCATTTGGGTTTTATAAATTCAATAGGCTACCTTTTGGATTGTCTTGTGCTCCCGAAGCATTCATTAATATGGTTCAAAAATACTTTGGTAAAATTGATGTTAACAATATTGTAATATATTTTGATGACTTACTCATCGCTACTGAAAATGAGGAATTACATGATATGTTATTAAAAAAAGTTGTAAGTTTAGCTAAAAAGATAAATATAAAATTTAATCTTAGAAAATTACAGTACAAACAGGCCAATATAGAGTTTTTGGGTCATAAATTCAATAAAAATGGTGTAATACCCTCAGAAGAACACACAAAATCAATTTTAAACCTAAAAGAACCTAAAAATAAAAAAGAGCTTCAGTCATTGTTAGGAATGTTTAACTATTTGAGACAATATATACCTAATATGTCCACAATTTGTAGTCCATTAAGAGAATTACTTAAAAAAGATTCAGCATGGTTTTGGTCCAGTAAACACAGGGAGTCATTAAACAAACTTAAAGAAATAGTTGCAAAGCCACCGGTATTGAATCAATTTGATGTTAATAAACATATAGAAATTTACTCGGATGCATCAAAAGACGGATTAGGCTGCTGCCTAATTCAAAACAAAAGACCTGTTTCGTTTGCTTCAAGGAGTATGTCAAACACAGAAACAGCATATTCGCAAATTGAAAAAGAAATGTTGAGTTTAATATTTGCGTGTCGTAAGTTTCATTACTTAATATATGGTAGAAAAGTTGTTGCTTTTAATGATCATAAACCACTTATTTCTATAATGAATAAAGATATTTCACTTATACCTTCCCAACGTCTTCAAAAAATGAGACTAAAATTATTAATATATGACATTGAATTGCGGTATTTACCAGGAAAATCACAATATATAGCAGATTTATTGTCCAGGAACTTTATTAAAGAAAATAGTGAGAGTGAAAGTTTAATAAATGGTCAAGTACATTGTATTAATCGTTATAATAATAATTTAAATGAACTCTATGATCTAAGGAAAGCTAGTGAAACAGACACATTATTAAGTAAAGTCGCTGAATATCATATCAAAGGTTGGCCAAAACAGAAAAAACTCACAGGTTACTTGAAAAAGTTTTACACAATTAAAAATGAAATTATTGTAGATGAAGGTATAATTTATTATAATAATAGAATAGTTATACCTCAATCTTTAAGATCAACTATGCTGAAACTGTTACATGAAGGACACATGGGGATGACTAAAACAAAACTACGAGCTAAAAACATACTTTATTGGCCTGGCATGTACAAAGATATTGATAATATGGTTGCATGTTGTAAAATCTGTGAAAAATTTAGTGCATCAAACAAAAAAGAAAAACTGTTATTACACAAGGTACCTGAATTACCTTTTGAAATCATTACTACAGATATTTTAACATATCAGAGTATAGATTATCTTGTTGTTATTGACAGTTTTTCTAAGTGGATTGAAGTAATTGAATTAAAGTATAAAACTGCTAAAGAAATAATATCTAAATTAAAAAATATATTTTCATATCATGGGATTCCTAAAATTATATATTCTGATAATATGCCTTTTGGGTCAGTGGAATTCAAAGATTTTGCATTGAAGTGGAATTTCCAAATAATAACTTCTAGTCCCCATTATGCTCGAAGCAATGGACTTGCAGAAAAAGCTGTTCACATTGCTAAACAAATGATTAAAAAACACAAGGAGGAGGGAAAAGATTTAAGCATATCATTATTAGAATATCGTAGCACACCAATTCCTAGTTTAAACGCTAGTCCAAGTGAACTATTAATGAGTAGGTTATTACGTACAAAGCTTCCATCCTCTTTGTGCAAATTGAAGCCTAAAATTCAAACAAATGTAAAGGACAAACTTTTACAATCACAGCTAAAGTATAAAGCTCAGTTTGATAAGTCAGCAGTTAATAGAAATGTTGATTTTTGTCCAGGTCAAAATGTTGTTATCAAAGACAAGGTATGGGTACCAGGCAAAATAATTGCAGAAGCTGAAACACCCAGATCTTATTATGTGTCTAATGAAAATAATAATATTTTAAGAAGAAATACCTTACATTTAAAACCTTCGATAACTAATAAACAAATTCAAAATAGTCCTAATAGCACAGGTCATTGTAGTAATAGTGATAGTAATGAAACAGAAAAACTGTATTCTACTTTAGCTGATGATAACTTAGAATTAAAAAATAAGTGTGACGAGCCTGTTGTTCAGAGCCCTGAACAAGAGTCGCTCGAAAAGCGGGTCTGCAAAAAACCATCTAAGTTTAAGGATTTTGTATTGTATTAACTATGTGTCAATTAACTTACTTAAGGAGGAAGATGTTGTATAGTGATATTTGGTAATAACGGTTGGCAATAGTGGTTGTAATGCCGACAACTGATTGTCACTTGACACTTAGAATTAATAAAGTTAATTGTTAGTCAGGATTGTTTAATTTAATTATTAAACCTATATAAAGTATAAAACAATAACAAGCTACTTTTGTAAAGAGATATTGTTAAAAATGGTACAAAAGGACGATAAGGCAATATGGGCACAGTATCTGTCTACCTGGTAATACGACTTTACATGAATACCATGATGAAGGTTTTATGTCTAGGAATTCAAATTAAAGGAGGAACACACAACAAAGGTAGGTAACCATATTATAACCAACCATAGGCAACAATATTAATATTTTATCATTTTCAGCAGTAGTGGGTACAGGGTGTGACGAACAATAAATCAAGATTTAGTATGTTGTTAAATTGTGAAATTATGATTATAAATAAAATATATTATGAAAAATACCTCCGGGGTTGATTTACAATTAATGGCTAGGTAAGTACTAATTAAAAATATTGTAACGTGATTAGGAAATCATTTTAAAGTCGAAAAATTGACGTTACACATGTCGTGACCACCGACATAATAAAATCAATTTCTTAAGGCTGAAACTTTATGAACTTTTGTTTTTTTATATGTAAATCAAAATTATGATAGTCAGTCAACGTCCTATGGAGACACAGCTGGTCAATCAGCTGTACTGTACGTAGCGAGGTTTATAAGGGTGCAATTCATTTATTAAGCGTGAAATTTTTTTAGTAACTATTACTGACTATATTATTAATAACTAAAATAGTCAGTCAACCATTCCGTAGAACAACGCCCGTCAGTCAGCCAAACTGCCAATCTCTACTTGACATTCAATACATTCTCGTGGACTGCCCCTACTACAACGAAAGACGTCAGCAGCTTGGAATGAAAACCGACATTAAGGATATCCTTACTAGTACACACCAAATCACCATAGCCATCCAGTTTCTAAAAGAAGAGAACCCACTGAGTAAAATTTATTATATTGTGGTGGTTACTTAGTAAGTGTCCCTCGTATACTCGACGTTTACCGTAAAGGCATATTATCATTGAGGAAACCACTTACCTAGCAACCCGTATTCGGGAATAGAATAAACAACACCACATTTATAAAATCACTGGATCGAGTTTTGATATGTTAAAATACACAATTATAAATATTAATCGACTTAGTCAAAGTATTAATAACAATAATAATTCCCTGGTTCGTTCACTCTCATTTTATAGGAAGAGTAGCTATGTTTTACAACATATCTGACCTCCGTCTATAAGTTGTACGTGTTTGTTTATACATTAACAAGAACGTGACTGACATTGCCCGTCTCAGATCAATGCTCGATAAATACTATAATTAATATTAACCTAAATTTGAATCTTCTTTCTAAGCTAATGTCCTTTTGCCGTTACTGTCCTTTAAGGATCACTACAATATTATTGTTTGTAATTATTTCCACATTATGTATTTATAATCTATTGTAAATTACTGTACCTTAGGCTAATGGCCATAGCTGTCTCAAGCACATTGAATTGAATAAAAAAAGTTATTACCGCTGCCGATAATTAGGGTGGGTAGTTTTCGTTGGGACACCGTGTATGATTGTGGGCACTCATTAGAAAGTAAATTACAAGTAAATAAAAATGTTGTTATTTCTTTTACCAAGATTATAAAAAACGAATGGGAAAAGTAAACAAGTACAATGGTCTACTGACTTGATTTCACAGACTTACTTAATAGTTTTTTTTTTGTAGAGGTTTCAGTCGTTTTGAATAAAGCAAGATATAGGTGTTTGCACATCAAAGTCTACTATAACTAACAAAAAATCATAAGTTAGAATTACTCTGTGAAATAGTTTTTTACTGATAATCTAAAATTAAAACCATACATATCAATTATCGATTAAAATCAAATAGTTTTTCGAAATTTAACACAAAATAAAATTATATCAATATCTATGTTTTCAATAGTAAATAAGATATTAAAAAAATGCAAATTGTATAACATTTTTATCTCACAGAAATTTTTCTTTTATTAACATTCATTTTTTATGTTCTAATACAATACACTGTCTAAAAAAATTAATAAAGAAAAGAAGAAAAATTAAAGAGTAACATTGTTCAACAGCAATAGTAAAAATCTACAACTTAGTAATGTAGTACTTAGGAATTATAGTCTAACGTAAGTCTACATTATAATAATAAACGTAAAGAAAATAATAGCTTTAAAGTACTACTTTAATATGGCAAATAAGAAAATATGAGCGTAGCATTTGTCATAGTTTTGTATGATTTTAGTATGAGTTTTTAACGAAAGTACTGAATAATCTGAAATTGTGAACCCATCTAAAGTGTATTGAAACATAAGTGACCACATAACTCATCACTCTTACATAGGAGAGAGTACCCTACAGTGAGACATTTATTGTATCTCTCTGAAAAACTGTAGTAGACGGCAACGCTGTACAACAAACTTACAACCTCGATCCATTTCCCTATCTCTCCAGCAGCATTGCCAGAGCTGGTACAATTGTATCAATTTGGTACATTTTCACACTTCTTGTACAAAAATACAATTTCACTATTTTTGGTACATTTTTGACCAATTACATTTTCGGATATTTCAGATGATAAAATACTTACCCGAAATATTTTTTGTAATAACAGGATTTGTATACTTAAATAAATAAAAAACAGTAAATCATTCACCAGTCTTCGGAAAAGTTCCCAGAACTTTTAGACAACGTTCCGACAGTCAGATGTCATGTTTCCGCGCGAACGAATATTTATGTTGGTTTTAATTTTTCAATACATTATACTGAATTCTGGTACATTTTCCAATAATATTTGGTACATTTTAATAAATGACACTGGCAACACTGCTCTCCAGTCGAATGGTAACCTTAAACGAGACAGTTACGTTCTATGTCTGTGAGTGTAAAACTAGCGAAAAAATTGTGTATATTATTATCTCTAGTCTTTGTTTAATGCTGGTAAGTACCATATCGATAATTTTATTATGTCAAAATAGCTTCGTAGCAAACATTTTTACGTACAAACTTTCGAGTTAATGTTTAAGGTTATAGACATACATTGTTTTCATTAGAATATTACATCTTTCAACAGTGGGACAAAGTTGAACGCCCTTCAGTGAGACATGTCTCACTGTAGGACCTAAGTAAATTAATGGTAAATATCGGGATAATTTTTGTTTCAGAGTAAAGAAGACGGATGAAGCAAAAAGAAAACTAAATAAACATGACGCACATGTGATGAGGGAAGCAGTAGCTATGGTGATGGCAGGACAGCCACTAAGAAAAGTGCGTCATTTAAAATGTATACCTCATCAGACTTTACATCGCTATGTTAAGAAACAAAAAGCAGGTCCAGAGCAGATCTCTATGGTGCCAAAAGATGATGTAAGACGAAGCAGCAAGGGGATGTATTGTCACACTACATGATCGTGTGCGATAAAATGTTATATGGCCGACCTGTGATTGAATGTAGAAAGCTAGCATACGAAATGGCAACTGTGAATGAAATTAATATACCAGATGTAGCAGTGGCTGTAACCGTGGCCACTGAATGCTGTCATTTGTCATGATCATTGGTGGTGATTGACAGCAGCACGCCAGATGACACTTTGTACAGAGTTAGACATGGTGATGATTGCAAATAAAGAGTTTTAATTAAATGTGTTGTTATTAATACAAAGCGACTAAAAATAACACCATCGGAATATATAAAACATAATGCACTAGACGCCAAGAAGATTCGAAAACTTGTTGGTAAATAAACGGTTTTAAAGATTAAAACTAACTTTTCCGCATCTGTGGCCCTGAAGAATATTCTATCATAAAATTGTTACTTGTATACACTTCGGGGGATGTATTGTGCTAACAAACCGAAATTTCTCGAAAAATAACCAAAAATTTAGTATATCTAGTTTTATAGGACCCGCTGTACTCGCTCTAGTCAACTGAAAATCAATAGGGTACATCTGTGAGACACCTTGAACAATACTTATTCATAAAGTTGATCAATCGTATACTCTCTGGAGGCTGTATCGTGCTAACAAACTGAAAATTTTCCAAAAATGACAAAAATTTGGTACTTCAAGTACCACAGCACCCGTTGTACTGGCTTTAGTGAGCTCAATATCAATAGGCTTCATCTTTAAGACGCTCTGAATAATATCCAATCATAAAATTCATCACTTGTATATACTCCGGAGGCTGTATCGTGCTAACAAACTGAAACTTCTCCAAAAATGAAAAAATATCGTACTTAAAGTACTGTAGCACCGGTTGTATTGGCTCTGGTGAGCTGAAAATCAATAGGGTTCATCAGTGAGATGCCCTGAAAAATATTCAATCATAAAATTGGTGACTTGTTGAACTCCGGAGGCTGTATCGTGCTAACAAACAGAAATTTCTCGAAAAACGATAAAATGTCGTACTTCAAGTACCATAGCACCCGTTGTACTGGCTCTGGTGAGCTGAAAATCAATAGGGTTCATCTGTGAAATGTCAACAATATTCAATCATAAAATTGCTGACTTATTACACTCCGGATGCTGTATCGTGCTAACAAGACATGTAAGGAAAAGTGGCCGACGACGACGACGACATACACACAGGATTTTTTTCTAAAAACCATTTTTTCGTGTTGTTGTTGATGGAAAACGTAAAAATAACTCAAAAAAAATTTCAAATTTCCAACTTTTTTGTGGGTAAACCAATACTTTTCTCGCATATTAGATAGGTTGGCGGAAAAGTAAAAACGGATTAAGAGTTTCATAAAGAGAAATCCTCGATTATCATTGTTATCATGTTACTTAAGAATTTAACACTTTAGTAACGGAACAAGGGTTCATAACCTCGATGAGACAGCAACTATCACACAACAACAACATCATATAACAATCGTAGCAGAAAAATGCTCTAAGTAAGTCAGCAAGATAACTTGAGGAGAAAAAGGAACACTTGTTAAAACGTGCACGATTGTAAGTGCAACTGGAACTTGATATACGTCGATATAGGGTAACCCGCGTTTACAGAGGAGTTCAACACCCTGTCCAGAAGTTGGAGCCCGCTCATCATGAAAATTTCGCAGAAACCAAGGGAACCTACCGGCATAGAAGATCGTTAGATTTCCTAGGGGACGGACTGTCTTGGTGTTGCTGGGTAGCAATTCAACTCCAATTAAATACCTTGGTGACGGACGAAAGGAGATTTCAAGATCAGTTGTCATAAAAGACGGGCAGAAAATTCCGAAGCTTTTAAAAAATACGATGAAGAAGCTGCGTCCACGTTTGAGTCCATGAATGACCGCATAAAGAAAATAGAGGAAAGATTTAACGGTACAAAGAAGGTCTTAAGGAATACGTTAGTGGGAGGCAGGAGGTAATTTTCCTGGAATTACAAGAAATACAATTCAAAAATCTGAAAAACACCATCTCGTTCTCCAGAGCAATTAAACGGCAAGCCACCATTTCCTCCTGTGGGGTCATCAGATCCCAATCAACATCCTGGATTCGTCTGTCCTTAGCTCCGACCTAAAAAGGCTGAGGGAGGAACTTATGCTATTAAATCAGGATTTAACTATCCCCCTATCAGATTTATCCCACTACTTCCAAGTCCCTATATGTGATTGTAGCTACACCGATAAAAATATATTTCCGAGTGGGCCCTTGTCCATCTCATAAAAACCCCATTCTCATGGGAAAATTACACCTGTAATATACATCAAACAACTCTCTACCTGGTTATCTCGAACTCCTCTTCAAAAACTCAATATCATCAAGTGCGACAAATTTCGGGAGAGGGTAAACAACACTGCAAACCGTTTCATGACAAACTCTGCTTCATTCTGAGATTTTCAGCAGATACCTTACAAGGACCAGGTTGTGCAGGAAAATTATTCGATGGGGCCACTGTTACAGAGATCAGTCATCACTGCCCAATGAACTGGTATAAATCAACCTCTACAATCATCACCGAAATTGAAGAGAAAATTTACATTATCACACCCAAAGTCCCCAACATAACTAGTCTGCTCAAACCAGTCGGTAATTGAGCTGCCTCCCAGAATATACGACTCCCGGGGCGCTATCAAACTTACAGTATCTTGTCACTGTAATCTACTGATGGAAGGCCAAGAAGTGATCCCCCCTCCCCCAATTTCCTTGTTCGGGCGAAATACCCCATGTGGCAAACTTTGTACATATTCTCCCAGCAACATGGTCCACTCTGAAATCATTCATACTAAACCCTAAGCTCAGAATAAGCCCCCCACATTTTTAGCAAGCAAAAAAGACCCCTCCGAACCAAAAAAAATTAATTACAATAATAACACTCCAGAGAATTCGAGTGGAGAATGCAGTGATCAATTTTCCGATATTGAACATACTTCAGATTAATACGAAATTGATGAACGAGAGGATCTAGTTCTAAATAACTTAGAGATGTTACCAAAAGCCGATGACTACGTATTAGCTTGTTTTAAGGCAAAGTCTTCAAATATTCACTATGTGGATAATATTATAAAGGAGGGTGAGGAGAAAACAGAAATAAGTTTCCTCCGTAGACTGGCGCGACAAAATAAATTTACCCACGGATACCTGACATATGTTGCGTCCAAAATAAGGATATGTGCCATTTTACAAAAACCTACTTATTGTGGGTAAACGAGGAGACAACATTCGTGGCTAACTTTCCACTTAAATATTAGACGTTCGTTAAAAAAAAGATTTGAAAGTTCGTTAGTTGTTTCTGTAAGTTCGTTAAATGTTTCTGTGCCTATTAAAAATACAAAAAAACATTTTACAGTTATTTGTTGAACACCATATATCGCACTCTTGGGCAAGAGTGTCCAGCAGTGAGACAATTTTCTTATTAAAAAAATATTATTTCATATTTCCCATTCAATTTAGTTAAAAATATTGTCAGTACTAGTTGTCACTGTAAGTGGTACTTACTGAGTATTTTTTATTATTTATTTGTATGAAAACTTTAAAAGTTATTGATGAAATAAATAATTTGTCTCACTGTATGGCCCTACACAACCAAAACGCACACAGGAATTCCACAGTCTACTCTGAAAGGATAAATGCTCTTAGTTCAAGTCAAATTGCCTATAAAACAATACAATAAACTCTCTTTAAATTTTTGATTGATTAAAATATAGTATAAAACTCCCGATGGATCATATTATTGTTGTATTCTGTTAACCTCCCTAAAAATTACTATTTTTGTTTTGTAGATGTTTATTTTAAATTGTAAAGTATCAGAATATTGTTCTAAATTTTTTAAGTTACGTTTAAGCTCTATTGGAGAATCTGCAAGACAGACAAAGTCATCGCGAAATAAAAAGCTAATCAAATTGTTGCTGTGGTCTAGACTAATTTCCTTAGGCCCATTACTTACACAATATTGCTCAATATCGTGGATACAAAAGGGGAAAAGTAAAGGGCTAAGGGAATCGGTCTGCGAAATGCCTCAATTTTAAAAAACTATGATCGTTTATCATTTCAATTATATTTATGCTTACGCCCACTGAAAACAATTTTGTCCGGTATAAAAAATATATTATGTCAACTAATTTTACAACTAATTAATTAGAAGAAGTAGTTAATGTAATATTAATTCCATATAAAATTAAATAATATAGTTTGCTGTACATGTATATAACTTACATTTTTTTTAATATCTTAGATAAAAAAAGCAAGCAAAAACAAAACAAGCCCCTACAAACATTATACAAATGAAATTGGTAAAAACCTACCCTCAGGCTTAATTCTTGGTCTTCCTCTAGGTCTTTTAAATAGTGGTTTGACAGCTATATAAAAAAATAATAAACATATTTAATTTAAAAAGGAAAACATTTGTAAATTAATAGAGTCCGATCCACGAGAGAAGAAGCCATCTGAAATTGCAGTCGTACACACGAAATCGTTGCCAAAGCAAATCGCTAGTGGTAGTTACTAAACGACGTAGATAAACAAGACAGAATTTGGTTTCTGCGATTGTCAATGTTCGAACTTCCGGTGGCTTCTTCTCTCGTGGAACCGAATCTATATAGAATGTAAAAAGGATCAAAATCTGTATCTTAACACATATTTCCATAATTTTTGTTATGTTTTGTTTTTCTTTGTCGAAAACGGCATAAGTTGATTACGTAATTTTTGTTTTCAAATTTAACTACACCACCGAATTTGTAGTCGCCAGAAGTAAAAACCATCAAAATTTCATGAAAAAATATTGGTTAGCAACGAAGTTACAATAACTTTAATTTTAGAAACAAACTATTTGATTATAATTTTTATTTAGATTATAGACATATATCAAATCCGGCAACACTGTTAATACAAAGTAGAACACCGGTGAACGTATACAATACAGTGTAAATCTGAAGTCAATACATTATTCCATTCTACAGTTATAACTCCTGAAATTATAGGAATGTGAACTATTTGTAGGGAAAGGGTTTTTTAATAAAAATCTGACTATGCCATGGAATTTGTAAATTGTATTCTCTTCAAATAATTCAATTAAATATAGGTTATAAGTGGATTCTAAAATAACTTAAAATTGAAACTAAATTTTCAAGTAATTCCGTAGTTACATATATTCTTCCATGGTCGATAAAAATAAACAAGTTTTGAAGTACTTATAAAAACTTAATCAACTTTCAATTTTGAGTTATTTTATAGTATGTACAAAAAGTACGAGGAGTAATAAACCCTAATTAAGTATGCAAAACCTTTACAGGGAGCACCATGAAATTTTTGATAAATCTCTTACTTTAAATTACATTTCTTCCGTAAATCTAAAAACCAGGTAGATCGACCCCGTATTTGTTTCAGTTGTAGCAAAGTTTAGGGTTTATTCATTGTTAAAGGATTCGCAGATAAGCAATAACGCAATGCAGTGGTGTGTATTTTGGGAAAAAAATACGTTTTAAATTATAATATAATAAAAAATGAAAAGAAATAATTATTGGAATACATTTATTACTTACATTTTATTCTATATCCGACTCGGAAGAGGAAGAATCGTTGTTGACATTAATAATAATAGGGTCGATTAAATCATCACAAATATTGTCAATTTTCCACATATTTGCCTCTACTTTGATAACATGCTCGATACAGTTTGTCCAATTTTCCTTACTCACATGACTTACAGCACTCTCAAACAATTTCACAACATCGTTTATTTTAAAAGTAGTATTTTTTTTCCAACTTCCCCCTTTACCTGAGCCCATATTAATTCTATGGGATTAAGTTCACAATGATAAGGGGGAAGTCGAAGAACTGATATACCACGAGAAGAAGCCATTTCTTCTACAATGTAGGTTTTGTATTTATTCCTGTTCATTTTTGCAATTCTGTAAAGTTCTTTCCTTAGTGGATCTTTTGGAAACTTAATATTTTTCGAAATAAGCCACTCCAAAAGCTCTGCTTTACGCCAACGACTTGTGGGCAATGCTTCTCGTAACCGTGAATGGTAGCTTGCGTTGTCCATAACAATAACAGCCCCTTTTGGAATCAGATCCAACATTTGAACAAACCATTCCTCGAAGACATCCCCATTCATATCTTCGTGATAGTCCCCCGTGCGTTTTGAAATAAAAGTTAATAATCCACCATCAACAAAACCTTCAGAACTTCCAACATGGACAATGATAAGTCTTTTTCCTTTTCCAGATGGTGGCTGCAAACCTAACGACAAACCTTCCACGAATGCCTGCCTTCCGCTTTTAATGTTTTCATCTTGCCACGATTTGGAAACTGTATATCCAGCATTTATCCATGTTTCGTCTAAGTAGAAGATTTTCAAATTTTGTTCTCTGGCATGTCGAATGCTTCTTAAATAGTCTCTTCTCCAAAAAACTATTTCCGGTTTATCTATCAAGAGACATTTTCTATTATGTTTTGTATATCTGAAACCCACATCTTTCAAAAGTTTGCATAATGTCATTCTGGAGAATTTTGGATAGTCCGTATCTTCTTGCACTGATGTCATAATTTTGTCAAGTGTTGGAATTTCCTTTCGTAAGTAAAATCCATGGACTTTACGCCTTAGTCTTTGTTTTAATGACTCATCGATCTCAATTGGTTTTCGGCCTGAAGGAGTTTTAGGGGGTTGAAGAGTTCCATTCTTGCTTTCTTTTAGTAATCTATAAATTGTTGGTTTAGCAACACACAACATAGCAGCCGTTAATTCCACAATATCATCAACACTTGCACTTGGATCCTTGTTTTTCAATGATATATAACAATTCAATATCAGAGTTTTTTCATTTAAAGATAATGGACCTGTTTTTGGTCGTTTAGATGGTCCTTGGCTTATCGACATTGTTTGGTACTTGCACAATTAACATTCAACAAATGTTTTAAATATATTCCAACTGTTTACAATATTATGACAACCATACAACTTCATACAACTTTACTCAAAGAACTAATACTAAGTACTGATTTAATGTACCTACTTTATTTTAAAATAATATTCCTGATAATGTTTCTAAGAAAACTGGGTTGTTTGGAAAATCCCTCTCAATAATCGAATAATCTGTAAATAGGTGTAATCGTATTAAGCCGATTACAGTAGGCCACTTAAAATTTCTGAGAAAAATTCTCCAAACACTACATATAGGAGTAATACAAATAAAAAATATTATGAATAAATAGGCATATCCGAACTCTGCCACAAAATAAAATTTTACCTGACTTGTATCAATTTGAGGATTACTGAAATGTTCGAACTGTGCCGCAACCATTTAGTTTAATCCTATTAGAGTCATTAGGGTTTATAATAGATAAAATCGGAGGCCCATAGAATTATGTATATTTTTGAAAGGTTTCAAAGATTTCTTGAATTAAATATTTTGAAGAAATCTTGATTGTTTTGATCGATATTTAGGGGATTAGGGGAAGGATGTTGATGCACTTACACTATTGCCTAAAAATCAGGAAGAAGTATTTAATAGTGTTCGTGAATTACAATTACGAACGAACCGAGAAGAGGAATTTCTATTAACAGCAGACCAGGTATTTAAAATTATTGTGTTCTCCTGTTTTTCCAATCTTAATTTTTTATGTAATTCGGATTGTATTTTGATGGATGGGACTTTTAAATACTGTTCAACTTTTTTTTACCAAATGTTTACCATTCATGGTTTTAAAAACGGCTATTACGTACCTCTTGTTTTTTGTTTGCTGCCGGACAAATCAAGTCAAACATATTCAAATTTGTTTTTAATTTTAAGACAAAAATGTAAAGAAGTAGGCTTAAATTTTCAACCTAAAGAAGTCGTAGTAGATTTTGAACTAACCATTCATAACGCTATATATGAATGTTTTGGCAGAGATCAAATTCTTTTTGGTTGTAAATTTCATCTCTGTCAAGCTTGGTTTCGTAAGATTCAGGAGTTTCATTTGGTACAAGAGTACAGACAGAAAGGTTCTGTAATTGGCGAATACTTAAAAGTACATTTCGGTATTATGTATCTTAGTCCTGAGGAAGTTGTAGAATTTTTTTATAATGAACTACATTTTTTGCTTCCGAATGACGAAAGAGTTATAGAATTCCGAAATTATGTCAATAAAACATATATAACGCAAAATTCGATATTTCCACCACTTATTTGGGCAAATAATGCATCCTTTTTTAAGAGAACAACGAATTCTTGTGAGAGTTTTCATTCGCATTTCGGTGCTTCTTTTTACTAAGCACATCCAAACATTGTTCAATTTACTAGTGTGTTATTGGATTTACAAACGGAGGTATACGCGAAAATTCGTTCGGCAAACCAAAGCCAGAAAAAAACCAAAAAAACTATTAATGTTAAAATTAATTTCATTAGTGATCATTTGGATCAATATAGGAAAAATGTTATTTTTCGCTTTATGTTTGTGAAAACGGTTGCATGTAAAAATCTTTCACACGTTTAATTTTTTGTTTTTTTTATATGTTTATGTATATTGAATATATTTTATTGTAATGTAGATGTAATTTTTTAGAAGTGGCAAATATACGTTGAAAATATATGTATGTTATTAATATTTTCTTATATTGAATTTGAGTACCTAAAGTTCAAGGTAAATTGTTAAATCGGATTAGGCTATTAGACCCCTACTGGTTTGGTAGTTAATCTCCAAAATTTTAAACACTGGCAGAGTTCGAACAACCCGTAATGACTACCTGCATTTTGTGGCAGAGTTCGGATACTCCGGAATAAACTGTGTTGCCTTTCTTTATCAAACTTACTAAAATTTATGTACCTCTATCACTTTTTTTTATTAAAATTAGTACATCCCGTTACCTCTGACCTAAATCGTATATTCTTTAGCATAGCTGCAACTCATTCGTTCAATACAAAATGTACCTTACGGTATACCCTCTTAAAATATATTTTGGTACGTCTATGAAATCTACTTAAATGAATGATTTATTACTCCTTGTCCTTTCTATATAGACTATAGTCTCCACTTATAACCTATATTTCATTAAATTATTTTAGGGGAATATAATTTACATATCCAGTGGCGTATGCAGATTTTTATTACAAAATCCATTTCTCCACAAATCGTTCACATTACCATAATTTCAGGAGTTATAACTGTAGAAAGGAATAAGCTGATGACTTCGAATTTTCACTATATAAGTTCACTGGTATTCTACTTTGTATTAACAGTGTTGCCGGATTTTAAATAAGTCTATAATCTAAATAAAAATTATTAACAAATACTTTGTTTCTAAAATTAAAGTTATTGTGAATTCGTTGCTAACCAATATTTTTTCATGAAATATTTATGGTTCTTATTTCTGATGACTACAAATTCAGTGGTGTAGTCAAACTTGAAAACAAAAATTTTGCCGTTTTCGACAAAAAAAAGCATAGTGCCTTGGAAATTAAACTAAAATTATGTAAATTTGTGATAAGATACAGTTTTGAATTCTTAATATACAAAAAAATTTTTTTGGATACTACAGGGGTGGTTCCATTTTAAACGGATCACACTGTCTAAGTAAAGTTTGGAAATTGCTTTACATAACCTAAAAGTATCATTTAATATTCTTACGTGGTGGATATTTTCGAGGTCTTCCTCTTTTTTTCTGTGGCTGTTCGGAGTATTCCACAGGCGGTGCTGAAGAAACAGATGGAATTTGTGGTTCGGGTTCAACAACTTGTTTCGCTTCCACCATTTCTGTTTCTGGTGTTAGAATATCCACGCGATCAATGGTCTAACGAAAAAATATTAAAAATTATACGAAGTTAATCAATTAAACAATTTTTAAAATATGAAAATATACACAGTGCGTTCTTAAAATAAGTTAAACATTCCTGTAATCGTACATTAAAAAAAATGGGAATGCACCAATACGTGCACATTGCCACATAAAATTACCCGTGTCTCTTAAACTGTTAATTTTATGTTCAAAAAAGTCTATTGTTGCATTTATAACTGAAAAAAGTTATATTTACTAAAAAATTGACGCATCCACCATTGAACTTGTACACAAGTATAATGTAGACTTATTTATAACGCCGAAAAGTGTGCAATTATGGTGTTTATTAAGGGTTAAATCAATCAATCAGCCATTTAATAATTATAAATAAAAAACCATTTATAATTCCCAACTTTAGAGCCCTATAGTTCGTTAACAAAGGACGTGAAGAAAAATTTTTATATGAAATACCATCATTATTTTCAGTATCTCTATCGCCTCCCTAGTTTTTGGTACGAACTCCTGGGACTCCCTGTATAACAGTTAAACATAAAAATGTTATAAAACTTTGCACTGATTGTGTGGTGGCGGAAGGGAAGCACCGAAGATGGACGAATCCAATCGCAATTCTGCCCTGGAAAGGAAAAAGAGAAAAATGGAGCACAAACAGAAGAATCATGAGCTGAAAACAAAAACTCACCGAAGCTCAAGCGACAATCTGCAGACTTGTGAAAACCGTCAACGCGCTGATGAAGGACCTCGCCGAATCAAGGAAGGAATACCGCCAATTCCAAGAAGAAATGGAGACGTCCCAAGCATCCTCACGCTGGGAGACGGCGAGAGAACAACAGGAAGAGAAGTAGAGAAGACCGACTTGAAGATGTTCAAATGCAGAGCCGGACAGCTGATTATACCAGTACCGGAAGTACTGGAAGAGCAAGTGAGACAGCTAGAAGAACCCATCCAACAAACAGTGGAAGACAGCAGTACAACGAGATCGGTGTACAACTAGAAGAGGTTCTCCAACATCAGCGATGAACTACGAGAGCTCATTAAAGTGAAAAATAGAGCAAGAAGAAGAGCCAACAGGACAAGAAACCCAGAGGACAAGAGAGAAGCGAACAGAATCAAAAAAGAGGTCAAGACGCAACGGAAACAACACCGACCAAAGGATTGGGAGAATAGACTAGAAGAACTGTACCCAGTCACACCAGGACTATAGAAGCTCGTCAAAATCCTGAGACAAGACAAAAGTGAGACCCCAACAATGGGGCGACCACACACATTATAAAAAAATATTTTAAAACTGGCATATTAGTTGCGTTCGTTTGTATCAATCCCGAGAACGTTTTTAAATGGCAAAGAACGTAGATGATCGATATCTGACAAGCATCCGTCAGACGAGATGTTTGAGTGTCAAATTTGTCGGTGCGTTATCGAGATCTGATCGACGTTAGAGCTATGGAGAAAACGGAGACAATAACAAATTGTTCGCTGTATCATAGAAACCAACCAACCAACAACGACGACGTTCATATTATACATGTAATAATTTTAAATTCTTCAAAGTCAATATACATATTTACCCCGTCTGGCTTTGCGATCAATTTATTATAAACGGAGATTTATTTTAGTAACAACATATTCAACGAAGCAATAGTTGTACTAAAAACAAAACACGGAGTCAATGGACTAGCCCATACAGACAAGGAAAAAGCAGAAGCCTTCAGAAGAACCATGGAACCTCAGTTCTACCTGAACGAGCACCCAGAAGAGGACATGATCTTATCATACCAAGTCAAAAACCAAGACGACGAGGGCGACGACCACGGAAACCTGGGCTACACCTCCCCTGTTGAAGTATCCTACACCATCAGGACCAGACACAAGGGAAAGATGCCATCATCAACAGCGCCCTGAAGCATCTACCAACATTAAGAGCGGTATTCCTGACAGCCATCATCAACGGAATACTGAAGATCGGGCACTTCCCAGATGAATAGAAAGAAGCGGAGACCATCATGCTGAGGAATAGCGAACCCAGAACTACAGGTCTATCCATCTCCTCACCACGACGAACAAGATAGCCGTGAGGGTCATCTTGAAGAAACTTCAAGAGGAAACAGAAGCCATCGGGATCCTGCCAGCAGAACAGTTCGGCTTCAGGAAACTACAAAGAGTCGAAGACCAAGTCCTGAAGATAATAGGATACGCCACCCAAGGATTCAATAGAAACCAAGCAACGGGAGCCATCTTCTTGGATGTCAGTAAAGCCTTCGACCGTGTCTGGCACGACGGCCTGATATACGAGATAAGAACCCTCACGAAGCTGTTGCGCAACTATCTGAAGAACAGAAGATTCTGGATCAAGATCAACAAGATCAAATCCGAACGGTGATGGATGGAAGCAGGGGTATCGCAGGGAGCAGCCCTCTCTCCGGTGATCTACAACATCTACACGACGGACATCCCCAACACCATGACATCCTTCTACGCAGATACACTGCCATCACAACCAGAAGCACCCAGCCAGCGATGGTAACGTAGAAGACTACAAGAACCCGTGAGCCGAATCTACGACTGGTGTACGAAGTAGAAGATCAGCTTCAACGCAGAGAAGACACAAGCCGTGTTCTTCAGAAAGAACGGGACGAGACCCGAAGACAACGTGGACATATAGCGAGAGAAGAAGTCAGCTGGAGCATCAAAGCGAAGTACTTGGGAGTCATTATAGACCAAGGACTGACGTTCAAGGACCACGTGGACTAACTGGTTGACAAGACGAAAAGGGCAAGAGGACGAATGGCAGTACTCATCGGAAGAAGATCCAGATTGGAACTGAAGACCAAGTTTCGACTCATCAAGGCCATCCTCATACCCATCATGTTGTATGAATAGTAATAAGTTATGCAACCAAATATACAGTCATTTGGTAAGTGTGGCTCCACCTAGTGGATGCTTCGCCCCAGTATTGTATGTCAGATGTTATGTGAAAATGTGTAACGAATTGTTCAATAAATCAGTATTCAATAATCTAAGTTATACACAACCATCCATAAATATTACATAATTAAGAACACAGATAAGACAATGTACGCATATACAGCATGGGGATACACTGTAGAGTCACCGAAGGAAGCTCTAAGCTCAGCAGAACATCAGCCTGAGGCAAGCAGTGAACGCCCCTTGGTACATCAGGAACCAACAGATCTACTGAGAGTTGAACCAAGAGAAGATTAAGGACATCATGGAAGAGATAACCAGGAGAATATTCGAAGAGCTGAAGACACACCCCAACATCCAGATAAGGAAGCTGACGAACTACACTAGGCATCCACGGCCAAGAAAACAACTGGACCGCGTCCATCAATGAAGATCAAGCGCAGAACAAAGGAAGAAGAGGGACTACCTATTAGAGGGCCTGTCCATCCCTGAAAAGATGAGCAGGATTTTGAGGAAGGACAGCTTTAGCAAGTGGATCCAAGGTCATTCTTGGGCGTAGTTAGCCGGCTAAGAATTTGCCGCGAAACACACACCCAACGCGAACGACGAGAAAAAGAAAGCAAAAAAGGAGTAAAGTACATTGCACAACCCTGAAGAAAAGAAGAGGACTACCAAACACTTCACAAAAACCCAGAGAAAGAATGGAGGAATCATCAACAGCGACGACTGAGGTCCCCATTGGATGAGATGGGGGTAGTGAAACGTTCTTCCCGGAATGCATTGTTCTTTGAAGGGGCGGGATTAGATAGGTATGTGTGGTGGTGTGGTGGCGGACTTTAAAGCAGCAGCTGAAACAGTTATGAAAGCGACTAACTCCTTACATGTCAATATTACAGAAAGTAAAAGATTTTTCATATACAAGAGCGGTTTTAGAACAAGCCTTGTTCTAAAAATAAAAGTTAGTTAGGCAACGATCATTACCAGAATGATGAATATTACGGCAGTAATTCAAAACAGTTGATTGTGAAATATTTTCCATGTTATCAAAGAAGAAACAAGTTATAAGGCATCCTGGGACAACCCGTATATAATATTCATTGATAAAATATCGTTATTCTTGTTATTTTTCTCTCTATACGAACTGATGTCCCATCCACATAAAATCTTTTGTTTTTATCAATATTTTGTCAAAAATGCTACTTTTTTTTTGTACTTACGTATAGAGAATCTGGTCCTAAAGCATCATTAAGCGCCCCCAATTCGTGAGTTTTATGTACATGATGTTTAAGTTTGTCGTGTCTCGAAAACGCCTTATCGCACTGATCACAAGCGAATGGTCTTTCTCCTGTATGCACTAGCTGATGCCTATTTAAATGCGAAGCCCTCTTAAAACTACAAAAACAACTATTAAAAGAAATGTAAACTATGTTCATGGATATTATTTGAGAATGTTAAAAACTCACCTACTGGGACATAGATCACATTTAAATTTCCTCTCTTTTCGCGCCCAAACACTTGATTGTCCTTGATCGTCCAAACCATCTTGATCGGTCAAATTTGAATCATCTTTGCAGTTGTCGATTTTGGTTAGAGATTCTGATTCATTTACTGGATTATTTTCAGACTCTGTGTCAATTTCTAAAAACAAATAATTAAATTTTTACAAATTGATTGATTGAAAAAAAAGAATATTAATTTTGAGCAATGTTATCCGAAAAATATTTAACACTCCAGCCAGACTAACATCTACACATGTGGGTAGTGTATTAGGACAATTTTTTGGAATTTTTAACATTTTTTCAATATATTGTGGAGTTAGCTAGGAACAGTAAGTTTCATTTAAAACGCTAATAGTAGGATAAGACGGAAATAGGTATGGAATTTACAACAAGTACTCAAAACAGTAAGGCACAATCGATTTTTCTTGTTTTATCGTCATGGCAAATGTACAGCACAGCCCGTTGGCATCAAACCTGGGTCAACTTTCGTTTAGCTGAAATTAGTTATGGAAAAACTGTTGCCATGGCAGCCATTATCATGGTAATGGGTACACAAAAACAAGGACAGAAGATCTACACATCCGAAGACAAAGCCACCGCCTTCAAAAATAACCTACAAACTGTCTTTTCACCACCCGATAACCCTCGATTTATCATGGACTTTGCCATCGAAACCGACCTCTTGACTCGAAACATTACTCGAAGCCCACACGTTCACATCCCACCAAATGAGAACTCTCCGCTTCTTACACCTTTTACAATCGAAGGAGTTCAGCGGGCGTGCCGAGCGAGGAGAAACAGTGCCCCAGGACACGACGGAATCTCGAGGCAGGCACTTAAAAACCTGCCAGAAGAGATCTTCCCTCCGCTCTGCGCCTTGCTGAACTCCTGCCTGGCATTCTCATATTTCCCTCGTTGTTGGAAATCAGCCAACGTAGTTTTCATCCCCAAACCCGGCAAAGACCCTACAAAGCCGGAATCTTACCGCCCTATCTCATTAATCAGCGTCCTAGGTAAAGTCTTTGAACGCTTGTTGAAGGAAAGAATCTGGGACTTCTGCACCGAAAATAATATAATTCCGGCATTTCAAATCGGATTCAGGCCGGGACACTCTTGTCAGAACGCCACCTCCAACCTTCAAACTATCGTCACTCGAGCTTTAAATCAACGACGCTGTTCTGCCGCCATCCTCATGGACGTTCAGAAAGCTTTCGATCAAGTCTGGCACGCCGGACTAGTGAGAAAACTACTGAGCAACCGATTGCCAAACCAAATCGTCAAATTATTATACTCCTATCTCACCGACCGATCGATCAGCGTCAAAGTTGGTTACAGCATATCCGACTCTTTTACACCCCAAAGTGGCGTTCCGCAGGGCTCGATACTCGCTCATCTACTATATATTATTTATACGTATGATACACCAATTCCAAGACATCCCCGGGATAACATCCAACTATACGCGGACGACACCGCACTAATCATTTCTGCCACTGACATTCGCTCTCAAAATCTACAGACTCACTTTTCAAATTGGTGCAGGAGATGGCGGGTGACTCTCAACCCTCAAAAAAACCCAAGCGATCGTTTTCAAACACCCTGATACCATGAGCGAACGACTTCTACCTACAAACTTCCGCCTCGTGCTCTGGGGAGATCAACTCGAAATCCGCAGGGAAGTCGACTATTTGGGAGTGAAATTCACTAACACTCTCAACTGGATGCCCGACCTAATGAACACTTTGAACAAAGTCCGACGGAGAGTTAATCTTCTCAAGGCACTCGGCGGCACATTCGGATGCACACACCCTACCACCTTACTTAATACGTATAAAGCATATATCCGTCCAATAATCGATTATAGAGCACACGTCTATTGCACCCTCCCCAACCATCTTGTCAAAAGACTTCGAACTTGTGAGGAGTCAATCCTTGGATACTGCCAATACAAGGCTCCATACTCACCCACTAATACAGTATATGTCAATATCGACATCGAACCCATTTCATCTCGTCTAAATAATTTACAAGCCCGATACGTTAGTCGTACTATCGAGTCGGGCAGTGAAATCTCCAAAAACACCCTACTTACACCGTGAATCGCCAACAGACGACCCCTCGGTAGAATTCCCAAGAAGAAGCTCCCTTTTCGCTTACTAGCCACGGCCTACGACGACCTCCCCGACGAATACACTGACTACCCGGACAGCTCCCCAATTTCCATACGATAGGCGTCAAAAATCTCACTATAATTCCCACACTTATTCTATGTTTATAAATCTCTATTCACTTAACTTTCCGCAACAAAGTCCAAAATCATACATATTTTTTAACTATTTCTAACAAACTAAAATCTCTCAATCTCAACTATTAATCGTTCAACACTTTGGGCATACCCTATACTTTCAGCCGCCCACACACCACCCACGTCGGTTTTCCTGCATACTCTGTGAATTTATTCACTAGCCAAATGGACCGACGTCGACGCACTCGCATTTTTAGATTTTTGATTATTATTATTCCACCAACCATCGTAAATAGTCCCAAACCACCGAAGGCACGTCACCGCAACTTTTCATCAAATTTCAACAAATCATCTAATTCCATACACTTTTGAAAAATGTCTCCTATACACTTTTTTCTCGAAAATTCCAAAAACCATTAAAAATCTCTAATATTTCATATTTCTTCTTAAAACTTAGTAAATCACACCCATTTTATCACAAAACCATTTCTGACACCTAGTTAGCTCAACGCATATATCTATGTATCGGCAACGATACATGGTTCGTCTTCAACATTTACGCTTCCATCCCAGACACCTTTTGTCACACCATCTCCGCACACTTTGGAGCTTCGCTGCTTCCAAATATCAACCCCCGATACACCCCAACACAATACAACCCTCCGGTTACCTTCTAGCGAAAAGACCATCCAATTACTCTCAATTCCATACACTTTTTAAAACAAACTTTCCTAGTCACTTTTTAAAAAAAAAATTTTACTAGACACCTTTTCTACCCCCAACTCAGTTTCTCAGTCAACGCGCACTAAACCATCCAACACACCCCCAACTCAGCCCTGAAGAGGAAACCTATCCTTCACCAGGGCATCACAAGAAAAGTACAACTTCTTCCATGAAAACTCCAATCCAACAAAAAATTCATTTACGAACTTCTCTATCCTGTATGATATGCGAAAAATAAAATTACTTATGCGGTCGACGGTGGTTTATTGGGACAAACTTATAAAATCCAAATCCAAAAAAAATACTGTAAAGTATATTTAATTTAAAGTATATATTTTTAATGAAATTGGCTGTCTCGACCCTTACTTCGTGGAATATGCTCATATTAGTGTTTTTAAATGAAACTCAAGGTCTCTAGTTAATTCCACAATATAATACAAGTTATTGAAAATTCTAAAAAAATTGACAATTGTTTCGATAAATCAATATCATCGTCAGAATGACAGAAGTTACATTTCATTTTATGCCTACCTGATGTTTAGTAGTTATTTTTGGCTAGACCAAGAAGTAACCTAACTTGTGATTGGCTTAATATATGTTTATAGAAAAAAGAAGATGTGATATTACAAATATTGGAGATTAGATATTATTAGCCCTATGGTGATATCCTGGATATCGTTTTTCCAATTAAGATCAGTATAACTGTGCAATGATATAGAAAACCAGGAAAACTATATCTGCTGATCTTTACAATTATCACTTAAGAAGACAGTTTATTAGTGGAGAATTCCCTAGATTTAACTGTTCATTGACAACTTCGTATTGTGGGTTTCTTAAATGTCTTAAATAGCTCAATCAATTTTCTTGATTTAAAAATTCAAAGAGTTAATAATGTACTTCATTATTCAATTTACCGAAAAACAACACAAACTGATGTAACAATTCCATTCAATTCTAACCACCCTGTGTCACACAGACTAGCAGCATATAATTCAATGATACATAGAGCTTTTTCAGTTCCTATGAACAAATGTAATTTTGATAGAGAGATTAATACTATTAGACAAATAGCAACATCTAAAGGTTATCCATTAGATATGATAAATAAGCTAATTAGTAAAAAAGAGGAAAAAGTGGCATTACAACTAATATATCCTAAACAAGCTGATGAAATTAAAACTTATAAAACCATCACATATGCAGGAAATATTTCTAATAATATTTCAAAGATAATATCTTCAGCAATGAATACAACAATTTCCTTTAAAACAGAAAGTAACGTTAGTACAAAATTGTTAAATGTAAAAACAAAAATACCACTATTAAAGAAGCCAGGTATATATAAACTCAAATGTCCAGAATGTAATGCTGTCTATTTGGGTCAGACCCTTAGGAATTTTGAAATACGATACAGTGAGCACTTACGAGCATACAGATTAAAACAACCAGATAAATCCCACTATGCAAAACATCTACTTGACACCAATCATTCATTGACACCTAACACAGAACTAGAAGTACTGCATATTTGTGAAAAGAAACAAGAACTGGATTTCCTTGAAGAACTGGAAATTGGAAGACATTTAAGAAACCCCCAATATGAAGTTGTCAATGAACAGTTAAATCTAGGGAATTCTCCACTAATAAACTGTCTTCTTAAGTGATAATTGTAAAGATCAGCAGATATAGTTTTCCTGGTTTTCTATATCATTGCACAGTTATACTGATCTTAATTGGAAAAATGATATCCAGGATATCACCATATGGCTAATAATATTTAAGCTTCAATATTTGTAATATCACATCTTCTTCTTTTTTCTATAAACATATATTAAGCCAATCAGAAGTTAGGTTACTTCTTGGTCTAGCCAAAAATAACTACTAAACATCAGGTAGGCATAAAATGAAATGTAACTTCTGTCATTCTGACGATGATATTTAGATAATATCGAAACAATTGTCAATTTTTTAGAATTTCTAACATTTTTCAATACACTGTGGAGTTAACTAGAAACAGTAAGTTTCATTTAAAACACTAATATGAGTAGATTCCACAAAGTAGGGGTAGAGACAGTTAATTTCATTCTGACGATGATATTGATTTATCGAAACAATTGTCAATTTTTTAGAATTTTCAATAACTTGTATTATATTGTGGAATTAACTAGAGACCTTGAGTTTCGTTTAAAAACACTAGTATATATTTTTAGTTACTTGGGAGGTACAGAAGATCGCAGATCTAGATATATTTTTTAAACATGCCAACCTTTAAGCTGGATTTATAAACTTGCCGTTCGCGCTACCATCCCCAATTAAAAGTACATAAACCCGTAAAGGTGCGTTTAGATTGAGCGAAATTGTTTCGCGCAACAGTTTCGCGAGTCGCTGTCTCGGCATAACTGTTTACACGAGGCGAAACGTTTCGGGTTGACAAGCGAAAACAAGGTGAGCCGCCAGTTTGTGAGAGACAAGCATGCCGGTTGCTCCGAGTGCAGCATTTCTCCGAGTGCAGCATTTGCAATTATGATGATAATTGTGTTGAGAAAGAAAAGAAAAAGAAATAAAAGAACACGCCGATGGTGGTCGAAAGACATATTTCGTCGGAGATTTCAATATGGACACAGACTCCTGAGGGATATGACAGCGGAACCTTGTGAATATTCTTTTCGAAACTTTACTCGGATGACCACAGAAGATTTTGAACAGCTCGTATTACTAGTTGATCCTAAAATAAGAAAAATGGATACCAACATGAGACAGGCCATATCTGTAAAAGAGAGGTTGACAGTTTGCTTGAGATTTCTTGCTACGGGAGATTCCTACAGCAGCCTACAATACCTCTTCAGAATATCGAAAAGCACAATATCAAGAATTATTCCAGAAGTTTGCGATGCGTTAGTTCAGTCAGGAATATGTAAAGGTAAAAGATATTCTTTTTTTATTTTATTAGGATTTATTATTATTTATTGAAACGAAAAATGTTCATATATCTAATAAAACAGATTGTATATCGACTTCTGGAGTGATATTTTCTGAGGTATCTAATGTTGTTAGAGGAGCGTTTGATGAAAAAGTCGATGTTTGGCTCCTATAATCATGTGAACTATGTGACGACGCAGAAGGCGAACTGTGCGGGATGTGTATTTGTAAAGTATTACCATATGAAGCAGAATACATTCCCATATCTGCTTCAAATAAAATATTAGCGAAGGCTCGTTTGACGTGCGCCAGCGAGTGCTGGTTCTATTTTCGTAGTTCATTCGCCAAATTCAAAGCATAGGTGGAGTACGCATCATTAGATGAATTAACAGATGACTTCAAGATTTGCATAGCTTCATGCATCATTGAGTCGGATTCTTGCTCAGCTGCCTTACGTTTGATGCCAGTTCTCTGTCTCCTGTTAGTATTTGGGGTAGGAAAGGTAGTCTCTTGTGACATCTGCTGACGTGTGGTCGAACATGAAGTAGCTGCCGATGTAGTAGTTGCAGTTGCTGTAGTTGCAGATGTATATTCTGCGGGGGTGACCGTAGGCGAAGTTGGCGTTACAGGAACTTCTATTTCGGAGTGTTCCTGAAACAAAACAAACAACGGTTAAGTAATTCTTTTCGGAACTAGGTTAATTTTATTTTTGACTCCTTGTGAACATATTTGGCATAAAAATGGTTTCGCCTTTATTTTGAATGTTATTATTTTATTTTGTTTTGATTTCAGGTACCATCTACTACAGAAGAGTGGCTTCAGATCTCCTCCGAATTTGAACGAAAGTGGCAATTTCCTCACGTTATCGGGGCTATGGATGGAAAACACATTATTTTACAAGCACCTATTAATTCAGGGACTGAATACTACAACTACAAAAATTTTTTTAGCATTGTGCTGTTTGCAATAATCGACGCAGACTAAAATTTTATCTATGCTGATGTAGGATGTCAAGGGCGGATATCGGACGGTGGTGTATTCAAAAATACGGCATTGTACAATAAATTTGAGAGGCGCGAATTAAATATTCCTCGCCCAGAAGTCTTACAAGTTCCATATTCTATGCAAGTACCATATTACGTATTAGGTGACAAGGCGTTTGCTTTGAGTGAGTACACGATGAAACCATTTGATGGTAATCCCGTGGTACGTTCACAGGAACGTGTATTTAATTACCGTCATTCGAGAGCACGTCGCGTCGTGGAGAATGCCTTTGGGATAATGACTTCAGTATTTCGTGTATTGAGAAAGCCTCTACTTGTGCAACCAGAAATTGCAACAAAAGTTACTTAAGCAACCATTTATTTACATAACTTTCTACGCAAAAGTACTTCTCATGGAACGTACACTCCTCCTGGAAGTTTCGATACTGACAACAATGGCGACATTATAAATGGTAGATGGCGCAACGACGCACCTATGACATCGTTCTTTCCAATCCGCAATATTCCGCGAAGGACATCCGCACAACTCAAAGATGTTCGCTTACATTTAGCTAATCATTTTGTTTTAAATCAACCGTTGCCGTGGCAGGACCAATATTAAGGATCCACTTACCTCACTAGCAGTATTCACAGTTTCCCTTGGGATGTCTTTATCAGCCAAAAACTCAAAGTATTTGTAGGCGAACCATTTAGTCATATACTTCATCGCTACCTGTAACAATAATACTAATAAATAGTACGCTTATTTTAGTGTATTTATTTAAGGAGTTATCTCGCTTTATAGTACTAGTATGCATGCTGTGACACAATTACAAAAAGTCCGACAAACAAGTATATATTAATACAAAGCATAAAATAATAAAAAATTACATACCGGAACCAGTGATACTGCTTTTTTCTCTCTGGACCTCTCACTCCTATAGGAACCCATCAATGTTTTCATTTTTGCCTTTAAGGTAGCAACAGGGTACTGCAATTTTGAACTCATTTCCTTCCAAGCATCCTCTCTGTTCATGCGGTTATGGTGCACCTTATCTTTGGCATCCCATAAAAATCGGTACTTTGCATAAAGTTTAATGAGGCGGATGCAATCCTCCTGGAATATTTTTGGCGCGAAACAGTAGAGTCGGTTTACACTACAAGAAACACGAGACGCGAGGCGATCTGATGCGCGCTTAAATACCGACTGACGAGTGAAACATTTTCGAGAAACAATTTCGCGCAATCTAAACGCGTCTCAATACCTTTTATATCTACCGTCGGCGTTGCCGTTCGTCGTTGGGCTGCCGTTCGACTTAAATGAACTTGAAGTTTCGCCGTCGACCGCCTGTAGCACCGTCAAGTCTGAAGAGCCAATCAAAACGATTTTTAGCTGTCACTTGGTTTACGCCGTATGTCAAATTCCATTTATTGACATTTGATTGTGTTTGTTTGAACAAGTAGTTTGTTAGTTTCTTTGTTTTTGTTGTGATCGAATAGTGAATAGTTTTATAAACATTTTTGTTTCATTAAAAGAAGGCAAGTTTATGAATGGCCAATGTCGTTGCTACGAACTGGCGACGGCGGACGCCAGTGCGAACGCGAACGCCAACGGCAAGTTTATAATATAAATCTAGCTTTATTGTATTTTACCGAGACAAATAGAAGGAGTGTTAAATTAGTTTAGTTGTGTGTAGGGCTGGTGTTATCATATCGACCTTAGAAACACTTGTGGCAGTACAAACCTGATCCTCTGCGAGATAGGGATTTTTCTGAGCTGGTACTACTCCTTCTATCAGAGGTATTTTTTGAAGTTGTTGCAGGAAGAGCATTGTCTTTTGTTGCTTCATAATCCACAGCAACACGTTTTTGACCCTTATATCTAGTATCCCTGCCTGTGCCATTCGTTCTCTGAAATAAATAAACAAACCTTTATTTTCCGAAGCATCTATGATTTAAGAAGGGTGGGAATAAGGAGACTATATAGATTTTCAAGCAAAAGTCCGATTAAAGTTGTCAATTAAATTAGTAAAGTGAAGATTATGCGAACAAACTTTTTCCATTCTCATTTGCAGAAAAAATAAAGGGTGATATTTAACAGTCTACCAAATTTACCCAATATTTTTGCACCAAATGATTCAATAAGGGTAACGAAGTACCATATCTCAGGAATTAATAGTCCTGGAGTTTTGAAAAAAAATCTTGTTAAGGAAAGTGATAAAAAATTGCTGGAAATAATTTTTTCAAGTTCATAACTCTGTCGTTAGGGGGCGTAATCACTACGGTTACATATAAAAAGGCATTTTTCCGAAAATATCCATATAAACAATATTAAAAAAATATAACATTACGAATCTCACTAAAATTTTACATCTGACTAAAGTACCTATAAACTTGGTTTTGCTTAACGAAATTTGGCATACTATATATCATTTAAAAAAGGAAAGATTGTTGATTATAATTAAAAAAGATAAATGTCATTGTGGCTTCTGCTGCTTCCACTAGAGGGCGTGATTGAATTTTGATTTTGCTCCAAAATTTTAAATGTAATGGTATAATATTTTATCACATTCGGAAAGTAGATTATATTTGCAAGAAAAAATGTTGAAACCACGTGTCGATGTCTTTATCCGTTTCAAAGTTATCACCTAAGGAATATTTAGTAACAAATTTTTTTTAAAACCAATCAATATTTTTTTACAAATATGTACCTGAACAGTATGGAAAATATTGCATTTTTCGCAATTCTCCAAAAATATATTTTTGGCCTATCATCCTCCCAAAACATGTTCGATTAGATGAAATTTCATCTAAAATCGATGACTTTGTTAACGCCCTAACTCTATTAATTTTTTAGTAACTTTGGATATTTGATTTGACCCTCTTCATTGGATACTCCAAGTTTGACGCACTCTACTTCTGAATCGCATCATTGTAGTGCATTGATGATTTTTTATATCATAAATTGTACCTTTGACAATACTTTCTCGGAAAATTAAATGAATATTTCCATTATTTTGACTGTGCGATTTTTTATATGAAGGCATATTTTCTTTTAACTTAAATGCTCTGCCAATATTTGAAACATTTATCTCATCGAAAAATGGACAACACCAGTCGATTTGTCGTACCAAAGAACGCCAATTATTATAATTTCAGTATTTTTTGAGAGGAAAAATATTTACGTGTCTATGTCTTCATCCGTTTCAAAGTTATCGCCTAAGGAATATTTAGTAACGAATATTTTTTAAAACCAATTAATATTTTTTTACTTGTCAAAGTTCCGTGGTCAAGCATGCCATGGACAAACAGAAAAAAATAGTTTTAAACTTCATTCACTTTATTAATCATTAAGATACTTATAATAATAGCAACATTAATAATAATAATACAGATAACACAACAATAACGAAACAAGATCTGGATGAAGATTTTTCCAGTAAAGAGAATTATGTTTATCTTCTTTATGGAACAAAAGAATAAAGAGACATTTATGTGGTCCTGAAGCCTTCTTTTCTTCGATCGTTTTGTGCTCTCGAATAGTATTTTATGCAACGAATATATAATGATAGCCATTAATACACGAGTATGTTGTATTTAACATGCGAGTGTATTAATGGCCATTATATGAAAGTTGCATACATTATTTGATAATGTGGGAAAATGTTTGTACTCACCTCTACCAAGATTTCTTTTGAATATAAGAAGTTTTCCTGCAAAAGCAGCTATGACGTTTTTAGTTTTAATTAAATTTAAATCATCACCTTGCAATTGTAGATTAACTTGATTAAATACTTTAAACAGGTCCGTCAAATAAGCGATGTCATTTCTTGACGTAATCAGGTTTTCGCGCAATTGTTCGTTTTCTTCAAGAAATTTAGTTTTCATCGTTTTCATTGCAAAGCTTAAGAAACAAACGATCATTCAATGAATTGCTTCTAATTATATTGATTGCTTTAATAACGTTATTGAGGGACGCATGCAGACGTTCATTTAATTTTTTTGCAACCAAATGCTGACGGTGAATAATACAATGTACAGCGAGTACATTTGGCACTGCTTTTCTCAAATGTGCTATAAAACCCTTATGACGCCCGGTCATTGCTGGAGCACCATCAGTAGCAGCAGACAAAATATTGCTAATAGGAATTTTTTTCTCTTGAAAAAATTCTTGCATGATATTAAATATAGAATGTCCCTTTGTATCAGATTCCAAATTCTTAGCAAATAATAACTCTTGATAAATTTTTTCTTCTTTTATAAATCGTACGTATGATAAGAGAAGAGCTTAGTTACTTGGTAGAGTTGATTCATCGAGTTGAATGGAAAATTTGCAAGTCTTTAGGTAATCGCATAATGAAATTTCAACGTCATTTGCCATTTCATCTATTCTTCTTTGCACTGAATTATTACTGAGAGGAATTTTTTTAATGATATCAAATGGTGTCTTATGATGGAGAACAGTTTTTAATATCTCTTCGACTGCCGGAAAAATTAATTCCTCGCCAATGGTGTGTGGTTTTCCTGACTTTGCGATTAACAATGAAACGTTATATGAGGCTCGTAGCCCATCATCGTCTCGTTTAGAAGACGATGCAAAAAGGTTTGATATAGTTGGCTGTTTTAAATATTGTTTTTCGAGTTCTTGAAAATAGAATATATCTTTGTTCTTCTTATCAGGATGCATTTTATGTAAATGCTCTTGTAGCCTAGAAGGTTTCATAGCTTCATTTGAAAAAACTTTTCGGCAAATTAAACACATATGTAATGATTTGTTTGTAGAAGATTCCGCTAAACCATATTTTAAATATTCAATACTGTATTGCCGGCATTTCTTTTTTAATTTAGAAGTAGATTCAGCCATTTTCATACAAAAATTAAATTCTCAATAGATTTATAGATAGTAATGTTTATAAAATGACACATCACTCACGATTATTTACTACGGCAGAGCTTATGATTCACGACTATATATCGCGACCAAGCACATACAACTAACTAACAAAAAATTCGTAGAGCTGTTGCTTTTATACGTTTCATTTCGTGCATGATTCAACTTGTCTGTGTGCGAACATGTCGAAACATGTTATTTTGTATGAACATCGCGCGTTCGCTTATCAACGTGCGAGGACAAGTCATATACTTCTATTCTGAACTAAAATAAATTATTATTATTATTAGTATTATTATTAATGCTAATTTAAAACTGCTTATTAACCCTTATTAAATCATTTTTATTTCGCCATTCCTCTTGACTGCTTATTATTTGCTTCTAAATCCGCTATCGCCCCCCTAAAAGGCTGCAGCGCCTATAGGGGGGCGGTATCGCCCCCGTTGGGAACCAATGGGCTACATAATTTTACTACCAAAAATTAAAGATTAAGTGAATAAAAATTTTTCAATTAGTTGTTCTTGTAAATATTTCACGATTCTGAATCGAAGACCCAAAAATAAAAAAAAATTATTCAACTATTTCAAAGGACACTTAATTAGGAACCTATTAACGAAACATTGTGATGTAAGTATTTTTTAGAACGTCCGAAAAATTCATAAAGATAATCCTAATAAGGCATATTTTTCTCCAAAAATACAAAATTGTATTAAACATAAATAATTAATTTTAGATCATTTTTTTTAATTTTCTTTTCTTTTCTCGCCAATGGTGTGTGGTTTTCCTGACTTTGCGAAGAGCTCGGGCCCCGACAGCTGCCAGCATGCCTCGACAGATATCCTTGTCGCACCTACGGATGCGCGTAAGACTTTTTATTGCGCTTATTTACAAACTTTATTAACGTCTGGTAATTGTTTACAACCCGCAAGACCGTCAGGCAATTTGCAGGTATTATTTAAATTACTTAATAAATACGTGGTCTAAATTTCAGATTGCCTAAAGAGTATTTTTTGGTAATTTAATAAAAAATTTTGAAGTCGTCTGGCAATGCTTAATAACCGACAAAAACGTCTGGGACTTTTTTTTTGAATTCTAGAAATAATAAATTAAAAGATGAAAAAAAATTCAAGTTGCCTAAAATATATTTTTCTACGCCCATGTCTGTAAACGTCAAAAATCGCACTGTCAACATTCCTTGTAAATGACATTTAACAATAACATGCACGTAATGAGATCTCATAACACACACGTGCGTTTTAAGAAGAAAACTTAAACTTCTTGGTTTAATTAAATTACAATCAAATTTTTATTTACGTAAGACTTTATTTGGTCTATTTACACAAATTTAGTCAATTAATAAACATAAAAACTTTTAGCATTAGCGAGATATATTTAGGATTGAAAGAGTGAAGCCCCTAAATGTAGTCAGCACATTATGCAATTTCTTTAAAAATAACGTTTTCTTAAGTAGCATGCTATGAAAATAAATGTCATGTCATTTATATTGTCAATTTCTTGAACAAAATATAATACAATTATAAATAACCGTTCATTGCCATTAGATAATGGCACAATCGATTTACAATAATTGTTCAATTGTTATTAACCTTCATGGGACGGACATCAAAATTTTACGAAAAGGACTAACTGGGGTCCGAGAAGACCCTATGCGTAACATTGTGGAAATGCTGTATTTTTCTTCAAATTAAATATATAGAAAAGAAGTTTTATTAAAGTTTTACTATTAATCATTTATTAGTCAAAAATCATCACGAAAAAATACAAAATACCCTAATCACTAATACTACTAGCTACATATCATTTTAACATTTTTTACAAACTATCTCCGATTTTGAATGTTCTAGGCACACAAAGTTATTACACCTAATACATACTTTTCTGGATTTTCTGTCTTTTTCTCTTTGACACATATGGCAGCGCCCCCTGGTAATGTTTTGTTGTTCAACTCTATGTTCTGTTGCATCCAGTAGTTCGGGAAAAACGTCTGTCATATGCCGTTTTCTATTCTTCTGAATGTATTTATTATTATATCGCCGGAAAACGTTTTTCTTTATGAGTTCTTTTCCTAGTCCCAAAATATACATTTTACGTTTATCCAAACTGTTTTTTCGCCAATCCGGGTTTTGCATTAACCACAATTTATAAGCATTTATTCCTGCGATATCTATAAGATGCGAAAATATTGCCATTGGCCAGCGGTTTGACTTTCTCTGCACTTTATATTCTTTGGCCAACTTATCTGAAGTGTCGACAGCACCTTTTGTTTTGTTGTAATGAAGAATAATTTCTGGTTTATAGTGCTGTTCTTCTCCAGCTACTTTACTATCAGTATGCTCACTTGAAAGTAAGATGACAGCATGTTTTTGTTTTGGAACATAGGATACTAGTGTTCTTTGATTTCTAAAAGCAAACATACTTGAAAACTCTTTCTTGTCCGATGCCGGTAGAAATTCCCCGGGAATAATTTTTTTATTTTTCCGGAGGGTTCCACATAAAGTAATATTTTTTTTTCACAACTTGTCAGCAAATTCTAAACTTGTAAAAAAGTTATCGGTCGTTATTCCAAATCCGCCTTCCAAATGGTCTGTCAAATCTAGGACAACCCTTTGACCTGACCCTTTTCCGCTTTATTACCTTGTTTTCCTAAAAATTATTAGATACATAGGAATATAAAGTTTGCCTATATTGCTTTTTAAATAACTTACCCAAATAAACTTGCATGTTTGCAATATAAGAAGTGGTGCAGTCCACAAGAGCCCATATTTTGATTCCATACTTATCAGGTTTACTCTTCATATAGACTCGGAATGGTGCCTTACCCCTAAATGGTACAAGCTGCTCATCTACACATAGATGGTCGCCAGGATTAAGTGATTTTTTACAATTAGAAGTGAAAATATCGAATATATCTCTTATCGGAGCTAGCTTATCTACTAATTTTGGTTCTTGTCTTGTTTGAAAATTATCAAAGCGTAAAAATGAAGTAATTTGTTTGAATCTGTCTCTTGACATTGCAGCAGGAATTATAGGACGACAGTAAGAAATATCTTGACACCAGAGCATATCAATAGCCTCTTTCGATCCGTGAAGTGCGCCAAGAATAAGCAACAGTCCAATATAAGCTTCAATCTCTGTAGAATCAACAGGTACAAAAACTTTAATTTTATTCGGATTTTCTATATTCCATTTATCATAATATGTTTGTGCCTTTCTGTTTGTTTCGGTTACTATTATGTTCAGAATATCCGGAGATAGGAAAAGAAGAAAAGCGTCTTTTATACTTGAGATATCAGAACTGTAATTTGTAAGGCCTAGAGCATGTCTCCGAATATTAGCTTTTGAACGTCTAACTTTTGTGTTTCCTGGAATTTTTGACCACTCAGTTCCATCTTTAGATTTATATACTGGAATGCCCTGGATGTTACTAACTGTTGGTTCCTCTGGGTTCGTTTTCTCTATACTTTGATCAACAACTATTACATCATTTTCTTCCTCTACTTCTGTGACAATGTCTTCATCTTCTAAGTCACTGGATGTTTCCTCATTGATAACACTATCAAACTCTGGATCATCACTTTCAAGTATACGTAACATCTAATCGTCAGTAAGCCCCTTGCGATTGTTTGTAAATAAAAAGTGACTCATTTTCAAAACGATGTACCCTACTCGCAATATCACAAGAGTCTAACCGGAATATTCAAGTCCAAAAATTATATCGCAGTGCGGGGAATCCCCCATTTGAACTGGTAATTTACATTTTACAATTATATGGGTAAATTCCCTGTGAGTAAACCAACGTTAAATGTATGGGATTTCCCGATTTTACTAACAGTTACCGGGATTATTTTATCGGACGTAAAAGGCTGACCGGGGTCTGAAGAGACCCCTGGAATATAAAACTATTTTTTGTTTATACCAGCCAATAAAAACTACTAAATACATCATATTTTATCAAAATAATTCATAAACTGCAGCTATAGATGAAAGATCAATGTTTAAAAATTTGCGTTTGCAAAGATACAGCAAAAACATAAGTCATGGGGTACAAACGGACCCCGGCCAGTCCTATGAAGGTTAACAACTATTATAATAAAGTTTAAATGATTGCGATGTTTCTTATTTAATGGAAGAAAATGAATGGGCGTAGAAAAAGTATAATACGTTACACGAGTTGTAAGCCCATTACGCATTTTTCATTTCGCGCGTAATGGGTTACTTACAACTCTTGTTATGTAATATACTATTTTTTGAATTTTTTTTTGTAAATGTTACATGCTGCGCAGTAGCGAAATAACCGCTAATTCCCTAAATGACCGCCAGGACTGGATTCGCCAATTGACGAAATTGTAATTTTTCGCAATTTCAGCTTGCCAAAAGAACCTTCCCAAAATTCAGCTCTTGGTCTATATTGTGCGCTGACGCCCATCGTACGTTTGAATCCGAAGCCTCAAAATATTTTCAAATGATCTTTAACAATTTCAATGGACACTTAATTAGGAACCTATTAACGAAAAATTGTGATGTAAGTATATTTTATAACGCCCAAAAAATTCATAAACATCACGATTGTGTGCTGACGTCCATCGTTCGATTTGAACTCGAAGCCCCAACTTTTTTTCAAATTTTCTTTAAATATTTCAAAGGACACTTAATTAGGAACCTATTAACGAAAAATTGTGATGTAAGTATTTTTTATAACCTCAAAAAAAATTCATAAAGATTAAGATTGAGTGCCGACGCGCATCGTTCGTTTTGAACTCGAAGCCCCAAAGTTTTTTCAAATTTGCTTCAACTATGCAAAAACAAACTCATACCATTCGCATGAACATGTTCAGATCACCAGAGGTATATTATTGAAAATTGTAACGGTTATTAATAAGCTGAATGTTTATGAATTAGCTGAATTTTTGCATTTTAACATTCCAGCCAGTCGAATTGACGACTTTCTTGACCAGCTTGGGGATATTCTAAATAAAGAAAGTAATCAACATTATTATAGCTTATTTGTAGGTGACATAAATATCGACTTGATGAAAATAACTGAAGATTCAAGAAATTATCTCGATATGATATGAGTGAGCATGGCTTTCAATCAACTATTAATACTACAACAAGAGCGAGAAATGGATCTGAATCATGTCTTGATCATATATTCATTAAAACAAAACTTCAATAACATATTACCTCTCACTACAGGGTGTCCCGGGACTAATGGGAAAAAAGTCAGGAGCGTATAATATGAGCCAAAATAATGTTAGTACTTCATATAAACTTTTTCTATGCAGGCCCTCGTTTTCGAGTTATAGGCCTCCAAAGTTTTAATTTTGAATTTGGTTTTTATTTTTATTTTTTTTACTAGTTATTTGATCTTTATAAAATTTACGGCAAAGCTATAATATACGTGTATGTTTATTTTGGAAAGGTAAACAGTTTTACAGTAGTGCCTTGAAGCCAGGGACGGACTACTCGCAATGGTTAGTGATCCAAAAATTTTGCAGGGATGGCACACCGTGTATGAAATTATCGAAATTCACTTCCCCACACATTAATCTAACGAAAAGGTACTCTTGTTGGAATTCGATAAAATAAGCCGTTTGGCTAATATTTACAGTTTTATTAATGCACTACGTACCAATTTACGCATTCACCATTTTTATAAGTACACAACGAGGTAAAACTAACTTATTAATACTATGTCCAAGATTTGCCTACAGTACTACAAAAAAATAATTTAATGATAGCAAGAAGATAAAAAACATTAACGACGTATCAATTCGTAAGTTGGTAAAAACTTTTTAAAAGTGTTATTACCGTTTATCAAGTAACCATAGGATTAGTTGTCAAACGTTGTGTAGAATAGTTCGTTGTCATTACTTGTCAATAATTCTTAAGTCCTTAATTTCACTGTTACAATGGCAGAATTCACTTTTATTGAGTATGGAGATATGCATTTAATGTATGGACTGGCTTCTCGAAACTATTTAGAGGCCAGAAGGCTTTATGCAGAACATTTTCCAAACAGAGCATTGCCAGACAGACGAATGTTTGAGCGTATTGATCTCAGGTTACGAGAAACAGGTATGAATAAGTAAATGTAATTTTCCATGTATAGAAAACAAAATTTTAAATTTTAGGAAGTTTTTTGCCAAAAAAAGGTGGAGAAGGTCCAGTACGAAGCGTACGTACTGTGGCAGTTGAACAAGATTTGTTAAATGCAGTTGATAATGAACCATCAACGAGTTTTCGAAAATCATCAAGAGAACATAACGTCTCGAAATCAGTCGTTCATCGCGTCCTAAAAGAACAGCTGTTATATCCTTTTCATATGAAAAAAGTACACAGTATGACAGTGGCTGATTATCCTGCACGACTTGAGTATAGCCAGTGGTTTCTGCGACAACAACAAGCAGACAATACATTCATTAGTAACGTTCTCTTTACGGACGAATCCGGTTTCACCAGAGATGGAGTCATAAATTCTCATAATATGCATTTATGGGATGATGTGAATCCACATGGCATTATCCAAACTAGGAACCAGCATAGATTCATGGTTAATGTTTGGACAGGAATAGTTGGCAATCATTAGATAGGGCCATATTTTATTGACGGTACTTTGACCGGTCAGAGATATTTGGAGTTTTTGCAAAATGAGTTATGGAACCTGTTTGATGATGTGCCACTACAAACTCGTAGGAATTTATGGTTCATGCATGATGGGGCTCCTCCTCATTTCAGTTTAGATGTTCGACAGCATTTACACACAAGGTTTGCTAATAGATGGATTGGTCGTGGAGGCCCTTTTCAATGGCCACCGCGATCAGGAGACGTTAATCCTATGGATTTCTTTCTCTGGGGTTATCTCAAAAGTAAGGTATACGCAACACCCGTGCAAACAAGGCAAGATTCAATTGACAGAATTGTGTTACACTGCAATGTTATTAGAAATAATATGGGACTGCTCTTTCAAGTGCAAAGAAACAACCTTCGTAGACTTAGAATGTGCGTGGAAGTGGGAGAAGCTCATATTGAACATTTATTAGAATAACGTTAGTTTTTATTGTTGTTTAGGAATTAGTTTTAGTCCAATGTTTTATAAATTGTTTTTTTTGAGGTTTTCTTAATAGTTTAATAATTTTGTGTTCGTAATTTTGATTAAAAGCAACTGATTACGTTGTTTGCGTACCTATTCAATTCCTATTAAATGAGTTCTTAATGTTTTTATCATCTGCTATCATCAAATCATTACTTTTCCGCCCAACCTATCTAATATGCGAGAAAAGTATTGGTTTACCCCAAAAAAGTTGGAATTTTGAGAAAAATGTTTGAGTTATTTTTACGCTTTCCATCAACAACAACACGAAAAAACGGTTTTTAAAAAAAAAATCCTGTGTGTATGTCGTCGTCGTTGTCGTCGGCCACGATACAGCCTCCGGAGTGCAATGAGTCACCAATTTTATGATGGAATATTATTAAGGATATGTCACAAATAAACACTATTGATTTTCAGCTCATCAGAGCCAGTACAGCGGGTGCTATGGTACTTGAAGTACGGCCTTTTGACATTTTTTGAGAAATTTCAGTTTGTTAGCACAATACAGCCTCCGGAGTTCAACAAGTCACCAATTTTATGATTGAATATCATTCAGGACATCTCACTGATGAACCCTATTGATTTTGAGATCCCCAGAGCCAATACCACAGGTGCTACAGTATTTTAAGTACGATATTTTTGTCATTTTTTGAGAAGTTTCAGTTTGTTAGCATGATACAGCCTCAGGAGTATATCCAAGTGACTAATTTTATGATTGGATATTATTCAGAGCGTCTCAGAGAGGAACCGTATCGATATTCAGCTCACTAAAGCCAGTACAACGGGTGCTTTGGTACTTGAAGTACCAAATTTTTGTCATTTTTGGAGAATTTTCAGTTTGTTAGCACGATATAGCCTCCAGAGAATATACGGTTGATCAATTTTATGATTGAATATTGTTCAAGATGTCTCACAGATGTGCCCTATTGATTTTCAGTTGACTCGAGCGAGTACGGCTGGTCCTATAAATCCAGATATACTAAATTTTTGGTTGTTTTTGAAAAAATTTCGGTTTGTTAGCACGATACATCCTCCGAAGTGTATACAAGTAACAATTTTATAATAGAATATTGTTTAGGGCCACAGATGCGGAAAAGTTAGTTTTAATCTTTAAAACCGTTTATTTTTTTGTAATACTGTAGGTAAATCTTGGACATCGTATTAATAAGTTAGTTAGGTAAATTGGTACGTAGTACATTAATAAAACTGTAAATATTAGCCAAACGGCTTATTTTGTAGAATTCCAACAAGAGTACCTTTTCGTTAGCTTAATGTGTGGGGAAGTGAATTTCGATAATTTCATACAGGGTGTGCCATCCCTGCAAAATTTTTGGATCACTAACCATTGCGAGTAGTCCGTCCCTGGCTTCAAGGCACTACTGTAAAACTGTTTACCTTTCCAAAATAAACATACACGTATATTATAGCTTTGCCGTAAATTTTATAAAGATCAAATAACTAGTAAAAAAAATAAAAATAAAAACCAAATTCAAAATTAAAACTTTGGAGGCCTATAACTCGAAAACGAGGGCCTGCATAGAAAAAGTTTATATGAAGTACTAACATTATTTTGGCTCAGATTATACGCTCCTGACTTTTTTCCCATTAGTCCCGGGACACCCTGTATATCAACATCAATTACGGACCACTACATAACGTTGTTACAAATTGTACTGAATGAAACTAAAAACAATTCAATAAACAAAAAATATTTTCAAAAAGTAGACGAACAATTATTACAAAAAGCAAATAATAGTTTAAGTTGGAAAAATGAATTGTACCCAATGCATGATATCGAATCGACAACAGAAAATTCATCAACATCATAAACACATTTGTACAAAAATCAACTCAATACTTCAGATTAAAAAATAGTCAACGTTAAAGGAAAAATTGGGTAACAAAATCATTGATAAAACACATCAACCAAAAAAAGCATTCATTTTTATTATGGAAAGAAAATCCAAATAATGTAAACTTGAAAAATGATTATTTAACGAAAAAAAAAGAAACGGGAAAGAAAATAAAGACTGCCAAAGAAAATTGTTATAAAAAATTAGTTGAAAAAGAACAAAATGCAAGTAAAAACTCTGGAACACTGTTAATGAAATTTTGGATATCAAGACAGGAAGAATAATAAATAATATTAGGTATGAAAAAAATGAGATCGTCACAGATCCAAAAGATGCTGCTGATATATTTAACAAATTCTTCGCGAATGTGGGCGAATGTGGGGGAAACTTTGGCAAAGAACATACGACAAAATCCCAATTACAAAAGTAAAAAATATATAAATAAAAATTCACTTTTTCTTACACCAACGAATACTACTGAGGTTGAAAATACAATAATTAGCTTAAAAAACAAAAAGGCTCTCGGGCTTGATGGAATGAAAGCTGAAACTCTAAAGATGATTGCAAAGTTCATATGTGAACCTTTGACGGACATCATAAATAAATCCTTCGAAGCAGGCATATTTCCTTCGATTTTAAAGAAATATCTTATAACTCCAATTTTCAAAAATGGGGATACAGAAAATATTTCAAACTATAGGCCTATTTCACTTCTATCCTCAATAAGCAAAGTTTTTGAAAAAATTATAAAAGCAAGACTTACGATATACCTATCAAATTATAATCTGCTGTCGACATCCCAGTATGGCTTTAGAGAAAAAAAATCTACCAATGATGCAATCCATTCCTTGACAAAAACCATCTACGAATCCTTGGATTCAAGCACTCCATCTATTGGGGTTTTTTTGGATCTAAAAAAGGCCTTCGATACTGTCGACCACTCCATACTTTTAGATACACTAGAAGATATGGGTGTAAGGGGTTAAGCTCATAATTTATTCAAAAGTTATCTAACAAGCAGAACACAAAAAACTAAATTCAAAAATTCATGTGAGTGAAGAGATCAACATTAAATGTGGTGTACCTCAAGGAACAGTATTGGGGCCGGTGCTATTCGTAATTTACTTAAATAATCTATTTGAACAGGATGACAGGTATAATCTCAAAATAAATATTGAAAATGATCTTGGAAAACTCAAAGACTGGTTCGACAGCAGATTACTCTCAATAAACTTTGACAAAACTGTATATTTACCCTTCAGTGGTCATGAAACGTCTCTGCCAAAATACAATCTTAATATCCAACAAGATTTTTCAATTAAACCTGCAAAATACTTGGGTATTTACATTGACAATCACTTACGATGGAACCATCATATGGAATATTTAACTAAAAAGCTTCGGAGTATCCTATTTCGATTTAAGCAAGTAAGCCAATTTTTGACCTTTAAATGTAAAACAATACTGTACCTCAGTTTGGTTGAGTCACACCTCAATTATGGCATTATTGGCTGTGGAGGAGTTTCAAGGAAGTATCTAAATGCCCTCGAAGTGTCTCAAAGGCGATTCCTCCGAATGATTCTCAAGAAACCTACAAGATATTCAAGCTCACTACTCTATACTGAAACACAAATATTAGATGTTAGACAATTATACATTATTCAGATAGGATGCCATCAATATAAAAATAAATACAAACTTACCACTCAAAATCATAGATACGCGACAAGATCGAATAATCAATACTGTATACCAACAGCTCTTAAAACAATAGGTCAAAAAGGTTACTCCTACTTGGCACCTAAATTATTCGGGCAACTACCACAGAGAATTATCAATGAAACTTCTTTTAAACGCTTCAAAACCCAACTATTAACATTTGTTAAAGAAACAGACTAAACAAAAATACACAAAATGATAGAATGCTGAATCAAAAACAGAGAATAGTAAACTAATATACGAAATGTATGTCTGAAATACAATCATGTTAAAATGGATTTATATTGTTTTTAACTGCATTTTTTGTTTTTTTAAATTTTGACGCACCTGCCTATATTCACCACATACAAGTATGTACAATACTTCTGTGGATGTCTAGATGTTAATTCAATTTTATTTGTATTTTATCACTGTATTTGTTAAATTTATGAATAAACGTTATTATTATTATTATTATTATTTCAAAGAACACTTAATCAGGAACCGATTAACGAAAAATTGTGATATAAGTATTTTTTATAACGTCAAAAAAAATTCATAAAGATTACGATTGTGCGCTGACGCCCATCGTTCGTTTTGAACCCGAAGTCGTTATAAAAAATACTTACATCACAATTTTTCGTTAATAGGTTCCTAATTAAGTGTTCTTTGAAATAATTAAAGGAAATTTGAAGTAATTTTGGGACTTCGAGTTGAAAACGAACGATGCGCGTCGGCGCTCAATCGTAATATTTTTTGTCAATTGGTTTCTATTTAGGTGTTCTTTGTATTGGTTGAATATTTTTTTTTTATTTTTGGGTCTTCACTTCACACGGGTATTAGTAATAGATTAAAATATTCAAAAATTCCCATCGCCAACTTAACTTTATACATTAGTATTTGATTGTGATTCTTATTTTCTATCTGCTTTTTTTGGTATACCAAACTAGATGACATTTATTCATTCCCAAGTCAGTTTCAAAAATATTATTTTACCAGGGCACTGCGATATTTCATTAATAACAATCATGACAATGCTTAGTAGATATACTACAGGCTTTGACAGTGTTGTACATGCAAATATTGGCTGTTTGTTGGCAGCAACAAATAAATTTGTCAATTCTGACAGCAGTTTTTACAATTATTTTTCAATCCTCGATTCAAACATGTAAGCATTCGAAGTATTTACCCACCAATTTAAAAATTTATAATTTTTCACTTAATTCTATTATTTTCTGCTTTAACTGTTAGCAACCTCAGATTAATTTATATTATTTTCTGAATAAGCAACAAATTCAGGTTAACTTTATAACAAATTAGCATAAGAAAAATATAAAATTCCTCCCTATTTTAGATTTGATTTCCATGTGTTGACAAGGTTAGCTTAAGAGGGGCCTCCTCACAGGTATATAAACATAAAAACCTACACAATACTAGTTACTAATTTAGTAATTATTTGGTTGAAAATATTTACGATAGATGTTCGATAGTAGTACTGAATCGGCTTTTACTTATTCAACATATTTTCTCTCTCTGCTCTGTCTTTCCACTTTTGAGGGTTCAAAGAAACGCATCTCTGTTCGAATGTTTTGATTTCAAATATTTCCACTTATATTGTAAGCACAGAAACCTTATCTCTATTTTCATGTTGCATCTAAACCACAACACACCTGTGCATAGATAAGAGAATATTATATACACGGATCCAAACAAAATATGTTGAAATAATTAATAATTTCCATTTGAGTGTAGATTTTTGATTATTTAAGAGTTTCATAAATGTTTTTGAAACGAATAAATTGTTAAAAAGTACGTAATCGTATTGACCCGATATCAAAAATTATAGTTATGATAATGTAAATTATCCTCCGTATTTTTTAATTTTAAAAGCTATGTTTGATGTTATGTTTACTGGATTATTTGATTGATGTGAAAATATGAGATAAATAATACTGATGGTTTGTTCTAGTATCATCAAACCATCTTTCAACATTCTCTTGAATCCCTGTTTTAATGATAATATAGGTTTGTTAGCGAAAAATGCTTAATTGAAGTGAAGTGACCTTTGAAGTATCTGAATGAAGAAAAATTAAAACCGCTCTGAAAAGACAAGAATTGCACAATTCATTTTGATGAATATATAATAGTGATAATTGAAAAATATAACTATTATCACCTGATACAATGTGCATTACATATTGCATGAAAGGACATGTGCTATTTAATAATAATGGATACCAAGAAATTAAGATTGGAAGAAAAATATAGATACTTTAAAAACATTCTACCTTTCAAAATTTGTACCATTTATATTAACATAATAAAATGTTTTCATGATTATAAATTTTTGTTTGTTTCATGCTAAGAAAATTAAACTGCGGAAAAATTGCAAATGTACATGATTTAAAATAGGCCATTTAGTGACACAGAATGTCGTGTCACAACTTTGCCTCAATCTAATCATATTTGTATCAGTTTCAGAGTTTCTGTTGGTTGCTTTCAAATTTTATTTGACTTGTATGCTCTTTTTTCAACTACATGTGTAAATATATTCAATTTTATCTAGAAACAAATAATATAAACAAAGAGTTTCCAAATTTATTATACAAAGAAATATTTACTTGTAATACAATGCTTTATATTTAATAGAAAGAGGAAAGTAAGGTACAGTGAGGAATTTCAATTTAAAATAGCAAACGTTTAAAAAACTTACAAAGCAACTATAACAACTAATAAAAAATTTAAAGCGAAAGATCTGTAATGACAAATAATAATGTATATATTGTGGGGAGATCGATATATACAGTACAAAATCAAACATACAATCAACATGTACAAGTTTGCTTCTACCTTGTTTGCAAAGATTGATCATATGTGTTGTGGAGATTGGAACTGAAACATTTTTCCTTCATTATACAAAAAAATAGTTGGTTCATTCTCTTTTTTCCATGACAGATACACATATGTGTGATCACCTGAATGATAAATATTTTTTTTTTGTTTTTGTATAATACATTATTGGTTTTATTACTTTTCCATCCAACCCATTTAATATGCGAGAAAAGTATAGGTTTACCCAAAAAAAAGTTGGAATTTTGGATTTTTTTGAGTTGTTTTTACGTTTTTCAGCAAGAACACAAAAAAATAGTTTTTAGAAAAAAAAACCTATCTGTATAACTTGATACAGCCCCCGAAGTGCAACAAGTAGACTAAATTAACTTTTTAGTCGTCATTTGTTTTACAATTTTTTTTTAATATCAACAACTAAGACTATTACTAAGTCATCCTTTAATAATAATTTGGTTTCTTATTTTCTTTGATTTTTTGAAATGCTTATATAATCAAACAATTTGCAAGGAAATTTTGACTATTGACTAGACAAAGTTTTAAAATATTTATGGTTCAAAGATTTTTAAAATATAATGTTACCTACTTCATTCATTAATTTTATTCAACAATTACTATTACCTATGGTGCATAAGCTAAGGCAAGCTAAAAAGTGGATAACCATCCTAATTTCTTATAAAATCTTTAGACAGGTTGTTAAGAGAAAAACAAATACACCTTGTCATTCTCTTGTTAAAACTGTTCTTAAAAAGACTTATTGTATGACGGAGGTAATAGAGTATGGAACTCTTAAGGAAAAAGTGGCTAAGAGCATTTTTGAACAAGTACAAAATGTTGTGGTGGTTGATACAGGATTGTGGGTAGATGTTCAACACGGTTTTCTAGGTGCTTCTCCTGATGGTAAATATATTCAACATAACAAATAATTACCATGTGTTATAAATTCTTTTTGCATATTAAATGACATACATTTATTGATAAAATATTTTAGGGCTTGTAGGTGATGATGCACTACTTGAAATAAAATGCCTCCACTCTGCATCAAAACTGAATTTACAAACAAATACAATAAGCGAAATAATTGACCTCATGAAGAACAAAATTTGTTTAGAAAAACACAACAATAAAATTCAACTTAAGCCGAATCACAATTACTATTAACAGGTATAAACATGATATATTTATTCCAAAGAACAAAAACTCAAAATCATTCTCACATAATATATTTAATCACTTTGATGTATTTACCAACAATAAATAAGAATAACATTAAAAAGTAGTTATTTGTGTAATAGGTGCAAAAAGTGCATTTTTGTTGCAAGGAAGCATGAAGCACTAAACACAATCTTGTGGAGTAAATATAAATAGCATTTACGAAGCACAAATTTACTTATTTAGCATGAAAATTACTTAATTATAATCACTTACAAATACAATACACACTAAACTATAAATTTGGGATATTTTTATGAACACAAAACATATGACAACAGCATTTGACCCATAGAGAAAGTTATAATATTATTTGTCTATGAATTGATCGTCGTCTTCTGTCATTGTTCTAGTAAAAGTAAAAAGATGTTCGTTTGCAAAAATTTGCGCACAACAAATCTCAAAAAATACAATGATTTGAGATTTCATATTTTCAAAATCGAATTCTCTAGGCTTCCTTTTGGGGATCAGGTTTTGGTGTCCAGATTGGTGACCAAAAATTGTCAAAACTGTCAAAATCACACCATCACTTAATGGCTTATATCTTTTTTATAACAATATAAAACTCAACCAAAATACCTGATCCCCAAGACAAAGGTCCAAGTTATATTGTGTTAAAATTGCAACACTTAATTTCCCTGCGTTCTTTAGATTTTTTGTGTACAAAATGACCTAAATTTTGTTGCAAATCACGGGTGCCAACTGTTTTCAGGTTCCTAAAACGTGAGGCCCCTCTTAATGGACGTCTTTGACTTGGAAATAAACTCGGAAATAAATATTTCACACGTAGTTTTCTTATAGTTCTTGTAATATTAGTTTTTATGAAGTTAAAATATATTAATTAGTACACATAAAAAAGAAAAAAAATCACTATTATTTTATTATTCCAAGTTTGATAATTTGCTTTAGTTATAAACAATAAATTTCTACAATTAACTTTTAAAAATAATAATTGATTATTAAACTAATAATAATCACGAAGTCAAAACTTGATTAAAAATTGGATCTTTAGATATTAGAATAAATGAAGAATTGACAAGAAAGTACTATCAAAACTTCCTCAATACAACGATATATTGATAAATACACAGCGTGCATTTCATACAATAGGTATTAGGTAATTAGTTGGACATAATTATCTACTGAATTAATATATCACTAAAAAAATGTCTACGTTGTTAAAAGTGACGCAATTCTAAAAATCTACACACGCACAAGTAATTATTTCGATCCTAACACGTGATTGGAATTAATATGGGAAACTATTGTGTTGATTATATTCTCTTCGAAATAAAGTCAGTTACATACGAAACAAGTTTTACCGCTGGATTTCAAACGTGATGCGGCGATAGATATCGTGAAGTTTTTTTAACACTATTGGCATCACCATCTTCATACGTTGTGAAGTAGTAACTGGTTTGTTTGTCAGAAACAACCAACTGTCTCTGATTATATTTTAATTTTCGTATGAAAACGTTACTGAGACATCCAGAAGAGTTTGTTGAGATGAAATACAGCCGTTTGTCTAAAAAGAAACTAACTGAACTCGCATGCCCACTGAATAATCTACCAACTCTGTATGAAGTACCCACACCAATAAAAAAATCGAAATATCTCGACTTGCAATTTTTAAAAAAAAGTCTCAACAGTGATTACCATAGCTTCTATGACCATTTGCCATACAAATAAATAAATATTGTAGTTTCCTTTATATTTTTGTAAAATTTTGAATAAAAACTATCATGCCAAAATAATGTGGTTCTAATTCATTTAACACAACCTGTAATACCCGCAACTCCTATTTCTGTTTAAATTAAGTCGGAAAAACCCATAAGTCCCTTTAAATTAGTATTTATAAAAATAATTAGTAAATAAGGTGAACATACAGTATACACAATTTTTTTAAATATTTTCTATATCTTCGTTTGCATAAATACTTGCTGCAATAATTTTTGGAAAGTTTTTAGCCCGCCCTGTAAAATTTCATTTTAGTGACTTACGGGTTTTTCTGATTAAGCCGACGCTATGTCAACCATTGGTATTAGGTACTGATAGAAAAAAATGTTTTTCCTTATTGTAAAAACAAAAACTAAAGTATAAAACGGAGTAAATCATTCTCTAAAGTGGTAAAACATATTATGAAGTTTGTAGATTCAATGGTTTCTTGGTAACATTGGGATCATTGAATGTTGCTTCTTAACGTGCTTTTACCTTAACCAATAGCTTAGGTGGAAAAAATATAAAATTAAAACTAGGGATATTGTATTGGAAACAGGATATTGTATTTTGTAGGAAGTTATGGAAAAGATAATTGTGAAATTACTAGATAATATCAATATTTGATATTGAATAATCATTATTCAAAAGATTGCATCTAGTGAAATGACTTGTTGGCTAACTATTTATATCTATCAAAAGACTATTTTACAACCTTGTCTATTTCACAGAAAACATGTGTTTTTGGTTATTATCTGGGAGTAGGTATAGCAAGGGTCATAAAACCGGGTACCAACTAAAGAATTTATATATATATATATATTATTTCTCCTTTAGGGCATATGGCTTTTACAATATATTATAATAAAATTCGAAACTAAAATTCATTTTTTTTTGAGAGAATTCAACAATTTTATACATAAATCATGCTATTCATTGATATAGACCAAAAATTTAGAAAATATGTATAAAAGATCTAGAATTAAAACATTGAAGAAATTTTATATATAAATATGTTAATATTATACCTATTTACATGATTGGATTACATGTTCAGTCACAGGGTGGATATGTCAAGGCAATAGTGGAATAATTAAAAATTTATTTATGTTTATTTTAATGTTATGTGGAATTTGTTTACAATTTATTAGTTGTATGGGTTTTCTTATTCACAAAATAAATAATTGTCATGCATTTAATATATTTAAATTGCAAAATTGTTACCCAATAAAGATAAATGGAATCAAATTTTTAAGTATCGGCCGTATCTGCGTTCACAAGTATAGTGTAGACATGATTAAGATTAAAAATGTCGTTATTTACAATATAATAGTGAGGCCGATGTTCTGGCATTTTCCACTATCCTCGTGTTGCCATGGAGCGGTACATGGTTCCCTGCTTCACGCATTACCTATTTGTTATGATTGATTTAATAATAATAATATTTATGACACGTACAAATGCCAAACTTTGTGATCGCCTTTTTTGTGATGAGTCAGACAAACTTTTCCCATCTGACAACTTTCGGCGTCGCTGCGTTTTCGAATGCCCGGTTCCCGGAATTGTCGAAATGACGTCACTATAACTCCCCGTATATACAAGTTTTATTTTATTGGAAATTGTTTGTTAAAATTAATTAAAAAATTGTGGTCAAATTGTCTGACAAAAATCATGTATCTCTTAATATTTGAATATAATTCGGAATGCTTAAACACTAGAGGTGGAGAACTATCGATAGCACTATCGATAACTATCGATAGTCGGGACTATCAAAAACTATCGATAGTTTTTAGTGCTATCGAATACTATCGATAGTTCCAGATGTTTGATTTTTAAAACGGAAAATCAACAACTAGGTGACTGCACCAGTAATTGCCATTATTAGCAGGTGATTTCATGGAATATCTTGTAAAATAATAAAACATGACTTTTGTTTCTACACAAAATACAGATATGTAGTAATGACTAAATAAGAGATATTTACACATTAAAACCTTACAAAAAATGTGTATTTTTCTTTAGTATAAAATATTTTTGAAGTTAGCCCGGAGTACCAGTAATTGCCATGATCATATTTTAAAAAATCCAGTGGTTGCCACTGTATGTGCTAGTAATTGCCACTACAAATTTTGGCATGTACAAACAACAACAACCTGATATAAAACGGAATGTACAATTACACTTTTAATTCTTAAAATACAATTAAAACATTAACCATAAACAGTTTTAACCATCAACAAAAAATTCCTTTTGAAATTCATATTTTAACCGATCTCCTGATATGATTATCTTCGGAAAAGGTAGTCTGTCTACAATTTGGTTTATGCTAATAACACTCACATCGTTTTCATTCAGTTTAAATGATTTCCCATCTTCGCACTTTTTTAAACCCACTACTTCTGCTTCATTGTTGGGTAGAAGGGCTTGAATCACACACACATACTTATGTTCTCTTTTTTTTCCCAGGGAAGGCCACCACTATGTAATCATTTTCTTTTACTTTTGAAGGAGTAGCTGGAACAGATAATTCTTCTGAAACCTCTGAGGTATCACTTCCAGAAGCTGCCCATTCTTCAGATGTATTAGAATCTGATGTGCTGTCTTTTCTTATCTTTGCTTTTTTCTGTTTATTTATACTTTGAATTTTATTTAAAGCTAATTGTTTATTTTCTTTTTCTTGAAGTTTCATTTGTTTTTTCTCTTGTCTCATTCTTTTTCTCTCTTCTTTCGCTTATTCTTCATTTTTCTTCTTTTCTTCTTTTTGTGTCATAAATTTTTTCCACTCTTTGGACGTCACTACAGATGGTGTCTTTTCTAAGTTTCTCTTTCTCTTTACTTTTTCTTTCGATTCTGGCCATATTAGTGCTCTTTTAAAGGGTGTTCCAAGACTTGAATTTGAGTTTTCGTTGAGTATTGGAGTTCGGTTACTACAAGATCGCACTGGGACATCTGGTGTTCTGAGATCCTCAATCAAATTATTTGTAATGTTCTTTAGGGGAGTAGTTTCTTTGCTAAGCCCTGAAGTACTTACTTCGGGCACATCATCTTGTACAGCTTCAGTTTGATCTACTTTAGACAAAAGCTGATGACTTGTGGAAGCACCCGAGGAAGTACCAGAAACGTGTTCTTCTCTGTCAATGGTGACATTGTTTAAGTGATATTGTTTCCTTGCCTTAAGCTTCCAACCACTTTTCTTCCCCTTTCCAAATTTCATCTTTGACACATTCCTTAAACATATTAATAATATCAGGATCAATCAGAGTTTCTATATATTCAAAATGTGTTAGCTTTTTTTGTTGCACAGGCATAGCTTTAGGTGTCACTTCTGATTTGGTGGCTCTGTCCTTCATGCATTTAGAATAATCTACGGCATCAGGTGACCAAGGGAACAGCCCACATTTTTTGAACCCATTGACAATGTGTTCCTTTTTAACCCCATATATTGCTTCCAGAAACATTAACGGAAAATTGGTTTTGTTTAATATCTCAATATTGCTGTCCAATCTCCACTTATGAACAGGTTTTTTCCAATTTTCCTTTAATGGTTTGAAAATAGAAACGTCACACGACTGTATTATGTGTGTTGCGTTAGGGAATAAAGCCACCAATATAATTTGGTGGTCTTCACAAAAATTGCTGAGGTGCAAAGTCAAGTGTGACTTGTGTCCGTCAATGAATAAGATAACAGGGAAACTTATTTTATTTTTAACAAGCCAAGGATAGAATACATTAGCTACATATTCAAAAAAAGACTCTCCTGTCATCCAACCTTTTTCACTTTTTCCAACTGCCCAGTCATCTGGAATATTGGACACTAGTGGTCCCGGTAATCGAGAATATGCAAACAAAAGAAAGAGCGGCAATAAAACATCACTAGCACTAACTGTATTAGCTACTGTTACAGATTCCTTGTCAGAGCCTTTTGCGATTTCATAGATATTTTTTTCACCCCTAGGACCAATTACTTTATTTGATTTAGGACAAATTTGGAATGCCGACTCGTCACAATTAAAAATCCGTTCTGGAAAATTTAAAGTGTCTTCTAGATTTTCATTTTTTAGGAAGGTAGTAACTTCTGAGAACCATTTTCTAATTTGGTGTTCTGTTACTGAAGCTCTTGTTGTAGTTAAAGTTTCAGGAGTTCTGACAACTACACCAGGATTTCTTTTAAAAAAAGATTCTAACCACTTGCGACCAGGCTTGTCATTAACAAATGGATTTGTACGTTGGGTGTTTTTCATTATTTTTTGTACTGTTATTAGCACGTCATCTTAGTGAGGAGAAAATCCCCTGCTTGAAATTGTGGTGATCCATTTAAAGAGAGCATTTTCTTCAGTTTTAGACAAAACGCTTGAAGGGCCCATTTTTCTTTCCATTGGCGTTTTTCCTAACACTTTGTTTTTTAATGTATTTCTCGGAACTTCATACATTTTCGCAGCAGTAGAAAACGGCATACCATTGCGACATGCTGCTACAGCGGCTTCCATGGTTTCTTGAGAATATTGAAAGAAAGGTTTCTTCCCTTTTTCCATTTTAAAAACCTAAACCAATAATTGCCACTGTAATTACCCAATAATGGCCACTAAAAAAAGTGGTGGCAATTACTGGATTTCTTCAAAATTTCTTGCACATATTTCAAACATATAAATTTGGAATTATGGAGTTTATAATCTCATTATTTTTAGGGTTATCCTGTATTATTTTAAAATTCACCAGTAATTGCCATCCATGACCATTACTGGAACATTTAATTAAAATAGGTCCAGTAATTGCCATCCCCCTTCACTCAAAAAAGTTGTAAAATCAGCAAAATTCTTATAAAATATACATATTCCCTTACCTTACTATTTATTTTGACGTGAAAACTATAAGAATCGGTAAATTTTGTCTCCTATTATATGAAAAATACTGTTGAGCTTCTCTTAACACAGCTGACAAGAAAACCTAACCTAACTAAAACAGGAGTGACACTGAATAATTAAAATGTTCCACCACATGTGACGCCATCTTATAGTATTATTTTTAGATACAGGCTGTTAGAAGAGAGATCACTGTACATATTAATTACAGATTTGGTGAGATTTTGACTAAAATATTCTTATTTCAGGGGTTATAAATAGGAAGTGGCAATTACTGGTGTAGTGTCAATTACTGGTGCAGTCACCCTACTGATTTAGTTTCTCCAGTCCCTAGTCCTCATACCCCAATATCATCTAATAATTTAAAAAAAACAAAACGAAATTTTATCCTATTTCCATCAAACCTTCAAAAGTTAACCGCCATCTAGTGAAAGCTAGTATAGTTTGCAAGATTACAGTTTCCTGTTTACCATGTTCAGAAATTCTACTAGAGATTACACCAGAAGGATAGGGTGTGGTATATTTCTGATGGGGAACTACAGAATCGGCTAAAACAAAAATTGGGAAAGTGGATGTAATAATCTTTTTGAAAGTGAAAGTACAAATTGGGTGTGCACCAATTTTAGTTGAATATTACTTTGTGAAATGGATAAATTTTTGATATTAAAGTCTGAAAAAGGAGAGAGAAATAGTGGCTTTCATACAGGTGAATTATAGAAAATACTAGTGCCAATTTTTTTACATATTTCATATTTTTAGAACCAAGTGTAGAAACTCCTGCAAGTGGCAATGAATCAAATAATGATACTGCTTCTACTACAAGCACACCTAGGAAAAGGAGAAAAATATCGATGGTGTGGAAATATTTTAAAAAAACAGATGACAAAAGATTTGCCAAATGCTTGTCGTTTGGTAAGGAATATAAACGCAGTGGTAATACCAGCAATTTAGCTGACCATTTAAAAATATTTCACTACACTGACACTTTGAATTCTGCACAAGAAAATCCCTGCTCAAGTAGTGATCCTAATTCAGCTATCTCAAGTTTTCGATCTATAAGTCCTTTTCTCAAAAGAACGTTAGGGATGACAGTTCTTCCCATAGAAAAAAATAATTAGTTGGGTCTCTGGGTATGATGATTGCAACTGACTTCCAGCCATTTAATATTGTAAACGATGTTGGACTTCAATCATTTGTCAGACTTCTTGATCCAAAATATGTGTTACCTAGTAAATCTACAATAAGGGACTCAGTATTAAAAAATTTGTACTTAGAAGGTGTTGCCAAATTAAAAGAAATTATAAAAGATATCAATTTCTTCGCAATAACGACAGACTGTTGGACCTCTATTGCAACAGAATCCTATATTTCCGTAACATGCCACTTCATAGATCAAAACTACGAACTTAAAACTGCAACTTTAGCTGTTAAACAAATGACAACAAATCATACTAGTCAAAATTATTTGTATGGTCACAGATAATGCTGAAAATGTATGAAATTATGAAAATTAGGAACTTTCCTTGTTTTGCTCACACATTAAATTTGGTTGTCCAAGACAATTTGACACTAAAATGTCTAAAAGAGATATTGAAAAAGTGCGAAGATATTGTAAGATTTATTAAAAGCAGCAATGTTGCTGCAGATACTTTTAGAGAAGAACAAGGAGTAGGAAAAGCAAACAAGGTATCTTACAAATTAGTTCAATAAGTTTCAACACGCTGGAACAGCTCTTTATATATGATAAAAAGAATTATTAAAACATCAGATGCCTTGAACTGAACTCTTCTAAAACTTAGAAAAGCTCCACCACCATTAACGGCAGAAGAAATCACAATTTTAAAAGATATGCACATGTGTTTAGACATTTTTGATGATGCGACAAACAAAGTATCAGGTACCAAATATGTAACTATATCATTAATAATACCAATTGCTTTTGGCTTATACATAAACCTTGATGAGATTAAGAATGAATGTATGTCAGAAGAGGGTAAAAACACTTTGTAGTGGGCTTATGGAGTCAGTGAAGCAATGCCTGTTTCCGTACGAATCCAGAAGTTTGGCAAGAAGAGGGTAAAAACACTTTGTAGTGGGCTTATAGAGTCAGTGAAGCAATGCCTGTTTCCGTACGAATCCAGAAGTTTGGCAAGAATTTCTACCATTCTTGATCCAAGATATAAAAAGGAAGGTTTTAGATCTGAGGAAAATTCCAATCAGGCAGCTTATTATTTAAAGCAACAAATGAATATTTTGATGAGACAATCATTGGAATCTCATCAGGAAAAACCAGATGAACCGCAACCAGAGACTTCTATACAAAAAAATATTTGTTTTCATTTGTAAAAAACAAAGTGGAAGAGAAATCAAAAAGCGAACTAGCTGACGTAATTATACTAAAGAGACATTATTTGGAACGGAAAAACTCATCTGAAGATACAGATCCACTATTATTTTGGAAGGTAAAATTAGTCTAGTTTTAAATATTACATATTAAACTGTACCTTTTTAGGTAAATCAGGAACTGACACCCCTGCCAGAGACTAGCAAAAAATATTTGTGTATACCTGCATCTTCCACAGAATCAGAAAGATTATTCAGTACTTCAGTATATATTATTTCAGACAGGCGTTCAAGAATTAAGGCAAAAAATATCGATATGCTAATATTTCTAAACAAAAATCAATGGATTTTGACTTATTATCATTTGTTATAATTAATAATTCAATAACATAATGAAAGATCCTACTTTCATTCATTTCTTTTAATTTTTTTTATTATGAAGAAACTATGGAAAATTGTCGATAGTTATCGATAGTCGGGTCCCTGACTATCGATGGTGATGACTATCGATAATTCTCCACCTCTATTAAAAACAGTGGTTAGTTGTTTCAACCAATAGAGAATTATTATGAATCAGAAATAGGAGCGGTAGATCAAAGACGCATATCATCTAAAATACAAAAAATATCACGTTTCGGTATTTGCGAGGGTAATAAAAAAATGTTTTTAAATTGTTTATCCATCACAAACGAAAGTCTGGAAAGTCTGACGTGATATAATTGCACATTTTTAGTAAACCGCCAAGCAGTCAAAAAAAATGACCAGAGTATAATCCTTCTTTTAACCACTTTGAACTATTTACGCATTATTACGCACGTGCACGTCTCGTCAAAGGATCGCCATGGTTATTTATCACAAAAGATCTCACTGAAAATAGAAATAAGAGTTATGGCATAACAAATATGGAATTATATTAATATAGTATTTTATTAGAGATAAAACAATATATAATATATGAAAACAAAAATTTCTGGGAAGTACCTGGTTAGGTAGTTGCCATGTTTCATGTAACACTTCATCTAGTTTTCCGTCCATTTTGAACTTTAATCAGGATGACTGCTGTGAGGTGAAGCACATTAAGCCCTTTTTAGGATATACAAATTGGTCCTATATTCGAAAATTGATAATATTTAGTTACTTTTGGTAATTTCACATCTTTTAACGATTTATTTGGAAATTAATAAAACACGTGGTCTAATTTACTATCATCTTTAATAAACAAAATGATATGATAATGAAAAAACGCTTTTGGATACAAATTAGTCCTAAAATAAAAGTTTAAAGGTATGCTGTTAACGTTTTCTATACTCTTTTTATTGGTTGTTTGAAGATTTGTGTATTCTAGAGACTTGTTTAATGTATCTGTGTTCACACTTTTTATCGAGCTTTAAGCTCTGTAGATTTTGGTTGAAATTAGATTTAATGTGTATTGTTTCGGAATCCTCGTCAATATAGGTATACTAATTTAAGATAATTTGTATTTTTTTATTTTAATTCTAGTTGTTTATCTCTGATTCTTTTCAATTCTTCTGTGTATTTATATGAGTGTCTATACTAACTGCTGTGAAACGTGGTTCGTCTTCAACATTTGGTGAATTCAAATTTTGTGGAAATTTCCGTTCACTTTTTTTGATACTGTACTTAGTTTGTCAAAATGTTTTTCATAGTTTTAGATTTGAACGTACATTTTTTATTGTCTTTTTAGGGGAAGTTTTCACTTCTACATGTTTATCGTGCCAAAAAGTGTGCAATTATGTTGTTTATAAAGGGTAAGTTTAGTAATTTCCAATCAGCCATTTAATAATTATAAATAAAAAACCATTATTAATTTCCAACTTTAGAGCCCCATAATTCGTTAACGAATGGCGTAAATAAATTTTGTTATGTGAAATACCATCATCATTTTTAGTATCTCAAGTTTTTGGTATGAACTCTTGGGACACCCTGTATATACAGATCTTATCGACGCTCTAGAAAATGTACAGTACGCATGATCACACATACTTGGGATATGTCGGCAGAAAATTCGTGGCTTGAATCTAAAAAACAAGCTCCCCAACTAGGAATTTGATGAAACAAAATATTGGATTTGCGGAATTCTCCACAAAGATCCTCCAAAAAGAGGAAGATCAGTGGAAGTGATGTTCCTCAAAGACCCAATAAGAAAATATAATCAGAAGATATGCCATATCCGGAACAAAGGACAAAATATATCAAGCCAAGGCCAAGAGATAAATTTTCAGTGTTATTTATAAAATTAAATTTATTTGCTTTCCATTTGCAACAATGTGTAGAAAACATTGCAAGAAACAAGAACCTTATTTTTCATTGTAAATGCATATCTATAAGCACCTTTTTTATCGTTTTTATCATTTAAAAAAAAATTATTTTAATTTGAATCACTTTATATATTATATCTTGGCATTATCCAATGAAATACGAAAACACAGAACTTTTCCTATATATTTATTGTAAATATTTACAGTAAAATCTAGTGAGCCTTTAATCTAGAAATGATAAGATATATAGAAAATAATTAAAAATAAACTATATACTGATAATTTAAATTATTTAACCAATGTAAAGATTTGATAGATGGGTAATTTCATCATGAATTATATTGTAATAATTTATTAAAAATACTTATTTGATATAATTAAAAATTTTCATAATGATAACTAAATACTTGTACTGATACATAATTAAAATTAATGATTAAGAAATATATTTATCGTTTTATCCTCAAAAGCAAAATTTACCAACTGTTTTATTAGCACCTACCAAACTCTATTGGTAGAAACAAAGAAAATAATCTCTTGTTTAGAAAATACTCACATTTACCAACTTATATTAATAAATTTTAATATTTATTAGTTTAACCTAATATTTATTATAGTTTTGGCTTTCACGGTAACAAAAACATATAAATTTGAATGCCTTTGAAACCCCATGTTTTTATTTTTGGTGGATTTTCTATTTTTACCAAATTTCTTAAATCATCTCTTGGTGTATTGCAAATATTTAACCTCTAAAACGAATTGAATAACTTAAAATATATTCAAATTCAATAAATAGTATTGAATAGAAATTTTTAAAAACATATTTCTACTAATAACCTTTAATAAGGTAATGAAAATTGAATTACTAATTTTGGTATATAATACTGTAATTAGATAAATTTTTGGCATAAAATTCAAAATTACTTATTCAATTTTAATTTTTTTATGTATTTTTAGTTGTGTTTACTTTATTTTTTAAAAACTTCATCTCAACGTTATATCTATAATTATAAAGATAATATGGTCGCCATATTTTTATTTTATATACCTACTATTTTTATCATAGAAACTAACAAAAGGGCTTTATACTGCTTTGATTATTAAAAAATTATGAAGGAAATAAAATTTAAGATTTTATATTTTCATTTAAAAGAATATATAGCAATAATCGGACATATATTATGTATCAAATCATGTATTGAAACTACCATTTCGTGAACGTGTCCTCCATGTTCAACAAAAGAAAATCGTTGTATTAATCTCGAGAAATATAATTATAAAAATTCTAATATACTTCATATTTACAGCTTTCACCATTAATTTTACATAAAAAGACATTTTAACAATTGCATTTGTTATATTTTGAACAGATAAAAAGCCAATATAATTTATTTAAATGTATTTTTATACGTACAATAACATAACAAATTTACTGGTCTAGCTTGGGTTCCGTTTTTGTTCAGGAATGTACTCGCTTGCTTGATATTCGTTCGCTGTTGCCATGTTTACCGATACATACTTATTTAAACAAAAAAACACTTTCACTGTTTTAACGAGCTGAGAATGTGGACCACATTTATGTATGTCATATTAATCCCATGATTCTAACAATATTGTTGATACTTTAAAGTGAATATTATAAAGAGTTGTTAAAATGTCAATTTTAAAGAATACAAATCACTAATATTTCAGATCTCAATTTAATATCATTTTGTTACAATAGAATATTACTGAGCAATTAAAAATTAAGAGAATACCTACAAAGAGTGAATAATATAATATAAATTATAACATTTTTTAATAATGCTTTCCGATTGGTGCAGTTTTCTTGTATTCCTAATTAAATAACAATAAATTGAATATTAATTTGATTTAATATCAGAAAAAGTCTTTAGCACATGATTGAATGATTGAAAAATTTTAAAATAGTCAGGAGCCGAGTTCAGAACCACTAATGTACATTTCTATTTTCTTAATTCACCGTATGTATAATATTTATGTAAATAAGGGAAGTATTATTATAGTGTGATTTAGAAGTTTCGAGATTCGAGTAGATCTACACACAGTGCAAAAAACTTATTATAAAAGAATGTCGGTCTGTCAATACAATAACTCAAAACGCGACAGAATTTTTTAATGAAATTTGATATATAGGTTCAAACGTTCGTAAATGAGCAAAATCTGATTATAATTTTGATGAATGTATGGAAAAAATTATGCAGTAGCCATTTATTTTAAAACGAGGAAACCATATTTGAAATTTTTGTCATGAAAGAAATTAAAAATATTATCTGAAATTATTTCAAGTACTGGTTTAATACTCAATTTCTGTTTCATTAAGATATCAATTCTGAGATAAAAACGTTTGTCTTATTCTTATTTATTCACAATTAAAAGAAGATAATAAAATATGCTTTTTATGTGAATAAAAATGTGGTCAAGATTAAAATTCGGAATAGGAGAAACGTAATATTAAATGCGGCAACACTGCTGAACGCTATGCCTGACCTTGTGTATTCGTAGACGTATTTGTTTATTATCAATTAAGTTCTATCACCATATAAATAGAGATAATAGGATACTTACTGTTTCCGTAGATTCTATATTCACTCCTGTAATTTTTAATTCCTCACATAATCCATAAACAGAATCAAAACTGTCGTTTGGAATGTCTATACTACCACGATAAATCAGCTCAATCAATTTTTTCAGCTGACTGTACGAGATGCCATACATATAAATAGCATTATCGTCGTTATGTTCAATGAAAACTTGCCTAAAGTACCGGCTACTTGCTGCCAAAATAACTTTATGTGCCTTTAGAGATCCATCTTTGCAATACAAAATACAATCTGTCAATAAACTGTCTTCATAAAGATTGGTGAAGATGTTGCCTAAGTTCTCGAAATGTTTATCCGTAAAAAGACGCACACTTTTCTGCAACTTCATCGTCGTTTGTAAGGTTACCGAATTAACTACACGCCACACTGATATTTTAAAATTAAAATCACATTAAACACATTTCATTTTGTTAATTATTTACACTGTTTTAGTCGGTAATGTAGAGAAACTATAAAGCTAACTCGGCACACGACACTTACCGCGCCCTTTGAATGTGTACACTAAGGGGGGCCCGGCTGAATATTGATTTTACTTTGTGCTGCCCCCTCTTTCAAAATCGCAAAATACCCTCTGGAATTAATTATAACTCCCGATCGCTGTGGGTTTCGAGACGACCCAACTTTTAGTAAGGTATTTTCTGTCGTTATATTCTCGACGATATTCGCTGCTACACGTTTATTTATTTTATATTTATTTAGTTTATCTCTGTTCCACAGGCGTAATAATTTTGTTTAAAATATTTACGATGTAGTGCGTTCCGTTATAAAATATTTTAACATTTTTTATCATTAAATTACAATATTTTCTTAATTAAATTTTTTAATTCGAATTATTTTACGAGGATTTCAGAATGATTCTTAGTTTTATTTATATACGAGGAGGCTTATTTTGATTTTTAAAACTAATTTTAAACTTTTTTATTGTAATTATTTTTCATAGAATAAGTTATATATCGTCAGGATAAAATAATGTTGGGTATAAATTGGTTTTCATTTTATTAGTTAATTGAATATTCCAGGAATCTGTTTGAAAAATCTAATATACAGGACGTCTTAAATTGATTTGTTTGACATTTTTTTAAATATGTCAAATTTTTTTATACAAATTTTATTACGCACTGTCGATTTCTGTCAATAGTTTAACAATAATTTTATTCCGTTATTTGTTTTAAAAATAGAACCTTTTTATTCTAATCGAGAATAAGCTGATAATGTTAAAAGTATTATTAGATGCATATTATATTGATCTTGTCGGTGTTGCAGCTAGACAAGTGAGATAGATAACCAGATATGAATCCTTTAAAATAGGGATTCTTGAAAGGAAATGTTTATTTCGAACCTATTGAGAGACAGAGGAAGGTATAGTAGCTCGTAATCACGCTGCTGTGATATTTACTACACTACATCAAATTGACTTTTACTCTGACGTCATACCATACAACCACATGAAATGAAGCAAAACGTTAGGAAGCCAAAATGAAGTGGCTACTGTTCCTTTGTCGTGTCTGTACATATTATCACTATTTCAATATCTTCTCATAGTATATTTTATTAGTAGCAAAAACACATATTAATTTTAGTATAAATTCAATTAAATATTTTTTAACAGTATTCTCCCGTTACATGAAGTCTTTCACGTGATAAGTTAGCAAAGAGACGATTTGCTGGCAATATTCATTGTTATGTTATAAATATAAAGTTACAGTAAAATAAAAATAATGGATTAGGGAATTTGCAAAAGAATGGTTTTATAGAATGTATCTCAATCCAAATGAAACTACTCGATGGCTGAAAATGACAGTGTCAAGCTTTTTAAAAATGACAGCTGTCAGAAGAGTTCAAAATGAGTATTTATGAATAGAACATGATTAATGTTGTATCTCTTTTCAGCATTTTTAAGTCGTAATAAGGCATCCAAGAGCCAATTGTATATATTATTAGTTTTAAATTAGTTTAAGGATTGAATTTTAGATTTTATTTATTATCAGTACCTCGGTAATCAAGGGCAAACCGAAATTTTTTTATTCTTAACGTTTAACTTGTTTTAGTTATTCATATTCGGAATCGACAGGCGTAAATTTTGAGATATCATGTATTAAAGTATTGACAAAAATTTGGATTTATTTTGTTAAAATTTATTTTCAAATAAATGCAAATAATTAGAAAATTTTCAGGGCCACACTGCAAAAAATGAATAAAATCAAGGGAAACTTTTAAGGATTTGAAAAATTAATAAACAAGTTGTTCCAGCTTTATTTACACTTTAGATAATGTCGTTGTCACAATTATTTTTTTAAATATGTTATACACTAAAATTTATCATGTTATAAAATATAAAGTGAGATCGTAGTCACTCTTAAAAAGAAGGAAGCCGTTTTTAAAATCATTTTCTTAGCAGAATCCAAATTCAGCCTCAGATTGCTCTATTATGTCAAGTTTTTGAGCAATCCTAACCTAAAGGTAGAGAAATATGATTTTTCCTATATTAGTGGGTTATATGTTACATCCTGAATATTTTTTTAATACATGCTATCTCAAAGTTAGCACATTTATCGTTAAAAATCCTTTTTCCAAATATTGAAAACCTTAAAACGTTTTTAATAATAATAATATTTATTCACAATTCAATTTAAATTATACAATGATTTTTAACAATCAATAAATTTAGATAAATAAATATAGAATTCCCACAGAAGGATGAACCTGTGCGTGGGTTGTAAGCATATTAAATAACATATATTTCGATGAATAAAACCGTGAAAATCTTCTTTCTTCCGGTATTAGCAAAGATCACCAGAAGATATATAGATGTCATATCAAAATCACTTACGGTATAATACAGAAGAAGAACCTACCACTTCACAAACAAAACAACCAGCAACAAGATCACAATAAACAAAATAAAATTGCAAAAATAAATTTTCCCCAGTGCGAACTGAAAGGCACGGCAAAAAAAAATATTTTCGCAGATATCACACCAAAAATCACCTGTAATACCATAAAAAGAGCACCCTACTATATAATAACATTTTAACAACAATATTTTCTTCGTAACATTTCATAACATAATTCACAAAAAATCACTTTTCAAATTCCCAAGATTGCACGAGTATATGTAGGCTTAGAGATAGTACGAACCAACATATCAAACAGTGACTGTATTTCAGCTCGTTAAAACCGATATGGTCGTGCACAAGCAATTTCTTTTATACAAACATGAAAATAAACCTATACAATCCTGCGAAAATGCATCACAGATTAAAGGAGGGAAGCAATACAATAATGGTGGAACGTGTGAGTTGTGGAGAGGTAAGTTTGACCATATTCTAATTTATATACTAATTTTATGGCTTCCCTAATTATCAATGATTATTTTATTAATATTTTTTTTGGTCTATAATAGCAAGAAGCTCTTGCCTGTTTGAATTCAGGACAAATTTTTCAAGAAATCCTTTAATCATGTTCAAGGAATTGATAGTTGTTATATAAATTTTATACATATTGGGCAAATAATTGGAGATCCTGACAGATAGATATAGAATATTCCTTTGTCCAATTGTTTCCTACTTATATACTTTTTTAACGTCAATTGTAGTGAAAATAGTGTCTATTGCATTTTGTCTTTGGTTTCTGGATATTTTATTGATATTTGGGGTTTGTGGGCTTGGGATATGCCGGTTTAGGATTTGTGAACTTCGGATGCAAATACGAAATATTGGGAATAAACATTTCAGTTTTCCAACTTTATTTTCGTAGTACTAACAAAGTACATGCTATAGCTATAATAGCAAATGCCCAGACATAATCAGTGAAGGCAATTATTAGATTCGAAAATGTGGCAAAAGAATAGGAATTGGAAATAAAAAAATTATAGGAATAACAAACTCATTGTCTTCGGAGATCTTAACGCCCGAATTGGAATTGATATAATACCCAATCTGAAACAAAAATTCAACGAGCCAATTACCAACGAAAATGGCGAACTTCTTATAGACTTTTGTGCCAGGAACGAGTTAAGAATTAACAACACATACTTCCAACACAAAGAACAGCACAAATACACTTTTGCCAACACAAGAGGACAACGCTCCATGATAGACTTTGTCATAACCAACAGAGCAATCACACCCTCTCAAATATTAGACGTAAGGGCTCTAACATCAGCCAATCTAGGAACAGATCATAAGCTTGTATTATGCAAAATGTTAATGGAGCAACCTCGTAAAGTTGTAAAGAAGCCTATCTACATAAGAAAATTCAATATAGAATCTTTATCTACCGAAAGCACAAGACAGCTTTACGAAATTAAATTATCAAGCAAACTGAATAACATCTGCACATCAGGTGAAGTTGAAGAAGGATGGCAACAAATAAAAACATGCATAACAGAAGCTGCAACAGAATCGATGGGAGAACGCACAATCAACATAAACGCCAACAAGAACATCAAGTCATGGTTTTGTAAGGAAGTGAAGGAACTGGCAGATATGAAACGTAAAAGCTACCTATTGTATTTAAGTTCACCAACAGAAACCAATCGAACGAGATACGTTGAAAACAGAAACAAAGCCAATGCAGCTATCAGAGCCATAAAAAGGGAACACTGGAGGCGATTCACCAGTGAAATGGAACACGATCTTTATGGAGCCCAAAGAAAGGTTTGGAAGATGCTGAAAAACAGAAAAAAACCAGTAAATGAATACGTTCAAACTAAAAACATATCACCTGACATCTGGGAAAAATATTTTACAGAGCTGTACCAAGATGAAGAAACAACTGATACATGGGTGAATGAAGACGAAACACCCGATGATGTTTTGATAACAGAGGAAGAGCTGAGAAAAAGAATACAAAAGCTGAAAAACAGGAAAGCCGCGGGTACAGACAACATCCCGAATGAATTGCTAAAATATGGGGCAAAGAAACTCATCGAGAAGTTGCTAACTCTTTTCAATAAAATTTTAAATACATCACAGATTCCCGAAGATTGGCGCAGCAGCATCACTATTCCCATCTTCAAAAAGGGGCAAAAGACAGCACCTGGAAACTACAGGGGCATAACCCTGCTAAGTACGTCCATGACTGCTCATTAGCATCCTAAAAGACAAATTGGAATCACGTATCAAGAATAGAGAGGAACAGCTTGGTTTTCGAACAAACAGGTCAACAACGGACGCTCTCTTCATAATGAAACAACTAAAGGAGAAATCAATAGAGTTTAACAAGCCTGCTTACATCTGCTTCATAGACTTAACAAAGGCATTCGACAAAGTGCGCTTGACAGACGTCCTACAAATTCTAACAAAAAGACAGTCCCCGTCCCAAATCACCAAACTAATTAAAAACTTAAACACTGGAAATGTGACAAAGATCAAGTCAGGAGAACAAACTACATCCAACATAAAAACACCAGGCGCAATTAGGCAGGGTGACAGCCTGAGCCCTTTCCTTTCCAACTTCCTGATGGATGAAATAATACAAGTCACATCCTTAGATTTGGGGTACAGAATGGGCCACTCAAATATATCTATGGTCTGCTATGCAGACGACGCCGCTATTATAGCAGAAATGGAGAACGATCTTCAGAGACAGCTGTTTAAATTCTATCAAGTCAGCCAACAACTCAACATGGCAATTTCAACATCAAAAACCAAAGCTATGACATTCTCCAGAGAACCTGTCAGGTGTAAAGCGGTTGTAGAGGATAAGCCAATCGAGCAACTCAATGTCTTTAAATATCTAGGCATGGACATCTGCAGCTACCACGATCCGGCGAAAGAAGTAAGAAGTCTTATAACTAAAGCAGCAGCTCTGTCAGGATGTCTTAGAGATGTGATATGGTCAAACCAGCACATGGGAACAGATAGCAAGATGAAGATCTATAAGACTTGCATCAGACCTATTATGACTTACGGAATAGAAGTACGCGAAGACACAAATAAAACAAAAAGTATGCTGCGCTCGGCCGAAATGAAAATCCTACGAACTATCCTAGGGAAGACCAGACGGGACAGGATAAGAAACACTGACATACGAGCTCAATGCAGCAAAGTAGACATAGTCAGATGGGGCAGACAGAGACGAAGAGAATGGTACGCGCACGTACGAAGAATGGACGAAAACAGACTACCGAGAATAATGATGGAAAGCAAGCCACACGGAAATCGCCCATCAGGAAGACCCCCAAAAAGGTGGCAGGAAAGCTGGCAGTCCACCTCGCAAGAAACCATCCAGAGACGACTTCAGCAAGCAACAGACCAATAGGTATGTTTAAAAGAAGAAGAAGAAGAAGATAATGGGCTATATCTCACGAACGAAAGATGATATCAAAAAAATGCTCAAAACCGTTTCTAGGATAGGAAGGGGGAACTAAAATGACATAAAAAAGAACTCGCCCTCATCAACCCCCTAGGCCCCACCTACCCCGACTGAAAAAGTTAAAATGGCAGACCCCTACTTGCCTATAAAAAATGCTATCCAACGGTATGATTAATAATGGTACAGGGTGAATAAATATTACAAAACCTTGCCTTGAAAGGAAAATTTAATGAAGTTTTTGTTGAACTCCGTTGTTTTGTAAACAATAGTACAGCCTATTTTCAAATTCTGCACGAACTTTGACAAATGTTGTTCTAGTAATAGCGCGACATGCTTGAGTAATTTTTTCCCGCAAGTCCCCAAGTGACGCATGTTGAGTTTTATATACAACTGACCTGAGGTAACCCCATAAAAAAATCAGGTGGCGCTAAGTCTGGTGACCTCGGTGGCCACTCAATAGAACCTCTCCTTCCAATCCATTGTTCGGATAATTAGTATCCAACCAGTGCCTAGCTGCAGCTGCATAGTGAGGTGATGCTCCATCTTGTTGGTAGTGCAGCAAATCTTCTTAGAGCTAGATTGCCTTGGTCATCCCGTTGATTCTCTAATTCATGCACAATTAAAGGTTGGATGGTGTTTTCCAGCATATCCAGATAAATGTCGCCATTTAAATTGCCTGGTATAAACAAGGGGCCAATTAAAGCATCCCCTAATATCCCTGCCCACACAATAAGTTTTTCAGGGTATTGAGTGTGACCTTCTCTAAATCGATGCGGGTTCGTATCACTCCAGTACCGACAGTTTTGTTTATTCACATTGCCATTCATCATAAAAGTACATTCATCACTGAAACAAATATTTTTCAATAGTCTAGGTTCAACGCGAATTCTTTCAGTCGTTAGTTCACAAAACTCATCATCGCATAGTTCTTGAAGAATTTGCGTTTTGTACGGGGGAAACTTATGTAATTTCAACACCTTCCTGACCGACTCACGTGATAGTCCTGTCATTGTATATACCTGACGTGTTGATGCAGTAGGCTCTATTGCAAATTGCCCAAGGACCTCAACTTGGCTTGCTTCGTTCAGTAATCTTTTGGGGCATCCCTTTTTTTATTTTGCACTGATCCCGTTTCTCTAAATTTTTCAACTAAATCGCAGATGTACACGTGACTTACATGTTTGTCCGGATGCCTCTCAAGAAATATGTGAGCTGTTCGTAAATAACACTGGTTTTGGGAGTCAAATATGAAAATGATCTCCACACGTTCAGGTATACTGTAAACCAGCCATGTCAAACTCAAAGTCACTGGTTGGCCAAAAGCATGAAGACCATAGACTAGGTGGGCCGCAAAACCTAATCTTAAAGATGACAAACTACTGAAAATCTTAACGAAAAAAAGTACTATTATGTTAGAAGTATATTTAATCAATATCCAATAAAAAGGACATTACAAAAACTTACAAACATTAACTTCTTTTGCCAGATATTTGACATCTTTTGTCTTTAATTAAGTTGTCTATTTGTGGCGTGAATTTATCGGCGGAAATAACTTTTAAAATTGCGTCCAAGTGTGCGTCCGTCAATCGCGATCTTGCGGGAGATTTGTTCACACTTATAGGTACTTCCAAACATTGACAGGATTTTACAGGCAAGTTTTCTCATTTCTTGGTATTGAAAAGGCAAGTACTTATAAAATTCGAATGTACCAACACTATCAAATTTTTCTTTTAAATGAGTTTGACACTGAATCTCAATCACTTCCATCTGCAAGTGAGGGGGAACTTTATCAATATCGATAGTGAAAAGACCAGTAAATAAAGAAAAATTGTTTTCTTGGGACTTAAAATCCTGAAAACGCTTTTCAAATTCTGACAGAAGGCTTCCCATTTTCTCTGTATACATTTTGTATGATATTGGGCCACTCGTACTTTCCTGATACGCCTTGCAAGTCGGAAAATGTGACAGATTATCCACCGCTAACTGGTTTTTCCACAGCATCATCTTACACTTGAAAGCTTTAACATGATCATGCATATCTGTTATAACTTGACGTGGTCCTTGCAATTTCGTATTTAAGTCCGACAAGTGTTTTGTGATGTCTACCATAAATGAAAGATCTTGTAAAAAAGGTACGTCGGATAATAAGCTGACATCTTGTTCCTTCACTTCCATCAAAAGGCGTATTTCTTCTTTGAGTTTCCAAAACCGATCGAGAACCATAGAACACGAAAACCATCGCACTTCTGCATAATAAGGTAAACCAGGGTACTCACTTTCTAAATCCCGTAAAAAGCAGAAAACTGTCGCTGATTCAAGCCACGTGACCTTATGAAGTTTATCATTTTTTTCACTGACTTTAAAACGCTTTCCAACTTGATCACTTTTGAGCATAAAACTTCTTGGTGGATTATGCAATGAACATGATGAAAATCTGGTTTGTCACTGCCCGTTTCTCTGATATTTGTTTGTAATATTTTAATGAAGCCATTATTTACTCCAGTCATTGAAGGAGCTCCGTCTGTTGCAACGGAATACTGTTTTGACAAATCTAAATTGTACTTTTGCAGAAGTCCATAAACAGCATTGAAAATATCCTCCCCAGTTGTTGTATCATGCACTGGTACTAATTCCAGTAATTCTTCATAAACGTTGATATCTCTATCAACAGCACGAAGAAAAACAGCGATTTGCGCCACACCACACACATCTGTACTTTCGTCACAGGCAATAGAAAATGCAATGAAAGAGTCTGATTTTGTTTTTATCTGTTCGCTTATATTGGCAGCCAACTCGGTAACTCTTTCAGCGACAGTATTCCGGGATAAGGATATATTTTGAAAAGCCTTCACGCTCCCGGGACTTACAATTTCCGCGTCCTTTACAAGGCACTCTTTTATAAATTTACCTTCAACAAATGGTTTTGAGTGTTTTGCGATCAAATCCGACAGTACGTAGCTCGCTTGAACGGCAGATTCATTTTCTTGCCTTGGACGTGTAAACATAAGCTGTTGATCTTTTAACCGTGATTTTAAAGCCGGAGTCCCGTGCATCCGTTTTCCGATGGCATGATTCCGAAAAAATTCTGTATTTCGTATGATAATTTGTTGCATGTCCTATGCATACGACCAACGTACAATAAAAGAGGACGGTAACATAACCTCAAAACCCCAATTTCTTCTGTAATCTGTGACCAGTGAAATTTATTTTTTGAAATTTCAATGCCTGTTACCTGATATTAATGTTTTCTTGTAGTTCCTGATCATTTATTATTAAAAATATAATAAAGTTAGGTTAAAAACCGTACGATATCGGACAAAAGTTAAAATAAATCCAACTTATCCGAGGTCGTACGTCTTCTTAAAATTAGTCGGATGAATATTGGCGCCAAAATTTTCGTCCAATAGGAAATCAGTCGTAATATCGTTCCGTCGGAAAACGGATGCATGGGACTCCTGCTTTACTCTTTTAACTTTTCGTTTCTAATCATGCCTGTATACTTGTCAAACTTAGTTTTATGACTATCATAGTGACGTTTTATATTATATAATTTTGGGACACCGACTATACTGTTACAAATCAAGCAAATAATTTTGTCTTTCACTTCACAGCAAAAAAACTCTAATTCCCACTTTTCTTGAAAGATACGATCTCCAAGTTTCCTCTTACTTCCACTTGGTTTTGAAACAGACATGTTAAAAACTTTATCCGAAATAAATAACAATAAGTACTGTTACATGTTGTAACAATAAGTACGCAACTAAACTCGCAATTCTATCGCAACTGACTCATAACTGACTGAACAACTGAACTCAATCGAGCGGTATTAGCTTATATACGGATTGTGATTTCTCGACAGTTCTTTCCAGAATGTTCAGGTAGCGTCATCTGTGTTCTCGCGCGATAGAACTTTCCGGAACAAGCCAGGCTTTTAGGTTGAGCGCGCATCTTAGTTCATCATCACAGTAGTTTATTTTCGGTTTTTAACAGGCTCGCGGGCCGCATTACATGGCTGTTTTCAAAATTGATTCGGGGCCGCAGGAAAATGCTCAGTGGGCCGCATGCGGCCCGCGGGCCGCATGTTTGACATGGCTGCTGTAAACCATCGTGACAACTACAGCGAATGACAGTACTGATCGTACACAATGATGACACTGATGACATTTAAATGTCTCAAATAAACAAAAGATTATTGACTGCGACAGAAACCAAAAAACAGATGTTTACAACTTGTTTTTGCAAAGACGGCAAATTAAAGTTTTTATTGAACAACAAAAAGTCCCCTCGGACACTTATCATTGAAAATAAGGTTTTATTGGCCTTTAAAGATTTTTAACATTATATCACAAGTAGGGTTCCCACGTTTGTTTTTCAAATTGTTATATAATAATTTGGTAATTATTGATACACCCTGTACCATTATTATTCATACCGTTGGATAGCATTTTTTGTAGGCTTTTCAATGATGTAGGGTCTGCCATTTAAACTTTTTCAGTTGGGGTAGGTGGAGCCTAGGGGGTTGATGGGGGGAGTTCTTTTGTATGTCATTTTAGTTCCCCCTTTCTATCCTAGAAACGGTTTTGAACATTTTTTGATATCATCTTTCGTTCGTGAGATATAGCCCATTGTAAGTTTTTAAATTGTCACACTGTATAGATTATGTAGTGTTAGAGAGTTATATTAGTCACGAAACCCCATGAAAGCAGAGGTCAATTTTTTCTTTCCATTGGAGAGGTTTCATATTCCGAATCCGCTTATACATAAGCTCTAACACCGTTCGTTGGCTTAGGAGACATATTTGTTTGTCAGTAACAACCATAAGAATCAACAAAATTAATAATCTCAAATAACAGGTTACAACTAATTTTAACTTATCCCTGCAGCTTGGAACAGTTGATTGATGTGTGATGTAGCTTTACAAATTCGACTTGTAAGTTATCTACCCTTCCATTTTGTTGATGGTATATTCTACTCCATCTTTCGTTTTATCTGGTTCGAATTTACCATCAACAAATATCAAAATAAAATGTTTTTGAAAGTATTTTGTATTGGTGAAAAAATATTATTTATGTTTAATCATTCTCAGAAAATCGTCAATTACGGCCCTCTCTAAAATCAATGACAGGTTTTGCGCCGAATCTCAATTCCCCATACCTCTATATTCCACTTTGATAACATTCTCCAAAACTAGCAACGTGAATTTCATGCTCATTAAAAATTCGCCGGTAAGACGGAACTGAACTTCCAATTGGATGATTTGGGAAACCATCAGTTTCGACTATGGATATTGTGGTGAATAGTGATAATGTGAAATATACCGCTGATTATATCGAAGCTCAGTATTCTTACAAATATAATAAAACTGAAAAAAGAGGCGATGTTGTAGAGGTAAGCACAAAACTTCTTTTTAATGGCAATTACAAACAAGTATGTTTTTACTTTCGAATAAATAAATTACAATAATATAAACAATAATGCTACAAAATTGATTCAAAAACAGGAACAATTATTCCTGATGCTCTAAAATCAGATGTTAAATTACAGTTTATTAGAGTACTTTATTTATCAAGTTTCGTCATTACATACAATAAAGTAAATTCCGCTACGAAAAATATGAATATAAACAAAATACTGCTTATTTAGGGAAATCTTTAGAGCAATTATTTAAGTCCGTGAAGTTAGCCCCCAAAGTTTTCATGATTTAACTAAATTTAGTGCCTCTTAGTGCTTCTATAATTTTCATTAGTGCTTCCGTGGTTTGGTAGATATTAAATATTAATTTATTTCAAGGTCAGCCCCCAAAGTGTTTATCCAAATTAGTGTTATTCGTTAGTGCTTCGTTAGCGCACTTTAGTGCTTCAATTATTTTCGTTAGTGCTTTATTGGTTTTCGAGATATTTGACTTTATATTTTCAAGATCAGCCCCCAAAGTGCTTACGATTAATTACAATTTATTGTCATTAGTTAGTGCACTTTAGTGCTTCAATAATTTTCGCTAGTACTTTATTGGTTAACGAGATATTTGACTTTATATTTTCAAGGTCAACCACCAAAGTGTTTACGATTAATTCCAAATTGGTTTCATTCATTAGTGCTTCGTTAGTACACTTTAGTGTTTCAATAATTTTCGCTAGTACTTTATTGGTTAACGAGATATTTGACTTTATATTTTCAAGGTCAGCCCCCAAAGTGTTTACGATTAATTCCAAATTAGTGTCATTCACTAGTGCTTGTTAGTGCACTTTAGACACGCCAAAAATATTGGCTAGTCGTTAATGGTAAAATGTGTCTACTTATAAATTGAAATATTGATATATGCATTGAATTAAGATATGTGTTATTTTTCTCTTTTGGCATCATTACAATGTAAATCATGTAAATTAATGAAAAAAGTTGAAGTTCGAACGAAATTAATGGAACTAGAGATAATCGATCCTGGAAAACTCAGGGATTTACTAAAAAATAAATATTTTTAAACCAACATCATTTAGAAATATAATTATTGAAGTACGAAATAGCACTAACAAATGCATGACCTAATATGAAATCAACCGTAATCAATTTTATAAGGTGATATTAAAATAAATAATAGCAAATAATTAGAAAACCAAAAAAGCACTAACGAAATTTATGGAATCACTAAGAAGAACTAACGAATTATACTAACTTTAACTAAATCGTGTACCTTTTGGGGGCTAACTACATTGAAGTGCCAATAAATTAATATCAAATATATCGAAAAAAAGGTAGCACTAATGAAGACTATTGAAACACTAAAGTTCACTGACGAAGCACTAAAGAATGACACTAAATTTAATCGAATTGTGAATACTTTGGGGGCTGACATCAAAAAAAGAACATGAAATATCTCGAAAACCAATAAAGTACTAGCGAAAATTATTGAAGCACTAAAGTGCACTAACGAGCACTAATGAATGACACCAATTTGGAATTAATCGTAAACACTTTGGGGCTCACTTTGAAAATATAAAGTCAAATACCTCGAAAACTGAAAAAGCACTAACGAAAATAATTGAAGCACTGAAGTGCGCTAATGAAGCACTAACGAATGACACTAGTTTGGAATTAATCCTAAACACTTTGGGGGCTGACCTTGAAATAAATTAATATTCAATATCTACCAAACCACAGAAGCACTAACGAAAATTATAGAAGCACTAAAAGGCACTAACGATGTACTAACCGATGGCACTAAATTTTATTAAATCGTGAAAACTTTAGGGGCTAACTTTACGGACCTCAATTATTACGGCTACTTAGACCAGTCTATAGTTTATGCAACCCTCATTTTTAATACAAAAGCATTGTTAATTTTTGGAGATATAAAATTCAATATTCGTCGAGGCAAATAGCCAAGAAAGTAGTTGTTTTTCATTAGGAAGAGGGTCAAAAATTGATTAGAAAGCATTTATTTTCAAACTTGTAGAGGCATAAGGGGAAATTTTTATTATCGACTATTGCTAAGCTGTTAATTTCTACTACAGTAGGTGAATATTGGACATGGTCTCAATAAATTACTTTTAATTCGTAACGTATGGCATCCTCATAAAAATGGTGAATGTGCTTTAATAAAATGGTAAATATGAGCCAAGCGGCTTATTTTATCAATTTTCAACAAAAGTACATTTTCATTAGCTTGAGGTGATTTTTGATATTTTCATTTGCAATAATTTTGTATCCTTACCCATTACGTGTAGTCCGTCTCTGGCTTCAAGGCACTACTATAAATGTGTTTATTTCCTTACCAAAATAAACATACACATACGTTATAGATATGCTGAAAATTTTATAAAAATAAAAAAATGAGCAGTACAAAAATTAAAAATATAAAAATAATTCAAACTTTGGAATCCTATAATTGAAAACCGAGGGCTTGTTATAAAAGAGTTTATATAAAGTACCTACCAACAATTATTTTGTCTCATACTATACAACACCAACTTTTTTTCCCGTTAGTCCCGGGATACCCTGCATACATATGTTTAACTACACATCGAAAGGTAAGCATATCTAAAAATAGTTGTAAGAGAAACTATCTAAGGGGCTGGGGCTATTTCAACCCATTATAAGCATACATCACAGTCGAAAAATTATAAAACGTGTAGTTTTATTGACAAATAATATTTACTCAGTTTCGTGTCTTTAACTTGATATACAGGGAAAATAAAAAAGAAAAACATTTTTTTAAATATTTGGAGGGGTGTGTTTTTTCAAAAAAATTTGTATACCCTCTTAATTTTCTCGGTGCTATTTAGATACACTCTGTATATGTATCTTGTTCAGATTTACTTGTGGTTCAAAATTACAAATACCTTAACTAATAATAAAACATATTATTTTCCTCCTTCATTTGAAAATAACCCCCCAATAACCATCAAATAGACTGAAAATTTATTCGATAATAAAGTATTAAATATTCGAATTGTAATTCCTAAGATTTTTCAACTTGTTAATTAGATTGGTAGGTAAAAACAATATTTTCTTTGGCAGTAACAGAGAACTTATTTCCAACACTTCATGTGTTATTTTTAATTCAGTCAAATATTTCATTTAAAAACGAATACTTTACCATACTATAATAATGTGGTTGTATTGTTTAAGACAGAGTTTCTCAAACTTTTTTGATGACGGAACCCTTTCGGAAAGGGAAATTCTTGACGGGACCCCACAATAAAACAATTGTTTTTAAAAATGTATTCTTTGTTAATAAGCATAATAACAGTACAATGTAACAGTTACTACTTAGTACTTACTTTACCTAGTAAATTACTATATAACAAGTATAATAATGAAGATATTAAAAAAGAAAAAATCTAACTAATGGGAGGTATGAAACTGTTATATATTTTTTGCGCTTCCATGTTTTATGTTTACTTACAGCATCGGTTGTCAGGACGGTAGGTTGTATTTACTGGTTTCGAAGTCCAACACGTCGGTAAGTGATTCACTTACCGTTCAGACGTCGGTAAGTATATTACTTACCAATGTCTTTGCCCTATAATTATGTATTCTTGATGATCTTCTATATTATCTATCGTGATGTTGTACAGGGTTATTGGTTATAATTTGATCACCCCTTTATTTCTCTTATGCATACAGATACAAAAAAACGTTTTTAATAAAAGTTGTAGGAGTATAAATGAATTTTAATAAAATATACTTTGTACACCAGTAGCGTTTTTGCATTAGGGGGTATAAAGTAAGAATATATATTTTTGAATAGAACACCCTGTTTATTATGACATATTCGGAGAGGGATTTTTCTTCTCATAACAAAAATATATACTTTTATAGGCCTAGCTTTTATACTTTCCAAAATAATGGACAGTAAATTCCTAAAGTATTCAAGTTAGTATCTAGCTAGAAAACGTAGTTGGCTATGCATGTCTTACTGCAACATTCTTGATGTTATCTGTCAAAATTATAAACTAACGTAACAAATATAACTAATTGCTAGCTATATTTTTCAAAAATGGATTATACAGCTTCTGAAAATGTAGAAATATTTTCAGTATATGTCAAAAATAACAATAATAAACTTGCTGCAAGACGGGAATATCTACAGTTGTATCCAAATCGACGATGTCCTAATATAAACACATTTGTAAATATTTACCATCACGTCAATGTCTATCATAACTTTTTGAGAAAGAAACGTATTTCCATAGTAAATGAAGATGAACAGTTGAATATACTGTTAAAATAATACTTTTATTCAATTAATATTAAATTACCTAAAAATATATTCTTAGAATAAGACACATCAAAATATCAATTATTTTTATTTTAGAGAATGCAGAGAGTAGTATAAAAAAAGCTTCAGCCGAATTACAGACAAGTTACTATAAAGTTATAAAAACACTAAAATAGTTATTTATGCAACAAGTGCAGAAAGTGAATGTTTTTTGCACACGACGTGAAATTGTCCAACGAGTCCTTTAGGCCGAGTTGGACAACACGTCAAGTGCAAAAAACACGTTTTGCACGAGTTGCATACAATATTTTTTCTACATTCATGCAAAAACTGGAAAATTAGAATATAATATGTTACTCAGAATGTATTTTATACGTTCTTCTTTTTTTTGTATCTTTATGGCCTCCACCTTGTCAGTACTTAATCATAGCTGGTTTTTGCTTTGACCATTTAAATTCTAAATAATCAAATATTTTTGCAATAATTGTAACTCGTTGTGACTAAGTAGTAAGATATACATATATTATTGCTGTATTAGAGCAGGATCAGACACTTGCTCTGGATTTTTATTTTATTTAAATGTTTATGTTTGTCATAAATCATCACAAAACTGACAAGATGAGTGCAACAAAATGTTTGTTGCACTAGTGCAAAAAAGAACCACTTTTTCCATTAAATATGTTTCACAAAAGTGTTGTTTTTGCATGAATGTAGAAAAAATAATAACTAACGTCCTTACAAAATTTTACCAGCACAGGAACTATGTGAAGAACATAAGCGAAAACGATTGGAATTCTGTCAACAAATGATAAGAAATTTAGACGACAACGAAAATTACTTTAAACAAATTATTTGGACGGATGAATCAAGTTTCTCTACATCAGGTCAGTTTAACAGAAAAAATAGATGTTCGAGGGAACGAAAATACAAAATAAAACAAATTAAGAAGTCAGGTCAAAAATCTATTCATGTCTGGTGTGGAATTTTTCGGGGTAAAGTAGTTGGGCCAATATTCTATAATTTCACTCCGCATAATGTAAGAGAAGTGCGAGAACACTTAATAATGAGTAATAATAATGAGTTCGCAACTTGGATAGGTAAAGGTGGCACGATTCAATGGCCGCCAAATACTCCTGATTTAACGCCTTTAGATGGCTTTTTATGGGGCTATTTGAAAGAAAAGTTTATTCCGATACCAGTAACAGTATTGCAATAATTAGAGAGAAAATTTTAAACTGTATAGAATATTTAAGGAGAAGGTCTGAACTTGCTCGCCTAAAATTTATGAAAATATCAAATCGGTTTCTATTTTGTAATAAACACTGTATTGCTTTTTATGTTGTTTGCTATTGTATTGTATTTCGTAATAAACACTGTATTGTTTTGTATGTTCTTTGCTAATGTCACACCCAGTCGCCTATTTTTTGAATATTTACTGTCTATTACTTTAGAAGTTACTTAGTTTTGGCAGATAATATCAACAAGTGCAGTAAGCCATGCATAGCCAACTACTTTTTTAGGTAAATACTAACTTAAATACTTTAGGAGTTTACTGTCCATTATTTTGGAAAGTATAAAAGCTACACCTATAAAAGTATATATTTTTGTTATCAGAAAAAAGGCCCTATCCGAATATGTCATAATATACAGGGTGTTCTATTTAAAAAAAAATATTTTTATATTATACCCCGTAATTCAAAAACGCTATTGGTGTGCAAAGTACATTTTATTAAAATCCATTTACAATCCTACAACTTTTATACAAAACTTTTTTTTGTATCTGTACGCATAGGAGAAATAAAGGGGTGGTCAAATTATAACCAATAACCCTGTACAATTCCTCCCTTCTGCATGCGCCAGCTACTCCCAACATCAATCCTACCTAAAATTACAAATTTATTTAATTTTTGTTGTCATAATTCTAATAATATAAAATAGATACTTTAAGGATTAGAAATGGGTCATCGGAGCTTCATTTAAAAAGCTTCTAATTTGCTTTTTGGTAAACACAGCTGCTTTATTAGGTTTATGTCCAACATTTTTCCTCTTTAGATAGGCAATAAAAGTATGAAATGTTGAAATATCGATATCATCTTTAAGAAAATAGTGCTTTTCAACATAGAATATTCTGCCCAAAGACTACCAGCCGATTTCAATATCTCATTTCGCCGAACCAAATATGCCAACAACACTTTTTCATTCATACTGGCACCTTTCTTCTCCTCACACCAATTCTTAAACATTTTGTAGACTTTTTCATAGCGATTCCTGGATTTTTCTGGGATTATTGCTTCACATCCTATTTGCCACGCCCTTTCTTCTTCAGTATCACTCTCACTCATTTTATATTAGTAAATTAATCGAAAATTCAAGTTCAAAGTATAGAATTTAAAATATAATCTTAAGTTTCACAGTAAATTAATTTGTTTGTTGATAAATAATAGCTTGGAAACACTTAGCAACTGCCCAACGATTATTAAATTCATCATCATTAGCATGTTGGCAACCGCCTACTTTATACCAAAATGCAAATATATTTTAAAATGATCGAGAAGTATAAATGTTACTTTTCGTTCATTTTAAGAACGGTAAGGGTTGTTTACCGGTCGACAGCAATGTTGCTGGTTGATGTCAGGTTTGATAGAAAACAGTTAAAAAGTTTCGTATCAGGTTCGACGTTAATCCTATTGCGGTATTTTGTTTTCGTGGCTGCATAGGTTGAGAATCCTGTTTCGCACAAATATGTTGTTGGGAACGGGAGAAGAATATTCAGAGCCCTTTAGGTAAGCATTGTATATTCATCACGAATTCTGCTCCAAAAATCTTTTTGAACAGTGACTCCATACTTGTAGCTGACGACATTTCTAAAAGAGATTCATGACGTAGAGGTTACGATTTTTCTCTTACAACGCAAATAATCCAAAAATCTAATTTTCTTTTGAAGGCAACTATTTTATTATGGGCCTGGAACACTGTTATCTGCTTATATAGCAATGATAAACTTAATTCGTTCAGTTTTTGAAAAATATCCGTCATAAAAGACAGTCGGAACAACCAAGTTTTATCATACAAACGATCTTTCAAATTAAAAGAAGTATCTGGAAGAAACATTTGTAACTCGGCTCTAAGTTCAAATAGCCTTGTTAAAGTTTTACCACGAGACAGCCATCGTAATTCTGTATGGAGCAGCAGTGGTTTAGTCCAAAGAAAAGATGTACAAAACTGATACAATCAGAATTCAGCAGTAGAACAATACCTAATCACTTCGTTTAAAATTCGTAATTCGCTAGCTGGCGTGTAAGTAGGTAGAGGTACTTTTCGCTCCGAATGCTAATAGTTGACTGATTAGTATTGAGAGAGAGAAAGAGAGAAGTTCGAGAGTTTTTTTGTTTGAGTTTGTTGGTTTTTAAGTGTTGGATATATGGAGATATGGCCCTGATATAGGTACGGTTCCTCTGCAGGGCGGGATTGGGCATCTTTAGATTAGGGTATGTGTGTGCGTGCGGTCGAAGGTTGGCGATCGGTGGAGGGTTGAGTGTGTGATTGAGAGGTTCGGGTAATTGGTTGAATAATTTGGCCGCAAGAGGGGCATATCGGTTTAGAAGTAGGATTGCGATTATCTCTTTTTGTCTTGAATGTACAATTTTATTGATAGGAGGAGATCACTGCTTCCCGAAACTCATCCGTCGCAGTATCTATCCCATCACAACTGTTATTTGTAGTGAAACCGTCCTCCATCTACCGTTGGAGGGTATTTTTGTATCCATTCCAGTCAGTAGCTTTTGAGTCGCGATATTCCACTACTGGCCGTGGACCTATTTCAATGTTGAATTGAAAGTGTCTGTGATCGAACACGAAGGCTCAGTAGATACTGCCCAGTGCCATGTCTTATTTCTCAGAAAGTTTGAGCTGATAGTTAAATATAACACCTCTGATCTGTTTCTAGTTACAAATATTGGTTCCGAGCCCTTATTAATAACAGATATCCCTTCTCCTAGTATATAATCAAAAAGTAACTCACTTCTATGATTAATATTATGTTCTTCTTGCTATAGTCGATTAGCCGCCGTATAGCGAGGGGAGGTACATTATCCATGTCCCCTGGGAAGTATGCAGAGCAGGCGACTATGTTAGTCATACCATTCTTCCCCGGTAGAGACAAGCAAAAGCCTGTAAGGAAAAAATAATTAATATTTTTTCTAATGAGGAGACATGCTCTGGGTTTCACCCCAGGATAGACCAGTACCTCACCAGGAATATTGCTGAGACCAGTTATCCCTGGTTCTTGTAGGAAGGCAAGGTCGATTAATTCGTCCTTGAATCTTTCACGAAGGATGTAAGAAGCGGCCTTGGCATGCTGTAAGTTTGCCTGTAAATAGTTGAATGTGGCGAATATGGAGAGCCGCAGGTAAATTTGTGTCTCCTCAGATCATTATGGGAGATCACACGGTGGGTCCATTGAGACGCCACTATCTGCTTCTCCTAGGGAGGATGCTATGGTTGGTGCCATTGACGAGGTTTGATCACCTTTCGTCACGGCAGACGCATCTGGTTGTTTTGGTCCTTTGGTCGAGGCCATACTGGTCTTAGATTTCAGGACTGCAGGTCCGGTACCTTTCTCAGGTTCCCTTGAAGAAACGTTACCCGTCTACTTTATGGTGATTCCATCTTTCCCTTTTGGGTAGCTGGTACCCCGGCTACGTGGCGGTGGTACACTGTGAGGAGGGTCGGTTCTCCTCATTGCAGCAGGAGGTTTTCCACTCGACCCCGGGCCATGGCTTTTCTCGGATCTCTTCGAGGGACCCGGTTTTGATGCCAGTTGAGAGGATCGGGCTTTGGGACGGAAAATAACCTGTCCAAAACCCAAGTATGGTTAGAAGTCGATCCTTTCCAACGCGGCCATATATCGATCGTCAGTGGCGAAAGTTCATGTTTTACCAGGACCAGTAATTGCCTTGTGTAGAATAGTCCACTCCAAGGTTAACAGACCGTGGTTCATTTCCCTCATTCTGGTGAGAACCTGTTCAGAAGTTGGTCTACGACTGCCCTTGTCAGGTATATAAGCCACACGGAGTTGATCGCCTGAGACGCATTTCAGGGAGGCACTACCCCATTGACTACGCCAGACAACGACGAAACACTCTCCTGATCTACACATGTGACCAGTAACCATCCAGGCCGGAAAGTACAGCTCTGGAACTGCACTTGTGGACCATCTTCAGGAATATCCTCTACAGCGGCCATAATGGCATACTGAAGGGATTCCATTTGTTTGGTCGTTATAGAGGTTGTCGGATGTTCGAGGTGTAAAATTCCCACCTTGATGCCAGATACAGCCTGCCCATAAGAGGGCTTTTGTAAGTCAGTTTCACCTAACGTTACCATTGATTCAGCCGAGCAGGGCTTTTTTGCCTCCTGTTCGAGTAAGTCATCGTTAGAGCGTAACCGTCGGCATGTCATTTAGTCAAAGAATAACAGCACCAAAAATGATCTTGTTATTCCCATTACCAGCAGTGCTAACGTGGAAGCAGAGACCCGATAGCTGAATTTGGCCACCATCCCATAACCTAAGCTAATATACATGCACAAGCAGCAAGCAGTAGTTCAAGCAGTGCAACAATGAGCAAAGACTGCCGAGCCCGCCTTAGGAATAACTAACATAGCTAATTCTGTTAGAGTACAAAGATTGAAGCGGTTGCTATACATTGGAAGAATGGAAAAGACTTTATATTGAACAAGGGGAAAAAAGAAGGGGCAGATTAAGAAAAAATATAAGGGAATCTTAGAGGATCATTTAGTTGAAATCAATGTCAAGGATTGGGAAATAAAAGCAAGATATGTGAAGAAATAATCAATGACTATGAAGCAAAATGCATAGATAGCCGGTAGTCCACATTTGCGAGATGATTTCATGAGAAACCGCCAAAAATGCATAGTTTTTCAAAATTAAACCAAACTAGAGAAATAAATCATTATATTGTCCAGAAGATTTTGAGTTTTTCAGCATTTCAATAAATTTGATTGGCTAAGGAGGATGAATCTTTTATTTGCCCATATCGTAAGTCTTTTTTGATAACTAAATTTTTGCTTGATTGTGTTTATTTCTTAGAAGAAGTAATTTCACTTGATTGGAATTACTTTTAGTTTCTTGAAGTTGTTAAATCATTTCTCAGTCAAAGTCAAACTTCGTTATTCGTACCCCCTTTTACATTCCTGTCAATCGTCGCACAAGATTCGCTAGAAATTTCTGGCATTACACGTATTGCCATTATTGATTTTCCTCCAGACCACCTTTTCCGATTAGATGATATGAATGAACATTTTCACTATTGAAATGTACACATTTTTCGTCATAAAATATGTTTCATAATCCAGTTTTATAAATAGGTTATTGATTTTGAAGTTATTTGGAGCATATGAGTTATATCAATATTCACTGGTCAGTCGCATTTTTCATTTAGAATTTTTTTACAGCTTTGTTTGGCATAATTATACCGGGTGGATCAGAACATCCTAGTTATTTTGAAATTCAATTAAAAAAAGTAATGCAGATGCACACTTTATTCTATGGGCAATATCAACGTGCAACGCAGTTTTAAATACGATATCAGGAAGATGGCGTCTGTTAGAATACTGTCAATACACTGCCTTAATCTACTTCTGAACTTTTACGAGTATGTTCGCTATAGCTCGTTTTATTTTTCAAATGCTAAATGTCTAGGCAAAGCTATTTGACTAGCCAAATGGTATTTGCGTAAGCACTTTTAAGGCAAATGGAAATGCAAATATTTGTAATAACAAACTACGTTCCAGTTTATTTAATACAAGACAAAAACTAATTCTATAAATAACAAAATGTAAACATATAAAATTGTAAACACTGAATACAAACAAAATTGTAAATTTTGTGTACCTTATTGCTAGAATCGTACTTATTATTGCAGACATTGACATTTTGAAAATCCTTGCTCTGAAAACATCGACTGCCTGGCGCATAGAATTTAAGGTTGACTGAAGAATATCCTAGTATTTCAGAAGTAAATGAAGAAGAAGCCATAGAAACGAAGCCAGTGAAAAGATCGATCGATATTAGAACTTATAAAGCTCTTTGAACTACCAGTATCCACCAAAGCATCAACATAAACGTCATCGACTAAAATTTTAATTGTAGACTTAGATAGACTAGGATGAAAAGCACCTATAATTGGATTTCCTATAGCAGATGTAATAGTATCTCTTTTGGACTGTTTGATTTTGGATGATTGGCATACGGAGGCCCAGTGTCCTTTTTTCTTACAGGCAGAGCAAGCAGAGTATTTCGCAGGACATTTAAGTCGAGGATACCATCTATGTCCACAAAAGAAGCACCGATTAGCGGATTTGAAGCGAATTAGTGTGGCACTTAGTAGAGGGTCCTCAATTTCTTGCTTATAATCTGGCGGATGGTTAGACGTAGAAAAATTTAACGAAGGTGGACAAGATAGTTCTGCGTAGGCATTTGAGTGTAGCTGAGTCGCTTCTAAAGATTTCGCTTGATTGAGGGGTTTGATGTTTGATAATGGTCATATGGAAAAGTTAAAAATGATAAAATCCTAAGCTGGCGTCTAGAATTGACTCCCTTCAAATACGATATTATCTTTCGTCCTGGTGTTTTAAATCGAGCTGCTCACTCCTTAAGTCGAGTTTGTTCTTCCACAAGTAATCTAATTAAGCTCTATGAAATGCAGGTATCACTATGCCATCCTGGTATTACCCGCATGTATCACTGACTCAGGTCAAAGAATTTGCCTTGTTCACTCGCAAAATAACAAGTTCTGGCCGCATATGCAATGAAATTAAACCTTGTAACAATCGCCCGTAATTCTCACAACCCAAACCACAACGGCCAACACGAGACGCCTGAAGAGTTGGCAACCCTATTAACGTCGCCGTGAAGTTCCGGTTCCCGCTCATCGATGTCGCTGTACGAATGGACTACCTCCTTCTAATCGTAGCGTAACTCATCAGTATAAGGGATCTATCGAGGACCGAAGACGGTAACAAGTAGACAATACATAAATGTTTTAAAATTGAATATATGAGGCTTTTACTTGATGAAGATCCATACTGAACGATGAAATAAAACAATATAGTTTGTTTAAATCTTCATTTATTTGAACTAATGTTCAATTTAAACTTGTTGACGCGTTTCACTAACACAGTAGCTTTCTCAAAACGAATGAAGGTAAAATATAAAAATGTCTTAATATATACAGTGCTAAATCTATTTACTAAGGTTAACAATGGTATTGAAAGAAATTACCTGCAAATTCATTCACCACATTCCTAAGCTATCTTCTAGGTAAAGAGGTTCAATAAAGGAGACTGATTGATATCTATTTGGTCGTTAAGGAGATTACCTGAATATTTATTTTTGTTAATCTCTAGGGCCTCTAATAAATTTAAACTAAAGGATTTACCGACTACATGGAGAATTTCAAAATTTGGGTCGAAAATGTGTTGGTTTTCTAATAAATGATTTGAATAGTTAGAATCTAATTTTTTGTTGTCATAGCTACATTTGTGTTCCGAAATTCTAGTTTTAAAATTTCTAAAAGTTCTGCCAATATAATTAAACTCCATAAAGATGGGTACCCAATCAGGCCGGTTGTTTCTTATTTCACAGCACCTTCATTCAAAATTTCAAAGATTCTCATAGATGTCATTTCTAAATATTGTTCATTCATACCTCGATTTTCAGTTAAAAACTCAACGGAGTTAATTAATAATATTCAAGATATAATACTACCCCATAATTCTAAATTCATATCGTTCGATGTAACAAATCTATTCCCTAGTATACCTCCTAAAGAAACTATAACTCTTGTTGATAACTTGCCCACATAAAATAATCTTAATCCTATAATTCACTCTGATATCATTACTTTATTAAAAGTGTCTTTGAATCAAAATTATTTTCATTTCAATGGAGAGGTTTATAGTAGTAAAGATGGTTTGATTATGGGCAACCCTCTCAGCCCCCTACTAGCAGAAATTTTCATGGATAATATAGAAAAAATAATTCATGAACACCCCCTTAGTAAAAAATTTATGTACTGGCACCGATATGTGGACATTTTAGCTAGCTTCATCGGTACAAATAGACAATTAGAGAGCTTCATCACTTACATAAACACAATAATATCAAATTTACCGTAGAACTTGAACAAAATAAGTCTATAAACTTTCTAGACCTTACAATTTCAAATATAAATAATAAACATGATTTTTCTATATTTCATAAACCATCACATACATATATTACAATTCATAATAGTTCGGTCCACCCATTCAGTCATAAACTAGCAGCTTTCAATAGTATGATACACAGACTCTTAACAGTCCCATTAAATATTAATAATTATACCAAAGAATTAAATATCATAAAACAAATAGCAGTTAATAATAATTACGATCCAAATTTAATTGACAATATCATAAATAAAAAGATAAAAAAACAGACTTTAGAGCAAGTATTCCCTTCAGATAAAAATAATAAACAATTTAAAAGCTTAACATACTTTGGAACACCATCCTTAAAAATTAAATCATTTTTAGAATCTTTAGACATGAATATTTCCTTTAAAACTGATCACAATTTATCCAAATTCATTAAAAATAATAAATCTAAATCTTCAAAATTAAACAAATCAGGATTTTATAAATTAAAATGTGGTAATGACAATTGTGATAAAATTTATATCGGTAGAACTTTTAGAAATTTTAAAACTAGAATTTCGGAACACAAACGTAGCTATGACAACAAAAAATTAGATTCTAACTATTCAAATCATTTATTAAAAAACCAACACATTTTCGACCCAAATTTTAAAATTCTTCATGTAGTCGGTAAATCCTTTAGTTTAAATTTATTAGAAATAAATATTCAGGTAATCTCCTTAACGACCAAATAGATATCAATCAGTCTCCTTTATTGAACCTCTTTACCTAGAAGATAGCTTAGGAATGTTTGTAGTGAATGAATTTCCAGGTAATTTCTTTCAATACCATTGTTAACCTTAGTAAATCGATTTAGCACTGTATATATTAAGACATTTTTATATTTTACCTTCATTCGTTTTGACAAAGCTACTGTGTTAGTGAAACGCGTCAACAAGTTTAAATTGAACATTAGTTCAAATAAATGAAGATTTAAACAAACTATATTGTTTTATTTCATCGTTCATAAATGTTTTATTTCTTTTGTAATAAATATTATTTGTTATTTCATTATTATAAATATAGTTTTATTTATCCAATGTTACTTGTCTACAACCTAAGACAAAGTAGACTCATCAAATCTACAATACGTTTCAAGAGATAGATCTTAAAATCCCCATTTCAACTTCTTCCGGAAAACCTTATATGCTTACGGTTGTAGACAAATTCTCCAGATTCCCGTTTGCATTTCCATGTTCTAGTACTATTTCTTCTGAAATTATCAAGCATCTCAAACAACTCTTCCTTCTATTCGGTACACCTTGTTATATACACAATACACATTGATCAAGGTTCCTCCTTTATGTCCCGTGAAATGAAGTCGTTTTTAGAACTTCTGGGAGTCAATACGAGCAGAACTATTCCATATAATCCCCGCGGAAATGGGCAGCGCAAACGCTACAATTGTATTATATGGAAAACGATTAGATTGGTTTTTCAGTCTCGTAACCTTCAGATTAATCAATGGGAACAAGTACTGCCTAAAGCTCTTCACGCTATCCGATCATTACTATGCACAACCATTAACTGTACACCTCCCGAAAGAATGTTCACCCATCCAAGACGCTCAATGAACGGAACCTCTCTTCCGACTTGTCCAAGTACTGATCCCGTCTTAATGAAAAATTTTAATCGGACAAGTAAGAATGATCCCGTAGTTGAAAAAGTAGAGTTTATTCATGTAAATTCTCAATATGCTCAAGTACGTTTTTCTGACGGAAGATAAACTACCGTATCTCTGAGACATCTAGCCCCACTTCACGATTATTACACTCTACTAGTTTCAGAAGAAGATTCTCCTCCGGCCGCTCAAGATCTACAAACAATTGCTGACAAAGATAAATTTCAAGATCCATGGACTAGTGTTGACAATGCTGTAACACCTACTAGTCACTTAGTTGACCATGAAATGCCCGAAGCGGATACTAGTATCCCGTGCAGGATTACGATAACAGTGGACCTACTAGAGCAAGAAGACCTCCTGCATTCCTGGAGGATTACATTCATTAACACAGACGGGAAGAATATAGTATATAGTTAGTTTACTTTTCACCTAGTTTCAAATTGTTAGCTTAGATATTTTTCTAATGTTTAGTTTAGTCGTCGTGTTCAATTTCGTTTATTAAAACCTATCTTAAGGTCTCCTAATTTTTTAATACAATTTATTAACCTGAGGTCATAACAATCAAACGAAAAATGCGTAGTAGAGCCCAATGTACATAAAATATATAAATCCGAGATTCCCCTAGCATCGTGCATCGCTTTGATTCCATAGTACCAATTCTACATGTCAGTTAATTAAACGTATTCTTAGTTTTACTAGATTATTTTTATTCACCACAGTATTTATCTATTATATGGTCTTTAGTTATGCCTAACTTTAATTTATTCTAAATACTTATGTAAAATTTATATTTTTTACTAAATGTTGTTTAAAATGTTAGGTTACTTCTGAGCTCGCGGTCTCTCGGATCGGGGGCCCCCCGTCGGGTTGGGGGCCGTTTAGTCAGCCCTACTAGCCTACAGTTTTGCCAATAGCTCAATGAGTGTTGATATTAGGTCACATTCCCAAAGTTAGAAATGAACCACATCACTGGAGAAAATAAGACTGTCAGGCATTGCAAGAAAAGTTGCACATTGCTCCAGGAAGCCAAATAAACTATTGAGTAGATTTTTTTTGTAGGTAACACCACTTTCGCAAAAATTGGTATTCAGAACGTCGAAAAAAATACCCAAATTGGGTGTTATGTTAGTCGGATGGGGCGGAAATAATGGATCTACATTTACGGCAGCTGTAATAGCTAACAAACTCAAATTATCATGGCCAACCAAAAAACACGTTCAAAAAGCTAACTGGTACGGTAAGTACAATTTTTTTATTGCTGCTAAAATAACGATTATTCTGTTCATTTACTTTTATTTTTCACGTGTCGGGTTGTGGTTCCGGTCCCTCTTATACTTATTTCTTTCATCGTCTTTTGCCATCTTCCTCTAAAGTTTATTTTCTTGGTCGAGTAGTAGCTCCATACACCATACAGAAAAGCCGATTAGCGCGTCTGGACAGTCCGAGCAAGTAGTGCAGCCGCTTCAAGTTTATATAAAGGATCACTGTGATGCTTTTGTTAGCATCCCTTATTATAGTATCATTCTTTTGGATAGGCAATTTTATTTTACTTAGTAAAATTCTTTCAGACAGTTCATTTAAAAGACATTTAGAAACTACAAGGTCTTCTAAGAATCCAACTTTTTACATATACTCGTTTATGCTTTTGCAATATTCCTAAACATATTTCTTCTGTTTCACGAACCAAAAGGTTTAAATTTGAAACTTTGAAAAAATTGATGCTTGTTCTGTAATTTGTATTCTAGCCCGTACTATCTTATAGCCTGTACTAGACCCCTAAGTATTTCGATTTCCTCTAATATTCTCCACATTTCTTTTATAACTACTCTTTCAAAGGCTGATTTTAAATCTATGTGTTAGGAATGGAAGTAGTATTTCATTTCTGAAAACACTCTGTTTATTATATGTTGTTTAAAATGTTTCCCTTGAGGACTATATAAAAACAAAAAATTGTTATTATTATTATGATTGATTTGTCAAAAAAAAGGAATACACAACTGAACCTGTCAAAAATATATTCACTAATTCAGCAAACGTTATAGTTATTTTAGTAAATTTTAGCATTATTTACACTATGCATACCACGAACAGTTATTCCCTTTTCTTTATTGTTATTTCCATTAAGTTCCTTACTATGTTTAAGTTATGTAAAATAAGTGTTCAAATAATGTGATTTTAAGGATCCCTTACTCAAGCTGCAACCGTATGTGTGGGTAATGAAGTTTACGTCCCAATTTCAAAGTTGTTACCCATGGTACATCCAGATGATATAGTGATTGATGGTTGGGATATTAGTGCATGTAACTTGGCTGAGTGTATGGAAAGAGCCCAAGTATTGGAACCATCTCTGCGGGAACAATTGAAACCATATTTAGAGGCAATGAAACCGAGACCTTCAGTTTATGTACCTGAATTTATAGCTGCCAATCAGGTAAATCGCCAGCCACGTTGTAAAAGCTCTGTTACATATTAGTAGGATTATTTTAAAGGGGTTATACATTGGTTAAGAAATCTGTTTTTTTTTCTGGTTGTCACGAAATATCAAAAAAAAGTTGGACATATCGCTTGTCAATATTATTAGATTTTGACCTCTCCAAAATTCTCTCCCGAAAAAATATTCATATAAATATAGTTCTCGTTTTCTCGTTCAAGAAAGAGATTTTAATTATTGTCGAGCAACAAAACTTACAAATTTGTGGTTGAATTATCTTATTTGTCATTAATCATTAAAACTTATTATCAAAAAAGATACAACAATAAATTTCCAAAACTACTAAACTGAAGTACATGAATTTTACATCATCATAAAGGGAACTAAAGGACATTTAAATAATACCTACCTGTTCAGATGATAAATAATTTACTCCGTAATTAAACTCAAAATTTGGGAGATTGCGAGTTTAAATAATCATCTGTGTGTTAGAAAAATGATAGACAAGTGATAGAGTGAGTGTACAAATGAAGACGACAAAAACAAAGTAAGATTAACCGTATGTATATAGAGTGTTTATATGGGAAAAGTACCTAAGCATCATATAGAATTTATATATATATATATATATATATATATATATATATATATATATATATATATATATGTATAAAGCAGTTTCAGTTATATATATTTACAAAGTCTATTATCCTAAATAATGTTATATTATGAGGTCTAAGTTTAGAGTAATGTAAAAAGAGTGCTAGCTACGATTAAATTGAACATTCAACAAAAACAAAAAATACATATTTGGATAAGTAGTAACACCCCATAATAAACATTAAACTGAAGACGAGTTTTTACCATTCATACTACAACAGAAAAGAACTGCTACAAATATACGCGATAGAAATTTGAAAAATACATAGGGTCGGCTTTAAATAATCAGAAAGTACATTTGAAACAATAATTTAATACAGAAACGAAATCAGTTAGCTCTGAGTGGGCTAGGGGTCGAATTGTAGTAGACCCTTTGTAAACAAACTACAAAAGAGTCACGGATTTCGTGGACGTTTGAGGAGATCAAGAAAATGTATCAAGAAAACGGGTCGGACACCGAAGAGGAGTATAAGAGAAAGAGAAAAGAAGCAGATGAAAGTTTCGGAAGAAGCAAGAAACAGAAAGAGGATAAAGGGAAAGTGGATACGGAAACAACTATGATCAAAATGATGCAGAAACTGATGTTAAAGAATGGTGATTTGATGGAAGAGATAAAAGAATTGAGAAAAGAAAATGGAGAAACAAATAAGCAGTTGGTAGAAATAAAACACTAAAATCTGAAAATGGAGGAGGAAATTAAAACATTAAATGAAAAAGTAGAACACTTAGAAAGAGTTACTAAAAAGAAAAACCTGGAATAGAAGTGAATACAAATGAAGATATTTCTCTAAAGCAAAAAATAGAAACACAAGTGGACGTTAAAATAAGAAGCGCTCAGAAAATAGGGGGAAAGATAACAGATACAATTGACATCTTGAAAAATAAAAGCAGACTGAGACATCTCCGGGAAAAAATTTTCATTGAGTCGGATCTTACCAAGAAGGAACAGGAAATACAAAAAATAGTCAGAGGAAAGGCTAAGGAAGAAAAAGATAAGGGCAAAAAACAAAAGTAGGTTATAAGAAGATAATAGTAAATTGTATAGTATGGAAATGGAATGATGAACAAAAACAGTTACAGATCAACCAAAAAAAATTGTAGACACACGTGACAATACAATTTCGGCATCGACTCAAGCAATGAACAAGGTACAGGATTATAGGAAAAGAGGTAAAGAAAAGAACCGCCAAAAAGAAATAATTAAAAAAGAAAATAAAGTTATAAATATAGGAACATAGAACGTGCGGAATATACGGAGAGGGGGACATAACAAATTTAGTAAAGGAAGCAAAAAGATACAATATAGAAATTCTAGCACTGCAGGAGACACATTTAAAAAATAGTAATATAAAAGAAATGGAGGAATATGTCCTATTTACAAGTGGAAATGAAAAAGACGATTTGGTACAGGCTTTGTAGTCAGTAAAAATATGAAAGGACAAATCACACACTTCCAAGCGATCTCAGACAGAGGATATGCAAACTACAGTTTACTGGAAATGACAAAAACATAACAATCGTTAACTTTCATGCACCTACAGAAAAGTAAACTGATGAAGATAAATATGCATTCCATGAACAACTGGAAGAAATTATTGACAGAATACCAAATGGCAATGTAAAAATAATAATGGGAGATGCAAATGCAAAAGTAGGAAATGAAGACATATTTAGAACTATAACGGGAGGCGAAAGCAAATATAATACGAGTAACGATAATGGTTTTAGATTAATCAATATGGCTATAGAAAAGCAAATGAAGATTATGAGTACACATTTTAAAAGGAAGAATATACACAAAGGAACTTGGATAATTCCAGGCACTAACAAATCAAACCAAATTGATCACGTGTAGGGGTGCCGATATAGGCCATTTTCTAGTAATGACTCAATTTAAACTAACAGAAACAGATAAAAGAAAAATTAGAAAAAACAGAAGAAGAACGGTGAAATATAACATGGAAGAATTGCAACATCCTCAAGTAGCCGGTAAATACAGATCTAAAATCGACAAATACTTAGAGCAAACTAGGGAAACAGAATTAGGACAGGGTGTAGAAAAGAAATTATCACGGATGGAAACAGCAATTTTGAATGCGTCAGATGAAAGCTTAAACGCCATAAAGGCTACCAAAAGAAAGATCTGGCTTGACGACGAATGTATGGAAGAAATAAGTAAGAAAAGAAGTTTAAGAGAAAAATATATACAGACCGGGAAAGAACGGTACAAACGGGAGTACATTGAACAGACGAAAGTTGCAAAAAAGATTTGCAGAACTAAGAAAAGAGAACACGATGAAAATAGAATAAAAACAATGGAAGAAAAATACTGGAGACAAGAAATTAGAAATTTCTACAAGGATGTAAAAGAAATAAATTAAGGACACAGGCCAAAAACACCATACATCAAAGATGGAAACGGTAAACTGCTAGGAGCAAAAACTTAAATAATAAGAAGATGTAAAAGCCATTTTGAAGAGCTATTAAAAGTAAACGCAGAACTAGAAACAGAACAGAACAGAACGAGAAGACGTTCCATTGGGAGAAGAAAACCGTACCGAAGATGAAGAACCTACACTAGCAGAAATAGAAGAAATTATTCACAATATGAAAAATAATAAAACCCGTGGATCCAATAGTATTACAGCAGAAAACTTGAAATACGGAGGTATTGTATTAAAAAGAGAAATTACTAAGTTAATACAAGAGGTTTGGAGGACTGAACATATGCCAGAAGGGTGGAAAAAAGCAGTAATTCTACCGATATACAAGAAAGGTGACATTTCACATTGCAACAATTACAGAGGAATAGCACTACTTGATAGCATGTACAAAGTATTAGCCACACTAATAAAAAGACGATTAGAAACTTATACAGAAAAGATTACCGGCGAGTACCAGTGTGGACTTCGTAAGGCTGCTAGAGGAAGAACAGACCAAATTTTCTTACTGAAACAAGTATTAACACACTGTTACGAATACGACATTCCTACATATATGCTGTTTATCGACTTTAAGGCAGCCTATGACACGCCAAACAGGACTAAGCTATTGAGAGTCTTAAGAAAATACAAAATCCCAGAGAAGTTATGCAAACTCAAGCAGACAAGAAATGTAGTAAGAGTAGAATGGGAAGAATCAGAAGAATTTGATGCAACCCAAGGACTGAGGTAAGGAGACCCCCTATCTACCATGCTATTCAATATAGCATTAGAAGATGTTATAAGGAAGAGCAACTGGGTACTTTACTGAATAAAAGCCACCAATGTTTGGCATATGCAGATGACGTAGTTTTATTATCAAGGAAAAAAGAAGAACTGATGAAAATAGCAAAAGATCTAGTGACAGCAGCACAAGAAGTGGGGTTGGAGATAAATGAAGCAAAAAGCCAGTACATGAAACTAAGAAATTAAACAGTAACGGAAGATCCTGAGACATTACGGCTAGAGCTACAAAACGATAAAATAATACAAATAAAGGAAACCAAGAACTATATGTATCTAGGTGTCCTAATAAATGATAAATGTGAGGGTATTTACTTATAACTTAGGCAAGGTTCTTACAGGGATTTGACGAAATAGGAAAATGTAATTGTGGTTTCTTAAATTTACAGCATAATAGAGATCAGAAAAATATAATTGATATTATTAAATATCATGAAATTGTGGACACAAAACAAGTGAGGAAGCATTGAAGCCTATTGGAGGTAGGAGGACTCCTCGTAAATCCATTGTAGCAACAAAGTGAGCAGCTCATTTGGTGACGTCCTTCTTTTCTTTTTTGTCGCAGTTTTTCGATTTTGATGAGCTTCAAAATTGTACCGTATTTTAAATTATGCATTTTCATTGAACATTCGAACCCTTCTAATATTATTTTGCTTTCCATGGATATTGAGGTTCCACTTCACTATACTCCGTTTTTAAAAGGCATGGAGTAATAAATCACTCATTTTGGCCGGAACCATAGGCGTACCACATTTAGTCATTTAAAAAAAGTTAAGGCTTCTAAAATTATCTCATTTCCGAAAATAACCGTTTTGTAATATTATTTAAAATGAAATTTAAAATTATCAATAGTATAATAAACTGTGGATTATATCACTGACATCAATTTTCCAGAAAATTTATTATTATGTATAAAAGGGCGTAGACGAGTCCCTCCACTAAGCTCCAGGTAGTTATAATCCTACATACAATAAATAATAAAATAAATGTTAATAACAATTTTAACAATTTTATACTAATACATATATATATATATATATATATATATATATCCAAACCAACCCCATTTGCCGATTATTTCACCCAATTAGCAGGTAATTGAAGAAACTTGACAAACAGGTAGCTCAAAAATGGTTTTATTATTGTGAAATATAGTCTTTTCTGTTCTAAGAAAATGCCCCTATAATACAATGTACTTACTAGAACTTTTCAACTATAAAAGTAGCGGAAAGGTTGAATATTTTCAATTTACAGTTCATCTGTTCTGGAGAAACTGCTGTGTTGATTGATTTCCCCATTATTACTGTTATTTGTTATTATTTTTTACCGTTATTGTTAACTGGTGTTTATTTTTGTTCATCTATACAAGTTCTCCTCTTATCACACGAGACAAACACCTAACTACACCTTCCAACTATATAGTGTTCCAAACAAATTCGACCAGATATGGAGGATTTATCACCATCTAAGCGACCTAAAGTTGGCCCATTGTCGCTGAACGAAAAAAATCTGATATTAAGTTGCTATTCCTCGTTGAAGAACGAAGAAATTAGAAGAAAAATCATGAATTTGACAGGAAGTGTTGATGAAACTGTGGAGATTACTGCAACAATGATGGGTGTTTCAAAAACAACAATTTATAATTTAATGAAGGAGAAAAAAAATGGAAACATCACAGCCCCAGCAAAGTCCCCAGGCCGACCCAAACTTGAAATGGATGACGACTTGAAGAATGGAATAAGGCGTAAGGTGCATGCTTTTTTCTTTAGAAAAGAGATCCCTACTCTTTCCAAAATTATGGCTTCGGTTCAAGAAAATTTTCCGAAAATGTCTCGAAGTACATTATGGAAAATTTTGAAGGAACTTGGATTTGAATATAAAAAAAATTATCGGAACGCAATGTTGATTGATAGAGACGACATTGTCATTTGGAGGAGGAGTTATTTGCGCAATATTCGGAAAGCAATACTAGATCAAAAACGCATTTATTATTTGGATGAGACTTGGTTAAATGAAGGTCATACTGTTTCAATGTTTTGGCAAGACACGAATGTCAAAAGTCGGAGGCAGGCAGCTCTTGAAGGGTGGTCAACAGGCCTCAATCCACCAGCAGGAAAAGGACGTCGACTCATCATTACTCATATCGGAAGTGCCGAAGGTTTGGTAAAGGTGGATTGTTGTGCTTTGATTCGAAACATACCGGAGATTATCATGAAGATATGGATGCAGACGTTTTCGAAGAATATTTCTCACAAATGTTAGATCTAATTCCAACGGGCTCAGTCATTGTTATGGATAACGCAAGTTATCACTACAGGTTAGTGGAGAAATTACCTTCAACTGCATGGCGTAAACAAGATATCCACGATTGGCTAACCTCGAAAAATATTGAATGCCCAGATAACCCGCTGAAAATGAGCTCTTGCAACTGGCCAATTTACATAAACACAAATATAGTAGATACGTTGTAGATCAAATGGCATCAGCGCGTGGTATAACGGTATTACATTAATTCGTACTTTATTCCTGCATTTTTCTTTTTTCCTCTCCTATTGTAGACGGTATATTAGTAGTAAAGTTGATGACTACTGCAAACAAATTTGCTATTTTTTATATAATATTTCATGTTTATTGTTTATTCATAGGAACACAAAAAAATGTGTTTTTATTGAATCGATATTGTGAACTCTTTTGAATAGTTTTCGTAATTATAATTTCATAGTGCCTTCATATTCATATACCAAGTTTGTTTTGTCCTGATTGCACGCCTCTGAGGATTAAAATGTTTATTTGTTCATTCAAATACAATAGAGCGACCCTTTCAATACAATAGGCGACCCAACCGAATACAGAGTTACGGGGTGTCTACCTGAAATTCGTAACAAATGAGAAATTTTAGTACAAAATTAGATAAACTTCGGAGATATTTTATTATACACCCTGTATCGGTTTTGCATACCTAATGAGCTTTTATTATTCCATGCCTTTTAAAAACGGACTATAGTACCTTAAATTTCATTTTATTTCTTATACCGATAGAAATATTAGAAGCTGGTTAAGTTCTCAATTTCTTATAAAAATATTTTCCTACAATATCGATTATTTCTTACCCGACAAATAAATGTAAATTTTATTTGGATATTTCAAATTCTAATTCAAAATGTATCCTCAGCGTCTTATTTCATTTTTATGATATCCCCCGCTGTGTGCTTTCTACCTGAAAATTTGTTAATATAAAGTGACAGGTCTTGCAACATTGATTGCATATTCCAGAAAATATATTTTGTGAGTACTGAACCCTATAGCCTTAACACTATAAAAATTGATGCAAATCATAGAGCGTTGCCAGGTATTAAAAGTAGACTGGAAATTGAGAAAATGTAAAACCATGACCATGTTGATACCGAATATCATAAAAATATTTTGCCGTCAAAACTAGTTTTAATTAATGAATGCACTAAATAAATATATACCTATTTGAGCCCTGGATCTATTAAAATTGTTCCCTTCAGCCTAAACTGTGACGTTTGTTAATATATCGGATTTTTTTAGGAATCACGAGTAGACAACATCATACAAGGACAGAGACAAGAACAACTGGAAAAAATAAAATCAGATATCGAAGAATTTAAAAAAACCAACAACTTGGATAAGGTTATCGTTTTATGGACAGCAAACACGGAATGTTTCAGCGAAGTCATACAAGGTGTCAACGACACTGCTGAAAATATCAAAATGGCAATTTTCTCCGATAACAAGACTATACCTCCTTCTGTACTATTCGCTTACGCTGCTATAGCTACAGGATGTACTTACATTAACGGATCACCACAAAATACTTTTGTACCTGGAATAGTGGATTTCGCCGAGAAGGAAGGTGTGTTTATCGCTGGAGACGATTTTAAATCTGGTCAGACGAAAATTAAAAGTGTGCTTGTTGATTTTTTGATCGGAGCTGGTATTAAACCTGTCAGTATTGTCAGTTACAATCATCTTGGAAATAACGATGGAAAAAATCTGTCAGCTCCTGAGCAGTTTAGATCAAAAGAGGTAAGGTGATTTAGTAACAGTGAAATCTTGAAATCACTGAATTTTTCATTTTTACGTTCTTGGTTTACTGTTATTTCATCAGTTTCTTGAACATGTTTGTAATATTTGAAAAACATCAAACTTATTGTAATTATTTCATCACAAAATATAAAAAAATAGAGTTAAAAAGCAACTGGGTAGGAATATTAGGAATAATTGATTACATCAAATCTAATAAAATTTGTATAAACCAAGGAAAATTCCTAATCAGAGGATTTTCTATCTCAGAAGTTTAGAAAAAGTTCAAAAGAGAAGTTAAAATAGACAAATATGACTCAGGAAATATATTGAGAGCGATTTTTTAAATCTTAATTAGGCATGTTTTTTAATTTCTTTCAGATTTCTAAGAGTAATGTCGTAGATGATATGGTTAGTTCAAATGGCATTCTTTATGAACCTGGAGAAAAACCTGACCACGTAATTGTAATTAAATACGTTCCTTATGTAGGTAAGTTGATAATGTCGCTTCTCAGTCCTCAATTGTTTGTGAACATTCATTTACCAAATTCCTTTTCGTTTTAATAACATAGGGGCCGTTCAAGTATTACGTGAGCAGATTTCTTACCATATTTTACCCCCCCGCCCCCCTTGTCATCAAAAGTAAGCAAAGCACTTACCCCCTCCCCCTATGCTTACGTAAACATTTTTAGTAATAAATGTTTTTTTATATTGTTATTTTTAAAATAGGAAAATTCATGAAAATATTAGGTTTAACTGATACACATAGAGTAAATGACAAAAAAATATAATCAGAAATAAAGAACATAACTAACTTAAAGAATATTTTCGGAACACATTAACAGTCTTCAGTCCATGAAACCTGAATCCATGATTCTAAGTTATCGATGACATTGGATTGCTGCTCAGTGTTGTGAGTCTGCTCACTTTCATCCGATTTTGGAATGTCTACGTCACTCTCATCGAGCCATTCAACATCTTGGTGCTCTAAATTTTGAATAATGCACATCAGTTCATTAGCACGACGAGCAGCGACTCTTACAGGTCTAACTTTTCCCTCTGTGGGCGTGTTTACTTTTTTATGGATCTTCTCGATGTGACGATTTAATGATTTGACGGAAGCATGATAAAGACCACACGTTTTGCATGTTCGGCTTGAGAGCCTCAATTTTACCGTCGGACAAAAATAATCGTAGGGCATTTGCAAAAAATCTTTGAGGGTAGTACTCAAGCGTAGAGCTAAATTGACTGGAAGATCAAGAAATTGTCCTCCTTCATCCAAAACCATGTCATCAACTGTTTGTTTTACTTTTGCAGGTGGTGGAAGAAACCTGTTGTCTAGTAATCTGAATAGGCCACTTCTTGGACGACAGCATTCCGTATTTTTACATTTTACAATTTGAAGCAAGTATTGGCTTTCACGCACATGTTCTGAGTACCATTTAATGTCTGGAAATTCAGGAACATCTTGTTCATCAGCCTCAACATATTTTGCAGTAACATTATAGCCATCAATTTCCATTGAACTCCATACTTCAGCTAATACATTTCCTGCAAATTCGAAATTATATCTTTCTAATTGTTCATCAATTGTAATGCCACGTTCATCCAAATGAGACCCAAAATGGTCATGAGGCAGTATTAAACCAGCCAGTTCCCGACTCAGAGGAGCCATTCTTCGCTCTACTCTGTTATACGCACTCCTTCCAGGAGCATTGGTAGCTATAAACAATGCATCGAGATCATGTCGTTTAAAATGTTGTATAGCAAACCCTATGACTTTTTGATAACGCGGATTTTCATCTGGCCCTCCATCAACCGTCATAATTACTACTGGTTTTACTAGTCCATGGTCAGTTTTTGCTAATGGTCGAAACTCTTCAAGTTCGAGAAGCGTCTCGAAATCCTGAGCATGAGTATTAGCAGTAGATGAACTATGCTTTCCACTTCGAATAGCGATGAATGTTGGCCCAGAATATCCGACGGCTTGCGGTTGTCCTAGCATATTGGAAGTAACTTTGATACCAGCATAAACAGATGGTATTAATTTATGACGCTCAGCGATTACCCAATCGTGGTCAGGTAATTTGATTCTATATTCCATATGCATTAAAAGTGGTGCTTGCTTATTTGCCGCAGTGACGCCAATAGGGACTCGAGCTTTGTCATCTTGAGATAAGAAAAATACTTGATCTGGTCCAAGTATGGATGCTATGTTCTCTAAATAATGGATTGATGTTTCAGCGAACTTGCTATCTAAGTGGCTCTTGTGGTGATCACTTTGAGCACGAATGAGCCTAACAGGGACTGTCGATACATGTCTTCGTCCCTCTGTAGAATTCGATTTTCTGGGAATCAAACGAAGATATGTCGCACTGCGACTAATGTCAAATCCTAGTTTACGCAGTTCTTGTGTGAGTTCGTCAAGAGTTTTTACGCTGCGAATAGATTCCGTTCGTCTCCTGTCATCACATGCACTCCCAAATAAAGCTATATCCGCAATTGTTTTCAATAGTAATGGTTGATCGCTTTCAAGTTTAGGATGTCCTACTGAATCCCTCAGAGATAGTCTTCTTTTTATTTCAGGATTTTCCTGACAAATATCTTCTAACTTTCTTTTCATACCATCCCTGTGTTTCTTCTGGGCAACTGCGTTTTGAATCTTCCTGTTTAAAGTATTTTTTGCTGTTTTTAGTTCCTCGCGCAACTTAATGATCTGTTTATCAACTTCAGCGCAATTTGGCATAGTATCTCTGGCAGAATACAAAGCGTTCAGATTTTTTTCGAGTAGAGTAATCTTATTTTTCAAAGCTTCTTGAGAAGGTTTTGCTCTTTGTTTATCTGCATTATTATTATTTTCGCATTGCTCTTGTGATTCATTGCCGGTTTTAATTTTATCTTCTTTCTGTTTTTCAATGTTAGAAAATGGCTGTATAATTTGTGTTTTTTCTGCAGGTTTACTGGTAGAAGACGTTGCCTAAAAATGAAAAATTTCTAAGAGTTCTGCTGGATATTCTCTTATTAAGCTACATAAATTCACCGTATTTAATAAAACCAGCGTTTAAATATTATTGAAAGCTTTTCCCCACAGAAACCCTTCACATACAGATATTGAAAACACCGTGTATTTTGTGACCAATTGCCGGAGTCGATCTTAAGAAATAAAATATTAATCATTTACCTTTTTACTTTGAGATAGGCCATCATATTTTTTACTCATAAATCGTTTTAATTGTTACAGAACGTAAAGAGAAACTTTGTACTTAACTCACCTTGGAAAAAAAATGAAGCAGATTGGATTTATTTTTAGTCGCCGCTTGCAATTCTTCTTCAATTCTCTTAGATACAATAATATCTAGTTCCTTATCTGACTTTGCTTTTAATTTATAATTTCGCCAAACTTCGTTAACTAACTTTTGTACATTTTGCACTTTCGTCCCAGTATGAGATTTTTTAAAACTTTCGAACAGTTTTTGGTATAACTTGGATTTGTCTATATAATGATATGACATTCTAATAAGATATTTAAATTTAAATAATTAGAACGTTAAACTTTGGCTAATTGCATCAACATAAACACAAAAATGATAACTTTCAATGCTTACAATACGTTTAGAATCCAAACAAAACAATACTGATAGATGCGCACTTGCAGCCGGCCGGCACGAGAGTGACTTATTAGACAAGTGAATAGCGCACGGTAATTTCCCTAATGCGCGGTAATTCCCCTAATCAGTTCTCAAAGCGAGTGCCTACGCATATGTATTATTTGCGGGAATGCCCGAAAAAACTTAAATAACTAACGATGACGTAATCATCATCTAGACCCCCACCCCCCATGTCATCCAAAATAAGCAAAACAGAGACCCCCCCACCCCCCCTTGGTGCTTACGTAATACTTGAACGGCCCCATAGCCATCTGAACTGAATAGAATATGATTGATTCATATATGACAATTCGATATATGACAATTCGTATAAACTAAGAATTACATTTGTCATTGTTTAAAAGTATTGTTCAAGTATAGTTTAATTTGGGACGATGTGTACACCAACATAACCATAAATTATTATAGATGCCATTATTGGATCTATGCAATATGTTTATCTACAAACTGTATAACGTGTTGCATATCGTTAGATTAAATCTTACCGTTCGTAAAATATATTGAGAATATTTTCGTATTCTATAATTATTTCCGTATGTCACCGATTTTGTTCCATGTGTCTAACTTCACACAGTTTAGATGTCTGTTATTCATTCACGACGTAGATCTCCAAATTTTATTAATATAATTATTTTATTACTAAGCAGGACTTATAATAAATATCAAGAAGGCGCATTCGTTTGAGATTCATTTGACCTTGATATTCTTGTACTATTATTAATTGTTGAAGAATGAATCTTCATCTGAAAATGTTTTGCTGAGTACCTCCTGTTTTCCAACAATCAGCACAACAGAATAACTTTAAACCCATACTATTAGCGTGAAAATTCGTGAACTTATTTTGTTCATTTCATGTCGTTATTTGAAAACACTGTTGGGATTAATAAACACCCCAGTTAAATATTCCACATAACTACAGTTTAATTGATATACATATATGATTTATGGAATATATGCAATATGTTTATCTAGAAACTGCATAACGTGTTGCATATCGTCAGATCAATACTTTTACTCTCCGCAGAATAGCTATCTTATAAACATGAAAAATTATGTTATTTCAGGTGATTCTAAAAGAGCATTAGACGAATATACCTCAGAAATAATGATGGGCGGTCTGAATACAATTGTAATACACAACACTTGCGAAGACTCATTGCTGGCTACTCCCATTATTCTTGACTTGATTATCCTAGCAGATGTTTTCTCTCGAATCAAAGTTAAACGAGGAGACGATCCAGATGAAGATTATACCAGTTTTCATGTAGTATTATCGATTCTGAGCTATCTTTGCAAAGCCCCGATGGTACCAAAAGATACTCCAATCGTTAATGCTCTTAATAAACAGAGGGCATGCATTGAAAATGTATTAAAAGCCTGTATAGGTAAGTAACATGAAATATGTATAAATACATAGCGTTCTATACTACAGACATGTCTGTCTTTTTTGTGGGGCATATCACAACAAATCTGTAAATTGCACTAAGACAAATTCCTCTCTTGTAAAAATTGCGGAGGTTCACACCCCGCTTACCAATCCCGATGCCCCAAAAGGTTGGGAATTCGAAAAACTCCTCAGAAAATCACTCATATTACCCTTGAGAACCCCACACTTCGTACGATCTCTTAGTCGATTCAAAAATCCTCATCGAGATCCTGTTCACCAGCCAAATTGCAGATGTACCCGCCTCAATTTGTTATTATTGTTTCCAAACTCCAGTAAACTCGTTTACGCGAATACAATAAAGTGCATCGACACCATCCACCATTTATCCTATACGCTAGTTTAGTACTGCGGCGAGCGCCGCCTCGTGGCGAAGTATTTAGGTTTCAGGATTGTATCAGCTGTCTCGCTGTATGCTGTAGGGGCAAAATGGATTGCCCAAATAGTGAATTAAAAATAGTAGACGTGCAAATCGTTATTGTTGTGTTGTTGGGTGTTCACACTCAGAGCGTGCAAATCCGGAGTTGCAGTTTTATAAATTTCCTTCTCGGCCATATCAAAAAGAACGAAAAAAGAAATGAGCCTTTAATTAAAAAGTAATAATGAGTATAGAATGCACTTGAATTTCAATCTTTATTTATAAGTTTTTGTACAACTATTATAATTTATAACTATTTCTAATAAAAAATTGTACTAATAGAAGCTGCTGTACATTTTATATATATCCGTATCAATAATTTTTTTCAGGGATCATACAGATGCTGGTAACATCTTGATGAAATAATTGTAATAAAAGCTTTCCATTTTTGGAATAACGTTCAGTAAAGATTCTTCATCTCTTTCAACGAGTATATGTACAAAATCTTTACTCGAATATACAACAAAGTGGCATCGTTTAATTCCTAAGATATACATGGAAATTTGTACTTGAGTATTTTTCAAAAACCAAATATTTCACACGACTTTCCTGCTTTTCAAAATCTACAATAACAGAATCTTCACATGAACTAGGGCATTTTATTTCTAGTAATTCAAGATTTTCATCATTTTTAATTATTCCATCTGGACTACAAGCCAAAAATGGTTGTTTATATGAAACAATCAAGCCAACATGATGAATTTTTGCTCCAGTTTTTGTTTCAAATAATGAAGCAGCAACTGATTCCACTTTTATGCCGTATACAACATTTCTTTAGTAGGCTTGCTTTTATTCTTGGCAATAATAAATCTTGCAGCTAACTGTTCACGTTTTGATTTCATGAGCTTTGCTACTGCAAGTTACTCGGAGTTTTCTATCTCTAAACCACGATGAAGATTCTGACTGTCCTACAGATTTAACGCAGATATCTGCCCACTTCTCTTTATTTACCTTTACCAATAAATACTGCGCAGAATTTTCTTCAGGGCAAACTTCTTTTTTTAACTTCAATCCTTTTTCTGTGCATTCTACAATTTTGTAACTATTATAGTGTCTAAATTCCGGACTATTTTGCAAATTGAATAAAACGCATAGTAAATTCATCAATTCCTGTTCTTCTTGTAATGCTTTTTTGTTTATTTCTTCCTTTTCAGCTTCATACTTTTTCTCAGCAATTATCATTTCAGTGAAAGGAGAAATATTGGCCAAGTGCTTATCCGAGACTGATGGGACACTACGATAAAACTGTGGAAGTGTGGATGGTTCAACTTGTGAAAAAAGAGTCTTAACTCTGCAGCCTTTTTATACTTTTCCAGCTGTTTATCGGAAGGCTTATTCCAAGTCATAGGTTCATTAGTTTTGGAATAAGCATTCTCTGTGTTTACGTATATGCAAACTGCTGCCGCGTGCTTGCAGTACCCCGGGCCTCCTTTGCAGTTGCATATCGTGTTTTCAATCGTTCTGTTTTGTTTTAACTAAAATGTAAATATTGTAATTAATATAAATATATTACAATTAAAATACAAAACTCACTGATGGAAAATAATAGAAGAAATAGACTAAAGAATTCAAATGTTTGCTTATACTTTTTTCTATTTTTATAATATATAACATAATATAACCATATAAACTACCTGTATTTTAACTTTATAAACATTCTCAGCATTTTTAGTACTCGTAACACCAGGCGTTTCTCGTAAAACTTCACCAATAATTTCGCGAGAATTGTTTTCCCCAATATTTTCATGTACCTCACTTACGTGGAAGCTTTCTAAAAGTTGTTCGCCTTTCGATAGGCTTTTTGACCGAAAAATGCTTGTATCGACTGATTGGAACCCAACTTTTATTGTAACAACCATTTTTGATCAGAAACAACCCTCCCGACTCGTTGAAAAAAACGATTAGAAAAGTCATGTTTTTCATTTGTTTGCATACTGGTTCCTACTCGTACAATCCCTGAATTTAAAAGAAAATCAGGTAGGCGGCGCGAGCGCTGCGCGTCAAAGATACTCAACTAGTGCATACACTTTTCTTAAATGACTCCTAGTAACTTTTCTAATAAAAATCTAGAAAATTGTAAATATATTAATTCCTAAGGCAACTCACAATTATTTTCCAACACCAAGCCAAATCCAGACATATGTATTTGAAACATATCGTGGTTCGCCGTCCCCCACGAGACCGTCAACTCAACCAATTCTAGACACATTTTCATCTCATATCCCAGACACCCTTTAACAATGCTTTCCCTCAACAACTAGCTTCGTTGCTGACTAAGCGAGCCCTTCTTCCCGGACATTTTCTTGCGAAAACCCGCTCCATCACTATAAATTCTATATACCTTTCAAGCACCTTAATTCTAGACGCCTTTTACCACGACAATTCTAGACACCTTTTTAACCACTTGGCTGTTTTCAGTATACCCACTAAAAACACCCAACTCATCTGTGAGCACCACATGAACGAAGCCCCAAACAAACATATCCAAGCCCAGTCCTGCAGAGAAAATAAATCTTATATCAGGGTCATTCTGGATAATATTATATTCTTCAACTTTTCAAACCAAAATCACATACCAACATAATTTCTACCCAACTTCTTTATCTACTAGAGACAGTACTACTATTTTTAATTATCTAATTATCTAATATGTATTTTGTAGAGATCAAAGGTACTTTTTTTTGTCAAAATTTATATTGGATAGTGAAAACTGTACTGTATAAGTCAGAATTGTTTGTATCTTACAATAGTAATTTATGCAACAAGTGCATAAAGTGGTACTTTTTTTCACGAATGGAAAAAGTTGACCGCACGAGTCGTCAGGCGAGTGCGGCAATTCCATGCATACATTATTTTTTCTACAGCCCTATACAAAAAAATAAAATTCATATAGAAATTTGGGATATTTTAATTAAGCTCCTTCAGTAAATTACAATTATACGTATTCCAAGCTTTATGAAAGTCTATCCTCGATGCCCAGCCAAGATTCATTGTGTTAGTTTATGGGAAGCGTGAAATAAAGTTAACGTTAAGTTAACTTTTTTAACGCTTTTTTACTTTTTTTCACTCTAACCATAAACAACCACTTTAAGCGCTGCAAACCGATGAAATACAAAGTACTTTAAAGATAGGGCGTGGAAAATAGCTATTTATGTAACCAGTTATGAAATGCATCATTTTGTGTAACGAGTGAAATTTTTGCGGGGCGAGCGAGGTCCCGCAAAATGACACGAGTTACACAAACAAGCATTTCATAACGTGTTTCATACAAGATTTTATCTAATTTTGACAAGAAGAAAGTTTAGTTTACCTATCAATAAAGCATTTCATAACGTTTTATACAAGATTTTATCTAATTTTGACAAAAAGAAAATTTAATTTATTTTATGTGAGTCCTTTTGACAAAAAGAAAATTTAATTTATTTCTGATTTGAAAACAGCACTTTTTGATTCCTACAAGTTATGCAACCAATATTACACAAGACAATACTTTTATTTTACACATTAATTTCAGACTTTTCTTTATTATTTTACCATTAATAGAAAATAAGAAAAGGATTGCCACTGATATTCTTGGTGAATCAAGCACCTCAAGTTCAAGATCAGTTATGCATCACGAAATTACATCAACTTCTAATTCTGCAGGGGTTAACCTAACAAACTGTTCGAAATGTGTCATAAATATTTATAATGCATAAAATAAAATGTGAATCATTCTAGTTGTTCTTATTGTTAGTAGTTCTCTTCAGTTCTAGTTGTTATTTTTCTATAATATGACATTAAACTTTCTTTTTTTCTCTCTTGTTTTTATTAACTGGTGATAAAATTAATTTTTCATCACCAGTTACATAATATTTTTCATTATGTAACTGGTTACGAAAAATGTGACGTTTGCTAACGGAAGTCAGTTTTGAAAAATGTCACTTTATATGTCAAAATTAGATAAACAATATTTATTGGTGATATTTACAGTTAATTTTTTCGCTGTGTGACGCCAAGTTGTTTTACACAAGGAATATGGAAATTTATTGCGGTGCACAGCCAATAAATAATTCTGCAGAAAATGTTGAATTGAGATTAGCAGCACCAATATTTGGAAGCGGCCGGAATATTATATCCCACAATTGGTTTACGAGTTTAAAACTAGTCCAGGAACTGGAAAAAAAATTTCATACGTAGGAAGAATAAGAAAAAATAAAAGAGAGATACCGTCTGTTTTTGTTTTGGGAAAGAACAGGAATCAGTATGACATTATTTTTGGATATACCAAAAAAGAAACTCTTGTTTCATATGTACCCAAAAAAGGAAAGACTGTGGTGCTACTCTGGAGTCATCACACATCCAGTACTACAGTTTCAGAGGATGAACATAAAAAACCTGAAATAATTCAGTTCTATAATGAAACTAAAGCAGGTGTGGATATCGTTGACAAATTATGTGGCACATACAATGTTGCACGAAGCACAAGACGGTGGCCCATGGTAATATTTTACCATATTATGAACATTGCGGGAATAAATTCTCGTGTAAAGCCCGCCACTCACCATCCAACACCGCAGTACGATTTTGTCGAATGCGACAGAATTGGACGTAATTTGATCGTGTATTCCCGCCGCAAGACCAAGTCGGTTTGATTTGATCGCAGACAGACTGCTACTAGCGTCTAGCGAGCTGCAAGTTACAGATGATCCTAACCAATCAAAAACGACCGAGGTTAGGATCCGTTGGCGTACAAGTTTAAAAACAATAGCTGCTTTCTATAGACAAAAATATTAAATTATTTCAATTAAAACGCATTGTAATTGGTTGCTGCTAGGCAATTAATCGAAAGTATTTGATATTCGGCGACATTTGCTAAACCATAGAGACATTGTTACTCTGACAAAAAAAAAGTCGAGAAAAACTTTTTTCCAGTTAAATTAACTAAAGAAAATATGTTTAATTGAAATAAAAATATTGTTTGTGGGTTTAACGAACTATTTTGAAATTTTAATTTTCTCATTTAAGTTTGAGTTTTCAAAAAACGTGAACTAATATGGGTATTTAATTTTTCAAATTAAAATATAAATCGTTAAGTAGGATCAACAATAATATAATTTTTCTTCTTTCTCGTTGTATCCATCAATTTCCAATTATTGCTATATCGACGACAATTGATATAGTAACAACAAAAAATCATGTAACAGTCGTTATATTTGACAGCGAATACTATCAGATTATCTGGTTAACTGAGATTTAAAAAAATGCAATAGCAATGCAATTATCACGTTGATCAAAGAAGAAACTAGGAAAATACTGTTGACCACTGTATCTGTTGTCATAAGGAAATATGAATATTTAACAAAGCAAAAACAAACTACTTAAGACTGTTGGATTGTATAAATAATTATTATTTATTTATACAATTTTTGATGAAAAATTTAAAGCTATTTTTTCTACTTCTTCATGACTGGGCTTACAAACACCACTTTTTGATATATTTTTTCTTCTTTTTAGTAGCAGAACAACCTTATCTCAATATTTGATCTTTTATTTTGTGGAACATTAATTTAGCAATAACAGAAGATTGATCGAGAAAAAGAAACGTTTCATTATTTTTCTTTCTACTTAACGATTTATATTTTAATTTGAAAAAGCAAATACATATATTGATTCAAGTATTTTTAAAACTCAACCTAGAATGAATAAATTAACATCCCAAAAAATTCCTTAAACCGTTAAACCGTTTATTTCAGTTCAACAGATTTTCTTAAATTGAAATAACTGCAAAACATTCTCTCAACTTTTCTTTTCTCTCAGTGTAGCAATGTCGTTATGATTTAACAAATGGATCCGATTATCAAATAATCTTAGTTAATTGTCGAGTAAGAACCAATTACAATGAGTTTTAATTGAAATAATTTAATATTTTGGTCAAAATAAAGCAGCTATCATTTTTAAACTTTCGCGCCAATGGATCCTAACCTCGGTCGTTTTTGATTGGTCAGGATGATCTGTGACCTGCAGCTCGCTAGACGCTAGTCAGTCTGCTGCAGTACGACAGGAGTGGTTGAATGCTTAATTTGACCGTGAATTGAGAGTTGCGATTTGATCGTACAACTTCAATGCTGAAAAACAATACATTTGCCAGTAAATTCTAAAAAATGGCCTATAGTGAGACGTTTTTAAGAGATTTTTTCGAATTATACAAAGAACAAGAGTGTCTGTGGAAAATTAAATCGCCAGCTTATCATGACAAAAATGCTAGAAAAAGAGCTATGGATACTTTGATTGCGAAGTTTCAAGAAGTAAAAAATGATGCAAATGATGATTTTGTAAAAAAGAAAATTAATAATTTTAGAACATCATTCAAAAGGGAATTAAAATTAGTAAAAAATTCCATCAAGTCTGGGGTAGGGACGGAAGAAATTTATAAGCCAAAGTTATGGTATTTCGAGTTGCTATCTTTTTTGGGCGATCAAGATTTACCAAGAACACCTGTTTCTAATATGTCTGATGAGGAAGAGGTAAGTAAATAAAAAGAATATTTTTCTGTAGCTTTATTTTGCCAGTTTACAGCACCTTCATTATTAAAATAATTCATAAAATGTTCTCTTGTAACTTTTCCAACCTGTGACAAACTTCTGTTGTTCAAACTTTGTTGTAGACCTACCATAAGGGTTCCAGATTCGTGATTTTCAAGATCCAAATGCTCAGTAGGAGTATATACTTGAGGACACTTACTTCGTAAAAGATTGTGCAAAACACAACATGCCATTACTATTTTTTCAATTGTTTCTAAATTAATATTAATTGCCGTATGAAATATGCGAAATCTAGCAGCTAAAATTCCAAAAACGTTTTCTATTATTCGTCGTGTCGTTATAATCTGTAGTTGAAAATAGCTTTCTGTTTGCTTAAATTTCTCTGAGGAAATGGTTTTAACAGATTTTCACCTAGCGAAAAAGCGTCATCCCCCACAAACACATACGGCAGAGTTAGTTCGCTATTATGTAATGTTTCTGGCTTAGGTACTTATTTTTAAGTTTCCAGATTTTATTTTTTCATAAAATTTTGTGTTATTTAATACCCCTCCATCGGAAATCCTTCCATTAGTACCAAAATTACAGTAGATAATTTCATAATTGGCATTAGCAACAGCCATAAGAACCAAGCTATGAAATCCTTTATAATTATGAAAACAGGAGCCCGAGTTTGCTGGTGGGACTATCTGAACATACTTGCCGTTTATAGCACCCAAACAGTGGGGAAAGTTCCATTTTTCCTCACTTTCTGCAATACTCTGCCACTCTCTTTCAGTTTTTGGAAACTAGAACAAAAAATATCATGTTAGAACCCCCGCAAAAACATAAGATTTTCGTCATTTATTTTATGTGTTTAATGAAATGTGCTAGCGTTTTATAAAGTGTAGTGTATAAAGAATTTACTGACCAAATAATAATAATTACATTTTAAATTTTTAGATAACTGATCAAGAAAGCATTCACACTGACTTTGTGTTCTCGCCGCCAGCCGAAGAGAACGAAGACTCACAAATATCTGGACATTCTGCCTTGTCAACAAATACTACCACTTACAACAAAACGCCGCATCGTGGAAAAAAACGTGAGTGAAAAACAGATCCCCGCGATGATCTTTTAATTACAATTAATGACAATTTGAATCGACAAACAGCAGAAAACCTTGAAAAAGGTAGATTTAGTGTTTATGGAGAAAATGTCGGTATGAAATTAAGGGCTCTTCCAACAAATCGAAAGGATTATGGCTGAAAAATTAATTAACGACGTTTTGTTTGAAGCAGAGTGCAATAACTTAAATAGAGAACCACCAGTCAACAATAATGCTGCAGTTAATGCCGGTCCAACTACAATATTTCAAAGTTCTAATACTTTCACAGAACTACATCAGCCTCAGTATGCTACAAATTATCCAGCATCTGCATCCCAATTACTTCACACCTTTAATGTTAATGAAAATTAGTAATTGATTATTGATCACATTTTTTTTGGGGTGACTTTTAATTTATTCTGGATGTTTTTTATTTGTTGCAATGTATAGTTTTATTTGATATTAAACGTAATCTTCAAGTTTTTTCCTCATAAATTTTTACCTTCGGATAATCCTTTGCAAAAACTGTGTAAATTGCAGCATAAGTTTCGGATATTATCCTGCCTAACGCTTGAGGAGAGATGACTGTGGAGAACTTCAAATCTTCGTACCTTCTTCCCGTTGCCAAAAATCTAAAATTTTAATAAGATTTAAATACAGTAAAAATTATTATTTATTAAAATTTATATTGACGTCAGTTATTTAACATCGGATGATGTCTGATTATGTTGTACAGTTGGTTGTATAATGTCCTATACCTATACTTACCATAAAGTAGCTGAACGCCGTTCATGTGGAGTTATTGAAGAACGCATAACTGTGTCTTGTTTTTGGATAATAAGCGTTACTGCTGATAGCAATTCAACATAAATAGATTCATCCATTCGTAGGAAATTTCTCCAATCATTGGGATATAATCTCAATTCTTCTAATAAATTTACAGTATTTCTTTTCAGTAACCACTTTTTACACCACCACCTACGTTTTTTGTATTTTTTTCTTTTCTTCTCGGTTAAACAAAGCGCAAGAGCCCCTAGAGGTATATTTTCTTCCGATATTTTCACGTTGAAAGTAAACTCGTACTGCGAAATCTTAAACGTGTGTGTTCTTATTCGATTTTCGACAAAATTGTACTGTAATTGCATTCAACAAAATCGTACTGCGGTGTTGTATCATGAGTGGCGGGCTTAATATATCTCGGCAACGGCAAATAATATGTGCCTAGACGAGATTTCCTAAAAAAATTGGCATTAAATTTAGCCACACCTCAATTGAAAAGAAGAGCGTTATGCCGAAATCTTCCAAGAGAGTTAGTTGCAAGTTCTTTTAGAAAAATATAAGCTAACTGAACGTGTCGAAGAAGCAACAGCAGATATATTTCCAGATCGTAAACGAAAATATTGTGTGTTACCAAGCAGAAAAAACATAATGTAAGACACAATATACATGTAGAAAATGCGGTATCTACTTGTGCTTAAATTTGCATACAGTCAAAATTTGCCAGAACTGTTTCGAAAATATTGAAGGGGATATTGCAACGGATACAGAATAATTTCATTTTCTGTAAAATTGAATGTAAAAAATATTTTGTTATTTTCTAAATACATTATTAATAAAATATTTATTGCATTAATTATTAGTAGTAAGTGACGAAAGGGTGTGGGTAAAACATCACTATTATCATTGTCAATGAAACATTGATAAACAATCAGGAGTCTACTGGACCCCCTGCGCCTAAACGCGTTCTATTAACCTGCACCCCTAAGCAAGTGTTAACACTAGTTCAAATAACAAATGATGATAATCAATAATGACAAAACTTTATTATAATTGCGTAAATAAATGGTATAACAGAGCAGTTTATTATTCGGAGTCCTATCAGAAAATGTTCACCTCATCGTCCCCGAAAAACATCCCGTCCTTCAGTCTAGGTATAAAAATATTACCGCACTCTTCAGATAACGAATTCCAAACATTTGGTGTGAAACGTGATTTTTCTTGAACGACCGTACAGGGTGATTACAAATCTCTAATCATTTTCGGAGAATTATGGACACTGTCTTGTAGTTTCTCTTGACAACAACCTCTGGTGATAGGATGTGTTCATTCGCGCCAATACTTCAACACATATTTTGTTTTAGGTTTGGCACCAGAAAATAATATGACTTTGGAACACAAGTTGCCCTTTTTAATGGAGAAAAAAGAAAAATTGAACGAGAAATCAGGATCCAAAAAACTAAAAGTAGAAAAAAAAGTAACAATAGAAAAATGAATAGGAAAGTGTGTATAATTTATTTTATTTTTTATATAATGTATGTGTCAAATCATTGCCTTATTTTAGACAATGGTCATAATAATTATTTTATATAATAAAGAGTTTTAACCTATTTAATTATTTCAAATCCAATAATGAAACGTTTCACTTTGTATATTCAAAAGCTACGGGGGTAGTGTGGGGTGATCTCAAGCATACAACTTCATTTAAATTGCACCAATCTCTAAGACTCCAAAGATTAGCTAGAGATGTGTCATATATTGTAAGATACAGTGGAGTGAACCGTTCGTAGAAGGTAACCAAAAGAATTATGGTGACACGTCCCCTGTCAAAGACAAGCTTATTTCTTTAACTAGCAAAATGTAAATTTGTAAGAAGCTTATAGAACAAAAAATAAAGTTCTTAGATTATCTGAAGATACCAAATGATTCTGTACAATGATTCAAATGTTCCATTTTAGTTGTTACAAGCATTCATTGTTAAAAAAAAACGTTTTAATTTTAGTTCTTTGTGGATAAAAACAATTTTGTTGTTTACATTTACAAGAACAACTTAGTATTAAAAATATAGATTTGTCACAAATAAATCGAGCTACAGATATCCGAGAACCTTCAAATAATTTTAATTAATTCTTTTTTTGCGTTGAACTCCTCCGCGTTCAAAGAATATGTATTGGTAATATTTTTGGTTACCTGCCCATCCCAGTATTGAGTCAAATTTCCATATAACTTGTTAATTCATCGACGCCAATGACATTGTTTACTTGATATCTCCTTATAAATAACAGGTTTTTCTCATGTGTGAATTTAACCGGATTAGATTTAAGGCGAGTTCACACTTGCCGGTAAAAGTTACATATATTACTATTTTAAATGAAGCTTACTGTGTAGATTTCACGAAGTAAGGGTCGAGACCGTTAATTTAGTTACATATATGTTCATAACTAAGTATAGTAGAATTCAAAGTTGGGATAAACTACTAAAAAGATCTGTGATAGTTTATTTCTATAGACTTTCATCACATGTAGCCTTTTTCTCAAACAGTACACTATAGTTTAGGTTATTTAATAGTATGTTTCTATCCTCATGTCAATAAAAGTCAAAAATAATACCGTCAACATTATTTGTCAGTCACATTCTACATGGTTGTAACATACACTCGCGTTTTTTATAACAAATCATGAATTTAAATAGCTAATCAAACGTCAGTCTATTTAATGTACGTACCTATATAATATGTATACCTTGGATAATATATAGTATATAAAGATAATATGTCCTGTATATGTTTTAAAAAAAAATTGGAATTGAAACATCGATACCCTTAAATTTGTACACTTGGTTTTGTTCTAGGAAAGTGAAAGATAATTTCCATATTATGTTATTCAATGAGCGTTTAATGATGGCTATTGCTCACTGTTGTCTATTTAATACAATTTAACGATATACTTTGATGTGACTTCATTATTTATTTGACATTGTCAGAATTTTCCATTTTTTTAAAGATCAATATATAGCTCTAAATGGCTATAATTTCGTTCAGCTTTTGTAAGAGATCTAGAAATGGAAACTACAGGGCCTTCCATTCCCTCTGGTAAACGGGGAGATAATATTCCAGAAAGACCGACAGAGTTGGCGTCAGTAGCAAGAAGAATACGTAGTTCTGGTGTAAAGGGCATGAGAACTTTATCACTAGCTATCTCAGCTTTGGCTCTTATGACGGATGCTTCGCATTCGGCTGACCATGTAAATTTAATATCTTTCCGGAGAAATCTATTCAGTGGATGGAGAATCTCGGACGCATTTCGAATAAATTTTGCGTAATACCTAACCAATCCCAAAAACCGTTGAACTTACTTGATATTTTTTGGCCTATGAACTTCTAAAATTGTCGCTGGATTTTTTGATACCTTGTTCTAATATGATGTGTCCCAAATACTTTATTTCTTTTCCGAAAAATGAACATTTGTATAAATTGTATCTTCGTAATTTTTCTAGAACTTTGATAAGTCTACATTTGCCTGCAACAATGGTTGATCCTTGGACTAATATGTCATCAAAATAGACGGTGGTGCCTTCTAGGTCTAGAACAATCTGGTCAATGACTTTATGAAAATCATTTGGTGGTGTATTGATACCAAAAAACAATCTTTTCGCGAGGTAGATCCTTCGATGAGTAGAAATGGTTAGTACCTTGGCACTTTCTTCATCTAATGGAATATGAAGGTATGCCTTATATATATCAAGGGTGCAGAAAGATTTTTCATTTTGTTAAAAGTGTCTTCGATTTTTGGAATGGGATATCGGTTGTTTTGAAGTTGATAATTGACAATTACTTTGTAATCTGCGCATACTTTTACCACCACTCTTTGGTACGATTACTATTATGAACAACCCAACTTTTCAATAATTTCTTGTTCTTCCAAACTAATCAGTTCTTTATCAACTTTATCTTGTAGAGCATAAAGATTCGTGTAGGTTTGAGGAAAATGGGTTTCGCTTCGGATTTCATTTGGAGTGAACACTTGTAATTAGGTATTTTGCCTACTGTTGGTTGTATCCGTGAGTAGGATACTACATTTTTTCTATGACTATTGAATAGCAAAACGAGTATTGCAATATTTTATTTCAGTTATTTGTTACAAAATTAATTGTGGAATTAGATCATTTTAAAAAATTAATGTAGGCTTTTAAATCCAGACCAGCAATAGTAGTTATGTTTGCACTCGTTGATGCTTTGTATTATCTGAACACTAAACACTTACACAAATTGGGTAAACATTTATTCAACGTAAGAAGTTTTAAACTAAAAGTAGAGATAGTATGATCTAACACCGCTACGTATAGTTTTTTGACGGCCATCTATGATGACATATGACGTTAACAGTCTCTTGTTGTGTTCGATAAGTTACACTAGAACTAGAACATATCAGTTGACTCGTTTATAGTTGTGGTCGAAACTGAAGATATTTTCGCTGTAGCCATATTAATTTGCAATTAATCATCGATGTAACTTTGTGCTACTGATGTTGACTTCCGCCCACCACGTCTTTAAAAGCAAGTCAGATAACCAATAGGGTGGGCTACGATCGTAGATAGCAATGTCCAGTATGAAGTTTAGGATTTGGCAACTTTAAAAATTTAGCTATCGCTCTTCCCATTGCTCCAAGTTTATTATTGCCAATCACTTACATCAACCAATAATTCATGGAAATAAATTTTGTTAAAGAGGCGTATAAAAAAAGTAATTATTTGCATAGGAACCGAATCCGGGGTTAGATTTGGTCCTTTACGTCGAGATTTTGAAATATTTGATATTATGTACTCAAAAATGGTCTTTTTAAATACATTTGAATTTATTTACAGGAAGCTTAAATGTTTTCCGGGCTACTATTTTTTATTACAATTCTACACGCATTACTAATGTTACCCTAGTTTGAAGTTACGAGATATTTTCCATTAACGTCATTCTGTACAGGCTATTTCACTCATTGAAACACTTGTAGGAGATTCATTCAATGATTTTGAATTTAGAACTAGTTATTGCAATAAAACTGTTATTTGTAAACAGCAGATTAATGCAAATTCTTTCGAATGATTTCTCTTGAAAATTTTGCCGGATTCTGTAGTGCCCCCTTTATATTCTTGATCCGCGTTTATTGTTACATAAATGATCTGCAATACACGCTTTGACCACTAGTGTTAGTGCTACAGACACATTCTGGTCGAATCAAGTTTAGTTTTTAATTTATTTATTTATATATAAGGAATATTCGTTTGTTTAAAATGGCAGCAACTAAATATGTCGTTTTCGTAACTGTACTCGCTTCATTTCTACAAGGTAAGAATATTTTAGTTTATAGAAACAAGTTAATTAAAATCACATATTGTTGTATAAATATTTTCTTCATTTGAAGAGAAAATGGTAGAAACTGTAGGTTACTTTGAAAAAACAAGGCTAGAACGGTATGTCTAAGTAAATAATGAATTGTGATTAAAAATTGGTACGGAACAAGAAAAACTGTTTGAAAATTTAGCTTAGTTGGTTAAGAAAGCTATAAAGTGTTTAATGCTAAGATGAGTGCTATAAAAATATATTTTTTATTGACGGGTACAATTTGTGGTTTATAAAAAAAGAAAGTTGAAAAATTATTCGATTTTTGAGGGGGCTAACTTATTTTTTCAAAATAATAATGTATTTAATGTTTCTGTTGTGTAGAAAACTTTTTATTGGTACTATAATATTTCAAAACATCAGGTTCATTATATATTTTCACAAAATATTGGATTTTCTCAGACGGCCTAATTATTTTTTAAATCAATAATGTTTTTAACGTTTTTGTTTATTATATATTTTAATGAATGGCTCGGCTTATTGAGGGGGCTCACTTATTTTTTCAATAAATTTAATGTTTTGGTTCCAAAGAAAACTTTTAATATTAAAATATCCTGAAATATCATATTTATTATCTACATATTTTTAAAAAATATTCAATTTTTTGAGGTAGTCCACTTATTTTTTTGAATTAATAATGTTTTTAACGAATTTATTCCAAAAGAATGTTTTTTATCTTATAAAGTGTCAAAGCTTGAAATTTATTATATATTTTTGTATAGTATACCATAATCGCACTTTTTTGTATCAAACGATCTATATTATTTCTTGAATAACTTATCAATAGTGGTTGTAAAAAATATACTACGATACAGTGCCTAAACTAACCATATATTTGCTATAGGCACAAGAAAAATGTTACGCCCTCTATTATTTTACGTCTATATAAATAAGAGTTGGGGAGATTGATTCACCACAAATTAATCAGCACTCAATTTCATAAAGTGAAACGTATTAATATTATCTATCAATATGTAATCTTATTTATAAGGATTAATTCATTACAATTATATCCTTTGCTTCTGACTGACATTAAAAATAAAAAAGTTTTATAATTTAATATGAAATTAACAAGTTTATTTCGAAATTGACTAGAATAATTCTCTGGCCTCAGTGAATAAACAGATAAGTCAAATTTGAGAAATTGTTCAGGAGAGCCAAAAAACATTTCGGAGAGTTGTGGTAAATCGCAATACCTATTTGTTGTATATTCGATAATATTTCTGCATTCTGGAGCATAAGATTTGTCATTGGAAACATATTTTTGAAATATTAGTTTTCAAATTACAATTTTAATCGACTTATCCGGTTACTCACAACTGAGTTTTTAATGATAACTCAAGATATTTGAAATAAACATATTTATTTTCATACATAGTATGTTATTCACGAACATTATTTTTTTGTAATATAAGGTAATATACAACACCAAAACCTGAGACAAACAATAGTAATGAACATGGAAATAATCAATTTACATCAGTTCATCGATGGAAATAATCAATTTACATTAGTTCATCGGGATCAACCTCAATCAAATCTGGATCGGTATCTGAAACATCAGCCACCTTTAAGTTCTCATAGAATGGATGAAATTGTTTATCTATGAGATGTAAAACTGCCATGATATCCTTTTTTTTCTTTGTTAATTGGATAGGTCCATTGTGTATTTTTGAAACAGTTAATGCACCTGATAGTTGTTTACCACGACGTCTAAAATTTACTGATTTAAATTTCTTCTCACTTTTTAGAGATGATTTATAATAAAGTATACCAATGTTCTCCGAACAATAACGTGCCCATTGCAAGTCTTTCCAGAGAAATTTTTTACCACTTTCAGAAATCTTTTTATTTACAAAACAACTTTTTAATAAATCAGCAAAACTTAAGAAATCATCGCATTCCATTAATTTTACTTTAAATGGTTTAGTGCTTTTACATCCCCTTATTAGCTGTACCCAGTCATAAGGGTGATTTATTTTCATTGTGGTTCTTTTTTTTGCTTTTTCGATGACTGAGTGATCCACATCGCATTCCATATGCGTATGGCCAGGAACCAGAAATTTGTGATCAATAGATTGTATTGAACTTTTTTCACGTAATACTGCCATGAACATAGCAGCTACGTGGGTGTTTTTATTCTGACCCTCGCATGTATCCGAGTAAAAGCACACTTTTCTCACATCACTAGGAATATCCACAATATGACCATATAGACAAGACGCTACCTGATTCGCACCTCTTCCCGAAACAGATTCATCCCATAGATAGCAGGTTGCTTCATTTGTGGCTAAGTTATGGACGGTGAGATTATAGGTCCATAATTGCCTTTTGTAAAATGAAATTGATGTTTTAAGGTAAGGAGTGGGTAAGCATTGCTGCAGATCAAAAGCAAATACAGCTACTGATCTATCTTCTTTCGCAATTTTTTTGTCATTTGCTTTTGACTCATAAGTTTCTTTAGCTAAAATATGGTGATTATTTTGTTCCAAAATCAAGTTGGCCTTTCAATCTTCATTTGCATACATAATTTTCATTTTTAATGTGTCACATTTGTAACAGGTGTCCTATTGTGGTTTTTTGAATGCTAATCCAAGTTTATGAAAATTTCTTGCATAGATTGTTTATGAAACACAATTTTCTCTACTCTCTTTATAAAGAGAATACATTTTAGAAATAGTTAAATCTGACTGAAGATACTTTTTTGATGTCGTCTGTCGGTAGTAATGACTTTCATATGCAGGAAAGCTTTGAATGTGTTTCACCACATCAGCCAAAACTTCCTCAGGCCATTTATTCTTTGGCGCATCTCGTCCTCTTTGATCATTTTCAATTATGGTGGATATGGAGAATTGCCTATTTAGTATTATCTGATTTACAAATGCGTTTGTTTCTCCGAAAACATCAATATAGCATTTTTTGCAAATTGGCTCTCTTAATCCGTTTACTGAAAGTTCGTACTTGCATGAATAGTTTCGAACCCTATCAGAATAAGTTCTTACTCGAGTAGTCTTTTTTTCGAAAATGAAAATCAGGGAAGACAAGAAGTTAGTTCTTTTGTCATGCTGACCGAGCTTCCAATATTCTTTGAAGAGGGTATGTCAAATTTCATCTGAAAATCTATTCTTGCATTTAATTCTGCAATCGGTAAGTGGTTTCATAATTCTAGCTTTAACAGTGTTTCCCTTCTCATCTACATACTCTTTAGCAGTATTTCTTAAAAGTTTTGCCATTTCCCTTTGTTTCCTTGATCGACCTTTCTTTTTTACAGCTGCAAATTTCTGTTCCTATACCTTCATTATTCATTGTGGCATTCTTGTTCTTTCTCTTTTTGGCCACCGGTTGCAAAATTTCTTCTTCTGATGAAGAAGCATCCGTATTTCCAGCAAAGAAATTTGAATCTACTAAACTATCGTCGTCAGAAAAATCCTGTTCTCCGTGCTCTTGTTCGAGTATTTGTTCTTCAAGTGAGAACTATTCAGTGGAAATATTAGTTTGTTCAACTAAGGATTTTGCAGAATACAGAGCAGCTTCAACCTGCTCTTTTTCAATGTGAAGAAAACCATCTGTCAAAATAGTACTGTCAACACAGAAAGCAGAAAAATCAGTATTTTCAAGTACATTATTTTTTATATTGCCGTCAATGTTAGGAGCATAGTGTTCCATATTTGAAAGATCTTGTATAACTGGTATTTCAAAATTGTCAAACAAATTTGAATTGTTCACGTCTATGTTAGAGGTTGCCACCTGGTTGTCTGTAGAACTTAACTCCTTCTGGGCTACCGAATTATGTCCTACAACAGTTTCATTGCAGGGCTTGAGTGAGTTTTGTGCTGAGACCCATTCTCGACTTCGCTGATAGGTTGATATTTCCGAAGCTATTTCATTCTGGAATACGAACTGACGATTTCGGCTATCTTCTTCGACATCTGGTTGATCTGTAAAGAAACAAAATGACAGTAACATGGGCGTCGCCAGCCAACGGGCAATTTTTTAGGAACTTACCTGTACCGCTTTGTTGTTTCTTGCACAGAGACAAAATATGTGATGTTCTTCTATGAATTGTTACAAAACTCTTTGTTTTATCACAAAAATTATTAAATATGCACTTTAAAACACAGAATACCGACCGGTATTATCAAAACTCATCAGACTGCATGTGGCTGACACTACTTCAAAATACAAACTGAATTGAAAAGCGTGAATAAACAGACATGTACACACATGTACAAGTCTTACAAAAATCGGAAGGCGTCTATAACGAGATAAGTGTATTTGTACGATTCAGATCTTACGTGTTCGGACGTGAATCACCCGATAAGTTGACTTATCGGCTTATTAACAAAATAAAAATTTTGCCTTAAATAAGACAAGTTAAGTTATACTATAAAAATCAAAATTTATTAAGATGTTTGAATATTCACATAGCTGTCTATGCCACAAAAATACATCTTTTGACTTATTTGCTTATTCACTTGCTGGGGATCAATATCAAATGAACAAACATGAAGATATCTCATTTTAGCCATTTTATGGACTTATCTGCTTATTCACGGAGGCCAGAGAATTAATTATTAAAAAATTTAAACTAAAGAAAAGACCAAAATGGAAAAATTTACAATTGAATTTTCGGAGAAATTTGTTGAGAAGGTATTTATCTACTTATAATATTCGATTACTGTAAGAGATTCTTGGAATTAAAATAAAACTTCAAATCTTTATTGGCAAATAGGTCCTTATTGAAAGTAATCTTATGATACGGCTATGTAATCTGCACATGGCTTTTGGCATGTCCAAACCTTTTTCTATTGTTCTGTACAGCTTATGGTTATAATATAATAATATAATATTTAAAATGACCGTACTAAGTCGTGCATTAGAAATAAGATTTTATTACTTTCTCCGACATAAAAATAAAATAACCTGTTAATGTGGGTCATGCCTCGCTTGCATTGTAGTGGAGAAGTAGTATTTAAAACCACCAAAAATAATAAGTCTTTGGTCAATCTGTTATTTCTTATTATATTTAGAGAATGTAAAATGTTTCCACGGGAATTTTCTGTCACTTTTGTATTTTAATCTAGTTTGCGCCCATAGGCAAGGGCAATCATCGCCTATACCTAGTTTCGGTATTGTGGGCTTACAAATGAAATTGATTTTATTTCTCAGACATTTTTTATCCTATGTGAGATTTTTGGGTATAATTTTGTATCTTTGTTGTCCCAATTTCGTCGCCATTCATTATGGATTTAGGATGACTGCTGTTCTGTTAATTAAAATAATTTCAGATGCTAATTTTATCTACTTTTTCGTTTCCATAGTGTTTTCTTTGTGTGATAGTATCAAGAGGATATGGGTGTTTTGATTAATTTGACGAAGACAGTGAATAATTCTCATTTAAATAGAAATTTTGTCATAGAAAGCTGTTCACACTTTTTAACACTTGTGAAATTGCTAATTCTTTTTTGATGTTTGTTTCTTAGTAAGAGGTGTGCACATATTTAAGTCTCATATTTCCGAAATATTGAGCGTTTTAAATTCTTTTCTGTTTTCAATATCATATACTTTTCAAATGAACATTTTTTACCTTTATCCACTTTCTATTTTTATTAGGAGGAAAGACATAATTGTTTTTAAATTAAATAAACGAATGATTGCATTTTAAGTTATATAATCGGTGACGCTATGAAAATATTACTTTTAATCGAATATTAGTAATATTGAGAAATTGATTTGTTTTTCAATTATCACTGTTGTAATGATTTAGATAAAGTTCATTCTCGTCTTCGCCTACTTTCAATTTATGGGTTGTGTTAATGTTCTCATTCAAACATCCAAAATCCATTTTTTCAATGTAGTATTAAAAAACATTCATAGAAAGTTTTTATTAAATAATTTTGTTAATTCTACTTAATTTTCTTATTAAGGGTAAATTCTAATAGTGGGTAGCGAAAAAATAGAATAGTTAGACTCAGATAATGACACGATTAAAGCAGTAGAAAAGAGCCTTAGGAGTCATTCTCAGAGCCGTCTTTAGCAAAAGCGGGGCCTGGTGCAAAATAGTTTTGCGGGGCCTTTATGTAGGTAAATAGCTCTCGACTCTTCTCTTTCATAAATTACTTACCGTCATCGTTCTTTCCCACCTCCACCACAATATCGCTACCATTAAAAAATAAACATTGTAATCTGACTTATCTCAGTTAAAAAAACAGCTAAATATTTTGTCATTAATTTTTTTATTTTTATTATTGCTAAATTAAAACAAATTTAAATCCGCTGAAAAGTATTGCTTTAACAATAATATACTTATACTACCTAAACTTAATTTTTCTTGCTTTTAATCCAGAGAAGTCGTCAGTAATTTCCTCAAAATTTACTTTGGCCGTGGTGTCTGCTTCTATCGATAATGTTGCCAAAGACGTTAACCTTTCTTGGCTCATTAATGATGTTAGGTAAGTCTTAACTTTAGCCGAGAAAAACTCCTTTCTGCGATAGCAACAGTTACATGAATAGTAAGTAAAATTCTGTAGGCAATGAACGTGTTGGGATATGGATTTTATATTCTGTTCATAAATCTTAACACACCAGCAGCTGTATTGTGTTTACAAATAACCACTTCAAATTGTAAGCAGTTTTTATTATCTTTTCGGTACTTAATATTTTTGACAATTCCCTGATTAATTTATTTTTTACATCTGTCATACCCCGTAGAGCAATGATCACAACTATCCATAAAATAAAAGTTAGTCTGAAGGACATATAGACTCTGTATACTAACAGTCCTTCCCCAGTCAACCATTCAGAACGTATATAACTTAAAAAAAAACAATAATGTAATAGCAGTCAGGCACCTCGCAATTGATCCACGTGTCTTTTCCAAATTTTACCATCATCAAGTTTAATTAAGTAGTGTAACTTTCCTAATATCTCATGAATATAACCAAAAATTCTTGTAAAATTTGATTTTGTAACTTATGAGGTATTACAACTCGAATTCCTCGCATTATGCAACCTTGTTGTAATGAAAACTCTGTAGAATATTAAATCTATACTTTCGAGGAATATCCCGACCAGTTTGTAAAGCATCTAATAAAGGTTTAAGATTAACATCGTTTTGACTTTCATAAGCAATTTGAGAACAAGAAATAGGTAATGTATCAATTTGTTGCATTTCAAAAACATCTGGCTCATCGAAAATTGTTAGAGATTCAGATTTAATTGGTAATCTTGATAAAAAGTCAGCGTTACAGTGATCTTTAGTATGTTTATAACGAATATCATATTGAAAAGCTTGTAAATAAATTGCAAATGTTGCATACGCGTAGCACTCAATACTGGTAGGGATTTTGTTGGATTAAAAATTTGAAGTAAAGGTTTATGATCAGTATATAGGGTGAATCGATTTCCATATAGATATTGATAGAATTTTTTTACGCCAAAAATGATACTGTATGCTTCACGATCAATTTGAGAATATCTTTTCTGTGTGTCACTGAGAGTTTGAGATGCGAATTGTATCGGCCTCTCAGTTCCATCAGGATATAAGTGAGATAATACTGCACCCACTCCGTATGGTGAAGCATCGGTAGCCAAAATTAAAGGTAAGTTGGAATCAAAATGAACCAAGAAATTATCAGCCAACATTTGTTTCATTACTGAAATAAATGTTTGCTCACATTCTTGATTCCATATAAATCTCACGTTTTTATGTAATAATTTATTGAGGGGATACAGAAGGGTACTTAAATTTTGTAAAAATTTCCCATAGTAATTTATTAATCCTACAAATGATCTCAATTGAGTTTTGTCAGTGGGTCTCGGAGCATTCACAATACTTTCAACCTTACTTTTTATTTTATGAATGCCTTTGGAATTTATCAAATACCCGCAATACTCAATACTATCAGCGAAGAAAATAGACTTTTCTTTATTAATACGTAAGTTGTGTTCTGATAATCTTTTTAAAACCTCATTTAATCGCTCTAAATGTATAGTATCATTTTCCCCTGTTATTTTAATATCGTCTAGATAAACGGAAACACCTGGTATACCCTGTAAAACTTTCTTCATCTCTCTCTGAAAAATTGCAGGAGCAGAGGAAATGCCAAACATCAAGCGATTACTAGTATAAAGACCTTTATGAGTATTTAATGTTAATAAATGACGATCTTCAGTTCGTATTTCAATGTGTAAGTAAGCCTGACTCAAATCAAGTTTAGTAAATTTATTACCACCTACCATTGAATTAAATAATTCATCAATTGTGGGCAAAGGATGTTTATCCACTTGAATATTGTTATTGAGTGTAACTCGAAAATCTCCACAAATTCGAACATTTCCATTACTTTTTACTACAGGAACTATAGGTGTAGCCCAGTCAGATCTATCCACTTTAGTAAGTATACCTTGAGAAAGCAAGTTTTCAATTTCCTTTTCTACTTTAGGAATTAGAGAAAAGGGAACTGATCTCGCTTTACAGAAAATAGGTTTTGTATTTTCTTTTACTGAAATTGAAGCCTGCATACCCTTAAATTTGCCTATCCCAGCTGTAACCACACTTGAATACTTTTCCTCTAGTCCCTTGACTAATACTTCCGTAGATGAATTAATAATATGATCAAGAGAAGTAGAAAACAAATTCAAATGCATTTGACGAATCCATTCTCTACCCAACAGTTGATCTCTCTCAACTGTAACAACATACAAGTTTAAATCAAATTTTGTATCTTTAAATGAAACCTTGCAAGATAAATACCCTAAAACTTCAAGGGACGTTTTACAGTAGGAAATTAGTTTGAGATCCGTTTGACTAATGGTAGTATTTGGAAAAAGTAAATCAAATTTACGCTTACTTATAACTGATACTGCAGCACCACTGTCTACTTCAAAAGTTATTTCTTTGTCATTAACAACCAAGGTTTGATAAACATTTTCTCTATAAATATTTTGATCAGATTCATTTGCTATTATCTCTTCAGCTGGTTTTTGATTATCGTGAAAATCAATTTGATAAGTATTTGAAGATTACTTCCTACACACGTTCTGAAGGTGACCTTTCCTGTTACAAAAAGTACAAATTAAATTATCTTTATTAGGACAACCTTTTGATCCCCGCATCGAAAACAAAATTTTCAAAAATTTGAACTTTTATTTGAAATACCTGCAGGTAAGTTTGTTTCAGCTTTAAAGTTTATTTGATTTAAATTTTTATTAGTATGTAACTCAGCAGTTGCTTTTGCGGAGAGTTCCATACCTACAGCTATTTCTACAGCCTTATCTAATGTCAAATCTTTCTTTTCTAATAAACGACTTTGAATTTTACCATTACGTAGACCCCAAACAAATTGATTGCGTAATGGTTTCTTCAAATAATCGCCAAAATTGCAAAAAATTGACATGTTCTGTAAAGCTGTGATGTACTGTTGTATAGATTCACCCTCTTGTTGTTTCCGTTGATGTAGTCGGAAAATTTCTGCAATTTCCAGTGGAGTAGGACTGAAGTAATATTGGAGAGTGTCTACCAATTCTTGAAAATCCTTTTATTTTGGATCTTGTGGTGTTAATTTGTCACAAAGTATGTCGTATGTTTCTGAGCCCATGAAATGTGAAGAATAAGAGACCTTACTAGTTTCAACAATTCCATAAATTTCGCAGGCGCCGTTGAATCGTTGCACCCATTGAGTCCATTGTGATTTTGTAGAATCGTAAGGTTCAATTGCAAATGTATTTTGAATTACTGTAGTTGTATTACTTGAACTTGAGCCTGAAGTTTGAGTATTTTGTAAGTTCATACTTCTTCGATTTATTTTTTTTGGCATGGTTAATCTATAATGAATATGTGGTTCTTTCGAATCCTCGTCGCCAATCTATTGTGTTTACAAATAACCACTTCAAATTGTAAGCAGTTTTTATTATCTTTTCGGTACTTAATCTTGACAATTCCTATTTTAAGGCACATGCCTGTCGGGCCCCACAGACGGGGGGCTCAGTTTTTACGAGAATTTTCTAAAAAAATAATAAATAGGTAGGTATATAATAATTAACACACACAATCAGTTTTACAAAAATCTTTAATAAAGTTTCCATTGTTAGTATAATTATAAACATGTGTTTAATTATGTAGTACAACAATAGAATTAGAACTTAGGTCAGTTAAGTTGTCCCCCCCCCCCCAGAACAGATAATTGAACAAAACATATTTGGTGGTTATGTACAGCTGTTTGTTTATGGGAGGGTCAAATAAACGCTACCCTTCCCCCAAACGGAATATTCGGCCCCTACACCAGGAAGCAATAGCTTGAAGGAATTAAAAGAAGGCAACAGACGTGAAGATAATGCAGGATGACAGGTGTCCCCGGAAAATACTAGAGTAGATTCCTTCGGAACGAAGAAAAAGGTGACTATCACAGGGAAGTTGGACAGACAATATAATGGAGGATATGAGAAACAGAGATTAGAAAGAGGGTAGAAAAAAGTGAAAGCTCCGTACGGACAAATGGCAATTACTTTAAAAAATTTCAGCAGACATTTAGTTAGACGAAGTTCACAATAGTTGCTATGAGTATATTGATAATTAGATTTGCTGTAACTTTTATATTTGAATCTAAACATCTATTTAAATTTATTTATAGATACCAATTTATATTGTTATTAGTGATGATTTCATATCTCACGGTAATGATTTCAAGGTAACTTTTTCATTTCCTAATTATGTATAAAAATCTAATAAATTAATCTATAGTCTTCAAAACGTTCGCAAAGTTTAATATTTCATAGAATTGTTCCAAGATAATTTGCCACACTGTCGAGGGTCTTATTTATGTAGTTTGGATGTTACGATGTAAATAAAAACCAACAACCGTTTATAGCGTTTCTTGAAGCATTGAGAAGGAAATGGTGGCTTGTTTCTTAACGCAAACTGGTTATGCTGCAACTGTGCCTCGCGAGGGTCATAATATAGTTAACTTCATGTGGTTTAAGACAATTTAGTATTATATTTTTCAGTAAATTCAGAGAAACCAAACCAAAACGACGAGAATCATTATGCGAGCTCAAACACAAATCGCATAAACAAAAGAGTGTCCTCTGCCTTACGCTGACTTAGCATTCAATGATTTCTTCTTGTTGCCACTAATTATACATAAACTGCGCGAACACTGATTTTCATCGCTCAAAGAAGAGGTTGAGGTATTTAAACAGCATTTTATAGATATAGAGCTATCACTTTTTAACAGGACAAAGTGCTTTGAAGAATGGTTCAATCCCATACAAAAGTGTATAGAATATTGTAATGTTTTTTCATATTTGTTTAAACGTTTTTATAACGACGGGTGGGATACATTTATATCAGGTAGGTTGCCGATTTTCTTGCTTCCATTGCCGAATCTTCTTTAGGTGAGGATCATTCTCCTGATCTTCTCTGATCCTAGTGGCCGACTATTCTTCATTGACCACAATAGTTCTTGAAACTGCAGCTTCCCTACATTCCGCCTTGTTACAGTGGGAACAGTCTGTTGGGCACGGCCGTCTGGACAGGGATTCGGCATTTCGGTGACTCATATCCGCTCGATGTTCGATGTTGTAATCGTACTCCTGAAGTCGTTCAATCCATCTAGCGATCTGACCCTCGGGATTTTTGAACTGCATCAACCACTTGAGTGCTGCATGGTCAGTTCGGATTAAGAACTTCCTACCATAGAGATACTGATAAAAGTATTCCACGGACTTCACTACCGCCAAAAGTTCTCTTCTTGTGACGTAGTAGTTTCATTCTGATTTGGAGAGGACTTTACTGAAATATCCCAGCACTCTTTCTTGGATCTGTGAGAGCACTCCACCAATTCCTACGTTGCTTGCGTCAGTGTCAAGAATAAAGTCTTCCTCTGGTAATGGATATCCCAATATCGGCGCCGTGGTTAAATGTCTCTTCAAGGTTTCAAAAGCCGTTTGACAGTCTTCGCCCCATTGCAAAGCTCTCGTTTCTTCTGTGAGTCGAATTAGGGGCTTGGAAATATCTCCAAACTTCCTTATAAATCTTCTATAGTATGCGGAAAGTCTAATTTGATGTTTGTCGAAGCAATTTTCTCTGGATTCACCATCACTCCTTCATTGCTCACTATATGACCTACATAGTTGACACGGTTTTGGAATATCTGACATTTCTTCGGGTTTAACATGAGCTGGGAAGCTTGGAGTTGTTTGAATACATCTTCCAAATTTTTCAGGTATTCGTCAAATGTCTTTCCCAGTTCTACGATGTCGTCTAAATAGACCAGGCATGTCTTCCAAGACAACCCTCTCAAGACATTGTCCATGAGTCTTTCAAATGTCGCGGGCGCATTACAGAGCCCGAATGGCATGACGTTGAATTGCCATAATCCAGATCCTGTGGTAAAAGCAGTCTTCTCTTTGATCTTCTGGGTCCATTTCCACTTGCCAATAAACAAACCTCAGGTCTATTAAAATCCATTTAACATAATGTGTTGATTATGAAACAAAATTCAAATTAAATATATTTCGCGCGCTCTCTTTGCAAACTTCCCGCTAATTCTCATCTTCGAAATTTTCCCCACCTTTTATTTGTTCTTTCCTCGCTCTGCTTCTCTTCACTTGTGAAAAAGTCATTGTGTGAGTAGGTGGGTTGGTTTACCCGTCTAAAAAGGCGGCTATACTCAAACGACCAAAAGTTTAATGATAGTTAGTTATCGCAGTTTTGATAAATGCATCTTGAAAAAGGTAAGATGTGTTTGAACTTAGTAATCAAGAAATTAATATAAATTCAAAATTTCAACGGACAGAAGTTCCATCTTTGCTCTTTGTTTCAAGTCAATGTTGCCAAATCTCGCCATAAGACAATTTCGAATTAAAATGTAAACACATTTCAATAAATAGCCAACATTAAATGTGTAATGACTAAGTAGTGCCTTATCCTTTCCTATTATACCTACCTGCATTATTGTAAATCTTTTGTGTCCTTGCTAGTGACTATTTTTAACTATTTGTTAAATAATTCATTCATTGAAATATATTTTATAGTAAACCATTATAATTTATTGTTATTATTGATTCCTTATTTTCCCCTATTTAGGGGTGGTCCTTCGATTAAAACGCAATCACTAGTATGAATAATTATGAACTGGCTACTGTTACGTCACCACACAGTCCTTTGCTCTTTTCTTAATTTTCTTCCCGCAGTTTATTCATACAAGGTCCAAGGTGGAAAACAGTTTGCTGCTATCCAAAGTATCTAGCGTATCGTCAATTCGAGGCAGAGGGTAGCTGTCTTTCTTTGTCACGTTGTTTAGCTGGTGATTATCCACGCAGAATCTCGTAGTTCCACCCTTTTTCTTGACGAGCACTACTGGTGACACCCATTGACTAGTAGATGGTTCTATTACTCTGCAATCTCTCGAATTATTCTTTCAGCTTCCTCTCTCTTCGCTCGTGGAAGTCTTCCAACTGATTGCCTAATTGGCTTAGCATTACTAGTATCGATTTTGTGTTTGACGGCTGATGTTCTACCAGTCTTTCCTCCCTTTGGTACGAATAGGTCTCGATACTACAAGAGAAATTCTCTCATTCTCTTTTTTTCAGCTCGATCCAAGGATTGACCAGCTACTGATAACATTTGTTCGAATCTGACATTAGAATTGTCAGTGGTCGTTGTTTGACGAACTATAGACGTCACTGATACGCAGGATCCAATCCTGGTTTCCTTCTTGATAGTAACTGGGTAATCATTCACGTTTATCACACGTACTTGGATCTCTTTCGCCGACGTAACCAATCCTTTTCCAATTAGTACTCCTTTGCCAACCTCTTCGTCGTGGTTACTTGGCTTCATCATAACCGGTGTACCTTCCTCCACGACTCCCTGTATCCGTGATACTATCATGGTTTCACTTCGTTCAGGTAGAACGGTATCTTCCTGGCACCGCGCTGCCTTCATATGGACGAAGGAATACTCCCTCGGAACCCACTTTAATGGTTCTGTTTCTAAAGTCTAATTGGAAACAATGTACATTCATTACGTCCATTCCCAGAATCACGTCTTCTTCAATGCCAGCTACGATTACTGTATGCGTGAACTTTTCAGCGCCAATTCCCAATTGGATTTGCGTCTCCCCGTGAACGTTAGCACTCTCACCTGTGGCGGTCCGCATCTCGTTGGAGTTTATTATCCCGGGTCGTATAATGGTTCTAGTTGCTCCAGTGTCTACCAGTAGAGTATATCTTTTGTCATTCATTTCGCCATCTACATACACACTATCTTTGCGACATCTGAGAGGATCTATCAGTATGAGAGGGTCTTTGGAGCGGTCATGGGACGGTGCTGTCCCCTAGTAGCCGACACGTTCTAGTTTTCCTGTGACTGGGGTTCTTGGTTTGCAGGGGATCTGGGGCGCTTACACGAACTGCGTACATGCTCTAGCTCGCCACAATTCCAGCATCTGATCTTTCTCGGCTTCTTGTCAATCATACTTCTTATCAAACTGACTATCTGGTCAAATCTGTCCTCGTCACCTTCGTCTCGAATGGTCCTAACTTTGTTATAACCCAAAGCCTTCGTTGCTGCTTCATATTCGAGTGCAGCTGTCAATGCGTCAATTAATGTTTTGGGATGGGCTAGACGAAGCGTTCTCTGTATATCGGGGTCGTGTAAGCCATCAATAATGGTCTGGATGCTCAGACATTTTATCATGTTCTCTGGTGCTGATGGATAAGGGAAATGAACTAATCGGGCAATACCCACTTCATAATCTTGAAGGGCTTCGTCACGCATTCGGTTCTTCAGCTGGGATTGGTATAAATGTTCTATCTAGACGTTCGTGGCCATATCGCATGTCCAACCTCTTCTTCAGCTGCTCAAAGTCATCCGTTTCTTCCAAAGGTATCGTTTGTAGTACATCTAAGGCATCTCCCCGAAGCGCGATAGCTAAGTTCACTGCATTCTCCTTGTCGGACCAATTGTTCACTCTGGCAGCTGCTTCAAACTGTTTTATATAATTGGTTCACGACATTTTTCCATGGAACGTTGGGGCCTTGACTCGAGTAAAACTGCCAATATCATCTTTCTTGGGTTGTATTTCTGGCTTGTAGATCTCGATCTTCTTTTCTTCTGCTGGCGTGTCTTGTGTTCTTAAATCTGCCATATTTCTCTCCAACTCCTTGATTTTCTCGTCTATCGTTGTCATTTTATCTTCAATATCCGACTTTAGAGACGAGATTTTATTCTCGACGTTATATTATTTGGATGTTACTTGCATAGGTTTTAGTTATAGGATGGTCTGTAATTATAATGATTTGTTAGGATTACTGGAATTGTTATTAAACATGTGCTTCTTAGTCATCAACTTTATGCCTGCATGTTTTTGTTTGCTCGGTCTTCTTTCCTTCTGCGTTCTTAAATCAGCCCTCTATCTCTCTAACTCCTTAATTTTCAACCATTCTAATTATTTGGTAGTTTTATGGCGTAAGATCAACGTTATTGATAACGGACAACGATATTTATATTAAAATCCATATAATTAATATTATGTTTATTAAAATCGCTAATAAAAATATTCATAACCTTTTGTATTGCCATAAAGAGAATCAATTTTCAACAATCGACAATTTTATTTGAAACTTCAGTGTTTTATGAAAATTATGAACAGCCATTACCATTTTTGATACTTCTGCATCTACTTTGAATAGATTCACTTAATTTGGTTCTTTGTTAATATTCCTAGAGGTCGATTCGCAAGGTTATCAGTCTTTATTAAAACAATATCTTATTATATGTGAGTAACGTTTTACCTTGTTCATTTAAATACCTGGTACACATATTTCTATAGAAAACTAAATAGAGTTGAGCGTATTGTTTATAGAAAACATTATTCTTTTAAGGTACAATTTCACGTGACGCTCGAAGCTCAAATTTTGACGCTCAAACCGGTGATCACATGACTAAATATGCAGTTTTAGCTTCGCTTTAGGAAGTTCGTTTTAAACCAACTTTCAGCGTCGATTTTCAGCTTGAACCAGTGTTGCCAGGCGAAAAATATTTACATCCTCAACCATCTTATCAAAACCGTGCCAACCCTGATTTAAAAGTTCCCAACATATTAAATTAAATGTAACAAAATTTGTGCAAATAAACTTTTTATTATAAAATGTATAAAATTATATGAAATCAAGATACAATTTTTTTAATGCACATAACAACTTCAAAATAAGAACAGTCTTCTATATCTCATCACAAATAAGCAGATCATAACTTGGTACCTTACTTGACGAAAAGTAAGCAAATTTACTACGTTCTCACTTTCTACCAATAAAATTTTAAAATCCCTAATAATTTCCTCACTACGTTAAAAAATCCCCAATTTGAGGAAAAATCGACAACTTTGGCAACAGTGGTTTGAACTGTGTTACTCCATAGACAAATCGAATAAGTAATATTTGCTCTATGGTTTATTAATGTGTTAACAAAGAGTATATAAATATTGAGTAAAATGAATGAACAATTGGAATCTACGATTTATATTGAGTCCTTACACTTGGGCTAAATATTGTATATTCCGATTATACCATTCAATATATTTTTGATGATATTCGACAACATATTTTCCATATCGATCTTTATTTGACATTACACTTGCTTATCAATATAATTATTAACAGGAACAAATAAATTTAGGTTTTATATGTATTTTATTTGCAAGACGCTACAATTTTGACGCTGGAATACCTTTTTCATGGAAGCTACAAATTTGAGCGTTCCATTTAGACATGTGACAGCTTTTGAAGCTCATATTTGAGCTTCCAGCGTCACGTGAAAATGTACCTTTAGAGGAATTTTCTACAGCTAGATTTATAGTAAAATGTTAGGCATATTTTTGTGATGTATGTATAGTAAATAAGTAGCGATAGAAAAACCATCAGTTTTGGAAGGACGATTTTAATTAAATATATTTTGTCCAAAAGTATTCAACAGTAGATTGTAAACTTTAAATTTGACAGATAGTGAGTGAAGTTAGCAGCTAAACGCATCTAATGTTTATTATTTTTTGCAAATCCGGGACTAAAATGGTCACTTTAGTCTCACATGTTAGAAACTAAAGTGTCACTATAACAAGGGTTATAAAGTGACAGTTAAAATCCCAAGTGATTTAAAGCATGCCCTGCGATCTTTTATAGCCACTGCTAAACTGCATTTTTAACGCCATCTATTCGCTTGGAAGGTTACTAACGACATCAAAATGTCAGGAGTGAAACAATAACAAATGGATCAGCAGTATATTAGAGACTTTGACGGAGTTTTATTGTATTTGTCATTTTTTAAAGAGAAATAATTTTTTAACTTGTAGATGACTTTACTGTAGCACAAAGAAAAGCCAGAAAGGTTTTAATTACAGCAGACCTTTCGTCTAGTTCCGATATTTACAAAGGACGGGGATCAATGATACGGAAAAAAAATACAAAATATATGTCCCATCTCTCTAGTTCTAATTCAGACGAGAGTCCCTCATTAAACCGTAACATTTATCCTGTTTTTAAACCTACACCACAAACACATTGTAAGTATTTGAAGAAATTAATTAAAATGTTTTGTGCAAATAATATATTTTTCAGTATTGTATAAAAAGTCGGGGAATTATAAATCGGGTAGTACTTCTCCAGAGATTCAAGTGGAATCTATTGCCGAAACTATGACGTCTGAAGCTGAAGGAATTTCCCTTGAGAATAAAGAATCAAATGATATGGCGAGATTTGCTGTTCCTTGATGTAATTTGTTTCTTAAGTTAAATCATAATTTATAATAACCTAAAGTTTGCATATTTAATTTGACTTTTAGTATAAAAATACTTAATTTTATAATGTACCTTGTGGCAGTGGAATCAGATGAACACTTCACAAAAGAGATAAATCATCACCACAAATAGATACACTTGATGATCAAGGTGACTAAACTAAATAATTTTAATTAATTTTTATATTTAATCATATTTTAAATTTATTTTAGATTTTAAAAGGTTGATGATTGATGAAATATCTCAATTAAATTAAAAAATCAACACTTTAATTGAAAACCATGGCACTCTTTTGAAAACACAAAGAATTTCGAGTAACCTGCAAGTAACATCGTTTGAAAATAATGTGAAAACGTTATATGAAAAAATTCCAGTAATTCGACATTCGACGCATATTTTCAAAATCCAAATTCAACGTAATCGATCAAATACTGTCCCTAGTATTGCAAACCGACATTACAGATCATTTCTTAACAATACTGCAGATAGTACCGGAAAAGACCAAATGCCCCAAGGAACGAGGAATAGTGAAATACATAGATAAAACAAAACTTAAAAATACAATCAGACAAAAATCTTGGGATTTCTTATACTTGAATCCAGATCTTAACTATGCAACAAATACTTTCATTGAAACACTTCAAAAATATATAGACGACTGTACATATACAAAAAAATGTAAAAGGAAAAACACGAAGATCGCCCCTTGGATGACAAATAAACTACAAAACACACAATATATGTCGGAAAAAAATTAGTGTTTGAAAAACATTGGAATCCATTATATTGTATCATATGTGTAATATTTGTTAGCACATGCTATTATCAATAAATTATGCTTATCTTAAGTTTGAGAAAAAAATTAAGAAAATCACCTGTACTATTTTATAAACAAAATTTTATATTAAATTTTGGAAACTATTTGTCGACATTCGTCTTTTAATAAACTATCCTGGTTAATAAAAACGGATAAAACCTTTAAACAACTTTTTGAAGCAACCTATCCTACTTTTAAGCCAAAATAAAATAACAGGTTGTTTCAAAAAGTGTTTAAACTTTGTGTGACTGTTTTTATTTGTTTATTTAAGAAAAAACAATATAGGCTAGTGATGAGAACCATCGAATAAATTGAACTATCGAATAATTACTAAATGCTTGAATCTAACCATCGAATGAATATATTCGAATAAATTAGTAATGAAATGTGCTAAATATATTTTTCTTGATTCCAGATTTAAAAATCAGGTTTTGGAAATACTTCAAAAGGGGAAGATTACCAAAAACTATTCCACTTTCAGCAGCTCACATTTTAGTTAAAAATTATCTTGATATGCCCATTGTAAACAGACTGGACAGTCAATTGGACTTCTGTAAATGTCTCAAAACTGCTTTAGCTATATTCTTCCGTACCAGCCTTGATTACTTTATACTCAAGGGTACAAGCCACATCCCTCCCATCAGAAGGAAATTTTTCTAAAGTTGGCCAGATAACTAATAATCGCATTGATAAATTGTCTAGTTAAAAATTGGACATCGTATTTTGTAAATAGTAACAGCAAACAGAAAAATTCACTTAATTGATTCTTTATTTTGCTACTGAAAACATTTTTAAATAAAGACATTTAAAAGTTATTAATTTGCAACGCTTCAGTAATTAAATAGTTACTAACAGAATTTGTTCATGAATCATGAATAATTTTGAATTTTTGTTGCCCATTTTCGATGAACGCGTTAGTTACTTACTTACGTCTACTACTAAGTAATTCATTCGCGAATAATTTCAATAATTTCATAGCTTCTACTAATTCATTCACATTCATTTATTCATGAAAACTATCGAATAATCCGAATAATCGGCAACCATCGAATTATTCGATAGTTTTTATTCGATGGTTCTCATCACTAATATAGGCATAATTTAAAAAACCTTCAGTATATGCTTGGCTTGCCATCTAGTATTAGCTAGTAAACTGTGACTAATCATGCAGGTCTCTTCCTTTTTTCCCTGTTGGTGAATAGTAACTACAAAACACACAATATATGTCGGAAAAAAATTAGTGTTTGAAAAACATTGGAATCCATTATATTGTATCATATGTGTAATATTTGTTAGCACATGCTATTATCAATAAATTATGCTTATCTTAAGTTTGAGAAAAAAATTAAGAAAATCACCTGTACTATTTTATAAACAAAATTTTATATTAAATTTTGGAAACTATTTGTCGACATTCGTCTTTTAATAAACTATCCTGGTTAATAAAAACGGATAAAACCTTTAAACAACTTTTTGAAGCAACCTATCCTACTTTTAAGCCAAAATAAAATAACAGGTTGTTTCAAAAAGTGTTTAAACTTTGTGTGACTGTTTTTATTTGTTTATTTAAGAAAAAACAATATAGGCTAGTGATGAGAACCATCGAATAAATTGAACTATCGAATAATTACTAAATGCTTGAATCTAACCATCGAATGAATATATTCGAATAAATTAGTAATGAAATGTGCTAAATATATTTTTCTTGATTCCAGATTTAAAAATCAGGTTTTGGAAATACTTCAAAAGGGGAAGATTACCAAAAACTATTCCACTTTCAGCAGCTCACATTTTAGTTAAAAATTATCTTGATATGCCCATTGTAAACAGACTGGACAGTCAATTGGACTTCTGTAAATGTCTCAAAACTGCTTTAGCTATATTCTTCCGTACCAGCCTTGATTACTTTATACTCAAGGGTACAAGCCACATCCCTCCCATCAGAAGGAAATTTTTCTAAAGTTGGCCAGATAACTAATAATCGCATTGATAAATTGTCTAGTTAAAAATTGGACATCGTATTTTGTAAATAGTAACAGCAAACAGAAAAATTCACTTAATTGATTCTTTATTTTGCTACTGAAAACATTTTTAAATAAAGACATTTAAAAGTTATTAATTTGCAACGCTTCAGTAATTAAATAGTTACTAACAGAATTTGTTCATGAATCATGAATAATTTTGAATTTTTGTTGCCCATTTTCGATGAACGCGTTAGTTACTTACTTACGTCTACTACTAAGTAATTCATTCGCGAATAATTTCAATAATTTCATAGCTTCTACTAATTCATTCACATTCATTTATTCATGAAAACTATCGAATAATCCGAATAATCGGCAACCATCGAATTATTCGATAGTTTTTATTCGATGGTTCTCATCACTAATATAGGCATAATTTAAAAAACCTTCAGTATATGCTTGGCTTGCCATCTAGTATTAGCTAGTAAACTGTGACTAATCATGCAGGTCTCTTCCTTTTTTCCCTGTTGGTGAATAGTAACCTTCCACCACAATAGATGGCGCAGCACTCGACAAAACTTTGTGGCTTCAGACAGGAGATTCCATTCTTCCCCGCATTAAAAGTATTTATCTATGATTTAAAGTACAAATAAGAACGTACATCCTCAATGCCCAGCCAAGTTTCCTTAAATTCCATCCTAAGTAGATTTTATTTTTATTAAAAATGTATGTAGAATTACCGGAATTTCAAAAAATGGCGTATAAATCTCTCGACTAAAGTGACATTAATCAGACACCGCTTGGTGTATAATATACTATTTTGCAACAACAGATAGGAGAAGCTTCTAATAGTAAAAAAAAGTGCGGTATTTATCTTTTTACGGATAATTTTTCCAACTTACTCGTATGAACCGTCCTCAAGCTTCTAGGAATATTTGAAAAAATAATTACCTAAATTGGTACAGCCGATCTCGAGGTTTGCGCTTAGCAACACATTACCGATTCATTTTTATTTATATAGTAGTATTCACGTAATTTGTGATACAAAACATCCTCCTACGATGGTATGAAGTAATGATATTCTAAGAAAATATTATATAAATTTCATTGTCATCGAGAAATTTAAACAATCGTCTTGTTATTGTTATTGTGTTAATGGAGACAATGGATCGAAAGCAAGAATAATTAATCTTGTACCGGATTCATTTTCATATTTATGATGTTTGGCAGAAGTCCTGATCACGATTTAGTTTAGACAACCATGTTTTTTGTTTGTGTAAAATGGTATTATAACAATAAATACAAATGTTTAAACTAAATAATTTTATTTCATTAGTTTTATTAGTTTTTTCAGGAATATGTCGAAATCGATAAAACCTCAAACATGCTAGGGTCACTTTAAACCTTTCTATTAAGTCTAACTAGAGGTCCCAAACAAACAACAGTAGCATGTTTTCAAGCAGAGCAGAGCAAAACTTGTTGCATTACCAATTCGGTATTTTGAGTTGTCCACCTTATTAAAAAAGCTTACCTCCCTATAAAAAATTATAAACAATTTTTTATATAATTTCTTCACTGGAAAAATAATTACAAATATAAATCTCATAAATCACGAGAAGTTAAATAGAAATAATAATCATTTAAGGATAATTTATTTAAAAATTTTTACACCAGCATACATTTTATTATCGACTAAAACCAGCTTAATGTGAGGCTCGTTTCTTACTACATAATTCGTTAAATCGTGGTTAATATGAAGATAGGGCAGTTTTTATTTTATTTTCAACTATTAATCGTGGTCGATATTTTTTTTCTACTGTTAGGCCAGGCCACAGTGATTTTTTCATGTAAAAGCTGCGTCATTGCTTGGAGAATAGTTTCATATGACGTGGTGAGATGTATTTCACTCGGCTCTATTACTGATAACTTTGTTATTAACAATTTTATGCAAAAAATCGCTATTTTTACATTTTTTTGTTGCTAATACTGGTAATAAAATCGAGCGAAGAACTTCTCAGTACATTATATGACACTATTCTTCAATCAATGGTCGTGCTGGGTTTACGCAAAATATCTGTAGCTTGGCCTAAAATGTCACTTCGGTATTTTAATTCTTTCAATATCATGATTTAATGATACGACTGTTCATTTTATTAAAAACTTGCCGTTTTAAAAGCAGCGTTATTTTTTATTTTTTGCACGATCCGAAGATGTTATCAACAATAAAATAAACGTGTTTTGTTTTTATGTTCAGGTGTGGTAAGTCAAGACCTGCCAGTGACCCAAGTCTGTCTGGGATGTATATGCGAAGCTATATCTAGGTGTAACACCTCTAACGTTTGCTCAGGTAAGATTTTCGTTTTTTATATACCAGGTGTTCGTATTAAAAAGTTGCGATCCCATGAGTAGGTATATTTAAAGATGTTAGCATGTGAAAAAAAGATCTTTTTGATGGGAAGTTATAATAATGTATGTAATGTAAAATAAGAATTAATTACTTGAGAATTTTTGATCAGTTATAACAGCAAAATAGAAATTTACCACCATAGAGATAGAGACTCAGAATTAATAGCCATACTGGAAGCCCTACAGTACATTCAAAAATTAGATAACAACAAGTTCGTTATTATCTCCGATTATAGAAGTGCCTTAGAAAAAATCAACAATATAAACTATATATTAGACAAAACAAAAATCAATAACACCATTGGGGAAATAGTAAAAACGTTACATGAATTGGAACTAACTCAGATACATATAAAATTTGTCTGGGTTAAAGCTCATTGTGGTATAGCAGTGGTCCAGTTGGAACGTAGATTATAAAAATTAATCGAAAGGACTTTTTTATAAAAGTATTCAACAAGATATTCCAAGCAAACCATGGTTCCAAAAATAACAATTGAATAAGGTAGTATAATATCTAAAATTGGTAGACTCAGATTCAATCACACATTAGTTCAGTCACATCTATTTAAAATTTATCTTGAAGATTCACCCATGTGCGATTGCGGAAGTAAACGCAGAACATAAAATTTTAGGATGCATATTGATTCAAAATCAAGTTAAAGAGCTGAATAAATTTATTTATAATAAGAACAATCAAATAATGGTTCTTTATAATTTAACAGAATTAATTAGATCAAATAACTTTGAATTATACAAAAAACTATATTCGCATATATGTAAAATCGGACTTAAAATTTAAATGGATAAATACTAGAATACTGATATGATGCAGATTATAAATTATATCCATAAATGTATCTCCATACCTATTGTGTATCCGTGGTCCTCTTGTTTGTTGAAGTCGCTCTGATCGACCCCTGAGCGCAAAGTGTCCCTGTTATTAAAAGAAAAACAAAAGAGAAAGAAAAATATACAACAAAAATAATAATAGAGAAGGAGTAAAAAATAAATAAAAAAAAGTAAGAAATTGAAACAAAAAAAATAAAAAAAAATATTAAATAATAAAAAAAAGATGTAAATTCTAAAATGTATCATAGTAGAATAGGTCTAAGTTTAAAAATATGTACATCCTTAAGCAAAATGTTAAGCTGGCGAATGGACATAGTATCCGCAGCCAAGGAAAGCCAAATCACACACACACACACGCACACACAGATAGAGAATCAGCACAACAAATTCTTTTTGAAATAGGTATCTTTCTCATGTTGAAATAAAAATTATTTCATAAAAATTATCTTGATAGATTCGAAAGGAAGTAAACTGATTGGAAAGTTGAATAAAAGACGATGCTACATCTGTAGAAAACAATAATAAGACCAATAGAAATCCACAGAAGCGAAGCGTGGATCCTTAACACAGCAGAGGAAGATAAATTAGATATATGGGAAAGGAAAATACTCAGGAAGATGTAGGGTGGCTGGGAGCACAAACAGAGAAAGCTGGATTTTAGGACAATAAAAAAGTGATCGACATAGAACAAACGGGAACAAAAAAAATGCAGTTCAAAGAAAATATGGTACTCCGAATAGAAGACCTAAAAGAAATTGAAATTTAGGACTGGAAAATGATAGAAAAAAGTTGAGGAAATCACTCCCAAGCTATGAACCTTAAAGGCCTGCGTGCATAACAATGCTGTCCCAAAATGAGTTCCTTTGGGTGATTTCCTAATCTTCGAAAGAGAAAAAGTCACAAGGATTCAAGTCAGATGAATAAGGAGGCTGTGTGCTCTTCCTCTCATCTTTTTTTCTAGATCGATGGACTTTTGCTGGTGCGGATTCGTTGAGATGTTTTTTGGGTGGGTGATTTCGTGCGGTGTGGCTATGTGAATGCGTCGCTAGATGAATTTTGAAATTGAATTGTGAGAAAATTGAGAATTCGATAGATTAGGTACTCGGAGGTTACAAAGATACCGCAGAAAATCAGCAACACCGACGGGTTAGATTTCACCAGGAGAAACTGTTTCACAAAAAATAAACGGTTTTAAAGACTAAAACTAACTTTTCCGCATCTGTGAGATGCCTTGAATAATATTCTATCATAAACTTGTCACTTGTACACTTCGGGGGACGTATCATGCTAACAAATCGAAATTTCTCCAAAAGTAACCAAAAATGCAGTATATCTGGATTTAAAGGATCCGCTGTACTCTCTATAGTCAGCTGAAAATCAATAGGGTACATCTGTGAGACACCTTGAATGAGAGACCTTAAAAAATATCCAATTATAAAGTTGGCTACTTGTAAACACCCCGGAGGCTGTATCGTACTAACAACCCGAAATTTCTCCAAAAAGGACAAAAAATGTAGCACTTCAGGTACCATAGCACCCGTTGTACTAGCTCTGGTGAGCTAAAAATCAATAAGGTCCATTTATAAGACGCCCTAAACATTATTCAATCATGAAATGGGTCACCTGTATACACTCTGAAGGCTGTATCGTGCTAACAAACTGAAAATTCTCAAAAAATTACAAAAAATTGGTACCTCAAGTACCATAGCACTCGTTGTACTGGTTTTAATGAGCTGAATATCAATAGGGTTCACCTTTGAGACGCCCTGTATAATATCCAATCATAAAATTGGTCACTTGTATTTACTCCGGATGCTGTATCGTGCTAACAAACTGAAATTTGTCCAAAAATTACAAAAATGTAGTACTTAAAGTCCTATAGCACCTGTTGTACTGGTTGTGGTGAGCTGAAAATCAATAGGGTGCATCTGTAGGATATTATGAATAATATTCATAATATCCTACATCATAAAATTGGTGACTTTTTGCACTCCGGAGGTTGTATCGTGCTAACAAACTGAAAATTCTCAAAAAATAACAAAAATGTCGTACTTCAAGTACCATATCACCCGTTGTACTGGCTCTGGTGAACAGAAAATCAATAGGGTTCATCTGTAGCATGTCCTTAACAATATTCAATCATAAAATTGGTAACTTGTTGCACTCCGGAGGCTGTATCGTGCTAACAAGACATGTAGCGAAAAATGGTCGACCTTTTTTTCGGGTTGTTCTTGATGGAAAACGTAAAAACAACTCAAAATTTTTTTTCAAAATTCCAACTTTTTTGTGGGTAAACCAATACTTTTCTCGCATATTAGATAGGTTGGGCGGAAAAGTAAAAAATAGCTACAGACCACCAAACAACTTTAGCTAGTTTAAAATCGTACTGAAGGCATATCACAGTTCATCTGTCATTGCATTGTCTTGCATTAGAAGGAAATTTGGTCCAATATATGGTGCACGTCCTTAAACATATACCACCCCACACTATAGTTGAGCCACCAGCAAAAGAGGCAGTAGGAGCAAAATTAAATTGTTCATGTTTATCTCAAGGTTGGCGAAAATCATATCTATATTTCCTATAAATTAAGAGTTAACGAACCAGGATAGGAGAGTTGTTATTAATATTTTGAATAAGACGATTGGTTTTATATTTGTGTATTACTTTTCCGCCCAACCTTTCTATATGCGAGAAAAGTATTGGTTTACCCCAAAAAAAGTTGGAATTTTAAAATTTTTTTTTGAGTTATTTTTACGTTTTCCATCAACAACAACACGAAAAAACGGTTTTTAGAAAAAAAATCCTGTGTGTATGTCGTCGTCGTCGTCGTAGTCGTCGGCCACTTTTCCTTATATGTCTTGTTAGCACGATACAGCCTCCAGAGTTTAAGAAGTCACTAATTTTATGATTGAATATTATTCAGGTCATCTCACTGATGAACCCTATTGATTTTCAGCTCACCGGAGCCAATACAACAAGTGCTATAGTACTTTAAGTACGATATTTTTGTCATTTTTGGAGTTTCAGTTTTTTAACACGATACAGCCTCCGGAGTATATACAAGTGACCAATTTTATGATTGGATATTATTCAGAGCGTCTCAAAGATGAACCCTATTGATATTCAACTCAGTAAAGCCAGTACAACGGGTGATATGGTACTTGAAGTACCAAACTTTCGTCATTTTTGGAGAATTTTCAGTTTGTTAGCACGATACAGCCTCCAGAGAGTATGCGATTGATCAATTTTATGATTGAATATTGTTCAAGGTGTCTCACGAATGTACCCTATTGATTTTCAGTTGACTAGAGCGAGTACAGGGGGTCATATAAATCCAGATATACTGAGTTTTTGGTTATTTTTGGAGAAATTCCGGTTTGTTAGCACGATACATCCCCCGAAGTGTATACAAGTAACAATTTTATGATAGAATATTGTTCAGGGCCACAGATGCGGAAAAGTTAGTTTTAATCCTTAAAACCGTTTATTTTTAATGTATTAAACGTCATCCCAGTGATATTTACAGAAGTGATGTTGTTTATTTTATTCCCGCATACAGGTTGCTAGGTACGTGGTTTCCTCCAAGATATAATGCCTTTATGGTAAGCGTCGAGTATACGAGGGACCCTTACTAAGTAACCACCACACTCTTTCCCTCCTAGTTGAACTGAGACAGAAATGGCTCTCATCAGTGAACAAAGCTTGACGCCAATTTTGGTGCTGTTGAGCAAATACTAGCCGTGCTAGTCGGTGGAGTTGTGGTGCTTTTCTTGTCCAATACGCATTCAAATTGAAATCCTTAAATTGAACCTTTTAATTTTGTGGATATATTTATTTTGCAGCAGTCTTGATTCCTAAAAAAATTGATCTTAAATAATTTGTTTGTTTTTTATATTGTCTAATTTTTTTCAAACTTTATACTTAATTTCACTGTTTGTAGGTGATGTCTGTGGCCCATTTAGAATAACCTGGGGCTACTGGGCAGATTCAGGAAAACCAGTTCTTAAAGAAAAATCTCCCGATGATCCAGACGCTTACTCCAGCTGTGCAGGAGATACATATTGTGCAGCTTTATCTGTACAAGGATATATGAGGAAATTCCAACAGGTGTATTTTTTTTTAAATATTTTGTGTCCTAGCCGACACCAAAATTATTAGATTCTTCATTTTTCTAATGATAAGAAAGTAGAAAAGATTTGTCTACACTTTTTAGAAATGTTTCCATACAATTAGAAGACATTTTATTTTTTTAGGACTGCAATAATGATGGAAAGATAGACTGTGATGATTTCGCTTTAATTCACACTCATGGTGGATACGGATGCAAAGGAAACAGACTTCCGGAACCTTTTGGAGAACGCTACCAACAATGTAAAAAATTTGTTCAAGGATACAATTAGATTTGTACATTTAATTTTATATTCAGAAATGTTTTATGCCCTTATTAAGCTGTGACTTACTTTAATATAAATAATTTTCTATGTTTTTGTTTCATTTATAACCTCAGCTAATCATCCAAGAATCTCTTTTCCAACAATAATTTTATCAAGATAAAATTTTACGTACAACTTGGTTTAAAACACTATCATTTATTAAGTTATGTGTATGCAACACTTTTGTCCGGAATTTGTATAATGTGTTGCATAAAAAAATTAACTTTTAACAGTGTTTTTATATTCAAAGAGATTAACATTTACCATTTGCAGTATAATTTGTTGCCGAGATATTAGGATCGTACTAAAACAAAATTATTCATTTAGAATAATTTTAAATTGTTAGGAACCGATTCTTGTAAGTTTTCTCGTATATTTTTGGACCAAATATTAAATGAACACAGGATATTCTATCCATAAGTACCTAATCCACATGAATATGGACTTAAGACTGACGTACGTTGGATTTTGATTTACCTACAAATGGTTTATACAAGATGAGTCATAACTTTTGGGACAAATGCTAAGAGCAGATTGTTTGGACACTAAAATATGGCGATAGAACCATTGACATATTATACTAGTGGACTGGCCTACGGTAATAAACGCTGTAGGATAAAATGCGGAAGAGACTAGAAAGAGAAAACCTAGAAAGAGATGGAGCTAGGTGTGCCAGAAAACACGGAGAAAGCATATAATGGGTGCTTATAAAATTATTTTCTTATTAGTAAAAGTTGTTGTAACTGCATTAAATGCTTCAAAGTATATTTTAATTTTATAAACAAATAACAGACTATGTTTTATTAATATCTTTAATATTATTTTAAACCCAAATAACACAAAAAATAATTAAACAACCATTAAAAAAATCATTTTATTACGTATAAAAAGAAAATATACAATTATTATTGTTATACATTACGAAAAAGACAATGCATTTTCATAAAAATATATTGTTACGTGTCTATTTATACAGTGTGGTCATATAAGTGTGCAACGTGGAATTCTTTTCATTGCTCAGTAAAAATTCAAATATTGCTAAAAGTTGGTGCATATTCGATAATCAAATTAGATGCATTCAGAATGGTTGCAAGTCAAACAGGGTAGGTCAAAAAATAGTGCAAAATAAACTAAATGGATTTTTGTGTAATATTTATTCATTTTTTTATATTTACAAACAGTTGGGTTGGTAATTTTCAAAAATTTCTTTCTCTTTTCTGGAAATTCTAAATCACTCTCCTCAAAATCTCCAAAGACTATTGGATCTCATTTTTTTCTAAAAATAGAAAAAATGCATAATTGAAGGTATTACCTTGCAACTTTTTTTTCCACACTCAAATATGTTTTTATTCCATTGGATAATATGTTATTGTTTACTGGATCTTCTGGCTTATTAACTTCTGGTACATATAAATCGACTTCCATAGATCCCACTTCAGGAATTATATCAGTACTGCATCCTGCAACAGCATCCCCTAAAAATGTACACTTAAGTATATTAAAATTGTAATATAAAAAGTATTCGAATGTTTATATTAAAAATATTATTTTCAATTCAAATTTTTCAAGAAAAGCACCTTCATCTTGGTTTACATTAAGTATTCTTGTTACGGGTTTTCTCTTTTTGATAACTTTGATCAAATGAGCAGGAAAATCAAACTGTGATGGAATTGCTGTCTTTTTTAATACCCGATTTCCGTGAACATTTAATACCTAGTCATCAACTCTAAAATGCTTTTCACAAGTAACAGCTGTATCACTTGGCTTATAATTATCTCTTCTAACAGCGTGTAACCATTACTTAAATTGCGATCTTTTGGAAATCTATAAAACATGAAAAATATTTTTAATTATCTTAATAAACCTAACTTATATAAAATTTGTTGTTTATTTACCTACCAGTGAAATTTTATTTTCTCGCCTTTTTTCAACCTTGTAGTGCAAGTATAAGATGAACACGATCTCATTTTCAAATATTTCTCAAAATTATTTAAAATATATAACAAACCTTCAGGCAGTAACATATAAAACCATACCGTAACCATACATTGAAAAATATTTTTGCCACAACTAGCGCTATCCTTCTCTCTCGCACTGCGATGGCATCAATTGTGTGGTAGGCGGGCCAGTCCATCAGTATAGTATGTCAATGGATAGAACCAAATATTTCGCAATAAAATATTGTTGTGGAAAAAGATACAGTGCATTAAAGTAGAAATTTTTTTATTATTATTGTACATTTTGTTACAGGGGGCGCCACGTGCATGTCCTGATGATGAAATCGACTGGTAACTTTTTTTGACGAAACTCTTTAGTGATTTTGGTTACAAAATATGACATAAACATCATTTATACGCGAGATTGGTTTGAACACGATAATTTCATCCGTTTTCTAGAAAAACGCAATTGTACAGTTCAGAGTCACGGAAGGGGATTTCAAGTAACGGACAATACAAAAACTTGTAATGTGAGGCTTCTATTTCATCGATAAAGCATAATTAAAAACCAATATTACATAGAAATTACATTGATGTCATATTTTCTAATCAAAATCACTAGAAAGTTTCGACAAAAAAGTCGATTTCATCATCAGGAATCATTCACGTGGCGCCCCCTGTAACAAAATGTATAAAAATACATAAAATAATATTTCCTGTATAAAATTATGCCTCTGTGCCGATTTTGATAACAGTTGATAAATTATACAGCGAAATTATTATCAAAAAACGAGAAAAATATTCTACTTTAACGCCCTGTATCTTTTTCCATACCAATATTTGCATATTTGGTTAAATCGCCATATTTTGGTACAAACAATCCGCCCTTAGCCTAAGTCCCAATAGTTATGACTCACCTTGTATAATGAATATTCATTTGAGAAAACCTTTTTCGCTTAATAAGAATAAAAATTAATGTATCACTTAGTAGAATAATTCCATGAATTATTAAACTGTGCACAACACTTTTCTGGAAATTGTATAATGTGTTGCCTATCGAGAAATGAGTTCGCAGTATAACTTGTTGCCGAGGTATTAGGTTTATGAATAATTGATTTAGATTGGTAGATTGTTTTCTCTTATATATTTTTGGACAGAATATTGAATAAACACAGGGTATTCTATCCGTAGTTAATCCAATGAATATGAAGTTAAGATTTACACATATTCGATTTTGATTTATCTACAAATGGTGTTATTAATATTCGTTTGTCCATAAAAAGAATTGGAAATTAAAAGTGTCCTCTGAATAGATATCGATTGAATATCATTTTGATATACCTAATAATTTCGATCTTTTAACAAAACAAAGATTTTATTTGCATTGATGTAAAGTATGAAATTAAACAAAAACTAACTTAAGCAACATGGAATCGTTTCATCTTTTTGTTCGTTCAGTTAGGCATATATTTAAGATGATTATCCAATTTATTGTAAAAGAATATACTCGTCTGCACATGAGCAAATGTCCAATGAATTGTGAATTTCTTCCGAATTAATTCAATTTTCTCAAACAATGTTGTCTGAATCACCTTTCGAAATATACAAACGTTTTAATTAAGAAATTGATGAATGGCATATTGCAAAATAAGAAAATTGGGCCTTATTGCGATTATTTGGCAGCAGTATCTTCCATCATATATTAACCGCAACTTACACATTCTTTATCACTAACTGTTAATGATAACAACAAACCAATTTCATCAGATTACTTTCAGTTTGTGATTAATTATTGTATCAACATAAAACGAATTTATATAGGTTTGCAATGACAGCCGCTGTATGTATAGTTGTAGTGACAGTGTTAACTTCATTCGTTCTGGGTGAGAAAAATATTTTTTAAAATTTTTACTAGTACTTTCTAGAAATTTAATAAAATCCCGCATTTCGATCGCTATTTCATCCTATCCTTCCAATCTTCATCTTCGATTGCTCGATCTCTTATATTTTTCCTAATTCCTTTCATCCATTGTGAGGTCGACCTTTCTCTGTTTCTGATGTTCTCTGGTTTGCTCTCTTTGACCATCTTGTCTCCATTCTCATTACATGTCCGTATCACAATAGATGCCTTGACTCTTCTGTTTCTGCTGTAGTTAATATGAGCTTTATTTTCCATCTGGTGTATTCGTTTATGGAAATAAGTATTACATGATGTCCAAGAAATCCATTATCACTGTATCTATTATCTTTTTCTCCAGTCACACCCAAGAGTATAGTTGTATAGATTTCATTCTGGTTGACTAGAGAAATAAGTTTAATAAGCGGATGGCTTTTTTTGCTGTTGTGTTCTACTTTCTAAATCGTTTTTTGATGTTCTATCTGACGAAATAATGTTTCCCAAGTATTTGAATTGGCTACATTTTTTAGTTTGTATAAATTTAGATCTGGGTCTGCTTTATGCTAGTCTCCTACTTTTAAATATTCTGTTTATCTATGATTATTGCTAGACACCCTGCCTAGTATTCCTCTTTTAATTTAATTTTTTTTAAAGAGGTTTAGGAAATCCCCCCAGGCATTGGTGTTTCGGCGCTTGGGTGTGGGGATGGGGAGACCCCCGACCCACTAAAACCCTTTCCTCTTTTAAGAACTTCCACTTTCCTTCTTGGACCCGCCGAACAGTCTGCGTCTGGCTATAATAACTTGGTATTCAGCGAACAAGAATGATTCACATTCTTACTGTTTTTTTCCAGTTATAGATACCTTCTTGGATTTATATTTTAAGCCAGGCGGTGATAAGCTGCATACCTGTTTTGTGAATATGAATCTTATAAAACAGAAATTGTTTTAGAAAATTTGGTTTTTATATTGATATAGAGACATAAATATATTTTATACCGAAATTGACTGTCTCGACCCTTACTTCGTGGAATATGCTCATATTAGTGTTTTTAAATGAAACTCAAGGTCTCTAGTTAATTCCACAATATAATACAAGTTATTGAAAATTCTAAAAAATTGACAATTGTTTCGATAAATCAATATCATCGTCAGAATGACAGAAGTTACATTTCATTTGATGCCTACCTGATGTTAGTAGTTATTTTGGGCTAGACCAAGAAGTAACCTAACTTGTGATTGGCTTAATATATGTTTATAGAAAAAGGAAGAAGATGTGATATTACAAATATTGAAGCTTAGATATTATTAGCCCTATGGTGATATCCTGGATATCATTTTTCCAATTAAGATCAGTATAACTGTGCAATGATATAGAAAACCAGGAAAACTATATCTGCTGATCTTTACAATTATCACTTAAGAAGACAGTTAATTAGTGGAGAATTCCCTAGATTTAACTGTTCATTGACAACTTCATATTGTGGGTTTCTTAAATGTCTTCTAATTTCCAGTTCTTCAAGGAAATCCAGTTCTTGTTTCTTTTCACAAATATGCAGTACTTCTAGTTTTGTGTTAGGTGTCAATGAATGATTGTTGTCAAGTAGATGTTTTGCGTAGTGGGATTTATCTGGTTGTTTTAATCTGTATGCTCGTAAGTGCTCACTGTATCCTATTTCAAAATTCCTAAGGGTCTGACCCAAATAGACAGCATTACATTCTGGACATTTGAGTTTATATATACCTGACTTCTTTAATAGTGGTTTTTTTGTTTTTACATTTAACAATTTTGTACTAACGTTATTTTCTGTTTTAAAAGAAATTGTTGTATTCGTTGCTGAAGATATTATCTTTGAAATATTATTAGAAATATTTCCTGCATATGTGATGGTTTTATAAGTTTGAATTTCATCAGCTTGTTTAGGATATATTAGTTGTAATGCCACTTTTTCCTCTTTTTTACTAATTAGCTTATTTATTATATCTAATGGATAACCGTAGATATATTGGCAAAGAAGCTCAACAATATACTCAATACTTATGGATATGAATCTCAGTACTCAATTAGAAATTCAATGGAACTAATCAAAAAGTTGAAAGCAATCCACTTACAAGATAACTATAAACTCATATCGTTCGATGTAACTAACATGTTTACTAAAATTCCTGCTAAAGAATGTCTAATACTTGTGAGAAAATTACTAGAAGATAAAAATATTAATCCAGGAATAATATCAGATATACTTAATTTATTTGATGTATGCATTAATCAGAATTATTTCACTTTTGACAATAAGATATATATTCAAAATGAAGGTTTACCAATGGGAAGCCCTATATCACCTATTTTAGCAAACATTTTTATGGACAATTTAGAAAGAAAGATCTTTGAAAGAAATATTTCGAAAAATATTTTATTTTGGTATAGATATGTAGATGACATATTAGCTTGTTTTATGGGTAGTGAACGACAATTAGATGTATTTTTCAACCACATCAATAATTTACACCTGAAAATTAAATTTACATAAGAAATTGGAGAAAATAGCTCAATCAATTTTCTTGATTTAAAAATTCAAAGAGTTAATAATGTACTTGATTATTCAATTTACCGAAAACCAACACAAACTGATGTAACAATTCCATTCAATTCTAACCACCCTGTGTCACACAGACTAGCAGCATATAATTCAATGATACATAGAGCTTTTTCAGTTCCTATGAACAAATGTAATTTTGATAGAGAGATTAATACAATTAGACAAATAGCAACATCTAACGGTTATCCATTAGATATGATAAATAAGCTAATTAATAAAAAAGAGGAAAAAGTGGCATTACAACTAATATATCCTAAACAAGCTGATGAAATTAAAACTTATAAAACCATCACATATGCAGGAAATATTTCTAATAATATTTCAAAGATAATATCTTCAGCAACGAATACAACAATTTCTTTTAAAACAGAAAATAACGTTAGTACAAAATTGTTAAATGTAAAAACAAAAATACCACTATTAAAGAAGTCAGGTATATATAAACTCAAATGTCCAGAATGTAATGCTGTCTATTTGGGTCAGACCCTTAGGAATTTTGAAATACGATACAGTGAGCACTTACAAGCATACAGCTTAAAACAACCAGATAAATCCCACTACGCAAAACATCTACTTGACACCAATCATTCATTGACACCTAACACAAAACTAGAAGTACTGCATATTTGTGAAAAGAAACAAGAACTGGATTTCCTTGAAGAACTGGAAATTAGAAGACATTTAAGAAACCCACAATATGAAGTTGTCAATGAACAGTTAAATCTAGGGAATTCTCCACTAATAAACTGTCTTCTTAAGTGATAATTGTAAAGATCAGCAGATATAGTTTTCCTGGTTTTCTATATCATTGCACAGTTATACTGATCTTAATTGGAAAAATGATATCCAGGATATCACCATAGGGCTAATAATATCTAAGCTTCAATATTTGTAATATCACATCTTCTTCTTTTTTCTATAAACATATATTAAGCCAATCACATGTTAGGTTACTTCTTGGTCTAGCCAAATATAACTACTAAACATCAGGTAGGCATAAAATGAAATGTAACTTCTGTCATTCTGACGATGATATTGATTTATCGAAACAATTATCAATTTTTTAGAATTATCAATAACTTGTATTATATTGTGGAATTAACTAGAGACCTTGAGTTTCATTTAAAAACACTAATATTTTATACCGTTAAGCAGACCTTTAAAAGGACGGGCGTTTGAGACACCTTGTATTACTAGTGGTATTTCCAAAGATGGTATGCCACATCCTTTTCGCTAATAAATTTCAGCAATATAAACTAAGAAAATATAGGTCTGAATCATACTGATTAACATATTCGTGTAAATAAAAGAATCGTCACATGGTTATTTAAGGAAACAATAAATTAGAAGCAAGATAAATGAATAATGTATATAATTACTTATATTCTTACAATTTGGTTTGATCTATTGTGTGTTAAAGAAACTCTGGTCACGTTATAATTGTCACATTTAATTGAATTTCACAATAAATGTTTTTGATTATTTTTTCATTGAAATGAACAGGTTTCATTGAAGAATGAAGCACCTGATAGTGTTTATCGAAACTTAAACATTAAGAATGCCACATCAGCTTTTATTTGTTAACAAAATCAATTTTATTTATATTTACCGGATACAATGTATATATGAATATATAAATGAATTTTGCAGAAAAAAACAAATAAGACATTGATTCACAATGTAAATATACAATTTGAAAACTAATAAATAAAAATTATTAAACTTAAAGGTGGGATTTTGTGTCATCTTGTTCATAGAAGAGAACATATGCTTCTCCACTGACTAAAGATTTCCACGATATTAATAGCACTCTTGAATCGTTATATTCGTGCCACTGTCCCGTATAGGGATGTCGGCTGTGTAGTGACCATTATAAGTGGTTCCACAGTGATTAGATATAGCGTAGAGGTTGTACATACAAGGTGCCACATTATCAGCCGCGTAATGGTTCATATCAAGACCTTCTATTGGAAAATCTATTGAATTATTAAGTTTTCCACTAAGACTTTCTGTTTGCGAAAAGCGCTTCAGGTGAATAACCAGTATTTTCGGAAATTTATGAATTGAGAATGATTTAATGCATCGTCTTCGTTCCTTACATTTCGAATAAGTTGGTTTCTCATCACCGTCGAGTGTTTCTTCACTTGTAAACGAATCTAAACATTGTGAAAGTCGTAATTCACCTGTTCATTGTGGTATCGGAAGGGATAAATCCCAAAAAGGATCGTAGGTAACTGAACAGTGACCACAGTGTGTGCACTTGATTGTTGATTTTAATTGACCGACAAAGTTATCCATAATCTTGGAGTTGTCCATTCTCGCATATATTAACCAAAATTCTTGTGCTTTCTCGCTATCACTAAATTTGTCACGAAGAAACTCATGTGCATCATGTTGAGTGTATCCCATGAACCTTGAAGTAAATCGCTGAATCTTACTTTTCAATGATACTGTATTGACCACTCTGTTTGAACCGTCTTCAGACCAAAGTTCTTGAATAACTTCAGCAAATGCTTTAATTAGTGTTCCTTTCATGCTAGATATGTTTATGTTAATATCTCTTATGTATGCGTCTTTCTTTAGATATTCTAATAGCCACCTTGTGTTTGATAGGCATTGGATAATACTATTCATGAAACATGTGTTACCAATATTTTTGAGTCCTTTGAGACCCAAAGAACCTTGGGGAATACCCTTTATGGATCTGAATGTGGAAATATTGTTAAAAGCTCTCTTGCAACTACTATCATTGTACGAATAATCTCGGATTCTATGATTGTCTTTCTCACTTGATCGGCGTGATAAGGAATTTAAATTGATGATGTTTGCTATTGAATTGGATGTAGATATTACGGATTTGAAAACTGTTTTAGTTAGAGATAATCTATTGCGTATAGGAATCGCATCATTCTCTAGCATAGTCATATTCTTCAGTATTCCTATGAATGGGACATCATCTGGCTGGTGGTTATCTGTATTTTTTAGTACACTGAGGCCCAAAAGCTTGTTGGGGGCATAATTTATTAAATTGTCAACGCATGTATTATCAGAAGGCACACATTCTGAAGAAGAGAATGAAGATGTTAAATAAGAATTTCGGAAAAAGGAAAGATCACATGTTTTAGGGTCTGCAATGTGAGAAAATTTGAAAGTGGTAGAAGAATTACGTTTCTTATGATAAGGTTTCATAAAAAGTTCTTCTAGAGGATTAGAACGGGGAAACGTACCGAGAAAAGATGAAGCGTTTCCTCTTTGAATTGCAATACTTATTTGTTGTATAAAGTACAACGTTGCTCTTGAATCATTGGTTTCTACTGATATTTTTTTACCGATTTCTTTAATGAATTTTAAAGCTTCATGACCGAAAACACCAGAGGTTTCAATTGCTACAGGAATAAAAATGTAAATGTTCTCCAAATTTTTGTATTTATTGATTTTAAAAGTTTCGCCTCGTAAAGCTACAGCGCCTGCGGAAGTAGATGTGGATCGGACATGGGACGGAGCCCAAGTGTCAGTGCATGTGAAATCCCTTATAACTGGTCTGCCGCGTTGCCATGGAATGAGGGTCATACCATCTGGACGTTTACCGTCGTCGCGGCAAGTACCTAACGGTTCCAACGAATAGGGAATCTTTGCAGATGCCATGCCTCGTTTGATTAGGTCATTTACTGCAGAATGACGTGAAAAACGGCCGGCACTTAATTTGCAGGTTAGGCCGTGTCTACCATATTCATCAACATCAGCTCCGCAACGACAGCGATGTTTTACACAAATTTGACAACCTAAACGGAGACCAATAGAAATACGGAAACTTTCGTCATCTAACAGCGTACCTGATGGGGCCGACGGTAAAGCGTTCAACCATGCTCCTGATTCCTTTGAAAATGCTGCATTCAAACGAGCCTTGTCTGGTAAATTGATAGCTTTCTGAAGCAGATTTTCTTTTTCAATGTTCAATAAAGGAATATCCCAGGATTTTTGAAAGGATTTATAATCATCGGGTACAACTTTGTTAGACTTTTATGACCAAATATTTTCTGCATTCAATAATAAAGGGTCTTGTGTGTGGAAAATATAGACAGAATGTAGTTAATGGAATTTTTTGAACTATTAAATGATGACAGAAAAGAAGGAAGAGCTACTGAAACGATTGAGCGAATTCCTAAACCACCATATGAAACAGGTAGTGAAGCTTGTTTCCAAGAAAGGTCTTCTAATTTAATGTTAATTAATGACTCTAATGAATGACGAATGGCATTGTCAAAATTGATTAGGATATCATTATTTAACCAGGTCGGACTACATCTTAAGATATATGTTAATTTTGGAATTAATAGGCAATTCTTGAGAAGGTAATAAGCAATATGTGTCGGTAACCAGGATAAACGAGATGACATTTTTTTGAAAAAGGTTAGTTTTTCATTGAAAGCTGATAGAAAGGATTCGTTTAATAAAGGTGCACCTAATAGAAATAAATTTTGTCTGTTGGTAATTGTTATGCCTGGTGCTATAGAATTATATTTATCAATGGTTAGATTATTTGGTGATTCTAAGAAAAATAACTCGCATTTGCTGAAATTGAGTTCAAGACCAATATCCTTGGAATCGTTTATTATATAGACAAGAGACTTGAACACGGAATTAGTATTACCACCTGAAGAACCATCATCATCATTGAATTCTGTGTCAATGTTGCTAATAAGTTTGTGTATCGATATGCAAAAAAGGAGAGGTGCCAAAGAGTCCCCTTGTTGGATGCCTCTTTCCGAATAAATGATGTTTTCGCCAAATAAAAGATATGAAGGGAATCGATAACATTGATTGATGAAAGGAAAAATTTCAGGTAGAATATCTGTTACAAGTTTTAATAAATGATCGCGATGAATTGTATTGAAAGCATTTTTAAAATCAATTTTCAGAAAAACTTTATTATTAACGTCTGGATGATTAGAGACGTAACGTCTTGCTGCATGTGCAACTGCTTCACAACCACCTTTCGACCCGAAACCAAATTGTAATGGACGAAGTAAATATCCTAATTTGTCTCTGATTTTTGAACAAATTATTTTCGCTACTAAACGACGATAAACTGTACCAATAGCAATTGGTCTGATACCTCCTGGTTTTTTAGTTAAAGCTAATAGTGACGCGCCGAATAAAATAGGACGAATATTGATGTTTACTATGTCATTTGAAATAAAATTACATAATATACACAAAGATGATAAGAGATTTTTTCCTGAAGGGCCAGCACTGTAACTTATTAAATCTTGTAGATGTGAAGGTCTTAAAGAGTCTAAACCACCAGCAGAACTTGTTTTAAAAGAGTTTATTGCGCTACTCACAAATTCTTCTGTTATAAAAAAAGGAATATGTTCCGAAATCAGAGTAGGGAACGTACTATTCCAATACAATTAATGTATTACTGGTGAAATTGAAACTAGCTTATTTGAAGCTGAGTTGAAGAACCAATATAAAAGCTGTTTTACTAATACTACTACATATTTGAAATCAAACTATTTGAACGGATTGATTCAAAGGTTGCAGGAATCAACGTACGGGTCATAAATCATAAAAATTGATACCATGAATATTGGAAAACAAAATGTATACAATTTAACCCGTTGTTTAAGCCAATCAGATGCCTATATTTTTCGAAAATGTTTTCCGTCACCTGACCTAGCTGTTTTTATATTCTAATATTAGTGTGAATTACGGAACTCATCCATTTGACAATTGACAGTACTTACTGACAGGAGAAGTATTAAGAGTTGTTGTTTCCACTTTAGTTAGTTAATCGAATTGACTTATAAACGGAAATAATTAATGAAGACAGTGAAGTGTTGCTAGAGCCCCTGTGTTTCATTTACGAACATAATAACTGCAAAATCAATAAGTGATCATTTCCCTGGCTTGACACCTGTCACGTGCAGATGCCAGAATAACAGAAGTGTAGATTATTTTTGACAAATATTTACTTTAAATTTAAAAATAAGTACATATTATTTATAATTGATAACATCAATTATCAATTGGTTTTGAAGTTCATTTTCCACTTTTTTTTTCGTCAATGGCGAATAAAGTAATGTCTATATGGTTCATGAAATAAAAGTAATATTTAGATATGTTTTGCTCTTCTCAACACTTGATTTATGGGTTAAATATGGTATAATTTCCGGAAGAATATTGCTCATATCTTTGAATAGATCTTCTTTTTCGTAATTTAAGTCAGCATTGTTTACCTAATATGTTAAATATTTTATATTTTTATGATAAATATGAATATGCTCAGATTCCTTACAAAAGAAACAAAATTGTACAATTTTCCATTCATTTTATGTTTTCTTTGCGACTCTAATATGGCGACTAAGGTGATACGTCATTCCGTCAAAGCGTTACAGTCACAGCCAACTTCACAGATTTTATGTTACCGCATGAAATTGTCATTGATTTTGCATATGTCATCATTAATTTTCCTTTCTCACTAGCGCTCTACTTTTTTTACTAGGGCAAAGGAAAGTTAAATTAAAACCATTCAAAATACATTGTAGATATAAAATTTTCGTACCGAATCTCCCGCTAGAATTATTCTCCGTAAATTTTTTCTCGGTTACGAATTTTTTTTAAGAAAATTCGCACCTCGAAAATTTTTTCAGAAATTATTCAAACTCTAGGAAGATTATAAGTGAAAATATTTACTGAAATGACTGCAGCTTGCTAGCTGCCATCGTGTGACAATTTACGTTGGCTACATGAAATTTACCAAAAAGTACTAAGTTGGTGACACTGAAAAGACAAAAAATTGAACTATTGACAGATTTAAAGAAGAGCAGCTGATCAATGGAGATTAGCTGCATTTTTATTGTTTCTTAATTGTGATTGTTTTCCAAAAAAATAATAGTTTTTTTACATAGTAAAATTTAAAACTTGAATCTTAGTAGCATGGTTATGGTTATGTTTACTAAATTCTATTGGCCTCCCTAATTAACAACTTTTTTAAGAAAATAAACCGTAGAGTGCCTATCAGATTTCTATTTAAAAATTATAGTTTTGACTTCTAGTACCACATATTAAAGTAATTTTGAGGTTGCCCAGCCTGCGGCATTCAAAAATACAAGTATTAAACATAAAATTTGTAAAATAAGAAGTAACTTCTTGTTGTGTATTTGGTTCTCGAATGAAAAAATTCCGGTTACTTTGAATTATGTATTTCCTCAAAAATTGTAAAATCTTCTTCTTCTTCTTTTTTTGTTTTAAGGCCTCAGCTGCCAGGGCTATTCGACCTGTTTTTTTGCGTCCGGGATGATTTATGATTGTCTATGATGTAGTTTATACGAAAGTAAATACAAAAAGAGTAATACCGCACTTATTGTTCAAAATTTTATCTTTAAACTATTCGGTTTTGAGGTTATATTTTGATGTTTGAAGCACTTAAAAATATGGAGATGAGTTTAATGTTTTCACTGTTTGGGAATTTCAGCACTATGTCTTGCAGTGTGTAGGGGCCATAAACATTATTAGGAACCTTAAAAGATTTATGTAAAATCAACTAACATAATCCGACATGCTCGAAACCTCGCGCTCTCTGCCGTTTTGTCATCCCTGACGTTGACAATCCGATGTCGAGGCCACCGAACATGAAACCTGCAGAGATGCCAACGAAAGCGATGGAACATCTAGAACATCACAATTCTTAATATATCTACTGTTCAATTAGGATGTGAAGTAAACATTATTTGGTATGGATTTCGGAAGTGTTCAAATTATTTACCGAAATTAAACTTCAAAGACCGATTGATGTGACCTTCAGTGTCGCCCTATCTCCTTAGAAGCAAAAGGTCAGTGTCGCTAACAGAAATTTACATGTGATGGCAGACCCCCAATCTACAGAAATTTACAGAACGGGGGCTGGAAATCCATTTTTCAATCCTAACGAACCAGTGATTGTAAAATTGGAGCGGTATTGTTGGTATACATTTTTTATGATGTGTGATCTCTATATATATGTTTCCACGTAGCATTTTCTTTCTTCATACAAGACTTTCTATCATCTGTTTTATTGATATAATTACCATATTCTATTTTTTGTTAATCTAACCACTCTATGACTATGCTCCTTTTCCTCTGTCGGTTTTTAATACCATTTCAATAAATTCTTCCCAGGCGCTGTTTTTTTCTTATTTTATTTATTTAATCAAGTTTAATTTTTATTACTAGGTACAGTAAGTCAACAACTGCCAGTGTCTCAAGTCTGTCTGGGATGTATGTGTGAATCTATATCTAGGTGTAGCCTATCCGCGACTTGGGGAGGTGAGATTTTACTTATACACGTCTTCGCCATTTTTCTTTGTATAAAGAGGAAAAATCTAATAATTTATTCATTTGACCGTAGATTCAGCGATAGGGCCTTTCGGAATAACCCCTGTATATTGGAATAATTCAGGTAAGCCAACTATTGGAGGCATTTCTTCTGACGCTCCGGACGCTTTCAAAAGTTGTACAGAAACTTTATTTTGTTCAGCTTTAACAGTGCAAGGATATATGAGAAAGTACAAAGAGGTATGTTGTTTTAAACTAATAATATCATCTGCTCAAAGTAGAAAAGAACAAATTTCATTTCAAGTTATATTATTTATTACACATACTATTAGATTGTCAATATTTTGAAACGATTTGTCCAGTGCTTGATAACTCGTAGGTAAATATTATCTGTATAAATTATTGTAGATAAAGACATTTTAAACCTTAAAAACTCCTCCCTTTTATATTTGTACGGTTTTAAAACTAAATCTCTTCCTTAACTACCTTCTGTATTTCAGGTATTCTTTTAAATTTTTTTTTATGTTTTTTGAGGTTTTATTTCTTTTTATTTTTCGCCACCTATAAAGAAAATATTTTTTAGGATTGTAATAACGATGGGAATATTGATTGCGACGATTTCGTTTTGATTCATCATTATGGGGCATACGGATGTAAAGGTACTGAACTTAAAGGGAATATCGGAATACAATATAAGCAATGCAAGAAATTTATTGGCGAAGAGAATATATCAAAAAAAAATTAATTACACTGTGAGTGACCAAAAGTAATATTCATTCGAATTATCCAATTTATTACATATACCTATGTGTGAATTTGTTAAATACTGTTTTTATTACAAATAATCTAGCTATGAAAATTGTTACTAAATGTAGAGTCAAAATAAATTTTAAAATGTTCGGAAGTAGTTTGTTTCTTTTTCCAAAAATATTGTATTTCCTCCAATTTTTAGAAAAATGCTTTTTACATTTATATTTCAAATTCGCGCCAGAAATGCTTGCAGGTGTCTCTCTGTAAAACCAGTGAATATCAATTGCAAATTGTATCTGGTCCCTTAGTGCGATTATAATCGTACATTAATAAAAACTAACAAATCGTTTATGTATGTCCTATACAACAACCTGATTTTAAACGTCTTTTGCTGTTGGACAAAATACATCCTTCATGAAAATGTTCCACACAAACCACATAACTTTGGTTATGTTTTACTTTGTAACACATGCGGAATTGAAGGAATAACAACCTTCAGAGATAGTAGCGATCTTATGACGGATGTAGTGAGAACTAACCAAAGTTTGACCTTGAGCATAAGAGATGTGACACCTTGAAAACAATCATCATGCCTATTGTATCATACTTTTCGGACGTTGAGGCATCTAGACTACGATTTGATAGGGCCCCTTCTTGAACAACCATAATTTTTAATCATTAATATTCAAAATATGTAGCGTATTCTTGTTGTAGATTTAGGCAATGTTTGCAACTAACTACAAACTTGTTGCTTTTTAGTTTTTTTTGTACATGATGTTACTATTTGAAAGAGTGATATATTTAAACATATTTGAAAATCTAACCTCTCAGGTTTCTTACTTAATTTTTTACAAAAAACGATAATCTTTCGAGCTGGATTTGAATAAGTACATTTCAGGTAATTATACTCGATAGTCGAAATTCTGTAAAGTGACTCATCGCTCTTACTGTCCATAAAATCAGTTGCAGAAGCGAACTTCATGAGCGCATCATTTTTGAAGGGTTCTTAATAGTCCTAAATAAAAAATAAATAGAAAATGTTCTTGTACGCTCTGGCATTTAAATTTGAGAGAACAGAAATACGAAATTATTATGGTAGGTATCATTATGTATATACAGGGTGTTACCAAGAATAATACACATTTTTAAGGATGAGCTATAATAAGATGTATATAAAAAAGTCGATAGTCGAAATTCTGTAAAGTGACGTCATCGGTTATCTACCGATTTAAAGTGAACTCCATGAGCGTATCATAGTTTAAGGGTGCGAATACTGAAATATCTGGAATTTCAATTTTTAACATTTGAAATAATAACTTATCACAAGTTGTTCATAAGTAAGTTAAAACAAAATAAAAAAATGTTTAAAAGTCAATTCCAACTTACTACTACTAAAACTAAAAAAAAGTTGTTTGTCAAGACCAAAATAAATTACCAATAAGTATAGGTATGTTGCGAGGTCACTTGTAAAATGTCTGACTAACTGGAAGCGGTATCACTCCCTGACGACTCCTCAGAATCATCGCTTTCTCCTCCTATATCGATAATGAGTGGTTCCGTCATTACTTCTACACGTATGTCTAAATCCCAAAACTTTATTTCTTCTTTTAATACGTGTTGAATACATTTACGCCAACTCTCAGCAGTAACGGTATGCAGCGCCTCGTCAAACAGTTTCTCAACGTCAGCCATTTTGAATGTACTGTTTTTTCTCGCAACATAATTTTTCACTTGGGCCCAAACCAGCTCGATGGGGTTTAACTCACAGTGGTAGGGAGGAAGTCTAACAACTGAGACGTTGAAATCTTTCGCCATTTCATCGACAACGTACTTAATATAACTGCTTTTATGTTTCCGTACGAGAGATAATAATTCAACTTTTAGCATTGCCTCGTTGTGCGGAATGCTTTTACTCTCTAACCAATCAATTATAACCCTCTTGCGGCTAGCTGAAGTAGGTATTTGCTCCAGTCGACGAGAGTGGTATGAAGCATTATCCATAACTATCACTGAACCAGGAGTTACCTTTGTTAAAATTGATCTAAACCATGTTTCAAACCGGTTACCATCCATCTCTTCATGGTAATCGACAGTTTTTTTGGACTGAAAACTTAGTAATCCACCTTCTACAAATCCTTCCTCGCTGCCAATGTGAGTGATAATCAGTCGACGTCCTTTCCCAGAGGGAGCTTTTAAACCGGAAGAGAAACCCTCCATAAAGGCTTGTCGATTGCTTCGTATATTCATGTCTTGCCACACTTTTGACACAGTGTGGCCTTCATTTAACCATGTTTCGTCAAGATAATATATGTGCCGTCCTTCGTTACGAAACTGTCGTATCTGTTTTAAATAATTTCTCCTCCATTCCACAATGTCATTTCGTTCAATTAAGGCACTGTTTCTACTTCTTGTTCGGTAACGAAAATTCATTAATTTTAAAGTTCGCCTCAAAACTTTATCACTGATGTTTGGTAAAGTATCATCAGCTCCTATTACCTTGCTCAACTTAGCTACCGAGGGGATTTCATTCCTAAAATAAAAAGAATGTATTTCCCTACGTATAGCATTCCGTGTTTGGTCGTCCAAAACAATTTTCTTTCTTCCCCTACTTTCCGGTTTACAGTTTTCACCTCGTTCTCTTGTCAAAGATCCGTCCCGCGATTTTTTTAGAATATTGTATATAGTACTCTCAGAAACTTTAGTTAAATAACTGCACTTAATCACAGCGTCACTAACACCCAACTGTTTGTCCATGGCACGCAGTCCTTCGTACACATTTAATATGAGAACTTTTTCTTCCCGAATTAAATTGTTACGACGCCGTTTTTTATCGCCAACACCGCTACACTCCGCCATTATTGTACTAAATATACCGATATAAATATTACAATAAATACCAATAATAACCGATTTATCACGCAAAACCACAACACAAATACTGATGTTACGCTCATGACGAGAATAAACACCTCACATAACTGTTTACTATCACTGTCTCATTCGCGTAGCTCGATCTATCTATCTCGTTCTCAAAGCCGGAACATTGAAGCGACTCTCCAACATGGTCAAATCGGCGAGTTTTTCACAACAAACTTTGCGTTCAAGAAATATACATAAACACTTTATTTCACATTTCAAGTAAACTAATTATTATTAGTCTGCTTGAAATTTGAAATAAATATATTAAATTGGTATTGACTTAATTACATTGCATCTTTTGTACCTGAAATATTGACACAATGGATTTGAAGTGTATTTATAAAATACAGCATTTCTCTCTAGAATACATATGGCAACTGCGCTTTAATCAAAGTGTTGATTAGATAGCTCTGACTCACTTTACACAATTTCGACTATCGAGTATAGCTACAAATTTGGCCCTTCGTGCCGGATCTGTACCAGCGACCTATGGATCTACAGTCTACAATAGATAAGACATCAGTTATATGGAAATGCAAACGCCTGAAAGAAAATAATGGGAGAATGGCAACAGGAAGGCGACAGCTGCAGAGATCAAGGTTCAGGAAGAACCAAGACAGACAATATTGCTGCCAGATACCAGTAGACTCCTCGTTAATATGGAGTAGAAAGGAAAATCGAAGACAACGAGCAGATCTAGTAGGAAATCAAAGCAAGCGCCCTGAAAAGCCCAAGCCGAAATTGATAACAGTATGAAGAAAAAGGAATTGGAGCAAAAATTTCAACAAGAAATGCTAGACTTAGAATTAGCAATTAAATTAGCAAAAATAGATAAAGAAGATTCAGTAGATTCCGATTCGCTGTCAGGTAATAGTGAGTCAACCGAGGATGGAATGTTGACAATGGACAAGACCCATGGGATAGGTCCACTAGTTATAGTGTCAAAATAGTAATCATCAAATATAGTTCCGCTAGTACTTAAGGTAAATAATGAGTATTCTTCACATTTTGCAAACATTTTACCGTCAGTCTACATCAACCGATTAACTATTATTCAGTGGCGACCTCTTTGAATGGCTGAACCTCCTAGTTCCGCTTAAAAATACAATAAAACTTTGTATGGTTCAAAATTTGAGAACGAAAAGTGAATTAAATTTTGAAAAACTATTAAATCTAAAGGAAGGTGGTCGTCCTCTTCCAGATTTGAAAATTAAACAGACTAGCAAGGACAAGAATAAAGAAGTTCATCGCAATTTTCGCAGGTCTATGTATGATTTGTCTGATTGGATTTGCGGATGTGAAGTAAGTGATGCATTTTACTATTTCGTTTGTCTGCTTCTTTCAAATAATTCTTTATGGTGTAAAAACGGTGTCCAAGTCTTAAAACATTAAAAAACAGAAAATAAAAAAAATATAGTTTATCGGTAGACCATATGAAATGTGCAATGAGTTTTGCTACAATCGGTACTGTGGATATTCGTTCTCAATTAGACAATGCTTATAGACAATCGGTAAGAATTTTTAATGAAAATGTGTCGATATCAGATATATTATAAATAAAATCATTGACTGTGTGAAATTTTGTGGGGCGTTTGAACTTGCTTTGCGAGGGCACGACGAGACAGAATCTTCTGTAAACCCGGGAATATTTCGTGGACTTATAAATTTTGTTTCAGAGCTGGATCCAATATTCAAAGAATACTTGGATCTTGGATAAGGCTACGGTTTTTAAGGGTACTTCTAAAACTGTATAAAATGAATTACTTGATTCAATGTTATCGGTGGCTCAAGAACAACTTAAATTGGAGATTCAGTCAGCCGAATATATCGCAATCCAGGTGGTTGAAACTACTGATAGCTCGAACAGAACTCAAATGACTTTTATTATACGGTACATTTTATCCGGTGTCGTTCACGAAAGGTTTATAAAATTTGTAAATCCTAACGGCACCACAGCCGAACATTTATCGGAGATAATTTTTAAAGAATTAGAGGTACTAGAAAAAAATTAATAAAACACCGGAAAAGGTAATTGGACAGAGTTATGACGGAGTTTTTACGAGTACAAAAAAAATTAAAGAACGATATCCTCAAGCAAATTTTATTCATTGTTATGTTCACCAATTAAATTTAATTCTGCAAAAAGCAGCAAGTCAGAATAAAAATGTTGAAGTTTTTTTGCCAATTTACAGGGATTTTCCACATTTTTTAGTCGATCTCTAAAACGTACAGCGATTCTCGATTAATTTGTTAAAGTACGTTTACCTAGAGCGGCACCGACAAGGTGGTATTTTAATACGCGTTGTGTGGAAACCGTATTTTTGTATCTAGCTGATATTCTAGCTTCAATAGAAAAGAAAATTGAGGTTGAAGAAGACTCAAATACAATTAATCAAGCAATAGGATTAAAAACTTTTTTGCAAATCGTGGATTTCCTTTATTGTCTAAATTTTTTCCATTTAATAATGACTAATTGTGAAGTCATTTTTAATCAACTTCAAAAACATGGTATTAACGTGATATTGGTGAAAAAACATATAAACTCATTTAAAATGTCAATTCAAAAAGTCAGACACCATATTTTATTAAATGAAATATTTCCCGAAGCACCTTCATCTTCTTCAACACTTGGTGCAAAAAAACCAAGGAAAAATGAAGACTCAAAGCGCCAAGTTGCTTTGGAGGTTTGCGACATAATAATTTCTGAGATTAACCACCGCTTCAGAACTCCGTTGTCCAGAGTAAGGGAGTTCCATTGGAGCCAGTAGGACTTAATGACTGGCAAATATCCTGCTACTTCCTGCCATGTCGGTCTTCGGTTATTATTCTTCCAACCGATAACTAAGCCAAGATCTGTATCCTTCTCTTGGTCTTTCTAGATCTTGCTCTCATTCCAGTTATCGTTTAAGCTTATTCCCGGTAATCGGCCAATATGGTTAAGGTTAAAAATAAAAAGATTTTTTGTATTGTTTACATTCTCTTCTCATTCATTTTATTTTCTCCACTACGTTTCGGCGTATTGCCATTTTCAAGAATTTCTTTTTTTTTCCTCTACAATGAATAATGTGTTATTTAATTATAATACATTTAACAATAAGAGACAAGACAAAATTAATTTAAAACAATAAGCTATTAAAACTTACACATTATAAATCTACTGTCGACTGTGGACATTGCGTTCTGAAATATTTTAAAATCAAATAAAGTTACTCGAACCTGTCTGATTTATAAAATCATCAACAAAACATACAAATAATATTCATAGGCGGGTAAGATGCAAAACACCTACAGCTACTCTATTAAATGATTGTATATTTTTGGGTGACTTTGAAGGTCCGTCTTATAGTTAATTGAATTTTTGTTCTTTTTGATAAAAATCATTTCTTTGATTTCACGTTTGAATCTGTTTTCTTCTTTGTCTAAAATTTTAATGTTTTCAAAATCAAAACTATGGTGGTTTTCGAATGCGTGTTTTGAAAGGGCTGTGGAATGTTCATTGTTGTGATTGTAAATTCTGTTATGTAGGTATTGAGATGTTTGACCCACGTATTCACCATGGCAATCTTTACATTTGACATTATACACTATATTACTTTGTTCCAATTTTTCGGTTTTCGGTTTAAGTTTTGTGAAAAAAGTCTTGGTATAATTATTAGGTTTGTGCGCTACATTTATATTATTTTTACTCAACAGCCCCTGAATTTTTTCTGATGCACCTAGTATGTATGGTAAACTGATATATGTTTTGGTTGAGATATTATTACTAGAGTTATTACTACTCCTATTGTTTGTGTCCCTTGCAGTATTATTGTTATACATTTTTATGTATTCGTTTTTTTATTATAGGATTGTAAAAGCTTTCTGGATATTCATTACTTTGTAAAACTTCTTTAATCTTCTTCAAATTATCAGGTCTGTTATTAGGATGTGAGAGTTTTAGGGCCCTGTTTGTAAGGTTATTAACAACACTTCTTTTGTATGTGATTGGTACATTAGAATTAAAATTTAAATATCTTTCAGACCATACTTGCTTGGTAAACCAATTTGTCTCAATTTTAACGGTATTATCATATTTAATTGTTATATCCAAAAAGTTTATTAGTTTTTCGTTATCTTTCTCAAAAGTAAATTGTATTCTAGGGTGGAAGTTGTTAAATTTTTTATGTGTATAATCTAACTTGGATGCTGGTATGCATAGAAGGCAGTCATCAACGTATCTTTTATAAACATTTTTTTAACCTTAACCATGTTGGCCGATTACCGGGAATAAGCTTAAACGAAAATATAAATAATACGATCAGGAAATACACACTGGAAAATTCCAGTTATCGTTTACCACCGTTGTATTTTTCCTCTGCTCGTCGGCAGTGTGAGCAGTCATCTTGACCTGGTCTTCACGACAAGGCATCTGCATTTTTATGGCTGGTCCCTACACGATGTTCAATTTCGAAATCGAATTCCCGGAGTCTTTCAATCCAACGTGACACTTGACCCTCGGGATTTTTGAACTGTAGAAGCCACTTAAGGGTGGCGTGGTCAGTTCTCAACAGGAATCTTCTGCCATATACGTACTTGTAGAAATGCTTTACTCCTTTGACAACAGCCCGAAGCTCCCATCGAGGGACACAGTAATTCCTCTCTGGCTTACTGAGGATTTTGCTGAAGTAACCGATGAATTTTTCCTGTCCATCCTGGATCTGAGACAGGACAGCTCCAAGACCCACGTTGCTGGTGTCCGTGTCCAGAATGAACTTCCTGGTCGGAAGGGGATAGCTTAGGATTGGCGCGTTGATTAATGCTCCATTCAACTTCCTGAACGAATCTTGGCATTCCTCGGACCACTGTCTGGCCTTCCGTGAGCCTAGTCAATGGTTTGGCGATGTTAGCTAACCCTAGCACGTATCGACGGTAGTAGGTACACAGGCCAAGAAAACTCCGAAGCTGGTGGATATCTTTGGGGATGGGCCAGTTTTTAAGATCTTTAATTTTCTGGTCGTCTACGGCCACTACTTCCCCAGAGACAATGTGACCAATGTAGTGGACTTCCTTCTGGAACAGGTGGCATTTCTTAGGGCTCAGTTTCAATCTGGAATTCCTCAGGCTCAGGAATACCTCCTCTAGATTTCTCATGTGGTCTTCGAAGGATCTGCCGACCACGATGATGTCGTCGAGGTATACCAGGCACGTCTTCCAGGAGAGTCCTTTCAACACCGTCTCCATAAATCTCTCGAAGGTCGCTAGAGCGTTACAAAGTCTGAATTGCATCACAGTGAATTGCCATAGCCCTGAGCCGACGGTGAAGGCGGTCTTTTCTCGATCTTCAGGAGCTAGTTCTACCTGCCAATATCCGTTCTTCCAGTTTAGCGTAGAGAAGATTTTAGAGCCGGCCAGCGTATCCAAGGTGTCATCTATCCGGGGAAATGGGTAACTGTCCTTCTTCGTCACGTTGTTCAATTGACGATAATATACGCAAAAGCGCGTTGATCCATCCTTCTTTTTCACCAACACGACTGGAGAGGACCTGGAACTGTCGGATGGTTCGATAACTCGTTCCTTCTCCATATCGCACACAATTTTGTCGGCCTCCTCTTTCTTGGCAAGGCAAAGTCTTCTAGCTGATTGCCGGATTGGTCGGGCATTTTCAGTGTCGATCTTATGCTGAATCACATTCGTTCTACCCCTTCTTCCTTGTCCAGTATCGAAGATGCCTTGGTACTTCCTGACTAGTTTCTTCAGTTTGGGCTGTTTAGATGGTGCGATGCCCTTGGAAGAGGTGACGACCAGCTTTTTCAGCTCCGTAGACAAGTTGGCGGCTTGGCTAACAGTGCCACGTACGCTCCTTATCACAGAGAAAATTTACGAGCAGTGCCCCAATATTGTTCCTTCCTTCAACGTCACCGGGTAATAATTGACATTCATTACCCTTACCAGCACAAGTTTTTCAACGTGCAGTAAGGTCTTCCCTAGAGCGATTCCCCGTCCAATTTTCTCGACATGTATCTTGGGCTCGAACATTACCACATTTCCGCTGCTCGTACCCCCGTCCAGGTGAGCCTTCAATATGGTTTCAGCCCTCTCAGGCACTCAGCCAACACGACACGAATAGTCTCATCACTCCTTCTATGAATCGCCAGCTCTTCTCCATTGACACGTAGGACGTGCCATCTCTTGAAGTTCAGCTCGAACCCTCTGGAGTTCATGATGTCCATTCCAATTATTGCCTCATCTTCGATGTCTGCGACCAGTGCCCGGTGTTTCAGTTTTGTACTGCCTAAAATCAAATCCATCGGTAGCTCGCCCTATACAGTGGCTGGCTCCCCTGTTGCTGTGCGTAGCTTCTAGGTTGACGGTTCGATTCTTGCCGGTGTTTTGGCAAAAATAGGTCCAAGAATTGTCCTCGTCGCACCTGTATCCAGCAGCATGGTGCGAGCCTCGTTCTTAATGAGACTGTCTACGAATACGCCATTGTTTTGTATTTGAAGAACTGCGACATCTGATTTATTAATTGGGGCTTGTTGGATACAGGCCGTCGACTGCCCCTTCTCATCGATTTTCTTTAGTTTTCCTGCGTCAGAGTAGATTCTATAAATGTTGGGCATTTGCTACGCACGTGCCCGATCTTGCCACAGTTCCAACATCTTATCTGTCTTTTTTCAGGCAACACTTCCTTCATCACTTTTCTAATGGTTGCCTTCAGGTCAGCTGGCTCCTGTGGATCTTCTTCCATCATTCGCACCTTACCTTGGCTCTTGCATGATTGTTTCTCATGTCAGTGCATCTACGAGGTGAGCTGGACGAGCTATTCTTAATGCTATCCGGGTTTCTTGGTCACGAAGTCCATCCAAGAATGCCTGAACCGCTAATCTCTCCATAACATTTTCCGGCGTGGTCGGATATACCAAATGAACCAAGCGTGCAATAGCGGTTTCAAATTCTTGTAAGGATTCGCTTGATTTATAGCAGCGGTTCTTCAGTTGTGAATGGTAAACGTGTTCCAAGTGAGCCTGGCCATATCATAGTTCCAGATGTTTGATCAGCTGTTCATAATCTTCCTGTTCTTGAGCAGTGGTTTGCAAGATGTTCGTCGCTTCCCCGCGCAACGCCAATGTCAATGCTACAGCTCTGTCTCCCGCATTCCATCCATTTGCTTTGGCCGCTACCTTGAATTGTCGGCGGTGATTTGCCCAAGGAGTTTTTCCGTCGAACTGAGGCGGCTTCAATGAAAGCTTCCCTGTTTCGGAACTGACCCTGACGTCCTTCATCCATATATGAACTCAGCTCCAGCATCGAATTTTCGTTGACAGTTTCAGTGGTGTTGACAGTATCAACTTGGTTTTCCAACTTACTGATTTTTTCTTTCAATTTGTACATTTCTTCTTCGATTTCGTCCTTGATTTTCTCCATCTCTGTCACTGCATGGCAAGAGCTAATTACATAACAAGGTTGATTAACTCCAAACCTATATCACACATAACGTGTAAATCAATCCAAACAAACAAAATCAAATAAAATCAACGTCAGTCTTGTTGCCTCCTCAAAAACTAAACGCAATATAATTTTTGAAACACTGTTCTTTAGCTACTTTTCAGGGAAAACTTCTAGTATTAGAGGATCCGAATTAGAAACGACCTTCACCCATCTGTTTAATGGATGAAAAGTCTTTTATATCAAATTTAGCATTATTAAAACAAATTCTATTAAATTTAAAAATAATTATCACATTTCTGCTATTTAATTGCACGAATGTAATAAAGTCAGCCTTTCCTCCCTCAGCAGTTGTTCTTATCTAACTAAATGACTCCATTTTTAGAATGTGTCGGAGTTGTTCCAGTTTAGGTTATTCATTTCATTGTCTAATCCTTCTTTTATGAATTGTTTACAAGCGTTATCACGTGCTGTTGTCCTGGCCCTGCCTCCCATGGTTACCAAGTCACTTTTTGACACATGACACTAAAACCCTAAAGACTAGCAACACAAAAGTCTACAATATATTACATGCGTTAGCTCCAATTATGGATCGAGTTTGGGAGAGACTCATATTCTCGGTAAATAAGGTAATGAAAGAAATTTCGACTACCAAATATCCTCATGAGTACGTGCTTCGTACAGTGTTTGCTGAAACAATTAATATTATGCATTCCAAACCTCTTACTCCCCTGTTTCTATTTACTCAAATGACGCTGAAGCACTGTTACCAAATCACTCTGTAATTGGGCTATATTTCGCAGGATGTTGTAGGTTTAAACCGAGTTTGTAATTGACTACAAAATTTTAGAAAATCGAACCTGTCATATTTCTTACTAATTTCTTATTAAAAACTGACCTAACGAGTAAGATTTAAATAAAAATATTTTAGTTAATTAGCTACATTCTTATTTCCTAGAATGAATTAAACACAAACAGGACATGTAGAATATAATTACCAATCACTTTATAAATATGAACAATACGTTACATCACATAAAAACATATACATTCCAATAATAATATTAAAAGGCACTTGGACATGCTTTAGAGAAGCGTTTAGCGATATTTTTCTATATAATATGAAATCTACAGATAATTTTTAGATGATTTAATCATAATATTCCCTTCCGAAATGCCCTGGATGCGGCGGATGTCCATAGTGACCGTCATCGTGGTGATAACTGTGAATGCAGTGTTCACTTACGTTTCCATTGATTCTGTTTCCTTCTGGCTCTGTAACTATACAAACAGAATCTCATAAGGTTAAAGTTATATGTTTTTAGATGATGATATTTATACCTAAATCTCGTTTTTGAAGTGGATTCCTTGACTCGACATGCCCACTTTTGGCAGTTTTCGGTTTTTCTTCCGATGATACCCTCGATATTTCTTTGGGACCCACACTCTTGACGACTTCTTCTTCTACTAATATTCGTCGTCGCCCGCGCCTTCTTCGCCTCCTCTTTCTACTTCGTCTACGTCTACTGCGATCCATTAGCTCGGCCATTGCTGCGAATCAAATGGTTTTAAAGAATAATTCAAGATGCAACTAAGTTTGAAATTTCTAGAATCGTTTGTGATACTCATACTGATCACACTATACAACCCATTGAAAATTTAGGTAATAATATCTTAGATGTGGAAAAACAGTCGAATAGGTCGATTTTACGTTCAAGGGAGACATTTTGTTGTTCTGAACGATGAAATAAAACAATATATTTTGTTTAAATCTTCATATATTTGAACTAATGTTCAATTTAAACTTGTTGACGCGTTTCACTAACACAGTAGCTTTGTCAAAACGAATGAAGGTAAAATATAAAAATGTCTTAATATATACAGTGCTAAATCTATTTACTAAAGTTAACAATGGTATTAAAAGATATTACCTGGAAATTCATTCACTACAAATATTCCTAAGCTATCTTCTAGGTAAAGAGGTTCAATAAAGGAGACTGATTGATATCTATTTGGTCGTTAAGGAGATTACCTGAATATTTATTTTTGTTAATCTCTAGGGCTTCTAATAAATTTAAACTGAAGGATTTACCGACTACATGGAGAATTTCAAAATTTGGGTCGAAAATGTGTTGGTTTTCTAATAAATGATTTGAATAGTTAGAATCTAGCAGCTTTCAATAGTATGATACACAGACTCTTAACAGTCCCATTAAATATTAATAATTATACCAAAGAATTAAATATCATAAAACAAATAGCAGTTAATAATAATTACGATCCAAATTTAATTGACAATATCATAAATAAAAAGATAAAAAAACAGACTTTAGAACAAGTATTCCCTTCAGATAAAAATAATAGACAATTTAAAAGCTTAACATACTTTGGAACACCATCCTTAAAAATTAAATCATTTTTAGAAACTTTAGACATGAATATTTCCTTTAAAACTGATCACAATTAATCCAAATTCATTAAAAATAATAAATCTAAATCTTCAAAATTAAACAAATCAGGAGTTTATAAATTAAAATGTGGTAATGACAATTGTGATAAAATTTATATCGGTAGAACTTTTAGAAATTTCAAAACTAGAATTTCGGAACACAAACGTAGCTATGACAACAAAAAATTAGATTCTAACTATTCAAATCATTTATTAGAAAACCAACACATTTTCGACCCAAATTTTGAAATTCTCCATGTAGTCGGTAAAACCTTTAGTTTAAATTTATTAGAAGCCCTAGAGATTGACAAAAATAAATATTCAGGTAATCTCCTTAACGACCAAATAGATATCAATCAGTCTCCTTTATTGAACCTCTTTACCTAGAAGATAGCTTAGGAATGTTTGTAGTGAATGAATTTCCAGGTAATATCTTTCAATACCATTGTTAACCTTAGTAAATAGATTTAGCACTGTATATATTAAGACATTTTTATATTTTACCTTCATTCGTTTTGACAAAGCTACTGTGTTAGTGAAACGCGTCAACAAGTTTAAATTGAACATTAGTTCAAATATATGAAGATTTAAACAAACTATATTGTTTTATTTCATCGTTCAGTATGGATCTTCATCAAGTAAAAGCCTCATCTATTCAATTTTTGTTGTTCTACCTGCAGCACCGCCACTTCAACCTTCGAGCAATGGGGTGAACAATCTCTAAATTTTTTTGATTAGGGAATATGGGTCGCGTGGCACATCGTTTGAAAGCCCATTATCTTTTCTAAATAATTGTGTAAGTACATTTTTTTCAATTGGGATGAACCAGAGTTCAATACCTACTATGAAAATGGGCATAAAATGCTGAAATTTTTACGAAACTTTCAAGGCGTACTTTGAAATTTCAAAGGGGAGCCGTACTCTACATGTCATCTATTCTAGTTGCATGGCACTATAGTCTGTTTCTTATTGACTGACAGCACGCGAAAAGGTCACAGATGCTAGTCAGGTAGTAAAGCATAAGCGTCACAGTTCATCTAAGGAATTTATTTACTATTTAATTTTATACCCGGTCTGATATATAAAGGTAATATAAATGTAAATTCGGTTAGTTAAAACAAACTTCATACATTTGTAGAGTAGATACAGTTAAAACAATAAATTATTTTTGAAATAATCTTGTAACGCAACTATTCTGACTGGATATTTCATTAATTATCTTGAGAATTTGAAGCAGGTCAATACTTGGGAGGCATATTAACAAACCATTTATCAATTCATTATCCAGATAATTACTTTCTGATTTTCGAAATGTTGATAATAACATTTCCAAGAAACATTACAATAGGGTCCTACTAGGGATTGTCCCAATGACTACTTAGCAATTTTGCAGGTATATACGGTGAAACTTGGTCTCGCCCAAATTTGTTTTGCTTAGAGTCGCTTATGTTCCATAAGTGTTATTAGAAATTGTCACATCTGTTTTAGATTTAGAGCCCAAACCCAGGAACAGTTAATGTCCCACATTCATCGTGATAGGATAACTGTCTCTAGACCCTTTGAGAAAGTGGCAGTCGATTATGGAGGCCCTTTCTATTTAAAATCATCTCATTTACATAAAGCCCCTGTAATAAAAGCATATATTTGTATTTTCGTGTGTTTGGTCACCAAATCTGTACATATAGAGTTGGTGACTGCGCTCTCCTCAGAAGCTTTTATAACAACTCTGAAAACATCTATTTCCCGTAGAGGAAACCCCTCCCTTTTTTTAGTGATAATGGTACCAATTTCTGGGGATGGAGGCGTGCAGAAATCAGTTAAAAGAACTCTCTAACCCCATTAAAGAATATTGTGTGAAAAATGCAATTGTATTTAAGTTCATTCCACCTCTTTCACCGCACTGGGGAGGTCTTCATGATGCTGCCATCCGCAGTTGTAAATTTCACAATCATTGGTCAAACTTTTCTCACATTCGAAGTTTTCTACACCATTTTGAACCGAATAGAAGCAATCATGAACTCAAGGCCTATTTGTAGTCTTTCAAATGACCCCAATGATTTACAGTGCCTAGGTTAGGTTAGGTTGGGTTTATAATGAGTGGGTCAATGAGGCCCTCCACTGCGACTATGTTGTGAAAAGTGTCTTCAAGTTTTACCCCAGTAAAGTGTAAGAGCGTGATTAGCTTACAAACGAAGACTGTAGTGTTAAATATGCATGATACTGTTGTACATCAAATGCCGGCTGCTACTGTTAGAAATATAGTTTCGACATGTTCCAATATGACAGGAGTTAGTGAATCTACTATTTACAGGCTTCTAAGGGAGAGGAAAAATGAAAATATATCTCCACCTAAAAAGTCAACTTAAAGAAAACCATTTGACCTTGATGAACATATGCAAAATACAACAAGACGAAAACTATATGAATTATATTTTAAAAAAGAGATCCCAACCCTTGACAGAATTCTAAGAATGGTGAAGGAGGACGAGAATTTGCCTGACATAGGGCGAAAAACTTTATGGAAAATATTACACAAATTAAATTTTACTTGGGAGAAGCAAAGTCGCAAATCAGTGGTAATCGACAACGAAGAAATAATATGTTGGAGACGCCAGTACTTACGAGATATCCGAAAATACAGACAGGAGGTAAGACAAATCTATTATCTAGATGAGACATGGCTCAATGAAGGACATTCAGTGAAAAAAATATGGCAGGACAAAAGTATTCAAACCAGTCGTCAAGCTTTCATAGGACTGAAAACTCCTATCAGTAAAGGTCGCCGACTAATAATAACGCATATTGGATGCAATCAAGGGTTCATTGAAGGTGGTTTACTGGAGTTTCAGTCAACATCAACCAAAGACTATCATGAAGAAATGACTGCAGATGTATTTTACACAAATGGTCGAATTAATTCCAAATAATGCTGTCATCGTTATGGACAATGCCACTTATCATTCGCGATTAACAGAAAATCTTCCATCTATCTCTTGGAGAAAAGCTTATATTAGAAACTGGTTAATCGTAAAAGATATACCATTTGAAGATGATATATTGAAAAAAGAAGTTTTAAAGGTTGCTTCAGATCACAAGCTACAATTTAAAAAGTTTGTTATTGATGAAATTGTCAAGAATCATGGGATAAGAGTTCTTCGTTTGCCGCCATACCATTGTGAATTAAATGCTATAGAGTTAATATGGGCTCAAATGAAAGGTTATGTAGCTAGACATAAACATTTAAAATGAAAGATGTTCGTTAACTCATGAAGTACTCATTGACAACAATAATTGAAGAGAACTGGAGAGATGCTGTGAATCATGTAATTAAAGAGGAAGAGAAAATGTGGGTTTTAGATAACCTCATAGAACAAACTATAGAACCGATAGTGATCTCTCTCGACGAGTCTTCGGATGATTCTTGTATGGCCAGCGAAGAGGATGATACTATAGATTGAATTTTATATTTCCTATAAATGGTATATGTTTAGTTTACTTAATATACATTAATTCATTGTCAAAAAATTTGAATTATGAGAATTAAGCTATATTTCCTTTAACCTCCATGGGACGGACATCAAAATTTTACGAAAAGGACTAACTGGGGTCCGAGAAGACCCCATGCTTAAAATTGCAGAAATGCTGTATTTTTCTTTAAATTAAATATATAGAAAAGAAGTTTTATTAAAGTTTTACTACTAACGATTTATTAGTCAAAAATCATCACGAAAAAATACAAAATACCCTAATCACTAATACTACTAGCTACATATCATTTTAACATTTTTTACAAACTATCTACGATTTTGAATGTTCTAGGTACACAAAGTTATTACACCTAATACATATTTTTCTGGATTTTCTGTCTTTTCCTCTTTGACACATATGGCAGCGCCCCCTGGTAATGTTTTGTTGTTCAACTCTGTTCTGTTGCATCCAGTAGTTCGAGAAAAACGTCTGTCATATGCCGTTTTCTATTCGCCTGAATGTATTTATTATTATATCGCCGGAAAACGTTTTTCTTTATGAGTTCTTTTCCTAGTCCCAAAATATACATTTTACGTTTATCCAAACTGTTTTTTCGCCAATCCGGGTTTTGCAGTAACCACAATTTATAAGCATTTATTCCTGCGATATCTATAAGATGCGAAAATATTGCCATTGGCCAGCGGTTTGACTTTCTCTGCACTGTATATTCTTTGGCCAACTTATCTGAAGTGTCGACAGCACCTTTTGTTTTGTTGTAATGAAGAATAATTTCTGGTTTATAGTGCTGTTCTTCTCCAGCTACTTTACTATCAGTATGCTCACTTGAAAGTAAGATGACAGCATGTTTTTGTTTTGGAACATAGGATACTAGCGTTCTTTGATTTCTAAAAGCAAACATACTTGAAAACTCTGAAAAATAATATTTTTTTTCCACAACTTGTCAGCAAGTTCTAAACTTGTAAAAAAGTTATCGGTCGTTATTCCAAATCCGCCTTCCAAATGGTCTGTCAAATCTAGGACAACCCTTTGACCTTGACCCTTTTCCGCTTTGTTACCTTGTTTTCCTAAAAATTAATAGATACATAGGAATATAAAGTTTGCCTATATTGCTTTTCAAATAACTTACCCAAATAAACTTGCAAGTTTGTATTATAAGAAGTGGTGCAGTCCACAAGAGCCCATATTTTGATTCCATACTTATCAGGTTTACTCTTCATATAGACTCGGAATGGTGCCTTACCCCTAAATGGTACAAGCTGCTCATCTACACATAGAGGGTCGCCAGGATTAAGTGATTTTTCACAATTAGAAGTGAAAATATCGAATATATCTCTTATCGGAGCTAGCTTATCTACTAATTTTCGTTCTGGTCTTGTTTGAAAATTATCAAAGCGTAAAAATGAAGTAATTTGTTCGAATCTGTCTCTTGACATTGCAGCAGGAATTATAGGACGACAGTAAGAAATATCTTGACACCAGAGCATATAGATAGCCTCTTTCGATCCGTGAAGTGCGCCAAGAATAAGCAACAGTCCAATATAAGCTTCAATCTCTGTAGAATCAACAGGTACAAAAACTTTAATTTTATTCGGATTTTCTATATTCCATTTATCATAATATGTTTGTGCCTTTCTGTTTGTTTCGGTTACTATTATGTTCAGAATATCCGGAGATAGGAAAAGAAGAAAAGCGTCTTTTATACTTGAGATATCAGAACTGTAATTTGTAAGGCCTAGCGCATGTCTCCAAATATTAACTTTTGAACGTCTATCTTTTGTGTTTCCTGGAATTTTTGACCACTCAGTTCCATCTTTAGATTTATATACTGGAATGCCCTGGCTGTTACTAACTGTTGGTTCCTCTGGGTTCGTTTTCTCTATACTTTGATCAACAACTATTACATCATTTTCTTCCTCTACTTCTGTGACAATGTCTTCATCTTCTAAGTCACTCGATGTTTCCTCATTGATAACACTATCAAACTCTGGATCATCACTTTCAAGTATACGTAACATCTCATCGTCAGTAAGCCCCTTGCGATTGTTTGTAAATAAAAACTGACTCATTTTTAAAACGATGTACCCTACTCGCAATATCACAAGAGACTAACCCGAATATTCGAGTCTAAAAATTATATCGCAGTGCGGGGAATCCCCCATGTGAACTGGTAATTTACATTTTACAATTATATGGGTAAATTCCCTGTGAGTAAACAAACGTTAAATGTATGGGATTGCCCGATTTTACTAACAGTTACCGGGATTATTTTATCGGACGTAAAAGGCTGTCCGGGGTCTGCAGAGACCCCTGGAATATAAAACTATTTTTTGTTTATACCAGCCAATAAAAACTACTAAATACATCATATTTCATCAAAATAATTCATAAACTGCAGCTGGATGAAAGATCAATGTTTAAAAATTTGCGTTTGCAAAGATACAGCAAAAACATACGTCATGGGGTACAAACGGACCCCGGCCAGTCCTATGAAGGTTAATTAATTTAATTTAATAAAAATGTAACTTGTTAATAGGTCTAAACGAATGAATTTTATTTCAACTGTAATGTTGACCGAATCTAATTAAATAAGCAAAATGAACTAATATCGTAATCTCCGCCACTGCCGCACTGTTTATCCTTTTGCTGGCATTGTTCAGTTTTATTACCATATTGTATTTTGAACTGAAACAGGGATGTACAGATAACCAATACAGACACCTACTTGTTTTGCATTAGAGTTTTAGTATTTACTTGTAAAATTCTTAGGATCGCTCTGTAAGAGATAATTTTCTATTTGAATATTTAATAAGGCTACTGTGCTATCAGACATTAAGAAATAGACTATACGAAACTCTTTTTTTAAAAAATGCTTTTGTTTTCGCTTAATTATTAAAAATGTTGAAAACAAACAAACCATTTTCCGGCTACATTTTTACCTTTTTCTACGCTAATTTTAGATCAAAAGAAAGATCTCGTTAAACTTGATAGCGCTAAAAGGCCCTTTTTCTGATTTTCCTTCACATTTGTTGTTAATTAGGCTGTATTTATTTATAAATTTAATGGTTCAAAACATATAAACATCCGTTTTAGGCAACCAACGAGACAATCCCCGTTTTAGGTAGAATTGGTAGAATGATTTATGAGGACTTTTCAATTTTACGGCCCTAATTCGATAATTCGTTTACCTCTTTATATCTGGAATTTTAAAATTGAAAAAATTCATCACAGCATAGCTACTTGTTAAATTGATATTATAATTTCACCTTTACTAATTAGAACACATATTATTTATTAAATTTAATTTTATGGAATAAATACCCGGTTTTATTTTGTTATGTTTTCTATTACCAGTATTTTAAAATATTATCCGGTTACTATATTTAATTTATTCCTTTACATATATTTTTAAAGTAATGTTACGAACTCGCACACCGAAGCAGATACTAAGTACGGTCCTGTAACCTTATGTTAACGGAGTTAAGAAAATGGCGAGCGCGCCGAATTCTGAGAAGGTCTATTGGGATTTATTGTGACCGTTTTTTTTAAACATGCTCTCGAAAAGCATTTTAAGAAATATCGCGAAAGGCATTTGTTCCATCCAGAATTCCCTAGCTTTAATATAAAAAGGACCGATCAGCGGACCAGGGCAGTTGATAAAGTGATTTTGACAAATAAACAGTGAATAAGTGAATATAAAAGTGTTATAAATTAGTGTGCATATAAATTAAATTCAAGTGATTAGTTAAGTACATATAAATTAGTGTTAGTGAGTTAGTATTTAAATGAATTAGTGAGTAGCCATACCGTGTGTTTAAAATTTATCCCACCCGTTTATTGTTTAAATAAATAACAAAAACATTACATTGGTGTCAGAAGTGGGATAATATAAATAAATTGCTACGTAAAAATGGCCAAGAGTTCGAAACGTCCGGTAAGAAAAGTGAGTTAGTAGAAAGACTTAAAGTGGCACTGGAAAATGACGGCTTTGATCCAGAAACAGTTTTATTTAATGACGAGGCTTCCACCTTAATCTCGTCAATTTCTGCCATGGAAGAGAAGATTTCAACCATAAAGAACGATATTTCCGCTAACATGGACAAGGTTTCTACTAATATGGACGAGAGGATTTCTGCTATGAAGAATGATATTTCTGCAGATATCTTATCATTGAAAAATGACATTGCTGCTGAAGTTGAGAATAAAATTTCGTCTCTAAAATCAAACATGGAGAATAAGATGACAACGATGGAAAATCAGATGGACGAGAAAATCAAGGAGTTGGAGACAAAGATTGCTGATTTAAGAACACAGGACACTTCAGCAGAAGAAAAGAAGATCGATATCTGCAAGCCAGAAACACAACCCAAGACAGATGATATTGGCAGTTTTACCCGAGTCAAGGCCCCAACGTTCGATGGAAAGATGTCGTGGACCAATTACGTAAAACAGTTCGAAGCAGCCGCTAGAGTGAATAATTGGTCCGATAAGGAGAAAGATGTGAACCTAACTATCGCGCTTCGGGGAGATGCCTTAGATATACTTCAGACGATACCTCTGGAAGAAACGGATGATTTCGAGCTGCTGAAGAAGAGGTTGGACATGCGGTACGGTCACGAACATCTAGAACATCTGAAAAATTTGGAAGACGTATTCAAACGATTCCAAGCTTCCCAGCTCATGTTAAACCCGAAGAAATGTCAGCTGTTCCAAAACCGAGTCAACTATCTAGGTCATATAGTGAGAAATGAAGGAGTGGCGGTGGATCCAGAGAAAGTTGCTTCCATTCAGCAATGGCCGCAACCAACCGACAAACATCAAATTAGGAGTTTCCTTGGACTTTGCACGTATTACAGAAGATTTATTAGGAAGTTTGGAGATATTGCCAAGCCTCTAACGCGACTTACAGAAGAAGCAAGAGCTTTCCAATGGGACGAAGACTGTCAAACGGCTTTTGAAACTTTGAAGAGGCATTTAACCTCGGCGCCGATATTAGGATATCCATTACCAGAGGGAGACTTTATTCTTGACACTGACACAAGCAACGTAGGAATTGGTGGAGTGCTCTCACAGATCCAAGGAGGGCAAGAAAGAGTGCTGGGATATTTCAGTAAAGTCCTCTCCAAACCAGAACGAAACTACTGCGTCACAAGAAGAGAACTTTTGGCAGTAGTGAAGTCCGTGGAACACTTTTACCAGTATCTCTATGGTAGGAAGTTTTTAATCCGGACTGATCATGCAACACTTAAGTGGTTGATGCAGTTCAAGAATCCCGAGGGCCAGATCGCTAGATGGATTGAACGACTTCAAGAATACGATTTCAACATCGAACATCGAGCTGGTGTGAGTCACCGAAATGCCGACTCCCTGTCCAGACGGCCGAGCCCAACAGGCTGCTCCCACTGCAACAAGGTGGAATCTAGGGAAGCTGCAGTTTCAAGAACTACTATAGTCAACGAGGAATGGTCACCCTCCAGGATCAGAGAAGATCAGGAGAATGATCCTCACCTGAAGATGATCCGGCAATGGAAGAAAGAAAACCGGCCACCTACCTGGCAAGAAGTGTCAAGATTTTCACCGAAACTCAAGGCGTATTGGGCTCAGTGGGACTCCCTTGTCCTGGAAGAAGGGCTGTTGAAAAGAGTCCTTGAAAACGATGATGGTTCTGAGATGATGAGACAGCTAGTTATCCCGAGAACAAGAGTAGCTGAGGTACTGAAGAAGTTACACGACAGTCCATCGGTAGGTCATCTGGGAGTGAAGAAAACCCTTTAGCGAGTTCGTGAGAGGTTTCATTGGATGAACAGCTCCGACGATGTGAAGGACAGGTGTAAGAAATGTACGACTTGTGCTACGAGTAATGGACCACATCGCAAGAGAAAGGCACCCATGAAACAGTACAATGTTGGAAGCCCTTTCGAAAGGATTGCTTTAGATATCGCTGGACCATTTCCGACGACAGAAAATGGTAGCAAGTATATACTGGTTGTAATGGATTGTTTTACAAAGTGGGTGGAAATTTACGCTATCCCGAACCAAGAGGCCACAACTGTCGCGGATGTATTGGTGAAAGAATTCATCAGCCGATATGGAGTGCCCATGGAAGTCCACAGTGACTAGGGAAGAAATTTCGAAAGCCATCTATTCCAGGAGATTTGCGACAAGCTGGGAATGAAGAAGACCAGAACAACAGCATTACATCCACAGTCAGATGGAATGGTCGAGAGAATGAACAGGACTATTGGAAAATACCTGTCCAAAGTAGTATCCAGCCATCAGAGAGATTGGGACCAGTATCTCTTCCTATTCGCATTGGCTTATCGATCTGCCGTCAATGAGTCCACGGGTGAAACACCTGCGAAAATCCTGTTTGGACGTGAAATGAGGCTTCCTTGTGACCTGGAATTTGGTTGTCGTCCTAGAGAAGATATAGCAGGCGAAGACTACGTGATCCAATTGAGAAGAAGGCTGGACGATATTCATGAACTAGTTCGAACAAATCTTCAAGCTGCCAGCGACAGAATGAAAAGTCGGTACGACACGCAGGCCACAGAAGGCGGTTTTAAAGAAGGGGACAAAGTATGGTTACACAACCCGGCGAGGAGAAAAATATTTTCTCCAAAATTACAAAAATCCTGGGAAGGTCCATACTAAATCAAGAAAAGGATCAATGATGTTATATATCGCATAAGCAAGATCCCCAACGGACAACTAAAAATAGGTCACCAAAACCGACTAGCGCCATTCGAAGGAGACCATGACATAGAGGAAGGAGTAAACCTTATTCGAGATGTGTCTGACCCCACCTTCGATGAATTTATGGGCGCGTATGGAGGTACCGGGAAAGCTAGATATAGAGTCACTTCGGAACAACAACAAGATTTGTTCACTCTGCCAGAAGATTATTCACTGGCATACAACATCCCCGCCCGTATCAAGAACGCACGAGGGTTGGCAACCGTCTTTCGAAAGAAGTTCGGGCAATTAGAAAAACTTGAAGACCAGATTTCAGCCCCTGGTAAGACACTGAAACTGAAACATAATTCGCGGTACGTCTTCTACGTGGTAACTAAAAATGAATTCCAAGATCGATCTACCTACCGCGATGTGTGGGAAGCACTTCGAAGCCTCCGAGACCATGTGTTGGAATCCAACATGAAGAAACTGGCTATGCCTAAGATAGCGAGTAACCAGTTGAATTGGCGAATCATCAGGAACATGGTAGAGATTATCTTTCAAGGTACCGGTGTCCAGATATTAATTTGCAGCTACAACCCCCGTTATCAATATCCAATGAAGACGGTCCCCTGCTATTTCCATAAGATCGGAAAGTGTAGTAATGGGGTTAGTTGCCGATTCAAACATCCAGTCTCGGCTACACGAAAGTTCCAGGAGGAACTTTCATTTAAGGAGGGGGTAATGTTACGAAGTCGCACACCGAAGCAGATACTAAGTACGGTCCTGTAACCTTATGTTAACGGAGTTAAGAAAATGGCGAGCGCGCCGAATTCTGAGAAGGTCTATTGGGATTTATTGAGACCGTTTTTTTAAACATGTTCTCGAAAGGCATTTTAAGAAATATCGCGAAAGGCATTTGTTCCATCCAGAATTCCCTAGTGAAAAAAGGCTTTAATATGAAAAGGACCGATCAGCGGACCAGGGCAGTTGATAAAGTGATCTTGACAAATAAACAGTAAATAAGTGAATATAAAAGTGTTATAAATTAGTGTGCATATAAATTAAATTTAAGTGATTAGTTAAGTACATATATATTAGTGTTAGTGAGTTAGTGTTTAAATAAATCAGTGAGTAGCCATACCGTGTGTTTAAAATTTATCCCACCCGTTTATTGTTTAAATTAATAACAAAAACATTACAGTAATATAATTCTTTAGTTTCACCTCTTTTCCACGTCATCCATGAGGTAGAGTAGTAAACGCGTTTTTTTTAATGTTGTGTCTCCGGTAGACCTAATCCACAATGACTACATGAGACAAAAGCACTACAAAACTAATTTTTTTTGGTTTTTGTTTTTTTGGATTACAGTAGAACCTCTTTAATCCGAACGTCCAGTAATACGAACGCCACCGCGGCATAAAATCAGCCCTCAGCTTCCTATATTATGTTTATGATATCCCCCACTGTGAGTTTCTACCTGAAAATTTGCTTATATAAAGTGACAGGTCTTGAAATATTGGTTGCCTATCCCGAAAATATATTTTGTGAATACTGAACTCTAGCCTTAAATTTACTTACACTAAGTCTTTTCTTAAATATTTCTCGAAATACGCACCTTCAACTTCCATGCAATAATGGAGATTCAGCTGAAAACGTTCTCGTATATTTTGGAATATTTTTGGGGTGATTTGGCGACGTTCGTAGATAGGCAACTACATGAATAAGTTTGTTGAATGAGGAATATTTCGATATTATTTGATTTCGAACAGTAGTATTGGTTAATGTAACAGTAACAGTCGCTTAGCTTTCAGGTAAATCATTTTCGGATGGCAAGGATTTCAAAATAGGCCAGTCTTCTTCATTATGATATAGAAATTCTGATCCATTGAACCACATAGTAAGTTGCTTCATCTCATTGGGATTAATTCCGCGGGAAACGAAGTCAGCGGGATTCAAATTGGTAGGAACATATCGCTACTGAGATGGGTCAGATAGATTCTGTATTTTGGCCACACAGTTAGCGACAAACGTTTTGAGACGGCTAGGATCTGAACGAATTCAAGCCAATGTTATGGTTGAGTCGGACCAATAATATACCATGTGGTTACCCTTAATAGCGTCTGTTGTGGCCCGAGCTAGCTGAACAGCTAAAAGAGCACCACGTAGCTCTAGACGTGGAAGAGATATGACCTTTAGCGGTGCTACACGAGATTTTGAACAAGCGATTTTGATCATGATTTGACCTAGGGAATCTATCGATCGAAAATAGACACATCCTCCATAAGCGGATTGAGACGCATCAGAGAAGACATGAATTTCGATTTGAGCTGCCTGTTTTATGAAGACATGTCTGGGAATTTCTATGTCATTAATAGCGTTTAGTTGATTGTAGAATTGCGTCCAAGAAATTAGAAAGTTCTTGGGAATTGTATCGTCCCAACCTATTTTTAACTGCCATAGGCTTTGCATAAACAGCTGAGCCTTGGTAATTACAGGACAAATTAGTCCGAGAGGGTTGAATATTTGACTTATGATCGATAGCACTACACGTTTAGTAAATGTCACATGTTTGTTGTTATTTGTCACGTATTGTAACATGTCGTTTGAAGAATTCCATCTGATACCCAGTGTTTTGGAATTCTGATTGTCCTTTATTTCGTATTCTTTGTTCGTCTGATTACTCTTGTCTTGAAGACCGTCTAAAATTCTCTCATCACTAGACGACCATTGTCTTAGATGGAACCCTGCCGAACTCAAGATTTCCTTGACATTCTTTATAAGCAAGGTGGCTGACTGAATATCGTTTGTGCCAGACAGCCAGTCGTCCATATAGAAATCTTGCCTAATGGATTGAGAAGCTTCTGGGAATAGCAGTATGTTATCGAGAGCTAGCTGTTTATATTTTAAACATCGTACCGATTTTCAGCTTAGTGGGAATTTAGGTAACTTCGAATGTCTAAATTGACGGGACTATTTATTGTTCAGTGTATAATCATCTCTATTTCTTCAACTGTATACAGTAATGTGAATGGGCACTCTTATTAAATACATACCTAGCATTGAACTAGAGATTTTTTATAAACCCACACCACTATCCGAAAATCATTAAAGTGAGTAGCCAGCCAGGCATTTGAAATCAAAGTAGCACTGAAAAGATTAACTCCATTCCCCCCCTGTTTCATTTCGGGTAAAAAGGGAGGTATAAAGGATATAAATATAACAGCACTAAATAGAAAATACATCTTTTTGTTTTATTAATACTTTTTTTCACTTACTGTCGTCATCATTCAAAACATTACTTCGCCTCCTTCCTCTGCGTTTACGCCTTCTCCTACTTCTACCACGTCTGCGTAATTCCATTATCGGCACTGTGGAGCTTTTGGGCATTTTTAGGAAAGATGAATCTTTTGGACCTAAAAGGAATCGAATTCATTGACGAATGGGAAAAATAAGGTTATTGACTTACCTTTCGAATCTATTTCTACCGTATCATCATCGTAGAATTCACTTCTACGTCTTCTACCACCACGTCTTCGGCGCCTACGTCGACGACGTCCCCCTCTTCGCCGTAATTCTCTAAACGGAAGCCCTTTTTTCTCCAGCATTCTGAAGTTTCTGAGTACGGCGTATTCTTTAGATCCGAGACCTGATAAAAAAAAATGAGTTGATGATAATATTCAGAAATATTTTTTCACACAACAATTAGCTTCTCTTAAGCCTGTCCTTTATTGACTGCGAAAAGTTGTATAATCGTGTTTACAAGTCTAAACGCATAGATATTCGATTTATTTTTATTTATATCGCTAAAGGCAATGCTAATTGGAATCGATAAAACAAAAGGACACGATTAGATTTAAAGTTTATAAAATCTTTCTTTTTTTCTATCTCATAAAAATGCTCCCATGTTTGATCTTTGGATAAACTCAGAATAAAGGGCGTCCCTATTTCCCGCATCTTCAATTTCTGGCATTTCTGGAAATTTAGATAGCTTTCCTGGACAGGATAATGAAATTCCGGGATTTTTACGGAAATTCCAGACATCTGGCAAGCCTACTTGTCAACCACGAACATGGAACCAAAAACTCAATCTAGTTACTAATGGTACTTGATGGAGTAGTAGCAGCAGAAATTTGCCATTTCATCATCATGCCGTTAAATCTAGGAGATTTTGGTTAAGGCTACTCCCATTCCACTTCTTACTGTTACAATTTCTTGTGTGTCCTAGCTTCAAAAGTTATTTTCTTCCATTCTATTCTGTTTCTGCATTCTCTCCACTATTTAATTCCCATATTTTTCGTAACTTCTTCTTTCTATCTTATTCCCCCAGTTTTTTTAATGGTACAGTAGGCGGTTTAAAAGAATGGGACTAAGTATGGGAAGGTCCATACTTAATCAAGAAAAGGATCAATGATGTTATATATCGCATAAGCAAGAACCCAAACGGAAAACCAAAAGTAGTTCACCAAAACCGACTAGCGCCATTCGAAGGAGACCATGACCTAGAGAAATGAGTGAACTATATTCGAGATGTGTCTGACCCTACCTTCGATGAATTTATGGGCGCGTATGGAGGTACCGGGAAAGCTAGATATGGAGTCACTTCGGAACAACAACAAGATTTGTTCACTCTCCCGGAAGATTATTCACTGGCATACAACATCCCCGCTCATATCAAAAACGCACGAGGGGTGGTATCCCTCTTTCGAAAGAAGTTCGGACAATTAGAAAAACTTGAAGACCATGTTCCAGCCCCTGGTAAGACACTGAAACTGAAACATAATTCGCGGTACGTCTTCTACGTGGTAACTAAATATGAATTTTAAGATCGATCTACCTACCGCGATGTGTAGGAAACACTTCGAAACCTCCGAGACCATGTGTTAGAATCCAGCGAGAAGAAACTGACTATGCCTAAGATAGCGAGTAACCAGTTGGATTGGCGAGTCATCAGGAACATGGTAGAGATTATCTTTCAAGATACCGGTGTCCAGATATTAATTTGTAGCTACAACCCCCGTTATCAGTATCCGATGAAGACGGTACCATACTATTTCCAAAAAATCGGAAAGTGTAGAAATGGGGCCAGTTGCCGATTCAAACATCCAGTCTCGGCTACACAAAAGTTCCAGGAGGAACTTCCATTTAAGGAGGGTGTAATGTTACGAAACAGCACACTGGTATAGTTCCTGAATCGGACTCTGTCTAAGCCATGTATGAACGTTAAAATTATGGCGGATGCGCAGAGATTTCTTAGAACTATTTACGATTATGACTATCTTATCTAGACATTGTTTTTGTGACCAGCCTAATCTAGAAAATACTAGAGCCAATTGTTTTTGTGTTAAGCTGCAATCTAGAATTATCTAGTAAAAAAAGGCATCCGCCCCGTGTTACTATTGTGCTCACCGTTCAAACTCTATGAACGCGTCATACTGAACAAGTATGGACCCAAATAGAAAGCCATCTAATCTCTCAGCAAGCAGGATTTAGACCTGGAAGATCCTGTACTGGTCAGGTACTAAGTCTCACCCAACACATTAAGGACGGCTTCGAAAGAAAGGTAAAAACGGAGGCCGTCTTCATAGATTTAACGGCGGCATATGACACTATAAATCATAACATATTACTGGAAAAACTTTTAAAAATGACAGGAGATTACCAGTTGATGGAAGTGATAAACACAATGTTATCTAACAGAAGATTCTATGTAGAGTTCCGCTGGAGGAACCAGATGAATGGCCTTCCCCTAGGTAGCGTGCTAGCACTATGACACGTGCAGATTCATAACGGGATGTCTAAAACCCACCAACCTTGACCAACTCTACGTGCTAGCCGGAATTGTACCACCACAAATACGGAGGGAATTCTTAGCCATGGCCGAACGAAGCAGGCAATGCGACGACACCAGACGTCCTTTGTATCAACATATAGCAGCCAGACTAAAATCAAGGCGAAACTTTATGCAATCTACACAACCCCTCACAGCCTCTGGAATAGCGACCAAAGAGGCAAAATGGGAACAGCGCTTTGCAGATAATGACATCCCAACCTGAAATCCAAAAGAAAAATCCCTAGACTGGGCTATCTGGAAAACCCTCAACCAACTCCGGTGCCAAATGGGGGGGGGGGTGCAAGTACAATTTCCTGAATTGGGGATATGCGGAAGAGGGAGCATGTGAATGCGGAGAAGCCCAGACAATGGAACACCTTCTGATATGCCAATCCCTACAAGCTCCATGTACCCTCCGAGACCTATGGGCATGCAATTAAAATGCTGTGATTTGCGCCAGACACCGGAGTGATATTTGAACAGTTATATGTATTGTTAATATTATATATAGATATTTCATCAGACACGATTAAATAAATAATCACTGAAAACGGCAAAGGATCTTAAGCAAGTCATCGATCACAAATTCAAAAGTCTGTGTCAACAGCACTGGGATCAATCATACACAATATCCGGTCATCAATAAATCACCGATACCTTACAGAACCTTCAGAGCTTTCGAGATAAAGTTTAGCAGTGATGAGAAGACTACGAATTAGAGACACCAAACATACCCACGGTTACCTGATGTCACGGAGCAGCCCACCATATTGTCAAAATTATTAATGCAACCTCACAATCAAACACATCCTCACTGAATGTCACAAATACCTATCAGAAAGACAGTAGCATCACCTTAATTCCAATTTACAAGAATTGCTGAGTAATCCCAACGAAGCAAATACCGTCATTCAGATCCTAAAAAATGTTCAATTTCACCACAAAATTTAACCTAATGTACAATATCATTAACACTATTATCATCAATAAACTGAACCTGTGCAAGTGTCCATTGCAGCCGAGCACGTTGATTTAATGAAAAAAAATGTACCAAATACGTTATTCTTTAATAATCCATATCAAATGTTTACCGACCATCTTCTACATATTAAATGAAGTTCTTTTTATTCCAAATACTCACCTAATTTAAATTTTCCATTCACCTCTTTCAAAAGACCACTTTCCAGACCGTTCTTCAAAGCTTTTCTTACTTGCAGAGAAGGATTTCTCATTGCCGTTTTTCTTTGCGAAATTATACTTCCGAGAATCTTATCGGGAGGCGAACCCTTGGAATCCTTGAAGCTGGCAATGGTATCCATCACTTCAGTTAGAAAAGTTATATCACGTATGGTCATCTTGGGAATATCAACTTAAATTTTCTACAATGAAATTAGAATTTAAAATTTTATATTGAAACTATAGAAATAATGGATTATTAGTATATATATATATATACAGTGAACGGCTAAATTATGGAATAAGATCATGATTTTGAAAATTGTTGAATTTTTAGACGTAATCGTCGATTTACTTTTTAAATAGAAATCGATGTCATATGACATTTGATTTGAAAGGGATTCTAAGTCTATAGTTAACGACATTACACTTTCGAATATACTATTTAGTACAGGATGGGAAAAATAGTAAGGTGTAGTATTAATTTTTTCTAGTTTTTGTTTTCTCCGGAGGTTAATTACCTCACAAATGAATATTTTGGAGACGAGGAGGATGATGATATAAACAAATTGCCTGGTAGGTACTACAAGTACCTGCAAAAATTCAACTACGAGAGGAGTAAGATATTTTCTATGATATTCAAAAAGAACTAGCAGCAGTGTATGAAGATTTACAACATACCCACTAAACAAGAAACATAACAAGTCTTTTTTGTGATGTTCTTTTTAGATACTTTTCGTGATGTTTATTTAAAACGTTAATAAGATATCTCCTAGATGTCTTAATTTTATTACCAACTCTATTAACATCCATGTCATGTAAATAAAACATATTTTTGATGTACACAATAATACTTGAATTCGCAGTTACATACACATCCTATGAACTTCTTTTTAGCAACTTCCTATAGGAAACATTCATACGATGTTAATTTGTATACTTCTCACTAATGTCACATACAGAACGTTACTGTAATATTACAAATTAACATGTTTCTAAGATGATCACATGTGTTGCAGTTACTTTTACATATTTCGAAATAATGTTTAGTAACTTCCTACGATTACGTCTGTACGATGTTAGTTCATAAACCTCTCAGTAATATCTCATATTAAACATCACAGTAACATAAAAAAAACAAAGCAGAAGAGGAACTGACGAACAAAACACAGTAGTTATCTGTGGAAACAAATGACAAGCATGAAATGGCGGGTGGTTTTCAGTTTTGTGTTATATTTTATTTGCAGAAAGCACATTTTTTGCAAGAAAACGTACTTGAATAAAGTAGTCTTCGTTTTCATTAGTTCCTACTTACCTACAGTTTCTATACTTAGTTATAATGGACGAACAACAGTTGTTATTATCGGTAAGTACCTATTACAAAATCATAATTATTGAAACTTTATACTCATTCAATACTTTAATCAGCTATTGTACATTGAAATTCCAGGTGGCGGAATTGTACACTAACATTATATAAGAGTTTACAAAATAAGGGTTTTTTCAACTTTTAAAATATTTTAGTTAGTAATTATATTTTAAAAACGATTCACAATATTTCAAATCCTAGATATGCATTATACCCTACAAAAAACTCAATATTGCAATAGGGTAGATATTGGCAGAGATTTAAATCTAGAAGAAAATCTTTTCAATGTTCAAGATGTTTCAGAAGCTACTTACACACATAAAATAAAAAACAAATAGTTGGTAATTATGTAAAGGAGAGTAACTATTTCAGATAGTCTCATACAGACATTGTATTAAACAGTACAAAAAATATTGAATCGAGTATCTCTAGTTCTAGTTTTTGTAGTAGTAGTCATAGCCGTCAATATAGTTATGCAGGGATAAAAATTTTTAACATTAACACTAACAATTCTTGTAAACAATTAGAGACTGTTTAAGACTTTAAAAACAGAAATTTCTGTTAAAAAGCTCATTTCCATTTAAAAATAAACTGAATACAAAAATAAGCTGTAGTTGTCCCTTACAATGGTACCTATATTAATCTAGTTGAAGAATATGTAACTTTTGACACTGAATGCTCCACTCAATAAACAGAATTCAATTATTTATTATTGTAGAAACACAGCTATTGGATACTCAATTGGATACAATTAATTATAAACTCATTTAACTTGATAATGTGTTAATATCTCTTCTTCATAAGTAGTTTTTTTTGTATACAGTGTATTAGTAATGCTTAGTTTTCATTAAGTTACAATTCCACGATGTTAATATACAATTTGTTCCAGGATGAAAATAACAAGATGAGAATAGTATATTATTTTAGACAGAAAAGAAGTATGAATTTTCATGGCGCACCTGAATTTACCTGCCAAACGGAGTGAGTCATGTAATAGAAGGTAAATCATGAAAAGTCACTTCTCGAAATAAAATATGTTATTATTCCTTTGAAGAACCCTGCATGTATCTCATGGAAAATGGGTCCCAGCCAATTGGCTGAAAATCAAGTTTGATGTAGTTTATGATGATCGATCAAAGGTCTCCATGGGCACAATTTGATCTAAAGTAATTGTTTTATTATCTGCTGTTCAGAACACCTTTAAATGTTTCACAGATAAGGATTTTGAAGTGTATGTTATGGAATGGTTGAGGCACTCGAAACAGCCACTCTTGCATGAGAAAAAGTAACCGTAAGTAAACGATAGAATTTTCTTTAATCAGATTGGATTTCTGTTGATTTAACGTAATGTTTCATAAAATCTTTATGGTGTAAAATTTGTATTAGTTTTAATATTATTAAAAAACTATTCTAATAAATTTGTTGTAAGCTAGCTGTAATGTATGTGTATCTGTTAAACTTTATTAATTCAGTTTCAAAGTATGTTACGTTATGGCAACTACAGATTAATATACCCTTTTTTATTTCTTGCTTTCACTGAATGCGTTCAATCGTTTCCACTTTTCACACTTGTTATGTAATATGCTTACACAATTTTATTTTTTTTAGGTTAGATTCCTGGACAAGATATTTTTTTTTTCTAATTTAGTACCTGTTTTTTTTCAAATTTACTAATTTACTATACTGTTCATTAATAGTGAATGAACGTTTTAAATCCTTTATTGCTTCTTTTGCTATTTTATTTTAAATGTACGGGGTGAACAACTAAGAACGACTGTAGGCCACATCTCAGAAAAGAATCATGGTACAACTTTCAAAAAAATTACCTTAAGTTAAGTGATCCTGAAAAATCGCTGGAAAATATTTTGCAGTCTCTAAAATATCCGCTAGGGGTGGAATGAACACTCGAAAACATAATACTCCAAAAAAAACATACTAAAGGTGTCCTAAAAATACAATTTTTTAAATCTTGATGAGATTATGAAAAAAGTAAATTAAGAAGATTTTTTGCCATTATTCTGCCAATAATGGGTGGGGAAGGTTCAAACTTATGAAAAAATGTATAACTTTTTCGTTCTTTAACCTATATTAATGATTTTAACTGCATTTAAAAGAGTTATTCTGTTTAATACGATTGATAACAAAATTAGATAATTTTGTATCCACTCGGAAATTTCAAATGAAAATTGAAGCATTTTTTAAATTTTTATCTCTGATATCGTAAATCTTATATCTTGGAATAGATTCCTATTTTTAACCCCTTTTCATCAGAATTTGAAAAATGCTTCATCACATTTGAAGTTTCCGAGAAAAATGGGAAAATTGTCGACATTTTCACATAGAGTTGACAAAATTGTACAATTTTGATATTTTTGTTAAGCATATCTTATTAAAGAGGAAAAACTCTTTTAAATGACGCCAAAAACATTGATATCGATTAAAAAACAAAAAAGTGTTACGACATTTGTTTTATAGGTTGAACCTTCTCCCACTCCTTACTTTAAGAATAAGGACAAAAAGTCCCTAACTACATTTTTTAATAATCTCATCAATAAATTGTATTTCTAGGATACCTTTAGTGTGTCTTTTTTTGAGATAATCACAGTATTATGTTTTTAAGTGTTTATTTTCCTGGAGGTATTTTTTTAAAGTTGTACCATGACTATTTTTGAAATATGGCCGACAGCCGGCATTCTTAGTTGTTCATCCTGTATTTGCTGATTAGGCACAGAAACATCTATAGGATGTCATCTAGAATGTTTGAGGTATATTATTTAGAGGTTTAAGTAATGTCCATACAACATCTAAGATAATACACTGTATTGTTTATGAAATGTCGCATTTAGATCATTGATAAGATGTTATTTATTAGACATTGCATTAACATCGACAAGATGTTAAAAGGCATTTCAGAATGTTACAGAAATGTTATTTTTAGTTCGTTATAAAGACTTCCTTTTGAGGAAGTTCTAGTAACATCTCAGTAAATTAAGAAGGCAGCGCTTTAACATCGCTGAGAAGTTAAGTTGAAACATCACAAAAGTTAACAGCCACAAGCTGGGCCCTTATCGGTTGTATAGATGTGCATGTGATGAAAACAAGAGGATAAAAAGGAAGAACATTATCACAATGTGATGTTGAATTAACACAACTGTAATATTTATTTGCATAGTGGGTAGTTGAATACAAGGAGATTTAGAATTCCATACTGTAGATAACTGTGTTGTTACAGTTCATACGGTGTGGAATCTCAAGCAATTGATCAATTTGTTAGCATTTCAAGGACCCATAGTATATCTACGTATAGCAGTTCAATGGGAAAGACAGATCTTATGAATGTAGGCAGTTCCAGAATTGCAATTCGTTCAAAAAAAATAAACGGTTTTAAAGATTAAAACTAACTTTTCCGTATGTGTGAGATGCCCTGAATAATATTCTATCATAAAGTTGTCACTTGTATACACTTCGGGGGATGTATCGTGCTAACAAACCGAAATTTCTCCAAAAATAACCAAAAATTCAGTATATCTGGATTTATAAGACCCACTGTACTCGCTCTAGTCAACTGAAAATCAATAGGGTACATCTGTGAGACATCTTAAGCAATATTCAATCATAAACTTGATCAATCGTATACTCTCCGGAGGCTGTATCGTACTAACCCGAAATTTCTCCAAAAAGGACAAAAAATGTGGCACTTCAGGTACCATAGCATCCGTTGTAGTAGCTCTGGTGAGCTAAAAATCGATAAGTTTGATCTATAAGACGCCCTGAACAATATTGGATCATAAAATGGGTCACTTGTATACACGCTGGACTCTGTATCGTGCAAATAAATTGAACATTTTCCAAAAATGACAAAAATTTGGTACCTCAAGTACCATACACTGGCTTTAGTGAGCTGAATCTCAATAGAGTTCATCTTTGAGACGCCCTGAATAATATCCAATCATAAAATTGGTCACTTGTATATTCTCCGGAGGCTGTATCGTACTAACAAACTGAAATTTCTCCAAAAATAACAAAAATGTCGTACATCAAATACCATAGCACCCGTTGCGCTGGCTCTGGTGAGCTAAAAATCAATAGGGTTCATCTGTGACATGACCTGAACAATATTCAATCATAAAATTGGTGATTTGTTGCACTCCGGAGTCTGTATCGTGCTAACAAGACATATAACTAAAAGTAGCCGACGACAGCGACGACGACGACATACACACAGGATTATTTTTCTAAAAACCATTTTGTCGCGATGTTCTTGACGAAAAACGTAAAACTAACTCAATTTTTTATTTTCAAGATTTTAACTCGTTTGTGGGTAAACCACTACTTTTCTCGCATATTAGATAGGTTGGGCGGAAAAGTAATAGGAAAACTGCATTGATTAGTCGAAAGTAAGAACGAAAAATGTACGAAACGATATGTAGATCAATTTAGTCCAACAAATGTTATAGAAAATATTGTATTCATCTAATCCCGTACCTACAAACTCAATACAAGGAGTCGCACTCCATCACCGTGTCTGATACATCAACAAACATGTGCTAATCAAAACCAGGTTTCAATGCCCCATTCGCTCAATGATATTTCACCAAGTATTTCTGCAGCTGAAGATGTGAAAAATGTGAAAAATCACCTTTAGAAGATTTGCTAGAGTCCGAAAGATTTCGAAATGTTTGATCCTATATTTTTCTTTAGGGGGGAATTGTTGCATATGTTCTAATCAAAATATACTTGGTATGAAAATAATGTCAAGGTATGTCATGTTACGAATTTGAATTATCATTACGTAGATAAGTACATAACACTTTCCTACAAATTTTTTCCATATTAGATTTTGTTAGTTGAGACAAAATAGCAGAGAAATTTGAATTTCAAGTTGTACAAAAATGCTAAATCATCTCCGAAGAAACAAAAGTTTCCCCTGAATATAAAGATTACGTATTAAATGAAAAATTACAAATATTCTGAGAGTCTACTTGAATGTCACTTACCTTGAGTTTGTTCCTTACATCGGATTTTTCAATGACCCCCCGTGCTAATTAATTTTATTATCGTAAAAAATCACATTAAATGCACTTAAATTTTGAAAACTGACATTTCAATAAAATTTTATAAATAAGCAACTGTTGCTTAGTGTCGACTTTTGTCGATAAACTTTTAGTGAAAATTAATTGACGTTTGTATAAAAAATAAACAACGCTAAACCAGAAACGCCATTGAGTCTTTCGCTTAGCGTAATCGTCACAATTGACTAAAGAGATGGATTAGTCACTGATTCGTTTCAATCTCATTAGCAACATTGACACAGAATTCAATGCTTGGTACCTTGATGATGGTTCTTTAGGTGGTAATACTAATTCCGTGTTCAAGTCTCTTGTCTATATAATAAACAATTCCAAGGATATTGGTCTTGAACTCAATTTCAGCAAATGCGAGTTATTTTTTTTAGAATCACCAAATAATCTAACCATTGATACATTTAATTCTGTAGCACCAGGCATAACAATTACCAACAGACATAATTTATTTCTATTAGGTGCTCCTTTATTAAACGAATCCTTTCTATCAGCTTTCAATGAAAAACTAACCTTTTTCAAAAAAATGTCATCTCGTTTATCCTGGTTACCGACACCTATTGCTTATTACCTTCTCAAGCATTGCCTATTAATTCCAAAATTAACATATATCTTAAGATGTAGTCCGACCTGGTTACATAATGATATCCTAATCAATTTTGATAATGCCATTCATCATTCATTAGAGTCATTAATTAACATTAAATTAGAGGACCTTTCTTGGAAACAAGCTTCACTACCTGTTTCATATGGTGGTTTAGGAATTCGCTCAATCGTTTCAGTAGCTCTTCCTTCTTTTTTGTCATCATTAAATAGTTCAAAAAATTTCATTAATTACATTTTGCCTATATTTTTCCACACACAAGACCCTTTATTAACGGAGGCAGAAAATATTTGGTCATTAAAGTCTAACAAAGTTGTACCCGATGATTATAAATCCTTTCAAAAATCCTGGAATATTCCTTTATTGAACATTGAAAAAGAAAATTTGCTTCAGAAAGCTATCAATTTACCAGACAAGGCTCGTTTGAATGCAGCATTTTCAAAGGAATCAGGAGCATGGTTGAACGCTTTACCGTCGGCCCTATTAGGTACGCTTTTAGATGACGAAAGTTTCCGTATTTCTATTGGTCTCCGTTTAGGTTGTCAAATTTGTGTAAAACATCGCTGTCGTTGCGGAGCTGATGTTGATGAATATGGTAGTCACGGCCTAAGCTGCAAATTAAGTGCCGGCCGTTTTTCACGTCATTCTGCAGTAAATGACCTAATCAAACGAGGCATGGCATCTGCAAAGATTCCCTGTTCGTTGGAACCGTTAGGTACTTGCCGCGACGACGGTAAACGTCCAGATGGTATGACCCTCATTCCATGACAACGCGGCAGACCAGTTATATGGAAATTCACTTGCACTGACACTTGGGCTTCGTCCCATGTCCGATCCACATCTACTTCCGCAGGCGCTGCAGCTTTACAATGCGAAACTTTTAAAATCAATAAATACAAAAATTTGGAGAACATTTACATTTTTATTCCTGTAGCAATTGAAACCTCTGGTGTTTTCGGTAATGAAGCTTTAAAATTCATTAAAGAAATCGGTAAAAAAATATCAATAGAAACCAATGATTCAACAAATTAGTATTGCAATTCAAAGAGGAAACGCTTCATCTTTTCTCGGTACGTTTCCCCGTTCTAAGCCTCTAGAAGAACTTTTTATGAAACCTAATCATAAGAAACGTAGTTCTTCTACAACTTTCAAACTTTCTCACATTACAGACCCTAAAACATATGATCTTTCCTTTTTCCGAAATTCTTATTTAACATCTCCATTCTCTTCTTCAGAATGTGTGCCTTCTGATAATACATGCGTTGACAATTTAATAAATTATGCCCCCAACAAGCTTTTGGGCCTCAGTGTACTAAAAAATACAGATAACCACCAGCCAGATGATGTCCCATTCATAGGAATACTGAAGAAGATGACTATGCTAGAGAATGATGCGATTCCTATACGCAATAGATTATCTCTAACCAAAACAGTTTTCAAATCCGTAATATCTACATCCAATTCAGTAGCAAACATCATAAATTCAAATTCCTTATCACGCCGATCAAGTGAGAAAGACAAACATAGAATACGAGATTATTCGTACAATGATAGTAGTTGCGAAAGAGCTTTTAACAATATTTCCACATTCAGATCCATAAAGGGTATTCCCAAAGATTCTTTGGGCCTCAAAGGCCTCAAAAATATTGGTAATACATGTTTCATGAATAGTATCATCCAATACCTATCAAACACAAAGTGGCTATTAGAATATCTAAAGAAAGACGCATACATAAGAGATATTAACATAAACATATCTAGCATGAAAGGAACACTAATTAAAGCATTTGCTGAAGTTATTCAAGAGCTTTGGTCTGAAGACGGTTCAGACAGAGTGGTTAATACAGTATCATTGAAAAGTAAGATTCAGCGATTTACTTCAAGGTTCATGGGATACACTCAACATGATGCACACGAGTTTCTTCGTGACAAATTTAGTGATAGCGAGAAAGCACAAGAATTTTGGTTGATATATGCGAGAATGGACAACTCCAAGATTATGGATAACTTTGTCGGTCAATTAAAATCAACAATCAAGTGCACACACTGTGGTCACTGTTACCTACGATCCTTTTTGGGATTTATCCTTTCCGATACCACAAAGAACAGGTCAATTACAACTTTCACAAAGTTTAGAAGAAACACTCGACGGTGATGAGAAACCAGCTTGTTCGAAATGTAAGGAACGAAGACGATGCATTAAATCATTCTCAATTCATAAATTTCCGAAAATACTGGTTATTCACCTGAAGCGCTTTTCGCAAACAGAAAGTTTTAGTGAAAAACTTAATGATTCAATAGATTTTCCAATAGAAGGGCTTGATATGAACCATTACGCGGCTGATAATGTGGCACCTTGTATGTACAACCTCTACGCTATATCTAATCACTGTGGAACTACTTATAATGGTCACTACACAGCATTTTGCCGACATCCCTACACGGGACAGTGGCACGAATATAACGATTCAAGAGTGCTATTAATATCGTGAAAATCTTTAGTCAGTGGAGAAGCATATGTTCTCTTCTATGAACAAGATGACACAAAATCCCACCTTTAAGTTTAATAATTTTTCTTTTATTAGTTTTTAAATTGTATATTTTTATTGTGAATCAATGTCTTATTTGTTTTTTTTTCTGCAAAATTTATTTATAAATTCATATATACATTGTATCCGTTTAAATATAAATAAAATTGAAAAAAAAACATAGACAAACGGTAGCAATCACAAGCTTCCGATTTACGATTGTTTTCAATAGCATCATAATTTTAGACCGATTATAATCAGAGTGATCGATTGATATCGAAAATGTATTGTGGAACATGTTGTTTTTTAAATGACAGGAAATGATTGTAATCGATTGACGCGTTGAATAGCACTAATAGTGCTATTCAACACTTCGATCTTGATTCCGATTTTGATTATAATCGAAATCGAAAACGGATTGATGTTTGTTGAACGACCAAAAAAAATTGTCATTTGTCGTGTCATTTTACAAACCAAATAAATCAATAGTGACATAACCTCATCATTATTTTAGTCCATTTCACGTGTATTTTACACTTTTCACAAGTTCATTTAGTTTAATCACGTTTAATTTTATACAAGCTGTTCTGTTAACTAAAAATGTAATATACAATTGCAAAATATCACTCACATCACATAACCCATAGACAAACGGTAGTTTATTTAAATTTTTCGACCAATTACATGCTTCCGATTTACGATTGTTTTCAATAGCATCATAATTTTAGACCGATTATAATCAGAGTGATCGATTGATATCGAAAATGTATTGTTGAACATGTTGTTTTTTAAATGACAGGAAATGATTGTAATCGATTGACGCGTTGAATAGCACTATTGATATAAAGACCATGGAGGTTAGAGAGGAGAACAATCGATATAGATAAAAGTGTTCCAGAAATATGGACAAAATATGTGAGGCACTGCGATCGCTATGTTATCCCGAGCTCAGCCAATCAAAACGCTTGTCGTATTCCATGATAACTATGGCAATCCTATTGGTTAAAATAAAATGACGCTGTTGCGCCGTATATAAAGATTATCTTATGCTGTTGTGTTTTGCGTCGTCTACCAAGAGATGGCAAAACCTTCCATTATACATTTTTTAAACTTCGCTGCTTCCGAACATCAACCCTCGTTGCTGGTAGAGAGAACTTTTCCTCCGGAACATTTCTAGCGAAAGCCCGCTCCAACACTCTCATTCCTATACACCTTTTAATACATTCTTCCTAGACATTTTTCTTCTCTGTTCTAGACACTTTTTCCCACTCTGCTGGTTCTCAGCCTACCCTCCAAAACCACCAAAATAAATCAATGAACGCTATATTACGATCCCCAAAACACCCCCAACCCGCCCTGCAGAGGAAACTAATCTTTCATCAGGGTAACCAAAACAAAAGAACACTTTCAAATTGTTAAATAAAAATCTCCTTTCTATCACGAAATCTATTCGAACTCTCTCTATCTTTCTCTCGCAGTGTTTTGATTTGAGGTTAGAAATACGAGGTGCTTATGTCTAATGCAATGATACAAGCTGCATTTCGTCAACAACTAGTATCTTCCACATTCATAGATAATACTTTCATTTTTAAGCAATCAAAAAGAGCGGGTTGGAGTTCAAAAGCCGACGCACTTATCTTTTGAATATATTTATTGAGTGTATATGGGTGAGGAAGAGGTCGAATATTTCGCTCACGAATAAAATTGTAAAGATTAATGTTTTTTGATTTGAACAATATACACTCATATATCCAAGATAAATCGTAACGGTGCATTTTATTATTATTTTTTTAATTGAAATTAATGTATCTCAGCTTCAGAGGCCATTGACACAGTTACACATAAATATTACATAGTTGAGTAAGTTATTGCATAAAATAATTAGTTACATTTTGGTTCTGAAATTAATGTCTTTTAAGTAGTTTAGAACATTATGTATTTGGTAGGGTGTTCAAAAATCCTAATTGTCTTCTTATTTATGAGTGTTGCTGGCAATCAGTGATGATATGTTTGACGGAAAGAATTGAAGTCATTAGATGGCTATGTGTGACATTGGTGTGTCCAATTCGTAGTCTTCTGATAATTATTTTATCTCTTCTTGGTAACGGGGGAGGTAAAATAGCTTGACGGATTGACGAATCTCACGCAATTTCGAAGGGATTCTGTTCCTGTGCTCTTGCTATAATGAATAGGTGTTATTTTTAAAAAAGTTTTTTAAATATTGGTACAGCTGAACTTTTTCTACCGGAAGATTGGATATTAGTCCGGTTAAAGTACACATCTGAAATAACAAAAATTGGGGGGGTGCCAAATTTTGGTGAAGACCTTAGGTTCACCATTAGAAATAAAGTGTCAAAAATCCCCATCGATCCCATGTGTGCTAAAAAAGTTATGGGGGGTCAAAGGTCAAAATTTCAGGTTTATTGGATTTTTCTCAAAAATGGTAAGTTTTATCAAAAAAGTACTCCAGACCAAAGTTGTAGATCTTGAAATTATCTACAAAAATGTCACTCATGATTTTTTTTCTAGGAATTGCCATTCCTGGGATATCGCGATTCTAAGAGTCACGTTTTATGTTATATGCACACATTTCCATGCCACCTGTGAGGTAGTGTACTCGGCGCGTTTTTTTTAACGTGGTTTCCCCGGTAGGCCTACTCCACGAACTGTTGTGACGTAATTTTCAGGGACAATACTTTTTTGATTGCATGATGATTATTAATATTGGTTTTTGAGATTAACTATTATAATTCTGATTTCTTTGAATATTTAATCTGATTCATACTCTTCAAAGTCAACTTCTGGTGTCATTTCTTCTTCGATTTCTTCTTCATCTTCCTCTTCCCCTTGCTGGATGTTCATAAATTGTTCAAATGAAGATGAATCAGTCGACTCTTCATAAAAATCACATGAATCATCTGCTGTTGTATTCAACTCGACATTTGAGCAAGACTAACCTTGGCAATTGGTACACGCTGGAGAACACAGTAACCCTACTTTTCTACAGCCACATTCGGCATTACAACCTTTTTTGCAATTGCAAAAAATTGTGTTGAGGAGTTTTTCCGGAGCTGGCGGGAGTAAAGTTTGGATTGGTTCCAAAGTATTGTTTATTAATTTCCAACCCCAGTCTTCTGGGTTCAGTTGATAGCCTAGCCATGTCTGAACTTGACAGTATACTCGATACAGGTGTTGAATAGCAGAGGCCGATGTTGGAGGAAGACAGGATAGTTGTACTTGCTTCTTGTTTCGTGTATTTTTGTAAAAGGTGTGGAGGATACATTGTATGTATTATCAAACACACAAGATTGAATGTCTTCTCGAACAATTGCCGCCGCTGCTTTTAAAATTTCCACTCGTTTTTCTTTTTCATCTAAGTCTTTTTTAGCAGACCAGGCTTGACTTAAAATGTCTTGATAATTGTCGACAAAACAAATGAATGTTAATATTCCAGGCTTCTCTTTAATAATAATTCTACTACCATACTTTAACTTCAATCGTATTTTTATGATTCTGTTATCTAAAGCTACATTTTGACAAACATTCTTTAATTCATCCAACGTAAACTGGCAATCTTCACTACGTTCTATGAATTGAAAAATTTCCTCCATCGCAGAGTTTACAGCTTCATCTTGAGGACGGCCAACTTTACGACCAGTACTAGATTTTTGGAAAGATTTGTAACAACAGCTATGGTATTTAGCATCAGCAGCGACTAAATCATGCTCAAATTTAATACGCGCAATAACTGCTTTTGATACGTCATCAGAACGACCGTTAGCTATCTTCAAAAGAGATTCTTTAAATGTAAGAGTAGAAACTTTATAAATTATTTTTCGAAGATGCTTCGCTTTCTTTTTCTCAGCCTCTTCATCGGCTACATCGCCACAAAATAAACAGCAATTTTTAAAACAAACGTTGGATTCACTTAGTCGCGCTCTAGTACGAGGTGGACTTACTTTTGAGGTACTGGCCTGTTCATCCTCATGTTGTCTTTTTACTGCAGCGATTGAACTTTTCCGGGTGTACGATTTTCTGCAATCCACGTGAACTGTAACGGACTTTAAGCCTCTTAAATAATCAACAAACTCATCACCTCTCGCGACACTTGCATCAATAAAGTTGGTATTCCACGACTAACCACAACAGTTTCATCTTCACTCAAAAGTTTTGTGAAAATAAAGCAAAATTGTGACATTTTCTCAAGATATTGAACAGCATAAATAATCTAAATGGGAAACGCTTGTAATAAATACGTATATTCACTTGAACCGAACGTTTAACACTAAAAGAAGCAGGTATATAAGCGACACAACACGGACAATAGAATCATCTGAATAGAATCGTCAGATGTTATTCAAGGCCATACGGGTAGAGGGGATTCAGTAAGTATGATTTGAGTATATATTTTCAGAATAGTATAGTTAACACATAAAAGAGACACAAATAGGAATTTTTACTTGTCTTGAGTGCCTGTTTATGTATATACGTGGCGTATGTGTGCATATCACATAGAACGTGATTCTTAGAATCGCGAAATCTCAGGAATAGTGATTCCTAGAAAAAAAATCATAGGTACTATTTTTGTAGATAATTTTAAGATCTACAACTTTGGTCTGAAGTACTTTTTTGATAAAACTTACCATTTTTGAGAAAAATCCAAAAAACATAAAATTTTGACCTTTGACCCCTAATAACTTTTTTAGCACACATGGGATCGATGGGGATTTCTGACACTTTATTTCTGATGGTGAACCCTTAATGTACAAAATGATCCCTTTGTAACATTTTGTATTATTTTTCTTCACCTACTGCCATTTTGCAATATAAAAATCACTACATTAGGAAGTGAATGTGAACGAGGGATACTAGTTAAACACCAAAATAATTTTATATTGAACGGATATTTATGAGTTGGCTGTAGAATTTTCGAGGCGGATTCCCATCTAAGCAGCGTCGAGCGGCGCGGCGCAGAGCAGAGCAGCGCAGCACGAAGCAGTGTTTTCTGGCACCAATTCCCACCTAAGCAGCACGAGACAGTATACACAGTACAGCGCAGCACAGAATTTTCAGTTTTTGTTATTTTGTTCTGGTCGTCAAGATGTCTTCATCTTCATCAGACGATTTTATGTTTCTTGCAGTTGCTGTATGTCATGAATTGAAAAAGAAAAAGAAAACTAAACGAAAATATTGGGTCCATGACATATTTCGTGCAAGATTGAATGAGGGTGAATTCCATACACTTTTCGCGCGTCTCCAGCAAGATGAACAGAAGTTCTATAAGTACTATCGAATGTCCCCACAAAAATTTAATGAACTATTCGATCTTTTGCGCATTCCTTTAACGAAACAAAATACTAAATTTCGGCAGAGCATCAGTCCACAAGAGAGGCTAACTGTTTTTCTAAGGTAAGCAAATGATTGATTTAATTAGTCCAAATATTTATTTTTAATTGATATGAAAACACAATTTTTTATTTAACGCAACAAAATAAACCGATTTTATGTTTGATAATATGATTGTAAAAATAAACACCAGTGAACAAAACAGTCCTAAGGAAACACATAGAAAAAATAAACTAAAACACATATCTCTTCACAAAAAAATGGGCAAGATTAGTGAAGTGTCTATGAGTGAGGTAATTGAGTTGCGAATTGTGAATAGTATGTCGAAGTTTCCCCGAAGAATGTAGACGATTCATCTTGTACAGAGCTTTGTTGTTGCATTGGCGGTCGAGTTTGTACAGATGGTGGATTCTGCATAGGTGACTGTATTTGCATTGGTGGCTGAAGTGGAAATGTCTCATGAATTTGGGAGGGTGTCTGAGTGTGACCCAGAATTTGACACTCACTAGAAGTTTGTGTTATCAAAGAGGAGGACTTTGAAAACATTTGCAATTCGTATGAATTTACTATTTGAAATACTTTACGTTTCACGGTAGCTTGCCATAGTGGGGGAAATGTAGCCGTTGTTTTGCCCATATTAATAAAAAAATCTATTAGTGGGCTATTTTCATTTCCTGATGGTTTTACAAGATCTTTGGTCTGCTTTTCTAAACGACTACGTTTTTTGTCATCAACATATTCTTTTAATATTTCCGGTATTGACTCATCATTTCTGACTGCAGCTTTCAATGTCTTACAACGCTGGACACTTTTGACATTTGTAACACGAGATGATGGTCTTGATGGAGTCTCTACGCTTGAAGAACAAGATGGTGTGTTTGGCTGTGACACAAAAGACGGAATATCTAAACTATTTTCGGCATCATAATCTTCACACAATATGTCTCCTCTTTGGCTTTGTGTATTATTTTCTACTCGAGTATCAACTTCATCGTCGTCACTAATATCTTCTTGCTGTATTTGGCTAACATTTGAATGAGTTCTAAAATAAATAAATCACTGGTTAATAAGTTCATAATGATAGCATATGAAAATATTTTCATACTCTCTGCCTTTAATATGAAGCTGAAGAAAAGCCATGGCATCCCAGTATTTCCATTTCTTGTTGCCTTTAGCAGCTTGTCCACTTTTTGTGTGGTTGTTTTTTGCTGCTCTCTGAAAAGCGTCTCTTAAAGTTTTCCATCTCTGCTTACAAACCTCGGCTACAAAAAATGTGTAATAGTATTTAACCAGTTGTAAAAAAATATATTTTTATATAGAATACATTATTAAGTATGGTGTTCTTTTTCAGGTTTTTGGCAACAGGGGTAGACTACCAGACACTTTCTTTTAACTTTAGAATAGGACACTCCACAATACACAAGATTATAAATCATACCGCCAATGTTATTTGGGAGACTCTAGGACATATTGTAATGCCACAACCCACAACAGAGTTACTTCGGTATTGTGCAAACAAATTTGAAAGTACTTGGAATTTTCCTAATTGTGTGGCTGCGATAGATGGCAAGCATGTTACTATACAAGCACCTCCCAGAAGTGGATCCTTGTATTTCAACTATAGGAAATCATTCTCAGTAGTGTTATTGGCGATGGTAGACGCAGAATACAGGTTCATTGCCGTGGATGTTGGAGCATACGGTAAAAATAGCGATGGTGGGATATTTACTGCTTCGAATATGGGAAAAAGTCTTAAAAATGGAACATTTGGAATGCCTAAGGATCGACCAGTTACTGTAAATGGCGAACCTTTACCACATGTAATAGTGGGAGACGAAGCGTTCCCTTGTAAAACTTATTTAATGAGACCTTACTCAGGACGCGGATTGTCACAAGATAAAAGAATTTTCAATTATCGTCTCTCCAGAGCTCGTAGAGTCTCCGAAAATGCCTTTGGGATTCTTTGTCAAAAGTTTAGAATATTCTTAAATAAAATACAGATTCACCCAAAAAATGCAGATAAAATAATTTTATCTAGTCTTTGTTTGCATAACTTTCTTAGAAATGACAATGTCTTCTTGACCGTACTAGAGCAAGAGAGAACAGACAATGAAGCACCAGTTTTTACAAGTATATCGAACATTGGTGGAAAATGCTCCAATGAAGCACTCAAAATACGAGATGCATTTAAGGGATATTTTAACTCTGATTCAGGGGCAGTTTCTTGGCAAGAAGATGCAATTAATATAGGAAATACTTAAACTAACTGTAAAGTTATTTTATAATTGTATGGTAATAAATAAAGTAAATTACCCGTTACTTATTAGTTTTCAAAATAGTGCCTGTAAATGTCATTACTAATTATATCTTAACTAGGACCCATCGTAACTATGAGTACATTGTATTAAATGGATAGTAACAGCAATAACAATTTATTATAAATTAAATAATTAATATAAATACAATAAATTAACACTTACCCTTTTCATTAAGTTTGTTACCAATTTCAGTCCAAATTATTTCTCTCCTATGTTGGTTACTATAATTTTTATGAGCCATGTCATATAGCTCACTATATTCAGCTACAAGAACGATAAGTTTATCAATTTTTTCTCCGTCCATAGTTAACAATCACTTCAAAACAAACAAGTTGGAACAACTTGCTGCCTGCGCGCGAATCTTCCAATTCCCACTTGTCCGTCAACAAGCAGAGCGGCGAGTTTACGAGCGACATTCTGCATGCCAATGCTTCGCGGGAAATTAAAATTTTGCAGCGCCGCGCTGATCTGTTCGGCGCTGCAACGCTCTGCTTAGGTGGAAACGACCCCATTGAATTATACGTATCCAATTGTAAGCAGCATTTTGCTGCTCTGCTCTGCTCTGCGCCGCGCCGCTCGATGCTGCTTAGATGGGAATCCGTCTTTAGAGGGATCGTTTTGTACACCTTTCCCCTAAATGAAACAAGAACTGAAAGTGTCAATATAATTTTTAATAATCAATTAGCGTCACTTTACATAAAACTACACGTTATCAGCATTGAGCCGCATGTTTCTATTGCAAAAGAAATACACAAGAAAATTTTCATTAAACTAATCATAATATTCCCTTCCAAAATGCCCTTGATGCGGCGGATGCCCATAGTGACTGTCATCGTGATGAAAACTGTGGATGCAGTGGGCGCTCACGTTCTCATTAATACGATTTTCATCTGGTTCTGTTACTATACAAAGAGAATTTTATAAGTATAAAATCTTAAGGTTTTAGATGATAATATATGTACCTAATTCCCGTTTGTCAATTGGATTTCTATCAGAATTCCCACTTTTGACGATTTTTGGTTTTTCATCCGAGGACTTTTTCGATATGTCTTCAGAATCGGAGCTCCTAGCGCTTCCTTCTTTCTCGTCTAACGCCCGACGTCGTCCGCGCCGTCTTCGCTTTCTTCCCTTGCGGCGTCTGCGTCTACTTCGATCCATCAATTCTCCGGTTACTGCAAAACAAACGAGAAAATTATTATATAGACCAACTACCGTCCTTTATAAATATGAATCGGGGCATTAAAACTAATTAAATCGTAGGAATTAAGGTAAAAAAAACTCTAAATTCTTATTAGTGTTTCAAATGAAACTCAACGTTTCTATGAAATTAACTGTCTCGACCCTTACTTCGTGGAATCTGCTCATAATAGTGTTTTAAATGGAACTCACGGTTTCTAGTTAATTCCACAATATAATAAAAGTTATTGAAAATTCTAAAAAATTGACAATTGTTTCGATAAATCAATATCATCGTCAGAATGACAGAAGTTACATTTCATTTGATGCCTACCTGATGTTAGTAGTTATTTTTGGCTAGACCAAGAAGTGACCTAACTTGTGATTGACTTAATATATGTTTATAAAAAAAAGAAGATGTGATATTACAAATATTGAAGCTTAGATATTATTAGCCCTATGGTGATATCCTGTCTATTTGGGTCATACCCTTAGGAATCTTGGAATCCGATACAGTGAACACTTACGAGCATACAGATTAAAACAACCAGATAAATCCGACTACGCAAAACATCTACTTGATACCAATCATTCATTGACACCTAACACAAAACTAGAAGTGCTGCATATTTGTGAAAAGAAACAAGAACTGGATTTCCTTGAAGAACTGGAAATTAGAAGACATTTAAGAAACCCACAATATAAAGTTGTCAATGAACAGATAAATCTAGGGAGTTCTCCACTAATAAACTGTCTTCTTGAGTGATAATTGTAAAGATCAGTTTCCCTGCTTTTCTATATCATTGCACAGTTATACTGATCTTAATTGGAAATATGATATCCAGGATATCACCATAGGGCTAATAATATCTTAGCTTCAATATTTGTAATATCACATCTTTTTTTCAACATATATTAAGTCACTTCTTGGTCTAGCCCAAAATAACTACTAACATCAGGTAGGCATCAAATGAAATGTAACTTCTGTCATTCTGACGATGATATTGATTTATCGAAACAGTTGTCAATTTTTTAGAATTTTCAATAACTTTTATTATATTGTGGAATTAACTAGAAACCGTGAGTTTCATTTAAAACACTATCAACGTTTCTAACTAATTCCACAATATAATAAAAAATATCAAAAATTCTAAAAAAATGACAATTGAATATCAGTTACCGAAACAATTGTCAATTTTTTAGAATTTTTAATATTTTTCATTATATTGTGGAATTAGTTAGAAACGATGAATTTCATTTAAAACACTAATATGAGTAGATTCCACGAAGTAAGGGTCGAGACAGTTAATATCTAAATTCTAATATGGTTTTTTTCCCCCAGGAAATACGGGTGTTAACTTTGGGAAACACTGTATAAAGCATCATGCAGAGGAAAGTTTCTACACTAGATAAGCTTAATTACAAATTCATTAAAGACTAAAGTCCCAAGCGACCAAGTAGAGTCCAAGATATGAATCAAGATCTTTGCAATCAATGAAAAATACAACCTAAATCAGAAGAGTTACAAGTACATTTTTTCACTTACTTTCGTTATCATTCAGAGCATCACTTCGCCTTCTTCCTCTTCTTCTACTTCGTCTCCTTCTACTCCTGCTACGTCGTCCACGTCTGCGTAATTCTTTGATTGGTAGTATCGAGCTTGTGGCTAGTTTGAGAAATGTTGAGCCTTCTGGACCTAAAATCGATTGAAATCAAACCGAATTTATTGGAAAACTGAGAAAATAAAGTCTTTCGCTTACTGTCTGAATCAAGTTCAATATTATCATCGTCGAAAAATTCACTTCTACGCCTCCTCCTACTACGTCTGCGGCGTCTACTTGAACGACGTCTACCTCTCCTACGCAATTCTTTGAAAGGCAGAGCTTTACCTCCTAATGTTCGGAAATTTTTAAATATGGCGTAGTCCTTTGAACCGAGACCTGCGAAAACAAAATTCGTAGAAAAGCCTTATACAAACAAAAACAGCGTTTACCATTTTTTGGCAAAAGTATCAGCTACTTTTAAGGTGAAATTAAAATATCAGTGAGATTGTTCTGGGCGTTTATAAGTACTCAGAAATATTTGAGTGCAAGCTAGTTATCAATTCTTCTTTTAACGTTTCAAGGTAGATCAGATATTGTAAGAAATTAAACTATATGTTGAAAAAATGGAGAAATACTCAACCAATTAACTTGAAGGAGAGGGAAGAGATTAAACGTATGGTGACAGAATCTGATCAAAAGTATCATTTTGTGGCCCTTCAGATAAATTAAATTACTAGATTGGTGTTTTAAATGAAACTTACTACTTACGGCCTGTAACAATCTTAAAAACCTGATGGTGAATAAAAAACGCACTCAGGGCGTGGTTGTTTTAGATACGGAAATGCTGAGTGAAAACTGCAGGAAAATCATAGAATGCGCCTTTGCAGAAACTGAAATAAAACTCACTATATATGATAGTCCGGGAAAGTAAGGTCGAAAAATCTGTTAACTATCAAAACTTTCCCATAACTGATTTTTCATTTTTAAATGAAAATATATTGACCCAGCATCACTATCCTAGATTGTCTAATAATTTCCACTGGAGCTTGCGACGCAGCTTGCAAGCACAGCTCAGACCACCTAAAATTCAAGTGATTTATGCTCGTGTCATTTCTGGATGTGTTCTTACAAAAAACTCGTAGAAATGAAAATTGAAGCAAATCTTATGCTCTTGAAGGTGACGTAAATAGTTTTTTAAAAAAAAAATTTCCGATCTTAAATTTTCCGAAAATTGAAAAAAATTACGAAAATTATATTTTTGGTTGGTAATTATAAATAAAATATGATTATTGATGTCAAAACATAGAGGGCAAACTTCTAAAAATTTAAATTTTTTCAGATTTGGAAAATTCGGCTGCGCAAATTGGAAACAAATTTTTTTTCAATCGCGTCTAAATTTATGAACATTAACGATATTGAGAAACGGTTTGTTGCAATCGACAGAGTGAAAGATATATTTTTATAAATAACATAAACAAAATTAAAAAAAATTTTTTTACATAATTTTTTAGAACATTTACCGAAAATAAAGATTTTTCCATCTAGTTCTTCTAATAATTTACATTTTTTCAGATTTGGAAAATTAACGATATTGAGAAACGGTTTGTTGCAATCGAAAGAGTGAAAGTTATATTTTTATAAATAACATGCAAAATTTTTAAAATTTTTTTTAGATTTTTTAGAACATTTACCGAAAATAAAAAAATTTTACATCTAGTTTTTTCTCATTTTGGCGTTGAAAAATTTCTTAAAAATATCTTTTTACGTTATAGATGTTTGTTTTTGAAAGACGAATATTTTGAAATAAAAAATTTTCAGATGCGACTTTTACAAGCTGAGATAAACAAATTCAAAATCTGCTAGATACTGTCATTATTAATTGAAATTTTCAAATTTTGATCACTTCGCTAGGTTGTTGAATCCCAACTCAACTTAAACACAATTTTTCATTTTTCTACCGTTAATTGGTCCATTCTAAAGAGAACAGTAATCCTAGCTCGCTCAGCCAAACGGTACGGCAGCAGCTGCTTGGCGTTCTGGTGGGGGGTCAGCGCTCATTCTCTTCGAAAGCCCAAAAGACCCTTACTAACAAAACTGACAACGTACTTGTACCCGACGAATTATTGAACATTATTTCGTGTTCTTGTACCACAGGGTGCTCTACTACCAGGTGTGGTTGTAAAAAAGTTGGCATACATTGTACGATATTACGTAAAAAATGCGAAGGCAAAAACTGTTGTAACATCAAAATTGTAAATACGATATTTGACAATGATGAGGATGATAATGAATATCTGAGTGATGAGCTAAATTTTGATATGACTCAATTAGTTGATTGTGAACTTGCAATTGATAGTAGCAATAATATCGATGAGGATTTGTTTGCTAATGATAATGACGAGGAAAATTGTACAGAGCCATTTCCTCAGAGACCAAAAAGGGCGAGAATTTGTAGAATGATGAGGATGATAATGAATCTCTGAGTGATGAGCTAAATTTTGATATGACTCAATTAGTTGATTGTGAACTTGCAATTGATAGTAGCAATAATATCGATGAGGATTTGTTTGCTAATGATAATGACGAGGAAAATTGTACAGAGCCATTTCCTCAGAGACCAAAAAGGGCGAGAATTTGTAGAAAATAGATATAAATTTGTAAATAAATATTATTATTAGTATCTACGCTTCGAATTATGTATAATATATATAATAAATGGATTTATAGATATGAATTATAAATATCATTGTACCTTATTTCTAGCAATATGTAATGGTTGATAATAACCATACTATTAGCAAACCACAAATGCAAAATTTTTACTGCGAACGAGCGCTGACCCCCCATCACAACGCCAAGCAGCTGCCGCCGCACCGTTTGGCCGAGCGAGCTAGGATTACTATTCTCTTTTGAATGGACCAATTGACGGTAGAAAAATGAAAATTTGTGTTTAAGTTGAGTTGGGATTCGACAACCTAGCGAAGTGACCAAAATTTGAAAATTTCAATCAATATTATCACAGAATCTAACAGACTTTGAATTTGTTTATCTCAACTTGTAAAAGTCGCATCTAAAAAATTTTTTTTAAATACTCGTCTTTCAAAGACACACATATTAATAACGTGAAAACATATTTTAAACAAATTTTTCAACGCCAAAACGAGAAAAAACTAGATGGAAAAATTTTTATTTTCGGTAAATGTTCTAAAAAATTATGTAAAAAATTTTTTTTAAATTTTGTTTATGTTATTTATAAAAATATATCTATAATTACCAACCAAAAATATAATTTTCGTAATTTTTTTCAATTTTTGAAAAATTTAAGATCGGAAAATTTTTTTTTGAAAAAACTATTTACGTCACCTTCAAGAGCATAAGATTTGCTTCAATTTTCATCTCTACGATTTTTTTGTAAGAACACAGCCAGAAATGTCACGAGCATAAATCACTTGAATTTTAGGTGGTCTGAGCTGTGCTTGCAAGCTGCGTCGCAAGCTCCAGCGGAAATTATTAGACAATCTAGGAAAGTGATGCTGGGTCAATATATTTTCATTTAAAAATGAAAAATCAATTATGGGCAACTTTTGAATTTTGTTTCCTTACTTTCCCGGACTATGACCTGGGGATGCTAAATAAGAGCAACAATGAAGGATGGAATGTAAGAGACAAAAGAGAAAGTAAAAACAATAATAGTAAAGGACTGATTTTACAAGCAAAAGGGAAAACATATGCAGACTTATTAAGAAACGTTAAAAGTAGAGCAGATACAAAACAGGTGAAGGAAAACACAAAATGGAGATTTACTTATTACCCTTAAAAATGGAAAATATGTAGATAAAATTCAAGGATTAATTAGTAAACCCTTAAATACGTCCGATATAAAACAGGCAGGAACCAGATATTCGACATTGTACATTAATTCTTTGGATGCGGTGATAACTCGTGAGGGAATAGAAGACATAGTTGCAAAAAAAGTTGGACGGGGGGGATTCGAGATTAAATCACTGAAGGAAGTATATAGAGGTAAACAAGCAGCTACAGTAGCTATGGAGGATAATAAGGCTATAAAGATGTTAGAGCTCAGGAAAATTGATATTGGTTGGGGATTGTATTCGAAAAATGTTTCAAATGCTGGAGATTTGGCCCATGTCATAACTCCAGAAGCTGTTAAAGAGGTAATTACGTGGCATACTAACACGGTCAAGAACATCATGAACACCATTTTAATACAACAAAGTCTGCCCAAATCATGGAAAACTACTAAGGTTAGTTTAATACCAAAGGGAAAACATTCCGTCCAATTTGCCTAATAGATAGCTTCTGTAAAATATTCGAGATAATTCTCAGGGACAGACTAGAGAGGGAATTGGAGGAAAAGCATGGTCTTTCTGATAGACAGTTTGGATTTCGTAAAGGGAAATCAACGATAGAGGCGGTAGAATACGTAGTCCATAAGTTATCTAGCAAAAAGAAGACCACACCTATTGCCATCGATGTGAAAAATGCTCTCAACACAGCCACATGCAGAATAATTATCCACCGACTTGAGGAGATAGGGGTCAGTCAGTACATCGTTCGACTGATCGAGAACTACTTCCAAGGAAGGGAATTAATCATCAATCGGACAAAGAAGATGAAGACATTTATGGAAGTACCTAAAGGTTCCGTAATTGGTCCAACCCTATGGAATGTTATGTACAATTCAGTTCTTGAGATTGAAGTTCCGACAGGATGCTGCACCGTAACGTATGCTGACGATCTCGCCATAATAGTGTTACGAAACAGCACACTGGTATAGTCCCTAAAACCGACCCTGTCTAAGCCAGGCATAAAAGTTAAAATTATGGCGGATATGCAGTTATAAAAAACTGTTTACGAGTTTATGACTATCTTATGTAAACATTGTTTTTGTGACCAGAGTTATCTAGAAAAGGCCAGAATCAATTGTCCGGAATTTACTAGTAAAAATGGCTTTAATATATAAAGGGACTGATCAGGAAGAGTTAGTTTAGTTGATAATTTGACATCGTGAGATAAACAAATAAATAAGTGAATTAGTGAACTGTTTAAATAAATTAGAATATACTGTATATATAAATTAAGTATTAGTGATTAGTTTAGTGTTTAAATAAATTAGTAAGTAGCCATACCGTGTGTTTAAAGTTTAACCCACCCGTTTATTGTTTAAATAAATAAGAAAAACATTACATTGGTGTCAGAAGTGGGATAATATAAATAAATTGCTCCGTAAAAATGGCCAAGAGATGAAGGGATCTGAAAGTGGCGGAATTAAGAGCAGAATTGGAGGATCGTGAGTTGGAAATGTCAGGTAAGAAAAGTGAATTAGTAGAAAGACTTAAAGTGGCACTGGAAAATTACGGCTTTGATCCAGAAACAGTTTTATTTAATGACGAGGCTTCCACCTTAATCTCGTCAATTTCTGCTAACATGAACGAGAAAATTTCTGCCATGGAAGAGAACAATTCTGCTAATATTTCTGCTAACATGGACGAGAAGATTTCTGATATGAAGAACGATATTTCTACTATGAAGAATGATATTTCGGCTAGCATGGACGAGAAGATTTCTGCCATGGAAGAGAACATGGACGAAAAGATTTCTGCTATGAAGAACGACATTTCTGCTAATATTTCTGAGAACATGGACGAGAAAATTTCTACATTAAAGAACGATATATCTGCCGATATCTTATAAATGAAAAACGACATTGCCGCTGACATTGAAAATGAAATTTCGTCACTAAAATCTGAAATCGAGGATAAGATGTCAACGATGGACGAGAAAATCGAGAATAAAATGTTATCGATGGACGAGAAAATCGAGAATAAAATGTCAACGATGGACGAGAAAATCGAAAATAAGATTACAACGATAGACGAAAAAATCAAGGAGTTAGAGGAAAAGATTGCCGATTCAAGAACGCGAGGCTCGCCAGAGGAAGAAAGAAGACCGAGCAAACGAAACTTTGCAAGCCAGAAACACTACCTAAGTTTGAAGACATTGGCAGTTTTACCCAAGTCAAGGCCCCAACGTTCGATGGAAAAATGTCGTGGACCAATTATGTGAAACAATTTGAAGCAGCCGCTAGAGTGAATAATTGGTCCGATAGAGAGAAGGCAGTGAACTTAACCATCGCGCTTCGCGGAGATGCCTTAGATGTACTTCAGACGATACCTCTGGAAGGAACGGATTATTTCGAGCTGCTAAAGAAGAGGTTGGACATGCGATATGGCCACGAACGTTTGGAACAGTTGTACAGATTCCAGCTGAAGAACCGAAGGCGGAAACGTGACGAACCCTTTCAAGAGTATGAAATGGATATTGCCCGACTAGTTCGATTTGCTTATCCATCAGCATCAGAGAACATGATGGAATGTCTAGGTATGGAGAAGACGCTTCGATTGGCCCATCCTAAAACGTTGGTCGATGCATTGACTGCTGCTCTTGAATATGAAGCAGCCACGATGGCTTCGGAATACAGCAGAGGTAGGACCATACAGGAAAAAGGTGACGATGACAGACAGACTTGACCAGATCGTCAACCTGTTGAAAGGTATGGTAGACGTGAAGCCGAAGATCAGGTGCTGTAATTGTGGCGAGCTAGAGGATGCACGCAGTTCGTGTGAGCGTCCTACGACTCCTGCAAACCAAGAACCTCTTAAATGCAAAGCAACCACGAAGGGCTCGCGCTACAACAAAGGTAGGACCATGCTGGAAGATGACGATGACAAACTCGACCAGATCATCAACTTGTTGAAAGGTATGGCAGACAAGAGGCCGGAGAAGATCAAATGCCGGAAGTGTGGCGAGCTAGAGCACGTACACAGTCCGTCTAAGCGCCCCAAGACTCCTGTAACCCAAGAACTCCAGACACAGGGGAAATCAGACAGGGGTGAACATCCAGCTGATGTGAATCACCGAAAAGCCAACTCCTTGCCTAGACGGCCATGCCCTGTAGACTATTCACAATGCAACAAGTCGAAATATAAAGAAGTTGCAGTTTCAAGAACTACTGTAGTCAATGAAGAATGGTCACCCACCCGGATCAGAGAAGATCAGGAGAATGATCCTCATCTGAAGATGATCCGGCAATGGAAGAAAGAAAATCGGCGACCTACCTGGCAAGAAGTGTCAAAATTTTCACCGACACTCAAGGCATATTGGGCTCAGTGGGACTCCCTTTTCCTGGAAGAAGGCCTATTGGAAAGAATACTTGAGAACGATGATGGTTCCGAGAAGAGAAGACAGATAGTTATCCCGAGAGCGAGAGTAGCTGAGGTACTGAAAAAGTTACACGACAGTCCATCGGGAGGTCATCTGGGAGTGAAGAAAACCCTCCAGCGAATCCGTGAGAGGTTTTATTGGATGAACAGCTCCGATGATGTGAAGGACTGGTGTAAATGTACGACTTGTGCTACGAGTAATGGACCACATCGCAAGAGAAAGGCACCCATGAAACAGTACAATGTTGGAAGCCCTTTCGAAAGGATTGCTTTAGACATCGCTGGACCATTTCCGACAACAGAAAATGGTAGCAAATACATACTGCTTATAATGGATTATTTCACAAAATGGGTGGAAATTTACGCTATTCCCAACCAAGAGGCCACAACTGTTGCGGATGTATTGTTGAAAGAATTTATCAGCCGATATGGAGTGCCCTTGGAAGTCCACAGCGACCAGGGAAGAAATTTCGAAAGTCATCTATTCCAGGAGATTTGCGAGAAGCTGGAAATGAAGAAGACCAGAACAACAGCATTACATCCACAGACAGATGGAATGGTCGAGAGAATGAACAGGACTATTGGAAAATACCTGTCCAAAGTAGTATCCAGCCATCAGAGAGATTGGGACCAGTATCTTTCTCTATTCGCATTGGCTTATCGATCTGCCGTCAATGAGTCCACGGGTGAAACACCTGCGAAAATGAAGGCTTCCTTGTGACCTGGAATTTGGCTGTCGACCTGGAGAAGATCTAGCAGGCGAAGACTACGTAATCCAATTGAGAAGAAGGCTGGACGATATTCATGAATTAGTTCGAACCAATCTTCAAGTTGCCAGCGACAGAATGAAAAGTCGATACGACACGCAGGCCACAGAAGGGGGTTTTAAAGAAGGGGACAAAGTATAGTTACACAACCCGACGAGGAGAAAAGGATTTTCTCCAAAATTACAAAAATCCTGGGAAGGTCCATACTTAATCAAGAAAAGGATCAATGATGTTATATATCGCATAAGCAATATCCCCAACGGAAAACCAAAAGTAGTTCACCAAAACCGACTTGCGCCATTCGAAGGAGACCATGACCTGGGGGAAGGAGTAAACCTTATTCGAGATGTGTCCGACCTTACCTTTGAGGAATTTATGGGCACGTATGGAGGTACCGGGAAAGCTAGATATGGAGTCACTTCGGAACAACAACAAGATCTGTTCACTCTCCCAGAAGATTATTCACCGGCATACAACATCCCCGCCTGTATCAAGAACGCACGATTGTTGGCAACCGTCTTTCGAAAGAAGTTCGGGCAATTAGAAAAAATTGAAGACCAGATTCCAGCCCCTGGCAAGACACTGAAACTGAAACATAATTCGCGGTACGTCTTCTACGTGGTAACTAAAAATGAATTCCAAGACCGATCTACCTACCGCGATGTGTGGGAAGCACTTCGAAACCTCCGAGACCATGTGTTGGAATCCAACGTGAAGAAACTGGCTATGCCTAAGATAGCGAGTAACCAGTTGGATTGGCGAATCATCAGGAACATGGTAGAGATAATCTTCCAAGATACCGGTGTCCAGATATTAATTCGCAGCTACAACCCCCGTTATCAGTATCCGATGAAGACAGTGCCCTGCTATATCCATAAGATCGGAAAGTGTAGAAATGGGGCCAGTTGCCGATTCAAACATCCAGTCCCGGCTACACAAAAGTTCCAGGAGGAACTTCCATTTAAGGAGGGGGTAATGTTACGAAACAGCACACTGGTATAGTCCCTAAAACCGACTCTGCCTAAGCCAGGTATAGAAGTTAGAATTATGGCGGATACGCAGTTATAAAAAACTGTTTACGAGTTACGACTATCTTATGTAAACATTGTTTTTGTGACCAGAGTTATCTACAGAAGGCCAGAATCAATTGTCCGGAATTTACTACTAAAAGTGGCTTTAATATATAAGGGGACTGATCAGGAAGAGTTAGTTTAGTTGATAATTTGACATCGTGAGATAAACAAATAAATAAGTGAATTAGTGAACTGTTTATATAAATTAGTTTAAGTGAATATACTGTATTTATAAATTAAGTATTAGTGATTAGTTTAGTATTTAAATAAATTAGTAAGTAGCCATACCGTGTGTTTAAAATTTAACCCACCCGTTTATTGTTTAAATAAATAGGAAAAACATTACAATAGTAACAGCAAACACTGCAGATGAGCTAATACCAAAGGCAAATATCACAATGCAACTAATTGCCAATTGGATGAAATCCAATAAACTGAACATAGCTCCAGAGAAAACCGTGGCGATTATCCCAAAAGGCAAACGAGACAGGAGCAATGTCATTTTTAAAATGGAAAACTCAACTATAAATCCGGTGAAATCGATGAATTATCTCGGATTATGGCTTGACGACAAATTAAGCTTCAAGACACATGTAGAAAAACGGCCGAAAAGGCTACAAAAGTTGTAACCAACCTTCACAAAAAAATGCCAAATGTTAAAGGACCAAGTTATGTCAAAAGACGACTACTGAATGGAGCAGTGAATTCGACTATACTGCATGGGTCATCAATATGGGTTAATATCCTGCCTTTAAGACAACCACCACAAAGGCTCTACTAGTTATAGCCGGAGAACTACCAATATATTTGTTAGTAAGAGAAAGAGCTCTAAATTGGGAGCATAGAGAAGAACACCCATCGTCAAGAATAGAGAGAATAAGAGGACAGATGATACAAGAATGGCAGGACGAGTGGAATCAGGAAACTAGAGTTGCCCAATGGACCAAACTTAGAGACGTGGATTGCATGTAAGCACAGCACAGTTAATTTCATGAAATTACTAAAGTCTAAGAAAAATGTAAATAACATTCCTTTCTGTGAACTATGGTTAATTGCTGCATCACCAATACTTACCTAATTTAAATTTTCCATTCACTTCCTTCAGTAGACCACTCTCCAAACCATTCTTCAGAGCTTTTTTAACACGAAGAGATGGATTTTTTAGTGGCGTTTTTCTCTGCGAAATGATACGATCGAGTATCTTATCGGGAGGCGAACCTTTCGAGTCCTTGAAGCTGGCAATTGTGTCCATTACTTCCGTTAGGAAAGTTGTATCACGTATCGTCATCTTGAGAATATCCACTTAAATTATCTGCAATAAACTAAGCATTTGCAATATTCTATGGAAATTGTATAAATGATGGATGAATCACGATGTAAAATGCGTTTTACGATTCTAGCTAAGGAAAAATAATGTCCAATAACTACCATTTTACTAGTGGACTAAATAGTAAACTTCTAGAAAAATATATTTGACGCCATAAAGGTTTATAAGGAAAGATATGTCAAAATAATTGTAACTATCCAAACAAACCTTTTGAATGTTGTGTGGTTATTCTGCCTTGTAAAAAGGAAGCAGAGTCAAAAGTTGTCAAATTTCAGCTTTTCAATAATATGGTTGAATGAACGCGTTTCTTATATATCTTTTCGTTTAATTAAAAAATATAATAAAGTTCTTTTCCAGTGACTTATTTATTGCTTCCTTAGAATTAGTTACAAGCCCAGGTCAGTGGGCATAAAAATTATCAATAAGTAATAAATAACAGTCACTGATGAAAGTATTTAAAGTGTAAAACGTGATCAAGAGAGAGGTTAAGTAAAAGTACAAGGAACCAAAATGAATAGTAGGTACGAACAAAGTGAAAATAAATATGGAATTATTCCATTCAATGGTAATAATTTCGATAACTGGAAATTCAGACTCGAGGTAGTAGTAAGCGGAGCCGATGTGCACAGTGTGTTGCAACCAATTAATAAAGAAGATAAAAATGAGGAATGGTACAAGAAAGATAATAAAGTGAAAAATATAATTGTGCAATGTACTGCAGATTCGAATACATCAAAGACGTAAGAAATGCCGCGAAAATGATAGAAAAATTGGAAAGTGTTTTCGCAAAACGAGGTACGTGCTCGAAATTCTTTTTAAACCAAGAATTAGTAAATTTGAAGTATAATATATACGATTTGCAACAACATTTTTTAAAACTTGACAAAATGAATAGAGAACTTAGGAACCGTTTTCTCACAGTCAGATATGGCATGTTTTCTATTATTGTCGATGCCAGTTCAATATGAAAATAAACGGTTTTAAAGATTAAAACTAACTTTTCCGCATATGTAACAGGCCCTGAACAATATTCTACCAAAACATTGGTACTTGTATAGACTTCGGGGGATGTATCGTGCTAACAAACTGAAATTTCTCCAAAAATTTAGTATATCTGGATATATAGAACCCGCTGTACTCGCTCTAGTCAACTGAAAATCAATAGGGTACATCTGTGAGACACCTTGAACAATATTCAATCATCAAGTTGATCAATCCTATACTCTCTGGAGGCTGTATCGTGCTAAAAAACTGAAAATTCTCCAAAAATGACAAAAATTTAGTACATCAAGTACCATCGCACCCGTTGTACTTGCTTTAGTGAGCTGAATATCAATATGGTTCATCTTTGAGACGCTCTGAATAATATCCAATAATAAAATTGGTCACTTGTATATACTCCGGAGACTGTATCGTGTTAACAAACTGAAACTTCTCCAAAAATGACAAAAATATCGTACTTAAAGTACTGTCGCACCTGTTGTCTTGGCTCTGGTGAGCTGAAAATTGATAAAGTTCATCAATGAGATGTCCTGAATAATATTCGATCATAAAATTGGTGACTTGTTGAACTCCAGAGGCTGTATCGTGTTAACAAACTGAAATTTCTCAAAAAATTACAAAATGTACTTCACGTACCATACCACCCGTTGTACTGGCTCTGGTGAGCTGAAAATCAATAGGGTTCATCTGTGACATGTCCTTAACGATATTCCATCATAAAATTGGTGACTTATTGCACTCCGGAGGCTGTATCGTGCTAACAAGACAAGTAAGGAAAAGTGACCGACGACGACGACGACGACAACGTACATTCAGGATTTTTTTCCTAAAAACCGTTTTTTCGTGTTGATGTTGATGGAAAACGTGAAAATAATTTTTTTTGGGGTGAACCAATACTTTTCTCGCATATTAGATAGGTTGGGCGGAAAAGTAATGTTGTTACAGCAATTAGAACCATAACAGATGAGAATAATTTAAATTTGGATGCTGTAAAGAAGAGATTATTGGAATTTAAAGATAATAAACTAAATACCATAAAAGTTAAAGAAAGTTCCAGTTCTGTTATAGCATTGTTTGTCGCCTCTAAATCAAATATAAAATGTATGCGGTTTGAAATGTTATAAATGTAATAGATTTGGGCACAAGGGAAACAGTTGTAGAAGCAGACAGAAAAACTCAGATGTCATTTAAGCTAATTTTTCGAATTCTGGTGAGGCACATACATCAAACAATACAAAAGAATAGTAAGTATCATTTTATACATATTTAAAACAAAATCAAGATGATGTCAAATTCGAGCACATCACCTGGTTTGTGGATTCTGTAGCTACTCATCATTATATCCACAATGAAAAATTGTTGGTGAATAAAAGGTATTTTAGTGAACCAAAAATGATACAATTGGCTAGAAAAGGTAAACAGTAAAGAGTGTTGTTAATAAGAGAAAAATTTGTATAACCTTAAAAGATATTTATTGTGTTCCTGAGTTAGGAATAAATTTACTTTCGATTTCTAAAATAGAGAAATCAGGGTTCAAAATAGTATGTGCTGCTGGCACCATTACGATTGACAAGGAAAATAAAATGTATGCTTTAGGTGAACGGGTTAATAATTTATATAAAATCAAATTTGAACTGAATAAAGAAACCAACAATGCAAATTTGGCTGTAAAGTCAAGTGAATTGTGGCACCTACAGTTTTAAAGAAAGGACAAAAAACTTGTGAAAAGGACTTGAAGACTTTCATGTGAGGTGTCCAGACGGAGCATACGTCCCAGCACTGCTCAAGAAGACTTCAAAAAATCAGTGAGCCATCCTTTTTTCTTTCCTTTATTGTTCATGTATTACAATTTACTTGTGGTAAATTTTTTAATCGGTTGTGAATGACTAGAGCATATAGGAATTCACAATATTCATCTTGAAATATTAACGAATATAGTATTTTCAAGTTAGGGTTAAGTATATAGTAGTAAAAGTTGAGAAATTTCAGAAAAGTATAATAAATAATTTATCTTTGAATGTCAACACAATACCGAACAACGATACTCCTGTAAATTATCAATTAATGAAATTATATATTGACACAATTCCTAATTTTAGTGGGGATAGTGGCACATTAAAAATATTTTTAGAACATTGTGATAGTCTTATAAACTAATATAAGAATTTACAAAACCTAAACGATCCTATAAATAGGTTTCTTTTAAGAGCTGTGATAGGTAAGCTATCTGGAAATGCTTTAATGTTAGTAGGCTCTAGACCAGAAGTTAGAATTTGGTACGATTTAAAAAATTTACTTAGACTTAGTTTTGGAGATAAGAGAAACTTAGACTGTCTTGTTCAAGATATAATAATTATGAAACCATGTAGGAATGAATCATATATTAATTTCGGACAAAGGATACAAAAAGCTAGAAGTTAATGTCAATGAATTTAAGTGCGGAAAAACGAACATTTTGAATTAACAATTATAATGAATTATCATTAAAAGCTTATATTCGCGGATTAATAGGCCGTATACAAAATTTAGTTAGGTTAAGAAATACATACTCACTCGAATTAGCTAAAAAAACAACACGGTAATATTCAAAACATAAATTCAAGACTAACTCCTGTCAACAGACATACATATTATAATCAAAACCATCAATATTCCAGACCTACTCAATATCCGAGTAATAACTTCCAAAATCTTAATAATAATTTTTATGGTCAAAATAACCAACATAGAAATTTCCCCTCGCAACCCATTAATATTAATTAAAGGCAGAATGCACCTGCACCCAGATATTTCACAAATCGACAAGTTTTTGGACCTCAAAACAATGTTTTTAAACCTACGGGTCAAACTCAGAGGAATAATCCTGAACCCATGTCCACTTCTACCAGAAATCCCATTGTTCAAAGACAATTTCAATAGAAATTATTTCCAAAGCACTGGCCCTAAAAATTTTACACCCCAAAAACTATATAATATAGAAACTGATCACAATAACGTAAATTCAAATTTTGAAATCCCACTCGATTATACCGAAAATACAGTTGAGGATATATCTTGTAATTATCCAGTTCATAATCAAGAATCCGATTGCATTGAATATAATTATATCAATGAATCTGTTAACCCTTACAACAAAAATCAAACAGATGTAAATTTTCACAAGATGACACTATATTTATATTCCCCAAATAGACTCTAAACTTTTATAAACTTTTAATAGACACTGGTAGTTCACGAAGCATAATTAATCCTGAGATAGTTCAACATTTTTATCCAAATTTAACAAAAGGTGAACAATTCCAAATACAAACGTCACACGATATAACGTTTCATGATTAAGTAGTAATAATACCGACATTTGAAATTATCAACGTCTTATAGGTATGGATCTTTTGAAAAAATTGCAATCTTTTATTAATTGTTGACCATATCCCGTATTAAAATGCCTTTAATTTTTAACAATTATTTTAAAATAAAGAACATTACAATAACAGAAAATTATGCAATAACAATTCCTGGAAATACAGAGCAAGTCGTCAGATTTCCCGTAAATCAAGAAAATGTAATTGTATTACTAGAAGAGAAAAATTTCGCTGAAAATCTTGTAACACGCACTGGTATTGTAAACGTAGATATATTAAATGTTAACGAATTAAATTATATGCCGGATAAGAAACCATCATACAGTGTGAATCAAAACGTTGATACAATTTTGAAAGAAAATGTATCCAAATTACATTTAAACCATTGTAATTCTGAAGAAAAACAGGCAATATCTAAATTATGTTTAAAATATAGAGATATTTTTTATTCAGGGGAAATACCTTTAAGTTTTTCAAATGAAATCAAACATTCAATTAAATTAACAGATGATAAATCGATATATTGCAAATCGTATCGTTTTCCCGAAATTTACAAACCTGGTAAATTAAATAACAACGCCGACGCCTTAAGCCGAGCGCAAATAAACATTTTAGAAACACAATCAATAATAAATAATCCATGTGATATAAATGAAGAGCGAAAAATAATTGACAACACGCGAAATTATATTTTTGATAGATTTTGAAGAAAGCGGTCCTAGCAATACCCCTCAACATATTCCAAAAGTAAATATATCAGATGTAAGAACTGTTCCCCCAAGTCATACAGAATTAAGTAACAATTATAGTAACCAATCAGAGTCCGATGAGGAGTCGTACTCTTTCAAAGGAAATTGCAAACGAAGGCATACAAATATTAGATGAAATAATAAATAATCAAATTAGAGTTTACGAAAACAATAGAGAGAAACTTACCGTTAAAGCAGAGAAATATTATAAACGAAATATAATAACAGTAACATTCCCGTCAAATATTCAATAAAATCAATGATAAATATCTAATAATCATAGCAAGTGAAGTGTTAAAATTGAAAGACTTTTGTTCAGATAAGTATTTCATCATCATTAACGAAAACTCCGTAGTCGATTCCCAAGAATTGTAGCAACGAGTATCAGACGTTCAAATTCGGAAATAAAGAAACTACAAGACTTGGCCAACCTTTAATTCTTCCAGTCATCGAAAGCGACAAATTTACAACCAATAAGAATGTAGCACTGAAACCTTTAAACATCCAAAACATTCCATTGGAATATATCCACACACTTCAAAATGAGTTGACAGCAAGTAATCAATTATCAGTGAAGATATTAACAACCTTAAATCGGTTAATTGGATCCAATGGACTTTCATAATCATTTTAGTTTTTATAGCAGCAGCGTATTCATTATGGACCCGCAAACTTAAAGTATATTTCAACAAGAAGTCGAAATCGCAAGAAGATGAAAAGCCGTCACCCTTGGAACCCGAAGTCTTTCTCTAAAAAAGGTGTGGAGTTATGGTATATAATCACCATGTATTGCACATTAATGGAACACTATTGCATCAGCCTTTCTGCAGTGTCAGCAGTTTATAAAAAGTCTATAAAAGCGAAATGCTAAATATAATAAATGTATTCTAATATTTGTCACGCAGTTGTAAAGATACATGTTATATTTTAAATAAAGTTTTTGAAAACCTTTCGTACGTATTCGAAACGTTAATTGACAAGTGGATGCTTCACAATCCAGGAAAGCCGATCACACTGTGCCAAATAGCAGAAATTGTTGGTAAAGCCTAACCGAAGGCATTCTCATAGCAGAACATCACACGGATATATGTCATCAACATAGGTGACTTTTGTGAGTTCTGAAATGATACGGCCTTATCCAAAAGCTGCACCTAGAAAATTCAAAGGGGGAAGAGAGAAAGCAAAGTCGAGAATATTGACAGAAACCTCAGAAAAAATTGAGATTGAAATGGAAAGTCCGAAGAGACAATCCCAGAAATCTAGTAAAGTTGAAAAAGTGACCAAAAGATTTTTTGTAGTTCTGATGACGACAATACCGAAATAACTATGGAGAAATTTGATAATGACGAAGACAGTTATTTGGCTAACTTAGCTGAGCAAGAAACTTTGGAGATGGAACAGGATTGGATATCGAAAACACCAATAATACTTGTAAAGGAGATATTGTGGTTGTTCCACACTTTCCTAAGGTACAAGGCTACGATTTACGCCATGAAATATTATTCAAATAATTTACATAAAAATGTATCATTAACTCGGTAGGTAATATCAGCGGATATACTGGTCCAGATTGAATTATTCCAACTGAACAGAAATGCGATAAAAAAATAAAACTCCAGGTACAACACCCTTCTTTATCATTATGTGGGATTATATAAAAAGAAAACGCCTCTGTACCCACGAACGTTATAATTAACAAGTAATAAAGATTTTATCATCGACTTGGAATTAAAATATTTTATTACTTGTTAATTATGTTCGTGAAATCAGACGCGTTTTTCATTTCATATAATCCCACATAAAGATACTTTACTCTTCCACCAAATGCATACTTTTTGACAAAACTCGTTTATGAATGAAAACATTTGCGGATTACGTTATGAATCATGCAGAACTTTTTATAAGCAATAATTTTTCTTTGTAACATTATTAATAAAAAAGTTTTCCATATTATGTCGCTAAGTTTTTCAGACACACTGTATATAAAAGACCTTGAAGAAATAAAGAATGAACTTAAACATGGTTATGAGTTTTTAAAAACATACTAAAAATTTGTCCGAACGAAACAATCTTGAAACAACAGCTATTTTCAACATTATTGGGTGAAAACTTGAAATATACAGAAAACAATTTAAGAACATATGAATTGTGTTAATGCATGATGGAGGCAGTGGATATATATACAGGGTGTTACTAAATTCATGCGATAAAATTCAGGAGGAGATTACCCGTACGGATCTTCCCTATAATAAAACTACGAGATATCACCCCTAAAAGGTGGTGAGTAAATTAAGTTTCAATTTTTTATCTCAGATAGATACTTGAAATGTAATCATTCCCGAGCTCCAGTATGTATGAAAATAATAACATGATTGAACGAAAAAAATAAAGCTGTCAAATATGTAATTATAGTCGTTAAAATGATGTCGATTGCCTTTATTACAAAATTTCCTAAGCTTGTCTGATACTACTATTATATAATCCACGAAAAATATTCACAATCTGTGGAGATGACATATTAAATGAAAAGTTACTTACCTAAAGATATTTTGTTACATCTGATTCTGTTGTCGTAGGAAATATTCACGTAACGATTTTTTACATTTGATTTTGAAAACCCCCCTTAGTTTAATTAATTTTTTTCGCCAAAATAATTAAACGCGGACTTGAATTTTGAAATCTGACATGTGAATAGAAATAATAAACGACGTTACTTAGTGCCATTTGGATTTTGTTTAACATAAGTTCAATATTATAAACAAAGGGTGCGTTTGAGTTTACGCTCGTTAGGGAGGGCAGTGCGTGTGGGTTTTTTATTAGTGTATGCTCTGAACGTTTTCTAAACTCGAACAGGAATTGACATTTAACATAACCTCCTTTTTGTTTAACCTCAATCCCTTGTTATAAACAACGTGTGAATCGTGATGAATCGGAGGCTGGTTTTACGTTTTGCCGTTGATTTTATTTTTGACTTCGATGATAGTGACGATGAATTAGATATTCCAGTAATCTCAAATAAAATATAGAATTACGCCGAAAGCAAGTTATTCAGAAAAGCAATTTCAATCCCACTATGAAAAATACTGACTCATGTAGGTACTTATTAATATTCTATTTTTACTTTAAGGGGAGTTGCGGATCGTTTTGGTGTAAGTCGATCTATAGCATGGAATAGTTTGTATAAAATTTGTGGAAAACTTCGCAAGGTAAACACCAGTTACAAGAATATTGTGTTTCCAAATGAAAATACAAGTAATCTGATAATAAATCGATTTCAGGGTCGTACGATGTTGTCACGTCTGACAAAAATTCTGCCATTTCTTGACCATGCCGCCTGTTTGCCAAACTTCAGTTTAGCAGCTCGCAAAAGTTGATAGGATGTAGTAGTCAAATTCTCATTTATATAAATATTTGAACTTAGTAGTGACTTTCGACCCATTAACAGGATATCCAGGTAGGTAGTTTATCCTGAACCTACCATAATGTCATTATAAATATATCACTATTGCAGAAATAGTTGGAGCAATAGGCGGAAGTCATTTTCCAATTAAAGCACCATGATAATCCAGCTGCTTATATGAATTGTAAAGGTTTCCACTCCATTTTACTTCAATGTATATGTAATGACAAAAAAATATTTTAGGACTGTTATGCCGGTGAAGTCGGATCCATTCATGATGTGTGCATGTTTAGAAGATAAGACATAGGGCGAGTAATTAGTGATTTACAGTTTCCTCAGGATGTCCATTTAATCGGAGACTCAGCATATCCGTTGAGTCTAAAGCTAATAGTTCCTTTTCGAGATAATGGTAATCTGACAAATATTCAAAGAAATTTCAATAAAAAATTGTTTAAAAACCGACTAGTAATAGAGCAGACCTTTGCTTTACTGAAAGGTAGATTTAGGACACTTAAGTTGTTGGATGCAGTTCGACTAGAATAAAATCTGATCATCCGCTAACTTCTAAACCACATTGGATTTTGATGCGGTTTTCACCATAAATTAGGTACATTTTCACGAAAGGTTTCATATATCAGTACATTTGATAATATTTCCTAAGGCAATTCAACATTATTTATAATATACATCCATTTTCTATTGTTTAATGTGAGTGTGAGTGAGTTTTTGTTTCATTACCAATTATTTTCAACCAATGAAAACAGTCTTCCCATTTTCTGCAGGTCATATTCATTTTCAAATTTCCAGTATGCAACTAATGACAGCAACGATATAATATGTCAAATTAATTATGATCTGACACATGCTTTCATTTTCGTAATGATGATAGTTCTGTGGTATATAAATGGCTGTAAATAGAGTTGGTTAAGGAAAATAACAAGAAATGAAATCATCGAGTAAAACTTTATTGCATTTACAATTTGAGGTATATACATTTAAAGTAATATCGTTTGCCAACAATAATACATAAATCTACAATAAAAATTCTACTTTGGCTTAATTGAAATCTCAGTTTTCTATACCAGATAAAACCAATTATTGATACAACTAATTTTGAAAAAAAAATGTTAGTTACTCATATTAATTATGTGCATTATGTGAATAAAATGCTTTTAAATAATTGACTGGATAATTTATAGCCATAAACTAACAAATTAGATGATAAAAACTTCAAGCAATATTATAATACATTTCCTGTTAAGGATTTCCATTGATAGATGGCGCTACAGTCTCCATATCTGTCATGTATGTCGTAGCTTGTCACTGTCAGTCAGTAGCAGGTTTTTGTTGTATCTGCATATAATTATTGTTAATTCGATCAGTAAATTAATCCGTAAACTAATAATAAACCTTTAATTACCCACATCAATCATTTCCAAAATTAATTGATCAAATCTATTGGTATTCTAAGTGGGTAACAAATATCTCTTCTTTATTTTCTGTCATGTTTTTTTCAGAAATATATCCTTAACATTTGAGTAGTGTACCTCTTACCTATTTGAGGAATTTTAGGAAATGGCTGATATTCGCGAGACATCTATCACGAAAACATACTCATTGAGCTATTTCAAGAGAAAGAGAAGGAAAAGAACAAACCTCTCAATATTTAAAGGACTTAAAATTCGGTTAATCAATAAAAGGCAACACAACAGATCTGCAAATATTGTGGTGGATAGTCTTCCACCTAAAAGGTTTAATATAAACTATCCATATTGATTTCGATACATAATTTCTTGGCAGGTTCATTGAACATAGTTCAGAAGAAGAAGAAGAGAAGGAAAAGAACAAACCTCTCAATATTTAGAGAACTTAAAATTCGGGTAATCAATAAAAGCCATACACAACAGATCTGCAAATATCGTGGTGGATAGTTTTCCAGCTAAAAGGTTTAATATAAACTATCGATATTGATTTCGATATAGAATTTCTAGGCAGGTTTATTGAACATAGTTCAGAACAAGAATTAGACATCAGAAATGTTAAGCGGATGAGTATTAGGAAGGAAAGAAAAGTTTTCAGTTATGAGAAAGAATGGGGATGGTAATAAAACAGATTCCATTTGACGTTCATCAGCCCAATGACCGACAATTCCAAATTCATAAATTACTCGTTCCCCGCGAAGCGTTTTGACGAGCCTCACATCTCTCCCACATTCACAAAGCCAAACCATACCGAAAGACCCACAACCTTACAGAGGAAGAAAAGATACTGACACAGGAAAATATCCCAAAAACCACTCCTAGAATAATCCGACACCTACCTATCTCTCTGTCAAGGTTAATTTTGGAGTCATTTAGAGTTCGTTATGAAATAAAATGCTTGAAGCTTAAATACAATATAAGATACAGAAGAGATTTCAATTACCCAAAATAGAGTGAGAAACAGGCCCTGCCAGTTATACGTTGGTCAGAAATTTTGATGTCCATTCTAACTATAGTTAGGTTAGGTTAGGTTTGTAATGAGTGGGTCAATAAGGCCCTCCATTGCGACGCGTTCAAAGGCGGATATTACGTACTTCAAACCGGGGTAACTTTGGTACGAATTTTTATGTTTTAAAAAAATTAAAGTTGCGACAATAACTGCGCTTAAGCTATTAACTATAGGCTTTTGTTCCAAAATTGGACATTGCATTTTATTTTTAAAAGGAAGAACATCAGGGAAATTAATTTTTTTGTCACTATTAAATTCAGAATGGACAGAAAACATTGAAAAAGGTTTCCAAAGATTTATTTTGAAAGTTTTATTGCTTTTAAACATATAACTTATAAAAATAAAACCCTCTGGTATTTTAAAGTAGAAAGCTATAAATTGAAACATGGTAACTTAAAAAATGTGGTCTCCGTAGGCCAGTGGAATGGTGCTCTGTCTGCTAACCGAGAGGCCCCGGGATCAAACCCGGCCCTAGTTAACATCATAATTAAAAATTTGGAGAGCCACCTGTCGGAAGGCAATGGCAAACCACCGACAGTATTCTGCCTAGTACAGCCTCTCAACATAGACGTTCGGATCCGTCGTTAAACTGTAGGTCCCTTCTATCTGTGGTAACTGGAGAGCACAACACAGGTAGAAGTGAGAGGTCGCCTACGTCCGATCACGGATATGGCACTGTAAGACGAAGAACTTAAAAAATGAAGTCTAGACAATCTTACAGTACATTTTATGTTTAATTGTTGCATTCCGGAACGTCAAAAACCTCTCGATGTCCTCGGCGTTCTGGTTCTTTTATTGCCATTAGTATATCCTTATCACCGTAAAATAATATTTCGTCTTTGCAGGATGGCCATTTCCATTGTTTTCCATAGGGTGTCATAACATTTACAATCGCTCCGTTCCTAACAACTTTCATTATTTGGCCAGGGTAATATTTGTTGTCGTAAATAACTAAATCATAATTTCCAACACTCTTGGTTTCCACAGAAAATGTTGATTTTTTGACTTATTCTTAAGTTTCCGGATCATCGGAAAGGTCTGGATTCAAAGAACTGACTTCATTTTCTGCATATTTTACATTCTGCTCACCGAATCGCACTTTGGCCTTTTGGACCGTTTCTTATTTACCATTCCAAATAAATGTAGAAATCGGAATCCTGAAGATTTTCTCGGGTGCTCGTGCTCTGAAGTCCAGGTAGGCTCACTGTTGTTCAGGACATTGGACACTGTTATCCCTTTACCAAAAAGGTACTTGGAGTGTTTTCTTCTGCGTGCAGTGGTTTTTTGACGTGATTGGGCAAGGTGCTTCAGAAAGCTTTATCCAGTAACTTCTTTTATTGCGAGGTCATTAGTAACAAGGTGTCCATGCAGTCTAATTAATAGGACTTCTCTATTGCAAGGATAAATCCCGCATTTTCTGAATCCAGATTTAAGGTTCTTAGCTACGCGTTCTTCCAGTTTTGTCATTAAAGCTTTTAAAAGTCTAGGTATGCCTCTAAAACGACATCCTTCGGCATTGTTTTTCGAGCTGTTCAGTATTTCCCTCCAGTATATTTTCATGCGACGAAAATAGGCTCATCCAGCGGCTGGAGGAGATGTGTTGTGTTGGAGGGTAATGCAATAAATCTTATGTTATTTGATTCACACTGTCTGATTACCTCCACATTTAGGTGTGAACTAAGATTGTTCCCATTCACAACTTTACGACTATCTTGACGTTTTAGTAAAGGAAGCATCAAATTCACAAATCAGTCCTCAAATATTTGAAAGTCAAACCATCCCACTGATCGCGCGGTTGTAACGAGCATTTAAAGGACCGCCTTCCGTTCAAGTTGACCGTAGCTTGTGAGCTTTGTAATCAAGAGTGACTGCTCGTCACTCGCGCCATGTCACGTCGTGACTCCGACATGTTCTACATATTTTTGCGCTAGACGGCAGACACTCTTATACTGAAAATTTTGTATTTTTCCTCTCCCCGCAATTCTATTTTTTTAAATTAATTAAAAAGTATATTATCTACGGACAAATTATGCATACATTTGCCATATATGATCTTCCATTTGCAGTATCAATGATAAATTTCCATGTATTTATTAAAAAGATATTCAGTTCTAAAAAATAAAAGTAGTAACTTTTGTAAAAATATTTCTAAAGTTGAACGTTTGGCAAGTGTGGTTTGGATAATTCGGTAAGAAAATCCCTGTCGCCACGGGTGATTCATTTCTTGCAGGTGTGGTGGTCGAGTTTCATCCGCCCTGAATCACGAAGCGGGGCGCTATTCTTGACATCGTTCCCAACGCAAGTCTGTGAATGCTCTATTTCCGAATAGTTCCTAAAAATTGTATTCTCGAGCACCGTTCCTAAAATCATCGAATTGTATCGTCCTCACAACAGCGTCAGTTGACGTTATAATACAAATGTAATTTGTCATTTTGTTATGTCAAATATAAAGAAGCTTTTCAAATATGTTTATCAATTTCCTCTATAAAAATTAATTCTACAATCAGCACTAAACCCAAATTGAAAAGGCACGCAAATAATAATAATTTATTCATTTGGAACATTTTCATGAAGGGGTATATAACCCAACAGCAGAAGTAGTTCAAATTAGGTTCATTACCGATACTCAATTTAGCAGGTAAGATTAGAGTAGTTACATTTGTTTTAGAATGAAAGATGCTAACAAGTACTAGTATTACAATCGAATAAATTATATTAACCACTTTAGTATTTTCCCCTAAAATTGTTATTATCCATGTTATTGTCTGGTTCAGTATGGACATTTATCAAGTAAAAGCATCAACTAATCATAAATAATGGAACCCAATCAATCAGAACCTAGATTATTGATTTGAAAACAAGGAACTCTTCTTCCTTGTCTATCTAAGTAACTCTTAACGCATACTTTTAAATCTTCAGCGGTAACTGGAAAATCAAATGCAGATAAGGCAGTTAGGTGTCCACTAAAGGATTCTACTTCTTGATCCGAAAAGAACCCCGGCTTTCCAGGTCTACGAATATGCTTTCAATGGAGTTTATTCCACAGAGCATTTTTTGATATTTGGTATTTTTTAGCCGCATTTCGAAGGGAAATCTATTTGCTTTTGCTTCAAGAGCCTGTTATAAAGTTTCTTTACTATAATTTTTGTAATTCCGCGCACCAATTTGGCCACGTGGCTTGCAATGTAATATTGTACCTAAAAAAATCTAAAATATTGTAAAACAAGTCTAACTTTAGTACACCATGCTTTTCAAATTTGATAAAAGAATTTGCGTTTACGGTCCAACTTCCACAGTTTTCTCTATATGTTAATATTTTTTGCTTAGATGTAAATCGGAAGATCGGAAGAGTTTCTAATGAAAAAAGGTATAAAACAAGGTGATAGCTTAAGCCCACTGTTGTTTGTCATTATAATGGACAAAATAGTGAAGCAAATAAAAAGACAAGGAGGAAATCTGGACACGATAATGGTGCCGGTCAGATTAAGTAATTTACTGTATGCAGATGATATTGTACTTACAGCAAAATCAAAAAATAAAATGCAGAAACAAATAAACTTATTGGCAAGAGAAATAGAAAATATGAAAATGACAGTAAATACAGAAAAAACCAAAGTAATGATAGTAAATGAAAAACAGCGAGAGGGGAGCAACTGCAAGGAATTGAAATGTAATTACAAAACATTAGAAAGAGTAACAACTTATAATTACCTAGGAAGTTTCATAACAGAAGAATGGAAATTAGATGCAGAACTTAATAACAGAGCAAATAAATCAACAAGATTATATTATTCCTCAAATCGAACAATATAAGCCATAAACACATTGATATGGACACAAAGCTGGAAATCTACAACAAAATTACAGTCCCAACTATAACTTATGCTAGTGAGAACTGGGTAATGCAGAAAAAACAGGAAACAAAAATAAATGCAATGAAAATGAAATATTTAAGGAAAATAGCAGATAAAACAAAATGGGATAAAGTGAGGAACGAAGAAATCAGAGCATAACTAATCAATAACCAATAATATCAAAGATTATAAAGAAACAATTAAATTGGCATAGCCACCTAGTAAGAATGAAGCAAGATAGAATTGCGAGAAAAGTTATGAAAATAGGAATATCAAGAAAAAGACAAAGAGGAATACCCAGGAGAAAATTGATAGATCAGATTGAAGAAATTGGAAAAAACAAGGGAAAAACATTAGGAGAGATGAAGGCATTGGCCAGGGACAGAAAAGAATGGAAAGAATGGGTACATGAAGAACTCCAATCTGACGCCTGAGAAGGCATAAGGATAAGAGAAAGAAAGAAAGCTTAGATGTAAATATATATTTTTCAAATGACTATCTCTTTAACCTTCATAGGACTGGCCGGGGTCCGTTTGTACCCCATGATGTATGTTTTTGCTGTATCTTTGCAAACGCAAATTTTTAAACATTGATCTTTCATCTAGCTGCAGTTTATGAATTATTTTGATAAAATATGATGTATTTAGTAGTTTTTATTGGCTGGTATAAACAAAAAATAGTTTTATATTCCAGGGGTCTCTTCAGACCCCGGTCAGCCTTTTACGTCCGATAAAATAATCCCGGTAACTATTAGTAAAATCGGGGAATCCCATACATTTAACGTTTGTTTACTCACAGGGAATTTACCCATATAATTGTAAAATGTAAATTACCAGTTCAAATGGGGGATTCCCCGCACTGCGATATAATTTTTAGACTTGAATATTCGGGTTAGTCTCTTGTGATATTGCGAGTAGGGTACATCGTTTTGAAAATGAGTCAGTTTTTATTTACAAACAATTGCAAGGGGCTTACTGACGATGAAATATGAGATGTTACGTATACTTGAAAGTGATGATCCAGAGTTTGATAGTGTTATCAATGAGGAAACATCGAGTGACTTAGAAGATGAAGACATTGTCACAGAAGTAGAGGAAGAAAATGATGTAATAGTTGTTGATCAAAGTATAGAGAAAACGAACCCAGAGGAACCAACAGCCAGGGCATTCCAGTATATAAATCTAAAGATGGAACTGAGTGGTCAAAAATTCCAGGAAACACAAAAGTTAGACGTTCAAAAGCTAATATTCGGAGATATACTCTAGGCCTTACAAGTTACAGTTCTAATATCTCAAGTATAAAAGACGCTGTTCTTCTTTTCCTATCTCCAGATATTCTGAACATAATAGTAACCGAAACAAACAGAAAGGCACAAACATATTATGATAAATGGAATATAGAAAATCCGAATAGAATTAACAGAGACTGAAGCTTATATTGGACTGTTGCTTATTCTTGGCGCACTTCACGGATCGAAAGAGGCTATCGATATGCTCTGGTGTCAAGATATTCCTTACTGTCGTCCTATAATTCCTGCTGCAATGTCAAGAGACAGATTCAAACAAATTACTTCATTTTTACGCTTTGATAATTTTCAAACAAGACAAGAACGAAAATTAGTAGATAAGCTAGCTCCGATAAGAGATATATTCGATATTTTCAGTTCTAATTGTAAAAAATCACTTAATCCTGGCGACCATCTATGTGTAGATGAGCAGCTTGTACCATTTAGGGGTAAGGCACCATTCCGAGTCTATATGAAGAGTAAACCTGATCAAAATATGGGCTCTTGTGGACTGCACCACTTCCTATATTGCAAGTTTATTTGGGTAAGTTATTTGAAAAGCAATATAGGCAAACTTTATATTCTTATGTATCTATTAATTTTTAGGAAAACAAGGTAACAAAGCGGAAAAGGGTCAAGGTCAAAGGGTTGTCCTAGATTTGACAGACCATTGGGAAGGCGGATTTGGAATAACGACCGATAATTTTTTTACAAGTTTAGAACTTGCTGACAAGTTGTGGAAAAAAAAATATTACTTTATGTGGAACCTTCCGGAAAAATAAAACATTTATTCCCTGGGAACTTCTACCGGCATCGTACAAGAAAGAGTTTTCAAGTATGTTTGCTTTTAGAAATCAAAGAACGCTATTATCCTATGTTCCAAAACAAAAACTTGCTGTCATCTTACTTTCAAGTGAGCATACGGATAGTAAAGTAGCTGGGGAAGAACAGCACTATAAACCAGAAATTATTCTTCATTGCAACAAAACAAAAGGTCCTGTCGACACTTCAGATAAGTTGGCCAAAGAATATAAAGTGCAGAGAAAGTCAAACCGCTGGCCAATGGCAATATTTTCGCATCTTATAGATATCGCAGGAATAAATGCTTATAAATTGTGGTTACTGCAAAACCCGGATTGGCGAAAAAACAGTTTGGATAAACGTAAAATGTATATTTTGGGACTAGGAAAAGAACTCATAAAGAAAAACGTTTTCCGGCGATATAATAATAAATACATTCAGACGAATAGAAAACGGCATATGACAGACGTTTTTCCCGAACTACTGGATGCAACAGAACATAGAGTTGAACAACAAAACATTACCAGGGGGCGCTGCCATATGTGTCAAAGAGGAAAAAACAGAAAAATATGTATTAGGTGTAATAACTTTGTGTGCCTAGAACATTCAAAATCGGAGATAGTTTGTAAAAAATGTTAAAATGATATGTAGCTAGTAGTATCAGTGATTAGGGTATTTTGTATTTTTACGTGATGATTTTTGACTAATAAATGGTTAATAGTAAAACTTTATTAAAACTTATTTTCTATATATTTAATTTAAAGAAAAATACAGCATTTCTGCAATTTTACGCATGGGGTCTTCTCGGACCCCAGTTAGTCATTTTCGTAAAATTTTGATGTCCGTCCTATGAAGGTTAACTATATTACCGAAATACCAATTACTAAAATGTACTCACCATAAATCAAATATCTTTAGTAGATTCTAGTATTCAGTATAAAGTTAGCATATCTTTGAATATCACGTGGTAACACGTCCTGTAGCCGTTGAAAATATACTGGCTGTTGTCAAAATGAATGCGATGTTGCCAAACCTCAAAATTATTTATTTATAAGATTGAGTACCAAAATTTGTCGTCTTTTCAGATGTAAGATTTTTCGAAGTGAAATGTGGAAAAAGTATAGGTTGTCCCAAAGTAATAACTAAGTTACAAAGTTACCTCGGTTTACGGTAGTTTGTGGCGATTTGAATGCCTAACGCATTCGGATTTTCCGGTAGGTGTGAAACCGCCTTAACGTATGTCTGGCAGGCACTGGCTCGTAGACTAACATAATCTCTAACGAACTATACTAATATTACAAAATTAAACTCTATACACACTCGCAGCGATAAAATACATTATAATTAACTTTGTTCTTCTAAATATTATTGCCAACATTGAAAACCTTCATTTTCACTTTGTATAAAAACAAATTTAGGGATTTGTACTGAACCAATTTCCTATTTTGGTTAAATATTATTATTGTATTTCGCATTTTGATTTTCGGATATGTTTGTCTATATTCTAAAAGACGAACTAATTGTTTATACATAGAGTGATCGTATGGATCGGGACGATAACATCTATTCACTTTATTATTGTTTAATTGTTAAAATTGTTAAAAATTTCATGTTTCTTAAACTAATGAGAATACGCAAATTGGACAATAGACGGTCAAACTATAATAGACAATTTATTATTCCAACAAAAAATTCCGTTCAAAATAAAAATTAGATGGAAGATTTTTTGAATATTGCAGCTGTTGGCGAGTTTGATGACAATGAAATTGAAGATGGGATTCTTTGGGAGTTGCTTAATCCACGAGAAATTCCCCGTCTAAGATTATATTGTTTATATTTATTGTGTATATAATAACATATAGGGTAAATGCACCAGTGAACGAACAAATTGAAATATATCTGAAATTATTAAAAATGTGGTGTCTTTCCCGTAAACACTGCAATATCCCTCATGACATGCCACATATTCCTCTTTAGAGGGGCCTCACGTTTTAGGAACCTGAAAACAGTTGGCACCCGTGATTTGCAACAAAATTTAGGTCATTTTGTACACAACAAATCTAAAGAACGCAGGGAAATTAACTGTTGAAATTTAAACACAATATAACTTTGACCTTTGTCTTGGGGATCAGGTATTTTGGTTGAGTTTTATATTGTTATAAAAAAGATATAAGCCATTAAGTGATGGTGTGATTTTGACAGTTTTGACAATTTGTGGTTACCAATCTGGACACCAAAACCTGATCCCCAAAAGGAAGCCTAGAGAATTCGATTCTGAAAATATGAAATCTCAAATCATTGTATTTTTTGAGATTTGTAGTGCGCAAATTTTTGCAAACGAACATCTTTTTACTTTAGTTCAACCGCTCCACCGTCTTGATGCATGGCGCTGTATAGAACAATATAGAACAATGACAGAGGACGACGGTCAATTCATAGACAAATAATATTATAACTTTCTCTATGGGTCAAATGCTGTTGTCATATGTTTTGTGTTCATAAAAATATCCCAAATTTATAGTTTAGTGTGTATTGTATTTGTAAGTGATTATAATTAAGTAATTTTCATGCTAAATAAGTAAATTTGTGCTTCGTAAATGCTATTTATATTTACTCCACAAGATTGTGTTTAGTGCTTCATGCTTCGTTGCAACAAAAATGCACTTTTTGCACCTATTACACAAATAACTACTTTTTGATGTTATTCTTATGTATTGTTGGTAAATACATCAAAGTGATTAAATATATTATGTGAGAATGATTTTGAGTTCTTGTTCTTTGGAATAAATATATCATGTTTATACCTAATAATAGTAATTGTGATTCCGCTTAAATTGAATTTTATTGTTGTGTTTTTCTAGACAAATTTTGTTCTTCATGAGGTCAATTATTTCGCTTATGGTATTTGTTTGTAAATTCAGTTTTGATGCAGAGTGGAGGCATTTTATTTCAAGTAGTGCATCATCACCTACAAGCCCTAAAATATTATATCAATAAATGTATGTCATTTAATATACAAAAAGAATTTATAACACATGGTAATTATTTGTTATGTTAAATATATTTACCATCAGGAGAAGCACCTAGAAAACCGTGTTGAACATCTACCCACAATCCTGAATCAACCACCAGAACATTTTCTACTTGTTCAAAATGCTTTTAGCCACTTTTTCCTTAAGAGTTCCATACTCCATTACCTCCGTCATACAATAAGTCTTTTTAAGAAGAGTTCTAACAAGAGAATGACTAGGTGTATTTGTTTTTCTCTTAACAACCTGTCCAAAGATTTTATAAGAAATTAGGATGGTTATCCACTTCTTATCTTGCCTTAGCCTATGTACCATAGATAATAGTAATTGTTGAATAAAATTAATGAATGAAGTAGGTAACATTATATTTTAAAACTTTGTCTAGCTAATAGTCAAAATTTCCTTGCAAATTGTTTGATTATATAAGCATTTCAAAAAATCAAAGAAAATAAGAAACCAAATTATTATTAAAGGATGACTTAGTAATAGTCTTAGTTGTTGATATTAAAAAAAATTGTAAAACAAAGGACGACTAAAAAGTTAATTTTGTCTACTTGTTGCACTTCGGGGGCTGTATCGAGTTATACAGATAGGTTTTCTTTTCTTGTGTTGTTATTGCTGAAATACATAAAAACAACTCAAAAAAATACAAAATTCCAACTTTTTTTTGGGTAAACCTATACTTTTCTCGCATAGATGGGTTGGATGGAAAAGTAATAATACCAATAATGTATTATACAAAAACAAAAAAAATATTTACCATTCAGGTGATCACACATATGTGTATCTGTCATGGAAAAAAAATAATGACCCAACTATTTTTTTGTATAATGAAGGAAAAATGTTTCAGTTCCAATCTCCAAAACACATATGATCAATCTTTGCAAACAACGTAGAAGCAAACTTGTACATGTTGATTGTATGTTTGATTTTGTACTGTATATATCGATCTTCCCACAAAATATACATTATCATATGTCATTACAGATCTTTCGCTTTAAATTTTTTATTAGTTGTTATAGTTGCTTTGTAAGTTTTTTAAACGTTTGCTATTCTAAATTTAAATTCCTTACTTTCCTCTTTCTATTAAATGTAAAGCATTGTATTACAAGTAAATATTTCTTCGTATAATAAATTTGGAAACTCTTTGTTTATATTATTTGTTTCTAGATAAAATTGAATATATTTACACTTGTAGTTGAAAAAAGAGCCTACATGGCAAATAAAATTTGAAAGCAACCAACAGGAACTCTGAAACTGATAGAAATATGATTAGATTGAGGCAAAGTTATGACATGACGTTCTGTGTTTTCAGACTAAATGGCCTATTTTAAATCATGTAAATTTGCAACTTTTCAGCAGTTTAATTTTCTTAGCATGAAAGAAACAAAAATTCATAATCATGAAAACATTTTATTATGTTAATATAAATGGTACAAATTTTGAAAGGTAGAATGTTTTTAAAGTATGTATATTTTTCTCCCATTCTTAATTTCTAGCAATTTCCGCAATGCTGTCACTTGGTATCCATATTATTAAATAGCACATGTCCTTTCATGCAATATGTAATGCACCTTGTATCAGGTTATAATAGTTATATTTTTCAATTATCATTATTATATATTCATCAAAATGAATTATGCAATTCTTGTCTTTTGAGAGCGGTTTTAATTTTTCTTCATTCAGATACTTCAAAGGTCACTTCACTTCAATTAAGCATTTTTCGCTAACAAACCCATATTATCATTAAAACAGGGTTTCAAGAGAATGTTGAAAGATGGTTTGATGATACTAGAACAAACCATCAGTATTATTTATCTCACATCCTCACATTAATCAAATAATCCAGTAAACATAACCTCAAACATAGCTTTTTAAAATTAAAAAATACGGATTGCAGGATAATTAACATTATCATAACTATAATTTTTGATATCGGGTCGATACGATTACGTACTTTTTAACAATTTATTCTTTTCAAAAACATTTATGAAGTTCTTAAATAATGAAAAATCTACACTCAAATGCAAATTATGTCAACAAATTTTGTTTGGAATAATATTCTCTTATCTATGCACAGGTGTACTGTGGTTTGGATGCAACATAAAAAACAGAGATAAGGTTTCTGTGCTCACAAAAAGTTGAATTATTTGAAATCAAAACATTCGAACAGAGATGCGTTCCTTTGAACCGTCAAGAGTGGAAAGACAGAGAGAGAGAGAAAATATGTTGAATAAGTAAAAGCCGATTCAGTACTACTATCGACATCTATCGTAAATATTTTGAACCAAATAATTACTAAATTAGTAACTAGTATTGTGTAGGTTTTTAGGTTTATATACCTGTGAGGAGGCCCCTCTTAACGTGATACTTCATTAGTTCAAGTCAGTTCTTATGAGTGAACGTACCGATGTGTTTTTGTTGACAAAATTTGAGAAACGTATCTGTTATTGGAACGATACTAAGCAATAACCAGGTGAGCACTAGTACAGAATAAGATATTAACAAATGATATGTGTGGTTTGTCGTCATTATCACATCCATTAATTGATTTCAACTGATTTTATCGAAAACCTAACCTCAAAATACACCGAAATCGTTATTAAATTCAATAATTCATTGTTGCATGTGCTAAATCCAGTAAACGAACAAAATGTTCATTAATTGGGATTTTACATGTTAATCTAGATTTCATCGATCTGATCCTTATATATAATGTCTACTAAGCTTGCTATCCAGTGAATGAACGACTTTGTTCATTCATTGAATTATAACATAGATCAATGGTGCTCCAGTGAATGAACAATTTATTCTTTCTCTGTTTTTTCTGATTTCATATTTTTTTCAATCATTTGACAGAAATATGGAAGGTGGAAAGTCCAAGCCAGAGCATCAGAAAAAGTATGTAAGATTCCGATGTTCCGATGACTGTCTCCAGAAGGCCGTGGAAGCAATGAGATAAAAGGAAATCACCATCAATGCGGCCAGCAGACAATATGGGATTCCGAAAAGTACACTTTTCAACAAAACCACTGGAAACATTCCCATGATTTTGACCTCCGAAGAAGAAACTACTCTAGAAACTTGGATTCTATCCAAAGCTCTATTAGGATTTCCCATGCATCCAGATGAGGTGAAGCACTCAGTCCTCAAAGCTGTTGATAGGCCCAATAAATTCGTGGATGATAGACCGGGTAGGAAATGGTTACATCTTTTTTTACAAAGACATCCAAAAATAACCACAAGGAATACAGAATGAATATCCAAGGCGAGAGCATGTGTAACAGAGGAAAATATTCGAAAATGGTTTCAGGAGATGAAGGAATATTTAATTGGAGAAGGCGTTGAAGACATCCTTTCTGAGCCTGATAGAATTTTTAATGGGGATGGAACCGCTTAGCAGACTTGTCCCAAAACTGGAAAGCTTTTGGGTACCAAAAATTACAGGAATTTTTATGAAATTGCTAGTGGCCCAAAAAAAGAATGCATAACAGTTCTCTGTACATTTTCTGCCTCAGGAGAATCTGTTCCACCTATGATTGTGTACCCGTACAAGCGTATTCCAAGAGAGATTGCACAAACTATACCTGTGGAGGGGGGTATTGGCCGATCAGATAGTGGATGGATGACGAGTGCAACATTCTACGAATTTATTGCGAATATTTTCTTCCCCTGGCTTCAAAAAAACAACAATAAATTTCCTGTTTTACTATTGCTTGACGGCCATAAATCGCATATCAATATGGATTTGTATAATTTCTGTGAACAGAAAAGAATAATACTGTACTGCCTTCTGCCCAGTGCAACACATATCTTGCAACCTTGTAACGTATCAGTATTCAAGTCTCTCAAAGGACACTGGAAAAAGACCATTTTTAAACTTAAACAGAACACCAATACATCAGTTACAAAAAATACCTTTGCCCCCTTTTCAAAAAGCTTTTGAAGAATCGAACAAACCGGAAATCATCAAAAACGATTTCAGAAAATGTGGATTGTTTCTATTTAGTGCAGACGCTGTGAATTATTCCTAATGCATTTCAATAAGGAGACATCAGCTTGACCTAAATTGTGACAAGGAAGTTTCTGCGACCAGAGACGAATATGAAACTGTTCTGAAAGTCATTAAACATTATGTAGATTCAAAAACTTTGATAGAATTCAATAGTGTCTGTTCGTGTTTCGTAATTTGTTAACTGATTCGAAGGACCAATGATTCACTAAACTACTTCCACTAAATACTTTATTTAACAACAATATTTTGAGTAAATATAACAACGTGAACTTATGTGTTCATTGCGTGACGTCTCTCTTCTCTCTGGCTGATTCGGTCTGCTTGCCCATATGCTGATCTCGCGCATGCGTCGCACACAGCGGCGCCGATGTATGATTGAAGTGCTAACAGTGTCTATGAAGGTGAAAAAGCGGTCGACATTCCGTTCTACAACTTTTGGAAAATATGTAAAGAAGCAACCGATACCGATGGAATGAATAATTTGAGAACTGCTGATGGAATGAACCAAGAATGTGAAGAAGCCTTCGAAGAAAATTCGCAAAATATTACTAATTTTGACATACTGGATATATAAGAATACACAACAGACTTAACAGATGACCTGTTGAACCTACCATTGGAAATCGATGGTATTTTCTATCCAGCTAACATATTTGACAATTCAACAATAATATTGAATGTGGATAGAACGAAAGATATAGAAAACGTTATCATAGAAGAAATTGAAAATCCTGAAGATATATTGGACGGTACCGAGCAAGAGAGTATAACTAATAATGATACTCTAATAGAAGGTTACACTGAAAAAAATAATTTGCTGCCAATACTAAAATGCAGTAATCACAGCAAAAAAGTTTTGTACCTATACAGACAGCTAAATTTTTAGTACCCAGATAAAATTTATTTACCAACAGGTACTTAGTGTCCACCAATGTGTTCAGTAAGAACTACTGACAAAATTTGTATCAATAACTGACTGCCATTTTGCTATGTACCACTGTTTAGTGGATATTGCTAATTTGTTTAGTAGTGAGTACTGATTCTACTCATGAAATCTGTATTTAATGCTATATCCTTCTAATGCCTGCCACTAGTATTACTTAGTGGAAATTACTAATTAGTTTTGTAGTAATCACTGATTCAATTAGTATTTATCACTGAGAGGCTTCATGGTGCATAATAGAAGTACAGTAGTTATGACAAAAGCGTTTAGTGTACGCTACTCACGAAATGCTATTTCCTTTTAATGTATGCCACTAGTCTAGTTGGCAAAAGTCCCCCCTGTTAACTTGACTATATGAATCTAAAAACGCTGGAACAGGTCAATTTTGATTTTGTGGGTCCCATTTTTTAACCATGCCCAAGCTATACTGAGTGAAAATTATTTTAGTAGTTTTTTTAATGGGACACCTATATATTTTTCCATATTTGATTAAATATTTTCTCACAAACCCATTGATTATTTCAATCGGCGGCGAAGATATGGGCAAAAAACCTGCTCATATGTATAATGAGTATGACTGAAACTAGCAGAGATTCAGGTTAAAAGTATGTTGCAATTATATAGGAGGTTTTTCGTCCATATGTTCGTAGCCGTTTAACACAATTCGATCAAACTTGGTATCACTGGATTCGTAATGAAAACCCTCAATAACATTTGGAAAAATATACTGGGTGTCCCATAAAAACACAATATTGACTCAAATGTGGATAACCCTATAAGTATACGTTGAGCGTGGTTAAAAAAATGGGATTTTCAAAATCAAAATGTTCGAGAGGTTTTTTAATAATCTTTTTTTATTATCGAGTAAATTGAAATTAAAAATTAAAATGTGATGTTTGCTTAAAGGTAGACAACTTATCACAGGTTCATTAAGGAGTTATTTCTAATTTTACTCGATGTTGAAAAAAAGATAGAATCTATTGGGACAAAATTTCTTTTCTTTTCACAGTTTACCTTACAGAAAATATATCTGTATACAGTGTGTCACTGGATGGAGCTAACAAGAAGAAAATATTTATCTTTGATTTCGTTTGTCAAAAAAGTTTTGGTTGTTTAAAAATTGGGTTTTTCACAAGAAAATCAAAGATTAGATTCATAGGATGTTCATAAATTGAGAAAGCATGAAAATGCTTCAAAAGAGAACTACTATTATTTAATATATTATATAAAAATTTTGATAAGAGGAGTATGAGTCGCAATTATGGAAAAGACAGAACAAATTTTAAAATAAAAATGTGAATTTTGTGATTTTTCTCCTTTGTATGTTTCATGCATTCTTAATAATTTATGATCACCCTAATCTAATCTCAGATTTTAGATGGGGAACCCATTTTTTGACTAGCAAAGAATGAATTTTTGTTATAAAATCAACAATAAAGATTTTTTCTTATTGTCAACTCCATCTAGAGACACACTGTATATTGAAACAAAAACATTCAACTAAAATAACAACATAAAGTGACATAATTCTTATTATTCAAACGAACAACGTGGCTAGGAAATGGATCATACAGGTCTTTAACATGAATTCCAAAATATACATCATGGTTAATGATAACTTCATAAGAATGAATGTGAAAATTGAATTGTACAACATCAATTGATTTACAAGAAAGGTATAAATCATGATTTATATTATAAAATAATGAGTCTACTAACCCAAACTTAGGAACAAACTCGTCAGTGTCAACAACTACTATCATATTTGGTTTATAAATTACGCCATTAAAAGACGCCCACTTTTGTTTGCAACCGATACTAAACGTGTTTGTCGATACGACCCTCTTGTACCTATAATTAAATTTTATAGGGACAGCAGCAATAACGTATCAGCAAAAATTATTTTGCTATCTTCACTAAACCTCTTTTTTCCGTGTAGTGCTCGTGACTTTACTCGTAATTTATTTTCCAACCGATACTAAACGTGTTTAGTTTTTGATACGACTAAATTTTTTAGGGACAGCAGCAACATCGTATCAGCAAAAATTATTTTGCTATCTTCACTAAACCTCTTTTTTCCGTGTATGAGAAAAAAACAAGTAGAACAGATGATCTGAATGCTGTAGAAGAACTCGAGATTCCAGATAAAATAGACGTAGTAATAGATAACAGTAGTGTCGATTTCCATAATCAAGAAACGCAGAAGCCGAAAACTACCAGAGACGTATGACTACAACATCTTATTGGCCAAATATTGAAAAAAAGTGTGGCAAAAAGAAACAGGCAACTTTAATGCCGTTTGCAATCACTTCCAAAAAATGGAAAGACTATACAGATACGAAAGAATCCGAGGAAAAGGAAAAATAAGCTGAGAAATTGAAACAAAAATCAATTGGAGAGAAAAAAAAACAAGAAGCAACCACAAGAAGAACCGCGAGAAGAACCAAAGCACCACCAGCAACAGAAGTTACCTGTTTACAGGCTGATATAATCGATACTGGCAATCAAGATAAAAAACCTAGTGTTTCCCAAGATATCACTGTAGGAACTTATGTTATAATAACGTATAACCAGAAATATTTTCCGGGCATAGTAGAAACTACTGACGATGATGAATATGAAGTCCGCGCTATGGCACCGTCCGCGCTATGGCACCAGCTGGTCTTAATACCTTTAGATGGCCAGATTGTGTTGACCAGACATGGTACAACAAGTCTTCAATTGCAGAAGTGATCGAAGCACCTAAGCTTATTAGACGTGGTTCCTACGAGTGCCCAGAAATTCGTAAATATTCTCAAAATATTAATCCGAGCAACATAAGGAACATACTATCTCCCCCAGAGGATGCTATCAACAGGGATAAAAATGGAGCAAAAATCAATGATTCACAAGAAATTACTATTGGAGCTTATGTCATAATAATGTATAACCAAAAATATTTTCCTGGAGTAGTGGAAAATGCAGAAGGTGATGAATATGAAGTTCGCGCTATGACACCAGCAGGTCCCATACTTTCAAATGGCTAGAACGTGTTGACCAAATATGGTACGAGAAAACTTCAATTGTGGAAATGATTGAAGCACCCAAGTTTATAAGACGTGGTTTTTTCGATTGTCCAGAAATGCTGAAATTTGTCTGAAATAATATTGTATCACCATATTTTGTGTTGTCGTTGATAATCATTGATTAAAAATTGTTAAACGTCTATTTTCTTCATCAGCCATGTTCAATCAATGGTAGCATTCGTTCATTTACTGGGGTATTATGCAACATTTTACATTTTATTTTTTTACTAAGTCTTAAACTGTCTACTTCTGTAACTATCGTATGCAACTATTTCATTGAAAACGTAGTGTTATTTTTCTGGAGCTGAAAATCAGTGCGGATGGTTTATAAAAATACAGTGAAGTTCAAAAATGTCTTAAGTGTTCATTCACTGGTGCATTTACACTACTAAGAGTTTACTTATTTATTGAAGAATACGAAAAATACAATATTATTGTAATCAAAAGTAAATGAATGTCTACGATAGACATATGGATAGGAAAATATGTCAAAATGTAATTATATCTTGACACTCCTTCTTAATAACTTTACTTTGCAAACGTTCAAAGGTTGTACGGTTTAAGGGCTTGGTCAGGATATCTGCCAACTGATCAGAACTTTCAACATTTATCATCTTCACTGTCTTGCCTATGTTTTCATGAATAAATTTTCTAGGAATTTCTATTATGTTTGTTACCCTTAGTAGTATTTAGATCATGAACACTTTGCAACATATGAATGGCAGAACGACTGTCGACACAAAATGGTGTGTGCTAGTGAAGGGAAGGAGCAAAACGAGGGAAGTGGGGATGATGGTGAAGAGTAGGAGAATTTGTATCGAGGAATCTGTGAAACACTTAGGGATGTGGCAATTACCAGTCAAAACAAATATGGTAAAGGTGGCACAGAAGGCGAAAGCAAGGGCAGCGTGGATTGGGAGATTGATGTGTAATGCGAAAAGGCCAGTAGAGTGGAAGATGAGGGTAATTGGTAGGACGGTGGATCAGAGTATGCTGTACGGTACGGAAGTGTGGAGTGAATACGAGGGTTAGCCCACTCCTACGGGTGCAGTGAGGAATACTCCTAAGGGTGGTGCAAGGTTACAGGACGATGAGTGGACTGGCAGCAGCAGTGCTGTCAAGATCCTTCCCATTGGACATGATGGCTAGAGTCAGGAATAAACGCTGGAGGGGTGCGACTAGGACGTGTTATAAGGAGCGATTGGGAGTAGGAGAGATTGGATGAACCGGAAATTCGAGGAGGTGAACTACTTCTTGACGCAGGTGCTTACTGGACATGGGACGAGAGTAGGGGGTCTGGAATGTGCGGGAGGTGTGAAGTGGAGTATAATGTGGGGCATGTGTTTAGATGCTGAAAGAACGAGGAAGTGTAGAAGAAGTTGGAGAAGAAACTAGAGAAGGCGGTGTATTGGGAGGACATGGTGGGGATAATGCTGAAGGGGGAGGAGGAACATTTGTGTAGATTGATTATTATAGGAATAATTATTTTTTCAAAAGTTTCTATAATTAGCACATGGTTTTCCTCTGCAGAACTTTTTTACATGACCTTTTTTACCACATTTGAAACATTCTATTCCAGAATTTTCAAAGAAGTTTATCCCTGATTGAAACTTTTTGGTTTAGCACCCTGTTTTGTAAAAAAGTTTCTCTTTGTGATTCACCATTATTATTCAATCTATCTTGTCCTAAACGAAGTTTTTCGAATACATTATTAAATGTTTTATTGGCGTTACTAACATTACGAGTATACAGTACAGTTCGAAAATTATGTAACTTAGTTGGCATGGTATGTACTCGTATTAGCGGGGGTCTTTGTTCGAATAATTTTTGAAATTTTAAACCCACAAAACAGCATTTTAGCTTTGTTTTTCTTATAAAATTGTAGCCTATAGTTTCTAGCTTTTAGTATATTTCAAACAAGTAGGTTTGCCGTGGTTATGTTTTAAAAATTTATTTTATTTTTGGAGATCTATCCCTCTCATCCCTCCAATAATTACGCCATTGTTGGGAGAAAATAAGTAATAAAAGAATAAGTCATCCTTTTTTTTCAAATATCCCCAACAGATATTTTGTTGTAATCGTTCTGTATGGCACGATGCTCCCTCTAAACGAAAAAATTAACTACCAAAAGGTAACACGTCTCTAATAGTATTAGAGCTTGTGAAAGGAATCAATCACAGGAATTTACAGTTTGTCCTATTCATATTTACGTATTCTCACTTATTTAGTTTATCTTTTTTTACAAATATTTCCTAATATTTTGCGTCTTCATATACAGGGTGAGTTACCTGTATTTATACTGTCTCTAGTGTACAAATGGTAACTTTTTTTAAAAATTCTTTCACGTAGCCATAGAAACATCAATTACGGCTACAATCTAAAATTATTTACAGCCATTAAGGATGTCCAAAATTAGTAAAACGTATCAAATATACGTTTTTTTTTACTTGATCAGATTTTTGAATTTTACATTAAAAATTAGCTCAACTTTGTACGCTTTAACTCTTTTTGAGATATTCCATTTTTTACGGAAATAAAGATATTGACGTAGAAGTTTAATCCCGACGAATTCATTTAATTTAGACAAGTGAAGTTTACAACGGTGATTTAGAATACCTTGAATTTTTAATCGTAATTTTTGCCGTTCCTTTATTTTATAATATGGTGTTCGAATATTAAAGGTATTTTAGACCAAATTCATACATCAATTACTTTATTATTTCGAATGGAATACCCTGTATATTCTCAATGCATGGAATAGCACCCTTAGTTTTTCTAAAAGTGCATAAGGGTTCCCTTTTCATCAAGGCGTCAATTGTTGACATATTTGCAAAACATAACAAACATGACCTTTGTTCATGTTTGAGCTTCTAATTTATAATTTGGTGGATGATGATGGTGAATATCCTAGAGGTAATTGGCATGTAAAATATCTGAAGTGAGATACAACTTATTTGGATTCTGATGACGACGTTTCGGACGCTGATTCCAGTGCATCTTCAGTATCTGAAGTTGAAGTTTTAGATTCGGATGATGGATTAGATTAACTATTCTCTCTCATTTTAATTTTTACTTAATTCTTAATAACATTTTTTTTGCTACCTACGGGAGATGTGTGACTATATTTCATATTGATACACGAGACAACCTTTATATTGTCTCTAAAATAAATATTCAAAATCTATTCTGTTCAGTATTTAAAAAAAATCCAAAATTTACCTAAAGCAACAAACTAACTCGATTAGAAACGTAAAAGCAAAATACTAATTTGCTTTTTATTTTCAAAAAAAGTCTCGAAGTAACGACAATCAAAAATTCATTAGAGTATTTGGCTATGCATAAGGATCATCTGGTTGTTTACTGCAGTCTACAGTTTGGGTATAAAATGTTTTCGAGTCACACATTGCAAAAATCTTAATAACGTATTTTGCCGGTTCATTAGGTAGGTATTGAATGAAGCTACAACGTCCTCGAAATTGTTCTAATTTCTCATCAATTGTTACAAATTCCCCAACGGAATAGTATTTTTTGCAGTTAGTTACAAAAATATCTAAAGTAGACCGTATTGGTGCTAATTTATCTACTTTTCGTCTGTCAGATCTCGTTTCTTTACATACCTTAATTCAAGTTTTTCGATTTCAAATTGTACCGAATTAAATTCTTTAAATAGCTCGGTTAACGCTTCTAAATTAAATTGACTGTCTCGACCCTTACTTCGTGGAATATGCTTATATTAGTGTTTTTAAATGAAACTCACAATATGAAGTTGTCAATGAACAGTTAAATCTAGGGAATTCTCCACTAATAAACTGTCTTCTTAAGTGATAATTGTAAAGATCAGCAGATATAGTTTTCCTGGTTTTCTATATCATTGCACAGTTATACTGATCTTAATTGGAAAGATGATATCCAGGATATCGCCATAGGGCTAATAATATCTAAGCTTCAATATTTGTAATATCACATCTTCTTCTTTTTTCTATAAACATATATTAAGCCAATCACAAGTTAGGTTACTTTTTGGTCTAGCCAAAAATAACTACTAAACATCAGGTAGGCATAAAATGAAATGTAACTTATGTCATTCTGACGATGATATTGATTTATCGAAACAATTGTCAATTTTTTAGAATTTTCAATAACTTTTATTATATTGTGGAATTAACTAGAGACTGTGAGTTTCATTTAAAAACGGTTCTAAATTAGTTTGTAATTGAGAAATATCGTCAGTCATATTAGGTACTGTTTTTTCAATTTTAGTAATAGAGGGTTTTACGTTCATATCTTTCAACTTTAAGTCCTGAAGGTCTCATTCCGACATTCTAATAAGTTCCTAAATAAATCGCCTGAAAACGCTATACTAATTTTGCAAATTCACAAAGAACAAATGTGAATGATTGCGTAATGAAGTTTGTTTGAAATCGCAAGATTTTGGTCTTCGAGGTGGATGTATATCAGCAATCGAAGTAGTAAAAACTGGTAAGGTATTTGTGTCGTAACACGTGTACGTAAAACCATTCGTATCCAGTAAGTGAATCGTGCAATCAAGAGTCTGCAGTAACATCAAGATCCTGCTCGAAGGTCCAAAGTGTTGCGATATATACTCGAAGGACCAGATCTGACAGATCAACGAATAAATAAACAAAACATGCTTACGGTTCAAGTGATAGTTTAATAGTTCTTAGTATATACACAAAAATATCCTGAGCGAGACCATCCACAAGGCACAAAAATCTGTTGTTAACTTCAGAACGGTTAGGTATAAGGTATAGGGAACCCTTATGCACTATCAAAGAAAACTGTTATTGAAATATAATATAAAAAATACCAGATGAACGAAGTTACAAATAAATGTTTAAAAGGATACTTCCCGAAAAGCAGGTATGTCTTCTCAACTTTTAATTCCGTTAGTAGATTAGAAGACGTACAAAATATTATAAATATTTCCAAATATGTTGTTAAAACTTGTAATTACATATTGACTATTTAAAATCTAATTGACAATAACAGGATGAATTTGATATATTTCTTTTAAATCTAGTTTCTTCTCAAATATTTCATAATATCCTTTTACAGTTTTTCTTCATTCGTATTTTTGTTGTTAGTCTTTTCTGCGTTCATCTTCTTTTCCTTTAGCTCCATCTGTTTTTCCACAATTTCGTTCTTTTTGTTGTCGATTCTTTCTTCGCTTTTTGTTCTGTCGCGCCACCATCTTCTACCTTTCTCTATTGTTTTCGTATTAGCTATTATTTCTTCTTCCTCCTCTTGCGGTAGTTTCTCGTATTTGTAACCTTTCTTTATCAAAGGCAGTTCTAGCTGTGTCACAATCTTCTGGGCACACCTAAAAAAGTGTAGTTTTTGTATTGAATCTATCGGGAAAAGTATTTATTGATTATATCGAATTATTTTAGATCACCTAAGCAGTCTATTCCAGATACAAATCTAAAGATAATGTGAGTATTCGATAAAACTTGATGTCCCAGAAGTTTCTCACCCATTTTAACTGCAAAAATCTCACCTTTCAATTTTGCTTAGTTATTTTAGCAATTTCTAATGTAAAGTCGAACTACAGAAACTAAAAGAAGACAGAGGAAGATTGCGCTCAGGCGGCGATAAGTCTTAAATTTTTTCTATTGCACATCTGCTCATTTTTCTTAAAGATTTTTAAAAAGCTAATAATTCCTTTTCTGTTTGTTCTATTTCTATAACTTCTTTTGTATTTAGTTTTGTTAACTTTTCTGTGTTTGGTTCAGCTTTTGTTAAATTTAAGCAGCTTTTCTGTATCTATTTGTCAATAACCTTCTTTTAAAATAGGTCTAGTATCACTGGAATAATTTACAAATGGATGATTATATTCGAGATATAAATTACGAATTCTACAACACTTTAGAATGTTATAGTTCAACAGAAGTTAACAAATATTTCAAAAACGATGGAAGTTCTCTTAGTGTAATACATCAAAATATTTGCAGTCTAAATGCACATATAGATGAATTTAAAATAATGTTAGAACAATTGGACTGCAGCTTTGATTGTATTGTACTAACGGAAACTTTTCGAATTGATGACATTGATATTTTTAGTATGAACGGATATAGAACATTTTATAACAAAGGACAACTAAATAAAAATGATGGAGTCGTAGTATATGTAAAAAACAGTTTAAGTGCAGATAGTGCAACTATCAACATTGGAAACTGTAATAATGTCTAAATTAAAGTGTAAGTTAAATAACTGTCACCAGTGTAACGAAATAGTAACTCTATACTTCGTTGTATTTTAAATCTAAATCAAAGTGTTATAACTTGTGTACCCCTAATTAAATCTGCTGTCACCACTCTGATAAAATCTATCACCAAATTCTGCTTCCCGTGCGCGGCTGAGCGTGTAAGGCAATCCGGTCGGATTGGTTTTTGCTAGGTTCGCCTGGTCTTAAAACAGATGAAACTTCCTTTGCCAGGACAGGGTTTGTCCTCCTCGTCTCCGTCACACGTCCACGTTTGTTACACTTCCAGAGGGGGAAATTTTTTGGAGTAGGGGTGATAGGAAAAATAATGTAGAACCTCCACGTTATACAAAAAAAATATATACTCGTATAATAAAATAATCTCTCCAAATCCTCCTATACAGCTATACATAAATATTTAAAATTAAACTACAATTCCGTATGATTAAATTAATCCCAATTCCCTGGTGTAACTCTACCTATACATATTTATCTAAAATTGGTTTATTATCAAACCTACTCCTGTATATACTGCAATTATAAAAACAAAATCAAATTTATGAACAGAATTCTCGTTTGTTCGGCGGTGCAGCAAAACTAGCCCTTTTATCGGCTTGGTCTTGTTATTCAAAAAAAAATGCGTGAAAGGCGTATGTTTTATATATTCATTTCTCAATCCTTCTATTCTCCGGTGTCGAGAAAAAATAAATAACTATTACGTGTAAATACCTTTATATGCAACAATGATTCATTTTACGTCGTTCCGGTCGTCATTGACTTTCAGGGAACGAAAGTGAAATTTTTGTTCTATAAAGAAAAAATTCTGATGAGCTAAGTAAAACAATTTAAATTATTTATCGACACTGGCGTTACAAGTTGCGAAAGTCCCCAGCAATATAATTACCTACGATAAATTTATGCGTTTACGCTGGCAAAATAAGAAAGAGTTTTAATTTATAATTTACGGCTGAACAAAAGACTGATAACAATATTTATCTACAATAGATTGACTTATCAGCGCAATTCCGCTGAAACCCGTGAAAATATGGAAAACATACGCTCCGGCCTCTCGGCAAAATCTAAATTATTCCAGTACACACGGTAAATTATATATTTGTCAGGACGATAAACTCAATCTGAAGAGTGAACAGCTATGTCCCGTCTCTTTGAAAAAATCAACAATCAAACAAAAAAAATCTAATAAATATATTTGCTATCGCTACACCTTGTATATAGCAATTGACCTATACACCCAAGTTCAGGATCCAGCTCGACCAATAACGAGTAAATATATCACTAGTAAAAATTATCCCAATCTGAATTTAATTCAAAAACTTACTGCTTGATAAACGTCCTCCGTCTCGCCGGGAATTTTCTTGACTTTTCTTACTATCTGCTTGTTCACCGCGAGTCGTGCCAATAAACGGAATCGTGCTATGTCGAAAGGCAATTAGCGTGGAGGGTAAGTTTTATCACTCGTACCGCTAACACTCAAAAAAACACTAGTACCGTTCACCGTGGCAGGGGAAAAACCTTTTCACTTCGCGCGATCGACCCCCGGTACACACTCACTGCACTGCTGGTCTGTGTGTACACTCCTTTTTTTGTTTTCCCCCGACTTCGGTTTTGGGGTTTTTGTCGAGTTGCAAAAAACAGCTTTTGTTTTTTGAATCGTGCTGGTTTTTTGTTATTGAAATAATTGTATTCAAAACAATTATTTCGCTTTGACCCAGTAAGATGTTTTTTATTTCTCTATTCTGTTTTGGCTTCGTAGTTGTTTTATTAAACATAATGTGGGTCGCGTTCCAATTATTATTAAATGAAAAATAAAATATGTTTTACCGTGTGTTCTGAAATTCTCTACCATAAAATTATCTTTTAGGTATTCGTATTTTATTACAAAACTCAAAGGCTCTGCAGATAAAAATAAATTTGAACAATAATAAACATATTTTGTTAACAAATATTTATCGTTCACCGTCCAACTCACCTGAGGACTTTGTTTCGTGTTTAGAGAATTATCTTAAACAAATTAATTACTCTTTATTAGATTTTCATTTATTGATTGGTGATATTGATATAAATATAAGAGATGAAAACGATATTGTCAACACATATCTAAACCTATTATATGAATATAATTCACACTCAATGATAAATAAATACATACGCATAAAAAATCATTCACGAAGTTGCCCGGACCATATCTTTCTGAGAACAGTCACAGAATGTTTTGAAAATGTCACTGCTGCAACGTATGAAAATAATATAACAGACCATCGAGCTACGCTACTGAGCCTTCCTATAAAAACTATTTGTAGAAACTCTGAAATGATTAAGTATAAAACATAAATAAACTATGAAAAAGCCAGACATGATCTGCAAAATTATAATTGGGAATATTACTGTAATATAAAGGAGGTAAACAAAAAAGCTGAAGAATTGCTAAATATCTTAAGTATTTTTATAGGAAAACATACAAAAGAAATAAAAATTAAAAAAAATTATATAAAGCGTCAAAAGTGGATTACGGCAGGACTTGTGAATGCAATTAATACTAAAAATAATCTCTACAGAGAATTTCAGTAAGATCTGAATAATGTGGAGAAACGAGAAATATGTCACTTACCGCAAACGCGTGAATAACCTAATTAAAATAATGAAACAAAACTACTACCGAACCGAAATACAAAAAAATGGGAGTAATAAAAAATATATGTGGAACCTAGTTAACAACAAAAATAAAACAAAAAATGATATTAATTTTATAATTAATGAAAAAGACGAAAAAATAACATCCAAATCAGATATGGCAGACGAATTTAACAGTTACTTTGTAACAGATGGAAAAAACTTGGCACAAAAAATAACCGTACCGACTAAACCCCCTCCTTGGCGATCTAAAAATTCTGAGACCTTTTATTGGATGCCTGTAACTACGGAAGAGATAAGAGACTTAATAGTATCTCTGAAAGCAAACAAGGCTCCAGGCAGAGACAATCTGCGAGCACTAAACCAATAGCCGACTTAATAAACTTGATCTTTGCAGGGCGTATGTCCCACTATTTTTAAAAAAGCTGTAGTAACCCCAATCTACAAAAAGGACAACAAGGCCAATATGTGCAACTATCGACCCATATCACTAATTACGACATTGACAAAGCTAATGGAAAAAGCTGTGAAAAAAAGATTAACTAAATTCATAGCCAACCACAAATTTCTATCAGAGCATCAATTTGGCTTTCAAGGAGGACGTTCTACTAATGATGCAATTGAGACATTGCTTTCTTCTGTGTACAGTTCTGTTGATGAAACTAAACCAACGGCAGTTGTATTTCTGGATATGGCGAAGGCGTTTGACACTGTTAGCCATGAACAGTTGTTGGACGTCCTGGGGGATGCAGGAATACGTGGTCTGCCTCATAAATTTTTTGAAAGCTATCTAAAAAATAGGACACAAATAGTAAGGATAAACGATAAGGTCAGTACGGAAAAAAATATATTGTTCGGGGTTCCCCAGGGAACTGTGCTGGGACCAATACTATTTAATATGTATATCAATGATCTATTCTCTTATAATTCTACAGGTAAAATAATAGGATTCGCGGATGAAACTGCTATAATATATACAGACAGTACGTGGGAAGGCCTCAAACAAAAAATAGAAGCCGATCTAAAACATTTATTTGATATCTTGAGACATAAAATTTTAACAGTCAACTATTCGAAAACATTTATTGTACCTTTCACTAGTTACAAACACAAACTGCCTCCTTATGAAAAAATTACTGTTACTATTAACAACATACATATTGATATTTCTCTGAAATACGAAATAAAGTATCTCGGACTAACAATAGACTCACATCTACGATGTACATCTCACTTACGTGAAGTAGCTAAGACACTGAGATGTTTATTGTATAAATTCAAATATATAAGGAGAGTACTGGACTTACAGCATCTGAGAATCATATATCATGCTCTTGTAGAATCACGTCTTAGATATGGCATATTAGGTTGGGGAGGAACTGTGCCTACTCATCTAGAGCAGGTTGAAATTCTGCAAAGAAAAATTCTAAAAATAATGCATTTTAAAGATTTAACCTATAGTACAAACCAACTTTTTAACGAAACTAATATAATGTCCGTAAGGCATCTATATATTTTTAGTTTAGTTGTTTACTTATTTAAAAATCGCTCATACTTGCAATCTCCTGGTCACCATTATCATACTACAAATAAAACAAAAGATTTTGTCCAAACCAACACAGCGAAAAAAACAGTAGGAACTAGGTACTTCGAATTCATAGCACCCCGTTTGTTTAACTCTCTACCAGAAACGTATAAGACTCATATAAGAAGATTAAATTCTATCAGTTTGCTAAAAAAAATATTTAAAAAATATGTAAAATCCCTAGAAACTAAGGATATTAATAAAATTATTGATTGCTAAGATGAAAAGGTATATATGTGTATAAGGAAAGTTGAATTAACATTATGTTAAGGAAAACAAAACTGACAATTAAATGGCGACATATAGGATCATTGTGCCTATGTTCAACCTCATAGGTCTTAATAGCTTACAGTGATCCAAAATAAGCCACAATAGGTAATTAGCCTCCCCTGTTTATTTGTTTATTTACATTTTTGTAAAGAAATACGTTCTACATTTTCTATCTGTTTATTGTAATATATTTTTTCTCGCCGTTTATACATTGGTTTTAACAGTTTTGTAATTCTAAAATATTATCTTTTTGGTGATTTGTAATTGTAATTATTTGTAAATAAACATATACAATTATTGAAAATCGTGCTTCTTTCAAAAACATTCTGTATAATTCTTTTTAAACGTAGGTATTAGTTAGCGAGCAAATTTTGTAATATAAAATGTGTGTGTCAGATATTTTTATCTAATAAACAACCATCATGAAAAACTAAATAACTTACTTATTTTTTACCTAAACTTCAACAAATTATACATTTTCGAATAGAGGAAGAGTTCAGCTTTCCGACAGAATAAAAATATATAGGATGTTTCATTAAAAAAAATACACGATATTTTAATTTATTAAATGAAATTTCACTAATTAAACATTTATACTGAAAACACTTTGTATACAAAGAAATTGTTCATCGAAAACCGCACCTCCCTATAGTTTCTGAGTTCCGAGATTTTTGCAGTTAAAATGGGTTAGAAACTTTTGAGATACCCAGTATTTAACTTGTCTTTAGAGAATATTATTGTAACACGGTCAACATTGAGGGACACCCTATATATAAACATTTCTAATAAAGGAATATGTACAACTATAATATTTTGCGTCGTGTGAGTCATAGCATTTAATCACAGCTGATGAATGTTGAAATACTTTTTTGATACGAAACTGTAAAAGACAGATAAGTAAGATTAAAACTCTTTGATTGTTAATTTTCGTTTCCTTTATTATTGATAGATTACAGTATTGTTCTTAGGATAGAGAATAAAAATGGACTAAAATATGTTTTACCTAATTCTGGTAGAAGCTGGCGGTACATTATGCAGAGGGCTTTGTCCTGGTAGCTCCCTAATTGGCGGTAATCGATTCACATGCGTTTTTTCAGGCCTACAGTAATCTTGTATTCTCATTTTCATCGCGTGCTGTTGAGAACGTTTAATTGCTCCTGTAACGGGTTGTCGAGGATAAGCTCCCAAACATCTGCCTCCGCAACATGGAACATTTCCTGAGAAACAGATTAATTAACTGAATTGATGCGAATAATTCGTTTGGAATGAGGGTTTATCTAAACATAGTATGTGATGAGTTCTCGTAACAAACCTATTTTTTTACCTATACGCATATTCGAATCAATAGGCAGGAAGACAGTAATTGAAAATAATTAAAATTGTGTATTTATTTGACGAAACTTGAATCAAGGAATACGAAACAACAAGTTTTAATTTTTTTATTCAGACCAAGATTGATAAAATTGACAAAATACGGAACTCAAGTTCAAGAAATGGCGTCAGGATTATAATGTCGAAAATGTCTCTCTGGCTATTTATGGTTTGAATCCCATGGAAATTAAGGAAGTTCATGACGACTGCCGCAGTATGTGCCTTTGGATTATTTCGTATAAAAACAAAATTTAGATCTATGCCATAAGCTACCGATATCACATGATCCAGATTGATGTAACGTTGAGGGTTTAATCTTCCTGGAATTACTACAAGATCTGTTGTTCTATCAAATTCTTCAACTTCTTGTATGGTTGCTGCAGAATGGCGTTCATGTGAAAGTCGGTATACACCTACTCGATCATCACAACGAGTTAAACATAATTGATATTCATCCGTGAAAAGTATTGGTCTCCACTGTCCAAGTTGCTAAATGACATGTTCACTAGCAAAATTTAAACGCAACCTTATGTGATTACTAGTTAAAACAGAAAGAAGTCAGAACTAAAAAAATCTGTCATGAATTTGGTTTGTTTTCCCGGTGAACCTGATCAATGCGTCTTTTATATAGTCTGGTTTCATATCTGTCGGTTTGGTGGTAAATAACACTTAATAATGACATAATGCTTTATTGTACATCAAGTAAAATCAAATATCTCTTCCTCACATCTAAATTGTAAAAACATGTATTGCAATCGTCGAGTGACAGACCAATATTTTCTACCGTTCGCGCCCACGTCAACTTTCAACTTCCACTGTTCTTGCGCCACTCGAGAGTAGCCGAGAACTACACTATATCGTGGAAATACACTGTCATAACAATATCGTTGGATGACTCGAAAATTTCTTGCCACCTGTCGAATTCTAGTACCATTTTCGATAGAAACAACAACACAAATGACTTGTTTGAGCAGTTGTTGCGATTTGTCGAGCAGTGTATATCACGAAAACATATTTTTTTTATTGGTGCCTCATTTTACCTATTTAAAGCACTCCTCAGCGTGTTTAAATCGAACTTTCAAACACGCGCGTTTTTTAAAGTTGCCATGGTAACAACAACAACTCGAGAAACTTTAAGTCTAAATGACAACTTTTTTATTATTGATCTGACAGCAGTACCTTGTAACGTCAAATGTGTAATAGTATATCATACACCAAGCGATTAAAGTGACCCATTTAATCCCGCGGGTGGTGTTTGATTCCTGAGGATGGAGCGCAGCGGAGCCCGAGGGAAGCAATCCACCTAAGGGATTACTGTCACTTTAGTCGAGAGGTGTATACGATATTTTTTGCAATTCCTGGCCAGTTCTGACCCTTATTTATCAAATTTGAAAATCTTCCAAAAGGCCTCCCAGATAATGCATTTTTCGCGTGCACTTTGGCCTGCAGCAATGCAATTTTCGGTGGGAGGGTGAATCTATCACCCTACATTTCGTGATAATCGTTTTTGGAAGAGAATGCAGGAATCCGCATCCCGATCCGTCCTGTCGCACCACTTTAATAATACTTAGGATGGATGTTTAAAAAACTTGGCTGGGCATCGAGGAGGACTTTTATGAAATGAAACTTGGCTGGGCATCGAGAACGGTCTTCCATTTTTATGTAGTAATAGTATAATATACTAATAATATTTTATGATTTCAAAGTGCACCAATAAAAAAAATAGCGTAAAGTATTCGTGGAGAATTGGTCTTTCAAACACTTGCTCTATTTCTAGCATTCCGGCTGCGCCATCGTCCTCAAAAATTGCGCATGTTTGAAAGACCTTTTTATCCTAATACTTTAATATACTAAACAAAACTTTCTCCCTCAATGTGAATTCTCTAATAAGTGTATGGCACTAAAAGGGAAATCCTATCTTCAGGAGCCTGGCACTTGAAAAGAACTTTCTAAGACCCTTTAAAAATAATATAATAAAACAACTCAAATAGTTGATGCTGTTCTACAATGATTGACGTGAATAATTCACGTATTTCACACCAGGACTAAAATATATTTTATGGCTTTGGGACTTCAATCATGGGTAAGGTAACATCCCCTATTCTGGTAAAATAACAAAATTTATCTCTATTGTCAATGGACAATTTACCCGACGTGGAGATTTGAAAAGAAGAAAGTTATGTCACTTCTTGGTCTAGCCAAAAATAGCTACTAAACATCAGGTAGGCATCAAATGAAATGTAACATCTGTCATTCTGACGATGATATTGATTTATCGAAGCAATTGTCATTTTTTTTCAAATTTTCAATAATTTTTATTATATTGTGGTATTAACTAGAAACCGTGAGTTTCATTTAAAACACTAAGAAAAAAGTTATCTTTTACGACATCCAGATCTGAATTACAAATGGCCTTTTCAGTAAATCACTGGCGTAAAATGAACATCTAACAGTCAATAAAAAGACGAATTCTTTAGCAAACAGGGTAGTAGTGAAAAATATCTCGTCCGAACAGCAGTACTTAAAAAATATATTGTCCGAAACGGACACATCAACTCAATTGAGTGAATCTCTCTGGTCAGAATAAAGCTCTAAACTACTCAACACTAAACTAAACTTAGTACTATACCAGAAAAATTACGATTTAACCTAAAAGTATGAAAATATTTATCGTGTTACGACGCGAAATACAACAGTGTAACTACAAATGTTTTAGTTCAATAATAAACGAAGAGGAATATATATTTATTATACGACCATCTAATATCTGAAAACAATTGTAATTAATTATATAACTATCAACTCGTTAAGGTCATTTATTGTTTCCACCTTAGTAGCAATCTTTTGTAAGATTTATTTACGCTGTTTATAATTTATTATCGTATTTAAGTGCATATATTATACCTTACTTAAAATGACGACTGGTCCTTCTTTCTAAAAACCTAATCGAAGAAAAACAAAACAGCAACTTTGGTGTATCGGTGAATGACAAACATAACAGTGCACTCCACTGAACTAGTTCATCTACACCAGCAGTGTCCACGATACACTCACAACGGTATGCTTACGCGCATCGAACGTTTGGCGTGTGACGTCACTGCGATGCAATATTAATTTCTATAATATGGCCACGAATGCCACTATCGGTAGCATCAATAGGTATTTATGGCGATATTTGTTTGACGGGATGATTAGACAAATCTTTATTGTTCATACTAAGAGATAATTTATATTATAATAATTAAAATAAACTTAAACTTTACTGGAACAGAAAAATAATTGAACCTTTTTGAGTTGTATCAAAAGCCACATTTTAGGGCAAGTCCAAGTATGGAGTTTTCAGGGGTAATCTGGATGCATTAAAGCAGCCATGTCAAACTCAAAGTCACTGGTTGGCCAAAAGCATGAAGACAAACTACTGAAAATCTTAACGAAAAAAAGTACTATTATGTTTGAAGTATATTTATTAAATTTCCAATTAAAAGGACATTACAAAAACTTACAAACATTAACTTCTTTTGCCAGATATTTGACATCTTTTGTCTTTAATTAAGTTGTCTATTTGTGGCGTGAATCTATCGGCGGAAATAACTTTTAAAACTGCGTCCAAGTGTGCGTCCGTCAATCGCGATCTTGCGGGAGATTTGTTTCCTTTCATCAAAGAAAATAATTGTTCACACTTATAGGTACTTCCAAACATTGACAGGATTTTACAGGCAAGTTTTCTCATTTCTTGGTATTGAAAAGGCAAGTACTTATAAAATTCGAATGTACCAACACTATCAAATTTTTCTTTTAAATGGGTTTGACACTGAATCTCAATCACTTCCATCTGCAAGTGAGGGGGAACTTTATCAATATCGATAGTGAAAAGACCAGTAAATAAAGAAAAATTGTTTTCTCGGGACTTAAAATCCTGAAAACGCTTTTCAAATTCTGACAGAAGGCTTCCCATTTTCTCTGTATACATTTTGTATGATATTGGGCCACTTGGACTTTCCTGGTACGCCTTGCAAGTCGGAAAATGTGACAGATTATCCACCGCTAACTGGTTTTTCCACAGCATCATTTTTCACTTGAAAGCTTTAACATGATCATGCATATCTGTTATAACTTGACGTGGTCCTTGCAATTTCGTATCTAAGTCCGACAAGTGTTTTGTGATGTCTACCATGAATGAAAGATCTTGTAAAAAAGGTACGTCGGATAATAAGCTGACATCTCGTTCTTTCACTTCCATGAAAAGGCGTATTTCTTCTTTGAGTTTCCAAAACCGATCGAGAACCATAGAACACGAAAGCCATCGCACTTCTGCATAATAAGGTAAACCAGTGTACTCACTTTCTAAATCACGTAAAAACGCAAAAAACTGTCGCTGATTCAAGCCACGTGACCTTATGAAGTTTATCATTTTTTTCACTGACTTTAAAACGTTTTCCAACTTGATCACTTTTGAGCATAAAACTTCTTGTTGGATTATGCAATGAACATGATGAAAATCTGGTTTGTCACTGCCCGCTTCTCTGATATTTGTTTGTAATATTTTAATGAAGCCATTATTTACTCCAGTCATTGAAGGAGCTCCGTCTGTTGCAACGGAATACAGTTTTGACAAATCTAAATTGTACTTTTGCAGAAGTCCATAAACAGCATTGAAAATATCCTCCCCAGTTGTTGTATCATGCACTGGTACTAATTCCAGTAATTCTTCATAAACGTTGATATCTCTATCAACAGCACGAAGAAAAACAGCGAGTTGCGCCACACTACACACATCTGTACTTTCGTCACAGGCAATAGAAAATGCAATGAAAGCGTCTGATTTTGTTTTTATCTGTTCGCTTATATTGGCAGCCAACTCGGTAACTCTTTCAGCGACAGTATTCCGGGACAAGGATATATTTTGAAAAGCCTTCACGCTCCCGGGACTTACAATTTCCGCGGCCTTTACAAGGCACTCTTCTATAAATTCACCTTCAACAAATGGTTTTGAGTGTAGCTCGCTTGTACGGCAGATTCATTTTCTTGCTTTGGACGTGTAAACATAAGCTGTTGATATTTTAACCGTGATTTTTACTCTTTTAACTTTTGGTTTCTAATCATGCCTGTATACTTGTCAAACTTAGTTTTATGACTATCATAGTGACGTTTTATATTATATAATTTTGGGACACCGACTGTACTGTTACAAATCAAGCAAATAATTTTGTCTTTCACTTCACAGCAAAAAAACTCTAATTCCCACTTTCCTTGAAAGATACGATGCTCATCTCCAAGTTTCCTCTTACTTCCACTTGGTTTTGAAACAGATATGTTAAAAACTTTATCCGAAATAAATAACAATAAGTACTGTTACGTGTTGTAACAATAAGTACGCAACTAAACTCGCAATTCTATCGCAACTGACTCATAACTGACTGAACAACTGAACTCAATCGAGCGGTATTGGCTTATATACGAATCGTGATTTCTCGACAGTGCTTTTCAGAATGTTCAGGTAGCGTCATCTGTGTTCTCGCGCGATAGAACTTTCCGGAACAAGCCAGGCTTTTAGGTTGAGCGCGCATCTCAGTTCATAATCACAGTACTTTATTTTCGGTTTATAACAGGCTCGCGGGCCGCATTACATTTTTCAGTTTTCAAAATTGATTCGGGGGCGCAGGAAAATGCTCAGTGGGTCACATGCGGCCCGCGGGCCGCATGTTTGACATGGCTGCATTAAAGCATACAAAGACGTTGAATAAGATGCAACTTACTTATTTAAAAATAACATGAAATTAAAAAAGGTTTTTCGTTTTCAAATATTCACTGTTCCGATCTCACTTTCTTTTTAACGTTCGTGAATTTTGAAAGTTTTTTTTCCATTTTCGCTTTCAAATTTTGCAAACATATTTGTTTATTTAGATCTCGGAGTCTAATGTAAGTTCTTGTTCGACTCAAACAATAAATTACTTCATATGGGATTTCAATTTGGTTTTGACCGACAATACTAAAAGTTTTATCAGCCAAAATTTTAAAAATATTTTCTTCTTTTGATAAAGATGTTCCGTGAAGTGATCAAAACTTGAATTCAAGAATTTCCGTAGCTTTCAAAAGATCTTGATTTGGCTGTAATAAACCACCCATCGATAGGAAATATACCCAATCTTTAGCTCCAACGGAAATCATCTCGCTGGTTTCAATACCTGAATTAAATTTAGTTTCAAATCTGTACGCTATGTACTCTGCCAGATATTTAAGAGCTTCTTGACGAATTACTTCGGTACTTTCAAAGGTTGTCAATAACTGTAAAGACTCATAGTCAGGAATATATTCTGGTTGAGTGAATGTAGATGGAAATAATGTTTCTTCTTCTTCAAGTATACGGGTATTCGTTATTTGAATATTTTTGGAGACATTAGCTAGTAGTGTTTCAGTTAAGCGTTTTACCAGGCAGTTTCAAAGTGGGGATTGTATAATATTTTAAATTTCTTATATTTTTCCCTGTATAATTTGAAACTTTCTGCCTTACAGAAATATCTTCGAAACAATCTTTCTCAAAATGTATTGAGCAAATACATGCTATAAGGAAAACAAATGTGTAAACATAGGGATCAGTAATCATTTTTGTAATATTTACCGTCTTGCCGGCGACACGCAGTTAACCACAGTTTACAAAGTTCATAATTTTTTGGGAACCTAAAATATCTAATGTCTGTTCCCTTAGTTTTTCTATTGTAATTTGCACATCCGTAAATAGCGCAACTGGGCATTTTAACCACTGACCGTTTTAACTAAATTGAACAGCAAATTAGAGTATTTAAAAGTTCGTAATTATAATAAAATCGCAAACATTCAAAACACACATTCCATCGTTCACGTCGACTAATTGTAAGAGTGAAACCCTGTGGGCCGTGTGGGGTTAAATCGACGAAAACTAAAACACTTTGTATATCGGTCCGTGTTCTACGATCGGTGCATGCATCGGAAATACATCATCTGCGCGCAGAAGACGAATTTTCATTTCCAGTCGATCATACCGTTGTAAGTGTATCGTGCAGTGTACCAAGCAAATAAGTCAATTGAAATAAAAATTATGTGTAAGGTTACCTTTGCTACCGTTGGAAGAACTTGATGTAGAAGATATAGATGATCCCCCACTACTAACACTGTATAAACTATCCGATTGTGGTACTGATGATGATCTAGATGTCATCGAGTAACCACTAGCTGATGTTGGAAGAATAGGTCCAGTCTACAATTGTAATAAAACCAAAAAAAACAGTTAATTACTCATGCTAGAAACTCAAGACCACAACACAGGTAGGAGTGAAAGGTCGCCTACGCTAGATCGCGGATAAAGCACTGAAATAAGAAGAAGAAACCCAATAGAGATATATTAAAACACAAAAGTACATTTGCAAGAAAGAAAAGCTATTGAAGAAACAGATATCGTTTTGCAGTATTAATTAGAAAAGTTCTTGATGAAGTAAATACTCTATTTTGATCTATAGATTTTGAGAAAATTGGAAGCATGATATCCAGAGAGCAGATAAATTATTGGTACAGAAAAATCTTCTTCAAAACATGTTAAATAAAAAAGAAAGAACGGAATATCTATTATGACGCCGTTTAAAAGATTTTGTGATACTTGAATTGAACAACATAATCTAAACTGAATGTAACAACATGGACAATATGTCTTAGAATATCCAATTAAATTGTATATTGTCAAAGCTTACTGCTGAGGGATCGATCAAGAGGACGATAGTACTAACAGAGGAAAAAAAACTGGAAAAATTTAACAAATTAATTCCAACAGAAAAAGTGGTGGCGATTACTCCAAAGCTTTGGTGACGGTACTAATACGAGATTTTCACACCTGCTAGAGAGAGTCAGTGAATGAAGGTCGCGCGTAGTCAAAATAAATATTGTAAACGAGTGGAAGTTGTGTAGCTATTTTGTTAAATAGTGTGTTTAAATAAATGTGGATATTAATTGAGCTTGGACTATTTTTGAGAGAAGTTTGTTACAATAATATAAAGTTGATCTTTACCTTGAGCCGCAGAATTTTTGCTCTGCATATGACGCATCTTAATGGAAGAAGTCTCTGAGATACGGCTATTTGTATCGTTTTCACGAAACATTTTCTGCACACAACTTGATGTCCACAAGGAGATGTCTGCATTGTTGCTTTGGCGTTTATGCATATTACACACTAAGGAAAAATATTTGATATTCAATATAAAATTCAATAGTGAAATGGTGGATAATTTACATTTTGTTAATTTTTCTGATCATTTATAGATACATAAAGAATTTTATAAGAATTAGAGACATTATATTTCTTAAATAATTTATGATCTTATCTACTTTTCTTTTTCAAAAATAGATTTATTACTATTATTTATTTCTGCCTATAGTTTGACAATGTACTCGTATTGTAGGTGCATAATGGAGCTGGGATACTCCATACTCACAGTGCTGATAGTAGTACATATTTCGTTAAATTGAACAGTTTTGAGAAGTGGGGGTATTGTAATATGGGCTCGTTCGTCAGTAACTGTTTTCAGGTTTCAAAACTATTTAAAAAGTCGCTTCATGCTCACTTTTTGCACTCTTTTTTAGACACTGAGTCAATGGTTTAGTTATTTTCGCGAAATTATTGATAAATCGTCTATAATATCCCACTAAACCAAGAAATCCTTTCATTTGTTTTGTAGTTTTGGCAACGGGTATTCTTTTATTCCCATAATTTTGTCAGGATTAGATCGACACCTTCCGTACTCCAATATAGTCCTTTAAAATTGTACAATCATTCACTAAGTATACCTAAATTTTTTATTCAACTGAAATTTACAATTTATAGATATTAATATCTTTGATGTTTTTATCATTTATCTTATAGAGGCCCGTTAATTATTTATGAAATAATGTTTTATTTCAAATACTTAATAATTTAGAACAATTTCACCCATGGTCTGAATTTGGAACTGGAATCTGGATCAACTCTACGCTAAGCTCCGAATTTCGTTTCTGCATTATTACTCTATCCGAATTACGAATCGTTTCTCGAAAACACGCACAGAATTTATCTTGTTTGGAACCGAATAAGAATTTATAAGATGGATAACACCAATCAATACGGCATGGACAATTTTTCCTATATTTTCAGAGTTCTGTTCGAGATCTCAAATGAAACTGACTTCTCTTTTTCAATCAACAACCCATTATAATTTAGTTACAAATTTTCTTTCTTTTTAAAACAAAAACTAAATTTGTTTGCTGACCTGCATTATTTATATTCCAAAAATTCTATAAAATATTGAAATTTGTTATTCTCACTAATTATCATCTGATCTCAACTTGAAATATTTCTTTAATATTATGACATGACTTGTCTATTATTTATTATACTCTGTGTGAAATGTCATACGAAACTAACACAATCCAAATTTGCTTATACTGGCATTTCAAAAGTATTGATTCTCATATATAAAATAAATGATTTTTTTTAAATTTCAAATAACAGAACTTTATTAATATATATTAATACAGTTCCTTGATTTCAAATTTAAAAAAAATTTCATTTAATATTTTTATATGCAATACTTTTGGCACACCCCGTATTGTCTATGAAATCAATATATGGTTGAAGAACCCATTATATGTAAGATTTGGCATTTTTTAATTTCCGATGACATTTACATGTTAGAATTGAAAATTATATTCAAGGTCAAGAAAACAGAAGTCACTGCAGGAATGTAGTTATAATAAAAGAATCCCAAATCTATTTGTAATAAGAAAAACAAATTTAGTTTGTTTTTAAAAAAGGAAAGGAAAGGAAAGGAAAGTGGGTAACTACCAAAAATAATGTGGGAGTTTGTTGAAAAAAATAGAGTCGCTTTTCATCACTCGAACAAAGAACATATATGTTGAGTCGCGTTGATATCTCGAATAGAGAACATATATGATTTGTTGCATTTCATATTTTGAAGTGAGAATATCTATGTAAGAATTCTCTAATATTGTAAATATTTCATAATAATTTGTATAGCCATTGATAGTGGAAAGCTTTATTCACTACCCAATTTAAATTCAGTGCGTGTGCAAGATCCTGTATTCTAAATTATATTTAGAATAGTACGAGGTGGCAGTTTTGTTCCTGTCCAGATTTCTGGTGAGTCCGTTCCAGATTAATTAAATCATACATTATTTCATTGAAAACGTCAGGCCTTAAAACAAAATTAAATCAATCAGATGCATCTAAATAATGAATTTATAAATTTGAATTCAAATTAAGAACGAGAAATAAGTATACGTTATGAATACTTAAACAATCAGAAGAAGATATAAGAAGTATTGTGATCAGATCTTTGACATTTCGAATTCTTGTGACTTTTCAAAATTATTTGAACATTTTCGTAAATAGATATTAGGTACTTTAGTTAGTAACTTATCTAGTTTTTAATTTGGATTTGGGTAGATGAGGTTTTGTTATTTGTTGAATAAAAGGGAAACTAAGATTTGTTTTATTTGCGATTTGCTAATTATTGTTTTTTGAATTTTAACTCACTTTAACTACTTTAACTTTATTTAACTCAACTCAATAATTTTTTTTATTCATTTTTGACAGTGATATTTAGTATAATATTAGTGACAGATAATTTCATTGACATTTAGTAAATGTCAGAAAGAAAGTGAGTAGCCTTGTATAATCTAAAACAAACAGCCATATGACATTACTGGATAGATAAACAGGAATAAGAATCATAATTACTATTAAATTTGGACATTACTTTGAAATTATAAAAAACTTAGTTATTTTGATAAAGAATTGAACCCACCCTGAGAGTAATAATATTAGTTCATAATATATAAATTCATCTTTCGATACATTTCTTTGATAGCCGGGATTTATTGATAACAACTGTCAATTTGAAGTAAAATTAAAATACGCTGCATAAGCCGCATGTACAATATACTTATTTATATATACATATATACATATATATATATATATATATATATATATATATATAAATTCCTTCCATTGTTCTTGGGCATCAGGTTAATTATAAATAATGTATCAAATTCTATTTTTTATTTGACGTTTCGCTCCATAGTTCGGAGCATTTTCAAAAATGTTTACATTGATGTTGTTAAAACAATAAATTGTAAACGATTGAACTATTAAAATTAAATGTACACACAGAGACGACAAAAACTGGTTACTAACAAAACTATTTCAAAAATAATAAAATCGAAAGTACCTGCCTTAGAAACAACAGTTTACAATATACCAGGGACATTCAACAAGTTGATGTTATTATTATAATAAATTATAATATATCTGGCTTAGATTTTTTATATCTTGTTTATCGTTTAATGCATTGTTCTCCTTTTTTATATGTATCATTTCTTTTATTGTTAGTTTTTTGTAATTAGAATCTTGGTTTATTATTTTAGTATTATTAAAGTCAAATTTATGTTTTTCATTTTTGACATGTTTATGAAGCGCAGTGGAGGAGTTTTTTGTATATTTATGGCCATTAAGTCTATTTTCAAGATGTTGGGTTGTCATACCTATATATTTTTTGGGACAATCTAAACATGGTATAGAATATATGACGTTAGATTTTTTTGAATCATTTATTTGACTTTTTAATTTGGAGAACAAATTGTAATGGAATACCTTGAAGAAAATGTGCTTAATCAAATAAATTTCGATATATTATTTTTTAAAAGATACGTAGATGATTGCTTAGCTGCCGTTCCATCCAATCAAATAAATCATATATTGACTGCTTTCAATAATTTTCACCCAAAGCTTCAATTCACAATAGAAACAGAACAAAACAATACCATAAATTTTCTGGACATGACACTTATTAAAACTAGAGAAAATAAAATTACAACAAAACATTTTATTAAAGAAACATCATCAGGTCGCTACTTGAATTACCCCTCCCACCATCCTAATTCCCAAAAAAACAGCGTAATCATAGGATTAGTAGATAGAGCCATTACACTCACATCACCTGAATATCGTCCAGAAATTTTATATCAAACAAAAACAATATTACAAAACAATCACTATCCTTCCAAACATATTGACAGAATTATTAAACAACGCACACATAAATTTTACAATAGTCAAATCCAATCAACACAAACCAATACACTAGCCCCTCTTACCTACATCGCAATGCCATACACAAATCAACTCTCAGAAAAACTAAACTATATATTATCTAAACATAACATAAAAGTTTGTCATAGGGCACAAAATACTCTATCACCATTGTTCTCCAAATTAAAAAGTCAAATAAATGATTCAAAAAAATCTAACGTCATATATTCTATACCATGTTTAGATTGTCCCAAAAAATATATAGGTATGACAACCCAACATCTTGAAAATAGACTTAATGGCCATAAATATACAAAAAACGCCTCCACTGCGCTTCATAAACATGTCAAAAATGAAAAACATGAATTTGACTTTAATAATACTAAAATAATAAACCAAGATTCTAATTACAAAAAACTAACAATAAAAGAAATGATACATATAAAAAAGGAGAACAATGCATTAAACGATAAACAAGATATAAAAAATCTAAGCCAGATATATTATAATTTATTATAATAATAACATCAACTTGTTGAATGTCCCTGGTATATTGTAAACTGTTTCTAAGGCAGGTACTTTCAATTTTATTATTTTTGAAATAGTTTTGTTAGTAACCAGTTTTTGTCGTCTCTGTGTGTACATTTAATTTTAATAGTTCAATCGTTTACAATTTATTGTTTTAACAACATCAATGTAAACATTTTTGAAAATGCTCCGAACTATGGAGCGAAACGTCAAATAAAAAATAGAATTTGATACATTATTTATAATTAACCTGATGCCCAAGAACAATGGAAGGAATTTATATACAAGGTTAAAGAAAAACAAATAATTTATATATATATATATATATATATATATATATATATATATATATATATAAATTTACTAACCTACGTGTTGTTACTAATATTTTTTCTGCTAAAATAGGACAGTTTTACCATTTTTTAAAGTTTTATTTCTATGCTATATTCCAAGAATATAGTCAAACGTCAAAGACTGCATTCGTAAATATGTGAAAAATATTTCGAGATATATTAAACTCTCTAAATGATGAAATTCACCTAATTTATGTATTTGCTTATTTGAAGGATTTATTTTATATATTCTACTTCGACGTTAATTTAAAATATACCATTCTGTTACCACTGAATACAAATAATATTCACTATCCAACATTTTAAAAACTAGGGAAAACTCTTCACTGTGCAGTGCTGATAAAACATTACTATCATCCCTGCTAGTATCATTACTATCATCCCTGCTAGTATCGAGTATGTCAGCTCCGTTGTGCACATAGCTTTGGATATAATTGGACAATATTTTTTAAATTACTAAACGGGAAGTGTTTTTCATAAATCTTGTAGATTATACAAGAAATATTTTTGCACCATTCAAAAAGTCTTATTTATGCTCTTTTTGAATTACCAACAAATTTTATATTGGTTCATTTAGCAATTACAAGGTGGGGCAGAGCAACCTTATTTTGATTTGGCGACTTGAAGTGATGGAACAGTCGAACGAGTGGATCGTAAATTTTATGCCGCTTGTTTCATTTATCATCATGGAGTGAAGCGCTTCTTGCAACTTGCAATGCCTTACGTCGTATTTAAATGTTTACATGAGGAACTTGATACTGTTCACAGAATAAAATGTCCATCTTCTTCACTTTTTCTGTTATTGAATTTGAAAATAAGTAAATTACTCTGCTCCACCAGGCACCTATTTTAAAATGGCTGTTTTTCCATAATATTTACATCCATTAAATTAAAGTTTTGTGTATCATACAAATGGTTTTGGTGTACTTTACAATCACACATGTGCAGCTTGAATGAGAATACAGGAGAGGTACAAGGATATAATAACTTGGAAAGCGAGGACACGATATTTAGGAACTTTCCTAATAACATAAAATATATTAGTATAATATCAATAACATCACGCATTTTCAGATTCAGTTTTATTTGGATTGTATTGAATACGTTTCACAATATGTGATGAGTAGTTGCAGTTTAAATGAAATTTCTTTGACAGCACATCTCGCTTTCGAAAAAAATTGTCCTTGAACGATTAGTGTTTTCTCATTTCGACAATTTCAATGACACGTGATGTCAGAGTAAAACTCAAAATAAGTGATTCAACATTTAACAATCTACCCAAAGTGAAAAATGCCAAAACAACAAAACAATTTAACCTAACTTTTTGGGATATTATCTGATGAATCTTACCCTTTCAGATATTCCCATTCGGTTGATTCTAATCTTGGAGACCCGATACACCTATATATTTGTACAAAGTTACTTACTTTTTTCCCAAATATAAAATACTATTACTACTTCTTAGATCTAAAACCCCAAATTCCTAGAGAAATTACGTCTAAGTTCGCATTATTTAAATCGAAATATTAACAGTAAATTTATTATTAATTCAGTAGTAAATAACTGACTGCTATTATTATTTTACTTATTGTACATAATACAAATTACCTCTTCTTCTTGACACGTCGCCAGCTCTGGTTCTGTTTCATCAAGTTTGCTGAGTAGCTTTTCCTACAACAAAATAATCAATAATAATTCAGGAGTTAAGAAAATTTTTAAATTCAAATACAGTACTTTTTATACAGAGCATTTCAATCAACTCTATATAAATCTAAGTTCGCCACTTATATGATAAAATGGAAAAATATGTCAAACATCATATGAATGGGGACGTTTCTTTGCTCATGTGTACTCGTTATGACTTTCCCCCGCTCTTCCCTATCACCCCTCACATTTTCTTTTAAATTGAGCACCCTTTACATTTTTGGATTCTAAATAATTCCACAATATATTGCGGAATTATTTAGAAACAATTAGTTTCATTTTAAAAAGTAAATCATTTGTGGGTTACGGATAATTTCAATTTACTAATAGAGCGTAACATTTATAAATTGCTTGATGTGAAACATATACGTAGAATCATGGGATATTTATATCCGTCGGATAGCCCTAACAAGGCGTGGGTGACGTCTTATGCTTTGTATGAATTTTTTGGCCCTGGCCTCTACTCCGGTCCCAGGACGTGTCCTTAAAAATTTTTCTTAGTACAAAAGTGATTTTGTGTTGTTGGGTTACTTCCCTGATCGATCATAAGGGCATTTGAGAGTGAAGCTATTCTTTATAAACAAGTGATGAACAAATTCCGTAAAAGCAACATTTTTTTTTGGAAATTCGTTTTTAAAATTTTGTTTTATGAATTAAATCAATACATTTTGATTTTAAGATATAATACATGTTGTTTCATCAATTATGTTTTAAACATTTTGTATAATATGGCTGTATATTTGAACATAGTTGACGATATTTCTACTAATATGGACGAGAAGATTTCCACTATGAAGAACGATATTTCTACCGATGTCTTATCGTTGGAAAATGACATTGCTGCTGACGTCGAGAATAAAATTTCGTCTCTAAAATCGGATATTGAGGATTGTAATATAGAAAAAACCTTCGACTTTTAGGCTTTAATCCACAAAACATACACATAAATATCAACTTGACAGTATGTATAAATGTGAAAATGTGACAATCCAGAAACAATAGTAAGGGCAAATATTATACACAATACGAGAATTTAAATAGTAAGGGAGACTAATATCAATTATATCACATTCTCCCCAGGTTTATTAAAGTTCATAGCAGCTTAAATACTCCGGCGGATGTCGCTCTCTAGCAGAACGACGGACTGTAGGTACTTCTGGTTCAGTATTACTTGGAAGATTTTCAGTTATCTCAATTTCAGAAGATTCTTCTCGTGACTGAAAGTCTGCAGAAATCTTGTCTTCAGATGGGGGGTTAACTGTCGTTTGTAGTTCCTCTGAATCCATATTAACGTTAGCGTCTGATGATGAAGTTATATCTCCACGAGGTGCTAAGTGTTTCAGTGACACAGTTGATTCTTTTCCATCCTGGTGACGAATTAGAGCATATGCTGGATTTGCCTCCAATAGTTCAACTTCTTCCACTAAGGGATCGTATTTGCTGTGACGAATGAACTTCTTCAAAAATACAGATGTGGACGGCTTCAACCAAGTTGGTAACGATGTTCCATAGGATGATCGACGAAGATGATTGAACATACGTTCATGAGGTGTACAATTTGTTTCAGTGTACAACAGAGATCGAATGGAATGGAGTGCATCTGGAAGAGCTTCTTCCCATTTTTGTGTTCCTAAGCCTTTACTTTTAAGAGCTAAACTTATGCTTCTCCATATAATTCCATTGTACCTTTCGATTTGTCCATTTCCTTCAGGGTTATATGGTGTTGTTCGACTGGTTGCAACTCCTTTAGAATGAAGGAAATTAACTAAGTCATTGGATAAAAACTGTGATCCTCGATCCGAATGAATGTGAGCAGGCATTCCAAAAACTGAAAATAATTCCACGAGACAATTTATAACAGATGCAGTAGTGATATCCTTGCAAGGGTATGCAAATGGAAATCTAGAGTATTCATCAACAACTGTCAAGAGATATTTGTTTTTAGTGCAGCTGGGCTATGGTCTTTTGAAATCAATGTTTAGACGTTCTAAAGGTGAAGTTGCTTTAATCAAATGCGAATTCTTGAGTTTGAGAAATCTTGGCTTCAGTTCGGCACAAACAGGACAAGACAAAATCATTTTCTTGACATCTTCGAAAGAAAATGGAAGATTTCGATGACGTACAAGATGGTACATTCTTGTGATGCCTGGATGACAGAGTGACTGGTGTAAATCGAATAATTTATTACTACTTGTGGTTCCACAAATTCGAGAGAAGGCATCAGCTGCTTCATTGGATCGTCCAGGACGGTAAATGATATCGTAGCTGAAACACGATAGTTCCAACTTCCATCTTTGAATCTTTTCATTTTTAATTTTACTAGAATGCTTTCTGTGAAACATGAACGAGACAGCCTCTTGATCTGTGACGATTTTGAAATGTCTTCATATCAAAAAATGTTTCCATTTTCTTATGGACTCTATGATAGCATAAGCTTCTTTCTCTACAGAAGAATGTGCCTTTTCTGATCCTGAAAAAGCTCTTGAATGGAATGCTACAGGTCGCCCTCCTTGGTTCAGTGTAGCAGCTGAAGCAATGTCTGACGCATCTGTTTCAATGACCAATGGTTCATGACCAGAGACTGTCCACAAAAGAGCTTTTGCAATATCGTCTTTCAATTCATTGAACATTTTGGCAGCATCAGCTGGTACGGGAAATGACTTACAGTCAATAAGTCTTCTGATTTTATCAGAATATTTTGGGATCCACCTGGAGTAGTGGGCAAACATTCCAATTATTCGTCGTAGAGAAGAAATATCTTGTGGCACAGGTAACTTCAAGAGTGGTTCCAATCTACTAGGGTCAGGTTTCAAAGTACTATTTTCTATCACATACCCTAGAAGACATATAGATTTTTGTGGAAATTTAGACTTATTTTCATTAATTGTAAGCTGATATTTGTCGATGACGGACATAAACTTCCTGAGATTTACATCATGTGTTGACCGATCTTCGCCGCATACAGTTAGGTATGTCATCCAAATAGGTGAATACCCCTTTTAAATTCTCATCTGATATTATTTTATCAAGGGTTCTTTGAAAACAGGCTACTCCATTAGTAACGCCGAACGGAATCCGACGAAATTGATACAGTCGACCACTTGCTTCGAAAGCTGTGTAAAATTTTTCGCTGTCTGCAATAGGGATTTGGTGGTAAGCACTTTTCAGGTCAATAGAATTGAACACTCGATATTTGGCAATTTTAGGAACCAGATCCTCAATATGCGGAACAGGATACGCGTCCAACAAGGTGAACTTATTTATGGTTTGCGAATAATCTATGACCATTCTCTTTCTGTGACGTTCATTCTTCGTTACCAAAACTTGTGCTCTCCAAGTGACATACTTTCTTCAATTATACCCTCTTTCAGCAGATTTTTGATTTTGTTCGTGATACATTTTTCATCTTCTTCCGAATGTCGTCGAGGTTTACAAGCTATGGGTCTACAATTTTTGGTTAGATTGCCGAAAAGAAGGGGAGGAGCGACTTTCGCTTCAGTGAGGCAGCATATAGAGAGAGGAGGTTTGCTTCCACCAAAACTGATGTCAAGTTTGGAGTGCTGCTTCATAATATCGTGACCAATTATAAATCAGTGCACAATTTTGATAGAAGAGATACTTTGAAATTTGTATAAACATTCCCAAGAATTTCCAAGTCTATATAGCAGTAACCATTTATTGATGAAGACAGAGAAACTGAAGCCATTGAAACTTTTCCAGTGCTGGGATGTATATTGAATTTACGCTCCTTAGCGAAAGTATAGTTTAGATAACTATCAGAGCGTGCATGTTGTTTATTTTAACATTAACAAGACTTTTTGATAAACTGAGAGGATGGTTTGTAGAAGCAATAATGTGGTCCGAAGTTGTAGTTTCAGTTGAACAATGGGAATGGTTAGACGAGGTGGAAGCCATTAGGGTGGAAGCTGAAGTTGATTTATTTTCTTTTGCCAGTTTTAACTTCATACAAACCATAGAAAAATGTCCCAACCTCTTACAGTACTGACAGATCTTGGCCCGCGCAGGGCATACGGTGCGAGGATGCTTGTTTCCGCCACAGAAATAACATTTTTGTATGGTAGCAGCATTAAAAGAAATATTTTCGACACGATTCATTACTTAGGAATGGTTCGGATGTTCTCCAGCAGTATTGGAAGAAGATGTTGCATTGACGCAAGACTGATATGATGGAAAATTGTAAGATTCTGAATATTTTTGTGCACTTTCCAACGATCTTGATTGAGAAACTGCCTGGTCTAGTGTGAGAGTACTATTCTCAAAAAGTCGCTGACGGATATGAGGTGTTACTAAACCTCTGATAAAGGTGTCTCTTATGAAGTCATTTCTGTTTTCTTCAGCAGTTACTGCTTTAAAATTGCATTCTTTACTCAGTATCTTAAGGGACTGTAAATACTGATCTATCGACTCACCATTTTCTTGTTTCCTCGTAGCAAGAATATGTCTAGCATATATTTCATTCACAGGTTTGCTATACGCATTTTCTAGTGTTTTGATAGCATCTTCGTAGGTCGTACATTCACAGATGAGTTCGAAAACTGTTGGAGATATGTAGTTGATAAGAAGTTTGAGTTTGTCATGATTTTCCGGCTTTGTACTCTCCAGAAAATTTTTGAAAGTCGTATACCAGTGTTTCCATTCCTTGGAAGCGTTAGTGTTATTGGCATTCACGTCGAATTTCTCGGGACGTAAAAACTTATCCATTTGTAATCCTTCAGTAGTTTTTGTGGATTAAATTGTAATATAAAAACACCTTCGACTTTTAGGCTTTAATCCACAAAATATACACATAAGTATCAACTTGACAGTATGTATAAATGTGACAATCCAGAAACAATAGTAAGGGCGAATATTATACACAATACGAGAATTTAAATAGTAAGGGAGACTAATATCAATTATATGACAAGGATAATACAACGATGGACAAGAAAATCGAGAATAAGATGACACCGATGAACGAGAAAATCAAGAAGTTAGAGAGAAATATGGCAGATTTAAGAACACAAGACACCTCAGCAGAATAAAAGAATATTGAACATATAAAACTCTGCAAGCCAGAAATAAACTCCAGGATAGAAGATATTGGCAGTTTTGCCCGAGTCAAGGCCCCAACGTTCAACGGAAAGACATCATGGACCAATTACGTAAAACAGTTTGAAGCAGCTGCTAGAGTGAATAATTGGTCCGACAGGGAGGAGGTAGTAAAATATCTGCTGGTAGACACTGGAGCAAATAGAACCATTATATGAGCAGGGATAATAAACTCCAAGGAGAAGCTTTTAACAACGAGACTACGACTGCGGACCGCCACAGGTGAGAGTGCCAACGTTCACGGGGAGACACAAATCCAATTGAAAATTGGAGCAGAAAAGTTCACGCATACGGTAATCGTACCTGACATTGAAGAAGACGTGATTCTGGGAATCGACGTAATGAGTCTACATGGTTTCCAGTTGGACTTTAGAAACAGAACCATAAAAATGAGGAGGTATCCCTTCATCCATATGAAGGCAGCACGGTGTTGGCAGCTGTACAGGAAAGATACCGTTCTATCTGCACGAAACGAAGCCATGATAATAGCGCAGCTACGAAGAATCATGGAAGATGGTATACCGGTTATGATGGAGTTAAGGAACCACGACGAAGAGGTTGGCAAATGAGTACTAATTGTAAAAGGATTGGTAACGTCGGCGAAGGAGAACCCAGTAAGGGTGATAAACGTAAACGATTACCCAAATACCATCAAGAATGAAACCAAGATTGGACCCTCCGTACAAGTGACGTATATAGTTTGCCAATCAACGGCAACTGACAGTTCCAATGCCAGATTCTAACAGATGTTATCAGTAGCAAGTCAATCCTTGAATCGAGCTGAGAAAAGCATAATGCGAGAATTTCTCTTGCAGTATCGAGATCTATTCGTACCAAAAGGAGGAAAGACTGGTAGAACATCAGCCGTCAAGCACAAAATCGATACTGGTAATGCCAAGCCAATGAGGCAATCAGCTCGACGACTACCACGAGCGAAAAGAGAGGAAGCTGAAAGAATAATTCGAGAGATGGCAGAAGAGAAAGTAATAGATCCATCAACTAGTCCATGAGTGTCTCCAGTAGTGCTTGTTAAGAAAAAGGATGGAATTACGAGATTCTGCGTGGATTATCACCAGCTAAATAACGAGACGAAAAAAGACAGCTATCCTCTGCCTCGTATCGACGTTATGTTAGATACTTTGGACAGCAGCAAACTGTTTTCCACCTTGTACCTGAAGTCTGGATATTGGCAAGTAGAAATAGAGCCAGAAGACAAAGAGAAGACTGCTTTTACTACCGGATGTGGATTATGGCAATTCAACGTCATGTCATTCGAGCTCTATAATGCGCCCGCTACATTTGGAATACTTATGGTAAATGTCTTGAGAGGGTTGTCTTGGAAGACATGCCTGGTCTATTTGGACGACATCGTCGTACTGGGGAAGACATTTGACGAACACCTGATGAATTTGGAAGATGTATTCAAACGACTCCAAGCTGTCCGCCTCATGTTAAACCCGAAGAAATGTCAGCTGTTCTAAAACCAAGTAACTATCTAGGTCATATAGTGAGCAATGAAGGAGTGGTGGTGGATCCAGGGAAAATTCCGCAATGGCCGAAACCACATACTATAGAAGATTTATAAGGAAGGTCGGAGATATTGACATGTCCATTGGGACGAAGACTGTCAAACGGCTTTTGAAACCTTGCAGAGGCACCGATATTAGGATGTCAATTACTAGAGGGAGACTTTATTCTTAACACTGACTCAAGCAACGTAGGAATTGGAGGAGTGCTCTCACAGATGTTAGGAGGGCAAGAATGAGTGCTAGGATATTTCAGTAAAGTCCTTTCCAAACCAGAACGAAACTACTGCGTCACAAGAAGAGAACTTTCGGCGGTAGTGAAGTCCGTGGAACACTTTTACTAGTATTTCTATGGAAGGAAGTTTCTAATCCAGACTGATCATGCAGCACTCAAGTGGTTAATGCAGTTCAAGAATCCCTAGAGCCAGATCGCTAGATGGATTGAACGACTTCAAGAGTACAATTTCAACATCGAACATCGAGCTAGTGTAAGTCACCGAAATGCCGACTTCCTGTCCAGACGGCCGTGCCCTATAGACTGCTCCCACTGCAATAAAGTGGAATCTGCAGTTTCTAGAACTATTGTCCACATGTTGTGAAGTTATATAATAGGAGTATGGGAGGAGTCGACCGATCAGATCAAAATATCAGTCTGTATCGCACATCTATACGAGGAAAGAAATGGTATTTTCCCCTTATAGCTCATTGCCTGGACATGGCAGTTCATAATGCTTGGCAAATTCATAAACATAATGGGGCAACAATGGACCGTTTATCGTTTAGACGAACTATTGCTAATAAATTATTAGTACAAAACCAAAAAAATTTGTATATCAGCATGTGTGAAAAAATCAAAATTTAGAATCAAGATATGATATGCTAGATCATTTAGTGATACCGCAAGATAAACAGACAAGGTGTGCGGGATGTCATTAAAAAACAACAACTAGATGTCAAAAATGTGACATTGGGTACATGTTGAGTCTTTTTAAATTAGCACTCTAAATAAATAGTTTTTGGAACTCATAGCATCTTATATGCCCATTGTCTTATATGAAGGACGGCTTCAAACGCATATTTTTTTAAAATATTATTTTTTTAAAAGACTAAAAATGTGTTTCATTTGCTATTTCAATCCAAGTAATCATCTCTAGATTAAAAAATATTGATTGACATTTTTTGGGCATAAGAGGGTTAAGCGGTTTGTTGGTATCAGTTGATGACGTTTATCAATTTTCATGATGTATGACCTATATGTATTCTAGTTTGCCTATCAAATTAGTTCTTCGAAATAATCTTTACAACTTGCTGTCAATGTCACTATTATGATTATAAAAATAACTATTGGGATGATTAACATAATATTTCCGAGCTATTAAATAATGTTTATGTGTGTCTCTAATTTCAGTAATTTGTATAATTTTGTGGTATATTCAAGTGAAAATATAAACAAAATGGTTTATTAGCATAATAAGACGTGATGCAATTCAATTAAATTCCCATTACCAAGGTCAAGAATGGGTAGATAGGAGCGACTATTGCAAAAGAAAAATATTTGAATATATCTTACATGCAATACGGAATAAAAAGGTCAATATCTCGTAGAAATGGCATTGAATTTTTATTATAGGATTTGGTTTATTGGTTTATTATATTACACTAGGGACACATTTTATTTAATGAAATTTGAAGTAATTAATGGACACATGACACAAAGGAAGCATGAACATTTTTTTTATAACTGGAATTGATAATTTGGTATGTTTCTTCAAGGTTGAAATTCTATCTCAGTTTGACCTTGTCACCTGGTGAAGAAATGTGGGTTAACAAGAAATGTTTTTGTTTATACATTCTTTTGACTTGTTGTTTGTAATGAATTGCCTTTCTATTTGCTTGTCTTTGTATTTGCTTGTCTTGCAAGAACACTATTTAAATCCCTAAATCTTTCAAATTTTGATAATAATCTTGGAGCTTCTCTTAAGGAAACTGATTTTCCTTGTGGAATATTAATTATTGCATTAGTTGGACAGTCCGTAATTTCATCCTTCGAAAACCATCGGTTTAACAAACTACGTGTTGTACCAAATTGATAAACTTCCTCATTGGAGATATTCACTTCCGTTACTAACATATTTTTTGTATCCAGTGAACCTCTATCTACTTTATCAATTGCAATATTTTGGCTAATATCAAGAGGTTTCTCTTTTTTTTATTACTGATTTCTACTACTTATATTCGAAAACAATCGCGCAAAGGGAGTAATTGCCCCCTCCCCATCTTGTTTACATCTTCTGTGCTATGATCTGTGCATATCGAAAATATTCAGCACCTTTTTTTCAAGTAACTAATGATGGCTGTATATGCTAGTAGGTAAAAGTCTTACTGCTAAGAGGAAACAGACGAAACTTATATGTCAGTCATATTAAACGGAAACGTCAAAAGATATAATAATTGTGGAATTAAAAAAATAATTTACAAGAGATTTATATCAATATCAGTGTTTTTTTTAATGTGCATGAGAGAGTAATATCGTAAAAAGCAACTATAGTGTATCACTAACATTGTGGAGCAGTTATTACGGATCATTATAGCAGTTATAATGTGACAATAAATCCAGTGCAGTACTCATCTGAACACATCTTCAAAAATTCATAACTCTATTTTGGTAAGAGAGCCCAATTTTTTTCTTTCATTTTCGTGTTTAGCGACCTCGAATTAGCCAGAAAAAAATTTTTCATCAAAATCCGCGTTGTACCACTAAACTAGACTTTTACCGAGTTGGAAAGGCAACTGTCAAATTGTAATGAGTATATGTATAATTGTGAGCGTGGTCAAATGTAACTTATTTGTTGTAAACTACTGTAGGTGTAAATATCCTTTGTTATCGGTTACTCTATGAGGTAATCAGAAGAATTTATCCACAATGCTAGCATAAATCAAATTGGACCTTTCCATTCAAATCAAATGGAATAAAACATTCACTGCTATCGCGTTGCAATCACTCTTGAATCTTTAATAGACCTTTCTATTAATTTAACAGAAACCGTTAGTTTGCGTAGTGAGAGTTGAAAAAACTAATTCAACCCAAAAAACACCTTTCTAGAACTTCACCGTTCTTGACTTGTCACTTTGACACATCAAAACTCGACATTTATGTCAATGCCGTCGCCAACTACTGCACGGGGTGGGTCGTGTATATTATTTTGACGTCCTAATGACTTTTCAAATTCTACGTCAGAATGCAAAAACTTAACCAAACATTTTTACTAGGAAACTGCAAAACCCGTTGGATGTGGTGTACAGGGTGAATCAAACTCAGACTAATTAATATTTTGTTGAATTCTTTAGTTCGAACTAGTTTTCGAACAATAGTAGAAGGGTAGTTTTTGTTGACTACGTTAGAATAAAGCTTATTAGTATGGCTAAAGAGCGACACAGCAATAGGTCATTAATTGACTTGCTATTGATCATATATAGAAGAGAGAAGAAAGGTCCACAGCTAACAAATAAGGTAAGAACAACACGTGTCGACCAACTCTGGCAATTTCAATCTGTTTTGATGTGTTTCAAATAAAGGAGAGTTGTCATGATCGTACCGTATCCTTCATCGTACCAGCTCCTATTTTCCCACTAACAGTGATGCTAGAGCACTCAAACGGCGATATTACGTACCGGCTATTGTGGAGAGCCAGTAGCAAAAGTTGCACGTGTTTGTTTGTAGTGGTCTATGTTTCATATTAGTTTATGTATTTGTAGCTGGTTCCATGTAATATTTCCCATCTTTCGTAAGCTCACAGGAACTTTTATGGCAAGAGTAACTCACTTTAGTACATATACTTATTTATTACATTTAATTTAGTAATGAAAAATTAGCCGGTTTCCGCCGTAGTTTTATTTGTGATTTATGATATCTATATTCCCCGCTACGACGACGAGTTGCCTTCGTCGTACCACGTTTAGGTTCCTTCATCGTACCGCTATTTCAAGGTTCCCTTGATCGTACCGGTAACTTTTAAACGACACTTAATTTCTAATACACATGTATGTGTGTGATCTAGATGTCAAAAAGGAAATATGGAGCGTGAACCGAAGGTGATATGCATCGCGCTCTTATTTCTTTTCGGAACGGAGATATGGGGTTCAAGGGTGGCTGCCGCACATATAACATTCCTGAACTTACTTTCAACCGCCATCTGAAACGACAAATATTTCTGCTAATGGAGAAGTCAAGATCATCGGGACGCAAACCAAATTACCGGAAGATGTAGAAAAAGCATTGCTTAACCACATCTCACGTCTTGAAAGCCTAATGTTTGGATTGACAATAACTAATGTGAGGAAATTAGCATTCCAGAAAACTGAACAAAACCATATATCCCATAATTTTAATAAGCAAACCCAATTAGCGGGGAAAAAATGGTATTATGGATTCAAGGCTCGCCATCCAGAACTCAGTTTGCGAGAACCCACTGCAACGTCTCTGGCACGGGTTAAGGGATTCAATAAAGAGAATGTTCATGGTTTCTTTAGACATCCTTAAGAAACTCGTGAATGAGAATCAGATTGACGCGACAAGAATTTTTCATGTAGATGAATGAGGTCTTTGTATTGTCCAAAATAAGTGTCAAAAGGTACTTGGTTTGAAAGGGAAAAACAAATTGGTTCAGTGTCTAGTGGCGAGCGTGGAGTGAACACTACGTTTGTCGCTTGCACCAGTGCATCTGGGAACTTTGTATCGCCCATGTTAATATTTAAACGAATGCAAATGGCTAATGAGCTAAAAAAGTGGGCTTCCCCTGGAAGTTTAGTCGAAATTTCTGAAACTGGCTACATAACAAGTGATCTATTTCAAAAGTGGATTAGGAATTTTATTGAAATAGTAAAACCAACCACTGCCAAAAAAGTAATTCTAGTTTTGGATGGACATACTACACAATCGAAGAATCTAGGGGCAAGTGAAATGGCCAGGGAACATGGCGTAATAATGTAATAATGTTACTGCTGCCTGGTCATACTACTTATCGACTATGGCTAAGATCAAATCCTGGATTGTCTGTTACGCAGTACCAGGTGGCTGGGTTGTGTACAGAGGCTTACTCGAAAGTGGCTACAATTGAGAACGCAATCAATGGATTTAGAGTTACTGGAGTTTGGCCGGTTGATCGTTCGGTATTTAAAGACTGCGACTTTGCGGCAGCTGAAAATTTAATCCAACTGTGTATGCCTACTGACCCTGAATGCTCAAAGAAGGAAGACAATAACTTAATTTCGCAGCCAGAAATTTCAAACATTGATCACTCAGCAACTGAAATGATGGCATACAATAATAGCCAGCATTCGGCAAGTAAAAAGCTTTCAGTTCCAATTGAGACACCGTCTCCTATACCTAAACCTAAATCAAAATCCAAATCTGGGAATGTAGGACAAAAAGCATCTATTTTCACTAGCAGCGCATACAAAAATCTATTGGAGCTACAAAAGGAGCTTAAGTTAAACCAAGAGAAGGTTAAAGCGTTGAAAGAGATATTGGGTTCTGCATCAATGAAAATTTGTATAAAAAAAGAAAAATATATCGAAAAGAAGATACACAACGTGAAGAAAATCTGCTGTTGTGGTAGAAGTGCAACCTGAAGAATGGTATTGTTTCTTGTGTGAAACGAACCTGGTAGAAGATGTGTTTCAATGTCAGATTTGTAATTTGTGGGTTCATGATTCTTGTGCAGGAATCACAAACAAAGACAGGCCTCAACATCTTAATTTCATTATAATTCAAGTTTTCATTATAACTCCTTATATCTACAGTATTTGTATATTAACTGTTCATGTTATGAATAATGAAAATTAACTCTTTATAAGTTTATTATTGGTAATTTATTTCATACGCTATTAACCACATATGAATTGTACAGGGTACGATCAAGGAGCCACCTGATCCGATAAAGCAACTAGTTTCTTTCATTGTACCACTTACAGGGTCTTAGTAATTTATTGTTTCCAAGTACTAAATGAACTTGTATCACATTATAAAAATTTATTAGGTGGAGAAAGAATGGATTTAACTATACAATAATTTTGGGCATAACAAATAGCAGTATGTAAGCTACATAAATTGAAAGACGAGAATTGGTACGATCAAGGAAACTCTCCTCTAATTATTGATTGAAGATCATTTTATTTATTTGACCAAAAGTTCCAAGCATCTAGTAATTTTTCAAAGACATCCATGGATAATTCACGCAAAAAGAAAAACGGCTACTGAAACTGAGTGGTAACCGAAGACATGCATGTTTCTGGCTCATTTGCCGTCCTCAGTACGGTATAACCAAATAAGGGTGTAAAACTTGGGAGCAAAGCTGTTGGTTGAAACGTGGGAAACACAAAAGAACGGATTTGAACAGGGAAACCAAAGGCACATATGTGCCTTAAATTGGAAGATCCTGAGTTTTTGGGACAACAACCAAGATCGACACGGAAGCACATATGGCCTGAGCCTCCGTGTCGATTTTGGTTGTTGTCCGGAAAACTCGGGATCTTCAAATTGAAGGCACAAATGTGCGTTTGATTTCCCTGTTGAAATTCGTTCTTTTGTGTTTTCAACACACGACAGTTTGTAGTTAATATTTTTGTTAATACTTTCATATAATTTGTAGATTCTTTAATCATTGTTTTACTTGGTTATTGGCTATTTATCTTACTAGTGTAGATTTCTTGCAACAGTTGCCCACGAACTTTGCGGAAAGTATATTTGTTTTAGTGTTTAATTAAGATTTTGTTGAGCTTCATTATAAAATCCTATAGCCTTCCGCCTTCCATATTTATTCGTATATAGAACTGGTACTCTAGCCTTCAGCTAGGTCCAGGTGCCAAACTTAGTTGTTTATTTAATTTTTACTTTGCAAATTTTGTAATTTGTACTTTGGTTAAAAGACTCAACGTCCAACAATAAATAATAAACACGGGATATTTGCTGTTTTCATTTTAAAAACTTACGTAACAAAACCTTTTATGCGTGGAAAAGTGGACCATCCATTACAGGACCTGCTCATCCCCAGAAAGATGAGCAAAATCTCGAGTAGAGACAGCTTTAGCAAGTTCATCCACTCTTTAAGATCGTTCTTACATGTAGTAAGCCGCCCCTTCTAGAGGCCCCGAAACACAAACCCAACGCCAACGACGGGAAAAAGATGCCAAAAAAAGGAGTGAAGTGCGTTGTACTACCCTTAAGAAAATAAGAGGACAGCCAAGCACTTTCACAAAAACACAGGGAAGTTGATTGGAGGATATGCTGGCATGAGCGGGTTTAGACAGGCGTGTGCCATCCTAAAACCTGTACTGTCTTTTTAACCTCTCTAACTCAAAATTGGTCCTTAAAATTACTCTTTCCATACTCTTACCTATTCCTTACAAACCCTCAATCATTATAAAATCATACCTTTCCTGCCCCTTCTCATATCAAAAGTGCAATGACATGCATAAACTTCTGATTTCATCGAGCAATTCCATTAAAAATCTACCTTATCTGAAATGGCTTATCAGCCAAATTAATCATACAAAACGTACAACTAAAAGTTCTTAAATAGCATGTTACAATTATGAAAATAAACACGTACAATCATTAAAAGCGAGGGTTTGTTTAATTCAGTTGTTTCATTACGAAGCCACCCTACAACAATAAATATTTTATGGCATTAAAACGAAACAAATAACTATACACATATCCTTAAATGACCCAAATTGTTTCACCTCTGTATATTTATTTTCACTCTTACCAACACAATTTACTCAAAACTCGATTCATTTAATTTTTATCTCAAGTAAGATGGGAATTTTATGTGGAATTATACGTATGGCTAGTTATTGTTATAACTACATCTGAATATTTTCGTATACATGAAATGGCCATTACCTGATGAGAGTAATCACGTGATTGATAGTTGAAACCCATTAGAAATGAACTCATTTAGATTCCAATCGGTTGATAATTAACATCGTTTACGTGATCATTGTGTTGTACTTCAAGACTGTATTGACAACGAATTTTACGATATATAAAATCTTATAAAATCGAAACTTATTTAAATAGAAAATGCCACAAGTCCGGCTATGGATCAAAGTGAACGTTTCTCCATCCCGAAAATTTCTCTAGGAAAACGTAGTAAAAAACCATGTTTGTACGTCAAAATAGAAGGAATAAGATTTGATCCCCTATGGACCACGGTTTTATGTTCACAAGTTCGTTGACCCTTGGTTCATAAATGGTATTGAACTTTGAGCTGCCGTTGCAATTCTAAGTCGTTGATCCATATTTCAACAAGATCGCAAATTCATCTGATGATTCTGCATAATTGCATATTTTTAGTTTATAGTTACATTTATTTTTTGTATATAAGCTCGATTTATTGGTTATATTCTACATAGTGAATTTAGTCATTGAGTAGTATAGTTATTGTGTATCCCGTAATTCACACATTAGAGAATCAAATCTGGCACGAAATTAACCCACGTTTATACAAAATATCCATGAAAACAAGAGTGCGTTTAAATTAAAAAAAATCCCCGCAGCCATTTGCCTTGTGTGTGATTTCATACATTAACCTGTTGCCATGGCCTACCGGACATACGTTAAAGTTTAATGATTAGACATTTCCATGTCACTACAACCTTGAGACCCAAGCTCAAATCGATAGAAGAATGTATAAGAAAATAGAATTACCAAATAGGGATGGCCACAAATAACACTTACTTTAAAATAATTAACAAACTTATATAGAAAAAATACTGAAATAGAGATTTTTTATTCAGAGAACTGACACTACAGATAGAGAGAAAATATGGACATGCTCAGAAGAAATGAAAATACCAACAACGCTAGTAAAAGTGATAAAAAGCACATACAAAACAATAAAATGCCGGATACAGATAGGAGAAAGCAGATCAGAGGTATATCCATTGAAAAAATACATAAAACAAAGAGACAGTTTAAACTCCTCGCTATTTATCTTGATTATGGATAATAAAAGTCATATGGGTAAGCCAAGAAAAAGAAGAAGATTCAGAGAATAGAACTGGTTCATTGACACAATCAATTCCTTTTGGCATTGATCATTGCGTTCGTAAATTGTTTACTACAATCTTTCGAAGAAATTTGAGATCTCCCACTGATCCCAGTAAGCTATGATAATTTCATCTCTGCAATCAGGAAGACAGCGAGGCGTTGCATTCCCCGTGGCTGTAGAACTTACTATAAACCCGGCTTCTCCAACGAAAGTAAAGGCATATACGAGGAATATTTAGGATACTACAGTCGGAATACCTTCTCTTCGGAAACCACCCAGCTCTGATCGACTCCATAAGTAGGAAGATACAAGAGGCATGGAAAGACACGATAGAATGCCTGGATACGAGAAATAGCAGCAGAAAATCCCGGAACCTCATCAAAATGCTATCAAGCGACCCAACATCTGCCAAAGACCAAGTTAACGTCACCGGCCAACGAAATCGCACATCTTCTTCTTCTTAAAGTGCCTACCCGCTCAGGATGTTGGCTATCATGTTGGCTATTCGAACTTTGTTAACAGCAGCTCGGAATAGTTGAGTGGTTGATTTGTTGAACCACGTTCTTAAATTTTTCAACAACGCTATTCTCCTTCTTCCCGCTCCTCTAGCTCACTATACCTTGCCTTGAAGAATCTTCTGTAAAAGGGTATATCGACTCTCATTACGCATTATATGTCTAAGATATTGTAGCTTTCGGGTTTTGACTGTGTTAAGAACTTCATTTTCCTTTCCCATCCTTCGCATTACTTCCATGTTGGTTATTTTCTCTGTCCAAGGCATTCGTTGGATTCTTCGGTACAGCCACATTTCAAATGCCTCAAGTTTTTTGGAGGACGCCTCCATAAGCGTCCATGATTCGACCCCATAGAAAAGGATCGAAAACACGTAACATCGCAGTAGGCTAATTTTGTTGACAGCTGTAAGTCGACACTGGTAAAGACTTTCTTCATCCTGATGAATGCTGTTCTGGCCTTTTCAATACGCGTTCTGATCTATCTGCACAGAATGGTCCCAGTAATCATTTATGTTCGTGCCCAAGTATGCGTATTTGTTGACTCTTTATAAAGAAGTTTCGTCCACCAAAAAAATACCGTGGGTGTTTTCGTTCTTACCGATTATCATGAACTTTGTCTTGTTGATGTTTATTCTCAAAGCGTATTGTCGGCTGTATGTTGTACACTGTCCATTAGGAGTTGTAAGGAAGATAGGTTCTCCGCAAAAATAACGGTATCATCTGCATACCTTATATTATTCAGTCGTTCTCCGTTTAGCAGGATTCCAGCTTCAATGTCTTACAGGGCTTCCCTGAAAATGCATTCCGAGTACAGGTTGAAAATTACAGGAGATAGTATGATCCCTGTATTATACCACGTAATATTTGTATCTCTTCTGTTGTCTCTTTGTCTACCCTGACAACAAGCCCTCTGATTCCAATAGAGATTTCTGATGATTTTGAAGTCCTTCCCGTCCAGGCCAGCTTTTTGCAGAATTTCCATCATTTTCGTGTGCCGTACTTGATCAAACGCCTTCCTATATTCTATACAGCATGCATAGACATCGCAGTTGACATCCCTGCATCGCTGAAACAGCACCTGGACCGAAAATAGAGTTTCCCAAGTTCCCTCAGAACTTCTAAAGCCGAATTGAGTCCTATACATCTGTTCCTTAGCTACTCCTAAAGGTAAACCTGATAAAAATGTGAAATTGACCCCTACTTTCAGGTTGGCATAACAGTCTAGACAATCTAATACGGCTTACTTTACCATTACAGAACTGAACACTGCAGTCAAGTCTATGAAGACCAGGAAGGCCCCAGGTCCAGATGACATCCTGAACGAGCTTCTGATAAGCTTATACAATACCAAAATTGTGGTTAAAAGCTAAGGTCGTAGCCGTCCATAAACCGAGAAAACCACGGGAAGATGCCAAAAGCTACCGCCCGGTGTCACTGTTGTTCTCCCTGTTCAAACTCTATAAACGCCTCATACTGAACAAGTATGGGTCCCAAGTAGAAAACCATCAAATCTCTCAGCAAGCAGTATTTAGACTTGGAAGATCCTTTACTGAGTCTCACTCACCACATTGAGGACGGCTTTGAAAGAAAGGTAAAAACAGGGGCCGTCTTTATAGATTTAACGGCGGCATATGACACTATAAATCATAAAATATTACTGGAAAACTTTTCAAAATGACAGGAGATTACCAGTTGACGAAAGTGATAAAAACAATGCTATCTAACAGAAGATTCTATGTAGAGTTCCAAGGAACAGGAAGCCGCTGGAGGAACCAGAAGAAAAGCCTTTCCCAAGGTAGCGTTTTAGCACCCATGCTCTTTAATGTATATACCAACGACCAACCCACCGGTCCAACAACAAGGAGCTTTATCTATGCCGACGATGTAGCTATCACCTGCAAGTCAACAAAAAACATCGCAGATATAAAGGAGCATATAACAGAATCCCTATCAAAACTGAGCGACTATTATAGGTCAAAGCCTCTCCGCCCGAACCCAGCAAAGACGCAGACATGCCTGTTCCACATTAATAACCGACAGGCGTAAACGGAACTGCAAATAGAGTGAAACTCAGTCAGACTGCAACATTGCCCAAACCCAGTTTACTTGGGGGTTACATTAGATCGTTCTCTAACCTACAAAAAGCATATCGATAAAACCAAGGCCAAAGTCAACACCAGATACGGTATCCTCCGGAAACTGACTAATGCTCGCCGGGGAGCAAACCATAACATACTACGCTCTTCGGCACTTGCTCTATGCTACTTCGCAGCCAAATATGTATTCCCCATATGGGAGAGATCAATATACGGCCATAGGCTGGACCCCGTCCTGAATGACACGTGCAGATTAATAAAACAGGGTCTAAAACCTACCAACCTTGACCAACTCTACATGCTAGCTGGAATTGCACCACCGCAAATATGGAGGGAAATTTTAGCCATGGCAGAACGAAATAGGCAATGCGACGACACCAGATATCCTTTGTATCAACATATACCGTTAGCAGCCAGACTTAAATGAAGGTGAAACTGTATGCAATTTACACAATCCCTCACAGCCTCTAAAATAGCGACCAAGGAGGCAAAATGGGAACAGCACTTAGCAGACAATGACATCCTAACCTGGAATCCAAAAGAAAATTGTTCTGCAGGATCGGACCTAAACTGGGTTACCTGGAAAACCCTCAACTGGGTCCGGTGCCAAATGGGGAGATGAAAGTACAACCTCCTGAAGTGGGGATATGCGAAAGAGGAAGCATGTGAATTCGGAGAAACCCAGACAATGGAACACCTGATATGCCAATCCCTACAAGCTCCATATACCCTCCGAGACCTATGGACATGCAATGAAAATGCTGTGATATGCGCCAGACACTGGAGTGATATATGAAGAGTTATATGTATTGTTAATATAATATTTAGATATCTTACAAGCTGTAGTTCAGACACGATTAAATAAATAAATCAATCTCTCTCTCTATTTGTCATAGACATACACATTTGAGGCTCTCCCTTGTAATAAATATAGGTATGAAATAAAATACTGCAACACCATTGTTTATGTCTAGATACCAAGTAGACTTTATTGATGAATTGTTAACAGATTACTGACCAGCAATGCCAACCTCTTAGGCATATTTTTGCGAGTTACTTATATATCACATCCCTCATTTTTAATTAATACATAAACAGTGCAATATTAACAATAAATAATTTACAAGTCTAGACGTTCAGGCTTCTTCACTAGACGACCTGAGGATATCTCCCGAGGTAGTATTATACAGTCCTGAAATTCACTCCCGCCGGTGTTGCGCCAGGACTAGCGCCAGCCGAATCACTAAGCTCTTTTAACTCAGTACCACTGGTCTCATCATGTAATTCATTATCATCATCTTCCTCCCCCTCCCTTTCATCAGTGTTTGGCAGAAGTACAAGTAATTGTATGTTTTTCGCAATAGTTGTTCTTGAGTTATCCATTTCAATCGAGTACCTATATTCTGAGTCTTATTTTATTTTTGATAAGACCTTTTCTTGTACATTTACTATCTTTTACATAAACATTTTGATTATTATTCAGGGGTTTTTGAGCAACCGTTCCTCGGTCAATATAAAGTTTTTGTTAACATAGTTCATTTTTAAAAATTCTAACAATTTGGGTTGGACTCTGTGTTTTCGGTTTTAAAAGATTGTCATTAGTAGGTAGTTTGTTCGCAGGACCCTTAACATTAACAACTGAGCTGAGGAGGGTAAGTTTATATCAATGGGTGTATTTCTCAATTGCAATAGAGTTAAATATATGTCCATGCCGTCACCGTAAGCTTTCCTTAATACTTTTTTATAAGTTTGTATATATTTTTCACTGAGTTCATTTGAAGTGTGATTTTCTAGACTTGATTTAATGCTACAAAATTCCCACTGTTTGCTAAATGTGTCAAAATCATTAGAGGTAAGTTGACTGCCGCCATCAGAATAAAAGATTTTAGATATCCCGTGACGTGAGATTTTAAATGGGAAAATACAGTGACGCTAGAGATGCTTCTTAACAAACTTAGTTCAGGATACTACTACGACAATTAAATTAGTATGTCTCTCTATGAAAAACATATCACAACCCACTTCCTTCAAGGGAAGTTTTGGATGTCATGTACGATTAGTGGTTCTCTCACCTAATTTTTATATTGTAGACATATTTTACAATTTCTAACCTCCTGTTCAATGTGCAGAGTCATTGAAGGCCAATACAATGATTGCCTGGCTAATATTTTACTTTTGGTAATGCCTTGATGGCCATAGTGAATACGTCTCAACATTTCTTTACGCATTGAAGTAGGAACTAAAACTAAAATATATAGTCAAAGGCGTTTCCGTAACTAGCATGATATCTATTGCATTGTTGGCTATGAACATTTTCAGTTCATGACAATGCTGATTTAAGCCGTTTCCATTCCATAACGCTATTTTTAGTATCTGGGCCATTAAGACATTTTTGCATCAAAAGTAATGATTAAATTCATTATTTTTCCTATTTGCGTAATGAGTTCTCTCCTCATTGTTTTTAGTTCAGAGATATCATTAGATTGTGTTGAATTATTTTGTTGGTGTTGTTGGATAACGTTGTTACCTTCTTGTTGGTTGTTATGATTGACTATCTGTGTAAATGTCATTCCCTGCGATGTAACCCTGTTTTCTCTTGATGTTTGTAGCTTTCGTTCTCTAATTTTGGGATATGTTTTTTCTTGCAACTGTTTATGTACAATGCGTCCTCTACAGTTTGCAGGGTGCGTTTCACCCCAATTCATTCGTTGAATTTTAAAGTCATCATTTCCAACATACTAAGCTATATTACTTATTTTAATCATACCTAAGAGTAAATCTGAATTCTAGTCAGACTCTGTTTTACGAACAATGTTAACCTTCTTTTTATACAAATTTTTGCATACTGTCCTATTTTAAAACAAGAATTACACTTATAATGCTTTGTAGGTTTTCCCTCGATGATCTAAACCACAGCGATAACATTTGGAACTGCTCTGCTTCCAAGATCCTCCACCATAACTTGATGCTTTGTTTTGCTTTACGTTAACTATCTGTACCACAATGTTTCCTGTTTTTCTTTATATAGGTAACCTCTGCATTGTTGTTGCCTATGGTTTCAGCTTATTTTTAACATTTGGAACTGCTCTGCTTCCAAGATCCTCCACCATAACTTGATGCTTTGTTTTGCTTTACGTTAACTATCTGTACCACAATGTTTCCTGTTTTTCTTTATATAGTTAACCTCTGCATTGTTGTTGCCTATGGTTTCAGCTTATTTTTGTGTCATCTCCATGTTTTTATAGATTGTAATTGCATTCTCTAATGTAATTTCATCATCTTCTAATAGCCGTTGACGAATTTTTTCTTCTGCTACTCCACAAGTTATGTACGTTTTTACTAAACCGTCCTCTAATCCAGTTCACATTGCCTTGCCAAATTAATAATGTCTGTGATGTGATGTGATCTTTAAAACCGTTTATCTTATTGTTGGTTCGAATTCTAGTCAAAATAATCAAAAACTTTCAATGCTTCAAAATAAAACTTGAAGCTGCTGAATTTGCACTTTGTCAAATGGAAATAGTTCTATTAGTTTCATAATTTTAAGCAGCGTTCTCAATTTCCTTCGGTTCATAGCAAAGTAGCTAACGAAAACAAACACAACTTCTTAAGTTCTATATAGGGTTCACAGTATAATAACTGAAATTTTTTAACACGTTTTCTCACAAAATGAAATAAAGTATTGCGTGATACGAAATTGTTAAATTTGCATATTCGAACCACACGCGATGTGATGCGTTAAATTAACTACTAACAAGACAAGACAATGGCGCTAAAATCTTTTGTGGACTAATTTGTGCATCACGATTCATTACGGAAATTAAACTGCGCTCTAAAATCGTCAGCTCTCGAGCAATTACTGAGAGGTGGTAATAATTATACGAAGTATAGGTAGAGAGACGCTTGACTTAATTCAGTAAATTATGTAAGAGGGTCTGTAGTTCCTTTAATATAAATTACTAGCGAAATATGGAATTAAAATTATTAAGAAGATTATATAGTGGCAGTGTATAAAATCACCTATTAATTTTTTACAAATTTGTAGAATATTTTTTTTCCATCACGTGACCCGATCTACAATTTATCTAAATATTACGTCAGTTCCATGAACTACGTAAATTGTATCTACTTATGTAAAATCCAGGACATCCTACAAAAAATCAGCTCCCCACTAAATATTAATTTCGGATTTTGTAACTTATTCACCCAGTATATCGATAGCTTTAATAGATATGTCGATGTTAACCATAGAAATACAATAAATGCCGACCATTGGAATATTAGTCATAACGATTATTTCTATTGAGTTGACAGAAATTTTGATTTAATTCTTATGAATATTGTTGCCGACGTAGCAGTCACGTGATGGTAAAGTTCCACCGTTTCTACTGTAGATTGTTCTCTTTATATCCGTTTCTACTTTCTATCTTTTTATTCTTTGTTTAGCTATTAAATGATCACCTCATCGAATAATACGGTTTCTAAAATAATATAATCTGCGTCATATATTAAACGATATTTCACATCACAAATTCGGAATTGACTGTTAACTATCATTGAGAACATCAGATAAAGTGCTTTTGAAGATAAATTGTTGAGTACAATAAAATTTTCTGCCCATTCAGGCCGGTTTTTAACTATTTTCTAGGTATAAATAGACCTAAAAGACGATAAGCGACGGCTCTTTAATGGCGAAATAAGCTATTATTGAGACATAACCATTTTTCGTGGAAAGAACTTCACATGATTTTAGGACATTGCGTAAAAAGAAAATTCACAATTTTGATATTTTTGGAATCACAAGCAGGTGCGTCCTTGGAATGGTCATTTTACAATATCATCGTCAGAATGACAGAAGTTACATTTCATTTTATGCCTACCTGATGTTTAGTAGTTATATTTGGCTAGACCAAGAAGTAACCTAACTTGCGATTGGCTTAATATATGTTTATAGAAAAAAGAAGAAGATGTGATATTACAAATATTGAAGCTTAGATATTATTAGCCCTATGGTGATATCCTGGATATCATTTTTCCAATTAAGATCAGTATAACTGTGCAATGATATAGAAAACCAGGAAAACTATATCTGCTGATCTTTACAATTATCACTTAAGAAGACAGTTTATTAGTGGAGAATTCCCTAGATTTAACTGTTCATTGACAACTTCATATTGTGGGTTTCTTAAATGTCTTCTAATTTCCAGTTCTTCAAGGAAATCCAGTTCTTGTTTTTTTTCACAAATATGTAGTACTTCTAGTTTTGTGTTAGGTGTCAATGAATGATTGGTGTCAAGTAGATGTTTTGCGTAGTGGGATTTATCTGGTTGTTTTAATCTGTATGCTCGTAAGTGCTCACTGTATCGTATTTCAAAATTCCTAAGGGTCTGACCCAAATAGACAGCATTATATTCTGAGCATTTGAGTTTATATATACCTGACTTCTTTAATAGTGGTATTTTTGTTTTTACATTTAACAATTTTGTACTAACGTAACTTTCTGTTTTAAAAGAAATTGTTGTATTCGTTGCTGAAGATATTATCTTTGAAATATTATTAGAAATATTTCCTGCATATGTGATGGTTTTATAAGTTTTAATTTCATTAGCTTGTTTAGGATATATTAGTTGTAATGCCACTTTTTCCTCTTTTTTACTAATTAGCTTATTTATCATATCTAATGGATAACCGTTAGATGTTGCTATTTGTCTAATCGTATTAATCTCTCTATCAAAATTACATTTGTTCAATTTCTTTTAAAACAGAAAGTAACGTTAGTACAAAATTGTTAAATGTAAAAACAAAAATACCACTATTAAAGAAGTCAGGTATATATAAACTCAAATGTCCAGAATGTGATGCTGTCTATTTGGGTCAGACCCTTAGGAATTTTGAAATACCATACAGTGAGCACTTACGAGCATACAGATTAAAACAACCAGATAAATCCCACTACGCAAAACATCTACTTGACACCAATCATTCATTGACACCTAACACAAAACTAGAAGTACTACATATTTGTGAAAAGAAACAAGAACTGGATTTCCTTGAAGAACTGGAAATTAGAAGACATTTCAGAAACCCACAATATGAAGTTGTCAATGAACAGTTAAATCTAGGGAATTCTCCACTAATAAACTGTCTTCTTAAGTGATAATTGTAAAGATCAGCAGATATAGTTTTCCTGGTTTTCTATATCATTGCACAGTTATACTGATCTTAATTGGAAAAATGATATCCAGGATATCACCATAGGGCTAATAATATCTAAGCTTCAATATTTGTAATATCACATCTTCTTCTTTTTTCTATAAACATATATTAAGCCAATCACAAGTTAGGTTACTTCTTGGTCTAGCCAAATATAACTACTAAACATCAGGTAGGCATAAAATGAAATGTAACTTCTGTCATTCTGACGATGATATTGATTTATCGAAACAATTGTCAATTTTTTAGAATTTTCAATAACTTGTATTATATTGTGGAATTAACTAGAGACCTTGAGTTTCATTTAAAAACACTAATATGAGCATATTCCACGAAGTAAGGGTCGAGACAGTCAATTTCATTAAAGTATAATCAATTATTATGACCGTTTTGCTCCAAATTTATCTCAGTTATGGATCCATTATATAGTTACTACGTGATGGGATAGGTTTTAAGTGGTCTTCAGAATGTAAGGAAGCTTTCTCAAAATCAAAAGAGCTTTTTGCTCTGACATTAGCCTCGCGCATTTTGATCCTGAATTCACCTCAAAACTAGGCTGTGACGTAGCTCGCGTGGACTTAGGAGCGGTTCTTCTACATGTTTACAGATATGGTACGGAAAAACCAATAAGTTTTGCTTCTTTTGTATTAAACAAACACGAGGCCAAATATTCTGTGATACACAAAGAGGCGTTAACCATATACTGGGTGGTAAAAGAATTTACCAATACTTAATGGGTAAACATTCTATTTTATGTTTTGACCGTAAGCCTTTTATCGTGTTATTCGGCGAAAGCAAAAGGATACCGCAGATTATCACGGGAAGCGGATTGTATAAATATTGGGGAGGTGGTTAATGACATCTAAATGAGAGGAATCAGAATATGCCATCAAAAAACAATATTACAAAAAAATTTTGCTCGAATTTCTAGTTCAAAAAAGTATGCTATTTTCATTTGCATATGATAAACAAAGATCATTTAAGAAATAAAATATACTTTTTATCAATATTTATTATTGAAACGTTTAATTAGTTGCATGATTTGATGGACATTAAGCAACAAAATAGTTTTTCTATCATACAACTATTTTTTTTGATGCAAATGAAAATAGCATACTTTTTTGATCTTGAAATTCGTGCAAAATTTCTTTGTAATATTGATTTTTGATGGCATATTCTGATTCCTCTCATTTCGCTACATCGAATAAAAAAAATCGTCTCGATAAGTGCTACCGTTGCCGAGATAACTCATGTTTTACAGCGCATTCGCATTTTGAAACACCTGGGCCGCGCGACAGCACTGCTGCTCTCCGCCATTCCCACTCCTGTTCCTCTAGTGATGTGTCATTCGTTCATTGTTCATTTTGGCACGATTCGATCGTTTGGTGAATGATACGAAAAATGATTGAATCATTTCAATCGATCGTTCAGTTCGATCATTTGTTGAAATTTGAGCTCTCCATAGTTCAGTGCTCAGAAGTTTCATTTAAGATATATTCTTTGGTTTTATTAATAAAATAATATTTAGTGAATTGTTGGTAGTATTAGTTATTTGGTTTTTTGGAGTGACTTATGCATTTAGAGTTCAATAATTTAGTGCGTTTATTTGAATGAACAGAAAAAAAATTACAGGTTGGTGTCTCTATTTTGTGTTCGTTTTAAATACGTTGATATAAACGTCGCCGTTTTCAAAACTGGGTCCGGGACTTTTTGGTCACACAAAATATTAGGCCCTTGCATATATTTCTTGTATGTAGAATGCCATACATGTTATAACTACTGCATGTGTGATGGTAACAGTTTTAGTTTGTTTTAGTTAGACTTTTTGGTTAACTGGACTATTGGATTGAGTGAAACTTGATATAAAAATGTCTGTTTTAAAGAATAAAAGAAGTGAAATTTGGAAACATTTCAGAATTGTTAACGACGGAAAAGCAAAATGTGGATATTGTAATAAAATATTAAGTTTTAGTGGGGGCACAACCGCAAATCTTACTCGACATTTGAAATCTGTACATAAAAGCATTTCCATCCAAAAAACAAGTTATGGACGACTTGAACGTTACGAAATTTCTATGGAGAATCGGGATCAAGAAGCTTCAAACTTTGCAGATATTCCAAGTACCTCATCTTCATCCACATCTCAAAATCCGACCAAAGATGCTGCTCAAAGTACTAACAACACAAGTCCTATTCCTTCCACTTCTCGTGTACAAACTCAACAAGTTATAACAAATTTTATTCGTCGACCAATAACCCTTAGTAAATCTAAACAGTTAGTCGAACAACTAATTCGTGTTATTGTGAAGGAGTACCAGCCATTTAAAGTTGTTGAAGACCCCGAATTTAAAAAGTTCGTTTTTATGTTATGTCCTAATTATAAAATGCTTGACAGAAAAACGATTTCTAATAGTTTGATACCTAGGATGTACAATAGCGTTAGAGAAGAAATTAAAAAAAAACTGTTAGAGGTTGATGCTGTATGTCTAACTACAGATGGATGGACATCGCTAAATAATCAAAGTTTTATTGCCGTCACTTTATTGATGTCGAAAGAGGAAAAATGTACCATAGATCCTATCTTCTGGGCTGCTTTCCATTTAATGAGCGCCACACTGCAAAAAATTTATCCGAACAGCTTAAATTTGTTACAGATGAATTTGTTCTTACAGATAAAGTAACATGTATAGTGTCTGATAATGCTGCGAACATAACAGCAGCCATCAGAATGACTAATTGGAGATTTTTTGCTTGCTTTACTCACACTCTAAATTTGGTCCTTCAAAATGCAATAGGGGAAATTAAAATACAAGTGGATAAGGTGAAGGCTATTGTGCAATTTTTTAAATCGAGTTCCAGTGCTTTAGCAAAATTAAGAGACAGGCAAAAAGAAATGGGGTTACCAGAACTTAAACTCAAGCAAGACGTAGTGGCGAGATGGAATTCTACGTATGAAATGATATCCAGAATATTGTTAATTGAAAATGCCGTTGTGGGTTTACTGGCCATTGATCAACCTCATTTAAATACCGTGCTACCATCTGATTGGACTATTTTACAAAAGTCTGTCGATATTCTTAAATTATTCAATGATATTACTACTATTACTTGTCAAATCTATGAACAAACATTTACAAAGATTTTCATTAGGCAGTATACAGAATCCACCAGAAGTAACAATGTTGCTAACCAAATTGACATCGGTAGTGAAAGAAAGGTTTAAAAATGTGGAGTCATCTGAACTAACGACCCAAGCAACCTTTCTTGACCCTCGATTCAAAAAATATGGATTCTCAACTACAACTTCTTATGAATCTACACTGAAAAGTATAAAATCAAAAATAGCAACTTTTCATATTGAAACGTCTTCAGAAAGGGTTACTACTGTTATGGAACTTACCACCGCAGACTCTACCGAGCCCGAAAAAAAAACAAGTATTTGGGAGGACTTTGACGAATGTGTTAAAAATGTTTTAATTATAGAAAACCCTACAGCAGCAAGTATAATCGAGGTAGATAAATATATTAATGAGCCCCTCATAAGAAGAACCGAAGATCCGCTGCATTGGTGGGAAGAAAGGAAAAATATATATCCACGTCTCTATAAATTAATGAAGAGGCGATTGTGCATAGTCGCGACATCTGTTCCTTGCGAACGTATATTCTCTAAAGCTGCTGAGATAATAAGCGAAAAACGAAGTCGACTCAAGCCCGAGAAATCTGCACACATTTTATTTTTAAACCATAACCTTTAATTTGTTTTATAAATTCCTATTTTATTTTTGTCTGTATTTTCTTCTAAAAACCTTTTTTTATTTTTATAAAACCTGGATTTATTATCATTAAAGCTTATATTGATAATATTTAATAAAAATATCTAAATGGTGTTTGTTTTTCAAATAAAATAACCAAAAATCATGATCTCTGTACTATAAATATAAAAAGATTGCCATTGCATCAATATCGGTGTTCTAAATTAACCCTTTTTACTTGGGCTAATTAGAGGGAATGTAGGTTATCTGGTTATTCGAAGGACCACTACGGTTGTTTTTCACTGGTGTAATGCTGAACCGTAGAATGAAATTAAATACGTAGATCACTTTATGATTTATATTGTCATAAACTTATAATTTATTTAATTTTGCGTCGACAATTAAGACTTCACTTGTTATTTACGCGATGAATGAAGGTATTTTGCACATACTATGACGATTTATGAGATGACTAAAGCTTAAGGACACATGTGTTTGTTCCCGGTATGAAAACGCCGGGTGCTCTTCTAAACTGAGTACCTTTGTGTACCAAGTTCAAGGATGAAAGAGAGTGAATGTAGGGTATATGGCGTATTTATACGTCGGTTGACGTGGGGTCCACTTGTTCGGATCCAACCAATGGAGTATTTTAAAATGTAATTTTAAAACACAAGTGAAATTGCCAGTTGGAGATATGTTTTTTTTGGGCTTGAAACGGTTTCGAAGAAACAGATAACAGGGTTTGAACGAGCGTTTTTATGAAGAGATAAGATGTCGGGGACTTTGATATATTCAGTGGAATTTCAGAAAACGATATTTATCTGAATTCTTAGATGTTAGTAAATTTAAATGACTTTTTTAGTGAAGTAAAGAAATATTAACTGATGAAAATAAGGATATATTTAGTTATCTGTTCTGAGCATAATATTCGAAAGGTAGTATACAGGGGAAGTTGAAATAAAATCACGGGAGAATTTGGTAATTAAAAACCAAATTCGAACAATCGGTCTCATTTATTTTGTTTAAATTCAGCATTCAATCATCAACGAGTAATTGAATATTGTGTGATGTTTTGATGTTCTTCATTCATTTATGACTGGCGATCGATTGATTTTCGGTGAGCAAAATTCGATCATTCGATACTTTAAAGTGATTGCATTCAAATGATCGAATCATTCGCAAATGACACATATCTATCTTGCTCCCACGCCGCTCGGCCGACTAACACCTCTGATTACGGTATTTCCATCGATTTTTCTTTCATCTGTCGAAAATGCACAAGACGAATGTAGAAAGTATTTGCAACCAACTATGAGAGAATATTTTTTTAATTTCGATTTAACGATTAAGTGGGCCTCTATCTCCGGATCTACACGGTCAAATTTCGTCGTTTTGGACTAAAATTAAAGTGCTTGCAAAGCAGTATTCAGATGGGAATTTGGATGGATGGATATGTTAATAATTGCTTATTGTTTGTTATGACACTAAGTAACTGTTAAAAATTGCTTGCTCGTTTTTCACCATTATCTAAACAAGGTACGCGCGATCAACTTTTTTATAATTTGTTAATTAATAATTGTGGAAGTGAAAAACTACGCGGTCGATCGTTACAAATTTTTTTATGCGTAATTGTCATATGTTTGACTATCTTTTCTGAAAATTTGATAAATATTTATCAATTTTTACTTACCGAAAAAATTTCTCAAAGCTTACGTAAGATTTTTTACTAATTTTCGCATATTATTTATGGAAAATTGAAGTTTATCGATTCGAGATTCTCATAACCTTATAGGAAATCGTCAAATAAACAAAAAAAAAGAGTAAATTTTTTTGATTTAAGGCTTTGTTTTAATGTTTTAGACACAAATGTATCGAAAAATGGGGCATTTTTCGATATTTCGGTACATTTGTTGTTTTACAGCATTTAGCAAGCACTTTTTGGAGTAGGCAAACATAGATTATTGTTGTACACAATATTCTGCATAAAAATTTTTGCGTTATCAGACAACATCCATTACACCTTACTTTTACTGCTCTATCGCCTGGACTATACTGACGATGATATTTAGTATAGAAACAATTGTCAATTTCTTAGAATTATTAACATTTTTCCGATATATTGTGGAAATATTTAGAAACAGCTTCTGTTGAAAAAGTAATTTAAAAACTATGTTATTTCTGATGACAAATATTGTGGGTAATATTTTGTGTGAATAAATTAAAATTTTAAGTTGTTTTGTAGTAAATATTTTGGAAATTAAAAACCTTTTTACTCAATGAATACTGACGTAAGTTAGTTCTTGCCTAATACAAATTATTACATGAATTAATTTCCACTGTTAGTCGGTGGGCCAAGCTCTTTTTATTTGATTTTACTGAAAATGTTTTCCTTTTTCACATTCGGACATACAAATAATGTGTGTGTATGTCTTATTAATAAATTCTTTTCAGTGTATATATTTTTCTTATTACTTCTTTTAATAATATCGTACGTATATTTATAGTACACGCCATTAAAAACAATTAAATTTAATCGATTTACAATTCTCGTATAAAACATTTATTATAAGTTAGATAGTGCGTACTAATGTTTCCAACAATATTAATTTAAAGGTTTCCAAAAATTCAATTTAGTCATGGATTAAGGTGAAATTATCATTATTTATGGTGGTAATGAGGAAAAATTCTATTATGACCTTCGTTTTAATTAAAATGGATATTTGTTAGCAATTATTTCGACACATTCAGCTAATCACTTTTATTCCGCTGCCAAATGATATTTAAAATGTTATATCAATAAGATCACCAAATTGTGTGGATAAATTTCGAAGAAGAAAAATAATTCGTTAGAGACATAGGAATAAACAGAATTAACGATTGGATTTATCAAGTAGATGATCATTTTAGGTTTATCGATTCTAAAATTATCGAAGCAAGACACTAATAATGACCACCCAGTGTACTAAATCTTCTTCTCCTCCGAAACTATTGTTGGACGTAGGTACAAAATTTTGATCACTATTCTGATGCTGAGGATCCACAAATGGGATAATATTCTCTGCAGTGTTGAGATCAGGAAATAAGAGATCTGAAAGAATTCTTCAAACGGGTACTGTATTGGCTTTGTGAGGAGGCTGTGATGTGGGGATTTGCCTCAGGAAGATGAGGGATGGTTCCCAATAAACACACCTACGTAAAAAACGTTTTTAAAACGTTTTAATGTTATTTCAACGTTACTCGTTGAATTTTCAACGTTGACAAATTGCTTGAATTCGAAACGTTATACTCCAAACGTTTTTTCAAATTTGAAAACAACGACTTAGCTTAACCCACATATATTTCGAAAACGGTTTTTATGGCTGTAATTTCACCGTAGTATTTTTTAACATTATTTATACCATTTCGCGAGTTATAGACGGTTATACAGAAATGTTTTAACACGTTGTATATATAACGCTTTTTTAAATTTGAAAACAACGACTCAATTGAACTCAAATGTATTTACAAAAATGCTTTTTATGTCCGTTATGAGAAAGAGAAGTTCGTGGATTTTTGAAGTTGGGGCTAGTAGTGTTTATTTGGGTTTGTTTTGTTCGGAGTGTGGCCTTGTTATAGGATTCGTATCCTCTTCAGGGAAAATTTCCGTTATTTTAATGTAGTATTTTCAACATTATTTATACTATTTCGCCTGATAAATACGGTTATACCGTAATGTTTTCAACATGGCATATATACAACCCTTTTTTAAATCAGAAAACAACGACTTAATTGAGCTCATATGGATTTACAAAAACCCTTTCTAATTCCGTTATTTTAACGTTATATTTTCAACATTATTTATACTATTTTCCGTGATATACAATGTTATATAGGAAATGTTTATAATATGTTGTTTTCACAATGCTTTTTTAAATTTGAAAACAACGAATTAATTGAGCTCATATGCATTTACAAAAACGCTTTTAATTCCCGTTATTTTAAGGTAGTATTTTTAACGTTATTTATACTATTTCGCGTTATATAAACGGTTATACAGAAATGTTTTTTAACACGTTGTATATACAACGCTTTTTTAAATTTGAAAACAACGACCTAATTGCATTTACAAAATCGTTTTCTAATCACGTTATATATTTATGTAAAGTAACACATACAGTATTGTAGCGTATGCATTACTTTAGTTTGCTGACTTTACATCTCGCAACCTCGGGCAATGACCGAGTGACTAAACGTCACTGAATTCCAAACGACAGGAGGTGTCAGTTGAAAATCAGAACTCAATTGAGAAAGACATATAAGAAAGAATTATTGTACGTTAGAAAATATACTGTAGACAAATAACAGTAAATGTTGTTTCTTTGTTTACAGGTAAGATTTGTATAATTAATATTAAGTTAGATATTAAAATTATTTGTATTTGATTAAATAACTAATAAAAAACTTTGTTTACAGAGAAACGCAATTTTGTAATTTGATACAGTAATACCTCCAAAGATACACATTATATATATACACGTTATTTTGTAAAATATTAAAACTAGAAATCTTATATATCTTATGTTATAGTTTTAATAACATTTTTTATTTTATTATGTTAATTACAAGAATTTTTTTTATTGTATACTATTTTAGTGTGGATTTATCAAATAAAATAAATATAACGTGTAACAATTGCCCGTAACTCTCGCAACCCCAAACCACAACGGCCAACACGAGACGCCTGAAGAGTTGGTAGTAATCCTATTAACGTCGCCGTGGAGTTCCGGTTGCCGCTCATCGATGTAGCTGTACAAGTAGACTAGCTCCTTCTAATCGTAAGCGTAGCTCATCAGTATACGGGATCCATCGAGGACCGAAAACGGTAACAAGTAAAGAATACATAAATGCTTTATTTCTTGTATAATAAATATTACTTGTTGTTTTATTAATATGAATAAAGTTTTATTTATCAAATATTACTTGTTTACAAACGTTAATATACGATTCCAGTTTTTGTCAAATATGCCCCCCCCTACTTTATTTTTAAATGTGAACATAACGTTACGAAAATGATGGTTCAAACCGATTAAATGTAACGCTTAAATTACGTTGAAAGTAAGTGCTGAATATTAATATACAAAAACGTTTATAAATTGCATAATAAAAACGTTTCTATTACATTATAAAAACGATGGGTAAATCACATTGAAAAGGTAACGTTTAAGTGACGTTAGTAAGGTGGGTGCTAAGTTTCGTTTCAAAAGACCGTCTATAAGTAGCATAAGAACGTTCATATTACGTTACAAACGCAATGGGTATATCACATCAAATAAGTAACGTTTAAATTACGTTAAAAGTATGTGCTAAATATTATACAAAAATGTTTATAAACTGCATTATAAAAACATTTATATTACGTTATAAAAGTACTGGGTAAATCGCATTGAAAAGGTAACGTTTAAGTGACGTTAGTAAGATGTGTGCTAAATTTCGTATCAGAAGACTGTTTTATAAACGTTTATATTGCGTTCAAAAGCAACTGGTGAATCACATTAAAACGGTAACGTTTGAATGACGTTACGAAAATCACGTTGTATTTGACGTTGGAAAATCGTTATATGTTACGTAGAAATGTTATCATATGTTATTTATAAATGTTAGGTTACATGTTAAATATTTTACTTTTTTAAAACGTTTGTGTCTTTATTGGGTTAGGACGTAGCGTCGGATGTTTGGCAAGCTGAATTCAAAGACCCAACTTAGAAACCATCAGTCTCCGTTGCATTTCACTAGTTTTCTTATTTATGTGCAAGTTACTTTATAGAGAGTTGTCAAAAAACTCGAGGTACTCCTCTGAAAAATAGTGAAAGGCCTTGGCCAGTAACGGAAGTGGTGGGTATGAAGTTTTCCCAGTTGGTTTTCGTAAATGGATCCGTTTGTTTGAAAAGGAGGTTGTGAGAGTATTCTTTGCAATTTTAAAATAATTATTAAGACTTCACAAATGATCATTGGGTTTCTTTGCACAAATTAATTCACTTTTATACAGTTTTATTGAAACGAAAAATACAAATCCCCACTAAAACCTTTAGACAAACAAACAAAAATTGTATTTTTTAATATATTCTTTTCATCGTTTTCCTTTATTGATTAAGTCTGACATTCTTCCTGAAATTCATTCTGACATTCTTCCTAAATAATGAACGCCTTGTGGTTGACCATAGACTATAAAAAGTATAGTGGTTTTCCAACAATAACCAACTTTTGCACTTATGGAACGGTTCAGTAGATACGAAAATTTGACGGCAAGAAGTGATTCCCAACTGTCGTTTAACAATTCCGGTGTGCCAGTGTTGGTTGAAGGCCTCCTTAACATCCATTAATATGGCTGCTGAACAAAGTCTGAGATTGATAGCTCTGGAGATAATATCATGTTGTGTAACTGAAGTGTTTCTGCCTGAATCCATATTGGATGGACAGGATGATGCCGTTATGGAAACAAAAATCCCAGATTTGGTACTTAAACAAACCTTGTAGGTCCAAGGAAGTTGATAATAATAATAATAATAATGTTTATTTTTCCTAAAATTTAAATATCGGTATTAATTTTTTATAATGATAATAATATAATATCGATGATAAGGATTGTAAACATTGAGAAAGACCCATTAGAACCCGTAGGTTGCGCATGGGCTATTTCTTCTTGTCTATTTACCTAATATACAGTTATATCATCATGTAATAAAATTATAAGTATATAAAAGTATCATTCGCGTAAACAAAATTGAAAATGTTTTTTACCTTGTGAAACAACATCAACCAGTGGAATATAAATATCAAGATTTGCCTTGATGAATCTTCTTAAAATATCTGTCTCCAAGTTGGGAAGATTCATTTTTAATATTTGTTTTATAAGTAACCTGTATAAATAAATTTGTTGTATTTCTTGTAAAATACTTATGCGATAATTCTTGAAGATATGTTCTGTTTTTATTAATGAAAATGACAACACTGTGTATGTACAACTTTGTCCGACTGAGGACACTAGAACAGTAAACACTCTATGCAAATAATTCCAAAAAATGTTTCTGAAGAATATCCAATTTTTTGAGATGGGTGTATAATGCACCACCTCAACTAAGGATACCGTATCGCAGTCGAGACTCCACAAGAGCGCAGTACAAAACTTTGAGGTGTGAGATATCTAATATTTTGTTCAGGCTTTTAAATTTGTATATTAATAATCTCAGGCTTTTGGTAATTTCATTAAATTGTTGGTCTCACCTTAGATGGGAGTCAATAATAACACCCAAATATCTTATTTTGTCAGTGTGTTTAATTATTTTTCTTATATCTTCAACATCCAAAGTTAGCTCTCTCTAGATATTGGGGATATCCTGGATATCTTCTTTCCAATTAAGATTAGTATCCATTTCCGTTGTGCAATGATGTTGGTGTACTGTGTGTCCCCAGAATCGGCAGACTGGCTCATGAGGTCAGCGCCGAAATTAAACTATTGGGAAGGACCCGAATTGGTGGCTCGAAGTGGAGACGACATCCCAAAGCCGGTCGCCATAACGTTGTTCTTCCCAAGAAGCCACGACATGAAATTGGAGAAGATCCTCCAACTTGTCGAGTTTCAGAACTCCAACCTCACTACTGGGGCTTGGAAGATCCTGAGCTCTAAAAAAGAGGGACAGGGAACTATCCTCACGATTGGGATTGATCGCCAATCTGGGAAGACTCTGAAGGCAGGAGGTTACACGATAAACTTCCGTTTTGGGCGTATTCCTGTCTCGGGGCTGGGAAAAAAGAGCCCCGCGGAGGATCCAAAGGACATGGAGATACCCTCCACATTCGGAACTTCTGGAGAAAGGGAAATAGCGAGAGCTTGACCTTGCGTCTGCCTGAGATCTCCACCAGCTCTGCTGGGGAGAATAGGGATGCGGAGATCGCCTCTGCATCCCGGAAAACTGTACGGGGCAGCCTGGGGGTCGAAGTTGTGACACGAGATCAAGAAACCTGCTCGAACTCCGTGGAAGATATTGCCATGGTGGTCGAGGAGGGTCAGGGAGAGATAAAGGAAGGAGATGAATAGAGGCTGAGTAACTCAGCCTCTCTCATCCATAATAATTCACCTTCACGTTCACGAATGTAGCTCAGATTAACCTGCAACACGTGAAGGGAGCTTCAGCTCTGATTGCAGGGTTGTTCGCTATACTACAACTGGATTCAAGATCCAAGATCCAAGATCGAAGGATCAACAAAGAAGGCCAAATCAAAGGTTTGGCATGCAAGGATTCTAAATTGATTTATGATCAAAGGTAAGTATCTCCGCGTGCCTGTGTAATCATAAGAAATAACATATACATATACATTTCAGAATACGTGCCACGAGACCTTGTTCCAATCATGGTTCACCTCAACATTGGGGGTATCGACCGAGACATCGTCATTGCCTCTGCCTACTTCTCTGGAGACGGGCCAATGACAACGCCAGAAGATGTACAAGAACTAGTGAGACATTGCAATAGCAGACGGCTGCCTATCATAATTGGTTGTGATGCCAACGCACACAATATCGTGTGGGGAAGCACTTACAACAACGTCAAAGGCGAGTGTTTATTAGAATATCTCTTAGTAAAGAACATGGAAACCTTAAACGTGGGGACAACAGATGTTAATGCTGATGTTAGGAAAAATGTAAGAGATTGGAGGGTGATAAGCGAGCCATCACTTTCCAGCCATACGATCATCGAATTTAGGATAGAGGGAGATACTACCCCGATTCCTACAATTCGAAATCCTAGAAATACTGATTGGTCTCTTTACAAGACCAATCTGAAGGACAATTTGGAACACGTCGAAGTAAATGGAGTAAATCACCCGCAATACGACCTGTAACAAAAAGTCGAACATATCAGTGAGGCAATAATGGAAGATTTTCATTCCTGTTGCTCACTGTCAAAAGCTCATTCAGAAAAGGATGCTGTTTGGTGGAATGAGAACCTGTTAAACCTCAGAAAAGATGTTCGTCGGTTCTTTAATAGAGCCAATCGTGACGGTACTTGGCAGGGGTACATTGAGAAGCTTACTCAGTACAGTAAAGAGATTAGGAATGCCAAAAGGCTTAATTTTCAAGCCTTTTGCGTAAAGATCACTTCGACTCACGCAGCGGCCAGCCTACAGAAGGTCATAGCAAATGGGGGAACTAACCCCACAATGACGCTGAAAAAGCCAGACGGATCATACACAGAAGGTGAAGAGGAACGATCGTTTCTTCTTCTTAGAACCCACTTTCCAGGTAGTGAACCAGCAACAAGCACTGAAATAGCAATGAATTACACTAAAACATCCTGCATGGACGATTGGGACATTGCTAAGAAAATATTTACCTGACAACGGTTGGAATGGGCAATAAGTACCTTTCAACCATATAAATCACCAGGAATATTACCAGCACTCCTACAGCAAGGGGTAGAGAAGATTCTTCCCCACATGTTGAAGATTACTAGAAGCAGTCTAGCAATGGGTCTAATACATAGAAAATGGAGAAGGGCAAGGGTTACCTTCATACCAATGATATAGAAAACCAGGAAAACTATATATGCTGATGTTTACAATTATCACTTAAGAAGACAGTTTAAAAATGGAGAGCTCCCTAGATTTATCTGTTCATTAACAACGTAATATTGTGGGTTGTGTTTTCTCATTTCCAATTCTTAAAGGAAATCCAGTTCTTGTTTCTTATCACAAATATGTAGTACTTTTGGTTCTGTGTTAGGTGTCAATGAAAGTTTGGTGTCAAATAAATGTTTTGCCTAGTGAAATTTATCAGGTTGTTTTAATATGTATGCTCCTAAGTGTTCACTGTATTAGTTATATCAGTGTGTGTTGGATTTCTGTAAATTGAATAATCAAGTACATTATTAACTCTTTGAATTCTTGAATCAAGAAAATTGATTGAGTTATTTTCTTCAACTTCTAATGTGAATTTAATTTTTGTGTGTAAATTATTGATATGGTTGAAAGATACATCTAATTGTCGTTCACTCCCTATAAAACAAGCTAATATGTCATCTGAATATCTATACCAAAATAAGTCAAAGATTCTTCCAGCACCTATATTTAAGAAGGAACAACGAAAGAATTGTAATACTTATAGAGGTATAAAGTTATTAAATATAAAACCAAAATATATGGAACCATTATTTGAACTACATTTATCAGACTCACAATGTGGATTTAGACTTGTAGGAAGCTCATAAGGCCCTATTTTCACAATTAAACAGTTTCTAAAAAATCAACAATGTAAAAACCTTTATCTGGCTTCCATGTATTTAGAAAAAGCGTTCGACACAATGCCCAGATAAAAAAATTTGGAATGGATTGAAGAAAAGAGGAGTAAATAGTAAGTTAATAAGAATTATCCAAGATCTTTATACAACATATAGTAATTTTGTGATCAAAAACAATAAAAAATCAGGAGGATTCAAAATAGAGATGGGATTGAAACAACGTGAAGGATTGAGTCGAACCCAATTTATCCTACATTATAGATAATATAATTAAGAGAGTAAAACCAAAATTGTAGAGAATTAAAGATTAGGGGGAGTTGAAATATTAGATAGAGTTTTTGCAGATGAGATGTGGTAGTAGCAGCAAATGTGAAGTAGCTGCAAGATAATTCAACTATTTGGAATGAAATGATGACAGAAGTAAAGAGAATAAATACTATTGAAACCAAACTATTGATAGTAGGAAACAAGAAAATTGGAGGATCTAAAATCGAAATAAATAATATTTGGAAAGAACAAGTTAAATAATTCAAATATTTAGGAAGAACGTTATATCAAACTGGAAAACAAGAAGCCAAAATCAACAAAAGAATAGGTAAAATAATGAATTTCACTTCGCAATGAGTCAAAACTTCATCAAATAAAATTTGAAGTTTTGAATACCATTTATAGACCAGTATTAATATATGGATGTGAGTCATGGATTCTAAACTCACAGAAAAGTAAAATTCAAGTAAAAAATATGTGTAAAAGGAGTGACCAGGACAGATAGAATCAAAAACATATGTATAAGAGAAGAACTAAGGGTCGATCCAGTAGAACAATTTATAGAACAATGACAACTAAGTTGGTGGGGACACATACAAAGAATGAATAACAACAGACAAGTATACAAACAAATACTAATCATCAAAATATGAAATACGTAAATTCACCATATAATATGTAAACCAGCAATTATCAAATTATTTCAGTTAATATGAAATTAGAGTAAGTCACAAAGGATATAATACATTATTAAAACATTTCAGTTGTTTAAAATCGAAAAACAAAAAAATAAAGTAATATTATATATGAAGTTCCTTGTAATGATTGTGGTGCTGTTTACATGAGACAAACATATCAATATTTGGAAAATAGATTAAAAACTCATCAGAAAATGTGAAACAATGAGGTTATGTTCAAATTCAATATCAAGAAAATTTTTCACCGTTAATTTTAGCTTTATTTAATGGGTACAATAAATTTATATCTTCGTATTTGAGGCCTGGACAACGTATTGTATGACATATACGTACTATTATGATCATTAATTTCGGAAAATTTCTATGTATTTATACAAACAAATAAAATTATATCCAGCTAGAGACATTTCCATAGCATTTGAACAAAACCTTCATATTTACCAATTATTTTTTAGATCTCATTCTCACAAAAGTGTGTGTTGTTTCTTTTACGCAACAAAAGGTTAATTGCCCTCTCAGCATTCTTTTCCAAGATTAATGAAGGTGTTCACGACAGAGTTTTTTTTTTCATTTCGAGTTCTGAGAAATTTATACTTGACACAATTAAAGTAGAAAAATGTAAGTAGACACATTTGTCTACTGTGAAATACAACACATTCTCCTTGGAAAATTATTTAATTTGGGTTTGTTATTGATTTTGTTATTTCACGTACGGTAAATCAGTCAAACTAAACTAACAGATGCAATATGAATTTGACGCTAATCTCTGATCACGTCAGCGTCGGTTACAAGTATATTTGCGTTGTAAACAAAAGTGCCGGTTTTAATTTGTTTTAAGGGAGAAAAATGTGTTCCATCTGTGGATTATTAATTACTGTTTCTAGCTAATTCCACAATATAATAAAAATTGTTGAAAATTATAAAAAACTGACAATTGTTTCCATAAATCAATAGCATCGTCAGAATGACAGAAGTTACATTTCATTTGATGTCTACCTGATGTTTAGTAGTTATTTTTGGCTAGACCAAGAAGTGACCTAACTTGTGATTGACTTAATATATGTTAATAGAAAAAAAAGAAGATGTGATATTACAAATATTGAAGCTTAGATATTATTAGCCCTACGGTGATATCCTGGATATCATTTTTCCAATTAAGATCAGTATAACTGTGCAATGATATAGAAAACCAGGAAAACTATATCTGCTGATCTTTACAATTATCACTTAAGAAGACAGTTTATTAGTGGAGAACTCCCTAGATTTATCTGTTCATTGACAACTTCATATTGTGGGTTTCTTAAATGTCTTCTTATTTCCAATTCTTCAAGGAAATCCAGTTCTTGTTTCTTTTCACAAATATGCAGCACTTCTAGTTCTGTGTTAGGTGTCAATGAATGATTGGTGTCAAGTAGATGTTTTGCGTAGTGGGATTTATCTGGTTGTTTTAATCTGTATATTCGTAAGTGTTCACTGTATCGGATTTTAAAATTTCTAAGGGTCTGACCCAAATAGACAGCATTACATTCTGGACATTTGAGTTTATATATACCTGATTTCTTTAATTTTGGTATTTTTGTTTTTACATTTAGCAATTTTGTACTAACGTCACTTCCTGTTTTTAAAAAAATTGTTCTATTCGTTGCTGAAGATATTATCTTTGAAATATTATTAGAAATACTTCCTGCATATGTGATGGTTTTATAAGATTGTTTAGGAAATATTAGTTGTAATGCCACTTTTTCCTCTTTTTTACTAATTAGCTTATTTATCATATTTAATGGATAACCGTTAGATCTTGCTATTTGTCTAATTGTATTAATCTCTCTATCAAAATTACAAAATTACATTTGTTCATAGGAACTGAAAAAGCTCTATGTATCATTGAACTATATGCCGCCAGTCTGTGTGACATAGGGTGTTTGGAATTGAATGGAATTGTCACATCAGTCTGTGTTGGTTTTCGGTAAATTGAATAATCAAGTACATTATTAACTCTTTGAATTTTTAAATCAAGAAAATTGATTGAGCTATTTTCTTCAATTTCTAATGTAAATTTAATTTTTGGGTGTAAATTATTGATGTGGTTGAAAAATACATCTAATTGTCGTTCACTACCAATAAAACAAGCTAATATGTCATCTACATATCTATACCAAAATAAAATATTTTTCGAAATATCACTTTCAAAGACCTTTCTTCCTAAATTGTCCATAAAAATGTTAGCTAAAATAGGTGAAATAGGGCTTCCCATTGGTAAACCTTCATTTTGAATATATATACTATTGTCAAAAGTGAAATAATTCTGATTAATGCATACATCAAATAAATTAAGTATATCTGATATTATTCCTGGATTAATATTTTTATCTTCTAGTAATTTTCTTGCAAGTATTAGGCATTCTTTAGGAGGAATTTTAGTAAACATATTAGTTACATCGAACGAAATGAGCTTATAGTTATCTTGCAAGTGGATTGCTTTCAACTTTTTGATTAGTTCTATTGAATTTCTAATTGAGTACTGAGATTCATATCCGTAACTATTGAGTATATTGTTGAGTCTTTTTGCCAATATATTATTAGGAGCATTAACATAAGAAACTACAGGTCTAATTGGTTTCGTTATTTTATGTAATTTAACGGTTCCATATAATTGTGGACAATTAGGATTCTTATGTATGATAGACCTCTTTTCGTAATCACTTAAAAGATAATTTGAAATATTAACAATATCTTTACATTATTAGAAAACTTTTTTGTTGGGTCTGCTCTAAGAACTTTTACATCGCTAGATTCTATAAAGTTATATATTTTGGAATTGTAATTTTCAGTCGTCAAAATAACAGTTCTGTTCCCCTTATCATTTTTTGTAACTGTTAGGTTATTATCTTCTATCTTCTTTTTTATTGCATTTGAAACTGTAATGTCATTTTTTGTTTGACGTTTAACTTTTGAAGGTTCAATATTTTTGATCAAATTGGCAATTTTTAATTTCTCATGAAGGAAATTATTTGAATTTTATTTTAAAGCTATTTCTGACTCTGTAGCTATAATTTGTTTTATATTATCCGTAAATTTTGGTGGTATGCTGTACTTTAAACCTTTACTTAAAAATTCTATTTCACTATCTGTAAAATTAGTGTCTGAAAGGGAGAGAAAGTTAGAGACTCCTTAGACAACTACATAAAAGTTGTACATTCAGAACTCACATTCCAATTACAACCAGTGGAATTTGACTGTTTGGATGACAAAATTAGAGAAAGTGTCAGCACGATGAAGCATTAGAAATTTAAGAAACAAGAAAAGAAGCTACAGAATTTTGAACACACACAACATAAAATTCAATACTCAAAACATCAGGAAACTGTAAGTACCTACATACCAACACACTTTCCACCACGATTTGAAAACCTTTCAGACACTAATTTTACAGATAGTGAAATAGAATTTCTAAATAAAGGTTTAAAGTACAGCATACCACCTAAATTTACGAATAATATAAAATAAATTATAGCTACAGAGTCGGAAATAGCTTTAAAATCTAATTCAAATAATTTTATTTATTAGAAATTAAAAATTACCAATTTGATCAAAAATATTGAACCTTCAAAAGTTGAACGTCTAACAAAAAATGACATTACAGTTATAAATGCAATAAAAAAGGAGATAGACGATTATAACCTAACAGTTACAAAATCTGATAAGGGGAACAGAACTGTCATTTTGAAGACTGAAAATTACAATTCCAAAATATATAACTTTATAGAATCTAGCGATGCAAAAGTTCTTGAAGCAGACCCAACAAAAAAGTTTTCTAATAATGTAAGGGATATTGTTAATAATTCAAATTATCTTTTAAGTGATTACGAAAAGAGGTCTATCATACATAAGAATCCTCATTGTCCACAATTATATGGAACCGTTAAATTACATGAAATAACGAAACCAATTAGACCCGTAGTTTCTTATGGTAATGCTCCTAATAATATATTGGCAAAGAGACTCAACAATATACTCAATAGTTACGGATATGAATCTTAGTACTCAATTAGAAATTCAATAGAACTAATCAAAAAGTTGAAAGCAATCCACTTGCAAGATAACTATAAACTCATTTCGTTCGATGTAACTAATATGTTTACTAAAATTCCTCCTAAAGAATGCCTAATACTTGTATGAAAATTACTAGAAGATAAAAATATTAATCCAGGAATAATATCAGATATACTTAATTTATTTGATGTATGCATTAATAAGAATTATTTCACTTTTGACAATAAGATATATATTCAAAATGAAGGTTTACCAATGGGAAGCCCTATTTCACCTATTTTAGCAAACATTTTTATGGACAATTTAGAAAGAAAGGTCTTTGAAAGTAATATTTCGAAAAATATTTTATTTTGGTATAGATATGTAGATGACATATTAACTTGTTTTATGGGTAGTGAACGACAATTAGATGCATTTTTCAACCACATCAATAATTTACACCCAAACATTAAATTTACATTAGAAATTGAAGAAAATAGCTCAATCAATTTTCTTGATTTAAAAATTCAAAGAGTTAATAATGTACTTGATTATTCAATTTACCGAAAACCAACACAGACTGATGTGACAATTTCATTCAATTCCAATCACCCTATGTCACACAGACTGGCGGCATATAGTTCCATGATACATAGAGCTTTTTCAGTTTCTATGAACAAATGTAATTTTGATAGAGAGATTAATACAATTAGACAAATAGCAAGATACAACGCTTATCCATTAAATATGATAAATAATCTAATTAGTAAAAAAGAGGAAAAGTGGCATTACAACTAATATTTCCTAAACAAGCTGATGAAATAAGAACTTATAAAACCATCACATATGCAGGAAATATTTCTAATAATATTTCAAAGATAATATCTTCAGCAACGAATACAACAATTTCTTTTAAAACAGAAAGTAACGTTAGTACAAAATTGTTAAATGTAAAAACACAAATACCACTATTTAAAAAGTCAGGTATATATAAACTCAAATGTCCAGAATGTAATGCTGTCTATTTGGGTCAGACCCTTAGGAATTTTGAAATCCGATACAGTGAACACTTACGAGCATACAGGTTAAAACAACCAGATAAATCCCACTACGCAAAACATCTACTTGACGCCAATCATTCATTGACACCTAACACAAAACTAGAAGTGCTGCATATTTGTGAAAAGAAACAAGAACTGGATTTCCTTGAAGAATTGGAAATTAGAAGACATTTAAGAAACCCACAATATGAAGTTGTCAATGAACAGTTGAATCTAGGGAGTTCTCCACTAATAAACTGTCTTCTTAAGTGATAATTGTAAAGATCTGCAAATATAGTTTTCCTGGTTTTCTATATCATTGCACAGTTATACTGATCTTAATTGGAAAAATGATATCCAGGATATCACCATAGGGCTAATAATATCTAAGCTTCAATATTTGTAATATCACATCTTCTTCTTTTTTCTATAAACATATATTAAGTCAATCACAAGATAGGTCACTTCTTGGTCTAGCCAAAAATAACTACTAAACATCAGGTAGGCATCAAATAAAATGTAACTTCTGTCTTTCTGACGATGATATTGATTTATCGAAGCAATTGTCAATTTTTTAGAATTTCCAAAAACTTTTATTATATTGTGGAATTAACTAGAAACCGTGAGTTTCATTTAAAACATTTACTGTATTATTTTTTCGATAACAGCTTGATTTCTGAAGTGGAAAATTCTACTTTCATTCAAATTTATCAACAAACTTATCGCATGAGGGCAAAGGAAATTTTATTGTTGTTGACTAGACCTTTCGTTACTTTCGAAATACCGTTATTCAACGCCACTGCTTTGGAGTTAACATTGAACTAAACGTCAAATGATATACATGCAGGACCGTCATATTAGTCTATCTCTTTATAAACAAATATAAGTTGTTCGCATCGCGCTACCAAGCGTTAAATATTTCGGGTTCCACGAACATTATGGAAGTGTGAAAGGTCGATGTTTAAAAAATTGATTCAAGTGCATTATAGATAAGTCGTAGCTTTTTCTAATTATTTTTTCAAAAAAAAAAAAATGTCGTGGTTGTCGCAAGTTCTTGGTGCTGCTCTAAATTTATTGTTTGTTCCTTTTTCGAATAATGGTTCTACGAATCAGTTAGCGAGAAGTGACAAATCTTATTTCCCCTTCGATGTTTTGAGATCAATGGAACAACCCTGTCATACATATACTTTCGAAATGGGTAAGTTGTTTCAGTAAAAACACAAATATATAAACAGAAGAATAATTTTAGTATTATAGCTCAAATTTCTAGAATATTATACACTGTTTATCAATAAAATTCTTGTTTATTGACATCAAAACATTTTTATAAAGAAAAAAATTCAAAGCAAAATTATATACAAACGTGAATAATGTATGTATCTGAGAATGGAATATGATTTATTATATGCTTAAAGGTTGAATATTTACCATTGTGACAAAAGACATCAAATAATGCAAACTATGAATTTATCATTCTAATTTTAATAAAGGTAACTTTGAAAGGTCGCTATTCTTCACATATTTATACTCAATCATTCTATCGACTTGAGACTTGAATTCAGTAACAGTTTTTTCAAGTCTATAATTTTTTTTGCTCAAATACCAATATTGTAGTCTGTTGTGATAGCTGTATGTTTTACTTTTGAGTCAGTAATTGCTTAAAAAGCAAAAAAATAGTATATAGGAAATTAGAACGATTTGAATATGGTGTACCAACTAGATATCAAATGAATGAATCAACGACGAGTAGTAATTGTGTAATTTAATGGGAAAAATCCTTTTCGTCCACTGGGCCATTTTCAAAGCTGTCGTTAAAAACAACCGGCGTCTAACAGCATAACCTCTAAGTAGGCACATGTTCATCGTAAAAAGTAAACATTAACAAGTTAAAACTTTATAAAAATATCTAGTAAAATAACTACAAGGAGTGAAACTCTTGGTGAAGATTAACAATCATACTAGGGGGAAACAACTACCCAAAATATGAATTTCAAAGCTAAATATCTCATAATGAACAATATTTAAAATATACTGAAAAAAATACATTAACGAAATATTTAAAATATATTTGAAATAATGAAGTGTTTGAAGTACTGAAAATATAACTAAAGTAAACTGAACGTATTTAAAGTACTGAAAATATAATTAAAGTATACTGAAGGTATTAGAAGTCAATATTGAATTATCGATACAATTGTCAATTTTTTAGAATTTTCAACAATTTTTATTATATTGTGGTATTAACTACAAACCGCGAGTTTCATTTAAAACACTAATATTTTTCCTTCATTATACAAAAAAATAGTTGCTCATTCTCTTTTTCCATGATAGATACACATATGTGTGATCACCTGAATGGTAGATATTTTTTTTGTTTTTGTATAATACATTATTGGTTTTATTCCTTTTCTATCCAACCCATCTAATATGCGAGAAAAGTATAGGTTTACCCAAAAAAAGTTGGAATTTTGGATTTTTTTGAGTTGTTTTTACGTTTTTCAGCAAGAACAACACAAAAAAATGGTTTTTAGAAAAGAAAACCTATCTGTATAACTCGATACAGCCCCCGAAGTGCAACAAGTAGACAAAATTAACTTTTCAGTCGTCCTTTGTTTTAAAATTTTTTTTTAATATCAACAACTAAGACTATTACTAAGTCATCCTTTAATAATAATTTGGTTTCTTATTTTCTTTGATTTTTTGAAATGCTTATATAATCAAACAAATTGCAAGGAAATTTCGACTATTGGCTAGACAAAGTTTTAAAATATTTATGGTTCAAAGATTTTTAAAATATAATGTTACCTACTTCATTTATAAATTTTATTCAACAATTACTATTACCTATGGTGCATAGGCTAAGGCAAGCTTAAAAGTGGATAACCATCCAAATTTCTTATAAAATCTTTGGACAGGTTGTTAAGAGAAAAACAAAAACACCTTGTCATTCTCTTGTTAAAACTGTTCTTAAAAAGACTTATTGTATGACGGAGGTAATGGAGTATGGAACTCTTAAGAAAAAAGTGGCTAAGAGCATTTTTGAACAAGTACAAAATGTTGTGGTGGTTGATTCAGGATTGTGGGTAGATGTTCAACACGGTTGTCTAGGTGCTTCTCCTGATGGTAAATATATTTAACATAACAAATAATTACCATTTGTTATAAATTCTTTTTGCATATTAAATGACATACATTTATTGATAAAATATTTTAGTGCTTGTAGGTGATGGATGCACTACTTGAAATAAAATGCCTCCACTCCGCATCAAAACTGAATTTACAAACAAATACAATAAGCGAAATAATTGACCTCATGAAGAACAAAATTTGTCTAGAAAAACACAACAATAAAATTCAATTTGAGCGGAGTTACAATTACTATTATTAAGTATAAACATGATATGTTTATTCCAAAGAACAAAAACTCAAAATCATTCTCACATAATATATTTAATCACTTTGATGTATTTACCAACAATAAATAAGAATAACATTAAAAAGTAGTTATTTGTGTAATAGGTGCAAAAGGTGCATTTTTGTTGCAAGGAAGCATGAAGCACTAAACACAATCTTGTGGAGTAAATATAAATAGCATTTACGAAGCACAAATTTATTTATTTAGCATGAAAATTACTTAATTATAATCATTTACAAATACAATACACACTAAACTATAAATTTGGGATATGTTTATGAACCCAAAACATATGACCACAGCATTTGAACCATAGAGAAAGTTATAATATTATTTGTCTATGAATTGAAAGTCGTCTTCTGTCATTGTTCTATATTGTTGTATACAGCGCCATGCATCAACACGGTGTAGCGGTTAAACTAAAGTAAAAAGATGTTCGTTTGCTAAAATTTGCGCACAACAAATCTCAAAAAATACAATGATTTGAGATTTCATATTTTCAGAATCGAATTCTCTAGGCTTCCTTTTGGGGATCAGGTTTTGGTGTCCAAATTGGTGACCACAAATTGTCAAAACTGTCAAAATCACACCATCACTTAATGGCTTATATCTTTTTTATAACAATATAAAACTCATCCAAAATACCTGATCCCCAAGACAAAGATCCAAGTTATATTGTGTTGAAATTTCAACACTTCATTTCCCTGCGTTCTTCAGATTTGTTGTGTACAAAATGATCTAAATTTTGTTGCAAATCACGGGTGCCAACTGTTTTCAGGTTCCTAAAACGTGAGGCCCCTCTTAACGAATAATGTGGTGGCGGACCGTCTTGTTGAAAGTAAACGTCGTCGCTAATTCCATCTTGAACTAGTTGCGGATAAAAAAAATTCTTCATATTCGTGTAATTAGTACCCGTCACTGTTGGTTTCGAAAAGAAAAAAGGACCATAGATTCTCCGCCGAGATAATGCACACCAAACGTTTACTTTTGGACTATCTCTCTGAAATTCATTAAAAGAAATTGGTTTTTGAGAACCCCATATTCTACAATTATGTTTGATACACATGCCATTAATGTGAAACGTTGCTTCATCAGATATAATTAATAATGAATTGGGTTCGTTTCTTAATAAGTCAAGTAAAGTCTCACACACCATTACTCGTTTTTCATAATCTGACTCGTACAATTTTTGATAAGTATGAATTTTTTATGGAGTTAGTTTTAAAATTTTTAGGCATCTTTGAACGTCACTCTTGCTAAGCTCTAAAATTCCAGCAATCTTTCTAATTGGAATTTTATGATCGTTATCATGTTGCACTTCATTAATTGACATCAAGTTGTTTAAAATACCATCATTATTTCTTGATTGTTTCAAGTGTGCAATGCAACCAGTTTCGATAAATTGTACATACCATTTTTTAATTATATTCACTGACGGCGGATTTTTAATAAATTTCCTTCTGAATATCCTCCTTGTTTGAATTATTGATTTCGTTTCTGCATAAATTATTACCGTTTGAACTTTTTCACTCACTGTATAGATAATTTCGATTACGACTTATATGACTACTATTGTCAAAATTGCTAATTTTGTTGTTATGCGTCAAACAGTCACAGCATGAATTGATTTTAGGCATCAAAATACGTTCATATAAAACTACTAATTAAAAATGTACTACTACATAAAACCTCGAATATCTTTGTTGTTAATGAAACAACAGATAGAAAACTATACATTTTTGGAAAGGAGAGTGATTGCTCTTTCGAATGAGATCAAGAATTATAGGGTGTTCCATTTAAAATAATACATATTTTCCCCTTTGAGTTTGACCAACATTAGTAAAACACCCTGTGTTGATGAGATGAAATGCCAGCCAAGCCTAAAAAAAATCTCTTTGATAAACTAGTGAAAACTCCATCTCTTTGGAGCAATTAATAAGCTGGGCATTTATGTTTAAAATCAGTCACTCTTATTTAGGACACCCAGTAAAATACATTACTAAGATCATAATCTTATGCATTATGGGATACACCACTCATGAGATTTTGAACAGCAGTCAACAACAATTCATTAAAATCATTTGCAACCTGGTTTGGCTCCCCTTAAATTAAAAACTCTCCAATTACCCCTTTTGTTACCTAAAATATCATTACAAATACTCCATATTGTTTTGTTTTTATTATCTGAACTTGAAACCCTTCATTCATAACTTAAGGATCGGTATTTAATTAACTGGTAGTCATGTTCTTTTTTAACTTAAATATATGATACTTTATACACATGGTTGTGTTTAACTAAACCAGAAGGGTGTCAAGTTTCTTTTACACTTAGCTATATCAGGATCTTTATACTTATATTAATTTACTTTTTTATTACCTGTATATAAATTTATAAATACTTTCTATTGCTAATTTACATTATGTCTGGGTTCATCAAAAACCAATTTCCAATCATGTTCTTTTATATTTTCCAAAAAATTATGTTTGGCAATTTCACTAAATTATCTTATATATTTGGGTGAAAAACAAGTTTCTTTTCTAAATGTAAACGAAATACTTCGAGCTCTATAGTCTGAATTATAATCTTCCTGTATCCTGTTCTTACCTTTTTATGTTTTTCTATTGTAAAGCCATTTTCATCATCCTTTCTTTGTATCTGTTCTGTTTACATTTTCATCGTTGCCGTTACTAATGACCGATGTGTATGTTGACGTTTTTTTTCACCTCATTTGACCTACCGAATATCTTCGGTGGCCTTGATCAATTAAAATTTGCAGTTCTTTGTTGACCTTCATGCCGCTGTACTGATTGGACTGAGCGCTGGTGAGCTTGCGTTTTATATTGAATAATTGTGGTTCTGCCGATGACGTATCTTCAGCCACATCCTTGTAGGTATTGTTGTTATTTCCTGCAACTGTTTTGTTTTCCAAGTGTTGAATCTTTTCCATCAATATCTTAGAATACTTGAAATTATTTTATTATTTTGATATTACTATATGAAAACATCAATGAAAGTCGATATAAAGGGGATAATTAATAAAACATTTCCAACGTTATCACTCCGAAATTATTAGAAACCGTAACGATCAGGTGTTTTTACCACACATCCTCTTCTCGTTGTGATTTTCCTTTTATCCTCTTCAACTTCTTTCCTTCACATTATTTCTGTGTTCATCACTATGTCTTCTGTTTTCTTCAAATTTTGTTGACCGGTTTGAGTTTCCGTTCAACTCGTTGAATATTTTAATTCCATTATGTACAGACGTTGGAAAGGTAATAAGAGTTAGCCAGTTTTCACTTTCACTACTCTCTCTCTTGGTATACTTCTAATACATTCCCCATATTCCAATCTCTCCGTTTGAAATTCTCTTCTCCAGTCAAAACTATTTCAACGACTATACGAGTTCAACGAAAGTTGACCAGTTCTGCTAAATATTCCTTTTTGGAGCGTGTTCTTGCTCCTTCTCGAAGGTTTTGGATATATCTTCGACGTCTGATCAGGCTGTTTCTATTTCATCTAATTCAGGTATAAAAGAACATTTATGCAGCACTTCTAGTTATGTGTTAGGTGTCAATGAATGATTTCTGTCAAGTAGATATTTTGCGTAGTGGGATTTATCTGGTTGTTTTAATCTGTATGCTCGTAAGTGCTCACTGTATCGTATTTCAAAATTCCTAAGGGTCTGGACAATTTACCCGACGTCGAGATTTAAAAAGAAGAAAGTTACGTCACTTCTTGGTCTAGCCAAAAATAACTACTAAAAATCGGGTAGGCATAAAATGAAATGTAACTTCCGTCATTCTGACGATGATATTGATTTATCGAAATAATTGTCAATTTTTTAGAATTTTCAATAACTTGTATTATATTGTGGAATTAACTAGAGACCGTGAGTTTCATTTGAAAACACTATTTTTATTATTTATTTTGAACGTAGTCGAAAGCAAAAAGAAGTTTGAGAGTGTTTGTGGCTGGAATAACCAAGATATTCAGTCGAATCTAAAAGAAAATCGAAATATAAAACTTGTTACGTAAGTGCTTAAACTAAAATAACCCAACATACTCATGAATCAAACCTTTGATTTGACTTATAACAGAAACAAAGAATAGGAAGACCCATGAACATGTCATTGATTATGTCACAGTGAAGGGAATAAAACCGTTAATAATGCATTAAAATATATGTTTAATATGTACAGGGTGAAATACAATACGCTGTAATTAGTAGAGAGAAATGAGAACGATATTAAGGATGCGAAAAGAGATAATTTTGTTTGTTGCGTTTTAAGTAATCTGAAACATATACTTTTCTTTAAATTAAAAAGCATGGAAGCGTGATTAAATTGCAGAAAGTGAAAAAATAATCCGCATATATGCGTATAGACTTCGTTCAGTGCAATATATTGCACAAAAATAGTTTGCATAATATACGTAGAAAACCAAATTTTATATCGTGAAAATATCAGTTTCTTCGAATTAACGAACTTGACGGACAGATATGTTATTTTCTCAAGTGGTTAATATCGCATTTAGTTTTATAGCTTCACCTTTTTTGGACAATCAAGTTATCAATAAAGTGGCCAGTGGTGATATTATTAGGAAACATTGGGAAGTTGTGACAAATCCCTGTAAAACTATTTACTATATTTCCGGTAAGTAATTTCTTTGGAAATCTTCAGTATCTATGAGGTTTAGAAATCTATCTAACTGTTTAAATTTTTGAGAAAGTTACAGAGAATCATTCTACTTTAAGGTAATACTGAACCACAACTATACCTTGAACTGCCTTCTCTTATTATACTCCATAGATATAAAGACGAATCCCTAACAACACCTAAAGCAGAAAAAAAGATAAAGATATTTTACGTTTTTAGTTGTATAAGTACATTCAATTAATGACAATAAACTCCAATAAGTTATTAAAGAAAAAAATAAATCAGTATTTACTTGGTCCACAACAGTTGAAGCAGTTGAAACTTAGATATATCTTGCTGCAGCTCTGCTGAATAAGTGAAAAAAGCTAGGAAAGGAAAGATGAAATAGGAAAGCCTGAGAAAAAACAAAAAACAGTCTAATAATAATGCCATAAAAAAATAAAAATAAACATACAACTATAATGGTCAATATATTCACAGTTCTGGATTTTTCAAAACTAAATGTAGTTAGTTATATTTATATTTTACCTTCTTATAAATTTAGTTTCATCTTACATAGTACTGTACTATACTTTTAGGCCAGTTGGCCAGTTATATGTTACATTCGAGATTGCAATAATTGCGGTGAACTTGCTTTTTTGGTATATTATTTGGTTCCACCTAGATAGTATTTATCCAGCTTTGTAGCATTCTAAAGTTTTGTCTGAAAAACCATTAACTTTTTAACTTTTTTTATTTTTGTGCCAAAAAATTACAAAGGAAGGCTCTAATCAGATAGGCCACTATTACTTTTTTGAGTGAACAAAATTTTCCAGGTCTAATAGCTCTCAAGGTACAGGGTTCCCAATGTCCTCTATTTTTCCCAAAATGTTGAAGAAACCAGGCTGCGAACTGCTGCCCATTCACAAGAGACATTTTTCATAACATTCGGTCAGCCTCTCTACGTGAGCGGAGTGGAGCGGATCAAAAGTGTGATTATGTGCCTGGGAGAATATAATTCGCTCATGTCCTTCTTGGATTGAATTGGCACAATATTGGCTGATAGTGGAGCTGTTAACAACTTTGTATGCTGAGAATACTGGAATGCCCACGCAGAGCAGTTAGAGCTCACACCTTGTGTTGGACACCTTGATCATGAATGAGATTGAGTTCACCCCTCAGGACAAAGCGGAAATGGATTCAATACTACGTGAAGGAGTGGTTCATGGCGATGAGGAAAATGAAATTGTACAACTCTTAGAGCCAAATTTAGCTGTATGCTGGAAAATGATGAGCAAAATTGTGAGATCAATATTGTTGCATAACCACTCTTATGAAGAGATATATCCCGGCAGATTGAGGGCTTCATCTGGAATAGGTCATTATGATGTTCCCATTATTTCACGCAACAGGGCACCGTAACTATGCAAAGAGCGCTCGACTATACATTCAAGACATGTAAACCTTGAAGGAGCGTATGACCCAACGAGAGTTCAATATATTTACAGGAGGAGCATTTACCATTCGGCGGCCTGATGGAGTTTTGAATATCAAGCAAGCACTGATGAAGGCATTGAAGAGCCAATATGGATTGAGTCATAGTCGAGGCATATCAAGCAATGTACTGTCACGTTTTTCTGAAGGGATTAGATACATGCTCAATATTTGTAATGAAGATGAACGTTTAAGTCGTACTGTATGCATCACATCTGAGTAGCATGTAGAAATGAAACCGGGCTGATTAGAAAAAGAAAATGCTGATGCAGGAAAACTTGGAAGCTGGTTCAGTGCACACCCTCCCTTTTCACCCAATAGAAAGCTAGTTTCCATCAGCAGTGGAATACTCGCAGGTCCAGATGTCAACTGTTACGTAGCAAGTGAGCTGGGGCCAAAAGGAGTCAAACAAATTATTGGAGCAACGTTGGGAACTGTTAAAATGAAACGTAAGGACAGAGTGACCTTCCTGACATACCAGCTTGCTTAAAGTGATGAACAGGCAAGCAAATGTGGATCCTCTCACGATTTTCCAGATATTTGCAAAACGAAGAGATCTGATGAACAAGTGAAACAACACTTCATCTTTGAGCTTGCACCATAGACTTTGGCGTTGTTCACAGAAGAGGGAATGAGGAATTGGAAGAAGTCCTCCTTTTATTATGCCTTTGAGCCTGTTAGTAACAACATTTCGTCCAAAAATTCCATTCAAGCAATTCTCACTGGATAAACTTCCTTCATTATTAACCAGCTTGGTATCTAATTTCTCCGTAGTATTTGATGGGTACCCTGACAATACAACTGTGAAAATCGATAAAAGTGCTACCGATCATTGGCAGAGAGAGAGAGAGAGAGAGAGAGAGAAGAGAGAGAGAGAGAGAGAGAGATAGAGAGAGAGGCACACCATAATCAAAGTTAATATAACTCAAACAATTATTTAATTAATTATAATATTATAATAAACAAAACACAAGATATATTTTCAACTAATTGTGAACATATTTAAAAACATTATACAAATTATTTACTATAAAAGTAAGAATCGTAAACATTTCTGGTCTGTTTTTATAGTTACTATGAATGTATTTTATTGGTACGAATTGAACTTAACCGCTTTAATAAATTATAGGTCATGTATTAGTTTAATTTAAGTGTTATTTAGTGTGTAAATAAAACCCAGTAATACTTGTCGATATGCTTAATTCCATCCCATAAAATCCAGATTGGGGTAAGTCCACAATTTTTAGAGTCACCTTGAAATGTATGGTCGTTATCCGTCCTATCAACATTACATACGATACATGGTTGTTCTGCCATGTTCTACACCGCTACCATAGATACCACTTGTGCCAATGTACGTCTACAGGGAATGATGACCATCCGCCAGGCTTATTGCTTTTCCTACATGCATTCGGTGGGTGAGATACTTCCTCTGCTTATTTGGTAGGGAAAATTGAAGTTTATTCGTATCCTTAAATATACCTCCGACCTCGTTCACAAGCAGGAAGTATTTTTGCAGCCTGATTCCTTTCCTGAAGAGATCGAGGGTGCACGCTAGGCATTTTTAATTGTTCTATATGGCTCTCAACACTCTGCGCAATATCCTATTTGTGAGGTCCTCGGCGAGCAACAAAACAAATTGAGCTCGCCTTCCACGTATGATAGATGCAGAAAAGTTTCATTAATTCAGGACCTACCACCAGATTGAGGAGTGGTTGGGGGTGCACAAGACCCCTACTGAATGGCGATGGCATCTAACAGACTAGGGTTTGATGCCAACCAGGACACCCATGCCCCCAGTCCCACAACTACTTCTGAAAAGCCTCTCCTGCATGTGCAAGAAAGGTTGTACTGGATCTTGCTCTTGCGGGAAGGCTGGGATAAAGTGTTCTACACTCTGCAAATATTGTGAGGGGAGTGAGTGCACGAATTTCCCATCAGTCGAGGGTTTAGAAGAAGATGAAGACGACCCCGATGATTCAATTGTGGACGTGTTTGATGTCTCCCCTACTCTTCAAAAAGGGGAGATCCCCTCGTCGAAGTTGATATTGATAATCTTGATCCCTTAAAGAAGACGCGTAGGGTAACTTAAACCTAACAGTGGTAGTAAGCCTAGTCACAGTTAAACAATATAAGGTTTTTTAAATGATAGTTTTTATGAATGTTTTTGCATATATTCTCCTTTTTCTCACTTAAACTAAATTTAGATTAGCATAATATATGTAACTTGATGATAAACACAGAGAAGAATTCTAGTAATTTTATTGTAACTTGTTACAAACTATCACGCCTATGGACGCGCCTCTAATATCAAAATGAAGGTAATTATTTACATTTTAGAATGCTGCAAATGTGAATAAATACTATAAGTATAGGTCGACCCAAACAACGTATCAAAAAAGCAAGTTCACCGCAATTATTGCAATTTCAGCAATTGTTTTTGTCCGATACGACTGACCTATTTAGGATTCTCAATGTTTACCTATATTTCCTTAATGTTTGTATATGTAATCTGTATCACAACGGCCATGTTTATACGATTCTATTATTGAGAAGGGAATGAAAGTGCAAACGGTTAAGTTCTCCTTTTGTTGGCTTCCATTTATTTTCCCAATGAATTTATTTGTTCACTTCATTATTTACAAAATTCCATTATGTATTTTTATGGTAAATAAATTATGATATGAGGATGTGACAGGCAACCTGGGACAACCTGTATATGTTGAGTTGAGGTTAATTTTTAAAATCGTTAAATGGAGGTCAATATTGTTAGTCTTGAACTATTAAAGAAAGTATCCAATCAATGAAAAGTGATATCTGTTCATAAAAAAAGGAGTGTTTATGATGTATTTGTCAGTAATTGTTTCTAAAAACCGGAACCAACCTTTACGCACGAATATCCTTGCGGAATATTTGTGAATTGTTGTTATTAAAACCCAATAGAGATAATTTTAACAATAGATAGAATATGGTAATGAAAATTGAAACATGAATAAATTAATTGAAAGCAGTAAAGAAGTCTGTATGCTTAACAAATGAACGGTTTTAATGATTAAAATTAAGTTTTCCACACGAGGTCGAGGCTTTTCAGGATATATCTCAGTAAACACACGACAAGTTCTGGATACTATTCTGTTATACTCACCGTGAATCATAATTCAATTTAAAAAATCATCATTTGTATATCCTAAATGTACCATCATTATTTTTTCAAGAAACTTAAAGGCAAACTATTATTATACGTTTCACACAACGGCATACAACAAGGTGACTACTAGACATTAACAATAACTGACATTTGTCAGAATATTCCATAGGCGACTTGATAAATTAATTTTTTGTTACAAAAAAGTATAAAGCTGATTTATTTGAAAACTGCAGGAGATAGGTATAGGGAATAGTAATACATATCGATAGTGGGCAACGTATTCTTCTAAAATAAATAATCACATACAGGGTGTCCTATTTAAAAAAAAAGAATTAGGCGAAGATTGAGGATTCCGTTTTTATTCCAATTTTTACAGCACCCTGTATAATAAAAAAGGTAACTTCACAGTGTAAACGATAAAGCGGTATGTGGTAAATAGTTCCTACGAAATTTAAACTTTTATTCAAATCACATTAGAGGATATTGAATTTTATGAACATGGTAAAAAAGTATAATTTTCATATAAAAAACATTACAACTCAAAAACGGTTCAAAATAGGTATAGGGAAGTATCAACAAAAAATGTTCAGAATAACGTAAATATTTCTAAAATTGAAAAATATACAGGGTCTTTCATTAAAAATAACAAAATTAATAGCAACTTCCGGTATAGCCGGAAGTAGAATGGTGACGCAAATATTTTCATTAAATAGCTCATTATTCAAAACCCCTTCATGCCAATTTTCATAATTTAGATACCTTTAATTCTCGAGATATTTCTAATTGACCGTCTATCTGCTGCACCCTGTATACAAGTGACCAATATTATGATTGGATATTATTCAAAGCGTCTCAGAGATGAACCCTATTCATATTCAGCTCACTAACGCCAGCAGAACGGGTGCTATGGTACTTGAAGTAAGAAATTTTTGTCGTTTTTGGAGAATGTTCAGTTTGTTAGCAGGATACAGCCTTCAGAGTGTATAAAAGTGACCAATTTATGATTGAATATTGTTCAAGGTGTCTCACAGATGTACCCTATCGATTTTCAGCTGACTAGAGCGAGTACAGCGTGTCTTATAATCCAGATATACTACATTTTAGGTTATTTTAGAGAAATTTCGGTTTGTTAGCACGATACATCCCCCAAAGTGTATACAATATTAAAATTACAAATATTTTTCAGGGCCACAGATGCGGGAAAGTTAGTTTTAATCATTAAAATCGTTTATTATTTAATATATTGCGGAATTATCTAGAAACAGTAAGTTAAATTTAAAACAGTAATGAAGGAATCAATACTTTGTGAGAAACAACGAAGTTTGATAATGTTTCAAATAAATATAAAAAGTAGAGGTAAATCAAAATATCCTCAACTGAAATGAGCAAAAGAATGATTTACTTATAACTCAATAAGAAGTCGGCCGAAATTGTCAAAAGGGCAGGAGACCCAGAAATAATAATGAGAGTGGGTGTCATGAAATGAATGTTGTTGATAAAGTTTCAACAGTGTAAATTATATAATATAGACTTTATTATACATAACCTGATCATCATACTCCCCCACTCTTTCCGTTCATAATAAGTTGATTTCAGGTAGTCAACCATTAAAATGAAACTAGAATCGATACACTCCACTTCTCAAAATCAATAACGCTTTCAGCGTATTTTCATTATACCTTCTAATGTGTATCAGTCGTGAAAATTGATATGGTTGTTGAAGTACATTAATATAAAGAGCATCCTACCCACCCACGTCTTGTAAAATTAGAAAAAACAATATTAGGAATGAGGTGTCTTCATTATTTACTTCTCGAAACATGGGGTGTTGAATTTAAAAATAATAACAATTTTATTTGTTAATATTAAATTGATTGATATATTTAATATTTGGTACGTTGTTTTCAAATACATAATTGAATATATTTTCACACAAAACTTTCTATTTTTAATCCAGTAATGTACGTTTTTACTCACTAGATAAGTAGTGGCGTGATAGAAACGAGAATATTTTGCATGCTTTCTGAAAACTGTGACAATAATGGCCAATAGAACTGATTTCAGCTAAATAAATTGAAACTTCAACTGCAAGTTTGTTGAAGATGAGTATCGTGTGCAAAGGGTGTACCAGCGCTTTCTGGAGACTAGCCTGATCACTAGAAGACCAGGGTCTGGGCGAAAAAGAGTTACCACTCAACGAGATGACCGTTTTTTGGTATCCAGAAGTTTGCGGAATAGGACAGCTACTGCGGTTTCACTGCCAAATCAGTTGGAAGAAGTGAGAAATGTCAACGTTGGTGAATGGACCGTTAGAAGAAGACTTAATGCTGCGGGACTGTGATGCAAAAGAATGGCTGCAGGTCCCCCGTTGGAAAGCCAGCATCGGACTGCAAGATTGACATTTGCCAGAGATCACATTCGATGGAATGATGATGACTGGAGCTGGGTATTGTTCTCAGATGAGTCGCGTTTTTGCATCAGTGGGTCAGATGGGCGTCGACGAGTGTGGACAAAACCTGGGAAAAGATATGCTGAAGTTTGCATAGACGAGCGTCTTCCATTTGGCGGTGGGTCTGTTATGGTTTAGGCGGGAATCACTGCACAAGCTCGTATAGAATTGGTCTTCATAGAAAATGGCTCCCTAACCTCTCACAGGTACATTACGGAGGTGCTAGAAGACCATGTTATACCTTTCATGGTGACTATGGGGGAACGTGGCATTTTTATGCAAGATAATGCGAGACCACATACAGCCATAATTGTCAGGGAGTATCTGGATAAGGTAGAAATTAGGCGGTTTGACTGGCCAGCCCGCAGTTCATACTTGAATCCCATAGAACATATCTGGGACGAATTGGGACGACTGATCCGCAGACACACACCAGCACCAAGAACTGCCCGGGAGCTGTTAAGATTGCTATCACAGGAATGGGATAACATCGACCAGAATGTGATCCGCAACTTAATTCAAAGTATGCCGCGCTGACTTCAAGCAGTTATCAATGCAAGAGAAGGGAATACACGTTATTAGTGTCAAGTTTTTTCATTTTGTTCGTTCCGTATGGTCCTTAACAATAAAATGTTGAGTTTCGCCTAAAATGTTAATTTGTTGCTTTTTTTCAGAATAAATCATGAAATCCAAGAAAAAAATGCATTTTTTTTAATATAGAGTATCACATTCAGCTTACAAAAGCACATGCAATAATGTACAGTTTGCGAATACGATCTGAAAACGTAAAATTTCAAAGAACATGAAAATTGTTAGGTGACCTCAGTTTTTTGCTCGCTAGTGTATATACTCTATAAAAACCGATAGAAATACGTACAAATTATGATTTAACGCTGATTTATCCTATGTGGTATTTTTCTTGTGTGAAAAATTCATTTTCAAATTTTTTCGTATTACTGGGCGATTTTCTTTTGTAACGCCAGGAGATCATGCTGTTAACCTTTAACCTCTCTTTCTGGTGAGATGACATGAGCCCTCGTTAGGTAGCTCAACTTATAAGAGCTATAGCCGGAACTCAGGGGTGAATCTTCGCCTTAATTCTCTATCTATCGTTACACTTTGATAATAATGCTATTTTGAGACTTTCACAATTTGCTACAAAACTCTTCACGTTGTGCACCAAAAAATATGTGCCCCTAGTTTTCTATCGTATTAACGAAAGGAATTAACAAGTTTAACCTCAGGTGTGAGTATTGCCGAACCTAGATACAAAACAGTTTAAAATGATTTGTCTTCAGACCAAGATATAAGTTGAACGCCACTAGGTTTTTATTGTTTAGTTGAACCTAGAAACAATATCATAAAGATAGCCTGTTCATGCCTAGACATTCACTGTGTAAATAAATGATTTTAATTTTAGCAGTGTGTATAATATTAGTGATCTAGGGAGTTAAAAAAATAAACAAGTGAATATCAAAATTGTATAACAATGTACTAATTTCGATTTACAATGAGATGATAAACAGATTTTAATCAGAATAAATATAAGTAATTAAAATTAGTATTGGTTAGTACCTATACAATTTCCTAAATTTTTAATCATAATAGGTTTGGTACAAAAACCAAGATGGTCATCTTAAAAACTAAGTGCTACAAATGTATTGATTTGATTTTATTAATACTTCTTGAATGAAAACTTCAATTGATACAAACTGCAGAGTTGGAACATCAAATCCACACAAAATAAATAAAGGTACTTAGCTTCTTATTGTTCCACAGAGGGGAACAATATCTAAACTCCAAAGGATATAAATGGATTATTGTTGTCCTCGCAACTCCATCGGAATGTGATTGAGGTACCAAAAAAACCATAGAAACATCAAAAGCTATGCTGTAGAGATACTCAATTACTCAATGGTATTCTATCTAAATGTGAGTTAACATCTCACTGATAGTAAGCCATATAGAAGCCTTATAAAAGCTTTACGAAAGCCTGGCAAAAACTGCTGTAGAAAGATCTGGCCCAGTTTTAAATCTAGATGTTAATTACAATAATCAAAATTAGTGGATTTCCTACAGCGGCTCGTATTTGAAGCTTGAACGCCTCGACAGCTTCCCTTCGAAAAACCAACTCTCCCGTTCGGATATTGTCGAACAGCGCTAATATTCGAACGTCTACTGATAGATAACAGTAGTGACTATCCTACCATCAAACCGGAACTATATTTCGCTGTATAAGAAACTGACTAACCTCCCGGCGGAGATTATTGAGTGAAACGTGGAACTTAAGGCTTCAAATTTTAGTATTTTATAGTGTGAAAATTCTAAATAAGGAACTTTTGCGAATGTAACAAGTATAATATGACTTCTGAGAAACACTAATCATGAAAATATATCTTCTCCATTGAATCGCCTTCTAGACAATGCTACAAATATTAATTCGAGTCGTGGCTTTTTTCGAGGGATACGGTACGCTATGGTACGGTATTATTACTGATCTATACAAGCCCGCCGAAAACTGGAGTGAAAATATAGCAACGTGGAAATGTACAGATCTTAGCTTTTTTCACAAAGTGTTGGCCTTGTATATGAAAACCACGTCATAGGATTCCGATGAAAATTTTGTATGATATGAATGAAAGTATTTCGAGTTCTCCCATGAACAAATATCGCTACATTTTCGGACTCCCTTATGAAATATAGGGTGATGAAAAAAATCAATCGAATCTGTATACGATTAAACACATCATTTAACATGCTTCACGAGAATGTTATCATTTTCGGTTGGTTTATTACTACGAGGTGTCCGAAAAACCAAAGTTCGTTATTTTTCTATATTCGTGAATCACCTTGTATGAATTGTATCAACTGTGATGAAAGATGAAATGAATTTATAATAATATGTGATAATTCAACCTTTTTCCGCATTTTATTTTTATAAACCAGCAAAATTATGAAAATCTCACGTTTGTGGTATTATTATTTATCATTATTCCCTGATTCCTTTAAGTTGAGTTATGATCATAAAAAATGTTTATTTTCTCCTTATAATCTATTCGTACAGGTAGGCTGTAATTGATTTTAAAATTTCGAAGTTACGATCGTTTAACTACAAACCTTGTACTACCAAAATTAGAAACATTTTATTAAATATCTATCCCGAAAGAAAGAACGGTACACCAAACGATAGTATCACTGACATATCTTTATATAAAAATATGATCCTTATTGAAAGTTCATCAACATTAAACAGTTCACGTATTGCATATAAATGTCCATTAATTTATTTATTTATAATCAATCATCGCCGAAATAAAGTTTTGGTGATAAGTAACGGTGTTTAATAGTTGTTTTATTGAGATTGATGATTTATGATATGGTAATGATCCAAATTTTTACTATTTCCGTATGAATCAATACAAAAGTCGTTGACCAACAAATAGAAACAATGACTAATCGTTGAAAAACGTCTCCATCCATTCAAAAAGGCGGCTTATTTGATTGTCATTGATGAATTTTTAATCCATATTCAAAATCGGAGACAAAAAATTATTCCTGTTGAATTAATTTCTTCATAATAGTCTCCCAAATCCTTGTGCACTTCCAATAAGCAAAATAATTGACAGGAGACCTTTCCCAGAAGGACCATTTAAGGCTGAATACCAACCTAGTATTTGAAGAAATAAGTTTTATAACAATTAAAAGTGCCAAATTTAGTTTAAAACCAATCACATTGTTAAGTACTTCGACTTTCTCGGATAATGTGCCCAATCGCGCAACATTGCGTTTTTTTGTAGATTACTGACTTTCGAGAGGTCTATGAGTAACTGTCAAAATAATCATATATTTGTAATACCGTAATATTTTAATCAGCGTAAAAGATAAATAAAAAATTATTATGCACAACAAATGAGTTTGGATTCAATCTCACAAACATTTAACAAGAAATATTACATGAATTTAGGTCGTATCCATTGACGTATAAAATTGGTACATGGTAATTCGTTTCCCATAATCAGAACAGAAGAACAGGTCATCTCAACGATTCCAACACGAAAATAAGGTCAGACTCTTCAATGTTTTTAAACTATTTCCTTTAAACCATTGGAGATTTATGCATGATTTGCTTCACATGCCAAAGTGTGACATTTTCCAATTCACTAACAAATATCGAGGCAAAATAGCACTAAAATCAATCAAAATCATAAGAATCTGTTAACAAACTAACATAAAATAAAAAGAGCTAAAGAACTGTTTATTTCAGCATACAGTCAACAGTTTCAGGATAATTTAACATAGTACAATTCATACAATTATTTTAAACAAGAAATCAATGTTTGCATACTGTAAAAAAACATCAACTTAATTTCATTATTCAAATAAACTTTCAAAAATACACAATGCCTGATATATTAACAGATTCACAAGAAGAGCTAAATGATTTAAAGATAAATTTAAAAAAATTAGTCGCAAAGAGAGGTTTAGTTAGAGGAAAACTAACTAAATTTGAAACGTCAATACAAGCTTTGAATGACAACAAAATATCATTAACTCAATTAAAATTAAATCATTTCAGTTTTAAGAGAATTGGAGGAACTACAAGATCAAATTGAAATACTAGCGTCATGTTATCCAGAAACGTTAAAACTTGTGGAACATCATGATGTGAGAATTCAATTTGAAAACGCATATTTTAGTCATCTCGCCACCGTACAAGGTGAAATAAAAAAACGCTGAATCCTCATTCACAGACATTTCCGAAAATAAACCCAACACTAAACAAAATATTAAATTACCTCAAATAGAATTACCAACTTTTTACAGAGAGTATAATAAATGGGTTTCTTTTCGAGATATGTTCGATGCGCTAATAGACAAAAGTGATTTACCTGACATTGAGAAACACTATTATTTGTGCAGATCTGTTAAAGACGAAGCCGCTCAGGTAATTGCGTCCCTAGAGGTAACAAACGAAAACTACAAAATTACTTGGGATCTATTAAAGCAACGATTTGAAGATCAAAAGGCAATTATACATAAACATCTTAAATCTATTGTCGATTTTGAAATTATCAATAAAGAATAGTGTAATCGTCTAAAGGGGATTCTCGACACCTTGAACAAAAATTTACGGGCTCTAGAAGCACTTCAAGTCTCGACCCAAGATTGGGGTCCATTACTTAATTTCATTATTTTGAAAAAACTACCAGAATCTACTCAAAAGGAGTGGAAAAAATTCACAAAAAAATTAGATATGCCATCTGTTGGACATTTAAAGTATTACCCTCTTTCGAGCTGTCCAAATTACAACATTCTTCTAACATGTTTGTCAAGCTAGCTCAATCGCAATGTTTCTTCGATGAAATCAAGGCCATCAGTTTGTCAAAACCCATCTCTCTTAAAAGCAAAATTCGTTCCTTAAACCCGTTTCTTGATGAATTCCAATTGCTCAGGGTGGGCGGAAGAATCCAGGATGCAGCGGTTCCTTTTTCACAAAAGCTTCCCCTTATTCTACCAAATAAACATCCACTCACTGATTTAATAATTTCCCATTTCCATAAGAAAATGCTACATGCATGCCCTCAAGCTTCACTTGCCGCTATTAGAACAGAGTTTTGGCCCATACATGGCAAAAACAATGTAAAAAGAGTGTTACGAAAATGTACAATTTGTTTTAGGTGTAGCCCTCCTAATATCGAAACCTTAATGGGAAAATTACCCCGCGAGAGAAGTACTCCCTCTAGACTATTTTTGAACAGTGGAGTTGATTATGCTACACTCGCACAATAGCTATTGGTATAACAAGTTTACTGCCCGTAATCATTCGAGGAAGGAAAAGGCACTTTATACCCATGTTATACATATGATTTTTCAGCCTTCCTCAAATAACAAGACATTTACAATAATTTATTTATGAAACTAACAAACAAAATTAATAAATACTACTTAGGATGGACTTTTACGAAACTTGGCTGGGCATCGAGGATGGACTTCTTAAATGTTTGGCTAGGCATCGAGGAGGGACTTTTATGAAACTTGACTGGGCATCGAGGACGCACTTCTAAAATGCATGGCTAGGCATCGGGGGTGTACGTTCCTATTTGTACTTATAATACCTTGGGATTTAACTGTCCCTTTATAACGTAGTTTCTAACATGTGAGACTAAAGTGACCACTTCAGTCTCGGAATTGCAAAAATTATTTCATTGATAACGTACTATGACGTCACTTTTACTTTTCCTCCCTAGGGAGAAAAAATACGACTTTGCTCTCAACAAGGAGGCCAGGAAATGTATACTTTGGATAGAGGTAGGCGGAACAACATTTTTAAAATCATATCTTTGTGTTTTCGTTTGTCTCGCCACAAAGGCAATACATATAGAAGTGGTAAGCGATCTCATGACTCAAGCATTTTTAAATGCCTTTAAGCGATTTGTTTCAAGAAGAGGCTTGGTCGCAAACATGTGTTCTGACTACGCCACAAATTTTGTAGGAGCAAAGAATGAGATCGGTAGTATTTACGATTTTCTGAAATCTCCAACGAATTGTTGAAATTAAAAATAACGTGGCATTTCATACCACCCCGTTCTCTCCACATGGGTGGAATTTGGGAAGCAGCAATAAAAAATGTGAAGTATCACTTAAGACGCGTCATCGGAAATCAAATCTTTACTCTTGAGGAATTGCACACTTTGATATGTGAGGTCGAATCTTGTGTAAATTCGCGTCCTATTTCTCCAATATACGATAACCCCGATGACCTTTTACCATTAACCACAGCTCATTTCCTCATTGGAGGCCCTTTTTATACTCTGCCAGTGATTGATCTAACTAATCGGAACAGTGGCAAACTAACAAGGTTCTATATACTGTCAAAGTTGTTTCAAGATTTTTGGTCCAGGTGGACCACAGAATATCTTCATGGGCTGCATTCCCGAAACAAATGGTGGAGGAAGTCATCCGACATCGAAGTTAATCAACTCGTTATCATTAAGGAAGACAACTTACATCCCCTTCAGTGGCCCGTGGGGCGCATAATTGACATTCATCCCGGTAGTGACGGTGTTGTAAGAGTTGTTACATTGAAAACCGCAAACGGCACATTCAAACGCTCCATAGCGAACATCTGTCCACTTCCCATTGAAAAGTGAAATATGTACACTGCTATTATTGCAGAACTTTCTTTAAATTACTTTTGTTCATTTTTTAATTTTTGAATACCTGTTTATTTACTTATTTGTTTATTGAAAATATGCAACGATTTCAAGTTGGGCGGTATGTTAAGTACTAGGACTTTCTCGGATAATGTTCCCAATCGCGCAACATGGCGTTTTTTTGTAGATTACTGACTTTCTAGATAGAAATAATTATATATTTGTAACACCGTAATATTTTAATCACCGTAAAAGATAAGTAAAGAATTATTATGCACAACAAATGATTGAATAGAAGAGGCTTTTACTTGATGAAGATCCATACTGAACGATGAAATAAAACAACATAATTTGTTTAAATCTTCATTTATTTGAACTAATGTTCAATTTAAACTTGTTAACGCGTTTCACTAACACAGTAGCTTTTTCAAAACGAATGAAGGTAAAATATAATACCTTCATTCGTTTCGACAAAGCTACTGTGTTAGTGAAACGCGTCAACAAGTTTAAATTGAACATTAGTTCAAATAAATGAAGATTTAAACTAATTATATTGCTTTATTTCATCGTTCACAACAAATGAGTTTGTATTCAATCTCGCAAACATTTAACAGGAAATATTACAAATATAAACGGGCAAAATATATCAAGTACCTATATTCCATTCTGCTGCAAAAACTAGACATCACAGGTCAATATTTTTTGTATGGGGTAGTAACCCCAAGATTCCCATCGTGTACTTTGGTTCTGATGTGAAATTTTTCGTACTTTCTTCAAAATTCAAACAATTTCCCAAAAGTTTGATCTCTCCTTGGATATTTCTTCATTTGGAAATATAGGAACCAGATGAAACTGTTATCAAATAAAAACAAAAGTATTAGGAAGGATCGTTGAGAAAACTCTACAGGGTAGAGACTGAAATGGAAACATAAGGCAGACAATATTATTGAATGATTTGTAAATAGAAACAGAGAGTAGAACGAAAACTTAAATCGACGAAGGAAGAATAGTCAGGATAACTCGTGATGAATCACCAGTAGGAAAAATAAATACGGGAAGACCGTGAAAAAGATGAATCGATAACCTTACCCTAGGAAATCTGGGCAAGTTATGAAGAATTAACATAGAAAAATGAAGAAGAATAAATAAACGACTAAAAAACAGCGAATGTTTGCAGTTAGTAGTAGTAGTAGTAATTTTTTTGAGACATCCGCCATGTAATTATTCAAAGAACATTCTCAGCAGTTAGTAATTTAGACGACACTGTCGGGCACGATACGAATAGGATTTGAAAATCGACTTTTTAAGTAGCAGTCATCAACAACAACCTATTTAAGCCAAAGCTTCAGTTATTTTCCGGAATATGATAAAATTGTAATTTGGAAAACTATTTTGGTTCATTTATTTCTTTGTTAAATTCACAAAGAAAAACAGTTCCAAAAGAAATAAAACAATATTTACGAAGCTCACTGAATCAAATGTAAATGTATATTTAATTAAGGGTTCGGAATGAGGTAACGATGTTGAGTTTCAACACTAATGAGTAATAAAATGTATTATTATAGTATATTAACGTCGAATTTAAATAAAAACCTTGTTTGATTTGTAAAATAACTTGTGGGAGCATCCATGAATTATATTACTATTTATAATTCATTAAGTGATTGGATACATGGGAAATTATTCAAACGTTCAATTTAAGAGAAAACCCAATGAACAAAACGAAGGTTGTGGTGAGGGTTCTTTCCGGTAAATATAATGTTATTATACGAGGTACAGTATTGTAATGTTTTTCTAATTCATTTATACTATAAACGGGTGGGATAAATTTTAAACACACGGTATGGCTACTTACTAATTTATTTAAACACTAAACTGATCACTAACACTTAATTCATATATACTTAACTAATCACCTAAATTTAATTTATATGCACACAAACTTGATTATATTAGCACTTCACTGTTCGGTGTATTTTCTATTATTTCTCGAGATCACTTTATCAACTGACTCCTCCGCTGATTGGTCCTTATTTATATCAATGCCTTCCTTACTAGAAAATTCCGGGCTGCGGCTTACACACAAATAATTGATTCTGGCCTTTTCTAGATAAGTCTGGTCACAAAAACAATGCTTAGATAAGATAGCCCCAAACAGTTATAAAAACACTGCGTATCCGCCAGGGTCGGATTTAGGGTCTATACCAGTGTGCTGTTTCGTAACATTACCCCCTCCTTAAATGGAAGTTCCTCCTGGAACTTTTCTGTAGCCGAGACTGGATGTTTGAATCGGCAACTGGCACCATTTCTACACTTTCCGATCTTATGGAAATAGCAGGGCACCGTCTTCCATTACCGGATCATCTTCAGGTGAGGATCATTCTCCTGATCTTCTCTGATCCTGGTGGGTGATCATTCCTCGTTGACTACAGTAGTTCTTGAAACTGCAGCTTCCCTATATTCCACCTTGTTGCAGTGGGAGCAGTCTGTTAGGCACGGCCGTCTGAACAGAGAGTCGGCATTTCAGTGGTTCACACCGGCTCGATGTTCGATGTTGAAATAATATTCTTGAAGTCGTTCAATCCATCTAGCGATCTGGCCCTCAGGATTCTTGAACTGCATCAACCACTTGAGTGCTGCATGATCAGTCCGGATTAAAAACTTCCTACCATAGAGATACTGGTAAAAGTGTTCCACGGACTTCACTACCGCCAAAAGTTCTCTTCTTGTGTCGCAGTAGTTTCGTTCTGGTTTGGAGAGGACTTTACTAAAATATCCCAGCACTCTTTCTTGCCCTCCTTGGATCTGTGAGAGCACTCCACCAATTCCTACGTTGCTTGCGTCAGTGTCAAGAATAAAGTCTGCCTCTGGCAAAGGGTATCCTAATATCGGTGCCGTGGTTAAATGCCTCTTCAAGGTATCAAAAGCCGTTTGACAATCTTCGTCCCATTGGAAAGCTCTTGCTTCTCCTGTAAGTCGCGTTAGAGGCTTGGCAATGTCTCCAAACTTCCTGATAAATCTTCTATAATACGTGCAAAGTCCAAGGAAACTCTTTATTTGATGTTTGTCGGTTGGTTGCGGCCATTGCTGAATGGAAGCAATTTTCCACCGCCATTCCTTCATTGCTCACTATATGACCTAGATAGTTGACACGGTTTTGGAACAGCTGACATTTCTTCGGGTTTAACATGAGCTGGGCAGCTTGGAGTCGTTTGAATACGTCTTCCAAATTCTTCAGATGTTCGTCAAATGTCTTCCCCAGTACTACTATGTCGTCCAAATAGACCAGGTATGTCTTCCAAGACAACCCACTGAAGACATTTTCCATGAGTCTTTCAAATGTCGCAGGCGCATTACAGAGCCCGAATGGCATGACGTTGAATTGCCATCATCCAGATCCGGTGGTAAAAGCAGTCTTCTCTTTATCTTCTGGGTCCATTTCCACTTGCCAATAACCAGACTTCAGGTCCAAGGTGGAAAACAGTTTGCTGCCGGCCAAAGTGTCTAGCGTATCGTCAGTTCGAGGCAGAGGATAGCTGTCTTTCTTCGTCACGTTGTTAAGCTGACGATAATCCACGCAGAATCTCGTAGTTCCATCCTTTTCTTGACGAGCACTACTGGAGACACCCATGGACTAGTAGATGGTTCTATTACTTTTTCTTCTGCCATCTCTCGAATTATTCTTCCAGCTTCCTCTCTCTTCACTCGTGGAAGTCTTCAAGCTGATTGTCTAATTGGCTTAGCATTACCAGTATCGATTTTGTGTTTGACGGCTGATGTTCTGCCAGTCTTTCCTCCTTTTGGTACGAATAAGTCTCGATACTGAAAGTGAAATTCTCTCATTCTCTTTTTTTCAGCTCGATCCAAAGATTGACCAGCTACTGATAACATCTGTTCGAATCTGGCATTAAAATTGTCAGTGGTCGTTGTTTGGCGAACTATAGACGTCACTGGTACGCAGGATCCAATCCTAGTTTCCTTCTTTATGGTGACTGGGTAATCATTCACGTTCATCACACGTACTGGGATCTCTTTCGCCGACGTAACCAATCCTTTTCCAATTAGTACTCCTTTGCCAACTTCTTCGTCGTGGTTCCTTGGCTCCATCATCACCGGTGTACCTTCCTCCATGATTCCCTGTAGCCGTGCTACTATCATGGTTTCGCTTCGTGCAGGTAGAACGGTATCTTCCTGTACAGCTGCCAACACCGCGCTGCTTTCATGTGGATGGAGGAATACCTCCTCGGAGCCCACTTTATTGGTTCTGTTTCTAAAGTCCAATTGGAAACCATGTACATTCATTACGTCCATTCCCAGAATCACGTCTTCTTCAATGTCAGCTACGATTACCGTATGCGTGAGCTTTTCTGCTCCAATTCCCAATTGGATTTGTGTTTCCCCGTGAACGTTGGCACTCTCGCCTGTAGCGGTCCGCAGTCGCAGTCTCGTTGGTAGAAGCTTCTTCGTGGGATTTATTAACTCTGGTCGTATAATGGTTTTAGTTGCTCCAGTATCAACCAGCAGAGCATATTTCTTGCCATTCACTTCGCCATCCACATATACACTGTTGTTTCGACATCTGGGCGAAGCTATCAGTATGAGAGGGTCTTTGGAACGATCATGGGTCGGTGTTGCCCCCTCGTAGCCTACCCATTCTAGTTTACCTGTGACTGGGGTTCTTGGTTTGAAGGAGTCTTGGGGCGCTTACACGAACTACGTACATGCCCTAGCTCGCCACAATTCCAGCATCTGATTTTTCTCGGTTTCTTGTCCATCATACCTTTTATGAAACTGACGATCTAGTCAAATCTGTCTTCGTCACCTTCTTCTTGGATGGTCCTAATTTTGTTATATCCTGGAGCCTTCGTTGCTGCTTCATATTCAAGAGCAGCTGTCAATGCGTCGACAAATGTTTTCGGATGGGCTAAACGAAGCGTCCTCTGCATATCGGGGTCACGTAAGCCATTAATAAAGGCCTGTATGCCCAGACATTCCATCATGTTCTCTGGTGCTGACGGATAAGAAAATCCAACTAGTCGGGCAATGTCCACTTCATATTCTTGAAGGGATTCATCACGTTTCTGCCTTCGGTTCTTCAGCTGGGATTGGTACAAATGTTCTAGATGTTCATGACCATAACGCATGTCCAACCTCTTCTTCAGCTGCTCGAAGTCATCCGTTTTTTCCAAAGGTATCGTCTGGAGTACATCTAAGGCATCTCCGCGAAGCGCGATGGTTAAGTTCACTGCCTTCTCTCTATCTGACCAATTATTCACTCTAGCGGCTGCTTAAAATTGTTTCACATAATTGGTCCACGACATTTTTCCATCGAACGTTGGGGCCTTGACTCGGGTAAAGCTGCCAATGTCTTCAAACTTAGATACTGTTTCTGGCTTGCAAGGTTTCGTTTACTCGGTCTTCTTTTCTTCCTCTGGCGTGCCTTGCGTTCTTGAATCGGCAATCTTTTCCTCTAACTCCTTGATCTTCTCGTCTATCGTTGTAATCTTATTCTCGATTTCAGATTTTAGAGACGAAATTTCATTTTCAACGTCAGCGGCAATGTCGTTTTTCATTAATAAGGTATCGGCAGATATATCGTTCTCCATAGCCGAAATATTGCTTTTCACATTCGTTGAAATCTTCTCTTCCATAGCAGAAATCTTCTCGACCGTGCTAGCAGAAATGTCGTTCTTCATAGCAGAAATCTGCTCGTTCATGGCAGAAATCTTCTCGTCCATGTTCTCTTCCATGGCAGAAATCTTCTCGTCCATGTTAGCAGAAATATTAGCAGAAATTGACGAGATTAAGGTGGAAGCCTCGTCAGTAAATAAAACGGTTTCTGGATCAAAGCCGTTATTTTCCAGTGCTACTTTGAGTCTTTCTACTAATTCACTTTTCTTACCGGACGTTTCCAACTCACGGTCTCCCAATTCTGCTCTTAGTTCCGCCACTTTGAGGTCACATAGTCTCTTGGCCATTTTTACGTAGCAATTTATTTATATTACCCCACACCTTACACCAATGTAATGTTTTTCTAATTTATTTATACTGTAAACGGGTGGGATACATTTTAAACACACGGTATTGCTACTTACTAATTTATTTAAACACTAACTCACTAACACTTAATTTATATATACTTAACTAATCACCTAAATTTAATTTATATGCACACAAACTTGATTATATTAGCACTTTACTGTTCGGTGTATTTTCGATTATTTCTCGAGATCACTTTATCAACTGACTCCTCCGCTGATTGGTCCGTATTTATATTAATGCCTTTCTTACTAGAAAATTCCGGGCTGCGGCTTCCACACAAAAAATTTATTCTGGCCTTTTCTAGATAAGTCTGGTCACAATATTTAAATAAGATAGTCCCAAACAGTTATAAAAACACTGCGTATCCGCCATTATTTTAATTTTCATACCTGGCTTAGACAGGGTCGGATTTAGGGTCTATACCAGTGTGCTGTTTCGTAACAGTATATATTATATATAAACACAGAATTTTTGGGGAAGCGGCAATTTAAAAAGGAAACTCTTCATACTTTTAGTACAAGCTTTCGTAATTTCTTTTTTCCATTTTCTAGGATACAGTATACGACTATGAGATATGATAAAAGGTGTACATGGTAAATTGTATAAACTATTGAAAGATGTATTTCCTATTTGAACATGAAGCTGTTGAGAAAACACTATCCGTTCCTGCAGCATCGACACAATTACCAATCGTCCCGTGGAAGAAGCCATAGACCATCGTGTAGGTTGGGTTTACTTCATGAAAAACGAGGAATTGAATATCCAGCTAGCAAAGAGAAATTTATCCCTCGTGGGAATCGTTCCGGAAAAACGGAAAAGATTTGTGAATTTTCTAAGACGAAAAGATATTTCTCCGAAATCCACTGCGGACCACGAAACTGAAAATTATACTACCGCTATGGCGACCCCACCTGTTAATGTACATGATTGGAAGGTGTCTTTTGGAAATCGGGGAAATCCTGCCTCATTTATAGAAATAGGCACAGCGAAGAATGTACAGAAAGACAATTTGCTTCCTGTGTTGCCAGAATTATTATCAGGTGAATCCGCATCTTGGTACCGCAACAACCGAAGTAGGTTCACAATCTGGGATGAATTCGAATCTGAATCCAGAATTTTCTTTTATCCAATCAATTATGATGTCGATTTAGAAGCCGAGATAGGAAGACGTCTTCAAAGAGGAAATGAATCCGCTGCAACGTACATGACCGAGCTTCAGACTCTAGCTAACTCCAGAACAACAGTTAGCATGGCTGTATCGTAATCTCTCACCCGAATACCGGCTGCAGATCCGGAAAGGAGCTTTCCAGGATATTCCCACGTTCTGTCAAGTGGTAAGGGAGTATGAGCTCCTTAGGAAGGAACTCCAAAATTTACCCAGCCCCAGTGGACCGAACCGTGGACCAGTCCGTCCGCAGCCAATAAGTACACCTAGATATGGACAGTCCCACAACCCGCCGCTTGATCCAGCTAAAGAGACCGTCCCCGGTACCAGCCGCCCATCACCGAACGATACTCCTCACGGTCCGCCGCGTAATACTACTCAGCAACCGTCTGCCTCGTCTTCACACCCACCAATCTGTTTACGCTGCAGTGAATCCGGACACTACCAAAACAACTTTCAGAACCCTCAGAAGATATTCTGTTCGCGTTGCCATAAGGAAGGAGTATTTTCCCGAGACTGTTCCTGCAGGAGGCTGGAAAACTAATACGAAGCTGTTCCGAGGAGAGCCCGACACAGCTTCCGCAGATATTAGGTACTTTTTGCTTATCTCAACTTTCTCACGTATCCGTATACGTAACGAACTGCGCATGTGTAGACCCGTTACGGCTCAGCCAATACGATGCGTTAAACGGATTGTTACGTCCCTTCTTCATATACGTAAACGTATCCGTATCTCGACCAAAATCAGTATTCTGTGCTATTAGTGCTATTTTACAGGTCTTCTTTGATATTGGTTTGGTTTGATTATAACCACAATGTTCATTTTTAGTTTTATTTTCACTTTGACTATCCTGGTTTTAGCACGAAACGATACGTTATCTGCTAAAAAGTTTTACTTGACAACTTCTTTACGTCAACGTAACTCCAATACGGATACAGATACATGTAAAAACTTATGACAAGCTAAAAGTGCCTATTTGCCTCTCATGCCGAAGCACCATAATAAATGACCGATTCCCGACCACAGATTGATGTCGAAATTGAAAACCATAAGTTTAGAGTCCTGTTGGATACTGGAGCTGCTAAATCATACATTGGTGATTAGATAGCTACGACGTTTTTCTAAAGAAAGCAAACCACAACCCGTCGAGCTATGAGAACTCGTTTAGCTAATGGAATTTTAGTACCCATCACCGACACTTTTCCTTGGTCTGATAACTGATATTGTGTTAGGATACGATGTCACAGAATTTTTATTAAACTAATTCTCGGTTCTAGTATTCAATCCAAATCAGTAGAAATCCAAATTATTAACTATTTAGTAGCATACACTAAAAAAATATTTAATCTGCCTTTGTGTACTATTTGAAACCTCAAGAGCTCATGTAGATGTATTAATTTCAATTTGGAAAGAAAACAGAAGATCATTTGAACTAGAAACTGTCTTTCAATTATTTATATGAAGTTAGAATTTATTTACCAAAAATAAATGTTTATCTGACCTTATTTTCCTGAAAATGGATAGGGTTTTATGAATTTATTGACCAATTTTCACTTTACTTCCCTTTTTTAACACACACTATTCTTGTGAAACTAGACTGGAACTTTTCTTTTACAACGCCATTACTGATCTATACTTCGAACTGTACTCTCCTGGAAATATACAACAAATACTATTTTTTCTTTATCAATTTTGACAGGTATTTATATTGGAACAACAACGAATCGATAGGAACGGAACGGAACTGGATAAACTGATCATTCAATCTCTAACCTATTTTTAGAAATGTACTTGTCAACGCAAGTGAAATTCTTCCAAGATTTAAATCGGAATTTTATTACTTTCCTCTTCTGGTTTCTTCTCAGATCCGGCTCGAAGGATCCATTGATTTAATTTTCAACAGTCAGACAGGTACATTTACTTATCTATACCTCAGAACCAATTTCCATAGGTCGTGAAATAAAATCCAATGCAACTTCTAAAGACAACTGTATTATAAACTCTTCTTCGAAGGACCAGTAGGTATCTACAAATAACACATTATTACATTAATTGGAATAATAATCTTCTTAATTGATATTGGTACGAAACAGCACACTAGTATAGTCCCTAAATCTGACTCTGTCTAAGCCAGGTATGAAAGTTAAAATTATGGCGGACGCGCAGGGATTCTTATCAATATACAAAGTACACAATGGACGATGACATATATTTCATCAAACTCAGATAAACAAAACTTTTCTTTCTTCTTTACTGTTTGATTAATAAAAATAAAATTGGAAGGAACAAGTGTAAAGATATTAAAAAATGTTTGAAATAGTTTCAAACACATATCTTGGAATTCTATTTTTATATTATGGAATACAAAATCAATTTTATTTATATTTAAACGGATGCAATGTATATATGAATATATAAATGAATTTTGCAGAAAAAAAAACAATAAGACATTGATTCACAATGAAAATATATAATTTAAAAACTAATAAAAAAAATTATTAAACTTAAAGGTGGGATTTTGTGTCATCTTGTTCATAGAAGAGAACATATGCTTCTCCACTGACTAAAGATTTCCACGATATTAATAGCACTCTTGAATCGTTATATTCGTGCCACTGTCTCGTATAGGGATGTCGGCAAAATGCTGTGTAGTGACCATTATAAGTGGTTCCACAGTGATTAGATATAGCGTAGAGGTTGTACACACAAGGTGCCACATTATCAGCCGCGTAATGGTTCATATCAAGCCCTTCTATTGGAAAATCTATTGAATCATTAAGTTTTCCACTGAAACTTTCTGTTTGCGAAAAGCGCTTCAGGTGAATAACCAATATTTTCGGAAATTCATTAATTGAGAATGATTTAATGCATCGTCTTCGTTCCTTACATTTCGAACAAGTTGGTTTCTCACCACCGTCGAGTGTTTCTTCTCTTGTAAACGAATCTAAACATTGTGAAAGTCATAATTGACCTGTTCTTTGTGGTATCGGAAAGGATAAATCCCAAAAAGGATCGTAGGTAACTGAACAGTGACCACAGTGTGTGCGCTTGATTGTTGATTTTAATTGACCGACAAAGTTATCCATAATCTTGGAGTTGTCCATTCTCGCATATCTTAACCAAACTTCTTGTGCTTTCTCGATATCACTAAATTTGTCATCAATATCTGTTGATATGGGCTTTGGTTTTTCATATACCTTGTTGACATCTCCGTGAAGTCCTGCTAATAGGTAACGAAGAAACTCATGTGCATCATGTTGAGTGTATCCCATGAACCTTGAAGTAAATCGCTGAATCTTACTTTTCAATGATACTGTATCAACCACTCTGTCTGAACCGTCTTCAGACCAAAGTTCTTGAATAACTTCAGCAAATGCTTTAATTAGTGTTCCTTTCATGCTAGATATGTTTATGTAAATATCTCTTATGTATGCGTCTTTCTTTAGATATTCTAATAGCCACCTTGTGTTTGATAGGCATTGGATAATACTATTCATGAAACATCTGTTACCAATATTTTTGAGGCCTTTGAGAAACAAAGAATCTTGGGGAATACCCTTTATGGATCTGAATGTGGAAATATTGTTAAAAGCTCTTTCGCAACTACTATCATTGTATACGAATAATCTCGGATTCTATGATTGTCTTTCTCACTTGATCGGCGTGATAAGGAATTTGAATTGATGATGTTTGCTACTGAATTGGATGTAGATATTATGGATTTGAAAACTGTTTTGGTTAGAGATAATCTCTTGCGTATAGGAATCGCATCATTCTCTAGCATAGTCATCTTCTTCAGTATTCCTATGAATGGGACATCATCAGGCTGGTGGTTATCTGTATTTTTTAGTACACTGAGGCCCAAAAGGTTGTTGGGGGCATAATTTATTAAATTGTCAACGCATGTATTATCAGAAGGCACACATTCTGAAGAAGAGAATGAAGATGTTAAATAAGAATTTCGGAAAGAGGAAAGATCAGATGTTTTAGGGTCTGTAATGTGATAAAGTTTGAAAGTTGTAGAATAATTACGTTTCTTATGATTAGGTTTCATGAAAAGTTCTTCTAGAGGCTTAGAACGGGGAAACGTATCGAGAAAAGATGAAGCGTTTCCTCTTTGAATTGCAATACTTATTTGTTGCATAAAGAATCATTGGTTTCTATCGACATTTTTTTACAGATTTCTTTAATGAATTTTAAAGCTTCATGACCGAAAACACCAGAGGTTTCAATTGCTACAGGAATAAAAATGTAAATGTTCTCCAAATTTTTGTATTTATTGATTTTAAAAGTTTCGCCTCGTAAAGCTGCAGCGCCTGCGGAAGTAGATGTGGATCGGACATGGGACGGAGCCCAAGTGTCAGTGCAAGTGAAATCCCATATAACTGGTCTACCGCGTTGCCATGGAATGAGGGTCATACCATCTGGACGTTTACCGTCGTCGCGGCAAGTACCTAACGGTTCCAACGAACAGGGAATCTTTGCAGATGCCATGCCTCGTTTGATTAGGTCATTTTCTGCAGATTGACGTGAAAAACGGCCGGCACTTAATTTGCAGCTTAGGCCGTGTCTACCATATTTATCAACATCAGCTCCGCAACGACAGCGATGTTTTACATAAATTTGACAACCTAAACGGAGACCAATAGAAATACGGAAACTTTCGTCAGCTAAAAGCGTACCTAATGGGGCCGACGGTAAAGCGTTCAACCATGCTCCTGATTCCTTTGAAAATGCTGCATTCAAACGAGCCTTGTCTGGTAAATTGATAGCTTTCTGAAGCAGATTTTCTTTTTCAATGTTCAATAAAGGAATATCCCAGGATTTTTGAAAGGATTTATAATCATCGGGTACAACTTTGTTAGACTTTAATGACCAAATATTTTCTGCCTCCATTAATAAAGGGTATGGTGTGTGAAAAAATATAGGAAAAATGTAATTAATGAAATTTTTTGAACTATTCAATGATGACAAAAGGAAGGAAGAGATACTGAAACGATTGAGCGAATTCCTAAACCACCATATGAAACAGGTAGTGAAGCTTGTTTTCAAGAAAGGTCCTCTAATTAATGTTAATTAATGACTCTAATGACGAATGGCATTGTCAAAATTGATTAGGATATCATTATGTAACCAGGTCGGACTACATCTTAAATATATGTGAATTTTGGAATCAATAGGCAATTCTTGAGAAGGTAATAAGCAATATGTGTCGGTAACCAGGATAAACGAGATGACATTTTTTTGAGCTAGGTCAGTTTTTCATTGAAAGCTGATAGAAAGGATTCGTTTAATAAAGGAGCACCTAATAAAAATAAATTTTGTCTGTTGGTAATTGTTATGCCTGGTGCTACATAATTAAATTTATCAATGGTTAGATTATTTGGTGATTCTAAGAAAAATAACTCGCATTTGCTGAAATTGAGTTCAAGACCAATATCCTTGGAATTGTTTATTATATAGACAAGAGACTTGAACACGGAATTAGTATTACCACCTAAAGAACCATCATCAAGGTATCAAGCATTGAATTCTGTGTCAATGTTGCTAATAAGTTTGTGTATCGATATGCAAAAAAGGAGATGTGCCAAAGGGTCCCCTTGTTGGACGCCTCTTTCCGAAAAAATGATGTTTTCGCCAAATAAAAGATATGAAGGGAATCGATAACATTGATTGATGAAAGGAAAATTTCAGGTAGAATATCTGCTACAAGTTTTAATAAATGATCGCGATGAATTGTATTGAAAGCATTTTCAAATTCAATTTTCGGAAAAACTTTATTATTAACGTCTAGATGATTAGAGACGTAACGTCTTGCTGCATGTGCAACTGCTTCACAACCACCTTTCGACCCGAAACCAAATTGTAATGGACGAAGTAAATATCCTAATTTGTCTCTGATATTTGAACAAATGATTTTCGCTACTTAACGACGATAAACTGTACCAATAGCAATTGGTCTGATACCTCCTGCTTTTTCAGTTAAATAGCCGAATAAAATAGGACGAATATTGATGTTTACTGTGTCATTTAAAATAAAATTACATAATTTACACAAATATGATAAGAGATTTTTTCCTGAAGGGCCAGCACTGTAACTTATTAAATCTAGTAGATGTGAAGGTCTTAAAGAGTCTAAACCACCAGCAGAACTTGTTTTAAAAGAGTTTATTGCGTTACTCACAGATTCTTCTGTTATAAGAAAAGGAATATGTTCCGAAATCAGAGTAGGGAACGTACTATTAAGTTTCTCTACGGGATGTTTCGATTTTAAATCTGTTGAAGTGGCTGCACTGACATCAGCAAAACTGTCATCTGAAGCTAAGATTTTGATTGCGGATGTCAAGTCGCCGTCAGAAACTTTATTACTGACATTTTTAATTATACTATTTTTTGATAAATTTATGTTTTTCCGAACTGAGAAATTTCTATTTAGTTGATCAGAAAAATTTAAATGATGATCTATATTTTCAAAAGTTTTTAAATTATTCTTGATTATAGTAGAGAGAGATACTTTTTCATTAGAATTTTTAGAAGGAAGACTCAAAACATTATACGGAAAAAGCAATAGATTTTCCCAGGTAGTAATAGAATTTTGTCTTACGCATTCTTCAATCAGATTAGATAGCGTTGAGGCACAAAGAGCCCTTGAAGCTTTTATGGAATATATTATTTCAACGATTAGGACATGTAGTCATAATATTTCTGAATTTTTATCAATGGAGATAATTTTTCTGTTAAAAATGCTTTAGAATTTATTATTAAAATAAAGGATATAGTAATTAAGGATGATGAAATTTTATTCTCGTTTGATATTAGTTCAATATTGTCATAAAAAATGTATTAAAAAACTGTGACACTGGTACACTGTGACTAAAATACAACGCACAGAATAATGGTATAACAGTATCTAAATTAAAAAAGAGGAAAATATATTTGACATATAATTACAATGGCTCCTTCTGTCAGCACAACATGCTATCACTTTAACCAAAACTATAATATAAAGTGTAAATTAACTTTCACAACAATTTTCTCCATTGCTGACGATAAATCTACCGAAATTTCATACTCTCTTATCAAAGTCAGCGTTCGTGTTGACCAGTGTCATTGTTTTTGATCAGATCCGTTTCGAAGCTCAAATGAAAATTTTGTATCGCTTTCATTAAAAGTGCTTCAGAATATTCCAACTTATTTTTGAATGGAGTGAATGGTGAGATAACTAAGTATGTCAAGAACGAAGTTGTGCGAATAAGTTGTGTAACTGATTCCGATGTCTTTTATCTTGTAAACCGGGAATGAAAAATTCCCGAATAATATACAAAAGAGAGTGCGATAAAATCCAACCAACAGGTATGAAACGATTTTCCGTGGAATTTCATTAACTTCCTAATCTGATTATCTGCATTCATACATTTCATCGTACCCCTTTGCATACGAGAATTAGAATTGAAGTTTGAAAATGCAGACGCTGCAGGTATGAGAAAAATGTTGATGAACATATTTTCAGAACGTTTGGAATTTTGCAGTTTTTTTATTAGTAATAAAATATTGTTATACACTGAGAAATTATAAGTACAATAACAAATATTTCCTAAATTATAGTCAGAGGAGGAAATTTTGCGGTATTTTTTATGTAGTCTAGTAAATTTTATTTTATTCTATTTATTTGGGACACAAACAGGACAAATCCATAAAAGTATCCACTAATAGTTACACATAATTTTACAAATTAGGTAAAAAAGAATATGTAAATATAATCATATAATTACATTGAATAGAAGAAAATACAAGTATACAAAAAAAAAGAGAAAGAAGAGAGAACAAGAGTAAAGGTAATAAAACATATATGAATTGACCACCGCACAAAATTAAATTTGCAAAAATAGTTTTTCAGTAGTTTTTTAATCAAATCTGCACTGTGGTAAAAAATATCCATTTCAACAATACTGGACAATTTATAGTAAGTATTTGTTATTCTGTGAGCAGGAGAATTTAGAAAATAATTGGTGAATGCCTGATGTGTGATAAACGTATAATTGTTTCTAGTTGAGTGGCTGGGAATACGAAGTGTTATGAAGTTTGTAAGTTCAACGCAATCTATATTGTTATTGACGATTTTGTAAATAAACAGTACATCCGCAAGTTGCCTACCATGCTCTAGTGATATTATCTTTAAACTAGAACGAATACGGTGCCTATCCACATCGGGATAAAATTTTCTTTTACAATATGAAATAAACTTGTTCTGGACTGTTTCTAATTTTGAAACATAGACCGAATAACAAGGGTTCCAAATAGTAGAACCAAACGTTAATATACTATTTACGTATGCCATATATAATAATCTAACGGTAAGAGGATTTTGAAGTTCGAATCATGTCCTGTATATGAAGCCCAACTGCTGATTAGCTTTTCTAGTTATATTACAAATATGCCGATCGAAAAGTAATTCAGAGTCTAAAAGAATACCAAGATCCCTGACCGTATCCACAGCGTGTAATACGCTATTAGAAATTTCATATGTGTTGTAGTTCAAGTCTGAATTACAACGAGAAAATTGTATATAATTACATTTTGAGACATTTAAAAACAAATTATTTCTCACACAGTAGTCGGATAAATTGTCCCAGTCTTCTTGTAATCGAACTCTGTCGTGAGCGCATGAAATTGAGTGATATATTTCCAAGTCATCGGTATACATAACAAACTTAGCAAATTGAAAGCAACTAGAGATATCATTTATATATAAATTAAAAAGTAAAGGACCTAAATGGGAATCCTGAGGTACTCCTGAAGTAGTTACCACAGCCTCAGATTTATTGCACCTAAAATTACTTGTGACCTATTTCTGACATATGAGTCGAACCATCTTAATAAATTACCATGTATACCTACTTCAGAAAGTTTTGAGACAAGGACGGACTGCTCGATTTTGTCGAAGGCCTTACTGAAATCAGTATACACAGAATCGACGTTATGCCTATTATTTAGACTATTCAGTGGTATGTTAGTATACATATTACCAAAGTTACTAGCATCACTACTTACAAAAACAGAAGAGAAATAATCTGAAAATATATCACAATTTTTTTGTAAGTCGGTTGTAGGGCCCTGAGCAGTGAGCAAGTTAATAGGGAAATTATTTGCTTTTCTTTTGCTTTTTACAAATTGCCAAAAATATTTAGATTTATGAATAATATTCGTTTCCACAGTATTCAAGTATTTTTTATAATCTTCATTTATTAGAAATTTTGATGTGCCTCGTAAAATTTTGAATGTTAAGTAATTATGGTGTTTCCTCCATCGACAGTGAAATTTTATTTTTTCTTTAATCACTTTTATTGTAGAAGAAGAGAACCAATGAGGGTAATCTTTATATTAGCTGCGATATGGAGGTACATGTAAGTGAACGATCTGGTCAGTAATATTGTAAAACAGATTAATTACTATATTTGTCAATTGAATGAAATTTAGCTGCCTAGTTAACACTACATAAAAGTCGGTTAATTTCGTGATAATTTGCCAACTCAAAATTCCAGCGATATTGATTAACAACACTAGTACAAATATTGAAAGGAATATTAATATCGCATTCCAAGGTACAGTGGTACTGATCCTCGGGAACTAATGGATTAGATGAGAGACGTAAATTTTTTATTGAAAAACTACTGCTAAATATGAGATGCCAGATATATCCACATTTGGGTTATACTGAACCATATTAATCAGAGACATAGTGTCGACTAATAAGGTAGATAGATCTAGGATTAATATAATTATTTGGCTTACAATAATCTCCCTCGTTCAATAACCATTTAATTTCAGGAATATTGAAATCTCCACATATGATGAAAGTATCGTTAATATTTTCTAAGTGAATATCCATAAGCTTAGTACAGAAAAAATTTAATGCAGTCATGTTCCTGAGAGGTATGTAAACATAACCTATATGCACCTTTCGAAGTCCACTAAGAGGAACGATGGTGACCCATACATTCTCTGCTTCGGACCGCCAAGAATCCTCAGGATAACTAGTTAACTCTTCGGAGACGGCTATGAGGACACCACATCCTGTATGTTTTGTGGAAGAACTCGTTTTCCTATCTAGTCGATACACTTTGTATGATGAAAACATTTCTTAACTTAATATGGATACATTTAGCCACGTTTCCGTGAAACAGATGACATTTTGCTCACAATTTAGTATATTTTGAAATATAGTGGTAATTTTTGAATTTAGTCCACGGAAATTTTGATATAAGAAAGACAGCGTAGAATCACCAGCCATATCAGTGATCAAAAATATCTAAATTAGGTTGTGAGTACAAAGTTAATTGACGTTTAAGCTAACCGATCAATATCGCCATCACAAGATATTTTATTATTCGAAACCTGTCATCTTTGCGCACAAATATGACTCCATTTTTTGTCCAAATATATTTAAATTGTTTGGATTTAGCAACTATTTTCGTTTCTCGAAGTAGTTTTTTATTCTTTGAGCTCAAGTGTTTATTGATATATAATTTTTCAGAGATATTTGCTACTTTCAATCCTGCAACGCTTCCATATTGACGACGCTTAGATTTTGCTGCAGCCAAAAATGCTTCTCTTTTCAATTTCTTAGAGAATTTGAGAATAATTGGTCTAGAAAGATCAGTTCTAGGAGTAGATGAACGGCGAAAAGAATCAATATGAACGTTAGAGATTGGAAGATCGATTGCCGAGCCTATCGTGGTAACGATATCTAAGAGATTCTCATTATCTCTAAAAGGCACTTTACATATTTCAACATCATTAGCCCTTAGCTGTTGCTCCAATGTATCAACTCGAGAATTTAAAAATTTTACGTCGTTCTTTAAGTCTAGATTTTCTCTTGTCAATCTCTCGACTTCTTTAATCTTTGTAGAGAGAGCCGATACAGTATTTTCAAAAGTTGTGATAGCATCACTACAAAAGTTGACAGACTGCAACAAATTTCCATATTTCGTATCCATTGATGCCATATCTTTATGGATATCTTGTAAAATATTTAACGTTTGTAACGAAGAGATTTCTTCTAACGGAGGGACTATCCTGACATAAGTAGTTATGGGAGACTATAAAATGATTTTGGTAAGCCTCCAAACTTTATTTTCTATTTCAAATCATAAAAAACGTTTCTTTCGGTTTCAACGACAAATACACTCATTTTTGTAAGTATTTTCTGGGTTTTCTAGACTATCGACGCTACTGGTGGTAACGAATAACTGTTGAAGTTACGACGGGTCCCAAATTGCGCTGTAATTAAGTGCATTTACTTCATTCCAGGAAATTTGTTTTCCCGTTGTACGCTTCGTCGAAGTTATTTGTAGGTGAAAATTTAATTTGAAATTTAATTACTGAACAGTAAACGTTTCGTCGATGATAGTTTGCAGGTTCTGTAGGTATGAAAAAGCTGTCGAAAACAATGTAAATAACTTTTTAGTTATTATTAGAATTTATATTATCAAAATTTCAAACCGAAACTTAATTTTTACTAAAAAGAACTATTCGATCAAGTGGGTCCTCCATTTTTGTGTTTATTGAAGTCACAAACAATTTTTGGAAATAATTAATCTTTCAAAACTAGCCCCTAACTTGTACATGAATACTGACATCTCGTTTGACAGACCCATATTGTTTATTGAATTTTTCTATAATATAAAAAGCAAGTTAAATAATACGTACCATGACTCTTGTCGACATTTATTATAAAAAAATAAAAATATAATCCCCATATAATGTTATTATATTAAATAAATCGAATAAAAAATATACCGCCCTACCATTAGGGGCATAATAAAATTAAGAGATAGTAAATATACTATAACAATATCGTTGGAAATGCATCCAACATGTTTGGCCGATACGCCACTGGGTGAAATGGCGACAAAAATATACTTGCGAATTTGAAATACCATGTTTATGACAGGGAGCATTTTCGGTTTACTGCGGTTCTTAGAGTTGTGTGTTCTGTTTTACATTTTGACTGCTCTAAAATATAAAAAGATCGATCCCAACTGATCTGAAAATATTGAGAGAGCAAGAAGAGCACTCCTGAAAATATAACCTCATAGTAAATAATTGTGACGTCAAAATTCAAAACTTGTAGTTTTATGACTAATGTGTATTTTTATGTTAATTATAATTATTATGGAGCAAAAAACAAAAATTATGGAATGTATGGAACTACTCTCTTCATCTGATAGTTCTGATGATGAAGTTGAGTACATTAACTTATACAATAATTTCATTAATATTAAACAAGTTAGAATACACAGGTATGTTGAGGATGTAGTTAGAAATTATTCTGAGAGTCAGGTATGTTTCTTATTAATTTTTTTATTATTGAATTTTGAAGCATTTCAGAGGCAGTTTGATTTCTTACATTTGTGATGTTCAAGTTTGTATTACATATTTTTAGTTTAGAGAACATTTTAGATTGACTCGTGCGACTTGCAATGAACTTGTTGCAATGTTTAAGAGGAGTAGATATTACCTCAATAGTAGAAGGCACGGGAAGCTTTTAAAAAGTGCTGAGACACACATTTTGCCCTTTTTATGGTAAGTCATCATACTGTAAACGAAAAACAAAGAATTACTCAGTGTTTTTTGTAGGTTTGCTGGTAATAAAACAGTTATTAGAAGTGTTGCTGACCGTTTCAATCTGGGCCTCTCAACATGCCATGTTATTCTCACCAGAGTAATGAATTTTTTGGTTTCAATGGCCCCAAATGTTATTCATTTTCTAAATACAGAAGATGAGAAAAATGTCATAGCAAATGAATTCTAAATGGCTAGTACTTTAATTTGTCGCCCACTTTATATTTAATTATTTTTTACTACACTACAATTAATATTTCTATAAAAACCTTTATGAATCAAATCTAGGTTCCTTTATTCATAATATCATTCTTTACTTAGAATATACATTGTATAAATGATGTGTTTATGTTAACTGTATAAATAAATTTTGAGTTGATAGAAAAGAAAACTTAAAAATAGCTGCAGGATTTCTACTATGAAACAATTTTTAAGTAATAGTTCTTTCGACATTATTGGTAAGCAATGTTTATATAGAAAGGAACTGCTGATCTGATTTAATCATATCTGAAGCCAAATATAGTGTATCTTTTTAATTGAACTCAGTGATTTTTTGTCATAATTTCATTACCATTTTAGATCGCTGGATTTCCTGGAGTTTTAGGGTGCATTGATGGCACTTACATTGATATAAGAACTCCAGTTCATTATTGTCTGGCCAAGCGAGTTTTGCAGTGAAATCATGTTCATTTGAGTATTGGCTTTTGTCTTAAGCAGTAGAGTAAATCGCATCTCGCATCAGCTAAAAAGTTATACCTATTTCTTATTTCCTTATTTGAAATTTTGTTCTTTTCTAGAAGCTCAAACTTTAAAGTATAAGGTATAAGTATAAAATAAAGTTAAGTAATGTATATCCAGATCGTTATAATTCGTAATTATTAATTAATTAGATTCAACAAACCCCGAACCCAAACCCAAAATTTTATGTGGTATTATTTTTTTAGATGTCTGAAGGTAAAAAGAAACTTTCTGGTTACCAAAATCTAATTAACAAACGTAAACGGGAGGAGGTGTTGGAAAGTACCAATAAGAAAATAACTCAATTTTTCAAAGCACCCATTGATTCTTCTTCGGAGGCTCCCGTAAAAAATGATTATGATAATATGGAGCCATCGACATCAAGTTCAGTTGAAGTTGAAAATACTGTAACGTTTATCGAAGCTGATGATGATGAAGTTTTTGATAGTAAGACTGTACACCTGTCTAAAGATCCAGGTTTGTGGCCGAAAATATTATCTTCAATGAATATTGAACTTCTGATAAAATATGATCCAGCCTATTATAACAATTCAAATTGCGTTTTTCCGAAAGACAAGACTGGGCGAAAATTTTTTGAATCATACTTCACTCGAATTTTGCCAAATAATGAAAAAATCAAGCGTGATTGGCTTCTGTACTCGGTATCGAAAAATTCAGTGTTTTGTTTTTGTTGCAGAATATTCAACCTTAACACCGCAAAAGCCCGATTGGCTGATGAAAATGGCTATAATGATTGGCAACATTTGAGTGAACATTTAAATATTCACGAAAAAAGTAAAATGCATTTCGAAAATCTTAAGACATGGTCTGACTGTTTAACTAGATTTAAAACAAACAATACGATTGATCTAACTCATAAATATTTGTTTAATGCTGAAATTAAATATTGGCATGCAGTTATTGAGCGAGTATTCTATGTTATTCTGTTTTTAGCTAAACAAAATCTGTCCTTTCGCTGTCAAAATTTGAAATTGTTTCAAAATAATAATGGCAATTTCTTAAAATGTGTGGAAATGATTGCCAAATTCGACCCTATAATGGCTGAACATACTAAGAGGGTACAAATGCAAAGCAACAGAATGAATCATTACCTTGGCATCCACATTCAAAATGAAATAATTGAAAAAATAGGCAATAATTTAAAAGAAAATATCTTATATATGATTAAAAATTCAAAATATTTTCCTATTATTCTTGATTGTACACCAGACATGAGCCATCAAGAACAAATTTCTGTCTGTATCAGGTTCGTAAATTTAGATACAGCATCAGGGGAAATTGTTGTTGATGAACGTTTCTTACATTTTGCTCCAATAGAAGACACACCAGCTGAGGGCTTACAAAAATTTCTACTAAATGCTTTAGAAAAACATAATTTAAATTTATATGATATGAGAGGCCAGGGATACGACAATGGTGCCAACATGCGAGGCAAGCATGCCGGTTTACAATAAAAATTCTATATTTGAATCCAAGATCATTTTTTGTACCTTGTTGTAATCACAGTTTAAACTTGGTTTTAAATGATGCAGTTAAGGGAAACAACTCTAGCTGGCAATTCTTTTCTACGGTTCAAGAACTTCACAATTTTTTTTCGCCTTCAACTAAACGTTGGACCGTTTTGAAAGAACATATTTCCAATTTATCTTTAAAACCACTTTCTGAAACTAGATGGTCGAGCAGAATTGATGCCATTACTCCATTGAGGTATCAGCTTGGGGAAGTCTATGATGCTTTATATAGTATATTCAGTGGAGTTTCTTTCGATAACAATATAAAGCATATGGCTGAATCATTAGCAAATAAATTAAAAAGTTACCGGTTTATATGTACATTAGTATTGTGGTACAATGTTCTGTTTAGAGTCAATACTGTTAGCAAAACATTACAAACCAAAGATTTTAATATCTCGGAAACATGTACCCAAATGAATAATTTGCTAAAGTTTTTCGATAGTTACCGAAGTGATAAAGGATTTGGAGATGTATTAGTTGATGCTTCTGAACTTGCAAAATCTCTAGATGTAGAGCCAACCCTCAAAACTAATAATGTGTTCAAACCAAGGTGTGTTAAAAAACAATTTAATTACGAGAATGACGATGAACCAATTACAGATGGAGAACAGGATTTTAAAATAAACATTTTTTTAGTACACTTTATATTGTTATAAGATAAATTGGTAAAAGGTTCGACTTATTGTCGTCCCATTCCGACCATTTTCAATTTTTATGGGATATTTGTAAATTTTCAGATTCACCAGAAAAGGAACAACTCAATTGTTGTTTACAGCTTGAAGGTGTTTTAACAGACAAAAATCGTAATGAGCGTGACATAAATGGAACAGAATTGTTCCACGAGTTGCAATTTTTAAAAAATCTTAATCTACAAACACCTACACAAATGTTAAACTACATTATAAATAATAATTTAACTCATTCTGTTCCAAATGCAAGCGTAGCTTTGCGAATTTTGTTGACAATGCCTGTATCGGTTGCTTCACCGGAGAGAACTTTCTCAAAGTTAAAGTTGATCAGAAACTACTTAAGATCGTCAATGGGCCAACAACGGCTCGATAATGTTGGACAATATAAATATAACTGAACTTATTTCTGAATTTTCCAGAAAGAAAGTGCGTAAAGCTACTTTTATTTAGTGGTTATTTAGTTTTATTCAGGTTATTTAGATTAGGTAACTATTTCTTGTTCAAAAAATGTTTATTTTTTGTTTGGTAATAAAATGTTTATTTTTGCTTCAAAGTTGTATTATTTATTAATTACCGTCTAGCGATTATGTTTAATGTACATAATATAAAATTTAAAAAATATATGTACCAAAAAAGGCGCTGTGATCACATTTGCACGACGGCGCTCGACCAGGTTGGAACGGCCCTGATGACGTTATTAAGAAAAGATGGACTGATGGCACAAAAAGTTGATGACTAGAGGCCCCTCCGTCTAGGGGAAAAAGAATAATAATTTTACATGCCGGTGGCAGCGATGGATGGGGGTCCAATGCGTTGCTGTTGTCCGCAAAAATATATAAAAAAATTTTCAGCCGACTATCACGAAGACATGAATTTACCACTTTTTGAGACTTGATTTCAAGAACAACTGTTGCCTAATTTGCCCGATAATTCTGTCATTGTGATGGACAACGCCAGTTATCATTCAAAACAAATTAACAAGAAATCCACCACAAGCACGAAAAAAGCAGAAATCCTACAATATATGGCTGAAAATTATATAGAAATACCTAAATCAAAATGTACCATGAAAGATCTTTTAACCATATGTGTATATTGTATATATCATTTTCAAGAAGTCAGTTAAACAGTTTCTGATTGAGAAGGTTGTTTATGATATAGATGACATTTTACTTTACTGACTGTTCTCATATACTGTGTCTTTTTTTGTGTATATGTAGATATATATTTATGTATAATACGTACTTTTCTTTTGTTGACATGTCCAGCGTAAATCTAATATTTTTTTATGTATGTTTCACGGAATGAATAAATGTATTATTATAAAAACATATTACATCATATTATAATAATAAAATAATTTTTCGTTTACCCTAATTTAGTTGTGTATAATTACAATGTAATACTTATATGAGTCGTTTTTGTTTGTAAGTCCATAAAATCCTTGTCAAGAAGCAATTGTTTTCTACTTTGCTCAAATTTTCAAAGACGTCCCTGCGTAGGATCGGACTGTGTACTTGGTCTTGATTTACATCTATGCTATTTACGGTCCATAAATTGTTCCCCACTGGGTAAAGTTAACAACGGTCGAAGATAGTAAACGGTATTTCAAATTCGCAACTATACATCTATTAAAAATATCTAAATTACACAATATATTTCCAAGCAACAAATAATTTTACCAGATGTCGTAAATGTTTCAATGCATACTCATGTTTCATTGTCATAAACCATTCATAAAAGTTCAAAAATGCTCTTTTCGTTTAGACTATATTTAGAATATAATAATAAGCTTATACAAATTTAAATCTTCAAAAGAGGAAACATAGCTCGTTTGATTGACTAGTAAAATAGTAACCCTGACGGAAGCGACGGGAATGTACTAAGTCCCTTAAAATCCGCACAAATATATATATATATATATATATATATATATATATATATATATATATAATAAGTTGTTTGGATAGTAATGTGGAACGCAGTACATGAAAATTGAGCGTGACTCAAACATATAAATGTTTTGCATATTTTGAAGAAGTATCTTGTTTTACTCTCTTTTCGACATAGGTAACGTTTTCTGGAAACTATTGGAACCTGGTCTGTTGTTACAGCTGAAGTCGAAGCAGGAATATTTGTAAGAGTAGCTCTTCGTTTCAAGTGCTCGTTCGTGAGGGATAATGCCAGCTCTCGCAAGCACAATCAGCTATTTTTCTTCCATCCTTTTCAGAATTATTTGATGCATGAATGAATCCGTGCAATATTGAGTAGTGAATAAATATTTCGGGTGACATTGTATCCTTCGCAACTTTTGTCAACCGTATCGACCCACCTTTTGCAGAATTATAAAAAGTTATGATCTCTGGTTTGTGTTCTTCACCCAAGGAAGCGTCAATAGAATCATCTTCATACATACTGGGAACTGCAATAACAGTTTTTCCCTTTTTCGGGATATATGATACCAACACCATCTCTTCTTGAAATCCAATCACACTGGATCTTACTATACAATAATAATAACACGCTTTTATTGACCACACAAGTTTTACAGCAACTAAAAATTACATTACAAAACGTGGTCAAAAGGCAGAGTTCAGAGCTTACCTAATCTGTAACAATTAGCCAAGTTCTGCTCTTCCACTCAACCTTTCAAATGTGCACAATGTTACCTTCTTAATTGTTCGGTATCAATTTTTTTTCAAGTTTCCTTGGATGGGACCAAGATAGCGATTTTATTGGGAACAATACTGGACGATAAACAATTAAGACGTATGCGAACGGCACTCTTGTTTTGGTTGGAGCGCTAAGAGCCGTGGGTTTATTTGCGGAACGTTAATCAATCGGAAAGGTAATTAGAGGGCGCCAAAAATTTTAATTATCAGGAAAAATTTCAAAAACTGCGATAAACGAGAGAAAATATAAAAAGTGAGGTATTTTTGGTATTGTATCTGTGGAGGTTAGGGAAGTACTCACTAAAACGAGTTTTATTAGGTTAACCAGTTTAATAACAGGTTTTACCAGTGTCAGTGAACGAAACATCAAAAATATCTACAAGATGGGTTCATGCATAAACTGGTACCGCAAACAAAATTAATATATACATAAACAACAACAAATATACAAATCATATACATACACAAATGATCAATGTCGCAGAGTTTGCGAACTAAAAAATTAGTTTATAAACGAAATTATTTTCCGTTTATTTAAAAAAGAAAATGTAGTATATTATATTATTAAATTACTTGAAAACAAAAGAAACCTAGGCTTTGTGAAAGTTATGTCAATATCGGGAAAATAACTTAGTCTAGATTTGACGTACGCCGAATTTCCTAACGATTATACTATAAAACATAAACAAAGGTTCTCTAAAACAATGGCAATATTAGTAATCAATACACTCGTTATTGTAATAAAATAGTTCTGACCGTATAGTTCTTTCGTTAGAGGAATAGCGTGACACTAAATTAATCTTTCCACCATTGACTAAGAACGGGTGTGATTACTCCAGGTAGGAGAGATACTAAATAATCGTTAACGACACCTGAGTCCAATTGTTTCCATCCAATCACCAAATCACTACTCAAGTGAAGATACTTGCAACAACGCCGGAGGCGTGGTTTCTCGATTAGGTCGATTAAAAAACTTATGATAACACTTGTAATATGTAAGCTACCCTCACCGCGTGAAGGAACAGATCACAGACACTCGGAAATCTTCGGTAGTCTAATGAAGGTAATAATCACTATAAACATATACTCCGGTAAATTTAATTCGACTATGAACACAGTAAATACCGATACCTTGGTACTATACGATAATTTAATCTTAATAGCCAAATAATTTTCGTAGACTCTATCTCGATAACGGCACTAAATAATGAACGATAATTCACGCTAATACTACAAGAAGTTTTTCAACTACTCGCGTTGAGAATCGGTTGCTCACTGCTCTCGTGACGAGATTTTTGGGGATGGATAGCCTTCTCTTTGAAATTATTTCCGAAAAATAACTGTAAAATTAGTTCCAAAAAGCCATATAACAGCCATATAAAACGAATCGGGCGGTGAATACACAGATTACACTGTCTACCGAGAATTTCAAAAAAGGTACTTTTCGTTCTCTGAAGGTAATTCTAAAACTATTGTGTCCCCATCATAATCCTTTTAAGGGCGGTATTATAAATACATTCAATTGTCATTTCGTTCAATTGAGAATCCCGATTGAGCCGTGATAAACCTTTTTCGGCGTTCAAAGATGTATTATACTCCGGTAATTTTATTTTTATTGGTAGTATGCACAGTCCGAAGAAAATTTTGTTACACAGGGCCGCACTGGGAAATAAATTCGAATATAAAAAAAATTAAAAACGTTACAACAACTATGTGAATTACAAATACAAAAAAAACAAATATAAAAAAGTAAACAACTATGTAAATCAACGAATAAGTTCAAGCACATCAAGACAAGATCCACTGAGAAAGTTAAAAAATAAACAACAAAAATATTAGTCTAGTTTAAGCCAGCCATTAATTAAATCCATTTTAACCGTATACTTAAATTTATTGAATGAAAATGTTAAGTAGTAATTGGATATCCTATTTAGTAGCCTGGTTATATAAAAAGACAAAGAGCCCTGAAACAAATTGGTTTTGTGGATAGGTGGAGTCAGTTTATACTTATGTCTAATGTTAATATTATGAATGTCAGTTCTAAAATTCATTTTGTTATATAAATATGCGGGTGTATAAGTTTTAATAATTTTCATCAATAAAGTACAAGCATATAAGGCACGTCTCTGATTCATATTTAACCATCCAAGTGTTTTTAAATGTGAAGAAATGATCCCTTCTGCGCAATCCACAAATAAATCGAATGCAAGAATTCTGAATTATTTGTAATCTTGTCTCATCATATTTAAATAAACATGGCCCATAAACTGTGTCTCCATAATTAGCATGTGATAAAACAATTGACACACAAAGCATTTTTTTAGTTTTTTGTTTAACAGATCTTTATTTGCATATAATAATTTTGAGCTACTATAAGCTTTTCTAGCAATATCGGACATATGAGAGCTACATTTGAACGACTCGTCAATGATAATGCCTAAATTTTTGGCACAACTTTCTAGCCGGAGAACTTCACTGCCAATTTTCATTTTAATGTGATTACGAGATCGGTTTTTTGTAGCGGTGCGACCAAATAGAAGCATTTTGGAATTAGCGGGATTAACAGTTAAGCAATACATTCTGGATATATTTATTAACGATTCAATATCTTTGTTAATGCTATACGATTCTTTTTAACTCAACTGGCAATCCTCTTCTGCTTTTGCGGACGGTCCCTACATATGTCAGCCTATGATCTCGACAAAGTTTAATTACGAAGGGAAAGGTAGTATACCATAAACCAGTTATCATATGTTATGTTTCTTCCTCTGCCAGATATTGTATCTACAATGCTAGACGAATAATTTTTTAGACGATATTGACCTTCCAACGTATACCTCCAAATTCTATATATATAGTTGCGAAACTTTACCTAGTGGGGAACAATTTATGGACCGTAAATAGCATAGTTGTAAATCAAGACCAAGTACACAGTCCGACCCTACGCAGGGACGTCTTTAAAAATTTGAGCAAAGTATGAAACAATTGCTTTTTAATCGTCCACTTTCCACCACGATGCTCATCCTTCCGTTGAGGGTTTTACACTCAAAACCTATGGTTTTCAAATATTTCCGAAACCATTGTTCCGAATAGGTTACTTCAATTCCCGAAACTCTCAGTCTTTCCAAAATCATAGACGTTGTTGGCACTCTATTTTCTTTGTAAAAAGTTTTACCTGGTTGGTGATTACACCGATCCTGTTAGGACGCAGGTATAAAGGATAATTTCTAATTTATGAGGAGGCAGTATATATAGTCTTTATGCATTCTTGTTGTATTTAACATTTACACAATGCTCACTATCATAAACACGGTATTTCACTTATCCCTAAGTGATTATTGATCCATGTTCTTTTCGTCCCTTATAATCATGTGTTGCAAATTATAGAATTTCTACTCGTACGCCACTGGATGTAAATGGAATCTCTTTCATATCATTTTCAAGTTAATTTATTTGATTTGACGTGATCGACAGAGTCAATGTGATATTAGATTGTACGTTTTTTATCCTACAATCATTTTGGTTGCTCCTGAATCTCGGAAAAATTGGATATATGCCAGAGAGGTTTTTTACATGGTCTCACCCATCCTCTATCGATTGAGTTGCGAAAGGAGAATACGTAAAAGAGGTTTTGTTGTATAAGAACAGAATATCTGCAGTGGAACAGTTACACAATATTGTACGCTGGTGGAATACGAAACTAACATATATCTGTTCAGGTTTGATTATTATCAATAATGTTTTCAATTAATAAAATAATAAATTGATATATTGTTATAATTAAATTAAAAATTCAATCTGTAGAAAATCTGCTCTGGTTTAATTTTTAAGAGATACCTATCTAAAACATCGCATCGTAAGCTTTCTTTAACTTGACTTACCTGGGTCGAAAAAACATTATAGCGCGGAAAACTTGCCTTTGCAAGTAAAATGCCAATCAACCAAAAAAATTTGTATTAAACCCCAAGCTAGTTTTTTATATAGAATCTAGTCATTTTACTAGTTTTGTCACAGTAGTCAACCAATTACATTTAGAACCTGGATCTGTTTATGTTGGTCAAATTACACCTGTAGAATTGTACGCAATTCAGTCAGAATATTGAATTTTTTGGGAATGCTGCTCATATAGTTAATCCAGGATGGCTTCCGTTCTAGGCTCAGCACACTCTAGAGTTTCGGCCGAAAGACGGGGTTTGCTTGTGTCTAACCTTGGACTGAAGACACACCAACGGGTCGACGACAATCCGAGTGTAAGTTACGATCCCAGGCACAACACGCTACATAATATAGTACATTAACTCTGTTAGCTTTCTTATCACTTCTAGGTGTAAGGACTGAGCTCGTAGATGTCTTGAGATGTTTCGGTGTTAATAATATCGGTCGAGCTGTTTGTGAAATGGCGAACGTGTTGCCCTCTAGGTAATGTGTGCCCAACTTCGCCTACTGTGATAATTTGGTTTGGTAGTGTTCTGTATCACAGTCCCAGATGTTTTGTTTTTAATTATGTATGGAGGGCGTTAACTTATAATTTAGACGACAGTGTCGTTGTACTATTCCCAAATTTTTTATTGTCCAGCTAAGATCACATTTCACTTCCCACTTTCTTATTTTCAGGTGAGAATAAGTTGAAACTGACTGCGCTTGCCAGAGGATTTTGTTCTAACTGTTGTCCAGCCAAAATACAAAGAGATATTCGATTTGTGGCTTATTCCAAAAATAATCCAAACGGCATACCAATTAACAATTTATATCCCGGAGATGCCTACAAAGCTGGAGTGGATAATTCCATACCGACAGTTATTTTCATTCATGGTTTCTCCGAGGCCTCACCTGGACATAGTGGACAAACCATATTGGACGGTAAGTTGATAGAACAGTGAGCACATAGAACATTTTGGTCAGAGGACTATAGCAAACTAAGACTGACACTCGTAAGAAGTTACTTATACATCAGCTCAAGAGTCCCATGGTATCAAACTCATGTAGCCTCTCTTCCTTTCTCTAGCACTTGCACTTTTTGGCCCATATTGAGTCAGGAATTCTTACAACATGACCCAACTAGCGTAGACTAGCTCTCTTAACCAGCCGGTCAATTTCCGATTTCCCATATAATTGAATTAATTCAATATTCACTCCTCTTCTCCAGCTTCATCCCTCCGAAGATTATACAGACCACTCTTCGTTTCCCATTTCTAAATTTTATCTTCTTCATGTCTATTAAATATCCAAAATTTGCATGCATACAGTACAATAAGCTGGATCACAGTACTGTTTAGTCTGAGCTTAACAGCTCTCGATATATGCTTCGATTTCCTCATTTTTTGTATGGCTCCCATTGCTCGACTTCCTTTCGCTAACCTATTGTCAATTTCCTTCACCTCGTTGCCCTGAGTCGTTAAAGTCACTCCCGTAAATTCGACTTCCTCAACCTCATACAGTTGTATGATTTGCGCATTCCATTTTGTCACATTTTTATATGTCGAACATTCCATTCCGTATTTTGTCGCTGATTTGGATCCTCACCACGAGTTTTTTTTATTACTTCAGCGGTATTCCGTTTTAGCCTCCGCTTTTGTTATTCATTAGGATTCTTATCCTTATAAAAAGTTGATCGAATTCAAAAAAAATTAACACCAACACTGTTCCGTCAATCCCCATTTTATTCTGCTGTTACCAAATCAATATGTTTGCTGTTACATGAGGTGCTGTATGATCTCAATATTCACTAGGTCCAAGACTCACTTTTCGTGTTTTGGGATCGCTATGTTGGAAGTAGACGTTTATAATAGGGAAGATAGTTACACTTAAGATAGAATTTAAAGTTCAAAATAGAACTGGAATGATCGTGCAACAATTATATGGATCTTAACACCTGATGATTTAGAGAAAAGTTATAGTGACACTGTTTCTGGGTGAATTGGAAAATGAGTGATTCCCTTCTAGATATTTGATTGAGATAATTGGAAAAATTACCAGAATAAAAACCCTAAACTACTGACTGGTGGATGTCGATCTGACCAGAGATGAGAGACAAAGATTATCAAACGAAAGAAAACGAGGAGAATATTTTTTATGATTTGTAGAAACTTCTCTTTCACAACGTGTCAAAAATGTTCTTGTTGCTGCTATTAATACGAAAAACCGAGTGAAACTATCTCTAAAATTAAACTATAGAACATTGTTTGAATTATATTTATTACTTTCAGCGTATTTAGCAAGACCCGAACCCCGCAATATAATCCTAGTAGATTGGTCAGAGCTAGCAACATTTCCATGGTATCAAGTAGCAGTTATAAACGCCAGACTAACCGCTCAAACACTTAAGAAGTTTATAGAAGTATTTCACAGAAGTGGTGAGATACCAATATGGAATTTACATGTGATTGGGTTTAGTCTCGGAGGTCATATCGCAGGTTTTGCTGGGAAACTACTCAGAGATGGGTTGAGGATACCCAGAATAACTGGACTGGATCCTGCCCTACCGGAATATTCTCTTCAAGGTTTGTCATTTAAATATTCACTATATTTCATTTTAAAATATCGATGTTGCTTATAGCTGCCAAATTAGAGTAAACTATTTTTGACGAATCCTGATTATCATAAATTTTAAATAATTGCAGGAGATAAATTTGCTCAGATTTTCACTTTATAGTTGTTGTTAAAGTTTCAATTTACCGAACAAAGAAAAACATATTTTCAAAAAACAATGAAACTCAAAATTATTAAAAAACAACTAAATGCAAAAGCAGTTTCACTGAATTATAGTCTATTTTTAGAATGAGAGAGTATTAAAATAATAAAGCATTCGTAATCAATAGACGTATTACTACTTATAGTAGACAATGTTTTCAAACAAAGAGTGATCCACAGGAGTGGATAACATAGGTAACACAGAAAAAGCAGGTACATCTAAATCAATACTACAATTCAACATCCGACACAGGATTGACAAGTGAAACGTTACAAGAAGATAATTGTTTGTCAAGATTCATTGAACGATAACATGAGGCACATAAGAAATCTCTGACAAAACTAAGATAAACTTGCCATTCAGTAGCCGAAAGAGAAAAAATTGAAGTTAATTTTGACGTGTTGACGGTTTGCTTCATTTGCTATTTGAACTTCCTGACTTCACTTCCAAAGTGATTTGTGCTCGACTGGAGACAGTCGTCAGATTTACAGGACCAGTCCGAACCTCGTTCTTTCGATTGCAAGAACTACAATTTGGTTTTGTAGTGTTTTTAGCACCCCAACCATAACAAAAATGGACTTAGGAGAACGACATTTCGTAAAAATATGACCAGTTCTACCACAATTCCAACATAAACTAGAGGATAAAACGGAACTTTTTCTCTTAGAAGAAGAATTTGATGAAACATTAAGACAAGCCAAATCAGATTGAAGTAGACAATTTTCCGAAGAAGGTCGATCGATAACGATCAGACCAAACTCTGGATTCTTCAACTCTTTCACGAAGCTCAGTAACTTCTTCAACAGTATTGGGACTATGTAATGCCAAAGCAGAAACGAAAAATGGTAAAAGGTTTCTACGAATCTTTGTAGCACGAGATTTTTCATCTACAACATTCGTTAAACGATTAAAAAGACCTCTCATAGAAGAAATATAAACAGTAACGTGCCCATTCTCACCCGTAGTACGATTTGAAATCTCTAACTCTAAATCTGTTTCATAACTATAAGGAAAAAAATCTGTTCACAATATAGCAACAATATCGGACCAAGAACTGAATTTACTACGACTATTAAGAAACCATGTAAAAGCACTACCTCGAAAGAGCTCACAAGACTGTAAAAATATTTCAGTATCAGAAATACCTATAGAAACTCTAAGTAATTCAACTTTATCTGAGAAAAGATGAAATGATTCATTATTTCCAGAGAATGAAATATTCCACTTGTATACTGACTGTGGGACTGAAGGAGAAGACGAAGCAAGAGGAACATGATTATTATGTGACTCTTCACTATCAAGAAATAAAAAGAGGATAAGAACATAGAGAAGAAAAATAAGAAGAAGAATGGAACATATTCGATGAATGTCCAAGAATTGTTGCTTTCAAATTCAAGACTTCAATCTCATTTTGAAAACTTAAGAAAAGTAATATATATATATATATATATATATATATATATATATATATATATATATATATATATATAATAAAAGTATTATTTTTTCTTCAACCTTCTTAAATAATTTATTTTTTTCAATTTCTTGGGTGTCAGGTTGTGTAGTTAATTAAATCATTTTATTGTTACTGACGTTTCGTTCCTGGGTTAGGAACTTTCTCAAAGTTTATTATTGACTGAATCAAGTTTCATCGTTTACAGTTCAAAATTAAAAACACATATACAATAGGTATAAAACATTCATAAAACAGACATCTAAAACAAGTACCATCGATACAAATTCTACGACATTATACAAGGGGAGTACGGAAAGACTTCAGATATCTGAAGTCTTTCCGTACTCCCCTTGTATAATGTCGTAGAATTTGTATCGATGGTACTTGTTTTAGATGTCTGTTTTATGAATGTTTTTTACCTATTGTATATGTGTTTTTAATTTTGAACTGTAAACGATGAAACTTGATTCAGTCAATAATAAACTTTGAGAAAGTTCCTAACCCAGGAACGAAACGTCAGTAACAATAAAATGATTTAATTAACTACACAACCTGACACCCAAGAAATTGAAAAAAATAAATTATATATATATATATATATATACTAGGTACATATACCTATTAGCAATAATAACAATTGCAAATGAAATGCAATTATGCTCAAAAAAATTTAAACAAAATGCAGAAAGCAGTTATAATAGGAGCTCATTCCTATTAGCAAAAAAAATTATCAAAAATTAAACGATATCAGTTATTGGTACCGTACAGAGATTCTGAAATATCCAAAAAAATTAGGGGGGTAGGCTCTACCAAAATATGAGACGCTAAACGCCGAAGAAATAAGAGGGGTACTCTACTAAAATATGAAATGCTAACAACTCAACGATAAGACAAGAGAAAAACTTCAGTGCTCGTCTACAAAAAAATAATCACTAAATGTAATATAGGGTGGTTCAGATAGAGATCTTCTAAGAAAAAAATTTTCAACGTGACTAAAAAATGTTTGTGAAACACATTATGTAATGTAAAGGAACAATAAAAAAAATACAAAAAGGCATGTCCTTTCCCCTTCTTTCCTACTCGGAAATATTGGAGAAGAAACTCGCGAACGCAGAACCAATTGCTAAAAATTTAGCGATATCAGACACAGTCCAACCAAAACCAAAACAGGAAGTTATATAGAACCTAATATTATAAATCGGAAACACTTTCGCTATGAAAGTAACGAAATTAAAAACTGTGGTATTCCAAACCACATAGAAAGTTGTCTAAAAAAATAGTTTTGTCAACAATGGAAAAAGAAAACAAGAGTATTCCGCAAAAAAAATACAATTAATATGTATCACTACACCAAAATAATCCATAAATTGTTATGTAACAAAATGGACGTGTTTTACTCATATCATCATACAGGGACGATAAAAATCAAGCGTATACTTAGAACGAAAAAAATACCAAGCAAAAATATAATTTCTCTGTACGCACAACTAAAGAGATAAGGGACTACTCAAAATTATCTGAATTCAAAATTTGCCTAAAGCAAAAAATTCCAGAAAATATTTCAGTATAAAGGTCGTTCCAAAACTGATTTCTAAAGGTGGAGGAAAATTTGAAATGGAAACATTTTTGGCGATTTTTATTAGAACCCAAAAACAAAAAAAGAGATACGCTAGAAAACACAAATATAATACATTAATTGTACTATACACAACATAATAGCAAGAATACAAAATAATGTACTCCAGATACAACATTAAGAGAGAACATAAGGCATACGAAAAACAAAGATATCAGTGCTTTTGCACAACTGTAAAGATAAACACAAATGATAGTGTAGTCTAGTATTATTTCATTACCACCGACCATTAGGTTTTCACTTGGTATAAAATTTGTCATAAATTGCGTCTTCCAAAGTTCATGTTTAAAGCGACTCCGTTGCAAAGAAGTCGAGAAATATGTTACACTTAGGAAAATAGGGACTCATCTGTGGAAAGTACTTGGTTCCACTGCTCCATATTCCAATGAACATATGCATAAACGAATGTCAGTCTGTTGACTCTATGCCGCCTGCTAAGTAATGGTCCATGTACAGGTGTTCTTGCCGTCAGACTAGTTCTGTCCTCTCGCTTATGTGCACATTTTGAACTTCTGCAAGATGGTTTCTGATCTCTACGACAGTCAATAACCTGCTGCGTAGCATTGTCAGCGTTTCACGATGCTGTGAACATTTTTTGCTCCAACGTTTGACCGAACGATTGAGTCAAATAGATTCGAACGATGATGGCGTGTAGCGTGGCAAATGTTTGATGCAAACTAGTTTGGTTCAAAACCTTGCGGAATTAAGATACGGTGTTTTCGTTCCTGTTGCCCCTATAAAGCGGTCAGTGGTATCATATGCGAACCACGATAGTCTGTAGCCATCTTTTGATTTAGAAACAGTTAGTTCCATTTAAAATAGTAATATAATCGTGGTTCGACAAGAAATTATTTGAAATGAAAGTAAAAATAAAAATATGCACGTTGTCTATTTATATGCATAACAATGCAGATTGAACAAAAAATAACTAAATCCCAAATATCTTCTAAACCTGACGACTCCAGAACTGTATAAATAGCTTTTACGCCATATACTGATGGGGTTTTCGTAAATCCCAGCTTATTATGTCAATCAACTAATCGTTTTAATTAGCTTTTTAATTATCCACACAACGAACATCAGGGTAACGGTATTTGTTTATTGATTAAATATTTTTAATGAAGGCTAATGCCTTATGTAGGAGCTTCGGATGAAATAATTAAAGCCTCAACTTGTCTAGAATAAATTTACGGTAATTTCCGGGTTTGAATGACGTGTAAGCGTTCATTATGAGTAAAAATTAGTTTAGAGTGGAATGAAATGCGCTTATTTGGAATTACGTGCTGGAAAATTGTAAAATCCATTCGAGATTCAAATTGCTGCTCTCTACGACTTAATTTACATTCTTATTTAATAGATGACTGCAAAAAGGTTTTGAAAAGTTTTCTAAAGTGATTTGTAGAGAAGGGAAACTGTAAAATAAAAAAGACACATTAAGCAATATGTCCCATTACATGGGAAACTTTTATTACTAACTAGAGAGTGAGTACATACACGCAATTGTATATAAAGGGCGTCCCATGACGTTTTGAGCCAGATCCATCTTCAGAGTACTCATCGTCGGAAAAGAGGCTATAATTTAAAGGGTTAGATGCTAAAGCTCAATTAATCATTATACGAGGCATTTTAGATATCATTAAAGATTGTGTATCAGCCATGGCACAGCTTACGGGCCTAAACAATGTTTTTGCTTCACTAAGCTTTTTCCTTTTGGAGAAAATTATTCAGATTAAACTCAGTGAAGGTTGATAGGCTTGAGGATCATCTACTAAAATTCGATATTTTTATAAGAAGCTTGAGAGACCTTGTGTCAACAATTGGCGACAGTGGTAGGGTATGTCATCTTTTATTGTCTTTTCTTCTTTCATTGATTTTATCAACATATACCGGTAGCGGCCAGACTAAAATCTAGGCGAAATTTTATACAATCTACACAGACCCTCACAGCCTCTAAAACTGCCACCAAGGAGGCAAGATGGAAACAGTGCCTAATAGACCACGACACTCCAACCTGGAAAAACTTCCTGCAGGTTCGGACCTAGACTGGGGTACCTGGAAGACCCTCAACCGACTCCGGTGCCAAATGGGGAGATGCAAGACCAACCTCGTGAAGTGGGGATACGTGGAAGAGGCAGCATGTGAATGCGGAGAAGCCCAGTCAATGGAACACCTCCTGTCGTGCCAATCCCTACAAGCCCCATGTACCCTCCGGGATCTATGGACGTGCAATGAAAATGCTGTGATATGCGCCAGACACTGGTGTGATATATGAATATTTATAGTTATATATATTTGCAGTTCAGACACGATTAAATAAATGAATTGATTTTATTAGGTCTGCCAGTCTTATTCCTCCTGGTGCACATCTTCCTCCTTCTGACACTTCTCCAGGCCCAAACTTATATAATTGTTCTTGGACAACTGTTCTACGAGCATAATAATTTCTTTAAGCTTATCTTAAGACACGTATAGTTTTAGGTCATCCATGTATAGCTGATGTGACACTATATGCTTCAATCGATTGTTTTTTAGAGTGTATCCAATTATTATTATTACTACTCATATGTAATTATCTAATACCAACAAAAATTATCAATAAAGTAAAAGAAGTTTCCTCGTGATATTTTCTGTCAAAACGTCAATAACATTTGCTCAATAATATCCGCCACGCGTACAGTCCATAAAAGAGTAAACAATAAGTATCTTCATACAAATTACCTCATATTCCATGTCAATATTTGACCCAATCGATTTTGTGTGACGAACAGAACTGAGGGTTGACATTGATTACATTTCATTGGATATTCCTGAATTATTTATGGCAATAAATTTTCGTTGTGCACGATAAGTCGTCACTCGCACATTTATTGCGCATTTACAATATGTAACAAAGTTTAATAAACAATGTAATGTAACAATGTTGAACAACATTGTTGTATAATAATGTTACACAACAATGTTATAGAACAGAACTGATGATTTTAAATATTTAAACTTTGCAATTTTACTGAGTTTGATATCATTGTACATAAATAATAATGATAATAATATCATTTATTGATAAATAAAAAATAGAAACGTATACAATAATGACAAGTGTATAAATCATACTCGAAGTGAGTGAACACTTGTTTCAAGATATAAATATAGTATTACTTAAGTATAAAAAATATTCAACACAATATCAGAATAACGAAATATGTAACACACTTAATTGTGCGCTACAGAACAATACAATAACAAAAAAAAATTTTGAAAGTACAATCAATTTCAAACACATAAGCCATCAAAGTTTGTCTCTATTTCAAAACAACTGCCACAAACAACACATTGTACAAATAAAAATAGATGACCATAACAACAATTAATCATTTTAAAAACAACACTACAATAAAAGCATTTAGAGAGCACTTGCAACCGTTTTGAAATGTTACAATTATTAAAGCACGTTTGATTCACAGACATGCTGTTACAAGCAACACACTGTATAAATAAAAATTATAAAAGAAATAAAACCAGTGCATAATGATGTAAGTATATGTTTAATGTATGAAATGAATCAGATGGACATATCCAGTCGAACAATCCCATCCCATCCAGCTTTTGGTGTTTCGTAAATGAATCTTTTTAATTTACTTTTAATAATCTTGTAGTTGTTCATGTTTTTTATAAGGTGGGGAATAGACTTGAACACCTTGGGCGCTAAGTAGAACAATGATCGCTGACAAACCGACCTGCTCATTTGGGCAATAACATAGTGGTATCGTAATTATGTGTAGGTAAACGAACATGATTTTTTTTCATATCTCAATATAACATTCAAACAATAGAGTTGTCTAAAATCCAGTATCCCGCATTCCTCGTATACTCGATCTGTGGATGATATCGGTGGGGTTTTCTTGAAATCAATTTTAGGAACCTTTTTTGGACAATCTCCAGTGGTTTTATGTGTGTTCTTAGGGCTCCACCTCAACCTACCAAGCCGTAACGTGAGAGACTTTCCACTAAGGCAAAATATAATATCTTCATATGCTTGAATGTTAATATTTTGTTGAGGTACCTGAATTTATAGAGGATGCTCTGTAATTTCTTGGTGACGTACCTGATGTGAACATCCCATTTCAGACTACTATCAATCATTACACCTAAGTATTTGATTTTGTCTACAGGCAATATAGACATACTTCTATTTCGTAAAGTAATGATTTCAAGATGATCAAAATCTGGTCTGCACACATTATTGCAACTGATAGGCAGATTAGAAGTTTTCTCAAGGTTAACCGTCAATAGTTTATGCTCAAGCCAATTCTTTACGTTCGAAAAATCAGCTTGAGCTTTATCTTGAAGTGCCTCCCAATTTTCAGCATCGTATACTATTGCTGTGTCATCGGCAAATCCAATTATGTCACCACTGCTTTTCAACGAGAACATTCCGTTTATATAAATATTGAATAAAAGTGGTCCCAGAACACTACCTTGAGGTACACTATACTCAACAGTTTCTTCCTGACTGAAGACATTGTCCACCTTTACTATCTGCCGTCTATTGGCAATAAAGCTTTTAAATAAGTTAATGTTTACATTCCTTATACCAATGTCCTCTAATGCTTGCATGTGTTTTATTTGAAGCCAAACTGCCTGTCAGACAAAATTTTATATTTTTCAAGGTAATAAGTCAACCTGTTCTTTATTAGTTTCTCTAAAATTTTTGATAGGTGTGTTAAAAAGGATATGGGTCTGAAATTATTTATTTTGGTTTTATCCCCCTTTTTATGAAGTGTTATTACAATGGAATTCTTGAAGGATGATAGCCATATACCACCGTCTATGCACTTATTGATTATGTGACATAATGGTTTCATAATAAAATCACCAGTAATTTTGAGAGTTTCAGCTTTAATTCCGTCAATCCCAACCGATTTTTTATTCTTCAAACTTTTCAATATCCTTTTTAATTCGTTGTCGTTCGTTGTCGACAAACGAGTTTGCAGTAAGATGCCTATTCGGAGTATTACTCTGGTCTCTAGTAATTTTATCAGCAAGGGTTTTTTCCGGTATTTACAAATTTTTTTATTAAATTCGTTGGCGATAATATTTTTGTTGGTTAACATCAAACCTGAGTCAGTTTCGATGGAGCGTATTGGAGTTTTAGATTTTTTACCTCTACTCAAGTCTTAAAAAATTGAATAGATGAGGCTTTTACTTGATGAAGATCCATGAAATAAAACAATATAGTTTGTTTAAATCTTCATTTATTTGAACTAATGTTCAATTTAAACTTGTTGATGCGTTTCACTAACACAGTAGCTTTGTCAAAACGAATGAAGGTAAAATATAAAAATGTCTTAATATATACAGTGCTAAATCTATTTACTGTTAACAATGGTATTGAATGAAATTACCTGGAAATTCATTCACTACAAACATTCCTAAGCCATCTTCTAGGTAAAGAGGTTCAATAAAGGAGACTGATTGATATCTATTTGGTCGTTAAGGAGATTACCTGAATATTTATTTCTGTTAATCTCTAGGGCCTCTAATAAATTTAAACTAAAGGATTTACCGACTACATGGAGAATTTCAAAATTTGGGTCGAAAATGTGTTGGTTTTCTAATAAATGATTTGAATAGTTAGAATCTAATTTTTGGTTGTTATAGCTACGTTTGTGTTCCGAAATTCTAGTTTTAAAATTTCTAAAAGTTCTACCGATATAAATTTTATCACAATTGTCATTACCACATTTTAATTTATAAACTCCTGATTTGTTTAATTTTGAAGATTTAGATTTATTATTTTTTATGAATTTGGATAAATTGTTTTAAAGGAAATATTCATGTCTAAAGTTTCTAAAAATGATTTAATTTTTAAGGATGGAGTTCCAAAGTTTGTTAAGCTTTTAAATTGTTTATTATTTTATCTGAAGGGAATACTTGTTCTAAAGTCTGTGTTTTTATCTTTTTATTTATGATATTGTCAATTAAATTTGGATCGTAATTATTATTCACTGCTATTTGTTTTATGATATTTAATCCTTTGGTATAATTATTAACATTTAAAGCGACTGTTAAGAGTCTGTGTATCATACTATTGAAAGCTACTAGTTTATGACTGAATGGGTGGACCGAACTATTATGAATTGTAATATCTGTATGTGATGGTTTATGAAATATTGAAAAATCATGTTTATTATTTATATTTAAGGCCTAAAAAAATTATAGACTTATTTGATTAAAGTTCTACGGTAAATTTGATATTATCGTGAATCGAGTTTATGTAAGTAATGAAGCTCTCTAATTGTCTATTTGTACCGATGAAGCTAGCTAAAATGTCGTCCATATACATTCATGTTGGTTATCATCTGCAAGAATCTTTTGCAAAATGCTTCCATCCCAAATGTTTTGTGTATCTATCATCGCATGTATTATGAAAAATCCACCTATTGAGTAAACATCCGTGTAACGTGGCGGGTTATTGTGAATTTCAGCTTCTAGACATTTGGCAAGCGCTGATTTGTCGGTTTTATAGATGGTTCCGTCCAAGTGACGTAACTCAAGAGGAACTGGTGTAATGGGGTAGGATAGAATCCGCAGGACGTCTAGTTTATGGTCTATTAAAATTCCTAATTTGCGACCAAATAAGTCCCATTGAATCTGCATTTCTTAGGTTTTTCCACCGATGTTTACACTTTTGTTTCGACTTGGCTAGAGAAGTTATGAATACGTGTTTATTAAATTGTTCGATCGAATCTATTGATATCCAGAGAACACCCAGTTATGAATGTTTTTCGTTGGTCGTTACCATTTTTTTCAATACTAAGGAGACACTTATCAACCTGCTGGATGCAATATTGAATAACTGGTCCATGGGTAAATCATGACTGAAGAGGTTGATGTGCTGATCAAATGTTATTATGATGTAATTTGTGAGTTGCTCTGAACTTTTTCGATATTTGACGGCTGTATTTTAGCTGAAATATCTTGAGTTTTCCCAAACCCTACTCCTCCCATAATATGAGTAATAACACTAGAGCGAATTTCATGACTCCGTGCCCAAAGTTGACGAGTTGAGATCGATTATATTAAACGTATAGTTCCGGTAAGTCTTGTAGCGCTATCGGCGTTTATTGTTTGCCCCAAAGTAAGACCTTTAGGCTGCCTTGAAAATGAAAGAAAGAAAACGACAGTAGTATCACAGAAAATGAAAAGAGGACGAAAACCTTCAAATTTCGTATATGACGTATCTACTAAACACAGGTATACCCGCGCGCGAGAAAACATTTTTCTGTCTACCAGGTCAAAGCAACCGATTTTTGTGTCTGCCAGGTCAAAGCAACCGACAGACCCTTCTGCCTTGAAAAATAATATATGCAACTAATACTATCAAGAATAACATATACAGGGTGGGGCACTATGAATGAACTATTCTCTGGCGTCTTAACGGCAAATAAAATTAGAAAAAACTAGACGAAGAATTAAATAGATTACTTAGGACTATAATTTAAAAATATTTTGGAATATACAGGGTGCTCCAAAAAAGAGTGCCGTATCAAAGTTAGGTTCCTTTAAATGGAACACCCTGTATTTTATGACATTTTTTGAATTGTACTATTGAAAAGTATGTAAGTTCATTGACATTTCCCTATACCTATCTAGTTCAGTTTCCAGGATAAATCGATTTTACATAATCTGTAAACCCTCCGAAAAAATACAATAACTTCAAAATAAAAACGAATAACCACCTATCTCACTAAAAGCTTTTAACATTCTGTTTCCAATATTTACTGGTATGCTATAATATACAGGGTGTTTTTAATACATACATTTCTGGCTTAATTTAAATGGAGCACCCTGTATCTGTTGGGTCTGTTCAACGTGGGAATGTATTACCTTTCAGTTGGTATTAGGGTTGCCTATATCTAACTCTGATAGTTTTCGTGAAATTTTAAATTAGTTTTTTAATATTCAATTATTTGCTGACATCTAGTTTTACCTATGACATGATGATACTCCGATGGAAAGTTTTTAAAAATTTAAAATTTGTTTTTTTGATAGTAAGTGCTTTGTTGTATGATTTATTATTGATAAATTAAAGGTTTCTTAAAATAGAATTTTATTAAGGGTAAGTACACTATTATTGGTCATAAAATCTTCTTCTTTCGGTTCCGTCTTCACCTTAGTGAAGGTTGGCAACAATCTCGGCGAACTGGGTTCGGTTTTGAGCAGCTCGGAATAAGGAATGTGAGTCTAGTCCGGTCCAGTCTCTTATGTTTTTCAACCACGAATGTTGGCGTCTTCCTATGCCTCGTCTGCCTTCTATTTTGCCTTCCATTATTATTTTCAGCAGTCTCATTTTATCACTCCTGATTACATGTCCCAAGTATGCGGTTTTTCTCTTCTGTCCTTACCTAATCTTCTCAGAACTTCTTCATTACTGATGTGGTCTGTCCAGGGTATTTTTAAGAGCCTTCTATACACCCACATTTCGAAAGCTTCTAGCCGCCTTAGTGTTTCGGCCTTTAGGGTCCAGACTTCGGATCCGTACAGCAGCATAAAATAAGCTTCAAAATTATAAAAAAATAACTACAAAAAATTTAAAGAAGGTGTTCAAAGTGACGCCCATTTTGTTGGATACAAATTTCAACTCTTTTAAAAAAGTTATTGTTCACTTTCTTCACATTTCTGGTGTTACTGTTTGAAACGCTCTCCTTATCCTACCCTTCATGTTCTCTGGAGTGGTTGGCTCTGTATTGTAGACAATACTTTTTATGTAGCTCCGAATAAAATAGTCTAATGGCGTCAAGCATGGGGATCTTGCCGGCCAAGGATAAGGACCCCTCGCCCAATCCATTTTTGTGGAAAAATATTGTTTAGGTAACGCCGGACATTTACACTGTAATGAACAGACGCACCATATAACTGCAGCCACATTTTTTGTCTTGTAGCTAGTGGAACGTCATCTAAAATGTCGGGTAGTTTGTTACGTAGAAATTTACGAAATTTTTTTCCAGTTAGCGTTCCATTAAAAAAATAAGGCCCTATTATGTGGGTTCCAACGATTCCTGCCTATACATTTAATGACCAACGATGTTGATGATCAACACCTCGGAAGTAATGCGGATTTTCGTCGTTATAGTAATGAAAATTATGTATGTTTTACTAAACCGTTTTTATGAAATGAAGCTTCATCCGTAAATAGAACAAAATAAAAAAATCTTCATACCCTGCCACTTTGTCCATAACCCATAAACAAAACTCAATGCTATTTTCAAAGTCCCTATCGAATAGTGGCTGGTGCATTTGATTATGGTAGTGATGAAATTTGTTTTTTTAATTATCCTAACGGTACTTCTCTTGCTTATACCTACTTGCTCACCAATACATTTTGACTAGTATGTGGATTCTCAACAAGCGCACCCATTACAACAAATTCTGAATCGTCTGAAATTGCAGATTTTCGTCTAGAATTTTTTGTATATTGAACGCTTCCAGTAGTTTTGAATACTTGCAGTAGTCGTTTAAAAACATTTCTGTTCGGATGCTCTCTATTTGGATACTTCTGAGCGTATAATTTATTTGCTAAAGAACATTTCTCCTGACACTCACCAATAATTAATATCATATCCATTCTTCCTTCGTTAAAGTAATTTTTGATGTTTAACCAGGGATTAATAACTATGTCAATTATTAAAACTTGATAATACATCAACACTATACCAATCCAATACACGCTATACAAATTTATAAATTTATTTGACAGATAGAATGGTATTGAAATAATATCTATTTGAATCACATTTCATAGGTAACTAGATGCCAGATAAGTGAATAATATTAAAAACCAAATACAGTACACATTCACCTACTTCAGAGGACATGAAGAATAGGATAATGCGAGCTTTTTAAAGAATAACACGAGAAATATTAAAAAAAATAAACAATAATTTTTTTAAAAGAGTTCAAGCTTGTATCTAACACGATATGCATGACTTTGAATACTTTCTTTAAATTTTGTGTAAGTTTTTTTACTAATCTTAATGCAAAGTTAATGATTGTGTACCCTTAATAAAATTCTGATTTGAGAGACCTTCAATTTATCGATAATAAATCATACAACAAAGCACTTACTGTCAAAATAACAAATCTTAAATTTTTAAAAACTTTCCATCGGAGCATCATCATGTCATAGGTAACTAGATGTCAGCAAATAATTGAATATTAAAAAACTAATTTAAAATTTCTCGAAAACTATCAGAGTTAGATATAGACAACCCTAATACCAACTGGAAGGTAATCAATTCCCACGTTGAACAGACCTATCAGATACAGGGTGTTCCATTTAAATTTAGCCAGAAATTTATGTATTAAATGGTTAGTGTTATACTGTCATATTAAAAACACCCTGTATATTATAGTATACCAGTAAATATTGGAAACAGAATATTAAAAGCTCTTGGTGAGATAGTGTAAAGCAAATCTGGTTATTCGTTTTTATTTTGAAGTTATTATATTTTTTCGGATGGTCTACAAATTATGTAAAATCGATTTATCCTGGAAACTGAACTAGATAGGTATAGGGATATGTTAATGAACTTACATTATTTTTAATAGTACAATTCAGAGATGTGATAAAATACAGGGTGTTACATTTAATGGAACCTAACTTTGATACGGCATGCTTTTTTGGAGCACCCTGTATATTCCAAAATAGTATTAAATTATAGTCCTAAGAAATCTACTTAATTCTACGTCTAATTTTTTCTAATTTTATTTGCCGTTAAGATGCCAGAGAATAGTTCATTCATAGTGCCCCACCCTGTATAAATTTCAAGTTTCATAAAATAGTTTTCAATATTTTGTTTTAAATTGGAAAGTGTCTGCCACGTTGTTATAATCGAAGTAGTCGTCTGCCATTTTGTTTTTGAGTAGCTATTATAGTATATTTTGTCATATCTAAACGCCAGCTTTCTTAAAGCACTTTTTTAGTTTGTCAAATTAACACACTTGTCATACCTGAGTGACTGTAGACCTACCGCGACTGGTTCTAATTAATCCCTATCTCATGGACGGTAGGGGCCCCTGTCTAACTGAGAGAATTTGAAGCTTTTTTCAATTATGTGTCATCAGCTGTTTACTGGCTCTTAGACTATTCAGGATCTGCTAGGTAACCAAGGTCAACACAATTTATTTTATTCTTACGATTTAATTTATTTTAGTTCACAGATACATATTCGAAAAGGACGAGTGTAATCGTGAGTCAAATATTTCTCAAAACGCGTATTATTAGTTTCAATAATCATTCACAATTCTTGATGTATTTTTAATGTCTACACAATGAATATTTCTTTTTAGTAAATAACCTTGCAGGTCATTTTTATTGGGGACAATGAAGTCAGTTTACCATATACTCCACTCTAACAAATATATATTATTTCCTTTTTTCCTGGAGGTCGTTTCTACTAGGGATAATGAAGTTATATTACCATATACTCCACATCAATATATATATATATATATATATATATATATATATATATATATATATATAATTTCTTTTTTTCCTCAAAAACTTCGCATATTTAGATCATGGTCAGAAAAAGATTAAATCGGCATGCCAATATTTACCCTAATAACTCCGTTGTCTGGTTATTGACTCAACTTAACTCAAGGACTCTATCCTCTTTAAAGCCATCACGCACAATGGAAAAAAACTAGAGCAGTCTATACAAACTGTTTTATATGAAAAATTACACCTTCATTCAAATACATTTACTGCTACAGGAAGCAGTTGTCTGGTTAAAAATAGAACTCGGTGTATTCCGTGTCGTGATCAATAAATAAAAATTATTTTAAACACTGACTATTCAAAACACGCATCAGATATTTTGAATAATCGTCACTGAAAGTTTTCCTTTCGAAACCACTCACTTCATCATCTTTTATGATGCTACACCGAATATAAATACTCTGCAGCTTATTCTTGGTTTGTGGATTTTACACCAGAACATATTGAGATTATGAGAGGGTTGCTTTAAAGACATCATTTCTAAGATACGGAACTTGATCTAGATGTATCGAAAAACGAAAAATGGTATCAATTACAAGATAAAAATTTGAAAGCTTGTGAAGATACAGGATCAATATTACCGATTGCGAAGATATGCTTACAAACTGGTCTAGAAATGGTTTTAATAGAAAATAAATATTCAGCAGATGAAATTTAGATTTGAAACTATGAGTCGTATCAGTTCTACATGTTGAATGGACACATGGATTTGGACAAACAGTGTCTGATTTAGTTCGGAGCTAGAAGAATGAAGAAGAATATACATAAATACTATAAAAACAATACATTTAGGATATATAATGTGCGGAGAAAGATATTAAATAAGCAAAACAAAACACCGGGTAAACGTAGCGAAGAAGAGGAACAAAACTGTGTTAATGAATCTTAGAAAATAATTTTTTCCCAGCATTATCATACAAAGATTATGTTCATGATTACCTACATTCTTTGCAGTAAATATGTCCAGTGAAAAAAAAAACAGTGGCTTGAGTGATTAAAGAATTGTACAGACCAAAATCTAGAATATTGATAGTTCCAGGAAAAAAGGCGTAAACAGTTTTTTTAATTAATCGCACAAGCCATATAAGAAGAGTTATTCTGATGTTCTCTTTCTGAAATGAATATCATTAAATATGTAAGAGAAAAAACTTGTTCAACTATGATTATAATGTCAGAAAGACCGATACCAGTAGTTCATGACTTTATCTGGAAGTGTTATATCGACTTATAGGAAATGGATGTTTGGTTATGTTAGTATGTTTCTGCTGTTTAATAACAAAAATAAAAAATTGTAATTGGAAAGAGACGCACTTTCTCAGCCCTCAATTCACTTTTGTAGTCAGTATCAGTTCTGTTGAACTATTGAGAAGATTTTATGGCTTCAAAAATATCAAGGCCATATGTCCATTTTGGTTTTATTATGACTTTGTATAATAACATTCTGTTTCTCAAGTTTAATTGCGATTTTCTGCTAATGAGAGAATACAGTTATCGTAGTTTAAAACCCAGTTGCTTTCGTTTTGTAAATATATGCGATTTCCATGTCAGTCTGCTGTCAAGATGTAAACCTAGATATTTAACTTCGTTTTTCTGGGTTATTCGTTGATTATTTCATTGTATTGATGGACATGTACCTTTTCTCAGTGTAAAGGCAGCATGAATTCATTTGGTCTCATTCCATCCAAATTGATGTTCTGGGATGATATTTTTACTGTCTAGTATTGGCTTGATACTTTTCATTATTAATTTTTCTAGGACTTTGGAAAGCATTGACAATGAACTGATAGGCTTATATGATGTTAATTCTTCTAATTTTTCTCCTGGTTTAGGTATCATAATTACAATTGTTCTTTTCAGTTGTAGTGGAAAATAATTTAGGGTTATTATAACGTTTAAAATTTGTAGTATTGCGGTTATTATTTCTTCGTTAATTTCTGTCTGTTATCAGATCATAACCATTTCTTACCTTTCAAATAATACACGAACTGTTTCTCTTATATTCCCCAAGAACAACTATCTTCGTTTCTTTGATTATCCTTTCCTATGTAAAGATTACCTTATAAGAAAATATTTATTAAATTACGATCTACAAAAAACATTCAATGTCAAATAATAAAAAAAAACTTCTGCGACGTACACAACTTCAGAATTTGATAAACAATTTAACCAAACTTTTTTTAAACTGTTCTCTTCTCACTTCCAAATTTTCTACACGTGTTTTATATTTATATAAATTCCTGCAACGTTCACTTCTTCTGAATTTCAATGAAAATTCAACCAAAACTTTCTTTAAACTATTCTCTTCTTTCTTAAATCTTCTAAATGTGTTTTATATCTATATGAACTCCTGCGACGTACACTTTTTCTGAATTTCGATGAAAATTTAACAAGAACTTTATTTAAACTATTCTCTCATTTCGTAAAAATCTTCTTGCATCATTCCAAAATATCCATTTAAATGATCAATTATAATGTGTCATGTACTGTCAAACTTTAAAACATGATAAATATTCTCACCTAATTCTATAAATTATACTTCTAGTTTTCTGTAAAACTAACAGCCAAATAGAACTATGTGACGGTAAAATCCTGGAGGTTTACTCAAGCTCTGCATAGGTTTGTACATATCAGATGGAAAATATAACTGGATAAATTCACAAGTTGCTGTCATTAACATTCGAAAAGCAACCAGCACAGTTGGATTTCCATTTTTATACGTTAGATCTATCTATCGGCAAATAATACGTTGCATACTATATTCATTACTGACATTCATAATAAAACATACCACAAAACTTGACTATATAAAGAAGATAGAAAAATATGGAAATGATATTTTAAAATACTTTTAGAAGTAGTTTGGGCACGTAATAAAAATTATAAATTCGTAGACAAGAAATGACGGAGCAAATGCGACATATACAAGAAGTATGAATAAACTTAATGAAATTAACTGTCTCGACCCTTACTTCGATGATATTGATTTATCGAAACAATTGTCAATTTTTTAGAATTTTCAATAACTTTTATTATATTGTGGAATTAACTAGAGACCGTGAGTTTCATTTAAAAACACTAATATGAATAAACTTGGTGATGAAATTAATAGATAAAATACTAATAACCCAACTGCATTGAATATACCATTTTCTTCTCAAATGATAATCATTTTTAGCTACCACCATTCTTATTTCTGATTCCCGAAGACTTTTGTCAGACGTTAACGCGAGTTTTACAGCTTCGTGTAGGACCAACACTAACAAATTTCTCGCTACAATCAAAAATATTGTGTTTCACAAATACAACTTTCTATAGACTCATAAATCTTCAGTAGGTGAGACACATATTTATCGTAAAGATAAAAAATTCCAATCAGGCTATCTAACTATGAAAATGTGTGAAATAAATCTCAATCCGGGATTTAATTCAATGGAAATATGATTGATCAACATTGTGTTCTCTGCTTACGACTTTCATCAGTAGCTTACGTGAGTTTCACAGATTCATGTAAAAACTAAACTATCCAATTTCTCATTACAATTAGTAATATTGATTGTTTCACAACTGCCACTGCTTATAGACACACAATCGTTCAGTAATATAACGAAGATTATGTTCACTGTTTTCACTATCGGTATCTATAATTGATTTAGACATGTTTTTTGTTTAATTTTATAAATATTCGTTAAAATGATGGCTATCAAAGTACAAGATGTGCGAATCAATTTGACTCATTTCACGAATACTATTAATCGTTATTAAATTGAATATAACTAAATAAGACTGTCTCAATATACGAGTATATATATATATATATATATATATATATATATATATATATATATATATATTAATACACATCCTCTATTTGAAATTTAAAGAATAAGTAAAACATAAGGAAATTTATTTAATTTTAGTTGTCATACTCTCGATACACACTGTACTCTACGTAAATTCCTAAATTTTGAAAGATTCAGTAGAAATATCAAACATGACATTTCATAATTTCGATGACATTTGAGTAGAATATATCTAATGATAGATAGAACATAATAGGATTTGGAGAAAATATTTGAAATTGTAAAATATAGAGGTCTCTGCTAGCAAGATTACAAATGTAATAAAAGAATTTCAAAATCTCACTTGGTTATTGAAAATTATAGATTAGTAATTTTTTTAAAAAACAAGAAAAATCGGTAACCAACAGAAAGGAGAGTTATTTATTTTGTAAAAATTTAGTCAGTAGCTTTTTATCCTTTGAAGAGACAACATCAGAATAAGAGTTGTCTCGAATTTTTTGGTAGATTGCATAAATTGCATATCATACAATCAGATAAATAACCCATATAATAAATTCAGTGCGTACATAATTCGGAGAAGAATTGTATCGTAAAAGTGTATGTGGTTCCAGTTTTTCTAAATCGTATATATTTAGAAAGTTGCAGTATTCTAAATACGTTAGAATAAGTACGAGATTTCCTGATCCATTGGGTGAGTCCTCTCCAGTTTTAAATTTATTTCTCGAGAAATATCAGGCCTTAAATTCAATACAGTTAAAAGATGCATCTATATATAAGAAAATTTGAAATCTACCAAATTTATTGACACATATCATTTACAACATCAAGTGAATAGACCATTTTGAGCAGAAGTTTCGGTATTTGACATTGGTACACGTCAAGTGTAAATTATTATTTGAACGTTTGATAATAATTCATTAGGTTAAATTTTAGCATAGTTGTATTCTAATTTTAATTTTTTTGTAGAGGTTACTTTTATCATAATTTTTGGGAATAACAATTTTGTTAATTTTGCGTATCTGATAGTATAATATATAATTTTGATTCTAACTACCTGTAGTATTCATTCAGTATCCAATCTCATTGAACTTATCATTTTACATTCATAAAATTTTCAATTTAATCAGTGACATTTGGTTGAAATTTTTAGTGACAGTAAATTAGTAAATGTCATAAAATAATTAAAGGGCCTTTTATTATATTGAATAAACAGTTATTTGAGAGTTTGATAATAGTGAAACATTTAATTTGGAAATATCTTAAAAAAACAAATAAATTTAAAGAATTAATTTTGAACAATTTTGATCCCACCCTTAGATAGGAGTAATAAGTTGATTGTAGATAAATTCATCTTTATATTGATATTTATTGGCGCCGGGCATGTTTAATTTGACAATTACTGTCAAATTTGAAATTCAATACATACTTAAGTGGTATGCACAATAATTGTCGCTGCGACAATATAGTATAATTTATTTCCATATCGTAGGGCAATTATATCTAAAGAATTGAAATATTACAAATTGTCTCCAAACGTGGTCAATTATATTCAAAGGTTTGAAAATATAACAATATATATATATATATATATATATATATATATATATATATATATATATATTCCTGGTGCTTGGTTTCGTTAGCCAGTAATCCTTTATTTTGGTTTGTTTTTGAATTTTTATGTTTTCTCCAGGACTTCTTTGTGTCTCTTTGTAGTTCACTGTTTCTCATTCAATATGTTGAACTGTTGGTTGCCCCAGTAGGAAAATTGGTTTGATTACAAGACTGTATTTTTAATTTTTTCAGATCCATCTCAAAGATTATCCAAAGAATCAGCAAATTATGTAGACGTAATTCACACTGACGCGGGAGTATTTGGTTTTCCTTTATCTATAGGACATGCTGACTTCTTCCCTAATGGTGGGCGAGCTCTTCAACCAGGATGTCAACCTAGCTATCTTGTTAAGCAACGTATAGTAGATCAAGTTGGTAAGTAGTTTACATTTTTCATATCTATCATTATTGTTTTTGTCCTGTGGATAGTAAAATCGGAACATTTTGTAATAAAAATCCAAGTAACTTAATCCAGTTGATGCTTCCTCCAAATAAATGTGGTTCTGTTAAACTCTATTGCGCCATAGGAGGATAATAGGATACTGAGTGTAATCTTGGTTCTATCAGAACTCCAATAACGACTGGATCATCGTCGTTTGAATACTGGACATATTGAATTTTGTCGAGAAAAGGGTGCCTCCATGTTTCCAGCGGTGCAATTTCTGGTACAACATTTTTATTCCCTGAAAACTTCAATATGTTATGCGCTGCTGTTCTCACGTTTTGGGTTGGTTCGGTGGCCGCCTATATGTATCTGTTTTTTCCGTAAAAATATTTTTTTCTTGAAATACTTGTGTCACTGTCGTTTTCACTTTCGGTAACCTGCATTCCATCTTCATCGTCAGAATCATCACCAGAAAGCTCACTCTCTGTTTCGTGATCGCTTGTAATAGCATTTTCGATAGTAGGATTGTTTTCGGGACCGCCATCTTGGTCTGAACCTTCTGTATCACATTCCTCAAACCATCTTGGCACACATTTCTCAAAGCTAGAGTCTATAGGTTCAACTGTTTTTGGATTCTCGGGCATAGCCACCAAATTGAAAATATTACACTATTTGCGCCGCGGAGTCCCTTGGACTCTAAGATCTTTGTTAAACGTACTTGCTTTGATAATAGACTGAAGTTGACTGAGCACGGGATGGGTCTCCCCACCATAGGATGGTATTAAGCAGCGCCTACCGCCTGATCAACAAATACGAAAGTAATCACAGTATCATACTTTCTTAGAGTCTCAGGGACTCCGCAACGCCTGTTAAGGGTTAACTACCTTTGACCATTTAATAGAACTCTCAAGCCTTTTTGTTTTGGAAGTGTCTCTATAGCCCATATCAAATTCACAAAAGGGATTCAGTCTAGATTCAATTTATCATGCAACTCCACCAGTTTGCCTAAAAATAAACACATCAGTTACAATACCCTTACGCTAATAAATTAATTCACCCGAGATAAAATGATTGAGCACATTCTTGCATTCTTGATTTAGGCATCTGAGGAGTCTTCACGTTTGATTGCTTTCAGCCATTCTTGGCATCGGAATGCAAATAATTCCTTAAGATTAGTTATATAGTATAACACTACATGTGTAATTCGATAAAAGTTAACATTATCTCGGTTATTTCTGCTTCCATACTGAACTATACAACAAAAACAAGGTATTTTTATATAACCAAGAGCCACACAACCGCTAAACACTTTAAATTATCACTTTTTTTACAGAAACAATTTAAACTTTGTACCACTATTTTTCCTCCAGCCGCCATATTGGTTTTAATTTGACAGGTCTCTAGAGTGGCCTATTACAGCGTTGGTAGCGACCTCATGACGGTCGTAGGAAGAAATGAAATATGTTTGACCTTAAGCGTAAGAAATGTAACAGCCTGATTTGATAGCACTTATCAAAGCTCTCTGACTGTATCAAGATCTGTGGCGTATATGATCAGCTATAACAAGAGAGGAAACAATACATATTTTTAGTTCGTAGTTTATATCATCATCATCATCATAATATGCAGCTCATTCAACCATTTTGTTATGGTGCAGCCTCCCTTTACATATTTATATATTCCATTTCCATGTGGGCCCATTGTTGTCTATTGCTAGCTATGCGGCCCCAAGTTGATCCTGCGAGTTTCTTTATGTCGTAGTCCCATCTTAAGTTAGGGCGTCTTCTTGGTCTTTTTACGCCTCGGGGATACCATTGCGTTATCTCTGTGGTCCATCTATCGTCTGTCCTTCTAGCGAGATGCCCCGCCCATTGCCACTTTAGGGATCTGATTCTATTTATGACATCTATCACTTGGGTCGTTTGTCTGATCCAATCAAGCCTTTTTTTATCTCTTCTTGTTATTCCAAGCATGCATAGTTCCATAGACCTCTGCGTTACCTGGAGTTTTCTAATGATATCAGTTTTCAGGGTCCAGGTTTCACAGCCGTATGTTAATACTGGTAGTACGCACTGATCAAACGCTTTCTTTTTCAAACGGAGTGACGTTCTAGACTTGAAGATGATAGAGTTCTGTCCAAATGTTCTCCATGCTAATTTGATTCTTCTGTTTATTTCTGGAAGTAGAGAGCCTGATATGTGTATTAGTTGACCCAGGTATATGTATTCCTCTACTATTTCCAGGGCAGTGTCATTAATTGTTATTTCTTGTGCGTTTATCAGTTCGTTATACATTATCTTGGTCTTACTCAGATTTATTTTAAGGCCTACTTCGTGCAACAACGAGGTGAACACAAAAAACTAACTCCGGAAACAAAAGCACTATTACAAAAACGAAGAGAAATGAAAAAGAGAACAAACATTCAAAGAATTGAAAACACCGAACTGTGCAAGACGATACGAAAGAAAATCGCAGAAGATATCAGGAATTACAACGAGAAACTGGTACAAACAACAATAGAAAACCGTAAAAGCTACAAAAATGCAAAAAGGGCACTAATAATAGGGAAAAGACAGATAGTTGCATTAACTGATGGAAACACAAGAACCACAGACAGGAATGAAATAATAGACCTAGTAGCCAAATTCTATGGAGACCTATACAAGGCCCCTGAAAATTTGGATAAAATAATAGAACACTCAGAAGATGCCATACCAGAAGTATTGGTGGAGGAAGTAGAAATGGTACTGAAAAGCATGAAAAATGGCAAAGCAGCGGGAAATGACGGCATCACGACCGAAATACTCAAATGTGCAGGAGCTAAAACATGGAAGTACCTTGCCAAACTATACACGAACTGTCTGATGTCCAGGAGTATACCTAAAGAGTGGAACAGCGCCCTTATAGTGTTGATCCACAAGAAATGCAGCAAAGAAGACATTAAGAACTACAGACCAATAAGTCTACTACCAGTGACGTACAAGGTATTCACAAAGATCATTCACAACAGAATACAAAATACACTAGACTCGGCCCAACCACGAGAACAGGCTGGATTCCGCAAAGGCTTCAGTACAGTAGATCACATCCATACCCTCAAAGAGGTTATCAGTCGAACCAAAGAATACGACCAACCACTAGCACTAGCCTTCATCGACTTTGAGAAAGCATTCGACTCTATATATCCCAGAGCAGTAATAAATGCTCTAACAGAACAAGGGGTCGACAAGCCATATATTGAGACCCTAGCAAATATATATAGGGAAGCCAAAGCGAGAGTTAGGATATATGAGGGCACACCAGAATTCCCCACCAGCAGAGGAGTTAGACAAGGAGACGCAATATCACCAAAGTTATTTACAGCAACACTAGAAAGCATCTTCAGAAAACTGGGCTGGAACAACACAGGTCTGAATATAGATGGAGGATACTTGAACCATCTAAGATTCGCTGATGACATCATCCTGATAGCGAGTAGCCCTGGCGAAATGCAACAACAAATAAATGAATTGAATGCAGCAAGCAACGAAGTGGGCCTCGTAGTTTATATACGAATCCCTAAATATAATCGTATCTTTATCTAATTTAATAAGGTGAATTTACATAATTTTCACATGACACGTGATGAACGAAAACTGTGCACACGTAAATTTTTTTCATCACTAACAAACAGAACGAGACAATTTGATAAGGGTGTATCAAACAAAGTTCGTGTTCAAACGATTTTTATTCTATTTTCAGCGGAATTTCATTTTTATTTAGTCTAATTTGAAATTCGAATATGCGATTACTTAATGAAGTCACGCAACGAATTACAAATTATGAAGAGGAGATGTTAACCAATCGAATGTACTTGAATGTTTGTTTATTGTTATAAATTAGTCTCTTAAAAATGTATTCAACAGTACAATGAATTATATTGTCGAACTATTGTTACACTACTTGAATATGCAATCATTATAATAATGTTCAAATAATTTAAATAATACAATTTTATAAATTTGATGGTTTTTAAAATCTCCTAATTGATGGTCTGTTACAAGTATTTATGAATGTGGACAACGATCTCCCAGATTCTTTCTTCCCTGTACCGGGTCTGGAGATGTGTTAGACCCTTCACATTTACTTAGTCATACATTATTACCTTCTGTTGTGAGAATGCATACAAAATTTTTAGCCCTTCTACTTTAAAGTATGTCCAGCTTTCTCTCTCTCCATAAGTAGAAGATTTTGTTCAACTTAATTTCCAGTTCTTTGTTTCATTTTCTATAATTAAACACATTTCCAGACTTTTTCTGTACGTTGTTTGAATTTCAACTTAATTTTGTTTCTATATTTAGTTGCCTGCAGCCATATAAGAGTATGGAAATTATACGCCGAATCGGTAATCAACGAAAAAGCCTTCCCTGCGACGAGATGTCCGCTTTGGAGAGGACCAAATAAACAATGCGAATTTATGACGGAAGCTTACATGGGCTTCGCAAATGAAATGTAAGTATAGAGTTGGGAATTTCTACCCCTTTTGCTCAAGAATTACAGTTTTTCAAACCGGCCAATTATTGAATGGGAGCAACATACATTAAATTAACAATTTACAAACAATATAACTACTTAGTGAAATAAATATAACAAGTCAACAGTAACATACATAAAAATTCGAGAAACATATGCCTAAGATAACAATTTATTATAGATAGGTAGGTACTGTTGGGGATTGGTGGCAAAGGGCAGGATTAAAAATTAAAAAAAAACTCACCATGGTTTCATCGTCGACACACACATAAAATCAGACAGGTCCGTCAAGCTGCCCCCCCCCCGGTTAGATTTTTTTCACCAAAATGCTAGCACACATGAAGGGCACCTAGCACAACCTAGCACAACAATTTTTATAGCTAGCACATCAACAGCTCACAATAAAAATGCTTTTGAATTCGTGTGTGGCTAGGTTAACGCTAGACCCCCCCCCCGGTTGGAATTTTTTTGCCAAAATGCTAGCACAAATAAAAGACACCTAGCACAACCTAGCACAAATTTTTTTATAGCTAGTACATCAACAATGCTTTTGAATTCAGCGGATGGAGGGTGTCTGCAAAATAACGCTATGGTTACACGAATGGTGTCCTTTGGACAAAGTTGTGCAATCTGGGAAGGGGCGGCTGAGATCCCTAAAAATGTTCCAATATATTGAGAATACATGTTATAGACTGATGGTGGTTCACTGTAGTCCTTATTTAAAAGAGAAGAAACACTCAAACTTTATATTTAAATTTGCCAGAATATTTATTGCCGAAGTTTATGGTTAATTAACCATTGTAATGATAACATAAATATTGCATTTCACCATCAGATTTTTTTTAAATACCCACGTGCAACTTTTAGTTCTTTGAGCGGGAATCAGAGCTTCAAATATTTCGGTGGCATATCATAAGATGGGGACCGAGAAAGATGACGTTTATGCCATTTGCCGTGAAAAAACACAAACAATGTGATGTAAACACTATTAGAAGTTTTGTATAATCAGCGTTTTCAAATGTTCATTTTTTAATACTGATATTAAATGTTTGTGATGTCGTCATCAAAAGTATCTTTCTGTATTCATAGCTGTTCAAATATGCTGTATAAAAATACTACGCAGTTGAAATTTTATAGTTTCTCCGAAAATTCATTGAATACTGCGTGGTTAACCTTGAAACGTCAAAAATGAATAAATGCAGTAAAAACCCATATGTAATTAAAATGTTCTAATTAAAACGTTTAGTTAACTATTATTTTGTGTATAATCAGTATGATACTACAATTGGCAGCTATTAGGAAAGTTCTAAACTTTCTTTTTACATAAATAAAATATTATTATCGAGAGAATTAAATGTGGTTTTCTGTACGATTTCATTGATTATATAAAATAAAAAACTAGTTATGTGTTTGCTGACTTTAATATTATATAATAAGTTCAAACAATTAAATACTATTAAGGGGAAGAAAGTAAACATTTGTACAAAACGAATCACTTCAAGTTTTTTAATTACGTTTCAGAAAACATCGGGAGGATTGGGAACCAAATAAAAATACTAGAATTTGCAGTACTCATTTTGTCAATAATCAAAAATCAGATAATCCCCTACACCCATCTTACATACCAACAATTTTTCCTGGCAAAGAAAATAAAAAGATCTACTCATTTTTTGCATTTTGTAGGTTGTTTATTACAATATTTACATCACAATGTTTTTCTTATTTAACACCAGGGCGCTCTACTTTCGGCATAAGTGCTGCCTCTATAGTTCCGTCTCGATCCCTATACCAACACTACTATGTATTTTTCAAAGTTTTTAGTATGTAACTGACAATGTATGTTTGTTCGGTTGCAATCTTGCAGCTCAGTTTTGAAACAGATATCTTCAACCGATTGATTTGAAATTCTGTATATACGTCTAGTTTGAATGCCAATCCATGATTAGGTATGTGACGTCATTCTAAATTCAACATGGCGGATCACCAAAGTTGGCGGACTAAAGAAAGTGGACTAATTTCTTTATGATTTCTTATAATATGGATATAAAATGGAAGGACTTGCTAAGAATACGAATGTATTGAAAAACTACACCTGGTCATAAACAGAACCCGAGACAGAGTCTACAGCTTCACTTGAATTGGGCCAGAATTGTTACTTGATGTCGACCATATCTGATTTAAACTTTCCCAGTTACTCAATAAACCAGATTTTGGTGGAGAGAAAACAACAACAAATACTTATCTGGTTATCAGACGCAACAAATATTTAATTACACTTCCACGGGGAAACTGACAGTGGTCGACAGCTTGTCGATTCAGACTGTTCCTTTTGGACTTGCAGTCGAAATGATTGCCTGCCTTTCTTAAGCTTCGTTAGTATAACGTATATGCTGTCTAATCTGAACAGAAGACGAGTTGATTACAGTTCAATATTGGTTATTATTGCTACAATGGAACTACAAATCTGTGAAGCACGCTATCTCTACTTTTAACTGCGAAATTGTACAATGATATCCACTTCGAGGTTATAGTGTTTTTCTCAATTTCCAATCGAAGCTTCTTTTTTCTGATATCTTCTATCTCTCTAAACTGGATACAGAACACATTAAAGTTTGATACAGTTTTTTAATTTCTAGGAAATTATTCAAGACATGAAGTAAATATCAAAAAAAAGTAAAAATGAACACTGCGATTCTGGCAAGTTTAGTTTTATGAGCAAAGGTATACGGAATTTCAAATTATAGTTTACAGCGTTCGGAGTGTATCGGGCACTTTAATTTTATGCTACTATCTAGAATATAAATCGACTGAAGCATGTACTCAATCATATAAGAGATAAATAGGGTTGTTCAGAAATACATTTACTTTTGAAGCCGCGCTAATTCCTACATATATAAGGAGAGGAAACGCGGAGTAGGTATTAATGCATAACTACATAAATGCAGTTTCAGTAACATCGAGACTACATGGGAAAGCACCGTATATTCTGTATCCATCCCTGTTACGAAAACTTCCTTTCTTCAGTGATTATTCGAGGAGTATTTGTATCAAATTATCGACGTATCAGAAGTGTTCAAGTACTATTTACCTTTGTAATGGTTAAACAGATTCGAAAGAACATGATCGACACAAAAAACGCGTAATGAATCCGTTCAGGAAAAAAGAATGTCAAATCATAAACGTTTTTCTTCTCTGGATCGATCTAGATCCATATTGCAACGATTTTCAAATGCCGATATGGAATTTCATCCTATTGAAATTCGATATATTAAATACAGTAACATTGAATTGACTCGAATAATGTAATCTTCCCAGATGTAGCAGATTTTCACGTCAACGGTTTAGTGAATAGAAAAAAGTTGTCAATACCGGAAGCAGAAACTATCGTAAACTAATTTTGCATAAAGACCATTATGGTATGATAGGGTTTTATAAAACAAATTAACATATTTTATTTATTTCTGACGGGGATATTATAAGCTTATATCGTCATAGTTACGCTATCAATAAAGAAAGTCATAACTCCCTTGAGACATTATAGATTCTATAATTCCCTCTACCTTTCACAAGTAAAAATAAAATCAAAAATGCTAATATACATATATGTGTATATATTTATGAAATGAAAACTGAACCATATTTTATTTATTTGCGTCATTACAAATAATAAATGTACAAGCCTTAAATTACGAATGTCAGTAAGTAGATCTCAAGTGAAAAGTCGAGACGAATGCCTTCAAAGTTTTCTAATCTCGTATCGAAATTCCATACAGCGGTTTATGGGTAGAAGCCCGAGTGAAATAAAGTTTGATGGATCTTTAAGAACAATTTTTGATCTACTAAAACTGGATGTTTCCCCACTATGCAAATAAATATTACAGTTATGTTAATTCAACATCACATTGTGATAATGTTCTTCCTTTTTTCCTCTTGTTTTCATCACATGCACATCTATACAACCGCTTATGACCAGCTTGTGGCTGTTAGCTTTTGTGATGTTTCAACTTAACTTCTCAGCGATGTTGAAGCGCTGCCTTTTTACATTAATGTGATGTTACTAGAACTTCCTCAAAAGGAAGTCTTTATAACGAACTAAAAACAACATTTCTGTTACATTCTGAAATGCCTTTTAAAATCTTGTCGATGTTAATGCAATATCTAAAAAATAACATCTTATAAATGATCTAAATGCGACATTTCAAAAACAATACAGTGTATTCTCGTAGATGTTGTATGGACATTACATAAACCTCAAAATAATATACCTCAAACATTCTGGATGACATCCTATAGATGTTTCTGTGCCTAATCAGCAAATACAGGGTGAACAACTAAGAACGCCGGCTGTCGGCCATATTTTAAAAAATAGTCATAGTACAACTTTAAAAAAATACCTTCAGGAAAATGACCCTGAAAAATCGCTGCAAAATATTTTTGAGTTCCTAAAATATCTCCTATGGGGTGGAATGAACACTTAAAAACATAATACTGTGATTATCTCCAAAAAAGACATACTAAACGTATGCTAGAAATACAATGTTTCATATATTGTTGAGATTATGAAAAAATGTAGTTAGTGAATTTTTGTCTTTATTGTTCAAGTAAGGGGTAGGGGAAGGTTCAACCCAAACAACAAATGTCGTAACGCTTTTTTTGTTAATCGACATCCATGTTTTTGGCTTCATTTGAAAGAGTTTTTCCTTTTTAATAAGAAATGCTTAACAAAAATAACAAAATTGGACAATTTTGTCAACGCTTTGATAAAAGTCCACAATTTTCCCATTATTCTCAGAAATTGCAAATGTAATGAGGCGTTTTCTAAGTTCTGATAAAAAGGGGTAAAAAATAGGAATGTATTCCAAGATATAAGATTTACAATATCAGATATAAAAATTAAAAAAATGCTTCAATTTACATTTGAAATTTCCGAGTGGATATAAAACTATCTAATTTTGTTATCAATCTTATTAAACAGAAAAACTGTTAAATGCCGCTAAAATCATTAATATCGGTTAAAAAACGAAAAAGTTATACATTTGTTCATAAGTTTGAACCTTTCCCACCTATTATTCTTCAAATAATGGCAAAAAATCTCCTTAATTAAATTTATTCATAATCTCATCAAGATTTCAAAAATTGTATTTTTAAGACACCTTTAGTATGTTTTTTTGGAGTATTATGTTTTCGAGTGTTCATTCCACCCCTAGCGGATATTTTAGAGGCTGCAAAGTATTTTCCAGCAATTTTTCAGGATCCCTTACCTAAAGGTAATTTTTTTGAAAGTTGTACCATGATTCTTTTCTGAGATGTGGCCTACAGTCGTTCTTAGTTGTTCATCCTGTACATTTAAAATAAAATAGCAAAAAAGCAATAAAGGATTTAAAACGTTTATTCACTATTAATGAACAGTACAGTAAAGTTGAAAAAAACAGGTACAAAATTAGAAAAAAAAAATATCTTGTCCAGCAATCCAACCTAAAAAAATTTAAAATTGTGTAAGCATATTACATAACAAGTCTGGAAAGTGGAAACTATTGAACACATTCAGTGAAAGCAAGAAATAAAAAAGGGTATATTAATCCGTAGTTACCATAACGTAACATACTTTGAAACTGAATCAATAAAGTTTAACGGATACACATACATTACAGCTAGTTTACACAATTCATTAGAATAGTTTTTTAATTATATTAAAACTAATAAAAATTTTACACCATGAAGATTTAATGAAACATTACGTTACATCAACAGAAATCCAATCTGATTAAAGGAAATTCTATCGTTTACTTACGGTTACTTTTTTCGAGTGCCTCAACCATTCCATAACGTACACTTCAAAATCCTTATCTGTGAGATATTTCAAGGTGTTCTGAACAACAGCTAATAAAACAATTACTTTAGATCAAATTGTGCCCATGGAGACCTTTGACCGATCATCATAAACTACATCAAACTTGATTTTCAGCCAATTGACTGGGACCCATTTTCCATAAGATACATGCGAGGTTCTTCAAAAGAATAATAACATATTTTATTTCGAGAAGTGACTTTTCATGATTTACCTTCTATTCCATGCCTCACTCCATTTGGCAGGTAAATTCAGGTGTGCTATGAAAATTCATACTTCTTTTCTCTATAAAATAATATACTATTATCATCTTGTTATTTTCATCCTGGAACAAATTGTATATTAACATCGTGGAATTGTAACTTAATGAAAACTAAGCATTACTAATACACTGTATACAAAAAAAACTACTTATGAAGAAGAGATATTAACACATTATCAAGTTAAATGAGTTTATAATTAATTGTATCCAATTGAGTATCCAATAGCTGTGTTTATACAATAATAAATAATTGAATGCTGTTTGTTGACTGGAGCATTCAGTATCATAAGTTACATATTCTTCAACTAGATTAATATAGGTACCATTGTAAGGGACAGCTACAGCTTATTTATTGTATTCAGTGAATTTTCAAATGGAAATGAGCTTTTTAACAGATATTTCTGTTTTTGAAGTCTTAAACAGTCTCTAAATGTTCACAAGAATTGTTAGTAATAATGTTAAAATTTTCTTAACCTGCAAAACTATATTGATGGCTAAGACTACTACTAGAAAAACTAGAACTAGAGATACTTGATTCAATATTTTTGTACTGTTCAATACAATGTTTGTATCATACTATCTGAAATAGTTACTCCCCTTTCATTACATAATTACCTATTTGTTTTTTATTTTATTTGTGTATGTAGCTTCTGAAAATCTTCAACATTGAAAATATTTTACTCTAGATTTAAACATCTGCCAACATATGAGCATGTTTTATTATTAATAATAATATCTACCCTATTGCAATATCAAGTTTTTTGTAGGGTATAATGCATATCTAGGATTTGAAATATTGTGAATCGTTTTCAAAATATACTTACTAGGTAGTATCAATGTATAATACCCGATTAAAGTATTGAATGAGTATTAAGTTTTAATAATTATGATTTTGGAATAGGTACTTACCGATAACAATTGTTGTTCGTCCATTATAACAAGAATTATAACTAAGTATTGAAACTGTAGCTTAGTAGGAACCAACGAAAACGAAGACCACTTTATTCAAGTACTACTTGCAAAATATGTGCTTCCTGCAAATAAAATATAACACATAACTGGAAACCATCCGCCATTTAATGCTTGTCATTTTTGTTTCCACAGATAACCACTGATGTTTCGTTCATCAGTTCCTCTTCTGTTTTCTTCTTTTTTATGTTACTGTGATGTTTAATATAAGATATTACTGAGAATTTTATGAACTAACGTCGTACAGACGTAATAAGTACCATGTAAATAAAAATTATTTCGAAAGATCTAAAAGTAACTGCAACATGTGATCATCTTAGCAACATGTTAATTTGTAATATTACAGTAACGTTCTGTATGTGACATTAGTTAGAAGTATACAAATTAACATCGTATGGGTGTTTCCTATAGGAAGTTACTAAAAAGAAGTTCATAGGATGCGTATGTAACTGCGAATTCAAGTATTACTGTGTACATCAAAAATATGTTTTATTTACATGACATGGATGTTAATAGAGTTGGTAATAAAATTAAGACATCTAGGAGATAGATATCTCATTAACGTTTTAAATAAACATCACGAAAAGCCTCTAAAAAGAACATCACAAAAAAGACTTGTTATGTTTCTTGTTTAGTGGGTCAAGAAATATAGATTCAAATCAACAAAAATGAAAGAAAACCCATTATAGAAAAACCATCTATATGGATTATTAAAAATATTGGAAAGAGATCAGTTGTTGGAACTGTAGTAAGACAAACAGCTCCACAATCCTACATTGTATAAATCCAGAGAGACAGAAAGCGTACATATGCGAAACAAAGAAGACCTCGATTAACTAATGAATTCCCAGTGGAAGAGAATCTGGAGGAAGATTTCCATGACACATTACCGAGACACGTTGAAAGTCAATCACCTATAGTTTATTTACGATAAAAAGACGACGACGTTGCAAAACAAACTATTGTTATGTTACCAAGCTGTAATTTTTTCTTTTACTTAACGAAAACAAGAAAAATCAACTGATGATAGATTGACAGTTCTTCATTTTCATTGTTCCGTGCCTCGTAGGGCGTAAATCAAAATATTCATTTAAATATAAAAGGCTTGTATGATAAGCTTGATTAATTTAATATAAGTATCTATTCATGAAAAACTATGGATAAGATACAAGAAACAGTAACCAATCATTCTATATTCGAATTAACATTAAATTATTTTACTAAGAAGAGGGTTAAATGAAGAACTGTAGGTCCTTATACCTTATTCTATGCTCTATAGAACCATCTTCAAGAGCACTGCAAGGGTTTACGCTAAAAAGAATCAATACAAGTTGTAATCATCTTCATGCAAATTTAAATATTGTTCCTTTATACAATATCTATTATATTTATTATAATAAAAATAGAATGGAAGAGAAAAATATAGATACACAAAGATATAAAAATAAAAAATCTCCCATTTTATCAGTATTATTTATGTAGAGATACTGTGGTCGTAGTTTTCATTTGTGTATTTTAAAATAACAGTACCTAATTAATTTATTAATAGTTATTAGTGATTTTGAAAAGGTGGAAATAAAGCAAATTGAATAAAAATATACGAAAAATAAAACACAACATTTCAAAATTAATAATAAGTGGAGGCACATCCTGTCTATCAAATACTACTTCTCTATCCCACCCATCCTGTATAATTTTTCCAGTGTGCTCTACTGTCTTTGACCAAATATCAGGAGTCACTTTTTCTAAAGACTTTTTCCATACACCTATTGCCTGTTCTGTTGAAGATCAGATCCCACATGATCTCTATAAATTTTTTTAACTATGCTCCAAATATGCTCAATTGGGTTGAACATACAGTGGTAAGGGGGAAGTCAAAGCACTTTGTGACCATAGTTTTCAGATAATATGACAGCTTCATATAGTGTTGGTGTTTTATTCCTACAAAAATGCATATATTTAAACAAAATAAGTTATCTAAGTATTACCATAACATATTGAAAAATATTTATATCAACTTACCGTTGTACTAAATTCAATAATTGGATTTTGAGGAAAGTATTTTCAAAAGGAATATCATTTTGTATCAACCAGTTCTGTATATCAGCCTTCTTGGTAGCTGTTGTTGGTACTTTATTGATCACTGTACTGTGATAACTTGCATTATCCATTACAAGTGTGGCAGGTTCTTCCAAGTTCATTAAAAGCTGGTATTTAAACCAATGCAACAAATTTTCTCGGTTCATTTCACCGTGGTAATCACCATCTTGTTTTTTGGAAGAAAAAACCAGCCCTGCTCCGGAAATAAATCTAGAAGAGAAACCAGTATGTAATACTATATACCTACAATGAGGAAATAACAAATTACTACTAGGTTTCCTAGATAGACTGCACAGTTGAAAGCAACTAATTATAATTATATAGATTTAAATAAAATAGTGTGACTAGCAAATATTTGGAAAGGTCTTAAAATAGCAGGAATGTTAGTACATCATAAATTAATTGCTAAATTTTATTATTCAATTACCTTGGACCACCAAAATTGGTTTTTTTCTCGCTTCTATGATTAGAATCTTGCCAAGTACGTCCAACAGTACCGTCTTTAAATATCTAGGTCTCATCCAAAAACACAAATTGATATAAACCTTCCCTTTTTATCTTGACATATTCATGTAGAAAATGTACACGTTTTAATGCAATATGTAGCAAGTCCATAAAACCACGACGAGGATCTTCTTTTTGGTATTTGAATCCAATATTTTTCACTATCCTCCAGAGTAATGTTAAACAACCATTGAAGAGTTCACGCTCCTCGAGTTTGTCTCTTAAAGTTTTCAAGGTTATGTGCTTCTCTGAAAAAATATTGTGTTAGGTAATTGTGAATAAAATAAAACAGTAAATTCAATATTCTCACTGTCTCCAAACATTTCGTATATCACATTTCGGAAAGCATTTTGATCAAAGTTATCAATTTCAACAGTAGGTTTTATGCGTTGTCTCTTTTTAGGTGGGCTTTTAGGCTGTTCACCTCTATTATGCTTGGCGGCAATACGGTTAACAGTGGTAACGCTAAGTTGTAAAGCTTCTGCAGCTCTCTACAATATAATTACTTTAATTTATGAAAGAATCATATATTATCAACCCAACCTAACATTAAAAACCTTTAATCATTTACATTTAAATATGTAACAATAATATTAATAATGATGAATACAAATAGCCAATACTATTACTTACGTCTCTTACAGCAGTAAGCGGGAGAAGCGGGCTCCCATTTCGACATTCTCGTTCAAAATAGCTCAACAAAGGTGTTACCATCTCTTGACATTTTCTGTTCAGCTGCTTCGGCATTTTATTAACCACACACAGCAGATTTGCCTCAATAATTAGTTATGAAAATAACTGTTTTTTTAATCTTAAAGAAGCAATGCATTTAAAACCACCAAAAAAACTTGTAAATATTAGACGATGATAGAATGTCAATAAACGACAAAATAAACTGGGGAATTTTACCAGTTGATTTGACAACCCGTTAGCTGTGAATTGCCCTGGCTGTTGAGGATAAATTGTATTCACGGTGGTAAATTTATATTTATTCTGATAAACAGGAAAGTAAGTCTTTTTATCGTAAATTTACTCTGTCAAAGAATAAATTTTGTTTACCCTAACTTTTACCACAATTTGTATCGTTAGCTTTTATTTCGAGGGTAACATGCGTTTATAGTTGTTGCGCTTTCCAGTAACCTAAATTACATCCTTCCCTTCATCGGCACTATGTGTGGACGTTTGTTGCCCCACTAATAATTATCATCATCTATCCTGAAGATGGCCATTGAGGGCCGAAACTAGTAGCTCAGCACTTCAGTATAATGAAATAAATTTGTGACATTTTGACTTCGAGTTTTGCTTTGTTCTATCTATTCGTTTACTGAACGCTTTTTACACAATATTTTATATAAATATTAAATATAGTTGAAAGTGTTGTATGTCTAAATGCTCCTTGGCCAACATATCTTTGAATGTTTGATGACTAACGACTTATTTAATATAAAGGGTGTTACATTTTGTTTAAGAAGGAAAGCAAATATAAGATATAATTTCACGTGGACTTATGCATAGCTGAACTCTATATCGACCACTGAAAGCGCTAAAAACCTTGGTGAGTGAAACCATGGGTTTTAAGGAGTGAAAATCTGGAGGCGTCGTAGAATTAGAAAAATCACGTGACCCCATTAAGGTCAGTGATAAAAAAAGTGTCTATTGTAGAGGTTTCAGACTAAGCTGATTCCGAATACGTTTATACCTAAACTCTAGCACCTACAGTTCGTCCGCTGAATCTTAAAACCAGAATATAAGACTTCGATTTCTGAAGTCTAGAAGTAAATGGATACTGACTATTTTTCACACAGTAAATTCATCACCAATTCAACAATGTATTAATTGCGGTTATATTTTTTTTATAAATTACTATTTATTGTAAACTGTTTAACGATATTATTTGTTTTTGTTCACAGTTCAACATTTGGTTCGTTTTATTTAATCACCCATGAGAGTAAACCATTCGGAAGAAGATACTGAACAGCAGCCAAATTTGAAACCAATTGACTACTATTACTAGCTTTACCGCTAGATACAGTTGGAAGCCAAAGAAACATAGATTATTTTAATTTTGTACAGCAAAGATAATTAAATTATAGTTAGGATTAGTTAAAAAAATTGTTTATTATTTCCTACATTCAGCCGTTAATTAGCTCTATTCATAATATATGATTTAAAAATATTGAATGCGAGGTGGGAATGGGAAAACTGCGATCAATATTCTGTAGAGAATTATTTATGCGAAGGGTATTCAGACCAGACGAGTCGTTTTCCAGAGCGTAAAAATATCAATACGGGCACTTACTTACAAAATATCTTCTTGGTTTGTCGTGTTTGCTACTGAGTTATGTTCCATTTTGTATTATTGAAGTGAATAAGAAAATAGTACCTTCGCTTCGTCGGAAATACATTTACAGAAAGCTGAGAAGATTCTATATTTCTTAGTATCCATAGTTAATGGAATCGAAATGTCATTACAAAGAATTTAAGGCAGAATAGGGATGTTGTCTATTTTTGGGAGAATCTACGTAATACTCTACCCGACTTGTGGCATAACATTCTACTACAGTCCAAATGAACAACTTATTGTACCGTATAAATTAAAAAATTATACCGTATTTTTTAATAAAACCTTATTTTTCTAGTTTCAATACTGTGTATTGTTGTATATATTAGTGAATTTTTGTGAACTATTTTAAATAATCTGAAAAGTTTAAATGATACTATTCAGCGATCAGGTCTACCTCCTGAGATAAAGTTGATATGTAAGTTACAATAATAAAACATAAGATATTAGTGTTTTTAAATGAAACTCACGGTCTCTAGTTAATTCCACAATAAAATAAAAGTTATTGAAAATTCTAAAAAAAAATTGACAATTGTTTCGATAAATCAATATCATCGTCAGAATGACAGAAGTTACATTTCATTTCATGCCTACCTGATGATTAGTAGTTATTTTTGGCTAGACCAAGAAGTAACCTAACTTGTGATTGGCTTAATATATGTTTATAGAAAAAAGTAGATGTGATATTACAAATATTAAAGCTTAGATATTATTAGCCCTATGGTGATATCCTGAATATTATTTTTCCAATTAAGATCAGTATAACTGTGCAATGATATAGAAAACTAGGAAAACTATATCTGCTGATCTTTACAATTATCACTTAAGAAGACAGTTTATTAGTGGAGAACTCCCTAGATTTAACTGTTCATTGACAACTCCATATTGTGGGTTTCTTAAATGTCTTCTAATTTCCAGTTCTTCAAGGAAATCCAGTTTTTGTTTCTTTTCACAAATATGCAGCACTTTTAGTTCTGTGTTAGGTGTCAATGAATGGTTGGTGTCAAGTAGATGTTTTGCGTAGTGGGATTTATCTGGTTGTTTTATTCTTTATGCTCGTAAGTGCTCGTATTTCAAAATTCCTAAGGGTCTGACCCAAATAGACAGCATTACATTCTGGACATTTGAGTTTATATATACCTGACTTCTTTAATAGTGGTATTTTTGTTTTTACATTTAACAGTTTTGTACTAACGTTACTTTCTGTTTTAAAAGAAATTGTTGTATTCGTTGCTAAAGATATTATCTTTGAAATATTATTAGAAATATTTCCTGCAAAACATCTACTTGACACCAATCATTCATTGACACCTAACACAGAACTAGAAGTGCTGCATAATTGTGAAAAGAAACAAGAACTGGATTCCCTTGAGGAACTGGAAATTAGAAGACATTTAAGAAACCCACAATATGAAGTTGTCAATGAACAGTTAAATCTAGGGAGTTCTCCACTAATAAACTGTCTTCTTAAGTGATAATTGTAAAGATCAGCAGATATAGTTTTCCTGGTTTTCTATATCATTGCACAGTTATATTGATCTTAATTGGAAAAATGATATCCAGGATATCACCATAGGGCTAATAATATCTAAGCTTCAATATTTGTAATATCACATCTTCTTTTCTCTATAAACATATATTAAGCCAATCACAAGTTAGGTTACTTCTTGGTCTAGCCAAAAATAACTACTAAATATCAGGTAGGCATAAAATGAAATGTAACTTCTGTCATTCTGACGATGATATTGATTTATCGAAACAATTGTCAATTTTTTTTTAGAATCTTCAATAACTTTTATTATATTGTGGAATTAACTAGAGACCGTGAGTTTCATTTAAAAACACTAATATGAGCATATGCCACGAAGTAAGGGTCGAGACAGTTAATTTCATTGAACATAAGATACATAAATTCAGAAGAAAGCCTATTTTGGTATACTTAGGATCCAGATGTAATATTATATCCAATGTTAGGTAGGTTCACGTTTTTATTCATTCAGTTTGATTTTGTAATACCTATTGCTGGAATGCTTCTTTCATTTCTTGTTCAATCATAAAAGGATCACTTTCGAAATTTCATAATTGGTAAGTTCTTAAATGAATGAAGCATAAGTTTGGAAGCAACTAATTGACTTGAATTGAAATTTCTAATACTATATGCAAATAAATTTCAGCACAATCCATTAAAGTTTACTCAATTTCTGACAGAACTCAACCCTTAATTTGGCAAACCTGGATCCAACATTAATTTTAAGTAAATTAGTGTTTTCGTGGTGTTATATGATCTTCAAGAATGCATTTTGGTTATTTTCACAATAATTTTTTCATAAATAAGGGAGATATGGACTGTATCTCAGAAGATATATAGTCAAATAAGCAAATTTTTTATGAAACTTTATTATGTATCATGGAAGACACAAAGTCTAGGATTATAGGTCACAAATTTACAATTAAAACTGAAACGAATAACCGTTTATGCAGCAAAAACACAATAAAATAATATATAAAAGTAAGACCACTACAACTAAGGGAGAATTGAATATAAATAATAACGAATGCAGTTATACATAAAACATAAGAGAAGGGTATTTTCTACGGCTATAAATAGTAAATGACTGCTAGTAATCTTTATGTGATATGAAACAAAAAGAAACAATTTCTGTCCTTCACTAAACACAACCTAATAACACATTTCGAACATAACCAGTGTCAGTGCCGTTCCTGGCGGGTATGCAGCGAATGCCCCGCACGCAGGCGCCCAATTTAAGGGGCGCCAAATTAAACTATTCGCTACTCTTGCAAAAACGCACTTCTAATTGGAAGAAAAATCGGCATTAAAGGTATTAAAAATCAAATTATAGCAAAGCTGTAAACTTTGATTACAGGAAGAAACAGTAAACTAATATAAGAAGTAACTTCTAGACTTTGCTTCTACACTGGAATTTACATGCAAAAAATCTGTTGACGGCGTGTCGGCACTCGGCTTACGGGCGGCGGCGTATCTTCAAAGGATGCCGCTCGCCTTTGGCGGCTCGCTCGACAAATAATATACATGTTATTGTTTTTTATGCATTTATCGGCGGCGTGTGCCTCAGAGAGGTCGAAGATGTAAAACATATTATTTTCTGAAAAGTTCTCCAAAAGAAACTTTTTTACGGCTTCAGGTTTTTCCACCATATTTTAGCGGTGATATAAAACAGGAGAATGTGGCTTGTTTCAGTCAGTCAGTTCAGTCATCGAGTATTCATCAGTGATTTTTGACGATTAATAATAATTTCATTTGAATATAATATTACGTGTTGCCGTTGTGTTGCTGATTTTAAATCTTAAGGTAAGAGAAGATGAAAGAAAACGTGTTATTAAATCAAGTAATATTTCGATTCGAGAGTTTTCTGATTATATTTTAATTCCGGTCAGCTTTTTTCTAATTATTTTTTTTATCTCTTCAGAAATGAGTTATGGCAGTAAAAAAATTGTCTGGAGCCCAAAATAAAAAACGTCGATTGAAATTGGAGGCAGAGCGGGATAAACTCAGCGGTTCGCTAAACAAATTCCTTCAACTCAGCAGTTCTTTGGCGAATCCACATCTGTCAAGAGAAGAACAAGTTGTTGCAGAACCGATGATTATTATCGAAGATCAGCAGCCATCCACGTCTGGAAGTTCTGGAACGCCTGTTTCACCTGATCCAACTCCTGAACTGGGTCATCCGGTAAGCGAGAATGAAGAAAGATCTGAGCACAGTGATATTGCTGATATTAGTGATATTTATATTGCTGATCCATCTACATGGCCAAATAATTTGAGTCATCATCTAATTCAATCAATCGTGACAAAGGGAGCTGTTCAAATTAAAAAAAAAATTCCTGTTGATGAGTCTGGTAGGAAATTTTCAGTAACGCAATATCTTAGGAAGTTGCCAAACGGCGAAATAGTTAATAGGGATTGGTTGGTGTATTCTAAGAAAATTAATTGCGTATTTTGCATTTATTGTAAAGTTTTTAGCGCTTTGTCTCCTCAATTGACCACTGGGTACTCCAATTGGAGGCACCTTTCAGTTAATATTTCCCGACATGAAAATAGTAGGAACATATGAAAGGGGCTCAAAAATGGCACGAATTAAAATTGCGTTCGAGCAAAGATTGCACAATTGATGAAGAGCAACAACATCATTACGAAAATGAAAAAAGACGATGGCGTGCAATAATCAAAATAATGATTTGTATTGTGCAATATTTGGCCAGTCAGAATTTAGCATTCAGGGGTGAGAGCTCTAATCTTTTCGAATCAAATAATGGTAATTTTCTCAAACTGGTCGAAACGATTGCCAAATTCGATCCGATTATGATGGAGCACCTGAGCAATATTCAAAGAGTTGAAAAAAAACATGCCCCATTATTTAGGCAATCACTTTCAAAATGAATTAATCCATCTATTATCAAAAAATATTCGCATAGAAATTTTGAACTGCCTCAAGAAAGCAAAATATTATTCAATAATTTTGGATGAAACTCCAGGTGCTAGTCATGTTGAGCAGTTGACTTTCATAATTTGCTTTGTTCATTTTTCTTCAAATGTGGTTGAAATAAGAGAACACTTTCTGGGGTTTTTTAAAGTTTTGGATAGTACAGGAGAAGGGCTTTTCAATCTGTTGAGAGATGAGATACTACCAACTTTTGAAATTGATTTTTTCAATATGAGAGGTCAGGGTTATGACAATGGCGCAAATATGCCTGGGAAGCATGTGGGCATTAAAGCTCAATTTGAAAAAGTTAACGCGAGAGCTATTTTTTTGCCTTGTTGTGCTCATACATTAAATTTGACAGTTAGTGATGCAGCTAAAATCTCAGACGAGATTGTAGGTTTTTTTTCAATTATTCAGGAGCTGTTCAATTTTTTTTCTGCTTCACCCTACAGGTGGAATATTTTAAAGCGAAATTTACAAAATCTCTCTTTAAAGTCAGTGAGTAAAACAGGATGGGAAAGCAGAGTCAGAGCCATTCAACCTCTTAGATTTCAACTTCTCGAGATTTGTAGGAGTTTACTTGATTTGATGGAAGATAATTCAAGAGACATGGATACCAAACATTCAGCAAAGGTACTTTAAAAAAAAATAAAACGTTTAAATTTATTTGTTCCATCATTATTTGGTACGATGTATTGTCAAAGAACAATATAGTGAGTAAAATGATGCAGAATCCAAAGTTGTTAATGAATGCCATAGAGAAATAAAAAGTCTCATCAACTACTGCACTGAAAAAAGGTCAGATGAAAATGTTGATGTTTTTGTGAATGAGGCTAAAGCCGAAGCTGGAAAAAATGATGTAGAGCAAACATTTCTTTCAATTAGAGAACGAAAGAGAAAGCGTCAATTTTCATATGAAAGTACAGACGATCCAGTTATAGATCCAAAGCGAAAATTTAAGATCAGTTCTTATTTCCAAATTTTGGATACAACAATTCAATCCCTACAAAGTCGTTTCGAGGGATTGAAGCAATGCAATGATTAATTTGGATTTTTGAGTGATTTTCAAAACCTAAATTCTGATGAGATTAAACGATCGTGCATAGATTTGGATTTGGCTTTGCAAATTCACCATGAAGGAAATGTTTGCAAGGATATTGATGGTCTTGATTTGTACAATGAAATTTCATCATACAAAATCCTTAACCCTGTCAAAGACTCTCGCAATACCTCAGACTCATCCATAGATATTCTGAATTATATAACCAAGAAAAATTTGCAGTCTTTGTTTCCAAACCTGTCTATAGCATTAAGGATATTTTTGACGCTACCGATTTCTGTTGCGTCTGGCGAAAGGAGTTTTTCAAAGCTAAAACTTGTAAAATCTTATTTGAGAACTTCGATGTGCCAGGAAAGGCTTTCAGATTGAGCTGTTATTTCAATCGAAAATAAAATATGTGAAGCCATCGATCACAATGAAATGATCAATGAGCTTGCATCTGCAAAAGCAAGACGTGTTATGTTCTAAAACTACCTTGTTATTTGATCATTAGGTACTTAGGTATTAGACAGATCTTGCACATTTTCAAGTTAACGGATTTGTTTGCGTTGAGCGCCGTTTGTGAGTTTTAACAGAATTCACTCAGTTGAGTGAATTGAGTTATATTAGATTTTTTGTTAATTTCCGAATGGACGTGTTTTATTTATGACCTATATTGTACGTTAATAGTCTATTTTATTTGATGTCGAAAATAAATTTTTTGTCATATTTTTTCGTTGTTTTATTTTATTACGCCCATTTTCATAATCAAACACTTACACTAAAGTGACTTTAGTCTTTAGTCTATAAGGAAACTATTCAGTTTAAACCTCAAACTAAAAATGATTATGAAAATTGGCCTTATCATCAAAATTTAAGCATAGTATATACGGGCGCACAAAATTATTCTTTCACGCCGGCGTTCGCCACCCCAAGAACGGCACTGACCAGAGTGCCTCTCCTGATTTACAATACCTACACCTGCCCTTGGTGCCATAAGTTGGAAAATTATCTACTTTATCACACCGTACTTTCTCAGAAAGTCTAGGTAGAACGGGCTTCTTAATTTTTTTATATTCTTCGTCTTTTCTGTTGTTTTGTATTAAAGCCTCTGCTATGCATTGTCGAAAGTATTTTAGAGAATATTCTTTTGACCTGTCCTCTAAAATACATTTCTCCCTTCGATAGAGAAGCCATGCGTTATTTATACAAATATTCAACATTTGTGCAAATATGGAGAGATACCAGCGCCGAGTTTTCAGGGATGTTCTGTAAAGGCTTACCAACATGTCCATTATATCTACTCCTACCATGTGAGCATTATAGTATTTTATAAGGGATGGACAGGGGATATCAATTTTTGCACGCTGGCGTTTATCAAATCTTTTGATTGTTTCGACAGGTGTGCCGTACTAGCTAGGATAACAGGTTTGTTGTCAAACCATTTAACAACATTCATTTTATTAGCGTGGTCACTTTTAGAATAAAACGCTCCTCTTCCTTTTTTCTTTAGAGACTTATCATCTTCCAAAATGCAATTTTTCAATCGATCGTTTCCCATAGTTCTTAGTGCCAAAATTCCATAGTCTTGTCGGAGAATGTAAAACAAATCAAAACTTGAAAAGATATTATCGACGTAGATAACGGACATAGCAGGGGATTTTATTGATTGAGTTAGGGCAAGCACAACTTTAGCCCCTACCAATCCTAGGGATTCTTCTTTCTCCGTAAATGTGGGTTGCCTAAAAGTATCAGCACCTCCACAAACGATGAAATCGTACACAAATCCAGAAATACCGGCTCTGACAAATATTTTGAATCCCCATTTTTTTGGTTTGGACTTTATGTATTGTCGTCTTGAACCCGCTTTTTTCCCTTCATAAGGAACCATCATTTCGTCGATACTTTGCCGTCGTTCTTCTTCTATCGTACAACAATTTATTCTCACTATATCTAAGACAGGGCGAATCCGATAGTATTGGTCGTTGTTTATGTGATCGTTGTTTGCGAAATGAATATATCTGCGAATTTGCTGATACCTCTTGAGAGGAATTATTTCTGCTATTTTATTATATCTCATGTTTGTACTCCAATAATCCAAATAGGATGGCATATCTACTATACCGATCAAAATGTGTATGGCTACGAAGTCCCTTATATCATCCTTACTAACGTTGATCGACTTTCCTGTTTGCTGAACAGAGTAAAGGTTGGTATTCTCGACAATCAAATCAAATAAATCGTCCGAAAAAAATATTTTAAAATATTCAAATGACGACTTCAATGTATCCACAAGCCCAAAGTTATTTTCGGGAATGTTTACAGGATATTCAAATTCTTCTTGGGACCAGTTGTACTCAACTAAATTCTTTCGTTTCAGCAGACTTATTTTTTGCTTCTTGGTAGATTGGACGTCAGTATTTTCGTGGTCCTCCTTATCAGTTGGTCCAGATACTGAACGTGATCTGGTTTTTAGAGGACTCAGAACAGACTTTGGCGTACTACGAACAGATTTAGGTGTAGTATCTGTATCTGTAAAGGTTTGAAGGGTGGGTGGCCCCACAGCACTTAGGCCACAATTGGTCCATTGTGCATCCTTCTGAGGTTCAAAACTTCCTTCTAGCTCGTCATCCAGCCTACTTCCTTGGAGTAGGCGATAACGTCGCGTGAATTGAGTTCCCTCATATTGGCGTATGTTAGCCTGTGCTCGCCGAATACTTGAAACCTAAATTGAGAGAGTGTCTGACATTCGCAAAGAATGTGTTCGACAGTCTCATCTTCTTGTTCACATCCTCTACAAAGTGGGGTGTTAGATAGACCCAGTCTGTGAAGTTGTTTTCGTAGGTGGCAGTGACCAGTCAGAATTCCCGTGGTTGTTCGTAGGTTCCGCCTGTTCATAGTCACGTATTTTTTAGCTACTTTGCTATCCGGATACTGTAGCAGTTCCTTGACAAGCCTGCAGCCTTCTGCGTCGTCCCATCTACCCTTAAACTTATTAATGGAGTGTTCCTTTAATAGGTCGGCCTTCCTGGCTAGCGAGTCTGCAATACGGTTTCCTTTCGATTTCTCATGGCCCTTGATCCAGCCTAAAGTGACCGTGTTGTTGTAACAGTCTTCGATTAAGGCCATGTGACATTCTAGTACTAGGCCTGATGTAATACGTGGTCTGTTCAGGGCTAGTAGTGTTTGTCTACTGTCCGTAAGGATGTATATATTATTACCTGTGGTCTTCCTTTTGGTAATCTCTTTAGCAGCGATGCAGATAGCAGTGAGCTCTGTTTGAGCAACACCTGCATTGCAGTCCATTGCCCATTTTATGTTTAGATTCAGGGATCTGGAAAAAATACCACATCCTGAGCCCACATTGGATTTAGACCCGTCTGCAAAGATGCGGATTGCGCCTTCTTCCAACAGGTCTTGTGAGTTGTTTTTAAAGATTACCTTGTAGGGCCTGTTGAAGGCATATTGCGGTGGAATCGAGTCCGTATTGGCCTGCAGCAGTGGGATCTCCCCGAGGGCCTCATGCCACAAGTTACGTCTCAGTTTACCGGATCCTACATCAGGTTGTATATCAGTAGAGCGCAGACGTGCCATGGTCATCAAAACAACCTCCTTGATGTATATGTCAAGGGGAGTGAGACCGATGATTACCTCCATAGCTCTTGTTGGTGTGGTTCTCATGCCTCCTGTTGTGTTGAGGCATGCTGTTCTTTGGATTTGGTCCAGTTTACGGACGACTGTCAGCTGGTTTGCCTTAGCTCCCCAGGTAATCGCACCGTACGTTAGCATAGGTCTGATGATGGCAGTGTAGATCCAGGCAGCAACCTTAGGTGACATTCCCCAGGTGCGGCCGATGGTTCTACGACACTGCTCATAGGAAATATATGCTTTTTTAACTCTGTTTTATAAGTGGGAGTTCCACGTTAACTTACTGTCAAAGTTGAGCCCTAAATATTTCACCTCCAAAGAGAAATTAAGTTTGGTATCTAGGAGCTTTGGGGCTTGATGTTTTGCAAGCTTCCTTTTATTCGTGAAGAGGACCATCTCAGTATTTAGGTGTAGTACAAACAGATTGATGTGTGGCTGTTTGAGGTTTGGAACATTCAATTTCTGACGCTGAATCTGTTTCAGACAGGTGATAAAAAATATATAGTACTTCAGGAGGCAAGTTATCGACTTCAGAGCTTTCATTTTCGTCGTCATTTTGAATGCTGTATATGTTAGTATCATTTACATTTTCCTCATCACTAGAATCATCCATGTCGGACGAAGGTGGTAGAGGTAATGCAGAAATTTTTTCGGTTCGTGATGACATTGTATTTATATGTAACTGAAACAACAAAAATAGTCAACTTACTTTACTGAGTAAATAAATTTTAGGATTTATCAACAAAAATTCTATTTATAATTGGAAAATAAAGTTTAGGATATATAACAAATATAATCCAAATGACTGAATATCCAACTTGCTGTTTCTTTGCCAAAGTAGAATATAGGATTCACAACAAAAAGGGTCCCCATCTATGGTTAGTTGGCAAAGTAGACTATAGGATACATCTTTAAGAAGGCTTGATTTTGTAACTTTAGGGTATTTACAACTGATTAATTATATTTGCACGATCAAAACACATGTTTATGCTAACATTTTCCATGCTCTGTCAAAAGCAAACACTAATATTTACAATACTAATAAATAATACTTATCAGCACTTTCACATACGGCCACCATATTATAAACCATGATGGAATCTTGAAAGATTTACTAACAGATGATAGCACTATAAATTTTCGGGCATTGTGGGATGGATAGGCAACACAATTAGCTCACAGGCGTCGGTCAACAAATTACATATTTAGACAAATTGATTATTTGAAAGTTACGTATCGTATAAGACACAAAATCAATTTAAGGGTTAATGAAGTAGTCAATTTTTTTTGTTAATTTGACAGTACGTACTCTTCTTATTGCTAGAATTAGTCTATTCTCTGAGAATTGATTGAGGTATGCAATGCTAGCAGGGTCAATATTGTAGTTGAAAAATTTTTCCGATTAAAATATTCTTTGGATTTAAAGCTTTGAGCAAATAAATTCTACCTCTTCTATCTACAAAAATCGCCGAACATTCTCGGGAAAATGAGCTAGAGCTTCATGTAAGACCGAGTGTCATATATTGGTGAACTAGTATTGAAGAAGAGATTCCAACAAAAAATGTGATTCATCAAATGAAGTGGTCAATAAGCTCATAAATAGTGTAAGTGAATAGATGGCAATATTGCAAATGTCAAATCTGGGATATACGAATTTCAGAATTGTATAGTTTCTTCACTCATATTTCACTCTGTATACTGCTCAAAAAATAGTAGATATTTGAAATACGTGAAAAAAAAACAATTTCTAATGAAGTTGGGCATAGGAATTTGATAATTATAATCAAAACGTTTTCCAGATGCCAAAATCTGTATTCCGGATACAAAGTTCGCTTTACTGCCAATCTCAACACGCCAATTTGTAGCTCGTGTCGTGCTTAACTTTTATGAAAAAAAATATTGTACGTCGTTTTTAGCACCCAAACAGAAACAGGGGAATCAGTGTGGCCCTTGGGAAAGGATAATCCCATTGCTTTTTTATTTTATTATTTGAGTTAGATTCCCACCGATCTATATCCAAAATTTGCTTTTCCTTTTAGGTTATTCCATCAGACAGACAACACGAATTAAAATTTTGTATTTAGATTCACTCAGAATTTGGAAAATGTGATTTTCACCCTTTTCCCTCAATATTCTACAATTAATATAATATTTGATTACAATTATCTTACTTATGTGATCCACCAACGTAATATAGGTTATTCCATAATTAGGAAGTATGATTATCGTTTCCACTTTCATAGCCTATAATTGAAAAATGAAAAGAATTATGGAAACTAACTTCAATTACTTCCAAGTTCCTCCTGCACATTCATTTCGTATTACCAAGGCCAAGCTTACAAATACACTTCCTTGTGAAAATAACGGTTAATAAAAAATTCGGAATGTTCGATAATGTAATTAGCTACACTTCTGGACGAAAAAATAGTTACTTTCTTATTTGCAGGTGGCTATACTCCGTTTTTAAAAGGCATGGAGTAATAAATCACTCATTTTGGCCGAAAATAACCGTTTTGTAATATTATTTAAAATGAAATTTCAAATTATCAATACTATAATAAACTGTGGATTATATCACTGACATCAATTTTCCAGAAAATTTATTATTATGTATAAAAGGGCGTAGACGAGTCCCTCCACTGAGCTCCAGGTAGATATATTCCTACATACAATAAATAATAAAATAAATGTTAATATTAATTTTATGCAAATACATATATATATATATATATATATATATATATATATATATATATATATATATACAAATCAACCCCATTTGCCGATTATTTCACTCAATTAGCAGGCAATTGAAGAAACTTGACAAACAGGTAGCTCAGTTCTAAGAAAATGCCCCCATAATACAATATACTTACCAGAACTTTTCAACTATAAAAGTAGCGGAAAGGTTGAATATTTTCAATTTACAGTTCATCCGTTCTGGAGAAACTGCTGTGTTGATTGATTTCCCCATTATTACTGTTATTTGTTATTATTTTTTACCGTTATTGTTAACTGGTGTTTATTTTTGTTCATCTATACAAGTTCTCTTCTGATCACACGAGACAAACACCTAACTACATCTTCCAACTATATAGTGTTCCAACCAAATTCGACCAGATATGGAGGATTTATCATCATGTAAGCGACCAAAGTTGGCCCATTGTCGCTGAACGAAAAAAATCTGATATTAAATTGCTATTCCTCGTTGAAGAACGAAGAAATTAGAAGAAAAATCATGAATTTGACAGGAAGTGTTGATGAAACTGTGGAGATTACTGCAACAATGATGGGTGTTTCAAAAACAACAATTTAAAATTTAATGAAGGAGAAAAAAATGGAAACATCACAGCCCCAGCAAAGTCCCCAGGCCGACCCAAACTTGAAATGAATGACGACTTGAAGAATGGAATAAGGCGTAAGGTGCATGCTTTTTTCTTTAGAAAAGAGATCCCAACTCTCTCCAAAATTATGGCTTCGGTTCAAGAAGATTCCGATTATCCGAAAATATCTCGAAGTACATTATGGAAAATTTTGAAGGAACTTGGATTTGAATATAAAAAAAATTATCGGAACGCAATGTTGATTGATAAAGACGACATTGTCATTTGGAGGAGGAGTTTTTTGCGCTATATTCGGAAAGCAAGACTAGATCAAAAACGAATTTATTATTTGGATGAGACTTGGTTAAATGAAGGTCATACTGTTTCAATGTTTTGGCAAGACACGAATGTCAAAAGTCGGAGGCAGGCAGATCTTGAAGGGCGGTCAAAAGGCATCAATCCACCAGCAGGAAAAGGACGTCCACTCATCATTACTCATATCGGAAGTGCCGAAGGTTTTGTTAGAGGTGGATTGTTGTGCTTTGAGTCGTAGCAAACCGGAGATTATCATGAAGATAAGGATGCAGATGTTTTCGAAGAATATTTCTCACAAATGTTAGATCTAATTCCAACGGGCTCAGTCATTGTTATGGATAACGCAAGTTATCACTCCAGGTTAGTGGAGAAATTACCTTCAACTGCATGGCGTAAACAAGATATCCACGATTGGCTAACCTCGAAAAATATTGAATGCCCAGATAACCCGCTGAAAAATGAGCTCTTGCAACTGGCCAATTCACATAAACACAAATATAGTAGATACGTTGTAGATCAAATGGCATCAGTGCGTGGTATAACGGTGCTGATGCTTCCTCCTTATCACGGTCAACTCAATCCCATAGAATTAATATGGGCCCAAGTGAAAGGAGAAGTTTCAAGAAAGAATACGACATTCAAAATGAGTGACGTAAAAGTTTTATTCGAAGACGCGTTAGGTAACGTAACCAAAGAAAACTGGAAGAAATGTGTTGAACACGTGATACAAGAAAAACTAAATATGTGGGAAATGGATCATATAAGTGAACACATGATTGAACCATTACTAATTAATGTTAATAATGGAAGCTCAACAGAGACGTCTGATTCTGATATATAAACTAGTTTTTGTGTTAGTTATTACTATTATTTGCTAGACTTTTTTTTATAAATATTACTTTATTCCTGCATTTTTCTTTTTTCCTCTCCTATTGTAAACGGTATATTAGTAGTGAAGTTGATACCTACTGCAAAAAAATTTACTATTTTTTATATAATATTTTATGTTTATTGTTTATTCATAGGAACACAAAAAAATGTGTTTTTATTGAATCGATATTGTGAACTCTTTTGAATAGTTTTCGTAATTATAATTTGACTTCATATTCATATACCAAGTTTGTTTTGTCCTGATTGCACGCCTCTGAGGATTAAATTGTTTATTTGTTCATTCAAATACAATAGAGCGACCCATTCAATACAATAGGCGACCCAACCGAATACAGAGTTACGGGGTATCTACCTGAAATTCGTAACAAATGAGAAATTTTAGTACAAAATTAGATAAACTTCAGAGATATTTTATTATTCACCCTGTATCGGTTTTGCATACCTAATGAGCTTTTATTACTCCATGCCTTTTAAAAACGGACTGTAATAAATTACGAAAAACAGAATTGTAAAAGGTTATTATCATATTTTATGGTTTTATTAAATTAATAAACATTTTTATAATACGTTGTATTTTATTCACCCCAACACATTCTTCACATTATATAAGAATTTAATTTGAAACAAGAAGAAATAGCTAGATGCTAAACAAGACATACCGCAGAAATAGAACTAGTTAACTTGATTTTTGTGAGTTCCTTTTCACAGGAATGTTGGAAAGTAATTTAATCGTTACTTCTTGTATCTATTTTGGCAATATATTTGTTTATCTTCGTTTGCTCTATCTTTGATTTGTTTTGCCTTTCTTGCGTTTTCAATTCTATAAATACCATTCTGGAATTTCTAATACTATTTTGCAATCTCCCTGTTAGTGTTTTTGGATGCAGTGGGATGTCAAAGAAATAGTGAACTACTTTTAAGGAGTTTTATTTTTATTTTTATGTGAAAATGTTGATGCTTTTTAAATTTCACAAAAAAAACCTTTTATTTATTTATTTAGTAACTAACTAGAAAATAGATATGCCAACTAAGGCAAAAATAATCAAGGAGTACCAACACAAAACTAAATCTTCTCGTTACCATTGCTATACCTGTCCCAGCTGTAGTATCGTGGCTAAGGGATTGCACACAGGGTTACGATGCTAGGTGAAATTTCGAGCTTACCTCGAAATCACCTGTTATACCAATGTTTCCTGGCTGTCTGTGGTCAAGTCTCGCGGGCCAGTGGGATGGGGGGGGGGTCTTGGCTTTACTGCCCGGACCAAGAGGAGACAACCTCATTAAAAACCTAAATTCAAGGTGGGAAACAGGGCCGAAGAATGCGTGGCTGTTTAGAAGAATAGTCCTTACTGATTTCGACCTTGGAGCACCGGGGGGAACTCCATTCTATTAAACTCCTTACCTCTGCATGCGGGGCTCCGCAGCGGTGGACCGTAATGACCCTAGCTCTCGTGGGATCATTCATGGAAAGAAAAAGTAAAACTTTCACCGGAAAAGTTGTGGAGACAACCTCCACCTCTTCATCCGGGCACCTCACAGAGGGAAAAAGGCCAAACGGCACAAAGGTCGTATGCCGTTCGACCTCCCAAAACCGGGAGAACCTGGCGGTATAGACGACCCACTGATAAAGGCCTCAGTGGAGCAGGGGTGCGGAAATACCTGCGACTCCTCAATCAGGGAATATCCCCTAAAGAGGCCAGGAAGCAGGTAACTCAGCGCCCAACCCCCCCGAAGGAATTACCAACGGGGAAAACAAAGCTTAAAAGAGGCCCGGAGCATATTACTCCTCCGCTTAGGCCTCAAATCAAGAAATCAAAAACAGCTGCAACGGTAACGGGGCAAGCCACTGGTTACGCAGCAGCTGTCAAAACAGAGAAAGCTTTTAGGGTGGGAATAATGCCCAAGGATTATCCTGGGGTCATCCTGAAAGCGGAGCAGCTCTCCACACTGGAAGACACTCTGGTGGAAGAGCTGTGCCAGAGCAAAGAAAAGGGAATCCACTTCTCAGGTATCCATTTCCGTTGTGAAATGATACTGGTAGACTGTGGATCACAAGAATCGGAAGACTGGCTTATGAGGTCAGCGCCGAAATTAAACTTTTGGGAAGGACCCGAATTGGTGGCTCAAAGTGGAGACGACATCCCAAAGCCGGTCACCATAACAGTGTTCTTCCCAAGAAGCCAAGACATGAATCTGGAGAAGATCCTCCAACTTGTCGAGGTTCAGAACTCCAACCTCAGTACTGAGGCTTGGAAAATCCTAAACTGTAAAAAAGAGGGACAGGGAACTATCCTCACGATTGGAATCGATCACCAATCTGGGGAGGCTCTGAAGGCAGGAGGTTACGCGCTAAACTTCCGTTTTGGGCGTATCCCTGTCTCGGGGCTGGGAGAAAAGAAGAATCCCGCGGAGGATCCAAAGGACATGGAGATACCCTCCACATCCGGAACCTCTGGGAAAGGGAAACAATGCGAAAGCTTGACCTTGGGTCGGCCCGAGATATCCTCCGGCTCTGCTGGGATGACTGGAAATGCGGAGACTGCCTCTGCATCCCGGGAAGCTGGACAGAGCAGCCTGGGGGTCGAGAGTCTGACTCGAGATCAAGAAACCTGCTCGATTACCGAGGGAGATACTGCCATGGTGGTCGAGGAGGGTCAGGGAGAGAGGAAGGAGGGGGATGAATAGAGGCTGAGTAACTTGGTCTCTCTCATCCATAATAATTCACCTTCACGTTCACGAATGTAGCTCAGATTAACCTGCATTACGCGAAGGGAGCTTCAGCCGTGATTGCAAGGGTGTTCGCTCAACTACAACTGGATATTGTACTGATCCAAGAACCATGGATCAACAAAGAAGGCCAAATCAAAGGTTTGGCATGTAAGGATTCTAAATTGATTTATGATCAAAGGCAAGTATCTCCGCGTGCCTGTGTAATCATAAGAAATATCATGAAATATATTTGTGTTTCAGAATACGTGTCACGGGACCTTGTTCCAATCATGGTTCACCTCAACATTGGGGGTATCGACCGAGACATCGTCATTGCCTCTGCCTACTTCGCTGGAGACGGGTCGATGACACCGCCAGTAGAGCTACAAGAGCTAGTAAGATACTGCGATAGCAGACGGCTGCCAATTATAATTGGTTGTGATGCCAACGCACACAATACCGTGTGGGGAAGCACGAATAACACCGTAAAAGGTGAGTGTTTATTAGAATATCTCTTAGCAAATAACCTTGAGACTTTGAACGTGGGGACAACCCCCACTTTTGTCACGAGAGCAAGAGAAGAGGTCCTGGACGTAACAATCGGTAATGTTGCTGCTAGGAAAAATGTAAAAGATTGGAGGGTGATGAGCGAGCCATCACTTTCCAACCATAGGATCATCGAATTTAGGATAGATGGAAATACCACCTCGATTCCTACAATTCAAAATCCAAGAAATACTGATTGGTCTCTTTACAAGACCAATCTGAAGGACAATTTGGAACACGTCGAGGTAAATAAGGTAAATCACCCGCACTACGACCTGTAACAAAGAGTCGAACAGATCAGTGAGGCAATAATGGAAGCTTTTCATTCCAGTTGCCCACTCTCTAAAGCTCGTTCAGAAAAGGATGCTCCTTGGTAGAATGAGAACCTGTCAAACCTCAGAAAAGAGGTCCGTCGGCTCTTTAATAGAGCCAAACGTGACGGCAATTGGCAGATGTACACTGAGAAGCTTACTCAGTACAATAAAGAGATTAGGAAGGCCAAAAGGCTCAATTTTCAAGCCTTTTGCGAAAAGATCACTTCCACTCACACTGCGGCGAGACTACAAAAGGTCATGGCAAATGGGGGATCTAACCCCACAATGTCGCTGAAAAAGCCAGACGGATCATACACGGTAGGTGAAGAGGAACGATCGATTCTTCTTAAAACCCAGTTCCCAGGTAGTGAACCAGCAACAAGCACCGAAATAGCAATGAACTACACCAAAAAATCCCGCAAGGAAGACTGGGACATTGCTAAGAAAATATTTACCAGACAACGGTTGGAATGGGCAATAAGTACCTTTCAACCATATAAATCACCAGGAGTGGATGGAATATTTCCAGCACTCCTACAGCAAGGGATAGAGAAGATTCTTCCTCACCTGCTGAAGATTACAAGAAGCAGTCTAGCAGTGGGTCTAATACCTAGAAAATGGAGAAGGGCAAGGGTAACCTTCATACCAAAAATAGGGAAAAAAGATGGGACTGATCCCCGATCTTTTAGACCCATCTGTCTAACATCGTTTCTACTCAAATCGATGGAGAAAGTAGTGGATAACTACATAAGAACAGAGAATCTGGAGAATATACCACTTCATAAATGTCAGCATGCCTACAGAGCGGGTCGATCAACTGAGACGGCTCTGTATTAGCTGACAGAAGTCATCCAGAGAACTCTGAACAACAAAGAAATCGCAATGTGCGCATTCTTGAATATATCTGGGGCTTTTGACAACACAATTCATGTGTCTGTCAAAGGAGCACTAAAAAGGCGAGGAGTGAATGAAGCCATTGTAAAATGGATGTATGAGTTGTTGACAACGAGGATAGCTGAGACACAGGTGGGGAATCAAACCACCTCAGTTAAAGCCACTCGGGGGACACCTCAAGGGGGAGTGATATCTCCCCTTCTATGGAGCCTCGTAGTAGACGAGTTGCTCTACAGGCTAACGGAGCTTGGCTTCGAATGTATGGGCTACGCCGATGACATTGTTTTAATAGTCAGAGGCAAGTTCGAGAGCAACTTGTGTGATTTATTACAAAACGGCCTCAGAATCATTGAACAATGGTGCTTGTCAGTGGGGCTAAACATTAACCCAAGCAAGACCATAGTAATTCCATTTACCCGGAAAACAACACTTCCAGCCATGAAACCCATTTCCTTAAATGGGGAAATCATAGAATGGAAATCAGAGGTTAAATATCTAGGGATAACCCTAGACAGTAAGCTTCCGTGGAATAAGCATGTTGAAATAACTGCTAGTAAAGCAATAAGAGCTTTGATTATATTCCATTGGTATGTTACAGGGTTTGCCGTTTTATAAATTAAAACGCTTACAGACATGTTTTAGTTATGTCGTTTGATTAATTTTTATTATGTTTTGAGATGACTTTTGTGTTATTAACATGCCTAAAAAATATCTGACACACTCCAAACCCTTCATTTTAAAATTTTGATCCAAAAGTATTTTGATGTTAGTTATCACAGCTTCATCAGAAATTGCTAATAGAACATCATCAACGTAACTTAGTATAAAAACTTTTCACACATTCGGTTCTTTCACATAAATATGTTGTGTATTTATATAACAAGACTGATACTTTTTAAGACATCATTAAGTAAGTCAATAAATTTTACATACCGATTCTTTGGAAAGAAGTTTAAACCATATAAAGATTTAAAATATTTAGCAATCTATCTTTTATCTTTCCCAAAACCTTGAGGCAATAACACGTACACATCATTTGTTATATCCCCGTTTTGGAAATCGTCTAACTGGTAAACTTTTAGATTCAAATGGTTACATTCTGCAAAAAAACTTAGTACCGGGGGTAGTTTCGTAACAGGGGTAAATATCATTATTATAAATACCTGTTTGTTGGAACCCTGCGTTATATTTTTGTATATCTCCCATCTCCTCCCTTTTCTTTATGTAGACCCATTTACAGTCAATCACACACAATTATTGACCATGTATCATTATCACTAAAAGCATGAATATTCATTTCCATGGCTTTTTTCTAGTTCTTTCCATCATAACCCATCATAACACAGAGGTTCATTTTCACTAGTAGTCAAGAAAATTCTGTCTATATCCATTTCATATTCGTTTTCTTCCTCTTATAAGATCTTATCTTGAATTAACTATTTCGTCTACTTAGTAGGCTAGATCTTCATAATTTGAACTATTTGCATCAATATCATACACATTTATATTTTCCTTTTTAATGTGTACACCTTGATTGGTTTCATCATCGAAAATTATCAAGGAGTACCAACACAAACCTAAATATTGTCTTTACCACTGATACATGTCGCAACAGATGTCAAAGCTCTTTGTTCTATCTTCGTTGCTATCTCTTTCGAAACAGATTTCATAGTTTTTTCTGATTCCCCTTAGATTTTATCTGCTCTTTCTTGAGATTCGATTTTGAATATTTTTCGAGAGAGACATATATAACACCCACAAAAAGCTAATGGAAATGCCATTATTTGTCCTTTATTTCTTGACGAATACTGGCAATCTGTAACTTGATATGCTTGAAGAGAATATTGATCCTCATAAAGGTGGATTTATAAACTCTGTTGTTCCCGTTGTTCGTTGCTTGCCGTCTTTTCCAAGTTGCTGGCGATTCGTTATTCACAGTTGTTCCCGAGTCGACTAATTTATATCGGTTTTCGTTGCTGGCGTTGTTGAAATTTGATTGGTCACAACCAAATTAAAACCACAAGCCCGTATCGTTAAACAGCGCCACGTCACAGATTAGAGAAAGAACAGATACGAATCTCGGTAAAACATCAAACGATTTTCAACTCCGTCTTCAATGACCTCGGACCTTTAACTCGGTATGGCCGCGATGTTGCCAGTTTAAAATATTTTCTGAATTTCTAACCAAATTGCAATGTTGACTCGGGGACAATAACAATTTCCAGTGCCGGATCTAGTTTTTTTTGGAAATTTCCACTAAATCTTTAAAATTGGGCCATGAATTAAAACAATAACCATAACCGAATATATATTCATGTATTTATTTAACACCTATGTGTACATTCTTATGATTTGTTATAAATAGTCATTACTCTTGGGAGATTAATTAATAAATACATTTTTAGATAACACAAATCACTACAAAAATTCATCAAATTCCAAATAATTCTCAATTTATCATTTATCAAAGGAAATACAAACGGGATGAGCCAAATACGGTATTCAATAACATATCAATTATACAGTATAAATTGGTAATTGTAATTATTGAAACTAAATAGTACGAAATTAAAACATAATTTTGTTATTAAGATACAGCTTTTTTAGCTTATTACAAAATGTAAAGAATTTGTCATGGAATATGGAATTTGCAATGGTTTGTAATATTTCTCTCTGCAATGCTCATAACACTCATGTTATTTAATATTTTAATTGAATCATTTAAAAAATCAATTTGGTGTATTTCCCCGGTAAATTTTCTGTTATATAGTTTGACATTGTTCAATGAAGAAGAATTGAAAATATCAAACAATTTGTCAGCATGTGAAATAAGTGTGACTGTATCTGAAGCCGTCACCGTTATTGTGCTTGGTTGCCAAAGATATGATTTGTGAAAAAAAGTATATATTTATGGTATGATTTTTATACATTATAATTTTTTAAATTGTATAATTCTTTTGATGTTAATAAAATTGATTTAAAACAAGTGATTGTCGAATATTTGTATCTGTATAACTATCACACTTAACAATAATGCTTATAAAATATTTGACCAATGATCGTAAATTGAAGGAAATATTATGCAAATTGACAACCCTGTTGAAAAATTTCGCGCAGCGGCCCGAACGGAGTCGACATACGACGATGGACATTTAAATGGGTATGTCTACCCATCTCTCTCTCTTTTTACTGTTCCTGTCAAGCTTTCGTATCTGTTCTTTCTCTAATCTGTGGCCACGTCAAGTAAGAAATGTCAACTTCACATGTAGAAATCGCGCATCACAAGAGTGAATCTGATCAGTGCTTTCAACTCGACAGCTGGTAGCACCAGTAGTTTTCCTCATTTCATGTTGCCGAAGTGCATCCATAAAGAGTAGCTTAATTGAATGTAGCGCCTCTCTTGACTGACCGTAAAAACAGTAGTGTCAGTTTTGAGTTTAAAATGATTGGTATAAATCAAGTCACGTGGCACTAACTTCAGTTTTCATTGGTGGAACTGCGAAACATGCATAACAAGATATAAAATTTGGTTATTTGAGAGCAACGACGAACGACGTGGAAACGACGAACAATACAACAACGGGTTATAAACGCATGTATGTGATATCAATGTTTCATTTTCAAGCAGCGGTAATCACGAAGAACATAGTTTATGAATCCAGCTTGATCTATAAACTCAAATTGATGCAGGAGGATCTGTTACATTTCCAACGAGACGATTTCTCATATTATTCATTATAAGCAAGATATTAATGGAAGTTTTCAAGTTGGCACCTTATATATAAAAGCTTGCAAAATAAAAGTTGTGATGAAAAAGTGCTACCAATCCATTTTTATGTAAATATTAGTTATAAGAGACAGATGTCAAATATAATACATATGTCATCATGAAAAATTTTCAGTAAACATAAATATGACCATTTTGCACTTTCCACGATGGTTTACAAATTGTAAGATATAAAACGTATTACTTCATATCTTTTTTTTAATAATATATCAAAAATCCTGCATGAAACATTGTTTTTTAGATTTCTCAAAGTCATCCAACAAAAATTTCTCCAATTCTAATGAATCTACTAGATCATCCATACAAGTTTGTCTACTAGGTGGTCACACTCCTTTAGGTGCAATAACCAGTTTACTTCTTAAACAGAATCCCATAATTTCCAAGTTGAAAATTCAAGGAGAAAAAAAAGTTGGTAATTTAGCTGAAGACTTAAACCAAATTGACACCAAGTGTCACGTTGAACCCTATACTCATCTTAAAGACATCGGTAAAGCTGTAAGGGTAAGTATTACATCTTTACAAAATAAATCATTAGATCAAGGTGAGGAGAATTCCACTCAGAAGCTTGATGTTAAGACGAGCAAATGAAGCAATGAATCTCCAATAATTTAAGTTCGAGATGGATTCAGATTATCTAGAATAAATGTAGGATTCTCGGTCGAACTATCCTACAGTGCGGACGTATCGATTTGAGTTCTCTTGCGATAAGTGATTTACTTACCTAGCAGTTTCCTATTATTATTTTTTCTGTGTTGTATATAATTAGTGTAGCAACGATACTGTAAGTAGCTTTTATCTAATTATTTGTTTTGCCCCCGCTCTGAAGCCCAGATGTCCGGTGGCCAATATGAAAAAGGGGGCAAGAACCCACCTCTGCGATCAACGAGAAGAAATTGTCCTAATGTGCATGTGGAAGAAATTACATTTTCTGGAGATATTGATATGAATAATGAAAATAACCAAAATACTATGGATTTAACAATTAATAATATTTCAAACGAAACGGTGAACAAAAACAATGATGATACGGAGTCAGTAAAAATCTTGCTAATAGGTTCTAATATATCAAGTAATGTAAACAGTGGTCGTAGGCCAATTAATACAGACAATAGATTTCTACCGACCGATTTAGGTCCATACTTTATTTTTGTAGAGCATTTAGAACTAAATATTGGTCGATTACATCCGATGAAATTAGGTGAAAAGTTGTTAGTGCTATCAAATTATGAAAATAATATTACTGAAATAACTAGTGTTGGAAAAAATCGCGTAAAAATTGAAGTAAATTCGAGTAACCATGCTAATAAATTAGTAGAAGAACCATTTTTCTAGAAAAATAACCTGATTGCATACATTCCAAATTATTTAACCGAAAAACGTGGCATAGTAAGAGGTGTTGACACATCTCTGAGCAAAAATACTCTTTTAAATATTATAAAATCGAATGTGTCAATTAAAAAGGTACAACGTTTGAATATAACACTGGAGAAAGATGGCGTTATACAGCGGGTTCCTAGGCAGATGATAATTGTAACTTTTGTTGGCAAATTAATCCCACAATTTATTTACATTAATAAAGTTAGGTGCTCTGTCGATACCTATGTTAGTCCGGTCATGCAATGTTATAATTGTCTTAGGTACGGTCATACATCGTCTCAATGCAAAAGTAAGAAAAGGTGTAAAAATTGCGGATCAGATGAACAAACTGATAATTGTCCGAATAGCTGTAGTAGATACTGTGTTCACTGTCAAACTAGCAACCATTCCTCTTCATTCAAGGAATGCCCAGTATATATAAAACAAAGGAAAACTAAGGAAGCTATGGCTAATTTGAATATATCATTTAAAGAGGCTGAAAAAGTAGTCGATAATCCCAGCTACACCAGCATTATCAAAAAAAAATAGGTTTGCTCCACTAGCTAATTCAGAAGTTGATTTTCCCACTCTAAAACCTTCCAGTTATCAAAACCGTTACTCTAGCAATCCTCTAAAAGGAAATAGTCCAACCTCACCTACTCCGGAAATTAGTTCAAATCCTCGTAAAAAGAGAAAAAGTAATAATACTCTATCTGACTTCCCTCCCATTCGTAGAGAATACAATACCAGCTTTTGTGCAGGTCCTGTATTCCAGTTTAGTCAAAAGAATACTGAAAGTGATTTTGATAAATTTGCCTATCAACTTAGTTCTAAAATAAAAACCATGCTTGAAAATTTTATACGAGATATGCCTCAATCTTCTTCAGGTGCAATCAATAATAAGTTAATATTTAACGAAAATGATATTGATAGTAAAATTAATAATATTGTCGATAGTTTATTCAACTAACCATGGTCAATACTAGCTTGAAAATAGTTCAGTGGAATGCCAGATCTTTAAATTCCAATAAATTTTCGTTAACACAACTTAATGTTTAAGACAATTTTGATATTGCTCTGATATCCGAAACCTGGTATAAACCAGCGGATGTCAAAAGGTTTCAAAATTTTAATATAATATCAAAAGATAGAAACAAAGGACATGGTGGTGGGGATATATTCATATCAAACTCAATTAAATATGAAATTATTGAATTTGTTAATAACTTTGATCCCAAAATAGAAGTATGTGGTATTAACATTACTAGTGGTGATGAAAAATTGACAATTATAAGTTTGTACAAACCTTCGACAACTAAAGCAACTGTACAAGATTATATCAATTTATTTAACCAGATTAAGCACGAGTGTATCAACGGTGGTGATTTTAACGCTCATCACGGAATCTGGGGTTCGGTGACGTGCTCGACAGATGGTAATATACTAGTTGAAGCGTTAGATTATTTTCCTGCTTTAGCTGTAGTTAATGACGGTTGTGTCACAAGAATTTCTTCTCCAGGACAAGCTAAATCTGCTGTAGATCTGACTATTTTATCTTCAAAATTGTGTTCTTCATTTACGTGGTCCGTTTTATCGGACACATATGGTTCTGATCACTTCCCTATTAGGATTGTGATCAACGATATCTAAAAGGAAACTTTTTCGGTTAAGCGTACTTTTGAATGGTCAATGTCCAACGCTAATTGGAAGTTATACCAAACCTCTATCATTGAATTATTCCAATCCGTCCCTATTTGCAACGATTCTAACGCCATGATATCTTTTCTCACTGATACAATAACGGCAGCTGCAAATAAGTCTTGTAAGGTAATAAAATCAACTACTCATAATCCGACTAAATACGTTCCCTGGTGGGATCAAGAATGCCTCGCAGCGACAAATTCTAGGAAAAATGCGTTAAAAGCTTACAGAACAAACTTAATCCCATCTAACTTCATTGAATATAAAAGATTAGATGCTATGTGTAAACGGTTATTCAAAACCAAATCAAGAACAAATTGTGCCAAATTTTGCTCCTCACTTAACAGATAAACTCATCCAAGCGACATATGGAGAAGGGTTAATAACGATCAAAGTGTTAAAAAATCTTGTATAGTCAACGAAACATTAGTTGAAAACTTGCTTCAAAAAATTGCACCCGACCACGTCCATTATCCAATAGACTGGCCTATTAATTCTCCAGAACAACATTGTTTACTAGCACCGATAAACATCAATGAAATAAAAACAAGTATTAAAACTTCTAAAAAGTCTAGTCCAGGAATTGACGGAATTAATTACCTTATGCTAGGAAACATGCCGGACGTAGCGTTACAGTTCTTATGCAAAATCTATAATAATATCTTGATGAAAGGAGACAATTGCGACTCTTTAAAACAATGTCTTATCGTTCCAATTCCGAAGTTAAATGATTCACCTGCCCTCAGACCCATTGCCCTTATGTCTTGTTTATTGAAAACTTTTGAAAGGATTATGAAAATTAGACTGGAATGGTGGTGTGAAAGCAATAATGTTTTTCCAGACACACAGTTTGATTTTCGTAGGAAAAGAGGCACAGTAGACTGCATTGCACATCTAGTCACAGATATTCAATCAACGTTTACCGAAAACAATTATCTTGCTGCATTATTTTTGGACATTACCAGTGCTTACGATAATGTTCAACTGCATTCTCTTTTTAATAAATTAATTCAAATTGGTATTCCATCCAGATGCGCGTATGTCTTGGTTGAACTATTTATGAATAGACAAATATTTATTCGGTGCAACAACCAAATTCTTGGCCCACGACTTGTTTTCAAAGGTTTACCTCAGGGATGAGTTCTAAGCCCGCTACTCTTTAACCTATATACCTTAAACGTACATGTTATGGATATAGAGTGCAACATATTGCAATATGCAGACGATTTCTGTTTAAATGTAAAGGAAAAGATTTATCAACAAGGCATTGAAACTCTAAAAGTCATTATGCAATATTGTAATAAATGTTTCTCAGATCTAAGTCTACACCTATCACCTAAAAAAATCTTGTGTTGTATTCTTCACACGACATCGTCTACCAGCTGTTTCCAACCTGTAACTCACTAATATGATGATATCAGTTAATAGAAATTATACTTACTTAGGTATCACACTGGATTCAAAACTAACTTGGAATGATCACATAAACCAATGTATTGTCAAATGTGAATTTTTTTTAAATATGCTGAAAGTTGTTAATCGTTACGATTGGGGCGCTGACCCCAAAACCAATCTTATGTTCTACAGGGCCTATACGAGATCCATCTTGGATTATGGAAGTTTCTTATATGGCTCAGCCACAAAATCTCGCTTAATCAAATTAGATAGAATACAATTCAAGGCTTTACGATTGGTTTTAGGTGCTCTCAAATCCACACCTACTAACACACTGTTGGCTGCATGTGGTGAACCTCCTTTACACCTGAGGCGCTTATTTCTTGCAGAGAAATTTATTCTTAAATGTACATCCAATAACCAAAAAGTACTTCTACAGAAGATAGGTCAATTATCAGTCAGCAACCTAACAGAAAAATGGTGGCTAAATAAAAACTCTCCAATTTTAGCTATTGCATATCCCAATACATCACACCTGTCAATTAATAGAGACGAACAAAGTGCTTTTTCAGCGCCTTATGACATATCTTTTTTTTCGTGTACAGTAGTTATACCTAATTACGACGTACCAAGTAGCTATTGCACAACTATGGAAGAATACTTTGGAAAGCTGGGTAATCTCTGCAAAATATTTACAGACGGATCCAAATCTTCTTTAGGTGTGGGATATGCTGTATACATATCTAACGAGGAAACAACACTACAATATAAATTAAATTGTCATTGCTCAATCTTCACTACAGAGCTATTGGCCATATATTATGCACTATATTGTGCTTTATACAGTAATCTCCGATATCAAAACCTTGTCATCCTTTCGGATTCCCAGTCAGCTTTAACAGCCATTAAAAACTCTGCAAGAAGTATATATCGCAATAGTATAATCGTAAAAATATTATGCATATTAGTTGAATTAAGACAACTTAACAAGTCTGTAACGTTTATGTGGGTCAAATGCCACTTTCAAATCTCTGGAAACGAAAAAGTTGATCAACTGGCGAAAGCAGCAGTTCTCTCCGGATCGGAAGATCTTTGTTTACCATGGAGTGACGTCATTTGCTCAAGAAAAGAGAGTATGAGACACAATTGGGAAATAGAATGGTCACAATTCTGCAACAGAAGCAATAACTCGTACTGCAAAATACACCCCACTCTTCCATCCACAAGACTTGAGGAGCATAGTCATCCTATAAGAAAGATTAACGCTATGTACTTCAGATGTCTCGTTAGTCATGCAACAGTACGCGCATACCTTTATAAAATTAAAATGAGCGACTCCGAATTGTGTGATTGTAATCAAAGTTATGATGATATTAATCATTGGATGTTTAGCTGTCAACATAATAGTCAAGCTACAAGATATCTGATGGAAATTCTGTCTAAAGAAAAGGTTCCTCTCCCACAAAGTCAAGTTTCTCGCTTATTCCTCAGTCGGCGACATACTATGGTTCGCACTATATTATGGGAATTTCTTAAACGTACCAAAAGAAAAATATAAAAACCAGTACAACTGTATTTTAGATGTAGAATGGTAGAGGTTAGTTATAGTATACCTATTGTCTTTCCTCTGTAACATTGATACCATTGATAACATTGACCCCCTTACCGTTGCCTTTATTGTGTGTTGTGAGTAAAGTCGCTATGACGGGCACCTTAGCGTGAAACGAGTGTCCATGTCTATTATCCTTTCTTCTTCGTATTCTACGAATTCTGTTGTATAGGGCAATGAATGATGTGTGACTTGGATATGAGATATGTTTGCTGCGACATGTCCTTTGTTTCTCTTTATATGTCATATTACTTAGTTCGTGGCTGAATGGGATCCAACTCTCAAAGCCAAAAAACGAAAAAAAAAATAAAAATAAATGTATCTTCGGAACAATGCAAAATGCATTCGAAAAAATGCATTTTCTGGAAAATTTTATTACCTAGTTTTAAACACCCAGAATGGGTTCAAATAGTGCTCTTGTGGGTCGATGATCCTGAATATGTTCTCCAAATTGAACCAGCACCCACCTGGAACTCGGATTGCTGACGAAGAACATCTCCAAGGCTTCCTCTGAAATTCCATTTCGAATTATTCGAAACTTCTCCCCCGGTCGATCCCCCCCCCTGATAACTGTTGCAGTGGAACTTGGACATCGACGTCATATTCAGGAGTTTTGCGGTTACCGATTCCGAATTTGGAATCACCGACCTCGAAAATATTCATCAGTAATTCTGAGCTCCAGGTGGGTGTTGGTTCAATTCGACCATATTCAGAATCGAAACGCTTCGGGAACATAATTTGAGCCCTTTCCAGGAGTTATGATTTACTTCAGCAGTAATTTCAAATTCGTACCCCCATATCCCAACAGTTAATGAAATGAGGAAAATGAAAATTTGTGATTTTTTAGGGTGCTGATATTGTTTTACTTTTATCAAACCAAGTTTGGCCAGAAAATACATCACTATCAACAAGAATTTTAGCGGAAAGTCGAAGGGTTTGTCAATTAATCGATGAATGTACCATACATGCACCTAGAGCACTGATCGTTGTTGCAGTACCTCCAGTATCAGTTTTCACTCCTTTCGTCGCACACTTGTTTAAAAAATCTAATTTCTACAATCCCTGTAGAATAATTGGTTCAGCAGCTATGGCTCAGGTGAGTATACATCAGTTTTAAATCGATCATCAGTGCTATTCTTTTAGGTTAAAATTAATAGTTTAGCGGGTAGGTATCAAGATCTAGATCCTTATATATGTCGTGTTCCTGTAATAGGAGGTCCAGACATGGACCTTGCAGTACCCGTTTTCAGTAGAGCTTCACCAATAGAGATTGATAATAGGTTGGTAATATGTATTTATCTTATTCTCAATACATCTTTGTTATGTTCGCAGATCAGCGAATATTCTAATGAGTAGATTTAGACAAATCCATTTAGACGAGTTTCCAAAAAAGCATTGTAAGGAAAACTTTATTGAAGACCACGGACTGAGCGAAGCTTATTCTTTGAACAATATGATTACTACGATAGCTATGGGCATATTTGGTGACTCTAAAGCGTTTTATAACGCTTTTGTTAGGTCGAACATCATACCAACCTGTCAGTAAGTTTATTTTGACAATACACACAATTTATTATAGGAATTAATTTATAAGAGAAACAGCAGCAAAAATAGATCGAGGGAGATTTGAGAAAGGATTTGATTGTTTAGCAAAACTGCTCTGTTTGGAATGCTGCTTTTTGAATGAATTTGTCAGCATTCATGCCGATTTTTATTTTCGAAGATTATATTTCGTGAAGACGTTGTTTACTGTTTGTGGTTTTGGTCGGGACATAATTGTGGTTGCAACTTACTAGCAGAATCGTGAGCTTCAACTAAATTGTACCCAATAAAAAAAAATGTTTTTATTATAGCCTGGAGGATAATTTGAAAAAGGGGAATTGAAAAGTCAGATTATAATTCCGATTAAAAATGGCAGCTTGGATTTGAAGGAGCGTTTGTAGAATAAAAATAAACGGTTCTAAAAATTAAAACTAACTTTTCCGCATTTGTGGCCCTGAACAATATTCTATTATAAAATTGTTACTTGCATACACTTCGAGGGATGTATCGTGCTAACAAACCGAAATGTCTCCAAAAATAAACGGTTTTAAGGATTAAAACTAACTTTTCCGCATCTGTGGCCCTAAACAATATTCTATCATAAAATTTTTACTTGTATACACTTCAGGGGATGTATGTGCTAACAAACAAAAATTTCTCCAAAAATAACCAAAAATTCAGTATATCTGGATTTATAGGACACGCAGTACTCGCTCTAGTCAACTGAAAATCAATAGGGTACATCTGTGAGACACCTTGTACAATATTCAATCATAAAATTGATCAGGCTGGAGGCTGTATCGTGCTAACAAACTGAAAATTCTCCAAAAATTACGAAAATTTGGTACTACAAGTACCATAGCACCCGTTGTCCTGGCTTTACTGAGTTAAATATCAATAGGGTTCATCTTTGAGACGCTCTGAATATTATCCAATCATAAAATTGGTCACTTGTATATACTCCGGGGGCTGTATCATGCTAACAAACTGAAACTTCTCCAAAAATATCGTACTTAAAGTAATGTAGCACCTTTTGTGTTGGCTCAGGTGAGCTGAAAATCAATAGGGTTCATCAGCGAGATGTCGTGAATAATATTCAATCATAAAATTGGTGACTTGTTGAACTCCGGAGGCTGTATCGTGCTAACAAACTGAAATTTCTCAAAAAATGACAAAATGTCGTACTTCAAGTACCATAGCACCCGTTGTACAGGCTCTGGTGAGGTGAAAATCAATAGGGTTCATCTGTGACATGTCCTCAACAATTTTCCATAATAAAATTGGTGCCTTATTGCACTCCGGAGGCTGTATCGTGCTAACAAGACACACACACAGGATTTTTTTTCTAAAAACCGTTTTTTCGTGTTGTCATTGATGGAAAACGTGGAAATAACTCAAACAGAAGTTTTCAAAATTCCAACTTTTTTTGGGGTAAACCAATACGTTTCTCGCATATTAGATAGGTTGGGTGGAAAATAGTGGTGGTCGCTTTTTTGAACAATTCGTCACAGATATATACTTTAATTTTATTACAGATATCTGGTAACAATGCTACAGTTTTCTAAAGAAGGTGTTATACATAATTTCGGCTTGCCTCCTCTCAGCCATTTTGAACTGGATATGCTAGAAAGAGCAGCACTGGAAATGAAGAATAGAGAACAAATGGCGCAGGAGCTGTTAGATTTTTGCGATGGAAAGTGTAAAACGACTCCATTCGAAATAAAAGAAAGGGAAAAGGAGAAAAAATTGAAGCAGTCAGTTATAAAATGAGATACATGAGATATATGAAGGAATATTGAAATTGAAATGTTAGTGTCAAAAACAGGTGCTTTTGTAGAAAAATAAATAACTTTTCTTTTCGACTATGAATGCTTTGGGTGAAAACTAAATATGAGTGGGTTTCATTCAACGATATAATAACAAACAATTCCGATAAAATCTCCAACGCTACAATTTTTCATTGGGGTAAACAGTAACTGGACAATTAAAGTATTAGAGTGAATCCTCACATAAAATGAATATATGGAGTGGGAATTTTCACTGGAACAAATTCCATTCATTGTCGCTAAATTCGTGAAACACATAAATTTTTATTTTTTATGAGGCATAATACACAGAGGATTGTTAATTTTTCTATTATCTGGGGATCGCAGCAACTCGAAACATTTTTCAATGAGAAGTTAGGTTTGTTAGAAATAATTTTAAATATCGTAACAAGTTGAAAAAAAGTTGTTGTTGATTACTAACTTCAGAGAACTGTCAATTTTTTCAATTTATTTTATGTCATGTAATGTTGCTGCTAATTTTTCTTAAATAAATTGTATTTTCAACTGGGGTAATTACTTTAAAAACTGAAAACTAACAAGGTTGATTATTTTTTTATTCCAGGTAAAGATTTTTCAATTGCAAATACAAACAAGTATGTACTTATTTACTTATACAAGCAATGTGTCAGAAAAAACAAAATAATGGAATATTTACTGAAACTTGTTCAATGCAACAAATGATCAAAGTAAAACATATTGCAAAACTTGCACCAGCTTAACGAAGACGATTCTGATCGTATATTCGAATTTGGCGAATTAATTATTGCTTCTGTGTGCTGTTTCCTAATTAACCTACGTTCACTTACATGGGCAAGTCAATGAACATAAAATTACAAAAATCCTCACTGGATGTGTGACTCCTATACCTAAAGATCACAAGCAACTAACGCCTTGGCTGGAATTATTGTAGATCGCATAGTGGGTCCTTCTTTTCTATAGAAATTTAAATAAACCAAACTATTTTCCAAGATTAATTAGTTCCTACTTTAAGGGTGCTATTTCTCAATCATTTGGACGCCGACTTATTTGATCAACGGATGTGATTTTAACAAGAGTCAACATCTTCTTTCTCAGCCACTTCTTATCCACTCTTGGACGTAAGCCTCTTTCATATTTCTCCATGCTGTCCTGTCCTGTGCTTGTTGAAACCATCTGTTTCCGGCCTGTCTTTTGATATCATCAAGCCATCTTCTCTGTGGTCTTCCTGTGCTTCGCCTTGTTTGTCTTGGTCGCCAGTACGTTAGTTTGGTCGTCCATTTAGCTTGATCCTGCCGGGCCACATGCCCTACCCATTGCCATTTTAGCTCCGCAGTACGCTTTATTATATCCATGACTTTAGTTCTTTGTCGGATATCTTCATTCCTTTTTCTGTCTCTGAGAGTAATTCCGAGCATCGCTCGTTCCATCGCTCTTTGCATCACTCTTAATTGATTTGCTGTCCTCCCTGTCATTGCCATTGTTTCTAGTCCATAGGTCGCTATCGGTAGTATACAGGTATCGAAAACTTTTCGTTTAAGGTTGATCGGTATGCTGCTATTTCTGAATATATAGTTCATTTTCCGAACCCCGCCCAGGCTAATTTTATTCTTCGTTTAATCTCAGCCGTTTGATTTTCTTTTCCTATTTTTATTACATGTCCCAAATATATATACTCTTCCACGTTTTCTAGTTTTGCACCATCTATATATATTTGTTCGTTGGTGTTACTTATTATTTTAGTCTTTGCGATGTTCATTTTTAAGCCGATCTTTTTTGAAGCATTATTAAGTTGTTCTAACATGTTGCTCAGTTCGTGCACGTCACTGCTTATCAGGACAATGTCGTCAGCAAACCGAAGATGGTGTAGATAGGAGCCGTCGATTTTTATTCCTTTTGTTTCCCATTGTAATGTTTTAAAGACGTTCTCAAGCGCCAGAGTAAATAATTTTGGTGATATTGTATCACCCTGACGTATTCCCCTATTTACCTTAATCTTATCCGTTTTTAGATCTTCATTTATTTTGACATGAAAAGTGGCATTTTTATATATATATTTTAATAAGTTTGTGTACCTGGAATCTATTCTAGCATCGTTCATAGCTTGTATAAAGGCCCACGTTTCGACAGAATCGAACGCTTTGTGAAAATCCACAAATGCCAAGTGAAGGGGTATGTTGTATTCCGTTGTTTTTCCTATCAGTGTTCTAATAGCTTGTAGGTGATCTATAGTACTGAACCCTTTACGGAATCCCGCTTGCTCTACTGGCTGGTACGCATCCAATTTATTTGTTAGTCTATTGGTTATTATCCTGGTGAGGAGCTTATACATATGAGAGAGAAGGTTAATTGGCCGATAATTTTCTATGTTGCTGTTATCTCCTTTTTTAAAAAGCAGAATCACTTCCGCGTTTTGCCATGCATCGGAAATTTTGCCTTCTTGTAGACATTTATTTAAAAGAATTTGTAAAGATTTCTCGATAACCACTCCTCCCATTTTCAGCATTTCACATGTGATTCTGTCTTCTCCTGGACTTTTTCTATTTTTCATTTGCTTGAGGGCAACCTGTATTTCTTGCTTTGATATTTCAGGAATGTCTTCAGAGCCCACATTGCATATAACCGTGCTCGTAATTCTAGGGTCCGGTGTAGTAGATGTGTAAAGACGGGTGTAGAATTCTTTGATGTGCTCCGCGATCTTTTTGCTGTCCGAAATTATGTTTCCCTGTTTATTATTCATTTTGGTGATGATTTGTTTACCAGAGGATAGTTCTGACCTTAGACTTTCATATTTACATTGTCCTCTATTACGTTTTTGATTGTCTTGGTGTTATAAACTCGGATGTCTTTTCTTACTTCTCTATGTATTCGTTTATTTAGTTCCCGATAATTTATTGCATCTCTGGATGTTTTCTTTCTTTGTTCCATAAGTTGTAACGTCTCTGGTTGTATTTTAGAGTTCTTTTTGTTTTTTGTTTTCATGCAAATCTTCCTTGTCGCAATGTGGATGTCGGTTGTGATTTTTTTGTTCAGTTCGTCTATGTCCATCCCATTCAATGCTTCAGTTGGTTCCAGTTTCTTTTCTAGTTCGTTTTGATAATCCTTTTTCCTATGTACAAGCTCCTCAGCCTTAGGGATCTTGTCTGTACGGATGAGTTTGTTTCTTTCAGTTTTCAGGTTGAGGCTAAGAGATGCTCTTACCAGTCTATGATCGCTGTTTGTATCGAATCGGTTTAGTACTGATACGTCTGTGCAAATTTTTCTGTTATTCGAAAGTATGAAGTCGATCTCATTTCTAGTTTCCCCATCGGGGCTTTTCCAAGTCCACTTTCTTTGCTTAGGTTTTTTAAAGTAAGTGTTCAGACAGTAAGGTTTTCTTTATTTAAGTAATTTACTAGCATATCTCCTCTTTGATTTCTTATACCTACACCGAAATTTCCGACGTTGTCCGCGTCAGTTGTGCTCTTCTGCCCAATTTCAGCATTAAAATCACCACTTATTATTTTATAATGAGTTTTCTGTGAAGTCATGGCCTTTGATAGATCTTCGAGAAAGGTTTCCACTTCTTCATCATCTGCCTGGCTTGTCGGTGCACCAACATACTTTGCTCAAAATATACGGACCTATCACGCCGAAGTGTTTCCATATAGGCGGAGCCATTTTCAATTGTTGAATATTTTGAGTGATTAGGGAATTAGAGGTGTAATTTTGAAGCTTTTTGTTGAGTTATGTAAGAAACACAAAACATATAGTGAAAATAGTTTCATTAAGTCATGAAAATTCTGTTGAATATGGTGTACCACAAGGGCCAGTATTATTCACAATATACTTGAATAATTCATTCAAACTGTATAATAAATAGAGGTAACTAATAAAATGTCTAGGTGTTCTGATAGATCAGCATTTGCGGTGGGATGACAACAGAAATACACGAACTATTTAAAAGGGCAGCAAGGAAGACAATTTTCACCCAAACAAAATCACTCCAATTATAACAATAATAGTTCTAATAATTTTTCATATCAACAACCTACTAATCTAGGTCTTTTCAATTCCCATAATAATTTTCCAAAAAATAATTTACAGCAACATAACTTTTCTAAAACTCCTCGCAACAATCAACAACAAAATTAAAATTTTTCTAAAAGTGATTTCGTACATACAATTGATTCGAGAAATGACCCATGAGTGTATTTACTAGACTAGAGCACCATTTTAATATAGATTCAATTGAAAGAGATTTTGATAATGTCGATGAAGAAAATGTCCAGGATTTTCACGACAACTGTCCAGATAGGACACCTTCCCCCTTCATAAACGTAAACAATATTCGATATTATCTCCAGTTGCCGTATTTTATAATTCCTAAAACCAAATTAAGAGTTCTAATCGATACAGGAGGATCTAATACAATAATGTCTTCAAAAGCTGGTGACCTTGAAATGGTTAATGTGTGTTCACAAAATCTTTTATATGCATTTGACATTAATTTTTTTTATAAACCAAAAGTGGGAGTTTGTTTCTCAAAGGCGTTAATTTAATCCACTTTTGGCACTCAAAGTTTTAAGGTACATAATTTATTCTAGTTAAACTTTCCACTCTGTATAAGTTACTTTAAATTTCTATTGAAATAACTAATCAAATCATTGGCCACACAAATACAGTATTTGTCTAACGGATTGATAGCTACAGATTTTATAATTACTGTAAGTATCAGAAATAACGAAAAAATATCACTAATAAATTGAACATTGATTGAAATTATTCACTTTTTTCAAGTATTTACGAGTAATAATAATATCCAATATTGATATATAATCTTAATTAAAACATCTTTTCAAAGATTAAAAGCGGTTCATTTTGATTTTTATGTGTCTTTTTGTTATAAATACTGACAAACCTCCTTACGACACCTCTGTCGAACTGCTGTTATTTATGCGTAATAAAAAGTTGTTCCCTGCTCGGTTCAAGCATTTCATCGTCCAGGGATTTTTCGAACATGTTTTCTTTCCACTACCAATTTACGCGAAAATACTGTACTCTCGAGACATCCCCCATTTACAGGATCGATATTCTAACATTTAAGAGTACTTCAAAGAAATATTAAATAAAGAAAATGAGAACGAGCAGCGGGAGGAGCTTACAACCCAAAATAGACATAACGACGGAGAGTTATCACCACTATCGAGAGAAGAAATCTCAGAAATAATACAGAGACAAAAGAACGGCAAATCTCCTGGAGAAGATGAAATAGAGCCAGAGCTGATACAATACGGCGGGGATGCACTAAAGACGAAGATCTACCATTTGATATCGAATATATGGGAACAAGAGACAATGCCAGAAGCGTGGGAAACCTCAATAACGGTACCAATTTACAAGAAAGGGAAAAAGGATGAATGCAGAAACTATAGAGAGATCGCGCTACTGGACACAGTGTATAAAATCATGGCAAAACAATATAAAAAAGCAGTTAAACTCGAATCATCGAGACGAGTGGTCGTTCCAAAGACGAGTTCAGCAATAGTGTGTATAATTAAAATCTAATCAAAGTAATTAGTGTAAAAACAGGTGAGAGAATCGATTCCAATATTAAAGTATCTGGGAATTTATTAAAATAATATGATAGAATATCGATATATTCTTCCCACATAAAAGTACCGTTGCCATACCCAAATTAAAAATTTCTGAAAAAACCCACACAGTGATGGCTTCCGACTACGGGGGCGCATCAAATTCTACAACAACTAGTCAACGTCAATATTCTCAAGTTGTTAACTCTGATATGTTTCCAAAAAAAAGAACAAGCGATCGTATTAAATGTAAATGACAATCTCACTCTCGGAGACTATGTGGAAGCCGTAGCAAGTATTGTTGGCTCCGAAAATATACTGTTTGCCTCTAGAATGTCAAATAATAGAATATGTATGTACTTGTTGACTGTCGAAGCTGCCCAAGATATAACTGAAAAGTATCAAACTTTAAATATAAAACAGCACCAAGTAGGAGTTCGACGACTCATTACTCCAGCAAAGCGAATCATCCTATCAAACGTTTGTCCATCAATACCACATGACATACTAGAAGCAGAAATCCTAAAAATAGGTTTTTCAAAAGTATCACCAATGGCATTCCTCCGGGCAAGTCTGTCAGGAAACGAATACGCACACATCCTAAGTTTTCGACGTCAAATCTATATAGTACCAAACGATGACATAAGTCTACCTCCCTCATTGGTCATTACATTTGAATATACAACATATAGAGTGTTTCTATCATTCGACGGAATAACATGTTTCCTTTGCAAAACCCCAGGACATGTTGCCAAGCTTTGTCCAAATCAAGCACCAAACTCATCCAACTACCAAGAAAATATTACAATGCCAGTTGAACCAATATCAGTAGAAAGCTCCGTAGAAGATTTTAGCCGAATTGACGAGACGAATGATACTCCTCCATCAAAAACCTTTAAACGACCACGGCAATATCTAACAGCTAGTTCCAGCGACCTTACATCCGAAAAAGATCCAGTGGAAGTGGCAAGTAATACAACAGATCAAAAGACCAAAAGGAAAAAACCCAAACAATGCCCCTCCGCAAACAAACAAAATCCAAATGCCGAAGATCTGGAACCTGTAAAAAAATTCTACAATGAATCACCTCAACAACTCCTTACATTTGAAGAACTCTCCGACTTTATGGATAACGCATTTGGCACAACTGACCCCTTAGGTATAGCCCAACAATACACAGATAATATTCCTGAACTATTCGCCCTTCTCCACAACATTTACCCATTTATACAACACAGGGCGATGAAATCCCGATGCACAAGAATCCAATCCAAGATACGTAAGCAACTGAATTTAGTCTCGATATCAACAAATGAAGAAGATGAAGATAGTTACGATTCGTCCACTTCTCAACTAAGTCAACACTAATACTTTCTTACTCCAATGGAATATAAATGGGCTATCAGCCCATGTGGAAGAATTAAAACTCTTAATATCAAAAACTACAGAAGATGTGATCTGCATTCAAGAAACTAACTTCAAAGATAACAAATACTACTCACTAAGAAGTTACGAATGCGTCCAAAAATAGAGAGTCTGACAGAGCCAGTGGAGGAGTGGCTATTTATATAAAAAATAATAATAATACAAATTACATCAGAACTAGAGGTAGTTGCAATTAACATAAAATACTATGAGAAGAATTTGAACATTATTAATATTTATATTCCATCCAACAAACAATTCACTTCACAAAGCTTGCAAGAAATAACTAACCAAGTAAATGGCACACAAATAATAGTAGGGGATTTCAATTCACACAATACAGCGTGGGGATCCAAGACTACAGACAAAAGAGGGAGAGAAATAGAAAAATTTACAAACACAAACAGTCTTATAATAATAAACTCTGGAGCGGGTACAAGATTAAATCCACTAACAGGAGAATTATCTCCTATTGACCTAACTATTTGTGACGCACAAATTGCTCCAAACCTGAGTTGGCATCCAAACTCATATTTATATGGAAGCGACCACCTACCTATAAGCGTAGAATTTCATTCCAGAAAAGACAAGAACGATCATCTTAACTCAATGGAAAAATGGAATTTGAGACGAGCAAATTGGTTTAAGTTTACTGAGTACATAGGAAGAAATATTCCAGAATTTGATCAGATTGAAGATAACATTGACGAAATAACGAATGTACTTACCGATACCATTATACAAGCAGCAGAAATACATATTGGGTATGTAAAACCACTAAAAACAAAAATTCCAGTACCTTGGTGGACACCACAATGCGAAGAAGCTATTAAAGCAAGCAAAAGGGCGTTATATAAGTTAAAAAAGAACAAAAACCAAACTAACTTAGTTGAGTTTAAAAGACTCAGAGCAAGAGCAAGATACGTCACTAAGCAAGCTAAAAAGGACTCCTGGAAATCATTTGTCTCAACAATCACTCCAAATACTTCAAACTCCGAGAAATGGTCAAAAATAAAAAAACTGAAAGGAATTTCATCAAAACATAAAATAACAAGTTTATCCCACAATACTGAAATTATCTCTAATAAAGCACTTATAACACAAACATTTGCAGAAGAATTCTCTAGAATATCAAGCGATAAAAACTACGAACCAGAATTTAGGGAATATAAACGCGATACAGAACAAAGAATAAAATTAAATCATGCTACAGGTCAAAACCACCCATTAAATGTACAAATCGACAGTGAAGAATTAGAAGAGGTGCTGAAACAATGCAGCGATAAATCCAGCCCGGGACCTGACAAAATCCACTACACTTTTTTTAAAAAACCTCACAATAACTGGAAAAAAGTATTTGCTACAGACATACAATAAAATTTACTTAGATCACAAATTTCCAAAATCATGGTCAGAAGCTATCATAGTGCCAATACCCAAGCCACACAAACCAAAGAGCTTGGTAACGTCTTACAGACCAATATCCCTAACATGTACAATGTGCAAAGTCTTACAGAAGATATTAAACCGCAGGTTAATGTGGCATCTGGAAAAACATAACCTTATATCGATACACCAAAACGGATTTCTAAAAAACAGGTCAGCAAACGATAGCATTATAAACCTGGAATCCGAGGTACACTATGCATTTGCTAACGGTCAGAAACTGCTAGCGGTATTTATGGATCTTGAAAAAGCTTACAACTTAACATGGCAACATAAAATTCTCCAAACACTGGTAGAATGGAACATTAATGGAAATATAACAGCATTTATCGAAAAATTTTTGACACAACGTAATTTTGTAGTCAAAACAAATGGAGAATTATCTACCAAAAGAAAAATAGAGAATGGAATTCCCCAAGGATCTTCCTAAATCACAACATTATTTCTTGTCGCCATAAATGACTTCACCTCTTGTATCACATCTCCACTACGTGTAAGCTTATAAGTTGACGATATTGTAATGTACGGAAAAGGTAAAAATATTAAAACATTCCCTAATTCAAAATGGATTAAACAAAATTTATGAATGGAAAAACAAGTCTAGCTTCAAAATATCTCACGAAAAAACGAAATGTGTCTTATTTGCACGAAGAGCCCAGAAAGAATACCCGGAACTGACCATAGGAAACACCAAACTCAATTTCACGAAAGATATCAAATTTTTGGGAATAATTTTTGATGATAAACTTAACTGGAAAAAACACTTTGACTATCTTAAACGAAACAGTACGCAAAGCTTAAACATATTAAAAATCCTATCACATGGAAAATGGGGAGCAGATATAAGCAGCTTACTTAACATTTACAAAAGTACCATTAGATCTAAAATAGAATATGGAGCCATGGCTTTCCAAACCGCTAAAAAAAATTATGAAAACTGTGGAAATAATTTCAAATAAAGCACTTAGAATAATAATTGGTGCGTTCCCAACAACCCCCACAGACACTCTCTATAAACTTCTTAGAGAGATGCCATTTACATATAGAGTTCAACATTTATCTTTATCTTACTCGACAAAAATTTTGGCTCTTCCTAACCACCCTTACCATAAAAAAATTCACACTGTATCAGTGCAAACAGCTTTTCCCGCAAGTATCAATATTACACCACCTTTTTACAACACAGTTAAAACGTATATGGCAGAAATCAGCTACAGTTTTCCTGAAATAATTCCTATAAACAGCTATAATTTTGCCCCCTGGATTCTCTCACCTATCTCTGTAAACACAGGACTTTCCAAATTCAACAAAAAAGAAACACATTCTTCTATACTGAAAAATGAATTCAATAGAATATGTGGAATTTACAAACCGTCAGAAGTTTTATTCACTGATGCTTCAAAAAATGAATCAAATCGATCAGTAGGCTCATCAGTAGTTACAGCAACTAATAAACAAAAATTCAGGCTACTAGAGGAGTGTAGTGTCTATACAGGAGAAGTCTTCGCCATCCATCAAGCTTTAGTTTACGTAATGAGTAACCCAAAACCAAAATATGCAAACTGTTCTGACTCACTAAGTTCCATAGAAGCGATTCGACAAATGTGGGCAAGCAACCCTTTAGTGCAACAAATCCAACAATTCTTCCACCAATTATTTACGCTAGAAGTGAAGGTCACACTTATCTACGTCCCCTCACACGTAGGAATCGACGGCAACGAGTCAGCTGATACAGCTGCCCAAGAAGCAACATCTTTAGAAACCGAAATGTCTCAAATTTATACTCATAGTGATATCGACAACTTCCTCAAGAAGTTAATTAAGAAAAAGATGCAAACAGAATGGCATAATGATCAAAATAGCCTCAAGAGCATTAAATCGCAATTTACAGACCGACTAACATTAACACCCAACCGGTTAGAACAAATTAAAATATCAAGACTAAGGCTTGGACACACTCGTTTAACGCACGGCTATAGAATATCTAAAGAAGAACCCCCCAAATGTAACAAGTAAGATTGTCTATTAAACACATCCATGTGGATTGTACAGAATTTGAAGAGGAAAGACAAGAGAACAAAATCTCCACAGATGTTAGTGAAAATCTAAAAACTCTGGAACAAATACAAAAAACAATACAGTACCTAGATATAAAACTCTATAATTATATCTAGTGAATACTTAGTGAATGTAACGCTGTAATTTACTATGTAGTTAAATGATATTGTAAGTGCTAATGACCCTTAGCGGTCGAAGCACATTTTCACGAAAAAAATATAAAAAAGGTTAAAAGAATATGGAGAAAACTTGTTCGGAGACTATCAGTGCGGATTCAGATCTGGAAGATCAGTCATGGGCCATATTTTCACTCTGAAGTAAATGCAAAGAATGGGGTCCGAATACGATCTACCCATTTATGCCATTTTTATAGACTTCCAAAAGGCGCATGACACAGTATATAAAAAATATTTATACAGTATTATGAATGATCTAATCATCCCAAAAAAACTGATAAGTCTTACCATAATGGCACTCGAGCGTAAAATAGCTAAGATCAAGGTGAACCAAAAAACATCAGAAAGCTTCGAGACCAATACAGGATTAAAACAGGGAGATCCGTTGTCCACCACCTTGTTTAACATTGCATTAGAATGGATAATACGCAAAACCGGCATGAACAGGGCAGGGACACTGAAAACAAAGACAACACAATTACTGGCATACGCGGACGATGTAGTACTGCTATCAACATCAGAAAACGAACTGAGAAGAATATGCAGAGCTTTCATAGAAACAGCAGAGACAATGAACCTGCGAGTCAATGAAGACAAATCGAAGTTTATGAAAATGGCAACACCTCAAAGGAAAGGAGCAATGAGGAATCTTCCAATACAACTAAATACACAAAAAATAATGAACTTCGAACAAGTCCAAAGCTTTGTATATCTAGGTATGGTTATCAAGGACGACGGCGAGGAAGGAGGGAATTCAGAAACTAGGCTGACGAAAGGAAATAAACAGGCAGAGGCATAGAACAAGATAATAAGTTCAAACAAGATTTCCAGAAAGACAAAGCTACATCTGTACAAATCAGTAAAAAGACCAACAGTAATCTACGGAAGCGAAATGTGGATACTTAACAAATCGGAGGAAGACAAATTAGATAGATGGGAAAGGACAATACTCAAGAAGATATTAGGGGGAAAAGAGGGAGATATGTGGCTAATAAGAACGAATAACGAAATACAGAATGTATTTGGGGGAGCAGAACTGAGTAAAATGATAAGATCCAGAAAAATAGGTTGGCTGGGACACGTACAGAGAATGCCAGATAGTAGAACGACCAAAAAAATGATCTATATAGAACTAGCCGGAATAAAAAAGAGAGGCAGACCAAAGAAAAGATGGTATGCTAAAACGATAGAAGACGTAAGAGAGAGTGGAATCCAGGACTGGAAAACGAACGCAAAGGATAGGAAGGAATGTTATGGATTGGATGTTTTATTTATATTTCATATTACATGATGTTTAATTTGATTTGGAATGTTGAATACTAACCATTTCTTTTTTTATCTTATCTTTATCTATCGCAGTCGTTTTGTTTTGGTTTGTATTATATCGGGCGCCTTTTTATTATTATTATGTTTATGATAGATATAGTTATGAGACGATATTTCTATTTTAAATTATGTATATGTTTTAATTTGTTTTATCAGAGATGAAAATTGTGAGATCAAAAAAATAAATGAATTGGCTAAGACCGACTCTATTCTTTGCCCTTCAGAGGTATAATGTTGGTAATGACCACTATTTGTCATAGATGAATCATAGAAATAAAACAACCACAATCAACTTTAAATACATAATTAAACAGGCGATTATGTTCTATTAATTTGAGTGTTCAAAAAATTTTCAAAATGCATTCCATTCTCTAATAGTTATTTGTAAAACAAGTGAAGTTTGCACAACGAACCGCGAAGCGGTGAGTTGTGCAAATCACGAGTACTACAAAAAGTCATTGTGGCACAAGTTTTATACAACATTTTTTATAATTCGCATTTATTTAATTATATAAATGAAATAGAATTTCATATAATCCCTGTTTTTAAACTAGGAGGAGTGGTTGGAATTTAAGTTGGCAATTCTGTAGATTCCTAATTGGTCAGATCACAGATGGTTTTATTCAGCATTGACTTTTGACATTTTATAACCGAATAATTGTGTATATTGTAAAGAAACTTTCATTTAAGCAAAAAGAGGATAATTATTTGTTGAAAAAAGAGCTTCTTCGTATATGCTCTTGCGATCTATTTATATTATATCATGAACAGAATTATTTCTGTAATACATCTTCACATAGATATCTGGTAATTTATATAAAAATAAACAATTGACAAATCATTGGTAAATAAACGTTAGCGTACTGTATTCATCAATATTTTTAATATATAAATAATTCTAATTTACCTTTAATATAAAAAATTGCTAGCTAGAACAACGCTAGACCATTTTATTCATAATTTGTGTCCAGGTTGCAGTCAAATGTCAAATAAAAATATAACTAAACACAATAACCAAGTGTACACTAAAAATTACTACTACAGTGTTCAAAGAGCTTCATTGTGACACTGTAAACAATGTAATAATGAAGTCTCTTTTAAACGCGAATTATAAAAAATTCCTTATCTAATTCTGACTCATACTCTCAGGCATACAGTTTTAAATTTAAACTTATGAAATTGTTTCTATGAAAATGAGCGAAATTTATTTGTCAATAGTTATATTTTTGTGGTAGAGAAATGGGGGTAGAACAAGAAGCATTAGTAATAAGAACGAGAGAAATGACCTATACCGATGTTTTGAAAAAAATTAAGTTGCAGGTGAGCGTAGAGGGCATGGGAATAACGGTACAGAATGTAAGAAAACAAGGGAGGCGATATCCTAGATAAAATTAAAGGAAGGGAGCGACGGAAATTTTGAAGGAGGAACTGAATGATAAAGTAGGGGGGATCTCCATGACTGTCAAAAATAGAGAGACAAATTTTCATGTCCTTAATATACATCCCTCAATAAACGCACAGGAACTAAAAATAGAAATATGTAATTGGACGGGTTCAAAAGAGGGGTATGAAAAACATTAGGGAAAGTAGAGGAGGGTGGTAAATAGGGACGGTGGCTGTGAGACCGGAAATAGCCGACATATTAAAGGGATATAGGACGGTCAAAGTTGACTGGCTCATTTGTGAAGTTATAGAAAGATTCACTCCCGTCAGGTGCTATAGGTGCCTGGAATATGGCCATAACACCTATCTTTGCAAGGAAACAGACAGGAGCAGAGAATGCTTCAATTATATAAAGGAGGAGCACAATGCACAGGAATACCCAGATTAAGCCTTTTGTTTAACGTGACCAGACCACAGGATGGGCACAATTAGATGCCCAAGTTACAGGGAGATGATATACATCCACAATAAAAATGGGTATATGTACTTGTCCCATGTTCTCTTGTGACGTCTGTTTTATTTATTGATTTGTTATTCATTTGTTTTTTATTTGTTACTTATTTGTTATCTATTTGTCATTAATTTGTTATTTATTTCTTCATCTACCTGTTTATTTACCCGTTTCTCTAATCATTTTTCCGTGTATGTGTTATGAGGGTCCTTATACCACCCGTCTTTTATTTATATCTTCTACATGTACCTCTCCCTCAATCGCGAGTACCTGTACTAGAAAACAACAATATCGAAATCTGTTGCAACCCAAATGATTGGTTTTGTCACGATTGTGAAGAAAACATAGTTGAAGATATGGTTCAGTGCTTAAAGTTTAAAAAATGGGCGCATAAGCTCTGTGCGAAACTGAAAAGATACATGTGTGAAAATTGCACTTAAAACATTATTGGTACGATTTAGAAACCACCGGTACGATTTAGCCGACGGGTTCGGTAAATCTTACTGTTTACAGCGTTTTCATTTGCACAAGCTTCTGTAATAACAAACCGTCGTCCACCCTTCTTCTATTTTGTGTACCAGTGTGCAACAAACAGAACAAAATGGGGGTTTAATTGATGAATACTAATGCCTAAAAGAGTTAACTGCAGTTAATAAATATTAATTAAAACTAAATAAATTACAAAACAGTGGAATAAAACAAGAGTTCCATGTAAACCGGACCTAACTAATCACCGTTTATTTCTTGACGATTACTTCCAGTGGAATTATCCGAATTTATTGTTTCATCTAATTAATGCTTGATCTGTTAATATAAATCTTCAAATAACCCCATAAGAAATGGTCCAATGGAGTAAGGTGATTTCAATATTTAAAATTTCTGCTGAACTGTCAATTTTTACTGGCCTAACCAAGATTTAGATACATCAGTGCAAAATAGAACTCGTTTCAAATTATCCGTTAGAACAAGCTGTAAAACATATCTCGCAAAACAGCAGCCTCCGTATTTTAGTTTTACTCACCCCTGGGGATTTGTTGTACGAATGAAAAGGAATTTATCGTTTTAGCGGTTGAGTGTGTTTTAATAGAAGTTGAAACAAAATATACGACGCATCACATAATAATTAAATTTTTAGTAGCTCGGGTGTTTAATACAGTCGTTGGTGGTATCTCACGAAGAAAGCTTTTAGAAAAATTATTTGACGTCCCAACTTCCCTCATGCTTTTAAGTTTTACTTTAGAGCGACAGGTTTAATCCCTCTTTTGGTTAACGATAATGGTTTCGTGGTACTATCTATAAGTACGAGGTTTGATCATGTTATTACTGTTTTAAATGAAGCTTACTGTTTCTAGATAATTCCACAATATATTGAAGAAAATGTTAAAAATTCTAAGAAATTTGAGAATTGTTTCGATATTAACACTCCGTCAGGCGCAATATTCTGTAGAACACGATCAGGCGCATTGAGCCTAGAAAGCACACTTTGATCAACTAATTTTTTCTACGCATGTTCACATTTTCTTACGAAAAAATTGTCAACTACAAACACCAAAGAGGAGAAAATGTTTTTCGAAAATAGAATAAGTTTATTTGAGAAAATTTGTATACATTTTTCCATGAGCTATAATAATGAAAATCGCATTGAATTAGAACAAGAATATAAGGTACTAGAAAATTGGTCATTAATCTGATTCATCATCGATATATCCTTCTACCTCTCTTTTATAGCGTTGAGGACACATGAAAACAGCATGTGAGAGGCAGGTAGCGGTATGGCACTTTTGCATTCATATTGACTTAATCTCCTGTGATGAGTTTCTGATGTGCAAGTTTCACATCTGCGTCTTTTCGGAGGTAATTGTTGTTCCGGTTTATTCAGTTGTTTTTGAGTTGGAGCGAATCCCTTCAGTTTTTGTTGAAGGTTTGACGGCATCCCAATTGACTTGAGACTTCGTTGAGCAACTTGACCAAGCACAAGTTCGTTAGAGAGTTATTTTATGAACAGTCTCCTTCTCCATTGGCCACCGTTTTGTGTTTCGAGACACATTATATCCACCACACATTTTGCCAACAATATCAACTCCCAACTTAGTTGAATTATAGAAACTGATTACTTCTGGTTTTTGTTTCTCGCCAGTAGAAACATCTTTGTATCATCATGCAATGATGATACAAAGAGGACATTTTTGTTCTTTCTTGGGACATAGGATACCAATGTATCACCACCACTACTGAAACCAAAAATACTAGAGTGTTGTGTTGTAGCTTTGGTGGATATGAAGTCATTTGGTAGCTCTTTCCAGTTTTTCCTGATGGTTCCAACGTAGGAGAGTTTCTTTAGTTTCAATTCATTCAGAAGACTGACTTGTGTGAACCAGTTGTCCGCCGTTATGTTTCTTCCCGAGCCAAACAAAGGTTTCGCCAACATTTTCACAACATCTGGTACTTTGTTGCTTACACAAAAGGGTCCTTCGTTCTGCTTTTCCGAGTATATTTCCATGTTGAGCAAACAGAACGTTTTCGCATATACTAGGGAGAAAATTTTAATCCCATATTTACTTGGCTTGGAAGGGATGTATTGCCGGAAAAGACAATTCCCACGAAATGCTGGGAGCATTTCATCTATCGTGACGTTTTCACCAACACAGTAGCTAACTTTACAATTAGTCACAAATTTTGTGAATATATCACGTCTTGGTGCGAGCCGATCCAGTTCTTGTCTAGCGGATCTTGTTTCTCGATCATCAAATCGAAGACACCGTATATGCTTATTTGATATTATCTATGTACTGATTAGTATACTTCACGATATCATTTAGAATGTCCTCTGTAAATAAGCAGTTCCAGCATTCCACAGGAGTTTTTGCTGTTTTTGCTACTCCAATAACCCCAGGTAAGTGAATCATGATATTTTGAGGTCTCCTACAAAATTTGCTTTGTCGATGAGTCTTATACCACTTTGTAACTTTATCTTTTCCCATATAAAAGTCGCGATTTTCTTCAATTTCGTCTTCTTCTTCACTGCTACCCTCTTGTTCAGTTTCCGATCCCTCTTCATTCTCCTCAATATTATCTTCTGGATCAATGTCGCTTTCGGTGTCAAAATTTCCATCCCTGTGTAATAAATACGAACACCTAATAAAGATAATTTTATTGTAGAATATTTCAGAACACACGGTAAAACATATTTTATTTTAAATCATAATAAAAAACTGGATTGCGACCCACATTTTGTTTAATAAAATAATACGAAGTCAAAACAGAATAGAAAAAAATAAAACATCTTACTGGGTCAAAGCAAAATAATTGTTTTGAATACAATTATTTCGATAACGAAAACTAGCACGATTCAAAAAACAAAAAGTTGTTTTTGCAATTCGACAAAAACCCCAAAACCGAAGTCGGGGGGAAAGCAAAAACGGGTGTACACGTAGCAGGAGCGGCAGTGTGTACCGGGGGTCGAACACGCGAAGGGAAAAGTCTTTCCCTTGCCACGGTAACGGTACTAGTGTGTTTTTTAGTGTTAGCGGTACGAGAGGTGAAAATTTTCTCCGTTGTGTTAGGAGATGATAGGGATACTGAGATTATTCCTTGACGGTGAACACTGTCCCCTGTTCCGATACACAAACGGTAGAATTACCCTCTACGCTAATTTCTTTTCGACATAACACGATACCGTTTATTGGCACGATTCGTGGTGACAAGCAGATAGCGAAAATCAAAAAATATCCCGGCGAGACGGAGGAAGTTTGACAATGCAGTAAGTTTTTGAACTAAATTTAGATTGGGATGATTTTTTTTTCACTAGTGAGGTATTTACTCGTTATTAGTTGCGCTGGATTCTGAACTTGGGAGTATAAGTCAATTGTTATATACAAGGCGTAGCGATAGCAAATATATTTATTTGATTTTTGATTGATTTTCAAAGAGACTGGACACATCTGTTCATTCTCAGTTAAGTTTTACGTCCTGATAAATATATAATTTACCGTGTGTGCTGGAATAATCAATTTTTGCAGAGTTTCGCCAACCTGACACAAGTTAGGTTTCATTTTGTTAAGTAGGAGTTATCATTTTGTTGGGTCACATATTCTCTTCCACCTCGTAGGCAGGAAAGAGATAGAAAGTTAGGCGAGGTTAATTTTGTACTTGTTAACACAAAGGCCGGAGCGTATGTTTTCCATTTTTCGTGGGTTTCAGCGAACGTGCGCTGATAAGTAAATTTATTATAGAGAAACATTGTTATCATTCTTTTGTTCAGCCGTGATTATAAAATAAAACTTTTTCTTATTTTGCCAGTGTAAATGCATACATTATCGTAAGTAATTTAATTACTGGGGAATTTCGTAACTTGTAACGCCAGTGTCGATAAATAATTTAATTGTTTTCCTTAGCTCAGCAGAATTTTATAGAACAAAAAATTCACTTCCGTTCCCTGAAGGTCAATGACGACCTGAAACTACGTGAGCTGAAACGTTGTTGCGATTAAAGGGTATTTACACATAATATTTATTTATTGTCTCGACACCGGTGACTAGAAAGTTGGGAAACGAAAATAATAAACCATACGCCTCTCATGCACTTTGAAAAAGACCAAGCCGAATAGAGGGATAGTTTTGCCGCACCATCGCACAAACGAGAACTCTGTCATAACTTTGTTTGTTTTCTTTGAATAGTTATATGATATACAGAGGTAGGATTAAAAAAACCATTTATAGATAGATAGATGTATAGGTAGACTTATACCAGGGAATTTTAGTTACTTGGGTCATACGGGATTGTAATTTTGGGTTAAGGTTATATATATATATATATATATATATATATATATATATATATATATATATATATATAAATCTATATATGTGTACTCAGAGAAATTATTTTTTATTATATAATTTTTGTATAACGTTGTGGTTCTACCTTATTTTACCTATCATCCCTAACCCATAATTTTTTCCCCTGGAGAGTGTAACAACCGTGGAAGTGTGACAGAAACGAGGAGAACAACCCTGTCCTGGCAAAGGAAGTTTAATCCGTTTTAAGACCAGGCGAACCTAGCTCAAAAATCGGACTGGATTGGCCTTACACGCTCGGCCGCTCATTGGAGACAGAATTTGGTGGACTCGAAGGACGGGATCAATACAGAGTGACCAAAAAAGTAGAGTTCCTTTTTTATTTCAGGAGGTGACAGAAATTGTACATTAAGGTGACAGTTGAAATAAGTTCGGGATAACATTACACTGGTGACAGCGGTTTGCGAACCATTCTCAATTCAAACAAAATCCACCCAGGGAGGGGGTGTTATTACATATGGTGACAGCGATTATTAGACCTGTATTCCTCATCAGACGTCTCCAATAGACGGTGAATTTCTGCAAGGTCTTCGGGTTTATTTGGATTATAATATTTCTTCGACATTTTTTTGTCTGGAACAAACAAAAAATCATGAATGTTTATTGTGTGTATGTCTGTAAATAATTTCTGGCAAAAATATTGAAACATTTCGCAACAAATCACATAATCGGGCGCAATCTTCTTGAGAGAACACAGCCAAAAAACACACTCCTATGTATCGATAATCATGAGATATTTCGTTAAATGAAATTACTGTTGTAAATATGTGATACAGTTTTCCAATGGAGTGAGAAAACTTACTTGTCAAATTGCAAAGTAATCAGGCGCAATGAGCCTATTAGATCTTTTCACTTGTCTGCCGTAAACGATGAAAGAGAATCGCTAACCGACCTTGCCACTGTGAGTAACACTAGAAGTGAGAAAGCTACCAGCATATACAAATAATAAGATAAGAGACAGTTTGATGCATAGGCGGTATGTGGCACAACGTGTCTGCGCAAGCTCCCCGCGCATGGAGTCGCTACTGTCGCGAACTACAAGACTGTTTTACATAAACAAAATAGAACTAAATATCATAAATTTCAATACATTTCAAAACATCGCCTTTAATGTGGATAAATTTTATAAAATATCCTAGTATATTAACTTTTACGTCATTAAAAATGAAAATATACAAAACCAATCATACATTGGTTGGTGTGAATCTGGTTTCTGTTTGTCAAATGCAAAGTGCCAGTTTCAAAAATAACAATTCCCTCCCTAATCTATGATAACAATTCCGAAAAAGAAGACAATACAAGAGTGAGTATTTTTTAATTTATTTAGGGTTTAGTTTAAATAAAGTAAATAAAATTAAGTGAACCTTTAAAATATCACCACTAGGTACAATTCGTCGTAGTTGTATAGCAAAAAATTGTAATAATACATATTTTTGGCCGCTTCGTAATTTGGAGTTTAAGAACAAGACATTTTTCAAATTTCCATCTGACATTAGTCAAAGGGAACAGTGGTACAACATTTTAGAACTTCCTTATACATCCAAAGATGATTGCTTTACCTTTGCAACCCTTCCATCATACACCACCAAAAGTAATTGAAGAAAATAATAATAAAGCACAAGCTTTTGAAAATACAGTATTGTCCGTAAAAAGAAAGCTTTTTTTTGTACCAACAATGATAGTCTTAAAGAAACAGAATTTGAACCTTTGCCTAAAAAACAATGTTTGGAATCTAATATTTTAAGTAAAATAAACGAAGCTAGGGTCAGTAATTTATCTCCCAAGAAGAAGAAAATGTATTACATTAATAAAGATCAGAGAAATAGAATTTGTAAATTAAAAAAGGCACTTATCAGTAGTAATAACAAAATTAAAAAAGCAGTTAAATTGTCAGAATCAAAATTATTTCAAAATTTTAATTCAAAATTAGATCCGGCAGGCATGGAGTTTTTAAAAAGTAGTACTGCGAACTCTAAGAAAGATAAACCTTCATGGTCAATAACGGATAAGCCCCTTTCATTAGCCATTTATAAGAAGGGACCACGAGCATATAATTTTTTAAAACGTTTTATAGCTTTGCCCAGTAAATCTACTTTACAGTCACTTCTAAGATCAGTGCCATTTGAAACTGGAATTAATAAAGCAATTTTTGATAGGCTTAAAGAAAGGGTTGTCAAAATGAAGCAGATAGATAAAAATTGTGTCCTCTTATTTGATGAAATAGTTTTAAAAGAACAATTGACTTTGGATGTGGCTAATGACAAAGTTGTAGGATTCGTAGATCTTAGTAGCAATTTAGGGAGAAAGTTAGAACCTGCCAACCATGCATTGGTATTCCTTATTAATGGATTGCATAAAGCTTGGAAGCAGCCAGTGGCTTATTATTTTACTAAGGATCAGGTTAAAACTAAAGATATGAAATTAATTATTGTAGAGGTAATTTCAGCACTACAAGATGTAGGATTAAATGTAATGGCAACTGTTTGTGATCTAGGGAACACAAATCGAGCAGCTTTGAGACAATTAAGTAGACATTGGAAAATTGAAAAACCTGGTCCTTATTTTTTTGTAAATGGAAAGAAAATAATAACTTTATATGATCCTCCTCATCTTTTGAAATGTTCGAGAAATGCTCTATTTAATTATGATATTTATTTTGATAACTATAAATGTGCAAAGTTACAACATATTAAAAATGCTTTTTATATTGACCAAACACGAAAATTTCAGACTTTCCACAAAATTAAAGAATCATTTTTTGATATTCGTAGGAACAATAAAATAAAAATGAAAGTTCCAGTTGCTGCAAAAATAATGAGCCAAACTATGGCTGCTACCATTGAAAGTTTAATGGTTCCTGGTAGATTACCATCTGAGGCTATCTATACTGCTGAATTTATTGATGACATTGATAAGCTATTTGACAGTCTTAATGGTAGTAAACCAACCTTTAATGCTGGCAAGGCTCTTAGACGGTGTGTTTCAAAAAAGTCAGACCACCTGCTTTTTTGGAATTCTATTTTACCAAAAATAGAATCTTGGCAGTTCTACCGAAAAATGGGAAGCCTATGAAAACCAGAATGCCTTTTAAAACTGCTTGATTAACTACTATTAGTGGTGTCAAATTGTTAACAAGAGAATGTTGGAAATTAGGATTCAAATTTATCAGAACACGTTCTTTAAATCAGGACCCAGTTGAAAATATGTTTGGGGCAATTCGGCAGTATGGTGCTGCCAATAACTCTTCAAATTGTTACCAATTTATATCAGCTTTAAAAACGTCGATTTTACATCTTTAAAAACGTCAATTTTAAATAGTTTAGTTTCTGCGAAGAACTACAACACAAATTGAGGAGCAGATGATAGCAGTTTATTAGACAACTTATATTCTTTCTTAAATTTTCATAATGAACCAAAACCATTAACTTCTAATACCATTAATGAATTGGAAAATATTGAATTCCCGTTTTATATATAGAATTAAATGATTCAAATTTTGATACTCAAGCAATAAGCTACGTTTCTGGTTTCGTTGTTAAAAAAATTACAACTTTCAATTGCGCAGAATGTAAGGCTAATTTGCAAACAGATATTTTAGATGTTCACCATACTTTCACTTCCTTCAAAGAAAATGATGATAAAACACGTCTAATTTATGTTCAAAGAGAAGTCATAAAATTTCCTTCCATTCTGCATGACATTTTTCATAATTTTCTACCACTTTTAGGTCATGTAGAAAATATTACTGAAAAAACTGAACTCTTTGCAAAAAGTCACATAAATTTTGATTGATTCACTTGTCGAGAACATAAATCATACGTATTTTCTCAACTCATAAAAGTTTGTGTCCCCTTAATAATTAAAAAATATTATAATGATGGTAAGAGGACTAACAAACAAAAATAATTATTATTTTTTGGTAACAATGTACTGCGTTTAATTTTTTTTTGTTTCAGACCTGTTCCTGTCTTCATGTAAAGGGGAATCTACTTTTTAAATGCTTTTTATTAAAATATTTGATGTAATATTACATAAACTTTCTTAAGTATAATGCTGTAATTTGAGTAGAAATATGTAATTTTGTGATTAATAATAATATGTAACTGTATGGTAAATTAATGATATAGATAATAATTGTTTTTTCATGTTTTGTGTTACCAATTTAAAACATTATTTAATATTCAAGCTAGTGTGCCATTTTTACTTTTAGTTTTCGCTAAGTATATGTTTATGTTGTGTATTTATACAACTGTAGGTTTCCTCTGATTTACTTGTTTTGCCTTTTTAATTAATTTAAAGAAAGTAAATGTGAAGTTTCTTGTTTTCTAAAATAATAAAGTTAAAAAAGGTGAGAGCTGGGCAGCTATGGGGATGGCGGAGGCTGCAATAGAATTTTTTTGTAAAATGTACAGTCGTATAAATGCCTATTTATAGTGCGTGTGGTAGGAAAGATAACTTCGAAAATTGTGTGGAAACACTGTTAAGTGATATTAGAATAACTGTTTTAATAATAGGAGATATTATTGAAAATTTAAATTTTTTGATTATTGTAACTGATAATTTAATCAGATGTTTTTGTACTTTAATATTATCGTTAACTATTAGAATAAGAATTTTAAAGTTATCAATGTAATAACATATATAAATAACAAACCTATGTATAGTAAACAAATATTTTATTAATTGGTTTTTATATTATATGCAGGTTAATAAAAATTTTAAATGTGTGCTGTTTTATTATTTATTACCTAAATTATTTGTCTAAAAATTGTTTATTATTATTATTTCATTACAAAAATGAAATATAATTTTTTGGAATGAAATAATTATGTAATAAACAATTTTAAGTCAAACTCTAAAATTTACCTACCCATAATCCAAACTACCAAATTTAAATATCCCACCTGTAAGAATTAGTTCTGCTCCCCTCAAGGGGTGCGCTGAGATCGACGCGATGCCAGTCGTTTATATGGGAACGAACACTCTCTTAATATGTTTATTTCTCTATGGCTACCAGGCTAGAGAAGGGGACATGACGTATTGAGGGGGCGTGGCAAATTAAAAATTCGAGGTGTGCCTAATAGAACAGTTGCGCCCGACGGATTGTTAAATATCATCGTGAGAGTGACAGACGTTACATTTCATTTGATGCCTATCTGATGTTTAATAACTATTTTGGCTAGACCAAGAAGTAACCTTGTGATTGACTTAATATATTTTAATAGAAAGAAGAGGAAGATGAGATATTACAAATATTAAAGCTTAGATATTATTAGCCCTATGGAGATATCCTGGATATCTTTTTCTCAATTAAGATCAGTATTACTGTGCAATGATATAGAAAATCAGGAAAACTATATCTGCTGATCTTTACAATTATCACTTAAGAAGACAGTTTAAAAATGGAGAACTCTCTAAATTTATCTGTTCATTGACGACTTCATATTGTGGGTTTCTTAAGTGTCTTTTAATTTCTAATTCTTCGAGGAAATCCAGTTCTTTTTTCTTATCACAAATATGTAGTACCGTAAAAGTGGACAACTTTGCCCACAAACATCATAAATTAAAAATCATGGTTTAAGCATCTGGCAACATTGGCAATGAAACTGAACTCCCCAAATATATTCTTACAACTGAAGGTGTTCACCATTTGGATGATTGAACGGCTAGTCGATTGCTTGTGATTAAAAAACGCCAAGTAAGTAAGTTTATTCATGTTTTTGACAGTTTTAAGGGTTAAAAGCTAGAATATGGTATACTGATTCTATTTATTATGTTGTTATCATATTTCAACTCTGAATTATTTGATAGTTTTTTAAGAGGGTAGTGCATGCCAGTTTCATCATAACCTCAAATATAGCTGAATATTATGGAAAGATAAAGTGGGCAATGTTGTCCGCAAAAGGGCAATGTTGCCACTAGTTGTTTTTTATTTGAGAGATCAAAAAATTTTGTGGTTTTTACGAAATTACCATTTTAAAGTAGTTGGTAGTTTTTTTAAGTTTTCCAATCAAACTTCGAATTTCTAGAAATCATGCGACACCGAAACCAGAAGAAATTAGGATCCCGAAAGTACCGAAACACAACGTAATTGACGCAGCCATTGGATGTAAGCTTTTTCCGACCTGTCAAAGATGCTTGGCGTAAAATTCTGACTGATTTAAAATTGAAACAGCCGAATCTCAATTGCATCGATAAATGTATATTTCCTCACTTATTGATAAAGCTATTGAACGAGTTGGCAGATAACTCTCAGAAAAATATTCAGAATTGATTTAGGGCCTGCGGAATTTATCCATATAATCCTGATAAAGTATACAAAAACATGCCAAATGAACGGTTTGAAAAAAGAGTAAAAGATAACATTGATAAAACATTCTTGGAATTCCTCAAAGATCAACGTAATCCTGGAGAGCTGATTAAGAAAGGGAATAAAAAGGCATTCAAAATTCAACCTGATTGTTCTGTGACATTTGAAGGAATGAACAAAGAAAACATGTATGTAGAAAAAACGCTCGTTAAAAATAGATACGATGAAAATGAAGGTGACAATGATGAAATGACCGAGGTAAAAGAAGTGTCCGTTACGGGTAAACATGATAATAATAATCATGACAAGATGACCGAGGTTGAAGATAATGTTGCCGATTTTGTATCAAATGACATAGATGAAGGCACGTAGATAGGTGTACAATTTTCAACAAAAAAAACTATGCAATATTTCATCGTAATGATGACGGAAGTTACAAATGATAACCAATATACCTTAGACGATAGATATATTGTTAAGTTTATGAAAAAAACTAGCCTCGGATATGTCTTTCCGGATATTGACACATATTTAGTTGACTTTTCCGACATAAAAGCAATTCTTTCTTCTCCTGCAATTGGTAGAAGGGGCACAGTTTCATTTAAAGAAAACCTAGCAAAATTTAGTTTATAAAAATTATATTTCCATGTTTTGTAAAATTTTAAAATTTCTGCAAGTTCTGTCTATAGTTTATATACATTTATTTACTCAGCTTTGTTTATTAGATTGTAACAACGATGGATCTCAATTTGTAATGGAAAGGCACAATAATTGTAGCTTATCCGCCCCGAAGATAACTTTGTTAAGTCGAAACTAGTCAGCATGTGGTAATAAAAACTTTGTACGAATTTAAGGATTTTAATACATTTACCTACACCTATTTTGAAGATGGTTTCTTACTCTAGTGGATTTGCTTCAGAAATTAAGTATATTGTTAGGTTTTTTTGCTATTAGTAGGAGTATTAACATAAGAAACTACGGGAAGTAACTTGAGTGCAAAATTGTTAAATATAAAAACAAAAATATCCCCATTAAAGAGGTCTGGTATATATAAAGTTAAATGTCCAGAATGTAATGTAGTATATTTGGGTCAAACCCTTAGATATTTCAAAATCCGATACAGTGAACACTTACGAGCATACAGATTAAAACAACTAGATAAATCCCACTTCGTAAAATATCTACTTGACACCAATCATGCATTGCCACCTAACACAGAACTAGAAGTACTACATATTTGTGATAAGAAACAAGAACTGGATTTCCTTGATGAATTGGAAATTAGAAGACATGTAGTGGTTACTCAGTAAGTGCCCCTCGTATAAACTACGTCCCCCTTAAAACCATTATATCTTTGGGAAAACACATACCTAGTAACCGATCTTCGGGGGTTGAATAAACAACATCATTTAGAAAACTCACTGGGATAAGTATATTTAGAATTAACACAGATTACAATACCTTATACATACATTTAATCTTATTCAGAATAATAATAATGAATGAATCATGGGTTGGTTGACACTTTGTATTTATAGGAAACATGCAAGTCAGTTACCCGTAGGTATGACCTTCCGCATATGTGAACTCGATATTTACATTTAATAGAAAAGTGTTTTCTGGGTGTTCGCCTGACCTTAACCAGAACGATGCCCACTATTAACATTGAAAATAGTATCTACACAATTTAATCTTTTTCTATGAAAATGTCTTTTTTTGAGTTCGGTCCTGGCAAATTGAGCACCGGTTGTGTTTAATATCAGCTCCGATAATTCATAAAATTAGTTAAATTCAGTGCGAAATAATTTAGTTACAGTGTCTAGTATTCAAGATCTAAGCATCATCTGTATTAGTACGGAATCTGTGAGTTTTTAATTAATTCTCTATATTATAATTGTCATAGACATACCTTTTAACAATGAGTTATATCAACATTCACAATCCAGTATAATCAAAAACTCATTAGTAGTTCATATTTCTACACATTAGACAGAGCCGTAGTTAGAACACCAATGAAATACTGCTACCAAAATGGATGAATCGGTGAATGAGAGTGTTCCTGATAGAGGGGGCACTCAACCTCAAATTAAATCTTACGCAACAGTAACAAACTAACCAAAATTTCCAAGCAAAAAACAAGCAATAGTTTTTCCTTCACTTGATAACATAAAATTGGAGGAATACCTCATTTCCTTAGGGAATATCATTGAACCAAAAAATATAATCTTCCCTTTCAGAATCTCCAATAACCGCATTTGCATTTATTTGGCAAATGGAAATTTAGTTGATTCATTTATGAATAGCAATGATGGCTCAATAAATCTTGGACAAACTACGATTAAGGCTCGGCGATTAATAACACCTGCGGAAAGATTACTACTGTCAAATGTTTGTCAATCTATACCAAATATACTATTAGAAAATGAATTAACACGATTTGGCATTAAAATAATGTCGCAGATTACGTTTCTTCGCATCGGTACTTCACACCCAGAATTCAAGCACATTCTAAATTTTCGTAGGCAAACCTATATTTCACCTTTAAACCAGAACCAGATTCAAATCCCAGATTTTATTACTGTGAATCACGAAGAAACCTCATCGAATATTTCTCTCCCTCAACGACTATACATGTTATAACTGTAAGCAGAAAGGGCATGTTGCAACAGAATGTACGCTCCCTAATACACAGCCGCAAGTATTACCAACAAACCTAACAGCAACCACATCAACAGATTTACCACCTGCTCATGTAACCGCACCAACACCACAACAATCAACGGTTGCAGAAACACATACCAGCAGCAACTCTCTATCCAATTTCTTCTACACCAACATCAATACTGCATTCCGAAAACCTGACATCCGATTCATCTCTAGACGAAACCAATAAAAACTCAATTATTTTTGACACCACTTCTAAAATTGAGCCACAAAGGTCACATTTCTATTAAAATGAACACAGCTACATCCTTATCCTTATTAACAAAACCAAACGATCCCTGTCTGAAACTCCTTCTCCTGTTGAACAAACCATCGACATGAATTTCACGGAGCCCAGAATAACAAAACTCCAAAAAAAAGCAAAAATTAACGTTCAAACACTAACTACAGCAAATATCGGAAAACAAATGGAATCAACAAAGACATTTTTTGAAACGACAGACAAACATGTGCTTACCTACCAACAATTTTGCGATTTTTTCGAAAATGTGCATGGTTCACCGGACCCACTAAGCGTAGCCAAGTTATATACAGAAGATATTAATGGCCTCATTGATCAATTACACACTATGTATCCCTACTTCACAGATAAAAAAATGAAAAGTAAATGTACCAGGATCTCTAAAAAAATTATATCTCAATTAAGTCAAGAAACTAGTAATCAAGAGGATAGCGATTCGTCTGTATCATCAATACCTTTGTGCTCGACCTCAAGAATTTCAAATACCTATCAAATTCACAACTATATTACAATGGAATCTAAACGGGTTATACGCCCATTTAGAAATGTTAAAAATTTTACTAGCCGAACAGTCCCCTTCAATAATATTCAATAATATGTCTTCCGGAGACATGTTTCTCTGATAAGATTCACCACATGAATAATTACTCTTGCTTTTATGAAAATAGAGCAAACCAGTCTATTGCAAGCGGAGGCGTGGCTATTTATGTGAAAAAACGAATCTCGAGGCTGAATCGATGGACCAACGAAATTATCTTTATGTACTATTTATTGTCCTCCAAACACTTCACCCAGTTTGCAAGAGATTGAAGATTTAATAACTCAACTCCCACTTCCAAGACTTATAGTTGGCGACTTCAACGCCCATAATATTATTTGGGGATCAAAAAGCAACTCCCAATTTGGAAATACACTGGAACAAATAATTAACCAAAAAAATATAAATCTTATGAATGATGGTCGACCAACCAGATTTAATACGGCCACTGGCGCAGAATCGGCGATAGATCTCTCCCTTTGTGATCCTACTTTATCACTGATATTCAACTGGGACGTCCTGCAAGATCTTTACGATAGCGATCATTACCCTATCATTATTTATGGCAGCTCAGCAAATGAAGTCCCACCTCCGGAAAAATGGAACTTTAACTTAGCCAATTGGGACTACTTCAATAATCTAATACTGAACAAACTCAGCGACAATTGTATCACTGATATTCTGAGCTCAGATGTAGATGAGATGGTAGAAAAGCTTTCCGACATTATCATAACTTCTGCAGAACTTGCTATCGGAAGAACTAGAATTATCAAAAAACATCCAGCTGTTCCTTGGTGGAATAAGCAATGTGCAGAAGCAACAAAGAACTACAAAAAGGCATTTAACAAATACAAGAAAATTAAGTCTCAGGAAAATTTAATTCAATTTAAACGATTAAGAGCCCAAGCTCGATTAACGATAAAAAAGAGCAAACGGGATTCTTGGAAACACTTTATATCCAGTATTAACAATTCTACCCCATCCAAAATAGTGTGGAACAATATTAAAAAGATTTCTGGAGTGAACTACCAGTCCCACATAAATGTCTTAGAATACCAAAATAACACCGTCACTACTCCTGAACAAATCTGTGAAACCCTCGCAAGATCATTTGAAAAACATTCTAGCGATAGCAACTACACAAACAAGTTTTTAAACTTCAAACGTATACAGGAACAAACCTTCGTAGAGCTAGAAGAAAATTCTCATGAACCAGTCAACGAACCAATAACAATGCAGAAATTAAATCACACAATACACTCATCAAAAGAAACAGCAGCTGGACCAGATAATATTCCAATAACATTCCTCAAAAGACTCCCAAGTCTAGCCAAGGAACTGCTACTACATATTTACAATAGGATATGGACAAACAATACCTTTCCTCAAATTTGGCTTAAATCTATTGTTATTCCAATGCATAAACATGTTAAACACAAAACACTCACTAGCTCTCACAGACCAATCGCGCTCACATATGCAATGGGTAAGATTTTAGACAAAATCATCAATGACAGATTAATGGAAAACGAAGATCAGCAATTGATAACTTAGTGGATCTAGAATCAGAAATACATGAAGCCTTTGCTAATAAACAATATGTGTTAGCAATTTTCCTTGATATATCGAAAGCCTATGATACCGTTTGGCGTCACAAGATTATAAAAACATTAGAAAGCTTGTCCATAAGAGGAAATATGTTAAAATTTTTTTGCAACTTTTTGAAAAATCGCGTTTTTACGGTCAGAGCTAATGGCTCATATTCGCCTTTATAAACCCAAACCGATGGGATACCACAGGGATGCTCCTTAAGTGTAACTCTATTTCTAATTGCTATAAATGATATCATCCAAAACTGTAATTCGAATATTAAAGCTAGGCTAGGATGACTTAGTAATATACTCGAGAGGACGGAACATAGCTTCATTGTATAACCAACTACAATATTTTCTAACCCAGTTAGAAAATTGGTCAGAAACTTCAGGACTACAATTTTCGTCACAAAAAATCAAAAGTTTGTTATTCAGTAAACGCAACCCGGATATAGTACTCCCAAATCTTAAATTGTTTGAGAAATCTATTTCATATGTGGATGGAATTGAGTTCCTGGGAATGTTTTTCGATCAAAGTCTAAGCTGGAAGAAACACATTCAAAATTTGAAACTTAAATGCCAAAGAGACCTAAATCTCATGCGAACAATATCCTCAAAAATGTGGGGAGCAGATAGCGCAACGCTAACCAAGATACACAGATCCATCATCAGATCAAAATTAGATTATGGTGCCATCATCTATAATTCCACTAAAAGGCACATAATAAAACAATTGGACACTATTCAAAACAATGCCGTTAGAATTGCCTTTTGCACAAGCCCGGTTGACAGTATTCTATGTGAACTAGGTGAACCAGATTTATACCGAAGACGAATGTATCTAAGTCTCAGCTATGCAGCATATGTCGCTGCGATCCCGGAAAAACCCGTCCATCGAAACGTATTTGCAAATCGTTTCAGAAACATGTTTCAACTGCATCCGAGACTTGATCCCCCCATACCATGACTATACTCTTACCAAAACAAACTAAACATATCCTTACCTCTCCCCTACAACCTCTGCTACAAACCATCCTTTCCTCCCTGGTGTTTCATCTCCCCAAGTTGTGACTCTGGTATGACTGAATTCAGTAAATCTACAATGAACCACTCAACGATTAGGAAATTCTTCCAAAGTAAAATAAGCAATTACCAAAGCTACAAACATATATATACCGACGGTTCAAAAACTGAAGAAGGTGTGGGTGCATCCATGGTTCTGGAGAATATACAACACTCATTTACACTAATGCCGACTAACTCCGTGTTTTCTGCCGAATTATATGCAATTTGGAAAGCAGTAGAATATGCGAATTCGGAAAAAATAAACAAAACCTTGATATTAACAGACTCCTTGAGCTTTCTCACAGCCATCCAATTGTCTCGTATATAAAAAATGAACTTTTCACTGCTAATGACACCAAAAGGACAATTGAATTTATGTGGATCCCAGCACATGTGGGCATCACACAAAACGAAAAAGCAGATGACCTAGCTAAAGGCGCTACTTCCCAAAATGCCAAGATTGAGAATAAGACACCTCTTGCAGATCTCAATCAATTTTATAAAAACATTATTACCTCCGACTGGCAAATATACTGGAATAATTCATCATCCAAACTCTCTGAAGTGAAAACATCAGTGAAAAAATGGAATAATATCCCAGCGAGCCGACGGCATCAAGTGATCTTAACCAGATTAAGAATTGGACATACATTCGCCACTCATTCACACATCATCACAAGAACAAACCAACCTGTATGTGAATCGTGTCAAAAGAACCTATCGGTAAAACATTTTCTTGTGGAGTGTCCGTCACTCAAACCCGCGAGAACACAGTGGTCAATAGAATCTAACCTAAAGGTGGTCTTAGGGGAACAGTGTAACGTTGAAAACTTGTGCGCATACCTTAAAACGATTAACTTACTTGACAAAATTTGAGAAATAATTAGAAATGTAAATTGTACATAACTGTATTGTGTATGTATCTATATATGTATATATGTAACGTACATGTATTGCATCGTTGAATAAATACAGCAGTCGCTAATAACCCTCTGGGTGGATGCGACTTTGAACAATAAAAAAATGTCTTTTTTACAATACTGTCTTTTTCGGGATCATCACAGAAATCGACAGTAAGAAGTCGTCAATGAACAGATTAATCTAGGGAGTTCCCCACTTTTAAACTGTCCTCTTAAGTGATAATTGTAAAGATCAGCAGATATAGTTTTCCTGGTTTTTTATATAATTGCATCGTAATTGAGAAAAAGATATCCAGGATATCCCAATAGGGCTAATAATATTTAAGCTCTAATATTTGTAATATAATATTTTCTTCTTTTTTCTATAAACATATATTAAGCCAATCACAAGTTAGGTCACTTCTTGGTCTAGCCAAAAATAATTATTAAACATCAGGTAGGCATCAAATGAGCTTCTGTCATTCTGACGATGATATTTAATATCGATAGAATTGTAAAAAAAATAGAATTTTCAACATTCCTTTCGATATATGTATTATATAGATACTTGTGCCTGTAAGTTAATACCTCATATTTCTAAATTCTTGTTTGTACTACCACTTGTGTACTAAACGTAGTTATAGTTCTCTAGTCTAATATGTGATCTATTAGTTTTTGACAGCTTGTCAATTTTTGATGTTTTACTTTTCACTACAATGAATAAAAAGCAGTGTTACTAGAATGTGAGTTTTGTGGCAATGTACACCGAGAGAAAAATGTGTGCCCTGCTTGGAATAAAACTTGTGCCAAGTGCCAGGGTCGCAATCATTTTGCTAGTGTGTGCAAAAAAGTACAAAATACTAACCAGAATGAGAAGAAATGGGAGAGAAAGAAAGATGATAGAAGATCGGGTAAGAAAAAAGAGCATAATGTGCAAACAGAAAATTACAGCGATAGTGAATCAGAAAACAGTGATTGTGAGAGCAGTTCTGATGAGTTGTATGTCCAGTCAATAAGAACAGTTTATACTGTAAATAATGCGAAGAAGGCAATGTCATGGTTGCAGGCAATTGATGTTGAAGGACATAAGGTAACATTCAAGTTAGATACTGGATGTGAAGTAAGCATTTTAACGTTGAACATTGTTAGAAAACTAAAGTTACTTGACAAAATGCAAAAAACTAAAGTCAAACTAGCTCCTTATGGCAATTCTGATTATGTATTCACTCCATTAGGAGAAATCACATTGAAATGTCAAGTTAACAACATTGTTACAAACATATTTTTTACAGTTTGTGATAATGATGAATTGCCATTACTGAGTTGTGTTGATTGCGTTGATCTAAACTTGGTTAGAAGAGTAGACGCAATATTTGCAGAGTCTTGTCAGTTTACGTCACTTGATAACGTTGTTAAAAGATATCCTGTCGTTTTTGGGGGTCTTGGTTCTTTTCCTAGAGAACATCATATAGCGTTGAAAGAAGGTGCAATTCCTGTAGTTCAACCACTCAGACGGATTCCAATTGCTCTGCATGACCGTCTAAAACTTAAGCTTCATGACCTTGAAAAACAAGGAATCATAAGAAAAATTGATAAACCGACTGAATGGTTGAACCCACTAGTTATAGTTGAAAAGAAAATCAAAGATTTACGCTTGTGCCTTGATCCAAAATTCTTGAATTTGGCAATAAAACGAGAAAGGTTTTTAATACCTACAGCAGAAGAAATAGCTGTTAAACTTAACAATAAAGAATATTTCACAGTCTTGGATATGAAAGACGGTTACTTTCAAATTCGTATTGATGAACAGAGTCAAGAATATTGTGTCTTTGGAACACCCTTTGGAAGGTATGCGTTTTGTCGTTTACCTTTCGGAATTTGTTCAGCTCCTGAGGTCTTTCAAAAACAAAACTATGAAATATTCGGTGATATTGAAGGCGTAGGCCTGTATTTCGATGACCTAATTATAACAGGCATTAATGAAACTGAACATGATAATAATTTACGATTGGTTTTGGAAAGAGCACAAAAATATAATATTAGATTCAACAAAGATAAAATTCAATTTAAATCTAAATGTGTTAAGTTTATGGGTCAAATTTACTCAAAGGAAGGAGTCAAACTGAATAAAAATTATGTCAAACCAATTCTAGAAATGCCAAAACAAAAAGACAAAACTGGGTTACTAAGAATATTAGGTATGGCTAAATATTTAGGCAAATTTTTACCTAATGTGTCAAAAATAACAGCCCCATTGAGAAACTTGACCAGAAATGATGTTGATTGGAATTGGACTGAATCGCACGATGAATCTCTAACAAAGCTAAAAAACATGTTAACTAATGCCCCAATTCTGTCATTTTTTGATTCATCAAAAACTATAGAAATAGACACCGATGCATCTAAGGATGGTCTAGGTGCGTGTCTGTCTCAAGAAGGTCACCCGATAGCTTTTGCGTCTAGGAGCTTAACTCCCTGTGAGCAAAAGTATGCACAAATAGAGAAAGAGATGCTAGCAATTGTGTTGCCACACAAAAGTTTCATTATTTTATTTATGGCTTTGATGTAAAAATTAACTCAGATCACAAACCATTGGGAACAATCATGAAAAAAGATCTAGCATCTATTTCATGTCGCTTGCAACGGATGAGACTCCGTTTACTAAATTATAACATTACAGTCAATTACAAACCTGGCAAAATTATCTATGTGGCTGATACTCTTTCGAGAGCCTTCTTGCCAGAAACTGGGTTAAAATCTGATCAAGAATTTAATTTTGCAGTATACTCCATGTCAAAGAATTTGGCTATGTCTGAGGAGAGAAAAGAACAGTTTAGGCAAGAAATCTTGAAAGATGAGGTTCTTAAACTAGTCATTAACTTTCATAAAAAAGGCTGGCCCAATAATAAGAATGAAGTTCCTGCTTCTGTAAGGCATTACTATAAAATCATAGATAACCTAAGCTATGTTGATAAATTGTTGTTTTTTGGTGAGAAAATTGTTGTTCCATCTTCTGTAAAAAGTGATATGCTTAAATTATTGCACGAGGGTCATGTTGGCATTGAAAAAATGCAAGAATCGTGCGAGACACATATTTTATTGGCCTGTTGATATTGAAGCCTATGTTAAAAAATGTCATATTTGTGAAACTTTTGCTAAAAAACAGCAGAAAGAGTCGCTATTACCTCACAAATTACCTAAACGTCCATGGGAAAGAGTGGGGTTAGATATTTTTTCATATGCTAATAAAAGTTTCCTTATTGTATTTGACTCCTACTCTAATTGGCTGGAAATGCCTCAAATCAAAGACAAATCTGCAAAATCAGTTATTTTGACTTTAAAATCTGTTTTCTCTGTACACGGATCACCTGATAAAGTAATTGCTGACAATGTACCATTTAATAGCCTAGAATTTAAGACGTTTGCAAAGAACTGGAATTTTGAAATTAGACTGCGAAGCCCTTATTACGCACAATCTAATGGACTGGCAGAAAAAGGAGTAGATATAGGTAAGAAAATTCTAAAAAAATGTTTGAAAGAAAATTCTGACATACATACCGCTTTATTGCAATATAGAAATTCACCGCTAAAGTATATTGGTTACTCCCCTGCACAGTTATTAATGAATAGGATTTGTAAGACAAAAGTACCGATAAATTCCAGTTTGTTGCAACCAAAACTCTGTGAAGACGTTTCTGAGAAATTGTTACATAGACAGAATATTTACAAGTTTCACTATGATAAGAATAGTAAAGATCTAAAACCTTTGGACCCTAAAGCCAATGTAACAATTTTTGACCATGTAAAGAATAAGTGGGAGCCTGCACAAATCGTTTCTAAGCACAGCTCTCCTAGGTCTTACATCGTAAAAGATTCTTTTGGCAATCTGGTCAGGCGCAATCGAATTGACCTTATAGAATCATTAAATGATTATGTTCCTAAAACTAAAGAGCCTGACTTAGATTATAGTCATATCGAACCTTCAGCTCAGCCTGCCGTGTTGCTTAAAATAAAAGCCCTTCACCGGAAGCTTCACCAAAATCTTCATTATCCAGTCCAAGAGTTTTAGATCCTGGTGTTAAAACTAGATCTGGTCGGGTAATAAAAAAACCGGAAAAACTTAACTTATAGGAGGGGATGTATTATATAGATACTTGTGCCTGTAAGTTAATACCTCATATTTCTAAATTCTTGTTTGTACTACCACTTGTGTACTAAACGTAGTTATAGTTCTCTACTCTAATATGTGATCTATTAGTTTTTGACAGCTTGTCAATTTTTGATGTTTTACTTTTCACTACAATGAATAAAAAGCAGTGTTACTAGAACTTATTTCGATATTTATTTTATATCCGCTCGGATCGGTACATGTTACAATATATTGTGGAATTATCTAGAAACAGTAGGTTTCATTTAAAACAGTAATATGAGTAGATTCCACGGAGTAAGGGTCGATACAGCTAACTTCATGTTATGTTATCTTTGGCATTCTAATTATTATCTATTACTTCCAATTATTTTGATGCTAAGTGGCGTGGTATGCAGAATTTTTTGTTAAATATAATTAAAAAGCTTTTTGACAGTTGTATGGACAATTGAAATTAGTTCTGTTCAAATTTGTACTCCTAACCTACCTTCATAGTATTTTTTATTCATCATCTATATTCTACTTATTACTGCAGGATAAAAGCTCCAGCTAAATTAAAATAACAGAGTCCGTTAAATTACGTCCCTATTTTAAGTTAGAATGGATCCCGCATTTGCATTTTAATGATGAAATTCTAAAACGAATATTTCCATTCAAAATAAAATATCATGTACAGTTGGTGTTGAATTTTCTTTTTTAACATTCCTGCTAAAATTAAGAATCGTACACAGGATTCGCGACTAAATGAATAATATTGAAAAACAAATCAATTTAAATGGATAATCAGAAAAAAATGTTTTCTTTTTTATGGCCGGTAGGTTTTGAGAACCCCTAGGAATAAGCTAGTAAATCCTTTCGAATACTTTCGGTAAAGAATAACAACAAGTAAATGACAGGTTGCACATTTAATTTTTTCAGTGGAGTTATTAATGTGTAGCTCTCGTTATGCTTGATAAAATTTATCGTCCTCTGTTTTAGCGATAAGTATCCTTTATTCATTGATGCTACTTTCTCTATTATATCGAGGCAATGAAGCATTATGATACCCACTAAACAAGGAACATAACAAGTCTTTTTTGTGATGTTCTTTTTAGAGACTTTTCGTGATGTTTATTTAAAACGTTAATAAGATATCTCCTAGATGTCTTAATTTTATTACCAACTCTATTAACATCCATGTCATGTAAATAAAACATATTTTTGATGTACACAGTAATACTTGAATTCGTAGTTACATACACATCCTATGAACTTCTTTCTAGTAACTTCTTATAGGAAACATTCATACGGTATTAATTTGCATACTTGTCACTAATGTCACATACAGAACCTTACTGTTATATTACAAATTAACATGTTTCTAAGATGATCACATGTTGCAGTTACTTTTACATCTTTCGAAATGATCTTTATTAACATCGTACTTATTACGTCTGTACGACGCTATTTCATAAAACTCTCACTAATATCTCATATTAAACATCACAGTAACATAAAAAAGAAGAAAACAGAAGAGGAACTGACGAACGAAACATACAGTAGTTATCTGTGGAAACAAAAATGACAAGCATGATATGGCGGATGGTTTTCAGTTATGCGTTATAGTTATATTTTATTTGCCTGAAGCACATATTTTGCAAGTAGCACTTGAATAAAGTGGTCTTCGTTTTCGTTAGTTCCTACTAAGCTACAGTTTCTATACTTAGTTATAATGGACGAACAACAATTGTTATCGGTAAGTACCTATTCCAAAATCATAATTATTAAAACTTAATACTCATTCAATACTTTAATCAGCTATTATACATTGAAATTCCATGTGGCGGAATTGTACACTAACATTACAAATTAAGTGTTTTTACAATTTTTAAAATATTTTAGTTACCTAGTAAGTATATTTTGAAAACGATTCACAATATTTCAAATCCTAGATATGCATTATACCCTACAAAAAACTTGATATTGCAATAGGGTAGATATTATTATTAATAATGAAACATGCTCATATGTTCGCAGATATTTAAATCTAGAAGAAAACATTTTCAATGTTCAAGATGTTTCAGAAGCTACTTATACAAATAAAATAAAAAACAAATAGTTGGTAATTATGTAATGAAAGGGGAGTAATTATTTCAGATAGTCTGATACAAACATTTTATTAAACAGTACAAAAAATAGTGAATCAAGTATCCCTAGTTTTAGTTTTTTAAGTAGTAGTCTTAGCCATCAATATAGTTTTGCAGTTTTAGAAAATTTTAACATTATTACTAACAATTCTTGTAAACAATTAGAGACTGTTTAGGACTTTAAAAACAGAAATTTCTGTTAAAAAGCTCATTTCCATTTGAAAATCCACTGAACACAATAAATAAGCTGTATTTGTTCCTTACAATGGTACCTATGATAATCTAGTTGAAGAATATGTAACTTATGATACTGAATGCTCCAGTCAACAAACAGCATTCAATTATTTATTATTGTAGAAACACAGCTATTGGATACTCAATTGGATACAATTAATTATAAACTCATTTAACTTGATAATGTGTTCATATCTCTTCTTCATAAGTAGTTTTTTTGTATATAGTGTATTAATAATGCTTAGTTTTCATTAAGTTACAATTCCACGATGTTAATATACAATTTGTTCCAGGATGAAAATAACAAGATGAGAATAGTATATTATTTTATACAGAAAAGAAGTATGAATTTTCATAGCACACCTGAATTTACCTGCCAAATGGAGTAAGGCATGGAATAGAAGGTAAATCATGAAAAGTCACTTCTCGAAATAAAATATGTTATTATTCCTTTGAAGAACCCCGCATGTATCTTATGGAAAATGGGTCCCAGTCAATTGGCTGAAAATCAAGTTTGATGTAGTTTATGATGATCGATCAAAGGTCTCCATGGGCACAATTGGATCTAAAGTAATTGTTTTATTAGCTGTTGTTCAGAACACCTTCAAATATTTCACAGATAAGGATTTTGAAGTGTACGTTATGGTTGAGGCACCCGAAAAAAGTAACCGTAAGTAAACGATAGAATTTTCTTTAATCAGATTGGATTTCTGTTAATGTTACGTGTTACATTAAATCTTTATGGTGTAAAATTTTTATTAGTTTTAATATAATTAAAAAACTATTCTAATACATTTTCCGTAAACTAGCTGTCATGTATGTGTATCCGTTAAGCTTTATTAATTCAGTTTCAAAGTATGTTACGTTATGGTAACTACGGATTAATATACCCTTTTTTATTTCTTGCTTTCACTGAATGTGTTCAATAGTTTCCACATTCCAGACTTGTTCTGTAATATCCTTACACAATTTTTTTTTAGGTTGGATTGCTGGACAAGATATTTTTTTTTCTAATTTTGTACCTGTTTTTTTCAAATTTACTGTACTGTTCATTAATAGTGAATAAACGTTTTAAATCCTTTATTATTTTTCTGCTATTTTATTTTAAATGTACAGGATGAACAACTAAGAACGACTGTAGGCCACATCTCAGAAGAGAATCATAGTACAACTTTCAAAAAAACTACCTGTAGGTAAGGGATCCTGAAAAATTGCTGGAAAATATTTTGCAGTCTCTAAAATATCCGCTAGGGGTGGAATGAACACTCGAAAACATAATACTCCAAAAAAACATACTAAAGGTGTCCTAAAAATACAATTTTTGAAATCTTGATGAGATTATGAATAAATTTAATTAAGGAGATTTTTTGCCATTATTCCTCAAATAATGGGTGGGGAAGGTTCAAACTTATGAACAAATGTATAATTTTTTCGTTTTTTTCGTTTTCGTTTCTCTGTTTAATAAGATTGATAACAAAATTAGATAATTTTGTATCCACTCGGAAATTTCAAATGTAAATTGAGGCATTTTTTTATATTTGATATTGTAAATCTTGGAATAGATTCCTATTTTTTAACCCCTTTTCATCAGAATTTAAAAAATGCCTCATTACGTTTGAAATTTCCGAGAAAAATGGGAAAATTGTGGACTTTTTCACAAAGCGTTGACAAAATTGTGCAATTTTGTTATTTTAGTTAAGCATTTATTATTAAAAAGGAAAAACTCTTTCAAATGAAGCCAAAAACATGGATGTAGATTAAAAAAAAGTGTTACGACATTTGTTGTTTGGGTTGTACCTTCCCCCACCCCTTACTTGAAGAATACAGACAAAAAGTCCCTAACTACATTTTTTCATAATCTCAACAATATATCAAACATTGTATTTCTAGGATACGTTTAGTATGTCTTTTTTGGAGATAATCACAGTATTATGTTTCTAAGTGTTCATTCCACCCCATAGGAGATATTTTAGGAACTCAAAAGTATTTTCCAGCGATTTTTCAGGGTCATTTTCCTGAAGGTATTTTTATAAAGTTGTACTATGACTATTTTTTGAAATATGGCCGACAGCCGGTGTTCTTAGTTGTTCACCCTGTATTTGCTGATTAGGCCCATAAACATCTATAGGATGTCATCTGGAATGTTTGAGGTATATTATTTAGAGGTTTAAGTAATGTCCATACTAAGAGAATACACTATATTGTTTTTGAAATGTCGCATTTAGATCATTGATAAGATGTTATTTTTTAGACATTGCATTAACATCGACAAGATGTTAAAAGGCATTTCAAAATGTAACAGAAATGTTGTTTTTAGTTCGTTATAAAGACTTCCTTTTGAGGAAGTTCTAGTAACATCACAGTAATGTAAAAAGGTAGCGCTTTAACATCGCTGAGAAGTTAAGTTGAAACATCACAAGCTGGGCCCTTATCGGTTGTATAGATGTGCATGTGATGAAAACAAGAGGAATAAAAGGAAGAACATTATCACAATGTGATGTTGAATTAAGATAACTGTAATATTTATTTGCATAGTTGGTAAGAAATCTTTTAGGATAGGACGTATCGCAATGCGGTTTTTTGCATTCGTTTGCATAAATTATTTATGATGACGTTCAGAGCCAGGTTAGGGTGCACTAGGTGTCCGTGGGGAATTGGCCGGTGCCATATTTGATTTCAGCGAGCCAAAAAAAACCCGTGACGATTTTTGAGCGGTTTTTGTTCAATTATGTCTGGTAAACCCTCGGGGATGACGTTCAGGACCAGATTAGGGCGCACCAGGCGTTCGGGTGGTCGTTTCCAACATAAAATTTAGATTCAGCGCACACAAAAAGCCCCCATAACGTTTTTCGGTTCGCTATTGTCGATATTTCCAGAAAAATTCTCGAAGATAACGATCGCGTCCAGGTTGGGGCCCATCAGGTGTCCGTAGGGTGTTCGCCGATGGTATATTCGAATTCAGCGACCCAAAAAACCCCTGGGTACCCAGTTTCTCTCGTCTCTCGCATAAAGTTCGGGATAGTCCCCGGAGATGACGTTCGTCGGCGTTCCTGAGCTCCAGGTGTTCGGGGGATCAATTTGTACATCATAATCGTGACCAGCGACCTCGAAAACCCCCGGGTAACCGACTTAAGCCAATTCTGACTTTTATTTACGAAGTTATTAAATTTGCCAAAAGGCCTCTCAAAAAATGCATTTTTGGCTGCAGCAATGCAACTTCCGGTTTGTAATAGGTACAAAGTAGGTACGAATGACATAAATAATTTTTGCAAGCTAATGCAAAAAACCACATTCCGATACGTCCTATCCTAAAAGATTTCCTATCTTTGGCCTCTTTAGTTTTTCATTGCGCCGACTAATCACAACATCCATTATGAGGTTGGGATCAGGCACCTATTTGTTTTTTATTGTATTTAAGATAACCGAGAGTCGTAGAATCCCATGGTGATCTATTTCATCTGAACCCTCGCTCCTCATCCCCATTTGTGATTTGCTACTCGAGAAAAAAATTTATGTGTAACAAATAGAAATTGTAGTGAATTAAAGCTTTCATAAAGAGATTATTTTATTTTTCAATCGCAACACTACAGTCTGCATGTACCTTTGTATGGTTATACTATAATTTGCAACGTTATCCAAATAATAAAGGCACTGTATTATTGTAAATTGTACTGTATTTGTAAGGCTAATTGTAAGTAAGTAACAGTACTTACGATTTTATTGTTCAAATGGAGTAACTCGCGTTCAGCAAGACGTCTAGTGGCATTTTCCTTCCGTTTTCTTTTATATTGGTTGTACTTGTAAAACAAGTACATCCCAGGAAGGGCTAAAACCACGAAGGGCTTCATCAATGGACTCGGCTTAGGACCTTGTGGCATCCTGGCTGAAATATAATCGTTTTGTGTGATAAATCTCAGCTGCTGTACTAAGAACAAATTGGAATTACAAGTATTGTTTATCATAATCAACTAATTAATAATGTAGAATGTATGAAAGATCATAAACTTAGTGAAGATGACATTGGGCTCAGGGTCTATAGGGTCAATTTTCAAAAAATATTGTAGTTACCAAGTTACCTTAGCAACAGTCGACTCTAAGCCTATGTGTGATGTGATACATTCACAGAAATTATGTATCTTATTCCACAGCAATATTTTATTGAGATATACATGGTCCTATCGTCATATTTTGGTCCAAATAACCTGTCGCTAGCCTATATCCCAATAGTTATGAATCTTATTCTACAATCCCTCACAGTTGAATTAATTACATTGGAGTAATTTAGTTCCAAGGATTTTTTATGACATCAAAAAATTATTAAACATTTCGTTTATCTAATTGTAACACGGTCAACTCATGGACAAAATTATCGAATATTTTTAGTAATCATTATTATTTCAAAATAAATTTAAATAATCACCGTAAACTTACATGCGCTGATATTAGATATCTAGTAGGCTCATTACTCATTTAATTTAACATATTTTGACGTTTAATTGACATTAATGGCGCATATTATTGTCTCTTGTGCATTTGATCAAAAACAATTAATTACATATTTTATGAATTACAGTGAATTAGGCTATGAATTATGTTATTATTGTAGTGTAACTAAGTAATAGAAAATAGTGTTTGTGTTTGTTGCTATTGAAATTGAAAACATCAGTATGCCACCAGTTAGACGCTGCAATGAAGTTGAAATGGTGCAAATTGTAACTCTATATATAACGAATGATATAAACAAAAGGTAATCGCACGACGTCTCAGGAGAGGTCAATCTACAGTATCGAATATTTTAGAAAGTTATGAAGAGTTGGAAATTCCGTACGTAGATCTAGTCAAGGGAAAAAAGATGTACAACAGCAATTGATGATCAATTTTTGATACTTAATTCTACACGAAATCGCACATCTCAAACATGACTTACTAAATGTAGTACTAAGTTCAAAAACAGTTAGGCGAGGATTAAAAGAAGCAGGTTTAAAGCCAAAGTTCTACTTCTTCTCTAAAATCACAAAGCCCGACGATTAGAATTTGCTAGAAGACATATTCAGTGGGATATCGAGAATTGGAAAAATGTTCTCTTTATGAGACTAGCATTCAGTTATAGAAGCCAGATAGACGTAACCACGCCTTTCAGGTGAGTTGGAGAACGATAAGCTGTCTGCAATCTCATATATACTGTTAGTTTTGGCGTTGGTGGTATAATGCTCTGGGGCGGTATTTCTTGGGAGGGACGCACCGAACTCGTGGAAGTAATTGGACAAGTGACTTGTATATTGAAAAACTCCTGTAAGATCATGTTTTGTCTCATGTCGGCTATATTGGATATGAAGAATTCATATTAATGCACGATAATGCTCAACCGCATACAGCTGACGTAGTGATTAATTACCTTGATGCGGTCCAAATTCAAAGATTAGATTGGCCACCATATAGCCCCAACTTAAATCCAGTAGAACATACATGGGACTATCTTAAACGCCGCATACGACGAACAAATCCTGTTCCAAGTACAATAGACCAACTTTGGATTGCTGCACAAGAAGAGTGGAATGCAATTCCTCAGCTATTTATCCAGAACTTCCTTAGCAGTATGCCAAGAAGAATGGAAGCAGTAATTAGAACTCGAGGGGAGAATACTCGTTACAATCTGTGCTTTAATTTTAATCAAAAGACTTGTAATTGTCCTCCAATTAGTATTTAAATATGATGTAAATATCCTTAATTTTCATAACATTTAGCATCAATTTTTTTCACGATTTTCTTCTGATTAAAACTTAAGATTGTTCACTGAAATATTTTAAAATAAGCAGTTTTTCGTAAATGATAGTATTTGAATGACTTGATTCATCAGAATTTATTTTCTCAACAAGAAATTATGAAAAATATTCGATAATTTTGTCCATGAGTGTATAAAGATTTTTAATAAAGGAATATGTACAACTATAATATACTGCGTCATGCGATTCATAGCATTTAATCACAACAGAGGAATGTTGAAAAACTTTTTTTTATACGAAACTGTAAAAGACAGATAAGTTTCAACTGTTAACGAATACGTTTGATAAAATTTATTTATTAAACTCTTTTGTTGTTAATTTTTGTTTCATTTATTATTGATGGATTACATAATATTTTTTGTCTTCTGACTTTTATGTTTCGTAACATTTTTAACACCTAATAAAGTTAATTCAATATCTAGAGGTATCGATTGAATTCGAGTCCACGAACATAGTTTTGACCTTTTAAGACCGCCGCTAACAGGATTAGGTTTCCCAGATGGAATTCTCTACATTCAGTTTCAAACTAGGGACAAATACTGATGAAATTAGTTTTTGGATGTCAACAGAAGCTGACTTTTTTATTATGTATCGAAGGAAGCATCGATTGTGCCTAGCGATCGATATTCATATATTTGTACTTTCAGGAAATCGAAACTGAACTTTTAAATACAATTTAAAAAGAACGTTTCAATTGAGTAAATAACTTCAATTGTGTAATGTTTGATTTTTATTGACTATCTGAACCTTAAAAATAGTATTGAAAATCGGGGAAATTCAATTATTAATTTACTAATTGATAAATACGTTGATTTCCATCTCTAATTACTGTGCTTTGGTGGAACAGTAGTAGTCTATATGCTGTTTAATAAACAATTAAGCAGATATTTCAATGACTAAATTATTTTTATATCAAATCTGATTTATAAGTACTAAAAATGCTGTGTGAGGATCAACGATAATAGGTTGATTTCTTATATTTTCATGGGTTTCGGTCAGAAATAAAATCACTTGCTTAGTAGACAAGCCTCTACGAAGGCCATAATAAAAAAAATGTTTGAAAATGGTTGAAATAAAATAGACCGAAACGTAACCACTATAAGCAAGTGATTTTATTTCTAAACGAAACCCATGAAAATATAAGAAATTGAGAATTTACGGTCATTAAAAAATACATATGATAATAGGACTTTCCAACCTATTGAAAACTTGGCACTTTTTCATACCATTTGCAAATTTCTTTTTCGGTATAGGTACCTGATCTTGCTATGAAATGTTCTTAATAAGAAATCTACCGAGCAAATGATAACAAATACCATTTTTAAAATGTTCCATAACTAAATACAAAACTTCAACTCATGTGTTTAATTCAAGGGCCAGTATAAGCATTTGATACTTTTTTGGGTGAGCTCAGAAAATTAGCCCAAATTTGTGGATATGAAGAGATATTGATAGTGGATAGAATCGTTATTGGAATTAGAGATCAGAACAACTCTCTCCACCCTTTATTTGAAAAAATAAAAAAAAAGTACATTCCCAAGTTTGTGGGGAATTTAGGCCTCTTTCTAGTTTACTTATTTAACACTTGGTATAATTGGGCATATTTCACAAAAAACCAGATTTTAAATTTTTTTCACAGATTACGCCACCTAGCGATTAACCTAGAAGCTTGAAAGTTATTTCCACTGATTTATTTTGGCCACTTTTACTAAGGAATTCTTTCTCCGAAAGTTATAACATGAATGGATTTTGATATATAGCCGAGAGATCGGCTTATCGGATCACCCGGTATAATGTGTCACTAAAGTGTTGAATATTTTTGTTGTATATAGTACACAAATGCAATTTTTGCACCACATGAACATTGTTCAAATAGTTGTCGTGTATTACTCCTCAAACTAAAAATCTATAGACGAGCAACCACTGCACTAAGCAAAAATACATAGAAGGATGAAATAAAATAATTTAATCATAAAACAGCAGTTAATAAGTATAAATAAAATGATAATAAAACAGACTCTAGAACAAGTATTTCCTTCTGCCTAACATACTTTGGAACACCATTCTTAATAATTAAATAACTTTTAGAAATATTTGACATGACTATTTGCTTTAAAATTAATTACAATTTTTCCTAACTCATTAAAAATATCAAATCTAAATCTTTATAATATAACAAATAAGGAGTTTATACATTGAAATGTTGTAATGACAACTGTGATTAAATTTATATCGGTAGAACTATTAGAAACTTTAAAAGTAGAATTTCACACAAACGTAGCTATGACATCAAAAAATTAAATTCTAACTATTCAAATCATTTATTAGAAAACAAACATGCGTTCGACCCAAATTTTACATGTAGAACCTAAATTCTTTCAATTAAATCTTTTAGAAGCTGTTGAGATAAATAGAAACAAAGGAACTCCACTAGTATAGAAGCAAAGGCTAAGTAGCTTGTTTTAAAATAGTTTATTGTAAGTTTATTATATTTAAGCCAATTTTCTATTATTGGAAACTAAGTTTCTACCACTTGTTTTAAACCAAGAAGAAGATGTGTTCAAGATAAGGAAATCTTGAATTGTATAGATTACGGTACATTTTAAAAAGGTGTGAAATACTTGTAGATATGAAATTCATGTTTCTTCTTTTCGCCATTGTATACATTTTAAGGTGTAAATTCAGTTTATTTACTAGCATTGTAAAAATATGTTAAATTATTGGTGGATCTTTATGTATTCTTTCGGTATTGTTGTAAATACTGAGAGTAAATTCACTTTATTTGCAGCTTTGAAATTCACTTTATTTGCAGCTTTGTTAAATATTTCCAAAAATATCACGTTTCGCACTATTATTTGTAAAGTAGTATTGTTAGAGCAAAGGAAATAACACATTTTAAAATTCGTGAAAGATATATTGTTGCATTGTGTTTGAAATCCTATAGTTAAAAATTTAGGAAAATGTCATGTCTCACACTATTATTTATCGTGTTAATGGAATTGTAAAACGTCGTAAAATTGCAAACTAAAATTGTAAGATTCTCAAAAGATTTATTGTCACGTTGTATGTGAATTTTTATGATAATTTTTGGAAGGTTTGTAATAAACGTTTGAATAACCTTTCTGAGTACAAGGTTACAATAGGTGGGTCTCACCTTTTGAATGTTCAATAGAAATTGAAATATCTATTGGAGGCGTCCATTGTGAGTAGTAGTAGCAAGTCGACTACTGAGAGAAGCAGTACTACAAGCGAAGTTTTGAGTTTTGAGGAGAGTTTTGAGGAGAGCTATCGGGCCGGGGTTGATTTTTAATCAATCGATCCGGCGAAAAGCTTACCGAAAAAAACCAAAAAGAGCGCTATAAACGCAAACAGTGTTTTCTAACACTTTTTTCAGTTTTGTAGGAAAAATTAAAATGATCAATTATTAAAATTATAATCTACTGATGTTTTAAATTTTTAGGAATGCCAAAGAAAAACAAAAACGACAGCAGAGACAGCAGCGCTAGCAACAAGATGGAGACAACGACACCAAGAAAGGACCACAAAAACGAGGAAGAAGAGGAAACCGTACAAGAAATCGTAGAGAAGCTGTATGAGAGAGGAGACAGATACAAACAAAAATTCGAAGATGCCAGAAAAGAAGCGGAGGAAGCGAAAGAAGCCATAAAAGAAGCAGAGGAGCTTAAGAAAACAATCCAGAACATGGAACAAGAGCTAATAGGACTGATATGATTGCCATGGAGATCATTGCAAAGACAATGCAGGACCTCCAAGAAGAGAAGAGAAGCCAAAGCCCCCTAGAAAGCGTCCGAAGAAAGACACAGAGGACGTGACCCCCCCCCACCAAAGAAGACGAGGCCGAGGAGATGGATTTCACGGAAATAAAAAAAAATCCAGGAGGAGCAGAGGAAGGAAGCCGCCGCAAGGTAGGAGAGAGAAAAGAGGAAGACATGATGGACGAAACCATCCGCCAGAACCAGACAAAGACGACCAGGCCATCACCAGTCATCATATGAAGCACCAACCACTGGGGCTCCGTAAGAAGAGAAATCCACCAGGGAGGGATCAAAACGAGGTTCATCACCAACCGAGAGAGTCTCGGAGTGAAGATCCCCTGCGAAGGACTGGAGGACTTCTAGAGCCTGACGAGCTACCTGAACGAGAGGAAAGAAGTGGAATGGTACACCACGGGACGAGAGGAAAGGAAAAATCGTCATTAAGGGATTGACGAGCAGCGAGGACCTCAAGGAGGAGATCGAGTAAGAGGGAGTCAAAATCGGAAAAGTAAGCCAAATCCACTCCAGATTCTGAAGCTAAAAATAAATTTAAAACAGGAGAAATATAATATAAATTGAAATTAGATATTAAAGGATAAATTTGCTCTTTTTTAAATAATTTAATAGCATCACTAAAAGGTTGAATTAAACCAATAAATCCAACTTTATTTGGCCCTTTACGAATTTGAATATAACCTAAAACTTTACGTTCTAGTAATGTTAAAAAAGCAATTCTCACTAATACACAAATAATTAAAATTAATCTAGAAATTATAATTATAATTATATCTTTTAATATGAAGTTTTATTTGTAATACAAATTACATTTAAATATTCTAAATCTATTACACTAATCTGCCAAAATAATTAATTTCGTTCAAAATTAAAAATTTAATTTTTTTATTTGGTCCTTTCGTACAAAAATATCAAATTTAATCAAAGATAGAAACCAACCTGGCTTACACCGGTTTAACCTCAGATCATGTAAAATTTTAAACGTCGAACAGACTTAATTAATTAGCTTCTGCGCCAATTATAAATTTCACCCCAGCACATTCAGCAAGTGAGGATAAGATGGGAACAACTCAAGAGAGGAAACGGAACAACACACTTCTACAACTGCCAGGGAATCCACCATGGACAGACGACATGCAGAGACAACACCAGATGTATCAAATGTGGAAGACCACACCGATCCAGCGAAGGCTCAAGACCCAGGGACAAGCCAGCCACCTGCGCAAACTGCCAGGGAAAACATTCGGCGAACTACAAGCCCCAAACAACAGGACGACGAAGAAACCACAACTCCCTGCAGGAACGAAGCCACGAGTCAGCTACGCCCAAGCGACAACCAAGAAGACGACGACGAAGGAGCCCCCGAAGAAACAAGAGATTTTTGATCAAGTGACAAAGTTATTAGCCCAGCTAATATCCTAAAGTCACCATTGAGAATCTCGTGAAGACCCGCCTACGATAAGGCTCGGTACATCCATAAAAAGATGAGCCGAGGTTTCAACTTATAGAGGCAACAGAAGACACACAAAGTGCAAAGACCGCCGAAGATACAACCAAACTCCTGAGGTTACACAACAAAAAGAAGATAGCACGTTCCTGGCCAATAGCCATTCGGCCAGGGAAGAGCGGCAACGCGACAAACGCTAACGACGACTGAGGGCACATCGAATGAGATGTGGGGTGGGTGGAAGGTTCTTCCCAGGATGCAACGCTCTTTGAGGGTTACATCCCGGGAGGGACAAGCTTAGTACCGCGTGTGTGTAGCGTCCATTGTTGATTCTTATCGATGGTTCCAGCAAGTCAAATGATACTGTTTATTTCTTTTTAGTCACCCCGATTCACATGTAAGCACGCCCCTTGCAAATTTCTATTTAACACATCTTACGACGTGAAGAAATCAGTTTCATTACTCTAGTTAGTTCAATACTCAACGAAGTGTCTTCAACACTGATTCAAGAAGCATTCACACTTAGTTAAGCAGTTATCACATAGTTACGCAATCGGTTACATTATTAACGAGTCAATTGGTTGAATAGTGAATCGGTTCCTAAAGTTATGCAATGAAGTCGACGCTCAAGTCCTAATTGTAATTCAAGTCAAAACACATCGTTTCACCGTTATTAAGTCAAACATGTCGTTTCTTAAGTAGTTTTCGAGTTCATCATTCAATTAGTTCAACACTCGACCGAATTCAATACTCAGCTCAGTTCATCACTCAAATTCAGTGAGTCGTCGTTACATATCGAAGTAACTTCACTCAAACTCAAACGTTCAGAGATACTAAGCCTAACATATCATTACTTAGTTGCTATACGATCAAGTGTGTACTCATCCAAGTCGAAAGATAACGTTCCCGAATCATTAAGTTCTTAATTACCTTCCGATCTGAAACATCTCAAACATTCATAAAGTTGTACTGTGGTGGTTACTTAGTAAGTGTCCCTCATATACTAGACGTTTACCATAAAGGCATATTATATTTGAGGAAACCACTTACCTAGAAACCTGTATTCGGGAATATAATAAACAACATCACTTATTCGAATTATTATTAACAACTGATTAATCCTGGTTCGTTAACTTTCATTTTATAGGAAGTGTAGGTATGATTTACTACATGCCTGACCTCCGTCTATACATTGTACGTGTTTGTTTATATATTAACAAGAACGTGCTTCCACTAATAACTGACATTGACCGTCCCAGATCAATGATCGCTAAATATTGTAATAACCTAATTTTTAAATCTTATTTCTATACTAATGTCCTTTTGCCGTTACTGTCCTTTAGGGATCACTACAGTACCATTCTTGTAAATTTGTATATGATAAATTATTAATTTCGACATTAACGTTGTGCGATTAAGATTATTAATATAGTTGTATGTCTACGACAGTCTACGAAGATCAATTGAATTATAATCGAAAACACGATGTGTAACTATATGATAGCTGTATCATCCGCGAAACTAAAAATTTGGCATTCCAAGAAAGCTATTGATGTATATGGAAAAAATAATCGAGCCTAACACGGTTCCATGAGGAACTCCAACAGTTTGCTTCTTGTAAATTACTTCTAGCATCTCCAATTTATACCAGCTGCTTCCTATTTAATATAGGACCACATACGCGGCATATAGACGTTTTTAAATTAGTCGCATGGATTTATTAAAATTACAATTACGCCTAAAATTTTCATCCGACAGTGTCTAGTTTTTGGAAATATGAAGAACATGGAGACCACTACTTCTCAACCAAAGCACAGCCATGAGGAATAAGAATTAACGGAGATATCAATTAATTAAATAATCAATTTTCCAGTTTTTACAAATTTTTTCCGCCTCTAACTATTTGATCAGGTCGAAATTCGATTGCCTACAAATTATTAATTGATACTATTGAGATTCCTTGATTTTTTTCTCAATTTTATTAGTAAAAGTATAATAAAAAATGATTTTTTGGTTTAAATACTTATTAAAAATTCATAAATAGTATTTAATTGAAAAAACGAAAAGGTAGAGGTACAAAAGAAAACGTAGTTAAAAATGGGGAAACCTGTGGTTTAATAGAAATCTTAGGAACTCCTCACAAATTTAAATTAAAATAAGATAAAAAAATTCCGCAATTAAATGTATTAAGTTTGAAGAAAAATATAATCGAAGCAATTCAAAACAAATCTTCATTAATAATCCTGGACGAATATGTTTTCTTTTCATTTATTAACTCACGTGAATATAGAAACCGTTCAAAACAATGAATAGGAATTATTTAACAAGTTATTCATCGCAAATCTTTGAAATTATTTCTTAGAGATATGATATTGTAATAAATGAATTGAATTTCTTTTCTGTTAGAACATCGTAAACTCAAACAAAAGGTCGAATGTGAGGTAACTTGAAATCACAATTGTAAAAAATCAAGAATAATGAATAAAACTTATTATTACCTTGCAAACAACAGTTGCTACTGTACACAAAAGTTCATAAAACGTCTTCAAAAATTCGCAAATACCTTTTTTCATTAAGAAATCGGAACAAAAACCTAATTTTGGCACTAATCAGCCCAAAAAAGCGACGAAAACAGCGCGAGTACAAGAGAGCGATAGAGACAGGAAATTATATTGTCAAAAACATTGTATACGAAACGCCCAACGGGTAAAAAGCATCCCGACGCTCGTTGCCGTTGCGACGCGCCGTCACAACGTTCACTGCGGGTTGCCGTTCAATAGGCGAATACGCTGACGACGAATATGCGCGGATATAGTTGAGGGTTACACTGTGGAAAACTACCCCAACTTCGACTACTGTGTATCATAACTACCTGTAAAATTAATTTTCTTTCTATCGTTCTTTTTGTTATATATTAATCACTTTTCTGGCAATTGCTCTGAGCACTGTAAATTTTTTGCTAACCTTTTCTTTATTATTTTTTTTGCTATAACTAGTAGCTATTTCGATAATTTTACATTTTAATAAGTTAAGATTAAGCTAAATGCTTTCTATTTTTTTTCTTTCCTGTTTAATTTTTTCTTAAAAACCTGTAGTGGCTTATCTACTGAGTTATAATTAAACTTCTGATTTATAACGTATTATATGTACCTGTTATTTATCCCGCGTTATGAAAGAGTGCGAGAAAAATTTTAATTATTTTTCCTTCTTCAAGTCTAGTGGAAAAAGGTTTCGGTACTGTTGCCAATCTTTTAATAAAAACAGACACAAACTAGACACCATTAATCGAGTAGATTCAAGGTTATATCTCACTAAATTAATGACAGATATTGAAAATTTATTATCAAAGCACCAAGTTCATCTATTTACAAATTTTCAAAAAATGCAAGGGGTCTACCCAAAACCGGGAAACATGGTGTTATATGAGAAAAAAAGTTTGGGGATATATGGTATATCTCGTACTTAGGTTTAGGATTACATCCAGCTATTTTTAATGTAACTTAGAGGGACGTTATACAGGAGGAACTGAATAGTAATATATATTTCGAAGGGGATGTAATTCAATATTCTGCGTGGTATTAGCCAGGAATGTAGTTGTTTTTCCCTTCGAAGAACGGTCAGACCAATTCGTCGAAATTATTGAAATTTCGACTAAAAGCAGGTGTAGTAGAAAATCGAAATATATGTTTTATATAGACACCTCGTATTTTATGCAATTATATTCATTTTATTTCATACGACTAATACGGTCAAATTTATCTGAGGTGTTGGCTCGCAACTAAAAGTGAAGATGGCGCCAGCTGACTACTTCTCGCTTGTGTGTAACTACACGAGCCAAGTAGAATTTGTCAGAGGACGAAATCTTCAGTCCGGTTTAGAGACTCTGAACTGGAAGGCATTACGGCACTCTTGAAGAGACCCAAGAAGGTCGAAACGCGTCATTGTACTAGGACTAGGACAACTCCAACGGTATTGGACTCCTTAAAAAGCCAAACGGAGAGTTCGCCGAAACCATAGAGGAAAGCATGAGTGTTTATTAGACGCTCACTTTCCTGGTGCTGCAATTATTGAAGATAACGCAGAGGCAAATCTTGATGAAGCCTTCATCAAAGCTTCTAGATCAGCAAAAAGCCTAGCGGGAAAAATCTTCACCAAGAATAGAATTGAATGGGCAATTAACAGCTTCAAGTCCTACAAATCACCTGGACAGGATGGCATCTTTCCAGCACTTCTACAACAGGGATCCGATATCTTAATTCCCCACTTATGCAAGATATTCAAGATGAACCTCATCTTGGGATACATTCCAAAAGGGTGAAGAGAGGTCAGGGTCTGCTTTATTCCTAAGAGTGGCAAACGTCCTCCAGAGGAACCAAAGTCATATAGACCTATAAGCCTTACCTCCTTAAGTGATCATTTTAAAGATCAGCAGATATAGTTTTCCTGGTTTTCTATACCATTGCACAGTTATACTGATCTTAATTGGAAAAATGATATCCAGGATATCACCATAGGGCTAATAATATCTAAGCTTCAATATCTGTAATATCACATCTTCTTTTTTCTATAAACATATATATATACTTCTTGGTCTAGCCAAAAATAACTACTAAACATCAGGTAGGCATAAAATGAAATGTAACTTCTGTCATTCTGACGATGATATTGATTTATCGAAACAATTGTCAATTTTTAGAATTTTCAATAACTTGTATTATATTGTGGAATTAACTAGAGACCGTGAGTTTCATTTAAAAACACTAATTGTAATACTAAATAATCAGTTCTAAATTTGGCATATACTTCATAGAGATTATCCAAAACAAATAAAAACCTAAAATAATGAATACAAATATTTAGATCATTATAATACATACGATTTAACAAGAACTTAGAAGAAAAAATTCCATTTGTAAGATTTTATTATTATTATGACGCAGAGAACTGTCAACAATATGTGAACGTCAAAACTATTTTCAAAGCATGGAATGCTTGCGACAGAATATTTTTTTGCATGGAACTATATGTGTTTCTGATGGGTATATTTAGCGATATGACCAGAAACTCCTTAAAAAGCCAAATATTTTAATTAAATAGAAATTTCAGGACGAGTTTATATTGAACTCTAATTGTGAAAAAATTCTGAAATATATGGAAAAGAATTGCATATGTATTTCAGAGTAATTAGATTGTAGATTTGGTCATATGAGAATGGGAAGGTAATACATATTAAGAGATTTTTTCATACATAGGGATACTTTTTAGAGAAGCTGAGTTTTAATTCAGTAGATTAAATTATTTTGGAAATGAAAAGAACATTAAATATCCTAATATACTCGTAGTTAAAAAGAGATATAAAATTAAATAAAAAAAACCTCGGATATGTATATAGTTGAAAGAAAATCTAGTTAGAAGATTAATTTTGTCCGTGACAACGGGAAGGAAAAACAGTTTGTTGATTTGGAAGCGATCAGTAGTATGTGGTGTGATATTGTTGAGAAAGAACATACGTTAAGTAAAAAATAAATATATTCATTCGTCGTGAAGAAGTTGACCAGACAGCTTTGCGCTCAAGAGCGTCAACCTCCTTCTTCCGATCATTTGTCACAAGAACACGTTGACCTACTCTCGCAGCAACTGTTCCTCGAGAGTTTCAAGTTCGGCTTCACGACATTTCACCTTATATATTTCATTCCATGTTGGAAGCTTGATTTTACTTGAAACTGTAGTCAATGTATATTGTTTCTGTTAAGTTATTTCTGCTTTTGTCTGATACACAGTACGGTGCTGCATCTCTTGGCACAAAATTTTCCAATAAGTGTCAAATAATGCCATCCTAGTTCACGTCATGAATCAAACCAGTTTTTCCTCTGCTTTCGCAACAATTTTTCTGTGACTATAACAGAGAGATTGCTTTTTGACAGTGTACGAAAGGACCTTACTTCCCACGAAACTGATTCATCTTTTGTGTACTCAAATCTGATACTGCGAAGTCACAAGCAATTTGGTCATTTTTATGTATCGCGTGAAACGTAGTAAATTGAGTGTATTGACAAATATTTTCGTTAGTAGGTGGAGTTGAAAGGACGAAAAAGGACGTGAGTTTCGTTTTTAATAATGTCGCAATAGTATGCAAACACAGAGTGTGAGTCAGACTGGAATGTACGCGGTGTGGACTCAAATTATTTTGAATAAAATGTGTGAACAACATAAAAACGAGTTTAAATGTCTAGACACCACTTTTTTTCTCAGAGGATTCGTTTAGAATCTCAAAATAATTGAATAATTTATTCATTAAGATTATTTGACTGTATGAAGGCCATACCGTATCTATAAAATGTTCTCATCAAGCATTTATACAAGTTTGGTTTTTCTTCTGAGATAGGTTACTGGTTAATTGTTTTGCATATTGAAAATACACAAGGATGTGTTTGCAGAATGGTTTAGAAACATTTTGAACAAACTCGATCCTTTTTCGATTGTAGTCATAGAGAAATCATACTGCCATAGTCGTGATGTTAAAAAATTACAAACAAATGCCTGGAGAAAAGATATGATTCGCTATTGGCTTCTCGAAATAAATATCCAGTTCGACTCTTTCTTTCTTTAAGCAGAATTATTAATGTTGGCATCGTAATATTTTCTAAGAGATGGTGAAATGGCTCGAAGTAGAAACATTTTGTCGTACTTAAGCTACGACCTTATCATTGAGAGTTAAATTCTATTGAGCTAGTTTGGACTGATGTAAAAGGAACGGCACCAAGGCTTTTAACCCTGCATTCCTGCGGGTCTTAAATCATTACTTGCAGGTGAGCGCTGTGCCGCGTGAAAAAAATATTTTTGGTTGCTTATGCTGATTTTATTCCGAAAATGAAGAATTGATATAAAATGGAACTAAAAATTTACGTAAATTGGGAACATACCAAAATGTTGTGGCTAAGCAAACGTTTAAAATTGAAAACAAAATATAACTTATACATATATTTAGTCGAAGTCTGATGCTATACGTTCATAGCAATAAGTAATTGTATGTTCTGTACAATGACAACGTTGTGTTGTAAGAATAAAGACGTGCTTGATTTCCCACATACATCAAAACCGAAATTTCGAGTCGCGTAGTGACAATTAAATAAAAATAACGGTAAGAAGGCAATTGAAAACAAAACACGCAACGTAAATTCGAAAATATAAGCAATAAACAGCTCGGAACACCAAAAAAACAGATGTAAATATTAGTGGTTTCATTAGAGGTTAGCTAATGAGCAGATAACGGAAGGTAATAACGATACTGAAACTTTGACAAAGAAATATACGGTGTTGCCAAGCCGCCAATAAATAGCACAATTACAAGACAATCACAGGATACTCCAAGAGGTAAGTTACTTCCGAGGGGTTGACCCTAGTTACTCATTTAACGTGGGGACCTGAGAAAAGAAATACAATAGATAGCGATGATTACAGTACTGATGATGGAAAAAGAAAAAGAGGTGAAGATGGAGATATATCATTTAAAACATCCAAGAACACATTTAGAACACCAAATAAAGAGGAATAGAGAAATGAGTACATGATGGAGAGGATGATGGAAATGACGAGAAGCCTCACACGAAATATGAAGGACATTAAAGATGATCAAAACAGGAATAGAGAAAACAAGGAGCTATCACAAATGAAATTAAGGAACTGCAAAAGAACAGAAAGAAGAACTAAAAAATATAAAAGACATAAAGAAAAATGCAATGGAAGAAATAGATAACCTCAAAAAAGAAATGAAAAAAGCAAATAAAAAAATCGAAAAAATGGAAGATGACAAAAGAAGGAAGAATATAGTAATACAAGGATTACGCCTAGATGTACAGGAAAGGGATCTTATAAAGTAAGAAGTTAACAACTTTATTAAGGATAAAATGGGAGTAGAGGTAAAAATAAATAATACCAAACAATTGGCAGATACAACCTATTTAGTAGAATTAAATACATTGGATAATAAATTAAAGGACATGAAAAATAAATACAAGCTCAGAAATAACACAAGGAAAAAAGTATTTATAACAACGATATAAATAAAGAGGAAAGAGAAATACAGAGAGAGAGAGAGAGAGAGAGAGATAAGAAAAATTGCAAAAGAAGAATTGAACAAAGGAAAGGAAGTTGAAGTGGGACATCAAAAATTAATAATAGACAAAGAATTGGGGAAAATGGAACAAGGAAGCAAAGGCTTTAGAAATACATAAGTCAAAAAACTAGGTATGTCACGAAAACCGGATGACTTGGAAACGACACTAGCAATGGAAAATCATTATGAGAAAGAAAATAAAAGAGTAAATAAAGGAGAATCAGGGAATAAACTAAAAGGGAATTTAAGGATAGGAACATGGAACGACAGGGGAACATATGAAGAGGGAGCAATGAAACAAGTAACGTGAAAAATGAAGGAGTATGGCTGCGATCTCATAACATTACAAGAGACAAAACAGAAAGGAAAGTAATTTATTGAAATAGACTACATATTCTTTAGCAGTGGAGGAGTTAAAAGAAGGTTGGGTACTGGGTTTCTAGTAAGTAAGAAAATTAAACATGCTATAGTTGAATTTAAACCGGTTTCTGAAAGACTATGCTAGATTAGATTAAAAGGAAAATATCAAAAGATATCATTAATAAATATACACGTCCCAACGGAAGAAACGGATATAGAAGGTAAAAAAAGTAACTACGAAAAACTAGATAATATATTTGAAAGAATCCCGAGATATGACCTGAAAATAATCCTAGGAGATGCGAATGCAGAAGTAGGGAAAGAAGACATATACAAGCCCACAATAGGTAGATTTAGTAAACATGAACACACAAATGGAAACGGCCAGCTGTTGATCCATTTCGCAAAGGAAAAGGGTATGCGAATAAAAAGCACATACTTTGAAAAGAAAGAAATATATAAAGGCACCTAGGGATCACGTGACGGATCATACACCAATCACATAGATCACGTATTAATAGACGAAGACGAAGAAAAGTGTATAACAGATATCAGAAATTATAGAGGGCCAGATGCAGACACTGACCAATTTTTGGTAGGAATAGAGCTTAAACAAGGAATACCACAGCAAAGGAATCGAAAAAGGAATGAGATGAAACAAAACACAACGAGTAGATTGACAAAATACGAAGAAAGAAAGCTGTATACAGAAATGATAAATAATTATGCTATACGGACAGCTCACGATACAAATGACATAGAGAGTATCTGGACAAACATAAAAAAATGCACAGAAGTGGCAATTGGACACATCCACAAAGAAACTCCATCAGGAAGGGAAAAGTGGTTCGATGAAGAATGCTAAAAAGAAATATTGTTAATGGCATGCTAAAAAAGATTTAAACAACCTCAGTAAGATATATCTATCAGTACTATAAATAGTTTTAATGTATATGTACGTTATGGATTATTTGTTGTGAATACTAGTTTTCGTAGAGTAAAAAGAATATTTTATGTTTTTAACGAAATTTGTTAATGGATATTTAAATGTATATGTCATCAATTATTCTACGTTTGAGGTAAGTGAAAAATATTTTCGTTGTATTGTATCTCTTAGTGAAAAAATCATTTTATTTTAGATGTAGATATATTTTGAAAAAGGCTTGAGTGAGCCAAAACGTTAATATATGATGGTAATCCCAACTTAAACCGTCTTATTGTGTTTATATTTTATAAAAACGACCTAAAACCAACAAAAACTTTAGATATATGTGTATATACTATAAAAGGTCGAAGAAAGTATCCCGCACATATATATATATATATATATATATATATATATATATACAAATTGCTTTTAGGCACCTGGCACATTTCGAACTGCTGGTATTTCTATCAGCGGTCGGCTTAAATATTGTTTAATTTGGAAGCTTAGAAGAAATGGTACTGTTGAAGCTAGATGTTGCATCATATTAAGCCGTTCTGCCAAACCTTGATACTTGATAAATAAAAATTTATACATAACTAAATTTTTCCAATAAAGTCCGATGTTATCAGTAAGTTACGTGTTTTAAACGGAGTGCGCGCATTTATTGCTTTGGGCTTAACTCCTGGCAAATGGGTAATTATTCTGGCGCTAGGTACCAGTAGTTTCAAGTTTCCCATGAACTCTCTAAATTGCCTGCCTCTATTTACTTATTTAATTTAGGCCATCTTCACGGGAAGAATCCACGTAATCATCAAAAACGTCCGCGTTTCTATTCTGGAACTCCATAACTCTTCCTGCTCCAGCTCGTCAAATATTTTTAAAAGTCTCGCTTCTTTTTTGGGATTCATTCTTGACTAACGTTCCTAAAACACAATATAAAACATATTTTGTAGATTATTCATCTAGTTTGTATGGAACATCTCATGTTAACGTTCAATCAATGAATAAATTGTTTCACATTTTTGTATTCTGTTTCATTTTGCATGACGGTTATAATCAATAGATCGTGGTTATTTGCTTCAAATAATATCTAAGTTATCTTTTATTTGTAATTATTTTTATAAATATTGAAAGATAAATAAATTATTAGGTTGCGAGAGTCACGTTGTTTAATTAGTAATATCAGTTTATAAGCAGTTTAAAGTAGTGTTTGTAAAGTGATGTAATCTTATTATTTAAGGGGATTAAACCTGCTTTCATAAATAAACGTATCAATATCAGTGTATTTTATACAATTTAGGTTCTCTTATGAAAACAGTGTTAAAATTGTTTGGTTTGAAAATTTGAACGAAGTAAGTCAGATCAGTAAGCAAGATTTACATATAATTAGTAGTTAAAGTGTAAATAAATAATAATAAATATATTTACCAATGTTCAAGTATGTATTCATAATTTATTAGTACTTTAATATCAAATTCAATGTAACTCACTTTAAATGGCGACTTGTAAGAGCCATGATAAGAAAAAACTGTACCGTTCTGGGCCATTTAATGGTGACTGTCTACGCCTTCTTAGATATCACCCCTAAAAAGTGGTGAGAAAAATTGAGTTTTGAGTAATTTAAGTGGAAAAAGAAACTTCAAATTCTGTAATTCCTGTGCGGCCACAAAGGACCAACCACAGGTATATTTTCAATATTCCTGTTACATTATAAGGAGGTAAAATTAGGATCCCTTACCTAATTTGATATGAAACATTTTATTCGAAATTTAGTTTTGTAAAATAAAAATATTACTCAAAATTAGATATAAGTATCTATTTTAAGTAACATAGATCAAATTGATAAGGCTAATCAGAAAATGCAATTGCTGAATATTTAAGAGGAAACCACACAGTGTGCAGCTCGATGAGTTTTGATTAAACGTATTGGCGGATAGAGTTATGTAAAAAATCTGAAATTATTGATCTGTGGATGGCATGAATTGGCTTAACAAAAAACATCTGAAAATATAATGAAATTCAGGGTATTCTATTCAAAATTAGCAACTTATAATTGATTCAAAACAAATTGAAAAAATAGTCTCTATACAGGGTGTCCCGGGACTAATGGGAAAAAAGTCTCGGGAGTGTATAAAATGAGCTAAAATAATGTTAGTACTTCATATAAACTTTTTCTATGCAGGCCCTCGTTTTCGAGTTATAGGCCGCCAAAGTTTTAATTTTGAATTCGGTTTTTATTTTTAATTTTTGTTATTTGATCTTTATAAAATTTACGGCAAAGATATAATGTATGTGTATGTTTATTTTGGTAAGGTAAACAGATTTACAGTAGTGCATTGAAGCCAGGGACGAACTACTTGCAATGGTTAGTGATCCAAAAATTTTGCAGGGATGGCACACCCTGTATGAAATTATCGAAATTCACTTCCCCACACATTAAGCTAACGAAAAGATACTCCTGTTGGAATTCGATAAAATAAGCCGTTTGGCTAATATTTACAGTTTTATTCATGCACTACGTACCAATTTACGCATTCGCCAAGTACACAACGAGGTAAACGTAACTTATTAATAGATGCCCAAGATTTACCTACAGTACTACAAAAAATAATAGCAGAAGATGAAAAACATTAACGACTTATTAATTCGAAAGTTGGTAAAAACTTTTTATAAGTGTTTTTACCGTTTATCAAGTTACCATAGGATTAGTTGTCAAACGTTGTGTAGCATAGTTCGTGGTCAGTAGTTGTCAATAATTCATAAGTCCTTAATTTAACAGTTACAATGGCAAAATTCGCTTTTATCGAGTACGCAGATATGCATCTAATGTATGGACTGGCTTCTCGAAACTGTTTAGAGGCCAGAAGGCTTTATGAAGAACATTTTGCAAACAGAGCATTGCCAGACAGACGAATGTTTGAGTGTATTGATCTCAGGTTACGAGAAACAGGTATGAATAAGTAAATGTAATTTTCTATGTATACAAAACAAAATTTTTAATTTTAGGAATATTTTTGCCAAAAAAAAGTGGAGAAGGTCCAGTACGAAGCATACGTACTGTGGCAGTTGAACAAGACTTGTTAAATGCAGTTGATAATGAACCATCAACGAGTTTTCTAAAAGTATCAAGAGAACATAACGTCTCGAAATTAGTTGTTCATCGCGTCCTAAAAGAACAGCTGTTATATCCTTTTCACATGAAAAAAGTACACAGTATGACAGTGGCTGATTATCCTGCACGACTTGAGTATAGCCAGTGGTTTCTGCGACAACAACAAGCAGACAATACATTTATTAGTAACGTTCTCTTTACGAACTAATCCGGTTTCACCAGAGATGGAATCATAAATTCTCATAATATGCATGTATGGGATGATGTGAATCCACATGGCATTATCCAAATTAGGAGCCAGCATCGATTCATGGTTAATATTTGGGCAGGAATAGTTGGCAATCATTTGATAGAGCCATATACTTTATTGACGGTACTTTGACTGGTCAGAGATATTTGGAGTTTTTGCAAAATTAGTTATGGAACCTGTTTGATGATGTGCTACTACAAACTCGTAGGAATTTATGGTTCATGCATGATGGGGCCCCTTCTCATTTCAGTTTAGATGTACGACAGCATTTACACACAAGGTTTCCTAATAGATGGATTGGTCGTGGAGGCCCTTTTCAATGGCCACCGCGATCAGGAGACATTAATCCTATGGATTTCTTTCTCTAGGGTTATCTCAAAAGTAAGGTATACGCAACACCTGTGCAAACAAGACAAGATTTAATAGACAGAATTGTGTTACACTGCAATGTTATTAGAAATAATGTAGGATTGCTCATTCAAGTGCAAAGAAACAACCTTCGTAGACTTAGAATGTGCGTGGAAGTGGGAGGAGCTCATATTGAACATTTATTAGAATAACGTTAGTTTTTGTTGTTGATTAGGAATTAGTATTAGTCTAATGTTTTATAACTTGTGTTTTTTGAGGTTTTCTTAATGGTTTAATCATGTTATGTTCGTAATTTTGATTAAAAGGAAGTAAATCCTGGACATCGTATTAATAAGTTAGTCAGGTAGATTTGTACGTAGTGCATTAATAAAACTGTAAATATTATCCAAACGGCTTATTTTATCGAATTCTAACAAGAGTACCTTTTCGTTAGCTTAATGTGTGGAGAAGTCAATTTCGATAATTTCATACAGGGTGTGCCATCCCTGCAAATTTTTTGGATCACTAACCATTGCGAGTAGTCCGTCCCTGGCTTCAAGGCAGTACTGTAAATCTGTTTACCTTTCCACAATAAACATACACGTACATTATAGCTTTGCCGTAAATTTGATAAAGATCAAATAACTAGTACAAAAAATAAAAATAAAAACCAAATTCAAAATTAATACTTTGGAGGCCTATAACTCGAAAACGAGGGCCTCCATAGAAAAAGTTTATATGAAGTACTAACATTATTTTGGCTCAGATTATACGCTCCTGACTTTTTTCCCATTAGTCCCGGGACACCCTGTATACTTGATTTATCTTTAGTAAAAGCACCAAAAGATTCTCTACCACAACCACTAATGCCTAAACGCAGAGATAAAAAGTTTACTGAGCGAAAATCATTGTAGTTTCTTCGGTAAAATTCAAAATAGATGAAGAAAAAGAATTGAATCAAATGAAAAAAGTTAAAGTAAAATAAAAAAAACTGGAAAAATCCTGACATTCCAATTACGTATTTTCTTGAAATCAGGATCGTTCTCTTCTTCTCCCTTAATTTTGGTATTGGTCTACTCATCATTGACTACAGGTGTTTTTAGTAGCTCACTTTCTTTGAACATCACTCTAATGTAGTGGTAGCACTCTGCTGAAACGTGTACTAGAAGTGAAAAAATTTCAAAAAATTTAAATAATTTCTTCTTTTTTCTTTCCGTGAATTACGTCAATGGATATTGTATAGTATACAGTAATGCATTTTGTCCAATAAGCATATTATAAAGCATACAAATATTGTTGTACTAAAATAAAAGACAGATTATCCCAAAGCCAAACTTTTTACGTGAAATGATCAATTTTTAACTAATTAATAAAAGCTATTTAAAGGCCTATTAAAATTTGGAAGATTAACATTAACAGTAAATAAACATTCATAATAATCATATCTATAATAAATGGACTTGTACTAACTTGTGAAATTATCATGTTGGTTCATATTGAGCGGTGTGAATAAAAACGAGTACGACGAGTATTTACTTACAAGTGAAGTGTAACGAGTATTTAAACTCCAAGTAAACCGATGTGAATAAAGCGTCGAGTTTACTTGTGACCGTGTACTCGTCAACCCGAGGGTATACTAGCAAGTATTTACTCGCGAGACAACTGAATTCACAAAAAAGGCAAGTAAATACTTGTGGCGCCACACAGACTACGCATCATTTCCTGTTGTGACTTCTTCTGAATCCTTTGAAAAAGGTCTCTTTCCTAACTGTCTAAAAACAGCTATAATTGTTCCTCTCCACAAGGGTGGTGAAAAACAGAATACTAGTAACTATCGTCCTATTGCCTCATTACCAATCTTATCGAAGATAATCGAAAGACTAATGAAAAACCGTCAACTGCCTTTTCTTTTCAAATATAAAATCTTGAAATCCCAACAATTCGGTTTCCTACCTAATAAATGTACTAATGACACAATGTTTTATGTTCTTAATGAAATATATACCTCGTTTAATAGTAAACTTTTCACGACTTTTTTGTGACTTCGCAAAGGCCTTCGATTGTGTTGATCATGACATTTTGATAGACAAACTGGAATATTATGGCATCCGTGGTATTCCTTTAAAATGGTTTGAATCTTACCTGGAATGTAGAAACCAACTGGTACGAGCAAATGGAAAAGTTTCGAATGATTTACCAGTTAGCAGTGGTGTACCCCAGGGCTCAGTTTTGGGCCCAATTCTCTTCTTGGTATTCATTAACGATGTCACAGACTCACGAATTAATGGTTAATTCACTTTATTTTCCGATGACACTAGTGTAACCTGGAGCAGTTCAGATATACGAACTTTACATTCTACCATAGGCAAAGATCTCATTACTATTAAATCCTGGTCTGACTCGACCGGGCTTTGTTTTAACACTGAGAAAACTTTAGTTTTATCTTACAAAGGAGTTTTGCAACCTCTCAAACTTAACAATGACGTAATAAGATCTTCAAATTCGATTAAGTTTCTTGGTCTCCATATTGACAGTGCCCTTAAATGGTCTGTACATGTAGACATTTTAGCGAAAAAATTATCCTCTGCTTGTTTTGCCATTAAATCTGTATCTAAACAGCTTGATTCTTGTACTGCTTTAACAACTTACTACTCTTTGTTCGAATCGCACCTTCGCTATGGTTTGCCTTGCTGGGGGTCTTGTAGTTTATACCTCTTCACATCTATTTTCGAACTACAAAAAAGAGCTATTCGTTATATTTATGGTTTGAGTCGTAGGACGCATTGCGAATTCTATTTTAAAAAATACAAAATTTTAACTCTTCCTGCTCTATTCATTTTGGAATCCGTGTGTTTGATTCGCAAACACTTTCACAATTTAACTGAGAGGCCAATTCATAGTTACCCTACTAGAAGAAAAAATTTCGATATCTACTTAACAATACCCACCTCTGATCTGGTAAAAAATTCCGTCATCTTCAATGCCAAAAAACTATTCAATCATCTACCTTTAGAAATAAAAGTGGCCAATACATTTAATAGGTTCCGAAGATTGACAAGGGCGTTTCTGCTTGAGAGACCTTACTATTCAGTGGCAGAATTCTGCATTCTACCTTAGACTTTTGAGTTACATCGGCGTAGATCAATATTTGGCATTGTATTATAATTATTAATTCAAATTTGTATTTTTATATATTATGTTTTGTATCGTTAGTATTGTCAGTATTTTTTATATCTTTTTATTATTTTTTATATACTTTTTTATATTTAGCTATTTTTAAATTATTTCGCTTTGTCCATAAAATTGTGAAAATTTTCATGACAATAAAGCTTATGTCTCTCTCTCTCTCTCGGTTTTCGCTGCTAAACTAACTTGACTCCCCGTCATTACTCACAAGTCAGTTGTCGTTCCCGTTTGTTTTTGTCCTCTTGCAGCTATGGATGAAAGTAGTGTGACTTCCGGTTGTGACAATAGAGCTATTTTTGTAGCGTTATTGAAAGACTTTAGTGTTGTGCTAAATAAATCCATGTTGCCTAAAGTTGCATCTGTTAAAGAGAAGGCATGGGGATGTTTATCCGACCAGTATTCGAAAAACGTTGGGAAGCAAACTAGTGTTGGACAGTTAAAAAAGCTATTGAACAATATGAAAACCGCAGTCAAGAAAAAAACTGATGTCAACGGAACTGGAAATAAACCAATAACATTGTTGTCATGGGAGGCAGATTTCCTAAAAATTTGCGATTCAAATGAGAACCCAGTTTATTGCAAAATACCTGGGGCTTCATGCGTTGGATTGGGAGCAAGTTCTACGTCTGAACTCAATGAAGAGAATGAGAATAGGGAAGACGAAGATGACCCCGTTGACATGTTAGCATCAAACCAGCCCATCACACCAGTGACTTGCATACGTAACAGCGATGCGACGAAGTTGAAAAAAGATAAGAAATTGAAACTCACAGCTGAAACTGAAGAGACGTCAAAGTTGACAACTGGTGAGCTGCAGCGTTTATTATCACTTGAACAAATTAAGCTAACAAGACTTCAAGCTGAACGTGAACAACTGATGATAACGGAGTTGAACCTAAGAGCTGCACAACACAGATGAACGGAGTCCGTTGAACAACGCGTTGTGGTTGAAGAGGACGATGTCTTAAAAGAATTTTTGTTGTTGAGATAAATTGTATCCTGTTTCCTTTCCTGAAATATTCCTTTTCTCTAAAAAAAATAAAATAAAAATAATAATCAAATAAATAAAAAACAAAAATAAAAAATGAAATAAGTATATAATATACGTCACGTACACAGTCACGTGACGTACGTCACGTACACAGCTGTACACAGTTTGTCGGGTATGGCATGACCGGTGGAGGGCTCATAGGCTGGTGGTATATGCCCATTCGCTTTTCCAGCAGGCCATGTTAAACCTGACATACTGTAGGCCTATGCACACACATGCGCACATGTGACATACTTATTTAAAAAGATAAATTTTTGTTTTTTTTATATATTTTTTATTACTTTTTTATTTCATTTTTTCACATATGCGATTGCAATTGGAGTGAAGGAAATAGGATTAAATTTATTTCCATGTCAAAAATGTGTATTTACATCCTCAGATTATTACTAATTTCTAATCGTTTTTGCTGACCACGTCGTCTATTTATAACTTCATTCCGATCTAAATTATATAGAGGTACATTTTCTTCAGCCACACCATTTTCGATTCCGTCTTCCACTTCCCAAGGATCATTCAAATATTTTGCTACATTGTGAAGCACTGCACAACTTATTACTAAATTGGTAACATTTTTGACTGCTATTCTAACTTGGCTCGAGAGTATGGGAAAACGACGTTTCATCTGGCCAAAAACTTGTTCAATTATTACTCTTTCCTGAGCATGGGTCGAATTGTAATTCCGCTCACGAGCATTTCTTGGTTCGTCAAAAGGAGTCAGTAACCAAGGAGTAATTCCATATCCGCAATCACCAAGGAGACAAACATCACCATCATATCGGCGCACCACGTCCTGAATTCCACTCACTCGCCAAATCCTGCCATCATGTACACTCCCTGGCCATTGAGCGTCCACACTTGTAATTTTTTCATTAGCGTCACAAGTCATCTGAATGTTTATTGTTGTTTTTCCTTTTCTGTTCACATACTCGTCGCCGAATTCCTAAGGTTTCATAATATGCACGTGAGTGCAATCTATAGCACCAATGACAGTCGGAATGCGAAATTTTGAAGCCCAATCTGTCTTGGCCTGATCCATATCTTCAATAGTGCGTGGAAATGTAATCCAATCTTCAGACTTCGACACTATTTTATCCAATGCACTTGAAAATGTTCTGCTGACGGTACTTCTTTCAACCACCATGTCGTTGGCAACACCACTTTGGAATCCTAGATCACTAACGTATCTCAGAAAAATTTCTATCTTTTTCCGTGCAGTTAATCCTCCACCCCTTGCATCAGTGTTTTCATCAAGAAAGTGCGAAGTGAGAAAATCTACGTTTTCGCTCTCAAACCGTAATAGTCCCTTAAATAGATCGGGACACGCCGGTCTCTATAACGTTTCACACCACGCAGGTTCATGAATGCAGCCATCTTTCGTGTACAAGTACGACTGCAAGTCTGGGGTCGGATTGACTTGCGAATAGACGAGTATTTACTTGGTACAGAAGTATTTACTTGCGTTTATTCACACCAAAATTGGCATTTTTCCGGGTTTTACTAGCCTCTCAAGTATTTACTCGCGAGTAAGAGTAAATACTTGTTTTATTTACTTCAATTTTGGCGTTTACTTGTTATTTTGATATGTTCAAGTATTTGTCCTACTCGTTTTTATTCACACCGCTCATTATTATATTAGTAGATAAATGTATCCCTCGTTCATAACATGTACAAATCTATATACGAGTATGTAATTGTAATATTATCTCATCATATTCTTTTGAATTTTGTGTATATAATTTTGTAAACATAATACATAATAATCATATATCTAACACAAGACTTGAATCAGCTAAGATGCGTATCGCGCTTATAACCGTTTGCGCAGGCTCTGGTTATTTCCGGTTTTATATGTATTTAGGACGCATAACTTTGACGCCAGAAGTGTAACGGTATTTAAGTTTATTTAATTATCGAATAAAAAAAGGAATTACTTTTTATATTGAATACATGACATTATTATTTCGTATTTTATTTACCATCTACAAAACAAACAATTAAAATAATGAATTATTCACAACAAAGTATATATACATAAAAAAGATTTCTGATTACTATTGAATTGATTAATTGGTGGCCAAAACCCAAAGAGAGAGGAGTCTTCATGCCCCGGCATTGTTTGATATTGAGCAGCCGATGGTAAGTCTTTAATATAAAACAAAGATAAAAATTGAATTAATAGGAATATTTTGACCGCTTCAATTTCAACTTAAATTTTTCAAGATTCAGTTGTGAAACACGTTAACTTTTATCTTATTTAACATGTCAACACACCTCTAACACTAAAAATCGAAGATTTTAATAAAAGGTTTGGATTTTGTGCTTGGTTCCAAGGGGAGTTACCGGATAATCATTATATGGAACGGTGCATACTTTCTTCGAACGAAGCAACGCTTACTTCTAATAGTTAACTCACAACATTGCTGTTGGTGGACCGACACTAATCCGCATTTTACTCTGGAATGTCACGACCAATATTGTTTTAAAACAAATGTATGGTGTGGTGTCGGACCCTGTTTTTTTCAGAAATACTATGAATTCTAAACGTTACTTAGAATTTTTGAATGATAAAATTTCTGATTTTATTGATAACCTACGAATAATAGAAAGATAAAGCATATGGTACCAACATGATGGAGCACCATGTCATAGTACCAAAAATGTTCGAGAATATCTACTGCAAACTTGTAATGGACGAGTATTAGGAAGATTTGTGGAATTTGCTTGGACTGCGAGATCTCCAGACCTGAACCCACTAGACTTCTTTATGTGGGGATACCTGAAGCATTAAAGTGTACAGTAGGGGGTTTACTTATATGGAAATATTCTGATTAATTAGTAATAAGGTGCCCAAAATTAAACAAAGAAGTGCGCCAAATGTGTATTGTAACAACGTGGTACACAATCGTATATTATAGAACATAGGTTAAGTGGTGGTATATCAAAAGTCATTTCTTTCACTGTTCTTCTTCTTTTTCTTGGCCTTTATATATTAATACAGATCCTCTATTTGAAATTTAAAGAATAAGTAAAACATAAGGAAATTTATTTAATTTTGGCTGCCATACTTTCGATGCACACTGTACTATATGTATATTATTAAATTTTGAAAGATTCAGTAGAAATATCAAACATGACATTTCATAATTTCGATGACATTTGTGTATATTATATCTAATGATAGATAGAACATAATAGGATTTGGAGAAAATATTTGAAATTGCAAAATATAGAGGTCTCTGCTAGCAACATTACAAATGTAATAAAAGAATTTCAAAATCGCACTTGGTTATTGAAAATTATAGATTAGTAATTTTATTAAAAACAAAAAAAATCGGTAACCAACGGAAAGGAGGATTATTTATTTTATTAAAATTTAGTTAGTAGTTTTTTATCCTTTGAAGAGACAACATCAGAATTAGAGTTGTCTCAATTTTTTGGTAGATTGTATAAATTGTATATCATACAATCAGATAAATAACCCATATGATAAAGCCAGTGCGTGTATAATTCGGATAAGAATTGCATCGTAAACAGTGTATGTGGTTCCAGTTTTCTGAATTGTATATATTCAGAAAGTTTGCAGAATTCTAAATACGTTTAGAATTAGTAAGAGTTTTCCTGATCCATTTGGTGAGTCCACTCCAGTTTTTAATTTATTTCTCGAGAAATATCAGTCCTTTTTAAATACAGTTGAAAATTTAGATGCATCTATATAAGAAATTTTGAAATATACCAAAATTATCGATACATATATCAGTTTCAACATCAAGTGAATAGACAATTTGAGCAAAAATTTTTCAAAATCAAAACTATGTTTTTTCTCTTGCATATGTGTTGCTAAGGCGATTTTATTTTTCTTATCGTATTTGTGAACATTTAATCAATTTTTTAAATATTGACTAGTTTGCCCGATAAAGACACTGTCGCAGTCCTCGCATGGAATTTGATAAACTATATTGCTTTTCTTTTGATCAGGAATTTTTGACTTTAATTTACTGAAGTTGGATTTTGAGAGTTTGTACCCTTTATATGCAATTGTAATGTTATGGTTTTTAAAAATGTTGCTGAATTTTTCGGATAGTCCTGATATGTAAGGCAAGGAATAGTACTTTTGTTTGTTTGTTTTGTTTTTACGTAGGTTTTGATTATGGAAGTTATGATTGCGTTTTTTAAAGATGGTGTTTATCAGTTTTTCTGGGTAGTTATTGATTTTAAGGTTTTTTTTTGATTTTTTTAGAGAGTTTTCCCGGAATTCTGGGCAAGACAGTTTAATTGCACGATCGGCGAGACCAATTATTACCGACTTTTTTTGGGACATGGGGTGTTGTGAATTGAAATTCAGGTATCTGGATAACCAGGTTTCTTTCGTATACCACTCTGTTTTTATACTATTGTTTTTGTGATGGAGTGCTAAGTCCAAAAAAGAAATTTTGTTTTTCTATTTCTATTGTGAATTGAAGTTTGTTGTAGTAACTGTTAAATTCATCTAGAAGGTTGGAGTTTTATATATTGTATTGAACCAGATATCATAGATAATAAGAGAATTAGTACTATTAAAATATGTTGCTAGTATGAAATATATATGAAAATAATATAATTTAAGAAAACAAGTAAAAAGGAAACACTTTTCTTAATTTAAACAACATATCAAATAAAGATATATTAAATAATAGCCTATAACAATATAATAAATAAAGAATTACCTCAATAATAATACAAAATATAGAGATTGCCTAACCAATGTAATGATGTAAATAAAGTTGCCTAAGACGAAGAATAATTTCCATACCATAACCAGCTGTTCACCTAAAAAGATATAATTATATAGTCAAGTCAAGAGAATTTTAGATATAAGTAGTTACATTAGAATACAAATATTATTATAGATAATTCATTATAATCATTAATTTAAGAATAAAAACAAATACAAATATTGAATAGAATAGAATTCAATAGATTTTCATAGATAAACAAATAATGACATATAGACAAATGATATATGGTAAATAAAATAAACATTGAATCAATAAATAGTAATTTGTTAAAGTTTATTATAAATAATATAATGCAAAGAGTTTAGACAAATAACATAAGAGAATTTATATTTATAATTAATATGAGTGTAACAAGGATATACTATCAATAACAATATTGAATGTTGTACCATGTAAATGTATCTATGTATAACCAATTTTAATTTATTTGTATGATGGAAAAACTCATAGGAACTCTATAAATGAACTAATAATGTAAAAGAGTGTATGTATGAAATTTTTTAATAAGTGAAAGAAGTTTCAATTAATCTGATTGCAAAAGACAATATTTTATTGGTTATAAAATATGACAGAACAAATTGTGAATCAATAAATAAACTTTGAAATAGTGACCTGAAAAAGAACAAAAGACTGTTTGTTGAAAAAAGTAGAGAATCGAGGGGACGCTTAGAAAAGAAGGGAAGCTGGTGTCAAGAAGCGAGGAGTGTGTGTGATGGTGTTCCTGAAAATTCAAGAAATTCCCGGTTTAAGACATTTAAACCTATAAAGTACTATTAAATACAATATTAGTAATACTCACAGTCAATTGTATCAAGTTTTTCGGCAAGACTCTACGAAATTTTCATCAATTTTGGTTTTTTTTGGAGCTTCAGCGGAGTGTTCCTGGGATCCAGAGACTTTCATCCCAATTCAAGACCAACAGGTCAGTGTTTTTAAATCATTATTGGCCAATAATCAGAGTAAAAACTCAAATACTCAATTAAGTACTTAATTTCATAAATTGATAAACTTTTGCACATATGATCGATCTAAAAAAGAAAGAAACAGACTTTATATAGTGAATTCATTGCATAAATCGTTAAAATTAATAAAAGGCCGAATTTTAAATAAATTGAAATATGTACTTACGCCACTTACGCCATCTTGTAATCGCATAAATCTGATGATTGAAAATTTATCAATGTTATAACTATGTCCATCTGTATATAATTCCTATATTTCTATCTATGTATATAACTATTTTCTTCCCACAGCATTTTGTATCATATATATGTATGATTTATATATAAATTCTTTTATGTGTTTGAACCATTTACTTGTCTGCATCGTCAAACAAACTATGTTTGTATAAATATAGATGCTTCGTATGTATAAGAATTGTTCGTTTTATGCTAAAGCGCATGACTAGTTTTTTCATGCATGCGTATTGATGAAATGATTAAAATAAATAAGTAGATACAATACAACCAGTGGCGTCTCATATTATTTTTATCAAATATATAAAATATTAAATTTAAAATTAAATTGATTTCAAAATAATGTGTTTTCTTTTTATTTAAACAATTACAACAATATAAAATGCCAGGACTCAAAGAGAAAAAGGATTTCATGCTCCCGAATAATCAAATTAAAATAAATTACTAAACAAAATAACAATAACCAACTGAGCTAGCCAAACTAAACAAAAATTCTAAATAATAAACATCTACATTTAAATTTCATAATCAAAAGTAAGTAATTATTATCATATAAATAATATATATATATATATATATATATATATATATATATATATATGTGCGCATTACAGTACCTCAATAGACCATTCGACAATATTGATCATTTTGAAAGAACAATTCAGGAAGCATGTAACGATATAACTCCGGCTGTTATTATAAATGTAATAAAAACATTTTCAAAACGAACTTTAAGTGCTTAGAAAGAAACGATGGACAAGTTGAGATGAATATTTAGTGATGGAGAAAAAGTTAAAACGGATTTTTATTGTTCATGCGCATACATTTTTACGTTACGTTTTCGAAATAAATAATTCGAATTACGTATTTGTCTCAGTTTATCAATTTTGCAATGAGATAATGATTGAAGTAATCAGTAATTGCAGTTAAACGTAATTTTTAATTTCTATCGACACCGTAGAATTACATTTAATATTTTGAGAACGATTTGTAAAAATAACATAATTTTCTTAAGTAGTATCATCTAATTGCTTTTTAAAACATAGTTTTCTATTTCGAACAACTTTTCAAAATTAAAGTTTCCAATATTGTAAAAAATAAAGCTACATTATCAAATTCATATTTTTTTGACAAACCTCGTATACGATTTAAAAAAATTGACATCTGACACTTGCGTCTTACTTTATGGGCCATGCAGAACTTTTTATCAAGAATACCTTTTTTTCTTAACATTATAAGAAAATTTCCCACATGTTGCCAACTTTTTCAGACATACTGTATATTTAATATATTAATTATTGCTGTTTGTAAAGTGCTTTGTATTGATTGGACGATAGAACAGTTTTTTTTGGTGTAGTGTAATTGAGTTTATATGTATAGCAAAGTACTTAATAAAAACAGCAAAATAATTGAATAGTGACAACTAATTGGTTAATATAGTCGTAGCAAATACGTTTTAGCTAAGTAAGTTTTTATAAAACAATTTTGGTGGGACAGAAAATTTATTGTATCAAAGTTTTCTTTGCTATGGTAACAGAGTTTTTGGCTGTCAGGGTGAAGAAAAAATTCTGTCAGTGTAACATTTATGATTATTATTTCAATTATTCGGTTTCTTAAAGAACCAATATCACTGTTCCGTTCATCAATAAATGCAATTAATAAGACTCCATCAACTTATATCTGATTTTTTTTCATTATCCACTATAAATATACCAATTTTTTCTTCTTCAGATGCTGGTGGTGATTCTATCTTGGGTACTTCCAATATTAGCAACTATTGGCACTGGTATTTTTTTGCTCCACTTATACGTTTCACAGGCTCATAAATTCTGGGAAACTAAAGGTATATTTACTCCAAAAACATTCCCTATTGTTGGTCACATTTTGGATGTAGTTTTATTACGGACAACTGTAGCGGAACTTCTTAAAGATTATTACGACCAAACCGATGAAAGATTCTTCGGATTGTATATTTTCGACGAACCGATCCTCGTTATAAAAGATCCTGATTTAATAAAGAACGTGCTGGTGAAAGACTTCTATCATTTTTCTGATAGATACGTTGGGGTCGGCACTCATGATGAGATTCAAAGAAATATGTTGTTTTTCCAAAAAAATCCAGAATGGAAGTCGACAAGATCACAACTAACCCCCGCTTTCACAATTTCCAAATTAAAATGCATGATTCCTCTTCTGGAAACGACAGCTGATAGTTTGGTAGAGTTTTTAAATAAAAATCAAGGTGCCGTAGAAGCTAAGGAAGTTGCTGCTAAATATACTACGGATGCAGTTGCCAGATGTGCATTTGGTAAGTTCTGTCAGCTGAATCAATAATTGATTTTCTTAATTTTGGTAAAATAGATTTCACCGTTTTTGGCATTTACGTACATAACGGGAATAACTGGACGACGCTATAGTATATTACATAACAAGAGTTCTAAATAACACTTTAGGGAAAATATTTGAATTTATTTTGACATAATAATACAAAGCTTATTATAATTATAGCAGTGTTATCAACTTATAATAGTATGCAGAAAATTATATATTTTGTCACAGACATCCAAAATTAAATTGCGCCATTCATTCATTCACCAACTCATTCCTTTGGGTTATTCTCAACAGCCCGGGCAATTGACCTAAGTCCTCGATACAGTCCACTAGCTTGTTTGGGGATCTTGAGTGGTTCTGATGGTTATATTATTTACTTTCCAAAATGTTTCTGCTTGCAGTAACCAAATCAATAATTGAGTGAATGAAACGACGTGTACTCAGTGTGTATTTATTATTAAAATTCAGCTAAGCGCTTTCGGCCTATAGACCATTCTCAAAGCTGTCCTATAAAATTATAATGTTTGTAAAATTTTGAAAAACAATTTAAAAAAGTTGAACTTACGTCATAAAAAATCCTACAACAGGTGTCAAAAAACATCTAGTGAATACAGAATGACGAAATGTATGATGTTACATCATTATTAGAATAAAATAATTAAAAACATTAAAAATAACCTTAAAAATGCTTTCAATACAATTGATCGCGAGCATTTATTAAAACTTGTAGCAGATAATCTACCTGAAATTTTTCCTTTCATCAATCAATGTTATCGATTCCCTTCATATCTTTTATTTGGCGAAAACATCATTTATTCGGAAAGAGGCGTCCAACAAGGGGACCCTTTGGCACCTCTCCTCTTTTGCATATCGATACACAAACTTATTAGCAACATTGACACAGAATTCAATGCTTCATTAAAGGAATCGGTAAAAAAATATCAGTAGAAACCAATTATTCAAGAGCAACTTTGTTCTTTATACAACAAATAAGTATTGCAATTCAAAGAGGAAACGCTTCATCTTTTCTCGGTACGTTTCCCCGTTCTAAGCCTCTAGAAGAACTTTTTATGAAACCTAATCATAAGAAACGTATTTCTTGTACCACTTTCAAACTTTCTCACATTACAGACCCTAAAACATGTGATCTTTCCTTTTTCCTAAATTCTTATTTAACATCTTCATTCTCTTCTTCAGAATGTGTGCCTTCTGATAATACATGCGTTGACAATTTAATAAATTATGCCCCCAACAAGATTTTGAGCCTCAGTGTACTAAAAAATACAGATAACCACCAGCCAGATGATGTCCTATTCATAGGAATACTGAAGAAGATGAATATGCTAGAGAATGATGCGATTCCTATACGCAATAGATTATCTCTAACCAAAACACTTTTCAAATCCGTAATATCTACATCTAATTCAGTAGCAAACATCATCAATTCAAATTCCTTATCACGCCGATCAAGTGAGAAAGACAATCATAGAATCCAAGATTATTCGTATAATGATAGTAGTTGCGAAAGAGCTTTTAACAATATTTCCACATTCTGATCCATAAAGGGTATTCTCCAAGATTCTTTGGGTCTCAAAGGCCTCAAAAATATTGGTAACACATGTTTCATGAATAGTATTATCCAATGCCTATCAAACACAAGGTGGCTATTAGAATATCTAAAGAAAGACGCATACATAAGAGATATTAACATAAACATATCTAGCATGAAAGGAACACTAATTAAAGCATTTGCTGAAGTTATTCAAGAGTTTTGGTCTGAAGACGGTTCAGACAGAGTGGTTAATACAGTATCATTGAAAAGTAAGATTCAGCGATTTACTTCAAGGTTCATGGGATACACTCAACATGATGCACATGAATTTCTTCATTACCTATTAGCAGAACTTCACGAAGATGTCAACAAGGTATATGAAAAACCAAAGCCCATATTAACAGAAATTGATGACAAATTTAGTGATATCGAAAGAGCACAAGAATTTTGGTTAAGATATGCGAGAATGGACAACTTCAAGATTATGGATAACTCTGTCGGTCAATTAAAATCAACAATCAAGTGCACACACTGTGGTCACTGTTTAGTTACCTACGATCCTTTTTGGGATTTATCCCTTCCGATACCACAAAGAACAGGTGAATTACGACTTTACAATGTTTAGATTCGCTTACAAGAGAAGAAACACTCGACGGTGATGAGAAACCAACTTGGTGTGCTATGAAAATTCATACTTCTTTTCTGTATAAAATAATATACTATTCTCATCTTGTTATTTTCATCCTGGAACAAATTGTATATTAACATCGTGGAATTGTAACTTAATGAAAACTAAGCATTATTAATACACTGTATACAAAAAAAACTACTTATGAAGAAGAGATATGAACACATTATCAAGTTAAATGAGTTTATAATTAATTGTATCTGTTCGAATTTGATTTGAATACCAAATTCTCCTGTGATTTTATTTTAACTTCCTCTGTATAACATAATTCATATATCTTGCACAGACCTTGAAGAAATATATTATATTTCTCAAACATTTAATTGCGCACACCATCCAGAAACTTCCATTTCAATGATCACACCACTTGAAGAAATATATCATATTTCTAAAACATCTAATTTCCCACACATCGACAAAATTCCATTTCAGCACTACCATATACAAAATATAGACGATTATTGTTCTAGGAATTTTTCCATTTAAAATCTCAAACTTCCTCACCCACCAAAAAAGACACACACGTGTACTTCCCACTCACTTTAAACTATCTATAAATAGGAATAAAATTATATTTTCACCCACTTCCCAGTCATCATTCATCTCTTCATCAGTCAGACCTAGTACATAATGGTACTATTTTCATAAGAACAAACCGGCTTGAGATCGGTAAATTATGTTTACAATTAACACAATGTGATAAGTAACCAAAAGTGTAAAACTCAGTGAACTTCTTAATTGTTCAAGAAAGTGAACAAAATGTAACTTTCGTCAATATACAAGTGAAAGTGACATAATAGTTTGATTTAAAAAAAAACGCCATAATCCTACGAATACTACAGTGAACTACATATAACTAAACGGTCCTTCGAGCTAAGTAATCTACAACCTTCCGTTCCATTTATTATCCCATGTGCAAAAAAGGGTTAATAAAACAGTATCCAATTGCGTATCCAATAGCTGTGTTTCTACAATAATAAATAATTGAATGCTGTTTGTTGACTGGAGCAATCAGTATCATAAGTTACATATTCTTCAACTAGATTAATATAGGTACCATTGTAAGAGACAGCTACAGCTTATTTATTGTATTCAGTCAATTTTCAAATGGAAATGAGCTTTTTAACAGAAATTTCTGTTTTTGAAGTCTTAAACAGTCTCTAATTGTTCACAAGAATTGTTAGTAATAATGTTAAAATTATCTAAACCTGCATTTATATCGATGGCTAAGACTACTACTAAAAAAACTAGAACTAGAGTTACTTGATTCAATATTTTTTGTACTGTTTAATACAATGTTTGTATCAGACTATCTGAAATAGTTACTCCCCTTTCATTACATAATTACCAACTATTTGTTTTTTATTTTATTTGTGTAAGTAGCTTCTGAAACATCTCCAACATTGACAATATTTTCTTCTAGATTTAAATATCTGCCAACATATGAGCATGTTTTATTATTAATAATAATATCTACCCTAATGCAATATCAAGTTTTTTGTAGGGTATAATGCATATCTAGGATTAGAAATATTGTAAATCGTTTTCAAAATATACTTACTAGGTAATTAAAATATTTTAAAAATCGAAAAAACCCTTATTTTGTAAACTCTATTATATAATGTTAGTGTACAATTCCGCCACCTGGAATTTCAATGTATAATAGCCGATTAAAGTATTGAATGAGTTTTAAGTTTTAATAATTATGATTTTGGAATAGGTACTTACCGATAATAATTGTTGTTCGTCCATTATAACAAGAATTATAACTAAGTATAGAAACTATAGCTTAGCAGGAACTAACGAAAACGAAGACCACTTTATTCAAGTACTACTTGCAAAATATGTGCTTCCTGCAAATAAAATATAACACATAACTGAAAACCATCCGCCATTTCATGCTTGTCACAGATAACTACTGTTTGTTTCGTTCATCAGTTCCTCTTCTGTTTTCTTCTTTTTTATGTTGCTGTGATGTTTAATATGAGATATTACTGACAGTTTTATGAACTAACGTCGTACAGACGTAATAAGTACGATGTTAATAAAAATTATTTCGAAAGATGTAAAAGTAACTGCAACATGTGATCATCTTAGAAACATGTTAATTTGTAATATTACAGTAACGTACTGTATGTGACATTAGTGAGAAGTATACAAATTAACATCGTATGGATGTTTCCTATAGGAAGTTACTAAAAAGAAGTTCATAGGATGTGTATGTAACTGCGAATTCAAGTATTACTGTGTACATCAAAAATATGTTTTATCTACATGACAATAATGGTAATAAAATTAAGACATCTAGGAGATATCTTATTAACGTTTTAAATAAACATCACGAAAAGTCTCAAAAAAGAACATCACAAAAAAGACTTGCTATGTTTCTTGTTTAGTGGGTATCTAATCTATTTTTTCGTAAAAACTGAAAAATGACAAAACTGCAGCCTAACTATCAATTTAAAGGCATTTGACCTTGAACAGAAAAAAAATTTCGCCAGCGGCGCTTTCTTTTTCTGTCACCTACGCGCCACGAATTATTCGCCCTCCCTACCATGGAACAAAGCTGTATACGCACTGAGTATGTCCAAAATCGTTGTGTGAAACTGTGAAATAGTGAAATAAACGGTATAGAGGTAGATGAGTTTAAGAGTTTATAACGTCAACGTTAAATATTAGTCAAAATAAGAAAAAAATCTCTGGAGGGGCGGCACATCTGGTATTTGCACGCGGGCAGCCAATACCCTGTGATCGGCCCTGGTCGGTGGCTAATAAGCCAGCGTGCAGTAAAACAACAAGTGTATAATAATACAACGTGTTTGTAAGATGAACATTGAATCAAATGTATGTTTAAAAGGATGAGAATATTCATATAGTGAACTGCAAATTGAAGGAAAATTTATATATTACTTTTATTTTAAATTTAAAAATGAAGTTAAAGATGTGATAAAATTAAAAACATAAAAATCTCTATTCAAATTCAAAATTCATCTGACTTAGATGAATAGGAAACACCCCTCCACCCTTGATTGTGTAAAAAAAATGAGGGGTTGGATCCATTCCCCAGCCAGTCAGGAAACAAGCGCAGTAAACCTATATGTGTAAAATGATAGATAACATAAATTAAACATTTGGTCGTAAATACATTCATGTAGGAGTTTACATAATGTAATGACGAAGGTGGAAAAGTACGCTGGCAAGGTGAACCCAACAGCTGATGGCATCCCATATGAATTAGATGTAAATGGTAAAGTCATTGTGACCAGATGACCCAAACTATGTCCCATACATAGCCCGGCGTCAAGAACACAATGTGATTATGAAATTTAAGGTAATTGTTACACACCTGTCCCCACAACATAGTAAGAAATCAAATCGACTACATCTTGATCAACCCACGATTCCGTAATTGTAATAAGTCAACGAAAACATATCCTGGAGCAGATGTACACTCTGATCATAATTTGCTCTGCTCGGTACTAAACGTAAAACTTAAAAAGATGAAACAACCAACAAAGACCTCACGAATACAACAACATGTACTAAAGGACCCTGAAACCATTAAAGAACTAACTCAGGAAATAAATGGTAATATACATACAATTGTATCCCGTCCCCTTGAAAAAAAAAGTGTCGAAGAAAATTGGCGAGATATCAAAAATTCGTTGAGAAACGGAAGAATTCAACAGTTAGTAAAGCCAAAAGAAAAAAAAGAAAAAAGGAATGGATAACACAGGACATATTAAATCTCATGGAGGAGAGACGAAAACACAAAAACAATAATCATAATGAATACAAGAGAATACATTTTATAATTCCAAAAAAATTAAGGAAGCAAAGGAAATGTGGCTTCAGGAATCCTGCAAACAAACCGAACATCTTCAGACCGTACACGATGACTTTAACTTACATAAAAAGCTAAAAGAACTTTCTGGCATTCACAAAAGAAAAAACACAACAGTGCTCCATAACGATGCTGGAAAGGCGCTGTTAACAAAGGAAGATCAGTGTAAGCAATGGCAACAGTATATCCAACAACTGTTCGAAGACAAGACCCGCGAAACGATAGAAAATCTGCTGCAGAGCACGGTCCAAGCATTCTTAAATCGGAAGTTCAAAAAGCAATACACCAATCAAAAGCAAGAAAAACTCCAGGACCCGATGAAATTCCTATTGAGCTGCTAAAACTGCTTGATGACGAAAGCATATCTGCTCTGACGGCATTCTTCAACCAGGTCTACCAAACTGGGAAACTTCCCAGCGACTGGCAGAAATCGATCTTTATCGCCTTACCTAAAAACAACAAAGCTAATAGGTGCAATGACTTCCGATTAACTAGCCTAATCAGTCACACTTTAAAAATACTCTTAAAGATACTCCTCAATAGAATGTATGCCAAATGTGAACACAATATTGGCAAAGAACAATTTGGATTTCGTAGCGGACTAGGCACACGCGAAGCCCTTTTCTGCATAAGGACACTATTACAAGAGAGTTGTGAGTTTCGAAAAAATATCTACATTTGTTTTATTGACTTCGAAAAAGCGTTCGATCGAGTCAAACACACAAAACTTTCCCAATGTCTAAAATCATATAACGTAGACCATTATGATATGCGCCTTTTGTTGAACCTGTATCATAGTCAAACAGCAGTAGTCAGGCTAGATGACAGCGTTACAGATGAAATACCAATAAAAAGCGGAGTAAGACAGGGATGTGTTTTATCACCCCTGCTGTTTAACCTTTATTCGGAAAACATATTTCGTGAGGCTTTATATGGCAGGACAGAGGGAGTAAAGATAGGTGGCGAAATTATAAACAACGTAAGGTACGCAGATGATACTACCATCTTTGCAGAAAACATGGAAGACTTGCATATCCTGCTGGATAGAGTGCATGAGGCTGGTCGAAGATGGGGTATTAATATAAATATCAAGAAAACGAAATGGATGACTGCAGGTAGAATAAACATAGAACCAATTCCGATTACAATCAACGGACACAACATTGAACTGGTATCCCATTTCAAATATTTGGGTAGTTGGCTGAACAATGACATAACGTGCGACGAAGAAGTAAGAGCGAGGATTGAAATGGCACGTAGGGCATTCAGCAAATGAAAACCAATTCTCACGAATAGAAACCTCACAGTTCAGACGCGGTTAAGAACACTCCGCTGTTACGTATGGAGCATTTTTTTGTACGGATGTGAGACATGGACGCTTAAAGTTGACATCATGAATAAAATAGAAGCGTTTGAGATGTGGTGCTATCGGAGAATCCTTAAGATCCCGTGGACTGCACATACCAGTAATGAAGAGGTACTCAGACAGCTGTATAAGGATCGAGAACTCCTGAACACCATAAAAATAAGAAAGGTCAGTTATTTCGGTCATATAATGCGATGAAACCAATATCACATCCCTCGGCTGATCATTTAGGGAAAGGTTGATGGCAGAAGATGGATAGGTCGCAAAAAGCTGTCGTGGCTACGAAATATTCGAAACTGGACCGGACTGGGAGTAGAACAACTATTCCGAGTAGCGACAGATAGAGAACAGTTCAACCAAATTGTCATGGAGATAGCCCACGCTTGAAGACAGGCACGGCACCGAAAGAAGAAGAAGTTACACACCTAGGCATGTACATACTAGGCATGTACAAGAAGAGAAGAAGTCATATGAGTATGCTAAGAGTGAAAGGGAAGGATAGAAGATGATAAGAGCTATAAGATATAGAACACTTGTATATTGATGAACCCAACTATGACCCATACATAGCTAGGTTACAAGAAAATAACGTGGTTAAGAAGTTTTTTTTGATAGTTATGACAAACCTAGATCCATACTAGGCATGTACAGGAGAGATGAAACGGGGTGAGAGTGTAAAGAGAAGGAAGGGATTTGCTCTTTAGCATATGATGGCAGTACTTCAAGTACACGTATAGATCGGTAAAATGTTCTTACGCCAATGTTTCACTTTCACAAAATCTATTTTGAAATTTTCCTTCAGTAAAACTATGCACTTTTTATTTTTAGGTATCGAAGCGAGATCCTTTCTGCAGGAAAAACCTGTTTTTAGAGAAGTTGCAAGAAAATTCTTCGAGAACTCTCTGAGAAATATCTTCAGTCAATTCATTTATTTTTTCAAACCCAGTTGGATCCACAAGTTGAAACTATATTTTTTCTACAAACCCAGTGTAAGTTACTTCAAAAGCGTATTCTTAGACACCCTGTACAACAGAAGTGATGAATATAGATGCAACGATTTGATAGATATTCTGAAAGATATGAGAAAAAATAATAAATTGAAATCTGAAGATACAGGTAGATGTTGTTTCTTACAAATTAATTCGTTAAGATCCCCGCGCACTGGCGACCAAGTCGCACGACCTGGTCATTAATTACATCGTCTTCAAATGTATATCGAGTCCAGGACTGCCAATGGCAGCGATGGCTAACAAGACCTGTGGCTGCGAATAAGCGGCTGATTGGTAGCGCGACCACCAATTTACATACATTGAAACGGATGAGCACGCACTAGTGGTCGACCAGACAGCGACAAGTACAGTTGACAAGTAGTAGAAACGTCATCATTTTTGTTTGATTGAACTTTTTTCATAATTTTGCTTGAAAAATGGATAAAAATAAAAGTAATGTGTTAAAGGAGATAAAATTAGCAGTAATTCCATTCTATAGCGATATACTCAATACCCTCTTGTTTGCTCAGCATTCATTTTAGTACTGCAAGACTGCACTGACTGACTATTTTTCGTTGACGGTCGCGATAGTTTGGCCGATTTGATTTTTCATGAATTGGTCGCATCGACCAAGAGACGCGACTCGGTCGCTACTGCGCGGGCTCTAATATTTTAATATTGTCAGCCATCTTTCATATTGTAATGAATTGTCTAATTTCACTATTGTTTCAGATGATATAAAACTGGCCGCTTCTGCCTTTCAATTCTTTGTGGCTAGCTTCGAAACAACGAGTGCCACGATTTCATTTACTCTTCACGAACTTTGTGTCAATAGAGAAATTCAGCATAAACTGAGGACTGAAATCAATGATGTGATAGAAAAATTTGGTGCGATTACTATGGAGTCGTTGAGGGAAATGCGTTATTTAGACATGTGCATTAGCGGTAATTTTTTTAATAATTTCATAATGTAAAATGTTTACACAATCAAATCTTCCAAGAAACATTCTTTAAAGGTCCACTTCATTCAGTAGTAAGTGGATGTTTTAACAACATGTTCATTGCCCAGTTGGAAACTGACATTTCGTGAGGTTGCAACGAAATGGCGTGTTGATGTTTATCTTGTGAATGAGTAATACCATTTCACGTCATAATAGTATCAACTAATTGAAATGTACCTAACTAAGGTAATTATCTGAATATATTTCAAATATTCACGAGCATTCATGTGATTATTTCGATAATTTTAAAATTATCAGTAGTAATATAACAAGAGAGTGAGAATAAATTGAAAATAATTTGACAGATTTTTTGAAAAGTTGTTGCCAGGCAATGCGTTATTTAGACATGTGCATTAGCGGTAATTTTTTTAATAATTTCATAATGTAAAATGTTTACACAATCAAATCTTCCAAGAAACATTCTTTAAAGGTCCACTTCATTCAGTAGTAAGTGGATGTTTTAACAACATGTTCATTGCCCAGTTGGAAACTGACATTTCGTGAGGTTGCAACGAAATGGCGTGTTGATGTTTATCTTGTGAATGAGTAATACCATTTCACGTCATAATAGTATCAACTAATTGAAATGTACCTAACTAAGGTAATTATCTGAATATATTTCGAATATTCACGAGCATTCATGTGATTATTTCGATAATTTCAAAATTATCAGTAGTAATATAACAAGAGAGTGAGAATAAATTGAAAATAATTTGACAGATTTTTTGAAAAGTTGTTGCCAGGCAATAGTCACGAGAGCCCGCAGGGCTCGAGTGGCTATTGCCAAATGGCAACAAGTTTTCAAAAAATCTGTCAAATTATTTTCTAATTTATGGAACTCTCGAGTTATATTTGACTAGATTATTTTTTGATTCACAAATTGGTGAAGGTCTTAAATTGTCTCCATATAGACTGATTACTTATTAGAGTATTTTTCGAAGTAGTTTCTATAATCTTATTCGTTATTTCTTCATCAGAAAAGGTACTAAACCGATGATGTTCACTCATTTTATATATAACGTTGACACAATTAGATAATTATTTTGACAACTATCTGAGACTTGCTAGACAAATAAAAGCAACAGTGATTATTCCCGAGAATAATCACAAGAGCTTTATTCCCACTATAATAATGACATGATTGGTTGAAACTTACCCTTAAAATATTTCCGTTCATCAAATATAAAATTTATAATATATTTTGTAAAGCATTCGCATTGTCATAACAATGAAGAATGGAGGCTGAGCGTAAGTAAAGTACACCAGTGGAATAACGAACCTATTAACACACGCACGCGTTACTGAGCCCGTCCCTCCCGGGTTGCAACCCTCAAGAGCGTTGCATCCTGGGAAGTAATTGTTTCTAAATGGAAGAACAGCCTAGTTTTACTAATGAAATACTATTCGGAAACGTAAACTGCAAAATTATTTATTTTCAAAACTTAACAAACAACAATAACAACTTAAAAACAAAAATATCACACAGAGAGATCACATCTACAAATCTGGCGATCTTGATTATTTCTTTCTAACAGGGAGAACTTTCCGTCCACCCCCCATCTCATCCGATGGGTCCTCAGTCGTCGATTGCGATTATCGCGTGCCGCTCTTCCCTGGCCAAAATAAGTGTTGGCTAGGCTCGGGCCGTCTTCTTTTCGCCGTGTAACCTCGATGGTTATATCTTCGGCGGTCTTCTCACTTTGTTCATTTTCTTCTGTTGTGTCTGCTTTTTCGCTGCCTCTATAAGAGGAAAATTCTTAGCCGACTTAGTACGACTAAAGACGGCCTTATAAAGTGGATCCACGTGTTTTTTATGACCTAGTTGAAATCCCGGCCCATTTTTTGCCCTTCTCGTAGGAGGATCTTCTCGAGATTTTCAAAGGTGACTTTAGGGTATTAGCTGGGCTACTATCCTTGTCACTTGTTCGAAAATCTCTTGTTTCTTCGGATTGTCCTTCGTCGTCTTCTTGGGCGTAGCTGACTCCTGGCTTCGTTTCTGCTGGGGGTGGTCTCTTCGTCGTCCTGTTGTCTGAGGCTTATGGGCATCCCCTGTAGTTCGCTGGGTGTTCTCCCTGGTATTTCGCACAGGTGTCTGGCTTGTCACTGGGTCTTGTGCATTCACTGGATCGGTGTGGTACTTTGACACACTTGGAGTTCACTCAACACGTCGTCTGTCCGTAGTGGAATTTCTGGCAGTTGTAGCACTGCATTGGTCCGTTTCCTCTCTTCAGTTCTTCCCATCTTATCCTCACTTGCTGGATGTGCTTTATTTTTCTTATTTTGTTTTTTTCTTCCATGTCTAGCTCTACCACGTAGATAGGCAGTGGTTTTATTTCGCCGAATCTGGAGCGGGTATGGCTTATTCTTCGTATTTGGACTCCTTCTTTTTCTATCTCTTCCTTGAGTTCGTCGCTGCTCGTCAATCTCTTGATGACGATCTTCCCTTTTTTCTCATTCCGTGTTGTGTAGGTGTACCATTCCACTTCTATCCTAACTTCTTTTAGGTACCTTGTCAGGTTCCTGTAGTCCTCCGGTTCTTCGCATGGGATCTTCACTCCGAGACTTTCTCGGATGGTTATGAACCTGGTTTTTATCCCTCTTCTATGGATTTCTTTTTAACTGAGCTCCAGTGGAATGTGCCCAGTAGGATGACTGGTGGTGGCCTGCTTGTCGTCGTCTTGTTTTGGCGGATGGCTTCGTTCATCATTTCTTTATCTCTTCTTTCCTTCCTTTGCTCCTTCTGGATTTTCTTGATGGACACCAATTCCGTGACGTCTATTTTATCAGCCTTTTCGTTGTTTGGGGGGATTCCGTCCTCTGCGCCTTCCTTCGGAGGCTTTCTGATCGGCTTCGGCTTCTGTTTGTTAGCACGATACAGCCTCAGGAGTCCAACAAGTTACCAATTATATGATTAAATATTGTTCATGGCATATAATAGATGAACCCTATTGATTTTCAGCTCACCAGAGCCAGTACAACGGGTGCTATGGCACTTGAAGTACTACATTTTTGTCATTTATGGAGAAATGTCAGATTTTGCACGATACAACCTCCGGAGTGTATACAAGTGACCAATTTTATGATTGGTTATTGTTCAGGGCGTGTCACAGATGAACTCTATCGATTTTCAGCTCACTTAAGCCAGTACAACGGATGATATGGTACTTGAAGTACCAAATTTTTGTCATTTTTGAAGAATTTTCAGTTTGTTAGCACAATACAGCATCTGGAGTGTTTACAAGTGAACATTTTGATGATTGGGTATTGTTGAGGGTGTTATATAGATGAACTTAATTAATTTTTAGGTCACTGGAGATAGTACAATGGGTGCTATAGCACTGGAAGGGCCACATTTTTGGTAATTGTTTGAGAAATTTCAGGATGCAGCCTCCGGAGTGTATACAGGTGACCCATATTATAATTGGATATTCTTAAGTGTGTGTCACAGATGAACCGTATTGTTTTTCAGCTCACTAGAGCGAGTAAAACGGGTCCTATAAATCCAGATATACTACATTTTTGGTTATTTTTTGAGAAATTTCGGTTTGTTAACACAATACAGCCTCCCAAGTGTATACAAGTGACACTTTTATGATAGGATAATGTTTAGGGTGTCTCACAAATGCGAAAAAGTTAGTTTTGGTCTTTAAAACCGTTTATTTTATTCTGGGTTATCCTTTCCGTAATTTGTGTTAAGGCATCTATTGTTGAATGTTCCTGTCTAAATCCGTATTGTTTGTAGTTTATGTTGATAGCTGATTCTAGGTACTGTGCCAGTCGTTTGGCTATCAATTGATCAAAGATTTTCCCCTTAGTCGGGAGAAGACAGATCGGTCTCCTGCCTCCATATTTATTTGGCAACCAAACCATATAATACATGCCTTCCTCCATATCTCAAAGAAACTTCCCTCTGCTAAACAGTCGTTGTACAAGTTTGTCAAAATTGTTTAGTCCTGTTTATGCATAAGTTCTAGGATTTCTTTCTTAAGTCCATCTTCTGCTGTTGATTTCTTGTTTTGTATTGTTTGTTTAATTTCATCTTGAGTAATTGTTTGGTCTGGTCCATTACTATATTGGTATTGTCTTAGTCTTATATTTTTATGTATGTCGTTGTCTTCAGTTTCGTCATCGTTAGGGAAATATTTGTCTTGTAGGTAGTGTATTGTTTCAAGTCTGTCTTGTTCCATCCTCTTATTTAATCGTCATTATTATACTATTTTCTGTTGTCTTGCGTCTAATAATTTTGTATACGATGTCTCTTGGATTATTAGGGTCATTGTTTGTAAGATATCGTCTTATAGAATCTTGTTTTGTCTGTTTCATAAGATTTTTTAATGTTCTACGTTTGTCTTTTTGTATTTGTTTTTATGTCAAGTCTATTGTCCGCCGTACCACCTGGTTCATCGTAAATATTAACTATTGTTATGTTTCGGTTTTTTGTTTGTAATTGTATCGTGGTCACGTTTTATTTGTAATAATTTATATATAGTTTGTCATTTTGTTATGTACTAGTATCACAGATTTTGATGTTTGGTTTTTAGAGATAGTTGAAAATAATTTATTTTATGAAATGATGCTCCGGGAACAGCGGTTTTTACGGCCTACATGCAACACGCGGCCAGGAAGTTGGATGAACTGACATGCGTGATATAAAGTCTCGCTTTATATCACGCACGCCACAGGGCTCGTAATATGCTAATTATATGTTTTCCTTAGAAACTTTGAGGAAATATCCCGTGTTACCATATTTGGATAGAATATGTACGGAAGACTACACTATACCGGGCACCGATATAGTCATTGAAAAAGGGATGGGGATAATGATTCCTTTATATGGGATACACATGGATCCAAATCACTTTCCAGAACCCCTTGAATACAATCCAGAAAGGTTTACTGATGAGAAGTCTAACAAAAACGAAATTAATTTGCCATTTGGAGGCGGCCCAAGAATTTGCATTGGTAAGTAATGAAAATATTCTTTTCAGAACCTAAAAAAATTACAAAAGAAAGATTTATCATTATATTTGCAAGGAAAATGCACCCTTTTACTGAATTAAGTGAATTATTTTTGTATTCACTTATTTTGAGATCCGTTATGTCATTTGACTAGACGTATGGGGCTGAAAAAGCTACAATTATTTATTCTTTGACTCTGCGAAGGTTGGTCATCCTGTTCTTACCTCCCCCACCATGCTATTACACTCAAAGCCAACCAAAGCAAACGCCTGTCTAGTGCCAAGTGGCTAGCGTTAGTTAGTCTTCTTTATATAACTTTAATTATTATTCTAGACTTTGTTTTATTGATGACATGATTAAGAAATTTCCTTTTTTACTAAAACTATTAACACAAGTGAACATCTTGAGAAAAGTGTGGAGAAAGATAAACAGTTCACCCTGAGTAGTTTGGATGACTGTGGTGAAGAGGCATCGCTATCTTGTTGGAATAAACAATGGAATGCGGAGTTCGAAGGGGAGAATAGAAATCCTTCTTTGGGCGTTCAATCAGCAGACATTTCCAAAGCACCATTTCACCATAGTATTGCTCTAAGATAAGAAAAGTTCAAACGAAGTCAAGGCAGTTGAAAGGAACATGTTATAAAGAATTTTCTTGGGTTTTGGACGCCGCCTCTTGTTATCAATGTCGACTCTTTTGTCACCATAAGGGAGCTATTTACTAAAATGGGTATGAAACATTGGAAAAAGGCGATTGAAAAATTTAGGATACACGAAAAAATTAAACAATAACAGCAAGTGCATCATGGCATTTCAGACAGCGAACTAAACAAACACGTGGATTAAAAATCTGTACAAATCTGTTCAGACTTGTATTGCTTTCTTTGGTCGAGTTGTGATTGTTGTCTTGATACTACCTAATACTATAATTGTATTATGTGGAACTCAATACTTTGGACATAATATACGAGTAGTTTTGCTCTAGGTAGTATTAAGCATTCATTCATTTTATTTTAATAGGTTATATATTTAAGATATAAGCTTATTTAATAATAAAATTTAATTGTGAAATTCTTATGCAAATCGTTGGTGGTATTTTTACACCTAGCAGACATACGGTATACATACATTATGTTCAATTTAAAACCCAGCTCTCCAAGCGAAAAGATGAATATAGTCCAGGAGGAATCGGCGCATGAGTACCGAAAACTATTCCACCGCAATTTTTTTATGCGATCCTCTTTGAATTGCCCTACTGATGATATAAATGCATGTTGCCATGGGCAACCTAGTGCCATATTGTTTAAACGAAATTGTTTAAACAATTGGAAGAAATTGTTATTTTTCAACCGGACAAATTTTTTTTATATTCTTTATTGAAATACAAATAGAAAAGGTTCCATGATTTTTCACGATAAAGTTAATATTTTTAGAGATACGAATTTTTAAAGGTTCAAAAAATCTCAAATTTGAGTACATTTGACCCATGAAAAATATACTAAAAAAATAAAATATAAATAATAATTTTTTCAAACTCTTTATACAATAGTTAATAATATTCTTAATAGAGATTTAAGAAAATTTCATTGTTTATACCTGTTTTTTAATTGTTAATTTCGCGCGCTCACAAGTATGCGTTGCTACCTTTAAGTATCGCCGTCTCTCTCTGACTCATGCGCTGCATCGACCTCTCTGTGTCCTGAATCATTATTTATCATTTATCTAAGAAACCATTAACTTCATCAAGATTGGTAAAGAGAGCAATGTTATTAATAATTAAATTGTCTACAATTTGTTTTTAACAAAAGTAATTTAAGTATGAATCGGAACATGTAATTAAAATTACTTTTTTGTTATTATCATAGTAATTTATGCATTTTTATCAACAATAATAAGATATAATGGTATTTGAAAGATTTTTGGAATCACAATTATATATAAATAATAAGCTTTAGCTCAAAACATACATTTGGATAAAATCATTGAATCCGGAATATAAAACATTAGATTTTACGAATTTTGGATACAAACTAGAGAATGATACTTTGCTAATACCTTTATCTATAAACAAAAGTCCATTTCCAACTGATCAAAATCTAATGTTTTATATTCCGGATTCAATGCATTTTTCCAAATGTATGTTTGAGCAAAAGCTTATTATTTATATATCATTGTGATTCCAAAAATGTTTCAAATACTATTATATCTTATTATTGTTGATAAAAATACGTAAATCACTATAATAATAACAAGAAAGTAATTTTAATTACATGTTCCGATTCATACTTAAATTACTTTTGTTAAAAACAAATTGTAGACAGTTTAATTATTAATAACAGTGCTCTCTTTACCAATCTTGATAAAGTTAATGGTTTTTTAGATAAATGATTAATAATGATTCAGGACACAGAGAGACCGTATGCAGCGCATGAGTCAGAGAGAGACGGCGATACTTAAAGGTAGCGACGCATACTTGTGAGCGCGCGAAATTAACAATTAAAAAACAGGTATAAACAATGAAACTTTCTTACATCTCTATTAAGAATATTATTAACTATTGTATAAAGAATTTAAAAAAATTATTATTTATATTTTATTATATTTTTTTAATATATTTTTCATGGGTCAAAAGTACCTAAATTTGAGATTTTTCGAACCTTAAAAAATTCATATCTCTAAAAATATTAACTTTATCGTGAAAAGTCATAGGACCTTTTTGATTTGTATTTCAATAAAGAAAATAAAAAAAATTTGTCCGGTTGAAAAATAACAATTTCTTCCAATTGTTTAAACAATTTCGGTTTAAACAATATGGCACTAGGTTGCCTCATGGCAACATGCATTTATATCATCAGTAGGGCAATTCAAAGAGGGTCGCATAAAAAATTGAGGTGGAATAGTTTTCGGTACTCATGCGCCGATTCCTCCTGGACTAATAACAGTTGTCGAAATGAACAATTAGTAGTTAATATTTAAAGCGCTAGTGCCAGGAACTTTAATAAAACCCCATTGAACCCCCGCTTTCAAGAAGGATTGCAGCCTCACAGAAGATCATTCGAGACCTTTAGGTAATAATACCATTTTGGACGATTTGCTTGCATAATATTTTTATTATATATAATTTGTAACCTTTCATAACTTAACGAAACATTTTCATTCTCCGGAAACAGATGCTATATGTATTATGTTGGACCTAATGCATATGATATTAAGAAAAGACTGTTTTGTTCGAGACTCGAAATGGACTTGATACTGTTCATAAAATGCTATTTTCGTAATTTTGAATTCACTCGTCTTATAGAGTAGACAACTGAATAGACTACGAAATTTAAACCTAGGTGACGTAGAAAACCAGAAAAATAAAATTTTGGACTTAACACCCTTTTACTCAGGGGTACTAAGTGGACATTTGTTACGAATTAAAAGTAACAGTCCTCAAATTTATTTGTTAAATTACTTATCAGATCATGCCAGAATGAAAAAAATTAATAGAATTGAATCAGAATAAGAAAGATATGGATTATTTAAAGTATATTCTTTTAATGTTCCTCATGTTTATATTGTATATGAGTACAGGTTTTTTTTATTTAAGAAAAATAAAGCGCATCAACCCTTTAGGTTATTAGCGCTACCAAATGTTACAATAATAAATATTAAATAGTACTACAGGTATAAGAACACAAACAATTATAATATTAAACTTTCAAATTTTGTGCAAAAACTGAATAGTTCGTAGATAAGCTACTAAGTTTTCCATATTGAATTCTTCTCCGAGCAAATGGTACATAGTAGGTGGGATGTTAAATGACACTCTTTGCTGTGAAAACTTTGGGCAGTCTATTAATACATGTTTGACTGTTAAAGGGCATTGACACACTGTACATCGGGATTGTTCGGATTTTGACATTAAGTGTTCACGGGAAAATCGGGTGCGACCTATTCGGAGACGGGTCAAGATAACTTGTTCCTTCCGATTTTCTGGAGCACTCCTCCACGGTTTAACTGTTCTTTTCACTTCTCTAAGTTTACCGTGAGATTGAGACCTCTGATGTTGCCAAGCATTGTTAACCGATGCCTTAATATGTATTTTGATGTCTGACATCGTAGCTCTCGTGACTTCGGTGGCATTAGGATCCTGAAATGCAGTTTTGGCTGCTGCATCGGCTCGCTCATTTCCCTCTATTCCTGTGGCACCCATAAAAACTGTATGACTGCTCCTGAATTGTATAGCTGGGATAGTTTTTGCTTAATTAGTATCAGTATTGAATTTGATGGATATGTCTGGCGCATACTTTCAATTGAGTTCAATGAATCCGTTACTATGAGCAATTTTCTCTATTGGCATGAACTAGAGCTTGAAATATCGCATACAGTTCTCCAACTAGAATGGTTGTAATATGAGGTAGTCTAAATTTGATTATTGCATTTCGTGTTACAAGTGCGGCTCCAACTCCAGTATCCATTTTAGAGGCATCAGTGTAGATATGGGTGTATTATTGGTAATAAGATATTTTCTCATGATATTTTCCTCTAATTAGGGTATGGTTTGTTTCGTTCTTATCAAAACTTGTCAACGATGTATCACATAGTGGTGGTTTTATTATCCATGGAGGAGGGGAGGAAATGAATTGAGGAATCGTTGGAGTAATAGATATATTTAGAAGGTTGAGGGATCTGTTAATTCTTTCATAAAGTGGTGGATCTGTTCATGAGTACAGGTTATAGGTAGTAATTGACATAAAATTTCCATGGAACTTATAACTGTGTTCATTAATTCTAATTTGGTTCTATGTCACTATGATTAGGTACGTTTCAAGGTTAGTCAGGGGATTATATTTGAAATTCCTTATTGTGGAATTTCAACTTCCAATATTTCAACTTTCTTTTTGGAGTTTTTTTTCTTACATCCTTTCTTTTGGGTTTCTGATTTTAAGCAAGAGCTTAACATTCTAGGATTTCTAGGATTAGTACCTAAAAAGAAAAGAAACACTTTTAGTTGTTTTAAATTGTATTTCGCTGATGAAAACACTCTCTTTGGAGGATTTGAAAATTTGAACAACTAATAAAACATCCATCTAGGCCACACAACATCATCGGTGAGTGAACACTGAAACTGACTAACTGATTCACGGTAGGTGACAAAGGGTTTTGTTGTTTTAGTCCTTTAAGTTCCCACCTTCTTCTTACTTTCATCATTACATTATCTGTACTTCGTAACTGCATCCCTATCCACCAGTCAGCCATCTCTACAGCACTGAATCACGCAGACAATACACTGATATTGTTTCACAGCAATTCTACCCTTAATTGGAGAAGCACTAGACAATCAAGTAAGATCTTTCCAAATAATTATTGGCTTTGAGGACTCCACAAACTTGACATTTACATTTAATAATAATAATAATAACATATCACATGAGTTTGCTTATACATACTCGTTGGGAACCAACTGGTACCATTTGGGGTAACTGATTTATTTTTGTTAATCACATCATAAGAGTCAATTGGTGATATTAAAGTATTACTTTTACACTGTAAAGCATTCTTGCATCTTTACATTTACCCACCTCTACTCTACCGAAAACACATAGCTTTTTTCTCGAGCTAGCTAGGGAAGTAATACATTTTCGAAGCTATACACACCTAAAACATCATATTATACTCATCAGCATTTGGAATCACTTTTTATGTCAAAGTATAAAGAATATTTTTTGTTTTAGGAGAACGATTTGGTAGATTAAGCATGCAACTAGCTCTAATTCAAATAATTAGAAATTTCGAAATCGAAATGTGTCCAGAAACTCCGAATCCAGTTGAATTTGAGCCAAAGAATATTCTACTTACATCCACTGTTGGTTTGCCGATGAAATTTACAAAAATAAAATCATAGAATGTATACTTTTGTTTCAATTCTACCTTTTAGAAAGTACCTATACTATTAATAATTGCAAAAAACCGCTTTTCTGTTTTTTAGGCATATATTTATTCGTTTATATCTAAAACTATTGATATGTTTTCAATTGCTTGATTGTTCCAGAAATATTTTGAACTGTAATTGCTAGAGTTTTTGAAAATACCTGAAACAACCAAAAGTTTACTAGATTTTCAAGAAATTTAAAGTAAATACTTAAATCGTTCCCCATTGGCCACTCAACAATTATTTAACGTGGTAATAAATTCGTCTTTAACATTTTATAGTATAGCGCAGTGGTTCCCAACCTTTTCTGGACCACCGCCCCCTATAGAAGAGAACAAAAATTTCACCGCCCCCCAGTCGCTGGTTAGTCCAAAGTAGTTAATTTTATTTGAATATCATCTGTACCGTCCCAATTGGTTTGTATTTAGCTTTAATTTCAGTTAATGTCTAAATTTTATTTTAGAGGAATGATGAAGTAGAAATTTATTAAACGACTACCAAATGTACAATCAAATTGTTTATTAAACTTTTAAATATAAACACAGAATCAATAAGAAATACAATCACAAAGAAATAAGAAATACTAATATGAGATACATTCAGACAGCTAAAATATGCGGATTGAATGAAACGGAAACAATTATCATATAATTCCAAATCTTAGTGTTAAATGCAATCCCGTATCTAATAAATGTTATCTACCGTTTATATATAGAATAAAATTCAACGTCAAATATCCAAGTAATACATTTTGAATAAAATGGCTACGTCTATTGACAGTTGCTAAGTGGTTGCTATCACAAATCACCTACTCTATAGATGTTTCACGCAGATGAATCAAGGTCAAGCTATTTTATTAGTATGTGTTTCAGACAAGCAGATGGAAGCACCATTGAATTTTAGTAGTATTGTAAAATTTCCTGTTTTATCCACTCACCGCTGCCAAATGTCAATAATTTTGATGTATAACAAATCGAGGTGATTTGTGTTTATAACTGTGTTATAACGCTTTATAGTTTTATTTTATCAGTTTTCGTTTTCAAATGATATAAAGTCAGTTTGAGTGATAAATTTCAATTTTTAAATAATAGTGTGTATCAGGTTTTATGATGCCACGTTATATGAAATGCTGTGTGCATAACTGCACACCAACATCTAATAGACATATATTTCCAAATCCAAATAAAGACTCCCAAAAATTCAAGGCAATGCAATAAACTGTGATCAATTGAAGACAATGGAACCGTTAGCTGTATATCAAGCAAAGAGAATATGCCATAAACATTTTGAAGTGAAGCACAATACAGCTTGGTCCAATAGATTGTATTCAACTGCTAGTCCATCCTTATTTTTACCTGGTAAGAGAAAAATGTAGTGAACAAATAATAATAAACATGTGATTTCTTGAAAAAATTTCAGACTTATATTATATATCACTGGTAAATTATTTTTTTTAAGCTGCAGTTATGTCACTTGAAAATACACACACTCATGAGCCTTTGTTATTGCCTTGCAGTGGTATGTGTTTCTATTATATAATTAAAACAAAAATCGGTAGGTTTGGGTATATTATAAACTTTATAACTTTGTAACATGGCTACACAATCATAAATTAATTTTATGTTTTATATCTACAGTTTATAATATTCTTGTTTCATGATATGTCTCTGATTTATTTTAATGCAATTGTAGCTTGTTGCAGTAACAATAGTAGCTAAACTTTCATCATTTTACTGTTGAAAATATTTTGTTGTATCTACATGTACTTTGTACATTGTCCCTATTTTGTGAATATACTTTTTTCAATAAATGGTTTAATAACATATGTTTCTTATTTTGGTCCTTCTGTAAAGAGTAAATTGCCAAAAAACTGTTAATTTCTTTAAATATTGCTCAGTAAATGACTTGATTTTTTAAAAAGTCTAATATATTTATCTACAATGATAAATTGTTTGGCAATTATATTAGAATTTACAAGATATTAGCTACGTTAATGGTTGGCAAACAATTGAGTGTGCACAATATAGAAGACTTTTTAGTAAAACCTGTCATTTACTTACAATAAACAAGGATCTTCAAACCAAAAGTAAAGATAATCGCAATTTAAATTTAGCGCCCATTCTTCTTTCCCTAGTAGAGACTTAAGGAACAATTGACCCACTACTTAATTGTATTTCAGTTCTATAGGTGGCGCTAGTTTTTGTCATTTCAAGAAAGCATTGTCGTGAACTATCTATAGAGTAGGTAATTTGTGGTTGCTATGGAAGCCGTGCGATTTACTTTACAGCCGCGTGTTTTGTTTTACCGTGCGTAATAGACGTCTTACATTGATTGGCGACTGTATGTTTTTGACTACATACAGGGGTGGTCGTAGGTAAAATTGTTTGTTAAAGTTTTAAATATAAACACAGAATCAATAAGAAATACAATCACAATAGAAATAAGAAATACAAAATTAATAATAAAGAAAAAATCAATGAGACGGTTGAGGCTGGTGGAGTGTAACCAGTTTGTTAATATCGGGTTCCAATTTCGTTATTATTAATCGCAGATCGCCACGTTCAAGGATGTGTAGTCTGTTCTTCTTCTTTGACAGCAAATCAGTTACTGCACTGAATGCACGCTCAGTCATATAGGACGAAGGATATGCAATTAACAACTTCTGTACTATTGTCCACAATCCAGGATAGAGAACTGGTATTGGTTTTTGAAGCCAAAACTCTTGATATCCACGTTTGAATTTTACTTTCAGTTCTTCGTTAGTTGTGAGTTCTAATAGCTCCTCTTCCAAATTTGATGAGCCTTCAGAATCTGTGTTTGCGAAAAGATCTATAACCCAACTTGGTATTTCCATGTTTGAATTATCTTGGAAACGCTCTGTAAAATCAACATGAAGAACTTCCAAGTGGTGGCAGTGAGTAAGTAAATCTTCCGGTTTTGCAGACACTGTTGATAATGTGGGAAAACGGTTGTACTCACCTCTACCAAGATTTCTTTTGAATATAAAAAGTTTTCCTGCAAAAGCAGCTATGACGTTTTTAGTTTTAATTAAATTTAAATCATCACCTTGCAATTGTAGATTAACTTGAATAAATACTTTGAACAGGTCCGTCAAATAAGCGATGTCATTTTTTGACGTAATCAGGTTTTCGCGCAATTGTTCGATTTTTTCAAGAAATTCCAACACTGAGTCAAATAGATTGAAAAAACGATTCAAACACCTTTAGAGAGCCAACGTACTTCTGTGTGCAGCAGCAAGCGATTGTGGTCTTCATCATTTTCATTGCAAAGCTTATGAAACAAACGGTCACTCAATGAATTGCTACTAATGATATTGATTGCTTTAATAACGTTATTGAGGGACGCATGCAGACGTTCATTTAATTTTTTTACAACCAAATGCTGACGGTGAATAATACAATGTACAGCGAGTACATTTGGCACAGCTTTTCTCAAATGTGCTATAAAACCCTTATGACGCCCGGTCATTGCTGGAGCACCATCAGTAGCAGCAGACAAAAAATTGCTAATAGGAATTTCTTTCTCTTGGAAAAATTCGTGCATGATATTAAATATAGAATGTCCCTTTGTATCAGATTCCAAATTCTTAGCAAATAATAACTCTTAATGAATTTTTTCTTCTTTTATAAATCGTACGTATGATAAGAGTAGATTGCAAGTCTTTAGGTAATCGCAAAATGATATTTCAACGTCATTTGCCATTTCAGCTATTCTTCTTTGCACTGAATTATTACTGAGAGGAATTTTTTTAATGATATCAAATGGTGGCTTATGATGGAGAACAGTTTTTAATATCTCTTCGACTGCCGGTAAAATTAATTCCTCGCCAATGGTGTGTGGTTTTCCTGACTTTGCGATTAACAATGAAACGTTATATGAGGCTCGTAGCCCATCATCGTTTCGTTTAGAAGACGATGCAAAAAGGTTTGATATAGTTGGCTGTTTTAAATATTGTTTTTCGAGAATATATCTTTGTTCTTCTTATCAGGATTCATTTCATGTAAATGCTCTTGTAGGTGTGGTGTATGATAACCATCTAGAAAAATATTTTACAAAAGTGGATACTGAAAATAATCCATGGTAAAAAGCGCACCTTCTCTAGCGATCGTCTGTTTGATACCAGCAAAAATCTTGATATAAGACAGCTTTACTGTCAACGAATACTTCTAGCTATTGTTAACAGGAAAATAGAATTAGAAGAAATTGAACATCAATACAATACGCGGACTAGAGACCATAATATTGTAAAAATATCCAAATGCGAAAAAAATATTAAATGGCAATTCTTTGATTACATAGGAGCAAAACTCTAGAACTTAATTCCACACCCTCTGAAACGAATTAAAAAAATTACATATATTCAGAATAAAAATTAAGAAATGGATTCTTAGTAAAGAGCAACACATATTTAGAAATATAGTAAATAATCTCTGAAACATACTTACCTCTATATTACAGTTATTTTTTCTACTCTAATTTTCGGTTTGGATTATAAAGATTAAACTTTAGGTTTATTTTAGATATTAGATTTTAGAACTTATGTATAGATTCAACATAGCTGCATCACACACAAGCTCAGGTTCTTTCCTATTAGAGCTTCTGTGATTATCTATGTTTATTTATGTATATTTAATTTGTAACTGTAATTGTAATTTTTTTTCTTTCTTTCAAAATAAATAAACATTAAACATTACTTAGTGAACATGCTACATCTCTTAGTGCAGAGTATAGATTTTGAACAACCTCATTAAAAAGTCTAATGGGGTAAGATCGGGTGATCTAACGGGCCATCCACTGTTCCGTTTTGATTATATTTACAGTTACAACTCTCAACTACTCCTGGTGCAAATCTTCTGGTCCTTGTCAACTTCTTCTTATTCTTATGCCTACCATCGCCATCACTCCATCTATTTTCCACAATTTTTCAAGGATAGGGAAAAGGATAATTAAAAACGAACAAAAAAATTAATAAAATTTATTCACTAAATACTCTTACAAATTATTTGCATAATATTTACTTCATTTTCTACTAAACTCATGCAAATTTCCTATCCTATCCTATTTTGCGTATCAGCAGAACTGAGTGACATTTACTTGACACATATTAAAAATATGACATAACATTCCAATGATATTTTTGAAATGACTAAATATTTTTTTAGTATGGTTAATTACTACTGTTTTCAATGATATTTTGTTCAAGTGATATTTTAATTATTTACTTAAAAATGAGCCGCAAAAAAGTATAGCAGACTACTACTGCCTTAGTAATAACAAGATTTCCGATTAATTTCAAGATAATATTTCTAATTAGTAATGAATGTTAAATATCAAAAATCATGGTGCTCAGAAAGCTTAGTGCCTCACCACCAAGTTATATGGTAATCAGATTTGTAGAACATTTAAAATTAAGAAGCTTCAGAATTCACCACGCGAATGAAATGTATATATTCATTTAGTAGATAAATATGATAGTAATTACTACCTACTGTTCTATTAAATATAAACTAGCCTTTTAGCAATTGTTATCTGCAACAAACTTTACATTATTCAAAATCTTCACCGTGCAAATTCATTTCCAACATCATAGCGACATTTCATATTCGAAAAATAAGAAAAAAGCGCAAAGCATTCAAAGCAGGGTATGAGTAATTCTCGCCTCGAAAGTAGTTCTTTTTTTAGCCTTGTATTCTTCAATTCCTCACAAATCATTCGATGGTACGTTATAAGCAGAACCAATCCTACAATGTTCCTCATTTTGCAGACACCATTCGGGCTCAATTGTATCAGGATTGATTCCAATATCAAGCAATCTATCCCTGTGAACTAAAAATCTCTCTTCTGCAGCTTCCCAACTCGTTGCTGGTTTGCTCCATAGTACTTCAGCCATAGCTGCTGCTCTAGGCCATAGTTTATTATCTATTGATGCAGAATCTGATTGTTCCGTCCATAGAGCTGCTTCGGCACCAAGAACCTGATTGATTCTGTTACCTACAACAAACGTTTTACACTATTGAACATGGAGGAATAAATAAATCTTACCAGCTATCCTTTCTGGTTTATTTTCATAAACTTTCTGCCAACCGATGTAAGGTGAACACCAATTATTTCCATCTTGTACCCAGCCAGCAAAACCGCAGTCCAAGTAAAGACCATCATAATTGCTCAAAATAATGTTGTATCCGTTATCTAATAAATTGTTAATTTGGGAATCGTTAGCCAATGTCCAAACCTGGATAATGTAGTTCTCCTTTGGTAGTGATTCCACCAGATATTCCGGTTGTGTAAGATGGCTGGTCCACATTATGACTGGTATTTTTCTTCCTGGAACAAAAACAATCATTATTTCATAGATATTTTTCGAAATGAAAAATAACCTACCTGCTTTTTTATATAACCTTTCCAATGCATTTTCCTGGAAGTAATTCCAAAGCTTCACGTAATCTTTTTCGGGGTCCGTAGAATTCCATCCTTTGTTGGCCATCCATTCAACAATTCTCGGCGTTTCCTTCCAACATTCAAATTTAACTTCATCTCCTCCCATGTGGAATATATCAGGCTCAAACTGCTCCAACATATCACCATAAATATCTAAAATAACAAAGACACCATTGAAGAGTCGAAAATATCTTTCTAGGCTGGTTAACAAATGCTATTTCGTCATAAAAATAAACGGTTTTAAAGATTAAAACTAACTTTTCCGCATAAGTGGCCCTGAACAATGTTCTATCATAAAATTGTTACTTGTATACACTTCGAGGGATGTATCGTGCTAACAAACCGAAATTTCTCCAAAAATAACCAAAAATTTTGTATATCTGGATTTAGAGGACCCGCTGTACCCGCTCTAGTCAACTAAAAATCGATAAGGTACATCTGTGAGACACCTTGAACAATATTCAATCCTAAAATTGATCAATCGTATACTCTCTAGAGCTGTATCGTGCTAACAAACTAAAAATTCTCCAAAAATGACGAAAATTTGGTACTTCAAGTACCATAGCACCCGTTGTACTGGCTTTACTGAGTTGAATATCAATAGGGTTCATCTTTGAGACGCTCTGAATATTATCCAATCATAAAATTGGTCACTTGTATATACTCCGGGGGCTGTATCATGCTAACAAACTGAAACTTCTTCAAAAATGACAAAAATATCGTACTTAAAATACTGTATCACTAGTTGTATTGGCTCCGGTGAGCTGAAAATCAATAGGGTTCATAAGTGAGAAGCCTGAAAAATATTCATGATAAAATTGGTGACTTGCTGAACTGCGCAGGCTGTATCGTGCTAACAAACTGAAATTTCTCAAAAAATTACAAAATGTCGTACTTCAAGTACCATAACAACCGTTGTACTGACTCTGGTGAACTGAAAATCAATAGGGATCATCTGTGACATGTCCTTAACAATATTCAATCATAAAATTGCTGACTTATCGCACTCCGGAGACTGTATCGTGCTAACAAGACATGTAAGGAAAAGTGGCCGACGACAACGACGACGACATACACACAGGATTTTTTTTCTAAAAACCGTTTTTTCGTGTTGTTGTTGATGGAAAACTTAAAAATAACTCGGAAAAAAATTTCAAAATTTCAACTTTTTTTGGGGTAAACCAATACTTTTCTCGCATATAGAAAGGTTGGGCGGAAAAGTAATAAACGGTTTTGAAGAGTAAAACTAACTTTTCCGCATCTGTGGCTCTGAACAATATACTATCATAAAATTGGTCAATTTTATATAATCTGGAGGCTGTATCGTACTGACAAACTGAAAATTCTCCAAATATGACAAAAATTTTGTACCTCAAGTACCATAGCACCCGTTGTACTGGCGTTAGTGAGCTTAATATCAATAGAGTTCATCTTTGAGACGCTCTGGATGAAATCCAATCATAAAATTGGTCACTTGTATATTATATACTCCGGAGGCTGTATCGTACTAACAAACTGAAATTTCTCAAAAAAATTACAAAAAAGTCGAACTTCAAGTACTATAGCACCTATTGTACTAGCTGTGGTCAGATGAAAATCAATAGGGTGTATCTGTAAGATGTTCTGAATAATATTCAATCATAAAATTGGTGACTTTTTGCACTCTGGAGGCTGTATCGTGCTAACAAACTGAAAATTCTCCAAAAATGACAAAAATTTGGTACCTCAAGTACCATAACACACGTTGTACTGACTTTATTGAGCTGAATCTCATTAGGGTTCATGTTTGAGACGCCCTGAATAATATCCAATCATAACATTGGTCACTTGTATATACTCCGGAGGCTGTATCGTGCTAACAAACTGAAATTTCTCCAAAAATGACAAAAATGTTGTACTTAAAGTACTATAGCACCTGTTGCATTAGTTATGGTGAGATGAATATCAGTAGTGTTCATCTGTGAGATGTTCTGAATAATCTTCAATCATAAAATTGGTGACTTGTTGAACTCCGGAGGCTGTATCGTGCTAACAAACTGAAATTTCTCGAAAAAAGACAAACTGTCGTACTTCAAGTACCATAGCACCCGTTGTACTGGCTCTGGTGAGCTGAAAATCACTAGGGTTCATCTGTGACATGTTCTTAACAATATGCGATCATAAAATTCGTGACTGGTTGCACTCCGGAAACTGTATCGTGCTAACAAGACATGTAACGAAAAGTGGCCGACGACGACGACGACATACACATACAATTTCAAAATTCTAATTTTTTTTGGGGTAAACCAATACTTTTCTCGCATATTAGATAGGTTGGGCGGAAAAGTAATAGGCGGGAGCAACGAAATCTATGTATACGATTCGAAATGGCACCTAGAATAAACGATCAACTGAACAATAAGGGCCGGAAAAAAATTGCAAAAGTTATTAACAATCAAGATGTAAGAGTATCGCGCGATATGTAACAACAAATATATTCTTGGGTAATTCGCGCAGAGAGAAAAGAGTTACTGAAACGTAGTGCTAACCGCAGACATACATGTTTCTGGCGCATTATAAACAAGTTAGGGTGTAAAACTTGAGAGCAAAGCTGTTGATTGAAACATGAGAAAACACAAACAACGGATTTTCAATCGGAAAACCAAATGTAATATTTGTGCCCTCAATTGGAAAATCCCGAGATTTCGAGATAACATCCTAAATCCAACATCTTGTTTGTTCTTTGCTCTGGGTCGGAACTTTCAGTTCAGCTATATGTGCCTCCGTGTCGATATTAGATGTTATCTCGAAAACTCGGAATCTTCCAATTGCAGGCACAAATGTTGCGTTTGGTTTTCTTATTGAAAATCCGTTGTTTTGTGTTTTCCTATGTTCCGATCAACAGCTTTGCTCCCAAGTTTTACACCCTTACTTGGTTATACCGTACTGAGGACGGCTAATGAGCCACAAACATGCATGTATGGGGTTACGACATTTTTTCTCTCTGTGCGAATTACCCAAGAATCTCTTTGTTGTTATTAACAATAATTTAAAAATAAGAATAAAATGGTTCAGTTCTTTGAAAGTATTTCAAAAATGATTCGACACAATCAAAATTATAAAGAAGGTCCATAAAGAACGGGAGAAAGGCCCTTCCTTTCGGACCTGTATCGACAATATTTACAATTTTATATTAGAAGAAAATTGGTATAAAAATGGGTAGCGAGCACGTCAATTGAACAAAACATAATTTAATCAGAACTTACCTTCAATCACATCATACAATTTGTCCTGTGTAGGATCAAATTGTCCGCAAGGTGGTTCAACGCAATAAGACTGCCATGGTTGTGCATTGAAGCAAACTACGAATCCAGTATCCTGCCATCCTTCGCCGACATGCGCAGGTGCATCAAATTCTGGAATAACTTTAACACCTCGAATTCTTCCGTAATTCACTATATCCTTGACATCATCTAAGCTGTAGATCTTATACGGAGTGTAAGCTCCTAATTTAGAAAGCTCCGGATGAGATTTGGAAAAATATGGGAAACTTTGGGAATCCGTTATATGCCAGTGGAATGTATTGAGCTTTGAAGCACCCATAGCTTTAATAGTATTTTTTAACGCGTCCACACTAATGTAGTTTCTTGCAGTATCCAATAACAAACCACGGTGGGGATATGCAGGTTTGTCTGTTATTACTACTTCTCTGTAAAATATATATTTATCAAAATAAACAGTAACAAATCTTAGCAAAATATAAAAAACGACCAAACTTCGTTTAATATTATCTCCAAACATGTAAAGACAACATATATCTATAATAGGTTAGTCACATCAAAATTAATAAAATTTCATTTCACATTTTGCTGCAGATCGGCTTTTGATTTGCAAGGGCGTGGTAAAAATGCTTATATTACAGTAGCTGTATTATAGACAGTGGCGACAAAAACGGGTTCACAGCAGTATATATATATATATATATATACGTTATTCTTCGGAATATTTGTTATGTGATGAAGCACTAATTTAAAGAAACCAAGAACATCTGCAATAGTAACCGAATAAGCCACTGGTTTAGCAGCGGCTATAAAACATAGAAGGTATTCAGGGTGGAAATAATGCCCAAGAATTAGCCTAGTGTCATGCAGCTCTCCACTCTGGAAGACACTCTGGTGGAAGAGTTGTGTCAGAGTAAGGACACATGGATCCACTTGTCAGCCATTCATTCATTTCCGATGTGAAATGATCCTGGTGGACTGTGGGTCCCAAATATCGGCAAATATGATGTCAGCGCCGAAATTAAACACTTGAGAAAGACCCTAATTGGCTGTTCGAAATGAAGAGGATATGCCAAAGGCAGTCACCATAACGGTGTCTTTCACAAGAAGCCATGACATCAAATTGGAGAAGATCCTCCAACTTGTCGAGGCTCACTACTGAGGCTTGAAAGATTGTGAACTCCACAAAAGAGGAAAACGGAACTATCCACACGATTGGACACCATCACCGATCCTGGGAGGCTCTAAAGGTAGGAGATAACGCGCTAAAATTCCGTTTTGGACGTATTCCTGTCTCGGGACTGGGAAAAAAAAGATCACCTCTACATGCTGGGAAACTGCGCGGAGCTTCCTGAGAGTCGAAGGTCTGACTCGACATCAAGAAACCTGCTCAACTTCGGGAAAGATATTGCCATGCTGGTCGACGAAGAACAGGGAGAGATGATCAAGGATTGGGATGAATAGAGGCTGAATAACTCTTTCATATATAACAATTCGACCTCTCATTCACTAATGTAGCAAATATTAACCTACATCACGCAAAGGGAGCTTCGGTCGTGATTGGAAAGTTGTTCACAAAGCTACAACTGGGCATTGTACTTATCCAAGGATCAACATAGAGGGCCAAATCAAAGGTTTGGAAAGCAATGATTCTAAATTGATTAATTATTAAAGGCAAGTATCGCCGCGTGCTTATGAAATTATAAGAAATAACATAAAATATATATGTATTTCATAATACGTGTCACAGGACCTTGATCCAATGATGATTCACCTCAGCATTGGGAGTATCGAACTAGGCATCGTCAATACCTCTGCCTACTTCGTTGGAAACGAGCCGATGACACCACCAGAGAAAAAACAAGAGCTAATGAGACACTGCAACAGCAGACGGCTGCCTATCATAATTTCTTGTGATGCCAGCGCCCATAATACCGTGACTATTAGAAAGATGTCCTGGACGTAACAGTTAATGTTGCAGCTAGGAAAAATGTAAAAGATTGGAGGGTGATGAACGAATCATCACTTTCCGATAATAGGATCATCAAATTTAGGATAGAGGGACATACCACCTCGATTCCTTCAATCCGAACTCCAAGAAATACGGATTGGTCTCTATACAAAACCAATCTGAAGGACTATTTGGAAAAGGTCGAAGTAAATGCGGTAAATGACCAGCTCTACGACCTGGAACAAAGAGTCGAACAGATCAGTGAGGCAATAACGGAAGCCTTTCATTTCAGCAGCCTGTCAAAAGCTCGATCAGACAAAGATGCTCCTTGGTGGAATGAGAACATGTCAAACCGCAGGAAAGAGGTCCTCCGGCTCCTTAATAGAGCCAAACGTGACCAAAATTAGCAGGGGTACACTGAGATGCTTACTGAGTACAATAAAGAGAATAGGGAGGTAATAGGCTTAATTTTCACACCTACTCACACAGCGGCCAGATTCCAAAAGATCATGGCAAATGGGGGAACTAATCCCTCAACGTCGCTGGAAAAGCTACACGGATCGTACACGGAAGGTGATAAGGAGCGATCGATTTTTTCTTCTCAGAACAATAAAGAGATTAAGGAAGCTTAATTTTCATGCCTACCCACACAGCGACTAGATTATAAAAGGTAATGGAAAATGGGGGAACTAACCCCACAATGTCGCTGAAAAATCTAGTCTAATCAAACACGGAAGGTGAAGGGGAACGATCGATTCTTCTTCACAGAACAATGAAGAGATTAAAGAGGCCAAAAGGCTTAATTTTCAAGCCTACTCACACAGCGGCCATATTACAAAAGGTAATGGCAAATGGGGGAACTAACTCCACAATGTCGCTGAAAAAGCTAGATGGATCATACACGGAAGGTGTATGATAATCCCGCAAGGAGGATTGGGACATTGCTAAGAAAATATTTACCAAACAACGGTTGTAATGGGCAGTAAGTTCCTTTCAACCATATGAATCACCAGGAGTAGATAGCATATTTCCAGTACTCCTGTAGCAAGGGATAGAGGAGATTCATCCTCGCCTGCTGAATATTACAAGAAGCAGTCTAACAGTGCTTCTAACACCTAGAAAATGGAGAATGGCAAGGGTAATCTTCATACCAAAAAAAGGGGAAAAAGATTGGACTGATCCCCGATCATTTAGCCTAACATCGTTTCTACTCAAAACGATGATGAAAGTAGTGGATAACTACATAAGAACGGAGAATATGGAGTATACACAATTTCATAAATGTCAGCATGTCTACTGAGCGTGTCCATCAACGAAAACTCCTCCTGCTACAGAAACACCACTTCGTTTCAACTTGCAGGTTTCGACAGGATTGTTTATAATCAAACAAATTGCTACAAATGGTTTACAAGTGGTGAAAAATTTAAACTGCAAGTACTAAACGTGACACTAGCTTTAATATAATACCTTCTATATTGTTTAGATTTCCTTCATATTCAACTAATGTTTCTAAATACTTTTAACTTACTTTTCCTTAACTGTCTTGCATAGAACTCATGTTAGGAGCATTATAATTTAAAAGTAAACTATTAAAGAACTAATATAGAGGGCTGTTGATGCGTTTTTTTGGGAAACTCCCTCTGAATCTAGAACCCCACGAATCTAGCCACAACAGCGTCTTGTATAAACCAATGCACCTACCTGTAAAATCCAGACGTCTATCTTCCAAAGTTCTGGTGTGGCGGTGGTAACAAATTCTACTTTTCTTGCGGGTGCGAATAAAGTTTTATGTGTAAAAAATGCGATGACAGTTCAACTTGATTTTATTTCAACCATCTGACAGCAATTGTTATCCAGACCACAGTATATTTGTTAGGTATACTGTATCTAGCCAGTGGGCGCTGAGAGTTTCGGTTAAAACAAAGATAAGCGGCGCGCCGCAAACGAGTGCTTTGGAAATATCAACAGTCTAAATTCCAATTTTTTAAACTAGAACCCTAACATTACATAATTCTTTTCAGAAGAACGTTGTTATTCCTATAGCCCTAATTCAAATTTCGACGAAACATGGCGGATGGGCGGAGTTTCCTGCTTATTATCGCCACTGTCCAATTATGAAGTCACTGTAGCTTATGTCATTCAATCTATACGTAGTCATAGTAATTATTACTTGTTTGCTTCATTATCCCATAAACTGAATAATCACGATTTCATACTTACGTTGGAATTTGTAGTTCGTCTCTTAGATCGTCAAATATAATCAACTGGGACAACGTTTGCAGACCGTGTCTGGCTCCAAAAAAATTATTCGCAGTTATTCGTACGTCAATAGTGCCATAATCAGTCTCCGAAATGAATAAGGAATAACTTTCTATTGTTTCTAATGTTAATCGGTTCAAAGACGTGTTCGCAATACCCAAAGACACCAATACAGATTTACCTCCAGATTTTACCGTTCCTTTAACGGAAGCCTGCAAAATTCAAAATTATTTAGACCAATTGCAGTTCAAATCTAATTTTATCGAATGGGAAAAACACAAGTAGAGGATGTATGCATATGTGTGTTAGCTTATTCTACAGGGTGTAATATGATATAACAATGTAGATGTTTTGTTATTTAATACTGACTGAAACTTTTGTTAAATTAGAGCTGTGAGATTTTCAATATCGAATTCATCAATATTAACAAAATGTAAGTCACAGAAGAGGCAATTGCAGATGATAAAGTAATTTTTGAGGATACATAAGAAGATCTAGCACTTGATTTCTTTATAGGAAAGTGATATGACTATCAATAAAAAAATAATGTTATTGGATTGTGCACTGAAAAGCTAAAACTATATACGAGAGGATTTGAAAAGAGCAAGTCAGAACAACTTATACATAAACAATGAAGGCCTCAAATAAAAAAAATACAGGCAGTAAGACCTAAGAAGAAAACGAGGCATAAAAAAGATAGGAATATCATACAAACTGGAAATAGTACGATGGGGGTAATTATAAGTAATCGTCCGGGAAAGTAAGGAAATAAAAGTCAAAAGTTTCCCATAATTGATTTTTCATTTTCAAATGAAAATATATTGACCCAGCATCACTCTCCTAGATTGTCTAATAATTTCCGCTGGAGCTTGCGACGCACAGCACAGCTCAGACCACCTAACATTCAAGTGATTTATGCTCATTTCATTTCTGGTTATGTTCTTACAATAAAATCGTGGAAATGAAAATTGAAGCAAATCTTATGCTCTTGAAGGTGACGTGAATAGTTTTTAAAAAAAAAATTTTCCGATCTTAAATTTTCCAATAATTGAAAAAATTTACAAAAATTATATTTTTGGTTGGTAATTATAAATAAAATATTAATATCGAGATCAAAACATAGATAAACATAGAGGGCACACTTCTAAAAATTTACATTTTTTCAGATTTGGAAAATTCAAAATGGCGGCTGCGCAAATTGGAAACAATTTTTTTTTCAATCGCGTCTAAATTTATGAACATTAATGATATTGAGAAACGGTTTGTTGCAATCGACAGAGTGAAAGTTATATTTTTTTAAATAACATAAACAAATTTTTTTTAAATTTTTTTACATAATTTTTTAGAACATTTACCGAAAATAAAATTCTAGTTCTAGTTTTTTCTCATTTTGGCGTTGAAAAATTTGTTTAAAATATGTTTTCACGTTATAAATATGTGTGTCTTTGAAATACGAGTATTTGGAAAAAAAATTTTTAGATGCGACTTTTACAAGTTGAGATACACAAATTCAAAGTCTGTTAGATTCTGTGATAATATTGATTGAAATTTTCAAATTTTGATCACTTCGCTAGGTTGTCGAATCCCAACTAAACTTAAACACAAATTTTCATTTTTCTACCGTCAATTGGTCCATTCAAAAGAGAATAGTAATCCTAGCTCGCTCGGCCAAACGGTGCGGCGGCAGCTGCTTGGCGTTGTGGTGGGGGGTCAGCGCTCGTTCGCAGTTGAACGAAGCTCAAGCTTTTATTTTTGTTTTCTTTGTAAAAATTTTGCATTTGTGGTTCGCTAATACTATGGTTATTATCAACCATTACATATTGCTAGAAATAAGGTACAATGATATTTATAATTTATATCTATAAATCCATTTATTATAATTATATATTATACATAATTTGAAACGTAGATACTAAGAATAATATTTATTTACAAATTTACATCTATTTTCTACAAATCCTCATCGATATTATTGCTACTATCAATTGCAAGTTCACAATCAACTAATTGAGTCATATCAAAATTTAGCTCATCACTCAGAGATTCATTATCATCCTCGTCATTGTCAAATACCGTACTTACAATTTCGATGTTACAACAGTTTTTGCCTTCGCAATTTTTACATAATATCGTACAATGTGTGCCAACTTTTTTACAACCACACCTAGTAGTAGAGCACCCTGTGGTAGAAGGACGCGAAATAATGTTCAATAATTCGTCGGGTACAAGTACGTCGTCAGTCATGTTAGTAAGGGTCTTTTGGGCGTTCGAAGAGAATGAGCGCTGAGCCCCCACCAGAACGCCAAGCAGCTGCCGCCGCACCGTTTGGCCGAGCGAGCTAGGATTACTGTTCTCTTTTTCATGGACCAATTAACGGTAGAAAAATGAAAAATTGTGTTTAAGTTGAGTTGGGATTCAACAACCTAGCGCAGTGATCAAAATATGAAAATTTCAATTGATATTATGACAGTATCTAGCAGATTTTGAATTTGTTTATCTCAGCTTGTAAAAGTCGCATCTGAAAAATTATTTATCAAAATACTCGTCTTTCAAAAACAAACATATTTATAACGTAAAATGATATTTTTAAGAAATTTTTCAACGCCAAAATGAGAAAAAACTAGATGTAAAAATTTTTATTTTCGGTAAATGTTCTAAAAAATTATGTAAAAATTTTTTTAAAAATTTTGTTTATGTTATTTATAAAAATATAACTTTCACTCTGTCGATTGCAACAAACCGTTTCTCAATATCGTTAATGTTCATAAATTTAGACGCGATTGAAAAAAAAAAATTGTTTCCAATTTGCGCAGCCGCCATTTTGAATTTTCCAAATCTGAAGAAATGTAAATTTTTAGAAGTTTGCCCTCTATGTTTATCTATGTTTTGACCTCGATAATGATATTTTATTCATAATTACCAACCAAAAATATAATTTTCGTAAATTTTTTCTTCAATTTTTGGAAAATTTAAGATCGGAAATTTTTTTTTTAAAAAACTAGTTAAGTCACCTTCAAGAGCATAAGATTTGCTTCAATTTTCATCTCTACAATTTTTTTGTAAGAACACATTCAGGAATGACACGAGCATAAATCACTTGAATTTTAGGTGGTCTGAGCTGTGCTTGCAAGCTGCGTCGCAAGCTCCAGTGGAAATTATTATACAATCTAGGAGAGTGACGCTGGGTTAATATATTTTCATTTAAAAATGAAAAATCAGTTATGGGAAAGTTTTGATAGTTAACAGATTTTTCGACTTACTTTCCCGGGCTATAATGGAAAACATGATATAGGTAAAAAGAAAATGAATTTCAAAAATAATAAAAAAGAAGGTAAGACGAAAATGGAAGAGAAAGAACCTCACACGAACCCACTGGTGATTAAAGTTACCTGTATATCTGCTTTAAATTCCTTTACAGCTCCAGTAACCAAATCAAATATTGGCGTTTCCGAAGCATTCGAAACGACATCTATGCTATTGATGTTGATTTTTGTAAGAAGACTTCCTATTGTGAAATCCCCGGTAGGTTTTGGCCAAAGCGCAGCACTATCTGCGCAGAATAGTCTACAAGCGGGTAGGCTGAGTGCTGCAAAATCATTACTTGAAATTCTCTTCTTCTGGCAAGAGTTTTTTTCACATTCCCATTTCCAAGCGGAATTTAAGGCCAAGCTGAAATTATCACCAAAATCAAATTATTACTTCAAACATAAAAGAAATAAAATAAAAATATATTAAAATTTCTTCTACTTGTTCTACTTCAGTAGTTTAGAGAGTTTAATGGTTAATATTGCTGTCAAAATTGTATCATTGATGGGTCTAATTGATTTTTATTTTCCAATTCACTGAATTATAGTTTCTAATATAATTTTTAATAGCCTATAGAATGAAGTAGTAACATGTTCTGTTAAACAGCTTGTATTTATATTTTTCCTGTATCTAATTTCATTTGGAGCTCATTTCAAAGGTATTTAATATATTTATTAAAAGGAAATGGAGCTTATAATTGTGAACGTTTGACAAAGTAAGATGAGAAGACATACGTGAAAGTTTAATAAGAATTGGAATTGGTAGAGAATCAATAGAAGTAATAGAGGCCTAGTAGAATTCAATAACAAAGAGCAAACAAAAGAGAATCCACAGAGTTTGCAACAGCAAACAGTCTGAAACGAGTGAAGGACAGGGCAATGAACAAAGCACATCAAAAATAGGAACTAATTACAATGAAAGGCTGGAAAATGGAACTACTATTACAGATGATATGGTAGCCGAATCAAAAGGACACCTGATGGATAATATATTGAGAGAAAAGCTGAAAACAATAAATGTAAAACTAAATATATACCTAAGGTAAAGTGAATATTCTTAAGACAAAACAATAAAAATGGGGAAGAACAATATATAATAAGTAGAACAATTTAAGTACCTAATTATAATAAGAGAAAGATAATACGCAGAACAACATTTTTGGTAAAAGACAAATAACGAAGGAAATTGAGACAGAAGGAAAAAGGAATTGAAGAAATTCAGTAATTAAATTGAAGTAAGTAAATTCCATTCTATTAATTGATGAGCATATTGATCGTATGAACAAATCGTGAAAATAACAAGGAACAGATCACCAGCAGGAAAAAGGAGCTTTCGAAGGCTTAAAACCACTCAAATGACTTTGTGAGGGTAATGACGTGAAGAGAAACAGTCATTCTTGACTATATTGTTACGAAACAGCACACTGATATAGTCCTTGAATCCGACTCTGTGTAAGCCATGTATGAAAGTTAATATTATGGCGGATGCGTAGGGATTTCTTAGAACTGTTTACGATTGTGACTATCTTATCTAGACATTGATTTTTGTGACCAGTCTTATCTAGAAAATGCCAGAGCCAATTGTTTTTGTGTAAGCCGCAATCTAGAATTATCTAGTAAAAAAGGCACTAATATATATAAAGGACCGACCAGCGGAGTTGATAAAGTGATCTCGACAAATAAACAAGAATACACCGAAATAACAGTAAAGTGTTGATATAAATTAATAATTAAGGTTGTGTTTATTTAAATTAAATTTAAGTGAATAGTTAAGTGTATATAAATTAAGTGTTAGTGACTAGTTTAGTGTTTAAACGAATTCGCAAGTAGCCATACCGTGTGTTTAAAGTTTATCCCACCCATTTACTGTTTAACTAAATAAAAAAAGCATTACATTGGGGTCAGGTGTGGGGTAATATAAATAAATTTCTACGTAAAAATGGCCAAGAAACTAAGGGACTTGAAAGTGACTGAGTTAAGAGCAGAATTGGAAGATCGTGAGTTGGAAACGTCCGGTAAGAAAAGTGAGTTAGTAGAAAGACTTGAAATGGCACTGGAAAATGACGGCTTTGATCCAGAAACAGTTTTATTTAATGACGAGGCTTCCACCGTAATCTCGTCAATTTCTGCTAACATGGACGGGAAGGTATCTGCCATGGAAGAGAAAATTTCATCGAATGTGAAAAACGATATTTCTGCTATGAAGAACGACGTTTCTGCTAATATTGACGACAAGATTTCTGCTTTGAAGAAAGATATATATGCCGATATCTTATTAATGAAAAACGACATTGCCGCTAATATTAAAAATGGAATTTCGTCTCTAAAATATGAAGTCAAGAATAAAATGTCAACGATGGACGATAAAATCAAGGAGTGGACCAATTATGTGAAACAATTTGAAGCATGCGTTACAGTGAATAATTGGTCCGATAGAGAGAAAGCAGTGAATTTAACTATCGCGCTTCGGGGAGATGCTTTAGATGTACTACAGACGATACCACTCGAAAAAACGGATGACTTCAAACAGCTGAAGAGCAGATTGGACATGCGATATGGCCACGAACATCTAGAGCACTTGTACCAATCCCAGCTGAAGAACCGAAAGCAGAAACGCGAGGAAGCCCTTCAAGAGTATGAAGTGGACATTGCCCGATTAGTTCGATTCGCTTATCCATCAGCACCAGAGAACATGATGGAGTGTCTGAGCATCCAGGCCTTTATCGATGGCTTACGCGACCCCGATATGCAGAGCACGCTTCGTTTAGCCCATCCCAAAACATTAGTTGACGCATTGACAGCTGCTCTTGAATATGAAGTAGCCACGATGGCTTCGGGATACAACGAAGGTAGGACAATAGAGGAAGAAGGTGACGATGACAAACTTGACCAGATCATCAACTTGTTGAAAGGTATGACAGACAAGAAGCCGAAAAAGATCAAATGCCGGAAGTGTGGCGAGCTAGAGCACGTACGCTGTCCGTCTAAGCGCCCCAAGACTCCTGCAACCCAAGAACTCCAGTCACAGGGGAAATCAGACAGGGGTGAACATCCAGCTGATGTGAATCACCGAAAAGTCAACTCATTGCCTAGACGTTCATGCCCTGTAGACTATTCACAATGCAACAAGTTGAAATCTAAGGAAGTTGCAGTTTCAAGAATTACAGTAGTCAATGAAGAATGGTCACCCACCAGGATCAGAAAAGACCAGGAGAATGATACCCACCTGAAGATGGTCCAGCAATGGAAAGAAGAAAACCGGCGACCTACCTGGCAAGATTTTCACCGATACTCAAGCCGTATTGGGCTCAGTGGGACTCCCTTATCCTGGAAGAAGGGTTGTTGAAAAGAGTCCTTGAAAAAGATGATGGTTCCGAGTCGAGGAGACAGCTAGTTATCCCTAGAACGAGAGTAGCTGAGGTACTGAAGAAGTTACACGACAGTCCATCGGGAGGTCATCTGGTAGTGAAGAAAACCCTTCAGCGAGTCCGTGAAAGGTTTTATTGGATGAACAGCCCCGACGATGTGAAGGACTGGTGTAAAAAATGTACGACTTCTGCTAAAGTGGGTGGAAATTTACGCTATCCTGAACCAAGAGGCCAAAACTGTTGCGGATGTATTCGTGAAAGAATTTATCAGCCGATATGGCGTGCCCTTGGAAGTTCACAGTGACCAGAAAATAAATTTCGAAATTCATCTATTCCAGGAGATTTGCGACAAGCTGGGAATGAAGAAGACCAGGACAACAGCATTACATCCACAGTCAGACGGAATGGTCGAGAGAATGAGCAGGACTATTGGAAAATACCTGTCCAAAGTAGTTTCCAGCCATCAGAGAGATTGGGACCAGTATCTTTCCCTATTTGCATTGGCTTATCGATCTGCCATGAATGAGTGCACGGGTGAAGCACCTGCGAAAATCCTGTTTGGACGTGAAATGAGACTTCCTTATGACCTGGAATTTGGCTGTCGGCCTGGATAAGATCTAGCAGGAGAAGACTACGTGATCCAATTGAGAAGAAGGCTGGACGATATTCATGAATTAGTTCGAACAATTCTTCAAGTTGCCAGCGACAGAATGAAAAGTCGGTACGACACGCAGGCCACACAAGGCGGTTTTAAACAAGGGGACAAAGTATGGTTACACAACCCGACGAGGAGAAAAGGATTTTCTCCAAAATAACAAAAATCCTGGGAAGGTCCATACTTAATCAAGAAAACGATCAATTATGTTATATATCGCATAAGCAAGATCCCCAACGGAAAACCAAAAGTAGTTCACCAAAACCGACTAGCGCCATTCGAAGGGGACCATGACCTAGGGAAAGGAGTAAACCATATTCGAGATGTGCATGACCCTACATTCGATGAATTTTTGGGCGCGTATGGAGGTACCGGGAAAGCTAGATATGGAGTCACTTCAGAACAACGACAAGATTTGTTCACTCTTCCGGAAGATTATTCACTGGTACACAACATCCCCGCCCGTCTCAAGAACGCACGAGGGTTGGCATCCGTCTTTCGAAAGAAGTTCGTGCAATTAGAAAACGTGAAGACTAGATTCCAGCCCCTGGCAAGACACTGAAACTGAAACATAATTCGCGGTACGTCTTCTACGTGGTAACTAAATATGAATTTTAAGATCGATCTACCTACCGCCATGTGTAGGAAACACTTCGAAACCTCCGAGACCATGTGTTAGAATCCAGCGTGAAGAAACTGGCTATGTCTAAGATAGCGAGTAACCAATTGGATTGGCGAGTTATCAGGAACATGGTAGAGATTATCTTCCGAGATACCGGTGCCCAGATATTAATTTGCAGATACAGTCCCCGTTATCAGTATCCGATGAAGACAGTGCCCTGCTATTTGTATAAGATCGGAAAGTGTAGAAATGGGGCCAGTTGCCGATTCAAACATCCACTCTCGGGAACACAAAAGTTCCAGGAGGAACTTCCATTTAAGGAGGGGTAATGTTACGAAACAGCACACTGATATAGTCCCTGAATCCGACTCTGTCTAAGCCATGTATGAAAGTTTAAATTATGGCGGATGTGCACGGATTACTTAGAGAACTGTTTACTATTGTGACTATGTTATCTAGACATTGTTTTTTGTCACCAGTCTTATCTACAAAATGCCAGAGCCAATTGTTTTTGTGTAAGCCGCAAACTAGAATTATCTAGTAAAAAAGGCAATAATATATATAAAGGACCGACCAGCGGAGGAGTTAGTTTAGTTGATAAAGTGATCTCGACAAATAACCAAGAATACACCGAAATAGCGAACAGTAAAGTGTTGATCTAAATTAATAATTAAGTTGGTGCGTATAAATTAAATTTAAGTGATTAGTTAAGTATATATAAATTAAGTGTTAGTGAGTAGTTTAGTGTTTGAATGAATTCGTAAGTAGCCATACCGTGTGTTTAAAGTTTATCCCACCCGTTTATTGTTTAACTAAATAAAAAAAACATTACAATATCCATCAAGACGAAGAGTATTTTCATGGAATAATCTACAATAAGTATCAATAATGACAGATTAAAAGGAAATTTTTTATACAAAAAATGGATACTTGCTTGACAGGCGCGGATTCTAATTTCTGCCTCTGCAATAAAATGTAGCAAATCGGTGCCATAAGAATTATTAGTACTAGGAAAAAGACCACGACCAGCTTCATTAAAATATGTTTTCTCCATGGTTTAATCTGTTCAATAATCATTTTCAGAACCTTAAAATTCGTCGAAATACTTTTTATAACAAAAACACAAACGATATTATAACTGTCTGATACACTGCAGTCAAGATTTTTATCGTTGTTTTCATAAAACTGATATAGATTTACAAAGTAGTCTAGAAAATGATACTTTTGATTGGTAGGATTATCATGGGTCCTGATTTGCTGACGCTCATTTTTTTGGTTACCCTATGATTCTAGAATAAATCTTTCGTAGAAGAATTGTCTCAAAGTTGAGACTATTCCTTTCCAAATATGGATCAGGGGACTCAAACAAATCGTAAACACAAAAAGTTTGTGTTTTGTCCTTGGTTATTGAGTTGTTGATAAAAAAATCTAAAGTTCAATCTTTATCAATAACCCATCATTGTTATAACACCGGAAATTAATTTATGAAAGGCGTTCAAAAAATCACAGACTTCAATGCAAATATTTGCACGATTTAAAATTAAATCACGAACCCGCAACATTATGTTATCGTCTATAAATCTCACAGCAGTGTAAATACTACATTTTCTCATCGTCACGTTACGTTACGTTGAACATTCCTATTGAAGGTTAAGGTTTCAGTCCCAGCGTAAAATAGGGTGAGTTATCAAACGAAAAATTATGGCCTTGCTGCAGGAATCATTTAGGTAACCCAAATGTAGAATCAAGTATGGTTGAACTTCCTTAAAACCATACGTAAGGCGGCAGAACAATTCGCAGTAAAGAATGATAGCCTTAGTAAATTTAGAATACTGCCCCCACTCATCAACCCGATTGATTAGCGTGATGGGTTAGAGACCATTAATCTTCTATAATTATGAAAGATTCAAGAAATGCACGGCCCTCAATCCCCAGAGGACTTCTAGTTGCGGGTCAAGGCAGCGATCAGCGCAATGGAAAGACAGATGGTGCTAAGAATACCCGGCTTCGACCTGTCTTCCAAAAATCTATGAAACTAGCTATAGCCTTTTGTAGTCAGAGTTCTATAAGTCGGTTTGATCCGACTCTGAGATTGCCCCCGGTTGGATAAAATCCTCTCTTCATCGATAGAAGACTTTCGTTTCCAATCGAGTAGCTTACATACAGGATCGCATGTCTCCTGATAGTTTCTTTCATGCTACTTCTACTCAGGATCCCGCTGATTTGAATTCCAGAGTTGTTTTATCGGCGTTGATGTTGGAGCAGTCTCATTGGTTCGCTGGTCCCAAGAACCCTTATAATTCCACTCCTTTTCCAGATGCGTCACTTCCTTGTTCTGATTATGCCAGAATGTTTGAGGAGGCGCGAAAGGTAACCTTGGTTTTTTTTGCTGATGGTAATTATCTTGAAACGATGTTAAACAACAATTCTGATTTTGTGTTTATTTAACGTATTTTTGCTTCGATTTTGAGGTTTGTTCACAATTCCCCTGGAGAAAAAAGCGGGTTCTTTATGTTCCAGTGAAATTTATGAATCGCTGATGATTTTAGTTAAATATACTCAATATCGATATTTGGAGAAAGAGTAGGAGGGAAACGGATTTTCTAAACTGTGTTGTTTTATCGATGATCGAAACGTATTAAGGGCAGTCGTCTTCGATATTTGCCTGTTTCTGTTTATAAAAAAAATCCCTGTATATTAAGTCGCGAAGGTCGATTCACTTATTTGCTGATCCACTATTATAATAAAAGATATTTGCATGTTTGGTTACGTACCGTGATTTTTTTACTTATCCAATCTTTTTGGATTTTGACTCCTAAGTATTCTCTAAATGCATTTCATGTTGGAAGCAAAATCCTCGGCATTACCAATGTGTTATGGGTAATTTACTCTTAGTTAGAATTTTCCAGATTAAACCCTTCCTTAATTTTGGCCTTGATTTTGGTGGTCCGTTTTATGTTGTAATGAATCGCTATCGAGGAGCTGAATCTTGTGAGGTGTATTTGTACCTCTTTGTTTGCATGGCCATCAAAAGTCTCTGTTTTGTAGTTTCATTTTAATTCTGCCTCTGCATCACACTTTGGAGGATTGTGGGAAACTGGCATTAAATCTGTAAAGACGCATTTAGCTCGGGTTATATGTGATGAGATTTTATCATATGAGGAACTAATAGTAACATGGAACAAGTATTATGACTGAAATAGGTTACAAATAATTATAAATCGCGAGTGAATGAACAACTACAAATGAGCTGAGACGAGAACAACAAAATTTTTAAATAAATAATAACTTAACAAATACGCTATTAAAAGCTGGAAAAGAAGTAGCTAGGAAAAACAAAGAAAATGGTACCCTAATGTCAAACATGATAAAAGAACTTATAGATAAAACGGAAAACTGAATGAGGAGGATAAAATAAAACAAGTAGAATATATCGGAATTAATATAAATGTAGGTAAAACAATCAAAGAAGACGAGAGAAATATTCAAGACGCAAACATTCAAAAAATCAAAAAAGATAACGGAAATATGGAATGTTTAAGACCAAGGTAGATGTGAAATTATTTTTAGTTTTCATTTTCGGAAAGAATAGTCGTCAATTTTGAGACCATATTCTATTCATCTGTATTTTTACCCCTTAATTGATAATGACATTACTATTGGAATATTTTCTTGAACAAGATTTTTATAATTTTTCAGTCAGATTTTGTGATTTAGGATGCATTGAAATACTAGCAGCAGGCTATAATTTTTGTTCCTTTGAGGGCAGTAAAGACAGTCAATAATAATAATTTAGCCTGTTTTTTCAAAATATCTTTCAGTCTATGTTTGATTTGGATGTGAAACTCTTGCATTCTGTGTACTTGTAGTTTGATTTGGACACGATATTACCTCAAACAATTATACAATAAATGGTTTTTAATATATATCTGTCACATTATTAACAAATATGAATTTTTCTCGCCTGATCTACAATACTACGCACCAAATCTCAACCACTTGATATTAAGTTCACTATGATTTCTCTTAATGATATTATTTCATAAATTTGAGAACAATGTATGATAAAAATCCGATACAAGCAATCAGTGAAAAGTAAATAAATAAATTACCTCATCATTTACTTGAAACTTGACTACAAATTTATAAATATGTTTTCTGTAAGTACTTTTAAATCACATATGGTACACAGATATTGAATAAACTTACCTTGAATAAAACAGTAGTGAAATCCAAATTAATTGTTTCAAATCCAACCAGTCCATTTCTAAAATGAAAAAGAAACTATATTTTTACGCAGTCCTTCCCAATAACAGATTTAAATGTCATGAATCATTATTATCTATTATTTTGGAAACATTTTCATTTTGCAGTCCAGATTCGCCGAAAAAAATTGCTTAAATAACACACTTGAAATTAAACCTTGTCATTTAACTCGACCCTACTTATACTACTCAGAACATATCATGCTACTTAAAAGTAGGTACAATCCAATTAACAATAATTAACATCTATTAAATAAAAATATTTTAAAGATTATATATATATATATATATATATATATATATATATAGGCAATTCACGCAAAACAAAGGGCTACTGAAATAGAGTGGTAACCGTGGACATGCATGTTTCTGGCTCATTTTGCCTCTTCAGCACGGCACAACCAAATAAGGATGTGAAATTTGGGAGCAAATATGTTGATCGAAACATGGGAAAACACAAAATAACGGATTTCAGCAAGGAAACCAAACGCTCATTTGTGTCTTCAATTGGAAGATCCCGAGTTTTCAGGACATCAACCAACATCGACACGGAGGCGCATATATCCCCCCCGCCATAAACCTTCCTACCCATAGGAAATAACAAAGAAGATGCAGGAATATCGCGTGATATGCCAACAACAACAACAAAGAGATTCATGGGCAATTCACGCAAAATAAAGGGCTACCGAAATAGAGTGCTAACATTATTATATATATATATATATATATATATATAACATATTTATTTTTTTATAATTAATTTTTTTATTTTAGGTTCAATGAACGTTGGTTCGGCTAGCTCAAATTAATTGTTACGGCGATAATTTATAATTATTTTTGCTTATTTATAGCTCAGGGTAAATATATCAAGTCGAGCATGAGTACTCCTTAATCTCTTTGAGTTCTGGTATAAAGCTTTTTTATGTAATTTATTATTTTGTTTTATATAGTTTAATGAAGAAATATTTGTTTTTGTCTATTATTTAAAATAAAAATTTGGCCTATTATTTAATACAGTTACATTTTTCCAAACATCCAATATGCTTTGAAAATAATCAATAATTCAGAACTCAAATACTTCTGTGGTTGAATATATTTCTGATATCTTTATTCTATGCTACATGACATGAAGTTTATATTGACATTTCAGTTTCATTTCAACAACTGTGATAACTTGTCTGTATATTAGTATTAAATATCCTGTTTATTATTGTCTAATAATAACTTTATATTCTTTTCAGATTCATTTTGATATTCTAGATAGAATATACAAGTCATCATCTGTGCTGCTAATACGAAAGTGAATTTATAATTTACCAAGGAAATGAATTAAAATTTATGACTCACAATGTTTACATTCTGAAATTTAAGGTAACTACTTTCAATATTACTGGTGTATTTATATAGTTATAAGGATAATTGATATCATAGGTGTTTGATTTGATATGAGATATATTTCTTACTTATTATTACACGTAGAAATGATAATTCTATCTGTCTGAAGAAAGTAATCTCTATTTGTTATTTTACAAAGTTATAAATTTCATATATTCGTGTCTTATTCTCTTCAAAATTTGCTACGATAAGTTCAAATCCCTTTAATATTTAGTACCTGGATATATTAATTCATAACTGTTTATATCGGTTTCGGTTAGAATTTCGAATGGGACCTCTAAATATGGCTGTAACTATTTACAAACGTTATTTCACCTGTTAGGTACTCTCAAATGTTTTATTAACACCAAATCACCTTTGTCAAATGTCGTAGGTTTAGTTTGTTTTCTTAACATTTTGTTTTTGTATTTATCAGCATTTTTGCTTAATTTTTCCTAACAAAAGTAATTAGGATAGTCCTTATTATGGACAGTTTATACTGTTCCAGTATATATATATATATATATATATATATATATATATATGTGTGTGTGTGTGTGTGTATATATATGTTGTTTGACGGATAAGACCATAGATCCCAAGATGATGCCATGTATTTAAGTAATTGTCGACTTACCCAATTCTGGATTATAGGGAGAAAAGTAAACATTTCGATAAGTAGTACTGGGATTTTATTTATACACTAAATAACACTTAATTAAATAGACATGGCCTATAATTTACTATGACGGTCAAGTTCAACTTCTTACCATCAACATACAATAGTTGATATCGATAAACACGACAGAGTATTAATTCCTTGTATCACCCTATAACAATAATAATACCGTAAATATTTGAATGTAATTATATCCTTAGATGTATACTTTGATTTTATATCATAAAAATTTACCGTAGTCTTTTGCAAATAATAGGATATTTCACAATATTATGAATACCAAATTTTATAAAATGCTTCGGCTCAACGTATCTAAGTACAACTCTGCATCAATTAATGAAGTTTCCACTAGTCTTTGTCAATGTAAAAATCGTGCGTACAATTCCATCGTTCACTTAAACCAATCATATAATTTGAAAATATTAATTTGACAAATTATTTATAAATAACTAACTACTTACTACGGCATCAACAAAATCAGTCCTCGTTTCTTTGTAAACAAACACTAACTAACAGCTGCAAGTAAATTCGGATAAAAAATTGTGAAAGTTATTATTTATAATGTATACCACTCGCTTCACAAATAGCTTATTGTTAATACATGTGACATTCAACAGTCGTGAACTTCTTAGTTAAGAACATCAAGTAAAACCGGATCTTGAATGGAGGAGATTGATCTCGTATTTACTTTTTATAAATGTTTTGTTTTCATGAAGAGGTTAAATTTGGAAATGAAACTGCATAGGCGCACCTAAATAAATACTATAATATCAAAATTATTGATAAATTCAGCTGATAGAACTTACCGTGAATGATATGAGTTTGATAACAAAATAATCTATATTACTTTTCCGCCCAACCTATCTAATATGCGAGAAAAGTATTGGTTTACCCCAGAAAAAGTTGGAAATTTGAAAAATTTTTTTGAGTTATTTTTATGTTTTCCATAAATAACAACCCAAAAAAACGGTTTTCAGAAAAAAATCCTGTGTATGTCATCGTCGTCGTTGTCGTCGGTCACTTTTCGTTACATGTCTTGTTAGCACGATACAGCCTCCGGAGTGCAACATGTCACCAATTTTATGATTGAATATTGTTAAGGACATGTCACAGATGAACCCCATTGATTTTCAGCTCACCAGAGCCAGCACAACGGGAGCTATGGTACTAGAAGTACGACATTTTAGTCATTTTTTGAGAAATTTCAGTTTGTTAGCACGATACATCCTCCGGAGTGCAACAAGTCACCAATTTTATGATTGAATATTATTCAGAACATCTCAATGATGAACCCTATTGATTTTCAGCTCACCAGAGCCAGTACAACAGGTGCTATAGTACTTTAAGTACGATATTTTGGTCATTTTTGGGGAAATTTAAGTTTGTTAGCACGATACAGCCTCCGAAGTATATACAAGTGACCAATTTTATGATTGGATATTATTCAGAACGTCTCAAAGATTAATCCGATTGATATTCAGCTTACTAAAGTCAGTACACCGGGTGCTATGGTACTTAAAGTACCAAATTTTCGTCCTTTTTGGAGAACTTTCAGTTTGTTAGCACGATACAGACTCCAAGTGACCAATTTTATGATTGAACATTGTTCAAGGTGTCTCACAGGTGTACCCTATTGATTTTCAGCTGACTAGAGCTGGTACAGCGGGTCCTATAAATACAGATATATCACATTTTTGGTTATTTTTGGACAAATTTCGGTTTGTTAGCGCGATACATTTCCCGAAGTGTATACAAGTGACAATGTTAGGATAGAATATTATTCAGGGCCACAGATGCGGAAAGGTTAGTTTTAATCTTTAAAACCGTTTATTTTTTTGTAGTTTTTGGATGATTTTACACATAAACCAGGAAAAGTTTAGCATAAAAGCAAACTAATCAATCACTTGAGAAGAAATTGCGTAAATTTCCGTCTGAAATACGGTTGCATAGGATCCTAGAGAGGTCAAAATTTCTGTCCTAGGTCTACGCCCGTATACACCCGGACCAGAGCCTGAGGGTGTCTTTGAACCATCGGTATACCAACAGATGCCTGCTCTTTAGAGTTCATCCTTGCGGAGGATCCATTCAACTCTATTTAGAAATATGACGGTATAAAGCAGATTGCAGTTTACTGTTGGAGGCATTATATCAGAGAACATTCCCGGAACACCGACTTTGTGTCCGCTAGCATTCTGTTTTGCTCTGTATACGCATGTTCTGTGCATTTCGAAATATGCACAATTCTATATGCTGTCCATCTGGCCACCTTTTCCAGAAGTATATGGAGAGGAGGTAGGTCCAAGAGGATTTCCATGTCTGCTGATGGTGTGGTACTGACAGAACCAGTGATAGCCATACAAGCTTGTCTCTGTATACCAGAGAGCTTTGCTTGGGCCGTTTTCTGTAAAGCTTTTGGTCATCAAGCAAAGGCTCCATATGTGATCATTGGTCTAACAATCATCACATATATCCAATGGATTTGATTGGGACCAAAGCCGCAAGATTTTCCACAGATCCTGCGACATGTCCACAAGGATAGTCTGGCCTTATGGATAACTTTCCAAGTGAGCGTTCCAAGTAAGTTTTTTATTTAGAATGATTCCCAAATATTTTACTTCCGCTGCAAATGGAATAACCTCACTATTATTAAGGTAGGTACAGGAGGATTTCCAGGGCTGCTGACGGTGTGGCACTGACAGCACCAGTGATAGCCATACAAGACTGTCTCTGTATACCAGAGAGCTTTGCTTGGGCCGTTTTCTGTAAAGCTTTTGTCCAATAAGCATAGGCTCCATATGTGATCATTGGTCTAACGATCATCACATATATCCAATGGATTTCGTTGGGACCAAAGCCCCAAGATTTTCCACAGATCCTGCGACATCTCCACAAGGATAGTCTGGCCTTATGGATAACTTTCCAAGTGAGCGTTCCAAGTAAGTTTTTTATTTAGAATGATCCCCAAATATTTTACTTCCGCTGCAAAAGGAATAACCTCGTCATTATAGGAAAGTGACGGAAGATACGCCAACTATTGCAGTTTTATCAGGGTTAACAGACATCCGTTCCCTCTGGCACCAACTATAGACATTGTCCAAAGTCTTTTGGAGGATATTATATGCAACCCATCACGACTTGGTCCTTGCCAGAATGACAAAGACGTCTGCATACGTTTGCAGTTCTACCCCTCTTCCTACGAGAGTACCAAGCAGGTCATCCATCAAGAGTGACCATAGTTGGGGAGATAACACTGTACCTTGCGAGCAGCCCCTAGAAACCGTAAAGCTAATGGCCTCATCTGGAAGAGATGTAGTGGCTGTTGTATTAGTGAGCATGGCATATATCCAGCCGGTAATCATTGGTTTATTGTCCTTTTCAGCCATCGCTGAACCAATGGAGGCCTGTAGTGCATTGTCGAATGCTACACGATGACAAGAAAAATGGCCACCGCAATCTCCTTATTGCGTAGGCATTGTGTGATTTTCCCAACAAGGTCGAATCATGCTAAATCTGTTGATTTGCCAGTTTGATCTGGTTGTTTTGGTCCTTAGGGCCAGGCCATAGTGGTTTTCGATTTCAGGACAGCAGGTCCGGTCCCTTTTTCAGGTTCCATTGAAGAGACGTTACCCCTCTTCTTTTTGGGTACACTCCCTTATTCTTGTGAGGAGAGTCGGTTCTCCTCACTACTGCAGGAGGTTTTCCACTTTACTGTCAGTATCCATTTAAAATGTAACACTTATTACTGATCCGCTGGTAAATCACACATTCAATTTTTTTAAGGACGTTAGGAAACTTGAAAAATATCGTTACAAAATATACAACTGTATGTTTATTCAAAAATAAAATACATATTTAAAAATACTACAGAATACTCATCACAATAGTTACAATTGGTATAATTGGTGGCCCTTTTAAAATATACAGTAACTGAATATTTTGATTTTATATAATTTTTTTAATAACAAATGAATTTTTTCCATTTTATAGCTCGAATTACTAAACGAAGAAAAAATGTATTTTTAAATAAGTTACAAAATTCAGACGATAAATCATTAATTTATAAAAATGGCAAGTAGGCATAATTAATATTTTTGAAAAACTGATAATTTTGTCAAAGTATATTGAAAAACACTTTCATCTAAAGTTTTTTTTTTAATTTAAATACCCTAATAAACATCACATAAATCCAATTGGATTATGAAAATCCAATAAATATAATACAGATATTCACAAACTTAAACATAATTTGCACAATAATATATAACATTATTTATTTTCTTGATATATTGAGTCATATGACAATAATCAATTTCTGTCAAACAAATTGAAAATAAAAATGACCTCAGAAATACATACCAAAAGAAAATGAGACTAATCTTGACCACAAAATGTATTATATAAAAAATTATTTTAAAATAATTCAACAAAATTTGTAGATAAGAAATATTGTAAAAGCCCATCCAAATAAAAAATATATCAATAGTCCTCAAGAACACCTCTTATATAAGTCAAACATCATAAAAATTGATGCCATATTCATTTTGTATCATCTCGAACATATCAGATCAATTTGTTCATAAAATTCTACTGCATTATTGAAGACAATGTCTTGTCACCGGAAATTAATGCTGTGGTGTTGTTAAGTATTACAATTTCATATTATTCAAGACAATATAAAAAAATGACAGACATTATACACAATTATTTCTTTAAATTGGTCGAGAGATATAAAAAACCAATAGAACAATGGAATAATATAAAATATACAAGGATGAGAGGAAAAAAACCAAAGAACTAACTAAAGCTTCAGAAGACGACTCTAAAGTAAATCAAAAACTCAAATTATGAGAACAGAAAAACAGCAAGACATATATTTAATAAAAATGGAGAAATATTTATAAAAAACAGAAGGAAGGTATACAAAGATGGAAAGAATATTACCAGGAACTAATCAATAATGAGATAAGAAAAAGTACAACTTGGCCTATCGGAAGATACAGAAATAGAAATTCGTAAAGAAGAACATGCAATCACAGAAGAAAAGAATACAACAGCACCCAGACATGAGAAAGCAACTTCAGAAATAATAAAAAATATTGGATAAAAAAGAAAAGACGTGTTGCTGCACATTTTCAATAAAGCTATAGAAGATTAAACACTTCCAACAGACTGAAAGATAGCACTAATAGTGCCAATTTTTAAGAAAGGTTATGTAAAAAACTGCAATAACTATCGAGGAATAACATTAATTATGACGGCGATGGAAATAATGGAACTCGTTGTTTCACATATCCTCTATCCCCATACTACTTTCAAAGTCTGGCAAACAACATGGTTTTAACGTCACATCACACTCGCTGTATGAGTACATCAATTTTTATAGTGTAAGACCTATATTTATCTATACGAAAACGTATAGAATAGATGGCACCTTACCCCTACCTATGCTGTCTCGAATTTTTCACTTTGAGATGCAACGCTATGAACGCAGCTATCCTCAAAACTAAAAATAAACTAACTAAGAATATCACAGACATTGAGTATGTTGAATTGTCCATATCCATAACCTTGAGGAAATGCTTGGGGTGGACGAAATTGCAATATTCCGCTTCACATGGTAACTTTCCTCGTTCATATCCCATTACTGAAAGTACCAGCCCTTCGAATCCGTATTTGAGGAAGGAGATGTGAAAGATCCAATGTAAAGCCGGATGCGTTGCTGTCAGTTGAACGAAGAATCCGGAGAATATAGTGAATGGAAGGAAACAGAAAGGACCAAATATCACTCCATTCTAAAAAAAATCGAAGTGTCAGTTGAAAACTAACAGGTTTAGAAGTGAAACTTTTTATGTTACGCTTAAACTGTGAATGAGAGTACAACGAAAATTTTTAAACATCAACAGAATAAAACTATAATTTTAAAAAAAAAAGTAAAACACAAAAATAATTTCTAGTACAGTCATTTGGTTGAAAAAAATAGATGTTATCTGGAAAGTTTTCCGGGAGTTTTGAAAATTGGCAATTTTATAGATTTTGACATGCTATTTCCGAATTTAAACTTTGCCATCTGTTATCATTTCCGCTCGCTCTGCCATATTGGAAAAATGACGCCTAAAAGCTGTTTTTTTATAACTCATTTCCGACGCATTTTACAGGAAAAACATATCCATATAAAATAATTGTAGAGAAAATTTACTACAATTTATTTCAAAACCTTTTTTCCTAAAATCAATAGTTTCGGCGAATATAATTTAAACTGCTTAAAGGTTAAATATTGTACTATAGATTGAAAACCCGGCTGATTATGGACTATTTCCACAAGTAGGGGAAAGGGGGGCACATTAAACCAAATCACCAAAGATCGCAGATATTGACAAAATGTCAAATAATTGTAGTTTCTTCCCGGCATAGCAATATTTGCTACTTTTACTCACATTTCGTCTAGGAAATATTATCGGTAAATTTATGTTTTCAAAAAAATTATAAAAGTTTGCAGTCCTGGGGCAGTTTCAACCAGCAATGAAATTATACAACAGATCAGTGCAACTCTTTATTTTGGTAACAATACCTAGTGAGAAAAATATTGAAACATAAGTATAATCAAAACAACTTATTTGATATTATACATGGATAAGTTAATATTGAAAGTTAGTAAGGAAGAAGTCCGAGCAGTCTTAGATGAGTTGGGCTGTGGTAATTTCAGAACTAAGTCGTAACGGTCAACTGTAGATGTATCTTTGACCAAGGGGTAGTAGAATTTGAAGCCTGGCGTCTTACGACGCAAAACTTTTATTACAAATTCATTCAAGTTTATAACTTCTACGACTCTTCCAATGCATCTTGTTGAATTATAGCATCATCTGTAAGGAGGTTGGCACTCTCCATGTCACTAAAATCATCCGACATATCGTCCGATGCAAGTTCAATCGACTCGTCAGTATCTGAACTACTTGTGCTTATGTTTCTTTTCTTCTTTGTTGCAACATAATCTTCTTCCTGTTCTGGAAATACTTGTTTGAGAACTCTTTTTCTATTCCTCTCTTCTTTAATCCGTTTACGCCTTTCTCTCTCACGTTCGATTTCTTCCAAGCGAAATTCTAGACTTCCCTTTCTTTCCTTTCATGTTCTTAGTTTTTTTTTATAGTGGGTTTAGGAATCGGCCTGACAGTCTCCGGAGTAATTTTGTGGACAGCAGATGTTGAAAGTAAGTCTGTGAAAAAGCTTCAAATAAAATCAAGAGAGTAGAGTGCTATGCTATATTACCTTTCCTATTTTTGTCAAGATCCTCATTAACAAACGAGATTCTTGAAATATTTCTTAAGGGTGGAGGTGTAGAAGAACCTTCTAAGGATGAATTTTTGGCAGTGTCTTTATGCGGCGTTGATCGAGTATCTGCAATTTGAGAAAATGTATTTAATAATAGAATAAAAAATAATCGAACATAGTTACATTCTGGCTTTGGATCTCTTGTTACAGATGACGAACCATTCTCAGCCATGAATAATGAAGAATCAGCATCAGTCTGTTGTTGGTCATGTTCTTCCTCATAATTTGCAAAACCTGGGCAAAAATTCCTCTTCTTGAAACGCCAGTCTATTCAAAGGCCAAATCCCTGGTTTCTGGAATGATGTTGTAATATTATTCTGTGTGAAAGCATTTTGGTAAGCAATTTTCGTTAGATGGGCAATCTGCCTAATTGTTATCGTTTTTCCAGGATTTGAAGTCATCCAGTCATTGAAGGCAGTTGCGCAATAGTTCTTGAATGGGCCGTAAACACCGACATCTAGAGGTTGGAGCTTGTGTGATGTATGTGGTGGAAATGAAAGAATGACGATCCCATTATTACGGCAATAGTTTATCCCTTTCACGGTAATATGGGATTCATGGTTATCCAGCAACAACAGTATTTTATTTTCAAATGAGCAGTTTTTTTGCTGCTTAATATGCTCCAGTACACGTAGAAATAGATCTCCTGTCATCCAGCCAGAATGGTTTCCTAATGCTAAGCTAGAAATGGGTGCGTCAATCAAATATTCGTCAGGATTACGTGTTCTGGGGAAAACATAAACTGGAGGGAGGGCGCTACCCACAGCACTTATTATTCCCACAAATGTGGTCAATTCGCCTCGTTCTGCAGATGATATTTGGCATACTTGTTTCTTGCCTTTAGTCGACACAATTTTTACTGGTTTTAGAACTGTGGTGACTCCCGTCTCATCCAAATTGTATATCTGTTCAGGCTTAAACTTATACTTTTGCAATGTAAAAGTATAATTTTCGAAGAATTCTGACACATTTTTTTTTATTAAACCCAGTTGATCGGGCTAAACTAGTGCTTTCTGGTTTTCTCAGAGATATTTGTTATTTATTCCCTTCATAAAGCCCCTAAGCCAATCGATGCCAGCTACCTTCGCAGCCTTCCACTTGTCAGGAATCTTGCATCCGGGCAAAACGCTCGAATAGTCATAAGCTAAAATTCTTATCTGCTTATATGTTAGACCGTAATTTATGTTAAAAGAAAGCTGAATATATTTTACGAGCTCATCTTCCTGACTCTTTGAAAAAACTTGAGAAACCGTATATTTGCTGGAATAAAGATTTTTGTTCTCATTGGAGCTGTCCCTTTCATTCCCAGAGTCTTCATTGAATTTAATGGCTAGTAACTCTTCTGTAGGATATTTTGTTTTAATTTTTTTCAATTCTGGAATGTAGGGTGTCTCGTTTGATATTAAATGTTGTAGCAGCTTCTCTTTCTGACATTCTTTTACTTAATACGTTTTTAATTGCATTAGTCATGTGTTTTTCGTTGATTTCCGTTCTCGTCGTTTTTTTATATGTTCGGACCATCTGAATAGAAATTTACCTATTTTCAAACAATAATCAAATTAATGCCGGGTTTATACAACTTTTCTTAATGGATAGTGTATTGTTAATGAAATCTCTAATAATTTCAAATCCAAATCTAATTGAAAATCATTAGTGGGGCACTTTCAACTGGTTGAAAGTGCCCCATTCTTAGGTGGTGGAATTTGCCCCACAGTGGCTTCGAACAACAAACACTCTCTAATTCTCAAAGTTGCATTTTTAGGTTGGGGCTATCCCAAAATTTAACTCTAAATATATGTGTTATAAAACGATATTAGTGGTAAAATTCGATAGTATTTATAAGAGCGGACAGAGAATAATTTTCTGACACGACAAAACTTACCTTGAATTATGTAAAATCACGATTTATTTTATTTTTCGCACAACAAGCACACACCATCAACAAACCTTACTGGTAGTGGCTAAGGGTCTACTAACGGGTACGTACGTATTTTAATTTGGACTTATCACCATTAATTAAAAATGATAAAAATATTAACACCTTAAATAGTTTCTTGAACTTGTATAATATGAAGTACATAATAAATACTCCAACAAGAGTTACTGCTAATACAAAATCATGTTTAGATAATGTGTATGTACCTAGTTTTGCAGATTATACCGTGAATGTTTTGAATACCGACATATCCGATCATTTTGGTCAAACAGTTATCATTTTTAACAACATACAAACAGCAAATAATACATATGCCTATAAACGTCTTTTTGGTTCTGAGCGATGGGAGTTTTTTTGTAGTCTCTTAAGAAATGAAATGTGGACTTCAGTATATGAGGGATCAACAGTTGACGACAAGTATAATACTTTTATTCAAATATTAACAAATCATTTTAATTCGTCTTTCCCTGTAAAACAGGGTAAACAGTTACCAAATAAAAAATGCTAATGGATGACTACCAAAATTACTGTTGCCAAAGATACCCTAAATTTCATGTTTGAGCTTTATACTCATAATCATATACCCAAACAGGCATATAATAATTATAAAACCAATTACTCCAACCTTGTCTTGCAGGAAAAGAGTAATTACTATGACAGACAAGTGTGTGACTCGCATAACAAAAGTAACACCATCTGGAATATAATAAAAACTGAGAAAGGCCTCAGCAAATCAATACAAGAATATTTCACTGGTATTAAGTCAAATAATGAAACAACATCATCTATGTCCGTTGCGTCTAACATTTTTAATGAATATTTTGTCACGGTGGCTTCAAGTCTTGTAGACTCTTCGGTAAAAAATAGAAAACTGAATCATATAAATAACAATGCGGTATCTATGTACCTATCCGAGGTGGATGATGTTGAAATTCTGGAAATTATAAATGGTTTGAAAAATAAATGCTCAAGTGGCGAGGATGATATCAGTAATATTTTGTTAAAAAAAATAGCAATATTTGTTTTAGAACCACTGACACATGTTGTAAATTCATCATTCTTGGGGGGAGTTTTCCCATCTAGACTGAAAGTAGCAGTTGTGCCCATCTTTAAAAACGGAGATACATTATTGGTGGAAAATTATAGACCAATAAGTCTCCTCTCTACTTTTTCCAAAGTTTTTGAAATTGCTATGAGAAAAAGATTGGTTAGTTTTTTGAATAAGAACCAGAACATAGATTCGAATCAACGGATACCGAGAAGCAAAATCTACCATAACTGCTGCATTCTGCTTTATTGAGAGGATTCTGGACTCCCTTGATAGTGGTAGTCTCGCCTTTGGAGTTTTTTGGACCTATCAAAGGCATTTGACTGTGTGAACCATCAATTATTGCTTGACAAAATGGAAAAAATGGGGATTCGTGGTAGATGCTATGATTGGTTTCAATCTTATTTAGCAAACCGTTCTCAAAAGTCTGCATTAAAACAAACTCTTCTGAATATACTTCTAATGCCAGAGAAGTTACACTGGGTGTACCTCAGGGCAGTGTGCTTGGTCCAATCCTGTTCATACTCTACATAAATGATCTAGAACTGTTTTTAAATAATATAACAACTACACTAACAAATTATGCTGATGATACAAATGTGCTCATTGTTGGAGATAATTATAATGAAATGAAAACTAAGACAACATCTGTAATTTTAAAAATGGCTGAATGGTTTAAAGGGAACATGAATAACAAAAAGACGCAATGCATCCTATTTAAACACAGTCGTAATGAAATTGTGTATCCTAATAATATTGAGATTAACAATAACGTAACTACATTTTCGTCAGAAATTAAGTTTCTAGGAGTCACAATAGATGAGCACATGAGCTGGGTAGAGCATGTGCAGCTGCTCTGTGGTGGATTAAGTAGTAATTGTTATTCTTTAAAAGAAATAAAAAAAGTAGTTAGCAAACATACATTGATAACTGCATATTATGGGAATTTCTATTCATCGCTGACCTATGGAATTGTTTTTTGGGGTGGCTCACACGGTCACACTGTCTTTGTATTACAAAAGAGAGCAGTTAGAATTTTGGCTGGTTTGAAACTGCGTGAAAGCTGTAGGGGATATTATAAATCTTTGAATTTATTAACAGTACCTGGTATATACATATATGAGTGTCTATGTTATGTGTATAGAAATAGGGAATATTTTTCAGATTATACAATTGCACATGAGTATCATACGAGACAGAAACACATTTTCCGATACCCTATTCATAAAACATCATTGCTTGAAAAAGGTTGCTTATATAGATGTTTGTTACCGTTTAACCTACTATCTAAAGAACTACGGAATATTACTAACATACATAGATTTAGGAGGACTATAAGGAAATGTCTTGTGTCTGCAGAACCATATAGTATAGACGATATAAATAGCAATACATTTTTGGATTTGTGATTCAGTGTTCTACGCATATCTTTTTATAATTGTTTGTGTGTTACACATTTGTTTTTTGCTTTTGATCTGTTTTTTAAATATTTTAAATATAGTTTGCCGCATATTAACATTGTACAACAAGTGAGAACGTTTAACATTGTAGATTTTAACTGTTTTTTTTTTAAATTTATGTATACCTTATGTTTCGTTTTTACAGAAAACGTTTGACATGTACCATACAATGTATATATTTTTTTTTCTAAAAATGTATCTTATCACTAGTACGAAATAAATATCTATCTATCTATGAAGTTTTTCGCCGGTAAATTCAAATTAATTCCGTAAAAATCGACACTGGTTGAAAGTGTCCCAAGGTTAAATGTGCCCCCCTTTCCCCTATAAAGGAATGCGTCCCTTCTATGTCAGGCCCCTCCTTCTCCTTCTAAGAAACATCTGACCCTAGCGGAGCTCAATATAAATATTTAATCGTCATCTGTACATGTTTATCATTTCACATTGTCGTTTGCATTTATAGAGCCATGGCTTTTAATGAAGTAAACTGTTTTATTGGTGATGATATATTGCAAGAATCTGAAGTTATTGATGTGAAGGAAAAATGATTGGAAACTATTTGTAAGTCAAGTTTAAAAAGAAAAGACAATAAATACAAACTTTTGGTGGGAAGTGTCACGATGTGTGTCCAAAACGATATAATAATGCGAGGTTAATCGCTGCAGCTTTGCATAGGGGAAGCGATGGTACGACTTCTCAAGTACAACTACGATCTACGCGTCCAACTTTCTCATTCAAGATTCATTGTTTTTCACGTGCTGCTGAGATAACAGCAGAGTTTATATCTAAGCAAAAGCAGACTCGTTTATGTGACCGTAATACTATGTATAGTGTGCGTAAATTATCGATGAAAAACAGTATTTCAGAACATGCTCAAGCTCGTAATGATGATTGGGTCTAAGCCATCGTTGAACGTCTTGAGCAGGTTAATGATTTAATCGCAGCCGACGCACAATATCACAATTTTTGCATGGAGAAATTGTCCCAAACGCTCCCGACTGAAGAAAGAAAAAAAGAGGTCCGTAAGCAAGCGAGATTGATTCTGTGATGGAGTACATTTATTCATATCTCCAAAAAAATTCCGAAGAATGTCAGTTTTATCTGAACGAACTAATGACCAAAATTGAAGGTGATTACCATCCACACATAAAAACAGTGGAAGCATAGCTGTTAAAAAAATATGGTGATGATATTTTAATTCCTGTCACTGCCAATAAGGCGCCTGAGGTTTGCTTTCGAAGTACAGGGTTTAAATTGTTGACGGAAACCTGGTACAATGGAAAAAGTGACAACAAGATAGAAGAGCGTAAGCGTATTGTGAAGGCAGCAGCAGTAATTGTTACAGAGGATATTCGATCTAGGGTGTACGAGACAAAACATTATCCTCCATCAGACATTTTTTTTTCAAGATGTCGAGTCAGATATACCTGAAACTTTGCGAATTTTCCTGGATGGTATAATTTTAAAAAATAAACGAGCCTCGCTTGACAAATGGAAGAAAAAAAGGATTGCTCTTGCACATTATATTATTGCTGCAGTAAGGCCGAAATCTTTTATATCATCGGTTCAGGTCGGAGTAGCAGTATTTTTATTCCAAAAATATGGATCTCGACGATTGATAGATACTTTCTCATCTCTCGGATTTTGCTTTTCGTACACCGAAGCGATGCTGTTCGAAGTTTCAGCTACAATGCGCTCACCATTGAATATCGATGATCAGTCGTTTTCACAGTTTGTTTTCGACAACGCCGATTTCAACACATAGACATTAGATGTGCACAACACTTTTCATGCTATGGGTGGTATCCATTGTATAACACCTAAAAGTGCTATTGCTCCCGACCAAAATATTAAACGATTAAAGCAAAAGACGTCGGTAGTTTTGGTGCCATTGAATTAAAAACGATACGGGCTTGAAAACAATAAAGATTCAAAACCTTGGTAGCATTGGTTCGGTATCGGAGGTGATTATACCATCAGTTTCTGACTTATTGTCGCTGTATGGAAAATGGGTTGACCTGTCTAACATACCTGGATGGATGGTGTTCATGGAACAAGCGACAGCAGAACTACCCTTGGAAAATCTTTTATTGGGTGCTTCTCTTCTTCTTCTTTCTCAGCCACTTCTTATCCACTCCTGGACGTAAGCCTCTTTCATATTTCTCTATGCTGTCCTGTCCTGTGCTTGTTGAAACCATATGTTTCCGGCCTGTCTTTTGATATCATCAAGCCATCTTCTCTGCGGTCTTCCTGTGCTTCGCCTTGTTTGTCTTGGTCACCAGTACGTTAGTTTGGTTGTCCATTTAGCTTGATCCTGCCGGGCCACATGCCCTACCCATTGCCATTTCAGCTCCGCAGTACGCTTTATTATATCCATGACTTTAGTTCTTTGTCGGATATCTTCATTCCTTTTTCTGTCTCTGAGAGTAATTCCGAGCATCGCTCGTTCCATCGCTCTTTGCATCACTCTTAATTGATTTGCTGTCCTCCCTGTCATTGCCATTGTTTCCAGTCCATAGGTCGCTATCGGTAGTATACAGGTATCGAAAACTTTTCGTTTAAGGTTGATCGGTATGCTGCTATTTCTGAATATATAGTTCATTTTTCCGAACCCCGCACAGGTGCTTGCCCTTCATGAATGCTTCACAGAGTGATTTGGACACAATTTTGACTGCTCTTTTATTAGATTCCCGACGTAAGACTTGGTGGATTCCATTTGTTAATGTCGTTCATAGGATCAATCGGATACATAATGACCGGAAGTGGATTAAAAGAGCTCTTTAACACTATTTACGCACTGAATTCAAATGAAAAAATTATGGCACTGCATGCGTATTGACATGCAGTAAGAGAGCATATGCTGACTCATCTTTCAATTACTAAAATTGTTCTGCAATTTATCGATTTGACACCCGATCTCAATACAGAATTAGATAGAATTTTATATAATTTCGATAGGTACGAGATACTTGAGGTGGACCAGGAAGAATGCTGCAAAGAACATTTGAGAATGAATTGATTAAACTTGAACAACGTGGTGCTACATCGAAATTATGAGTTCAATATTTTATACACTTGTAAAATAATTCATTGAGGCAGAAAGAATGAGCAACTGGAATTTACATCTTGACACTATCCAGAAAATGATACCTGCCAGTGGTCATTTCTTATATGCAAAATCTTGTCATTTGTATTTGCAAGACATGCTTAATTTGAAGCAAAGAATGACAGCTGAAGCATTTGAAGTATTTACAAGTAAAGGGTATTTCACAATTAGACGTTCTGACAAATTTTGGTGTGGTACGTGGTCAGATATGACAATTGAGCAATCGTTAATGAGGACGATGAAATGTCTTGGTGGGCTTACTCATGGTCGAGGAGTCAAGGAAAGCGTGCTATCCAAGTGGACTCTAGGAATGGCATTTCTGTACAATATTTGTGACGAAGTTGATAAATTTTGCGACGTAGCTTTTTCCAATTCCGACTAGCATGTCGCAATAAGAAGCTCACGGGTAAACGTGACAATATAGTGCTATTCAACGCCACAATCGATTACAATCATATTCTGTTATTTAAAAAACAACATGTTCAACAATACATTTTTGATATTAATCGATCACTCTGATTATAATCGGTCTAAAATTATGATGCTATTGAAAACAATCGTAAATCGGAAGCATGTGATTGGTCGAAAAATTTAAATAAACTACCGTTCGTCTATCGGTTATGTGATGTGAGTGATATTTTGCAATTGTATATTACATTTTTAGAACATCTTCTATAAAATTAAACGTGATTAAACTAAATGAACTTGTGAAAAGTGTGAAATACACGTGAAATGAATAAAAATAATATGAGGTTATGACAATTTTTTTGGTCGTTCAACAAATATCAATCCGTTTTCGATTTCGATTATAAACAAAATCAGAATCAAGATCGAAGTGTTGAATAGCACTATGATGATGTAAAAAAATTGATGGATTGGTTGTCGAATCATCCACCTTTTCTAGAATTGAAGGGAATCATGTCAATACGCACTGGAATTATCGAAAATTAAAAAGTAAACTGTCACATATCTCAAGAAATTGGTAGTGCTGGCATTTCTAAAATCATTTGCAGTGATTTCTATACCGTAAAATTTAAACAGAATGACAGAATAAAATCACTTGGAATTATGAATACAGGTATTCGGATAGAAAACGACATTGTCCCGATAAATCCTTTGTTCATTTTTCAAAGAATGTGCATCGCTAAAGAATCTGAAAAAGAACTTGAAAATTTCCTAGCGTACGAACTATCTCCATTTCCGTTGTCCCTTTTCAGTGATGAAGGTATGCGTAAATGAATTCTTCTTCTCTCTTCTTTTCCTGGCCCTACAACTCTGAGTGAGCCTTGGCCGCATTAACTATCGCCCTCCATCTTCCTCGATCTTGTGCATCCATTTCCCACTGTTGGACTCCCATTCCAGGCACATCTGCTGCGACGGCATCTTTTCATCTTTTAATTGGTCGGCCTATTGATCTTCTACCATCTGGTCTCTCAAGGACAATTCTGTTTTTAATAATCTGTGGTCCTCTGATCTCAATACATGCTCTGCCCATCTTATTCGGTTAGCGCAAATGTATTAAATCCAATATGTATCAGGCATTTGAGCAACATTCTGATGATATAAATTTTGAAAATACAATGTACATCATTGATGAAGGATACTCATTACACCGAGTCGTTTGGCAACAGGTCGAATCGTTATTATCTATTTGCAATAAATATATTACCTACGTCCGATCGCATTATACCTCCAATGCCATTATCGTATTTGACGGATATCCAGAAGATGTAGCAACCCGTAGTACCAAATATGCAGAACGATCCCGACGATCACAAAAAACTGTTTCAGTAGATATATTTTTTGACGACACAATGACGACAACTGTGTGACAAAGTAAATTCCTGGGTAATGATGCGAGCAAGAATCTCCTCGTTCGAATGTTGAAGACAAAAAATTTGAGTTGAACACCTTTTGTTGAACAAGCCATCGAAGATGCAGGTACATAAATAATTAATATCGCAATAAGAGTTTCATCAGCGTTTGATTTTGTAGTAGTTGTCGGTGAAGATGTAGATCTCCTCGTTCTTTTGACGGCGCTATCAACACATCCAAACATATACATCCTCAAACCAGGAAAGGGAAAAAGTTCACGACAAGTAGACTCCATAAATAGTATAAAAGATAAACTGCCGCAAATCATATTTTATGATTGCATGCCTTTAGTAGTTGTGATACCACATCAGCAATATTTTATCAAAGGAGAATGAAATTCATTAAAGTACTCCGAAAAAACCCTGATTTGAACGTGGTTATCGAAGTGCTTCAAAATCCAAATGCTGATCCAGAAGTCAATGCTACAGATGGAGAACGTTTCCTCATCGAATGATACAGTTACAGTGATGTGAAAAGTCGTAAAAGTACATCTTTAAATAATGATAGATATGCATGCTTCACAGCATCAGCATATAAAAGTAAATTTAGTATTGCGTCGCTACCACAATTAGAAGCAGCAGCACTACAACATTCGTTTCGAACTTATCGCCAGGCTGAACAGTGGTATGAGAACGAACAAAATGTAGAACAATGGGGATGGAAAAAAGGCAAGAACGGGCTCATTCCTGTTACTACATTCGAGCCCCTGCTCCGGAAAGCTTGCTGAAACTTATTTCTTGCAAATGAAAAAGCTTGCGGACGCAAAAAGGCAGGGCTAAAGTGCTCCGTTGTGTGCACGAACTGTGGTGGTTCTTGTGATAATTCGCAATTTCCATCACAAGATAGCAGTGAAGAAGAAGAAATGGACCCTATTCTCGAGCAAATAAACGACGAAATCGACAACGAAGAGGACCGCGATGAAACTGATAATCCCGTCGCCGATGATGCAGAAGAAACTTCCGTCTTTGATATTTCAATCAGTATTGCAAACGATGAAAACATAGCACTTGGTCCGTCAATAACAATTAAGCGACGGAGATTGAACTAAATTTGGAAATAGAGAAAGAGATGTGGATTAGGCCTACTGGGGATACCACGATAAAAGAACGCGCCGCTTTCTCTACCTCATGGTGGTGTGGAAATGAGTATTTCTGCCGAATCGTGTGTTGAACTACATTTTACGGCGCTCGTACGCCGAAACTATTGATTCCATGAAAAAAAGGTTATGACCTAAATTGTAGGAAATTTTCTCTACAATTATTTTGTATATATAGGTTTTTCTCGTAAAATGCGTTGGAAAGGAGTTATTATTCAAAAACTGCTTTTAGGCACCATTTTTCCAATATGGCGGCGCGAGCGGCAAAGATAGGAGGTGGCAAATTTGAAATTCGGTGAGAGCACGTCAAAATCTATAAAATAGCCAATTTTCAATATTCCCGGAAAACTTTCCAAGTACAAATACCCAATGACTGTACTATTCTTAAAGAAAAACATTACTCTTTCGGAAGTACAATAAAAAACTATTTACAATAAAAGACTAACAAAAGTTAATATTCTTTTTAAGAAATTATTTTATCAAATGTTTTTATGTACGAGCGAGTAATGAAACCTAATGTCTAATGCAAAACTAATAACATTTAAAATGACCGTACTAACTTTTGCATTAGAAATAAGGTTTTACTACTTTCTCGTATACAAAAATAGATTATAGGAAAGGACAATATTTGTTAGTTTACTCGTAAGTCAAATTTCCTATAGTGTCCCATAAAAAGTTTCACTCCAAAAAAATAATTTTTAATTCAAATTTTGTAGCGAAATTAATTATTTCGGGTTGTCTCAGTTGTTTCTGAACACATTATATGGATACTCACATTAATGCTCATGGCGGCTCCTATTAGTAGCCCAAAACTTTGAGACACTGCGGCAATGAGCATACACATGAACAAAAATAGTCCTAATCTATATACTTCCACTGGTTGCTGCGTCATAAAATAAGTCAACAAACCATAACAAGTTGTGGCAGCCATCTACAATGTATCAAATATTAACACTGAAGTTCAAACATTTATAATGCATTAAGTAAAAGCAAAAATATAGCTTTCTCTCCTCGTAATCCTACCGCCTATTATTTATAAAACAGAAATTTAAATAAAACTTCTATAGAAATGTATCAGAAATCTCGCACATATTATTTAGAAAATGAAACATGGTTATAAATAACATGTAACACACCTGGATGGGAATATCTGCAATTGATATAGCCAAGTAGTATGACTTCAGTGAGTACCATTTATTAAAATGTTCCCTAGCTAAGATTGGTAACTCGGAGGGAACTGTAATAAAAAATAAAATTGATAGATAGTTATTTACGTAACAAGTCCCGAAAGTGATATTTTACGGGGTGAGTAGGCAGTTTCCAGGACCAGCCGTAGGCGAGTCCTGGAAGCCTGCGAGTCCCGTAAAATAGGTCCGTCAAGCTGCCCCCCCCCTGGTTAGATTTTTTTCACCAAAATGCTAGCACACATATAGGGCACCTAGCACAACAATTTTTATAGCTAGCACACCAACGGCTCACAATAAAAATGCTTTTGAATTCGGGTTGTGCTAGGTTGTGCTAGGTGCCCTTTATGCGTGGTAGCATTTTGCTAACCGGGGGGGGGGGGGGGGTCAGCTTGACGGACCTAGACTACATGCTATTTAGATATTGTGGTGCATAGATGAATACTATCGGAATTTTATAAAAGTGTTCGAAAGATTTCAGAAATATAATGTAAAGATTAATGAGAAAAAATGTAGGTTTTTTCACCGTTCTGTAATGTTCCAAGGTCATAGAGTTGACTCAACAGGAATATATCTTACAGATGAAAAAATTGAATGTATTCAGAAAGCGGTTTCATCAAAAAATATCACAGAATTGATAATTTCCTTAGGTTTACTTCTGAGCATAAAAATATCTCCTCTTTTGATTTGTATTTTTATAATAAAGATATGTTTAGTAATTGAATAATTGTGTATCAATTCCTCGTCGAATACACAATACTTAGAACTATTGACTCATAAATTGCTATACAATTTCGTTAATTGTATGCACAAACGTTGAGCAGGTCAGTGTAAAATATCTATTTCAATGAACAAGTAACACTACAGAATGGGCAGGTAAATTCTATAAAAAGTTTATATTAGTACAATTTCTTAATGCAGATGATGACAAAACTTTGTTTATAAAAACAACATTAATTCAGTGTCATCCATGTAGCAGGATCAGCATTAATCATTCTGATTCTTGTTTATTTATTTTTGGTGGGTCCAAATAGATTTGGAGATGTGTGCAATTGAAGACTTTACTATAAAGGTTATCTATGACCTTAGTCTTTATCCTTGTTTATATAAAACGCTAAGTGTATATATAAACAAGGGTCCTTATTCGGATATGCGAGTCATAGATTTCTACCACATTTTGTCAAATTTGTTTTACATCAATTAAAACAGATTTCCCTATGACTTAAATAACTAATCGATTTGTACTTTCTTTGTTACATGATTTTAGCCAAGAAAGTCAGAACGCTATTAGCACTAAAATATATACTTATCGATAATTCCCACCTGTAACCAGAATTCTTGTTGGAACATTTATAAAGGTTGGATTTAATACCTATTCTGCCATCTATTGCTCAAAATTATAAGAAAGTAACACTTACAGATAACTACAAAATGAGAGTTTAGATATTATGGAATTTTGTAGTACAGTCGAAGCAGATAGATGGCCAAACTTGTTTAAATGGTAAAGATGTTAATTATATTGTCTCTGAGGGTATATTAACACGTTGACTGCCACAATGTTTATTAATATATGATAAGGTTGAGCGGCATATTCCATGCTGGGCAATATTTTAATAATAAAGGCCATTTACGCAGAGGTAGATATCTGCGAATATTCATGTTTCGCTTAAAAAATTATAATATTTATCACCCATGCGAAGAAAATCGTGAAAATTTATCCCGATCGAATTGACAATTTTCTGGATCACATCGACCGTCTACATGTTAATATCTTCCTGCTGATACATTCAAACAGGTTTCTTAGAAAAGAAAAAGACAAGGGAATACCTACATGTTGTAAGAACGGAATTGAAGGCAGTCATCATGAGGAACATCTCCGAAAAAAACATATAATTGAAATTATTCAACATATTGGAAGCATCCACTCCAATTCCAAAATATAAAATTCCAATAAATAATCCGATAGCTATATGTGTCAAAAACCTAGAAATAGTGAGAGTTCTGTCTCTCGTATTTATTAAAAATGTCCTTTGGATCAATATTGACAGTTGACGTAAAAATGAGGCTGGATATGTACCCTTGTAGGAATGAATGTAAGTAAAGTCTAAATTTATATCACAGTTAATTGGTGTTTTGGAAAGAAAAATTGGCGGGGCATGGACTGGAGTCATCCTGCCTGACTGCATCATTCTACCTAAAACAAAATAAATTATTGTGCTTAGATTATCCATCAAATGAGAAAATTCATAGTTTCAGTAGAAATACATCTGTCAACTTTGAGCTTCATATCATAGCTAATTACTTTAAAGCTTCAAAATGTGGCTGTAACATCTAAGATAGTATTTCCTGCTCTCACCTATATGCTCGAAAGATTCCAATTGCAGTGAGTTCCTTTGCTTTTTTCGATACTCAAGACTCAACCCATTTTGTGATTTCTCCGATAAGATGGCTGCATAATCACCATAATCCCCATTTGCAACTTCTAGTACTAGAACAGTGTCATTATTAGAGTTAAATTTGGAAACACAATCAATTAATTCATGATTTGTGTAGCTAACTATAATGTACTTACAATAATCAGCTGGGTTGTGATACGTGGGACATTTTAAATCGACTTCTTCTAAATATGGCAGTAAACCCTTAACGCTCCCTTGGTATATACATTTACTATTAGCTACTACATACAAATGGTCAAATATTTCAAAAATTGGAGCACTGGGCTGATGAATGGAACAAACTATTGTCTTCCCTGATATAGCCATCTGTTTTAATAATAAAATGCATTGTTTTGATGCTACACTATCCAAACCACTACAAACAAGTTTATTTAATAATATAAAGATTATGTTTATATAATGTACCTTGTTGGTTCGTCAAAGAACATAACATCTGGATTTTTCAACAATTCCAGAGCAATAGAAAGTCTTTTTTTCTCTCCTCCTGATAAGGCACCTGATCTGGTTTTTCGATGGTGGTACAAACCCATCGATTCCAAAATTTCTTTTATCTGTAAAAAACTATCATTAACGTTATTTTGCTTTATCTGGAAATACCAAAATAATCAAATATTTAGAAGAAATGCTTCTACACTATACTATGTTATGCTTGAGGGAATATGGACAAGCATGGAATAAAAGGTATTCAGGGAACAGAGAGGTGAGACAACATAAGGAGAAGTTGTTAAACTAAGGAGAAAGTTCTGACAATACAGAACTAATAAAACTCAGTTAAAATGTTGTGGGATGAGTTGTTCAATTTGATCTCATCGATTGTTGTTTATCTTTCTGTTTAGGTTGTCCCTTTTTATCCCTCTAGATCATTGGTTCCCAACGGGGGCGATACCGCCCCCCTGTGGGCGCTGCAGCCTTTTAGGGGGGCGGTAGCGGATTCAGGAGCAAATAATAAGCAGTTAAGAGGAATAGTGAAATAAAAATGATTTAATAAGGAAATTGACTGTCTCGACCCTTACTTCGTGGAATATGCTCATATTAGTGTTTTTAAATGAAACTCAAGGTCTCTAGTTAATTCCACAATATAATACAAGTTATTGAAAATTCTAAAAAATTGACAATTGTTTCGATAAATCAATATCATCGTCAGAATGACAGAAGTTACATTTCATTTTATGCCTACCTGATGTTTAGTAGTTATATTTGGCTAGACCAAGAAGTAACCTAACTTGTGATTGGCTTAATATATGTTTATAGAAAAAAGAAGAAGATGTGATATTACAAATATTGAAGCTAAGATATTATTAGCCCTATGGTGATATCCTGGATATCATTTTTCCAATTAAGATCAGTATAACTGTGCAATGATATAGAAAACCAGGAAAACTATATCTGCTGATCTTTACAATTATCACTTAAGAAGACAGTTTATTAGTGGAGAATTCCCTAGATTTAACTGTTCATTGACAACTTCATATTGTGGGATTCTTAAATGTCTTCTAATTTCCAGTTCTTCAAGAAAATCCAGTTCTTGTTTCTTTTCACAAATATGCAGTACTTCTAGTTTTGTGTTAGGTGTCAATGAATGATTGGTGTCAAGTAGATGTTTTGCGTAGTGGGATTTATCTGGTTGTTTTAATCTGTATGCTCGTAAGTGCTCACTGTATCGTATTTCAAAATTTCTGGTCTGACCCAAATAGACAGCATTACATTCTGGACATTTGAGTTTATATATACCTGACTTCTTTAATAGTGGTATTTTTGTTTTTACATTTAACAATTTTGTACTAACGTTACTTTCTGTTTTAAAAGAAATTGTTGTATTCGTTGCTGAAGATATTATCTTTGAAATATTATTAGAAATATTTCCAGCATATGTGATGGTTTTATAAGTTTTAATTGCATCAGCTTGTTTAGGATATATTAGTTGTAATGCCACTTTTCCCTCTTTTCTACTAATTAGCTTATTTATCATATCTAATGGATAACCGTTAGATGTTGCTATTTGTCTAATTGTATTAATCTCTCTATCAAAATTACATTTGTTCATAGGAACTGAAAAAGCTCTATGTATCATTGAATTATATGCTGCTAGTCTGTGTGACACAGGGTGGTTAGAATTGAATGGAATTGTTACATCAGTTTGTGTTGGTTTTCGGTAAATTGAATAATCAAGTACATTATTAACTCTTTGAATTTTTAAATCAAGAAAATTGATTGAGCTATTTTCTTCAATTTCTAATGTAAATTTAATTTTCGGGTGTAAATTATTGATGTGGTTGAAAAATACATCTAATTGCCGTTCACTACCCATAAAACAAGCTAATATGTCATCTACATATCTATACCAAAATAAAATATTTTTCGAAATATTACTTTCAAAGATCTTTCTTTCTAAATTGTCCATAAAAATGTTTGCTAAAATAGGTGATATAGGGCTTCCCATTGGTAAACCTTCATTTTGAATATATATCTTATATATCGTTCGATGTAACTAACATGTTTACTAAAATTCCTCCTAAAGAATGTCTAATACTTGTAAGAAAATTACTAGAAGATAAAAATATTAATCCAGGAATAATATCAGATATACTTAATTTATTTGATGTATGCATTAATCAGAATTATTTCACTTTTGACAATAAGATATATATTCAAAATGAAGGTTTACCAATGGGAAGCCCTATATCACCTATTTTAGCAAACATTTTTATGGACAATTTAGAAAGAAAGATCTTTGAAAGTAATATTTCGAAAAATATTTTATTTTGGTATAGATATGTAGATGACATATTAGCTTGTTTTATAGGTAGTGAACGACAATTAGATGTATTTTTCAACCACATCAATAATTTACACCCGAAAATTAAATTTACATTAGAAATTGAACAAAATAGCTCAATCAATTTTCTTGATTTAAAAATTCAAAGAGTTAATAATGTACTTGATTATTCAATTTACCGAAAACCAACACAAACTGATGTAACAATTCCATTCAATTCTAACCACCCTGTGTCACACAATGATACATAGAGCTTTTTCAGTTCCTATGAACAAATGTAAATTTGATAGAGAGATTAATACAATTAGACAAATAGCAACATCTAACGGTTATCCATTAGATATGATAAATAAGCTAATTAGTAAAAAAGAGGAAAAAGTGGCATTACAACTAATATATCCTAAACAAGCTGATGAAATTAAAACTTATAAAACCATCACATATGCAGGAAATATTTCTAATAATATTTCAAAGATAATATTTTCAGCAACGAATACAACAATTTCTTTTTAAAACAGAAAGTAACGTTAGTACAAAATTGTTAAATGTAAAAACATAAATACCACTATTAAAGAAGTCAGGTATATATAAACTCAAATGTCCAGAATGTAATGCTGTCTATTTGGGTCAGACCCTTAGAAATTTTGAAATACGATACAGTGAGCACTTACGAGCATACAGATTAAAACAACCAGATAAATCGCACTACGCAAAACATCTACTTGACACCAATCATTCATTGACACCTAACACAAAACTAGAAGTACTGCATATTTGTGAAAAGAAACAAGAACTGGATTTCCTTGAAGAACTGGAAATTAGAAGACGTTTAAGAAACCCACAATATGAAGTTGTCAATGAACAGTTAAATCTAGGGAATTCTCCACTAATAAACTGTCTTCTTAAGTGATAATTGTAAAGATCAGCAGATATAGTTTTCCTGGTTTTCTATATCATTGCACAGTTATACTGATCTTAATTGGAAAAATGATATCCAGGATATCACCATAGGGCTAATAATATCTTAGCTCCAATATTTGTAATATCACATCTTCTTCTTTTTTCTATAAACATATATTAAGCCAATCACAAGTTAGGTTACTTCTTGGTCTAGCCAAATATAACTACTAAACATCAGGTAGGCATAAAATGAAATGTAACTTCTGTCATTCTGACGATGATATTGATTTATCGAAACAATTGTCAATTTTTTAGAATTTTCAATAACTTGTATTATATTGTGGAATTAACTAGAGACCTTGAGTTTCATTTAAAAACACTAAGATTTAATAAGGGTTAAAAAGCAGTTTTAAATTAGCAATTATAATAATACTAATAATTATAACAATTTCTTTTAGTTCATAATAGAAGTATATGACTTCTCCTCGCACGTTGATAAGCGAACGCGCGATGTTCATACAAAATAACATGTTCGAACACAGACGAGTTGAATCATGCACGAAATGAAACGTATAAAAGCAAAGGAATTTTTTGTTAGTTAGTTGTGTGTGCTTGGCCGCGATATATAGTCGTGAATCATAAGCTCTGCCGTAGTAAATAATCGTGAGTGGTGTGTCATTTTATAAACATTACTATCTATAAATCTATTGAGAATTTAATTTTTGTATGAGAATGGCTGAATCTACTTCTAAATTAAAAAAGAAATGCCGGCAATATAGTATTGAATATTTAAAATATGGATTTGCGAAATCTTCTACAAACAAATCATTACCTATGTGTTTAATTTGCCGAAAAGTTTTTTCAAATGAAGCTATGAAACCTTCTAGGCTACAAGAGCATTTACATAAAATGCATCATGATAAGAAGAACAAAGATATATTCTATTTTCAAGAACTCGAGAAACAATATTTAAAACAGCCAACTATATCAAACCTTTTTGCATCGTCTTCTAAACGAGACGATGTTGGGCTACGAGCCTCATATCATTAAAAAAATTCCTCTCAGTAATAAATCAGTGCAAAGGAGAATATATGGAATGGCAAATGACGTTGAAATATCATTATGCGATTACCCAAAGACTTGCAAATTTTCCATTTAACTCGATTAATCAACTCTACCAAGTAACGATGCTCTACTCTTATCATACGTACGATTTATAAAAGAAGAAAAAATTCATCAAGAGTTATTATTTGCTAAGAATTTGGAATCTGATACAAAGGGACATTCCATATTTAATATCATGCAAGAATTTTTTCAAGAGAAAGAAATTCCTATTAGCAATATTTTGTCTGCTGCTACTGATGGTGCTCCAGCAATGACCGGGCGTCATAAGGGTTTTATAGCACATTTGAGAAAAGCAGTGCCAAATGTACTCGCTGTACATTGTATTATTCACCGTCAGCATTTGGTTGCAAAAAAATTAAATGAACGTCTGCATGCGTCCCTCAATAACGTTATTAAAGCAATCAATATTATTAGAAGCAATTCATTGAATGACCGTTTGTTTCATAAGCTTTGCAATGAAAATGATGAAGACTACAATCGCTTGCTGCTGCACACAGGAGTACGTTGGCGCTCTTAAGGTGTTTGTCTGAATCGTTTTTTCAATCTTTTTGACTCAGTGTTGGAATTTCTTGAATAAAACGAACAATTGCGCGAAAACCTGATTACGTCAAAAAATGACATCGTTTATTTGACGGACCTGTTTAAAGTATTTAATCAAGTTAATCTACAATTGCAAGGTGATGATTCAAATTTAATTGAAACTAAAAACGTCATAGCTGCTTTTGCAGGAAAACTTCTTATATTCAAAAGAAGTCTTGGTAGAGGCGAGTACAACCATTTTCCCACATTATCAACAGTGTCTGCAAAACCGGAAGATTTACTTACTTACTGCCACCGCTTGGAAGTTCTTCATGTTGATTTTACAGAGCGTTTCCAAGATATTGTAAACATGGAAATACCAAGTTGGGTTATAGATCCTTTCGCAAACACAGATACTGAAGGCACATCAAATTTGGAAGAGGAGCTATTAGAACTCACAACTAACGAACAACTGAAAGTAAAATTCAAACGTGGATATCAAGGGTTCTGGCTTCAAAAACCAATACCAGTTCTCCATCCTGGATTGTGGACAATAGTACAGAAGTTGTTAATTGCATTCCCTTCGTTCTATATGGCTGAGCGTGCGTTCAGTGCAGTAACTGATTTGCTGTCAAAGAAGAGGAACATACTACACATTACTAAACGTGGCGATCTGCTATTGATGTTAACGAAACTGGAACCCGATATTAACAAACTGGTAACACTCCACCTGCCTCAACCGTCTCATTGATTTTTTATTTATTATTAATTTTGTATTTCTTATTGTATTGCATTTCTTATTTCTATTGTGATTGTATTTCTTATTGATTCTGTGTTTATATTTGAAAGTTTGATAATAGCTATGTAATCAGTTATGAAATGCACCATTTTGTGTAACGAGTGAAATTTTTGCGGGACGAGCGAGCTCCGCGTAGCGGGACGAGCGAGCTCCGCGTAGCGGGGCGAGCGAGGTCCTTCAAAATGACACGAGTTACACAAACAAGCATTCCATAACGTGTTTCATACAAGATTTTATCTAATTTTGACAAGAAGAAAGTTTAATTTACCTATCAATAAAGCATTTCATAACGTTTTATACAAGATTTTATCTAATTTTGACAAAAAGAAAATTAATTTATTTCATGTGTTTTTTAACAATTTTTAATTAACTTTTCTGATTTGAAAACAGCACTTCTTGATTCCTAAAAGTTATGCAACCAATATTACACAAGACAATACTTTTATTATATACATTAATTTCAGACTTTTCTTTATTATTTTACCATTAATATTAAATTAAAATCGAAAATAGCTATTTAACATTTTTTTAAATTAACAAGTTCATTTATTTGCTTGACAGTTCGTCTATTCGAATTGTAGTTGCTTGAAGTAATAATAATTCCCGGTGAAACTTTTGTTCTCTTCTATAGGTGGCGGTGGTCCAGAAAAGGTCGGGAACCACTGCTCTAGATGCTTTTTGTTCGTCTAAATTTATAAACTACCGGGGGGTCTGAGGGTGGATTTTAAGCACCTAAAAATGTATTTTCTTATAAAATTGTAGCTTTTAGTACATTTCGAACAATTAGGCTTAGTGTGATTATATTTTAGAATTTTATTTTTAGGATTCTGGGGGGTTCTAACTTCCTCTCATCCCTCCATACTTACGTCACTTAACAAAAAAATAAATAAGAGGTCTGTATCGAATTAAGAACTAGTAAGTACATTTATTGCTGGTGAAGTTTATTACGGTCTGTTGAAGAAGGACATTCCTGTAACCGATTTAATTTTAAAAACAATATTGATTTATTTTTTGTTTACTTTAAATATAAAATTATAAATTGAAATGTAGATATTATCAACTAATATAAGCTACGATTTATGAGAACAATAACAAGTTGATGATATAAATATAACTATATATTGTGATACAGAAATTATAACGTTCACCTTGTGGTAGGTATACAATAACAATAAACCATTTTGTAAGGTTGAGTTACATTTACAAATAACAAAGACCCAGAAGTTTTTATGAATTCGCGACAGGTGCTCCATAAAGTTCATGATTTGTGCACATCTTAGCCTCGTTTTATTGTCATATGACTACGAAGGTTTTTCCATGACAATTCTAGTAATATTAAGATTATACCAGATGTAATGGGATTTTAATGTTTAGTATCTACTAATGTAATATTAATTTACCCACGTGTATGATAGGTTGTAGCAGAAAAATATTCAATTTTTATTGTTTTTTAATAATCAATTTTTCTCGTAATTCCAATTTATTAAATTCAACGAACGGTCTTAGTAATTAGAAATATGCAACTCAACGTAGCATATAAAATTATTTTGGGTTCCTCAAACTTCAAAATTATGGAAATTAAAAGTACTATAATGTTTTTGTTATTTATTTAAACAATATAGATAATTAATTTTGAATTATTATCGACATCGAATTAAAAAAAATCGTCTCGATAAGTGGCACCGTTGCCGAGATAACTTATGTTTTACCGCGCGTTCGCATTTTGAAACAGCCGAGACGCGCGACTGCACAGCTGCTCTCCGCCATGCCCACTCCTGCTCCCACGCCGCTCGGCCGACGAACTCCTCTGATTACGGTATTTTTATGGAATATAGAAAGTATTTGCAACCAGCTATAAGAGAGTATTTATTTAATTTCGATTTAACTGTAATGTTTTTGTTATTTATTTAAACAATAAACGGGTGTAATAAATTTTAAACACACGGTAGGTTCACTTACTTAATTTATTTAAACACTAAACTAATCACTAACACTTAATTTATATATACTCAGTACATTCACTTAAACTAATTTATATAATCACTTAATTTATATTCACTTATATACTGTTTAACTCACTATGTCAAATTATAAACCAAACTCATCCGCTGATCGGTCCTTTATTTATATCAAAGCTTTTTTTACTAGAACATTCCGGACTGCGACTTACACAAAACAAATGCCTTTCGCGATATTTCTCGATTGCCGGCTTAATCCTTAAAAGACCTTCCGAGAACATTTTCTATAAAATCGGTCACAATAAATCCCAATAGACCTTCTCAGAATTCGGTGCGCTTGCCATTTTTTTAACTCCGTTAACATAACGTTATAGGACCATACTTAGTATCTGCTTCGGTGTGCGAGTTCGTAATAGTACCTTTTCAAACTAATAAATTATATGTTCCAGGATATGTCGCGTATTGTTTATCAATCATATGTGACATCTGCAACATTTTTATTATACTGTCATCTAGGACAACAAATAGTACTTTTATTGTTTTTTACTCTTCCCGTAATCTAATATTAGTCCAGGCGATAGAGCAATCGAAATGGATGTTGTTTGATAACGCAAAAATTTGTATGCAAAAAGTTGCCGAATATTGTGTACAACAATAATCTGTTTGCCTACTCCAAAAAGTGCTTGCTAAATGCTGTAGAACAACAAATGTACCGAAATATCGAAAAATGACTCATTTTTCGATACAGTTGTATCTAAAACTTTGAAACAAAGCCTTAAATCAAAAAAATTTACTCATTATTTTTTGTTTATTTGACGATTTCCTATAAGGTTATGAGAATCGCGAATCGAAAAACTTTAATTTTCCATTAGTTACGATAAACAAAGACCATTTAAGAAAGAAAATATACTTTTTATCAATATTTATCATTGAAAAGTTTAATTAATTGCATGATTTGATGAACATTAAGCAACAAAATAATTTTTCAATCATACAACTATTTTTTTGATGCAAATGAAAATAGCATACTTTTTTGATCTGGAAATTCGTGCAAAATTTCTTTGTAATATTGTTTTTTTATGGCATATTCTGATTCCTCTCATTTCGCTACATCGAATTAAAAAAAATCGTCTCGTTAAGTTTACAATCATAGGCCCTAGTCAGTATGTCAGTCAAGTAAGCAGCTAAAAACTCTGAAGAATTGTCATTAGAAGAAATTATCGGTCTCATTGATAAAACAGGTTTGTGAATTTTCGTTAATGAATGGAATTTTGAAATTATTCCTGTATATGATGTAAGTTTTTTCTTTGTAACTGCATCGATTTGTCTAGAATTGTGAAGTTTCTTTATTAATGAATTACATTTCGTTTGAATTTGGAGAGGAGGATCTCTCTGGACCAGTTCGTATGACGAAGAACTATTAATGAGATCAGAAGAGAGTTCAAAATATTGATCACTGTTCATAATCACAGTGACATTACCCTTGTCGGACCCAGTGACGGCAGGTAAGGATTATGTTTGAGAAATTGTCTAGTTTTAGAATAAAACTGTTGACCAAAAGATGTTTGAAACATTGAGGACTGTTGTTAGTAGTTATTGCTTAGTTGTTGAAATAAGTTGTTAAGCTTGGTAGTTAGTTGGTAAAAGTTGTTGTTTAATATCTTAGCATGGTCGGTTCATTATTTGCAAGTATTGTAATTTTGATGATATTGTAAAAATAAAGTTTTTAAATAGTTATTTGTTTTACTAGGCATTAAATCTGCTTTTCTGCCGTGTGAAATATATAATTTTTTCTTCAAATTTGTTCCAATTCCACGCAAAATCGACTTTTTCATTTGTAAATTGCATTTCATTATCAATATCCAAATAACTAAATTATTTTATCAAAGGTAACTGGGCCCTGCGTTACTATGTTTACCGCTGATGACGTTTGTTGAATATGTTTGTTTACTGTTTACTTTGTCATTGTCAATTTTGAGAAGTTGTCATGTTAGAAATGGATTTACTGCAAAGTGAGGATGAATTGATGCAATTAACACCACCTGAGATAAGAGACCAGGCGCGAGATGTGGAATTTAACCTTTTACCGGAAAAATCAAGAACTGTATATGAACTCACATACAGCAGATTCATGGAATATAGACAGAAGAAAATTATAGGATCTTTCTCTGAAAATGTGCTGATTGTCTATTTTTCCGATCTTTCAAAGAAAATGAAGCCTTCAACGTTATGGTCTACCTATTCGATGTTGAAAGCTACCCTGAACATAAAAAATAACATTGATTTGGCAAAATACCTGAAGTTACGGGCTTTTTTGAAACCCCAGTCAGACGGTTTCCATGCAAAAAAATCCCGAGTTTTTCAAAGAGAAGAAATCGAGAAATTTTTATCAGATGCTCCAGATGAACTGTATTTGTGTACGAAGGTAGGAATATATTGAAAATGATCTATTATGGATTAAAGAACTAATTTTCAATTTATATTTTAGGTTGTACTTATTGTTGCAGTCGCTGGGGCTTGTAGATGTGATGAGCTTTTGCAAATGAAAACAGATGATATAAATGATATGGGCGAGAAATTGCTAATTATGCTACCAAATACTAAGACCAAAAGATCAAGATCTTTTGTAGTATCGGAATATTTAAGCGTTTACAGAAAATATGCAGCCTCCAGACCCTCGAATTTAAATAATCGGCGTGTCTTCTATAAGTATGCGAACGGTGAAGCACATCATCAATTCATTGGCATTCACAAATTCGGTAAAATGCCAGAAGAAATTGCTACTTTTCTGGGACTATCCCATGCGAAAGAGTATACCGGGCACTGCTTTCGCAGAACTTCGGTCACGTTGCTGGTGCATTCTGGTGGGGACATAACAATGTTGAAGAAACATGGAAGATGGAAATCTTCCGCTGTCGCGGAGGGCTATATTGAGGACTCGCTAGACAATAAGTCGAACATCGGCAATAAAATATTTTCTGGCGTTACCGGAGTATCAAGTGTGGATACTAAAGTTGTTAATTTTACTGGAAAGGAGGGAAGTGGACAGAGTTCAATTGTATTAAATAATTGTTCGCAATTCCCCATAAATATATCTAATAAATAAAAATTTCGTGTTGTAGTTTGTAGTTTTAATGCAATAAAACCAGTTTATTATCCTCAGCATCATTTTGAGTTTTCTTAATGTCATTGTCAATTTTAGTAACCAGTTTGATTTAAATTATTACTTGGAAGGTTGCCTAGCAACGAACTTTTTCTGCCTAGGCAGTAAAAGTGGACTTTTTCTACCTAGGCATTAAAAATACAACTTCTAAGCCTGCCAAGTGTCATTAAAAGGCCGCTTTTAATGTCATTTGGAGAAAAAATATTTTTCGGCGTTAAAAAGTTATAATTTGTGTGTATGTCATCGTTGGCTAATTTTCGTAACATGTCTTGTTAGCACGATTCAGCATCCGGAGCAGTGGCGGCTCTGGTAACAATTTTAAGGTGATTGTAATGAAAGAAAGAAAAAAGTAAAAATTCACCAAATAATGGAGTAATGAATTGAAGCTTACCCTAGTTTTCTTCTCTTTCACTGAATATAGAGAGCTCATTTTAAGATTGGCAGCTATCATCATTGATTCTGATACGGTAAGTAAAGGATGGAGATCATCGTCTTGCATTATATAACAAGATTTCCTTTGGAATGCCAGTTCATTTCTTGGTTTGTCGTTTACTAATTTTTCACCCACCACTCCTTTTGATCTGTAATAAAAATCACTTCGTTAAGCCAAAACGATGTAATTTGATCGAATATCTATTTCAACATTTTTTTTAAAAAGTAGCAGTGTGACCAGTAAAAGATCTTTGGTTGGAAGTGATTTATTAAAGATAAAGAAATTGAGCAGTATAAGTAAACAGTAACTAGCAGTTATGTAAATGTTCTAGCTTGACGAATTGTCGCTAGAATTTCTCTAACGTGGAAAAAATGTTCTTCCTTAAGTAGATATGCTGAATTAAAATGTCTGTAATTCATTTCAGTTGCTAGCGCTGTAAAAATGTGTTAAAGAATTGATAAGATCTATTGTATTGTTGTAAATTCAAAGGGTAGTTACACTTTATTCGCAGCTTTTGTTAAATACCTTTAAAATATCACGTTTTGCAATAATAATTGTAAATAGTTTTGTTGGAGCATTGAAATAACACATTTTGAAAGTCGTGAGAGACATATTGTCGCATTGTGTTTGAAATCATATAGTTAAAAATTTAGGAAAATGTCACGTTCCACACTACTATCTATTGCAGGGGTGGCCAACTTGACTAGACCCAATATCTACTATGGACTCATGAAACCCTGTGCGATCTACCACCTACATAATAATATTATCTACTTCGTGAAATTTTAAAAGAAACAGCATAGTTCGGTACACAATTATGTAGTGTTTTTAATTTTTAAGGTAAACATAAAATTGAAAATTATTCTTAGTAGGTAAATACTGAGTGCGAGCATTGTGTGTAAGCATCCTCTGCTAGATTAGCAAAATCAGGTTTGCCAACCTCAAAGAATCCAATGTCAAACGAGAAAGGTGTTTATTTTTTGTTTTAAGTAGGAAAATGCTGACTCACATAAATATGTTGAACCAAAACATGAATGCAGCTGTTCAACACATTCCTTCAAATTTGGATATTTCTCGTTAGAAACCAATGCCCAGAAATCTAGACCCGAGGATGACCTTGCTTTTAAAAATATGTCGCAGCGCAGAGAAATAATTTCATTTTGAATCATCATGTGGTCCACTTGAAATGTATCTGCAAATTTTGTAGCCATTTCATAGACATCACTATGATCAATGGAATTATTAAACGGATAACTGATGAATTCCACCAACTTCTCAATTTTTTTGAAATCACTAAAGCGAATTTTGAAGTCTGATGCCACTGTCTCAATTTCTGCCGTGTATTTGTCAGGAATGAAATTGTAGGTAGTATATTTTTCCAAATGATCTTTAATGTTAGAAATTGCTGAAATTTTTTCTTTTCGATGTCAACAATCATAGACGCTGTTTGACTTTGGAATGCTGCAATAGAACTCATCATTTCTGTTAATGTTTTATTCTTGCCCTGTAGTTCTAGATTTAACGTGCTCAGTTTTCCAGTAAAATCTACTAAAAATGCTAAATCACATTTCCAGTCTAAATCACGCAATTGCTGACAATCATCACCCCTCTTTTCAAGGAATTTTATTATTTCGTCCAATAGATCTCGAAATCTTTGTAAAAACTTGCTTCGACTCAACCACCTTACATCAGTGTGCAATGCTAGCTCTGGTTTCTTCTGATACGAGTTTATACAAAGGTAGCTTAATCTGGCTAATATATGCTTTGAATTCCGTGAATATATCAAGGCCACGAGTTTTCCCTTTTAAGGAAATCATACTTAGCAGTTCTTCTTTAGTCGAAAAATCATCAAACACCATCCGAATAAAAATAAGTAATTGAGCTGTATCAGTGATATCTGTTGACTCGTCAAGTTGTAGCGAAAAAGCAACACAGCGGACGATATCTTTTTGTATCGTTTATGTTTTTACTTATCGTTTCTATACGTCGCATCACTGTATTTCGAGACAACTGTAAACCATGAATAGCTTTTTTAATTTCGTTTTTATTTTTGAAATTCAAGAACAGCGAATCTGACACTGCTTCGAAAATTTCCCTGATATATTCGCTATCGGAAAAGGTTTGCACTTTTGTGCAATTTTGTAGCTTACTTGAAAAGAAGCTTCAGTAGCAGCTTTACTTTGCTCGATAGGCCCAGACAACATATTTTCTTGGACTTTTAATTGCGATTTCATTGCTTGCAATTTACTCTTTCTTATTTCACTGTTAGGTGGAAAGTCAGTCTGATATTTACTATGCATTGTGTTAAAATGTCGCTCTAAATTTCCTTTTTTGGGTATTGCCACAGATGGATTGCATATTAGGCAGCAGCAATTTTCTTTCACCATAGTAAAAAAGTAGTCCAATTCCCAGTGATAAGTTTTTGATTTCTTTGGAGCACATTTATCACGGATCTGCAAAAAATAGAATTAAAAATAAGGAACATAACTCATATAATACTTAGCAAAAGTAGTGATATCCTATCACCTATGTAATATAGGCACCAATACGGAATAAAGAGACACAGGGAAGTGGCATGTACTGACATAAGTTATGAAAACCGATGTCGTCAAACGCATACAGGTAATGCAAAATACGTGAACTGCATACAATGAAACTCTATTCATGATTCGACGACCAACTCCACTTTGAACTGCATTATTTATTTATTGTAATAAAACTTAAATCTATTAAATGACAATATCTATTGAGAAACGAAACGCCCACATGGACTTCCAGTAAGCATAGCGCGCCGTCTCCCAGTTCTGTGGGCACGATTGACAAGAACGCGGCATGTATTAAAGTTCGGGAATGATCGGCTTTCTCAATTGAAGAGTACATGGGCAAAACAAGTAAGGTCACAAAAACAAAAAGTTGTTTAGGTAAGTATTGGCATTTTAACATTCAAAAGTTAACAATTTTCTTAGGTTAGTATCACTTGAACATATAAACTGATATTAGGAACTACGAATAAAGTTTATCTTTTAAAGTCTTAATTTTAGTAAATAAAATTACGTTCTTAAATTTCTTAATTGATTAGAAAATTAATTTAGTTCACTTTTTTGACATTCCTGGCTTTGCACCTGTACCCTTCAATTGTATAGTTACAATATTAATAGGTAGGTTCGTTTGCAATAGTAACAATATTAAAAATATCATCTTACTTTATTTGATGAACATCAGAAGAATTTATGTCTTCATTCGATGTTCCTTCGGCGTTTCTTTTCAACCACTTATCCATAGCGTACGTACATATGAGGCGCGATGCAGTCTAATCGTGATTTACATCGGTAGTCGTTGACGTCGTAACTCTACTAGTGTCTGTCGTCAACTGACTGGCGACGGATTGACACCCACCTCGCCCCTGCGTCCCACACGCTTCACGGTTATTGTTCATCGCGTGCCGAAAACAAAAGAGAGCTATACTGTACAGTAGTTGGTAATTACGTTGCACAGTCCGTTCTACGTTATATATTTTTTGCCTTGCTGCGATCGACTGGACTTATAGTCGCGATCGACCAGTCGATCGCGATCGACTGGTTGGCCACCCCTGATCTATTGTATTGTAAAAACCCTAAAGCAAAAATATAATTGTAAATTATTCCCATTTTGTGCGTAAATGTTTATGGTCGATGGTCGGAAGCTTGTGAGAAACGTTTGAATAACCTTTCTGAGTAAAAAGGTTACAATTGTTATTGGAGTATTCAATAGAAATTGAAATATCTATTGAAGGCGTCCGTTGTTGATTCTTGTCGATGATCCCGACGAGTCAAATGATACTGGCCAATAGGAAATGTTTATTTCTTTTTGGTTAACCCAATCCACGTGTAAACACGCCCCTTGCAGATTTCTATTTAACACGTCTTACAACGCGAAGAAATCAGTTCTACTACTCATCGAAGCGAGTGCTACTACTGATCGAAGCGAGTTCAACATTCGAAATTAGTTCAAGTAATAGGCGAGCGGGACGCACCCCCAAATTGACCTTACAGTAACCACGGAAGTACTAATCGCTAAGACCACTTTTACGTTATGTTTTCGGGGTCGCTGAATACGAATATGAAATTATTTTTACGATAAAATTGGGGGAACATGGAAAAAACGGCAATTTCGGGTAGAATTGAGACAATTGAATTTGGCGTTTTTCTGTGTTCATCTCGCCATATCTTCCACATTTATCAATGTATCATTATGAAATTTTTTATGACTATTGCGTATCTAATGATCTAAACAACAAGCCTACTCCGAAAATTCTGCGACAATTAATACTTGAACAGTAAATTTACAATTGTTTACTTTTACGTGTTCCGAGTTTTGTCGTACAAATGCAAAATTTGTGTTACGAAGTTTCGAATTTCTAAAAACTAATTATCCAGTATTAAAATGCAATACCTAAAGAAGTTTTTGGGAAAGTTTCAGATCTAAATATTGAAAAGAAAAAAAGATATGCTATTTCAAGGTCGAGCGTCGCGTGCGGCTGCACGGCGCGCTATATTACGAGCAGCGACTACCCGAGTCGGAACTTTACATGCGTCCGAAATACGGTTTTAATATATCAATTAAAATAAAAACCATTCAAATATCTTAAAAATCTTCATTTATTTCATCTGTATTCAAAATCACTTCTTTATTTACACATGTATCATTACAACTACAAACATCACAGCATTTAAAATTAGATTGTCTACAAGGGCAAACGTCAGTTTCGCAAGCATTTTTGCCCGTGCACGAACAAAAGTACTGTTGTAGTATTCCCATAGCAGTAGGTCCATCGTAATAATCGAAACTCAATCTACCTGTTTCTACCACCCAGCCAAACTTTGTCACATCTTTGGAAATGATTAGAGGTTCGATTGCTTATTTCCACTCATTGATTTGCCAAAGAGCTCTTAAAATGTGTTTATGCATCGCGGGTTCAGATGGAGGAAGTCTTGCGATTTCAGAGTTATTTTCGATAGTTAAATGATATTTTAATGAATTTATATCGTTACGTGTACCTTTTGACTTTTTCTTTGGATCGTACAAATAAGATGTGAATGTACTGACGACTTCTTGAGCAACATGTATGTGTAAGTCGGTTATTGTAGCTAAATTAGTCAATTATTCGTCTGACATAAGTCGTAATGCTGTATTCACCTTGATCTTGCCTATGTAAAATAACGCGGAATTAGTATCACAGCCTGTTAGAGCGTGTGCAGCTAACAACGACGAACAGATATTTTTTCCTAATTGTTGTGCTAAACTATGAATAGGTATATACCTTCTGAAATCAGTGCGTACGGATATTTTTCCCGTGAAAACCCATAGCTGAGGTCTATTTTCGAAACTTGCAAAATGAAATAGTAGTAATAAAAAAACGTCTGTATCGGGAGATTCTACAATTCTTAACTGGTTTTCACTCATTCTGCGTTGAATACGTTGTACATGAAATATTAAGCGAGTATCAGCATCTATGTGCTATAGCGCGCCGTGCAGCCGCACGCTACGCTCGACTTTGAAATAGCATATCTTTTTTTCTTTTCAATATTTAGATCTGAAACTTTCCCAAAAACTTCTTTAGGTATTGCATGTAATACTGGATAATTAGTTTTTAGAAATTCGAAACTTCGTAACACAACTTTTGCATTTGTACGACAAAACTCGGAACACGTAAAAGTAAACAATTGTAAATTTACTGTTCAAGCATTAATTGTCACAGAATTTTTGGAGTAGGCTTGTTGTTTAGATCTTTAGATACGCAATAGTCATAAAAAATTTCATAATGATACATTGATAAATGTGGAAGATATAGCGAGATGAACACAGAAAAACGCCAAATTCAATTGTCTCAATTTTACCCGAAATTGCCGTTTTTTTCCATGTTCCCCCAATTTTATCGTAAAAATAATTTCATATTCGTATTCAGCGACCCCGAACACATAAGGTAAAAGTGGTCTTAGCGATTAGTACTGCGTGGTCTTTCTGGGGGTGTCCCGCTCGCCTATTAGTTCATAACTCAGTTCAACACTCAATCGAGTTCATCATCAAATCGTTACGATCAAAGTCAAACAGTCAAAGATACTAAATCTAACACCGCGTTACTTAGTTTCTATACGAGCCAAGTGAATATTCATCAAATCGAAACATAAAGTATCTTCCGATCTGAAACCACCCAATTTCAACATTCATAACTTTGTACCATTCTTGTAAATTTGTACATAATAAATCATTAATTTCGACATTAATTTTGTCAAATTAAGATTATTTATCTAGTTAAATGTCTACGCCAGTCGACGAAGTTCAGCTAGAAATATAATCAAAAACAATGTCCACTTGAGCTCCGAAAAAAAATCAAAATCATGATTAAAAAAATCTGAAGGTCAAACCTGATTAGCTGTCTCTAATTAATGACAAGATTAGATATATATGTAATAAGGTTTTTGACAACATTGTATTCATATCATTAGTTTATTGTCTAATAATATGAAAGGAGAAAAAAATTAAGTAGCAAGTATCTTTGAAGTAGTAATGGTATCTCATTAAGTATTTTTTGTGTACTTATTTTATTCGATTTTAGGTAATAATTTTACCATAGCTAATTTCCAGCAACGGATACCCACGTCAAATATTATTCTAAAGATGCTATCACATAGTTGTTTCAATGGTGTGGAAATGTGTATTGATAGCGATGTTGCCAATATAAGATTTATTACTAAAACATTGTTATATGCAGTATTTGACAAGAATGTCATTCACTAGGGTGTTAATAATTGGAATTGACGGGCAAAATGTTAATATATTCAATCAAACTAATTCTCTAGAGTTGGTTCAACGTGCATTTTCTGTTGCTGCAGCACCCAAACAAGCTGATCTATAAGTCATCAGGAAAGTCTCCAAGACGATGCTCTAAGGATCCTTCCACTAGTTTTTCGCCTGAAGAACAAATGTTGGTGGTCTGGACAGAATTGTCTCAATTTCACTATCCAGTATCCAAACAGCAGCTTATGGATAAGGCGCAGATCAAAGAACATTTTAAGCCGAACTACTTCTTCCAATGTCGCAATACTGAGGGGTGAGGAGGTTACTTACGAAAAAGCAGTAAAAATGCAAATTGGAGGAATTACCAAAAAGATTCTCGTGGGTGACGTTCAATATATTTTGAGGGATTGTGTTTTATACAGAGGACCCAATTTAGCTCTTGGTCACAACAATATGCGGGAAATGTATAATGATAGATAGTCATCAAAAAACCGGAAAATATTCAGTATATCAAGAAATAAGAATACAAATAATTCTATATAGCATTTAAATTCAGCCACATATCAAATTCAGTCACTACCTGAGTAGATAGACTACGACAGTTCTGGAGCGGAAGTCGGAATCGGAGAGTTCTAGAATGGTTCTAGAACGGTTCTAGAACCAGCGGTTCTAGAACGGAAGTCGGCCATGTTGGATTTCTTGGCCGGCTGCGCGCGCACCGGAAGTAACGTCATGCTCGTTGGCGGGTGATTCGAATGTGGCGCTGGTGTGCCGTGACGTCATAAGGGGAGGGGTCGAAGTCGGCCAAGAAATCCAACATGGCCGACTTCCGTCCCAGAACCAGCCTTGCTTATCTACTTACCTGTTTTACATTTTCCACATATAGAACCAATCCCAAAAAATGCCGAAAACGCCAAAACAAACTTACCAACCTGACTTAAACAAAATTAATCGAATCAATGAAGTTACCAAATGTTCGCACTTTAATAATATGATGGTGCGTCACTGTGTCAGATATAATGGCGAGACGCGGGGTATGGGCATGCATAGCGGAACGAGCAGAGAACGATGACAGAAGGATACAAGGACTCATCACGAGCTCACGATAATTTAGTTTCTCGTTATAATTTTTTGGTAATAAAATGTATTATAGTGATGCATTACTTTTGGTCCTTCTAAACGATAACATATCACGAGCACGAACACACAAAATACCATCCAGTTCCCTTATGGCCGTACCTATAGCCCCTACTCAATATCCTACTTGAGACGAGCTTCGCCAAGTCAGACTTCGTCTCAAGTTTTGCCGCTGTACTATAGTGCCCACTTCGTGAATTCTCGGACAAGTCGAGATCCGGCTTGGTTGTTTTGGTAACTTTTGTTTTAGTACCAAAATTCTAGTGATTTTAATGAATTCACGTTGCCAGCTTTTTAGAATTTATGCAAGAATTGGCAACTGTGTTGAAACAATAGAGGAAGAATCCAATATAATATTCTCATATCTATGGAAGAATACGACATTTCATAAATGTACTGAACCACTTTTTATTTGTACAAGAAACAAAAAGTGGATAAACAATAAGAAACGCAGGACATTTAATTATACTACGTTTTTAAAAGGCATGGAGTAATAAATCAGTCATTTTGGCCGGAACCATAGGCGTACCACATTTAGTCATTTAAAAAAAGTTAAGGCTTCTAAAATTATCTCATTTTCGAAAATAACCGTTTTGTAATATTATTTAAAATTAAATTTCAAATTATCAATAATATAATAAACTGTGGATTATATCACTGACATCAATTTTCCAGAAAATTTATTATTATGTATAAAAGGGCGTAGACGAGTCCCTCCACTAAGCTCCAGGTAGTTATAATTCTACATACAATGAATAATAAAATAAATGATAATAACAATTTTATACAAATACATATATATATATATATATATATATATATATATATATATATATATATATATATATATTATTAATGTATGTTCTATGTTTTAATGTATAATTTTAAATTTTACCTTCTTCCTTTTTTTTACGAATCTCCTTGTATATTTTTTATGTTTTATATTTTTCTTATCCGGCTAGCTATAATTATGGTTGAGATTCTTGTTCTCAGGTAGCGGTTCCCTCAATGTAACATTTATCATTAAAATAAAAAATTTTGTGTGAATGATTTTAATATATCAAATGCAAATTGTCATAATATAAATTAAACTTTATAAACCTCACCTCAAAATTATCAGTATTCCTCTGCAACTCAATATTAATTACCATTTAGATGTTATTTGTAAATATTCAATAAATACTATTTTTATTATTCTCAAATTGAATTACTTATCGTACTGACCCTGTATTACGAGTAAACATTTCTACAGCTCCATTCGACAACGATCGTCATCGTTGGTAGGTTCTCCCTCTCTTACTACTGATTGAAATATCAACAATATCTACATGTGTTTCTAAATCCTAAATGTTGGTTGTGTTATCTATTTTTCTATATGGATTAATATTGTGTTCTTTGAAATATTAAGTAAGGTAAGCTTCCCTTATTAATACTAAATTCAACAATCCTATCTAACTATACAAAACCCTTAAAACTATTAAATATACAACTAACAAATAAATGCAAATTCAGCCGACTTATGAGTGTTCATTTGTAGGTTAATTCTGATTCATAATATAAATAAAGTTCACCAAGTCTTTGTATGGGACAAATAACATTAGATCTGCATACAGATGTTATATACACTTCAGTGGAAAATGAAATGTTCCTTTCTTTAGTAAGAATAAGTATAGCAATTGATATAATTTCCAGTCAATAAATATGATAAATATCTTACCACTTTCTGGTTTAAAATTACATAGGATGTCACTCACAGGTTAGTTTTCTTCACTATATTAATATCCGGCTTTTATTTTTGACTTTTCATTTTTTAATTTACAACTTTTTAAAAAGAATCAAATTTCATGACTTCTACTGCTGTCTTTTTCATCTCATCCTCCTCAACCACGCCGTTTTTCAATTTTTTTGTCAACAAACATTTTTGTTTTATTTCTGTCATTGTAAAGATAATGTCACATGTTTATTCGCGGCTACTATCTATCACTCCACCAATTAAAATTAAGGATTTATTTGTTTAGATAAAATGATTATTTACACTATATGCAAACATTGTATTAAAATTTAAACTTTTTGTATAAGTTTATAAAGATAATTCTGATATATCAAATTTGCTATTGCCTCTAAATCTTTGCCTTTTCCATTTTTAAATGTTGTTAGACTTACTCTATACTATATAGTGTGTCCCAAAATCAATAATTATTATAATATTCTCTAACGAAAACATAATAATAAACTTATTACCTATATCTTTTTTTAGTTATGTAACCTTCAATTGGACTTACCGACTTTAGATGGTTTCAATATATATATATATATATATATATATATATATATATATATATATATATATATATTCAAACCAACCCCATTTGCCGATTATTTCACCCAATTAGCAGGTAATTGAAGAAACTTGACAAACAGGTAGCTCCAAAATGGTTTCATTATTGTGAAATATAGTCTTTTCAGTTCTAAGAAAATGCCCCCATAATACAATGTACTTACTAGAACTTTTCAACTATAAAAGTAGCGGAAAGGTTGAATATTCTCAATTTACAGTTCATCTGTTCTGGAGAAACTGCTGTGTTGATTGATTTCCCCATTATTACTGTCATTTGTTATTATTTTTCACCGTTATTGTTAACTGGTGTTTATTTTTGTTCATCTATACAAGTTCTCTTCTCATCACACGAGACAAACACCTAACTACACCTTCCAACTATATAGTGTTCCAACCAAATTCGACCAGATATGGAGGATTTATCACCATCTAAGCGACCTAAAGTTGGCCCATTGTCGCTGAACGAAAAAAATCTGATATTAAATTGCTATTCATCGTTGAAGAACGAAGAAATTAGAAGAAAAATCATGAATTTGACAGGAAGTGTTGATGAAACTGTGGAGATTACTGCAACAATGACGGGTGTTTCAAAAACAACAATTTATAATTTAATGAAGGAGAAAAAAATGGAAACATCACAGCCCCAGCAAAGTCCCCAGGTCGACCCAAACTTGAAATGGATGACGACTTGAAGAAGAAGAAGATTCAGATTTTCCGAAAATGTCTCGAAGTACATTAAGGAAAATTTTGAAGGAACTTGGATTTGAATATAAAAAAAATTATCGGAACGCAATGTTGATTGATAGAGACGACATTGTCATTTGGAGGAGGAGTTATTTGCGCAATATTCGGAAAGCAAGACTAGATCAAAAACGAATTTATTATTTGGATGAGACTTGGTTAAATGAAGGTCATACTGTTTCAATGTTTTGGCAAGACACGAATGTCAAAAGTCGGTGGCAGGCAGCTCTTGAAGGGTGTTCAACAGGCCTCAATCCACCAGCAGGAAAAGGACGTCGACTCATCATTACTCATATCGGAAGTGCCGAAGGTTTTGTTAAAGGTGGATTGTTGTGCTTTGAGTCGAAGCAAACCGGAGATGATCATGAAGATATGAATGCAGACGTTTTTGAAGAATATTTCTCACAAATGTTAGATCTAATTACAACGGGCTCAGTCATTGTTATGGATAACGCAAGTTATCAATCCAGGTTAGTGGAGAAATTACCTTCAACTGCATAGCGTAAACAAGATATCCACGATTGGCTAACCTCGAAAAATATTGAATGCCCAGATAACCCGCTGAAAAATGAGCTCTTGCAACTGGCCAATTCACATAAACACAAATATAGTAGATACGTTGTAGATCAAATGGCATCAGCGCGTGGTATAACGGTGCTGAGGCTTCCTCCTTATCACTGTCAACTCAATCCCATATAATTTATATGGGCCCAAGTGAAAGGGGAAGTTTCAAGAAAGAATACGACATTCAAAATGAGTGACGTAAAAGTTTTATTCGAAGACGCGTTAGGTAACGTAACCAAAGAAAACTGGAAGAAATGTGTTGAACACGTAATACAAGAAGAACTAAATATGTGGGAAATGGATCATATAAGTGAACACATGATTGAACCAAGCTCAACAGAATCGTCTGATTCTGATATATAGACTAGTTTTTGTGTTAGTTATTACTATTATTTGTTAGACTTTTTTTTATAAACATTACATTAATTCGTACTTTATTCCTGCATTTTTCTTTTTTCCTCTCTTATTGTAACCGGTATATTAATAGTAAAGTTGATACCTACTGCAAAAAAATTTGCTATTTTTTATATAATATTTTATGTTTGTTCATAGGAACACAAAAAAATGTGTTTTTATTGAATCGATATTGTGAACTCTTTTGAATAGTTTTCGTAATTATAATTTCATAGTACCTTCATATTCATATACCAAGTTTGTTTTGTCCTGATTGCACGCCTCTGATGATTAAATTGTTTATTTGTTCATTCAAATACAATAGAGCGACCCTTTCAATACAATAGGCGACCCAACCAAATACAGAGTTACGGGGTGTCTACCTGAAATTCGTAACAAATGAGAAATTTTAGTACAAAATTAGATTAAAATCGGAGATGTTTTATTATACACCCTGTATCGGTTTTGCATACCCCATGAGGTTTTATTACTCCATGCCTTTTAAAAACGGACTTTAGTTTTATTTATTAGAAAAATATGTTTTTAGCTAAACACTCTTTCATCCTGTTTTATTGTGATCTGGAAAACTCTACCCAAATTTAAGCAATATTTATACTTAGATCTTTGTGTATATGCTAGTTAGGCTGTATTAAGTGAATACACACCCAAATTTTAATATGTGTCAGCCAAACTTTATTTTGTTATATAGCATTAAGGATCTTCAATACTATTGTGGTTTTTCAGCTAGTTGTACATGATCTATTGTGATCATGGCAGGAACCTTTAATATATACTGTGGTATCCTGGTAGGAACACTAAAACACTCCGTCCAAGTAGTAATGGTATATTTATCAGCTAACAATTACAATATTTAACACAATAATTATACGTAAATCTAATACAATAATATTTAACATCTACTGTACCAGCTCAGAGCTCAGGTAATAAATACTGACTACTGAATCATCACACATTTATGTGATAAGAAATACATATTTCTTAGTCATTGGTGCATTCCCACACCGGTTATCAGAATTGCAGAAATTCCAAATTACACGAATTTTATAGATGATTTTGATATTGTAGTAAAACATGGCTACAAAGTGGTGTACAGGTTGGAGAAATTGTAGATACTGATACACACACTACTGAGATCAGATAGAGATTTACAGACATCAAAAAAGTACTGTTGGAGAAGTATTAATGGAATTAAAGAAAAAATATTAAATATTACATTTTGCGAAAATGTGTGACCGATTTGAAACACTATATGTGTCTTTTAAAGCAAATAATCAAAAATATGTGGCGATGGCAGTCAATAAAAGATTATAGTGAAGCCGTGTAAAAACTAAAACAAAAAGCAGTCTGAACTGACAATATTCCTCGATACGTGATTTCTAAATTTCAGAAAATGATCATCTACCACTTAATAAATACATTTGTATAGAATCATGTATTAGTATTATCCCACTGCAGTTCTGGTATTTGTGTTTGTTTATTCTTATATGTTAACCATCATATTTTGTGCACTAGCACTAGTTTGTTTAGGTTAAAAAAAGTGATGGATCTCCACCATGTATCAGCTACATCAAATTAATGGTGTACTTACTTATAACGAGAACTATAAGTATGTCCTACCAACATAAGAGTAAAACCGATACTTTAATTGTTTAACATCTGTGATGCTTCATTAATAGCAAAAGTACAAAAATATAATTAAAACAATACAAAGCATACCATACAATATAGAATATTAAAAACGAGTTAAATAAAATTATTCCTAAAAGCTAATCCTAACTGTCCGTTATTTGCAACATTCACATTGAGATCATTTTGAATATCAAATTCAGCGGGATCTATGAAGTTTTCTTTATACTTTAAAGAAATATTGTAAAGGACTGCCGTTGCACAGTTTGGCTTGTTGATAATTTGGTAGTAATACCTCTATACAGACAAGGAAATAGTCTTTTACATACTCCAAAAACTCATTCAACAATATTCCTAGTTCGTATATGTGCCCTATTGTATCTTTTTTCGTGTTCATTTCCTGCAAAATATATCTTTACAAAACAATTATCCAACAACATTAACTAAATGTGTATATAACACAATTTAATATTAAAAAAGAAATACATGTATACTACTATTTTTTATGGGATACATCTGTTTAGTTTTTACCTGGATGTATCTCTCTCTCTCTCTCTCTCTCTCTCTCTCTCTCTCTCTTCTAGCCGTTTTCTATCCTTAGGATATAGGCCTCTCTCATATTTTTCCAGTTTTCCCTGTTCTGTGCCACTTGGTTCCAATTAAGTCCGGCTGTTCTTTTGATGTCATCATACCATCTTTGCTGTGATCTGCCGGTGCTTCTTTTCTCCCCTTAAGGTCTCCATCTTGTTATTTTTCCGCTCCAGTTGTTTTTATTTCGGGCAACATGTCCGGCCCAGTTCCATTTAAGACTGCCTATTCGCCTCACTATGTCCTCTACCTTGGTTCTATTTCTTATCCACTCATTGGTTTTATGGTCTTTAAGCGTTATTCCTATAATTTTTCGTTCTATTGATCTTTGGTGTATCTTTAATTTATTTAAGATTTTCTTTGTTAGGACCCATGTTTCACATCCGTAGGTTGTTACTGGGAGAATGCATTCCATGTAAACCTTGGTTTTTAGTTTGAGGGGTAGGTTGGAGTTGAAGACGTGTCGCATCTTCCCGTAGGCCGCCCATCCTAGATGTATTCTGTGGTTAATTTCAAGTTCTTGATTGGCTTTACCCAATGTTAACTCTTGACCTAGGTAGACATAAGAGTTCACCTTCTTTACCTGTTGTCCTAGCACATTTATACTCTCTATGTTTGTCCGTTGGTTTGTCATGAATTTGGTTTTAGAAATGTTTATTTCTAGGCCTACTTTTCTTGCTTCTTGTTGTAGTTCTATAAGCATGTGTTGTAATTCTTCACTGTTTGGGGCAAAACCTGGATGTATAACTGGAGTTAATAAATATGGTCTACATGGGAATCCATTATCACCCAATAAAAATCCACCTACACGTTCACAGTGTACCCTCTATGAACTTCTGTCAAATATTGCACTATCGTGTGTAGATAGACTCATATATTGAACATTTCCATTTGTGGTCCAACAGCTACCTATTATATTAAAACTATTTTTAAAATTATTCATTTAAAATAGAGTACCTGTACATTTAATAAAAAAAAACCTTTCGATTTCTAAACACCTTTGCATTGTCACCTCCTGAACTAACAATTTTTATGTGTGTACAATCCAGACAAGTTGCAATACCAGGAAATCCAGATATATTCTTAAACATAGCCACATTCTGTAGTTTCTGTTCTTCTGTACATGGTAGATGTATATGCTCTGGAAGTGTTTCTGCAATATATTCAGAAACTCGTTTAACTATTACCGAGACCGATTGCTGACTTAATCCTCTTAAATCACCGCTCACTAACTACAAACAAAGATTCTAATAAGTTTTTAGTTTTTTGAACACTATAAAATTATCTTACTTGAAAATTTCCTGTTGCATAATATCGTAGGGTCGTTAATAATTGAATTATTGGGAGATCGGTAATCCCTGTTGTTAAATGTTCTAAAATTGGGATGTACAATAGGAAAAATAACGTCTCTAATATTATTATTTGAGAATCTATACCAAATTCTAAAATCTTCCTCACTACAGGATTCCATAGGATTTGCCGCATCTCGAATATACCGTTTTGGCAAGTGAATATCTGGCATTTCTTCAACAATGTCTATAAACTCTTCCAAATTTTCAATATCTATTTCGTCAAAGTTTATATATATACAAATTTTGTATAAACCTAACCCTCTTTTCTATGTTTATAAAATATGAACATAGAATAAGATGGAAAATAGTTGAGATTTCTTAAACGAATGCCGTCGATAAAAACCGAAGACATGCAAGTCGTGTTCAAGGTTGGTCTCTACCCGACTTGGGTACATCTCAAGTCACACAAGCGCAGTAATCTTACCTTCTGACCGAGATTCGTTTATAGCATACAGGCCCTATCTCAAGTTGTACTTAAGCTCGAGACCAACCTCAAGTCCTGACTATAGGTACAGGCATTACTCTCCTGACCAAGATCGGCACAACGACTTGCCGATCTCATCAACACCGGTCTAGAGACTGAATAGGAATCTCTAGAACACTTCTATCACAAAACTGCAAATATACTTCCTTTAACATCCCCCTGTGATCTTACTCTTCTTCAGTAAGATCTCACTCACCCACGCCCTCTGTCTCAAGATAACCTTCTCTGCACGAAGAAGAAGCCTCACCTCTACATTTTGCATAAAGTTCTTAAAGAAGATTTAGAGTTTGCTATTTTCTGTGCATTCGTTTATGAGAACCAAGTTGTGCCCTTCATTGTGCATGGAAAATTTAGGGTCCATCAGCTAACGTGTACAGTGTTTTAAACAACATTTCACTGGGGTTATTGTCTTATTAATACTTTTTACTGCTTCTATTAATTTCGTTAATATCTATTTTTTCAGGACAATTTAATGAATGAGAAATTAGGAATATTTACTTTGTAGCATTTTAGCGGTGGTGTTCCAAATTGTTTTAACTACCGCTTCTTTGTAGTCTTCTCCGTTACTTTTTCGCATATTAAATGCCCAATCTTGCAATATTTCATTCAATTTCTCGATGGAAGTATCTGGCTCAAATGCGTATCTTTTTGCATCGCAAAACGTAGGAAATTGTCGCCAGATTGATGATTGCGTCGCAACTGTATTAGTAGGCACACAGGTAATAACAATTTGACTAATTTCGGCGTTCTTGAAAATTCAATAAGTTGTTGACAAACATGCCAAACTATTTATTCTGGTAACCAACACCGCGATAATTGATGAACAAATGAATAAGTGAAAAAACCACTAGTGTATTTGTCGCTGTAAAAGTTAAAGCTAACTTTTGCCGCTGTCAAAGTGACAATTGCACTGTGGCATATGCGATTTTTTATACATGAGTTGAATTGTATTTGTATTTAAATGGTATTTGAAAAATTTTTGGAATCACAATTATATATAAATAATAAGCTTTTGCTCAAACATACATTTGGAAAATGCATTGAATCCGGAATATAAAACATTAGATTTTACGAATTTCGGATACAAACTAGAGAATGATACTCTGCTAATACCTTTAATTATAAACAAAAGCCCATTTCCAACTGATCAAGATCAGTCAAGCCCATTTGGCTTTGGCTTTTGTTTATAAATAAAGGTATTAGCAAAGTATCATTCTCTAGTTTGTATCCGAAATTCGTAAAATCTAATGTTTTATATTCCGGATTCAATGCATTTTTCCAAATGTGTGTTTGAGCAAAAGCTTATTATTTATATATAATTGTGATTCCAAAAATTTTTCAAATACCATTATATCTCATTATTGTTGATAAAAATGCATAAATTACTATGATAATAACAAAAAAGTAATTTCAATTATATGTTCGGATTCATACTTAAATTACTTTTGGTAAAAACAAATTGTAGACAATTTAATTATTAATAACATTGCCCTCTTTACCAATCTTGATAAAGTTAATGCTTTTTAGATAAATGATAAATAATGATTCGGGACACAGAGAGGCCGATGCAGCGCATGAGTCCGAGTCAGGTAGCGACGCATACTTGTAAGCGCGCGAAATTAACAATTAAAAAACAGGTATAAACTATGAAATTTTCTTAAATCTCTATTAAGAATATTATTAACTATTGTATAAAGAATTTAAAAAAATTAATATATATATTTTATTTTTTTAATATATTTTTCATGGGTCAAAAGTACCCAAATTTGAGATTTTTCGAACCTTTAAAAATTCATATCTCTAAAAATATTAACTTTATCGTGAAAAGTCATAGGACCTTTTTTATTTGTATTTCAATAAAGAATATAAAAAAAATTTTTCCGGTTGAAAAATAACAATTCCTTCCAATTGTTTAAACAATTTCTGGTTAATAATATGGCACTAGGTTGCGCCATGGCAACATGCATTTATATCATCAGTAGGGCAATTCAACGAGGATCGCATAAAAAAATTGAGGTGGAATAGTTTTCGGTACTCATGCGCCGATTCCCCTGGACTAAAATAACTATTCTAACATTTTGTTGACATATATATCGGAATTGATAGCTCTCTCTATTTTACATAAAAAAACGTGATGCCATGACAACAGAATGCGAATAAAATCACAATACAAACAAAACATTCTAATCAAAAGTTTTAACATATTCCCTCCCGCTTAAGAAGTTGAATAACTGCGATAACAGCTTAAAACACGAGAATTAACATTTTTTTATATATTGTTCCCTTCATCAGAAATGGGTAGTATACAAATCTTAGACCAGGCCAAAAAATTCCAATGTCTCAGAAGAAAACATCAATACCTCGAATAAGGCTCCAGAGGAATATCTTCAAATTGTAATATTTCTACTATTTAATCCATATCAATTATGAGTTTAATAGTATATTTTACTTTAAGATTGTTTTAATTATTGGCATATCTGGTGTATACAGATGCGAAGAACTCCTAAATATGAAAATAGGGAAGTTTTAGATTTCCCGTAAGAAAAACCTACATTTCCCGAAACATTTGCAATTAAAAAATCGGAATGGATAAAAATGATAAACCAATACTATGATCATCGCAAGACCATTAGTTCCGGTCGTTTTTTTTACAAATAAGAAATGGCAAGATTACAAATTATCTTTGTGGCCACAATGCTGCTGGAGGTTTTCCCAAAAAAATTAAAATTAGAAAATGGTCACGGGTTTACGGGACATTGTATTAGACGTACTCCAACTACATTGCTAGCAAATACAGGTAGATACATCCTACAGTTAAAAAATCACAATGGAACGATTAACGTAGATATGGAAGCCGAAGAACGTGCAGGATTTAGACCTGAATGGTCAACTATAAGTATCCAAATAATTGACAAGAAACAAGTTAGAAACCACGATCTCTAATACATACTTCACCCTGAAGAAAATCTTACGATATGGAGACATGGAATCGGAAGTTATCGAAAAATTGATGGATTTGATGATGGAATAGATTTGATGAAGTCTGCGTCATTAAATTTATTTTTTATGTCCATTAGAAGCAGATAACATTGCGTAAAAAGCAATTATAGGAAACCAAGAAAAGAAACAATAAATACTATGGGGTCTAGGGTAAATGCACCAGTGAATAAACACTCAAGACACCCGTGGAACAACCTTTCTTAACGAGTATATAAGGATCAGATCGATGAAATCTAGATTAACACGTAAAATCCCAATGAATGAACATTTTGTTCGTTTACTAGGTTCAGCACATGCACCAATGAATGAACATGGTGATGTTCATTCACTGGTGCATTTACCCTACTATCACCTTGAAGAAAGTAAAACAATAATATACAGAACTTTTAAGAAATCTTAATATTATGAAGGGGTAAAAAATTGGAAAAACGTGTATTGAATATATTGAGCTAAAAGGAGACTGATTTGTCGAAATAATATCTTTTATTCACAATTTTGCTGACTTATTGACCCCCCCGTAATAGTTATTCAATTTTCTATATTTAATTAATAATCCGTGTTAGGGGGTGGTTCCGTGGTTTTTATAATCATTATCATTTTCAGTGCTGACAGTTATTATCTTTGTGATGAATTTTCTATTTCTATTTTCATTAAAAAATGCCTTGCGTATTTTCTTTTAGCATTCCTTTATACATATTATTGATTAATTTTTGTGATACTTTTAATTATACTAGACATTTCCATGTTGCAAATATTTTTTCTTTTTCTATGCTTCTTCTAATTTATTAATCATGATATATTATATCCTTTTTTATATTTTAATTTGTGAAATTATTGAAAAAAACAGTTATTTTAATATAAATTCTGAATGATTCATTTCATTTCGAATAATGTGAAACTTGGAGAGTTAAACTAAATTATTTGCAACCAAAATAATTTATTAACAAAGTTGTTGGTCTCGTTACAACAATAAAAATTAGGTGAATTATTCAAGGCCCTGCTTATTAATCATTAAAAAACTGTATAAAAATACATTAACATCATTATGCTCAAGTACACGTGCACTCGAAACCATTATCCGGAATAACAGCTTCAATGTAACAAAGCAACGTTGCCGGCGTTGAAGAATATTTTGAATAAAGGAACAAGTGCGGCACCCAAGAATGTTGTTTCAGAGGAATTAAACTTTAGGCTAAAGTAGATCATAGTTGAAATATTTAAAATAAAAATCAATTCTAGACGAACTACGAATTCTTAGTATGGATATGGACGATGTGTTTGTGAAAGGTCAATAAATGCATACAAGTTATGTTATAATTAAACCTTGATTATTATTTTGGTTCATAAATATTTAATTAAGTAGAATATTCAACAGTATGTCTAGTCATAAAACGAACTGTATAAATTACAGGCAAAACTAAAACTAAATAAAGCTGCTGATAGATACAGTTTAAACAAAATACAAAGTCTATATCAGCATAATTTTTTTATAGAAATAATCACTAAGGAATTGACGTTTTTTGTAATGTTGCAAAGTTGGGCAACTTGTTTTTGACGCAACAGTTGTTAAAATTGGTTTTAAATTTCAAAACCATTTAATTTGTATTCATCGAAAAATGTCTGGAAACTCAATTCCAATTTTAAATATGTAAATAAAAATTTGTTTACAACAACAGTTTTGGCCAAATTTCCGAAACACTTAATATACCCAGATCATTCGTTATTCGACTTTCGAATAATCAGATAGTTTCAAGAGACTAGAAATGTGAATGGGACAGTGCTGTTGATTTAAGATCGAGAAGACCTTTAAGAGTGCCTAGACCTACCAGCCAAAACATAGCCGCCCGCTTAGTGTGAGCTAGAGGCCACATACATTGGCTGTTACCGAAATGGAGAAACGTCCTTTTTTACGACGAGTCCAGACTCGAATTAACTAATGAGGATATGGGGACAACCAGGGTGTGCAGCACGACGAACTTTTGCTGTAGAAGTTGTTCCTTGTTACGCCCGCCGCACATGCAAGCACTCGCACTCGCACTTGCACTCGCACTCGCATTGTGATAATGCGGCACTCACATTGGCGGGCACTCGTTTACCGCATTTGTTCACACTCTCACGTGCTGCCAGTGTTGCGATGGACCTCATCGATATGAGTTCCGAATCGGACGCGGATAATGAATTTTTATATAGAGTCTCAGTGAAAAAAGAAAAACTGGAAAAGTGCATACTTAAAAAAAAGGAAATCACATGGAGAATTTGCGTTGACTTCTGAATTTTCAGAAGAAAAATTCAAAAACTATTTTCGCTTATCCAGGGATGAATTTAAAGAAGTGCATGAGTTATTTGCAACACACTTAGAAGATGGGGGTTGCAGTGGTCATGAACGCATTAGCTCTGAAGAGAAGTTAGCCGTTTTTTTAAGGTAAGTGGATTCATTACTTTCTAGAAAAATTTTATTGTTTAATTGTGTGTTAATAATTAAAAAAGTTTCTTAAATTTAATTTAAGTCTAGGAAATCATATTCACTGGATCCTCTTTCATTTACCACATCTGTTGGCGGTTGATTTAGTGCATGGGAGGTATCTGATACATGAGCAGTAGGTGCAGGAGATGGACTGTAACTGGAATAATACGATGCAGCAGTAGAATTCGGACGAGATGGATATTGTGTGTGTGAAAAAGTTTTTGCTTCTTCTTGTGATACGATACCAAATACGCCATTTTTAATTGTATGCTGAGAGTATGGTGGTAATAATTTTGTAGTCTCGTACATGCTCATAAAAAAATGAAACAGTGGATCGTTTTTCACATTGCTAATACTAACATCGTTTGTTGTATTCATTAAATGTTCACGTTGTTTTTGCCTTTTGGCAACTCTTTCTTCGTGTTCTTCAACTGATTTCTGTAATAAGTTAGGTAATGTATCCCGTTTACGTCGTCGTCTTGCTGGTGTTTCTGCTTCTACCTGCTTACGTGGTTGATCAGTGTCTTGAGTATAGATTTGAGTTTCTTCATTATTATCTTCAGCTTCAGTTTCTTCGGCATTTTGTTGACTTGAGATGCGACATTATTATCGTCTATATCTTCTTCAGTATTAGTGTCAATGTTGGTATTGCTCGCCCTATTTGACATATATGGAATTAAGAATTCCATTTGATCTTGGAAACGCTATGGTTTGATGTTCACAACCCCTGATCCACTTTTAGGTTTGGAATTTTTTTGGCGACGAAGAGCATCCCTATGGTTGTTACGGAGTTTTCCCCAACTTTTTTTAGCGTCATGTCCTGTAAATAAAATTAGTGTTTACGCAATTGCTCAATAATTGACAGCATTAAAATAGCTAATATTATTATTGCGACTGGGAACTCATACCGGAGTATTGCTTACAGTTACCGAATTGGAGAGAGAACAGTGTCAAATATTGTTGTCAAGGTGGCCATGGCAATTTGGAAAGTAATGCAACCCATTTATATGCCACAACCTACTACGGACTTTTGGAAACAGAATGCCGCTTATTTTGAGAAACATTGGCAAATGCCTAATACTGTGGGTGCCATCGAAGGCAAACATGTTATGATTAAAAAACCGATCAATAGCGGCTCCTCATTCTTTAATTATAAACAATATCATTCCATTGTACTGATGGCGGTAGTAGATGCTCGTTATAAATTTGTATTTATAGATGTCGGTGCTAATGGTAGATTTTCAGACGGAATATATTTGACAATAGTATTTTAGTAAATCAACAGTTACATCTACCAGAGCCCAAAGCTCTTCCTGGTCGAGACGACATAGTTGTGCCGTATGTTTTTGTTGGTGACGCGGCGTTTCCCCTAATGGAAAATCTCATGAGACCTTATCCTTATAAACAGATAATAAATAATTATAGAAACAAAGTTTTTAACTACAGACTCTCGAGAGCAAGACAAACTGTTGAATGTGCATTCGGCATACTGTCTTCTCGTTTTCGAATATACCTACGGCCATTTGAAATGAAAGTTGCAACAGTGGACAAAATTGTTATGGCAAGTTGTGTATTACACAACTATTTACGCACACAAACAATAGCTAATAATATTGATGATGACGTCGAGATATTACCCAACAAACATCAACTAGTGCCGTTACCTCGAACAAGAGGACGTTCTTCAGAAAGGGCATTTCACATAAGAGACCAATTCACAGATTATTTTAACTCCATAGAAGGACGACTGCACTGGCAAAATCAGAGTGTAGAGAGGTGGAATTATTGAAAAAAGCTGTTTATCGTTAAAATGTACTCAATGGGTAGCTATTAGGAACTATTTTTCTTTTATTTTTTAATTATTGAAAAAAGCTGTTTGCTGTTTAAGGTAGAATCATTAAAATGTACTTAGTAGCAATAATTTTTATGTTTGTTTCTTTTATTTTCAAATGAATTTATGTAATTTTCAAATTTAGAGCCTCTGCTACTCTTTTCCAGATTATATCTTTATATTTAATTCGGCAATAATCGGGGTGTTTAAAGTCGTACAGACATTTTTCGCTGCGGACAGCTTCAATTAGTTCTGCTTCCATCCTTCACTGCCAATCGAAAACTGTGGATCAACTACAAGTGTCACATCGGTTGAGGTTCACGTTCACGCACATGTACGTTACTGCGTTGACAAGTGAAAGCGAATGCGGTATTGTATATAATGCAATAGGTTTGAAAATATAACACTCGCACGAGGCTCGTGTCAACCAATGCGAGTGCTTGCATGTGCGGCGGGCGTCACACTAGTCTTTCACACCGTCGGAGCTGTTCATCCAATAAAACCTTTCACGGACTCGCTGAAGGGTTTTCTTCACTCCCAGATGACCTCCCGATGGACTGTCGTGTAACTTCTTCAGTACCTCAGCTACTCTCGTTCTAGGGATAACTAGCTGTCTCCTCATCTCGGTACCATCATCGTTTTCAAGGACTCTTTTCAACAGCCCTTCTTCCATGACAAGGGAGTCCCACTGAGCCCAATACGCCTTGAGTTTCGGTGAAAACCTTGACACTTCTTACCATGTAGGTCGCCGATTTTCATCCTTCCATTGCCGGATCATCTTTAGACAAGGATCATTCTCCTGATCTTCTCTGATCCTGGTGGGTGACCATTCTTCATTAACTACTCTAATTCTTGAAACTGCAACTTCCTTATATTTCGACTTGTTGCATTGTGAATAGTCTACAGGGCATGACCGTCTAGGCAAAGAGTTGGCTTTTCGGTGATTCACATCAGCTGGATGTTCACCCCTGTGACTGGAGTTCTTGGGTTACAGGAATCTTATGGCGCTTAGACGGACTGCGTACGTGCTCTAGCTCGCCACACTCCCGGCATTTGATCTTCTTCGGCATCTTGTCTGCCATACCTTTCAACAAGTTGACGATCTGGTCAAGTTTCTCATCGTCATCTTCTTCCTGCATGGTCCTACCTTTGTTGTACCGCGAGCTTTTCTTGGCAGCTTTGCATTTAAGAGGTTCTTGGTTGGCAGGAGTTTTAGGACGCTTACTGTGTGCATGCTGTAGCTCGCCGCAATTGAAGCTCCTGACTTTTTTAGGCTTCTTGTCTACCATACCTTTCAACAAGTTGACGATCTGGTCAAGTCTGGTATCGTCACCTTCTTCCTGTATGGTCCTATCTTTGTTGTATCCCGAAGCCATCGTGGCTGCTTCATATTCAAGAGCAGCAGTCAATGCGTCGACTATTATTTTAGGATGGGTTAAACGGAGCGTCCTCTGCATATCGGGGTCGCGTAAGCCATCAATAAAGGACTGGATGCCCAGACACTCCATCATATTATCTGGTGCTGATGGGTAAGCAAATCGAACTAGTCGGGCAATATCCAGTTCATACTCTTGAAGGGTTTCGTCACGTTTCCGCCCTCGGTTATTCAGCTGGAATCTGTACAAATGTTCCAAATGTTCGTGACCATATCGCATGTCCAACCTCTTCTTCAGCTGGCCGAAGTCATCCGTTTTTTCCAGAGGTATTGTCTGAAGTACAACCTAGCGGGTGCAACACACTGTTTTACGTAATTGGTCCACGACATCTTTCCATCAAACATTGGGGCCTTGACTCGGGTAAAACTGCCAATATCATCTGTCTTGGGTTGTGTTTCTGGCTTGCAGATCTCGATCTCCTTTTCTTCTGCTGCAGTGTCTTGTGTTCTTAAATCGGCAATCTTTGCCTCTAACTCCTTGATTTTCTCGTCCATCTGATTTTCCATCGTTGTCATATTATTCTCGATTTCAGATTTTAGAGACGAAATTTCATTTTCAACGTCAGCGGCAATGTCGTTTTTTATTAATAAGATATCGGCAGATATATCGTTCTTCATAGCAGAAATCTTCTCGTCCATATTAGCAGAAATGTCGTTATTCATAGCAGAAATATCGTTCTTAATAGCCGAAATAACATTCGTAGAAATCTTAAGGTAATGTGAAAGCCTCGTCATTAAATAAAACTATTTCTGGATCAAAGCCGTCATTTTCCAGTGCCATTTTAAGCCTGTCTACTAATTCACTTTTCTTACCGGACGTTTCCAACTCACAATCTTCCAATTCTGCTCTTAACTCAGTTACTTTCAAGTCACATAGTCTCTAGGCCATTTTTACGTAGCAATTTATTTATATTACCCCACACCTGACAACAATGTAATGTTTTTCTGATTTATTTAAACAGTAAACGGGTGGGATAAACTTTAAACACACGGTATGGCTACTTACGAATATATTTAAACACTAAATTACTCACTAACACTTAATTCATATACACTTAACCTTCCACTTAAATTTAATTTATATACACACAACCTTAATTATTAATTTATATCAACACTTGACTGTTCGCTATTTCGGTGTATTCTTTTTCATTTCACGAGATCAAATTATAAACTAAACTAACTGTCCCTGGTCGGCCCTTTATGTATTAGTGCCCTTTTTACTAGATAATCCTAGATTGCGGTTTATACAAAAACAATTGGTTCTGGCATTTTCTAGATAAGACTGGTCACAAAAACAATGTCAATATAAGATAGTCCCAAAAAATCGTACAGTTCTAAGAAAAACCTGCGCATCCGCCATAATTTTAACTTTCATACATGGCTTAGACAGAATTGGATTCAGGGACTATACCAGTGTGCTGTTTCGTAACAATAAGTAACAATGTACAGTTGTTTTGAAATAAAAGTGAACAAGCAATTCGTGAATATTTTCTATAAGTAACATCAGATTCCATCAGAAGAGGATTTTCCGATATTAAAAAAACCATCGTAACAAGAATTGAATTCGATAAGAATAAAAAGTCTCAGATACAGCGATGCAGATTGCACCAATGAAGTCAACGACAAAATAAGTGAAGCTATTTCCATTTTAAAAGGTTAGGTTAGGTATTTTTTGGTTCAGTAAAAGTCAATACCATTGCCACTTTCCACAACGGAAGCTGAATCTCTAGCTTCTATTTGTCAAGAAGTTACGTGGTTACGTCAGTTCGCGAATGAAATCGATCCCAGCTCAATGGATCAACCAACTACCATTTTTTGCGACAGCAAAGAAGTAGTCGATTTGGCAGAAATCACCGGATACCGAAAAAAACCCAAAAGGTGTGTATATTACATGTTTTTCGATTGACTATATAGATATACGTAAATTGATCAAATATGTCATACGATGATAATTAGACTGCAAAATGGAATTCAAGTCTCCTTATCTGATATGATTAATGACTGTTATTGTCATTAGCAAAGAAAACGTTATTGTGAATAATTATATTATTATGTAGCGATAGTAATTTTGACAATTAAGCTGTTTTTTTTTTAATTTCCCTGCTTCAAGAAATTGTATTGGTATATAGAGTAAACCTTTGCCGGTCTAATAAAACACAATCTCAAGAGAATGAGGTTAAACCTTAGACTGCCACTGTCACTGATCACTGATATAATTCAGCAGGCTCAGTAAATAAATAAAAATGAAACCAAAAACGGAAGATACTATTTTATATTTGTATTTGCTACTCATCTATCAGATTCAGAAGTAACCCCACATATCTTTAAACAATAATAATTTAAAACATTGTCATCTATCTTTGGTACATATAACCGGAGACCGGAGGTATCTTGCATCTGCGAACTGGCAACACTGTGAACTGGGTGCACTTGTACTGAAACTAGGTATCAGAGTGGTTTATTTACCAACAAAGACAGAGCTGGCTTTAAAGAGATTGCGTGGGGCTGAAAAGAAATAATACACTATACTTAATCGATAGAGTCAATTTGTAAAGATAGTACCTATATTACCTTCTCGTGAAGGAAATTATACCAATTATTTTTAAAATGTCTTTTTTAATCAGCAAATGCAATAATAAATAAGTTTATACAGAGTGTTTTTATCTCTATTGCTTCTATAGTGGCTTTATCCTGTTCTGTGAGAGAACGAAAGTCATTTCTATTGAAAAATTCCAGTAATAAATCAGTTTGTGACACACTTTGTGGGCAAATAATTCATTTGACGTCGCGTCGATTATGTATTTATATACCGAGTGATCATTTTATTTCCTACATCTTTGATGTAATGGGGAATTTTTCCTAAAATTAAACATTGTGAAATTGAGAAAAAATGTTATAAAAACGTATCAAAGGCCTTCTGGGATCTTTTTAATAGGTACAGACACCATCCTACGCTTAACGTCGTCCGAGAAGAACACATTTATGATATTGTTGAAGCGGAACCGGGGCCGTTTTTAGAAGGTATGCGGCCCCCATAAGGACAAGCATCGAATGGTTCCCAGACACTTTTTATTAAATAACCCTACGCTATTTTAAGCTCTTTTTAACTTCTTCGGAAATATATTAAAATGATGTAAATGATATGTTTCGCGATTGTTTTTCTAATGCCGATGCCCAGGACGTACTCGACAAGTCTTCTAGTTACATCCAGACAAACTCATTTCCAAAACGATATAATTCCTACTACGTAATCAATCAGTTTTGAAGAGTACTTAAAAACAATCATTAGATCTATGAAAACAACGATCTCTCGAATTACTAGTAGAAGTAATTTTCGTTGGGGCATCCGTTGACTCAGACCACGTAACAGCCTCAGCTTCATCTAACAGTCCAGGCCAATCTCGGCCACGTAGCGGTGGAAGGTACCTGTCATTTCACGGGTTATTTCGCCCTTATACTGGATCTGGTGGTGTGTTAGACCCTTCATATTAATCAGGATTTATTAAAAAATCGTTATTTATATGGCATGCTTCATACTCAACAGGCTGTCATTGTTAGGCAAGGTTTATAACCCCTGAGCAGTCAGAAAGCTCACAAAAATATTTACACTGAAAGAAATTTCCATTAACCGTTAGCAAAAATTGAATAACAGTTATTAGAAACTTGCATGAAATGGGCATTTAGTAAGTTCATGATTATGGTTATTAAAGTCACTTTGTTGGACACCACTGAATAACTGTTAATAGATATAATTTTTAAGAATTTCGTATAACCGTTATCGAGTGCACTTAATAAGTATTATAAGATATTCTAATAGCAATCATACTGTCCTATAGTAAACGTTACTAGATGTTCAAATAAAAAACAGAATATCGTCCAACTGTTATCGCGTGAGCTTAATATATATTAGAGGATTTTCTAATAGCAACCATATTGTCATATAGTGAAGGTTACTAGATTTTCAAATAAAAAACATAATTTCATATAATTGTTATTGAGTGCACTTAATAAATATTATCGGCTTTTCTAGTAGCAATTGTATTGTCATATAGTAAAGGTTATTAGATTTTCAAATAACAAACGGAATTTTGTACAATCGGAATCGAGGGCACTGAATTTAGATTATGGGATTTTCTAGAAAAAATTATACTGGTAAAAAGTCAACGTTATTAGATGTTTTTAAGAATATGATATGTCATATAATCGATATCGAGTGCACTTTTATAAGTATTATAAACTTTTCTAATAGCGGTTAGACTATAATACAATAAAGATTACTATATTTTCGAATAATTATCTAAATAAAACTAAATTTGCTATAAAACATTTATATTAACAAAATATTTAAATTAATGGAACTAACTATAGATAACTACAAAAATACAACATGATAGATATAAAATCAAATAAACATATTTTCCACTTAAGTTTAGATATCAAAGCCCCCAAAAATTCTTAGATTGAAGAAGCTTATAACAAAAATACAACAATTCAAATAAAAATGTTTTCTACAAAATAAACTTAAAGAAGGATGAGATACGTAATTTTTACATACTTATAAATGTTTTAGTATTTCGATTGATTGGTGTATAAGAGACGTGAACATAGTCACATATATAGTCACTTAATCGCCACTGTATTAATAGGTTTTTGAACGCCATTTATATACTCAACCCAATTTAACACTGTTGGCGTATTCAACCTAACCTCACAGTTAATTGCAAAAACTGCAAATAATCACCTACACCGCACACAAACTTTCAACACTCAACACTCCTAAACCAAATGTGAAAGTGAAATTCGCGGCGCGTGGGTGTTCCAAGGTTCCAACCACAAATAACCAATAAGACGAGATCGACAATCACATCGGTAATGTTCGGATCAGAAAAAACTGCATTTCGATGCTAAACAGCCGTTTCTTTAAAAAAAATTATTCGATATCTTAATAACCGTTATACGAGGACTGCATAATTGTAAGTAGGTGATCTATTTTGTTGGGACTGAATAGTGTTAAGTGGATACCTAATTAGGACTAGTAGGTGCTGAATTGAAACAATTCAATGAGGTCTATAACGAAATGACTATAATAACAGCAATTAGATTTCCAGTTAACTACATCATTTTATCGAATAACTGTTATAAAAATGTTTCAACAAAGTCAACATACTTGTGATAATTATGCACATGCTAGTAATCACTTGAATTATTTTAACCACTATTTGATTTTTTGTACCAGTTATTAAGGGCATCTTAAGAAAGAAATCTAATTAGGGTATTTTGCTTAGTGTAGCTTTTAGACATTAACGTAAGATGTATATCTCCATTCCATTATACATGTACGGTATGATTCTAAAAACTATTTGGGGATTGTAGATTCGAATTTGATTCGGAATAGAAAACTCATCAATTATCTGGATGAAAAAAAAGGAACCCCAATTCCGGCTGTCCTGTCCAAGGTTTGCCAAATAAGTCTAGGGATAAAGGTACGGGTATTCTTATCTATTCCACTACACCAATACTTCAGACGCGTGTTTCAATAACAGTTTTGTCGTCTTCAGAGACAGGATGTCATAGTGTTGGTGTAGTGGAAGTATAAAATGAGTTTGGTATAGAATATCGCTAACGTTTCTAGAGCCGTAAACTTCCTGCAAAATTTACATCATCTTAAGGTTGGTTTGGAAAAAAGGATAAGTTTGCCGCAAGCTTGTTATAAACTATTATCACAGTTTTAAATATTATCAGTGGACTAACTGCAAGTGCAGCAACAGTACAAACGACTGTTTATAGATTTCAAACTTACAAAAATAATTAGTACACTGACATATAATTAAATTCACATCCATGTTAGTCTCAAAACCAAATATTGCCAAATATGTATTACTGAGATAATTTTGGATTCCTATAAGATCAAGAGAAGAGTTTGAAAACCCATAGAATAATATATTAAATCATTTGTTAAATTTTAGATTCTGAGCAGTTCAAAATAGTGCTTTGGTTCAAGTTGTTGCACTGCAATCGAACCATTATTATTATCCTAAATAAAATCAATCAAAATATATCTAATATTATAATCACTTCAGTGTTGCCAGCTTTTTAGAGTCTAGATAGAATTTTCGACATCTGCAGCTATTACTAAAGAAAATATTTTGAATTCTGTTAGCTTCTCTTCTAAGCAAATTGTACTAATCGGCCATTCAGTGTAATCTAACTTTAGTCATTCAGGACCTCTTTTTCATGAATTATTAGCTATAAATTGGGAAGGAGTTAAGCCTCTAGACAAACAATCGCTAACATTGTTTTTTCCATTTACATGAAAGCACGAATTAGAATAAACTAATAATTGAATCTGAGCCACCCTATTCGATACGAACGTTTGTAGTTTTGACAAAAGGATTGCGATCCAATTGAGAGTGACAGGGCGAAAAAATGGCTAATATTTAGTCGAGATTCATAACAATCTATTATAAATAGCAGAAGTTTGGCGAGTAAATGAGCTGCAACAAAGTTCCTATCTAGGAATTGTGACTACTTTCATTGGAGAAACCTTGGATTTCGCGCAAAGGAGATAAACTTGAATTTTTCCATTGGAATATATACTACGAAGATAAACGACCGCCTCAAAGGATGTTAAGTATGCATCTGCGAAACCTACTAAAATGATTGGCTGATGTAACAAAACACCTATATGACGAGGAATTTTAAAGTTTAAAAGATGATGTAATCCTGTAGAAAATTGATTCCAACGGTGGACTATATCAGGGGGCAGTCATCATCCTAATTCAGATGGCCAATCCAACAATCTTTTATCAAAAGTTTGGCTAATAATGTAACAAAACGCTACGTTTAGTACAAGGTTTATCAACAAGGTCAAAAGAAAATAACAAAGAATCTGAACTCGGGATGCCATTGTAAACCAAGTATTTTCAGAGAATCTGTATCAAAGTTCATCATATTAGCGGTTCTATTGTCAACAGGAATTTTTTCTTGTAATCTTTGTGTATTGGTGGCCCATTTGACTAATTGGAAATCACCTCTATAAAATAATTCAATTAACTGACTATATAAATCAAGCGCTAAGCTAATTGAGGATACACTAGAAACAAGACATACATGTCTCTTTTAACAAATTCAGATGCTAAAGGAACGGACGTTTCTTCATCGAAATAGAAAACTCACCAATTATCTGGATGAAAAAAAGGAGCCCCAATTCCGGCTGTCCTGTCCAAGTTTTGCCAAATAAGATTAGGGACCAAGGTACGGATAAATAGGATAAATCAAGGAAATTGACAAACTCGTAGTTTACTAAACTATTGACCTGAATACACTGTTATTTAAGATTGAAAAATGATTTTATATTGATTTAATCACGCTATTTTATATGAAGATAGCTTATTCAAGCATTTTATTCTAACTCACTATCTGAATTATATTTTCAACTGACGTTTTTCTAAAAACACTCATTATCTCGGAGCAGTATACCTGTCTTTTATTTACATCTAAATGAGCAAGTTGTGTTGCCTATTACTAAGAAATCAACTGACCATCTATATGTAATAAATCGACCCAGTAACACTGTCACCAGATGTAACACTCTGATCCAGCCTAGTGAGTTGTTTCTTAAAACAAAAAAATCCGCGTCACCAAATGAAATAATCCTAGAGGCCGTACTGGCCCTTCTCCTACTATCTGTATAATGTGCCACCAGAAAAAAAATTATATAACCGAGCGTGAATGAAAAGGAAGTACGATTTAGGCGGGGATCTCCTGGTCTTAAAGCGGGTAATTCCTTTGCCAGGACAGGGTTGACGTTTTTGTCCAGCGTTGTATCTAATGAACTGCTCACTCTGAAGGGAAAGTCGAGGTAGGGAACTGAATGAATTTCGGTACCAACGAATGATAGAATATATATATATATATATATATATATATATACGAGTATATATATATATATACGAGTATATATATTTTACTATATAAATATGACAAAAAACGCTATACACTTATATCCATAATTTTCAATATTTGAATGGACCCTATGATTCCATCTCCTGCTATTTTCGCTGGAACGTATAAAGTCTTACGACTTGTGTGACCTACCCCAATGCAAGAAAACGTGTCTATTTACTGAATATTAGTCGACCGGCGCTGATTTCTTTTATTGCCGCATGTCATTGTACTCTATATAAATAGAAAAAGAATATAATTCTGCTGATTTGCTAATCTTAGCGATAAGCAGTTCTGTACGTACTAACAAATTCAGTGTTGCAATTTTGCTTCCACGCGAAAAAAAATAAATTCTTTCTAGTTGTAAGCGATAATTAAATGATACGGCCGTGTCTACAACAAAATTCACTTAAATGCTGTGAAAATTAAACGATAACCGGGTTACGTAGACAAAAATCATACGTTCCCGGTAACTGCTATAAATTTACAACTGGCATCGCTTCAAATTTTACCTACCACCAGTCTACGGGGTGGGCGAGGACTGGGTGACAAAAAAAATATCTAAATCCTGTCAAATTACATATGCAAAAAAACGTTTTCACTAATCGTGTGTAAAATCTTACTATAATATCACCCAAAGTAAATACATATCTATAAAATGATCTGCGCAAAATATGAGCCAGGACCTACAGATTAAACTGAACCTATGAAATCGTTTCCTCCGGTTTGCACTTTCCAAACCCCTTTCTCCTGGGCGAGTGTATAATTATCCAATAACAAAATAAAAAAAATTATATATTCTATCTATATAAACATCTATATATATATATATATATATATATATATATATATATAATAACCAATGAAAAGATGAAAGAATAACGCGTGGAATATAAAACAAAGACAGAATTCGCGGGCATATCACGGTTACCACTCATTCTCTGTAACCTCTTTTGCGTGATATGCCCGCTAATTCTGTCTTTGTTATATATATGCATATATATATATATATATATAAATATATATATATATAAAGAAGATGTAGGAATCTCGCGTGATATGTTAACAACAACAACAACAGATTCATGGGTAATTCACGCAAAATAAAGGGCTACTGAAACAGAGTGGTAACCGCGGACATGCATGTTTATGGCTCATTTGCCTCTTCAACACGGTATAACCAAATAAAGATGTGAAATTTGGGAGCAAAGATGTTAATCGAAACATGGGAAAACACAAAACAACGGATTTCAGCAGGGAAACCAAACGCTCATTTGTGCCTTCAATTGGAAGATCCCGAGTTTTCAGGACAACAACCAAGATCGACACGGGGGCGCATAGAGCCCCCCGCCATGAACCTTCCGACCCATAGTAAATAACAAAGAAGATGTAGGAATATCGCGTGATATGTTAACAACAACAACAAAGAGATTCATGGGTAATTCACACAAAATAAAGGGCTACCAAAACAGAGTGGTACCCGCGGACATGCATATTTCTGGCTCATTTGCCTCTTCAGCGCGGTATAACTAAATAAGGATGTGAAATTTGGGAGCAAAGATGTTAATCGAAACATGGGAAAACACAAAACAACGAGTTTCATCAGGGAAACTAAACGCACATTTGTGCCTTCAATTGGAAGATCCCGAGTTTTCAGGACAACAACCAAGATCGACACGGAGGTTGTTGTCCTAAAAATTCGGGATCTTCCAATTAGGGGACATCACTGACAAGGATATCTGAGTATCACTTTGACGCTCTGAACACAACGGAGAGAGAAATCATCCCGATAAACCCGCGAACACTCAAAATGAACTGACAGCCGTCACCGTGGTAGGGAAGCACCTTTTCCCTTCGCGTTTTTTGCCCGAATCCCTGCTCTGCCTGCTCTGAACTGACTTTTTATCATTCTCCCAAATTTTTCGGGATTTTCTGCTGGTGTGTAAAATGTTGCGTATTTAGTTTTAGAATGTACTTCGATTTTTTTAACTAACCGTTTGTGCAAACAATAGTTTAAATTTAACCTAGTTTCGTTATTTACATTTGTTGCAATGTTATGGTCCTGTCTCATTTTTGCTAAACAAAAAGTATGTCGAGTTCTGGTTTTTTTCTATTTGAAATAAAACATATATTTTACCGTGTGTTATGAAAGATACTGATGTAATTTTTTCTTTTTAATATTCGCATTTATTACATATACTTGAATATTACTAGGCTATTAACAAAAATTTTAATATTGGCGCCAACGATACATTTTGACCTCAGTGAATGAAGCTTAAATAATATTTTACTAATTTCATTGATTACAGGAAGGAAGTTTGATATTTTTTTCAAATTAAAATCTCATTTAGAGGTACCTATATAATCCATTAATTTGTTTAGTAATAAGATACACAATAATGACGGCTTCTAAATTATCATATTACTTTTCCGCCAACTCTATCTATGTATTCGTCGTCGTTGTCGACGGCCACTTTCTCTTCTTAGTATAATACAGCCTCCGTGTAGCGTAAAGGAAAAAGCCTGTATAGTATAGAGCGCGAGGTCCGCGTGGAGCTCTGGATCACTCGTGGCTTTGTTTATGAATACGCTGCGTGGCAGAAGACAAATCGGCGTGTTCATATTTATACGCGTTTTATAAGGTGTTTCGCCACACTGCATTTTCATATTATTTTCAATAATTTGGCATATGATTCTGAATTCAAATTATTTGTTTTTTAATTGAAAACAGTGTGGCGAAATACCCAATTAAACAGTATAGGTTTGTTTCGTAAATTTTAAAATCTATTCATTCCTGATAAATGGTAGATATTCTTACAATAAAAATCATATACGCATGGATTATTATTTTTATCAAACAACGAAATACAGAATTAGGTTCAATGTAACTTAGCATTTGGTAGGTTTTGCGAAATGTTGCTTCCAAGGCTGTGCTTCCGTTTTAGTTTTTCAATTTTTTTCTAGCTGAGATGGGAAACTCATGTTCGAATGTGTCCTTACAAGCACCCAAACAGTGTTGGACTCATCCCCAAGACGATGCCTACTAACCAAACATCTGCCTCGCCGAGTACGTTACTCCCGTCTCGGAATCACTACCCTAGCAAACTTCAAGGCGAATCATCTGATATGAAAAGGATTAAGCCTACGCATGAATTTGCAAGGTAAAAAAATCGCGAAAAAATTAATAGAAAAACACCAGATAACGAATAGAAAGAAGAAAAATTACCAGCAAGCAAGAAAACACTGATAGAGCCAAAATTCGCTCAAAGACAATCACCAAGGCTAAATAGTGCATACAAATTTTAAGAAAATAAAAGTTCACTTATATTCATTACAATATTTATAACTAATTTTATAAGCTAACCACACGTACTAATTCCTAATATAAAAAAGGATGATTAAATTTAAATTAACTAAAACCTGTCTTTAATAATACAAAATTTGGTAAAGTCTTTTATTACCACTTCTATGGTACTTGTTTTAAAAGACAATCAATTTTATTATCAAGTTTTTGATTTTTATCGTTGGAAATGGGCATTTGACTGAAGTATTTTTAAAAGTCGACGTTTTTAATATTTATCTGTGTAAATTAATTTTAAACTTCAGACTTGTTAATGAATGTCTGGTTTCATATTACAGTCTTAGTAAATTGTATTAAATAAACCACTAACACATCAAATAACCCATATTTTAACTTTTGAAACTGTAAATATTCATGTGAATGGATGATTATACAGTGCTATTCAAAAGTCCCCTCCCCTCCTCGTATCTTTTGAACGGCTACACTTACATTAATAAAATTTGGAGGGTGAAAATAAAGTGTTGTAAACTTCTCTACGAATGGTAACAGCTGACGTAATAGTAATAGATGACGTCACAGTGCCACTATGGCCAATAATTTTAAATAGGACTTTATGGCAAGTGATATCTCGTTTGAAAGGCATTGACATTGGCTACATAGCTATATTAATTTTGTTTGGGATTAAATTAATTTTGACGGATAAATTAAATAAATACCAAAATTATTGAAATTATTTTTTTAAATTTAATTAATCAAATGTCAACAATGGATTCTTATAGCAAGTGTTCGAAATGTGCTCCGTCTACTTCCTGACAGTAATACATCCTATTAGTAAACTCTTGTCGTATTCGTTTGAATGTGTCAGCTGAAATAGCATTGCATTCTTCAGTAAATCTATCTTTCAAAACGATAATGCTATCAGGTGCCGTAGTATTAACCCTGGATTTCAAGTACCCCCATAGAAAAAAATCTAATGGTGTCAGATCTGGTGACCGAGGTGGCTATTCTATAGGACCTCGCCGGCCGATGTATTACTGTCAGGAAGTAGACAGAGCACATTTCGAACACTTGCTATAAGAATCCATTGTTGATATTTGATTAATTAAATATAAAAAAATAATTTCAATAATTTTGGTATTTATTTAATTTATTAGTCAAAATTAATTTAAACCCAAACAAAATTAATATGGCTATGTAGCCAATGTCAATGCCTTTCAAATGAGATACCACTAGCCATAAGGTCCTATTTAAAATTATTGGCCAGAGTGGCACTGTGACGTCATCTATTACTATTACGTTACCTCTTACCATTCGTAGAGAAGTTTACAACACTTTATTTTCACCCTCCAATTTTTTATTAATGTGAGTTTAGCCGTTCAAAAGATACGAGGGGGGAGGGGACTTTTGAATAACACTGTATACGTGATTTTGAAGTAGAAAAGATAGAAACATTCCCTTTACAAACATCAGAGGAAACCAAGAAGGTCCTAAAAACAAACGACTACAATACTAATTTTAAAATAATCCAAACTAATATTCGGAGCATCGCTTGTAACTTTGATGAATTTCAAATCTTTATAGAGGGGTTAGAAACAAAAATTGAATGTATTATTCTAACAGAAACACATTTTATTCCAGACTTATGACTGTATAATATTGATGGTTACCGAACTGTATATAACTACGGAAAATTCAACCAGAATGATGGAGTCATTGTATTTTTAAAGTCTGAGCTGTATGAGTCGCATAACTTATTTGATTTAAGTGGTATTTCACTTATTAAAATAAAAGCCTATTTTGAAAATAAAACGTTTATTATAAATGCTGTCTATGGATCACCAGCTTCTGAAAACAAAGTCGACTAGTTTGTTGAGGTGTTAAATGACATTTTAGATGTACAAACTGAAAACAGTGATTTTAAACATTTTGTTGGTGATATCAATATTGATCTATTAACAGAAAATGATAACAAGAGAAATTACTTAAACGTCTTAAACGAATGCGGTTATCAATCGGCCATTAATGTTCCAGCACGAGTTCAAAGAATATCAAAGACATGTATAGATCATGTTTTTGTATATTCTAAAAGTGTTAATTTTTATGATAATTTGATTCCTCTAACAATCAACACATCAGTAACTGTTCACTATACAGTAATGCTACAACTGATTCTTCCTGGGGGAGATCGTGTTGTAAACTCTAAATCTGAATATTTTGCCCAGATAAACAAGAATAAACTGATACATAAATTTCAACATACTGACTGGAATTATATTATTTTTAATCCAAATTTGGACTCCGCAACTGATAAACTGGTCAGCACTATCCAAGATAACGTTAGGCAGTCGACAATGTATACAAAGATTAAGAATAGTTTGAGAAAACGAAAAAATTGGATCACACCAACTCTCATAAAATTCGTTAACAAAAAAATGAAATGTATAAAAGATCTAAAATAAATCCTCTAAATAATATACTTAAAAAGATTATACAGATTACAGAAAGCTAATAAATAAATGAAGTGTCGCTGCTAAAAATAATTATTATAATAAATTTATAGAAGACGAACAAAATTCGCCAAAAAAGATATGGAATGTAGTAAACTAAATATCAAAAAAAACAGAAAACGCGGAAAATACAAATATTGAGGACAACAATGGAAAAACAGTAAATAGAGCTGAGATCATTTCTGAAATGTTTAATACTTTCTTTGTAAATATAGGACGAAATTTAGCAAAAACTATACAGAAACCAATAAATTATAAAGAAAAGAAGATTATAAATTGTCATTCCTTGTTTTTTGCACCCACCAGTATTACAGAAATAAAAAATATAATTAGTGAACTAAAGAATAAAAAAGCACCGGGTTGGGATGAAATAAGGGCTGAAACATATTTCAGATTTTATTGCATATCCGCTAATGATTATAATAGATAAGTCATTAGAAATGGGACAATTTCCTTCAGCTTTCAAGACATCGATTGTCAAATCTATTTATAAAATTGGAGAAAGGGATGAGATGACAAACTACAGACCAATATCATTAATAACTTGTATATCAAAAATACTAGAAAAAGTAGTTACAGCACGGCTTAATATATTTCTAGATAAATATCAGCTAATGTCAGGGTCTCAATATGGTTTCCAAAAGCGCAAGTCCACTAACGATGCTCTTTTGGAAGTAACAAATATTTTATATAAAAATATTGATGAGGGTTTACCTACAATTGCGGTCTTCCTGAACTTAGCAAAGGCCTTCGACACCGTGGACCACTGCCTTCTTTTAGAAACACTAGAGGACATTGGAGTTAGAGGTGCAGCACATGCGTAAGAGTCGGCAATAAATGCAGTAAAGAACAGACAGTTGAGTATGGTGTGCCACAAGGTACGGTTCTAGGCCCTGTTTTGTTTAATATCTATTTGAATAACTTATTTATGATGATGATGACGATACAGTTCTGGTATATACAGTGATCAAAATTGGTACGATTTAAAGTTGAAAATTGAAAATGATTTAAATTGTATATAACAGTGGTTTGACTACAGGCTTCTTTCAATCAATTATAAAAGAAATGTTTACCTGCCATTTGCATCCTTAGAACCGGATCTTCCGAACTACGCCATCAATGTACAAAAAAATACCAATATTCAACCTGCAAATCAAATAAAATATTTAGGAATTATGATGGACCCACATCTTAGATGGGATAACCATATTAAATATCTAGTTCAAAAATTGAGGTGTGTACTATATAAATTCAAACATATCTCATGTCACCTACAATATAAACAAAAACTAATGGTTTATAAAAGTTTGATTGAATCTCACCTAATTTACGGTCCGGTCAGCTGGGGTGGAGTGGCGAAGACTTACTATAATATTCTCGAGGTTTCGCAAAAAAGATTCCTCAAAATTCTTCTTGGAAAAACAAGAAGATATGGCAGTGAACTTCTATATACGTTAGACGATTATATTAGACGTTAGATGATTATACTTAAAAAAGCGGTATTAAGACAACAAACTTAAATCAAATCTACAAATTATATGACAAGAAATAAACATACTTACCTGAATTCAACAATGAAAAAAACAGTTGGACAAAGAAGCTTTTTGTTTCTAGGACCTAAGCTATATAATGCTATACCCCAACAAATTAAAACCATTAAATCTGAATCTTCTGTAAAGGTGCTAACTTTAAAACTTCATGAATATATCACCAGTACAAGTAGGCGCGCAATTCACATCCTTATCGAAATTAATTACTGATAATGTTTCTATCAATTTATATTTCCACTTTATTATTCCTTTATTATTGTATACATTTTTATTGATTACCTATTACTTATTATTATTTGTTACCTAGTATAAATTTTATATTATTATTATTTTATCCTTGCAAACAAGCCTTATGGGCTTCGCAAGTGTATATATTTATTTCGCATAACGTCGTTTGTTTTGTTTGTTTGCCTTTTATGTATTTTTGAGTTATGTGTAAATAAATATTTTTATTATTATTTTATTTTTATTTACGGAATTAACTGTAACGATTGTGACGGAAAGTATGTTGGGCAGACTAAGAAGTCTATTAACGTTCATGGCTATCAATCATAATGATACAATAAGTTTAGGTAATGAAAAATTGTTGGAAAATGTATCCAGCATTAGATTATTGGAAGCATTCGAGAGTACTAAGATAGCTAGATGAAAGAATAGTTTGAATAACCTTCATGGGACGGACATCAAAATTTTACGAAAACGACTAACTGGGGTCCGAGAAGACCCCATGCGTAAAATTGCAGAAATGCTGTATTTTTCTTTAAATTAAATATATAGAAAAGAAGTTTTATTAAAGTTTTACTATTAACCATTTATTAGTCAAAAATCATCACAAAAAAATACAAAATAACCTAATCACTAATACTACTAGTTACATATCATTTTAACATTTTTTACAAATTTTCTCCGATTTTGAATGTTCTAGCCACACAAAGTTATTACACCTAATACATATTTTTCTGGATTTTCTGTCTTTTCCTCTTTGACACATATGGCAGCGCCCCCTGGTAATGTTTTGTTGTTCAACTCTATGTTCTGTTGCATCCAGTAGTTCGGGAAAAACGTCTGCCATATGCCGTTTTCTATTCGTCTAATGTATTTATTATTATATCGCCGGAAAACGTTCTTTTCCTAGTCCCAAAATATACATTTTACGTTTATCCAAACTGTTTTTTCGCCAATTCGGGTTTTGCAGTAACCACAATTTATAAGCATTTATTCTTGCGATATCTATAAGATGCGAAAATATTGCCATTGGCCAGCGGTTTGACTTTCTCTGCACTGTATATTCTTTGGCCAACTTATCTGAAGTGTCGACAGCACCTTTTGTTTTGTTGTAATGAAGAATAATTTCTGGTTTATAGTGCTGTTCTTCTCCAGCTACTTTACTATCAGTATGCTCACTTGAAAGTAAGATGACAGCATATTTTTGTTTTGGAACATAGGATACTAGCGTTCTTTGATTTCTAAAAGTAAACATACTTGAAAACTCTTTCTTGTACGATGCCGGTAGAAGTTCCCTGGGAATAAATGTTTTATTTTTCCGGAGGGTTCCACATAAAGTAATATTTTTTTCCACAACTTGTCAGCAAGTTCTAAACTTGTGAAAAATTTATCGGTCGTTATTCCAAATCCGCCTTCCAAATGGTCTGTCAAATCTAGGACAACCCTTTGACCTTGACCCTTTTCCGCTTTGTTACCTTGTTTTCCTAAAAATTAATAGATACATAGGAATATAAAGTTTGCCTATATTGCTTTTCAAATAACTTACCCAAATAAACTTGCATGTTTGCAATATAAGAAGTGGTGCAGTCCACAAGAGCCCATATTTTGATTCCATACTTATCAGGTTTACTCTTCATATAGACTCGGAATGGTGCCTTACCCCTAAATGGTACAAGCTGCTCATCTACACATAGATGGTCGCCAGGATTAAGTGATTTTTTACAATTAGAATTGAAAATATCGAATATATCTCTTATCGGAGCTAGCTTATCTACTAATTTTCGTTCTTGTCTTGTTTGAAAATTATCAAAGCGTAAAAATGAAGTAATTTGTTGGAATCTGTCTCTTGACATTGCAGCAGGAATTATAGGACGACAATAAGAAATATCTTGACACCAGATCATATCGATAGCCTCTTTCGATCCGTGAAGAGCGCCAAGAATAAGCAACAGTCCAATATAAGCTTCAATCTCTGTAGAATCAACAGGTACAAAAACTTTAATTTTATTCGGATTTTCTATATTCCATTTATCATAATATGTTTGTGCCTTTCTGTTTGTTTCGGTTACTATTATGTTCAGAATATCCGGAGATAGGAAAAGAAGAAAAGCGTCTTTTATACTTGAGATATCAGAACTTTAATTTGTAAGGCCTAGAGCATGTCTCCGAACATTAGCTTTTGAACGTCTAACTTTTGTGTTTCCTGGAATTTTTGACCACTCAGTTCCATCTTTAGATTCATATACTGGAATGCCCTGGCTGTTACTAACTGTTGGTTCCTCTGGGTTCGTTTTCTCTATACTTTGATCAACAACTATTGCATCATTTTCTTCCTCTACTTCTGTGACAATGTCTTCATCTTCTAAGTCACTCGATGTTTCGTCATTGATAACACTATCAAACTCTGGATCATCACTTTCAAGTATACGTAACATCTCATCGTCAGTAAGCCCCTTGCGATTGTTTGTAAATAAAAACTGACTCATTTTCAAAACGATGTACCCTACTCACAATATCACAAGAGAACCCGAATATTCAAGTCTAAAAATTATATCGCAGTGCGGGGAAACCCCCATTAGAACTGGTAATTTACATTTTACAATTATATGTGTAAATTCCCTGTGAGTAAACAAACGTTAAATGTATGGGATTCCCCGATTTTACTAACAGTTACCGGGATTATTTTATCGGACGTAAAAGGCTGACCGGGGTCTGAAGAGACCCCTGGAATATAAAACAATTTTTTGTTTATACCAGCCAATAAAAACTACTAAATACAACATATTTTATCAAAATAATTCATAAACTGCAGCTAGATGAAAGATCAATGTTTAAAAATTTGCGTTTGCAAAGATACAGCTATAACATACGTCATGGGGTACAAACGGACCCCGGCCAGTCCTATGAAGGTTAAAATATTTTACCCAGGACCGAATTTACCTATACAGTTTCAGGTAAAAACAAAATTACGGACAGAATTTACCCGTTATTTTTGACCACATTTTTCTTGGGAGGGAATTTGCCTACCCCCACCCCTCACACATTCATTTATCTAGCTGCAGTTTTATTAAATCATTTTTTATCGCAGCAAAATTTCCACATTTTCATTTTTTAATAATTGCACTTCTTAGTGTTTTTAAATGAAACTCAAGGTCTCTAGTTAATTCCACAATATAATACAAGTTATTGAAAATTCTAAAAAATTGACAATTTTTATTAACTTGTATTATATTGTGGAATTAACTAGAGACCTTGAGTTTCATTTAAAAACACTAATATGAGCATATTCCACGAAGTAAGGGTCGAGACAGTCAATTTCATTGCACTTCTTGTATGTAGTTCCAGAAGTAGAACAAAAATATTTTAATCGATTCAGGAAGTAAATTAACAGGAAACAATATCGTGTTATCTAAGAATAGGTTTATATTTTTTTGCCGTTACCAATATCTTATCCGTATTATTCCGTTGCAGAAATATTTTGATAAAGTAATATTTTATTCAGTCATGGTCACGCGCAAATTTTAAATAAACAAAAGTCACACAAACACAAAAAAATAGTACCTCCCTAAACTTATTTATATAGGATAATTCTTCGGGAGTCCTAATCAAACGTTTTAGATAAAGTTGACATCATTAGAATTTGAACATTTGGCGTACGGTTTTTTCAAATACCTATTTCCAATTGATGTAAAATATTTAGAACATCCTTCAATTTCCGGTTGTACCTGAAGTTAACGAAAAGTATGGGTAGGGGTGATAAGTTTCCACCTCGAATGTTTCGATAGGGAGGCAAAATATACTTGATATTTTTATTATAGCAAGTCGGTTGAATTAAACTATATGAATAACTATAAAAATTGTCAGAAAAAAATCTCAGGCAGAAGGAGGTGTGAGAGCATTTATTTTTTTAAATGAAATTTGTATTATTCGGTCTTGCCTGACAATTAAATATGTTATTCTAGAGATCTTTTTGACCGTGTAATTTAATTGTCGGGCACACTGTAAATATTTTGAAGATACACTCCGACTTCGATTAAACAATTAATACACGATATCTTTTTAACAACTTCATTTACTAAAAAAATGCACATAAGCATTCACATTGGCAATCTAATTTTTTATGAAAGATAATCATTTACTTCAGTTATCCTACTAATTTCGTGAGATATGAGGTGAAATATAAAATAATATTTATCTTTTTCGCACTTCGTAATTTTGTAATGGATTAAACAATGCGCAAAATCTTTATTGAAGAAATGCTTTTAAACCAGAAATTCCCAATGATTGTATTGTATTTATTGTATTTCGCTTAATTTTATTGAATTCTTTTAATACATTATTTATATATTTACTTGTCAGATAAGACAAGATAATTAAAATTTCATTTAAAAAAATACATGTTTGGGATGATCTTACACCCCCTTCTTCCTGAAATTTTTGTCTGACAATTTTCATAGTTGTTCATATACTTAAATTCTAGAAAAATACGAAGTTTCAACAAACTTGCAATAATGAAAATGTCGACTACTATCGTTCGACTTTAGGGTGAGCTTACACCCCTTTCTGTATATCCCCCTTTCCAAAGATTCGAGATGGCAACTTTTTGCAAAATTCACAGCCTACTTTGAGTAATGAACGTAAAATGTTCACTAGCTCTTAGACACTTAGACTATTACATATATGACTAATTTTGTTACGAAACAAGTCAGGCTACCGGCTGCTATTCAGTAAAATTCTTCGGAAATACCCTTCGAGATACCCTGTATATTATGCCGAACAGTGGTGGTTCGTGGATATTTTATAGGGGGGTCATAAGTGATGTGACCAAAATTTTAAAATACAGAACGACACTGACCAGCCTCCCGGAGGCCTATTCGTCCTGGGCGGAAATTTTTCGAAAAACCACGCCCAATTTCTGCCCAGAAGTCGTTAAAATCGTTAAAAAGCAAAATTTGTGGAGCAAACATTTTTTTAGGCCACGCTTATTTTGTATAAAAATAATGCTATCTTAAAAAACAAACATATTTTATTCATTACTATACATATTAAATATGACAAACTTACATGATAATTAGTCTAAGTCTTTTTAAAATTTAAGTGAAGCCTTCGATCTTTCGCACCAAATGGGAAAAGGCCGGTCCTGAAGACCACGAAGGGGCTGTGGCCTTACTACGAGAAGACAACATTCCACCCTCACAATGGGCCCTGGGAAGAATCATGAAGTGCTATCCCGGTAGTGACGGTGTGGGACGTACTGTTTTAGTGAAAACCGCGAAATCTTCAGTTGTCCGAAATGTGAAGAAGGCAGCGTCACTTCCGATTCTACCGACTAATGCTGAAGATGAACATGCATAGACTTTATAATTGATCGTATTCTCTCAACGGGAGGAGTATGTTCAAGATTATAAAATCTTGAAATTTATTGTTTACGATGCTTTTAAAATATGTAAGATATTTGTATGCTTCCTTTCTTCATTGTATATATTTAGGAGCAGGCATAAGCCAAGAAATTTCTTCATTTCATCAATTGAAATGGGGCGGAAATTTGCGTCTCTACAATGTCTAGTCTGCTTTATCATTCTCCACATCTGAGTCTGAAGAGTTTTCATGTGGTATATAGACCTAATCCTATCCATACTCTCCATCATCCTCATATTGGATCTGATTCTTCCTGTTCAGATCCATAATGATAGTGCTCTACGGCGTCTTACAAAATTCCATATTTCTCGGAAACCACTGATGTTATCGATTTGGACAAAGAGTACCTTTTTTCAGAAAAATAGTTGGAGAATAAACTGATAGTATTTTAAAGTTTGTTGCTTTGTCATTTTAAAAGTTCTGACCTTTTATCCGGTGAGCCAAGTCCGATTCTGACGTTCTGCAACATTAAGTATACTTACTGGTATGGACAAAATAAATGAATTGATGTACTTAACAATCCACCAAATTTTCATCAAGTTCGAAATTATAGTTTTGAAGTTATGAATTAAAATGTATTTTTAATTTCTAACTTTAAAGCCTTATAACTCAACAAAACAAAGGAGGTCCGTAGAAAAAAAATTATATGAAGTACTGACATTATTTTAACACCACCTACTCATTCCCAAGTTTTGGCCTCTCACTACTGGGACACCCTGTATTTTACTGTAAGTAGACATACTAGAAGTTGGTGATTATTATACGAGTAGATAAATCGTTGTGTTTCAAATTCTTATCTAATTTAAACTTTTCTCGAATTTAAATAATCCTCATTTTGACATTTGATAAGAGCAATTGTCTGTCCCGTATCACTTGCAACAATATAATTATAATCAAAGATAAGTTCATTGCTTTTTATTGTAATCAAAATTTAAGATAAATCCATCGAATCTTGTACTCAAAATATTTGTATTGTCGATCATAGACAAAAAATAAACGGTTTTAAAGATTAAAACTAACTTTTCCGCATCTGTGGTCCTGAACAATATTCTATCATAAAATTGTTACTTGTATACACTTCGGAGGATGAATCGTGCTAACAAACCGAAATTTCTCCAAAAATAACCAAAAATTTTGTATATCTGGATTTAAAGGACACGCTGTACTCGCTCTAGTCAACTGAAAGTAAATAGGGTACATCTGTGAGACACCTTGAACAATATTCAATCATAAAATTGATCAATCGTATACTCTCTAGAGGCTGTATCGTGCTCACAATCTGATAATTCTCCAAAAATGACAAAAATTTGGTACTTCAAGTACCATAGCACCCGTTGTACTATGTTTAGTGAACTGAATATCAATAGGGTTCATCTTTGAGACGCTCTGAGTAATATCCAATCATAAAATTGGTCACTTGTATATACTCCGGAGGCTGTATCGTGCTAACAAACTGAAACTTCTCCAAAAATGACAAAATCATCTTACTTAAAGTACTGTAGCACCTGATGAATTGGCTCTGGGGAGCTGAAAATCAATAGGGTTCATCAGTGACATGTCCTCAACAATATTCAATCATAAAATTGCTGACTTATTGCACTCCGGAGGCTGTATCGTGCTAACAAGACATGTATGGAAAAGTGGCCGACGACAACATACACACAGGATTTTTTTTCTAAAAACCGTCTTTTCGTGTTGTTGTTGATGGAAACGTAAAAATAACTCAAAATTTTTTTTCAAAATTCCAGCTTTTTTGGGGTAAACCAATACTTTTCTCGCATATAGAAAGGTTGGGCGAAAAATAAAATAAACGGTTTTAAAGATTGAAACTAACTTTTCGGCATCTGTGGCCCTGAACAATATTCTATCATAAAATTGTTACTAGTATACACTTCGGGGAATGTATCGTGCTAACAAACCGAAATTTCTTCAAAAATAACCAAAAATTTAGTATATCTGGATTTATAGGACCCGCTGTACTCGCTCGTCAACTGAAAATCAATAGGGTACATCTGTAAGATACCTTGAACAATATTCCATCATACAATTGTCCACTTTTGTACACTCTGGGGGCTGCATCGTGCTAACAAACTGAAAATTTTCCAAAAATGACAAAAATTTGGTACTTCTAGTACCATAGCACCCGTGGTACAGCCGTTAGTGATCTGAATATCAATAGAGTTTATCTTTGAGAAGCTCTGAATTATATCCAATCATAAAATTGGTCACTTGTATATACTCCGGAGGCTGTATCGTGCTAACAAACTGGAATTTCCCCAAAAATGACAAAAATATCGTACTTAAAGTACTGTAGCACCGGTTAAATGGCTCTGGTGAGCTGAAAATCAATAGGGTTCATCAGTGAGATGCCCTGAATAATATTTAATCATAAAATTGGTGACTTGTTGAACTCCGGAGGCTGTATCGTGCTAACAAACTGAAATTTCTCGAAAAAAGACAAAATGTCGTACTTCAAGTACCATAGCACCCGTTGTACTGGCTCTGGTGAGCTGAAAATAAATAGGGTTCATCTGTGATATGTCCTTAACAATATTCCATCATAAAATTGGTGACTTATTGCACTCCGGAGGCTGTATCGTGCTAACAAGACTTGCAAGGAAAAGTGGCCGACGACAACGACGACGACATACACACAGGATTTTTTTTCTAAAAACCGTTTTTTCGTATTGTTGTTGATGGATAACGTAAAAATGACTCAAAAAAAATTTCAAATTTCCAACTTTTTTGTGGGTAAACCAATACTTTTCTCGCATATTAGATAGGTTGGCGGAAAAGTAAAATGTCAACCATTGACATTATATCTTGAACAATTATTCATTTTATAATCATTATGCACAATTACTGTCTGAACATGTTTAAAACTTTTTGACACATGAATAATAATTAATATTTACCAAAAAATCATGAAAAAGTAATTGTGGAAAATTACGTAGATGAAAATTATTCGAATGAGACGTATTTTTGAAATTAATATTAATAACCAGGTTGATAATTTTTTAAATATTTACTTAGTAGATAAAAATTCATTTTTTGTTATAGTTCATTAAACACGTCCCGAAATATATGTTTCGTTACACTTTGTTTTTAAACACTTTTATTACACTTAAAATACAAAATATCGACTTACAAAACTAACAGTAAAGATATAAATTGTACAAAAAGGATTTGTAGATAAAAAATAATATGCAGACTGAATGAAATATATTTACAATCGTATTTATATCTTAAATGTGATGAGGTTGCACCAACGGTCGTTGCAGTACCGGAAACCAGAGGATACGTCGGCAATATACAGGATGTAATTCCACCATCCCCAGATAAATCCATACAGGGTGTGGATTGATTACTCATCTTCTTCTTCTTGGAAAATTCTCGGTTTTGGTTTTGGATCAGCTGTGACTTCATTGAACATTTTTGTTGTGGGTTGGCGTTTACATCTCGACTTCCATTTGAAAACACCAACAAGAAGTGCGTTCGCAATTACGATGTAGACCAAGCATAGGCGTAGTTGTGTGGAATGTTTCTCAAACTAAATTCTTCCATTCGATTTTCTTCTTTTATTAGTTGGTGAACTCTGTCTTAGGAAATGTCTTTAATTTTGATTTTTCCATAGTGAATTCTACCTTCGTTTTCGATCTTTATTTCAGGAAGTAGTAAAGGTTGACCTGGGATGACATCTTCGTGGTTGACGAATACGTTTCTTAGAGTTAGGAAGCTACAGGTCGGTGGTAGTTCTATAAAAAAGATGCCCTTTAGAGATATGAAATCGGTTTGTGTACAAGTGGTTTTAATTTTCGTTTCTTCTGGGAATAATGCGATGTAATGCGCTGTTGGTGGATATTTTCACATTCTTGATCTTCGTACTCGTACTGATTGCCTTGCATTTCCAGAAAAGGCTTAGGTGGGATAAGGTGAAAATAAGTATAAGTTTCGGGTTTAACTAAGGGAAAGTGAATAACGAAAACAATTCTGTCTTTAGAGTAATAAGAATCAACGGTTAAAATGTTATAGTATTTAAATAAATTTTGAGAATCACTACCAAAGATTAGGGTATTAATTGGATAATATTTGAGTAATGCTTTAACTATAAATTCTAGATGTTTAAACTTTAGAACACTATAATGCAACGTTTTTAATTTTGCAAATGCAATAGAATTTTCAATATTATTTAGTATTCCTATTGAGATTTTAAGTGCTGCTTGTATTTGATCAAGAGTATTTTTTGCTAGGAAATAAGAGGAAAAATCAATAACAAATTTTTCAAGTTCAGAACTTAGCTCATTTAGTTTTCCTGTTATCTCTTCTTCATTTTGTTTTATTAGTGAGATACTACAGTTATAATCGTCTATAATTTGACTGGTTAATGATATTTGTTTCCTCAAAGTATTTGCTATACCTTTTGATTTGAATTTAATAAAACAATGGCATCATCGTAACGTTTGCCATCTTCTGCATCTAAGTTACCAGATATGCTTTTGAATATTGTTCCTAAACCATTTAAAATTCCTCTCTTAATTCTTTTACTGGCGTGTACAAAATTGAATTTTCCTCTGCATTGCTTCATTCGATATTTTATTAAATTGATCAAGAATTTGAGTTCATTTGCAAAAATTTGATTTTTGATATTAATTACCAGCAAAACATTTTCGAACTGATTTGTTATATGAAGTAATTCGGTTTCTATAGGGTTTAGATCAAAGTAATGGATAAAAGAATGATGGGTAGATCATAATCTAGCATTTCGTAATTTGTACGAGAGTATACCTGGATTGGACTCCAAACTAACAATTTTAATTTCCTGTGCCTGCCTTGCTACTACCAGCGATAGGACGATTCTGTAATGGTAGAATTTTTTGATTAGCAAGTTATTTTTATGATAGGTGGCGGTAACTAATTTTTGTTTGCTATTACGAGGTGATATTGTTTTGTAAGTTTTATCTTTGATTTTTTCATTTTGTTTTATTGGTTTGGCTTTAAATCTAGGACTAATTTTATTACGATCATTAGTTTTATGATATGCTAATGCACCTGGGTCATAAGTTATTGTTTCGTGTCTATTTTCGTTAATCTTTTCCAACCTTTTTGATTTATTATTTGCCATGTGTTCATTTAACGTTTTATAAATTTCAGCGGTAGTTTCTTTATGTTTAGTTTTTTGATTAATGTCAATATTAAGAGGGTTGTTTGTATCTAAATGTCCTGAAATAATTTCTATTGGACGTAACTTTGTTGCACTATGAACGGAGTTATTGTAACCTAAAATTGCATAAGGCATTTGGTCTAAGATATTGAGATTTTAATGAGTTTCTTGTATAATTCTAATGTGTTCAATTCAACTTGAGTGAAAACGTTCAACTATGCTATTAGAGTTTGGATGCAATGCCTTAGTATAATGAAGTTCAATTTTGTGTAATTTTGCAAAGTCTTCAATAACATGATTTTTTAATTCGGTACCTCTATCAACTACTAACATTTTAGGTTTATCATAAGGAGTGAGAAGATTCATGAAAGCTTTAGTTATATGTATTGCGGTTACTCCTACTAAATGATATGCTTGCGCATATTTACTAAATCTATCAATAACTGTCAAGAATTTTTATCCTTTAATTGTGAAAACATCTGCGTGAACTATTTCGAAATGTTTATTAGGTGTTGTTGTTAATTCGAATTTTTGATTTGGGGTATTTCTGTCATACTTCATCTTTTGACATAGCTCGCAATTATTTATATATTTAGTTACAGTACTTCTGATACTTGGCCAATAATATTTACGTTTAATTTCTATTTTAGTTCCATTAATTCCTCTGTGATTGTTCTTATGTTCATGATGCATTTATACTATTTCTATCTGTGAATTGTGGCCAATTAAATCTTTTAAAACATTGTTACAAATAATAGCTTTGAATGCGGAGTTTTTAAAAATTTCTTGCAATGTTGTACATAGTTTTAGAATTAAATATAATCGATCAATATTTATAGCCAATAATTTCTTTGTAGAGGTAAATTCTTTAAATATTTGAATAATTTCAGGTTTGAAGTTTGTTTTTGAAATTTGTATGGTGGTTTTAGTTTTATTGTCATAAAGTTTAGTTACTTTTGGAAATATTTGATTTTGAAAATGATTAATAGGCGTTTCTGATATGGGAATTCCTAATATTGGATTTTCGTGACTAGTATGTATGGTGTCGTCGTCCTTGTCTGGACATAATTCATTAATTATATTCTCTATATCAGTGTCTATTACCTGTGTGGTTTCGTCAATATTTCCTACAATTGATTCATTATAGAGAGATGTATCTTGTTGATTATTTTTTTCATTGTTACTGTCAATAGAAATATTTTTGTTGAAAACGTTCATGTATTCAAAAATGTCGTTTGCGTTGATTTCGTTTATTATAATTCGATAAAGAGCGTCTACATTTTTAATCAAAGTTCCTTTTCTATAAACAATTTGATAATCGAATTCTTCTAGTTTCAATCTCCATCTCATGAGACGAGCATTTAGTCCAGGCAATTTAGGAAAAATCGCTTAGTTTTCCACGATCAGTATGAAACTTTGTATTTAGATGGTGGAAAGTGTGTACAATGACATATCTTTATCCGTGGTCTGAAAAATTTTTTTGTCATTGTCAAAAGCACCGATATATGTCGAATTTTAAGGAAATTTCTCATTTTTTGCTTATAACTTCATTGCTAGTGGCTTTACCAAAAAAAGTTAAATTCTTTTTTTTTGTCATTAAAAGACCTACAAAAGTAGACGTCACGCGTTGAAAAATATTAATTTGTTAAAGAGATACAGTAAAACACAATAATAATTATTATTTTTATATAAACAATGATAAAGTAGCTTAATAATTGTCATTGGTTCTTGTAATTGTGCAAAAATACTCTGAACTATCAATAAATTACGTGTGCAAAAGCTGGAGATTGTACGTTTAATGGTTCATGAGTTATGGCCTACGTCAAAAAAATTATGAAAAAAAGACGAATCCGCACGAGATTTCATTTTGCAACTAAGGGGATTTCAAAAATAAATTCCCTTGATTGCAAAATTCAATTTTTTTTTAAATGAACGTCGACTTCCTACATAAAATAATGAAATCTACTCATAAAAAAATCAGCACAACCACATTCACAGCACAGACCAAGTTATTTGTTATTGCTGTTAATTTGTTTATAAGGCCATAACTCATGAACCATTAAACGTACAATCTCCAGCTTTTGCACACGTCATTTATTGATAGTTCAGAGTATTTTTGCACAATTACAAGAACCAATGACAATTATTAAGCTACTTTATCATTGTTTATATAAAAATAATAATTATTATTGTGTTTTACTGTATCTCTTTAACAAATTAATATTTTTCAACGCGTGACGTCTACTTTTGTAGGTCTTTTAATGACAAAAAAAAAAGAATTTAACTTTTTTTTGGTAAAGCCACTAGCAATGAAGTTATAAGCAAAAAATGAGAAATTTCCTTAAAATTCGACATATATCGGTGCTTTTGACAATGACAAAAAAATTTCTCAGACCACGGATAAAGATATGTCATTGTACACGCTATCCACCACCTAAATACAAAGTTTCATACTGATCGTGGAAAACTACGCAAAATGATGATTTTTGGGCTATCTCGCCTGGACTAATTGGGTTCTTCTATTGAGAAAAGCCAATGTAAAGGTTTGTGATCACAATATATTGTGAATTTTCGACCCTATAAATAAGGCCGAAAATACTTCATAGCCCATACAAATGCGAGTAACTCTCTTTCGATTGTACTGTAATTTTTGTTCTGCTTGGTTTAGCGTCCTTGAGGCATAAGCCACAGGTCAGTCTTCGCCTACAGGACCTTGTAATAGTACAGCACCTATCGCAAATCCGCTAGCGTCAGTTGTTAAGATAAATTCCTGTGTAAAGTCAGGATATATTGAAATAGGATCGTTACTGAACAGTTCTTTGCATGTTTCGAAACATTGTACATATTCAGGTGTGAATTCTATCTTTGAACCCTTTTTTAAACATGATGTCAAAGGGTTAGTAATTTGTGCAAAGTTAGGTATGAATTTTCTGTAATAACCTAATAGACCTAAAAATTGTTTTATTTCTTCAGTCGTTTTTGGAATTGGGAATAATTTGATAGCTTTAATTTTATTAGGGTTATAGTTTGGATTTTTAGGTTCGGTCCTGCCGAATACTTGTGCATTAAAAAAATATATTTGATTATTATTGATTGGTCTGAGTTGAACAGGGATTGGACCTCGTGGGAAATTATTATTAGGTTGAGGATTATTATTTTGAAGACTAGATTGTCGTGGTTGATAAATTCTTTGATTGAAATTAAAATTGTTATTTCTATTAAAGTTACGTGAGTGATTTGGAATTTGTGAATTATTTTGTATTTGATTAAATTTTGGCCTAGTTTGATTATAAAAATTTTTAAAGGTCGGTTGAAAATTAGAATTATTTTGGAGATATCTAATATTATCTTCTTTTTTTATAAAATTTATGGTGTCTTCGCGAAGCTGATTATTTTTCCGATTGTTTCTTGTTCAAATAGATTATTTAAGTAAATTAAGTAAAGTACGAATAGCACCGGCCCCAATACTGTTTCTTAAGGTACACCACATTTAATGTTGACCTCCTCACTCACATGATTTTTGAATTTAGTTTTTTGTGATCTGCTTGTTAGATAACTTTTGAATAAATTATGAGCTAACCCCTTACACCCATATCTTCTAGTGTATCTAAAAGTATGAAGTGGTCGACAGTATCGAAGGCCTTTTTTAGATCCAAAAAAACCCCAATAGATGGAGTGCTTGAATCCAAGGATTCGTAGATGGTTTTTGTCAAGGAATGGATTGCATCATTGGTAGATTTTATTTCTCTAAAGCCATACTGGGATGTCGACGGCAGATTATAATTTGATAGGTATGTCGTAAGTCTCGTTTTTCTTAATTTTTTCAGACTGCTGATTGAAGATAGAAGTGAAATAGGCCTATAGTTTGAAATATTTTCTGTATTCCCATTTTTGAAAATTGGAGTTATAAGAGATTTATTTAGAATCGAAGGAAATATGCCTGATTCGAAGGATTTATTTATGATGTCCGTCAAAGGTTCACATATGAATTTTGCAATAATCTTTAGAGTTTCAGCTTTCATTCCATCAAGCCCGGGAGCCTTTTTGTTTTTTAAGCTAATTATTGTATTTTCAACATCAGTAGTATTCGTTGGTATAAGAAAAAGTTAATTTTTATTTATATATTTTTTACTGTTGTAATTGGGATTTTGTCGTATGTTCTTTGCCAAAGTTTTCCCCACATTCGTGAAGAAGTTGTTAAATATATCAGCAGTATCTTTTGGATCTGTGACGATCTCATTTTTTTCATTCCTAATATTATTTATTATTCTTCTTGTCTTGATATTCAAAATTTCATTAACAGTGTTCCAAAGTTTTTTACTTGTATTTTGTTCTTTTTCAACTAATTTTTTATAATAATTTTCATTGTCAGTCTTTTCCCGTTTCTTTTTTTTTCGTTAAATAATCATTTTTCAAGTTTACATTATTTGGATTTTCTTTCCATAATAAAAATGAATGATTTTTTTGGTTGATGTGTTTTATCAATGATTTTGTTATCCAATTTTTCCTTTTACGTTGACTATTTTTTAATCTGAAGTATTGAGTTGATTTTTGTACACATGTGTTTATGATGTTGATTAATTTTTCTGTTGTCGATTCGATATCATACATTGGGTACAATTCATTTTTCCAACTTAAACTATTAATTGCTTTTTGCAATAAATGTTCGTCTACTTTTTGAAAATATTTTTTGTTTATTGAATTGTTTTTAGTTTCATTCAGTACAATTTGTAACAACGTTATGTAGTGGTCCGTAATTGATGTTGATATAGTGAGAGGTAATATGTTATTGAAGTTTTGTTGTTTTGTTTTAATGAATATATGATCAAGACATGATTCAGATCCATTTCTCGCTCTTGTTGTAGTATTAATAGTTGATTGAAAGCGATGCTCACTCATCATATCGAGATAATTTCTTGAATCTTCAGTTATTTTCATCAAGTCGATATTTATGTCACCTACAAATGAGCTATAAAAATGTTGATTACTTTCTACATTTAGAATATCCCCAAGCTAGTCAAGAAAGTCGTCAATTCGACTTGCTGGAGATCTATAGAATGTTAAAATGCAAAAATTCAGCTTATTCATAACCATTACAATTTTCAATAATATACCTCCGTTTATCTGAATATGTTCATGCGAATGGTATGAGTTTGTTTTTGCAAAGACGATAACACCATCATTTTGGTTATAGCTACCTCCATTGTATAGGGTTGTGTAGTTGGCCATGTTGAGGAAGGACGTATTCGGGACCCGCCAAGTTTCTGTTAAAACTATGCACTCGAAACATGTCTCAAGTTCCTCAAGATATATTTTTAATTCATCTATATTTTTTGAAACTCTACAAATATTAGTATTAAGAATCTTGAAGTTATTCAATTTGTTATTTACAGACAAAATTTCTTTTGCTTCATTTGTATCATTTAGGGGATATGTTGTTATTTTTTCTAGCATAAAATTTCTTATATATTCATCCATGTGAATGCACCAACCAGTAAACAGTTTTAAATTATTTGACAGTCTTTACAATAATTATTTGGTTTTCATATAATAACAAAGTATGATGACAATAATAAGATTTTTGAAGAAGTTATTTAAGACAGAAAGTAAAAATAGTAAATTAACATACATAAATTATTTGATGCTTTGCGTAGAATCTGTGCGTGCTCTAGTATTTATTTTTTTTCCTCCCACAAATGATTGTTCTTCTTTTTTTCCGGAACCGGATGCTAATTCTTTGGCAATAAATGATGTTTGCCCAGCTGTTATTTTGGGAATGTTTGCCACTGCTTTATCTCGCTTCGGGGTCGCAGGTTCGCTATTTGATTTCGGTCTGTTTATTTCAGTAGTTTCTATTACTTCTAATTCTTCAGGAGAATATATTTTTCCGTCCACAAATAGTTTGTTTCTTCGTATGTAGCAGTTTATATGATAATTTGCTTTCGCCAGAATTAGGTGTTTTCTTAAAATCTTGTGCTCCTCTCGCTGGATGAGTTTTAGGTCATTAGCTACGCTTATGTTGGTACCTTTGAGATTCTTCGCGTTGTTGAGTACTTCTGATTTTTTCAAGTATGGAACAAATTCCACTTTGACAGGAGCTCGTTCTTTCCTACCCAAAGAGTAAATATTATTCAGGTCGCTCTCATTTATTGTAACGTTTACTAGTCGCCCTAGCTCGTTACAAATATATTCAGGCGTTATTTCCTCGGGTTTGGTATCGAGTCCTAAAATCACTATATTATTTTCTTTCGCTTTCCTTTCAATGTTCTCAATCTTATTCAAAAGATGAAGGTTTTCTGTTTTCTGTACAGATCTTCGTTTTTTTAGGGATAATCTAATCTCTACTGCTTCTATGAGTGATTTCAATTCCTGTTTACTTGATATGATTTCTTCTAGTATTATTTCTCCAGTTATCGACATTATCAGTTCTATCACAAAGGATTTGTTTAGACTAGGTACTATCAAAATTAAAGTATCTTTTTGTTTTATAATTCCGGTTTACATTGTTGATTGATCCGCCACTGGAGTTTACTGTTTATACATTTACTGCATACGACAAAAGCGGATTCCAAATAGTTAATTGCTTATAAATTATACGAGTTTTTTGTTCATTTGACGATAATTTTAATCTTTCATAAATGCAATAAAAGACCAAATATCTTTTTTAAATACGAAAAGATTGTAGATTCACCTCCATGTATAGAAAGTTCAGTCAATTACCTTTAAAATTATATATCTCACAACACAATTGGCGACTTTTTACCATTAAAAATTCATAATTTAGGAGGACAAAATAAAAATACGTCTACACTCAACACTCAATTATACTAAGTGACAAAACCTGTTCCAAATTCAGATTTAGTCATCTTTACATTTCCGTCCTCAGGCCATCTTATTTCTTGGAATGCTGTTATATCCATTCCCATATTTTCGGGTTGTTGAATGGCATTTGTATCGCTTCGGCTCTATACCAGCTCTGGACGTTCCAGGTTCCAATACTCATATTCCTTTTTCGTTGCGTTCGTCGTCTTTGTGTTGTACCTGTTCGGGACCGAAGCAAAATTGCAGTTTTCATAACCAGACTCCTTTTTACGAGAGTGGGTGGTCATAGTATGTACAAAAAGTACGAGGAGTAATAAACCCTAATTAAGTATGCAAAACCTTTACAGGGAGCACCATGAAATTTTTGATAAATCTCTTACTTTAAATTACATTTCTTCCGTAAATCTAAAAACCAGGTAGATCGACCCCGTATTTGTTTCAGTTGTAGCAAAGTTTAGGGTTTATTCATTGTTAAAGGATTAGCAGATAAGCAATAACGCAATGCAGTGGTGTGTATTTTGGGAAAAAGATACGTTTTAAATTATAATATAATAAAAAATGAAAAGAAATAATTATTGGAATACATTTATTACTTACATTCTATTCTATATCCGACCCGGAAGAGGGAGAATCGTTGTTGACATTAATAATAATAGGGTCGATTAAATCTTCACAAATATTGTCAATTTTCCACATATTTGCCTCTACTTTGATAACATGCTCGATACAGTTTGTCCAATTTTCCTTACTCACATGACTTACAGCACTCTCAAACAATTTCACAACATCGTTTATTTTAAAAGTAGTATTTTTTTTCCAACTTCCCCCTTTACCTGAGCCCATATTAGTTCTATGGGATTAAGTTCACAATGATAAGGGGGAAGTCGAAGAACTGATATACCACGAGAAGAAGCCATTTCTTCTACAATGTAGGTTTTGTATTTATTCTTGTTCATTTTTGCAATTCTGTAAAGTTCTTTCCTTAGTGGATCTTTTGGAAACTTAATATGCTTCTCGTAACCGTGAATGGTAACTTGCGTTGTCCATAACAATAACAGCCCCTTTTGGAATCAGATCCAACATTTGAACAAACCATTCCTCCAAGACATCCCCATTCATATCTTCGTGATAGTCCCCCGTGCGTTTTGAAATAAAAGTTAATAATCCACCATCAACAAAACCTTCAGAACTTCCAACATGGACAATGATAAGTCTGTTTCCTTTTCCAGATGGTGGCTGCAAACCTAACGACAAACCTTCCACGAATACCTGCCTTCCGCTTTTAATGTTTTCATCTTGCCAAGATTTGGAAACTGTATATCCAGCATTTATCCATGTTTCGTCTAAGTAGAAGATTTTCAAATTTTGTTCTCTGGCATGTCGAATGCTTCTTAAATAGTCTCTTTTCCAAAAAACTATTTCCGGTTTATCTATCAAGAGAGATTTTCTATTATGTTTTGTATATCTGAAACCCACATCTTTCAAAAGTTTGCATAATGTCATTCTGGAGAATTTTGGATAGTCCGTATCTTCTTGCACTGATGTCATAATTTTGTCAAGTGTTGGAATTTCCTTTCGTAAGTAAAATCCATGGTCTTTACGCCTTAGTCTTTGTTTTAATGACTCATCGATCTCAATTGGTTTTCGGCCTGAAGGAGTTTTAGGGGGTTGAAGAGTTCCATTCTTGCTTTCTTTTAGTAATCTATAAATTGTTGATTTAGCAACACACAACATAGCAGCCGTTAATTCCAAAATATCATCAACACTTGCACTTGGATCCTTGTTTTTCAATGATATATAACAATTCAATATCAGAGTTTTTCCATTTAAAGATAATGGACCTGTTTTTGGTCGTTTAGATGGTCCTTGGCTTATCGACATTGTTTGGTACTTGCACAATTAACATTCAACAAATGTTTTAAATATATTCCAACTGTTTACAATATTATGACAACCATACAATTTCATACAACTTTACTCAAAGAACTAATACTAAGTACTGATTTAATGTACCTACTTTCTTTTAAAATAATATTCCCGATAATGTTTCTAAGAAAACTGGGTTGTTTGGAAAATCCCTCTCAATAATCGAATAATCTGTAAATAGGTGTAATCGTATTAAGCCGATTACAGTAGGCCACTTGCCATTTAAAATTTCTGAGAAAAATTCCCCAAACACTACATATAGGAGTAACACAAATAAAAAATATTATGAATAAACGGGCATATCCGAACTCTGCCACAAAATAAAATTTTACCTGACTTTTATCAATTTGAGGCTTACTGAAATGTTCGAACTGTGCCGCAACCATTTAGTTTAATCCTATTAGAGTCATTAGGGTTTATAATAGATAAAATCGGAGGCCCATAGAATTATGTATCTTTCTGAAAGGTTTCAAAGATTTCTTGAATTAAATATTTTGATGAAATCTTGATTGTTTTGATCGATATTTAGGGGATTAGGGGAAGGGTGTTGATGCACTTACACTATTGCCTAAAAATCAGGAAGAAGTATTTAATAGTGTTCGTGAATTACAATTCCGAGAAGAGGAATTTCTATTAACAGCAGACCAGGTATTTAAAATTATTGTGTTCTCCTGTTTTTCCAACCTTAATTTTTTATGTAATTCGGATTGTATTTTGATGGATGGGACTTTTAAATACTGTTCAACTTTTTTTTACCAAATGTTTACCATTCATGGTTTTAAAAACGGCTATTACGTACCTCTTGTTTTTTGTTTGCTGCCGGACAAATCAAGTCAAACATATTCAAATTTGTTTTTAATTTTAAGACAAAAATGTAAAGAAGTAGGCTTATATTTTCAACCTAAAGAAGTCGTAGTAGATTTTGAACTAAGCATTCATAACGCTATATATGAATGTTTTGGCAGAGATCAAATTCTTTTTGGTTGTAAATTTCATCTCTGTCAAGCTTGGTTTCGTAAGATTCAGGAGTTTCATTTGGTACAAGAGTACAGACAGAAAGGTTCTGTAATTGGCGAATACTTAAAAGTACATTTCGGTATTATGTATCTTAGTCCTGAGGAAGTTGTAGAATTTTTTTATAATGAACTACATTTTTTGCTTCCGAATGACCTCTACCTCTATCACTTTTTTTTATTAAAATTAGTACATCCCGTTACCTCTGACCTAAATCGTATATTCTTTAGCATAGCTGCAACTCATTCGTTCAATACAAAATGTACCTTACGGTATACCCTCTTAAAATATATTTTGGTACGTCTATGAAATCTACTTGAATGAATGATTTATTACTCCTTGTCCTTTCTATATAGACTATAGGCCTCTGCTCAACCCTCCTCCTTTATCCAGGCTTAGGACCGGCAGTGACAACTGACAAGCTACTCAATCCACTCATCAGTTGCCACTGGCGTGCGTTATGAAAATATAACAATATTCGATTTTAACGACGCGCTCGTGCCTGTTACTAAATTTCAGGTTAGTTTAACGTAGAAATGGTTGACAAAAATCTTAAATTTGCCATCACCCATATCTCAATGTAATAAAATTCAGTGGGATTTTTTTGACAAAATGAGCTTAATAATACTTCAGAAATTTTTAGAAGCCATCCAGCGTCTCGAATATTAAAGACGACAGTTTCAGTATGCAGAGTTATAAAGAAACAAGTGCAAAACTGTAATACTTCATTCAATATTCAGAAAACGTTTTTAAAAAAAATCAAAGGTGGGTTCTTTTTGTTAGTTAGTTCAGAATGCGACAGGGGTGTCGCAGATAATTTCTCAGAAATAAAGACTTCGCCAAGCAGAACTACACAATGTACTAAATAGTGAACTACAGCAATATTCGAACCAATGAGAATGGAAAATTAAAGGTAATTTCAGTACTTTTGTTAACGAAATGTCAATCTATATATATATAAAAATGAATTGCTGTTCGTTAGTCTCACTAAAACTCGAGAACGGCTCAACGGATTTATCTTATCTTAGTCTTGAAATGTTCGTGGAGGTCTAGGGAAGGTTTAAAAGGCGAGAAAAAATCGAATAATTTCCGGGAAAACCCTAAAAACAGCCCTTTTCTATTTCTCATACAAACATATATATATAAATGAATTGCTGTTCGTTAGTCTCACTAAAACTATCTTATCTTAGTCTTGAATTGTTCGTGGAGGTCTAGGGAAGGTTTAAAAGGCGAGAAAAAATCGAATAATTTCCGGGAACACCCTAAAAACAGCCTTTTTCTATTTGCCATACAAACATATATATATATATATATATATATATATATATATATATATATATATATATATATATATATAAAAATGAATTGATGTTCGTTAGTCTCACTAAAACTATCTTATCTTAATCTTGAAATGTTCGTGGAGGTCTAGGGAAGGTTTAAAAGGCGAGAGAAAATGGAATAATTTCCGGGAAAACCCTAAAAACAGCCCTTTTCTATTTCCCATACAAACATATATATAAAAATGAATTGCTGTTCGTTAGTCTCACTAAAACTATCTTATCTTAGGTGATAGTGACATTCCAAGTAGTGTGCTCTTTTTTTGTTGATATTTTGTGATAGTGACACTTTACTGTTAAGTGAGCGAGAAATTTTCTCACTTTGATTAATTACGTTACGATGCCGAGGAGAAGACGACCTGACTTAGGTCGTCGCAGTCAATCAAATGTGCGAAGAGCTACCTCACGTGCTAACCGCACTGATGACCAAAGAGAGACAGATCAAGAAAATAGTCGTATTGCTATGTCAGAATTGCGTTATTTAGTGAGTGACAAAGAAGTGGATAGGCTTAGAATGCAACGAGTTCGTGCACATCAAACACAACAACAGCGAGCAAGACATAATGAAATTGAGCGAATCCGCAGACGCAGTGCTCCTGTGCTTCTTGAACGAGCTGCATTCCACTATGATCCGGCAATTGATTATTGTGCCGACAAATCGGTAACAATTGGGGAAATGAAAATAATTTGTAAATATTGTAAGGCGTTAAAATACTCTGGTGAATCTACTGGATTATGTTGTGCTGGAGGCAAAGTAAAATTACCACAATTGGTCCCACCACCAGATCCTTTACGCTCTTTAGTTTCTGGGATTGGAAATGATTCTAAGCACTTCTTGGCCAACATTCAGAAATATAACAACTGTTTCCAGATGACATCATTTGGCGCTACACATATTATACAGGACAATTTCATGCCCACTTTCAAGGTATTATACCAGAATATTTTTTTATAATATTTATGTTTGTACTAAAATATATATACAGCGTGTAACGGAAGGGGGTATCAACCCTGAGGGAGGTGAATGTGCTCATGAAACTCAACAACTTTTCCCAAAGAACATAGGTCGCAATATGAAAAAAAAAAAATTTGGCCCTCCCATAGTAAATCAATCAGCTGGTAGTCAGTTTTGTAAGGGAGGGCCAAATTTTTTTTTCATATTTCGACCTATGTTCTTTGGGGAAAGTTGTTGAGTTTCATGAGCACATTCACCACAGTTCAATAACCATAATTGGCAGCGAAAAATAAAGATGTCGAGGATCTCAATGCGACCATTCAGAATTTTCTTCTAGGACAGTTGGTTTCCTTCAAATCAGTCGACACCGTTATGAACCAGGATGACGTAGTCAACTATCCCACGGAGGCAATTCACTGGAATTGTCTGGATTACCACCTCACAATTTGCAGATAAAAGTAGGATCAGTTGTCATCATGCTGCGTAACATTAATCAACCTCGACAATGCAATGGAACAAGACTGGCTGTGAATAAGCTGATGAATAACGTCATTGAGGCAACAATCATAAAAGGAAAATACAAAGGAGAGGATGTCTTGATCCCGCGAATACCGATGAATCCAACGGATTTACCATTCGATTTTAAACGATTACAATTTCCAGTACGTCTGGCCTTTGCGATAACAATAAATAAATCGCAAGGACAGTCTTTAGAAGTTTGCGGAATCAACTTGGAGTTTCCCTAGTTCGCGCATGGACAATTATACGTCGCGTGTTCGCGCGTCGGAAAACCGTCTTCTTTGTTTATTTACGCACCACAAAACAAAACAAAAAATATAGTTTATGAGAAAGCTTTAAATTGATTAACAAACTGTATCATAACAGTGTGTGTCTGTTAATAAAAATTTGAACCTTATAAATAGCCAGTATTTCAGGAAAACTCTGTTTTTTTAAGTAAGCAACATGATGTGTCGAAAATAATAATAAAACTTCATGCTTCATTAAAAAAATGCTTTTTTATTCAATACGTTTTGTTTGTTCTGAAATTAATTTATACAAAAGTTTAGGTCTTTTATTTATCGATTGAGGCAGTACGAAGTCTGCCGGGTCAGCTAGTTATATTAATAAATATAAGTCAAAGTTTAATGAAGACCTTTAGACATGCAGCTTTTATTTTCCAAATTTCATAGTTTTAATAAGAGTTTATGGGTTGAATAGAAAAGTTACTTACGTATATCCAGCTAAAATGTTTAGTAACATAGTTTTGCCTGAACCTGATGGTCCCATTATGGCCGTTAATTCTCCACCAGAGAAATCTCCGTTTATATTATCCAATATTACCCGAGTTTCTGTAACAAAATAATTCTCTTACTGGAAAATATAAGGAGTTGATAAAGTTAAAATGTTTCGATGAAGGTCCAGTATCCATTTAAAAAACAGGAGCTGCCGAAACCAAGAGTGATGATGCAAAGTTTGATGTGGTGCTTGTGTTTGAGGAAATAGTCCAGTTAACGACGGTATATATTTCGTTTTTATACTTATTGTAATAATTTTCACTTTATGGCAAGCTTAGTTTGTAACGTTTTTAATTTTTTTTTTATTCGAATTTATTTCCCAGTGCGGCCCTGTGTAACAAAATTTTCTTCAAACTGTGTAAAAGATCGTTTCATACTACCAATAAAAATAAAATTACCGGAGTATAATACATCTTTGAACGCCGAAAAAGGTTTATTACGGCTCAATCGGGATTCTCAATTGAACGAAATGAGAATTGAATGTATTTATAATACCGCCCTTAAAAGGATTATGATGGGGACACAATAGTTTTAGAATTACCTTCAGGGAACGAAAAGTACCTTTTTTGAAATTCTCGGTAGACAGTGTAATCTGTGTATTCACCGCCCGATTCGTTTTATATGGCTATTATATGGCTTTTTGGAACTAATTTTACAGTTATTTTTCGGAAATAATTTCAAAGAGAAGGCTATCCATCCCCAAAAATCATGTCACGAGAGCAGTGAGCAACCGATTCTCAACGCGAGTAGTTGAAAAACTTCTTGTAGTATTATCGTGAATTATCGTTCATTATTTAGTGCCGTTATCGAGATAGAGTCTACGAAAATTATTTGGCTATTAAGATTAAATTATCGTATAGTACCAAGGTATCGGTATTTACTGTGTTCATAGTAGAATTAAATTTACCGGAGTATATGTTTATAGTGATTATTACCTTCATTAGACTACCGAAGATTTCCGAGTGTCTGTGATCTGTTCCTTCACGCGGTGAGGGTAGCTTACATATTACAAGTGTTATCATAAGTTTTTTAATCGACCTAATCGAGAAACCACGCCTTCGGCGTTGTTGCAAGTATCTTCACTTGAGTAGTAATTTGGTGATTGGATGGAAACAATTGGACTCAGGTATCGTTAACGATTATTTTGTATCTCTCCTACCTGGAGTAATCGCACCCGTTCTTAGTCAATGGTGGAAAGATTAATTTAGTGTCACGCTATTCCTCTAACGAAAAAACTATACGGTCAGAACTATTTTATTACAATAACGAGTGTATTGATTACTAATATTGCCATTGTTTTAGAGAACCTTTGTTTATGTTTTATAGTATAATCGTTAGGAAATTCGGCGTACGTCAAATCTAGACTAAGTTATTTTCCCGATATTGACATAACTTTCACAAAGCCTAGTTTTCAAGTAACTTAATAATATAATATACTACATTTTCTTCTTTAAATAAACGGAAAATAATTTCGTTTATAAACAAATTTTTTAGTTCGCAAACTCTGCGACATTGATCATTTGTGTATGTATATGAGTTGTATATTTGTTGTTGTTTATGTATATATTAATTTTGTTTGCGGTACCAGTTTATGCATGAACCCATATTGTAAATATTTTTGATGTTTCGTTCACTGACGCTGGTAAAACCTGTTAATGAACTGGTTAACCTAATAAAACGCGTTTTAGTGAGTACTTCCCTAACCTCCACAGATACAATACCAAAAATACCTCACTTTTTATAATTTCTCTCGTTTATCGCAGTTTTTGAAATTTTTCCTGACAATTAAAATTTCTGGCGCCCTCTAATTACCTTTCCGATTGATTAACGTTCTGCAAATAAACCCACGACCCTTAGCTCTCCAAGCATACGTCTTAATTGTTTATCGTCCAGTATTGTTCCCAATAAAATCGCTATCTTGGTCCCATCCAAGGAAACTTGGAAAAAAATTGATACCGAACAATTAAGACGGTAACAAGTTTCAATATCTGGGTAACAGAAAGTTGCGGAAGTACAAACTTATAACAATGAAAACGACACAAATAGCCTATGTCCGTTTTTTTATTAAATATTCAGTATTTTATATCTAAAATCCTATATATTATGTACAATTTATCATATATGACAACATAAATGCGAAAAAAGGTAAACTTTTTTACTTATACAAGGTTAGTTTAAAGTATGGAAACATCATAAACGGAAGAAGATAAAAAAGAAAGATTTTAACACGTGTTGCATAGTTGCCATAGGAGTATATTTTCACTTATAATCTCCCTAGTGCTTTAATTATTTCCGGAAATTTTTCCGTAGACGAGGAGAATGTCAATTTGAATTTGTTACATTTTGGGGACTTTATACAAATACGGTAAATGAAATAATGAATATATTCCAGTTGGGTTTTTCACACTGTATGCAGTGAAATAATTGTTATAAACAATTTGCTGGTCCATTGTATAATTTAGTTTCTCTAAATTAAGAGTAGCTCCGGCAAAATATGGAGTGGACTTTTTAAATGTACGTTACTAAAAATAGACCAAATCTTGATTGTCACACCCACTTTGTGAAGACAATTAAACAAAGGTCAGACATATTCTTGAACCCGAATCCAATATTGAATAACTGTTGTAAATTGTTTGAACATACGGTTTTTTATTCGAGTTTTGCTTGGTTATCAACTAGAATTACGTTATATACGGTGATTCGGTATTATATTATGATCAAAAAATTATTCTATCAAATTTTGTCCTTTGTTTACTAGCTTCACTCTATGACATACAGTACGGATGTATATGTGTTCAAAGGTACAGCTAGACATGCTCAAATCCAACGTAAACACAAGATATTTTCTCTGAAAAGGTTCAGGGTGCCTGATACCATTTTTTATATTGCAATATAGAAAGAACATGTTATTATGAGTTAGTCTTAGAATGGTTGAGTTTTTTCAGAACTTGAACCTTAAATGGTTGAGTATTTTCAAAACTTGAACCTTAATTGGTTGAATATTTTCAAAATGTGAACCTTAAATGGTTGAGCAGTTTTAAAACTTGAATTTTAGATGGTTGAACATTTTCAAAACTTGAACCTTAAATGGTTGAGTATTTCCAAAGTTTGAACTTTAAACGGTTTTGTATTTTCAAAACTAGAACCTTAAATGGTTGAGTATTTTCAAAACTTGAACCTTAAATGGTTGAGTATTTTCAAAATTTGAACCTTAAATGGTTGAGCATTTTCAAAACTTGAGTTCTAGATGGTAGAACATTTTCAAAACTTTGTAATCACCCAGATTGGTCACTAGCTTCGCCAGTATCGACACTATGGGCTACAGGTTAGTCCAGCTGTCCCCGGTGACAACATTTCGGGCCTTCAGCTCGCTTAGTCGGTGAATGGCAGAATAGCAGAATGTTATTTACTATGGGTCGGAAGGTTCAGGCGGGGGGGCTATATGCGCCTCCGTGTCGATCTTGGTTGTTGTCCTGAAAACTCGAGATCTTCCAATTAAAGGCACAAATGAGCGTTTGGTTTCCCTGCTGAAATCCGTTGTTTTGTGTTTTCCCATGTTTCGATTAACATCTTTGCTCCCAAATTTCACATCCTTATTTGGTTATACCGTGCTGAAGAAGGCAAATGAGCTAGAAACATGCATGTCCGCGGTTACGACTCTATTTCAGTAGCCCTTTTTCTTTTTGCGTGAATTACCCAAGAATCTATGTATTGTTGTTGTTAACATATCACTCGATATTCCTACATCTCCTTTAAATATATATATATATATATATATATATATATATATATATATATATATATATAAACAATTATATCCACCCCATGTTATCCTCTCATCATCTTCTCGTCCGGAAGAATGGTGATCGCCTCATCACCCCGGTCCAGGCGGAACGAAATGGTAAAGTACCCCAGAAAAAGTACTCCTCCAGGAAAAGGTAAGTAACCAAAAGAAAAAGGTACCTCTCCAGGAAAAGGTAAGTATCCAATAAGAAGGGTATCCTTCCAGAAAAAAACCTTAAATGTACAGATAACATTGAATTACTAAAATGTTATCATCAACGATGAAACTATTAATTGACTGAACTAGCTTAAGTCAATGTGTCCAGACTATATTATCATCAACACCAGATGTGTTGTTAAAATAAGATGAAAATAATAGCTAAAGTGAAATTGAAGATTTCCTCCAAAGAGTTATTATCTAATATACTGAAGTATTGCCTCTGCAGCATAGCAAAACTTTATTTACATATGGAACCAGAAAAAGCTTCTTCCCTAGTGTTCTACTAATCGAGTTAAAGTTTTACTTGAAAAACCTGAATGACTACTATGTGAATAAAATATATACAAAATCTAAGCGATAACTAAGAAATTAATCTTATGCATAGCAACTGATTGACAAAACTTGAAGCTTAAATGGTTGAGAATTATAAAAATTTGAACCTTAAATGGTTGAGCGTTTTCACAACTTGAACCTTAAATGGTGAAGTATTTTCAAAAGTTGAACCTTAGATGGTCAAGTAATAAAATAAAAACAAAATGTAGCAAATTGGATCTTCGAAGGTTGAATATGTCCTCCATTGAACTTGATATGGTTGATAGTAGTTGTTCTGTTGTTTACGTCTTTTTATTATTGTTATACTTACTAAATCAACCAATATTTTTAAAATTTGGAAATTATCAATGATTTTGAATGTTTATCCTGTTTATGATTGACTGCCTCCCTTGTGCGTGGGCGCACATATTGCAGGATGGCCGTGTTACAATAGATAATATTATCCAGCTCGTACAGGCGGAATTGTAAAGACGTTATATTTAGACACGTGTGCCAATGGGCAATAAATTAGAAGTCTCGCCACACTGACATGTCGATAACGTAACCACAAGATCTTTTCTCTGAAAAGGTTCAGGGTACCTGATTACCATTTTTTATATTTCGATATAGAAAGAACATATTATTATTAGTTGGTCTTAAAATTGTATTCATGTAATGAAGGTCAATTTTTAACACAATTTAATTGATAAAAGTGGTGATTTTACGAACCTCGTTGTTTTATTTAAACGTCGATAACATACATATCATTTACTTCAAAAATGTCGGACGGTCGGTCGGTCTGTCGGTTTATAAAAGCATGCTAAAGGCTTGCAAATGTATCAGTTTAATGAGCAAGCATGCTCATAATATAAGCTGTACCTTAAGTATTAAATTCAGTAGCTCCATCATTATGCATTTTTCGAGTCAATTGGTTGAATTGGCTTTCATTTCATCTGACGTTATTTTTTTAACCATAATTAGTATGCAAAACCACATTCTTTAAAATTATAAAAGGTTGTTGTGTGTGGATAATGGATAATGGATAATGATACGAAAAAAAAATATTGGATGGTGTAATAAGATATACACCATGAAAATAAAAAATAAAAGTGTACCCGAGAAAAACAACTTACATATTAGCATAAATTTTAATCAATATGGAAAAATGTGTACAAACTTTGGAATAAAACTTAAAAAAAATAATGATAATAATTGTCCGAGTTGACCTATTTAAATGAGAATATATGTCAACACTTAATAATGGAGGTCGAATTAATTGAAAAACAGGTTTAAATTGAACTGATGATATTCAAAATATAGCACTGATTCGCTGATAATTGATCGAGCTCACAACTAAAAAAACTGGTCGTAATTTTAATAAACTAAGCAAGTTTAAAAAGCTTCACTTAGTTTTGTTTGTAAACAGAACATTATATCTAGAGTGGAATCAATTCCAGTTGTATATTATATTTCATTAATATGTTGTGATATATTTTCACATTTATAGCATTTGTTGAAAGAAAATTTTTGTTATTTATCGTGCATATATGAGTCAACGAAAAAATTGAAGTCAGTTAATATATAATTGTTGAAAGCAGTTTTCAAAACAATCAATTTTTATCTATATTGTACTTTAACAGAATAAAATGTACAACTTATAAAAAGTATTGTGACGCGTTGCTGCGTCCATCACCTCACACAGGTTCTTACCAACACCTGACGCTTCACTTTGGACAACCCCGATGCAAAGGTTTTGTAACAAATGCTCGGGCGCCAGATTATTTTACGTGGTTTACTCCACGGCCCCTTGACACTTAGCGTCAAGAGTTCCACATAGCCTCAGATGGAGGTTACGGAAAATTCCAGGGGTCTCGTTCAATTTAACACGTCTACAAAACTATAACTCTTAGTCAGCGATGCTACGAGATATGAAGAAAACCCTGATTGTATTAATTTCTATATTTCAAGTCCTATTGAAAATATATATACAAAATAACACTTAAAACAACTTCTGGGTATTTTCAAGCGGTACCGAATCAGTTAAATATATATGTTACCGTAAATACCCGAAATCCGTTAATACGCGTAATAACTAGTGAGAACCCGAAATAACTAGGAGTATCGGTAAATTCGCGTTCTTACTAGTAAGAACGCGTAATTACTACGAGGTTTAGGAAAATACCGAATTAAAACTTTTATTCGGCTATTTACTGAAATTTTCAGTTAGAGCGCGTTCTTTCTAAGCGTAAGTTACTAACCACTGAGTGTTACTCGATCTTTGCAGGTATTGGCTACATTTCATCTCGCGATGTCTCGAAAGACAGGGGAAGGTTCCCCCGCACCTTGCGCGGCTCCGTAATACGTTATTTTATCTGAAGTTGTTACTGTGTGTACCACGCCGTTTGCCGTTTGTTACTTTGATAAACGTTGTTCTTCGAAAAATGAATTGTTCGCTGATTGCTTGGAAAGAAAAATTTACGAATGATTTATTAAGTACGTGCAGTAAAGATCCCAAATTATCGAAATATACTATTATGAATAAAGAAACTTACGAAAATCTACTTCAAGAAATTAAAGAAGCTAAACTGACAAAAAAGAAAACTACCCTACAGTATCGTCGTTTAAACCGTTCTGACATCATGGAATTAAGTGGCGTTCAGCATATCATAGCAAAATCCAAGAATGATGAAATATTATATTACCTCCCAATTGAAGAAATCTTTGATGTTATCGAAGCTGCTCACGTAGCAATTGGGCATGGTGGTCAAGACCGACTTCGAATAGAAACAGCAAGAAAATATGCAAATATTACTACCAAAATGATAAATTTATTTCTGTCGATGTGCGAAGTCTGCAACAGTAAAAAATCTAAGAAGAAAAGGGGATTGGTTTCTAAACCAATTTTACACAATGAATTAAACAGCCGATGCCAAGTAGATCTGATCGATATGCAGAGCCAATCAGATGGAGAATATAAATTCATAATGGTTTATCAAGATCATTTAACCAAGTTCATTTTGTTAAGAGCTTTAACATCTAAACGATCTGAAGAAATCGCATACAAATTGAACGAAATATTTTTGACTTTTGGAGCGCCGTGCATATTACATAGTGATAACGGTCGAGAATTTGCGACCTGTGTTATAAACGAAATAAAATCCTTATGGCCAGAACTTAAGATCGTTCACGGAAAGCCACGACACAGCCAGAGTCAGGGATCAGTCGAAAGGGCCAACCAAGATGTTGAAAATATGATTGCTTCATGGATGTCCGATAATAAAACTGTAAAATGGTCAGAAAGTCTACCATTTGTACAATTTATGAAAAATCGTGCCTATCATTCAGGCATAAGGCAAACTCCATACGCCATGTTTGGTATCGAACCTAGAGTTGGATTAACTACATCGTCTTTGCCTCCTGAGGTTATCTCATCTTTAGAGCGGGAAGAGAATTTAGAAAAAGTCGTTAATGATGTTACCACGATGAGAGAAGAAACTCAAAGAGAAGATTCAAATTCAGAAGACGACATTGCTGAAATAGATCCAGAAGAAGATCAAGAACAAGAACGCTTTTGCAACAAATGTGGTGCTATTTTACCGACTAACATTGATCGTGACTTCTGTTTGAATTGTAAAACAGAAGACAATATAAAAGCAGTAAGGTCAGAAGCAAGCCAATCGCTAATTCATCAGGCAAAAAAGATGAAAAGCTACAGTGCTAAAACACATCCACCTGCAAACGTTGGCGATAATATTACGGTACCTATTCCTGATGTGGATAAAGCAAAAGGTGCTTTCAGAAATATAATAGCTGTTGTGTTACTGAAGACCGACAACAACATGTACCAGTTAGGTCCAAAAGATGGAGTCATAAATCATCTGTATACCAGATCCGAATTTGATATTTGCAAGCAAAAATTTATTGACATTGATTTAATAAGGAAAGATAAACAAATTTCTTTACGTCAAGCAGCTTCATCTAATTTTGGTTCTAGGCAGGGTTTTTTTATGTGCAAATGCACTAAAAATAATGCAATTCAGAATGCCATAATAGTACCTCTTGCAATAATAAGTAAGCTAAGTTATATTGTTCACTTTTGTTTGAATTTAGCTTGTTCTATGTTTCATTTGTTCTGTAATTTTTTTTGTGCAATAAATTAACTGAAACCAACCGCACTTTATTCTCTAGCAGATACATACCTACAATATTAATTTAAGGCATTCATAAATTTTAAAATTCGGTTATTTAATGTTGGGTGCTTAGAAAGAACGCGTTCTAACTGAAAATTTTAGTAAATAGCCAAATAAAAGTTTTAATTCGGTATTTTCCTAGACCTCGTAGTAATTACGCGTTCTTACTAGTAAGAACGCGAAATTACCGATATTCCTAGTTATTTCGGGTTCTTACTAGTTATTACGCGTATTAACGGATTTCGGGTAAATACGGTAACATATACACTATGTAAATGTGTTGAAGCCTTATGTTATTATGCACCATGCGAAATTTGCCGGTATTAAGGAATGTGAGAAATGACACAATAAAACAGGTGCAAGCAAGCAAATGCAATTGTTAATAACAGCGGAAGCGGTATAAGCAGTTTGTAATTTTGCAGTAAGCAGCAGTAAAACAATAATTACTTATCACACTAGTAAACGGTAGGGATGGTCAATCGGTATAGGTGGGAAAATGCGACCAGACCAGTTTATAACAAACAAAACTAATGAACATAAACTAGATTATCAATCAACCCGTGACAACAGCCTCAGACTTGGTTGAAAATCTTATTATTGTAGGAGAAAATACACTTTTCTAAACAAAATGAGTGAACATAAAATAAGTTACTCCCGGTTGAGGATTGGGCAGTTGGTGGCAACATCCTCTGCTCTGCCCCGCAATCAGTTTTTAAATTATCAAATTATCGGTTAAAATTATTCTAAAAGATCGGTCGGAAGATAGGACAGCGGTTACCCAAAAACAAGCAAAATAAAACAACTATGTCTTAGAATAGATAAAAAAATTAAACGAAATTATTACCGGCTGAGAGTGGAACAGCTTGTGGCAACAGCCTCTGATCCGCCCCACACTCAGTTTTAAATTTTCCAAATTGTCGGTCAGACAAAACTACATACAATTTAGAACTAAGATAAATCAAAGGTAATTTAGTGAAAACGATGCCCGTTCCGAAAGGGAGACGGCTGGTGGCAACATCCTCTGATCCATCCCACAGTCGGTTTTAAATTTTTCAAATTGCCGGTCAGTTAAAACTATATATAATTTAGAACTAAAATGAATTAAGGTAATTTAGAGAAAATTATGCACGTTCCGAAAGGGAGACGGCTGGTGGTAACAGCCTCTTATCCGTCCCACAGTCGGTTTTAAATTTTTCAAATTGCCGGTCAGTTAAAACTATATATAATTTAGAGCTAAAATGAATTAAGGTAATTTAGAGAAAATTATGCACGTTCCGAAAGGGAGACGGCTGGTGGTAACAGCCTCTTATCCGCCCCACAGTCGGTTTTCAATTTCTCAAATTGCCGGTCAGTTAAAACTATATATAATTTAGTTAGAACTAAAATCTTCTTCTTTCGGTGCCGTGCCTGTCTTCAAGCGTGGGCTATCTCCATGACAATTTGGTTGAACTGTTCTCTATCTGTCGCTACTCGGAATAGTTGTTCTACTCCCAGTCCGGTCCAGTTTCGAATATTTCGTAGCCACGACAGCTTTTTGCGACCTATCCATCTTCTGCCCTCAACCTTTCCCTGAATGATCAGCCGAGGGATGTGATATTTGTTTCCTCGCATTATATGACCGAAATAAGTTACCTTTCTTATTTTTATGGTATTCAGGAGTTCTCGATCCTTATACAGCTGTCTGAGTACCTCTTCATTACTGGTTTGTGCAGTCCACGGGATTTTAAGGATTCTCCGATAGCACCACATCTCAAACGCTTCTATTTTATTCATGATGTCAACTTTAAGCGGCCATGTCTCACATCCGTACAAAAAAATGCTCCATACGTAACAGCGGAGTGTTCTTAACCGCGTCTGAACTGTGAGGTTTCTATTCGTGAGAATTGGTTTCCATTTGCTGAATGCCCTACGTGCCATTTCAATCCTCGCTGTTACCTCTTCGTCGCACGTTATGTCATTGTTCAGCCAACTACCCAAATATTTGAAATGGGATACCAGTTCAATGTTGTGTCCGTTGATTGTAATCGGAATTGGTTCTATGTTTATTCTACCTGCAGTCATCCATTTTCGTTTATATTAATACCCCATCTTCGACCAGCCTCATGGACTCTATCCAGCAGGATTTGCAAGTCTTCCATGTTTTCTGCAATGTTGGCAGTTTCATCTGCGTACCTTACGTTGTTTATAATTTCGCCACCTATCTTTACTCCCTCTGTCCTGCCATATAAAGCCTCACGAAATATGTTTTCCGAATAAAGGTTAAACAACAGGGGTGATAAAACACATCCCTGTCTTACTTCGCTTTTTATTGGTATTTCATCTGTAACGCTGTCATCTAGCCTGACTACTGCTGTTTGACTATGATACAGGTTTAACAAAAGGCGCATATCATGATGGTCTACGTTATATGATTTTAGACATTGGAAAAGTTTTGTGTGTTTGACTCGATCGAACGCTTTTTCGAAGTTAATAAAACAAATGTAGGTATTTTTTCGAAACTCTTTTGTAATAGTGTCCTCATGCAGAAAAGGGCTTCACGTGTGCCTAGTCCGCTACGAAATCCAAATTGTTCTTTGCCAATATTGTGTTCACATTTGGCATACATTCTATTGAGGAGTATCTTTAAGAGTATTTTTAAAGTGTGACTCATTAGGCTAGTTAATCGGAAGTCATTGCACCTATTAGCTTTGTTGTTTTTAGGTAAGGCGATAAAGATCGATTTCTGCCAGTCGCTGGGAAGTTTCCCAGTTTGGTAGACCTGGTTGAAGAATGCCGTCAGAGCAGATATGCTTTAGTCATCAAGCGGTTTTACCAGCTCAATAGGAATTTCATCGGGTCCTGGAGTTTTCCTTGCTTTTGATTGGTGTATTGTTTTTTGAACTTCGGATTTGAGAATGCTTGGACCGTGCTCTGCCATATAATCATCCAGCAGATTTTTTATCGTTTCGCGGGTCTTGTCCTCGAACAGTTGTTGGATATACTGTTGCCATTCCTTACACTGATCTTCCTTTGTTAACAGCGCCTTTCCAGCATCGTTATGGAGCACTAAAGACCTAAAATAAATCAAGGTAATTTAGAGAAAATTATGCACGATTCGAAAGGGAGACGGCTGGTGGTAACAGCCTCTGATCCGTCCCACAGTCGGTTTTCTATATCCAATTATCGGAAAAAAAGAAAAAATCTAATATGTATTTGGGTAATTTGAAACAGGATAATAGGTATAACAATCTTCTTCTTCTTCTTCTTTAGAAGGCGTATCGCCTGTTTAGTTCCGGTTTCCTCCTCGTCTAAGCAACTCTTGCGAGGTTGACTGCCAACTATCTCGCCAACGTTTAGGTGGACGTCCAGTTGGTCTTCTGTCATGGGGTAATTGTTGCGGAATACTATGGCCATTCTGTCGGGGCCCATTCTATTGACATGCTGGTTCCATTTTCTTCTTCTCTGCCGTATCCATCTGACAACGTCGTTTGTTTGGCACTCTTCTCTTATGTCTACATTTCTCTGTCTGTCCCTCAATGTGTATCTAGTTATCATTCTTAAGGTCTTCATTTCAGTAGTTCGTAGGATTCTCTTTGTTACTGATGTTTCAGCTCTGGTTTCCGCACCACTGGTCGTATGCAGGTTTTGTATATTCTCGACTTACATTCAATGCTCAAATGTTTGTTTTTCCATATGGGATATTGCGGCAGCTTTATTGACTTATTTCCTTACTTCTTTTTCCAGGAATCCTGAGCTTGTAATTTTCCATCCGAGGTATTCGTATGACATTATCTGATTAATAGTTTTGTTCTTTATTACCAATTTGCACCGTAGAGGCTCTTTTGTGAAGGTCATGCATTTGGTCTTATTTGTAGAAATTTGCATGGTAAGTTTTTCTGCCTGTCTATCTATAACAATCTAAATCGCAAAATTAAAATCAAAATGTTATTTCAATGTAGGTATTGAAGATTCAGACACGATTTCCAAAGAACAATATAAAGAACGTAATAATAAAAACTGTAAATAAATTTTGATTTTATCGCTTCAAAAAAACGGCTTACCAACATACGATATTATATTCCTAAATAGCCAAGCTACTAAATCGTTTACTGAAATTGAATATAAAACTTTTAAAACTCAGCGTAATATTTTATTCGGTTGTCAAAAATAAATTTTCACTTACTTAGAAAATAAGGAACGGTCGGACGCTAGACTTCAAAACTATCAATTTGATAGCTGATAACAGCGAGAGATATCTGGATTCTCTTCCCCAAAAACGCTCGGTTTTTGGAATTTATAATTTAATTTATACCTAGATTTTTTGGCGATAACGGTGGTGAGAGAGTTAACTTGAATCGATTTACTTACAACAAGAAATATTTCTACTATACTGGACGGCTTTGGTTTTAATTAAAATAGTTTATATACCGTGCGTCCTCTATAATTTAAACTTTAAAAAGCGGAATTTAATAAATTTAACATATTTATTTGGATGGTAATTCGCGGCTTTCGAATTACTAATGAAATAAATACTTAAATTAATATTACGGGACTGAAACGGTGCCAGAAATCAAAGTTGGAAAGTAAGTAACGAGTTATATCCACTTATTAAAATTAAAATACCATCGGAAATGCTAAAAAAAATAACTCGTTATAGTATTGCTGTCTGAATGTCAAATTCATTAATTCCATCTATTTTCATTGTTTAAATATTTATAATCTCTCATTAAAAACGTTAAAATGGTGTTTAGATAATTAGTAGTAAATACTTAGATATTTTTGTCAATCTACTCATATTATTCATAATTTATTCTTGAAACAGCGTATGAACATATTTAAATAACATAACTAGTGATGATAACAAGCTAGGTCGAGAAAATATTCACTCGGTTACTATTTATTTGAATTTATTGTTTGAATTAAGTTATTAGATTATAAACAAAGTTGAATGTAAAAAATGATGCGAGAATATCTACAATGTCGTCGTGGTAAGAGCAATACGTTGTATGTCATGGAAAGTTTTCAGGAGAAACAAAAAACAGTATAACTTGTGCACCTAACTAAAAAAATTGATAGTTCTCAGGCTTTAAACAATAAATATACTACTGAAGAAGGCTGATATGTCATATATTAAGAAAGTATTTTAATTAGTGAGCAAAATTGATATACGACAAATTGCTTTTCAACTTGAACAATTCTAGTTGACATACACCTTCTCACACTTAGAGGAAATAACATCAAAGTACGACTTGGAATCACAATGAGCGGCCTTAAACCCTTAACATAAAATGTGTGCTCCTACATACCAACTGAATAAGTTGTTTGTCTTTTATTTCTCTTTCTGAAAACTTAGTTTTAAGGGATACTAAACCAATAAGAAAATAGAAAGAACACTTTACTAGCATTAATGATAAAGAAACAAAATAAAACAACGAAATTTAACTAACTCTATTTCGAAATAAGTGAATCATACAAAAAGTGGTAATCTCTTGGAATTAACTGTTTTAATTTCTGCAAATGTTTATGTTCGCTCGCCTTGATAGGATACGGTCCTTGGTATAAATTTGGATGTGTAATTTCAACTGGATGACTTGGACGCCTAATAAGTGGAGCCCAGATATGAGTGAAGTCAAGTTTAAAGTTTATTAGCGTATCTGGGTGGTACTGGAATGCTACCACGTCATTTACACGTGGATCTCCAACCTTATTATCAGGTCGTATACTTTTGTAATAATCTGTGCCGAATGTTTTGAAGTCCAAATAATCGCAGTAAACGGTTGAGTACGGCCTTGGATTTAGTCGGGCACTTACGATTATTGTCATGTAATCTCCTGGTACGAATATTTCTCTTCTCTTTCCTAATTTTTATTCGATTGTCGCATGAATGGAATCCACTTCCATCTGGGCGTGACCCACTTCTAAATATTTTTGCTCTATTAATACATCGTACTTAATACTTAACTCGAGAAGAGCATTGGATAATTGAGCATTTCTGTTCTGGTAACCACAACCGTCGCTCCAGACTATAATTTTTTTTGGATTCTTCTTTTCAATTTCTTTCGTCATAAACATTGTCCATATAGACGCAAAAATATCGCTTTCAAGGCCCCCAGCAGCTTCGTGCCATAAGTAGCACGTAACGTCTTTTGTGCTCAAATCAAAAAAGGTCAAGTTGTGTACTTTAAGCGTTGTTTTATAGTAAGTAGCAGAAACATTTAATCTTGGTGACAGAAGCACTGCTTGGACATCAACGGTATAGCACAGAATTTCTTGACTCCCCATTGCCGATTTTTTGTCATTTTCTTTTTCGGTTCGAGCTGCCTCTTTCTTTCTGTTATATGCTGCTGAAATGCTTCTTCGTCGGAGTTATCGTGTTTATATGATGTACATTTATCGCATTGATCTTTTTTTGGTGTGTATATATCAAAATTCATTTTTCTCAAGGTTTTCAAAAATATGGTCCACGATGGTGATAATTTTTCGTTCTTGTCCTTACATAGTTGTACATAATATCGATGCATTTCCCTTAAGCTGGACCATGTGGGTTCTAAATAAAATTTGCCAGTGGATGCTCGGCAATAATAAGACTCGACTTTCGGTAAACTATTTAGAAAATTTTCCAAACTTTCTGTGATCGAGGATCGAGCGTTCGCATGTTTTTCTTTACGTTTAGGCGTATTATCTTCAGGGACTTTAGTATTCAAAACCCAAGTACGTAACGATTTCTCACCTAAATATAAGGTGTTTAGAAACATAGTTTTACAAACCTGTTTCTTTACTTTCTGATTCTCTCCCACCTTAACGCAATGAAGTCTGCTTCCTCGAGCGTTCATCGTTTGTTTTTTTGCGATGTATGGGATACGATGGAATCACATTTTCATTGGTAAACACATGTTTAGCATCCCATGATGGAAGTGACCAAAAATTGGAGAATATTAACTGACGTTCTTCATCAGTAATTGTAGAACATAGAAATTTTTGCCGGGGCCCACCTTTTTTCAATAATTTTCTTGGGTGGTCATTACAACGTCCTTTGAGAACTCTATTTTCTCTTGTAGAAGTCTGCTTGTATTTGCCAGTTGCATCTTTTGTAAAACCACCTTTTAAACGTAGTATCGAATTTTTCTGCCGCTTCCATTCCTTTCTATGGACATGTCTTTTGCGTTTTCTTTTAGGTGCTAAAGGTACACCTTCATTTTCAGTTTCAATACAATGTTCCGAGTTCACTCTGTTATCCTCAGAATTGGAATCAGGTTCATGATCTGACGGCTCATACAGCTCACCAAATCCCGAACTGAAGTCAGATACATCATCAGGTAAATTTGATACTTCAGCTTTTCTAACATTGATTTGTGGATCCGTATCCTCTGGAAACAAAAATATAGACAATGATACAATTTTTGGTGGAACTCAAAACATTAGGCAGTGTGTGCGATTCCCCAACCAAAATGGGTTTGCCATGCATACCTTGCTATCTGTACGATTTGTGTTTATCCTGTTTTACCTACTCATTTGTAGCTTTGAACAATTTATCAAAAATATTTAAATATTTCCAAATATTAAACAACAATTATGAAGAGACCACAGAAAAAATTATTCATCCAAAATTAGGAATGTTAAATGCTTTTGGAAACATTTTAAAATTGAAATTAATTAAGAAAGGTACCCACCAATATCATCTTCTACTTGGGCTTCAGTTTCACGGGTCGCCAGTTCTAAAATATAAGCACTCCTTCCCTTTCCAAACATTTTGATATCAGTTTCCTAGATTATATTGTAACCTGTAACAATGATTCAATATGCCGAATGTCATAGAAAATAAAAAGCAAATGGTAGTATGTCAAAACTTGATATGACAAGGAATGTGATATTGTTAGCTACAATGAATATATACGTACTAGCAACTAGTATACGTTTATTGTACATAAACCTCTAACGTTTTCAAAAAATATCCCAGTAAACGATTCATATTTTCAAATAATGTTAGGTTATGATCATATTTACAAATAAAATGTTTCTGTATTACCTCAAACTAACATGAACTAACAATTTTACTTACAATACAATAGTGATATGAATACTTACGTTAGTCCTTCTTGATTTAAAATTATGAAAAACACCAATAAAACAGGAGAAAACTACTTATAGCGCTCAAACATCAACACATTCATGATATACGGCGTATTGTTGTAACCAGTGTGGCAAACTGCGTATACCTCATGTCACAACAAGTCTGATATACGACATATTACCGTAACCAAATTGCGTTAGTTCGAATTTCGTCATATTGCAACAAGATGCGTTGTCGGTATCTGGTTGGTTGATTGACATACAACTTATTGCGATGCATGACGTTAGAGATTTCGGTTACACAGATTCAAAAAGCCAGAAATCGATTTTTTTTGACATACGACCTCTTGCGGTTACCACGACGATATCTTGTTTCCGGATTCTGATCTCAAACGTGGCTCGGGTAAATCGCCCATTTTTATTTTTATCGATATTACGATTGGGTAGAGGTCAAAATGTTTGTCTTATAGACGCTAATGTTAGAGGGGGTCCAGAATGCATAAGTCTTGAAGCTTCATGTTCAAATATCAATTCTGTAAATAGATTTTTTGCTCGTACAAGAATATGATGTTTTTTATAACATTCGAAATCAGAACGTTCGAATCTTGGGATTTGATTGTTTTGTTTGCATTAAGGAGTCCGTATCATTAGAAAAGCATTATTTCTGTGCCAAACGGATTACAGGTTGGCAAATTAATTGTGGCAGTCGGAAGTTTGGCAACGTCCGATGCGCCGTATCAAAGACGTATGTGGATTGCAAGAGCTCACTTCGCTGGCAGAATTCGTAAGGTTCGTTTCGACCGTACAGTTCAGAGAAAAGTGTGATTACCGGGATTTTGCAATACTAACTTGTTATGGCGACTCCAGAAAGTGAAGTTTTTCTTAAAAAGTTGAGTGAGCAGTGTCGTGAAATAATTATGAACGTTTTAAATTTCATGACCGAAGAGGCAAACAATGGAAAGTCAACAATTCCATTAACAAAAGTAAGTTTTAACTATTGCAATACAATTTTTAAGCCAAAATAATTATTTAACAAATTTACACTCGATAGTAAATTTTTTAAATCGATTTTTGTACATAAAATAATTATTTGTTAAACGATTTAAAAAAGTCACATTAACGTGAGAAAGTATTTTATGCACTCATGTGTCAATTTTATGCACCGTTATATCATCATGACAAACAAATCGGAGCCATTTTTAATCCATTTAGAACAACCTATATGAGACATTTTTTGGTTTTGGCATGCTTGCGACTCACGCGTCTTCCGATTTCAGTTACAATTATGGTTTGGTCATATTAAAATATGTTTCAACTAAAATCTAAAGATCGTTTGAAACAACTAATTAACTGAAACGTAATATAGCATTTTTTAACCCTTAACCACGGACAAGGAGTCTGACAGACTCCGCCGAACATTTCTCTCAATGCTACTCCCACCCTTTTTACTTATTTCGTCTATGCGTTTGAGTACCTTCCTAGTTAGTTGTGTCTGATCGACTGTAAGCGTAGTTTATCTGTGACCCGTGGTTATCGTAATTTATACATAGGAAGGAGTATCGTAGACTCCTTGTCCGTGTTAGTGTACCAAAAATTCAGAACTGTGAATATGGCTAGTTCGTCGAAACGTATAAAATTAGGTGATCCAAATTTCAAAGAAACTCTTTTACAGTGGTATTTTGAAGCAGATGTTGATAACAGTGATTCTGAACCAGATGAGACTGTCTGTTTACAAAGTAATCATGATAGCGAAAGTGAGCAAGAAGTTAGTGACGACGATAATGATCCTAATTATAATCCTGTAGAAGATACATCAGAAGAAGAAAATGAAGAGAAAAAACAAAGAAGGAGAGAATATGGAGGAAGTTGATACAGGGAACAACCTAGAAGAGTAAGAAGACTTTGAAGAGGTCGAGCACATTGAAATAGGCGGGAGCCAAAGAACTAAGAAGCAGAACTATTGGTTCGGAAAAAACAGATATAAATGGAATAAAAAGGAACCTACCCGGAACGTTCGTACTGCAGCTCGTAATAACATTCGTCTCCCACTAACACTTTTGGATAATAATCTAACAGATCCTTTAGACTTTTTCGATAAATTGTTTTCTAATGAAATGTATGACTGTATTCTACAATGGACTAATAAAAAACTTATCACTATGGGAAATCGCTACAAACGACAAAATAAACCAGAATTTGCTGAACTTTCCCGAACAGAGCTACGAGCTTTCATAGGGTTACTTTTATTTACTGCGATTTTCAAATCCAATGACGAAGATATAAGAAGTATTTTTGCCATCGATGGTACGGGCAGGGAAATATTTAGGGCGGTAGTGTCGGCGGAGCGTTTTTCTGTAGGTTTGATAATCCCGAAACTAGGCTAGAACAAAAAAGAAACGATCCTGCTGCACCAATTACCGAATTTTTTTCTTTATTTATAGAAAACGCGAAAGCATGTTACACAGTCGGAGGTTCAGCATGTGTAGACGAAATGTTAGTAGGATTTCGTGGGAGATGTAGTTTCAAAATGTATATCCCATCTAAACCAGAAAAGTATGGAATCAAAATTATGGCATTGACAGATTCTAAAACCAGCTATTTGTCTAATGGATATATTTGTACCGGAAGAAACACTTATGGAGTTGGTTTGACCGCTAATGAGAAACAGATGAAAATACCAACACAGTCGGTCATTAGACTGGTACAACGTTTATACGATTCCAATAGAAACATAACAGCAGACAACTGATTTTCATCTGTTGAACTTGCCCAGTATTTGTTAAAAAAATCAACTTATGTAGGCACCCTGAAAAAAAAATAAGCCAGAAATTCCCCCCGAATTCAAACCTGCAAATAAACGCAAAATAGGTGACACAATATATGGATTCACTAAAGACATGACTTTGCTTTCTTTCGCTCCTAAGAAAAATAAGGCAGTCATTATGTTGTCAACAATGCATCATTCCATAGAAACTGATCCCGAAATAGAAAAGCCTGAAATAATAGCTTTTTATAACCGCACCAAAGCTGGGGTGGATTCTATGGATGAGAAATGTGCCAAATATACTTGCAGTAGGCGCGTCGATGGCCAATGACGATTTTTTATAAAATTGTTGATATTTGTAGCGCAAATTCATTTATTATTTATGCTTCATATCCAGGAAATGACAAAACACGTTTATGTTTTGTAAAAGAATTAGCAAAGCAACTAATTGATGATCATGTACGAGAAAGATTATTGTCAAAGCGTATTCCAAAAGAGCAAAAATGTCTAATTCGCAAGATTTTGAACCTTCCGCCAGATACACCTTCTCCAGAAGAAATTTTAGAAACTCGAAAATATTGTTATATTTGCCCCTCGAGAATAAGAAGAAAAACAGCTTTTTTATGTCTAAAATGTAAAAAACCGATTTGCCTCCAATGTTCAAGAAAATGTTTGAATTGTTGTACAGAAGATGTCGACTAAGATGAGAAAAAATATCATTTGCACGATTTTTTATGTAAAAAATTAGAATTACAATAATGCTTTCTAGAATACAATTAACACTTACTTATTACCATTTTTTGTTCAAAAATACTGTTTTTAATTTTTTTCTAATTTTTCACACTAAGAACATTTCTGCATGTATTAAATATATTTTGTTTCACATGTTTCAGTGTAGAATTTTTTTAATCAGAATGTTTCATTTTTGAAAATAAAATATACTTAAAAACATGATGTTAGTTATTTTAACACATTTATTGACATTCAAATATTTTCATATAATATAAAAATATAATTTTTTTGAAACGGAGTCTGGGGGACCCAACGTCCGTGATAGTTGCTGAAAAGTTTATGTCCGTGGTTAAGGGTTAATTTAATACTTCTTTTAAATGGCCGAAAACCACGACAAAAATTTGTATTTTAAAAAACGGTCACTGAAAACAAATTTAACTAACTCCTCATTTTATTTGTATAAAAATTCACATGAGTAAAAGTTTTAATACAACATTTATATCGACTTATTTTATTGTCGTAAAAGGAAGATCAGCGGTGGATGCCATATATACACTGAAACAGATAATGGAAAAAGCATATGAGCATCAAATGGAACTGGAAATGTTATTTGTAGACTTTCGGCAAGCTTTCGATTCAATACACAGAGGCAAACTTTTGTCTGCTTTGAAAGAGCTAGGCATTAATGATAAATTAAGAAGGTTAATCAAGATGACTATGGAAAACTCAAGGGCTACGATAAAAACACAAGGAGGAGAAACTGATGAAATATACATAAATGAGGGTGTAAGAAAAGGTGATTCGCTATCTGCAACTTTATTTAACCTAACACTTGAATATGCAATGAGGCGAATACAAAAAAGCAGTCTCAGGACGAGCGGAAGACAGATAATTGCCTATGCGGACGATATAGTAATCATATCAAAGACAAGAGAGATTCTGGAAAACACAATAAGGGAAATCACAAGTGAAGGAAGTAGGATGGGGTTAGAAATAAATGCAGATAAAACAAAAATTATGATTTTTGGTAAAATACCAGTGCACTAAAGATCGGAGATTTCGAATTTGAAAAAGTGGAGAAATTCAAATACTTAGGGGTCACAGTAACAAACACTGGAAACAGGGAAAATGAAATAGAAGAAAAAATCATTAATGCAAATAGGGCTTACCATGCCAATAAAAAACTTTTAAAAAGCAAATTACTCTCAAGACAAACCAAAATCAATATTTATGAAGTGCTAATAAGACCCGTCCTGTTGTATGCTGCTGAAACAATGACACTGACTAAAAAGGAAGAAGAAGTCTTGAGAATAATAGAAAGAAAGATAATGAGAACAATATTAGGACCAATCAAATTGAGAGATAACGAGCACAGACAAAGAATGAACTATGAAATTGAGCAAGAACTGGAAGGAGAGGACATAGTAAGGAAAATAAAAAGGCAAAGAATGAAATGGCTGGGGCACATATATAGAGCAGAAGAACAAGAAATAACACTGCAAATGACACAATGGAATCCTGGGGGAAGAAAACGTAGGGGTAGACCTAGAATAAAATGGCTGGAACAGGTGAAGGAAGATATGACGAGAGCCGGAATTGGAGGATGGAAAGACAAAGTTAAGGATAGGAAACTATGGAGAGCATTGACAGAGAAACTCTAAAAGGAAAAACGGGGATTGATCCACCTCAAAAAAAATGGATCTAGAAAGCGTGAAGCGGCGAAACCCCAGAAGGTATATCAAGCCATTATATATATATTTTATTGTCAGATCATTGAACAAGTTCCTGCTGCTACGGAAGTTAGCCAAAGAACGCTTTCCCGTATTAAAAAAGAAGCTCTGGCAGGAAGTGATGCTGACACTGATGTGCCCACTAAAAAACAAAGAACGTCCAGTATCCGTATGGATCAATTCGACAAAACTGTACTTAGAAGGTGCATAATAAAAGTACCCACGTTAAGAAATGTACACCAAACCTTTGAAGATAGTTATGATTTCGCAGGAAGTCGCGAATCTCTGCGGAAACAAATACATTCTTTGGGTTTTCATTGGACCAGCATGAAAAACAACAGAAGTTTGTTAAAGGAACGTCAAGAAATCAGACATTTACGACTACTATATTTAAGAAACATCAAAAAGTGCAGAGAACAGAACAAAAGAAAAATCATTTATATGGATGAAACACACATTCATTCATGTCATACGGACCTTAAAGGATGGAGCGACAAGAGTAACGAAGGATTAAGAAAACCCGTTTCAAAAAGTAATAGGCTCATCATTGTGCTTGCAGGAAATGAAAATGGTTTTGTACCTAATGCTGGTATTATGTAGAACTCCCAGTCAAAAACAGGAGATTATCATAATAAAATGGCGTACGAAAATTATGAGAAGTGGGTACAAGAAAAGCTTATTCCAAACCTACCAAAAAACGCTGTTGTGGTAATTGATAACGCCCCATATCACAATGTTCTAAATGAAAAATTACCTACGACTGCTGGGACTAAACAACAATTAAAAAACTGGCTTTCTGAAAGAGGCATATATTACAGTGAACAAATGTTAAAACCGGATCTTTATAACGTTGCAAAAATGTAAAAACCGCAATATAAAACTGATGAATTGTTTATTCAACATGGATTGCAAGTTTTAAGGCTAACTTCTTATCACCCTGACTTAAATCCGATCGAACGTGTTTGGGCGGCACTTAAAAAATATGTGGCCAAACGAAATGTCACCTTCAATTTTGCAAAGGTTAAAGAATTATGTAATGAATTTTTTTACACATTTTCTGCAAATGATTGGAAAGTTAGATGTAACCATGTTAAAAAGATTGAAGATGAATTTATGAACAATGAACTACTTTTAGATAGTGTTGTAGATAATATTATTATTAATTTGGTCGAAGACTGGGATAACTAGGATGATGAAGTTGATATAGAAACTGATTTTTAAGAATCATTTGTAGATGCACATCATTATTTTACTGTTGATGATCCCTATACATCTCAAACATATTTTTCATTATAGTGTGTTTGTGTTATGTATATGAGATGACATGTCAAGCTTCGATGATCTGTGGTCGCGTGACAGGCGACAGACCAGAGAAGGCGGTTATGTCATAGAGAGCAGAATATACACGTGTTCATGAATAATCTTGTTTTATTCATTTAACATTAATATTATTAAAGCCAACTTGAAACATGGTGTCAGGTGTAAATTAATAAGAAGAGGAAGTTTAAGAAACATAAAAGACAGAACGTTAATTGGTAATAAAATTTTAAAATGGATTCAAGCGGATTTAAACCGCCATCTAATCTTGTGTTTGATCAAAACCTTCATAAAAATTACGAGAAGTTTAAACAACATTTCGAAATTTACTTGAAAGCAGCCGATTTAAGTGGAAAGGCAGACGAACGAAAAATCGCTCTGTTTTTAAATTCCGCTGGTGAGGAGGCTATAGAAGTGTTCAGCACATTGAGTCTAACAGAAGACCAAAAAGGGAAATACAAAGAAGTCATAGCAGCTTTTGATAATTATTGTAAACCACGTAATAATGAAACGTTCGATCGTTTCAAATTTTTTTCAAGAAATCAAGCAGATGGAGAAAGTATGGATCATTTTATAAAAGACTTAAAATTATTAGCTAAACCATGCAATTTTGGAACTCAAGAAGATAGTCTTATAAGAGACAGTATAATTTTAGGGGTCCAAGATCATAATTTGCAAGAAAAACTATTGGGAATAAATAATTTAAATTTGGAAACTGCAGAAAACACTTGTAGAACAACAGAAGCTACTAAGCTTCAAGCAAAGGACCTAAACAGGGAAGAAGTAAATTTAATTCGAAGAAGATACAGTCAAGGTAACCCTAGCACTAGCGACAGTGGCAATTATAATAGTAAGGAGTACAGTTGCTTGAAATGTGGCAGAAGGCACATTAAAGGCAAATGTTTTGCATTTGGGAAAAACTGTGCAGAGTGTGGACAGGAGGGACATTTTGCTGTCGGATGCAAAACTGGCAATAATAAAAAAGATAATTTTGGTAACAGTAAGGTAAATCAGAACAAAGGTAAATATTTTAACAGTCATAATAGAAATATGAGCAGTAATCAGTATGTAAATGTTGTCGATGAAAATGATTCGAGTGATGAAGATTTTGTTATTGATAATCTAACTGTGTTTAACATTTATGAAAATAATAATTCAGAACTAGAGAAAATTTGGACAGAAAATGTATGTATTGATAATAGTGTAATTAAGTTTAAGGTTGATTCTGGGGCTCAATGTAACGTACTTCCATTAAGTTATATAATAAAATTAGAAAGGGAGAATGATATAGTACATTCAGAGCAAAGTATTATAGCCTATGGCAATAATAAAATCAGAGTTGTAGGCAGTATAATCTTAAAATGTTTAATTAAAAACAATGTTCAAAATGTAAAATTCTTAGTTACAGATATACAAGGCAAACCTATTCTTGGATTAAAAACCTGTGTAAAATTAAATATAATTTGCAAAATAGATGAGATTAACTCAAACAATAAAAGAGATACTAAAGAAAATTTCATTAACCAGAATAAAAAGTTGTTTGAGGGTACTGGTAAAGTTCCGTTTAAATATAGGATTGTATTAAAAGAGGGTTACAAACCAGTTGTAAGTAATTGTAGAAGAGTCGCTGAAAAAATTAAAGGTAAGCTAAAAAATACTCTGAATGAATTAGTAGACAAGGATATAATTGAGAAGGCTGATGAACCTTCAGAGTGGGTAAGTAATATAGTATGTGTCGAAAAACCTAATTCAGACAAATTAAGAATTTGCTTAGACCCTATACATTTAAATAAGTATATTTGCATAGATAGGCATCCGATACCAACAACAGAAGAAATAAGTTTAAAATTAAGAGGGAAAAGTGTTTACAGTGTGATAGATATGTCAGATGCCTTTTATCACATAGGGTTAGATAAAGATAGCCAAAAGTTATGCACATTTATAACACCATTCGGTAAATATCGTTTTAAAAGGTTATGTTTTGGCCTATCATGTAGTCCAGAAGTTTTCCAACGAGTAAACGAAAGAATCTTTGGAGATTTAGGTATCCCAATATATTTTGATGATTTAATAATTGCAGGTAAAGATGAAAAAGAACACGATTTGATAATGAATAAAGTATTAGAGAGAGCTAAACAGTTTAATGTTAGATTTAATGCTAATAAGTTACAATACAAAGTAAATGAAGTAAAATACTTGGGGCAAATTTATTCCAAAGAGGGAGTAAAGCCAGATAATTCATACGTAGAGGCAATAAGGGCTTTAGAAGCGCCAAAAAATAAAAAAGAGTTGCTGAGAATTCTGGGAATGGTAAATTACCTAATGAAATTTATACCAAATATGTCAGAAATAGTAGCACCTCTAAGAGGTTTAATAAAAAATAATGTAAATTTCCTATGGACTGCTGATCATGATAATACATTTAGCAATTTAAAAAAAGTTATAGGTAATTTACCAACTCTTAAAATATTTAACCCAAACTTACCTATTACAATACAAAGTGATAGTTCCCAGTACGGTATGGGAGGTTGCCTCATGCAAGGAGGTCAACCCATAGCATTTTGCTCAAGACGTTTCACAGAAACTGAGACAAGGTACGCACAAATAGAAAAGGAGTATTTATCAATTTGTTTTAGTCTAATTAAATTTCATCAGTTTGTTTATGGTAATAGAATAACAGTACAAACAGATCACAAACCAATAATTGGCATTCAGCAAAAAGATATTAATAAAATTACTTCCAGACTACAAAGAATGCGCTTAAAAATTTTAAAATATAATTTTGAAGTAGAGTACATACCAGGTTCAAAGATGTATGTAGCCGATCTCCTAAGTAGATCGTTTATAAAAGATAAAGTAAATGAAGATGGTGAAATGGAAGAGGTTGTACATACAATTGACATTGAAATTTCCATCACTAATAGACGATTAGCTGAGGTAAGCAAAGAAACTTTGAACGATAGTAATCTTAAAAAAGTTACTGAATTTTGCATTAAAGGTTGGCCAGATAAAAAACTATTAGAGAACACTGATCTAAAGCAGTATTTCAAAATAAAAAATGATTTACTTGTTCGTGATGGAATTCTATTTTTCAATGAACGAATTTGCATACCTAAAAAACTACAAAATCACATGATTAGAGAGCTACATAAATCTCATTTTGGTATGGAAAAAACAAAAAAGTGGGCAAGAAAAATATTATACTGGCCTGGTATAATAACTGATATTGAAGATTACATCTCAAGGTGTCGCATATGTGAGAAGTTCAGCAGAAATAAAACAAAAGAACCTCTAATACCGCAAGAGGTACCTAAATATCCGTTCGAGATAGTGGGATCTGATATATTAGAATATGCATCAAAATATTATTTAGTTGTAGTTGATTACTATAGCAACTGGTTTGAATTAAAAGAAATACAAAGTAAGTGTGTAGATGAAATTATAAAACAATTAAAAGTAATGTTTTCTAATTTTGGGTTACCTGCAAAATTTATATCCGATAACAATCCATACAACAGCTTAAAATTTAAAGAGTTTTGTAATCAATACAATATACAATGTGTTTTTACGAGCCCCAGGTACCCAAGATCGAATGGGTTGGCTGAAAAAACAGTACACATCTGTAAACAGATATTAAAAAAGTGTAACAACGAAGACGAAATGTTTCTTCATTTGCTAAATTATAGAGTTACACCACTATGTGGTCTTAATGTCTCACCATCAGAGTTATTACAGAGCAGGTTACTAAGAACAGGTTTGCCTATATCCAACAAATTATTGGAACCCAAAGTCACTAATGAGTATGAGAAAAAAGTAGAAAGAAAATTATTATCAAAAAACTATCATGATAAATCTGCTCAAAGCAGCTCAGATTTTAATGAAAATCAAGATATACTATTTAAATTAAAGAAGGATGGGTGTTGGACACCCGGAAAAGTTATTTCAAATAGTAACACTCCACGATCATACTTTGTGAGTGATGAAAGTGGCAGAGTTTATAGAAGAAATTCTTCCTTTCTAAAAAATACAAAAAATCCAACGTTTATAAATGCGTCAAACAACAACGAAAATGTAAACGCAAACTGCAAACCCAGTAACGCTGATAAATCTAGCGAGAACACTTGTGTGGCTAATAGCACTGATTTATATAATAACGAAAATGATTGTAAAACTAACAATAATAAAAAGCCAAATGAATGTCAAGGTGTCATTGACAAGGAAACAAATAGCAAATGCACAAGATCAGGTCGAGTCATCAATGTACCAAATAAGTTAAGAGACTATTATACATAGCAAAAAAAAAAAAAAAAAATGATATTGCAATGTTTACTTTTATAGACTTGAGTAATTGTTATTTGTTTAAAAAAAAAAAAAAAAAATGTTAATTTCATATCTAGTATATAGTCTTTAATATTAGTTATTTGTATTTCAATAATTTTAATATTGACAAAGTCCAAAAAAGGGAGATGTTATGTATATGAGATGACATGTCAAGCTTCGATGATCTGTGGTCGCGTGACAGGCGACAGACCAGAGAAGGCGGTTATGTCATAGAGAGCAAAATATACACGTGTTCATGAATAATCTTGTTTTATTCATTTAACATTAATATTATTAAAGCCAACTTGAAACAGTTTGTAGGTGGTATGACTGAATACATTAAACGCAACAAATGTAAATAGGTGTTTTAAAATTAGAGATATTAGAGACGAATTCCACTAGAGTAATATAATATTTGTAAAATTAACTGTCTCGATCCGTACTACGTGGAATTTACTCATTTTACTGTTTGAAATGAAATTTACTGTTTCTAGGTAATTCCACAATATATTTAAAAGAATTTAAAAACTCATTTCCATTTGAAAATTCACTGAATACAATAAATAAGCTGTAGGTGTCCCTTACAAAATGGTACATATATTAATCTAGTTGAAGAATATGTAGCTTATGATACTGAATGCTCCAGTCAACAAACAGCATTCAATTATTTATTATTGTAGAAACACAGCTATTGAATACTCAATTAGATACAATTAATTATAAACTCATTTAACTTAATAATGGGTTCATATCTCTTCTTCATAAGTAGTTTTTTTTTGTATACAGTGTATTAATAATGCTTAGTTTTCATTAAGTAACAATTCGACGATGTTAATATACAATTTGTTCCAGGATGAAAATAACAAGATGAGAATAGTATATTATTTTATACAGAAAAGAAGTATGAATTTTCATAGCACACCTAAATTTACCTGCCAAATGGAGTGAGGCATGTAATAGAAGGTAAATCATGAAAAGTCACTTCTCGAAATAAAATATGTTATTATTCCTTTGAAGAACCCCGCATGTATCTTATGGAAAATGGGTCCCAGTCAATTGGCTGAAAATCAAGTTTGATGTAGTTTATGATGATCGATCAAAGGTCTCCATGGGCACAATTTGATATAAAGTTATTGTTTTATTAGCTGTTGTTCAGAACACCTTTAAATGTTTCACAGATAAGGATTTTGAAGTATACGTTATGGAATGGTTGAGCCACTCCAAACAGCCACTCTTGCGTTAGAAAAAGTAACCGTAAGTAAACGATAGAATTTTTTTTTTACAGATTGGATTTCTGTTGATGTAACGTAATGTTTCATTAAATCTTTATGGTGTAAAATTTTTATTAGTTTTAATATAATTAAAAAACTATTCTAATACATTTTCTGTAAACTTTATTAATTCAGTTTCAAAGTATGTTACGTTATGGTAACTACGGATTAATATACCCTTTTTTATTTCTTGCTTTCACTGAATGCGTTCAATAGTTTCCACTTTCCAGATTTGCTATGTAATATGCTTACACAATTTTTTCTTTTTTAGGTTGGATTCCTGGACAAGATATTTTTTCTTCTAATTTTGTACCTGTTTTTTTTTCCAAATTTACTGCACTGTTCATCAATAGTGAATAAACGTTCTACATCCTTTATTGCTTTTTTCCCATTTTATTTTAAATGTACAGGATGAACAACTAAGAACGACTGTAGGCTACATCTCAGAAAAGAATCATGGTACAACTTCCAAAAAAATTATCTTTAGGTAAGCGATCCTGAAAAATTGCTGGAAAATATTTTGCAGTCTCTAAAATATCCGCTAGGGGTGGAATGAACACTCGAAAACATAATACTCCAAAAAAAACATACTAAAGGTGTCCTAAAAATACAATTATTGAAATCTTGATGAGATTATGAATAAATTCAATTAAGGAGATTTTTTGCCGTTATTCTTCAAATAATGGGTGGGGCAGGTTCAAACCTATGAACAAATGTATAACTTTTTCGTTTTTTAACCGATATTAATGATTTTAGCTGCATTTAAATAAGTTTTTCTGTTTAATAAGATTGATAACAAAATTAGATAATTTTTATATCTGATATTGTAAATCATATATCTTGGAATAAATTTCTATTTTTTTAACCCCTTTTCTCAGAATTTATATAATGCCTCATCACATTTGAAATTTCCGAGAAAAATAGGAAAATTGTCGACTTTTTCACATAACGTTGACAAAATTGTTCAATTTTGTCATTTTTGTTAAGCATATCTTATTAAAGAGGAAAAACTCTTTTAAATGACGCCAAAAACATGAATATTGATTAAAAAAAGTGTTACGATATTTGTTTTTTGGGTTGAACCTTCCCCCACTACATTTTTCATAATCTCAACAATATATCGAAAATTGTATTTCTAGGATACCTTTAGTATGTATTTTTTGGAGATAATCACAGTATTATGTTATTAAGTGTTCATTCAAAAATATTTTCCAGCGATATTTCAGGGTCATTTTCCTGAAGGTATTTTCTAAAGTTGTACCATGATTATTTTTTGAAATATGGCCGACAGCCGGCGTTCTTAGTTGTTCACCCTGTATTTGCTGATTAGGCACAGAAACATCTATAGGATGTCATCTAGAATGTTTGAGGTATATTATTTACAGGTTTATGTAATGTCCATACAACATCTACGAGAATACACTGTATTGTTTTTGAAATGTCGCATTTAGATCATTGATAAGATGTTATTTTTTAGACATTGCATTAACATCGACAAGATGTTAAAAGGCATTTCAGAATGTAACAGAAATGTTGTTTTTAGTTCGTTATAAAGACTTCCTTTTGAGGAAGTTCTAGTAACATCACAGTAATGTAAAACGGCAGCGCTTTAACATCGCTGAGAAGTTAAGTTGAAACATCACAAAAGTTAAAAGCCACAAGCTGGGCATAAGCGGTTGTATAGATGTGCATGTAATGAAAACAAGAGGAAAAAAAGGAAGAACATTATCACAATGTGTTGTTGAATTAACATAACTGTAATATTTATTTGCATAGTGGGTAGATTGGTCAGACAACAAAATTCAGGACCATGCCACCATAATCTTATATCTTGAAGCTGATCAGGTTGAAGATGACGAGTACTTGAATCTACAGGATTACTGTTGGTAGGTTGATGACTCCACTCGTAATTTGCAGTCAGTTCCTGCATTTCTGCAACTCTAGTAATTATAAATGGTTTTAATATATTATGTGCCATCTTCAACCAACCTTAAACAATTATCGAATCTGACCATTAGACACATCTTTCGAATTTCAACTGTATGGAAGATACAATCCTTTTAATCAATCTATCACAAACTAATGCTGCACAACTTGCTGTTTGAAAACACTAACTGAACAAAATTATCTTTATTTTCATTCATTGACTTCACATATACTGATTTACCTTAAACATTTTGTGATGCATCCCAGAAAGAATGTAACACAATTTTAACTGTGTTTTTGCAAACAACTTGCCTAGGTATTGCCAAATTTTGCGAATGCCCCGGGTTCCTTTTGAACTTTAACCAAGTATTCTGAATATCTAATGATACAAGATCATCCCATGAATGTTTACAAATCCAAATTTTTCACAACAATAATTCTGCAATAATCGTAGAAGGGGCTAACAAGCATGATACATCAAATCCCTGTGCTATATTACTTAAAATAAGGCGCTTTGACGGTTTTCTTAAATCAGAATTACAATCACTTTTGAACTTCAAAACATCTAATTTGCTAAACCAAATCAAGCCTAACATTTTTGCATTTTAATTTGCTCTGGACTATTTGAGTTCCATTTTCTCAAGTTAAAGCCTCTACTTTCCAATATTTCAGAAACTTTACTACAAATATATTTTGTCTCACCTCCTGATAAGAAATCACCCACATAAAGTCCCTGTTCAATAATATCAGAAAATTCTGGATACTCACTTTTACAATCTATAGCCAACTACTTCAGACACCTAGTAGCAAGAAATGGACTAGAAGCCATGCCAAATTCAGCACGAGTCATCTCATAGATTCCTAAGGTGTGAGATGAATCGGCTCGCCATACAATTTTTTAGAATTTTCTGTGTTCTCTACCAGAGCAAACAAAGAATGTGCTGATTTGAGCAGATATATTATTAGGAACGAACTCACCGAATTCAAGTTTCCAGTCGATCGTATTTCACTCTTAATTGTAAGTGTCCAACTCAAACTTTCTTGCAGCAACAGCAATCCTTTTAGTAAAAGCCGATTATTCGACTCGAAGTGTCCATGTTGAGACTTCACCAAGAATCATTGGGTTTCTTTTGCACAACATTAATTAATCACTTTATTACAGTTTTATTGAAACGAAAAATACAAATCCCAACTTAAATCTTACGACAAACAAAAAATATAGTCTCTTAATATATTCGATTTGACGTCGTCTTTTTCTTTATTAAGTCTTCTTCCTATTCAAAGAATACCTTGTGGTTACCCATAGAATATTAAAAGTATAGAGATTTTTCAACACATACAAACAAAAAGCACTCTAGTAAAATACCTGCCAAGATTATCTTTTTGCCAAACAATTAAAATCGGATCTTCTTGTTCAGTTCCTAAAAAAGCCAATCATTTTACTGTTGATAGTATAATTTCCCAAGTTCGTCTTGATATCAGGCCCACAATCGACAAAAAATTGTAATTTTCTAAATTCCTGTCAAAAATTATGGGTAAAAATTCCTGGAAAGATAAACAAACTCTGAAAAATGATGAAGTAAATAAATAAACTGTGATTAAGTACAAAATACAGTTCCCTTCCAATATTTGTAACTAGCAAGGTGAAATCAAATAAAACAGAAACGAATTTGTCTGAATTTATTTATCATAATCGATTCTTTGGATTACGCTATAAATGTTTAACTATTAAATTAAAATTAAAACAGATACAACAACCCCGGCCCTGTCAACAATTACGTATAGATCCAAACTTCATTTCCTGCAACACATATCTTGTCGCATCCTACAACAGAGAATTGACACAAAGCAGGAGCCAGTGCATAGCTGATATCGAACGAATAATAAGCTATATAAAGAAATTTCTATAAAAGTGCGTGCGGTCAATGCCAGGCATCCAGTGGCGTAGGTAGCAAAAACTTATTGTAAACACACAATAATAAAACTTGCCTTTGAGCTTTATTATTAATAAATAATTGAGGTACTAAGATCTTGGGCAATTTTTAATATGATTTGCGAAATTAAATAAATAGAACATATGTTGTAATAGGAAAGGATGGCCTTGAAAAATATGGGAAAAGAAATGATGGAGATGGTACATTAAAATATTTGGACGAATTAAGTGAAGAATTTAGTTCAATGAAAGAAGCTAGAGAAGGGGAACTATAAAATAAGATATGAAAGAGCAGCTGCAGCAAAGAACAGTGGAACTGATATAGGAAAGGAAATAATAAAAAAGGAAAAGATTGCGAAACCAGATGTTCTTTTGGCAAAAAAAATGAAGCTAGTACTCATAATATGAAAAACTACTGAGAAAGAAAAAATTAAGTACAATAAAAAAATTGTAGAAAACATAAAAAAGGAAAGGGATACAAAGTTTGTACAAATGAACGAAAAAAGAAAGTAGGGGTTTTCAAAAATGACCAATATTTAACAGATATAAGGAAGGAAAACTAGGATCACGAACGAATATTTTTCAAATTGAAACTGCTGAGAAAAGGTTGATGGAAGACGAAGACATGGAAAACGGAACTTCATTGAATTGATAACTAAAAAAATTGGCGGTCATAGCTCTTAAAAAAACGAACAAAAGAAAAATTACCAATGGAATTGACGGAAACTATATCACACTCGATTCAAATAAAAGTAGATATAATTAATTGCGAAAATTATAGGAATTACTTAATGTAAATTGTAGAACAGTGCTTTGAGAATAGATGAACACATACAATGAAAAATGTAGCTGCATCTGTAAGTGTATCTATAGCTATATCACTAACTGTATCTTGAGAAGGAAGTTGTGTGAGAAATCTTAATATAGAGAAGCAAGCATTGATAGATCTGGAATAGTTCTTTATATAGGACGTAATAAAGTACAAACTTGATGAGAGGAAAGAACGAATCTAGAACCAAAGAAACTTCATCAAATATAACAGAATATTTAAAAATAACGTATGATCCTAAAGTTTTTGGAAAATTTATAAATGCTAATAAATTTTTCCAAATTTTTTAATTTCAAAAGCACATGTGGCAACAATTAACAACACTAATAACGAAAAATAATTACAAATTACATTATGGATAGTGGCCCGTTATCCTCAATGAGTCGTAATTTTCTTCGGACTTGTCCCATCTTCCTTTGGACAAGAGCAGGTTCTATTTCTGTAATCTTTTGGAAGATGCGACGCCGCAATTGATCTTCATTTGTAGCTTCCCATCCTTTATCGTACACTTTCCTCGATAGTATTGACCAAAATTCCTCTATTGGCCTAGCCTGATGTACATTAGGAGGATTGTCCAACTTAGGTACAAAGTCAATGTCACTTAACCACTGTCTGGTAATTCTAGCATAATGGCATGAAGCTAGATCAGGCCAAAATATTATATTATCGTTGAGATGATGTGTATTTAAAAAATTAAGTAATTTAGTAAGACATCTTTGAATATAAAGTTCTGCATTTGAGCCGTCTCCCCGAACACGACCAACATACGGCTGTGAGATAAATCCTGCTTCAGAAATGACACACCACACTAAAACTTTATCCTCAAATTTCGATTTATTTTAAATTTAACATTGTCTGGTGTATTTTCTATGTTATCGGTATAAAACCCATCGTTTCCTTTAATCTCTGAATGGGATAAGGTAAAATATTTTTCATCATCCATTACAATCAATTTATTGGCAAAGTGGATACGCATTAATGCGCGGCAACAACACGGAATTCTTTCTAGCTGGTCTGCGGTGTATTTTGGTGCCTTTCTTCTTTTCCTTAACACTAAGTTTGTGCGATCAATTGTTCTCAATACAGTGGTTTTCGAAATAACAAATCTCCGGGCTAATTTTATCTGAGAAACTCCAACTTTGTCTTTAGCAGCTTCCATCAGTCTTCTTTCTCTTCTTACACTCAAAATTCTTGGTCTACCGCTTTTGGGTAAATTAATGCATGGTATACCCTCTTCACAATTCCTTATAGTGTTGTAAATGGTTGATTTACTTATATTTTGCTCTTGGTAGATTGCAACAATATCATGCTTAGGTATTCGTCCAACTAGATTGTAAATGCCCTGACGAATATCTAATTTGTGAGACATTTTGCTACAATCGATTTGCAAAACTAAACTGTCATAATCAAACTTGATTACGTGTGACGTTTTAGTTTCAATGGCAACTTGATGAAACGACATTGGGTACAAAAATAAATAATTTAAAAAAAATTCCAACAACTTTGGGACCATACGTTATTATGAAGCAGAATAGAAGGAAATAAGTTGAGGATCACGTGGATGAAGGATAAAGATAACTTTTTGAAGTAGATTAGAATCCATGATTGGGAACTTGAAGAAATGTATTTAAGGGGTGGATAGGCTTGAAGAACTTGAAGCAATAGTGGAATATTCTGACAATATTTACTATGAATCTTCATATCTGTAGAAAGAATGTCAGCAACAGCAGAATAGTGGGAGAAAAGAAAAGGACGAAGTTGATGAAGGATAAAGAGATATTTTTGAAGTAAATAAGAATACAATATTGGAAAAAAGAAGAAATTTAGTCAAGTGCTTTATAGGCTTGAGGCAATAGTGAAATATTCTGATAATATTTACTTTTAATCTTCATATATTTGGAAATAATGTCGGCAATAGCAGATTGGTAGGAGAAGAGAAGGGGAAAGCCAAGGCTGACGTGGATGAAGGATAAAGAGAATTTTTGACGTGGATGAGAATCTAAGATTAGGAAAAGAAGCAATTTAGTTAAGTGCTTTATAGACTTGAGAATATTGAGGTAATAGAGGAATAATCTAACAAGATTTACTTAGAATCTTTATATCTGAAAAAATAATGTCAGTATTATAGATAACACGCATAATAAGTATGTTCTATTGTATTGAAGTATATGTGATAAATGAAAGTATCAATTTAGTAAAGATTTAAGATACGTTGACACATCTAAATTATGATCTTAAACTAGGTTAATTCACCCTGTTAACAGGGAATTTCCAACATTGTTCATCCCATGTGATCGTGTAAAGCGGTTTTCCCTGTAAAATACAAAATTTTCAAACCGGATTCATAATATTGTTTTATAATTGTATGGAGATGAGACCTATAAATTTAGGTTCAAATCCGATCACCCCTCGCTTGTAAAATGGAGTTTTTGGAACCTACTCCACCTTTGCCTCCGGTTACTACAATATCTCCGGGTTTTTCTTGTATGGGCCACTAAACTGATATAATTTGGGGGAGAAGGGGCGCCAATCAATGTAGTTACGCCACTGAATCGCAGGAAAATATTTTTTTGCGTACAATTATTGTTGCTTTTCCTGTTTTTCAACAATTATTTGTTTAGACAACAAAGAAACCAGCGGATAATTAATGTATAATCTTGAAGAAAACTTGAACTTTAATGTTATCGATAAAGATAGCGTTAATAATATCACAAACACCTGTTTTTTTCTTAAATTTCTTGATTAATTTTAGAAATATTGATTGCCTTATTGATTAGTTTGAGATACGGCTGTGTAGATATTATAGCATGAGATCTCTTTGTTTTGCAATCTTCATGCTGAGGTTTTAATTTAGAATGGATTAATTTGCTACTAATACAATTATTACTTTGTTAATGATGTGGCACCTACACACTAACTGCAATTACAGTGTGACGTTTCTGTTTATATTAAAAGAATATTTTATTCTGTTCATTTGGATTTTAAATCATCTACTTCAGTTATTTCAACGAGAAATTTGCTGAGAAAAGGAATTACTGAAAATATGCATCGTATATTTTGAAGAAGAGGTTGATGATAATGGAAAATTCTATTTTTAGTGCTATACAATTAATAGCATGTCAACACAAAAATAGGAATAAGTTTGAACAAATTACAAATATGGAATTTCAAAGACTGGATAGAGAAAAAACAGAACGCACACTGAAAGAAAGATGGTTGACATTTGAAGAAATTGTCGAAAGAGCCAGGGAGAATATATGTGGAAGAAGATTTCATTAGCACTTAAAACGGACAAAATGGCGGGAATAATAAAATACAGAAATTGATAAAAGAAAGGAAAGAAATCTGGAGAAAAATTATATAGCAAAAACACTACCAGACAAGGAGAATTGTAAGGAAGAGAAACCTAGTAAAAGTAAAGATGAGGGAAAGTAAAAAACATGTAGAGAATTTGGAGAACACATATAAGAAACAAATAGAATAGACACTGGAAAATTTTGGACAAAAACTATAATAGAAAAAGGAGTACTGGACCTAGAAAAGTAGGTCTCTCCAGCTTTAATGTAACACTTTTGTATAAATCAACCATTGTCTCTGTTCTCCATTTCTTCTACAACTTCTATATGGTTATCAGGGAGGCAATCAAAGCTGCATGCAGAGAAAATGTAATTCATAACCTTCTTCCTTGCGTCGGAATCTTTTGGTAAATGTATTTGTAATCCCGTCAATTTTCTTGTATTGCTGTTGCCGCAATAAACATATTGCAGAATATTGTTCAACACAAGACAACAGCTGTTTCGTAGACTCTCGGTCAACTTTGTCCACATTTTTGCAATCGAAACAAAATATATCGGAGAATTTTGAAAGGACAAATTACTATCTTGTAGCGGAGTTATGAAATCTTCTAGGGGACAGTAGCCTTCTCAATGGGAATTTCCAATTTAGTAATTATGCAGAAGAGACAGTTTCCTTTAATCTTGCGTCTCGGCAGTTGACACAATCTATAATATGGTTTCCAGTGCTCTTGTTAGCTCCAGGACTGGTTACTTGACTAATAAATTTGTTGTATATTTGAACCCTTGCGTTAAATGTGAGCCACGTAAGGCAATCTATGCCAATTGTTTTATCATTAGTTTACAATAACGTTGCATCTTCCCTTGTACTCTCCTTGGATGCAGAAGTTAAAGTTGTTGGTTAAATAATTAAATTGACTGTCTCGACCCTTACTTTGTGGAATATGCTCATATTAGTGTTTTTAAATGAAACTCAAGGTCTCAACGTCCGCCAATTCTACTTTGTATGGAATGCACACAGGTTCTTTATGTTTCTTTTTAATAATTTCCAAATTCTTCTCCGACTATTTCTCTTGTTCCAATGGCAAGCGGGTTGTTACTTAATAAGAGGAAAGGCAGCTTGGCTTTAACTCCATGCTTTTCAGAAACCAATTCGCCAAACTTTCCACGTATATAACTATTAAAAGAGCCACATATTTATTTTTTAACAAGTTTAAAATGTCCATCGCAGTCCTCCAAGCCGCATACCGTTACAAGTATTATGTTGTCGCAAAATGGTTCTGTAATTCGCAAAGTCCATCTCCCAGTGTGTGTTCGCCTTCCTTGTAATTAATATTTCCAATATCTGTAACCATATTGTTACAGGAGCCGCAATCCAAATCTCTCATCGGTCGGTTTGACCTTCCTGCCGTAAAATTGGGAAATACTAAACATTTTGAAGCTTGACATGTTAACAGTTCCGGCGAAAATCGAATACTAAGCAATAAAAATGTTACTTCTCGCATTTATGCTATCGCGTGCGAGAAGGGATGGGGGTCGCCGAAACTGCTTCGCAGAAAATAAAGTAATGTGGTTTTCTTACCTATATGAGGTTAAAAATTATTGTTATTATTTTGATTTATTATACTGTCAAATTTCATATATTACTGTATAATAAAATGTTTATTTATTCAATTGTTTTTTATTTTGACGTACCCATTTTTCTAAATACACATTTTCAAGTAACTGAGGGGTGACGTGATCAGCATGGTACAAGGTGGATGACATGTCCACAAGATGGATGACGGCCGCGTCATTATTGACACACGTGCAGATCGAATTCTAATGTACTCCTATGCACCAGCACCCCTTCCGTTAGTAAATTAAAGCAAAGTAGCCCCCCCCCCCCTAATGGCAATTTCCAAAAAAAGTATAAGGCTGCGGTATATACTTCTTAAAGTGAAATCTCTTCATACCCAGAGCAACACCACGAAACGTCTCATGAAGATAATGCTGCTACGTTCCTCTCCTCATGTAAACTTGTGTCCTAACCTTTTCAGTTCAGCAATAATGTACATTACCTGTGCGATATCTGTATTATTTGTAAACTGTAATTATTTGTAAATTTTTTCCTTTCTTAAAATATAAAGTGATTTACTTGGGCAATAATTTCTTACCGGGATGTTTTCCTTCAATGCCTTGACAATTGCAGAGCAAGTTTCCATTATAATGAGTTCCAGAGTCTGCGGAGCAATGGCATGTGAATTTCAGGTCTTCTAAATCCATGCCAGATGCTAAGTACCTGAACGTGACATACAATTTCTGACTTGCAGGAATCGCGTCACTCATTTTCGTGTTCTTCTTTCCAATGTCTTGGCGGACATAATCGAGTAGATTATCGAAACTTTCTTGGTACATGCGTAGAAAGTTCCTATAATCCTCTGGTTCCGAACCACTCAGAAAGTTAAAGAGATGTTGATGAGTGAAGCGGTTTCTCGTTTCATACCAGTACTTAGACCACCGTCTTTTTTCCTTTTTGTGGTTTTCCCCTTCACAGCAACCAATGTTAAGGCCAGAAAGCTCAAATCTAGATTTGACACCATTATACGCTCCACACTCCTCCACTTCTCAGCTTCGACTGAGAGTTTTGATCAAAGGATTGAAGTACGCTTGAAGCGCCTATCAATCGGAGCCTCAAGTATTTGATCGAGCCGCTTGATAGTGTAGGGCCTCCTTTATGCACTATCATGCACCACCAACAAAAACAGAATCGCCCTCAACCTAGTTAGTTAAGAGGGGCCTCACGTTTTAGGAACCTGAAAACAGTTGGCTCCCGTGATTTGAAACAACATTTAGGTCATTTTGTACACAACAAATCTAAAGAACGGAGGGAAATTAAGTGCTGAAATTTTGACACAATATAACTTGGACCTTTGTCTTGGGGATCAGGTATTTTGTTTAAGTTTTATATTGTTATAAAAAAGATATAAGCCATTAAGTGATGGTGTGATTTTGACAGTTTTGACAATTTGTTGTCACCAATCTGGACACCAAAACCTGATCCCCAAAAGGAAGCCTAGAGAATTCGATTCTTAAAATATTTTTTGAGATTTGTTTTGCGCAAATTTTTGCAAACGAACATCTTTTTACTTTGGTTCAACCGCTCCACCGTCTTGATGCATGGCGCTGTATAGAACAATATAGAACAATGATAGAAGACGACGGTCAATTCATAGATAAATAATATTATAACTTTCTCTATGGGTCAAATATGCTGTTGTCATATGTTTTATGTTCATAAAAATATCCCAAATTTATAGTTTAGTGTGTATTGTATATGTAAGTGATTATAATTAAGTAATTTTCTTGCTAAATGAGTAAATTTGTGCTTCGTAAATGCTATTTTTATTTACTCCACAAGATTGTGTTTAGTGCATCATGCTTCGTTGCAACAAAAATGCAGTTTTTGCACCTATTACACAAATAACTACTTTTTAATGTTATTCTTATTTATTGTTGGTAAATACATCAAAGTGATTAAATTTATTATGTGAGAATGATTTTGAGTTTTTGTTCTTTGGAATAAATATATCATGTTTAAACCTGATAATAGTGATTCCGCTTAAGTTGAATTTTATTGTTGTGTTTTTCTAGACAAATTTTGTTCTTCATGAGGTCAATTATTTCGCTTATTGTATTTGTTTGTAAATTCAGTTTTGATGCAGAGAGGAGGCATTTTATTTCAAGTAGTGCATCATCACCTACAAGCCCTAAAATATTTTATCAATAAATGTATGTCATTTAATATGCAAAAAGAATTTATAACACATGGTAATTATTTGTTATGTTAAATATATTTACCATCAGGAGAAGCACCTAGCAAACCGTGTTGAACATCTACCCACAATCCTGAATCAACCACCACAACATTTTGTAATTGTTCAAAAATGCTCTTAGCCACTTTTTCCTTAAGAGTTCCATACTCCATTACCTCCGTCATGCAATAAGTCTTTTTAAGAACAGTTTTAACAAGAGAATGACAAGGTGTATTTGTTTTTCTCTTAACAACCTGTCCAAAGATTTTATAAGAAATTAGTATGGTTATCCACTTTTTTAGCTTGCCTCAGCCTATGCACCATAGGTAATAGTAATTGTTGAATAAAATTAATGAATGAAGTAGGTAACATTATATTTTAAAAATCTTTGAACCATAAATATTTTAAAACTTTGTCTATCCAATAGTCAAAATTTCCTTGCAAATTGTTTGATTATATAAGCATTTCAAAAAATCAAAGAAAATAAGAAACCAAATTAATATTAAAGGATGACTTAGTAATAGTCTTAGTTGTTGATATTAAAAAAAAATTGTAAAACAAAGGACGACTAAAAAGTTAATTTTGTCTATTTGTTGCACTTCGGGGGCTGTATCGAGTTATATGGATAGGTTTTCTTTTCTAAAAACCATTTTTTTGTGTTGTTCTTGCTGGAAAACGTAATAACAACTCAAAAAAATACAAAATTCCAACTTTTTTTTGGGTAAACCTATACTTTTCTCGCATATTAGATGGATTGGATGGAAAAGTAATAATACCAATAATGTATTATACAAAAATAATATTTACCATTCAGGTGATCACACATATGTGTATCTGTCATGGAAAAAAGAGAATGAACCAACTATTTTTTTGTATAATGAAGGAAAAATGTTTCAGTTCCTATCTCCACAACACATATGATCAATCTTTGCAAACAAGGTAGAAGCAAACTTGTACATGTTGATTGTATGTTTGATTTTGTACTGTATATATCGATCTCCCCACAATATATACATTATTATTTGTCATTACAGATCTTTCGCTTCAAATTTTTTATTAGTTGTTATAGTTGCTTTGTAAGTTTTTTAAACGTTGGCTATTTTAAATTTAAATTCCTCACTGTACCTTACTTTCCTCTTTCTATTAAATGTAAAGCATTGTATTACAAGTAAATATTTCTTTGTATAATAAATTTGGAAACTCTTTGTTTATATTATTTTGTTTCTAGATAAAATTGAATATATTTACACATGTAGTTGAAAAAAGAGCCTACATGTCAAATAAAATTTGAAAGCAACCAACAGGAACTCTGAAACTGATAGAAATATGATTAGATTGAGGCAAAGTTGTGACATGACGTTCTGTGTTTTCAGACTAAATGGCCTATTTTAAATCATGTGAATTTGCAACTTTTCCGCAGTTTAATTTTCTTAGCATGAAACAAACAAAAATTGATAATCATGAAAACATTTTATTATGTTAATATAAATGGTACAAACTTTGAAAGGTAGAATGTTTTTAAAGTATTGTAATGTTTTTGTTATTTATTTAAACAATAAACGGGTGGGATAAATTTTAAACACTCGGTATTGCTACTTACTAATTTATTTAAACACTAACTCACTAACTAGTCACTTAAATTTAATTTATATGCACACTAACTTATTAATTTATAACACTTTTATATTCACTTAATTACTGTTTAACTCACTATGGCAAATTATAAACTGAACTCATCCGCTGATCGGTCCTGTATTTATATCAAAAACTTTCTTTACTAGAACATTCGGGACGGGACATGCCTTTCGCGATATTTCTTAAAATGCCTTTCGAGAACATGTTTAAAAAGGACGGTCACAATAGACCTTCTCAGAATTCGGCGCGCCCGCATTTTTCTTAACTCCGTTAACATAAGGTTACAGGGCCGTACTTAGTATCTGCTTCGGTGTGCGAGTTCGTAACATTACCCCCTCCTTAAATGAAAGTTCATCCTGGAACTTTTGTGTAGCCGAGACTGGATGTTTGAATCGGCAACTAGCCCCATTTCTACACTTTCCGATCTTATGAAAATAGCAGGGCACCGTCTTCATCGGATACTGATAACGGGGGTTGTAGCTGCAAATCAATATCTGGACACCGTTATCTTGAAAGATAATCTCTACCATGTTCCTGATGATCCGCCAATCCAACTGGTTACTCGCTATCTTAGGCATAGCCAGTTTCTTCACGTTGGATTCCAACACGTGGTCTCGGAGGTTTCGAAGTGCTTCCCACACATCGCGGTAGGTAGATCGATCTTGGAATTCATTTTTAGTTACCACGTAGAAAACGTACCGCGAATTATGTTTCAGTTTCAGTGTCTTACCAGGGGCTGGAATCTGGTCTTCAAGTTTTTCTAATTGCCCGAACTTCTTTCGAAAGACGGTTGCCAATCCTCGTGCGTTCTTGATACGGGCGGGGATGTTGTATGCCAGTGAATAATCTTCTGGGAGAGTGAACAAATCTTGTTGTTGTTCCGAAGTGACTCCATATCTAGCTTTCCCGGTACCTCCATACGCGCCCATAAATTCATCGAAGGTGGGGTCAGACACATCTCGAATAAGGTTTACTCCTTCCTCTATGTCATGGTCTCCTTCGTATGGCGCTAGTCGGTTTCGGTGAACTACTTTTGGTTTTCCGTTGGGATCTTACTTATACGATATAAAACATCATTGATCCTTTTCTTGATCAAGTATGGACCTTCCCAGGATTTTTGTAATTTTGGAGAAAATCCTTTTCTCCTCGCCGGGTTGTGTAACCATACTTTGTCCCCTTCTTTAAAACCGCCCTCTGTGGCCTGCGTGTCGTACCGCCTTTTCATTCTGTCGCTGGCAACTTGAAGATTTGTTCGAACTAGTTCATGAATATCGTCCAGCCTTCTTCTCAATTGGATCACGTAGTCTTCGCCTGCTATATCTTCTCCAGGCCGACAGCCAAATTCCAGGTCACAAGGAAGCCTCATTTCACGTCCAAACAGGATTTTCGCAGGTGTTTCACCCGTGGACTCATTGACGACAGATCGATAAGCCAATGCGAATAGGGAGAGAAACTGGTCCCAATCTCTCTGATGGCTGGATACTACTTTGGACAGGTATTTTCCAATAGTCCTGTTCATTCTCTCGACCATTCCATCTGACTGTGGATGTAATGCTGTTGTTCTGGTCTTCTTCATTCCCATCTTGTCGCAAATCTCCTGGAATAGATGGCTTTCGAAATTTCTTCCCTGGTCACCGTGGACTTCCATGGGCACTCCATATCGGCTGATGAATTCATTCACCAATACATCCGCGACAGTTGTGGCCTCTTGGTTCGGGATAGCGTAAATTTCCACCCACTTTGTAAAATAATCCATTACAACCAGTATGTACTTGCTACCATTTTCTGTCGTCGGAAATGGTCCAGCGATATCTAAAGCAATCCTTTCGAAAGGGCTTCCAACATTGTACTGTTTCATGGGTGCCTTTCTCTTGCGATGTGGTCCATTACTCGTAGCACAAGTCGTACATTTCTTACACCAGTCCTTCACATCGTCGGAGCTGTTCATCCAATAAAACCTTTCACGAACTCGCTGAAGGGTTTTCTTCACTCCCAGATTACCTCCCGATGGACTGTCGTGTAACTTCTTCAGTACCTCAGCTACTCTTGTTCTCGGGATAACTAGCTGTCTCCTCATCTCAGAACCATTATCGTTTTCAAGGACTCTTTTCAACAGCCCTTCTTCCAGGACAAGGGAGTCCCACTGAGCCCAATACGCCTTGAGTGTCGATGAAAATCTTGACACTTCTTGCCAGGTAGGTCGCCGATTTTCTTCCTTCCATTGCCGGATCATCTTCAGGTGATGATCATTCTCCTGATCTTCTCTGACCCTGGTGGGTGACCATTCCTCGTTGACTACAGTAGTTCTTGAAACTGCAGCTTCCCTAGATTCCACCTTGTTGCAGTGGGAGCAGTCTGTTGGGCACGGCCGTCTGGACAGGGAGTCGGCATTTCGGTGACTCACACCAGCTCGATGTTGAAATCGTATTCTTGAAGTCGTTCAATCCATCTAGCGATCTGGCCCTCGGGATTCTTGAACTGCATCAACCACTTAAGTGCTGCATGATCAGTCCGGATTAAAAACTTCCTGCCATAGAGATACTGGTAAAAGTGTTCCACGGACTTCACTACTGCCAAAAGTTCTCTTCTTGTGACGCAGTAGTTTAGTTCTGATTTGGAGAGGACTTTACTGAAATATCCCAGCACTCTTTCTTGCCCTCCTTGGATCTGTGAGAGCACTCCACAAATTCCTACGTTGCTTGCGTCAGTGTCAAGAATAAAGTCTCCCTCTGGTAATGGATATCCTAATATCGGCGCCGAGGTTAAATGCCTCTTCAAAGTTTCAAAAGCCGTTTGACAGTCTTCGTCCCATTGGAAAGCTCTTGCTTCTTCTGTAAGTCGCGTTAGAGGCTTGGAAATATCCCCAAACTTCCTGATAAATCTTCTGTAATACGTGCAAAGTCCAAGGAAACTCCTAATTTGATGTTTGTCGGTTGGTTGCGGCCATTGCTGAATGGAAGCAACTTTCTCTGGATCCACCGCCACTCCTTCATTGCTCACTATATGACCTAGATAGTTGACTCGGTTTTGGAACAGCTGACATTTCTTCGGGTTTAACATGAGCTGGGCAGCTTGGAGTCGTTTGAATACGTCTTCCAAATTTTTCAGATGTTCGTCAAATGTCTTCCCCAGTACTACGATGTCGTCCAAATAGACCAGGCATGTCTTCCAAGACAACCCTCTTAAGACATTTTCCATAAGCGTTTCAAATGTCGCAGGCGCATTACAGAGCCCGAATGGCATGACGTTGAATTGCCATAATCCAGATCCGGTGGTAAAAGCAGTCTTCTCTTTATCTTCTGGGTCCGTTTCTACTTGCCAATAACCAGACTTCAGGTCCAAGGTGGAAAACAGTTTGCTGCCGGTCAACGTGTCTAGCGTATCGTCAATTCGGGGTAGAGGATAGCTGTCTTTCTTCGTCACGTTGTTAAGCTGGCGATAATCCACGCAGAATCTCGTAGTTCCATCCTTTTTCTTGACGAGCACTACTGGAGACACACATGGACTAGTAGATGGTTCTATCACTTTTTCTTCTGCCATCTCTTGAATTATTTTTTCAGCTTCCTCTCTCTTCGCTCGTGGAAGTTTTCGAGCTGATTGTCTAATTGGCTTAGCATTACCAGTATCGATTTTATGTTTGACGGCTGATGTTCTGCCAGTCTTTCCTCCTTTTGGTACGAATAAATCTCGATACTGCAAGAGAAATTCTCTCATTCTCTTTTTTTCAGCTCGATCCAAAGATTGACCAGCTACTGATAACATTTGTTCGAATTTGGCATGGGAACTGTCAGTGGTCGTTGTCTGACGAATTATAGACGTCACTGGTACGCAGGATCCAATCTTGGTTTCCTTCTTGATGGTAATTGGGTAATCGTTCACGTTTATCAATCGTACAGGGATCTCCTTCGCCGACGTAACCAATCCTTTCCCAATTAGTACTCCTTTGCCAACCTCCTCGTCGTGGTTCCTTGGTTCCATCATAACCGGTGTACCTTCCTCCATGATTCCCTGTAGCCGTGCTACTATCATGGTTTCGCTTCGTGCAGGTAGAACGGTATCTTCCTGTACAGCTGCCAACACCGCGCTGCCTTCATATGGATGCAGGAATACCTCCTCGGAACCCACTTTAATGGTTCTGTTTCTAAAGTCTAATTGGAATCCATGTACATTCATTACGTCCATTCCCAGAATCACGTCTTCTTCAATGTCAGCTACGATTACCGTATGCGTCAACTTTTCTGCGCCAATCCCCAATTGGATTTGTGTTTCCCCGTGAACGTTGGCACTCTCGCCTGTGGCGGTCCGCAGTCGCAATCTCGTTGGTAGAAGTTTCTTCTTGGGGTTTATTATCTCTGGTCGTATAATGGTTCTAGTTGCCCCACTGTCAACCAGCAGAGCATATCCCTTCCCATTTACTTCGCCATCTACATATACACTGTCGTTGCGACATCTGAGAGAAGCTATTAGTATGAGAGGGTCTTTGGAACGATCATGGCTCGGTGCTGCCCCCTCGTAGCCGACCCGTTCTAGTTTTCCTGTGACTGGGGTTCTTGGTTTGCAGGAGTCTTGCTTACACGAACTACGTACATGCCCTAGCTCGCCACAATTCCAGCATCTGATTTTTCTCGGTTTCTTGTTCATCATACCTTTTATGAAACTGACGAACTGTTCAAATCTGTCTCCGTCACCTTCTTCTTGGATGGTCCTGATTTTGTTATATCCTGAAGCCTTCGTTGCTGCTTCATATTCAAGAGCAGCTATCAATGCATCAACTCATGTTTTGGGATGGGCTAAACGAAGCGTCCTCTGCATATCGGGGTCACGTAAGCCATCAATAAAGGCCTGGATGCCCAGACATTCCATCATGTTCTCTGGTGCTGACGGATAAGCAAATCGAACGAGTCGGGCAATATCCACTTCATACTTTTGAAGGGCTTCATCGCGTTTCTGCCTTCGGTTCTTCAGTTGGGACTGGTACAAATGTTCTAGATGTTCGTGACCGTACCGCATGTCCAACCTCTTCTTCAGCAGCTCGAAATCATCCGTTTCTTCCAGAGGTATCGTCTGAAGTATATCTAAGGCATCTCCCCGAAGCGCGATAGTTAGGTTCACTGCTTTCTCCTTATCGGACCAATTATTCACTCTAGCGGCTGCTTCGAACTGTTTTACGTAATTGGTCCACGACATCTTTTCATCGAACGTTGGGGCCTTGACTCGGGTAAAACTGCCAATATCATCTGTCTTGGGTTGTGTTTCTGGCTTGCAGATCTCGATCTTCTTTTCTTCTGCTGAAGTGTCCTGTGTTCTTAAATCGGCAATCTCTGTCTCTAACTTCCTAATTTTCTCGTCCATCTGATTTTCCATCGTTGCCATCTTATTCTCCATGTCTGATTTTAGAGACGAAATTTTATTCTCGACTTCAGCAGCAATGTCATTTTTCAATGATAAAATATCTGCAGAAATATCATTCTTCATAGCAGAAATCTCGCTTTTCATTGTGGTAATCTTCTCGTCCAAATTAGTAGAAATATCATTCTTCATAGTGGAAATTTTCTCGTCCATGGCAGAAAAATCGTTCTTTATATTAGCAGAAATATCGCTTTTCATTGTGGTAATCTTCTCGTCCATATCAGCAGAAATATTAGCAGAAATTGACGAGATTAAGGTGGAAGCCTCGTCATTGAATAAAAATGATTCTGGATCAAAGCCGTCATTTTCCAGTGCCACTTTAAGTCTTTCTACTAATTCGCTTTTCTTACCGGACGTTTCCAACTCACGATCTTCCAATTCTGCTCTTAATTCCGCCATTTTCAGATCACACAGTCTCTTGGCCATTTTGATGTAGCTATTTATTTATATTATCCCACTTCTGATACCAATGTAATGTTTTTGTTATTTATTTAAACAATAAACGGGTGGGATAAATTTTAAACACTCGATATTGCTACTTACTAATTTATTTAAACACTAACTCACTAACACTAATTTATATGTACTTAACTAGTCACTTAAATTTAATTTATATGCACACTAACTTATTAATTTATAACACTTTTATATTCACTTAATTACTGTTTAACTCACTATGGCAAATTATAAACTGAACTCATCCGCTGATCGGTCCTGTATTTATATCAAAAACTTTCTTTACTAGAACATTCGGGACGGGACATGCCTTTCGCGATATTTCTTAAAATGCCTTTCGAGAACATGTTTAAAAAGGACGGTCACAATAGACCTTCTCAGAATTCGGCGCGCTCGCCTTTTTCTTAACTCCGTTAACATAAGGTTACAGGGCCGTACTTAGTATCTGCTTCGGTGTGCGAGTTCGTAACAGTATGTAAGTTTTCTTCTATTTTTAATTTCTAGCAATTTCCGCAATGCTGTCACTTGGTATCCATATTATTAAATAGCACATGTCCTTTCATGCAATATGTAATGTACCTTGTATCAGGTTATAATAGTTATATTTTTCAATTATCATTATTATATATTCATCAAAATGGATTATGCAATTGTCGTCTTTTGAGAGCGGTTTTAATTTTTCTTCATTCAGATACTTCAAAGGTCACTTCAATTAGGCATTTTTCGCTTTTCGCTAACAAACCCATATTATCATTAAAACATGGTTTCAAGAGAATGTTGAAAGATGGTTTGATGATACTAGAACAAACCATCAGTATTATTTATCTCACATTTTCACATTAATCAAATAATCCAGTAAACATAACCTCAAACATAGCTTTTAAAATTAAAAAATACGGATTGCAGGATAATTTATATTATCATAACTATAATTTTTGATATCGGGTCGATACGATTACGTACTTTTTAACAATTTATTCCTTTCAAAAACATTTATGAAACTCTTAAATAATCAAAAATCTATACTCAAATGGAAATTATGTCAACAAATTTTGATTGTATCCGTGTATATAATATTCTCTTATCTATGCACAGGTGTGCTGTGGTTTGGATGCAACATAAAAAACCGAGATAAGGTTTCTGTGCTCACAATAAGTCGAAATATTTGAAATCAAAACATTCGAACAGAGATGCGTTTCTTTGAACCGTGGAAAGAGTGGAAAGACAGAGAGAGAAAATATGTTGAATAAGTAAAAGCCGATGCAGTACTACTATCGACATATATTGTAAATATTTTGAACCAAATAATTACTAAATTAGTAACTAGTATTGTGTAGGTTTTTAGGTTTATATACCTGTGAGGAGGCCCCTCTTAAACCTCATTCTGGGGACACCCCGTATATTGGTATTTGATGATGATTAGTCAAGTCAACATGATAAATTATACCAACTATCGAAAGATAAAATAAATTTAACGATACAATTTAGTCATATTACATATTAGGTTTTATCTCGGAATGATAGATAATAAGCTAAAGACTTGTGTAAACCTTTTTTTTATAATTCTAAGAGATGCCTTATCAGTCTCATTAAATCTCGTAGGCGCGATATTCAAGGTTAAATGTCACAAAAATCGCTAATTTGCAAATATCTCGTTTCCTATGATTTTAATGACATTTGCATTGGTTTTAAAAATTGTAGAAAATTAAATTATTTACAAGTTATGTTGCAAATATTTTTTTGTATATTCAACTGTTTCGGAGATCAGGACGAGAGCGTCGCGCTTGCCTATCCACAACATAATGCCAAGGTCGGTAAATAATAAGCCATACAATGTCTATAAATTTAAAAAAAATATACTTATGAATAATTTGCACAATTTATTTATTAATTAAAATACTACATTCAGTAATATTTTCCAATTATCAAATAATTATTTGTTCAATATTTTATTTTCCTGTACAAATAATTATAAAATTAAGTGCCTACGTATATTCATATTAATTATATCTTAATTAGGTAAATAATAAAGTGAGTACCCGCGTTTTAATTATACCTAATTGTATTTAATTTAGTATCATCAATTTTTTCAGAACAAAGATGAACACCGTTTTAAAAAGATAAACAAAATTTCCAAAGTTAGTTAATTTATTCAAATAATTAATTATTAAATTACATTAAATACAATAAATTGTTGATTTGTTAATGCAAACATATTTTATTAGTGTATTTCAACTTAATATTGCGTGATTTAAGAGATATTTCAACAATAATTGAAAACATTTGTTTTTAAGGCATTTTTGAAGGGTTTTTAAAGGTAAGGTTGCTTTTATTTTTTTATCGTAATTTCGGTTTGTTAGCACCATACATCCCCCGAAGTGTATACAAGTTACAATTTTATGATAGAATATTGTTCAGGGCCACAGATGCGGAAAAGTTAGTTTTAATCTTTAAATCCGTTTATTTTTCATTAGAATTTAGATAAATATTTCGACATTTGTTTAAAAAGATAAAAATATGTGATAGTCGGAAAACGAAGTTCACTTTGAATTCAATCATCAAACAGAAATTGCACAACGACTAGAATTTGTCTGACTTGAAGCTTATATAAAGAATTCATAAAATATAATTTTGTAACAAAAAACACTTTTGTTTCCTAATAGGTACCCAAGAATTCGAGTTAGTACCGGAACAAAACTATCGAATCAAAGTATAAAAATAATATTACTTTCACTTATCAGTTTCTTTATACTCGTTTATCCAAAATATGACTCAACCCAGTTGTTTTTAATTTTAATCATTTTAACCTTATTTGTTAATAATGTTTATTCAGATAAAACTGTTACAATGATTCATTTAAATTGGGTAGTTTTGGCTTTAGCAATTATGACCAAAAAGTTTGGTTATAAATTAAACTAATATGTTTTAGGACCAAAATAAACCTAACTTGCCTCAGTAAAAATGTGCATAAGGAAAAAGGAACTACAAGCAAGTTGTTTTATGTTTTAATTATTTTGAGAGTTGTTTGAGATATTACAATGAAATGACAAATCGCTTTTTCATGAAGCATCTTATAGAGCAAAATTGACGAAATCATTGCACCCCTTAAAATTTTTATGTACAGGATAGCCAGATAACGACGTAAAATTGTATCGCGGAAACTATTTGTAGTAGAGGCTGGTAGAAAATTTTATCACTAAAGTGGCCAAACGAAAAATGTGGAAAATCTTTTCAGATTTCCAAGATGGTGTCCAGCGGGCGTGATCTCCATTTTGAAGTTTTAAATTTATTTTTTACTGAAACACACCTAGAGAATGTACCAGACAATAAACGTTTGTTAAAGCTAAACTTCATTTTGATAATTGTTGTGGAACAGTTTTTAACGTATCTATCGAAATAAAGTGGTGGCGGAGGGTAAATGTTATTTTTAAATAAACAGATGTAACTCTTAAACGATTCAATCGAGTTTAACAAACTTAAACGGGTTAAGATGGTGACTGAACTCGAGTAGCTTTTGTTTGCAAAAAAATAGTTACACATTCTAGTCTATTACAGTGCTAAAATTGACCGTACTCTGGAACAGGAGTTCATTTTGTTAGCAATTACGAGCACAAAATCTAGCCCATTTCAGTTGTCAGCAAGCAGTTTGGCGGTAAAAGGTTGCCATCTCTCTTCTTATTATTGTGTGTCGGCACATAGTTTAATTTGAGGTTATAAAACTGTGCTTCTTTAATATCTTTTGTTCAACGATTTTTAGTGCACTGAAATGACCAAAACAGTAATAAATAGTATCGTCGTTAGTGACATTAATTATTTAGAATTTCAGGAGAATTATGAAGATTATTTTGTTACTAAATTTCAGTGCAAGTTAACAACAGGAGAAAATGGCACGGAAAAATGTGAAACCTTGATCAAAGACTTTTCGCGTAGCACAATAAATAAACGGGATTGTAAACAAAGTGTTCAATAATTGTGTTCGTTATGAATATCGCAAATTCTATGTGTGTCATCTAGCCAAGAAGAATAAACGTGTATCCAAGAGAAAAGGTTGTACAAGAAATTACGAGTGTTTGGCAAGTATAAACATAAAATTCCTAAAAATCACTTTGAGAAGGTCTAACCTATTGAAAAAAAGTTTGAATGTAGTTATCAATATAAACTATGAACATTCTCACCGAAAACAGGTTGCTCAAGCATCTAGCTTATTACGATGCAATGAAGATACAAAAGAAACTTTTCGCCGATATTTTGAATCTGGTATCACTTATCATGAATTCTTTTTATCTGAAAATTGTGATGATGACATCAATGTGCTTCTAGCAAATGCGCAAGTGAATCCAACAGAAAGACAAGTGACCTACTTCTATCAACAATGGAGGTCTGAAAAATATGGAGGAAGGCATGACCAAAGTGTTATTTTTTTTCGAAGTTTTTTATTTGCCTTGCCTAGTGTCACACAACGTGCAAGATTCATCACATGCAATATTTTGACCTTGCAATAAATTGCGTATTATTACTTGCAGATTGTATTGATCCATGTCAACCGGCCATTAATCTAAAACAATTCTAAATGAACACATTAAAACAAAAACTTGCTGTTACATCAAAAATATTGAAAAGATACCAGGAAAGCTACGAACGAAAAGTGCAAAACAGCTAATTTTCAAAAAATGAGAAAGGTTTCTACAGATCACAACAAAAAATACCCCAATCCAAACGGAGAACCGCCAATAAGAAGAGATTTACAAACATTTTGGGAAAGTATATGGTTTGATGGAACTAGGCACCAGCCTTGGATCAAGACAAATATTCAACTTCGCAATACCTACCTATGAAACCCGAGAAAAGGGGGTTCAAAATGTGGGCTTGTTGTTGTGCCGAAAAAGGATATCTACTCAACTTCGACCTTTATACAGGGAAAAGTGAAAGCAGTAGAGGTCCCCGGGTGAAAGAGTGGTCACAAACTTGTCTCGACCACATGCCAAGAAAAAACTATTGCCTTTTTTTTGACAATTATTTTGCAAGTGTTGTGCTTATGGATAAGTTCCTATCAGAAAATTTATTTGCTTGCGGAACCATTCAAAGCACCCGTAAACAATATCCCAGTAACCTCAGCAAGGATAAATATATGACTACACATGAGTCAGATTATGCTCGAACTGAGGATACTGCTGTTGTGAAGTGGAATGGCCGGGAACACAAGAGTGTTTCTGTAATTATAACCTGGCACAATCTAAGTGAGGCTACAAATGGGCTAAGACGCGACAATAAAGGGATCCGACTGCCCGTGACTTGCCCTATAGCGGTTGCAGCTCACAACAAGAGCATGGACGGTGTTGATTTGTTTGACCAGTATTCAATTCAACAAAAGTCCCGAAGATGGTGGCTAAAATTTTTTTATTATTTACTTTACGCTTGTATTGTAAATAGTTTTATTATTTACAACTGCCATGAATTCTAAGAAACTAAAAGGACTTACACATTAACAGTTTAGGTCAAAATTAGTAAATGAATTGATAACCAATTACACCAGTCGCAAACGTGAAGGGTACACACGTGCACTAGGCCGAGCCACGAAAAGAAATTGTCTAGATGGTCGTCAGACGGTTCAAAACTTAGTTAGACTTATGAATGTGGGAGATCATATTCCAGAAAAAATAAAAACTTATCGATGCTGTGCCCACTGTAGCACTAAGCAGAATGAAAAACGAAGCAATATGATCTGTAAAATGTGCGATGTTGCTTTGTGCAAAGAGTATTTTTCAGTCATAATAAATTTGTTTTTCTGCTACTATGGTGAGAAATTATTATACCAGTGAATTCAACCATATCTATAGGTTCCTTAGAGATCATTGGGGTACATATTTCCCACCTTGTATAAATGTTTTGAAAATATTTTTTGCAATGAAAATATTGAAAGTATGTTGTATATACTTTTCCTACGACCACATAGGAAAGTGACATATATCGCACTGTCTAGTTCTATGGAAAGTGGCCTCTATTCATACGCGTACGGAAAAAAACTTATCCATACGTGTAGGGATAAAAACGCTGTCAAATTGTATATTTCCTAAGTTGATTTGTCCATATAATATGATTTATTTATTTCATTTAAAATTAAAAAAAAACCACCGAGCGCGGGTTCGAACCACCTTACTGTTTGTCAGAAATCGAGTGTACGGACGCTTAGCCCGCTCGGCCATTCAATCGCTGTTACGTTGTGTTCTTATCAAAGATACTTATAGCGCTCAGCTAATTTTTACAGTGATTCAAATAAATAATTAATTCTGAATCGCAATATTTATGTAACAAAAACAGTTTTATTTCTGATGTTCGGTTTCCAATTGTTGTTAGTTGTTAAAATAAATGGTCGTAATATTTTGTGTACCAATATTTATTCTAACTTTTTTATGAAGGCACTCTTTTTCATCGCATAAAAATCACAATTTTCTAGGCCACTTTATAATAATAATAATTTATTCAATTATTTTCAAAAATACATACACTATGAAAACAATGAATCACAAAATGTGAGAGAGAATCGTATAACATATAGCGTAGTATATAAATGTAGGTACAGCTAATCACGAATAAATTAACTCGAAGGGTTCCGAGAGGTGTAATAATAACACCTGTTTCGGCATGTTACTAAAACATATCAATAAAACTTTGCTTATTATAAGACTAAACTAAAAAATTAAAATTAGCCTAACACAAAAGAACAATTCTATTTCCATTACTATTACTATGGACCAGTAGACTAATATTAAACCTTTCAAATGATATCCGACTGTGTTTTTGGTTTAAGGTTCATACAAACTATAAAAATGTATATTCGGGCATCTCCAGTACTTACCCACTGGTAAGGACAGTACTATAGAAGTCTCTTGCCCTTTCTAAGAGGAAAAATTTAACTTTGTTTTTGAATAAGTTAATATGTGGAATGCCTTGCAATACTATAGAAATGCAATTGTATATCCTTGGTGCTAAAAACATACATGATCTCTGACATAAAGAACTAGTCATTCTAGGAGCAATAAAATGATGTCTCCGTCTAGTTTCGTATCTATACTCAGGTAAGTCAAATTTATTTTTAGTGGTGTGAAATTTTGTGCTTACACATAAGAAATATAGTTGATGCAGATCTAATATCTTGGCTTCTATGTATAATAGGTCTGATGAATAGGTGTAATGTTTATGTAGCATTATCTTAAGAAATCTCTTTTGAAGAACTTCTAAAGGATGCATGTGAGTTTTTAAGGCACTACCCCAAACAACCAAACAAGTATGCCATACCGAAGGTGACTTTCTACTAAACCGTAGTATAAAGTCTTGAGATACTTAAACGGTATAAATTTTTTTAAATACTTAAATCTATAAAGAATAAATTGTAATTTTCTTACAATAAATTTAATGTGGTAGTCCCATTTTAAGTTTTTATCTATAATTACTCCCAAGTATTTGATGTTTGTTACAGGATTTATGATGACGTTTTCGTTGTCTTGCTGTATTACCAGAGGTTCAAAATGGTCACTGGTAGAGTTACTTTTAAGGAATGGTAAGTAGAAGGTTTTTTTGAAGTTTATTGTTAGTATTTTTTTATTAAACCACTTCATTACTATTTTTAAGTGATTTTCCACTTTCTTTTTTAGGACGAACCAGTTGTCTTCATCGTAAATGATAACTGTGTCATCAGCAAAACCAAGCATATGCCCTGTACTATCTATTGAAAACAATTCGTTTATATATAAATTGAACAATATAGGGCCCAGAATTGTTCCTTGCGGTACACCATATGTAATATTGCACTGATCACTTGTCTCTCCACCAATCCGTACAAGCTGTTGTCTATCTGAAAGGTAACTAGCAAATAATTTCAGACAGTTGTCTCGTATACCAATATTTTCTAAAGTCTGTAGCAGATTGCTGTGGCTAATAGTGTCGAATGCTTTGGCTAGGTCTAAAAATACGGCTAGGCATACCCTATCACTATTTAATACATCAAATATTTTAGATGTTAAATTTATCAAGGCATCCTGTGTGGAGTTATTCTGTTTGAAACCATACTGATTAGGTGAAATTAGATTGTATTTGTTTATGTAAGATGTCAATCTATTTTTTAATAGCTTTTCAAAAACTTTGGATACAGTTGAGATTAATGATATAGGTCTATAATTGGTAGTATCGGTTTTGTCTCCATATTTATAAATCGGTATTACTAATGACTGCTTAAAAGCCTTAGGCCAAATACCCTTATCAATACACATATTTATAATATTAGGTTCTAAGATGCAAGGTGACATAGCCTTTAGACATTCCGTATTGACACTGTCAATTCCCGCTGCCTTTTTTGGTTTTAGGTCTGTTATTATATCTTGGATTTCCAGATTACTTATTGGTAGTAAAACCATTGAGTTAGGTAGTCTAATAGAAGTTTTACTAACAAAGGTAAGTAATCAAAACTATATAAAGTAATTACAAATACACATATATAAAACCTCTCACAGCTACATAAAAACGCAAGATTGTACATGCCTGATTCGGTAAAAGTATATCGCGTGGTCGTAGGAAAAATAGTGTACATAACTTGTGCGAAAGTGATTTTTCACAATCGTGAGATTATCTCACTCATACTTCCCACTCTTGTGAAAAATGTCACTTTCCGCACTCGTTACGTAATATACTATATTTATATCAATCAGTAACAACAAACGGCGAACAAATAAAAAGGTCCCCAGTCTTTTGCCACTTAAAGGGTTAAAGACATTGTTTTTGAAATGTTCCTCCCTAGTTTTCATAAATCTCACTTTTTTGAGATTCATGTCTAGTTAGAAAAAGTATAAATGAATTGTTATGTTATCAGCAGGTCGCAACATTTTTATTTAAATGTGTACAATTTATTAAATGTTGTTATTGTGCCCAATCGTCATTTTTCCATATACAATTCTTTTAATGCGATAGGTAATTTGATTTACTCAGAATTTTGAAAAACCCACTCTGACTTTCCTTCTTTCTACGACCCCTCATTCACAAAATTCAGTAAAATCTATCGAGGCCTTTATTTATGAAATCAAAATAAAATTTCCACTTATGTAAACTAATTTATTACAATAACTTTATTTTTATTGCCTTTTTACTTACTTTTTTTAAATATTCCTTCTTTAACAGTATAAGTAATGTTCCTAAAACCGACATTAATAACTTTATTGTCAAACTGATTCACGTAAGAATTTTCAGGTATTGTCAATAATTCCAGTTTGAGAGAGTCCGGCCTCTTACTCATTTTCAACTTGGTGAAACTTTGGGTACCACCCTGCTCCATTTTGAACTATTCAGTGAAAAGTTTTCACTCACTAGCGCGCTAACTCTCCCAGAGCGAGTGCATCGAACCTACCTACGCGACTACTGGCCTTAAACTGACAAAACTGGAACAAATGAAAATGAAAATTTACACCTTAGGAGGTTGAAAACAACCGTGGGGAGATCTGTCAACTTATATAGCTGGATTCGTTGTTTTCAACGATTTATTGAGATTGTCGTTATCAGTTTCAGAGATTACCTGGGTGATTAGATATTTGTTATTCAGTAATTAAATAATCATTTTCAGTTCGACCTTTAATCATTTGATTCAGAGAACTAACTATTTCGACATACGAGGGAAACTAGTTGAGAAAATAAAATATTTAAAAATTTAATGCAGGCTATGGAATATAACAAAGAAAGAATGAGCAACACCAGGCCCGCGCCTAGCACTTTTGGCGACCTTGTGCAAATTTAAAATAACGTCCCAAATTCGTATTACGTTCATATGTGAGTACAGATACGGGTTAAGTTAGGTATGTATTATTATTCACTATTGAAAAATAATTTTTAAAAGTATTTTCATAAATTTATTTTCATTTTTATATTTTACAAGTACAAGCTCATTGAGGTACATAACATAATTATAAACTAATCGAAAACAGAAACAATTTATACATACGGTATGTCCTCTCACTGAATTTATTTATTCACTAAACTATTCACTAATTTATAGTATATACACAGTATATTCACTTACACTAATTGATATAAACACTTCACTACTGCTTACTTAGACTATCTACTAGCTCACTGTTTATCTCGCGAGATCAAATTATAAACTAACTCCGATGGTAGTTAGCCTCTCTTATATATTATAGTCCGTTTTTAAAAGGCATGGAGTAATAAAAGCTCATTAGGTATGCAAAACCGATACAGGTTGTATAATAAAATATCTCCGAAGTTTATCTAATTTTGTACTAAAATTTCTCATTTGTTATGAATTTCAGGTAGACACACCGTAACTCTGTATTCGGTTGGGTCGCCTATTGTATTGGAAGGGTCGCTTCATTGTATTTGAATGAACAAATAAACAATTTAATCCTCAGAGGCGTGCAATCAGGACAAAACAAACTTGGTATATGGATATGAAGGCACTATGAAATTATAATTACGAAAACTATTCAAAAGAGTTCACAATATCGATTCAATGAAAACACATTTTTTTGTGTTCCTACGAATAAACAATAAACATAAAATATTATATAAAAAATAGCAAATTTTTTTGCAGTAGGTATCAACTTTACTACTAATATACCGTTTACAATAGGAGAGGAAAAAAGTAAAAAGCAGGAATAAAGTACGAATTAATGTAATATTTATAAAAAAGAAGCCTAACAAATAATAGTAATAACTAACACAAAAACTAGTCTGTGTATCAGAATCAGACGATTCTGTTGAGCTTCCATTATTAACATTGATTATAAATGGTTCAATCATGTGTTCACTTATATGATCCATTTCCCACATATTTAGTTCTTCTTGTATCACGTGTTCAACACATTTCTTCCAGTTTTCTTTGGTTACGTTACCTAACGCGTCTTCGAATAAAACTTTTACGTCACTCATTTTGAATGCCGTATTCTTTCTTGAAACTTCCCCTTTCACTTGGGCCCATATTAATTCTATGGGATTGAGTTGACAGTGATGAGGAGGAAGCCTCAGCACCGTTATACCACGCGCTGATGCCATTTGATCTACAACGTATCTACTATATTTGTGTTTATGTGAATTGGCCAGTTGCAAGAGCTCATTTTTCAGCGGGTTATCTGGGCATTCAATATTTTTCGAGGTTAGCCAATCGTGGATATCTTGTTTACGCCATGCAGTTGAAGGTAATTTCTCCACTAACCTGGAGTGATAACTTGCGTTATCCATAACCATGACTGAGCCCGTTGGAATTAGATCCAACATTTGTGAGAAAACGTCTGCATCCATATCTTCATGATAATCTCCGGTTTGCTTCGACTCAAAGCACAACAATCCACCTTTAACAAAACCTTCGGCACTTCCGATATGAGTAATGATGAGTCGACGTCCTTTTCCTGCTGGTGGATTGAGGCCTGTTGACCACCCTTCAAGAGCTGCCTGCCTCCGACTTTTGACATTCGTGTCTTGCGAAAACATTGAAACAGTATGACCTTCATTTAACCAAGTCTCATCCAAATAATAAATTCGTTTTTGATCTAGTCTTGCTTTCCGAATATTGCGCAAATAACTCCTCCTCCAAATGACAATGTCGTCTCTATCAATCAACATTGCGTTCCGATAATTTTTTTTATATTCAAATCCAAGTTCCTTCAAAATTTTCCATAATGTACTTCGAGACATTTTCGGAAAATCTGAATCTTCTTGAACCGAAGCCATAATTTTGGAGAGAGTTGGGATCTCTTTTTTAAAGAAAAAAGCATGCACCTTACGCCTTATTCCATTTTTCAAGTCGTCATCCATTTCAAGTTTGGGTCGGCCTGGGGACTTTGCTGGGGCTGTGATGTTTCCATTTTTTTTCTCCTTCATTAAATTATAAATTGTTATTTTTGAAACACCCATCATTGTTGCAGTAATCTCCACAGTTTCATCAACACTTCCTGTTAAATTCATGATTTTTCTTCTAATTTCTTTTTTCTTAAACGAGTAATAGCAATTTAATATCAGATTTTTTTCGTTCAGCGACAATGGGCCAACCTTAGGTCGCTTAGATGGTGATAAATCCTCCATATCTGGTCGAATTTGGTTTGAACACTATATAGTTGGAAGGTGTAGTTAGGTGTTTGTCTCGTGTGATGAGAAGAGAACTTGTATAGATGAACAAAAATAAACACCAGTTAACAATAACGGTAAAAAATAATAACAGTAATAATGGGGAAATCAATCAACACAGCAGTTTCTCCAGAACAGATGAACTGTAAATTGAAAATATTCAACCTTTCCGCTACTTTTATAGTTGAAAATTTCCAGTAAGTACATTGTATTATGGGGGCATTTTCTTAGAACTGAAAAGACTATATTTCACAATAATAAAACCATTTTTGAGCTACCTGTTTGTCAAATTTCTTCAATTACCTGCTAATTGGGTGAAATATTCGGCAAATGGGGTTGGTTTGGATATATATATATATATATATATATATATATATATATATATATATATATATATATATATATATATATATATATTATTTATTGTATGTAGGATTATAACTACCTGGAGCTTAGTGGAGGGACTCGTCTACGCCCTTTTATACATAATAATAAATTTTCTGGAAAATTGATGTCAGTGATATAATCCACAGTTTATTATATTATTGATAATTTGAAATTTCATTTTAAATAATATTCCAAAACGGTTATTTTCGGAAATGAGATAATTTTAGAAGCCTCAACTTTTTTTAAATGACTAAATGTGGTACGCCTATGGTTCCGGCCAAAATGAGTGATTTATTACTCCATGCCGTTTAAAAACGGAGTATAAGTGGTGCCTCTTTTTCTAGATCTAGATTGCGGCTCACAAAAACAATGGACCTTACTGGAAATATCTAGATAAGAATAGGCACAAAAAATAATGGTAAACAGTTCGGAGAAATCCCTGCACGTTCGCCAAAATTTTAACTTTCATACATAGCATAGACAGAGTCGGATTCAGGGACTACACCAGTGTGCGATTTCGTAACATTACCTTAAAAGGAAATTCCTCCTGGAACTTCTGTGTAGCCGGAACTGGATGCTTAAATCGGCAACTGGACCCATGTCTCCACTTTCCGGTCGTATTGAAATAACAGGGCACCCTTTTTCAACGGGTACCGATAACGAGGGGTATAGCTGCAAATTAATATGTGGACACCGATGTATTGGAGGATTACCTTTATCATGTTCCTGATGATTCGCCAATCCAACTGGTTGCTGCCTATCCTGGGCATTGCTAGTTTCTCCACGTGGGATTCCGGCACATGATCCATGTCGGCTGATAAATTCTTTCACCATTACATCTGCGACTGTTGTGGCTTCTTGATTCGGGATTGCATAAATTTCCATCCATAACTACCAGCGGGCTTATTTTGTAACTTGCAACTGCCGATAATTGCGCAATTGTCGCTGTCAAACACAGGTTTCGTATGCTCGAAGAAGCAACTGCGACCGCGATCGCAATTTATCTGTTAACTGCCTCTAGTGAGCAATTGGTTAACTAAAAAAGTACATTTTTCAGTTGTTCATGGGAAAAATACGTATTCTGTAAGCAATTTTTTAGCAATTACGACGCGATTGCAACTGTTGAATATCAATCAGAATTATAGCAGTTGTAGTTGAGTTGTTTGAATATTAAATCAAGTTTTCCTAATAGAAATAGAAGATAAGTAATAAATTATAACATTTTGTCAATAATAAACATGTTTTATTTGTACAAATAGTAATTTAGTGGGCTTACTAGCTGCCCTCAGAAAAGTGGACACAACTACCTAATATTTAATAACAATTACCACCGTAATAAAAGAAATGATACTTATTATTTGTTTTTATGTATTTAGTAATTGCTCGTGCATTTTGGCAAGATGATTCCATTCTTTTTCAATGGTCACCATAGATCTTGCCCCAAGACCTACCCCTCTGGCCAGATTAGGATGACTAGTTAAATAGTCCAGCAACTCTTCCAACTGGCTATTGGAAACTCTGTGTTCTCCCATTTTCTGTATGTACGTCAAAAACAATTAATAGTAGCAGTACCCATTCTCAAATTATTTTACTCACCTTTTTTTCAAACAAATCATCTAAAAAAGTATTTGGAAACCCATTTTCAACTGCTTTTAGTTATGTAAAGAATTGTTTCGTACAGAATAATTTATTTAAAATTTGTGTTCCATTTCAGTAATGATGATTTTTCGACGCTTCCATGGTTCTTTATGCATATTAAATATTTTTTAAATTTGTTTTTGTTCATCAGCTGATTTCACAGACAATTTATAGTTACCGTTCATTGCTATCCGATTGCAAGTGGCGCTAGTTTCATGACGTAAAAGTGCATCTTGACAGCAACCAGCAATTGCGACGCGACTACCTTATAGAATACCAAATTTTGCGACTGATTGTGCGACCGTTGTGCAATGGTTGCTAGTTGCAAAATAATTGTTGTTTTTACAGAAGAAGCCCGCAGGATGTATTTATCACCGTTTTCTTTCGTCGGAAATGGTCCAGCGATGTCTATAGCAATCTTTCCAACATTATATTGTTTCATGGGCGCCTTTCTATTGCCATATGGCTCATTAATCGTAGCACAAGTCGTACATTTCTTACACCAGTCCTTCATATCGTCGGAGCTGATCATCCAATAAAATCTTTCACGGACTCCCTGAAGAATGTTCTTCACTTCCAGAAACCTCCCGATGGACTGTCGTGTAACTTTCTCAGTGCCTCTGCTACTCTCGTCCTCGGGATAACTATATGTCATTTCTTCTCAGAACCATCCTCGTTCTCAAGGACTCTTTTCAACAGCCCTTCTTCCAGGACAAGGGACTCCCACTGAGCCCAATATGCCTTGAGTGTCGGTGAATATCTTGACACTTCTTGCCAGGTAGGTCGCCGGTTTTCTTTCTTCCATTGCCGAAACATCTTTAGGTGAGGATCATTCTCCTGATCTTCTATGATCCTGGTGGGTGACCATTCATCACTGACTACTGTAGCTTCCCTAGATTCCGCCATGTGCAACGATTAAGTAACGGAGGTTGTAAGAAATATATTATATATTAACATATAATATAATAATCCTGTTATTAATATATCATTGTTGTCGATATTTATCTATGATGCAGTCTATGGCAGACGCACCTGTCAAATGCCAAAGAACGTCACGATAATTGAAGGAATAAAGTTGGAATTTAGTTTTTTTTAAGTTTTAAACAGATTTATAGACTGGATATCGACATATCGAGGTCTTTTGTCCTGTGTTCATTATTGTGTCAAGTTCAGAAGGGCTGTTCCATAATGAAGGTAAGGTTTTTGTCATCTGAAAAAATAGTTGGGAATTCAAGTTCGAGTTTTGAGACCAAATATTATTCTCAAATTTGTCGGCCCTCTACCTTTATCTCTCAAACAGCCTTACCATCTGCATATTCAATTTCGTTCTGCTATTGAGTCCACTCGAATCAGCACTCGAGTTTTGTCGCTGACGACAGTCTGAGTGATGTATCTAGCTACTATCGATAACCGTACAGGGGTATTGTTTTTCATCTTGCTGCAACTTCCCGAAAAAACCCAACTTAAGTACAGTCACAGACCGAAGGACAATTTAGATACCGATTAAATGTTATCAGTAGTAATACCACAAGTGATTGAATTTTCGCGATAAGTCTGTCGATTCATTTTTGAACGAAACTGAATTGTTTCGAGATAACACCACGAGTCCGCAGGACGAGTGGTGTTTTCTCGAATCAATTCAGTTGAGATCATAAATGAAAGACAGACTCATGAGATAAATTCAATCACGAGTGGAATTTTATTAGACTATTTCACAAACAAAGTGAAAGATAAAAAATCTAATAGGTATTTTCGTTCATCGCAAAATCTGGTCAATTGCTTCCAAATGTACTCCTTCGATTTCCTCGTATTTTTCGGTACATTTTCATCGATTTTTTCGTTGATTGATTCGATAGAATTCATCCCAAATCTACTCATTTTTGAATGCGTGCACAGCGTAATCACTTATATTTGACGTTTAACTGTCACATGCACTGTTAACAAATGTGAAAACACCGAACTTGATAGGCCAATCAGAGTCAAGAGTCAAGTTTGGTATTATCGGTAAGCCGAACTTGACTAGAGCTTCTGATTGGTTCATTTCGTAGGTGAGTGAAATAGTCGTTGAAACCCAAAATGTACATACAATACTGTAGTCGGTAAATTATTTTTCACTTAAATACGCTGTTAGTTAATTAACTAGTACAGATATAGTCAATTAGAATAAATGGACATTAAGTAGTAAGATACGTCTATTTGTACAACGTTACCGTATTTTGAAAGCAGTATCTAGTGGGGAAATATAAAAGAATAGATTTATGGTGATATTTGATATCATAAAGATATTTTGTCGATTATTCTAGTTTCAATTAATAATACTTTGATTATACAGGGTGTGGCATTTGTGCGAGGAAATTGGTATTTTTCAGGCACACCTCGTTTCTCAGTTATCTTCAAATGAAGAGGATAAAATTTGTTGTGATAGAATTTTTTTCGTAGAATCTAGTGACTTAATTAGTTTTTCCGAACACCTTTTGTTTTTAAGTCATGAAGAAAACTTTTTTTTACATGGAACACCCTGTATATAATTTCCCATCTTCATTAGGCATAATGTGGTATTTCCAAAAATATGTAATTGTATTCAATTATTTTTAAAAACGAACTCAGAGTTTAAGATTTTCTCCAATTTTATTTTGTGTCGCAATTATTAGCGTCTCTTCTTGAGGCTACTCCGTTTAGGAGAGTACAATGGTGGAGTGCTAAAGCCCTTGAGGAGGGATACAAGGAAGACTCTCAATGAGGCGATGAAGCATGAGGACGATTATAGACAAGCTAGAAGATATCTTAAAAAAGTAATCCGAAGAAGCAAGACTGTTAGCTAGAGAAGCTTCTGCAGCGAAGTGATTCACTTTCGGGGCTTAAATACTTAATCTAGAGAATAACGTCCTTATTGGAACGCTCAAAAAAGCAGACGGGTCCTGGACGTCATCTACAGAGGAGTCATTAACACACCTCTTGGCTAACCACTTCCCTAATACGGTGTCCCAACAACCAGCCCAATAAGATTGGGAACTAGTCGACAGGCTTGTTGTAACACCGTGTATATAAAATAATTCGTTAGTCATTAACCATCGAGCGTAGTTAGGATTATATTTAAATTTTGAAATAAAATCTCTTCTTCTTGAAACAACATGAAATTTATGCGAAACTTCGTTATTTTTATGAAAGAATAAGGCATTAATGGTACCCATTGAGGAGTGTTGATACTTGTTTCCTTAAAAATTGAAATATCTGCACCAGTATCCACTATGAATGTGTACATAGTGTTAGTATACGATTTTACCAAATTGGAAAGCGCTAAATCTACACGATAAATATTCTCAATTATTAACTAAATTAACTGTCTCGACCCTTACTTCGTGGAATATGCTCATATTAGTGTTTTTAAATGAAACTCAGGGATATTGATTTATCGAAACAATTGTCAATTTTTTAGAATTTTCAATAACTTGTATTATATTGTGGAATTAACTAGAGACCTTGAGGTTCATTTAAAAACACGAATATATATGTACTTGACGACTGTGGAAGCTGTCCAAGATATAACTGAAAAGTATCAAACTCTAAATATAAAACAGCACCACCGACGACTCATTACTCCAGCAAAGCGAATCATCCTATCAAACGTCTGTCCATCAATACCACATGACATACTAGAAGCAGAAATCCTAAAAATAGGTTTTTCAAAAGTATCACCAATGGCATTCCTCCAGGCAAGTCTGTCAGGAAACGAATACGCACACATCCTAAGTTTTCGACGTCAAATCTATGTAGTACCAAATGATGACATAAGTCTACCTCCCTCATTGGTCATTACATTCGAAGATACAACATAAAGATTGTTTCTATCATTCGACGGAATAACATGTTTCCTTTGCAAAACCCCAGGACATGTTGCCAAGCTTTGTCCAAATCAAGCACCAAACTCATCCAACTACCAAGAAAATATTACAATGCCAGTTGAACCAATATCAGTAGAAAGCTCCGTAGAAGATCTTAGCCGAATTGACGAGACGAATGATACTCCTCCATCAAATACCCTTAAACGACCACGGCAATATCTAACAGCTAGTTCCAGCGACCTTTCATTTTAATTATCATTATTAATTGTTTTAGTTTCCTATTATTGATTTTACGTAGGTGGTTGGTAGCTCTTTGATATAATCTTTGACTGTTTTAGTGAAACGTTGGATTGTGGGTGCATTTTTAATATTATCATGTAAGCAATTGAATACCTTTGGTGGTTGGTAGCTCTCTGATATAATCTTTGACTGTTTTAGTGAAGCGTTGGATTGTGGGTGCGTTTATAATATTATCATGTAAGCAATTGAATACCTTTGGTCCCAGATATCGGTAGCATCTCTGACCGACTGATTTCTTCATAAATGGGGGTATATACTTGTCCTTTTGTCGCGTCTTATGTTGGTGTGAGAATGTGTAAGGAGTTCGTTCTTATGCAAATATTGTGTTTTTCCTAGTTTCAGGAAATAAAGTTTCCTCAAATCATAAATTTGTGTCTCCTCAAATAGCGCTTCACTTGGATATCGGTTTTTCTACACATTATTAGTTTCAAGAATCGCTTTTGTATGATTTCTAATGATTTCAGGTATGTTTTGGATACTCCACCCCATCCTATAATACCATAGCCCAGATACGATTCAACTAAACTGTGGTAAAGATTTTTTTTTGTTTAAAGTTCAGTATATGTGAGACTTGTTTGATTCTATATAGAACACTACGTAATTTTTTTACTAAATAGTCCCATCTAAGGTGGCTGTCTATCATAATACCCAAGTATTTAACCCTTTCAGATGGTAAGATTTCAAGGTGATCTTCTATTGATATTTTGTCAAATGTTGGGAGGTTCGTAGATAAGCTACAGAACGGCAGGTAGAACGTTTTTTTAGATTCATTGATAGTAGTCTATTATCAAACCATTTCTTAATGTTACCAAAGTCAGTTTCTATTTTATTCTTTAAGTCGTCCCATGTGTTACTTTCATAGAATATGACCGTATCATCTGCAAAACTTATGATGCTGCCTTGTGTTCGTATGAAGAATAAATTATTTAGATAAATATGGAATAGCAAAGGTTCCAACACCGTTCCCTGGGGTACACCACATGATATAGTTTATTTTTTGCTGAGTATGTTTTGTATTTTTGTTTGTTGTTTCCTGTCAGTATGAGTTGAAAAGGTCATGTGATTTACCCTTCACTCCCAGATCGTCAAGGGTTGATAACAGTCTATTGTGGTCCACGGTATCGAATGCCTTTGCCAAGTCTAGAAAAATTCCAATGGAGGTTTTTTTTCATCTATAGAATTATATATTTTGCTCGTGAGTTCTAATATCGCATCGCTGATCGACTTTTTTCTGTGAATCCATACTGCGCTTCTGACAACAAATTGTATTTCTTCAGAAACGAATTTAGTCTTTTTTTTATGATCTTTTCCATAATTTTACCCAAATTTGATATAAGTGTCGACAATTTGATACCTCTGTCTTTTCGCCAGTTTTGTAAACAGGTACCACAGTTGACATTTTGAAAGCAGAAGGAAAGTGACCACCTGACAAGGATTTATTGATAATATAACTTAGAGGTTTGGTTATGTAAGTTGATATTAATTTCAGTGTGAATAATAGGACTGAGTAAAGCTCAAACTTCAACCTTGCTCAAAGAATGTGCCTAGGGAAGATACGAGAAATATTAGAGAGACTGCAACAGCCTCAGTCAGACGACACAAACAATCGCCTGCCCAGATACAACAAGGATATGGTGGCTACTGGGTAAACTTAGATCACAGCTACGGCTGATAATAATTGGTGTATTGACTGGCCATTGCAAACTTAGGAGACACACACATCTGTTAAAGGCTATTTACCCAGATTGCTCAGATTTCGGGGAGGAGGAATCCTTTCACTACTTTCTCGGCACGTATAACGTATAAACATAGCTTAGAAATGTGGATAGAATTGAAGAAGAATACCTACATTCTCTTGCTCTGAAAGGTCTCACGGCCTTTGTACGCAGGTCGAGGCGTTTTGAATGGAAACCGAACGAGTGAAATAAAGGGGGGAGAAATTGGAAATGGTAAAAAGGGCCAGAAGTGACCTAGTTGCCAGGCATCAGCCACGCCGCTCATTCCATTAATTCATTTATTCAGGATCTCCAATTAGAAAGAGAAATAGTGAAATTATTACTGTAAAAAACAATATCAAAATTTGTGTGGGGAATTTTTTGATAAAGATAAATATCGACAAAGTTTTGTTTTATTAACACAACATGGAGATTTATTTCGTTTTATCTTGAGTAAATATTTACACTGATTACGATACTCAGTTATATTTTAATTATTTTCAATGAATGTCACATAATTATATATCCTTATTACACGTGCATCTGTATTTTTTGACAAACATTGTAACGATTTAATTTTTATGCTGCAGTTTTTCTGTATTTCATTACTACTTTTTAAACTAGAGTAAACTATTGAAATAATGGAGAAGAAGTAGATAGATATGTTCCCAATATATTTGAGAATAATTAGTTTTCAATAGCGCTAGTTATGTGTGGCTGATGTTCTCCGTCAGTTTAGGGTGCACGTGTTATTTTTTAACAAAATATTTTAATTTATATGAGGCATATGTTTAATAATATTTAAATGGAATTCAGGGACAAAATATTCTTTATTAATGGGTCGAACACGTTGTTTTTATATTAATTTTAATCAAGATCCATGAACGTGGTAAAAACGTTATCGAATTCCTGTCACAAACATCATATTGTTTACGCATTTTTAAAGTATGAATTTGATAGAGTCTACTAACTTTGAACCTCGAAAATGGACATTTTCGAAAATATTTCCACGAGAATTTAAGTAAATTAAAATTTACTGATTATCTGGATATTGATTTAGATGATTCGTAATTCAGCATCAGCATATATTAATTTTCTGTCACGCTTTACAAAAACGAAACAAAACTCTCTGAGACATCTACAATAAATATCCGCCGCAAAAATAGTTCTGATTTAATTGATTGTGAGATGTGCAATTCACAGATATATTCACGGTGATTAGGTTAGGTTTCCGCCTACGGGAAGGTCGAGAAAAGTCAAAGAGTTTAATTTATTTTAACCATGAGAACTTCATCTTACCGCTCCATTAAACTCATTAAATAAAAGTGTAGAGAACCTCTCGTGTCATTCCAGATAAGAAATTTGTTTCATTAGCCGTCGTCTATAATTAACAAATTAATAGGAAATTAAAAGCAAATACACAAACAAAGAAAATACACGCTGCTGTGGCGTATCCATTCATCAGGGGTTTAATCAGTTTATCAAGTTCTATTTGAATTTTCTGTTATTAGCTCTAATTATGCTCTTGCAAGATTCCTTCATATATTATTAAATTTTGATGGGCTCTATATTTCATTTAGTTCGAAAATAATTCCCACTTTGACAAAAGATGTCGCCACTAAAAATGTTTTAAACCAGACAGTACAATTTAACAGAAATTTCAAGTTATTGTTGTTTGATTTATTTCAAACAATTTCTATCATTGTTTATTTAGAACACAAGTATGGGATTGATTATTTATTTTCTCATTATAATGTTTCGTATAAATAATGATAGGTACTGATGGAACATATCACTACAAGTTTAATGTTTATCTCTATAAAAGGTGAATGACAAATAGATCTCTATATTTACTTATATTTGTTGATTGTTGAATGTAAGAATTCATATGCAATTACCAATGTTTATCAACAATCGTTTGTTTGTGTGTTCAAATAATGTAAAATTTTATGCAAAGTTATTAATTACATAATCAACTTTTCTAATTATCAAAACGTTGAACGAGATTTATTGATAACTTTGTGATTAAATATTGTAAGATTAAATATTTCTCTAACTTCCATATTCTCACATCTTATATTAACTTTAATCGAAATTTGAAAACAAATAAAATTTAGTGCGCCATCTACACAAGTCTAGTAAAACTGGTTATTGGTTGGTAAGAGCTGTATTCTGTAAGTGAGATGTTAAGCTTCCGCTCGTTACTGATAGGTGGCGATAGCCTTTAATGAAGTAAGTTACACTGCCTTTATACAAGGCACTGTAAAGTAAATCTAAAAAAATCAAAGGACATATTATTATCCAATTCATTTCACTTAATTAACATTAGAATAAATATGTATACTTATCTCTTGAAGAAAAAGAAGCCGATCAAAACCTAATCACTAGCGATATATTTTTTGATTTTCTGGAAACAAAATGTAATGTCCTGGAAAATTTACTCACACAAGATTCTGGAATTGATAATTCCTCTCATCCTCATCATAGTCATTCTTCTGGTGTGACCACACCACACAACAGAGTAACTCAATCTCAAACTAACATTCATTATTTGATCAATCCCTACCCAACGCACTAAACAACAGTGCTTCTCTTAACCACATCAATTTTTTCTCGTCACGAAAACAAATCTTTTATCCTCAGGAAGACGACAACTACTAACTTAGAAACTTAGATACTTAAAACTAAATACTCACACACCTAGACTTAGACACATGAAAAATACTTAGACACTTAGACACTCGGACACTTCACTACTTGGAAGACACTTTGAGAAACTTGAGAACACTTGGAAGAAACGTGAAAATACTTGGAAAACCTTGGAAGAATCTTGAAAGAAACTTGGAAGAAACTTGGAAGAGATTTGGAATAAAACTTGGAAGAAATTTAGAAGACACTTAGAAATACTTGGAAGAAACTAGGAAGAAACATGGAAGAAACGTGTAAGAAATTTGAAAGAAACTTGGAAGGAAGAAACTTGACAGAAACTTGGAAGAAACTTGAAAAAAACTTGAAAGAAACTTGAATGGAATTTGAAAGAAACTTAGAAGCAACTTAAAAAAACTTGAAATAAACTTGGAAGAAACTTTGAATACTTGGAGGAATTTAGAAGAAACTTAGAAATACTTGGAGATACTTGGAAGAAACTTGAAAGAAAATACTTAGGCGACACTTGGAAACTCTCACTTGCACTAGCAGACAATTGCAATCTTACACTCATTATCATTCTTACTCACACTTCCATTTGCACTGACATTCGAAGTAGCACTCACACTTACAATTGCACACGTACTTGCACTCGTAGTAGTCTTACTCTTACACTTACTCGCACTTACCTTTAACCGCATTCGTATTCACAATTGGACTCGCACTCTTACTTGCACTTGGCGTCTCACGGGCACTCTCTCTCACTCGCACATTCATTCTTTCTCTCAGTTGTACACTCAACTCTTACTCGCAATCTCACTCATACTCTCTCTAATACATTAATTCGCACTCTACTTATACACCCACTGGTTTTCTCACTATCACTCTTACTCTACTTGCACTCATAGTCGCACTTACTCGAACCCGTATCCTTATCCACACTCACTCATACTCATACTCCGACTTGCATTCGCACTCTTACTCACTAGTATAGTTAGACTCACTCATATTCTCATACTCTCTTTCTTACACTTGGAGACTCACTGACACCCTATCTCGCACTCTCATATGCATTTGCACTCCAGTTGTACTCCTTCTCTCACTCACAATACACGCATTTTTATTCTCACTTACACTTTTCACACTCGTACTCCCACTTGCTCTCTCCATCCTCTATTCATTACTTACTCAAGCAACACCTACTCTCACGTCTTCACCAAATAACTTAGTAGAAAGGGAGAAGCAACAACTATATTGAAGAATTTTCGCGTTCTGTGAAGAAAAACGTTCCCTTTCTAACAACTTACACACCGAAAAAATGCCCACAGGACCTTTCCATGCTCTCTCATGGAGCTGCACTCCCCTTCAAAACTTGATCTCCCTTTATTTTATATATGCACCCGATGTTCCTGGGCCCTTACTACTTAAACATACTGGTACTACCCATGTATTAACCTAGAGTCGACGTTTGACGTGACGTAAGTCACTAGGCCCTAATCGGACCGGGTAGATAAAGTAGGCCCGAAAAACGGCCACTTGGTTCCTTTTTCTTCTTTTATTCTCGCATTAAACAAATAACAAAAACATTAGAACGCTATCACTCCATACAATCATCCTTATTCTGTCACACCCTAAGTAAATTCTGAAAACACGTCGAAACCCATCTCTTACTCATTTGACACCTCAAACGACATCAAACCCTATTACTCTAACAACAAAATACTCACTTGACTTATTCACTCTCTTACTCTTCCTCACTATGTAAATGAAAATAAAATAACTCTAGCCTACATGCTCTCTCTCACTTTCTCTCTCTTAAAACAGATACTCTAGCCTCCAAACTAGAGTACTCACTCACTCTCTCAAAACAGAGACTATAGCCTCCAAACTAGAGCACACACTCTCTCGAACATAAATATAAAGAGACGCTAGTCTCCAAACTAGAGTACTCACTCGGTCTCTCAAAACAGAGACTCTAGCCCCCATACTATAGTACTTTCTCTCTCAAAAAATAAATTAAAATAGACTCTAGCCTCCAAACTAGAGTACTCACTCGCTCTCTCAAAATAAAAATTCTAGCCCCCATGCTCTCTCAAACAAACAAAATTTAGAAGATTCTAGCCTAAAAACTAGAGTATTCTCTCTCTATCTCAAAACAGAGACTCTAGCCCAGTGGTTCCCAACCTTTTTTGGACCACCGCCCCCTATAGAAGAGAACAAAAATTTCACCACCACCCCCCTCCCCCCCCAGTCGCTGGTTAGTCCAAAGTTGTTAATTTTATTTGAATAGCATCTGTACCGTCCCAATCGATCTGGATTTGGCTTTAATTTCAGTTAATGTCTAAATTTTATTTTAGAGGAATGATGAAGTAGAAATTTATTAAACGACTACCAAATGTACAATAATAGTATATTATATACCGCGGGACTGAAGTAGTACATTTAATCCTGAAGGTAAAGTTTATGGCCCGACCGCAGGGAGGGCCATAATTTACCTGAAGGATTAAATGTACTTCAGTCGCAAGGTATATACGATACTTTTCGTACTTCCGGTATGATTTTATTAATTATTTCAATAATTTCAATCAGTTTTTTCTCTCTTCAACTCATTTAATAAACTGTCTTTAAAATAAGTTACCATAGTAACATTGCGTTGTGACAGTTATAATTTAGAAACATTGTCATTACTAGTGTCATTGTAAATTTGAATATTAACGTTAATTACCATTCTAATTAATTATATTTTTCAATAAAATATCCCTTAAATTCGTTTGTTTGTGATTTAATCGTTCCGGGAGTTTCGTCAATATTTAATCCCGGAGGGATTAAATGTGACACTTTAGTACCTGTCACAAGGGAGTGAAGTTGTCACTTTAGGCCCGGAAGTACGAAAAATTGTTTATTAAACTTTTAAATATAAACACAGAATCAATAAGAAATACAATCACAATAGAAATAAGAAATGCAATACAATAAGAAATACAAAATTAATAATAATAAAGAAAAAATCCATGAGACGGTTGAGGCTGGTGGAGTGTTACCAGTTTGTTAATATCGGGTTCCAATTTCGTTATCAATCGCAGATCGCCACGTTCAGTGATGTGTAGTCTGTTCCTCTTCTTTGACAGCAAATCAGTTACTGCACTGAATACACGCTCAGCCATATAGGACGAGGGAAATGCAATTAACAACTTCTGTACTATTGTCCACAATCCAGGATAGAGAACTGGTATTGGTTTTTGAAGCCAGAACTCTTGATATCCACGTTTGAATTTTACTTTCAGTTCTTCGTTAGTTGTGAGTTCTAATAGCTCCTCTTCCAAATTTGATGAGCCTCCAGTATCTGTGTTTGCGAAAGGATCTATAACCCAACTTGGTATTTCCATGTTTAAAATATCTTGGAAACGCTCTGTAAAATCAACATGAAGAACTGCCAAGTGGTGGCAGTGAGTAAGTAAATCTTCCGGTTTTGCAGACACTGTCGATAATGTGGGAAAATGGTTGTACTCACCTCTACCAAGATTTCTTTTGAATATAAGAAGTTTTCCTGCAAAAGCAGCTATGACGTTTTCAGTTTTAATTAAACTTAAATCATCACCTTGCAATTGTAGATTAACTTGATTAAATACTTTAAACAGGTCCGTCAAATAAGCGATGTCATTTTTTGACGTAATCAGGTTTTCGCGCAATTGTTCGTTTTCTTCAAGAAATTCCAACACTGAGTCAAATAGATTGAAAAACGATTCAGGCAAACACCTTTAGAGAGCCATCGTACTTCTGTGTGCAGCAGCAAGCGATTGTAGTCTTCATCATTTTCATTGCAAAGCTTATGAAACAAACGGTCAGTCAATGAATTGCTTCTAATGATATTGATTACTTTAATAAAGTTATTGAGGGACGCATGCAGACGTTCATTTATTTTTTTTGCAACCAAATGCTGACACTGAATAATACAATGTACAGCGAGTACATTTGGCACTGCTTTTCTCAAATGTGCTATAAAACCCTTATGATATTAAATATAGAATGTCCCTTTGTATCAGATTACAAATTCTTAGCAAATAATAACTCTTGATGAATTTTTTCTTCTTTTATAAATCGTACGTATGATAAGAGTAGAGCTTCGTTACTTGGTAGAGTTGATTAATCGAGTTGAATGGAAAATTTGCAAGTCTTTAGGTAATCGCATAATGATATTCCAACGTCATTTGACATTTCATCTATTCTTCTTTGCACTGAATTATTACTGAGAGGAATTTTTTTAATGATATCAAATGGTGTCTTATGATGGAGAACAGTTTTTAATATCTCTTCGACTGCCGGCAAAATTAATTCCTCGCCAATGGTGTGTGGTTTTCCTGACTTTGCGATTAAGAATAAAACGTTATATGAGGCTCGTAGCCCATCATCGTCTCGTTTAGAAGACGATGCAAAAAGGTTTGATATAGTTGGCTGTTTTAAATATTGTTTTGCGAGTTCTTGAAAATAGAATATATATTTGTTCTTCTTATCAGGATGCATTTTATGTAAATGCTCTTGTAGACTAGAAGGTTTCATAGCTTCATTTGAAAAAACTTTTCGGCAAATTAAACACATAGGTAATGATTTGTTTGTAGAAGATTCCGCAAATCCATATTTTAAATATTCAATACTATATTGCCGGCAATTCTTTTTTAATTTAGAAGTAGATTCAGCCATTTTCATACAAAAATTAAATTCTCAATAGATTTATAGATAGTAATGTTTATAAAATGACACACCACTCACGATTATTTACTACGGCAGAGCTTATGATCCACGACTATATATCGCGGCCAAGCACATACAACTAACTAACAAAAAATTCGTAGAGCTGTTGCTTTTATACGTTTCATTTCGTGCATGATTCAACTTGTCTGTGTGCGAACATGTTATTTCGTATGAACATCGCGCGTTCGCTTATCAACGTACGAGGACAAGTCATATACTTCTATTCTGAACTAAAAGAAATTATTAGTATTATTATTAATGCCAATTTAAAACTGCTTATTAACCCTTATTAAATCATTTTTATTTTACCATTCCTCTTGACTGCTTATTATTTGCTTCTGAATCCGCCACCGCCTTCCTAAAAGGCTGCAGCGCCCACATGGGGGCGGCAGCGCCCACATGGGGGCGGCATCGCCCCCGTTGGGAACCAATGTTCTAGCCTCTAGCGCCCAAATAATAACATAAGCGGCAAAATGCCGTAAATATATCTCAACAACACCATCATTAAAACAAAGTGCTTAACTTGCGTGTATGTTGAACAAAAAATGACAAATATAATAATAAAATGACTGAGAAGTGGAGAAATATTTAACTGCATCACCTACACCCAAAGCACACCGTAAAAACTCTCCAACAGAACGAGTGACCTAACCAACTAGCACATAATGTCTCTGAAAACAATCAATTAACTAAATAAAACACCTAGTGCCTGTTTACGTGTTATTAATAGTTTCTCTTTTATAAACAATCAACAATTATAATAATTTTTGAGATTATATATAATAATCTCTTCTAGTTAATACCAAGATCAATACAGATTTTCATATTTGTGCTAAAAAATACCTGACGATGTGAAGGTTGTCAATATTTCTCTAATCTACGTCCCATATTTTCAAATCTTAAATATAAATAAAATCTAGAGTACCATCTATAAGATTCTTGTAAAACTGGTTGGTAGGTGTTAGTGATATAGCACGCATTGAGTATTCAAAGACTTAAGCTTTTGCTTCTTAGTGATAGATGGCAATAGTCTTTAATGAAGTCAATCAATAAAGAATAAATTCAACAGACAAGGATTATTATCCCAAACTTGCAAACAATTCAATTCAGTAAATTAACATAACACTAGCATTAATGTTATTGAAACTCACTTTATAAACAATTTCAAATAAAATGTCACGCCAGTGCTATCTACCAGAACTTATTAAAACTGGTTGGCATTTAAACAAAATTTTATGCTTGTGTATTTCACCGATAGACGGTGAAATTCGGCAATGAAGTAAATCTATAAGAACTTTCAAGGACACCTATTGTTATCAAAAACAATTGATTTTACCTAATTATTATTAGTATTTGTAGTATTCCTTTCATTGAATGGTTTTTGGAATAAAACACATTATGAAATAAATTTGTTTCAACTGTTTTAATGTTTTTAAATAGTGTTCAGACATGTTTTCAGTACCTATATTGTCAAAATCTCCGTGTTTATGTATGTAAATCAATTGTGAAACTCTAGGAAACGTCCATAATTCGTTTAGAGTGCAATTTAAGCTGTATTTGACAATAATAATGCATATAACTTGAATCAACAACCTAAATACTTAACTATATGAATTCGAGAATGTATCACCCGTACCCTGTATATTGCACCAGTATTATCAAAATTAATTAGTTTCGAAATGTGTTTAACATTAATATATAAAGTGAGTTTCTCTTTACAAAAATACGTTTTTAAAGCATTGTTTATCCCTAAAATAGACTTAAACTTATATTCATTGAAGATTTTCTGGAATTTAGAGCGTGCAGCTACAAATAGCTGACCTACATAAACCTCCCTGTGTGACTGGGCAATGACGTCATTACCGTTGTCATGCCAACAGATAACTGGCATTGTTTAGATTCGACACGTATGCATTTTAAAAAAATGTATAATTTATTTAAATCATCTCTTACAAACAAACAAAAATTAATATTAAAGATATAAAAACCTCTTATATTATAACATGTATTTTCTCCTGTGGCCTTAGTCGACATTTCAACTATTTTGATTAACCAAAATATAACAGAAGTATTAGTTTTGTCAAATTATAGTAAGCTAGTGGAGTGGTAGGGGAGAGTTGGGTAATGTGGCCACCCTAACGGAAAATATTTTTTACGAGACATCTGAAAGTAGCAAACTTTTAAGATTATACCTGTAGCCAGGACCGTTGCTAGGCCTTCGGCCGCCCGCGTGCTAGAATTAATTCGGCCGCCCGCTCTGAAAATAAACTTTAAAAAATGAAGTAAATGTTGTAACTTGTAACGTTTTTATTAATAATAATAATTAAACATTAAATTATTTGTGCAAATTAGCACGTATAAAATACATTTAAACATATAATGCAAGTATGGAAGTAATATTAAATAAAAATAAAAAATAAACATAAAAAGAAATAAACGCTTAGGTCTAAATTGTCTATCATAATAAAACGTTATAAAAAAGGTACTTTTCTAGTTTTACTTTCCGCAAATTCTTGAATTGTGTCATTAATATTCAAACTGTCCAAAATATCATGTTCAATAGATATTAATGATAAATTTGTTAATCGTTCTTGCAACATGGTAGACCTTACATAATTTTTAATAATTTTTAATTTTGAAAAAGACCTTTCGCCGGTTGCAACTGAAACTGGTAAAGTTAACATTATTCTTAAAGCAACAAACAGATTAGGAAATGTTGCCATAAGGCTGTTCTCTAAAATAAATTGTAGAATATCCTCAGGTTCACGTTGTAAAGACTCCTTAAAATGTAAATTAAAAGCTTTAATTTCATTATATAAATCACTTCCGTCAATATCGGACTCGTTTAGGGATTCATCTCGAAGCTTTAAATCCATATCTTTACAGTTTTTCATTAAATCTTGGTCTGATATGTCACCGATTTTAAACAAAAAGCCAAAAATGTCACTATAACTTTGTAAACCATCAAACCTGTCACTTAAAGACGATAATATCTGATCAAGGACTTTAAAGAAAAAATTTATTTTAAAATGAATTTTGGGATCTCGCACTGCTTCGTCTTCATGCTCGTAATCAAATTGACGCGAGGTTCTACGACGACGCATGCTATGAACGGGCGGGAAATCCGTTTGTATTTCTAAATCATTTGCAAGTTCGGTAGCTCCTACAAGTACATTCATATATCCCTCATCAGAACGCATTTTTGAAAAAAAATCTATTAGGTTTTCAAGATAATCTACGCAAACTTTTATATTTAATGAAGAACTTTGCATCATTTTACTTAACACATTTACTTTAAATAAGATATCATGCCATGTAATTACTGCGCATAAAACTTTATAATCGTGCAGTTTGAGTCCCAATGCTTGTGCTTTATGTCTAGTAGATGCATCGTATAATACTAAGTTTTCCGAAATTTCAAATAACGCATCATAGACATTGCCGATTTGATACCTTAATGGTTTTAATGCATCGATTCGGCTTGACCATCTTGTATCACTTAGTGGTTTTAAAGTTAATGTTGGCACGTGTCGTTTAAGAACATCCCACCTTTTGGTCGATGCAGAAAAAAATACGTATAAATCTTGGACTAAATCAAAGAAACTTGTTGTTTCATGAGACACATTAGCAGCATCATTGACAACTAAATTTAACGTATGCGCTGAACAAGGAACAAAAAATGCACGAGGATTTATGTCTAAAATTTTCTTTTGCAAGCCATTATGCTTACCTCTCATGTTTTCCCCATTGTCATAGCCCTGCCCACGCATATTATAAATGTTCAAGTTTTTTTGAACAATTAAATTAGTTAAAAAATCGCTTAAGCCCTCGCCAGTACAATCAGTTATTGGACAAAATCCCACAAAATGCTCTCGTATTTCTACCTTTTTAGATTCATAATTTAGAAAAACAAATCGAAATATAATTGTTATTTGTTCAGTATGGCTCACGTCTGGAGTACAATCTAATATTACAGAGTAATATTTTGCGGCCCTGATCGAATTCAATATAAATGTTTTTATTCTCATGCCTATTAAAGTAATTATTTTATTTTGGATCGTATTACCCAAATAATGACTCATGTGAATTTGACTCTCCTGTGATTTTTGGACACGAGATACATGTTCACGCATTACAATATCAAATTGCGCTATCATCTCTACGGCTTTCAAAAAATTACCATTATTTGGTTCGTATAATTTGGAAGAAGACCCTCTAAGAGCTAAACACTGTCGCGATAAATATTGGATTATTGAAACAATTCTTTCCATAACATTAAACCAATATTTTTTTTCTGATTCTAAAAGTCTTAATTCCATTTGGTTGACGGTACTTTTTTGATTTAACATTTTAATTAATGATATCCACTGTTTAACGTTTTTGTTATGGCGAACACTTTGTTCGTGCCTTCCTAATATTTCTGATAGATGGTGCCAGTCAGAAAAGCCTATTTGGTTATTTAAATTGCCAATAAATGAAGTGCCAAAAATTTTGCATCAAAAACAAAATACTGCATCATGAGAAATTGAATAAACTAACCAATCTCTCTTAATTTTTTCACCATTTTTTAATGATTTATAATAATAATTTTCCGAAAACTTTCGTCCAGATTCACTAATGGGATATTTTAAGTTTTTAACTTGAATAGGTCCCCTTTCTACCAACATTTTTGCCATACTGCTAGTGATGTTTTCAGGCCACGTCCCTGGATCATCCGATACACTGATAATATTTACATCAATTTCATCTTCATGAGATAATTCAGCAGGCGGTTCGGCTTTTTGCGCGGTGGAAATCTCTGTTAAATTGACTTTATTAAACAATTCCGATCCTTTCTCATCAGAATCAAAATCTCTGGTTTCCTCCTCATTAGAGCCTCTAGCTTCTTCTTCTATATCTACATCCATGGACTGCATGGATGTGCCGCTTGTAGAGGGCATTTCTGTCGAAAATTCTTCAGTATTCGTTTCTTCGTCTGGATTCGTTTCCTTCTTTAAAAAGACATACATGGATCCTGCTAATTTCAATTTCTCCTCCTCACGTCTTGATTTTTGTTGTCGGTAATTAAAACCAGATAATCTCTTTGTTTTTCTTCGTTTCTGGAAATCAAAATTCGCATTATTATTTTTTAAATTTTTGGTATTATTGTAAATATGCATGAGAGAAAGCGCTCTCGATAAGATTAGAATTTCGATGATCGTTAGTTTTAGTTTCAGATGTAATTTCAGATTGTAAAATGATTTATTAATTTTAATTATTTTACGAAAACTAAACAACAACAACAACGCACCTGTTATCTTCTTAAAATTATTTAAAAAAAGAAAACCGAATCCAATTCAATAGACATCAACTTAAAGTTTAAAAAATAAGACTAAATTTACTTACCATATTGTCCATATTTTCACTGTTCAATACCTCGTCTTTTTCTCACAACAATAAATTTAAAAATGATGTTTATGTCTTTACTAAACTTTAGTTAACACACTAACATTATTAATAACTAACATAAGTACAATAACGAAAATTAGTAATTATAAAACACGACACTTAACTAACGAATTTCGGACTCAAGATGATATAACTGATTCGTACGTAAGTGCAAAAATGTAACTGAAACTGACTGGTGAAACTAAAAGAAATAGTTTATTACAAAAATATTATTATTACCTACTCCTACTGCAAAATTAATGTATAACCAATGAGAAAAATCTACCACAATTAGGGGGTAGAAATGGGCGGCGTTAAGCACGAATAAATACCAAAAATAAACGCTATTACGAATTCATAAAATATTTTGCCCTAAAAGGTAATAAAATAAATGCTAAATTTGAGAATAACATGCAAGTACGTGATCAACAAAGACTATAAGATCGACGGCGCTGGGAAAATCCAGTAATTCTGTCTAATGTCTACTCAACAAAGAACTTTACAGTGGCTGTAAACTAACAAAATAATTGCCTTTGCTACCTGCTACGCCCCAGATCTGAGTACTTAAACACCAATCAATAAATTTTTATGATGTGGGGATAAGTATGGAATATTGCACCAATTTTATACAGATCTTACTTGTTACTTCCGATATTTTAATTTTTTGAAAATGTTGGCAACTATAAACTAAGCAAGAGTTGGCCCTGTGAGGCCGCCCCAAAAATTGGCTGCCCGCGTTCCATGAACGCCTTGCACGCCCGCTTCCAACGGCCCTGCCTGTAGCAACTGTAGACAGCCTAGACTTACGTAATATTTTTCACGTATGTTAGGCAATTGTAATATTCGGTAGCTGGGAGTTGATTTTAAAAGCTGCTATATGGCCACTTGACCCATATAGGTAGGGTAAAATTGCTAGGGCTGGCTACATTACCCGCATTGGATAATTTACGTCATAAACGCCTGATGATATCAATAATAACATGTAGAAGTGAGAAATCAGATGGGAGAAAACATTAAAACATATTTAAAAATTAAATAACCTTATAGTTTAAACTAACGGAATATAATTTTTGGTAAGATTCATGAGATCGAAGCAACAAACATTATAGAACTAATAAAAAAAATGAATTGATTATTTACAAAATACGCATTCATACTCGTCATCATCATCTTCACAACCGGCACTTTCTTCATGTGCCCACTGCTTATACTTGCATCACGTAATCCAACCTTCGTTATCCTCAGATTTTGAGAACGACCTACGACAATAAAGTTATTTCAAATCTTGTTGATCGTATGGTTGATCGTCCGATTCATCATCATCTGATTCAAAAAGCTGGTTTTTTGTAATCTCTTTTTTTGTTGTATTTTCTTTTTAATTTTTGTCTTTTCTGTTTTTTCTTCACCGGGACACTTTTGGATGTTGAAAGTTTCATATCATTCTCTTCATGCTTTCTTTCATTTTTATTATCCTCGTCTTTTTTATCAACTTTTCTTGTAAAGTTTCATTTTGGTATGGACTAAATGTTATTATCACTGCCTTGCCCTTTTTCGGTTTGTTTTTCTTTGTATTACGCTTTTTCTTTAGGCAAAAGAATAATGTCTTTTGGGTTTAGTACTGCAAATGATTTGGGTTGTGATGTCGGAGTACTGTCTACTACATTGTTTCCGTTTCTCGTAACTTCATCTTAGGAAGCATGTTCTTCATATGTAACTTCTGTTCTATCTACTGTTTGGTTTTCAGCTACAAAATCTCCGGTAGCTGTCGCTCGATCTTCTTTCTAGTCCATTCATTTCACAGTCTTCAGCTGTAACTCCAACGTCGCGTCCAACCCCTGCTCCCCTTCAGCTGTAGTTGCATCTGCTCGTCCATTTACTGCTACAACTGCTCGTCCATCTACTGCTGCATTTTTAGCATTTGATACACCATCTTCAGCATTAGGGGCATTATCGTTTTCAGGAATCATGGAAATGTCAGTAACTTCTGCACGCACAAAATCTACGCTAGAGAACATGTTAGGGTCCAAAGGGAAAATGCCATAACTTGTGAAAACCATTTATAGCCGTAGTTGGCATAGCTGCTTACAAAAATGCCTCTACAATAAGTGTACTGATCCTGAATTGTCTTTTAACTCTGCCCGGGTTGTAACGTAAGAATTTTTCACAAGCTTGAATGTAGAAAGTTTTGAAAGGTGCTATAAATGACACATCCAGAGGTTGCATATTGAGGCTGCAGAGGAGTCCTATGTTCATAGAACTATTGTAAAATTCTTTCTAGCATTTTCTATAATGTCAATATTTTTGGTGTGGGCATGATCATCCAGATTTAGCACTGGATCTTATTCGGATGGTATGGCGTGTTTAAAAAAATGATCAAACCAATGCAGTTCTTTTTCCTCAGTTGGAAAAACGTGTCTATAATAGCTCAATTTTTCTGGAACTTTATTGTGTTCTTGACAAAATTGTCTATAATCTTCGTAGAGTCGGTTTAGGAACATGCTAAATGGAAGATGGAAGATCGTCGCTGTTCTATCATAGGCTACTGCAAGTAAAGTAACAACATCATAGGGAGTAATTGATTTTCCCACATTTTCTCGTAAATAAGTTCCTTGTGCTTGGACATAGTAAATTCCGAGAGGGCGAAAAAAGGCATCATCTAATGGCTGCATGCGATGAGTTGTATGACTCTGCAATTGTAGCATTATCACTCCATTATCTCGTGCAAACAAAAGCGCTTCTAAATTTTGACTATGAGTAGAATATCCATCTAAGAGTAACAACACCGGTTCTTCTTTTGAACAAACAATACTGTTTTTGAAGTGATGGAGCCACGTAACAAACAATTGACTAGTTATGTAGCCTGAGTCGGAAATTTTGATTCCACTTCCTACAGGAGCTCCTTTTTCTAGTTCTGGTACAAATCTCTTTTTTATCAAGGTAAACATAGAAGGGATATAGGATTCTGCAGCATTAACGCAGCAGACAACAGTGGTATTCACTCCTTTCTCACCACTACTTACCCCACCTACCTGATGTTTTCCTTTGAGACGTTATACATCCTTATTCCAATCAAATTATATTTGTCCACGAGCCCTTCTAAAAGCGCGAAAAAAGCCTCAACTCTTTCTTTACTAAATCCCCTCATTCTGGCATGTGGTGTGGCTTCTGGCTGACGAAGAGATAGTCTTGGATTTCTTCGCATACATTTGTAAAACTATTTTTTCCCAGCTATTGCTTTTTCAGCGTTGAAATAATGTTCAATGTTATGTTGTTTGGCAACATCAAATGCAAGTTTTCGTACATCTCTAATCGTTAATTCAAAAAACCTTTCCTCAAACTGCAGATTATGGCTTACTAACTCCTTTTCCATTTTTTTCGTATATAGGTCGCTGACCAAAACGCTTCTTAATGGAAGATACTTCTCCCTCTTCTTTTAAGTACCCTTTCAATGTTGTTTTTGGTAAGTTCTATCTTCGAGCTGCTTCATTGACTCCTACATCTAATCGACGAACTGCGTTTATGGCTAAGGCCAAATCTTCATTTGTCCACTGGCCATACTTGTCTCTAGCTTGCATTTTTCTGAAAAAATAAATAAAACTCTCTTAATTTGGACCAGTCCAACTTAGGCAATTGAATCGGTCCAATATAGGCTACACACAGTTTTGTAAAGACACATTTTTTTTTCTAAACAACTTTTACAGATATTTGGGTCAAACTTAAACATAAATATTGCCAAAACATTATTATCATGAAAATATTGAAACAACTTTGGTAAGAATAACGAAATGTTACTACATACAACTAAAATTTAAGAGGTGTCCCATTGGAAACCTAAACTCGACTAGATATGCTAAACATATGTATTAGGTATATAATGCGTAGTTTAATAGTTCTACACCAGAGTAACGCCACTATCGCTAACTCATACGCATAATAAATTAATGTTCCAAATTAGGAAGCGGTCCAATACTGGTTTCTTTCCCCTACATCTAGGGAGTTCTCCACTAATAAACTGTCTTCTTAAGTGATAATTGTAAAGATCAGCAGATATAGTTTTCCTGGTTTACCATATCGCACAGTTATACAGATCATAAATGGGAAAAAAACTATCCATAGGGTTAAGAATATATAAGCTTTAATATTTGCAATATCATATCCTCTTCAAGCTAGGTCACGTCTTGGTCTAGCCAAAAATAATTATTAAACATCAGGTACGTAGGCATCAAATGCAATCTAGCTTCTGTCATTCAGACGATGATATTGAATATCGAAGGGTAATCTTTTTGGAAATATTGTGGGTTCAAATTAATTAAGTTTGCTAAGTTTAGTTAGTTTTATTTTTAGTTACGGTTTATTGGTGTTTTTAGTTAAGTGACATTGTATTGACTTATATCACTTTAGTGATTAGTGAATAATCTCTCTGTAAGTAAACCTAACTTAATTTAGCTTTAGCCTAAGTTGCCACCATCAAGATGGGGGATGAGGCCCCTAATAACTCTTCCTCAGATTCATTTCATAATGCTTTATCACCATCTTCAAAAATCTTAATAAATTCTTTGCATCAACTTTCTCCTGGAACAACGCGTTAAGGCTTCTAAAGGGAGAATATTTAAGTACTCTGATACTGATTTTGGGCCCCATCTAGTTATAGTAGAACCCATCAAAAGTAGTGGTACTCCCCCTAGTATTCATCCTATGGATGTTGGAAAAATTCTACGAAAACTTAACATCCTAAACATTTAAAATATCCAAAAGAAAGGTTCCAGCAAAATAGGAAAAACCTTCAAAACTTCTCGTGATGCTAATTATTTTCTAATGAACCAAGCTTTCCGAAGGGAAGGATATTGTGCTTACATAACACAACGCCTTCTCACCTCGAGAGGCATTGTTAAAAACGTAGGACTCTCTATTACTCCAGATGATATTATTCATGAAGCTTATTCGCAAAATAAAAAAGTGATTGGTGTTAGAAGACTCAACCGCAGAATAACCAAAGATGACGGATCTTATGAATATGTTCCATCCACAACAATTCTTGTTACCTTTGAGGGACGGCCATGCCCCAGGGATCTAGAAATTGTTTCAGTTCCAGTCCAGGTTGATAAATATATGGCTCCTGTTACTCAAGCAAAAATTGCCTAAGATTCGGACACTCTGCCAATTTTTGCCGCAGTGCCAAAATGTGTAGTAGATGTGGAATAATCCATTCTGACCCATGTTCAAATTCCTTAGACTGTTTTTATTGCTCTGGACAACACCTACCTATTGACCGTTCTTGCAAAGAATTTAACATGCAAAAAAACATTAATGAAGCAATGGCATTCCATGACTATTCTTACTTCGAAGCCTCTCAACTTTTCCTTTCTCTTAAATCTTCTGTTAGGAACCTCTCTTTTGATAGATCAACAACATCATTTCCTCAATTACAGACTTCTTCCCCTTTTCCAATCTCTTATGATCAAAAAGTCACACAAAGTCCCCCTAGTAACAAATTCACTACTCATAAACGCAGACGTCCCACCATCTTAGAAAAAAGGACAGGATTTGATAAAGATGCACATAATGCAGCTCTATTTTTCTCCTCATGCAATGAATTATGTCAGTCTCCGATAACAAATAAATGTGCACTTCAAAACAATGCTTCATCTCCCTCGTCCACTCACATTGAAAGAATTGATATGGACTTCACCCCGTCTGATACTCCGTTTGTGTCTGATTATTCCCTTTCTATCCCTAGCTCTCAAAATTTCGCAACTTCTCAGCTTACTCCTTCTTAAGAGGTGAGCAATCATAATCTAACTTAAATTTCTCCCTGTAAGTACCCCCCCCCTCATTTTTTTAAAAAAGATGTTTTATTTTTTTATTATTTCATTTTTTACACTATTGCTCAAAATTCAATCGTATTCAGGATAAAACCTTCAAATATAACATACTCCAATGGAATATTCGCAGTTTTAATGTTAACAAAGAGGTACTTATTCCTATTATTAGAGATGAAAGTATTAACATTATATTACTAAATGAAACTTGGTTGACTCCAGGTGGATCTGCACATATTAAAATTTTTAGCTGTTTTAGAAATGATCGACCGGATGGCTATGGGGGTGCCACTTTCATTAACAACTCGATTCCTTGCAAAAAATTTGAAGACAAAAGTTCAGTTCCTCCAAAAATACACTTGCTGGTAGTAGAACTCGAAGATCTAATCATTATTAATAGCTATATTCTTTCCGACCCCAACATTCCCTTCCCTCACAGAATGCTTAAACAACTCCTACAGCAAATAAAACATAAGAATTTTATCCTAATGGCTGATTTAAATGGCCAAAATCAAATTTGGGGCTTTGCCATTAATAACCCTAAAGGAATTGCAATCTGGGATTTCATCTCGCACAATGATCTCACCATTCTTAATGATGGATCTCCAACAACTACTTCCTCAGCCATAGCTCTAGATTGGTCCTGGAGAACGATCCAAGAATCAAGCTTCAGCGATCATTTTCCTACCCTTTGTTCCTACAAAAAACAAAATACTGTGCCCAGCTATATGAATTCCACTCACGTCAAATATAACATAAATAAAGCCAACTGGAATGCATTTCAAGCATATATTGAACATAATATATATCATAATGATATGGAATACCCCTTGTTCATGGAGGTCTTAAAAAGAGCCATCTCTTTATTTATCCCACTTAAGAAATCTTTCACCCCTTCTGCTCCTTATCTTCCCTGGTCGGACAAAGAGTGCTCCCAGTGGTACAAAAGAAAAAGAGGCTTTTAAACGATATCTAAGAACTCTCTCCATGGAACATTTCATTAATTTCAAGAAAATAACAGCTAAAACACGAATTTTTCTGAAAACAAAAAGATCAGGAGGATTCCGTAAATTCACAGAAGAACTGAACCCCGGAATAACTGTTAAGAAGATTTGGTAATCAATAAAAATTTTCTCTAGATCAATTGAAAATCGTAATTTAATTAACACAGTTCCATATTCCAAAGTCTCTTTAACAAGTTAGCTCAAATCCCCTTTCCATACCTCAACACTATTCCCCAAGCCATTAACGACTCATTTACTCACCCTTTTACAATAGAAGAATTGAATTTCACCTTACTAAGCAAAAATAATTCAAGTCCTGGATTGGATTCCATCACATATTCAATGATCAATCATCTTCCCAAAATAGTCCTAGAAACTCTTCTCTCTAATAAAATCCTCCATAAATCTCTTCCTAGCCCTTTAGAGTGGAAAAATCATCTAATAATTTCTATTCTTGAAAAACCCAGGGTCCTAACGATGCCTCCAGCTGGAGACGCATAGCCTTATCCAGCACCATAGGGAAAGTTTTCGAAAACATGATCAAAAATCGCCTTGACTGGTCTCTTGAAAATTATCTAAAAATTCACTCCTCACAACAAGGTTCAGAAAAGGCAGAAGTATATCTGATAATCACATTTTCATCTATTCCGAAATATCATGTGCATTGTCTGCTAATAAAAATCCAATTGTTGTTTTTCTCGACATTAAAGGTGCATATGGTAATCTTCTTTTATCCTCTATTTATTCATCTCTAAATTCCCTTAATTTACCTCATGTTATTTGTGACCTCATTCTATCCTTCCTTTCAGATCGAAATCTATTCAATAAATCCACCCTAAATAATGAACTTATAGGCCCTGGTGTTTCTTGTAGAGGTGTCCCCTAAGGTTCCACACTCAGTTCCCTTTTATTCAATATATCGTGCAATTCCCTTCAGAACATACTTCCACCCTCCATAAAATTATTTGTTATGCAGATGAACTTGCTGTGAAATGTGCCAAAAACACCATCCAGGAGTCTATAACATCCCTCAACACCTTCCTTTCCAATCTCAATCTTCATTTATTGTCTATAGGTTTGACACTGGCCCCTCAAAAATGTGCCGCCATGATTTTTCAGAAAAACCATAAGCTTAGTCCAGTCCATTCCATAGTCATTAATGGTCAACCTATCCCTTGGAAATCTCAAGTCAAGTACAAACCACATATTGAATTTATTTCCTGCAAAGTATGAATGAATTAGGTCTTTATGTGGTAAATGGTGGGGTAGCCATCAAATCTCTCTTTTAGACATATACAAAGCGACCATACTTCCGTTATTTGATAATGCGTGCATGCTATATGGTGGCTGTTCCAAATACCTACTTAAAAAATTAGATCGTTTACAATATTAAGCCCTAAGGGTTATAGTAGGTTATCTAAAATCTGCTCCCATCAACATCATGTTATCTGAATGTGGGCAGACCCCCCTGGAGGTACGTAGAGAAATCTTGTCAATTAAATATGTATCTAAAGCAGTTGCATACAAAGACCTAATAAAAACCGCAACCTAATAAAAACCGCACTTATAGAATTATTCACAGAATGGGCTGCTGATTCTATATACTGGAGACTGAGAAATACTCCGCCTATTATATTCGACTTTCAATCAGTATCTAAATTCCTTCCCTTCATTGAATCGCTCAACAAATTCCCTTAGTCAAACTAACACGATAGATCTGGAAATTAAAAAAGATTCGGACTGTAATCAAGTTTTTCTGGCCAAAATCAGCAAGGGAAAGACATACGAATTGGATGGATTCTCGGACACAGTCTTATACAAGGAAATGTTAGAGCCGATGATCTTGCAAATCTTGGGAGAACTATCAAACGTGTCACCCTTCCAGCTGGTCCCCATTCGGTTGTGGTGCATTCTATTAAGAAATCAATTTTAGATAAGTGGAATTCTACTTTCTCTACACTCAGCTTGACAAAAGGAAATATATACTCTCTATTCATAAAATACCATAGAAAAAATCCATGATTTTCTTTACTCTCTAATTTGTCCAGAAGAGATATCTGCATTTCTTCAAGCATTCGATCCAACCATTGTTCCAAATCTACACAAATTCAACTTAGTATTTTCGGATTCATGCCCATGTGGTGAAAAACAAGATCTTTTACACATTTTTTTCAACTGTTCCTTGAATAGTGTTAATACAGATTTTCTTCATAAATCTTTTAAGGTTCCTAATAATGTTTATAGCCCCTACAAAGTGCAAGACATTCCCATAGAGTGAAAACCTTAAACTCAGCTACAAATGTTTAAGTGCTTCAAACATCAAAATATAACCTCAAATACCGAACAGTTTACAGATAAATTTTTGAACAATTAGTGCGGTATTACTCTATTCTTATTTACTTTCGTGTAAACTATATTATAGACACTCAGTATCATCCCAGACGTAGAAAAAAGGCCGAATAGCCCTGGTAGCCGAGGCCTTAAAACAAAAGAAGAAGAAGAATATTTAATATCGAAACAATTGTCAATTTCTTAGAATGTTTAACATTTTTTCAATATAATGTGAAATTATCTAGAAACTGATTGATTTATGGTTTTCAAGTACCACAGAGAAGATATGTGGAAAAATTAAATATAATAAGAATATAAAAAGGACTAACTGGTGGAATAACGAAATTAAAATAGCGGTGAAAGAAAAGAAAACGGCATGGGAAAAATATATCACATCAAAATCACATGTGGACAAAGAAGAATATGACAGGAAGAAAACTATTGTAAACAGAGCCGTCAAAAAATCAAAACGTGACTCATGGAAGTAATTAGGAGAAGAAATAACAGATCTACATAAGATGGATAACAAGAAATTTTTGACAAGAATAAAAAGATTGAGAGGAAATAAATATAGAGATATTAGAGCAATAAAAAATAGACAAGGCCAAGTACAAACGGAAATGGAAGAAGTATTGAAAACATGGAAAGAATACTATACAGAGCAATTCCATACATTGTAACGCGAAAATTTGCCGAGCCGTCGGAGACTTAATATTGGCTAACCTGTCGACTCAGAGAAGTCACAGCGCTGTCGGTACGAAGTTAAAAATTGAGTCCTCCATTTGCCGTCAAGGTGTAAACACACATCGTTCAATTTAAAATTTTCGCATGTGCTCTGGGAGCCATAAACGTTTTATTGGAAAACCCGACAATTCCGACATAGGGGAAGAGAAATACGGCTGAGACCGGCAACTGGCGGCTCCGACCCGATATGTTTCTGGTCCAAAATCGGTCGATGACTGTGGGTACCATAAGAATTTAGAGGAATTGCGTTTTTGAGGTAAATTTCCGTAGACGGCATTAGTTAGAAGGATTCGTTAACAAGGGGGGTTTTTGTACGTGGACATTCAAAAAAAATCACTGATTGGAATTTAATGGGTCAGTGAGACCAGTTCCAGGAGAGCTGGAATATTCTGGAGCAACTTCAGTTCCTGTTCTGGTGCCGGAAAAGGATAAGTGAACAGTTTTCCTTTTCTCTATTCTTCAACTTCATTAGTAAACTCACATTTATGCTTCACATATTACCGTTTTTTATATAAAGTTTTATTTCTTTTTTTTTGCGGCAATTACTATAATTTCGCTTACACTTGCACTTTGTATTTAAAAACTTGAAATCTTGCTCATAGTTTAAGATACGCTAAGACACTACGGTACGTACCTGGTATTGCGTTATTTAGTGGTTTTTTGTCTATTTCTGATCATTTTATGTATATAACTTGCACCGTACATAATTTTGAATTGTATTGTCTTTAGCAACGCTAAACTCGTTGCTATTTAAATTTTAGGCTTATGCAATTATTTATATTTATATTGATATTGGTATAAATTGCGGAAGTGTGAACTCTTGTAACTGTACATTGTTAATTTTGATATATATATATATTATCGTTGGATTTTTGAGATATTGTACATGAACTATTTGGTCGTTTCTCTAGAATTTTAGAATTGAGACATCGGTGTAGTTTGGGGCCCTCAGCTCTTCTGCACCTTGAGTTTGAAGCCTTCAGCTCTGCTCAGAGTTTATAGAATCTGCTTGACAGTTACTTACTTGAGTTGTAACTGATAAATTAGTTAGAAATTTTTGGATTTATGTAGATTTCGGCCTTCAGCCCATCTACGTCCTGAGATTACAGCCTTCAGCTGAGCTCAGACGTTATTTGTAACATTTTTGGTAGTGACATTGTAATAAATATTTTGAAAAGAGACCTTTGGTCCACAAAGACTAATTAAATCTTCAATCAGGGGATACTTGCTGACTTTCATTTACTTATGATAATTTACCTATCAGTTTAACCTTTGGAGTGTGTAGTGAGTGTTGTGAACGCACTGAGGAGTTGTGGGCTAACTTAGGAAGTCTTGGGTGCTTGCCAAAACTTCTCTGGCGCCCTTTCGTGAACTTAATAATTTTTTTTTAAGACTCCACCCCTTCCTCGACTCGAAGCTAGTCGACTGGCGAGCACGGGTTGTACCACGTAAGACAACCCGCATACCTATAACGAGCACTGAGAGGGTTAGTAGGTTTTTCTCGTTATATGTTTTTGGCTAGGCTACACCGATGTCTCAATTCTATGTTTTGCCTAGATGGGCTGAAGGCCGAAAACTACATAAATCCAAAAATTTCTAACTAATTTATCAGTTACCACTCAAGTAAATATCTGTCAAGCAGATTCTATAAACTCTGAGCAGAGCTGAAGGCTTCAAACTCAGGGTGCAGAAGAGCTGAGGGCCCCAAACTACACCGATGTCTCAATCCTAAAATTCTAGAGAATCGACCAAATTGTTCATGTACAATATCCCAAAAATACAACGATAATATATATATCAAAATCAACAATGTACTGTTACAAGGGTTCACACTTCCGCAATTTATACCAGTATCAATATAAATATAAATAATTGCATAAGCCAAAAATTTAAATAGCAACGAGTTTAGCGTTGCTAGAAAAAATACAACTCAAAATTATGTACGGTGCAAGTTATATACATAAAATCATCAGAAATAGGCAAAAAAAACCACTAAATAACGCAATACCAGGTACGTACCGTACCGTCTTAGCGTATCTTAAACTATGAGCAAAGATTTCAAGTTTTTAAATACAAAGTAAAAGTGTAAGCGAATTATAGTAATTGCCGCAAAAAAAAAGAAATGAAACTTTATATGAAAAACGGTAATATGTGAAGCATAAATGTGAGTTTACTAATGAAGTTGAAGAATAAAGAAAAGGAAAACTATTCACTTATCCTTTTCCGGAACTAGAACCGGAACTGAAGTTGCTCCAGAATATTCCAGCTCTCCTGGAACTGGTCTCACTGACCCATTAAATTCCAATCAGTGATTTTTTTAATGTCCACGTACAAAAACCCCCCTAAAATAGAGAAACGAATTAGCCTCTACATAGGGTTTACATTTTACCCCGGTCAAATTTTCGACGTACCCCCGTAATATCCCATCATACAGACTATATTAAAAACACCCGAAATTCGCAAATAATCATACATCATGACTTTTAACTGTATAAAAGCCACCTACACTGAGGATAAAAACTATATGACTGTTTTTTTTTCCGCTTAGCAAAAAAACTACGATACCAAAAAAAACCCATAATAAAAAAAAACTATGTCGTTGGACACACCGGAGGAGAATATAACAACCGCAGAAGAGGAAATCGACCAACTACAAGGAATCCATAAAGAAGAGATAGATCAAGTAATACAAAAAATAAAAATAGGCAAGGCTAACGGAGAAGATGGGATAGCGCCAGAGATGATTAAATCATTAGGAGAAAGAGGAAAAGAATGTATATGGAATGTATGCAAAGAAGCCTGGGCACAACAAAAAATTCCAAGGGAATGGGAAAATAACTTAATAGTACCCATCTATAAAAAGGGAGAACAGACACAATGTGAGAATTACAGAGCAATATGTTTGGCCCAAACTAGCTATAAAGTGTACACAAAAATAATAGAAAAAAGATTAAGAGAATATGTGGAACCAAAATTAGGAGAAGAACAGGGAGCTTTTAGACCTGAAAGACAAACAAATGATAATATCTATATACTAAGGAATATAATAGAAAGAAAAATAGAAGAGGGAGAAGAAATGTACCTTACATTTATAGATCTAAAAGCAGCCTTTGATACAGTAGATATAAGAGAAGTATGGAGAACCCTGGAGGAAATAGAAGTACCACCCACCTCAATAAATATAATTAAAAGTGTATACGAGACAGTTAGAGCCAAGGTACAGATTGCAGGCCAAAGGTCTGAAGACTTCAAAATGTGTAAGGGAATAAAACAAGGAGACAGTTTAAGCCCACTACTGTTTATAATAATCATGGATAAGGTTGTGAAACGAATCAAAGAAAAATATGAGCAGCTGAATACTATAATTGGACACAGAAATTTAGAACCAATAAAACTGAGTAGTCTACTATATACAGATGATGTGGTTTTAGTGGCGAATACAAAGAACAAAATGCAAAAACTACTGAATATTTGGACTAAAGAAGTAGAGAACATGAATATGGAGGTGAACATAAATAAAAGAAAAGTGATGATAATAAATGAAAAACAACCAGGTGATCAAAATAATAGAGATATTAAATGCAAAAACCAGACTCTAGAAAGAGTAACAACATTTGAATATTTAGGAAGTATGGTAACAGCAGATGGAAAAATAGATGCAGAAATAACAAACATAGCAAATAAATCAACAAAAATATACTACTCTCTAAATAAAACAATTCTTGGACATAAAGATATAGACCTAGAAGTAAAAATGAAAATTCATAATATGATAACAGATCCTACAATAATATACGCAAGTGAAAATTGGACTGTGCGAAAAAAGGACGAAACAAAAATAAATGCCATAGAAATGAAGCATCTAAGAAGAATTGCAGGGAACACTAAATGGGATAGGATTAGAAATGACGTTATTAGAGAGACAACTAAGCAGGAAGCGATAACTGGTAAAATTAAAAAAAGACAACTTAGCTGGTATGGTCGTATGGTAAGAATGGAACAAAAAAGATTAACTAGGAAAATAATGGAGATTGGAAAACCGATCAAAAAACAAAGGGGTAGGCATAGAAGGAAATGGATAGACCAAATACAAGAGATAGGTTTAGAAAGATGACAGACCATAGCAGAAATGAAAAATCTAGCAAGAGACAGAAAGGCATGGAAGAAATGGGTACAGGTCACGGAATCCACATCCGACGCCTGAAAGGGCAAAAGGATTTAGAAAAGAAGAAGAAGAAGAAGAAGTACCACGTATATAGACAGCCCAACATTTCACATCCAACAAATTGTTCTCCTGTTTTTTAGGTTCTATGTAATTTTGAATTGACGGTATCATATTAAAAAAAAAGAGTTATCAACTTTCTATGTATTTGGACGGTTTAAACAAGTTCTCCAATTAATTGTAGATTTTACGATAAGTATACTGCATTTTAAAGTTATAGTAGTATATCTCACTCTATTTATCATATTATGAACAGTGAGACTTCAAACAACCCACAGATATAATTTTATTCGAATTCGCTTCGAAGTGTATTTAATATGAATTAATTTTTAGAAATACTATAAGCCATAGAGCTGTTCTAAAAATAAAATTACAATGTACCCTGTACAATGAGCTCTATGCAGAGAGAATCTCTACCCGATATATTCCAGAATGAAATTGTCCTACATTCGAATGACGTCAGCGTGATGTCATTGATGAAAATCGAGGAATTAGGTCAAACTGGGTGCGATGCCCCGGTTACCAGGTTCGAGGCCGTTGCACAGCTTCATTCTAGCTTTTTAGCGAATCGCGAAATGGTTCATTGGTAGCAGTAAATAGTGGGTATAGAGGAAAAGTTAATCCCAAAAAATTTATATCACGGAAAACAGAAAGGATCATTTGCTAAACAAAGAAGTGTAATTGTGCATTTTATTGTAAAATCATTTTTACAGAGCGCTTTTGTCTATATGACATCATTGTCAATACACAAGATTGAGGGTTTTATAAAGTATCCATTGTATGAACAGCAAGCTTATTTGTACATTTGAAATTGTACAGTAAAAAGATTTCTACATCGTACATTACATGACTATATTAGGTTGTATCAATATGAATATTGATCATCTTTTGACAAGAATTATAAAAAAGTTGATCAGAATTGAAATACGCAATATCCATCTGAGAAGAGCTTGCAGTAGATTTTCGATTACTAAGATTAATATCAACAATAATGAGACATGATTTTTTATTTTATATATTGAACTATTTAAACATATTTTACTAAACTTAATCCTACATTCGATCGATGAAATATTCATTCTTTCTAAATTTATTTCCTGTACGTCAATGAAATAGCCATTCTACGGCGCTCTTCGAGCCCATGCCCTCTTCGATCCCGTGCCCCTTTCCTCCAATCGAATACCCCTCAACAAAATATTTATTCCAGGACAGGAACTCCCTATTTCGTCGAAAAAACTGTTCTACATGACGTCAGAGCAATCTTAAGTGTAATGGAAGAATTAAATCAAATAAATTTTTTGTGTAAATTAGGTAATGATATCGATCTTTTTCCCAACGTTTCTATTCGAGTTGAATTATAATTCAATATGATTTTCCTCAAAATTACTTCCTTGTAGATACATACAGCACTGAAAACTGTTGATCTTGTAGCAGCGTTCGAGCTTCGATACTGGAATACCCTTCAGCTGGTCGGTTACAGCCGTTTGCATGTTTTTGAGGGCTCCAAAATGATTTTGATATGATTCTCCAATCTCGGAAAGAGTCAGGTGAATAAAGACGCCGAGGACCCATAGGAATGTTTTACCTGCCAACAATAAAACTCGCAAGGACTCAAGTTAGGCGAATAAGAAGGCCGGGGAGCCACAAGCAAGAAATTTTTCATTTTCGTTTCTAAGAACATTTTTAATTTTATTATTTTAATTACAAGAGTTTTCTTTTTTTATTGTATAATATTTTTCTGTGGATTTATCACTTATAATTGCACAAGTGATTTGTATTTTATCGGGTAAATTTGGGTTGCTTAATGAGAAACCGTTTCTTAGCAATTTGACGAGAATAACTGTCAACTATTAAAAACACGACACCGAAGGAAAAACAGTTTAGAATTTGAACAACTCAAATTTACCCAATATCAATACAAAGCTCGAGTGTAATTCGGCAGGACAATTTAATGAATGAGAAATTTGGAAACATATCAATGCAAACTTTATTTATGAAACATTAAAAATAAACACATTTTTATTTTAATGTACAATTTGACTAATTTCGGCGTTTGTAGACACACCGAATCGACTCATTGTTAGCTCTTGAAAATTGAATAAGTTGTTGACAAACATGCCAAACTATTTATTCTGGTAACCAACACCGCGATAATTGATGAACAAATGAATAAGTGAAAAAACCGCTAGTGTATTTGTCGCTGTAAAAGTTAAAGCTAACTTTTGCCGCTGTCAAAGTGACAATTTTTTATACATGAGTTAAATTGTCAAATAAAATAAATATACGTTAATATACGATTCCAGTTTTTGTCAAATATGCCCCCCTCTACATTTACTTTTGAATGTGATTATAACGTTACGAAAATGATGGTTTAAACCTATTAAATGTAAAGTTTCAGTTACGTTAAAAGTAAATGCTAAATATTATTATACAAAAACGTTTATACATTGCATTAAAAAACGTTTCTATTACATTACAAAAACAATGGGTAAATCACATTGAAAAGGTAACGTTTAAGTGACGTTAGTAAGATGTGTGCTAAATTTCGTTTCAGAAGACTGTTTATAAGTTGCATTATATACACGTTTATATTGCGTTCAAAAGCAACCGGTAAATCACATTAAAACGGTAACGTTTAAATGACGTTACGAAAATCACGTTGTATTTAACGTTGAAAAAATCGTTATATGTTACGTAGAAACGAGTGACATTACTCCGGTAATATAACCAGTTGCCTAAAAACCATTTATAAACGTTAGGTTACATGTTAAATATTTTACGTTTTAAAAACGTTTGTGTGTTTATTGGGATGTTTTTACTGGCCAAAAACTTTATTGAAAATGCAGTGTGACAAAGTGCATTATCGTGATACAACATCCAATTGTTCTTGATATTTAGTCTCATTCTGGCTTATTCTTGACATTTTCATTGGATCTTGGAGACGAAGATCTACCGCTACCGCAAAAAACCTAGGTCTTCAACCAACTAGTGTCTACTTAGGCCAGCAGAAGTTTAGCAAAAGTCATAAGCAAAACCTGATTGCACATCGTTGGTCGAAATTTATGTTTCACAAAAATGGGACTTCTGCATACCATCTAATGGTGCTTTCTTTGAGGGTTTGAGTGGCGTATTCCCTTTCCCAGTCTTTCCTCTTATTTAGCATCATAGTGACATTTTTTTCGATACTTACGTCCTTGATAATTTTGTCACTGGGTAGATTCGCTGATGAGATGTATTTTGTTAGAGAGGACCAGGCTCAATGATTTTTAATACTCTCATTGCCTGAACGTTCCTTAGATATTCTAAGAATTGCCTCTTGGGCAGGTCTTTCTATCGCCAGATGTAGAGGTGTAAGATCTGTAATGATCTCAGATGCCCTAGTTGGACACGTTCTCATAGCTCCAGTGATGCACACACAAGCAGGAACTTTGTCGAGGGTTTTCCTCGTGCTGTACCATACGTAATTGCTGGTCTCACAATCATGGCGTACATCCATCGCAGTATTTTTGGGTTACAGCCCCAACTCTTACTGGCTAGATTTCTGCACGCCATCAAAGCTCTTATTGCCTTACTAGCAGTTATTTCAACATGCTTTTTCCACAGAAGCTTACTGTCTAGGTTTATCCCTAGTTATTTAACTTCTGATTTCCATTCTATGATTTCCCCGTTTAAAGATAGAGGTTTCATGGCTTAAAGTGCTCTTTTCCGGGTAAATGGAATTACTATGGTCTTGTTTGGGTTAATGTTTAGCCCAACTGACAAGCACCATTGTTCAATAATTCCGAGGCCCTTTTGTAATAAATCACACAAGGTGCTCTCGAACTTTCCTCTGACTATTAGTACTATGTCATCAGTATAGCCCATACATTCGAACCCAAGCTCCGTTAGCCTGTAGAGCAGCTCAATAACTACGAGGCTCCATAGAAGGGGAGATATCACTCCCCCTTGAGGTGTCCCGCGATTGGTTTTAATTGAGGTGGTTTGATTCCCCACCTGTGTCTCAGCTATCCTCGTCATCAACAATTAATACATCCATTTTACAATGGTTTCATTTACTCCTCGCCTGTTTAGTGCTCCTTTGACAGACACATGAATTGTGTTGTCAAACGCCCCAGATATATTCAAGTATGCGCACATTGCGATTTCTTTCTCTATTTTCTAGGTATAAGACCCACTGCTTCACTGCTTCTTGTAGTCTTCAACGGGTGAGGATGAATCTACTCTATCCCTTGCTGCAGGAGTGCTGAAAATATTCCATCCACTCCTGGTGATTTATATCATTGAAAGGTACTTATTGCCTATTCCAACCGTTGTCTGGTAAATATTTTCTAAGCAATGTCCCAATCTTCCTTGCGAGATTTTTTGGTGTAATTCATTGCTTGTTGCTGGTTCGCTATCTGCAAAGCGGGTTCTAAGAAGAATAATCGATCATTGTGGGGTTAGTTCCCCCATTTGACACGACTTTTGTGGTAGAGTTGAGCGATATTTCACGAACTGTTATTTTTTAACTGATATTTTAAAATCACATATAACGATCGTTACTTATTTCTTTCACAACGTGTGAATTGATATCTGTTCTTTTTTTATCGCAGTTATACATTATCATAGCTCGAAACTTAGCATTCGTTATCACGAATCACTACGAAAGCCGGGTAGCATTTCCATATTTAATGTAGCGTATCGCAGTGTAGTTCTACCGAAATACATTTTGTAAACCACGTTCATGGTCATGGATAATGATGATAGTTTATCAATTTGGGAAGACTTTGACAAGGATATAACACAAATTGGGCCTAAAAGTACAGCATTGTCTACAGTTATAATAGAAATGTTGCGATATTTAGAGACCGACTTTGCACCACGACAATCAAATCCATTGGAATGGTGGAACGAAAATAAATTTATGTACAAATATTTGCCAATTCTAGTTCGACAAAATTTTTGTAATTTAACTACTTCAGTGCCGTGCGAGCACCAATTTTCTAAAGCAGGCCAAGTAATTTCTGAACGAAGAAGTCGTTTAAGCAGTAAGATAGCAAAAATGATTCTATGTAATAATAAGTATTATAATTTTTTGTATTAAATTTAATAAGAAACGAAAAAACAGGATACAGTTTGTTACGGGTTCAAACTGATTGAAGTTAGTTAAAACTAAATTACAAATTTCAATTTCAATCACTTAGTCATCACAATGTTTGTTTACTAAATAATATAAGAAATTCTTCTTTTATTGTTCCCTCACTTTAAACGGTCTAAACATAAAGGGCTATCCCTACCAAAGAGTCAAGCTGGCTAGTGGAAGACCAGTAAGTAATTAAGGTTGGTACTTTGACTTATCTATCAAATTGATCTACTGTCATTATGTTTTTATTTCCACTCCACTTTTATGTCTTTTATGGCTGAATTTTACCTGAATGAGGTGAACCGAACTTTTCCGGATTTTTGAGGCCAAAAAGGAAAAAGGGATACACTTTCCGAGACATTTTATAATATTTTCATGCATTGAAAAGCCCGCTAGGGGATATTTTATAAACTAGTCTATTTAAAGCCACTCCACCTTCGGTAAGTCTACCTAACCTAACCTAACCTAACCACGTTTCAACTAACCACCATATTCTTTTAACTCTTTTAGGCTTTTTTTCTTTGTATATACTTTGGATCATTTACTGACAGTAATACCATTGCTGTGACCATCTGCATGGTTCACCACAGCTAGACATCCGGATAGCCCCTTTTTAATATAGCCAGACTACCGACCACAAGTAAGAATATAGTTATTATTTTGTATAGCGTCATTCGCCTATCGACTATTGAGAAACTGACTTCCACTCCACCATAGTAGAGGACTCCGCCGAACTAAGATTTCATATGTGTTCATAAAATAACATTTAATATCTACTTACCTTGTGAACCTATCAGTACTAATACGGGAATTGCGTATAGTGTGAAACCGTAAACAATTTCAACTTTCCTTAAATATCTTGTCCCCTCCACTATTCTATTGCAAAATAAAACGTTAAGAACTGTTACACAGTACCTTTCAGGGTAATTAAATGTGAATAATATTGATTTACCCTCCCCTTTCTCCACTGTAACTAGCTGGTCATCAAACTAGTTATATTTAGGATTATAATCAACAAACCTTTATTTGTTACCTATTGATCATGTAGGTAACAAAATTTGGCGCCCAACGTTAAGAACTGCTACACAGTACCTTTCAGGGTAATTAAATGTGAATAATATTGATTTACCCACCCCTTTCTCCACTGTAACTAGCTGGTCATCAAACTGGTTATATTTAGGATTATAATCAACAAACCTTTATTTGTTACCTATTGATCATGTAGGTAACAACATTTGGCGCTCAACGTTAAGAACTGTTACACAGTACCTTTCAGGGTAATTAAATATGAATAATATTGATTTACCCACCCCTTTCTCCACTGTAACTAGCTGGTCATCAAACTGGTTATATTTAGGATTATAATCAACAAACCTTTATTTGTTACCTATTGATCATGTAGGTATCAAGTTCTCAGAATCTTATTAAGCAGAAAAGAAAATAAATGCCATTAATATAAGTAAACTGTAGACTAACCAATCTAAACATACACAAAACGATCAGTATCACGACGGCTCAAACGCGACTTACGTTACGTGTACATAAAACTATGATCACATCACGTTTAAAAATCACTGATATTGAAAAATCACAATAACAAATATCATTTCGCAAAAGGCTTGAAAATTAAGCCTTTTGGCCTTCCTAATCTCTTTTTTGTACTGAGTAAGCTTCTCAGTGTACCCCTGCCAATCACCGTCACGTTTGGCTCTATTAAAGAGCCGACGGACCTCTTTTCTGACGTTTGACAGGTGCTCATTCCACCAAGGAGCATCCTTTTCTCAACGAGGTTTTGACAGTGGGCGACTGGAATGAGAAGCTTCAATCATTGCCTCACTGATTTGTCCGACTCTCTGTTTCAGATCGTAGTGCGGGTGATTTACCCCATTTACTTCGACGTGTTCCAAGTTGTCCTTTAGATTGGTCTTGTAAATCGATCAATCCGTATTTCTAGAATTTCGGATTGTAGGAATCGAGGTAGTATCTCCCTCTATCCTAAATTCGATGATCCTATGGTCTGAAAATGATGGCTCGCTCATCACCCTCCAATCTTTTACATTTTTCCTAGCAGCAACATTAACAATTCTTACGTCCAAGACTTATTCTCTTGCTCTCGTGACAAAAGTGCAGGTTGCACGTTTAAGGTCTCAATAGTAAGAGATATTGTAATAAACACTCACCTTTGGCGTTGTTGTTAGTGCTTCCCCACACGGTATTGTGTGCGTTGGCATCACAATATATTATGATTGGCAGCCGCCTGCTATTGCAGTGTCTCATTAGCTCTTGTACTTCTTCTGGCGGTGTCATCGGCACGTCTCTAGCGAAGTAGGCAAAGGCAATGACGATGTCTCGGTCGATACCCCCAATATTGGAATATACAAATCCGAAACTGATGTAAGATTCATCATACTTCCCTTTTTTTCGCATTTGAAACCGTGGAGCTTGACGTCATCCGTCATCGTCTGGATCGGTAATTTCTGTATACTCCACGAGTACAGCTTTTGAACATTCGCCTTCGTTAGAAGATGTTGTTGCAAGAGGTTTAACGCTGTTAAGCCAACGTTCTATTCTTCTTTATTAATAATATTATTCCGTAGAAGAGTTTATTCCAAAGAAGAAATGTACAAAACTGATACAGTCAGAATACAGCAGTAGAAAAATACCTGAACACTTCGTTTATAATTCGCAATTCGCTAGCTAGCTTGTAAGTAGGTAGGTACTTATCGCTCTGAACGCTAATCGTCGACTAATGAGTGTTGAGGCGTGATAGTCACTTTTATAGTCCTAACCTCGATCTCGAACATTCTCAAAAATACGAAATGCGGTGTAAACAATTTCGACTTTGTGAGCACGCACAAGTAGATATCAGCGGTGGCGGCGTAGTAAAATTGTACTGTTAAGGGTGGCGTCTAAGTTCGGTTACGCCTTGTGATACGCCCACGTCAAAATGTTTCACCAGAGAGAGGTGTTTTGATTTGTCTTCTGAATTCTTGCGGAACCCCTACGCGTGTATCGCGGAACTATAGGGTTCCGCGGAATACACTTAGAGAATGGCTGTTCTACGCTTTCTAGAAAAGAATTTGGATACATAATAAACATGTATGCTTTCGCATTTTAATTTTGATGATAACACCAATGTGTTGGGGCAATGAATATTAATAACCCCTCCGCAACTGGAATTAACTAATTTAAATTTTAGACCAGCTAAAAGTGGACTATTTTGGAGTCTGTAATATGATTAATAAGCTGTATATTTCAAAAATATTTATTTATTGAAACTACCAATTGGTCATTATATTAGGCAGTAGCAAACATAAAATAACATCCGAAATTCAGAAATTGTAGTTTTCAGTTAGCGTAAAGACTATTTCACAAATAAAATCGAATTCACACGATAGCAAAATAATTCTAATTCTCGAACGTCTTTTCAACTGAAACATCGTTGCAATTCTCCCAAAGTCTCTAAATAATAATCTGGATTGAAATCTTTCATGCCTCTTCTACTACCTCTCCTTTTCTCAAAAATACTTTCATCAGTTGCTCCTGATAAAACTAGTACAGTGATAAAACCAGATTTGTTTCCGAAAAATATATCTGTTGTAGTCCTATCTCCAATAATCATGGTCTTTTTAGGATTGATGGACTTTGCAATTTTCAGGGCTTCCAGTGCATATGAGTAAGGTTTTCCTAGGACAATAGCTTCACGATGAGACGCTGCTTCAATTGCTCTTAGAATCGGACCAGTTCCAGGAAACACGATATCTAAAACAAAAATACAAAGAAGTACAATGAATCACATTTTGGGTATTTTGCGGGGTATCTCCCTCATCTTTAAAGATAGAGGATTGCGGTTTTAGAGATAGTGTGTTAGTTTTTATGAGATTAAAAATAGCGCAAGCAAAATTTTGATACGCCTTTTGGTTTTTGTAATATAGGTTGGACCCTCGTATATAGATCATTTTGAGGTGACGTTACGACCAGTCCGCCATATTGTCGGTAGTGCTTACTAAACGTTCGCGTCATTGTAAACGATAGAAAAGATCATTTTTAAACGGTTTTATTTAGCTCACCCCGTTTGTTTTATTTATTCTTGGGTCAAATTTAGTAATTCAAATTTCACCCTCTTCCTGTCAACCGATTAATCTGAAATTTTGTATACACTTTGGATTTTGGTGACAATACAATTATGTTTATTCATTATCATTATAAATTCAAGATGGCCGCCGCTACAAAATGGCGGATAATTTATGTTTTATTAATCCCATCAATATGGATATCAAATCAAAGGGCTCAACAAGCAGAATACAATATACTATAAAAATTGAAATCCAAGATGGCGGCCGCTACAAAATGGCGGATAACGTAGGTTTTATCAATCCCATCAACATGGGTATCAAATGAAAGGGCTCAACAAGCAGAATACAATATACTATGAAAAATTTAAATCCAAGATGGCGGCCGCTACAAAATGGCGGATAACGTAGGTTTTATCAATCCCATCAATATGGGTATCAAATGAAAGTGCTCAACCAGTAGAATACAATATACTATATAAAATTAAAATCAAAGATAACGGCCTCTACAAAATGGCGGATAACGTAGGTTTTATCAATCCCATCAACATGGGTATCAAATGAAAGGTCTCAACAAGTAAAATACATTTTACTATGCAAAATTGAAATCTAAGATGGCCTCCGCTACCAAATGGCTGATAACAATTTTTTATCAATCCCACCAATATGGGTATCAACAAATAAAAGAGCTTGACAAGAAGAATACAGTGCACTATACAACCTCAATATTTAAGATGGGCGCAGCCACTAAATGACGCATAATAATAAGATTTAAATTTAGAAATTGAATCTGTAATTTAGGTATCTGATTAATCCAGCCTGAATCCACCACCCAAGTCAAGATTTTGTATCGTGTTGAGGACTGTGTGGCGTTTGGCCTCAATTTCGTCGAACTCAGATGTATGCAACAGATGTACCTTCCGTCCGAATTGATTTCGCAAGAGACGGAGTACATCTTATACACCCGAAAGCCATACAGTTTCCAGCTAAGTACAATTACGGGACGGCTGAAAGAAGATTGTTGCCTTTAATACTATCATGGGCTTCTACAATACATAAAATGCAGGGCAGCACTGTGGAAACTGTTTGAAGAAGGTCAAGCCTACGTGGCTCTTAGTAGAGTAAGATCTTTGCAGGGACTACGTATAGAGGAGTTGGACTGCAATAAACTAACGGGCAAGAAACCTTGCAATAATGAAGCACTAAATGAATTAAACAGAATGCGAAATAAAAACTAAAAACCAAAAAATAAAAATAGGTAAAAAAACTTTTAAGTTAAACGGTTTTATGTTAAACATACATTGCAATGTTTAAGATGAATGTACTAAAAACCAAAAAATAATAAAATAGATACAGTCGTGGGAATTATAAACATATGCATAGACTAGACTAAAATAAAACCGTGGGGCACGTCAATTGTCTACAATCGTTGATTAAAATTTTTGTTTTGTAATGTTACTTATAAGCGTATACTGTTCTTCTATCGCACATTAAGTCGATAATTTGTAGGCAATTGACGTGCCCCACGGTTTTATTTTAGTCTAGTATATGCATATGTTTATAATTCCCACGACTGTATCTATTTTATTATTTTTTGGTTTTTAGTACATTTATCTTAAACATTGCAATGTATGTTTAACATAAAACCGTTTAACTTAAAAAGTTTTTTTACCTATTTTTATTTAAAACGTAAATAATTTAAAATTCCGCCGTTATGTTCTGTTGTGGGATATTCCAAAGAGGTAGAAATGGATCCAATTCGTTATTTTAGAATCCCCAAAACCTTACAAATCCGAGAAGAAATGCTGAACGCCTTATCAAAACACCGTCGAGAATGTTGGGTTAGGACTTTAAACGGGGCAATTTGTGCGACACATTCCTTGAACATGCATGAATTTGTACAGATCATTTTGTATAAGGTAGGTAAATTATATTAGTACATAAAAAATACAAAAATTATTATCCAAAGTGTTTGAATTTATCGTTAAATATGGTGTTAAACTTAAGAATTCTTGTTAAGTTTTTAGGAGAATCAGCCAAACTGTAAGTTAGGTATAGCCCTGATTGTGTCCTTACTGTATGTATGGGATAAATTAGCACCAAAACACAGGATGAGCAAAGACATATTAGATTAATTAAAAAGTCATACGAAACTTCTTAAAATGGTCAAGATTATTGTTATTTAAAAAAGTTGTAATCCCCAAGCAAAATCTTCATTTTCTTTCGGATGAGGTAGATCAGTGGTTCCCAACTTTTTCTGGACCACCGCCCCCTATAGAAGAAAATAAAAATTTACCCGCCCCCCCCTCCAGTCGCTGGTTAGTCCAAAGTAGTTAATTTTATTTGAATATCATCTGTACCGTCCCAATTGATCTGTATTTAGCTTTAATTTCAGTTAATGTCTAAATTTTATTTTAGAGGAATGGTGAAGTAGAAATTTATTAAACGACTACCAAATGTACAAAAATAGTTAGTATATTACGTAACGTGTGTTGTAAGAAGCATTTTACGCACGAGCGGAAAAGTTACGCACGAAGCCGCGTAGCGGCGAGTGCGTAATTCCGTGAGTGCGTAAAATGCGTTGCAACACGAGTTACGTACTATACTTTACCTACGACCCACTTGTACTTGTGTTTATAATCTTATTAAGGTATTTAAAGTACAAGTGAAAACGTACATACTCGATGCCCAGCCAAGTTTTATAAAAGTCGCTCCTCGATGTCCAGCCAAGCATCTTAGAAGTTCACCCTCGATGTCCAGCCACGTTTCGTAAAAGTCCGTCCTAAGTAGTATTTATTCTTATTAAAAATGTATGTAGAATTACTGGAATTGCATACAATAGCGTTTACAACTCTCGACTGAAGTGACATTAATCCCTTAGGTGGATTACTTCCCTCAGGAATCAAACACCACCCTCGGAATTAAATAGGCCACTTTAGTCGCTTGGTGTATATTATACTATTGTTTACTAATATGAGATACATTCAGACAGCTAAAAGATGCAGATTGAATGAAACGGAAACAATTATCATATAATAACTCTTAGTGTTAAATGCAATCTCATATCTAATAAATGTTATCTACCGTTTATATATAGAATAAAATTCAACGTCAAATATCCAAGTAATACATTTTGAAGAAAATGGCTACGTCTTCCTGACAGTTGCTAAGTGGTTGCTATGGAAGCCGTGCGTTTTACTTTACAGCCGTGCGTTTTGTTTTACCGTGCGTAATAGACGTCTTACATTGATTGGCGACTGTGTGTTTTTGACTACATACAGGGGTGGTCGTAGGTAAAATTGTTTATTAAACTTCTAAATATAAACACATAATCAATAAGAAATACAATCACAATAGAAATAAGAAATGCAATACAATAAGCAATACAAAATTAATAATAAAAAAAAAATCAATGAGACGGTTGAGGCTGGTGGAGTGTTACCAGTTTGTTAATATCGGGTTCCAATTTCGTTAACATCAATCGCAGATCGCCACGTTCAGTGATGTGTAGTCTGTTTCTCTTTTTTGACAGCAAATCAGTTACTGCACTGAATGCACGCTCAGCCATATAGGACGAAGAAAATGCAATTAACAACTTTTGTACTATTGTCCACAATCCAGGATAGAGAACTGGTATTGGTTTTTGAAGCCAGAACTCTTGATATCCACGTTTGAATTTTACTTTTAGTTCTTCGTTGGTTGTGAGTTCTAATAGCTCCTCTTCCAAATTTGATAAGCCTTCAGTATCTGTGTTTGCGAAAGGTTCTATAACCCAACTTGGTATTTCCATGTTCAAAACATCTTGGAAACGCTCTGTAAAATCAACATGAAGAACTTCCAAGTGGTGGCAGTAAGTAAGTAAATCTTCCGGTTTTGCAGACACTGTTGATGATGTGGGAAAATGGTTGTACTCACATCTACCAAGATTTCTTTTGAATATAAGAAGTTTTCCTGCAAAAGCAGCTGTGACGTTTTTAGTTTTAATTAAATTTAAATCATCACCTTGCAATTGTAGATTAACTTGATTAAATACTTTAAACATGTCCGTCAAATAAGCGATGTCATTTTTTGACGTAATCAGGTTTTCGCGCAATTGTTCGTTTTCTTAAAGAAATTCCAACACTGAGTCAAATAGATTGAAAAAAGGATTCAGACAAACACCTTTAGAGAGCCAACGTACTTCTGTGTGCAGCTGCAAGCGATTGTAGTCTTCATCATTTTCATTGCAAAGCTTATGAAACAAACGGTCATTCAATGAATTGCTTCTAATGATATTGATTGCTTTAATAACGTTATTGAGGGACGCATGCAGACGTTCATCTAATTTCTTTGCAACCAAATGTTGACGGTGAATAATACAAAGTACAGCGAGTACATTTGGCACTGCTTTTCTCAAATGTGCTATAAAACCCTTATGACGCCCGGTCATTGCTGGAGCACCATCAGTAGCAGCAGACTAAATATTGCTAATAGGAATTTCTTTCTCTCGAAAAAATTCTTGCATGATATTAAATATAGAATGTCCCTTTGTATCAGATTCCAAATTATTAGCAAATAATAACTCTTGATGAATTTTTTCTTCTTTTATAAATCGTACGTATGATATGAGTAGAGCTTCGTTACTTGGTAGAGTTGATTCATCGAGTTGAATGGAAAATTTGCAAGTCTTTAGGTAACCGCATAATGATATTTCAACGTCATTTGCCATTTCATCTATTCTTCTTTGCACTGAATTATTACTGAGAGGAATTTTTTTAATGATATCAAATGGTGTCTTATTTATGATGGAGAACAGTTTTTAATATCTCTTCGACTGCCGGCAAAATTAATTCCTCGCCAATGGTGTGTGGTTTTTCTGACTTTGCGGTTAACAATGGAACGTTATATGAGGCTCGTAACCCATCATCGTCTCGTTTAGAAGACGATGCAAAAAGGTTTGATATAGTTGGCTGTTTTAAATATTATTTCTCGAGTTCTTGAAAAGAAAATATATCGTTATTCTTCTTATCAGGATGCATTTTATGTAAATGCTCTTGTAGCCTAGAAGGTTTCATAGCTTCATTTGAAAAAACTTTTCGGTAAATTAAACACATAGGTAATGATTTGTTTGTAGAAGATTCCGCAAATCCATATTTTAAATATTCAATACTGTATTTCCGGCATTTCTTTTTAAATTTAGAAATAGATTCAGCCATTTCCATACAAAAATTAAATTCTCAATAGATTTATAGATAGTAATGTTTATAAAATGACACACCACTCACGATTATTTACTACGGCAGAGCTTATGATTCACGACTATATATCGCGGCCAAGCTCATACAACTAACTAACAAAAAATTCGTAGAGCTGTTGCTTTTATACGATTCATTTCGTGCATGATTCAACTTGTCTGTGTGCGAACATGTCGAAACATGTTATTTTGTATGAACATCGCGCGTTCGCTTATCAACGTGCGAGGACATGTCATATACTTCTATTCTGAACTAAAAGAAATTATTATAATTATTAGTATTATTATTAATGCTAATTTAAAACTGCTTATTAACCCTTATTAAATCATTTTTATTTCACCATTCCTCTTGATTGCTTATTATTTGCTTCTGAATCCGCTACCGCCCCCCTAAAAGGCTGCAGCGCCCACAGGAGGGCGGTATCGCCCCCGTTGGGAACCAATAAGGTAGATGAAGCTGGGAATACTCCATTAATTATAGAACCCTCAGCAGGTCAACCTACAGAAGCCGTAGAAATTTCTGAACTGTGCAACGAACACGAAAGTTGAAGGACTGCTAATATTCAACGGATTTGGTTATGGATCTCGTTTTCTAGACTCTTTCCATAAAAACCGGCCTTATGAAACTTGTTTTTAAATATAGTGTAATTCTAATATGGTAACTTAGTATTAATTAAACACCTTTAATTATAGACTGTATTTTAGTAATGACAATATATTATGTGCGATATCTATAATAATGTAGAATGGGCATGCATTTATCCATTTAATTATTGAACATCATTATTATGTCAAAATGCTTCGTGATGAAAACTTTTATAAAAAAAAACTGGATTGTAACATGACCAGAATTAAAAATCATCCTGTACAACAGGTTTCTAAAAAGGAGTCCAACAGTACTATGTCGAAGGATTCATGGATTTTTATCATAACTGTATTGTTACGAAACAGCCCACTGGTATAGTCCCTAAATCCGACTCTGTCTAAGCCAGGTATGACAGTTAAAATTATGGTGGACGCGCAGGGATTCTAAGAATTGTTCACGATTGTGACTATCTTATCTAGACATTGTTTTTGCGACCAGTCTTATCTAGAAAATGCCAGAAAGCCAATTGTTTTTGAGTAAGCCTCAATCTAGAATTATCTAATGAAAAAGGCATTGATATATAAGGGACCGGCCAGTAAGAGTTAGTTTAGTTGATAATTTGACATCGTGAGATAAACAAGTAAATAAGTGAATATAAATTAGTGAACTGTTTATATGAATTAGTTTAAGTGAATATACTGTGTATATAATTAGTGAATAGCGTAGTGAATAAATAAATTAAGTAAGTGAACCTACCGTGTGTATGAATTTATCCCACCCGTAATAAAACGTTTATTGTTTAAATGAATGATAAAAACATTACATTGGTATCAGAAGTGGGATATTATAAATTAATATTTACGTAAAAACGGCAAAGAGGTTAAGGGACTTGAAAGTGACTGAGTTAAGAGCAGAGTTGAAAGATCGTGAGTTGGAAACGTTCGGTAAGAAGAGTGAATTAGTAGAAAGACTTAAAGTGGCACTGGAACATGACGGCTTTGATCCAGAAACAGTTTTATTTAATGACGAGGCTTCCACCTTATTATCGTCAATTTCTGCTAACATGGACGAAAAGATTTCTGCCATGGAAGAGAACATGGACGAGAAGATTTCTGCTATGAAGAACGACATTTCTGCTAATATTTCTGATAACATGGACGAGAAGATTTCTGCCATGGACGAGAAGTTTTCTGATATGAACAACGACATTTCTGCTATGAAGAACGACATTTCTGCTAATATTTCTGCTAACATGGACGAGAGGATTTCTGCCATGGAAGAGAACATGGATATTTCAACTATTAAGAGCGATATTTCTACTATGAAGAATGATATTTCTGCCGATATCATATTAATGAAAATATCGAGAATAAAATGTCAACGATGGACGAGAAGATTGAGAATAAGATTACAACGATAAACGAGAAAATCAAGGAGTTAGAGGAAAAGATTGCCGATTCAAGAACGCGAGGCACGCTAGAGGAAGAAAATAAGACCGAGCAAACGAAACCTTGCAAGCCAGAAACACTACCTAAGTTTGAAGACATTGGCAGTTTTACCCGAGTCAAGGCCATAACGTTCGATGGAAAAATGTCGTGGACCAATTATGTGAAACAATTTGAAGCAGCCGCTAGAGTGAATAATTGGTCCGATAGAGACAAGGCAGTGAAATTAACTATCGCGCTTCGGGGAGATGCCTTAGATGTACTTCAGACGATACCTCTGGAAGAAACGGATAATTTCGAGCAGCTCAGGAAGATTTTGGACATGCGATATGGTCACAAACATCTAGAACATTTGTACCAATCCCAGCTGAAGAACCGAAGGCAGAAACGTGACGAAGCACTTCAAGAGTATGAAGTGGATATTGCCCGACTCGTTCGATTTGCTTATCCATCAGCAGCAGAGACCATGATGGAACATTTGGGGATACAGGCGTTTATTGATGGCTTACGTGACCCCGATATGCAGAGGACGCTTCGCCCAAAACATTAGTTGGCGCATTGACAGCTGCTCTTGAATATGAAGCAGCAACGAAGGCTTCGGGTTACAACAAAGACCATCCAAGAAGAAGGCGACGAGGACAAGTTTGACCAGATCGTCAGCATGATCAAAGGTATGATGGACAAGAAGCCGAGAAAGATCAGATGCTGGAATTGTGGTGAGCTAGGGCATGTACGTAGTTCGTGTAAGCGCCCCAAGTCTCCTGCAAACCAAGAATCCCAGTCACAGGGAAACTAGAACGGGTCGGCTACGAGGGGGCAGCACCGACCCATGATCGTTCCAAAGACACTCTCATACTGATAGCTTCGCTCAGATGTCGCAACGACAGTGTATATGTGGATGGCGAAGTAAATGGCAAGAAATATGCTCTGCTGGTTGACATTAGAGCAACTAGAACCATTATACGACCAGAGATAATAAACCCCAAGAAGAAGCTTCTACCAACGAGACTGCGACTGCGGATCGCCACAGGCGAGAGTGCCAACATTCACGGGGAAATACAAATCCAATTGGGAATTGGCGTAGAAAAGTTCACGCATACGGTAATCGTAGCTGACATTGAAGAAGACGTGATTCTGGGAATGGACGTAATGAATGTACATGGTTTCCAGTTAGACTTTAGAAACAGAACCATGAAAGTGGGCTCCGAGGAGTTATTCCTTCATCCACATGAAGGCAGCGCGGTGTTAGCAGCTGTACAGGTAGATACCGTTCTACCTGCACGAAGCGAAACCATGATAATAGCATGGCTACAGGGAATCATGGAGGAAGGTACACCGGTTATGATGGAGCCCAAAGGAACCACGACGACATTGTCGTCCAGAAATATATTACTTTTACTACTAGATACGTACCTGGAATCATCCTACAAGACTCATCTGCGGTTGTTGCTATAAAATGACATTCTGGTTTATTTAAATAAGAAGCAGCTTTCAAAAGTTTGGTGTAGCAAAAGTGAATATCATGCCCTACTACAACAGCGCCAACATTGGGATCTGGATGAAAATTTTCCACTGTTTGAACCAGGCTGTGCTCTAAAACATCCGGTCCTATTCCTAGGTGTGTATAGCCTGCTAGCTCTAACTCTTCTGCCAGTCCTTAAAATTATTTTAAAGATCACATAATATTTGCTTAACTCGACTATATAAACTTGATAAGCTAGTCGATAGTTTAGTTTCTATTTCAAATGAAATATCATTTAATTTGATAATTGTCTGGGCATTTCTTTATCAATAAAGATTTACGTAGCCAGTTCCGAAAGTAACAGGCATAAGACAAGTAAGCGATAATGAATAATCTTTAGATAATTGCTGATTTTGTCTAGAAAATTCAGAAACATCAATTTTTCAAACTGCATAAGAATGTAAACCACTGTTATTAGTTCAATATTCAATACGCTGTGGATAATTTTGTAAGGAGTTCGTCAACTAAGGTTGACCAAAGTAATCTATTTTCCAGGTTATCCTCTAACTATCTGCTTATTACAATAGGTGTACCCTGTCTACTCATTGCGGTTATCAATGAGCTGGTAGTGACATTGTTGAATGCTCCCTCGATATCCGGGAAAAGGACCATGCCATCACCGACTTTGAGACCAGCCTGCTTAGATCGACCAGCGTGGAATCTATAGATCTACTTAGTTGGTAAGCATATTGACAATTACTTAGCGGGTAAACATTAAACACCTCGTCCTTAATATACCTATCCAGAAGCTTTTCTGTTTAAGTAGAAAGGAGGATATACTCATTGGTTAATATGATTTAGGTCTTAAATCTGAACTTTTGCCATATTTTCTATGTGATCCCACATGGTATGCAATTGCTCTTATTCTTTTATCTCTTTCTTTGATAAAAGCCTCTTAACAATGATTGATAAGTAATATACAATTACTAATATTAATAAAATTTTGGAACTTATGCCATCAAAAGCCGACTTACCTCTTGATCCAACAAGATAGATTTTCTTATTAAAATCAAACTGTTTCAAATAAGATACAACCAAAGTAGCTGTAGTAATGATATCTTCTTTATCCACAGTAAATCCCATATCTGTAGCTTTAGTAAAAAATTCTTTACTGTTTCTAGTGGAATTATTAGTATAAAATATGATTTGCATTCCTTTATCTTTAAGTTTGTTAACAACCGAGACAGAATCTGGAACAGGTTCATCGTCGATCCACAAAACGCCATCTATATCTATTATTATCGTCTCGATACTGTTCAGAATTTTGCCGAACTCACTTTTACTTAAGTAAGCCAGGTTGGGAGTGGCTGGTAAACTTATAAGACTGGGGGAGATTATATGCGAAGACATTTCTATAAAAACTTGGGTTCAAAATTACTTAAAAGTGACATGAGTGTCAGAATTTGAATGTTGCAGTAACATACACGAATGTTGTTGGTAGATTTAAATGACAACCCTGTTAGGATCGGGAAGACGCTTGTATTTTAGCTGGGTGTGTACATTTTGAACAACTGCCATTTTTTATTTTAAATAATAAAGTATGTGCCCGTTAAGGTTTTGACTACGGGAAATAGTTTGCGATAAAAAGACGATGACGTTGCCAAACAAAATATTGTGATGTTGCCAAGCTGTAGTTTTTTCCTTTACTCAACGAAAACTAGAAAAGTCAATCTGATGTTAGATTGACGGTTCTTCTTTTTCATTGTTCCGTGCCTCGTAGGGCGTAATTCAAAATGATTTAATAAAAATAAAAGGCTTGATTAATTTAATATAAATATTTGTTCATGAAAAACTATGGATATGGTTTACGCTAAAGGGAATCAATACAAGCTGTAATCATCTTCATGCAAACTTGAATATTGTTTCTTTATACAATATCTATTATATTTATTATAATAAAAATAGAATGGAAAAGAAAATTATAGATACACAAAATAAAATTTTGTTACAAGATATAAAAATGAAAAATCTTCCATTTTATCAGTATTATTTATGTAACGATACTGTGGTCGTTGTTTTAATTTGTGTATTATAAAATGACTGTACCTAATTAATTTAATAATAGTTATTAGTGATTTTGAAAAGGTGGAAATAAAGCAAATTGGATAGAAATATACAAAAAATAAAACACAAGATTTCCACTACAAAATCATCACTATTTTCATCGTCACTGTCCAAATTAATAATAAGTGAAGGCAAATCCTGTCTATCAAATACTACTTCTCTATCCCACCCATCTTGTATAATTTTTTCAGTGTGCTCTACTGTCTTTGACCAAATATCAGGAGTCACTTTTTCTAAAGACTTTTTCCATACACCTATTGCTTGTCTTGTTCTGTTGAAGAACCATCAGTTCCCACATGATCTCTATAAAAATTTTTAACTATGCTGCCCCAAATATGTTCAATTGGGTTGAACATACAGTGGTAAGGGGGAAGTCGAAGCACTTTGTGACCATATATTTCAGATAATATGTCAGCTTCATATACTGTTGGTGGTTTATTCCTACAAAAATGGATACATTTAAACAAAATAAGTTATATAAGTATTACCATAATATATTGAAAAATGTTTATATCAACTTACCGTTGTACTAAATTCAATAATTGGGTTTTGAGGAAAGTATTTTCAAAAGGAATATCATTTTGTATCAACCAGTTCTGTATATCAGCCTTTTTGGTAGCTGTTGTTGGTACTTTATTGATCACTGTACTATGATAACTTGCATTATCCATTACAATTGTGGCAGGTTCTCACAAGTTCACTAAAAGCTGGTATTCAAACCAATGCAAAAAATGTTCTCGGTTCAGTTCACCGTGGTAATCACCATCTTGTTTTTTGGAAGAAAAAACCAGCCCTGCTCCAGGAATAAATCCAGAAGAGGAACCAGTATTCAATACTATATACCTACAATAAGGAAATAACAAATTATTACTAGGTTTCCTAGATAGACTGCTTAGCTCAAAACAACTATTAATAATTATATAGATTTAAATAAAATAGTGTGACTAGTAAATATTTGAAAAGGTGTTAAAATGAAAGGAATATAATGAATCAATTGTCAAATATTATTATTCAATTACCTTGGACCACCAACTTTGGGTTTTTTCACGCTTCTATGATTAGAATCTTGCCAAGAACGTCCAACAGTACCGTCTTTAAATATCCAGGTCTCATCCAAAAACACAAATTGATATAAACCTTCCCTTTTTATCTTGACATATTCGTGTAGAAAATGTACACGTTTCAATGCAATATGTGGCAACTCCATTAAACCACGAAGAGGATAATCTTTTTGGTATTTGAATCCAATATTTTTCACTATCTTGAAGAGTGATGTTAAACAACCATTAAAGAGTTCACGCTCCTGGAGTTTGTCTCTTAAAGTTTTCAAGGTTATGTGTTCCTTTGAAAAAATATTGTGTTAGTTAATTGTGAGTAAAATAAAACAGTAAATTCAATATACTCACTGTTTCCATACACTTCGTATATAACATTTCGGAAAGCATTTTGATCAAAGTTATCAATTTCAACAGTAGGTTTTATGCGTTTTCTCTTTTTAGGTGGGCTTTTAGGCTGTTCACCTCTATTATGCTTGGTGGCAATACGGTTAACAGTGGTAACTTTAAGTTGTAAAGCTTCTGCAACTCTCTACGATATAATTACTTCAATTTATAAGAGAATAATATATTAATTAACCTAACCTAATATTAAAAACATTTAATCATTTACATTTATATATGTAACAATAATATTGATAATGATGAATACAAATAGCGAATACTATTACTAACGTCTCTTACAGCAGTAAGCGGGAGAAGAAGCCCCCATTTCGGCATTCTCGTTCAAAATAGCTAAACAAAGATGATACCTTCTCTTGACATTTTCTGTTCAGCTGCTTCGGCATTTTATTAACCACACACTGCAGATTTGCCTAAATAATTAGTTATGAAAATAACTGTTTCTCTAATCTTAAAGAAGCAATGAATTTAAAGGCACCAAAAAAACTTGTAAATATTAGACGATGATCGAATCTCAATAAACGTCAAAACAAACTGGGGAATTTACCAGTTGATTTGACAACGTCTTGAAGTTTTGCCAACCCGTTAGCTGTAAATTGCCCTGGCTGTTGAGGATAAATTGTATTCACGGTTGGTAAATTAATATTTATTCTGATAAGCAGGAAAGTAATTAAAAATGACATCATCGTCTTTTTATCGTAAATGAACTATACTAGTAATACTTAATAAGGGCAAAATAGACCTGATATTTCTCAGATTGAAAATAGAAGGAAGATGGAAGGAGTGAAAATTTAGGTTTTTGATGTCAAAGAGCGGATTACAGAAAAACGAGTCATCTTATCTATAAATATGTCCGGAAACATTTGTACAGAATTAGAATTTGCTTCAGTAAATTCTTTCATTTAAGCTCGAAATTTCCGACAAAAAAGCAAAAAACCGTTTTATTGGAAACGTAGTTTGTCGCGGATAACCATATTAAGATTTCTTTTGTCAGTTTATTTTTAGAATACATATGTAAGTTTAGCCACTGTCCTTGTTTTCTGTGAATGTTTATAATTGACAAGTTTGAAGTATCTATGCGAATTTCCCGTCGCTTCCGTTAGGGTGACTATTTCACTAGTCAATCAAACTAGATGTGTTTCCTTTTTTTTGACTGGTTTTCTTCGTCGACAAATAAAACTCAGAAATTGTAGCGTCTCAGTTTTATTTACATAATATACAACACACCGTAACTACTAACTACTTAAATTCCCTTTAGAGTTTGCAATACGCACTTGCTAAGAAAAATTATTTTTATTTAAACATGAGGAACTAGAAGCCTCGAGCGGATTTGAAGGTATCAGTGAACCGAAAATGATTGAGAGCGATTTTAGGTAAAATTAGCTTTTTATATCTTCTCTTGCTCTATTACAGGTTTTTCCGAAAAATTACATTGCATATTTATGTAAGGATTCGAATCTGTATAAGCCAATTATTATATTCTAAATATTATCTAGCCGAAAAGGGTATTTTTAAACTTTCATGAATGGTTTATCACATTGAAACATGGGTATGCATTGAAACATTTACGACATCCGATAAAATTATTTGTTGCTTAGAAATATTTTGCGGAGTTTAGATAGTTTTAATAGATGTACTTTTTTCGCCGATTTCGTTCGGTAGCGTATCGGCTAAACATGTTAGATGTATTTCCAACAGTATCTGTAACACATTTTCAAGGAAGACACCAAACACAACCTCACTTGAAATATGGACAGGTGAGAAACCATATCTAGACCACACAAAAACGTCTTGCTGTGAAGCATATGTCCATATTCCAGACTTGGTAAAAACAACATTACTACGAAAAAGTAAGAAATTAGTCTTTGTTGGCTACGAAGGAAACTCTACAAATTACAGACTGCTATATCCCACAACGAAGAAAATTACAGTATCACTAAATGTAAGTTTCCAAGAAAATCAACAAGAAGTCCCAATGATAAGTAATCCGATTCCAGTATCGATTCAGGAACAGGATGAAATTGATTCCTTCAGTATTGATGAAAATTGTACCCAGCTACAAGAAGTGACTGAAGAAGCTAATGTAAGAGGCCACTGCAGCGAACAATTTGTAGAAACATTAGAAAGAGACTAAATTGGCAAAGAAGAACCTAACCCAAGACCCCAGAGAAACGTTAGAATTCCAAAAATATAGGAGGATTATGAACCAAACCTAATAGAAATTGATATTCCACAGTCACATGAAGAAGGTATGAATAGTAGGAACTCACAAGACTAAAAAACATTTGTAGATAAAAAAATATAAACATATGAGATAAATGAAATTCGAGAAATAAAGTCACCAATTGGTTCCAGATGAGGTTTTCCAGTGAAGGATATATTTTTCGCTATAAAGCCAGATTCTGTGCCAAAGGCTTTGCACACATGAAACGTGTGGATTTCAATGAAACCTTCTCACCTACTACACGATATAATTCTATAAGAATTCTTTTGGCAATTACAACCCGAAAAAATTATAATATAAAACAATTTGATGTTAAAACTGCTTTCTTATATGGCATTTTAGAAGTCGTTGTATGGATTTGAACAAGCACCACGTGTATGGAATACCAAATTTAACAGCGTATTAAAACGTGTTGGTTTTCAAGCAGATAAGTGTGTTTACACTGGAAATGTTGAAAATAGTAAAGTTTTCCTCATAATATATGTTGATGATGGCCTATTAATGTCTCATAATGTTGCAGCTATAGATGCAGTTTTAGTTGAACTACAACACAACTTCCAGGTGACCATACGTGATGCTAGTTATTTTTGTAGGTTTGGAAATAATCCATAATGAAGAATTTAGATTCATACACCAAACCAATTGTAATATGTTGTAGACCTGTGTGTTGTTATCATCTAGGGTATTTGTGTCATGTGTTAAATTGGGCTTGGCAACCCTGGAACGCAGGGCCAAGGCAACACCACAGGACAACGCTTGTAAACAATTAATAAGACAAGGGATTGGATTTGGAAATAAAGTCTAATAACAATTTATGAAGTGAATATTATTTCATTCAAAAATTATATACGATAATACACTAATTAGTATAACGAATCGTTAACAAGTTTAACATCAGTGATGCCAACCTTGTTTATGTACCCGCTGATCCAAACACAAACCTAGCTGTTAGTGAAACTGATAAACCATGTTAAGGCACGGCTAAAAAGCTGTTGGATCCCCAATATTTGCATCTACGGTAACAATACCTGACATTTCATAAGAATTAAGGCCCTCTGAGCTTGCCGGGCCTCTGAGAGAACCACCCCCCCCCCCAGCTTTGCGAGGCCTGCGGGGGTGTAGTTTTCACGACTGCTTGAATTCCAATAATAAATGTACAACTTAATTTATATGATTGTCCTTCAAAGTAAAATTCAGTTTGATTCCGGTCCTGTATCGGTGCTGTACTTTGGTTAGTGTTCTCCTCATCTCGGCCTTCTTCGGTGCCCTATTCACGCTCTTCTACCCTCTGTTCGTTTTATGAATCAAATGTCTATTTATATCTCAATATTCTCAATTTAGGGATGCAAGAACAAGATGAGAAACCCATATTTGTTTAAATTTTTTGTAGTTTATGGAAAAATTTACACTTTCTCCTAAATCTATTGATAAGAGCAATACGTTATTTTTCAAATGAAACATTAGCTGGAGTTTCATGTAATAGGAATATGATGCTTCGTTAAAAAATTACCAGGAATTGGTCAATGGAACACAATATAAGTGTAATTCATTCGAATTGAATGTATCGCCTTCGCTTCTTTATGTCTTTTATTGGATATGGGTTAAACTTTATAGAAATAGATTTACATCATAGGCGAGTATGAGGTCACATTTGAACGATGTTGCCAGACTAAAATCATCAACTGTATGGAGTCTGTATGTATTCAATGCTCAAAACAATGTTAATAAGAAGGACATGGATATTAGTAAATTTCCGAAGTTATTAGCTTTTTTAAAGAAAATATCTGTGGGATATAAAGCTAAGAAATCTAAAGTTTTTAGTAAACAAGGAGTAAATACATTTTCGACAGAAGCCTGAAATCATGAGTATCTCGCTATTGAGATATTTTCAATATTTTTTAGTAGCTGCATTTGAAATTTTGACATTCTAATTTTTGGTAGACTATACTGGTAATTGGTTTGGCCGGCATGTCGCCGTGACGAATTAGTAAAAATGACTGTAGATAACGTGCAAGATAAGAATGATATGCTAATAATAAACATTCCTAACACAAAATCAAATATTTCTCGTTGTGAACAAATTCCATTTAGAATTATATAGAACATATTTAGCCCTACGCCCAAATCACATCGCAGATTATTTATATTTTTTGACAACAATTGACTCAACCTATTGGAATGCTTTCAATAGGAAACTTCCCTTGCAAAATAGCTACATATCTAAAATTACCTAACCCAACAACATATACTGGCCATTGTTCCCGTAGGACAGCAGCCACATTACTGATTGATGTAGGTGGAAATTTAACATGTTTGAAACGCCACGGAGGATGGAAAGATATACGGTGATAGAGCAAGACACAAAACTCAGGACTGACTATGGGCAAGACACAATCACTCATAAAATCATAAAATTTTCACAAATTTTCAGTGAAGAAGATCTATGGAATTCTCTAAGGGCTGTCAGCGATAACACAATAGAAGATGGTCAGGTTGCACTGCAACATGTTGACAATATGACCGTGGGGAAGTTTAGGAAACTCGTTGAGTGTGACTTTCATGGTTCGGGTATAGAGGTTTTCATCTATACCTCTAAAAAAAAACAGGAAACGAAAAGTGATCAGCCAATGACAAGCCAACGACATCCAACATCATACGCCCTTATAGTTAGCAAGCACAATAATACGTACCTAGAAGCTCTAAAGACCATAAAGGAATCTGTTAGAAATGCAAAAGTATAAGGCAAATCAGAGAAACCAAAGTCGGCAAGGTTCTAATAACCATGGACAAGAACCAGGAAGCAATGAATTCCTTAAAAGCAGCAGTGGAATCCACCAACATGAAAGTGAGCACGAGGGGTACCCATTGGCCTAAAAAGAAAACTTTCCACATTCGTGGGATTGATGCAACAGCCACCCTTTAATTGTTAATGTAAATAGCTGCATGTCGGTTTTAAATGTGTTCAGTGGGAACTGTTTTTTGTGTGTCCATTATACGAACCGGTTTGTAATGTCAGTGTATATCTCCCCAAACATCCCTTTTCAAAGCTTCCAAAACTGCTTAGGGGAGTTGCAGGATGTAGTTCTGCGCCTTCGGCATGGGAACAAAAACACACCATTTGTGATAACTGGAGATTTTATCTCAAAGAACGAAGTCTGGGGGGGGGGAGAGGGTGCAGAGTAACAAACCGTAGGGGCATGGAATTCTTGTCCTGGTGCAATGCTATGAACTTAAATGTCATTAATGATGGACTTGTCCCCACGCTTGTTAGAGACACTGGGCAATCATACATCGATCTTACTGTGGTGTGTAACCGAATACAACGACAAGACCCTCAGTGGTCGGTGCTTGTGGAGGATCCTGACGTGATGGTACACAGGTTTATTTTAACCGAACTCCCAAGCGTGAAGCCTGAGAGTCAAGAAAAGGAAAACAAGGTTTGGTGAATCGAATGAAGAATTACTAATTCAAATGTTTAGAGAAAAGACCAGAGGTATGCTGGAGCCTACGAGTGTTTCTGATCTGGTGAGTCGCATCCGCAAGGCTTACCAAGAATGCACACCGAGGGTTTGCTGCAATGAGGACTATCGCTTGCCTTACTGGTGGAACGAGTTAATACAAGAGGCCATCTCAGATGTTCATCGCAAGAGGCGTCTCTTTCAGAGAATAACAATTGACCCAAACCGGCGTGAAGAAAGACTGCAAAAAATCTGCTAAAGACTGAAATCAAAACATTAAAAAGGCGAGCTTGGCAAAACCTTTGTTATGACCTCGAAGACGACATATTTGGCCAGGGATTCCAAATAACAAGAGCTCAATTGCGAAAAATGCCGACTCGTGTTGAAATGTCAAGAGAGGAAGAGGAGAGACATTCTAAGGAGCTGTTTGTCACCAACTACCCAAATAAAAAACAGCGACAAAAAAAAAACTAACTGTGATATGCTTAAACACCAGGAAATATTGGATGCCTGTGATAGAATCAAGATTGGCAAAGCCCCAGGCCCAGATAATATACCATATGTGATAATAAAATCTGTGATTAATAGTAATGTCCAATTTTTTGTAAATTTTTATAATTAGTTTTTAACCAGGCAGTGTTTTCCAGGTGAATGGAAAAGAACCATGCTATCGCTTATCGAGAAACCCGACGACCATGCAAATTATTGCCCAATTTGTTTAATAGACCAATACCCAGTTGATTGCGGAATTGCAAAACAAAATTAACGGCTTCCACGGAAACCAATTTGTATTCCGTAAAGGACGATCTACCTCACATGCAATGGAAAAGATTCAAGACATGGTAGCAGCAAACAAAGGAAAATATTGTGCATTAATCTTGGTGGATGTTAAAAATGCGTTTAACACCGCATCCTGGACAGTCATCAGCGACCAGCTTAACAGAATAGGGGTGAGTGCATATCTTATGAACATTTTAAATTCCTACATGAATAAAAGAGTAATTATCCTGAAGAGAGACCTTGAAAGACAAGTTTTTGGTGGCGTTCCACAGGGCTCGGTTCTCGGCCCCAGTATGTGGAATATTCTATATAACGAAGTAATGAACCTGCCAACGCCAAGTGGAGTTGTAATATTGTGCTATGCCGACGATCTAGCGGTATTCGTAGCTTCTCGGACCTCCAACGAACACCATCTAGAGATTGCTCCTGAAAAAACCGAAGCTATTCTTCTTAGCTACAAAAGAAAGACCAATGCGATAAAATTTAAAGTGCAAAGCCAAGAAATAAAACCCCAGGGATCAGTTAAATATTTGGGATTCCACCTAGACCGAAGGCTAAATATGACAAACCACATCCGGGAAACCTGTCTGAAGGCTGAGAAAACAATAAAGACTCTAAATTGTCTTTTACCAAATATAGGAGGACCATCAGCACCGAAGCGGCGAATCCTAGCGATGGTGTGTCAAAGTGTAATCTTATACGGCGCGCCAATTTGGACCCTCAAGACATATTTATAAGTCAACAAAATAAGACTTATGAAGACACAGTGAAGCGTTGCGCTTAGAGTTTGTTCTGCTTACTGCACAGTTTCAGATGCATCTGCAATGATTATTGCTGGCTGATGCAGCTTCTGTTGCCCAAAAACAGATGGAGAGGAAGAGGACTCTACAGCAATGGCAGGAAGAGTGACAGGGTGGCCCAGAAACTTGGACCAGACGCCTTATCCGGAATATCCGACCTTGGCACAATAGAAAATGGGGGACAGTATCCTACCGTCTTACTCAGTTCCTCTCAGGACACGGTACTTTCGGCACTTTTACTTTTAAAATTAAAAAAAAAAGATAGATGAAAGTTGCATATGCTGCGGGGCAGCTTTAAATGGGTAGAGAAGCGCTAAGAACTCTGCTCAGATTCAGGAGAAATAAGTACAAATAACGTCATTGACAAGATGCTTAAATGTGAAAATGGGTGGAATAAGGTAACAGATTTCATAACTTATGTGATAAGCACAAAAGAAAAAGCTGAGTTACGAGCCCAGACAAATGCAGAAGATTAGGCAATATTCCTTTCTTTCTTGAGGAGATATCCTAACGGCGGCTCCAAGAAGGAAAGTGGAAGTTCTTAAAAGAAGAAAGCGTTTTAGTGGGTCGGGGGTCACCCCATCCCCACACTCTCCCAAGCGCCGAAATCCCAATGCCTGGGGGGTCTGCTAGCCAATTTCCTAAACCTTTAGTTAGTTGAGTTTTTTCAATTGTTAATAAATTATTACTTTTACCAAGAATGTCTCTGTATTGTTAATTGATGTTTGTCATTTAGGTACATTCAAGTTTTACTGTAGATACTCATTTTTAAATAAATGATCTATTCGCTGCTATTTTTGCGTTGCATTCTTATTGAAAATTATTAAAAAATAAAACTTGAAATTTATATTTCAATTGTTGCTATTCCATTGTTGCATAAACAAACGTCACTTTAACATAATACGGTGGTGTGTGTTGCAAGAAATATTGAAAATGGTAGACATTCAACAAATAACAAGGGCAATAAGTTTTATTTTATGTACTGTTACGAAACAGCACACTGGTATAGTCCCTAAATCCGACTCTGTCTAAGCCAGGTATAAAAGTTAAAATTATGGCGGATATGCAGGTTGTTTTTATATTTGTTTACGAATAGTGACTATCTTATCTACACTGTTTTTGTGACCAGTCTTATCTAGAAGATGCCAGAAAGCCAATTGTTTTTGTCTAGAATCCTCTAGTAAGAAAGGCATTAATATATATAAGGGACTGATCAGGAAGAGGGGGGGAGTTGATAAAGTGATCTCGTGAAATAAATACACCGAAATAGCAATCAGTAAATATAAATTAGTTAAGTGTTCATATAAATTAGTTTAAGTGAATATACTGAGTATATATAAATTAAGTGTAAGTGATTAGTCTAGTGTTTAAATAAATAAGAAAAACATTACAGTACAAATTCAATTAGACATTCGTAAATAACTATAAAATGAATAATTATGTTTATATTGGAGCATATTGTGACGAACCCAAATATTTAGTTATTTTGGTATATTTGCAGACAAACATTGTGAATATTCTCAAAAGGGTTACTCATGAAAGAACAGTTTTTTAGTAATAACACGCAAAATCGGGATGATAGAAAACGATCGGTTTATTGTAACATGAAAGCGGTATTTTTGGTATCAAGTTTGAAAACGATTTCGTCATTAATGAGTTTTTATAATGTATGACTTATATAATACCTTGTGTTCTTTCAATATTTTATTAAATAATAAACAGCAGCTCTTCGCCTAATTTCCCATCATCTCTCATGGTACCCATGTAATTTTTTACAAATCTAACTGTTTCTTCAAATGCCTGTTTCGTGATTTTTCCTTTCGTCTCTTGTTATTTATTTCCGTTCCTTGTCAACTGTTGTCTACATTCAACTCAACCTTTCCATTTCTTCATTATTTATTTCCAGCTAATTATTCTTTTGTCGTGTTTCTCAAAATCTTTTAGAACAATTTTTGATTGCCTTCGTTACCTTCGTTACCTCAATACATCTCTAAAATCAGCTATATGTTAATTTTTAGCACAATTCATTTGTCTTTTTGATTGTTACAGTCATTTTTTTAAATAAATCAAAATCCTATTCACCAACTTGCTTTTTAATCGTTATAAACTACAAATTTGTTCGTTTTCTACTTATGTTGAAGTTATCATTTCGGCGAAGTTGAATTAAAAACTTCTCATTCTCTCATTGATATTTATCTTCTTTGGCTTCTAATTCATAAAATTAATCTCGCGTCCATCCATATATTTATTTATAAATACGTAAATTGGTATAAATCTGGTGCAGAAATACTTACCTATTGAACCTACAGGTCGTAGACCTACAGCATCCCTTCCCTATTTCAGTGACCCATTTTCCTACTTTGACACACTTTGCAACAAGTATTGACGCACTACCCCCACTTTCGCAGGACTATATGACGTCATTGTGGGAGATGTATAACGGTCCGAAAAAGGAACATAACATCTTTTAAAACTTTATTCATGGCTATGTTTCGTTGAATTTGACGATTTCTTTGTGGATCTTACGATGAAACATCTGTATATGTTTATAATGAAAATAATATTCCAAACAATAAGAAATTTACATCAACGAACGAATCATTCATTGAAACATTTTTTAAACTCATTTTTAGGAGTCGAAATTTTTTTATGTATTCTAGCGACCAAAAACAGGAACCTAGAAGTAATAGCTTGAGTTTTGAAAAAAAAGTCGGTAGATCAATACGGTGGTTGTTCTTTGAGGTTTGTTGAGTTTTCTGCGAAAAAATTCTTTCATTTTGATAAATTGGTACTCAATTTGTATAAAATGGTACTAAAAGATCTAAAGAACACAGACATTTCAGCAACTATCTCTTTCAAACTCAAAGACGATGTTAAGTCACCATTTTTTCCACTTTAGATGCGTTAAGTTCAGTTTGCGAGATTGATGAAGGCAATAATCCCGACCGCTTTTTAATACACTGCTTCAAATAGTTTCTATTTGCGTTCATTGTAAAACTAACTGATAAACTAAACCGAAAAACTAAATGATGTTTAACTATGTGGTATATAACGAAGCGACTAAAAGAATTTTAACAATCTCTTCAAGCGAAGTTTTTAAATGATCAATTTGTCTGCATATACAATCATGTGCCAAAATAGCAAGTGACATATCAACTTTATACTCGTATATTTATTATTACAATGTTTAAACAGGACACACCCAACTACCCAACAGGAAGTATATTGATTGCAAATAATACATCAATCAATGAAGAATGCTCTAATTGCAGATATCAGGTAATGAATCATATCAATCTGGTAACTTACATGATTACGAATCGAACACTTCTTGTAAAGTGGCTTTTGATACTGTTAGCCATTCTCTACTTTTGAAATTACTAGAAGACATAGGAATACGAGACAACTCCTTAAAAGCTATCCATCAAACAGACAGCAAGTTGTAAAAATAGATAATATATACAGAGTTGCGAAATTGTCGAATTTGGTGTCTCTCAAGGAACTGTACTTGACCCTGTACTATTCAATATATATGTAAATGGCTTATTTTCATTGCTATGCTAAGGACATATTTTGAGCTTTACTGATCATACCGCATGATTCTAACACATGGGATAATTTAAAAGCAAATGTTGAAACTGACTTCTGTCAAATAAAAAAATTGTTAGAATATAAATTTTTAACAATAAATATATTAAAAACAAATTTTCATCTCGCCAACTTTTAACGAACTCTGGATAAGTACTAATGAACCATTTATAATTTTACCTGTAAAGTATCTGGGGGGTGAGTACAGACCAGCATATGCAATGGAAATCTCATATTGCGTTTCTGGGTGTAAAACTTAGGAGTAAGCTATATAAATTCAAAATACTCAAAGAGTTACTACCTGTGCATATTCTGAGGATATTGTATCATGCTTTGGTTGAAAGTTATCTTCGATACGGAATCTGAAGTTGGGGCAGTGCATTCAAAACTCACTTGTTTCCACTGGAAGTTCTACAACGGCGATTTTTAAAATTTATTTACTCGAAAAAAGCTCTTTATCACACATATGATCTTTATTCTGAGACACAAGTGATGGATTTGAGACAACTTTATTTTTACAATTCGAACATTAGGTATCACATAAAAAAACAACTTCCGTCCCACAACTATAACACCCGTCAACAACATCTTTTTATATTCTCTCTAATGCTAAAGACTCTAACACAACATACTTTCTTATTTCTAGCACCCAGACTGTACAATAGTCTTCAACAGCAATTAAAAAATATCACCAATCCCAACAAATACAAAAAACTGCAAAAAGTCACATATTTAAAATTCATAGGCAAATCATAATAGATCTGTTCGAAAAATGACTTCTTATTTTGAAATTTGGAAACAAAATATTTTTATACTGATCCATTCATTTTATATTTTCTGTATTCAATATTTTATATTACTTTAGGTATTAATGTATATATGTAAGGTTTTTTATATATTTTTTATTTTCGTATCCCGCTTTACTAGCCACCTTCTTAATTAGATAAGTAATTAACACACTTGAGTGAATAAATATTATATCGTCAGGTTATTGCAAAAACCAGATAAGTCACATATTTTACTTTCTGAGTTTTTAGCGTTCTAAACTTAAAAATGATATGAAAAATCAATTTATAGGAATGAAGCACATTTTATTTCACATTACGTTAATAATAAAGTTTATTATTATGACCAAAGCAAAAGTGATGAAAAACTAATATAATTATTTTTTTATAAACAAAAAACAACACTTATCTAATTTTGGTTGTCAAAATTCAGACATATTTGAGCTCATTCGGTCAAATCATCCTCTGGATCTGTATCTTCTTCTGCTGGTTCTGGAACTAAATCTTTTGCGTCTTTTGATGTGGGCAATGCTTTATAATAGAAATGGAAGTCTTTGGGAATCACTTCACTTTTACAAAGCTTCAACAAGTCTGCTTTTTTCGAGATCGTAATAGGTCTAGGATTATTGTATGCTCTTGAAGGTTTAAGGTTGCTCAAATTGGGAGGGCGGTCTTTACCTATAACACTAATTTCCATGTATTCTGATGTATGGTCGTATCGATACTGAAGAACCCAGGGTTTACTTTTAAGGTACCTAAAACACTTGACTTTTAACCAGTTCATTTTTTCGCCAAGAGTGTTTTTCATTATCAGTTGTGATAATTTTCCTAGGTCAATAAAATCACCAAATTTTAATTCAATAACATTGTAGGTTTTTTTTATTTGATCTAGATGTCCTAGCCATGCGAAAGATCGTTATCCAGTCGTGGATGGTGTGAACTGGAACATGTTTTTTTCGCTTTTTCAATTGAGCTGTGCATACTATCAACTTCCATGTAAGTATGACCACTTTCTAAAAACTTTTGCTCTATGACATTCACATTAGGGTTTATTTGGTCGAAATAAAGCAAGAGAGCACTGATGTTTTGGTTGCGATTTTTCACGCTGCAAGTATCTGAAAACAGGGATATTTCAGTTACAGGTTCAGAGAGCTGCTCGAAGTACTTATATAAACAGGTGCCGATTTCTAAACTTCCCCTCTTTCCATTTGTCTCAGTCCAAACGTAGCAAAATCCATTATTTGGTGGTGCCATTTGATACATTGTAAGATTATAGGTGTACAGTTTCCTAGTGTAATACATAGGACTCACTACTAGGAAGTTGTAGAACGCCCTATAAATCAAATGTGGAACATACAAAAGTCTCATCATTCAAAGCTCTTTCCTTATCCTTAATTTTGGCAACATTGCAATCTTATTTTCTTGAAACGTGACTCTGATAATTATTCTCTAATTGTTCCCTTTTCTTCTGATCTGCATGCAAATCAGACACTGATCTTTCTTTGGAGCATAGAATGAATAATAGTTTTTACAAAATTTCTTCCTGTAAGTTGTGATTGAGACTGGCACTAAACCATCTCTTTCACATTCTTGTTGGTACAGATAAAATGCATTTTTGCTATGCTTAACTTAGAATCTAGATATTGTCGCTAGATTTTCGGGTGTAGTGCATAACTGGAAAACTCTCAATATGAGCTTCCACCTTTTCATATTCTTTTGGTTCGGTTTTATTGTGAAGCTCCTTCTTGCCTCTTTTATCCTTACCGCAAGACAACCGCCCTTCTCCTTTGTTCTTGAAGGCATGTTCTATCACCTTCTTGCTTATGCAAAGTGTTTTAATGACAAAACTTTCACATACTCTTACTCTTGAGTCGAGAAAAAAGATTTTCGAGTCTTCCGTTGGCTTTTCCTTGCTGGTACGTTTGGCTTTACGTCTTTCAGGAACCCTACTTTCTACATTGTTTAAAATAAAATCTTTCCTTCTGTTAAAATCGCAGCTCCAATAATTTTCACATATTATTAATCTATTTTCTTCAGAAAACTTATCTGTACATTTAAAACGGCATTTTTAGCAATCAATGTGTTTTGGGGCCTTAGCTTTGATTTTTCTACGCTTAGGGTAAAGTCGGGTGAGATGGCCAGTCCGGAGAGATGGCCAACAGCTAAAACTTGACTAACGGGTCGTGAGATGGTGCTGCCTGTCCTCTACGACAATAAATGATTATCCATAAGCACAGCCAGTGTGTTGTCGTTTAAGTCGAGGTCACGTTAAAGCGCCAAAACAATAAAAATAATATCACCTCCTTATAAAATTTTATATTAGTTTTGTGTCACCTTCTACTGTGAATGTTTGTGAGGAAATTTAGTGCCGATTTCAACATATTAGGTGAGTACAATGTTCATTAGATGATCCTAACCTCAAATAACAGTTAAAAATGTGCGGTGGGTTTTGTTTGTCACGTTGGCCATATCTCCCTAGCATTTGGGAGAGATGACCAACCAATAGTAGGGACAGATGGCCATATATTTTTACGTCTCTTTCATTACAGTTTGGCATCATTTCCATTCTGCCGCGAAAACATGCCAACGGAGTATCAAAGAAGGAACTCGAATCGTGGAAACTATACTGAAGAAAATCTGCGGCGAGCAATGGACGCTGTCAGAAACGGTTCTTCTGTGAACCGCGCTTCAAAAAATTATGGCATTCCTAGGAAAACTCTTGAAAGGGAATTGAAGAAAAATATGTCGACGACAGGTAAAATGGGGCCGGATAGCATGTTGGGGTAGGCAAATGAAAATAAATTGGTGCAAAATATTAAGAAGGCACAAAAATGCGGTTTTCCTATGACAGTTCCAGATGTTCGAAAGCTTGCCTATAATTTTGCGGAAAGTCTAAAAATCAATCACAAGTTCAACAAAGAAAAAGGATGTGCCGGTTCCGATTGGTTTAGGTCTTTTTTGAGAAGACATCCAGACTTGTCTATTCGCAAAGATGAGGGTGTATCTCTAGGGCGAGGTGAAGACATGAACCGTTTAGATGTGGGAAATTATTTCACTTTACTGCAAGAAGTACTGGAACAAAATGAGCTTTTCGACAAACCTGGATGCATTTATAGTGTCGACGAAACAGGCCTTCAATTAAATAATCGTCCTGGCCATGTCTTAGCCCAAAAAGGAGTAAAGGATGTTGTCACAGTGACATCAGGGGAAAAGGGTGAGACAATATCGTGCATAGCTTGTTGTAACGCTGAAGGTTTTTTTTCTGCCGCCGGTCTGTGTATTTAAAGGCAATAATTTAAAGACTGAGTGGACTGATTCAATGCCGCCTGGTTCACATATTGTAATGTCTACGCTACTGCAACGATTTTTTTGAATTGGTTTAAAAACCACTTCTTGCCACGTAAAGGAGAAGGGAAGGCATTATTAATTCTTGACGGGCATGCTTCTCACTGCTCTTGTGTTGAACTTTTAGAAACCGCTGAAGCAAACAATGTCGTTTTATTGTGCCTACCTCCGCACACTACCCATTATTTGCAGCCGCTCGACAGGGCTTTTTTCAAGTCGCTCAAGTCCTTCTACTATCAATCCTGCAGAGAGTGGATGCAGAGTCACCCCGAAAGGAAAATGGGGAGACTCCAGTTTGGTGAACTTTTAACGAAAAGCTGGAGCAAGTGCGCGACCGCTGGAAATGCTATATCCGGCTTAAGGGCCACTGGCATATTTCCGTGGAACCCCGATTCCATACCCGATCATTCTTACACAGTTGCTGATCGAATAGTAAACAGCGAAACTAGGGAATACCATAGACCCCTCACACGGACACAAGTAACGAACACTCAACAATCGAACGCTGAAGCAACACAAGAACTTAGACACCCAGTCATCATAATGGATGAGTCGATGCCATCCTGTAGCCATGCTGGTACAGAACCTCGATGTTCCACTCCAGCGGAAGGGACATCTGTTCCAGATTTGACGCCTGGAAAGCTCTCAGATCAAATTAATCCCACACCTAAGTAAGTTGTTTCTGCAAAAAAACGAGCAAAGACAGTTGCTACCCTATTAACGTCTCCTGACTATATAGCGTCTGTAAAAAACAAGTCCACAAAAAAATATGAACAGACTAAGAAGGACACCCCGAAAACTAAAATTCGAAAACTAACAATTGGTCAAAAAAAGAAACGTTCGCCTTCGCCAAGTTCTGATGAGGAGGAGAATATTGAAGTTCAATATGAAGAGGAAAGTGATGCCATTTCTAAGGTGGATGAAACTGAATGTGTAGGATGCGGAGAAAGTTATAACATCACAAAAAAAAGAAGATTGGTTGCAGTGCATAATTTGCCAGAAGTGGTTTCATGAAAATTGCTCTTCATATTTAAACACATGCCAAAATTGTGGTAAAACTGCATTTAAAAAGAAGCAAGATAGTTGTTAAGAATATTTTTTATATTTTGTTTTAATAAGTAGTGTGTTATTTTCATATTTTTGTGTTTTATTCGCGTTTTTATATTGTGGCCATCTATCCCTTATTGCATTGGCCAACTGACCCCACCGAACCGGGATAGATGGCCATATACAACTAATTTTTATAAATAATAATAAATAAAAAATAAGAGTGTTTTCAATGTATTTATTCACCAGTGTGCTCGGATGATAGGTAAACAATGACAAAAAATATTGTATTGAGCCTAACCCTCACCAAAAATTTACAGGCTCCTACTATGCAAAACGGTGGCCATCTCACCCGACTTTACCCTAGCTAAATTTTTCTTCCACTCATTAGGTTCCGATTTCTTCCAACGGGTTCTCTTTTCCAAAGGATTTTCCATAAATTCCGGAATATTCGTTGGAATGTCGTCGTTATTCGCAGGTGCTAAAAAGTATAAACCTTTATCATTTTTACATGCAATGTAAGGCTTACCTGTATGCAGCTCCTCATCCGAGCTTTCTGACGTGGATCCGTCAGGAATATAATCTTTGTCCTTAACTGAGCAATCGGAATCCTCAAGCAAATCTCTCAATTCACAAGCAAAGCGTTCTTGATCGGAATCTAGTTCTGATGACATCATCTCGTCTAAAGCACCATCAGTTGTGGAGGGATTAGCTATTCCATACTCATTGAAATGTTCCCTGTCGGTTGACATTACGCATTCATTTCTTATACCAGAATCAGCTACCACATGAAGGGGAAAAGGCGAAGAGTCACATGTGATACTCTCTTGATATTCTCCTATTAAAAAAAACAATATAAAATAATAGACATAACTCTTGTTATCCAAAAACTAATTAAAATAACTGAAAGCAAGCATATTTCATTCGCTTGTATTTTATGACAGACTTTTTTAAAAGTTTGTTGATGTTTATAGGGTTTTAATTAGATTGATTTCATTGTGCGTACCTACCTGTATTATTATTTGCAACTATTCCCGCAGCTATACTCTATAAATATAGATTAACACCCACCACCGTAAATTTTGGAGATGACTGCGCTTCATTATGAATCTTGTCACTGCCATCTACAATAAATAACGATAACACAATTCATTTGCTATTGAACTATTAATTATAAGAAAATATCTGTACACTTTTCTTGGTTAAGAACCATTTTAACCATTGCTGCTCCTCTAGACATAGTTATGCACAATTTTTTCACAGTTCAAACTAATAAAAATACGAGAAAACTTTAAAATAACGCGAGAGTTATCAACAAGTTGTAAACAAACTTATAGGTTATGTCTTTGAACTATACTGCCAGAACGAGATAAATGCTATAATTTTAAGTCAAGTACATACACCTGTTACCGAAAAAACATAAACGCTGCAGCAAAAATAATTTAAATGCCATATATCTGAATAAAACGGTAGTAATAATATTGCTTTGTCAAACATCATTACAGCGTAAACAAGATAAATGGCAGTTAGCTTGTTTTTACCGGAAAATATTCATATCGGTTGCAGAATTAAACAGCTTAAAGCAGATAAGTACCATATAACTTCTTTGTGCAGTAAAAGATATTAAATAATATGAAACAAAATGAAGTCCCATACAACATAAGTGCACATATCTGTGTGTGCTGGCTAAATTTTGACCAAAATGGATTTATTTTATTTTTGCAAACTCGTAACATTGTTAATGCTTGTAAGAAATGTATCTTGTTCTCGCAGTATAAGCAGGTGCAATTTTTAGATCGAGAGATGCACTTAACTAAGAAAATTAAAAAAGTGTAGTTATCTTGTTTTTGCAGTAACGCGACTATATATAAATATAAGTAATACTTTTTCAAAACAAAGGCAGGAACAACCTTGTATATTGTCACTTCAGTTGTTATTAAACCTTTGAAATCAATGATGCAGTTGTTATTTTAATATTGCCAAATATTAAATTATCAATAAATGGCTGATTTTAAGTATTTTTTTCTCATTTTGTCTAATTTAAAAATTATATTTTAAACAATTATTATGTAGTTGCATAAAATATATACTGCAGTTCGAAGGTCTCAAAAACAATGAATAAACCTGTGCGGTAGTCCAGGATAGGGGAATACGTTCCCAATTTTTCCCACAGAAGTCCGCAAGGCACGTGCTAGTTGACAATCAATGTAATGACGTCAGAGGGAAACGGACCAATGAGAAAAGAGGTTCATTCACTATTAGCAGATTCATCTCTCAGGATATGGGAAAATCGTTCATTCTATGTTTCAGTATTCTTCGGGATGCTAATGGAACAACCAGTGCTCCATGGCAACTCCTGAAGGAATCCACGCGCTCTTTGTTTTAATATTTATATTTTTAATTTATTCTCTAAGGTGAATAGTGTACTTTGTTCATTCATTTTATCGGTAAATGCAATTACACAACGTTTCTTTTTCATGTAAGTTTTGCATGAGAAAAATATTAGAAAATAAATTTTTATGTGAAATCAAAACTGATATATTAGAAGCTTTTTTCATATATGTACAGAACCAAAATATTATACGAAACTAAGTTGTTTATAAAGAATGTCCCGTAGATAACGATGACAAAAGATGCAGAGGATATAAACATTTTACTGCATACTTTTCGGGAAATGGAAATACAAATTTGATTTTTTTTGGGTTATAGTATATTCAAAACACATCAGCAATATTTATTTTGTCATATTCTAATAAATCAGTGGATACATCTTTAAAATGGACAACAAACAGTATCTTTTATATTGAAAATGTAGTGAAGAATTGCAAATAAAAGTTATTACTGTGAAATACAGTGTGTTTCAAGAATATCGTACAAGGCCACTAACTTATTAGAATTAGACAAAATGGATACTATGTCTTTTGTAGATACTACTAACTTCCAAGAAGATATGCTATAAAATGGCAAAGGGTGTTAAGTAACACATCATTTTGAAACTGGATTCATTATTCATGCAACCTCGTTCTTTATTTTTATTTTTAACGACTCATTTTTGAGAAAGCTGATTAGATTATTGTGAAAGAACGTTAGTTCTAACAAACAATTCAATTTTAACGATTGTACTGTTCCAAGTGCCTACTTCCAAGTAATGGTACAACCTGTTCTCAAATGCTTCTCTAACTTTTCTGTCATGATTCTTTGTCGATGATCTTGAAGAGATTCAGGTGGTGTAGCTTTGGACTTGAAGTAGCCCAATAAAAAATCCATAGGAGTAAAATCGGACGACCTAGCTGACCATTCGATAGAATCTCTAAGGCCTATCCATTGTTCGGGAAAATGAGTATAAAAAGAGATGCGAAATCGTACGTCATAGTGTGGAGGGGCTCCATTCTGTTGAAAAAAAAATAGGTTTCATCATCTTCCAGTGTTTAGGATATTAAAAGTTCAATAAATGTCACCAGTCAAATTCCCATCAATAAAAAGTGGTCCGATAATGTTGTCACCCAGAATGCCTGCCCAAACATTCAATTTAAGGGGCTTTTGTGTCTGACCTTTTCTTAAAATGTGTTGGTACCATTCCAATAACGACAATTGAGCCATATGATGCAAAAACCTTCCAAGCCTTAAATCAATAATATTGAGATACAAACTTAATAATAACCAACAATTGGTAGCGATATTAGAAGTATTCTTTTACTATACAGAATGACACGTTAGTATCTTCTTCCCAAAAATATGAAATAATCTGTGGCTTGGTAGGATTTTGCAGAATAAAAAAGGAAAAACAAGAATTAACAAATTTTTATATTAATGAATGAAAGGAAAATACAAAATTCGGTTAACTTTAGCATCTACTCTGTATCAATATTAAAATCTAGCTCCTTCATGTCGAATCCATGTACAGTGTGTCCCAAATTGGTATGTTTTACAGGGTATACCGCAAACTAGTGGAGATAGAGACATTGTAGTTGAGCTATTATGACTTCTTTTTTGTTAAAGTAACGATTGCCCAAATCAAATTTTCACTAGGTCCCTTTATTAGCGGCGATTGTGTCAAAAATGAGAGGGTCTACAACTTCTTTATTAAGAAAAATATTTAAAAATGTATAGAAACTTTGATTGATATATTATGGAAGAGTTCAGTGGCGCACCAAAATTTGTTTTAGGGGGAAATATAACACGAATTTATGTTTTTTATATGGGACACTCTAAATATGTTGACACATTTCGTTTCCTTTTTGAATTCTCTTTCACCTGATATGAAATATGATATCTATTTTCAATGGTTGGAGCTACAGGACGAATAAAATGTTTGCAGTTGAAGATACTTAAAAATGAAACACCCAGTAATGCAATTTGAAATTTTATTATGAGAATCTAAATCGTGACAGATTTATTTGCAAAAAATAAAATCAACCAACTTGAAAATAGGAATTAAAAATTTGTGAATAAACAAATTAATTTTTCAAAAATATGAAAATTATAATAAATAAACTTACAAACAACAATAACCAACGTAAGAACTAGAAATTGACTGTATCGACCCTTACTTCGTGGAATATGCTAATATTATTGTTTTTAAATGAAACTCAGTTAATTCCACAATATAATAAAAGTTATTGAAAATTCTAAAAAATTGACAATTGTTTCGATAAATCAATATCATCGTCAGAATGATAGAAGTTACATTTCATTTTATGCCTACCTGATGTTTAGTAGTTATGGCTAGTTATGGCTAGACCAAGAAGTAACCTAACTTGTGATTGGCTTAATATATGTTTATAGAAAAAAGAAGATGTGATATTAGAAATATTGAAGCTTAGATATTATTAGCCCTATGGTGATATCCTGGATATCATTTTTCCAATTAAGATCAGTAAAACTGTGCAATGATATAGAAAACCAGGAAAACTATATCTGCTGGTCTTTACAATTATACTTAAGAAGACAGTTTATTAGTGGAGAACTCCCTAGATTTAACTGTTCATTGACAGCTTCATATTGTGGGTTTCTTAAATGTCTTCTAATTTCCAGTTCTTCAAGGAAATCCAGTTCTTGTTTCTTTTCACAAATATGCAGCACTTCTAGTTCTGTGTTAGGTGTCAATGCATGATTGGTGTCAAGTAGAAGTTTTGCGTAGTGAGATTTATCTGGTTGTTTTAATCTGTATGCTCGTAAGTGCTCACTGTATCGTATTTCAAAATTCCTAAGGGTCTGACCCACATAGACAGCATTACATTCTGGACATTTGAGTTTAAATATACCTGACTTTTTTAATAGTGGTATTTTTGTTTTTACATTTAACAATTTTGTACTAACGTTACTTTCTGTTTTAAAAGAAATTGTTGTATTCGTTGCTGAAGATATTATCTTTGAAATAATATTAGAAATATTTCCTGCTAATGTGATGGTTTTATAAGTTTTAATTTCATCATCTTGTTTAGGATATATTAATTGTAATGCCACTTTTTCTTCTTTTTTACTAATTAGCTTATTTATCATATCTAATGGATAACCGTTAGATGTTGCTATTTGTCTAATTGTATTAATCTCTCTATCAAAATTACATTTGTTCATAGGAACTGAAAAAGCTCTATGTATCATTGAATTATATGCTGCTAGTCTGTGTGACATAGGGTGGTTAGAATTGGATGGAATTGTCACATCAGTCTGTGTTGGTTTTCGGTAAATTGAATAATCAAGAACATTATTAACTCTTTGAATTTTTAAATCAAGAAAATTGATTGAGCTATTTTCTTCAATTTCTAATGTAAATTTAATTTTCGGGTGTAAATTATTGATGTGGTTGAAAAATACATCTAATTGTCGTTCACTACCCATAAAACAAGCTAATATGTCATCTACATATCTATACCAAAATAAAATATTTTTCGAAATATTACTTTCAAAGATATTCCTTTCTAAATTGTCCATAAAAATGTTTGCTAAAATAAGTGATATAGGGCTTCCCACTGGTAAACCTTCATTTTGAATATATATCTTATTGTCAAAAGTGAAATAATTCTGATTAATGCATACATCAAATAAATTAAGTATATCTGATATTATTCCTGGATTAATATTCTTATCTTCTAGTAATTTTCTTACAAGTATTAGACATTCTTTAGGAAGAATTTTAGTAAACATATTAGTTACATCGAACGAAATGAGTTTATAGTGGCATTACAACTAGTATATCCTAAACAAGCTGATGAAATTAAAACTTATAAAACCATCACATATGCAGGAAATATTTCTTATAATATTTCAAAGATAATATCTTCAGTAACGAATACAACAATTTCTTTTAAAACAGAAAGTAACGTTAGTACAAAATTGTTAAATGTAAAAACAAAAATACCACTATTAAAGAAGTCAGGTATATATAAACTCAAATGTCCAGAATGTAATGCTGTCTATTTGGGTCAGACCCTTAGGAATTTTGAAATACGATACAGTGAACACGTACGAGCATACAGATTAAAACAAACAGATAAATCCCACTACGCAAAACATCTACTTGACACCAATCATTCATTGACACCTAACACAGAACTAGAAGTGCTGCATATTTGTGAAAAGAAACAAGAACTGGATTTCCTTGAAGAACTGGAAATTAGAAGACATTTAAGAAACCCACAATATGAAGTTGTCAATGGACAGTTAAATCTAGGGAGTTCTCCACTAATAAACTGCCTTCTTAAGTGATAATTGTAAAGATCAGCAGATATAGTTTTCCTGGTTTTCTATATCATTGCACAGTTATACTGATCTTAATTGGAAAAATGATATCCAGGATATCACCATAGGGCTAATAATATCTGAGCTTCAATATTTGTAATATCACATCTTCTTCTTCTTTCTATAAACATATATTAAGCCAATCACAATTTAGGTTACTTCTTGGTTTAGCCAAAAATAACTACTAAACATCAGGTAGGCATAAAATGAAATGTAACTTCTGTCATTCTGACGATGATATTGATTTATCGAAACAATTGTCAATTTTTTAGAATTTTCAATAACTTTTATTATATTGTGGAATTAACTAGAGACCGTGAGTTTTATTTAAAAACAATAGTAAGAACTAGAATTAATTTAACAAAAAAAATTAGAATAAATTTTTTGTTCTAATAATATTTGACACCTTCTCCTTACAGATCTTACAGATTTGTGCACTGGCTTTATTTTTCTAATTGCTTGATGAATGCTTTGTAATAATTCTTCCCTACTGTCAAAGTTTGTTTTATAAATATGATTTTTTTTTAAATCCCCAAATAAAAAACAGGAGGATTCAATTCTGAATAACAGGACCATAAGTTCAAATCCGCCGATTATGAAACGTTTCCGTTAAATAATTCCCAACGAATTTGGAATTATGGGCAGAGCTCCATTTTATTCGAACCAAAATGTATTCCTCTCAGCCAAATTTTCCTGGTCAAAAATTCCATTTAAGCTTTCACACTTATTTCAAGGGATGATAAACTAACTGCTGCCGGATAAACCTATAGATATCTTAGAAACAAAGGACCCGTCATATTTCTTGAATTTTTGATATGTTGTAGAATAATTCATTTTGGTGAAATGTTTCAATGGGCGCAACACGATCCTTTGACTAGTTTTCGAGATATAGGGTGTTGAATATGAGAAATATTAAATTTGCATCCGTATCTCTCAAGTTATGACTTAGATCTGATTTTTCTTCGGTGGTATTATCATCACATCCTTGTATGACAAATTGAGAAATTCATTTCCAAATCTTTCCGTATTACAGGGCCACTTCACTAGATAATAATGCTATTTTGAGACTTTTATGATTTTGTTGTTTTATAAAGAAAAAATGCGAAAAAAAGTTGAATTTTCACATAATGATATATATTCATTTCATCTTACATTAGAGTTGATACAATTCATACAAGGTGATTCACGAATATAAAAAAATAACGAATTTTGGTTTTTCGGACACCTTGTAGTAGTAAACCCACCGAAAATCACAAAATTCTCATGAAGGATGTTAAATGATGTGTTTCATCGTATACAGAGTCGAATGATGTCAATCTGAAAAATTACGTATACCTACTTTATTAAATAAAAACCTCGATTTTTTTCATCACTCTGTATCTAATAATGGATTTCGAAAAAATAGCCATATTTTTTCATGGGAGATCTCGGAATACTTTAATTCATATCGTACATCAACGGAATCCTATGACGTGATTTTCATATACATGGCGACAACTTCGTGAAAAAAGCTAAGATCTGTACATTTCCTCATTGCTACATTTTCACTCCAGTTTTCGGCGGGCTTGTATAGATCACTAATAATAACGTACCATAGCATACCGTATCCCTCGAAAAAAATCCACGACTTGAATTAACATTTGCAGCATCGTCTAGAAGGCGATTGAATGGAGAAGTTATTTTTTCATGCTTAGTGTGTCTCAAAGTCATATTATACTTGTTACATTCGCAGAAGTTCCTTTTTTCGAATTTTCACTCTATAAAACAATTAAATTATGAAAGTCTCAACATATCATATCCCACGACGTTTTGACAGTGGAATTTATCGAAAACTGTTCGTATGACTTGTATGAAATTTGGCAGATATAAACAGTCGAAACCGATGCTTATATTTATTATAAAATGACTTCCATTTCGGGTCACGTGACCCCAACATAATTTTTTTAAATGGGACAACCGGTATAATATTACAATTTTGGATATAACATTCAAAAACAAATTTAACGATACCACACTTGTCATCATCGTATTGTGCAGTAATGTTAATAGGGGCAATTAAATGATCATTTGTATAAATTATTTTATTAAAAAACGTAACATAGGGAATTAAAAAATACAAGTAATTAGAAAAGTTAAAGAAAATGTTCAAATTGATGACTATGTACATTGACACAATGTTCAAACCTTGTTAACAGATTTCTTGTAAGTGTTGCTGTAATCATTTCGGGTGTTACGGCTCGACATACATGTTTGATTTTATCCTTTAAATCATTTAATCAATCGGGGGTGTGACATAAACTCGACATTCTACGTAGCCCCAGAGAAATAAATCTGAGGGTTAGAATATCCAGTGAACGGGGTGGCCACAAAATCGAACCATTTCGACCAATCCATTTTTCAGGGAATATGCTATCAAGATAACTGGCACAAAAAAGTGATGAGATGCTCCATCTGGCTACCACCACGTCGTTTGCCTTTCACGTACAGGAATGTCGTTAAGTAATCGTGGAAGAGTATTTTGAAGAAAATCTAAATATCTTTGCCCCGTTAATGCTCCTTCATAAAAATAGAGACCAATCAACCGACCATCAAATAAACCGCACCAAACATTGATTCCCATATTGTTTGAACATTGGTTTCGCGCATCTACTTTGGATTCTCCTGCGACGAATAATGATAATTATGGCGGTTAACAATACCATTTTTATGAAATCTACTTCCATCACTCCATAATATTTTTGCTAAAAAATAAGGGTCTTCAATACTCTGTACTAACATTTCAGCAATAAAATATATTCTTCTTTTAGGATCTGCAGGAACTAAACCTTGTGTTAAATGCATTTTATAAGGACGGTTTTTGTGATTTCTTAATACTCTTTGTATTGTAATTTGTTATTGGTAAATTAAAATTTACATTAGAAATTGAAGAAAATAGCTCAATCAATTTTCTTGATTTAAAAATTCAAAGAGTTAATAATGTACTTGATTATTCAATTTAGCGAAAACCAACACAGACTGATGTGACAATTCCATTCAACTCTAACCACCCTGTCTCACACAGACTAGCAGCATATAATTCAATGATACATAGAGCTTTTTCAGTTCCTATGAACAAATGTAATTTTGATAGAGAGATTAATACAATTAGACAAATAGCAACATCTAACGGTTATCCATTAGATATGATAAATAAACTAATTAGTAAAAAAGAGAAAAAAGTGGCATTACAACTAATATATCCTAAGCAAGCTGATGAAATTAAAACTTATAAAACCATCACATATGCAGGAAATATTTCTAATAATATTTCAAAGATAATATCTTCAGCAACGAATGCAACAATTTCTTTTAAAACAGAAAGTAACGTTAGTACAAAATTGTTAAATGTAAAAACAAAAATACCACTATTAAAGAAGTCAGGTATATATAAACTCAAATGTCCAGAATGTAATGCTGTCTATTTGGGTCAGACCCTTAGGAATTTTGAAATACGATACAGTGAGCACTTACGAGCTTACAGATTAAAACAACCAGATAAATCCCACTACGCAAAACATCTACTTGACACCAATCATTCATTGACACCTAACACAGAACTAGAAGTGCTGCATATTTGTGAAAAGAAACAAGAGCTGGATTTCCTTGAAGAACTGGAAATTAGAAGACATTTAAGAAACCCACAATATGAAGTTGTCAATGAACAGTTAAATCTAGGGAATTCTCCACTAATAAACTGTCTTCTTAAGTGATAATTGTAAAGATCAGCAGATATAGTTTTCCTGGTTTTCTATATCATTGCACAGTTATACTGATCTTAATTGGAAAAATGATATCCAGGATATCACATCTTCTTCTTTTTCTATAAACATATATTAAGCCAATCACAAGTTAGGTTACTTCTTGGTCTAGTCAAAAATATAACTACTAAACATCAGGTAGGCATAAAATGAAATGTAACTTCTGTCATTCTGACGATGATATTGATTTATCGAAACAATTGTCAATTTTCAATAACTTGTATTATATTGTGGAATTAACTAGAGACCTTGAGTTTCATTTAAAAACACTAATATGAGCATATTCCACGAAGTAAGGGTCGAGACAGTCAATTTCTCTTTGTATTGGATTCCTACTTCTTTGTTATTCTTGTTCAATAAATCGTATTGAGGTGTGTTGATTAACCTGAAGATAAGCCAAAATAAGTATCACATTGTCATCTGTCTGAGCGGCTTTTTGACGAGGAACTTGATTTTTACCGTTTGGAAAAGAACCAGTTCTTAGCTTTCGTTCGACGTAGACAAAAGTATATTTGCTTGGAGTTATTTTAAGAGTAAAACGATTTTCTGTACAAACCTTGAGTATGAGTTTTGTTTTTTGCACATTCTCCATGAATAAGTAGTATGTCAAAATATTCAACGTAAGTAAAAATGTATGGCTTTATTTATTTATTATTACAGTATCTTCACAAGATTATAATAATAATTATTGACAGTTCTTGAATAAACTTCACCTAACAATAATGAATGATTCCCTATGTTGTTGCGACTATAGTTATTTGTTTCATAGCCACCTAAATTTTTGGGAGCAAAATATTGCTTTAATAAATTTAGTAAAAATAAATAGCACAGATTATCGTTATTACACAATATAATGATGACAAGTGTGGTATCGTTGTATTTGATGTTGAATGATATATCCAAAATTGTAATATTATAACGGTTGTCCCATTTAAAAAAAGTATGTTGGGGTCACGTGACACGAAATGACAGGAAATACGGAATTTATTTTATAATAAATATAAGCTCAACCAAATTTCATACATGTCATATGGACAGTTTTCGAGAAATTGGACTGTCAAAACGTCGTGGTACACCCTGTATATTATAATACCACATGGGTTTATTTAGAGTATATATTAAATTAGTTCAAATTCACGACATATGTCTTCACCAAAGAAACGTTTTATTTTTCAATTATGTTTTAGTAGCTTCGAATCGTATATATGTTTGTATATTCCCACCTTTTCGTAACGTTTCTCTTTCTTTTTCTTGTATTTGAAACGTTATCTGAATCATCTTAGAATACCTACATCGCACCACGTATATTAATATACCTATTCCAGTTATCTCGTAGTAGGCACGGAGAACAATTCAAAGAGGGTAAAATCAACAAAATTCTAATGTCAATAGTAGTTTTCTTGTTGATATCATAAAGATCAACAGCTATTTCTGAATTATCAGACTAATTGAAGTTGTTTTTGTACTGATCAAATTTATGTGATTTTCAGTGTTTGTTCAACAATATAACTTTCGCAAATAGAGTGAGTTGTTATGTTTGTGACCGAAATGTTATTCCTAGACTCGTAATGCGTTTGAATAGAGGTGATAATATTGATATTTTGCAAATTGTGACATATCGAAGACAAGCTGCGGAAACCTATTGATACTCAGGATCATACAAAAATATGTTTTAATTGTAATATAGTGATGAATGACATTATTGCTATGGAAAATAACCCGAATTGCCTTCTTCTCAAAGTGTTGTCCCGCGTATCAAATCGTGCGTGTATTATTTGTAATGCTCGTCAAAATATTCAAAGATTTTCTTTAGAATGCAGAGTGGATATTTTTGTTGCTGCTGATATCTTCTCATATTTCTTGAGAATTTGTGGTAACCAACTTGATCATCAAGGTTTCCTTCCAAATTACTTGCATGGAGGTTTGAATTTTATGAATAAACCATATATAGTTTCCAATCTTCAACATTTTCTTCAAAGATTGAGGACAATTTCTAAAAGAGACAGGCCACTCCGTAACTAGGAGGATATCAATTGTTTCACTACAATAAAATAGAAAAGAGAAGTAACTTTCTAGTATTGAGGCACTCATACTGTTTCCATAAGAATGAACTTTTGGTCAAACCAGAAATCATGGATATATCTTAGCAATCAACAGGCTGTACTTCGCAGATGCTAGGAATAATGATGCGAGTTTTATGAATCACATGATCCCACTTGAGACCCTTGGCCAGCTTCTCCTTCCACCCAAACAGTTTTCTTCTTTACCGCTGTGAATTCCATAGCTGTCTTCTATAAAACTCGACATTTGTATGAATTCGAGGTAACGGAAAAGTTTTTGAAGGTCAAAAGTCAAGCACTCATATTAATCATTGTCTTGAACTTTGTCAAAATCTTCTCTCCGCCGTATTTGAGCTTCACGGGCCAATTCTATGTGATTGTAATGCTTTGCTATTAGATCTTCTTTCTTTGTAAACCCTTTTCGTTATCAATCTGAGCTTTGATACTATCACAAAGATTGCAAGTGTATTTTTTAATTGCTTTTATTTTCAAATAAAATCGACTATAACAAATTCGGTTGTAGGAACCCAACCTAACGAGGTTGTTCTCTTCCGAACAATACACTTCATACATATTTTGTATGTATGTCCCAGGAGGAAGAAATTTTACTTCTGTGTTTGAACGGGAATAGCGAAAAATATAACAGGGAATTCTATTAATTTGGTCTACTACTTTTTGGACAGCATAGTCTCAAAGGTTGTTTCTTTCACCTGCAATCTTTCGTTGGTCAGTCAAAGGCATTCTTTTATGAAATCTTTTTAGTGCTGTATTAACCCTAAATTGAGTTATCCCCAAACATATCTCTACAAACCACTTCATTGTCTAGTTTCTAAGCTGTAGAAAAGGCACGTTTGGTTTCATTTCTCCCGTAGGATCTTTTTTGGCGAACTCATCCACACTTGCATCGATAAAGTTCGTCTGTGAGTCCGCATTTTTGAGTACAATAGCAAATTAAATCGCAATATTCTTTAATGTTATCTATAACACCTTGCTACATACCAAGGGCCGTAGCAATATGAATTACTAACGAACACAAATTAATTAATGATAACTGGAATTTTAAGAAAGAAAACTATAACTTTTATTACGTTTCAGCTATACATTTACTTATCCATTTATTTACTCTATTATTTTTTATTTATTTATTATTATTAACTTTATGGAGAGAGCTAACCTGTACCTAGTCAGAAACGAAAAAATAATTACAATAATCTCACCTTAACCACAATCCGCTCTGCAGCAGAGCCTACTCGATGACGGGACGACTAGACCTCCGATTCGTCTTACAAAACTCTTCTAGGGTTTGCTACCCACAGGTCTACCGTTTGACTCACCTCAAAGTGTACTAAATAATTTGATATTCTTTTACCCTAGATGTAAATAATGATAGTTTCAAAAAAATCAAAGACAAAGAGTTCAGGTGACCCACTGGCGTTTATTCTATGATAAAAATATTTAGTTTCAGATTCAATTTAAAATTACAATTGAGCACAACTGAGTACAGCTGTCGGAAAGAATAGCCAGCAAACAATAGGTTTCATTGTACCTTAATGAATTTCATTTAACCTTAATAAATTCCATATCAACAACTTTAAATAAGAACTCGAAGCAATTGCTTAAAGCGCACAAATATATTAAGTAAACCTTATTATAATTTAAAGTTTAAAAATAATCCTCAAGGAATTACATTTTTTTTTTGGTGTGGTAAACTCCAAGATTAATTTATTTTATTTATTAACAATGAAGGATCGTTTTAATTATCAAATTCATTTTTGTTATCTTTAAAAGTATTATTTTAAAAGAAGAAAAATGTAGATATAAAAATAAAAGTAACACTAATCAGATAAGACCAAAAAAACTTTGTCTACCTGTACAAAAACGTGTATTCACGAGGCTGGCAGCAATCAACTGGATACTATGGAAAATAACTTTCACGATGTGGCGACAAATACATCAGACTAAGAAAGTAGCCACTGCATTAAATAATATTTCTAGATCTCCGATCGCGAACACCATACCGTCAAAGATATTTTTATACAGCTTACCCCGACTTCCTAATTTGTTTTAACGTTGATTCCGGAGAACTATCTGAATATCTGGTTTTCCAATGGAAATGGGAAATTTCCAATTAAAACGTGCCAAAAAAATCTAAAATAAAACCATGAAAGATGTAGGTTCGCAAGAGAAATATTATCGAAAAGACTTACCTCAAATAATCGAGATTTTTTTAAAATGGCGTCTCTACCACTAAATCTCAAATCCTAATAATTAGACGTGATGAACGATTGAACAACTCCAATCCTCCAAACAACAGATGTGCTTATAATCCCACTTAATACGGATCCTTCTTTAAACCTATCCACAGTCTATGGACACAGCTTGCTACCACAGGGGCACAGCAAAAGCACCAATACTAATAATGGCGTCTACCTATTCTTCAACAACTGCTTCAAGAGGTTCTACATGGCGGAAGCCCCACTCCTTCCGAAAATTACCAAAATTGCCACTTTAGAAATTCAAAATAATTTCAGAACTCAATAAACAATGTAGACGAAATATTACAGAGTCGAACTCACCCATCTTTACTGCCAAACTTCCACAGAAAACACTTCTCAGCAAGTATCCAAGATAAAGAGACATGCCCGCCGACTCTCAAACACATCCCCTCATTTTAGAAAATTAAAATCCTCTATCGTGCTATTCAGCATCCAGTTAAAGCCCTGAATGATAATAGGTTTGTTCTCACACGAGTTTCAAACCATCAGAAACAGTCAGGATTCTGCGCAATCCATTTCTCCGCGTTCATAAATAAGTTTCTAACTGTTTGAAAACAGCTGGACGTTGGACAGTAGGACAACCATTAATGAAACCTGTGTGAACATCGTCCAGCTGTTTTCAAACAATTAGAAACTTATGTATCAACACAGAGAAATTTATTGCGCAGAATCCTGAGGGTTTGTGGTTCCTGTGAGAACAAACCTAATGATATTGGTAGCCGAAAAGTTAAGTACAGAACTGACTATAAAATTTAACCATCAGGTTTGTCCAGCTAATCGCCAACAACTGATAAAGCGATTTGCAAATAAATATCCTAAAAGTAAGCAACCCAATATACATTAATTTCACAATTAATTGTGATATAAATCCAATTAAGTTAGATTTAAGAAAATGATTCAGTGAATTTCAATACCGTAACAACCTTTATAGTTATAATAGACTTTATTGCTACATTTATTCATTTTTCTTTGAGATCTATTTTGATGAGCAAATTTTCTTTTGCGACCTTTTTTGGGTCTACCAGTGGTCATATCCAAATTTCGTCGTCGGTTTCATCGTTATCATTTTCTGAGTCTGCAGCCATATGCCGCGGAACCTGTATTTTCTAGGTTGTTTTATCATATAAAGGATCATTAACAAAATCGTTGTAATCTTCTAAATCAGAATAGGAACTGGCAGCAGCTTGTTTGTTTTAAACCCGTAATATTCTAGTGCCACTTGGACATGATTGTAATGAATTCAGTGGAGATATAAAACCTAAAAACCAAACATTGTCATTTCATAAAGATTGTAACGTTTTCATTTTCCCTATATTTCGCCCTACGAAGTCGAATAATTTCTATCCCATTATGGCCCTGGCGTAACAATATTTCCTTCGAACTGTGTAGGATATCGTTTCTGATGACCAATAAAAATAGAAAAAATTAGGAACAATATATCTCTGGACGCCGAAATGATTTGTTACGCCTCGATCTTGATTTTCAATTCATGTAAATAACAACTGAATATACAATAGTTTTTAATACCGCCTCTAAATAAACAATGGTTTTTAGTATCGCCTCGGACAAAAAGGTACTTTTTACGAGATTCTGGGTAGACATCGTAATTGGTGAATTCATGTCCTGGATTCTTTTTATACGGTTTTTTAGAACTAGCTTTACCGTTATTTTTCGGAAAGAATTTCTAAAAAAAAAGGTTGTTTATCCCCAAAAATCTCGTCACGAGAGGCAGTCTGCGATGAATACTTGGCTAATCAGTTGAGATTTTCTTAGTTCATAAGATAGTTATTAAGATATCGTATCGTATTACCTGTGCTTAGTCGGCGAATTAAAATTACCGGAGTATCCGTTTATTGTGTTTATTACCGACACTAAGTTACCGAAGAATACCGAGTGTCTGTGAGAGTAGATTACTTATTACAAGTAATGTTCTAAATTTTTAAATCCATCGCATCGATAAACCACGCCTCCGGCGTTTATGCAAGTGTCATCACCTGAATAGTATTGTGGTGATTGAGTGGAGACTGTTGGACTCAGGTATCGTAAATGATTATTTTGTATATCTTCTATCTGGAGTAAATCGCACCTTTTCTTAGTCGATGGTGAAAAGATTAATTTAGTGTCACGCCATTTCTTTAACGAAAGAACCATACGGTATCAGAACTATTTTATTATGATAACGAGTTTAATTATTACTAATATTGACATTGTTTTGAAGAACTTTTATGTTTTATGCTGTTTTACAGAATAACCGTTGAGAAATTCGGCGTGCACGTCTAATCTAGATTAAATTATTTTCCGATCCCTTATATTGACGTAACTTCCACAAAGCCTATGTGTTTTTTGTTTTCGAATAATTCAGTAACATAATATCCTACAGTTTCTTTTTTGAATAAACGGAAAATAATTCCATTGATTAACTAATTTTTTAGTTCGAAATCTCCGCGACGTTTATCGTTTGTGTATTTATATAATTTTGATTTGTATATTTGTTGTTCCTTGGAGACTATTTATTCCTAAAACAATTACCCTATGACTCGCCGTGTAGTGTTGAGTGATACTTTGTTTTATTGTTTATATATATATATATATATATATATATATATATACATATATATATATATATATATATATATATATATATATATATCAATACAGTTCTATTATTCCAAATTTTTAAAGAATTTAATTTATGCAATACTTCCGGAAAACCCTATCTTATCTATAAAATCAATATAGTTGAAAAACCCTGTATTTGTATGATTTGGCAGATCATTTAATTTCTGATGACATTTATTTGTCACAATTGAACAATGATTTAAGGTTAAAGAAATTAGAAGTCATTACAAGGTGTTTAGTGATAATAAAAGTATTATAAATCTTTGATATAAAAAAAAATTTGGTTTTTTTTTAGAAAAAAGGAAAGTTTGTAACCACAGTATAATGTGGTTATTCATTTTAAGAAAATTAGTAGTTGAATTTGAGAATCTGAACGGGGACTATCTCCTGTGAGATTTCTCCAAAATATTTTGTAAATTTAGAGTTTGAACATTGTAATTAACTAATATAAGGTATTATTCGGCAAATTCAAAATTAAATTCAGTGCGTGTATTTTCCAAAAATTAGTGCTGCAGTTGAACGAGCTTGGCAGTTTCTTCTCTACATCCAGATTTCTGGTCAGTTCGCTCCAGAATTATTCTAACATCATTGAATATCAGGCCTTGATACAAAATCAAATTAAAAGTAGATGCATATAAATAATGAGATACTATAGGTGCGTTCTTTTTGACTGAGATCTCAGTTAATCTCACCTCACATCAGTAATGTGAGCGTTCTTTTTGTTTTACTCACTTTAAGTGAGCTGAGATTTTTCCTCTCCCTTCACCGATGCTGAGTGTGTTGTAAGGGGGTATCAGTTGGAATTGAGTCGGAAATTAAGTGGAGGGGATGAAGAAATATTTGATTTGCTTGGTTTTATTTGATTTGCTTGGTTTATTTGTAGTTTTAACCAAGGTTATCTAAGGTTTTAACCATTGACATATAAACAATACACACATAATCTATTTTTGTTTTGTTACAAATTATGGATACATTAATTAACATTATTAGATGCTGATACGAATCTGTCGTATAGTTTAAATCTATCGATAGATCGCACGCTTCAATTGAGATGTCGTTCTTTTTGGTGCTTACTCACATCACTTTATCTCAGATCACCTTAACCGAAGTGAACTGAGATCTCAGTCAAAAAGAACGCACCATATATTGAACTCAATTAACTACGAAAACATAAGTATACTTATCGACCAATTTAATAGTGGAAGAAATTAGCAGAAAATATCGTGTATTTGACATTTACCAAGGAACTAAGTGACAATTCAAAATTTTTTGAAAAGAAATTAGAAACTTTTTAAATTAGAATAGGAGGTTATTTAGTTTGTAGGTTTTAATGTTAATTTAGTAATTGTTAAAACGTATTTTGATTCGAAATTATATAGATCATATAGGAATAGGTATTTTATTTGAACATTGAAACTTAGTAAATCATTGGTGACAGACAAGTAATTCGTTGATAATCAGTATCAAAAATCAATTGAGGGATATTTCCAATCTTAATTACACATTCACAGGAGAGAATACTGAACCAAATAATTCTTATAAATATTTAATCCAGAAAATAATTTAAAATTTATCACAAACTGTTATATAAGAGCGTACTGAACCCACCTGAGAATAGAGTCAAGTAATTCAAGATAAAATAAACTCATCTTTCAATATTGTAAACAATTTTCGTTATTCTGCTAGCTGGAAAATTTTGACAACAACTGTCAACTTTGAAATATATATCATACGATGCTTAAGCCATGTGTACAATATTGTCGCTGCAATCAGGGATTGTACAATTTTGTTTTTTAATCGTGGACAAATAAAAAAAGTTTTTGGTAATATTCGTTGAATTAAATGTATAGTAATTTGTACCAAATTGTCACAACGCGGGGCAATTACAATTATAAGATTGAATATATAATAATATATATTAATATTTTTGCGGTACCCTGTTATGCATGCACCCATATTGTAAACTTTTTTATGTTCTGCTCACTGACGCTGGTCAAACATGTTAATAAACTGGTTAACATAATATACCACGTTTTAGTGAGTACTCCACAGATACATTAACGAAAATACCTCACTTTTTATAATTTCTCTCGCTTATCGCAGTTTTTGAAATTTTTCCTGTGAATTAAAATTTCTGGCGCCCTTTCCGGTTGATTAACTTTCCTAAAATAAACCCACGACTCTGAGCTCTCCAACCAAAACAAAAGTGTCGTTCGCATACGTTTTAGTTGTTTATCACCCAGTATCGTTTCAAATAATAATACGTCATCTTGGCTCTATCCAAGAAAACTTGGAGAAATTGGTACCGAACAATTAAGACGGTAATAACATGACCTCGTTCTTACTATAAAATTGAACTATACTCTTTATTCTTGTAAAATATCATTATCTTTAGTTCTCCATCTGTTTCAAATGTAGTATCTTTATGGTCTTCCATTTTATCTAAAATGTAAAAAAATCAATACCAGAATGTTCAAAATCATTCGACCTAGTTATAGATTACAGTGATATTTCGGCTTCTCTTTCTTCTTCTTGTATTGTATCTAGGCATTCATGCTTGATTTTCTTCACATCATTGCCTCAATTCAGTTATTTGGGAGGTTGTCGCTCGATATTTTCTAGATATTCCGAGGCTACATCGGCTTGCTGGTGATCAGTCCCTTGTTATTATTAAATATGCTGAAGTGAAATATTGGCAGAAAAAGCAATATAAACTAAGCTCAACTTAATATTTCGCATTGCCAAGTGGTTTCTAAAGCTGTCAAAATATTATTGAAGAAAACTGCTTACGTTCGTTATACTTTCGTGATACAAATTCCATAGAATTGGTATCAATTGTTTTATCAATAATAACTTTTATTTATAATATTGATAATAAAAAAGTTGTCCCAGCTTACTTTTGAGTAAAATTCATATTATTGGACGAATCTCATATAGGACTGAAAAAAATCAATATCTGATGATTGTGTTTTAGAACATGTAGAACTTTTTATCAAGAATAACTTTTTTTCTAAAATTAATAATAACAAAGTTTTCCATATTGTTCCAACTTAAGAGGACGTAATGTATAATAAAGAAATTTATCTAAACGCCCTTTTGGTATACATAAATTTTAATAAACCTATCCTGATCCAAGTAACTTCGGCAGTGCGGCACTCTTCCAGAGCACAAAGCACAAATTTTATCCAGATACAAATCTGGAACAGTAATGACGTCATAGAATATAGCGCAAGCGCCACACCCCTCAATAACCTACATTCTAAGAATAGAATGTCCCTGAGCTAATAATAGCATAAGCGGGACGAGACTGAGTCTGACAGAGAGCCGTATATAGACTGAGAGAGACGAAGATAAATGCAGGACATTACCCTTTTATGTGTATAGGGATATTTTAGAGCTTGGGCAAATTGGGAATGGAGGAAGTGAATGGGGGTAAGGTGAAATGGGTGGGGTGCGGATTTCGAATGAAGAAATTATTGAATATGTATTTTACAGCATGCGTTGTGAAAATAACGTCGATTTTGGTTATAAATTAGTCATTTTGTAAACAAATTAGTAGATGTCTCGACCCTTACTTCGTGGAATCTATTCATATTAGTGTTTTAAATGAAACTCACTGTTTCTAGCTAATTCCACAATATAATAACAATTGTTGAAAATTCTAAAAAATTGACAATTGTTTCGATAAATCAATATCATCGTCAGAATGACAGAAGATACATTTCATTTGATGCCTACCTAATGTTAAGTAGTTATTTTTGGCTAGACCAAGAAGTGACCTAACTTGTGATTGACTGAATATATGTTAATAGAAAAAGGAAGAAGATGTGATATTACAAATATTGAAGCTTAGATATTATTAGTCCTATCCTGGATATCATTTTTCCAATTAAGATCAGTATAATTGTGCAATGATATAGAAAATCAGGAAAACTATATCTGGTGATCTTTACAATTATCACTTAAGAAGACAGTTTATTAGTGGAGAAATCCCTAGATTTATCTGTTCATTTCAAAAAATTATTTGGGGCACTGACTATATCTACAGTGATCGATTTCTATTTTTCAGTCTGAATAATGGTCAAAAATTCAAATCAAAACAATTAATTTACATCACATACAAGACTAAAAGAAGATTTTTTTAACAAAAATCTTCTTTTTTTATATGCTTATTTCAAGTCATCAAACTTGTGACGTATTTACTGATAAGCATTCATTTTTATTGTCAATTTTTTGTACATAATAAATAAATGAATAATACTGAGATTATTCTGAGTGGTTATTGAAAGTACTTTATTTCAATATGTCAGTCGAATTAGACATATGCTTCCCGAAAAATCGTCCAAAGCAGTAAAGTATTTAATATCTTTAGAGGGTACCAAATAAAAAGCCTGTGAGTTTGCGACGGATTCTGGCTTCTGCTTGAGTTTTGAGAGTAAAAAAACAGCGGAATTTTCGAACATGTTTAAATATTTCGCGTATAACTCCTAAACGACGCATTATACAAAAAGTTGCCTTCTGAGCTTGTTCAAAGAACATTAAATTCCGCGTTGAATGTTGTTTGGTTTGTTAAATTTGGTCTATCGGTTTAGCCGCAATCGATTTCTGAAGTTGGGCCATTTTTAAACACTTCGTCAAAAGTTTTTCCATCTTACAACTCCTAAACGATGCATCCTACAAAACTATTTACTCTAAGCGTGTTCAAAGAAAATTTAATTCCGCGCCGAATAATGTTTAGTTTAACAAGATCGGTCCACTCGTTTTTAATTTGGGCCATATTTTACCAACTTAGCTAAAAAGTTTATTCTTTAATAGTGTTTTAAATGAAAGTCACGGTTTCTAGTTAATTCCACAATTGTGGAATTAACTAGAAACCGTGAGTTTCATTTAAAACACTATTATGAGCAGATTCCACGAAGTAAGGGTCGAGACAGTTAATTTCATTAAAAACTCTTCGAGAGAAGATTTGACCCGACTGTACCAGAAGTTACGACAAAAACGTTACAAAGCATCACAAAGCATTTGGTTTAACCAAGAATGCCTTAGAAAAAAGGTAATACCAAATTATGTGAATATAAAATGTCACACTAAAACACCACAAGCACAAAAAGCTATAAAATGTGCTCAACGAGTTTGGATAAAATCTGAATGTAAAAAATTGTTCAAAGTTAGAGACTCCTTAGACAACTACATAAAAGTTGTACATTCAGAACTCACATTCCAATTACATCCAGTAGAATTTGACTGTTTAGATGACAAAATTAGAGAAAGTGTCAGCACGATGAAGCATAAGATATTTATGAAACAAGAAAAGAAGCTACAGAATCTTGAACACACACAACATAAAATTCAATACTCAAAACATCATGAAACTGTAAGTACCTACATACCAACACACTTTGCACCACGATTTGAAAACCTTTCAGACACTAATTTTACAGATAGTGAAATAGAATTTCTAAATAAAGGTTCAAAGTACAGCATACCACCTAAATTTACGAATAATATAAAACAAATTATAGCTACAGAGTCAGAAATAGCTTTAAAATCTAATTCAAATGATTTTTTTTATGAGAAATTAAAAATTGCCAAATTAATCAAAAATATTGAACCTTCAAAAGTTAAACGTCAAACAAAAAATGACATTACAGTTTTAAATGCAATAAAAAAGAAGATAGAAGATAATAACCTAACAGTTACAAAATCTGATAAGGGGAATACAACTGTCATTTTGACGACTGAAAATTACAATTCCAAAATATATAACTTTATAGAATCTAGTAATGTAAAATTTCTTAAAGCAGACTCAACAAAAAGTTTTCTAATAATGTAAGGGATATTGTAATTAATTCAAATTATCTTTTAAGTGATTACGAAAAGAGGTCTATCATACATAAGAATCCTCATTGTCCATAATTATATGGAACCGTTAAATTATATAAAATAACGAAACCAATTAGACCTGTAGTTTCTCATGTTAATGCTCCTAATAATATATTGGCAAAGAAGCTCAACAATATACTCAATAGTTACGGATATGAATCTCAGTACTCAATTAGAAATTCAATAGAACTAATCAAAAAGTTGTAAGCAATCCACTTGCAAGATAACTATAAACTCATTTCATTCGATGTTACTAATATGTTGACTAAAATTTCTCCTAAAGAATGTCTAATACTTGTAAGAAAATAACTAGAAGATAAAAATATTAATCCAGGAATAATATCAGATATACTTAATTTATTTGATGTATGCATTAATCAGAATTATTTCACTCTTGACAATAAGATATATATTCAAAATGAAGGTTTACCAATGGGAAGCCCTATATCACCCATTTTAGCAAACATTTTTATGAACAATTTAGAAAGAAATATCTTTGAAAGTAATATTTCGAAAAATATTTTATTTTGGTATTGATATGTAGATGACATATTAGCTTGTTTTATGGGTAGTGAACGATAATTAGATGTATTTTTCAGCCACATCAATAATTTACACCTAAAAATTAAATTCACATTAGAAATTGAAGAAAATAGCTCAATCAATTTTCTTGATTTAAAAATTCAAAGAGTTAATAATGTACTTGATTATTCAATTTACCGAAAACACCATCGGTAATCCATTAGATATGATAAATAAGCTAATTAGTAAAAAAGAGGAAAAAGTGGCATTACAACTAATATTTCCTAAACAAGATGATGAAATAAAAACTCATAAAACCATCACATATGCAGGAAATATTTATAATAATATTTCAAAGATAATATCTTCAGCAATTAATACAACAATTTCTTTTAAAACAGAAAGTAACGTTAGTACAAAATTGTTAAATGTAAAAACAAAAATACCACTATTAAAGAAGTCAGGTATATATAAACTCAAATGTCCAGAATGTAATGCTGTCTATTTGGGTCAGACCCTTAGGAATTTTGAAATCCGATACAGCGAACACTTGCGAGCTGACAGATTAAAACAAATAGATAAATCCCACTACGCAAAACATCTACTTGACACCAATCATTCATTGACACCTAACACAAAACTAGAAGTGCTGCATATTTGTGAAAAGAAACAAGAACTGGATTTCCTTGAGGAATTGGAAATTAGAAGACATTTAAGAAACCCACAATATGAAGTTGTCAATGAACAGTTAAATCTAGGGAGTTCTCCACTAATAAACTGCCTTCTTAAGTGATAATTGTGAAGATCAGCAGATATAGTTTTCCTGGTTTTCTATATCATTGCACAGTTATACTGATCTTAATTGGAAAAATGATATCCAGGATATCACCATAGGGCTAATAATATCTAAGCTTCAATATTTGTAATATCACATCTTCTTCTTTTTTCTATAAACATATATTAAGTCAATTACAAGTTAGGTCACTTTTTGGTCTAGCCAAAAAGAACTACTAAACATCAAGTAGGCATCAAATGAAATGTAACTTCTTCTGACGATGATATTGATTTATTGAAACAATTGTCAATTTTTTAGAATTTTCAATAACTTTTATTATATTGTGGAATTAACTAGAAACAGTGAGTTTCATTTAAAACACTAATATGAGCAGATTCCACGAAGTAAGGGTCGAGACAGTTAATTTTATTTAGTTTATTCTTTGTTTATTTTTCGGCTTACAGCTCCAAAACGACGAATACTGCAATACATTATTTTACTCGTAGCTTGTGTAACCGTTTGTGGGACAGTGGGACACCTCTGTCCTACCTCATATTTTGCTATATTATTCCTTTTATTCAGGCGAGTTTCTCCTTTTATTGGGTCCGCACCGGGACACTACAAAATTATGTTATGGGTTTCAAAATATAAGAAGGCATTACAATGAATAATGATTTATTGAAGGTAACAAGACGTGTATCCTTGAAACGATAACGGTATTAATTGTGCGCAAGAAAAATTATAGTATGAAAGATGTACAAGATAATCATGTTGCCGATATATTTCGCCGTTTGGGAAAAGACGGTCGCTCATCGCCGATCACGTAAACTAGGTCCGCATCATTGGAATCTTGATAATGAGGATGCATTTCTTGTTCTCCTTAGATGGCATCAATCTCCTCGTCATAGTCTTCAGGAATGGAATTGAGGCTTGCGTGCTCTTTGAAGGTTATGCAGATAGTGGTGCGTTTTATCCCTGCCTTCCTACAGGAGCATGATGTTGTTCACCCTTTTTTACATATGCACAATATGGAGTTGAGAAGTCCTTGTGGGGCCGGTGGATCAGTTGTTGTTCTGCTTGACCTGTAAATAAGCTCTGAAGGAGTGCTGTCACGCACCCGCTTCTGTAGGTGGTAAGAGCGCCAAAGCAAAATTCTTTTTCGAAAGCGACCTCTGTGTGGTGTTTATGTAGCATGTGCCCCTTGTATACAATTTTTAAGTCATCAAGCCATTAATCTTCGGGAAACACTTACCATTCACTCATTGGGGTTAAATAATACCATTGTTTATCAGAATTACCGGCCTGTAGTGATAAAAGCAATTGTTAAATGTGCCTCAAATTTTCGTCATTTATTTATAACTTCCTCAGGAGGACTTTCTACAATACAAAGGAAACTAAACAATAGTAGCAGACAAAAACATATTTCTATAAAAAGCCTTCAATACTCACAATATTAAAGCTGTCACAACCCAAACACCCGGCCTTGGGACTCCGCTCAGGTAGTGAGTTACACTATTTATATTACCTCAATTGGGATAAGGTGAATCAGCAAACAAAATTTCGGGACAAATGGATTTATTTGATACACAATAATAAATTTATAAAAACCGTATATCCTCGATACAAATACGAATAAATATTAGTTATACAGTAAAAATGTCCAACTCAATATTTTATATATATCAAAAATAAGTTAAGGACTTATCTTGGGAAGATTCGGGACGTACAGCTCACAGCAATAGTCAAAAGTTGAGACGTCGTAAAGGTAAGTCCGTGGAGGTTAAGTTTGTAAACGGTCGTTAAAGTGGTCCTTAAGGTAAACGGTACAGGCTGCAGAGCAGCGAAGAAAATTAAAAATCCACACAAAATGATATGATTAATAAGGAGAATACTAAATACTTCTCAGCGAAGACATGAACCAAAAAAGCGAGTTCCACTTCAATCGTAGTTTTAGTAGATATTTTAACGATGGCAAAAACGATTACCGATGTGTTCCTAATATTTGAAATAATAGGAATTGGAATTAGAGGTGGGAGTAGCCGACGAATAAGTAACGCTCCAAAATAATTGATGATAATAGTAACATGTCTCAGCGACATGTTACAAAGCTAATCCATCGAACCAGTTATCGCGATAAAATGATTTTAAAATTAAAAACAGAAACAACACTAACTACGACGAAACGGAACTGAATGATAAAAGATAAACTCATTTTATGGAAAAATCAACAAGGCAATAAAATTTTGTCACACATTAAAAACAAATTAAAACATTAAACATACAAGCCGGCACCAAACAATTAGTACCTACTACTGAAATTCAGAATGTTGCAATAAATGTTACTAAGTTGATTTATGTCAGTCTTAAAATTAATTGTTTGCTGATTGTCAAAAATATGACACATCTCCAAGAACAAACGTTTTTTGTAATTCGTTTCTTGTTCCAAAATTCTCACACTATTAAAATCAAAATTATGATCTAAATTTGATTTTTCCAATTAGTTCCGTTTCGTCGTAGTTTGTATTGTTTCTGTTTTTAATTTTAAAATCATTTTATCGCGATAACTGGTTCGATGGATTAGCTTTAATGTTGTGAGTATTGAAGGCTTTTTATAGAAATATGTTTTTGTCTGCTACTATTGTTTCGTTTCCTTTCAATAGTAGAAAGTGAGGAAGTTATAAATACATGACGAAAATTTGAGGCACATTTAACAATTGCTTTTACCACTACAGACCGCTTCCCATTAGATTAACTCTACTTTTATATATATATATATATATATAGCTGAAAAGCGAAAAACGCCGTGATCGTTGCTGATCAATTAGAACACAAACTGAAAAATATCTTATTGGGGATTGCAGCATAAGAGGAAAAATACACTCTATTCAATTCTCCAAGCTTTCGTAAATCTTTATTTACATCATCAGGGAACTACAATAAGGAAAGAAAAACATAAATTATAAAAAGTGTTCATAAAAACATTTCTACAACTTACATTGATCGAGATTGCATCATTGATCTTGAACACAGGAAAAGTGCACAACAGAAAGTCATTAAAGAAATAGGTCCAGTCGGCAATACATTTGCCTATTACTGGTAAATATTTTAATTAAAACATTATTAAAAAGTAAAAAGTTTAAAAAACATTTAAAATCGAGAATCCACACACCCACGCGGACTTGTGAGAATAATGGCGGAAACTAAAAATGTCAGGTTAAGTACACCAATCATCATTACTAAATGAATGAAAAGAATCGATCTTTGCAATGACGCGAGACACTGAAACAATCGAATTGAAACTTTAAAGAGAATACAAGGGTAGTACCAAAATTATGGAAATGTATTTGAGTAATCATTCCAATGAAAAAATTTATTTTAATCACGAGAATTAATATGTGATTATTAATGTTATTAATTATTATTATAAATATTATTATGGAGCTAATAATAATGGGGAAACACCTACAAAAAGGGGGAACACCTACCATGATGCCACAAGTAGGAAACTAGTGAGAATTATTCATATTCTCATTATTATTATTATTGTTATTAATATGGAGACAATTGTGCTTATCAAGCTATTGCTAGGTCCATTAATGTTATCACTAATCATGCTCATAAAGATGATTGCCATCCTTCTCTTTTTCGAAATTTGTTGTTTGAGGCAAGATGTTTCCTGAAAATGCACCCTGAGTTAATTGTTACCAAATCAGATAAGGGTAATGTGACTGTTGTTATGTTAAAGGAGGATTACCTCAAGTTATCTCAGGATATAATCGACAACGATTCTTCCTATGTTCCCCTCTCGAGAGATCCCAGTAGGACGATTCAATCCAAATCTAACACTCTTGTTAAGAGACTGTATAATAAGAGACAGATTGATGAGATCACAAGGAAAAAATTAACTTCTTATAACTCTGTCATAGCAAAATTTTACACTCTTCCTAAAATTCATAAGCCTACCTTGACAATGAGACCTATTGTCGCTTCTATTAACTCTCCTACTGAGTTTATTGCTTCTTTCCTCACAGATATCTTGACCAAGGCATACAGTAATGACAATGAGTATTTCATTAAACACTCCTTCCAGGTTTTTGAATTATTTAACAGAAGAACTCTTCCACAAAACTATGTTTTAGTCAGTCTGGATGTGGTTTCACTTTTTAGCAATGTTTATTTACATGCAGTTATACGTTCAGTTCACAAACACTGGCCATCCATTAGTACAGTGTGTAATATTGATATTGACATGTTCACTGAGTTGATTGAATTCCTGTTCAGTTCTACCTGCTTTTCTTTTAATAATAAATTTTACAAACAGACTTTTGGTACTCCTATGGGTGCTAGTATTTCTCCGATATTAGCGTGCTATGTAATGGATGATCTGTTGGACGTGGTCCTTCCGGTACTTCCTTTCAATGTACCTTTCATCAAGAAATATGTAGATGATATAATCCTAGCTTGCCCTGTGGACTCCACTGAAGATCTCCTTTTCACCTTTAATAGCTATGATCCTTACATTCAGTTTACTATCGAAACAGAAAACTCTAACATGGCTGTCCCTTTTTTAGATACTTTATGGACTAGGTCTCCTGATAATGTGATTATAATTGATTGGTATAGAAAACAAAGTAGCTCTGGGAGATATCTCAACTACAATTCTTACCATAAATTTAGCATAAAGGTTAACTTGGTTAAACAAATGACAGCTAGATTTATGAACCTCTCTGACCCTGTATTTAGAAATAAGAATCGTAATATTCTCTTTAATTTGTTCCTTGACAATTCCTATCCAAAACAGTTACTGAGAAAGATCATCTTCAATACGTCTTCTGTTTTGTCACAAACCTCAATACATTCAATTGACGCAGCAGGTGCAACTGAGTTGGATCCTCTCTCATCCTCCAGAACGATTCCTTCCGATTTAACGGTTTCTCTGCCTTATATAAAGGAAATTACGCCCAGACTTGCTAGAATTTTTTCACAATACTTACAGAATGTTAGGTTTGCCTCCAGGAGTTCCTTGATTGTTAAGTCAATTTATAGTCCTTTGAAAGACAAGATACCTGTTGTGGATTGTAGTAATGTTGTTTATAAGCTTTGTTGTAACAGTTGTGGTCTATCATATATTGGTCAAACTTCCCAAAAAATTTCAAGCCGTGTATCCCTCCATAAAAGTGATATAAGGTTACATCCTGAAAGATGTTCTCTGGCTAATCATGTCTCCTCTTTGGATCATGTCATTGATTTTGAGGGAGTTAAAATCCTTTCTCGTGAGAGAAGTTATAATAAAAGACTGTTTTTGGAAATGGCTTTCATCTTCCAGGAAGAAGGTTGTATGAATAGGAAGACTGACATTCAAAATTTGAGTAATCTCTACTCCCTCCTCCTAACGCTTGATAAGCACAATTGTCTCCATATTAATAACAATAATAATAATAATGAGAATATGAATAATTCTCACTAGTTTCCTACTTGTGGCATCATGGTAGGTGTTCCCCTTTTTTGTAGGCGTTCCCCCTTTTTGTAGGTCATTATTATGAGCTCCATAATAATATTTATAATAATAATTAATAACATTAATAATCACATATTAATTCTCGTGATTAAAATAAATTTTTTCATTGGAATGATTACTCAAATACATTTGGTACCACCCTTGTATTCTCTTTAAAGTTTCAATTCGATTGTTTCAGTGTCTCGCGTCATTGCAAAGATCGATTCTTTTCATTCATTTAGTAATGATGATTGGTGTACTTAACCTGACATTTTTAGTTTCCGCCATTATTCTCACAAGTCCGCATGGGTGTGTGGATTCTCGATTTTAAATGTTTTTTAAACTTTTTACTTTTTAATAATGTTTTAATAAAAATGTTTACCAGTAATAGGCAAATGTATTGCCGACTGGACCTATTTCTTTAATGACTTTCTGTTGTGCACTTTTCCTGTGTTCAAGATCAATGATGCATTCTCGATCAATGTAAGTTGTAGAAATGTTTTTATGAACACTTTTTATAATTTATGTTTTTCTTTCTTTATTGTAGTTCCCTGATGATGTAAATAAAGATTTACGAAAGCTTGGAGAATTGAATAGAGTGTATTTTTCCTCTTATGCTGCAATCCCCAATAAGATATTTTTCAGTTTGTATATATATATATATATATATATATATATATATATATATATATATATATATATAGAATTTCCTCTTTATAAAAGAGGAGAGTTCATTTCTCTTTAGTATAAATGGTAGCAATGTTTATAGGGTAAGTTATCGATGGTCAGTAATTTTGTATACTTAGTGTTAAATGTAGTATCCCAGTGATTCTGATAAACAATGGTATAATATATTTACAAAACAGTCATGATTCCGCAATTTGTTAATAACCTTACCACACCTTGTCAGTGACCTTCAAGTTCACTGGCCGCTAGCAATACGTGAAATTAACCTACTTAAATCTAAATTATTCTAATAGTGTCTTTTGGGATGGTCACTTCTGGAATATGCCGAACCTCAATTAATTGAGGGACTTGCTACGACTACGACAAAACAGCAGCGTTGTCGAAGCAGCTGTTGAGAGGGCTGCGTAGATTGTATCGAAATGTGAGGGAAGATCTCTAATGAACGGGAAGCACAGTATACATGAGGTCTTGTAAGGCTCATTTGATGTGATAGTCTCCATGAAGCCGCTCCCCCCTGGAAGATCGATATCATTCCACTTCCCAAGTTACCAGATCAAATCAGAGGACTTTGGCAGTACTTCTCTCTCCACGTTATCAGTCATGATCTTCACAGCCAGGGTGGCTAAACCACGAAACTAAACACTATCCAACGCGGAATTAAATTTCCTTTAAACACGCTTAGAGTAAATATTTCTGTAGCATGCATCGTTTAGGAGATTTAATACGAACATTAAACAAAGAAACAAGTTTGTGAAAATGAGCCCATTTCAGAAAACAATTGCGGCTATACCAGTGGACCGAATTCAACAAACTAAACACCATTCGGCGCGGAATTTAATGTTCGTTAAACATGGTAGGAATGCAACTTTCTGTATTATGCGCCGTTTAGGAGTTATACGTGACAAATTTAAACATGTGCGAAAATTTCGCGTTTTTTTACTCTCAAAACTTAAGCAGAAGCCAGAATCCGTCGCAAACTTACAGGACTCTTATATGGAACCCTCTCAAGGTATTAAAATACTTTCCATCTTTGGACGATTTTTCGGGAAGCACGGATTTTTTTTCTAATTTGCCTACACTATAAGATTAAGGATACAAAATATATAGTTTAATTTAAATTGAAGCTTAAGTCATCAGAAGGTAAAATTTTATTAGCTTCATTGGAATAAATAATACCAAATAGTTACATTTTTATATTAAACATCGTTTTACCTCATAATATAAAAACAGCAGCTGCAAAGCTATACAAACTTTATTTGGAATTTATTAAAATATAGCTTACAGCGACATCTATTACTAGGTACGTATAGTAATATTATTGATATTTTAATATTTTTTAACTTGTATTAAATGTATGATAAATTGCCTAACTAACAGGTGTTATAAGTTTAATTTCACTTATTACATTTGACTGACGTCTCTTCAAATCACCAATTCTTCTTCTTCGAATGCCGTCCCCATTTAACGGAGGTTGGCGACCACTCTCTTAAAAGCATCTCTGTCCGTAGCAATATGAAAAAGATCCTCAACGCTCATGTCTGTCCATTCTCGGATATTCCTCAGCCATGATTTCTTCTTTCTCCCAATTCCCTTCTTTCCTTCAACTCTGCCCTGCATAATCACTTGTAACAGAGAGTATTTATCATGTCGTAATACGTGACCGAGATATGCTGTCTTACGTATTTTTATTATTTTTAGTAGTTTTCACCAATACAGGAAAAGAATGGTATCAAAAGAAATTGTTCAGTCAACATTAGAAATTAAAACTGCTAAACATGAGTACTTACTTATTTTTTTCTTATTGTGTAAACGTACAATTAGATCAATAGATATCAAAATGGAATTGACGTGTGGTGTATTTTTGTACCGGGTGGTCCAATAAGGCGATCTATCACAAAATATTCATATTATAACTTTAGTAGAAAAAATTCCTTAGAAAAGTGGCCAAGAGAAATCGCTGCAAATAACTTTCAAGTTCCTAGGTTAACCACTAGGGGACATAACCTGTGAAGAAAAGATTATAAACCAGTTTTTTGTGAAATACGCCCAATTATACCAAGTGTTGTATAAGTAAACTAAATTCCGAACAAATTTGTTTAACTACTTTTAGGTAGGGGAGAGTGGGGAAGTGTTTGTGGATAAATACCTATAACTGTGGTTTGGATCAACCGATTTTAACGAAATTAGTGTCATTAGAAATAGTGTAGATGAATTAATTACATCTACTATAGAACAATTGCAATTAGTTTTAATTGTCATAGGTAGTTTTTGTTGTTTTTCTTAAAAATGTTCGATAGAAACACTTAATTATTGTGAATTGTGATGGAATAGGATTAAATTCGTAACAAAATGGCGCAAACCGCATGTTGATAGCTTTTGTCGAACTCCAGATATAAATAAAAACGCATAAACATAAATAAGTAAAGTATTGACTCGCCCTGTATTATTACTTAAAACTAAATATGTGCAAGAAAGATCATATAAATGTCTTGATCATTAAAACTTCATGTCCAATTAAATGTTCAAATGGTTTTCCATCGTTGCCCACACAAAGATGCAATCTGTCGCGCTTAGACATAACAGCTGCTTCAATCTTAGCTGTTGATATATTATTATTTATTGCGTTTCTAATACGCAGCTTCATGTCGTCTCTCGAGGTTGGTCGAGTTTGATACACTAAATCCTTCAATCTTCCCCACAGATAAAAGTGCAAACATGTTAAGTCTGGAGATCTAGCTGACCATGAAAATATACCTCGACTACCAATCCATTTAATCGGATAACTTACATTCAAATAATCTCTAACTCGTCTGGAAAAGTGCGCAGGAAACCCGCTATGTTGTAATATCGTATCTCTTCTTGTTTGTAAGGAAATATCTTCCAATAAAGCAGGCAACTGATTTTCCAGAAAATCTAAATATGTATCGCCATTTAAAGTTCCATCAAAGAAAGATGGACCTACGATCTTTCCATCAACTATACTACACCAAAGATTAAGACTCCATCTACCTTGAAGCGGCACTTCCTCTATCCAGTGCTGATTTTCTTCAGCCCAATAATACATATGCAGATTAACACCACCCGCACTATTAAACGTAACTTCGTCTGTCCACAAAATCTTTGACATGATATGCGGTTGTTCTTCTAGCAGACCTAACATCCAATTGCATCAATCCAGCCTTGCATCAAAATCTCTCTCAAGTAAAGATTGGTGGAGAACTACATGATAAGTATGCAGTCTACAAAACAGAACAATAGTTATTGGTGGAAAAAAACCACTATATTTATTGAAGCTGACAAAATTTTGAAAAATCTACAATTGGTTAACAAGATAGATCTTGCATAAGAATTTTTAATAAACGGATAAAAGGATAAAAGAGCCCTGTTGCTGTTTTTATCGGAGTATTGAAATAACAGTTGAATCTAAAGTTTAAAGCGAATTACTACAAGTTTCTGACCTAAACGTTCACTTTAGAATATGAAAAAATCCCAATGGCACAGGACCAATTGGACAGGCTTATTTCAGTAACATGGTTTCGATCCATCAAAAAATACGCCCTCTATCGTGCTTACAAATTCCGTTATATTAAATAAAAAATTCCAATGGTACAGGACCAATTGAACAGGCTTATTTCAGTAACACGTTTGCATAAAACCGAAAATAAAAAATTAGATACAAAAGTAATAGAATGTTTTGAGATGTACAAAAAACCAAAGTAACATTTTGGCATCACATCAAAAACAGAAAAATAATAAAAATTTCTGGTAAATTTGTGAATTTTCTTAAATAAATGTTTTAATGTACGATTTAGAGAAAAATGTTAAATACAAAAGTCGTAGAACGTATTAAGGTCTATGAAAAAGCTCAGAAACTTTTTTGCGTCTCAAATGAAAAACAAAGGAAATACGATTTTTTTTCAACTTTGACAGGCCGCCATTTTGTTTTTACTGGGCCGATTTGGCTCATTAGCGACTCGTCCAAGATTTTGGCCTAAACGATTTTTGTATTTGTAGCAAGTTTGGTTTCGAACCGTCAAAAAATACGTCCGCTATCGTGTTTACAAATTCCGTTATATTAAATAAAAAAGACCAAGAACCAAAAAAAGCGAAACTATATATGTATATATATATATATATATATATATATGGTTATATATATATATATATATATATATATATATATATATATATAACCAAAAACCAAAAGTTGGCAGTTAGTCACGGCTGACTAGGTAAAAAATAAAACTTCAAAGAGTGGTCTTTGTTAAAAAACCCTCAAAATCGTGGGGATAGCAGCCAAAAAAACTTTACAGGTTAGAGATAAAGTGAATCAAATAGTTCATTACCTAAGCTTTCGAAGAGCATTGTCTTCATTCTCAAAGGCTATAATAAACCAGAAAGAAAAAATCGGTTAACTTAATAAAGAAAACAACTTCTGAAATCATTACGACTTACTTGTAATGTTGATTTAAAATTAAACTCACATTTCACAAATTGCAGGAAAACCTTCATCCACTAAAGATTAAAATGTCGACTAAATATAATTTCTCTCCTACATTAAGTAATGAGAGCCAGGATTTTTTTCCTGTTTTTTAAAAAACAAAAGACGTACACAAGAAACGAACTGATATTGTTGAATATCTATTTCGACATGAAATCGACTGCTGTCGAAAGGTAGAAGAGATACGGGGGGCAATTACAAGGTTGAAGTAAAAACATTTAATAAAAATCTAAATTTCTCAGCAATACTGTTGTGTTTTTTTGGTTGCTTTGGTGAAAACTTCAAAGAAAAACAATAATAGATTAATGTCCACACCTAGGATCACGTCAAGATTGAAAAATTACACCTTTAAATTTAACCAGACTATTGTCTGACAGCTGCCACCTGTCTTTTGTAAAATATATATATATATATATATATATATATATATATATATATATATATATATATATATATATATATATTGAAACCAGCTAAAGTTGGTAAGTCCAATTGAAGGTTACATAACTAAAAGAGGATATAGGTAATAAGTTTATTATTATGTTTTCATTAGAGAATATTATAATAATTATTGATTTTGGGACACACTATATAGTATAGATGTAAGTCTAACAATATTTAAAAATGGAAAAGACAAAGATTTAGAAACAATAGCAAATTTGATATATCAGAATTATCTTTATAAACCTTTACAAATAGTTTACATTTTAATACACTATTTGCATATAGTGTGAATAATCTTTGTATGTAAACAAATCATATTCTTAATTTTAATTGGTGAAGTGACAGATAGTAGCCGCCAATAAACATGTGACATTATCTTTACAATGACAGAAATAAGACACAAATATTTGTTGACAAAAAAATGCAAAAACGGCGTTGTTGGGGAAGGATGAGATGAAAAGACAGCGGGAGAAGTCGTGAAATTGAATTCTTTTTTTTAAAAAAAGTTGTAAATTAAAAATGTAAAGTTAAAAACAAGACCAGAACATTAACATAGTGAAGAAAACTAACCTGTGAGACATCCTATGTAATTTTAAACCAGAAAGTGGTAAGAAATTTATCATTTTTATTGACTGGGAATTATATCAACTGCCATATTGCTTATTTCTACCAAAGAAAGAAACATTTAATTTTCTACCGAAGTGTATATAACATATGTGTGCAGCTCTGATGTTATTTTGTCCAATACAAAGACTTCGTGAATTTTATTTATATTATGAATCAAGATAACCTACAAATGAACTCTCATAAATCAATTAATTCCTCATTTATTTGTTAGTCATAATTATTAGTTTTAAGGGTTTTTATATAATTAGATAGGATTGTTGAAATTAGTATAGAAAAGGAAGCTTACATTATTTATTATTCCAAAAACAGCACAATATTAATCCGTTTAGAAAAATAGATAATTCACATTTAGAATCACATGTTGATATTCCAATCAGTAGTAAGAGAGAGAGGAGCTACCAACGATGACGATCGTTGTCGAATGGAGCTGTAGAACTGTTTACTTGAAATACAGGGTCAGTACGATAAGTAATTCACTATACACAAATCAATTTGAGAATAATAAAAATAGTATTTATTGGTTATTTAAAAATAACATCTAAATGGTAATTAATATTGAGTTGCAGAGGGATACTGATAGTTTTGAGGTGAGGTTTATAAAGTTTAATTTATATTATGACAATTTGCATTTGATGTATTAAAATCATTTACACAAAATTTTTTATTTTAATGATAAATGTTACATTGAAGGAACCGCTACCTGAGAACAAGAATCTCAACCATAATTATAGCTAGCCGATAAGAAAAATATAAAACATAATAAATAAATATACAAGGAGATTCAAAAAAAAGGAAGGAGGTAAAACTTAAAATTATACATTAAAACATAGAACATACATTAATAATAATCAATAATATATATATATATATATATATATATATATATATATATATATATATAACCTTTGGAACGGAGGGGTAATTTTGGCATCTAGAAACACCAAAACGAAAAACTGCATTGAAATTTTTCCGAAGTTTCGTCATGCTACTCTCTACAATAGCCCTATTTCATTCTGAAATAAGCCTAAAAACCAACCTGTGATGTTTTAAAATCCTTAGAGTAGCGGTTTTGGGTATGTTTAATTCTATATAGATTTGCCGACTACTTATATGTGGACTCTGTTGAATGAAAGCAAGAACATTGAATTATCTTCGGTCATACCTCTACTACGTCGTTTAAAACAAGGACCAGTTTCTCTTAATCGTCTTGCCTTCCATTCAAATACTTATTTGCCATAATGTCTTCTGTCAGGATATCTTACAAAATATATACGTGAGGCAATAGCGGCATATTGGTTATATTCGAAATAAACTCCAATTGTATCATACAATTCTGCATTTGATATACTCATCACGAATAATTGGTACTGAAAATTTTTTGCTTTAGTTAAAATCCAATGGAATCAGTTAATTTGAGGTCATTTGATTGAACACAACCAATCAGAACAACATTATACTGAAAACAGATCCCATGGGCTGTTTTAACTCTATCACGTTGCTATGGATACAATTTGATTATTTATTTCGATTTTGACGTTTCAAATATTTAATATTTCAAAATGTCACGATTTGGTCATAATACTGACGAGAATATTAATGAAATTATAGAAGCTCTGTAGTTCTTTTCTATAATTAGCAAAAACATTTCTATCCGAATGACCCTCGAACATTGATAAATGCTCAAAAATTTTATAACAACTTTCTGAAGTTTGTTGCTTATAGGCAACAGACCTCCGCCTTCGGCGTCGGTCTGTATCCAAGCAACAAGCTTTCGAAATCTATTATAAAAAATTTTCGAACAATTATCAATGTCCTTGGGTTATTACTACTGATAATTAATTACTAATATTAGCAATATTAATATCTATTGAAAAAAGTGCAATCTTCAATTCGAATTATAATATAGCACTTCTCAAAGAGAACGCAATGTTTTGACTGCTGTCAATAAATAAACAATATGAAGTCCCCGTCAAATTTATTGTCGCAGCCTACTTAGTTTCGAAAAAACTATTTTTAATCGTATGAAATAACAATGTTCAAAATGGGTATAGACACTAAGATTCTTCTGCTATAAAAAATTTTGAAAATATAGTATAAAGTATAAGTTATAATACAGGGTGAGTCAATACTATACTTATTTATGTTTATGCGTTTTTATTTATATCTGGAGTTCGACAAAAGCTATCAACATGCGGTTTGTGCCATTTTGTTACGAATTCAATCCAGTTCCATTAAAATTTACAATACTACGGTGTATCCATTGAACATTTTTAAAAATTTTTTTCATTCGAAAGTTCCCTCTACCTATGACAATTAAAACTAAATGCAATTGTTTTATAGTAGATGTAATTAATTCATCTACATTCTTTGTAATGACACGAATTTCGTTAAAATCGGTAGATCCACACCAAAGCTATATGTATTTATCCACAAACATTTCCCCACTCTCCCCCACCCTTTATTTGAAAAGATAAAAAAAATACTCAAACAAATTTGTGCGGGATTTAGGCCTCTTTCTAGTTTACATATTCAACACTTGGTATAATTGGGCATATTTCACAAAAAACTGGTTTCTAAATTTTTTTTCACATGTTAGTGGTTAACCTAGAAACTTGAAAGTTATTTCCTGCGATTTCCCTTGGCCACCCGGTACAAAAGTAATGAGTTTAACATTGAAATAATTACAATAAACAGGATATATTACACGAACTAATTATTAAGTACTGTTTTCTTGTTTAATATCATTTATTCGATATTTTTCATGTTTTAAGTCAACGAGTACAAAGAGTGGGACGTAAACAGAAAGTCGGGCAATAAAATTCGAGATATAGACACGAATTAGGAAAAAGGAAGAGAAAAAGAAGTGGAAAGAAATAATTAGCGTCATTTCTAAATATGTGTAACCTGATTGAAACTAAGGAGTTCATGATCTTTGGAAAAGAGTCCATGAGGACCAAACAAATAAATCATGAGTCTCGAAGTCAAATGTAAGAAGTTTAGAAATACGTTTTATTTTAAGAAATTACGCTGTTATTGGAAGGGTTAGAATAGTATTCCTATTTTTGTGAGGAAAGAAATGTAATCTGTCAGTATAAATAGCTAATTGACCAGCAAATCATGGCTAGCAAACATTTCTAAATTACTCAGCAATGTATGTCATTATGGACGGCTGTAAAAAATTTTTACAGCGTATTAATGTGTGACTCATGTGTTTTAAAGTTTTGGTAAGCATTCTGAGGGTAAGCAAAAGTTTTGTGCGGAATATAAAAATAGCAACTCATATTGTAAACTGCAAATTCATGATTTAATTATTGATCATTATCAATATTATTTGCGGAACAAGTGTTGTTGCCTCATTTTTTATAGCAAACAAAATTTCAGTATACTGACCGATGCTGTTGATTTTGTGGCTAATCAAATTTTATAACAGATAAAATTATTTCACAAAAAATTAACGGTTTCTTTTAAGGCTACTACCACATTTAGATGATAGAATATTTGAAAGAAATTCACGGCAAGTACTGAAGTTGATTGGTGAAAATGCATTTAAAAAACACTTTGAAGTCGATACTATGAATTTGAATGTGTTCGTTCATCGATTTCTGGTCCTTTTTGACACTGGTTGATATTCTTGAAAGATGATGTCTCTCTGTGCAAACAACTTATTTTCAGTTAACTTCACTTGATAGGAAGGAATTTTAAGTGACAAAATATTAAGAATTCTCAGAATGACAGATGTAGGTTAACCTACATTTGTTTATTGAATATTTCTAGCTATATGGATAGAAAGTGGAATTAGAATAGCAAATATTGAAATCTAGACTATCTTAAATATCCTACGTCAGTATATCTGTGCAATAAAATGGTAAACCTGCTGATCTGGATTTATTTTTATATCTTTATGTCCCATCATATGTTTCTTTACATTCAATGAATTGATTATGGCATCTGTTAGAGTTAGATGAATGGTTGAAAAATATCAATTAAAAGACAGTTCAAAAATGAAGAAGCTTTATTCCTCCATGGAGTACTGCATATCGTGGGACTGCCAATAAATTTTGAAATTTTTTAACAAAAGATACATTTTTTCATTCCAGGTTCGGTTGATGGAAGGAATACTGTCATATTTCTGCTCTTATAGAGTTTCATAACATAGTATGTTTTCAATGAAAACTTTTCTGTTAAAAAAATCATGTGGGTATATGGACAACTGTGTGCCGTTGTATACAATAATTATTAAGAAATCATGTATTTCTAACTAAAGAACTATTTAAGTTCAATAAATTTGTATTACTTATTAATTTAATATAAGTTCATATCATGTTGCATAAAATTTTTAGTTAGCTAGCAAAAAATTGTATTAATAGCTTTAAATATGACAAAATAGAACATCACGAAGCGATAAACCAACTTAAAATGCTTTGAAGGTATTTAAAACTATCCAGTTTCCGCGTATGAGTTGGAGGTCGTAATAGCAAAAAATCCAATTAAGGGTTTGTAAGTAATACTTATATACGGCTACCAAGGGTGACTCGTCGAGCAGATCATGTATTACAACATCGGGTTTAAATTATATACCACGCTCTACCAATTTTAAAAATATGAACTCCTGAATAAATATCATAATGTTTTTTAAAATATTAGGCTGTTACAAGGCATTTCTGAACAACGTTTTTTTTAAATATGTCTTGTTGATAAATCAACTTCATTAAAAAAGGTTAAGAGAATTGCTGTAGACAGGGCTGCCCTCAGGATCACTTGAAATGAATGTTGGAATTATTTAGTTTGTTTCATTATGTTTTTTTATCCCTTGTAACTTGAGCTTAGTATAAAATTTGCAATATTATATGAATTCTAACTGGTTTCACATCAGATGAAAATGTGGTTTTAACAAAAAAATTTCATCTGATCGTAATAAAAACTAAAAGAATGTGACATTGATGTTGGGCCGTCATATTAAGCACCTAAGACTCAGTTACGCAGGAAATGTAGACAATTGTGTTAATTAAAAGACCTTCAGTGGAAACAGTGAAGCAATTAATGGGAAGTGTACTTCAAGATATCAGATAAGAAAACAAACGTCATCGTTATTCTTGTCGAATAGGAGCAACTCAATCACAGGCAGAAACTGTACTTAAGTAGTTTCTGCCTTGGATGGGTTCGTTTCTGTTATGACTATTTCTTCAGATAAAAGTATATTATTGGGAATTCTGTCTGTCGATCATAATGTCGAAGAAGAATTCTCAAACTTCAATTCAATAATAAAGTCGCGGAATTTGTAGGTATATAGGGTAATAAAGAACTGTCAACACAAACCAAGAAAAAGAGAAAGTTGTTTTAAAACAATTAAGATCATATTTGATAAATTGAAACAAATACATTCTGGATAGAAATGCCACACATTTCTTAGTTTGCTTACTAGATGATTTTATACCATGAGTAAAAGTGACAGCTTTAGTTTAAATTCAACCGAGTGGTAAACATCTAGACAAAATGTGAACATCATCAATCCGCTTATTCGAGGATATCCTAAAAAATCCTTGGAAATCCTCGAAAATTCTAGGAATTCCTTTGGAAATCCCCGGAAATTCAAGTAAATCCTCCAGAGGCATGTAATATTGAAATCTAGTTTTTTGTGAATATATGTTTTCTAATAATGTAAGAGATATTGTTAATAATTCAAATTATCCTTTAAGTGATTACAAAAAGAAGACCCATCATAAATAAAACTCCTCATTCTCCACAGTTATATGGAACCGTTAAATAACATAAAATAACGAAACCAGTTAGACCTGTAGTTTCTTAAGTTAATACCTCTAATAATATCTAAATTGTAATGGAAACAAAAGCTACAAAATAGAAAAAGAGAAAAAGAAAGAGAAATAAAAAAAAGGTTAACAAAAGGCAGTAAAGCAGCAGGAATGGTATCACAGATCTTTAACTCAAAAGACATATCACGAACAACAAAAATAAAAATGTACCAAACAATAATAAGACAGTCAAATACCTACGCTTGTGAAACCTGGACAATGAACAAAAAATAGCAATATTAAACTAGAGATAAGGGAACGTAAAATGCTCACAAAGATTTATTGTGGAATAAAAGAAAATGGAATATACAGAAGAAGAACAAATAGAGAATTATCAGATTTGTATAATCACCCAAGTATAACCCATATAATTAATGCACAGAGAGCGAGATAGTTAGGACATATAGGTAGAATGGCAGGAGATAGATGGGTAAAACGAGTGCTGAAAGGGGGAAAAGGTGGTAAAAAGGGAAGAGGAAGACCAAAGAAGAAATGGTTGGAGGAGGTTAGGAGAGACCTGAGATCAGTAGGAGTAAGGGAGTGGCAAAACGAGGCGAGGAATAGAAAAAAATTAACAATTAAAGAAATGGTGCACATTAAAAAGGAAGAAAATACAGTCAACGATAAGCAAGATGTAAAAAACTTAAGTCAGATTTATCATAATTTGATAAAATAATATATCTAAAGTCTTTCCGTATTCCCCCTGTATAATGTCGTAGAATTTGTATCGATGGTACTTGTTTTAAATGTCTGTTTTATGAATGTTTTTCACCTATTGTATATGTGTTTTTTAGTTTTAAACTGTAAACGATGGAACTTGATTCAGTCAATAATAAACTTTGAGAAAGTTCCTAACCCAGGAACGAAACGTCAGTAACAATAAAATGATTTAATTAATTACACAACCTGACACCCAAGAAATTGAAAAATAAATTATTTAAGAAGGTTGAAGAAAAATAATACTTTTATTATATATATATATATATATATCAATTCCAGAAATGACATCAAAAATCTAAGTATTATTTATGACGGCATATTAAAAAAATAATAACACAGATAAGTATTTGAGTACCACCTCTGAAACTTTTTGTACTTTACTATTGAATATATACTAAAAACTGTGAAATATCGCTTGTACTATCAAATAAAAATTTTCTAAGTGCACTGGGTATGAATTAAAAACCAATTATGCATGTTTTGCAAATACTATTTAAAACTAGTTAAGCTGTGCTAAGAGAAGGATGATGTTTGACATGGAAACTTATATTTTTAAAAAGCAATTTTCAATTAGTTTTAAGATCTTTCAACCATGTGATGTCCCAACAAACAGGTAATTTATTTCATTGTCAATTGAACAAATTTGATTATTTCAAGAGTTAAATTTTTTACTGTTTTTACTTTTTAATTATAGTGTACTTTCTGTTTGTAAAGATATATTTTAATTTTATTGTAGGTGATTTGATAATGACAGGATTATGTCGAAACGTACGTAATCAATAAAAAAATGTATTAAAAGAAACGTCCAAAGTTTGTTTAATGACCTTAATCCAAGAAATTTCCACACAAATATATATATACAGGATGGTCAAGAAAAATTAATGAAATATATATATATATATATATATATATATATAATATATTAGCAAAAAAACTTAACAATATATGTTCCGGAGAATAAAAATATTTTGGTTAAGTTAAGAAAGGTTACAAATCAAGTGTAAAAAAAGTATGATGCAAGCAAATCGGCCAAGATGGTATTGTTACCTGAAGGTCTCGGATGATCTTCTGCTGGGCTGCAACCCTTCTTGAAAACGATATTGTGGACTGTAGCAGGGGTTCAATGGGTTTTATTAAAGTTCCTTCACTTCGACAACTGTTCTGCTTCTCTCTTCTCTGCATGGAGAACTGGGTTTTTAAATTGAACATAATGTATGTATACCGTATGTCCGCTAGGTGTAAAAATATCACCAACGATTTGCCTGAGATTTTAACATTGACATTTAATTATTAAGTAACCTAAATTAAAATAAAACTAATGAATACTTAACAATATACTTATTAATTACGGATATATATCTAAATACTCAATTAAAAATTCGATAGAACTAATAAAAAAATTAAAAATATTCAACTTGCAAGATAACTTTATTGTGAGCTGAATATCAATAGGGTTCATTGGTGAGATGCCCTGAATAATATTCAATCATAAAATTGGTGACTTGTTGAACTCCGGAGGCTGTATCGTGCTAACAAACTGAAATTTCTCCAAAAATGACAAAAATGTCGTATTTAAAGTACTATAGCACCTGTTGTACTGGCTGTGGTGAGCTGAAAATATATCGGGTTCATCTGTGAGATGTTTTGAATAATATTCAATCATAAAATTATAGACTTTTTTCACTCCGGTGTCTGTATCGTGCTAACAAACTGACATTTCCCAAAAAATTAGAAAAATGTCGTACTTCAAGTACCATAGCACCAGTTGTACTGGCTATTGCGAGCTGAAAATCGATGGGGTTTATCTGTGAGATGTCCTGAACAATATCTAATCATAAAATTGGTGATTTGTTGCACTACGGAGGCTGTATCGTGCTAACAAGACATGTAACGAGAAGTGGCCGACGACGACGATATACAAACAGGATTTTTTTTTCTAAAAACCGTTTTTTTGGGTTGTTGTTGATACAAAAAGGTGAAAATAACTCAATTTTTTTTTTATTTTCCACCTTTTTTTGGGGTAAACCAATACTTTTCTCGCATATTAGATAGGTTGGTAATAATTCCATTCGTGAGGACATTCTATTGTCGAAATGATTTGGTTAACTATTTATATGCTTTATTATATAATTTTTATTATTTTGGATATATTTAGTAGAGCCTAACAATAATAAAAAAATAGATTGTAATGACACTGCATAGCGTTTGTTTTTAGAATGATTCATGATATAGATAAGGGCACGCTATGGATGATATAAAGGACTGTCACTGTATACTGACGAAGGGCTTCATAGTAATCCAGTAGAAAATGTAAAATTAGACAGTTATTTGAAGGGTTTCGGAGAACGGAAGGAAAGGTTTTCAGTGGGTATATATGTTCATCCTACCTTCAACTAATAGATTATGTTATGGAATTAACGGTGTTTTAAAGGCTACTCGCGACACGTTTTTTTGTATCCTTTTTCTACTTAAGTTGGAACCATATGGAAAACTTTTGTATTATTGTTTTCATGAAAAAAAGTTATACTTCATAAAAAGTTCTGCATGGTATAAAACTTAAAATGCAATCATTAGATATAATTTTTTTAAACGTATATGAGGTTTGTCAAAAAATATGAATTTTGCTCAAGAGTAAAGTACCTTTAGTTTTCTAAATACAGAAAAATGTTATGAAGTAAAGTTATTTTGAATTAAACGTTATATTCAAATATGAAATTACAGCCACTTAGCATGAAAATTCAGGTCTGAATTTGAATTCTGCTCTCTGATGTACGGAAAGTTGGAAGAAGAGAAGAAGTAGAGTATACTTTTTTCCGATGAGACATTTTCTTCCAACGAAACTGTCTTATCACAAAATTGTCGTAATTGACCAATATTCGTTTAAAACGAATTTATGGTGTGATATACAGGGTGTCCCGGGACTAATGGGAAAAAAGTCAGGAGCGTATAAAATGAGCCAAAATAATGTTAGTACTTCATATAAACTTTTTCTATGCAGGCTCTCGTTTTCGAGTTATGGGCCTCCAAAGTTTGAATTTTGAATTTGGTTTTAATTTTTATTTTTTGTACTAGTTGTTTGATCTTCATAAAATTTACGGCAAAGCTATAATGTTCGTGTATGCTTATTTTGGAAAGGTAAATAGATTTACAGTTGTGCCTTGAAGCCAGGGACGGACTACCCGCAATGGTTAGTGATCCAAAAAATTTGCAGGGATGGCACACCCTGTATTAAATTATCGAAATTGACTTCCCCACACATTAAGCTAACGAAAAGGTACTCTTGTTGTAACTCTATAAAATAAGCCGTTTGGCTAATATTTACAGTTTTAATAATGCACTACGTACCAATTTACGTAACTAACTTATTATTACGATGTCCAAGATTCACACCTACAGTACTACAACAAAATAATTTAACGATAGCAGAAGATAAAAAACATTAACGACTTATTATTTCGAAAGTTGGTAGAAACTTTTTAAAAGTGTTTTTACCGTTTATGAAGTAACCAAACGTTGTGTAGAATAGTTCGTAGTCAATAATTCATAAGTCCTTAATTTAACAGTTACTATGGCAGAATTCACTTTTATTCAGTGCGCAGATATGCATTTAATGTATGGACTGGCTTCTCGAAACTGTTTAGAGGCCAGAAGGCTTTATGCAGAGCATTTTGCAAACAGAGCATTGCCAGATAGACGAATGTTTGAGCGTATTAATCTCAGCTTACGAGAAACAGGTATGAATAAGTAAATGTAACTTTCCATGTATACAAAACAAAATTTTATATTTTAGGAAGTTTTTTGCCAAAAAAAGTGGAGAAGGTCCAGTACGAAGCGTACATACTGTGGCAGTTCAACAAGACTTGTTAAATGCAGTTGATGAAGAACCATCAACGAGTTTACGAAAATTATCAAGAGAACATAACGACTCGAAATCAGTTGTTCATCGCGTCCAAAAAGAACAATTTTTCACATGAAAAAAGTACACAGTATGACAGTGGCTGATTATCCTGCACGACTTGAGTATAGCCAGTGGTTTCTGCGACAACAACAAGCAGACAACACATTTATTAGTAACGTTCTTTTCACGGACGAATCTAGTTTCACCAGAGATGCATTCATTAATTCTCACAATATGCATTTATGGAATGATGTGAATCCACATGGCATTATCCAGACTAGGAACCAGCATAGATTCGTGGTTAATGTTTGGGCAATCATTTGATAGGACCGTACTTTATTGACGGTACTTTGACAGGTCAGAGATATTTGGAGTTTTTGCAAAATGAGTTATGGAACCTGTTTGATGATGTGCCTCTACAAACTCGTAGGAATTTATGGTTCATGCATAATGGGGCCACTCCTCATTTCAGTTTAGATTTACGCCAGCATTTACACACAAGGTTTCCAAATAGATGGATTGGTCGTGGAGGCCCTTTTCAATGGCCACCGCGATCAGGAGACGTTAATCCTATACATTTCTTTCCCTGGGGTTATCTCAAAAGTAAGGTATACGCAACACCTGTGCAAACAAGGCAAGATTTAATAGACAGAATTATGTTACACTGCAATGTTATTAGAAATAATATGGGATTGCTCTTTCAAGTGCAAAGAAACAACCTTCGTAGACTTAGAATGTGCGTGGAAGTGGGAGGAGCTGATATTGAACACTTATTACAATAACGTTAATTTTTGTTGTTGTTTAGGAATTAGATTTTGTCAAATGTTTTTGAACTTGTATTTTTAGAGGTTTTCTTAATGGCTTAATAATGTTGTGTTCGTAATTTTGATTAAACGCAACTAATTACGTTGTTTCCGTTCCTATTTGATTCCCATTAAATGAGTTCTCAATGTTTCTATCATATGCTATTATCAAATTATTTTTTTGTAGTACTGTAGGCAAATCTTGGACATCGTATTAATAAGTTAGTTAGGTAAATTGGTAGTTAGTGCATTAATAAAACTGTAAATATTAGCCAAACGGCTTATTTTATCGAATTCCAACAAGAGTACCTTTCCGTTAGCGTAATGTGTGAGGAAGTCAATTTCGATATATACATACAGGGTGTGCCATCCCTGCAAAAGTTTTGGATCACTAGCCATTGCGGGTAGTCCGTCCCTGGCTTCAAGACACAACTGTAAATCTGTTTACCTTTCCAAAATAAACGTACACGTACATTATAGCTTTGCCGTAAATTTTATAAAGATCAAATAACTAGTACAAAAAATTAAAACCCAATCCAAAATTAAAACTTTGGGGGCCTATAACTCGAAAACGAGGGCCTGCATAGAAAAAGTTTATATGAAGTAATAACATTATTTTGGCTCAGATTATACGCTCCTGACTTTTTTCCCATTAGTCCCGGGACACCCTGTATACAAAAATAAATTGTTTGGACGTTATTTTTCGACATTCCTTGAATGGCGCACGTTACTTACAATGATTAGAAAATCAAGTAAGGAAGTTTTTTCACGAATTGACGTTACAACAATAAATGAAAATTTACAACAATATGGTACCTCTATCCATAGTACAGTAAACGTTAGAGAAATCTTTGAAATAATGTCTTATGAAAAAGTAATTTACAGGTATTCAGATATCGCTAGCCCTCTTATGTCTGCTGAGTTAACTCCCCTTGACTTTTAGTATTGGGTTACTGAAAACATCAGGTTTATCAGCGAAGACCAATTGATGCTCTAGCCCATTTGGAGAAGATTATGTCTTAAGAATGCCAAAATATTATTCCAAATATGATTAATGGAAGAGTTTGACAAAAGAACAATCAAATGTTTACAAAGAGAAGGTGGAAATGTCGAAGTTTCAGTAGAATGAATTAAAACTTTTATTTCTATATCTATGATTAAAACTTATGTTTGTTTCTAAATGAATATGTAACGTTTGTTCACTGAATATTCTTGTATGGATTTACCTATTTTTAAAATAAATACTTATTTTGCATCACGTATTTGAACTGGTTTTTCAAAAACATTAACAAATGGGAAGATTATCATATTTTTAACAGATAAGAGAGGTACTTTCAATATTGAAATCATTTATAATGTAAAACATTAATAATCATAAAACCCGAATAACTTTTTTCCATAAAACCAATAATAAAAAAGTTTTCCGGTTGGTTCCAACTTAAGTAGACTAAGAAGAAATTCAAAAATTAGATTATTGGTAAAATTAATGGCAGAATTAATTGATAAAGTATGCACATTAGGTCGTTCTCAGACTATCAGGTTCGCCTGAACGGTTATGTCTGACAACTGATAGAAATTCGATCAGTTCTGCATGATAGGCGAATAGACTTGATGTGTGTGTGAAGGTTCCATCAGGTGTACCTGAACGGGGTTCAATTTTCAACAATCTTTGGGTGTGGACATTTTAAATCTTTGGGTTTTAGGTAAATTTAATTTACCGCTTTGTCTTTTTTATTTTTTTCCAAATAAAACAATCAATTTAGGTACATTGAAAAATGTCGCAAATAAATAATGAAGTTTTTCGTGATATCATTGAAATTTATAAAAGTGAACCTTGCTAGTGGAAAGTAAACGATGATGACTATCACAATAGAGACTAGAAAGATGCTGCATACAGGAAATCAATGGATAAATTGAAGGAAGTAGATCATAATGCAAACGGGATTCTGGTTAAAAAGAAAATCAACCTTTTATACTCTCTGTTGTTTCCCTGCTAACTAGCATATATTTAGTGTTTTCTAGGATTATCTACAGACCTCTGCTTTTTGCTTCTTCGATCAGTTCACCTAGCATTTTATCCAAATTGCTCCTATTCCTTGCTATATGTACCAGATCGTCTGCATACCCTATTATTTGTGTTATATTCTGGGCTATTGCTGTACCTGTTTCTATCGCCTTAATCGTTTCATCTAATGCTATATTGAATAATACCGTTGATAATGCATCACCCTGCGTCACACCATCTACCATATCGATTTCCTCACTATAGCCCTCACCAGTTATTACTCTGGTTTTCGAATTGTTCATTGACATTTTTGTTAGTCGAATTAACTTGTTCAGAATACCCATTTTCCTCAGGCCTGCTATTAGTTTACGCTTGCTAATACTATCAAATGCTTGCTTTAAATCTACAAACAATATATGTAAATCGATTCCATATTCATAACTTTTTTCTATCGTCTAGTCATTACATGCACTGCATCTATAGTTGATTTACCACTTCTGAAGCCATATTGGTGTTCCCCTAGATTCTGTTCTGGGTATTTGTTTATTTCCTTTCTTGAAAGTAATGTCATGACTTTGTATACTGTGTTAGGCAGGGTTATTCCTCGGTAGTTATAGCATTTTGTTTGGTCTCCTTCTTTGAAGACTGGCATTGTTAGACCTAAACGCCGTTCTGCTGGCACTTGTTCTTTCTTCCATATTGTAATGTTATTCTAATTTAGCGTGCTAGCACCTTTGCTCTTCAACGACCAACCAACCGGCCCAAAAACAAGGAGCTTCGCTGTTGCGAGCTCTTATGCGAAAATGAGGGACATTAAAGATAGACGCCTGCACATCATGTCCAAAAAAATAAATAACGACTTATTATATGACGCAGAAAAGTGCGCTCTCAACTACTCAAATTCCACTTTCACAACCCCACAACATTACACTCCATCTTCCACAGTGCACACCCAGTCCCACACCAAGTCCCCTGTCCACAATATTACACACAAACCCCCACACCAATTTCAGCATAATGCACCATTCATACATGAAAACCAAAGCCAATTAGGTTTGGTAAGTGCGACGCTATATTATTATAATCATGTAGATACGATTTTTGAAAGATATAGTAGGTGTCAACAATCAAATTTTTTTTTAAACTACGATTCAAATATAAAATAACAGAGTGTGACATTCTGCGCCCTTCCACTGGGTCAATACATCAAGGCTACAAACAGCTGGGTGAATCTATGATTGCATTTTACACTTAACTAAAGACTCAGAATTCTGCCGAATACCTCTAGCATACCACTTGGTCGAATAGTTTCCAAAATTACCTTCTTTCCACCCAATCAGGCACCTTATAATTACCCCTAAGTCAATGAGGTGAAGGGAGTCTCCAATCTCTTACGTAACTTATCGCGCTTCGGGGAGATTTAACTTGATAATGTGTTCATATCTCTTCCATGGGCACAATTTGATCTAAAGTAATTGTTTTATTAGCTGTTGTTCAGAACACCTTTAAATGTTTCACAGATAAGGATTTTGAAGTGTACGTTATGGAAGAGTTGAGGTACTCGAAACAGCGACTCTTGCGTGAGAAAAAGTAACTGTAAGTGAACGATAGAATTTTCCTAAATCAGATTGGATTTCTGTTGATGTAACGTAATGTTTCATTGAATCTTTATGGTGTAAAATTTTTATTAGTTTTAATGTAATTAAAAAATTATTCTAATAAATTTTCTGTAAACTAGCTGTAATGTATGTGTATCCGTTAAACTTCATTAATTCAGTTTCAAAGTACGGTATGTTATGGTAATTACGGATTAATATACCCTTTTTTATTTCTTGCTTTCACTAAATGTGTTCAATAGTTTCCACTTTCCAAATTTGTAACGTAATATGCTTACACAATTTTTTTTTAGGTTCGATTGCTGGACAAGATATTTTTTTTTTCTAATTTTGTACCTGTTTTTTTCAAATTTACTGTACTGTTCATTAATAGTGAATAAACGTTTTGAATCCTTTATTGCTTTTTGCTATTTTATTTTAAATGTAAAGGATGAACAACTGAGAACGACTGTAGGCCATATCTCAGAAAAGAATCATGGTACAACTTTCAAAAAAATTACCTTTAGGTAAGGGATCCTGAAAAATTGCTGGAAAATATTTTGCAGTCTCTAAAATTACCGCTAGGAGTGCAATGAACACTCGAAAACATAATCACTCCAAAAAAACATATTAAAGGTGTCCTAAAAATACAATTTTTGAAATCTTGATGAGATTATGAATAAATTTAATTAAGGAGATTTTTTACCATTATTCTCCAAATAATGGGTGGGGAAGGTTCAAACGTATGAACAAATGTATAACGTCTTCGTTTTTTAACCGATATCAATGATTTTAGCTGCATTTAAAAGTTGTTCTGTTTAATAAGATTGATAACAAAACTAGATAATTTTGTATCCACTCGGAAATTTCAAATGTAAATTGAAGCATTTTTTTAATGTTTTATCTGATATTGTAAATCTTATATCTTGGAATAGATTCCTATTTTTTTACCCCTTTTCATCAGAATTTAAAAAATGGCAAAATTGTGGACTTTTTCACAAAGCGTTGACAAAATTGTCCAATTTTGTTATTTTTGTTAAGCATTTCTTATTAAAACGGAAAAACTTTTTCAAATGAAGCCAAAAACAAGGATGTCGATTAAAAAAAAGTGTTACGACATTTGTTGTTTGGGTTGAACCTTCCCCCACCCCTAACTTGAAGAATAAATACAAAAAGTCCTCAACTACATTTTTTCATAATCTCAACAATATATCAAACATTATATATCTTGGATACGTTTAGTATTTCTTTTTTGGATATAATCACAGTATTATGTTTTTAATTGTTCATTCCACCCCATAGGAGATATTTTAGGAACTCAAAAATATTTTTCAGGGTCATTTTCCTGAAGGTATTTTTTTTAAAGTTGTACTATGACTATTTTTTGAAATACGGCCGACAGCCGGCGTTCTTAGTTGTTCACCCTGTATTTGCTGATTAGGCACAGAAACATCTATAGGATGTCATCTAGAATGTTTGAGGTATATTATTTAGAGGTTTAATCATTGTCCATACAACATCTAAGAGAATACACTGTATTGTTTTTGAAATGTCGCATTTAGATCATTGATAAGATGTTATTTTTTAGACATTGCATTAACATCGACAATATGTTAAAAGGCATTTCAGAATGTAACATAAATATTGTTTTTAGTTCGTTATACAGACTTCCTTTTGAGGAAGTTCTAGTAACATCACAGTAATGTAAAAAGACAGCGCTTTAACATCGCTGAAAAGTTAAGTTGAAACATCACAAATGTTAACAGCCATAAGCTAGGCATAAGCGGTTGTATAGATGTGCATGTGATGAAAACAAGAGGAAAAAAAGGAAGAACATTATCACAATGTGATGTTGAATTAACATAACTGTAATATTTATTTGCATAGTGGGTACAGTTTTCATTGCACCCGTCGAATTATCGTTGTGGTTTTGACAAGGAGATACTATATCCTAGAAAAAAACAAGGAGTCGAACAGTCGGTATCTTGGGCGAATTTTGAAATCCTAATAATTTTAATTATGTCTCAAGCTTTTGACCATGTTAATATTGAATTTAACTTCAATTAATCATAAAAAACGTTTCAACTATGCTACTATTGATTTTAGATGAAAACATACTTTAAATAATAATCACAACTATAAAGAAGTTAATTGGCTTAATCAACATCCCCTCTCATTGGAGTATCCTAGTATCCAATCATTAAAAAAATGAAGGATTGTATATATACCTACGTACAAATCAATAAATACACGCAAATTATTGAAATTTATTTCTAAGGTACTTTAGAAGAGACTATCGTAGAGGGGATGATACCTTATAAAGGGGATGAAGCCTGATAAAAAGTTTAGTTTAGATATATTTCAGTGTAAATATAGGTGACGTGACGTTGATGTGAAAAAACCGGTTGGTAATTTTAACTATTGTAAGTTTTTAATCATTCCATTTATTATTATTGGAAGGAAGGTAGATTTATACAGTTTTATTTGAAGTTAATAAATGTTTTTTCCGTTAAGTATCAATCTATAATTCATTTTAATATAAAATAGGACAAAAATAATTTTTTTATATATATTAGTTTTCTTTCTAGTTAAATTATAATTCCAACAGACTAATTTAATTTCCACAAACTGATTCCTGTAGGTTCATTAAATACAGTAGACTAGGTAAATTTTAGAAATTTCTCTTAAGGTTCGCTTCGTGAATTTGTGGAGCACTAAGGTAATACTTATAGGCCTATCTATTTACTCACATTTTGTGGAAAAACTGTTTTCTAAAGTAATGTAGGTATAAGGAATAGCACAATCAAATATTTTATTTGTATAATAAGACTATAAGTATATACAAATATTAGTAATTTTTTGCAGCACATTCCTTTATTTGCACATCCCATTGTAAGTCCTTTATCAAAACGGAAAGTACTAAAAAATAATTCAGTTAGATAGTTCGACATTGTTGGCTTATATTTATTTTCTACTGGATGTCAATTTGAAAACGTACCATTCTCTATGTTTTGGCCTCTATTGAAAATTCAAATATAAGCAAAGACACGTCATGCTTATTTTTTAGGGAGACTGTGAATAGGGTATTATTTTTTTAAAAGAAGCTAACTGTTTTTAAATAACTCCAAAATATATTGAAAAAATGGTAAACATTCTAAAAAATTGACAATTGTTTCGAAATTACGATCATCGTCAGAATGACAGAAGTTACATTTCATTTGATCCCTGCCTGATGTTTAGTAGTTATTTTTGGCTAGACCAAGAAGTGACTTACCTTGTTAGTCATTTAAAATATGTGAATAGAAAAAAGAAGAAGGTATGATATTACAGACATTAAAGCCTATATATTCGCGTCGATTCTGATTAACATTGCTATAAATCTTGTTATAGTAACCATATTGTTACGTCTTATAATCAGTAACAATGTACCCCTAAAATATTTCAGAAATAGAAAACAAGTGGGATGAGCTTACAAATTTATTAAATAATGTTGATAATGGTGCACGAAAGGATAAAAAAACAATGGAAAACGGTAAATTCACTCTGAATAAATTGTAGTTTTTACATGAATGAAGAGGGAAGACTAAAAAGAAAGACAGAAATAATACAGATTCGTAAATTGGAGGCGGGGAATAGGTACATTTGTGTGTTGTTTTATTTGTCTTTCATTGAAATTTTGTTTTGGTTTGTAGATTTTCATGAAATGAAAAGTAAATAGGTATTTATGCAACTAGTGTGTAAAGTGACGTTTCTACAAATGAGTAAAACATAGTACTTTACACACAAGTGGTATTCATTTTTTTTTCTATTAATAATTTAGAAAACGTTAGAAAGTTATGTACTTCAAACTGTTCAACTGTAATTGATTTTGTAAATTTATCTTCTTTCATAAATATATTGAACCATTTCTCTTCCATAATTTTTTCCAACTTCCAGTTCATCTCGATCTACAAAGAGAAGATAAGAAAAATAATCACAATTTCATTTCTATTTATATTTGCCATTAATTTCTACGTTTTGGTTAAACAGATTATGTGGATTATTATCATTACCAACCTCATATTCATCAATTATATCCTCAGCATTATTTTACATGCATATATTATGCAAAACTGCACTAGAAGAAATAATGTAAGCTGCTACTACATGACTGTAGTGCAAAACTCTAGCCTTTTTGAGGCATCTTAAGACTCCAAAACCCCTGTAAACGACATTTCTGTTTCTCCTGTGTAATAGTCTTCTGGAATAACAGGAAGAACATGAGGAATGGGGGTCAGCATCCATGGCTGAATAGGATAGCCAGAGTCTCCAAGAAGGTAACAATTTCTTCATCCTTCTCGATATTGTCTTTTTAAATGTCTTTGTATTCTTGAGGAATTCCAAATTGCTGCGTCGTGAGTAGCTCCAGGATAACGAGCATTAATATGAGTTATAATTTGATTTGCAGTAAGAGTCTATAATAAAATGGTTTATTAACATATATTTATTATAAAGGTAGTTTTACTTACAGCTTGAACATTTATACTATGAAAGCCTTTTCTATTTATATATGCTGTCGCGGGTTGAGCAGGATCCTCAATTTTAGGAGGCTACATGCGTACAATCCATCGTGCCAATTATATTCGTAAAATTATAATTCGTAAATCTATATCAAGTTAAAGATTTATTAATGTAATCAGTTTAATATTTACTCTTGCTCAGTTTTCCTTACATCTTCCTTCATCAGTAGTTGGATATTTTCCATATGGGGTAATAAATTATCAGTTAAAATCCTGCTGCTTTTATTGATTATTCGGCACACAGCTGGTTGACTAAGCTCACGATTTATATCATTTCCAATTGTTGCTTGTTAATTTCCTTGGCCAAAAAATAAAAGACTAGCAAAAACCTAAAAGGGAGTGAATTTATAAGATAGAGTCATGTCTTTTTTCACTTAGATTAGATTAGATTAGATTTTAACGGGGTTACAGTGCACTGAAATCAAAGGTTTATTGTGCCCCCCCCCTATCAGAGCTGTTCTCGCTACTACTACAGCTCGCCTTCCAGTTCCAAGGTTCTAATGAACTCTAGTATTTGGGACGGCTTCAACGAGGATATATCCTCACTCTTACAAGTTTCTTGTCCGAAGCATTTCTTGCGTTGGCTTGCAATGGCGATGCATTCTACAACTAGGTGATCCGGAGTTTCATCCTCCTCCCCAAAGAATCTACACTCGTCAGTTTCTGCTAGACCCATTCTCATTAGGTGCTTCCTAAGGCGGCAGTGTCCTGTAAGAAAGCCCGTGAGGAGATGTAGCTTATCTTTATCGAGGTCCAAATATTTTTTAGATCTAGCTGTGTCAAAGTTCCAAAGGACATACCATCCTTGTTCGTTTAGTGCAACAAGGAGGTCGTCGACTACCAGATTCCACAGCTTTGATGAGAGAACACCTCCCTGTGGATATCGTCTTTCTGTCTTCACCTCTCTTGTGACACCACACAGGGATGCTTGTGCTCTCCTGCTGCTTAGCATGTTCTTTATCCATCGGGTGATTGTCTTGTCTGCTCCTCTGGATTTCAGCTTTGACACTATTGAGCGAATGCTCGTGTTGTCAAATGCTCCTTCGACATCCAGGAACACAGCCAGTGTAACTTCTTTGTAAGTAATGGCTTGCTCTATCTTACCCACCAAGCTATGCAAGGCTATTTGGCAACATTTACCATTTTGGTAGGCATGTTGGTTAGGGTGTAGCGGCTTGGTACCTAGCACTGTGATCCTTAGATGCCTATCTATCATCTTCTCTATTGCCTTGAGAAGAAATGACAAGGTTCGTACAAGGGTCTTCCAGGTGGAAGATTTCCCAAACCGTAGCTATAACTCCTGTAGCTAAGCTTGGTCTAAACAGATTCTTGGAGACCTTTTTTGGAGTAGCACTGGGAATATTCCTTCCATTCCAGACGTCTTGAAGGGATCAAAGGTTTGGATAGCTCATATCATAGACCCATACATGATTATGGACTTTGACAAGTCCAGTTATCACGAGTTGCCAGATCACGGGCAACTTGCCGTTCTTCTCTGGCTACGCTTGTTGCTTCGACTTGTATTTCGGTGGATCCCAGGATATTGTTAACAATAAATCCATAGATTCAGGTTATTATTGAAACTCCCCTATGAATTATGTCTTTGAATTGAAAATGAAACTGTATATGTACCAAAATTATAACAGTAATTCCAATTGAATGAGATCGCAGCGATTCAGTGTCGGTCGTAATGTCGAAATTGTGAAAATTTATATTACCTAGTTCAAAGTTTTTGAATTGTATTGTCAATTATAATCATTTGATAAAGTTGTTATATTTCAAAGTATCGAGATTCTGTATGTTATTTTAGACCCTAAACTTAGTGCTCCCGTATCAGTTACCTGGAAGTCGACTTGTCAGTAGTTTGGCTATAATCTGTTCTATCCGTTAGCGCAATGAATGTAAGTCCAGATGGTTAGTTGGTGTGATTTTTGATGGGTAACTTTCAAAAACAGTAACAATAAACTCAACCTGGGCGCAAGCTTTCAATGACTTGCATCGTTGAAGGATATCTTTAAATATCCTTATAGAGACTTTTACAGAATTGATTGTAGTATTACTTTTCCGCCCAACCTTTCTATATGCGAGAAAAGTATTGGTTTACCCCAAAAAAAGTTGAAATTTTGAGTTATTCTTACGTTTTCCATCAACAACAACACGAAAAAACGGTTTTTAGAGAAAAAATCCTGTGTGTATGTCGTCGTCGTTGTCGTCGGCCACTTTTCCTTACATGTCTTGTTAGCACGATACAGTCTCCGTAGTGCGATAAGTCAGCAATTTTATGATTGAATATTGGTAAGGACATGTCACAAATGATCCCTATTGATTTTCAGTTCACCAGAGTCAGTACAAGGGTTGTTATGGTATTTGAAGTACGACATTTTGTAATTTTTTGAGAAATTTCAGTTTGTTAGCACGATACAGCCTGCGCAGTTCAACAAGTCACCAATTTTATGATAGCCTACTTTTCAGGGCTTCTCACTGATGAACCCTATTGATTTTCAGCTCACCGGAGCCAATACAACTAGTGATACAGTACTTTAACTACGATATTTTTGTCATTTTTGAATAAGTTTCAGTTTGTTAGCACGATACAGCCTCCGGAGTATATACAAGTGACTAATTTTATGATTACATATTATTCAGAGCGTCTCAATGATGAACCCTATTGATATTCAACTCAGTAAAGTCAGTACAACGGGTGCTATGGTACTTGAAGTACCAAATTTTCGTCATTTTTGGAGAATTTTCAGTTTGTTAGCACGATACAGCCTCCAGAGAGTATACGATTGATCAATTTTAGGATTGAATATTGTTCAAGGTGTCTCACAGATGTACCTTATTGATTTTTAGTTGACTAGAGCGAGTACAGCGGGTCCTCTAAATCCAGATATACAAAAATTTTGGTTATTTCTGGAGAAATTTCGGTTTGTTAGCAAGATACATCCCTCGAAGTGTATACAAGTAACAATTTTATGATAGAACATTGTTCATGGCCACAGATGCGGAAAAGTTAGTTTCAATCCGTAAAACCGTTTATTACTTTTTGTAATAATATCTCTGGTAGAGAAACGGTGATATTTTCCTAAAAAAATTGTGATAGCCATATAAACCTCAATTACTGCTACCATCTCAAATTATTTACAGCAATACAGGATGTCCCAAAAGTAGTTAAACAAATCAAATATACGATTTTTTGAATGGAACGCCCTATATTTGATTACATTTTTTAATTCTACATAAATAATTACGTCAACTTTAAAGGTTTCATGTATCTAAGTTTTGCCGTTCTTAAGATATTCTATTTTTTGCGGAAATGGAGAGTTGGCGTATTAGTTCAATCCCGACGAATCGATTTAATTTAGACAAGTGAAGTTTACAACAGTTATTTTGGATACCTTGAACTACCAATCATGATGTTTATTGTTCCGCTATTTTATAATAGGTGTGTTAAGGATTCATTATTAGATTTATAGGGTTACTGTTAAGTATGTATGGCTGCTGTCTAATTTGACGTTACTAATTTCCTTATTGTAATTTTGTAAAACGTATCTTCATAAAATATACAATATGAAGTATTCATGAGTGGTGTTTCATTCACTCAATTAAGAGGAAAAACCCCAACAGGTTGTTCAAACATTAAAGGTCACTTTGTGAAAATTTAAGTATCAATTACTTTATTATTTCTAATAGAACACCCTGTATATTTTCATGGATTTGAATTGCACTCTTAGTTCTTTATCATAGTGCATAAGGGTTCCCTATACCTATTTCTAGCCATTCTGAAGTTATCAACACTTTATTAAGAAAAAAACATATTTTTTTTTATTAAAGTGTTGATAACTTCAGAAAGTTTAGATTTATGTATAGGAAACTCTTATGTACAATTATAGAAAACTGAGAGTGCTATTCAATGCAGTGAAAATATACAGGGTGTTCCATTTTAAATAATAGAGTCATTGATATTTGAATTGAAGTAATCTTTAATATTTCTCTCATTCACTCACTCTATTATAAAATAATGAAACAATAAACTTTTTTAGAAAAACCCTTCGCGCACTAAAGACCGTATAAATACAGGTGGCTCACCCTGTATTGTCGGCAACGTTTATTTATTTAAAAATAGCTGTCTCAAACTTTTGTTAAAACTAACATAAATATTAAGATGTCTCGAAAGACGACTAACGTAGGAAGACATTTAATATGGAAATTTGAATTATAACTCAATTAGAAAAATCAGTTTAAAAGTATTTTTTGATGATCGTCTGATGACTACTAATAGAAGTTTCTTGATTAATATCCGTAACTTAATTTGTAGTTTCAAAACAACCGTTTTTTCTAAAAAATGAGTTGGGCTTTGATAACTTATATCGTCGATCTATTAAACCTTCTAAATTATTCAAAATAGAATACATTATATAATCAATATGACTGTAAATCCAATGGAAAATGTAACGGCAGATGTTCTTTAAGGAATAATAATTATAGACCCAGTTAAAGTATTGGGAGTGATACCAGATGGTTATAAATTATTTAAAAAATAACATTAGTAGGATATTAGAACTATCCAAGTTCTTATACACGCAACAATAGAATCCTTCAGTTACATATTCTCGATACTGTAATAACCACTGTCTCACTTTATATTCTATGATATTTCCTAGTGGCCAATATATATTTTAATAAGATCTATAATGTATCGTTTATGTTGAAAGAATATGTAAGTTGATTTTACCCCATGAATTGAAATTATTGAAAACTTTATCAAAAAATGTTCCTGTATCAAAAAAAGGTGACCCCGTTGATAGGATAAGTAGAACATTGCCAAATAAGTTGAGTTTCCTCAGTAAAAAAAATCCCAATGGCACAGGACCAATTGGACAGTCTTATTTCAGTAACATGTTTGCATAAAACCAAAAATAAAAAATTAGATACAAAAGTAATAGAGATGTACAAAAAACCAAAGTAACATTCTGGCATCAAATCAAAAACAAAAAAATTCTGGTAAGTTTGTGAATTTTCTTAAATAAATGTTTTAATGTACGATTTAGAGAAAAATGTTAAATACAAAAGTTGTAGAACGTGTTAAGGTCTATAAAAAAGCTCAGTAACTTTTTTGCGTCAAATGAAAAACAAAGGAAATACGATTTTTTTTTCAACTTTGACAGGCCGCCATTTTGTTTTTACTGGGCCGATTTGGCTCATTAACGAACTCGTCCAAGATTTCTGCCTAACCGATTTTGTAGCGAGTTTGGTTTCGATCCGTCAAAAAATACGCCCTCTATCGTGCTTACAAATTCAGTTATAATTTGTGAATTTTCTTAAATAAATGTTTTAATGTACGATTTTGAGAAAAATGTTGAATACAAAAGTTGTAGAACGTGTTAAGGTCTATAAAAAAGCTTAGTAACTTTTTTGCGTCAAATGAAAAACAAAGGAAATACGATTTTTTTTCAACTTTGACAGGCCGCCATTTTGTTTTTACCGGGCCGATTTGGCTCATTAACGAACTCGTCCAAGATTTCTGCCTAACCGATTTTGTAGCGAGTTTGGTTTCGATCCGTCAAAAAATACGCCCTCTATCGTGCTTACAAATTCAGTTATAATTTGTGAATTTTCTTAAATAAATGTTTTAATGTACGATTTTGAGAAAAATGTTGAATACAAAAGTTGTAGAACGTGTTAAGGTCTATAAAAAAGCTTAGTAACTTTTTTGCGTCAAATGAAAAACAAAGGAAATACGATTTTTTTTCAACTTTGACAGGCCGCCATTTTGTTTTTACCGGGCCGATTTGGCTCATTAACGAACTCGTCCAAGATTTTGGCCTAACCGATTTTTGTAGTGAGTTTGGTTTCGATCCGTCAAAAAATATGCCCTCTATCGTGCTTGCAAATTCCGTTATAACACATACATATATATATATATATATATATATATATATATATATATATATATATATACATATATATATATATATATATATATATATATATATATATATATATATATATATATATATATATATATGTATATATAACCTTTGGAACGAAGGGTGATTTTGGCATCTAGGAACACCAAAACGAAAAACTGCATTGAAATTTTTCCGAAGTCGCGTCATGCTACTCTCTACAATAGCCCTATTTCATTCTGAAATAAGACTAAAATTCGTAATCGCATCCGTTTTCAAAGTGGTTACATTAAATTAGGTTATGCTATAATATAATTGTTTGATGTGTCCTTTCCAGCTAATACTATTCCCAACTTGGCCAAAAGTGGGTATTACGATATTATTTTTAATGTGATACTTGGAGTGTTCTGATTATATTTCTACTTCTGGAGAACTTGATAATTTTATTTGTGAAATAGTTTTTTGACCAAGTCAATGTGTTTAAATACAGGTTATGGGATTATGGTCAATAAAACAACAAAAATCCATTATATTTTCAGCCAACGTTTCGACCTTATTGGGTCATCTTCAGGGCGTCTACAAGAAACATACAAAGAATGTATTTTTTTGCGTGATACACTAAACACAAAAGTCATAAAATTTGTTAGAATCAAATAAAATTTGTACAATAGTATATGTAAGAAACGCCAAAAATTATAGTTAAAATATATTAAAAGTTAATTTTTTAAATAATAGTTATGAAAACCACAGGAAAACAAGTGAGATCCTTTTATGTCATGTTTATTGTCTTTCAACGCCCAATATCCGCTAGTTTAAGGTTGTATATTGTTGTAATTATTTGTGTAGGTGCAATTCCCAGTATAGTTCTACAGGAAGATAGACCAGAGAAAAAAATCAAATGAAGAAAAGAACTTTTTCCTTCTCCCCCACCTCTCATTTAATTGAGAAAACCAAAAAACTTACAGGAAAATTGATATTACGGTACAATTTATGATTATGAAGATGTTAAAAAAAATACTTTCAATAAATTTGAATCTATTGTTGCTAATAATAAGAAACAATTTTTTGTGATACTTAAATAACTCACAAAATAACGAAAACCAGATGAAAAAACCTGTTTAAAACTACGTTAAACAAACAAAGACTTACCAAAATTGATTTTCTTCTTGAAAAAATACCCTATCATATCAGGCCTTCCAAAAACAATTTCCATCAAAAAAGGAAATAACATATCAATTTGTTGTTTGTGTTCATGTTTGGGTACACTAGGAACTGAATATAAAATGAATTTTATAGATCTCAGGTGAGAAACGAGTTCAAAAACCAGTTTTAGTTGTTTTTCAACGACAAATCTTTGATTCTATTTATTAATGAAATATAGGATGTGTTTAAATTTTCGACATTTTTTTTGAAGTTTACTGAAGGGTTATTGACAATGTTAATCATTTCAGAAATCCTTCTTTTATAAAAGTTGGTTTGTTGGTCTAAAATTTTGACGTCATCAAAATTAAAAGTGTGGTTTTCTGAGAAAGAATGTTGAGCCAAAGATGAAACTAATGATTTCTTCCTTTCATCCCTTCGGTGTTCATTTATACGTACAGATACATATCTTTTGGTTTCCCCCACGTAGCATTTGTCGCAGTTACTGCATGGTATCTTATAAACAACATTTGATTGTGATTCAATTGGTGTTTTAGTTTTTACTTTAGAAAAAAGCATTTTTCTAACAGTATTTTCGCTGTTCCTCGTTGTTTAAAATTTGACACAATTTCTCTGAGAGGCCTTTTACGTATGTCATTTTATGGTAAATTACAGGGTGATCTTTATTAGTACTAGAGGTATGGTTTGAATGAAATATTATTTTATTTAATGATTTGTTGGGAAAGTTATTTTTTATGAGATACGCCTTGAGTTTTTTCAAATTTTGGTTGATGCATTCATCACTACAAATATTTTCTATTCTAAATTTAATATTTTTAACAATGTTTATTTTTTGACTCATGGGGTGTTGAGAGTAAAAATTTAGGAATCTCTCTGAATCTGAAAAGGTGGGTTTATTGTACCAGTCAATGATAAGTTTGTTTTCAATGTTTATTGTCACTAAAGTATCTAAAAATGCTAGTCTACTGGAGACTTCTTTTTCTAATGTAAACTGAAGTTTGGGGTGGTAAGAGTTAAAATTTAAAAGTATCTCCTCTTCTGTACCCTCAGGAGCAATTAAAAAAATGTCAGCAACATAACATTTGTATCTAACAACTTCAAAAGATAGTTTCCCAAGTAGTGGTGAGCAAAGCGGCACATTTCAGTGATCCGGTTCACCATGTTCCGATCAGTTGGATGAACCGGTTCACTGAGCCGATTCAAATGAGCCAAAGGCGTGAAGGCGACATCTGCACGTCATGGATCACGAATCGAATCGTTTTTTGGTCTGTTTTTGCGCTGTCGCAGCTCGCACCTCGGAATAATACACTACCGGACAAAAATATCGAATTTATAAATATTTTTTCATAAGACTTATTGTAATCATGCTCTACTGCAAAGCTTAATAGCTCCTTTAAAAAAGAAGCCATCAAGCTGAACAAAAACTAAACCATTAAAAAAGAACAAGGCTTCAAGGTTTTGACAATAAAAAAATTCTATTACCTCTAAATTCCACAGGGTCTTTAAAATTTTCAAATCAATAGTGTTCCTGTACTAAACATGGAATAAAATGCGAATTTACTGAAGTAGAGATTTTAAACACTTTGTGGAATTTACTAATAAGAAAAGAATTTGTGTATTGTCAAAACCTTGAAGCCTTGTTCTTTTTTAATGGTTTAATTTTTGTTCAGCTTGATAGCTCCTTTTTTAACCCTGCGGGCGGGGCGCCTTTGTGTAGCTCATGAGCCGGGGCGCCGGGTCTCTGAGACCCATCATCAAATATCGCATTTTTTTGGCAAAAAAATTAAAAAACTATATTTTAATGAAAAAAATATACCTTAGTTTATTCAAATATTATAATAGGAACATGATTTAAATTTACATAGACAAATTTTATCTTGTTCTAAAATTTGTTGTCAAAAAATATATCATTTTCTAAAAACTAGGAAACAACCGGTAAATAAGTAAACAAAATAAGATTTTCTACTGAAACATTATAAAAATATTATAGAACAACAGTTTTTATTGATTTATGTCAATTTCTGAGCACTCAGGACACCAAGCTTCCATGTGAGAGAGACAAACAAATTTTTTACATTTTTTGCAAAAATATTTCGTTTTTGAATCCTTTTTGCAAAAAAAACATCTTCTTCTGGTACCTGGTTGGATTTCTTCATTTTTCATGTTTTCTTGTGTTCCAGCGACTTCTTGTCTTCTTTCTCTCACCGACCTTGGCACATTTGTTTCATAGGAATGTCTTGCCAAATGTTCCTTAGTCAAAGAAAGCCCAATGTCTCTTAGAAATAATCTTCTTTCGATTTTATATGTTTTGTTGTTGCATGCAAAAATTATTTGTGAGTTAACCCCAGCCATGTTCATCATTGAAAAAAATACTACCATTGGCCACCTTCTAGTATTCCTAGCGACATTATAGGTAGCAGATAATTTGTCAAGATTATCTACACCTCCCTTGGTGTGATTATAATAAGTAATTATATCGGGTTTGCATTTTTCTGCCGTAGATGGATCAATTCTATCATCATGGTGCAAACTGGATATAAGATTTACATTTCTATATTTCTTTGGTATGTAAGACACAATAGTCATATCTTTTTGAAAGCCAAATACTGAAGAAAATTCAGGGCGAGCTTTTGTGTTGGAAAATTCAGGTGGCAATTCTCTTTTATTCTTTTTTATTGTACCCACTTATGTTATTTTGTGTTCGTCAAACAGTTTTTTTACCAATTCGACACTGGTAAACCAATTGTCACTAGTAAGGTTACGATTAGTCCCGGATATAGGTTCTATTAGCCTCAAAACTATATCGTGTGGCTTATTAGACTGTTCATATGGACCCTCAGGCTGCTTACCTACGTAAACTTCAAGATTTGACGCATAAGATGTAGCCGAGTCAACTAAGGCGAATATTTTTATACCATACCTGTTAGGCTTACTTGGAATGTACTGTTTGAAGGAGCATCTTCCTCTAAATGCCTCAAGCTTCTCATCAATTGTTGTGTTTACTCCAACTGTATAGGTGTTTTTACATTTTTCAACAAAAAGGTCAAATAGGCTTCTTATTGGAGCTAATTTGTCAAATTTTTTTCGTTCATCTCTTGTTGTTAGATCATCAAACCGAAGGCAACGAAGTAGAAAATGAAATCGATCGTGAGACATTACCAGCCAAAAACGTTCAATTCCAAGTTCGTTTCTTTGCCACAGCTCTTTTGTGTTTAGTCGTCCACTTTTGAGAGTACCCGCCAAATATAACAACCCAAGAAAAGCTTTTATTTCACAAATGTCTGTGGGCTTTCCTCTTCTCTCTCTCGCATAATTTTCCGCTAATCCAGAAATATAATGATTTGTGTTCTCCACTATAATGTTGAGCATTTCATCAGTAAAAAATAACGACCAACATTCAACGGCTGTTTTGGCGTTTTTCCCACAGTTTCTGACGCCTGGTAATCGCACAATAATATTTTCCCTTCTCGTTCTTACTGTTTTGTTTGGGCAATGTTTATGCCACCGCGTTGTCCCATCTTTTCCAATAAAAGTTGGAATTCTTGCTAATTTTGCAAGGGGTACATCGTCGTCACTACTATCAGAACACTCTTGTTCGGATTCACTATCGGTGCTTCGAGTTTCAACATGATTTTCCTCAAACACCAACTCCTCTTCTTCATCATCAGGCTCTTCCTCTGATTCAACTTCCTCCCATAGACGACGCAGTTTTTCTTGCTCTTCTTCATAATAATTAGACATTGCTGCTAAATAAAACAAATATTTATAAAATCTATAGAATATAAATGATATTTACCCTGACTTACCATAGAAAAATATATCCTGCCAGATGTAGAAAAAATACACTGAACCGGGGCGCCGGGTCTCACAGACCAAAATCAAAATAATTCAGAAACTAAAATACTTGCGCATCCACGAATTACTGTGCACGTACTGAGTCTAAGCATAAACAGGTAGATAGATCGCCAGGCCATTACGACGATTTTCCGAACATTGCCGATCGGTTTTCGGAGCGCCGGGTCTCAGAGACTAGGCGCCCCGGCCGGAAGGTTAAAGGAGTTATTAAGTTTTGCAGTAGAGCATGATTACATTAAGCCTTATGAAAAAATATTTATAAATTCGATATTTTTGTCCGGCAGTGTATTTTTGAAGCATGCATCATTCGCTACGTCACCTTTCTGTATATGTGATATTCGAAGAGTGGCTTCCAGCAGGTGGAGGTACTCGGTGAATCACCGATTTCGTTTTATGCGTATTGGGTTGGTAAATAGAGTATTTTGCATGGTGTCGAACGGCACACAACAGAAATTCCATCCCCAAATATTAGTTTGCATTGAGTAGCGTGAGCGCGCTGTAAAGTGAAAATATCATGCCGAAATAAACGGAGTGAGGTGTGGAACCACTTTACAGCAGTTAATAATGAAAAAGCAAAATGCACCTATTGTTCGGCTGTCCAAAAATGGATCTACTGGTAATCTTACTCGGCATATGAGACTGAGGCATATAGGTAGGTCTTAAATTTATTTTAATTTATTGAAGTAGATTATGATTTTGTGAATGTAGCTTTAACAGGAACACAAATATACCGAGACACAAATTCTCCCTCTCCAGTACTATCATCGAACAATGAGCAACAACCAGTAACCTTGCAAGAAAGTGAAACCGATCAGCCTGGAACATCACGATCTGAAAAAAATACTCAAAATAAGACTAAGAACAGGAACCAACTAAATACATGTATCACAGATTTTATAAGAAGACCTATTCCGATCAGCAAGTCTAAAGAATTAGACCAGCAGTTGGTAAGAATGATAGTAAAGGAATATCAGCCTTTTTCCATTGTCGAAGATCCCGAATTTAAAAAATTTGTGCATATGCTCTGCCCAAATTACAAAATGCCTTCGCGTAAAACAATATCGACGAGTCTGATACCTATATGTTTCAATTCGTGTAAAGTGGTTGTTCAAAATAAAATAAAGGACGCCTTTGCTGTATGTATCAATCGGTCAATAATGATAACTTTGTTGCCATTACTGCACATTGGATTGGCGAAAATACAAAGCTATTTAGCAATTTATTAGGCTTTGAATCTTTCAATGAACGTCATACCGCTCAAAATTTGCAAGCATGTCTTCAAAAGGCTTTTGAAGAGTGGCAAATTGATAATAAAATTGCTGCAGTAGTGAGCGATAACGCACATAATATTGTAGCTGCAGTTCGCAGCGGTGGATGGCGACATATAGGGTGTTTCGCTCATAGTGTCAATTTAATAGTCCAGAAAGGCCTACAAGATATTGAGGGTATCTTAATCAAAGTTCGGAAAATCGTTGAATTTATTAAACGAATTTCTACTGCTTTAGCTAAATTAAGACAAACACATGACAAACAATTAAAATTAGACGTATGTACTAGGTGGAATTCCTGCTATGACATGCTGTCTAGAATCATACAAATTAGAGATGCTGTAGTATCTACGCATATTGTGGAGACTTGATCCATCTGAGGCTATTCAGTAGTACGAGCTTAAGACGGTCACCTATGGTAACGCGTCTTCTCCCTTTATAGCAGTGCGTTGTTTGCAACAGTTGTCTAAAGAGAGTGTAATTTCTTACCCGAATGTTTCGAAGATAATAGAGAGAGTTTTTTGCATGGTTGGAATAGTTTCGGGTACAGATACGGTCCAGGAAGCCATTTCTCTGTGTAATAACTTGCGAGCAGTTTTGAAATCAGGTGGATTCGAACTATAGAAATGAGTATCTAATAGTGAGGAGGTATTGCAGTATATTAAGAAGAGTAGTGATTCCGGAATCATAAAAATAGGTGAAAAGTATAAAACCAAAACCTTAGGTTTGGATTGGGTATGTAGACAAGATCTCTTGACAATATATTTCAGAATCGAAATTCGGAAAGTTTACTAAACGCGTGATACTGTCAGAAATATCAGTTATATTTGATCCTTCAGGTGTTTTGGCACCTTCCGTTATTCTGGCTAAATTTATGCTATTCATTATAATAAAGTTTAACGATATGTGCTCAAAATATTCATTATACAACAGATAGGTATACATGATTTTTGGGATAAATTATGAGATAACTATGTGAATGATATAATATAAATAAGTTGCAAGAATATACGAAAAAGCTCTTTTTTAAACAAATCATCATCCTCTATTTGCTTAGATGAAAGTTTGTTTACAATTAACACAAATGTTCGATCATAATATATGTCAAAAGTGCTGAGTAAAACCGAATGTGATCTGTCCAATCAGGAATCTACAGAATAACCAACTTAAATTCAAATCACTCCTCCTAGTTTAAAAGCAGGGATAATGAAATTCTTTTTTTTTTAAAATACAATAAATGCGAGTTATAAAGGATATTTTGTCAAAATGACCTTTTGTAGTACTTGTGCTTTACGCAACTCATACTACAAAACGAGTCATCGTGACACTTGTGTTACAAATAACTATTTACGCACACATGGACGATTTGGGCTACTTTTGGTATAATCCGTATAGGCTAACTGTGAAGAAAGAGCTTATTCAACGAGCAAAGTGGATATAAATTATTCTGCATATTTTTTTATACCACATTCCAAATTAGATAATGTAAGGAAAGCGATAGAACTGTTTAATTTTTTTTTATAAAATTCAACACTTATTGATCCATAAAATTAATCGTTACATTGATTCAGTGTTTTCTTTTTCTTTTCAGATATAAGATCTGCTCAGTGGAATATCTTCGTTAGAAATTCACGGAAGCTGCTGGACGCTGCACAAGAGATTCTATTTAACTCTTGTGCGTGTGACAGCGGCTATTGTGGATATTCTGAGTCAACTGTAACCAACGTATTTAACGAGCTTCGGAATCATTCTATCAATCAAGTCTCCACTCAAATAATAAATAATTAGTAGTTTTTTTATATATTTTTATGCATTCACTTTAACCAAATAAATAAATTATTATGACATATGTGTGGTCGTGTGAAATGGATAAAAGTGTGAGTTAATAATCCTTTGTAGATATAATAATCGGTAGTGGTAAATGTGCACTTCTGTTAGGTTAGGTAGATAATAAGTTGTTTGGTAAATATTAATTTTCCAGTTAAGGGTGGACACCGCATTATAAGGTTAAAAGTAATTCATTTCTTCATTGTCCAATATTGAAAGAGATAAACCAAACATTTCAAAGCGTTTGTTGAAACTTATGAGTATAGTACACCGAGGTACACGCTTGAAGGCACATTAGAAAAAATATAGTATTGCTTATGACATGATGGGATAACAGAGTAACAAAGGGCATGGTACTTTTCGACTTGTTCTACCTTTCAAAATATTAAATATTCAAGTTGCATTTTAGTTTTTAACAATAAAAAAAAATGTTAGTTAAACATGTCCATTAGTACTGTTCTCAATTTTGTAGCCGAAGGTACTTTGATACTCATTTGCTGGTGAAGTTAGGCATGTATGATCTGAACAGCAGAGTAGTTCTTATAAAACAGTCTCGAGATTCAGCTCCACAATTTATTCTGAGGCTTGCGTGTGAGTTTTATACAGCATTCAATAGCCTGCTTGTGAACTGGGAATTGTTTGAAAGAGATCTTCCAGTCGGGGATTGAGTTACTGTTGATGTTGTCGTTACTGATTTCTGCCAACAAAGGAGGTGTGAAAAAATATCACAGCTATTTCAATGAAATAGTAAAAAAGCTAAAACTATATCTATTTCATTATTTTGTAAAATTTTGAGGGCTTATGCGCAACTGGAAGGTATCAGCTGATTTAAACCAAATTCAAACAGTGTTTTTGGCTAAATTTGAAGACGTTACAAACAATAAAATAATGAAAATTGAAAAAAATTTTGCAAAAATGAAGTTATATTTTGTATTTTCTCAAACTTTTTTATTTTTTTAGCTATACAATTTGCAACTCCTATTAGAAATTCTGAATGCTAATGCTACCCTCTATTCATTACTGATTGCATATATTTAATATTTTTTCAAAGTTGAATATCATGTAAACTCTGTATTATAAATCGTGTGAAAATATATTTTGTATATGCATAGATCCATTGGCTCTTATCAACAAAGACTATGCAATAACCAATCATTAATTGTTTGTTTTATAAAGTCAACCGCAAATTATGCTTTAATGTAAAATAAATAAAAGACATTTATGTGAGATACAATTATTATTTAAAATAACTAACTTTGTACCTTCCAAGATAAGATATTGTTTGTAGAATCACAATCACGATTTGTTCACTTTGGGTGTATTGTTGTAGAGTGGAAAGTCGTATTAAATAAAACTAAAATGGTAAGCACCTATTGTTTTTTCTTTCAATATATCTACAAGCAAGAAAACAGTAGTTACATGATAAAATTAATTTTTGTTGGAATTTTTGAGTATAGTGAGTGACCAGATAACATCAAAATTTTGATGTTATTGATAGTTTCTAAAATTATCTAAGCAGTGTTAAAATAGTTATTTGTAAAACAAGTGTCACAATGACTCGTTTTGTAGTACGAGTGAAGTTTGCGCAACGAACCGCGAAGCGGTGAGTTGCGCAGATCACCAGTACTACAGAAAGTCATTGTCACACAAGTTTTACACAATATTTTTTATAAGTCGCATTTATTTAGTTTTTTAAATAAAATAGAATTACGAATAATCCTTGTTTTTAAACTAGAAGGAGTGGTTTGAATTTAAGTTGGCAATTCTGTAGATTCCCAATTGGTCAGATCACAGATGGTTTTATTCAGCATTTTTGACATATTATGACTGAATAGTTGTGTAAATTGTAAGCAAACTTTCATTTAACCAAACAGAGGATGATTATTTATATTATATCAGGAACATATTTATTTCTCTAATAATACAATATATATATATATATATATATATATATATATATATATATATATATATATATATATATATATATATTATATTATGCAATTAATTTCTTCAACCATTTGTTTACGAAAAGTTTATTTTCTTGGGTTCGTAGGCTGTTTGAAATAATTAAAAAACTATTATATTTCACATTTTTCTATGGAAAATGGATATAATGTTAACGTTTCGCTTCTCCTTTGGAAGCATTTTCAAAAACAATACCATTGTAAAAATAAGGGACGATTAAAATATTAGCAGATAGATAAAAATCATAACATTAGTAGGTTTCTTAAAAACACCAATAAAAACATAGCATCAAAATCGATGTACTCACCTTAGAATATCAACGGAACGATACTACACGAGGTAGGTTGAAATGAAATTAGTTAATCAGCTTATAATGAATTTGACTCAAGTTTTTAATATCTTGCCTATCATTCACAGAAAACTTATCTTGTTTTATGTATATCATTTCTTTAATTTGTGTTTTTTTATAATCAAATTCATGATTCTCAGTGCTTTCATGTTTGTGTAAAGCGGTTGATGCATGTTTTATATATTTTTTTTCAATTTCATTTATATTTAAACGGATACAATGTATATATGAATGTATAAATAAATTTTGCAGAAAAAAAAACAAACAAGACATTGATTCACAATGAAAATATACAATTTAAAAACTAATAAAAAAATTATTAAACTTAAAGGTGGGATTTTGTGTCATCTTGTTCATAGAAGAGAACATATGCTTCTCCACTGACTAAAGATTTCCACGATATTAATAGCACTCTTGAATCGTTATATTCGTGCCACTGTCTCGTATAGGGATGTCGGCAAAATGCTGTGTAGTGACCATTATAAGTAGTTCCACAGTGATTAGATATAGCGTAGAGGTTGTACATACAAGGTGCCACATTATCAGCCGCGTAATGGTTCATATCAAGCCCTTCTATTGGAAAATCTATTGAATCATCAAGTTTTTCACTAAAACTTTCCGTTTGCGAAAAGCGCTTCAGGTGAATAACCAGTATTTTCGGAAATTTATGAATTGAGAATGATTTAATGCATCGTCTTCGTTCCTTACATTTCGAACAAGTTGGTTTCTCATCACCGTCGAGTGTTTCTTCTCTTGTAAACGAATCTAAACATTGTGAAAGTCCTAATTGACCTGTTCTTTGTGGTATCGGAAGGAATAAATCCCAAAAAGGGTTGTAGGTAACTGAACAGTGACCACAGTGTGCACTTGATTGTTGATTTTAATTGACCGACAAAGTTATCCATAATCTTGGAGTTGTCCATTCTCGCATATCTTAACCAAAATTCTTGTGCTTTCTCGATATCACTAAATTTGTCATCAATTTCTGTTATTATGGACTTTGGTTTTTCATATACCTTGTTGACATCTTCGTGAAGTCCTGCTAATAGGTAACGAAGAAAATCATGTGCATCATGTTGAGTGTATCCCATGAACCTTGAAGTAAATCGCTGAATCTTACTTTTCAATGATACTGTATTAACCACTCTGTCTGAACCGTCTTCAGACCAAAGTTCTTGAATAACTTCACCAAATGCTTTAATTAGTGTTCCTTTCATGCTAGATAGGTTTATGTTAATATCTCTTATGTATGCGTCTTTCTTTAGATATTCTAATAGCCACCTTGTGTTTGATATGCATTGGATAATACTATTCATGAAACATGTGTTACCAATATTTTTGAGGCCTTTGAGACCCAAAGAATCTTGGGGAATACCCTTTATGGATCTGAATGTGGAAATATTGTTAAAAGCTCTTTCGCAACTACTATCATTGTACGAATAATCTCGGATTCTATTATTGTCTTTCTCACTTGATCGGCGTGATAAGGAATTTGAATTGATGATGTTTGCTACTGAATTGGATGTAGATATTACGGATTTGAAAACTGTTTTCGTTAGAGATAATCTATTGCGTATAGGAATCGCATCATTCTCTAGCATAGTCATCTTCTTCAGTATTCCTATGAATGGGACATCATCTGGCTGTTGGTTATCTGTATTTTTTAGTACACTGACGCCCAAAGGCTTGTTGGGGGCATAATTTATTAAATTGTCAACGCATGTATTATCAGAAGGCACACATTCTGAAGAAGAGAATGAAGATGTTAAATAAGAATTTCGGAAAAAGGAAAGATCACATGATTTAGGGTCTGTAATGTGAGAAAGTTTGAAAGTTCTTATGATTAGGTTTCATAAAAAGTTCTTCTAGAGGCTTAGAACGGGGAAACGTACCGAGAAAAGATGAAGCGTTTCCTCTTTGAATTGCAATACTTATTTGTTGTATATATTTGTGACCATTCATTCTGCTCTCCAAGTATTGTTTCTTATTATCTTTGGTTTTGTTTTTTAATTTAGTAAAAAGTGGCGATAATATGTTGTGGGATTAATGGCTTTGATAAAATGTATTTAAGTTTTTCTGATAACTGATTTGTGTAAAATAGGGCTATATATGTATATTTTTCTTGACTTGGTTTTATTTGTATATTTGGTTTTATGTTGTTATTGTATAATTTATATGTACGTTGTTTAATGATTCTATTAATTTGATTTTCTGGATATTGATTATTTTTCAGAACATTTTTGAGTTTTTTCATTACTTCAGGACGATATTCAGGTGAAGTTAGTTTTATAGCTCTATCCGTTAATCCTATAATAACACTGTTTTTTGTGATTTGGGATGGCATGAGTTATAATTTAGATACCGTCAAGACCATGTTTCTTTTGTATATAGTTTTTGGTTATTGGTTTTTATAAGTGTCCTGCCTAGAAAATTTATTTTTTCTACATTCATGTTGGTGGTTTCGGTGATGGCTTCTTGGTCATGTAGTTTGAGTGTTACTGTTTCTGCGCAGTATAGAAGAGTATTCAGTTCCGTCATGTTGTTTATTTCGGGAATAAGGTGGAAAAGTACTTTGTTTACTTGGGGTATGATGGTGGGAATAGTTTTATTTGTTTTGAGGCGTGGCAGTCTGGAACGAGTTCTTAGGTTTGCGGAGTACATTATATTTATTAATATTCAGGGGAAGCAACCAGTTTAAACACCACTGCTGTATAGTCTGTAGGCCGTTTTAGAGGGTGAGATGATCTCTTGAAGAGTTAGCCAATATTTTTGTGATTTCGGCATAAAAAGATACTGAGTTTGAGACCAATATTTGAAGAGCGGTTACGTATACAACAAACAGCAATGAGCCGAGGACAGAACACCACGAGAGACTGACCTATTATTGGTGAACTCTAGACCGTCTCTCACTTTAAAAGTCCTGTTCGTTAAAAATTTATCCATAAATTCAGGTTGCCTCATATGCCAAAATGTTCTAACTTGTAGAGAAGTCCAAATAAATGTCTAAATCTTTTGTCTAGTCATTGGCACAGTGAAGAAGATTGTACATGGTACAGCGACCCGAACAAAACCATTTTTGTGAAGAGGTATAACATTTTGTGAAGGAGGAACTTAGATATGGCCTCGCTAATAATAGATTGCATAATTTTACAAACGATCGGTATCAGACTGATTGACCGACAATTGCTTGGATCCAGTTTATTGCCTTTCTTAAATGTAGGAGTGAGTGACGGTGATTTCCAGATTGCGGGAATAAAAAATTGCGTAAAAGAGGAGCACCAAATATTGGGGGCAAAATGTCGTCAATTGGTTCAGAAGTAAAACCGTTAGAAGAACCGAAGGACAACCTTTTGGATGTTCCATAATTAGACGAGCACAATGCTCCATCACTTTTCTTAAGTAAATAGACACCTACTTTAAAAGAATAACACGAACGTATGTGCTTAAAAACTTTTTAGAGTTGCCACTATTAGCAATGCTTCTACGAAATTTCTTCTGTCGTTGGCCAACCGACTAATTTTATTGTATTAGAGAATCTTCTGTGAGTTAAGAAATCTTTATTATTGTTGGTGTGTTTGATTATACTCCACAAATTTCGTTTGTGTTGTATCAAATGATGAAAATTCTCCTTTCTCTCGTATTATCATTTAAACATTTTGTTATCGTGTCATAGACACTGTTCCATAAATGTGTACAGTTATCATTGTCAGACAATGTGTTATCCCAATTGATGGACGAGAGAGTACGGTTGACATTCATAAAATTTGTTACTACGATAGTCATGCAATTTTTGTTATACACATATATCCAGATCTTATATTATTTGAATGTAGTTTGAAAAAACAAAAAAAAACCTTTAAGCAAGTAAGTTCTCTATAATAACTATGAAAAGACGTCTAATAAACATTTTATGTAGAGTGAAAAAATGAAATTGGTATTATCTATAAGGCTACCCTTCTTTCAAAACGGTAAAGCTCTGTGCCTGAGACAATATCAGTGGAACTGCCGAAAATGCACAGATTTTGTTCGTTATTACATTCAATAATTCTGTTGGGTAGCAAGAATATATAAGTAATATACCCAAAGAAAGGAAATTTGAAGAAATATACGCTGAAAAGATATTTCTTTCAAGGTAAATATTCAAAAAATAGTTCCGTAGTACTATTAACATATCTCATTTTATCAGCTGGAATAGTTCTTGATATATTTATCAAATTTGTTCCAATTAATTACATTTAATCGGTTATTTCAGATGCACTGTAATAAATTGTTGAACTGTATATACTTCTACTTTGAATAAATAATACTAAAGATAGGTAATCAAACAATCACAAAAATTTGGTGACATATCTATACAATAATTTGTGTGCACATGTATTGATAAACTTGAAGAGTTAGATTAAATACGAGGGGTATTCTGAATGATCACAGTACGGTATATTTTTGTCAAATGGAGTTCTTCAAAGTTCTGTTCATTCTATACTCACATATGAACCATGATTTCCTTACCAAAAGTTCATCCTGCAATTTCATCTCTTCTAGAGATATCATGTTTAGAAAAGTAGCCAATACTTATACCAGCGGTTCTCAACTCTTTTTGGTGACAGAACCCTTTTGGACAGCGAAATTGTTGACGGAATCGTACAATAAACCAATTGTTTTCAAAAATGTATTCTAAATTAATAAGTAAAATAAAAGTACAATTTAGCAGTTACCACTTATTACTTACGTTACGTAGTAAATTATTATATAACAAGTATAATAATAGAAGATATTAAAAAGAAAGGAAAAAATCTAACTAATGGAAGGTGTATGAAACTGTTTTTAATTTGTCATCAACTGGTTGATGTCAGGTTTTATAGAAGACAGTTGATGTCTCATATCAGGTTCGGCGTCTATTCTATTACAGTATTTTCCTTTCGTGGCTGCATAGGTTGAGAATCCTGTTTCGCATAAATATGTTGTTGGGAACGGGAGAAGAATATTCAGAGCCATTTTGGCAAGCATTGCATACTCATCATGAATTCTGCAACAAAAATCTTTAAGAGGCATCGTTTTGAACAGTGACTCCATACTTGTATCTCACGACGTTTCTAAAATATATTCATATATCTCGTTTGACATACTTTCGGAATTTGCAAGTTGGGCAAAACAGGATTATGAATCCATGAATTCAGTTTGCATTTTGTTTACTGTTCTTCGGGAAAATACGCGCATCGGAGTAAAATATTGGACCAATTCTTCAAATACATCATCTTGAAACATTTCTGAGTCGTTATCGCTAACAAACTCATTGAGTGACGTAAAGCTTTCTATTCTTCTGTTACCAACGCGAATAATCCAAAAATCTCATTTGCTTTTGAAGGCAGTTATTTTGTTACTGGCCTGAAACACTGTTGTCTGTGGACAATTTTCTGATCAACTGTATTTTTTTCTCGATGGTAGAGCACTTTTGGAAGGAATAAATAACCGTCCTTGATTAATAAAATTTGAATATGCCAAGGATGTGTCCTGGTTATCCGTTTATGGCATATACAGGGATTATGCACATGGCTGACATTTTATATTTTTTTTTATTTTAATGATGATCTGACCACAAACCAACTGTTGTATGATACTACATTTTCATGTTCGCCTAAATTTGGTGACAAAAAGAAGTATGAAATTTCATTATATATTTCCACATCATCTATTTCGGAAACTTTGAATTCAAATCCAATATTTGAAGACGAAATGCTTTCATCAGAACAAAACGTGAAGCGCAAGAAAGAAAATGTTATGCTTCTTGGGAAATTTGCAGAAACAAGCCGAAAGAATGTTGGATGCATCTAATGCTAAATATCCCGTGCCCAATGTTGGCGATACTATGAGGGTCCGGGTTCCAGATGTCGATCGAGCTCGTAGTGACGGAAGGAATAAATTGCTACTGTAATTGAAATAACACCCGCTAATCTTTATAAACTGGAAAGGAAACATAGTGTTTTGAATCAACTTTATTCTAGAAACCAGTTCACAGTGTGCAAGGAAAAAGTTTACTTCGCCTACTGATGTTCCGAAGACAGAGATTTCATTGAGAAAGAGAGTGTAAGATTTTTATCCAAATGTGGCGGGCAAGGATACAGTCGTTGTACTTGCAAAGGTGGCCGTAAGACAAATGCAGCTGTCGTAAAAACAAAAAACTTTGCAACTCAAAGTGCCATCAAAGCGGCAATTGTTCTAACAAATATTTATTAACTAATTTATTTATTTATTTATTTATGTATTTATTTATTTATTTATTTATTTATTTATTTATTTATTTATTTATTTATTTATTTATTTATTTATTTATTTATTTATTTATTTATTTACAGAAGCAAACATATTTCCCTATTCCTATGCAACTGTGATTACAAATTAGTACAGTAGTTTATAGTTTATGCGAAAAAAACGACTGAAAGTACACATAAGGTTAATTCTCTAATATTAGATCTGCAATAGATATTTTAAATTCACACAGTTTAATTCCTAGCAGTCCAGTATCGAGATTTTCACTTACGCTATTGTATAGCTGACGTATTCTATCTAGCGAATTTATCGAAGGTGTTAAGAATAAATAGTTCCTAGGACGGGTTCGATGATCGGGTACGTAGAAATTTAATTGACTGAGGAGATCAGCTGAGTCTATTAATAGTCGCGTCAACGCCTGCGGAAATAGGGATGAACCTGGGAAAGTGGTGCGACAGGACGGATCAGGATGCGGGTTTTCTGCATTCTCTTCCAAAAACGATTATCACGAAATGTGGGGCGGTAAATTTCCCCTCCCACCGAAAATTGCATTGCTGCAGGCCAAAGTGAACGCGAAAAATGCATTATCTGGGAGGCCTTTTGGAAGATTTTCAAATTTGATAAATAAGGGTCAGAACTGGCCCGGACCGGGTACTCGGGGAGTTTTCGAGGCCGCTGATCACGAATATAATGTTCAAATTGACCTCCGAACACCTGGTGCACCAGAACCTTACCCTAAACGTCATCTCCAGGGGTTTTCTGACGCAATCAAAGAAGGTCAACCAAAAACCATTTTGGGGGGTTTTTTGGCCCGCCGAATCCAAATTTGGCATCGGCGAGCACCCCACTGGCACCTGGTGCACCGAATCCCGGGCTAGAACGTCATCTCCGAGAGTTTTCTTGAGAAGAGTGCCAAAAACCACCCGAAAATCCTAAGAGAGCAGTTGTGTGGGGCGGTGGTCCCGAATTTCAAGTCGGAAACAACCCCCCGAACACCTGGTGCACCAGAACCTTACCCTAAACGTCATCTCCAGGGGTTTTCCTGACGCAATCAAAGAAGGTCAACCAAAAATCATTTTGGGGGGTTTTTTGGCCCGCTGAATCCAAATCTGGCATCGGCGAGCACCCCACTGGCACCTGGTGCACCGAATCCCGGGCTAGAAAGTAAGGAAAAATAAACGGCTTTAAGGATTAAAACTAACTTTTCCGCATCTGTGGCCCTGAACAATGTTCTATCATAAAATTTTTACTTGTATACACTTCGGGGGATGTATCGTGCTAAGAAACCGAAATTTTTCCAAAAATCACCAAAAAGTTAGTATATCTGGATTTATAGGACCCGCTGTACTCGTTCTAGTCAACTGAAAATCAATAGCGTACATCTGTGAGATACCCTGAACAAATATTCAATCATAAAATTGATCAATCGTATACTCTTTGGAAGCTGTATCGTGCTAACAAACTGAAAATTCTCCAAAAATGACAAAAATTTGGTACTTCAAGTACCATAGTACCCTTTGTACTAGCTTTAGTGAGCTGAATATCAATAGGGTTCATCTTTGAGACGCTCTAAATAATATCCAATCATAAAATTGGTCACTTGTATATACTCCGGAGGCTGTATCGTGCTAACAAACTGAAACTTCTCCAAAAATAACAAAAATATCGTACTTAAAGTACTGTAGCACCTGTTGTATTGGCTCTGATGAGCTGAAAATCGATACGGTTCATCAGTCTGATATCCTGAATAATATTCAATCACAAAACTGGTGACTTGTTGAACTCCGGAAGCTGTATCGTGATAACAAACTGAAATTTCTCAAAAAATAACAAAATGTCGTACTTCAAGTACCATAGCACCCGTTGTACTGGCTCTGGTGAACTGAAAATCAATAGGGTTCATCTGTGACATGTCCTTAACAATATTTGTTTTGCGTTTTCCTCTTTTGATGGAAAAGCAATATTGCGGAATGTCGTTTTCGCTTATATTGTACTGAGCTCTGAAGGACCAATCGCCTTAATGTGACGATAATAAATACTTCTACACGTCGATGAATTGAATGTTTTATTAAATGATAACCGATGATTACATGCACCTTTACTATATATCTGTATAGTTTTACATTTTGTTCATATTGCGTCACAAATAAGAATATCACAACCGCTTATTATATAATACAATTGATATCTTTTACTATTCTATGATTAATTCATGACAAGATGTGTGTTATGTCTCTTTATGCTTTTTTTTGTAACTTGACTAACAACGGTTTTTTGTATATTGATGAAAAATTGAATATGTGTTGTTATGGATATTTTTATGTGTGGTTTTAAGTGGGTGATAATAAGGAACGTTTTGTGAGAATATAACCAATGGGAAAAAATAGAGATTTAATTGAAACTGTCATATGACAGCTGATATTCAGCCGACCCATGTAGTTTTGTGGAGAAAAGAAATTGTTATACAATTATCTGTGGTTTTTTATATGAAATGAAGTTTGAATGGTGTTATACAGGAAAAGTTGAAAATGAAAAGTCACAGGAGAATTTTGTAATTAAATCAAATTCGAACAATATTCAATCATAAAATTGCTGACTTATTGCACTCCAGAGGCTGTATCGTGCTAACAAGACATGTAAGGAAAAGTGGCCGACGACATACACACAGGATTTTTTGACTAAAAACCGTTTTTTTGTGTTGTTGTTGATGGAAAACGTAAAAATAACTCAAAAAAAATTTCAAAATTCCAACTTTTTTTGGGGTAAACCAATACTTTTCTCGCATATAGAAAGGTTGGGCGGAAAATTAATAAATAAATGATAATAATCAAATTATAATATTTATAACAATTGAGGATAATTTAAGATTTGTTACCAAAGAAAGGTCTCGATTAAAAATAAACCGTTGCACGCTCTTGATAAATATAGAGCGGAAATAAAAAAGAAATACAAAAAATGTGATGGAAACAATTCCGACTTTGTGAGCGCACATAAGTAGATGTAGGAGGTGGCGGCATAGTAAAATTGTACTGTAGTGGGTTGCGACTAATTTCGGCTGTGCTTCGTGATAAGCGCGCTTCAAAACGTTTGACCAGAGAGAGGTGTGAATAGTATGAACTACTTTTGACAAAAAAAAAAACTAAAAACGCAAAAAATAAAAAAGACGGGTTGTCGCTATTTTCTTCGAAATGTTGAGGTTTAGTTGAAAAGTGATTCAAACAAAAGCTGTTTTTGCCTGATCTACAACTTTTCTATTGAGCACTTTTTATTTTGACGTCATATTAGAGAGATTTAACTTCAAAAACACCTTCTTCTTCTTCTACTTCTTGGAGATCTGTCGATCTGTTACTTCTGAAGCTGTCTCTGCATCTTTTCGTGGGAGGTGGATTGCCAACTATCTTTCCACCTTTCAGGTGGTCTCCCGGGAGATATTGAGCCGGGCGAGTTGTTTTCTAGGACTATTATCGGATGTCTGTTCTCGTCCATCCGTCTTACATAGTTGTACCACTGCCTCTTACGTTGTCTTCCCCATCTCACAATATCCTGTATCCCGCACTGCTCTCTCACATCTGTGTTTCTTACTCTGTCCCTTCTTGTTTTTCCCACTATTGTTCTCAGTGTTTTCATCTCGGCCACCCTTAGCATTTGTTTCGTCTTGTTGATGTCCTCGCGGACTTCCGTGCCGTACGTCATGATGGGTCTAATACAAGTCTTGTAGATTCTAATTTTGCTATCCTTGGGCATGTACGGGTTGGACCAGACTATATCTCGTAGGCATCCTGATAGTGCGGATGCTTTGTTAATCTGGCTTCTTAGGTCTTTAACTGGGTCGTGGGTACTTGATATATCTATGCCAAGATATCTGAATTGCATCACCTGTTCTATGGGATTGTCCTCCACCACCAGCTTACATCTGAGCGGATCATTCGCGATTGTCATACATTTGGTTTTGCTGATAGAAATGTTCATATTGTGTTGGCGGCTTACCAGAAAGAACTGGAAGAGCTGTCTCTGTAGGTCGTTTTCTGATTCGGCGATGATTGCTGCATCATCAGCGTAGCACACCATACCAACTCTTTTGTTGCCCAGTCTGTATCCGAGGTTTAGACATGTTACTTTGTTTATAATTTTATCCATGAGGAGAATAAACAAAAAGGGACTTAAACTGTCACCCTGTCTGGTTCCTCCCGGTGTTGGGATATTTTCAGTGAATTGATCTCCTACCTTGATATTTGTTATGTAGGTTATGGATTATCTTCGTTATGTTTGCTGGTGCCTCATTTTTCATTAATATCTGTAAAATGTCCATCAATCGGACCATATCAAACGCCTTTGTTAGGTCAATGAAGCAGATATAAGCTGGCATATTATACTCTGTAGCCTTTTCTTTTATTTGCTTTATTATGAACACTGTTATTGACCGTCCTTTTGTGAAGCCCTGTTGTTCTTCAGCGTTCTTAATTTGTGTCTCCAGTTTGTCCTTGAGAATACTCGTGAAAAGTTTCATTACCGTATTCAAGAGAGTTATTCCTCTATAGTTTTCTGGGCAGGTTTTTAGTCTTTTCTTGAATACAGGTATAGTGATGCTGTTATGCCATTCGTCTAGCGTTTCCGTTTTGTTTAAGATTTTGTTAAATAGTTGCGATAGTTTCCTTGCAAGTTCGGGGCCTCCATATTTGAAAAGCTCGTTGGAGATGCTGTCCGGTCCGGGTGATTTTTTGTTTTTCAATTTCTTGAGTTTTGCTTCCACCTCTTCATCAGTGACCGTACCACTTATATCTGTTTCGTATTTGACTGTCTCGACCCTTACTTCGTGGAATATGCTCATATTAGTGTTTTTAAATGAAACTCAAGGTCTCTAGTTAATTCCACAATATAATACAAGTTATTGAAAATTCTAAAAAATTGACAATTGTTTCGATAAATCAATATCATCGTCAGAATGACAGAAGTTACATTTCATTTTATGCCTACCTGATGTTTAGTAGTTATATTTTTGGCTAGACCAAGAAGTAACCTAACTTGTGATTGGCTTAATATATGTTTATAGAAAAAAGAAGAAGATGTGATATTACAAATATTGAAGCTTAGATATTATTAGCCCTATGGTGATATCCTGGATATCATTTTTCAATTAAGATCAGTATAACTGTGCAATGATATAGATAACCAGGAAAACTATATCTGCTGATCTTTACAATTATCACTTAAGAAGACAGTTTATTAGTGGAGAATTCCCAAGATTTAACTGTTCATTGACAACTTCATATTGTGGGTTTCTTAAATGTCTTCTAATTTCCAGTTCTTCAAGGAAATCCAGTTCTTGTTTCTTTTCACAAATATGCAGCACTTCTAGTTCTGTGTTAGGTGTCAATGCAGGAAATATTTCTAATAATATTTCAAAGATAATATCTTCAGCAACGAATGCAACAATTTCTTTTAAAACAGAAAGTAACGTTAGTACAAAATTGTTAAATGTAAAAACAAAAATACCACTATTAAAGAAGTCAGGTATATATAAACTCAAATGTCCAGAATGTAATGCTGTCTATTTGGGTCAGACCCTTAGGAATTTTGAAATACGATACAGTGAGCACTTACGAGCTTACAGATTAAAACAACCAGATAAATCTCACTACGCAAAACATCTACTTGACACCAATCATTCATTGACTAGAAGTGCTGCATATTTGTGAAAAGAAACAAGAACTGGATTTCCTTGAAGAACTGGAAATTAGAAGACATTTAAGAAACCCACAATATGAAGTTGTCAATGAACAGTTAAATCTAGGGAATTCTCCACTAATAAACTGTCTTCTTAAGTGATAATTGTAAAGATCAGCAGATATAGTTTTCCTGGTTTTCTATATCATTGCACAGTTATACTGATTATAATTGAAAAATGATATCCAGGATATCACCATAGGGCTAATAATATCTAAGCTTCAATATTTGTAATATCACATCTTCTTCTTTTTTCTATAAACATATATTAAGCCAATCACAAGTTAGGTTACTTCTTGGTCTAGCCAAAAATATAACTACTAAACATCAGGTAGGCATAAAATGAAATGTAACTTCTGTCATTCTGACGATGATATTGATTTATCGAAACAATTGTCAATTTTTTAGAATTTTCAATAACTTGTATTATATTGTGGAATCAACTAGAGACCTTGAGTTTCATTTAAAAACACTAATGTTTCGTATTTGTTTATATTCGACATTTCTTCAGCATCGTAAAGCTCTTTATAATGCTGTTGCCATGTCTCTATTGGTACTCCTTTGGTCTGCACAAACTCGTTAACTTGTTTTTTCCTGTTCCGAAGCATTTTCCACACTTTCCTTCGGGCGCCATACAGGTCGTGGTCCATGTCGCTAGTAAAATAGGCCCAATGTTCTCTTTTGATTGATCTTATTCTTGCGTTTACTCTCTTTCTTACTTGGACATATTCTGCGTGAGTTTCTTCCGACGGTGCGCTTTTGTATGTTAAGTAACATTTCCTTTTTGATTCAGAGAGTTCTTTTACCTCTTGACACAACCACGGTTTAGTGAGGTTTGACGCATTTACATTAATTTCACGCTTTACAATCGCTTCCTCCGCTGCTTCTTTGATGCATTTTGCAATACTTCGCCAGCTCTCTTCTACTCCCCATTCTGGTTTCAAATCTATATCTTTTAATTTGTTAGTAATCCTGCTCTCTTGTAGAGGAGTTTTGTGCTCTCCGTTGTTAGGGACTCCAAATTGTAGTTTTAGATGAACTGTGGGGGTTTTCTCTTTTGTTGTGGGCGTCTTATTAGTATCTTGCCAAGAACAAGGTTGTGATTGGTCTTCAGGTTAGCGGATGTTAGGGTTCTGACGTCGAGTACTTGTGCGGGATTTATTACTCGATTTGTGGGTATGAAGTCCATCATCGATCGATTGTTATTGAAAGTGTATTTGTGTTGGTTTTTATGTGGGACGTACGTGTTGTTGATCCTCATTTCATTTCTAGCGCAGAAGTCTATATAGTGCTTCGCCGCTTTCATTAATTATGGCTTCATTATACTTTTGCTTTATACCTGGTAGGATATCGTTCCCGATTCGTGCATTAAGATCTCCGAGTATGATAATTTCGTCTTCAGTATTTATGTTGTCCATGACGTTCTGTAGCTGCTGATACAAGTTTTCAGTTTCTGCTGTGGGCTTAGATATGTCTGGTGCATACGCGCTTATCAAATGTGTCGTGGTATTGTTCATTTTTAGGCAGATTTTCAATATTCTGTCGTTGATGTATTCGATGTCTTCGATGCTCTGTGTATATTTATCGTGCAGCAAAATTCCAACACCTGAGTGCGCTCTTTCTGATTTTGCTTTTCCACTGTATATTAGTATGAATTCTCCGCCCCTTTTTCTTTGTCTCAGAGATCCCGCAAAGGTCAATGTTATGCTTCTTCATTTCTATTATAATCTCTTGATCTCTTCCATTCCACGACGGTATGTTCCACCATGCGATTTGTGTGGTGTGGTGTTTAGGTTTTCTTTTGCCAATTCGTTCTTCAATTCGATTTTCTAATGTCCTAGCGTGTGTCGTCGTCTGATAGTTTCGTCCGGTTTCCGATGCTGTATCTTCAGATCTGTGAGCCACCAAGTTTATCAATTCAGACATTTATCAATGAATCTCGCCGTGCAAGAATAAGCCACATCGTAAATTAATTATCAGGCCTATTGTAAATTGATTGTAATAAAAGATTTTTTGTAACCGCTACTTGAAGGAGAAAAAAGTGCAAAGCAGCAAACCGCGTCTAATATAAAAAATAAATTACGACTTACCCTCGTATCTTGTATCTAACTGATAGCGCTTCCACTTATAATAATTCAATACAAACAACAAAGTTAAAAGTTTAAGTAATTATTTAAATTGTTTTATTATTTTTTAAGGTAACTAGTACACCATTCGCACATTTTAATTAGCTTCATTTGTCATTTGAACGGATGCTACGTCTGTTTTAATAAAACTAGAAACATAAAAATTTAAGTCAAGTTCGTATATATAGATATAATTGTAATTTTAGAGTCGCGTTCATGGGCAGTTGTGAAGAGATAAAAAATGTCCAGTTTGTAACATATCGGATAGTTCTATAGTGTATGTGTAGTTGAATTGCTGAAATTTTCAATGAATAATGGTATAGTATCGAAAAACTGATTTTTTATTGTTTGTAATTTCTTAGTTTTTAATACAATATCATCATTTTTTTCTTATAATCTTGAATACATCTATTCTTTTATACAGTGTGTCGCATGTAAGATGAAGATTCCACCCTAATTTCCTTATTTGAAGGAGCTCAGATTTAAATTTTCACACAGTGATACAAGTCTCATTTTCAAAGATAATCAACTTCGATTCAAAATTTATACTCGGTCTACTTCGAGTTGACAAATAGGTCCAATTCTCGATATTTTGTGTTGTGTTGATCTTAGTATAACAGTTTTCGAACTAACATTAACATGTCTTGCATTTAGTAGCTCATTTCTGAGGTGCGTAGATATCAATTTGCGATTTCGTGTAGAACTAAGAACCAAATAGTGGCCATCCCTTGCTATTGTAGACATTTTACGCCCTTGACTGGGTCTTCGCACATTATGTCCAGTTTGTTTTTCAATACAGTAGATTGACTTCTTCAGAAACGTCGTGCAATAATATCTTGTTTCCATCCTTCGTTATGTACAGTTACAAAACTTGTGCCGCTTCAACTTAATTCCAATGTCTAGTTGGTAGCAAAGTATTGTTTTACATAAAGTTGAATTATTGGATTTTTACGCGTGCGTCATAACTAATTTTCATATGAAAAATAGTAGTCAAAGCAAACTCTAAATTATTGAATTTAAAAACGATGTGGCTAATATCCCGATCAAAGTATAAATAGTGGAAGATTACTTAGTTTACATTTTCAAATATGGACATGAAATTTGTGAAAATATTATTCGGTCATCAAATACACGTGGGATTCCAGCACATGATCTCGATGGCTTCGTAGCGCGTCCCACACATCCCGGTAGATGGATCGATCTGTAAATTCGTTGCTAATTACTAGGTAGAAGACATACCGCGAATTGTGTTTGTGTTATAATTGATGAAAACGGCGAAGCAATAATAGACTTCTGCGCTAGAAATGGAATGATGATCAACAACACGTACTTCCCACATAAAAACCAACACAAATACACTTTCAATAACAATCGAGGCCTGCGATCGATGATAGACTTCATACTCACAAATCGAGTAATGCACATGTACTCGACGTCAGAGCCCTAACATCCGCTAACCTGGGGACCGATCACAACCCTGTTCTTGGCAAGATACTACTAAGACGTCCACAACAAGAGGGAAAACCCCCACAGTTCATCGAGAAGTACAATTTGGAGTCCCTAACAACGGAGATCACAATACTCCTCAACAAGAGAGCAGGATTACTAACAAATTAAAAGCGACAGATTTGAAACCAGAATGGGGAGTGGAACAGAGCTGGCAAAATATTACAAAAGGCATCGAAGAAGCAGCGGAGGAAGCGATTGGAAAGCGTAAAATTAATGTAAATGCGACAAACCATACCAAACCGTGGTTTTGTCAAGAGGTAAAAGAACTCTCTGAATCAAAAAGGAAATGTTACTTAACATACAAAAGCGCACCGTCGGAAGAAACTCACGCAGAATATGTCCAAGTAAGAAACAGAGTAAACGCAAGAATAAGATCAATCAAAAGAGAACATTGGGCCAATTTTACTAGCGACATGGACCACGACCTGTATGGCGCTCAAAGGAAAGTGTGGAAAATGCTTCGGAACAGAAAAAAACAACTTAACGAGTTTGTGCAGACCAAAGGAGTAGCAATAGAGACATGGCAATAGCATTATAAAGAGCTTTACGATGCTGAGGAAATGCCGAATATAAACAAATACGAAACAGATATAAGTGGTACGGTCACTGATGAAGAGGTGGAAGCAAAACTCAAGAAATTGAAAAACAGAAAATCACCTGGACCGAACGGCATCTCCAACGAGCTTTTAAAATATGTAGGCCCCGAACTTGCAAGGAAACTATCGCAACTATTTAACAAAATCTTAAACAAAACGGAAACGCTAGACGAATGGCATAACAGCATCACTATACCTGTATTCAAGAGAAGACTAAAAACCTGCCCAGAAAAGTATAGAGGAATCTCTTGAATACGGTAATGAAACTTTTCACGAGTATTCTCAAGGACAAACTGGAGACACAAATTAAAAACGCTGAAGAACAACAGGGCTTCACAAAAGGACGGTCAATAACAGTGTTCATAATAAAGCAAATAGAAGAGAAGGCTACAGAGTATAATATGCCAGCGTATATCTGCTTCATTGACCTAACAAAGGCGTTTGATAGGCTCCGATTAGTGGACATTTTACAGATAATAATGGAAAATGAGGCACCAGCAAACATAACGAAGATAATCCATAAGCTACATAACAATAACGTAACAAAGGTCAAGGTAGGAGATCAATTCACTGAAAATATCCCAACACCGGCAGTCTAAGTTCCTTTTTGTTTAATCTCCTCATGGATAAAATTATAAACAAAGTAGCATGTCTCAACCTCGGATACAGACTGGGCAACAAAAGAGTTGGTATGGTGTGCTACGCTGATCGCCGAATCAGAAAACGACCTACAGAGACAGCTCTTCCAGTTCTTTCTGGTAAGCCGCCAACTCAATATAAACATTTCTATCAGCAAAACAAAATGTATGACAATCGCGAAGGATCCGCTCAGATGTAAGCTGGTGATGGAGGACAATCCCATACAACAGGTGATGCAATTCAGATATCTGGGTATATATATATCAAGTACCCACGACCTAGTTAAAGACCTAAGAAGCCAGATTAACAAAGCATCCGCACTATCAGGATGCCTACGAGATATAGTCCGGTTCAACCCGTACATGCGCAAGGTTAGCAAAATTAGAATCTACAAGACTTGTATCAGACCCATCATGACGTACGGCGCGGAAGTCCGCGAGGACACCAACAAGACGAAACAAATGCTCCGGGTGGCCGAGATGAAAACACTGAGAACAATAGTGAGTAAAACAAGAAGAGACAGAGTAAGAAACACATATGTCAGAGAGCAGTGCGGGATACAGGATATTGTGAGATGGGGAAGACAAAGTAAGAGGCAGTGGTACAACTATGTAAGACGGATGGACGAGAACAGACATCCGAGAATAGTCCTAGAAAACTACCCGCCCGGCTCAAGACCTCCCGGGAGACCACCTAAGAGGTGGAAAGATAGTTCGCAATCCACCTCCCAGGAAAAGATGCAGAGGCAGCTTCAGAAGTAACAGATCGACAGATCTCCAGGAAGTAGAAAAAGAAGAAGAAGAAGAAGTCTTGCCAGGGGCTGGTATCTGATCTTCAAGTTTATCTAATTGTCCAAACTTCTTTCGATAGACGGTTGCCAACCCGCGTGCGTGTTTGTTACTGACGGAGATGTTATGTGCCTGTGAATACTCTTCCGGGAGCCGAAACAAATCTTGTCTTTGTTCTGTAGTGACTCCGTATCTAGCATTCCCGGTTCCTCCGTATGCGCCCATCAATTCTTCGAAGGCTGGGTCAGACTCTTGTTGTAGAAGGTTCGACCTTTCTTCTTTATCATGGTCTCCTTCGAATGTCGCTAGTAGGTTTTGGGGAACTACTCTCGGTTTTCTATTGTGGATTTTGCTTACGCATTAGATCACATCGTTGATCCTCTTCTTTATCACGTACAGACCGTCCCATGATTTCTGTAATTTTGGAGAAAATCCTTTTCTCCGTGTTGGGTTATGTAACCATACTTTATTCCCTTCGTTGAGACTGCCTCCAGTGGCCTGCGTATCGTACCGTTTTTACATTCTGTCAGTGGCAACTTGAAGATTCGTTCGAATTGATTAGTGTAGATCGTCCATCCTTCTTCTCAATTGGATCAATTAATCTTCTCCTGTTAGATTTTCGCCAAGCTGACAGCCAAACTCCAGGTCACAAGATAGCCTCATTCCGTATTCAAACAGGATTTTTGCAGGTGTTTCACGCGTCTTCTTAAATCTGCCATATTTCTCTCTAACTCCTTGATTTTCTCGTCTATCGTTGTCATCTTATTCTCGATTTTCTCGTCCATCGTTGTCATCTTATCCTTAATATTCGATTTTAGAGACGAAATTTTATTCTCGCCGTCAGCAGCAATGTCATTTTTCAACGATAAGAGATTGGCAGAAATGTCGTTCTTCATAGTGGAAATCTTCTCGTCCATATTAGTAGAAATATCATTCTTGATATTGGAAATATCGCTCTTTATAGTTAAAATCTTCTCGTCCATGTCAGCAGAAATTGACGAGATTAATGTGGAACCCTCGTCATTGAATAAAAATGTTTCTGGATTGAAGACATCATTTCTCAGTGCCACTTTAAGTCTTCCTACTAATTCACTTTTCTTACTGGACGTTTCCAGCTCGCGATTTTCCAATTCTGCTGTATTGAATAACAATAATAATTGATTCCAGTTATTTTTATGTTATATTTTATTCTTGAACAAACTTATAATATACATTAACATTAAGTAATCTCATTAACAACTATATATTTTCACTGACAGCTGACAAGGAGCGTTTTCACTAACGGTGCGTTTGCTATGTATCTCCGTAACACTTCTCCTCGTTGTATTATTAAACTTATAGATCTAAACGTTTGGGCGGTCTTCTGCTTCTAGTACTACGGCGAATTATCACATCTTCCTGTTTCGGTTCGTTGATCTGACGAGCAGTCTCGGCCGAATATACTACCTCTCCATTAGCCGGTTGGTGCTCCGATCTCTCTAGTGTCTGGTCCTCTTTCTCAATATGTTTCACCTTAACTGGTTACTTTTCAGAGTCAACACCCTTGTCCGCCTGTGATTCCTCTTGCGAATCAGGCAGATGATAACGCCTAACAGACTCATCCTTATGGATAGTGTGGTCCTTAACATGTGATTTTAATATTTGATCCACGACTCTTTTATGAATTTTTCCATCTGCATTTATCTCATAGTGTAATTTTCCTATTTTTTCCACGATGACTCCAAATTTCCGTTTATTGTCATCATACGATCGTATCTGTACTGTTTCTCCCACATTGAATTGTTTATTCATTTTTATTTCTTCTCTTTTGTCGTTCATTACTGTTATGAATTGCCTTTGAACCAAATCAATCCTTGTTCTATATAATCTTGGTGATTCCATTAGAGTGTGTGTAAAGTGAAAAAAAATCATTAAGAGAAATTGCCAAAAACCAGTCAATTTCCGGAGGACAGGGATTTCAAAAATGTAACTGTAGAAGCAAATGTTTCACCAAAAAACGTAGATGTAAGTCGAAAAATCTGTTATGTAATTCTAAGTGCCATTCAAGCATATCCTGTTCCAATAAGTAATATGTAGTAAAAGTAGGTACCTATAAGTTTTGATCCATAGGTATTAAACTTTAACCTATTAGCCTTTTGTTTTTTTTATAACTATTTATTTTTTATTATTATAATTTTAGAGAACATATTTTATTATTCTGTATTACTTATGTAATAAAAATCATAGCTCAGTACCTATACGCACGTCTATGAATGAATGCGACATTAATAATTGCTTACTGAACTTATTACCCGGCTAATTCGCGAAAGAGCCAAGTGTTATCGGATATAACCGATCATATTGTCTAAGTCGCGTTTTAACCGAATAATTTGCGAATATTTTTCAATTATTGTTATTTCTTCCGTAATAACCGGCTGTATTGGATAATTCGCGTTTTAGCCGGTTAATTCGCGAATTAACTATTTTCTTGTATTAACCGTAATATATAGACGTCACGATAAAACCCCATGTCTGTAAGTAGAAGGAGGATATTCTTTGCTAACTGTTAGGAATAAAACTGCTGAATATTGGGGAATTGCAGCAAGAAAAAAGAAAAAGTGGACTCTTCACGGAAAATTTCCAAGCTTTCGAGGATGATTGTCCTCATCATTAGGGAGACTAAAATAAAATAAAAACAATACAATACAGTTAAATACTGTGGTCAAAGCAAGAATAAAATTGTAATGAACTGTAAGACTGGTCATAAAAACAATGGACCTCACTGGAAATATCTAGATAATTTTAGTCACAAAAAAAGAATGGTAAGCAGTTCGAAGAAATCCCTGCTTATTCGCCGAAATTTTAACTTTCGTACATAGTCTAGACAGAGTCGGATTGGGGAACTACACCTGTGTGCGAATTCGTAACATTATTTTGAATAGAGCCTTCCATCAGGTTATCGAAAAAGATGTTCAATAATATTGGGAATTAATTCTTAGATAAATTGAAGTATTCTCTAAAGGTCGCGATTACATCACTTGAAGATATTCAAACTATCAAAAAAAAGCAAATGTGGGTTAACAATAACTGAGTATTATTAGGATTGCAAAAAAATTATAATAGATACTGTTACACATCATGGAAAGGTCAATGTTCAAAATAATGACATAAAATTAAAGGTCATTAAGGTGAATCAAAAACAAAATGAGATTACAATTAATAATAATATAAACTTTTCAGTAATGAACAACGCTAAAGATTCAGTATATATTAAGACAACATGTAGTGCAGTTAAAAATAGTTTATAATATAAATTAGAATGATAAAGATACGTTTCGAAATACAAACAGTTTCAAGTGACAACTGGAGAGATGGATTCTGATGAAGAGTACGAAGTAAGTACTCAAAAAGTGCTAAATATTTAGGAAAATTTTAAAAGAATACTCGTATATTGTTGTATTAGTTGATGTAATATTGAGTTCTATTGATAATAGAAAGAAACCTTTAGATTATCGGATATTTATTTATTTGGGTTATTATGTCTTATTTACAATGGTCATTGTCATAATTACAGGAATTACTGAATTAAATCTCAAAATTAACGCCCGTCCTTTCCGAATATAAATCGGAAAAGTGAAACAAATTAAATAGTATAAATAAAAATTGATATAACGCAACAATTGATGGGAGGTGTTCAAATAAATCGTCTCCTACCTCAATATAAACTCTCTGTGGTATGTTATCGTCTATAAATGTCACAACAGTTACTAAATCTTCCGATCTCTCACAGGCGCGAAATGAATTTCGTTTATGATCTTTCCTTTATATAAAAATACAAAAATACTTAAAAAAACGAAAATACAAAATAATACAGATTAGAGAAGCAAAAAAATATGCAAACAAGTAAAAAAATTATCACACTTTTCGCAAAACAAATATTTATATCTTATCATTGATTGAAATATCTTCTAATTTTTATCTAGGAAATCTATAATTTTTACTACTTATGATAATGACCATTTTTCTCTACAATTTGGACTTATTTTACTCGTCCATATATTTTTTGAGACACGCTATACAGGGCCGTTCCAACCTGGTCGAGCGCCGTCGTACAAATGTGATCACAGCGCCTTTTTTTGGTGCATATATTTTTTAAATTTCATATTATGTACATTCAACATAATCGCTAGACGGTAATTAATAAATAATACAACTTTGAAGCAAAAATAAACATTTTTTGAACAAGAAATAGTTACCTAATCTAAATAACCTGAATAAAACTAAATAACCACTAAATAAAAGTAGCTTTACGCGCTTTCTTTCTGGAAAATTCAGAAATAAGTTCAGTCATATTTATATTGTCCAACAAATCACTTTCAATCGATATGATTGCCAAATTATCGACCCGTTGTTGGCCCATTGACGATCTTAAGTAGTTTGTGATTAACTTTAACTTTGAGAAAGTTCTCTCCGCTGAAGCAACCGATACAGGCATTGTCAACAAAATTCGCAAAGCTACGCTTACATTTGGAACAGAATGAGTTAAATTATTTTTTATAATGTAGTTAAACATTTGTGTCGGTGTTTGTAGATTAAGATTTTTTAAAAATTGCAACTCGTGGAACAATTCTGTTCCATTTATGTCACGCTCATTACGATTTTTGTCTGTTAAAACTCCTTCAAGCTGTAAACAACAATTTAGTTGTTCCTTTTCTGGTAAATCTGAAAATTTGAAAATATCCCATAAAAATTGAAAATGGTCGGAATGGGACGACAATAAGTCGAACCTTTCACCAACTGATCTTATAACAATATTAAGTGTACTAAAAAAAATGTTTATTTTAAAATCCCGTTCTCCATCTGTAATTGGTTCATAGTATGCTGACATTTTTATTGACAATAATTTGTCGTATGAAAAAATAAATGAATAATCATGTACATTATCGGTGAATTATGTACAATTGGTATTTTTTTAAAAACATTTACTTTTTTATGTCTCGTTTTTTCTAGGCAAAAGCTAGAATCGCCCGTAAAGAAGAAGCACGTCTGAGAGAAGAATTCCAATCAGAGGAAGAAAATGAGACACAGTTTCCAGCTCCTCCGGATGGGGGTTACGGTTGGGTCATTGTATTCGCATCATTTATATGTAACATGGTTGTAGATGGCGTATCGTTTTCCTTTGGACTTGTCTTGCCATTTTTAGTTGAACATTATGGGGAGAGTAAAGGAACCACGGCATGGGTAGGCTCTCTTTTGACGGGGTTTCAATTAGGAGCTGGACCATTAGTTAGTGCAGTAGCTAATAAGTTTGGTTGTAGAGTAGCTTGCTTAATCGGTAGGTATTTTGGAAACAATTCAAATTATTGAAAATCACGAACAGAAACAGGTATAATTGGTGGAAATATTTTTTCAATTTGTATAGCAATTTCAGAGTAATTTATCTTTCTTCAAATGATAATGCTATTAGTAACAGCTCCACATTTTGAATTTATTACATTTGTTACCTATACTCCTATACTCATAAAAATGTAAACAGGACTAAATAAACGTACAAAGTATTAAATTAAATGCTCAAATTGCAAATCATTTGCATCTTGACAATATGAAAAGCGATGTTGAAAGTCTGGCTAAATATTATCAAGGTTTACAGCCAAAAACTCTCAATGTTTGTGGTATCAGCGTTAATTGAATAAATTTCGATCCTAACTCTCTCTCTTAAGCTTATCAATATTATTATATCTCTTAACATAAACTTTTGATTTGAGGTAGAGAGACCGGGGCTAAATGTCACAAAATTAGGTTGTTAATTTTTTGTGAAACCATTTTTAATCCTAGCAAAGTTATTTCTGGTGCACTCTGTCACTCTACTATACAAAGTGACTAAAAATGTATTTATAAATATCGTGAATTTATTAGTTTTTTTACAAAACTGTTACAAGTGTGACATCTTGCCCCCATTATGGGGCAGTTCATGGGCCCATAGCTTACAGACTGTACATTGAACCCAAACTTCTTTTGGTGAACTATTGGAAAATGGTTCCAAGCAGACAAGACAGAAACTTTCTTCATCCTCGTCCTCTGATTCTTCAGGGGACTTCTCTTTAGCACTTTTATGGTTTTTTCCCTTTTTATTTTTATTATTTGACACTCTTATATTTCCTGTTAAATTTTTCTTTATACTTTTTCTCTTAGCAAACTCCGCCTCAAGAGCCTCTTTCTCTGGCGTATCAGTTAGTACAGCCGACTTCCTTTTCTTTCTATTTGACCCTTTGTTTCTTGCAGCTGAAATTTAAGGTAACTGTTATTTAAAATGTGTCCTCACCTGATTTTGGTAAAAGTCTTACCTGCTTTGGGCAAGGGCCTTATATCTGAGACACTAAATATACTTTCCTTAGGCCCAGAATGCTGAGTATGGTTTGAGATTTTTTCTAAGGATGAGCCACTAGGACCAGGCTGCTGAGTGTCGTGAAGTTCTGTGTTTGCATGTTCTGACACAGTTGTTTTTTTGTTGCCTATTTCAAGAAAAACAAATTATTGCAGAATAATTTTAAGATACTACATAAAAACCATTGGCTTTCTGGCATTTTCTAGATAAGACTGCTCGCAGAAACAATGTCTAGATAAGATAGTCACAATCGTAAACAATTCTAAGAAATCCATACGCATCCGCCATAATTTTAACTTTCATACATGGCTTAGACAGAGTCGGATTCAGAGACTATACCAGTGTGCTGTTTCGTTACAATATAATAAATTTTTTTTATTGTTTTTATACACGTAGCACCCGTTTAAAAATTGACAGTCGAAAAACAAAAATCTGCAATTAACAAAAATTACTATCTGTAGTTGAACATAACTTTGATTAAAACGATGCTATTATAAAACCTCTCTGCAAGAGTTTTACATATGGTAGTCTGCTAAATAACAAATTTGGACCAAGCACATCATAACATGTTCTACTTCAAAGAAAAGCTGCCTACTTGAGACAGAAAACAGTGAAATATGTTTCACTGAGATAATGTAAAACTGGTCGTATATATTTCTATTGGAAACATTAAAACACTATCATTATTTCTCTACCCATTTTATCAATGGAAATTAATTGTTTCAGATAATTCAACATACGGTGATACCCGAGAGGTAAACCTCTAGTAAAATTTTGTATACCATTGCCTAGTGATGCCCATTACTGACCCAAAAATGCGCACTACTGACACAGTAATCCCCAGTACTGACCCAGGAATGCGCATTACTGCCCCAACAAATGTTAGAACAAAATTAATTAAAATATTTTGATAGGAAAAGTTGTTAAGTACTGCCTAGCTCTGTAAATACAAGGTGCCAAGTAATTACAAGAGTGCTAAACAGCACTTGTGACTGTACAACATTTAAAATAATATATCTAACATTTCATTTTCACTTAAAACACATCTTTATTTCTCTACTGGAAGTATTAAATAGGTTTATAACACAAGCTTAAACCTAGTACATATATTGCATATTTCTATATTTAAAAGCATTCTGTTCTTATGAAACCATTGCATAAGGCAGTTTAAGTTACTCTGCAGCTCCTGGCAGTCTATGATTGTTAAAATACTTCTTAAGGGCTCTTAAAAATCCCACCGTCTGATGGAAGTCCTTTCTCGTTTCTGGTTGAGGTTCTACAAGTAAACACATAAAATAGTAACAATAAATAAGTAAGCACACAAATATGTTTGAAAATGTATGTCAACAAAATGCGCTTACTATCGAAATAATAAGTTCACACATGTTTTTGTACTAAGCCAAAAAAATATGAAAAAATGTTTGAATGTATTCATTTGTTTGGTTTTCTTTGAATTCCTTTTTTGAAGCTTTCGATTTTTTTTAGGAATTCTTGATTTTTAACTATTTTTTTATTTTTTGTCTTTATTGGATATTTTGGATTTTTGGTTACCGTTAGACCAAATACTTAGACGTAATGCCTCAACAAAAGTTAATACTCACTTTCATTTCTCAAAAATTGTCACACCATGGGCTATATATGAAAATCGTCAAGGGATCAATACCTTCCATCCCATAGCTGGTAGAGGGAATATAGCTATAACATAAAATAAAACCCAAATTATTATTTTTTCAATGGATACATTTTAAAATGGAATTGTCTGAGTATGGAGTACACACTAGATATAAGTTGAGTGAATGAAAAGACGAGTACTGAGTATGTCATTTGATTGAAATTCCAGCTAAGCGCTTTTAACCATTAGGTCATTCTCAAAGCTGTCGACAAGAGAAAAACATGCACAGGTACAATGTACAAACAATGAAATAAAATGTTTGATGTTACATCATTATTCAAGTAAAATTTGTTAAAATTACCCTATAAAGAGGGTGTGCACACATATTATTTAGTTTATAATTACAAATTAGACGTTTCGTTATGTGAATCACAATTGTACACACTCTTTATAGAGTAATTTTAACAAATTTTTGTTAAATAATGATGTAACATCAAACATTTTATTTCATTGTATGTAGCAGTTACAGGGTTTGATGTCTTTTGACACCATCTGTATATTTTTTTCTTGACGAGAGCTTTCAGAATGGTCTAATGGATGAAAGCGCTTACCTGGAATTTTGATAAAATTACACACTCAGTACTCGTCTTTTCGTTCACTCAATTTACATTTTAAAATGTCCAAAATTATAGCATGCTATATTGAATACAATAAAACTTACCATCAATTTTTGTTCATTTCCACTCACATGGGAAGGCACATCAAACTGTCTTAATAACCTCTCTTCGTCTTTCTCAAATCAAAAGAAACACTGTTCTAGAAAATGAAGGGATCATATCCTCCATCATTTCCTCGTCGACAAATTTAATGATTTATTACCACTGCTTTTCAGCCATATCAATTTTATCTTCCTGGGTTGGAGGAACAAAACTGTAAAAAGAAATATTTACTTTATTAATGCAGCAATTTTCAGTTTAGCTAATGTAAAGAACAACCATGATCTCTAAAGTTATCGATTAAATTAGTAAAAATTCTCTGTGTTTTATAAAAATGAAGATAATGGTTGTTAATTGTGAAAGAAAAAAAGCTCAAATTTTTTTAATAAAACTTACCGAGTACACTACTTATTATTCCTTCAGAAGACACTTTGACATTGTCTTTTCAATTAATAACAATAAAGCAACGAAACAACAGATAAATATTACACTATAGCAATTAAAAAATACACCAAAATACCGTATCTTTAAAATAACCTCTACACTTGAACTAAGAAATGATAACAGTTCAACATATAATATGTGGGGATGGGGACGCGCATACGCAGTTATAAAAATCAATAAAATTTGATTACTAACGACGTTACAGTTTTCGTTAATTTTTTTTAATTATCTACCGATTTTAGTTACTCGACAGGCTCTATAGTTGGCACGGTGTGCAGTGACCCTAACCTGTAGGAGCTATGCGAGAGCTACCATCTATATTTAAATAATGAGTTGAGTCAGAATGAACTTCTCCCATAAATCTTGCCATCTTTACGTATTGCTCTCCATGTCTTGTGGTGGTTTCTTAACTTATTCTGATAATCGTAGTGATTGTGGCTTCCGAATAATTTTTTAAAACCCGGTAGAACTGGAGAACGAGCACTAATATAAACCTTATATTTGAGCTATTTCATGATTTGGCATACAAAGTATATTGACATTGTACATGACTTTCTACAATAAAATTTGAAGTAATCCACTTGATTTTTTCGATTCTAGGTTGTTTACTTGCTTCTTCGGCAGTAGCTCTATCAACGATATGCCCATCAGTACCTGTAATGATGCTCGTGTATGGTGTATTAGGAGGAATGGGCTACGGATTTATGTACCTTCCTGCCGTAGTAATGGTAGGTTATTACTTCGAATCGAAGAGATCGTTAGCGACTGGTATCGCTGTTTGTGGTACCGGAGTAGGAGCGTTTGCTTTCGCTCCTTTAGTTACAGCCTCATTGAAGAATTTCGGTTGGAAAAATACGAATCTATTTCTAGCTGGTATCACCATAAGCTGCGCTCTGTTCGGTGCGTTAATGAAACCATTGACTTACGAAGTAGTTGAAGAAAATATTGTAGAAGAAAAAGTACCTATGAGACCTGAAATCACAAGAGTTAGAACAAGCGAGGTAATTGTAACAATTCGTTATTAATCATTTTGTGACATCATTGTTATTTTCAGGGCAACGTTTCAAATCCAGGAGCCGTATACAACTCGACACTTTCTATGACTAAAAGGAAAGGAAGTGTGCAACCATTGTCACGGAAGGACGTCCTATATACAGGGTCTATTCAAAATCTTAGAGAGTTTCAATCCAGAACGTCTCTAGCTGAATACAGACATAGTGTTCATAGTCTTAATAGGCGTAAAACTTCTAAAGGTAAAATTAACGTTCTTAGTTCTAATATATATAAAGGTGACCCACACTCATTTATCCAGGCTATATCATAGAGATATTTGAATAGAACAAAAACTGCTCTACACACTTTTATGTAGCTATATCGTTCATTCAACAAATTTTTCAAAATTTAAATCGGTTCATAAATAATCAACAAAACGCCAATTTATTTTTGATATTTATAAAGCTAGAAAGGAACAATAAAAATAAATTTAATAAAAATAGCATGTTGAAAATAAATAACAATTAACAAATTAATATTATTTTTGGTTCACCTAGTGCAGTGGTTCCTAACCTTTTCTGGACTACCGCCCCCTATAGAAGAGAACAAAAATTTATCCGCCCCCCCCCCCAGTCGCTGGTTCGTTCAAAGTAGTTAATTTTATTTGAATATCATCCGTACCGTCCCAATTCATCTGTATTTAGCTTTAGTTTCAGTTAATGTCTAAATTTTATTTTAGAGGAATGATGAAGTAGAAATTTATTAAACGACTACCAAATGTACATAAAAATTGTTTATTAAACTTTTAAATATAAACACAGAATCAATAAGAAATACAATCACAATATAAATAAGAAATGCAATACAATGAGAAATACAAAATAATAATAAAGAAAAAATCAATGAGACGGTTGAGGCTGGTGAAGTGTTACCAGTTTGTTAATATCGGGTTCCAATTTCGTTAACATCAATCGCAGATCGCCACGTTCAGTGATTTGTAGTCTGTTCCTCTTCTTTGGCAGCAAATCAGTTACTGCACTGAATGCACGCTCAGCCATATAGGACGAAGGAAATGCAATTAACAACTTCTGTACTTTTGTCCACAATCCAGGATAGAGAACTGGTAGTGGTTTTTGAAGCCAGAACTCTTGATATCCACGTTTGAATTTTACTTTCCGTTCTTCGTTAGTTGTGAGTTCTAATAGCTCCTCTTCCAAATTTGATGAGCCTTCAGTATCTGTGTTTGCGAAAGGATCTATAACCCAACTTGGTATTTCCATGTTTAAAATATCTTAAAAACGCTCTGGTTTTGCAGACACTGTTGATAATGTGGGAAAATTGTTGTACTCACCTCTACCAAGATTTCTTTTGAATATAAGAAGTTTTCCTGCAAAAGCAGCTATGACGTTTTTAGTTTTAATTAAATTTAAATCATCACCTTGCAATTGTAGATTAACTTGATTAAATACTTTAAACAGGTCCGTCAAATAAGCGATGTCATTTTTTGACGTAATCAGGTTTTCGCGCAATTGTTCGTTTTCTTCAAGAAATTCCAACACTGAGTCAAATAGAATGTAAAAACGATTCAGACAAACACCTTTAGAGAGCCAACGTACTTCTGTGTGCAGCAGCAAGCGATTGTAGTCTTCATCATTTTCATTGCAAAGCTTATGAAACAAACGGTCATTCAATGAATTGCTTCTAATGATATTGATTGCTTTAATAACGTTATTGAGGGAGGCATGCAGATGTTCATTTAATTTTTTTGCGACCAAATGCTGACGGTGAATAATACATTGTACAGCGAGTACATTTGGCACTGCTTTTCTCAAATGTGCTATAAAACCCGGTCATTGCTGGAGCACCATCAGTAGCAGCAGACAAAATATTGCTAATAGGAATTTCTTTCTCTTGAAAAAATTCTTGCATGATATTAAATATAGAATGTCCCTTTGTATCAGATTCTAAATTCTTAGCAAATAATAACTCTTGATGAATTTTTTCTTCTTTTATAAATCGTACGTATGGTACGAGTTTAGCTTCGTTACTGGTAGAGTCGATTCATCGAGTTGAATGGAAAGTTTGCAAGTCTTTAGGTAATCGCATAATGATATTTCAACGCCATTTGCCATTTCTTTTATTCTTCTTTGCACTGAATTATTACTGAGAGGAATTTTTTTAATGATATAAAATGGTGTCTTATGATGGAGAACAGTTTTTAATATCTCTTCGACTGCCGGCAAAATTAATTCCTCACCAATGGTGTGTGGTTTTCCTGACTTTGCGATTAACAATGAAACGTTATATGAGACTCGTAGCCCATCATCGTCTCGTTTAGAAGACGATGCAAAAAGGTTTGATATCGTTGGCTGTTTTAAATATTGTTTTTCGAGTTCTTGAAAATAGAATATATCTTTGTTCTTCTTATCAGGACGCATTTTATGTATACGCTCTTGTAGCCTAGAAGGTTTCATAGCTTCATGTGAAAAAACTTTTCAGCAAATTAAACACATAGGTAATGATTTGTTTGTAGAAGATTCCGCAAATCCATATTTGAAATATTCAATACTGTATTGCCGGCAATTTTTTTTAATTTAGAAGTAGATTCAGCTAGTTTCATAAAAAAATTAATTCTCAATAGATTTATAGATAGTAATGTTCATAAAATGACACACCACTCACGATTATTTACTACGGCAGAGCTTATGAGTCACGACTATATATCGCGGCCAAGCACATACAACTTACTATCATAAATTTCGTAGAGCTGTTGCTTTTATACGTTCCATTTCGTGCATAATTCAACTTGTCTGTGTGCGAACATGTCGAAACATGTTATTTTGTATGAACATCGCGCACTCACTTATCAACGTGCGAGGACAACTCATATACTCGTACTTCTATTCTGAACTAAAACAAATTATTATATTTATTAGTATTATTATTAATGCTAATTTAAAACTGCTTATTCAACCTTATTAAATCATTTTTATTCCACCATTCCACTTGACTGCTTATTATTTGCTTCTGAATCCGCTACCGGCCCCCACAGGGGGGCGGTATCGCCCCCGTAGGGAACCAATAGTGCAACATACATTGCGAATCGTGCTAGAAGAAAGATTTCTGTAAATGTGAATCATTGCATCAGTAATTTGGCGATATGCTCGTCTTATGTTTTCTTGTAATTCATCTACAATTTGCGATTTTGAATAATAAATGATAAATTTCATTACTCCACAAAAGAAAGAGTCAAGAGGTGAACATACTTCTGGAGTTCCGTCTGATATTCATTGGTTATCGAAACGGTTTTGTAGGAAGTCGTTAATAACTCTAGCATTGTGTGGAGGATCTCCATCTTGTTGTCGCCATATTTCTTGATGTTAATTACGAGGAATATCTTCTAGCATTGTGTGGAGGATCTCCATCTTGTTGTCACCATATTTCTTGATGTTAATTACGAGGAATATCTTCTAGCAAATGGGGAAGTAACTTTTCTAAAAAATCTAAATATCGAACACCTAGATTGCTGTGAAAAAAGTAAGGTCCTATAACATGGTCAATAAATAAACCGCACCACACATTTATACCACAAATATCGTTCCACAATATTTTTGATATAATATGTGAATAATCATTCTTGCAATAAAATCAAGAGATATTATGTCATCAGCAGGTTATAATCCATGAAATGAAAGGATAGTAAATAAAATCTTTTAAAATTCTTTGAACCGAACTTCTTCAAATACTAATTTCATTGACCAGGGTTCTAATAGACATCTGAGGATTAAAATTTACATATGCTGCTACAATAATAAGATTTTGTTCACATCTTATGGTTCCTTCAATTGTACCTCATTAATTGTCTGAAAAATGGCCCTGTCTAAGTAGCGCTCCAAATTCTTGAACGTTTTGTCAATTGGAGTGTTTCGATTTTGGCCTCCGATGGTTATATCATTTACACTGATTTTTATTGCTCTTTTTGAGAGCATGTTATATATCCAGCCATTTATGGTTTGGGGGATACTCTTGCTGGAAAGTGCGTTTGTTATTTTAAAAAAAGTGGTTCTATTGAATGCACCTTCTGTCTATGATGCGGTCCGCCACGAGATGAAGGGCCGAATCGGTGGATTTCCCTGGAACGTATGCATGTTGATTTGCATGCAGTGGATTTTGTGTTATCACTACATCTCTTATGTACCGTTCGTACAGCATCTCCAAGGTCTTCATTGAAAACGATGTTAGGCTAATGGGTCGATATGCTTTTGCAATGGAATGGTCAATTCTTCCTGGTTTTGGTGTGAACACAACTTTAACTTCTCTACAACCTTTTGGAATATACCCCAGTCCCAGTGAGAATCTGAAGATTCCTACCAGGTGCGGCATTAGGTCATCCAGGCTCCACTGAAATACAGCTGGATAAATGCCGTCTGTTCCTGGGGATTTAAAGGGGGAGAAGCTAGAGATGGCCTACCTCAGTCTGTCCAGTCATCATCCGGCGGGTAGTGATTCTCCTCATCCTCCCAGGCTGCCGTCAGTAAAGTGAGTTCACATTATTAGTTGAAGGCTTTCCTTGAGGTTGGCAGTTTTTGTGCCATCCTTTCTGGTTAGTATACCGATATGACGGTGGGGATCTTTTGAGAGGTTTTTTTGGAGTGAAGCTGCTTGGGAGAAATCTTCGATTTCCTTGCAATAGATTCTCCATGCTTTTCTTTATTTTTGTCTAATGACTTTTTTATAGTCCTTGAAGCGAGACTTGCATGTTTCCAATCCTCTTCGAGTCTGGTTCTTTTAGCCTTATTAAAAGATTTCCTCGCCGTCCCCCTTAGCATATCAATCTCACGGCATTACCACGGAGTGGAGGATCCATCAAGATCGACCCGCCTGAGTGGGCAAGACATCTTATAGGCATTAATTATGGAGTTTTGAATGGCTTCAGAATTAATTTCCAAATCTCCTTTATTGTTAGGCGAAACATCCTCGACTCTTCGCATATCCCCTTTCAAACAGTCGACATATTTTGTTCTATCCGTTTTCCTGGGGTCGCGAGTCATTGTGGAGGTTGTGAGCGCAAGTTTTATTTCGAATTTTATCCAGCGGTATTCCTACATTGAAATATCGTCGGATACATGCCAGCCGGAGATTATATTCGAAGTGTTTTTAGTAGATAGGGTAATATCTATTCGCGTTTGACTGACTGAGAGTTAATAAAAATTGGTTCAGTACCTCTATTTAGAATACAGAGATTCTTGTTAGTTATGTAATCATAAAAAGACTTACCTCTAGTGTTAATATCTTTGCTGCCCCAGCGTACGTGAGGAGAGTGTGAATCGCAGCCTATTACCAATTCAAGCTTCTGGGTTAGACAGTGTTCCAAAAGGTCCTCCAACTCCTTCATTGGTTGTAGTTTAGCTGCGTCTGGAGGGAGGTATGCAGATGCCAATATTAACACTTTCTCTTAACCTTTCTGTGCATATTCAACCTTTACTACTATGTTAGATCGGAGGACGGAAAATGCGTCATAACTCTCTATTTTGGAATTATTTATTTAAGAAGTAGTAGCTTCTTTATTTGATTCTAAAAATTTCATTGTTTCTGATATTGTTTTGGCAATTTTCTATTTTTATTACTATTTGTTATAACACCTGTATGTTTACATATTTTTCAGTTTTTAGATGAAAACTTTATTAAAGTTATATTTATTTTATTTCAGGTCAAAGTTTTTGCAACATTTCAGAAATTCTTGGGGATCTGTTAGATCTGAGTCTTCTGAAAGATGCAGTGTTCTTAGTATTAGCTTTTGCTACTTTCTTCGCTATTTTGGCGTTCTATATACCCTTTGTGTACCTAGTTGAACTCGCTAAAACCAAAGTAAGTATAAAATGTTACTGTTTTACTAATTTCCTCGTAGATATTCTCCGCGGCACTAAGCGGACCTCCTAGAATTTGTTAATCCAGTGAAAGATTGAATGCACCAACGATATTATTTTCGGTATCCATAGAAATCTGTATAATATGACAATCAATCCTGAACATCTTCATCGTACCAAAAAAATCATTTTGATAAATTACTAATACCTATTAATTAACTTCTGAACTTTTTTTAAGGGAATTGATGAATCCCAAGGAGCAATGCTTATATCTATTATTGGTATAACTAATATCATTGGACGTATTGGTGTTGGTTTTATAGCAGATTTTCCCCGAGTCAACAATTTCCTTATCAACAACATCTGCTTAGTACTAGCAGCAGCTGGAGTTACTATTATGCCCTTATGTTCAAGCTTTACCACGCTGGCAGCTGTATCCGTAATATTTGGATTTTCAGTAGGTTAGTATACATCGAACAAATACGTCAATATACTATTCAAATAACATTCATTTTTAGCTGGATACATTTCCTTAACCTCCATAATCTTAGTCGAGTTCCTGGGATTGGATAAACTCACCAATGCCTTCGGTTTGATAATTCTGTTCAGAGGAGCTGCAGCTACAGTTGGTAGTCCAATAGCGGGCACTATATATGACTACACCGGATCATACACAATTCCATTTATCTTCGGGGGAGTGATGTTTGGAATAGCAGGAGCTATTAGTACGTCAGCTGTTTGCTTTAGAAAAAAGACTGAAAATGTAGACAAGGAGATAACAACTCCCATTAACGAGAAAGAAGATAAAAGTGATAATGTTGTGTAAATTTTAATAAAACTATTTATTTATATTGAGCTTTATTCAAGATCCTTCAAATAATTGCATTAGATATGCTAGCGTATGTCGCAGAAACAACAAAAACAAAGATGGAAATATTACGAACAATAAAGGAGCCCAATTTTCACGATCGCATACTACACTGAAACATTAGCAGAATTAGGAGAACATCTCGAACAAATATATAAGGATCGGACTGCTAATTGGGCTAGAATAAAAAATATGACCACAAGACATAGAGTTGGCAAGCCTACAAAGCGCTGGTAAGACGTCTGAAGGTTAGCGTCACAAAAACGCAGTTGATAGAATTGACAGGACCTATCGAGCATCTGTTATATAATACGAGAACTAGGAAGTCTTTTTGTCCACTTGCTACCAAAATCATACAGAAAACCATTGTGGTACACCTCGCGTCATATAAAAGTGGTACACTATTAGTGTTTTTAAATGAAACTCAAGGTCTCTAGTTAATTCCACAATATAATACAAGTTATTGAAAACTCTAAGAAATTGACAATTGTTTCGATAAATCAATATTATCGAAACAATTGTCAATTTCTTAGAGTTTTCAATAACTTGTATTATATTGTGGAATTAACTAGAGACCTTGAGTTTCATTTAAAAACACTAATATGAGCATATTCCACGAAGTAAGGGTCGAGACAGTCAAAGTGGTACACCTTTATTTTCCCTATGTAAACCAAACTTAACTAATCAAAATGACAATCAGTCACATAATATGTGAAATAACAAACACTTTTTATTTATATTTAACCCGTAACGGCTACTACTCAAAATACGCAACGTAAATACTACTAGAGGGTCCCAGGGACCCAATAATTAAAAAATTCATGACAATAATGTTTTTTGTCAAAAACTTTATTTCTTACATTTATTTAACCAAGCTATGCTTCTATTATAACATAATAATAAAAAATAATAATTAAATTCATTTTGGGCACATTGTGGTCGTACATATGGGAATTTTACACCTAGCGCAGTAATTAGTTGTTTTTCGGTCTTCTCCTGACGGGCAAACGCGGCATCTGGGTCTTTTCGACCTGCAAGGGTTTTCCGAAGGTACAGGTGGTTCCTCCATGACAATTCCTAAAATATCAGCGGCCATCGAACGAAGTTTGCGAGGTACATGCATGTTGTATATTCTAGCCGTCATGTACGGAGTATACAATTCACGTTCTAGCTCTTTGAGGAAATTGTACCTGGAAATTTATTTTCCTTATTGGGCGAACTGGTATATGATCCTACTATTTACTCCAGAAATATTTAGTATGGCGTGGAATAATGACATTGGCCATCTGCGAGTTCTTCTTGACGTCGAATAATTAGCACATTTTTCGTCAAGCGATTTCAGATTTTAGAGACGAAATTTCATTTTCAACGTCAGCGGCAATGCCGTTCTTCATTAATAAGATATCAGCAGATATATCTTTCTTCAAAGCATGAATATCATTCTTCATAGCAGAAATCTTCTCGTCCATGTTCTCTTCCATGGCAGAAATCTTCTCGTCCATATCAGCAGAAATATTAGCAGACATGTCGTTCTTTATAGCAAAAATCTTCTCGTCCATGTTCTCTTCCATGGTAGAAATCTTCTCGTCCATGTTAGCAGAAATATTAGAAATATTAAATAAAACGGTTTCTGGATCAAAGCCGTCATTTTCCAGTGCCACTTTGAGTCTTTCTACTAATTCACTTTTTTTACCGGACGTTTCCATCTCACGATCTTCCAATTCTGCTCTTAACTCAGCCACTTTTACGTCACATAGTCTCTTGGCCATTTTTACGTAGCAATTTATTTATAATATCCCACTTCTGACACCAATGTAATGTTTTTCTAATTCATTTAAACAGTAAACGTTTTTATTAAGGGGGAGATAAACGTTAAACACGCGGTATGATTACTTACTAATTTATTTATTCACTACACTATTCACTAATTATATACACAGTATATTCACTTAGACTAAATTATATAAACAGTTCACTAAATTATATTCACTTATTTACTGTTTATCTCACGATGTCAAATTATAAACTAAACTAATTCTTTCTGGTCGGTCCCTTATATATTAGTGCCTTTTTCACTAGATAATTCTAGATTACGGCTTACACAAAAACAATTGATTCTCGCATTTTCTAGATAAGACTGGTCATAAAAACAATGTCTAGATAAGATAGTCACAATCGTAAACAATTCTAAGAATCCCTGCGCGTCCGCCATAATTTTAACTTTCATACCTGGCTTAGACAGAGTCGGATTTAGGGACTATCGCATGTGGTAACCACTTTCAAACCATACTTGTCGGGTTTGCTAGGAATGTACATTTTTTGAAAGGACAATGTCCTCTAAATCCCATAAGTCTCTCATCGACGGTTACATATTCTGATGGGGTGTAGTTTTTTCTAAAACATCTTTCAAATATCTCCCAAATTTCTCTAAAGGCAGCAAATTTATCTGACTTTTTTCGTCACTCTCGCGTTTCTTTCTCATCAAATCTCAAACAGTTGATAATAAATTGGAAACTATTTTTATTCATAGTGCTTCTAAACATTACTGGTCCAAATACTGGTGACCATAAATCATTGAGTGTTACATGAAGATTCTTCAAAACACCACTCAAATACAAGAGTACGAATAAGGCATTTATTTCCACACTAGTCGTTGGTCCAATGTACCACTGTTTAGATTTATATTTTACTTTTTTACGTTCGATTTCATCGTTGGTACAATTGACAATTTTATCCAAAATAACGTCTGAGAAAGAAGATTCCATATTTTTTTCGGTTCTACAACACCTCTAGCATCTCCTTTTGGCCCTGGTGAGTGACCAAATTCTTTTGACGAGTTCTACTGTTTATAGCATGTAGGCAATCCAAATACCATTTACGTGTATTTTTGGAATACATCACCCTTCGTGCATGGACAGTTGGGTCTGCTAGCATAGGTGAATCATCATCGTCGCTAGGAACGGATCTTTCAGATTTGTCACCTTCATATTTAGTGAAACCCTCTAGTTCACTTTCGTCGCTCTCCGCAATGTCAAAATCGTTCAGGTCTTCATGTATTAATTGCTCTAATTCATGGGGTTTTAGAGGTCTTTTTATGAATAAATTACAAGAACTGGTACCTAGCTCGTCTAATTTAGTTCTGGCTCTGGTGAGCTGAAAATCAATAGGGTTCATCTGTGAGATGTCCTTGATAACATTCAATCATAAAATTGGTGACTTGTCGAACTACGGAACTACTCGCTCTAGTCAACTGAGAATCAATAGGGTACATTCGCGAGACACCTTGAACAATATTCAATCATAAAATTGATCAATCGCATACTCTCTGGAGGCTGTATCATGCTAACAAACTGAAATTTCTCAAAAAATGACAAAATGTCGTACTTCAAGTACCATAGCACCCATTATACTGGCTCTGGTGAGCTGAAAAGCAATAGGGTTCATCTGTGAAATGTCCTTAATAATATTTAATCATAAAATTGGTGACTTGTTGAAGTTCGGAGGCTGTATCGTGCTAACAAACTGAAATTTCTCAAAAAATGACAAAATGTCGTACTTCAAGTACCATAGCACCCGTTGTACTGACTCTGGTGAGCTCAAAATCAATAGGGTTCATCTGTGACATGTCCGAAACAATTTTCAATCATAAAATTGGTGACTTGTTGAACTCCGGAGGCTGTATCGTGCTAACAAACTGAAATTTCTCAAAAAATGACAAAATGTCGTACTTGAAGTACCATAGCACCTGTTGTATTGGCTCTGGTGAGCTGAAAGTCAATAGGTTTCAGCTGTGAGATGTCCTAAATAATATTCAATCATAAAATTGGTGACTTGTTGAAATCCGGAGGCTGTTTCTTGCTAACAAACTGAAATTTCTTAAAAAATGACAAAATGTCGTACTTCAAGTACCATAGCACCCGTTGTACTGACTCTGGTGAGCTGAAAATCAATAGGGTCCATGTCCTCAACAATATTCAATTATAAAATTGGTGACTTATGGCACTCCAGACGCTGTATCGTGCTAACAAGACATGTAACGAAAAGTGGCCGACGACAACGACGACGACATACACACAGGATGTTTATTCTAAAAACCGTTTTTTCGTGTTGTTGTTGATGGAAAACGTAAAAATAACTCGAATTTTTTTTTTCAAAATTCCAACTTTTTTTGGGGTAAACCAATACTTTTCGCGCATATTAGATATATTGGGAGGAAAAGTAATAATGATAGGGTTGCTAGTTTAGCAATCATCGGGTATTCTATGTTGGTAGATAATTTTTCTGACAGATATTAATTGATTTGTAATATATTGACCACTATATTCAAGTAATTCATTTGGGATGCCTGGGAACAATGTTGCGAAAAACATTCACTACACTGGAGATATATGATAATGACTATTGTTCTTGTAATGTAAGCTGTCCTAAAATGGCAACTTCCACAACCTCGTTTTGAGCTACTTATTGCGGTTGAGGTTTTTTATTGGTACCTGTAGTGCTTCTAAAAATGTTGTCATTAATTTATTGTTTTCATTGAAATGCTTTGGTCCAAGGATCCTGGATTAAAACTCACATATACAGATATAATTATCGGGGGTAATACCATAAGAGCTCAGATTTAGCTGGATATTTTTTATTGTAGTTTTCGAATACTCATTTTCATTGGCAATGTAACGGGAGATGTTCTGGAGTAATTGACATAGTTACTGTGATATTAGTTTCTGTTTTTGACACTTACAATTGTCAAAATGATGCAGCGCGCAATGTTTGATAAACGAACAGTTAATGGTGGTGTAATTTATCCAATTTTCTAGCATTTAGCAAACTACGATTTTAGTACTCACAAATGGAGTGGAATTGTCTGGATACTTTCAAATACATTTTGGATAGATTTCTTACCTTTTACTAATATTATCAATAGATACTTCATTTCAAAATTAGAAAGGCTCATGGGCCTAAACGTAGTACCAACAAGTGATAAATTCTATTTATTTTAGAAAAAAATAATTATTTTAAAAATATAAATTTTGAAACAATGATAGTTAGATTTTTCAAAGCATCATTTGTTCTCATATTATTTGCATATATAAGAGGGCATTATTTGGAAAATGATTAAGATTGATGAGAAATATATTATCGCACTCGTTAAGATAAGGATTCAAAGTTGATTGTATTATTAAATGAATACTGTTCTCATTTCTACGAGTGGTTTTACAGTGTAATGTGAGGATATTAGTACAGAAAAAATGGTGAGTGAACTTTGAAGTTAATATCCAAAAACCATATACTTTCAAAAATTAAAAATAACTATTTTAATATATGCTTGAAGCAAATATAATGACGATCTTTTTAAATTCTTAATTCATTCAGAGTTGGTAGGACAATATTTCTCCCATATAGTTTTGCTTCTTATTCATATTCTTCTTTTCTTGGTATGTTCCTACTTTTCCTACTGTCTCGCTATCAAACGATACTGTTCATAGCGAATTCATGATCTGGTAAGCTACGACAAACAAGAACTAGTTACACGTCTACAAAAAAACACGATTCGTCTTGCAAATGGATGAGTCAACTGATGTCGCTGGTCTGGCTATCTTGATGGTTATCGTGAGATATCCATATAAAAGTTCTTTTGAAGAAGACATGCTTATGTGTTCATCGCTGTCCACAATCGCTACTGGAGAAGAAATTTTTAATAAAACATATATATATATATATATATATATATATATATATATTTATATATATTCTGAAGAAAATAATTTCAGTTGAAACGATAACGGATAAAACAGCAGAAGCAGTGTCACTAATAACAAATAAAGCAAATGCCGTCAAATTTAAAATTAGTTATGGATGAAGCGATAGCAATAATTAATTTTATCAAATCACGACCACTACAATCCCGATTATTCTCTTTATTGTGTGAAGATTATGGTAGCAAACATAAAACACTGCTGCTCCATACTTATGTATGGCTGTCTCGGGATAAAACTTCAACAAGACTATTTGAACTTAGAGGCGAGTTACAAATGTTACTTTCATATACTTCTTTTAATCTGAAGATCGTGTGTATGATAAAAATTGGTTGTTCCGACTGTCTTTTTTATGGCGGATATCTTTCAAGCACTGAACGAATTAAATTTATCATTGCAAGGTAAAAAGACAACAGTCTTCCAGGCTTGTAACAAAATAGCTGCCTTCAAAAGAAAATTAAATTTTTGGATTATTGTAATGTAAGTAATGGTGTAGTTGGTATTTTTTTAATAATTATATAACTTACTCCCTTATCTGTATTAATTTATGTAGTATTATATAATATTACTAAATATTTGCTACTTTTATATTTACAAAATTAAATTCCAGATTTGTAAGTTGGTAAATATGTGTCCTAACTTATACAAAGTTTAATAATTTATCTGAAAACACGTAAACTCACAAATGCAAGCGTGATTTCTAGTAAATATATTTACATGTATATTAAATGAGAATAACCAAATTATTTAACTGTCACTCATAAATAATCGCATTTAAGTTAATGTAAATGAAACGTACAATTGGCAAAACTGGTAGCTTATCATACTTTTTATTGAAGGTTATTCTCAAAAAATAGATTTACCTTATGGCGATTCTCTTATAAAACAGTATAACAACTGTAAAGTGGGAACTTTTGCGGAGTATCTACCTTATTTTTAAAGGTAGAGGATTGCGGTTCCCGCAATTTGCTACTTCCTTATGAAATTAAAAATGGCGATAGAAGAAATTTTGTTAGCCCTTTTGGTTTCAGAAATACAGGATGGAATTGGAAAGTATCAATTTTTAGGCACGAAATACGATTTGTCACTTCAAAACTCACTTTTTATTTACAACTTAACAAAACAACACAATAAAACTGGTAAAAATAATATAACTAAAATCAGACGCAATATAATATAAATCGATCGTTTAATTCATACAAAAATATTGGATGTTTCGGATGTTTCATCGAATGCTCTTGGTATTTTACTAAAGTTAGCGTCCGGGTGTAATGTCTCCGTATAAAAGAAGTTAGCTTAATGAGGTTCAATGTACTGTAACTTCTCCATCCCCTGAGGAAGTTTTGTAAGGGACGAACAAAACTTTGCTGTTCTATTCGCCTTCCGTTGGTTTAGATTTTCTTTGGTCCTTTCTCCTGCATCGGTTGCACTTTAGCCTATAACAAAGATAATTTAGGAGAACTGTAATGCATATATAGATGGGGGTCATTCAGAAATGGTTGTGGACGTAGTCTCGTTTTTAAGCTTCTATTGATTCCATTTGGTTTGCTTGCTTAATGAGTTCATGGAGGTCGTCTAAGGGCACTCGGTTTATCTTCAGTGGTTTAAATTTTGTTGGTTTTTGTATGTTGCTTATTTTAATTTGTGGTAACGTTAATGGTTCGCCCTCAATAGTGGTTCTGGAAATAATAAACCTTTGTTCTAGTGTTCTGAACACACAGTTTGGTGGAAGATCGATCAGGTACACTCCTTGCAAAACTATTGGTTTCGTTGTGGAACATTTAGTTTTTATTTTTGTGAGTGAATATTGAATAGATGAGGCTTTTACTTGATGAAGATCCATACTGAACGATGATATAAAACAATATACTTTGTTTAAATCTTCATATATTTGAACTAATGTTCAATTTAAACTTGTTGACGCGTTTCACTAACACAGTAGCTTTGTCAAAACGAATGAAGGTAAAATCTAAAAATGTCTTAATATATACAGTGCTAAATCAATTTACTAAGGTTAACAATGGTATTGAAAAAAATTACCTGGAAATTCATTCACTACAAACATTCCTAAGCTATCTTCTAGGTAAAGAGGTTCAATAAAGGAGACTGATTGATATCTATTTGGTCGTTAAGGAGATTACCTGAATATTTATTTTTGTTAATCTCTAGGGCCTCTAATAAATTTAAACTAAAGGATTTACCGACTATTAAGAGACTATTAAGAGACTGTTAAGAGTCTGTGTATCATACTATTGAAAGCTGCTAGTTTATGACTGAATGGGTGGACCGAACTATTACGAATTGTAATATCTATATGTGATGGTTTATGAAATATAGAAAAATCATGTTTATTATTTATATTTGAAATTGTAAGGTCTAGAAAGTTTATAGACTTATTTTGTTCAAGTTCTACGGTAAATTTGATATTATTGTGAATCGAGTTTATGTAAGTAATGAAGCTGTCTAATTGTCTATTTGTACCGATGAAGCTAGCGTAAATGTCGTCCACATATCGGTGCCAGTACATAATTTTTTTACTAAGGGGGTATTCATGAATTATTTTTTCTATATTATCCATGAAAATTTCTGCTAGTAGGGAGCTGAGAGGGTTGCCCATAATCAAACCATCTTTACTGCTATAAACCTCTCCATTGAAATGAAAATAATTTTGATTCAAACACACTTTTAATAAAGTAATGATATCAGAATGAATTATAGGATTAACATTATTGTATGTGAGCAAGTTATCCACAAGAGTTATAGTTTCTTTAGGAGGTATACTAGGGAATAGATTTGTTACATCGAACGATATGAATTTAGAATTATGGGGTAGTATTATATCTTGAATATTATCAATTGATTCCGTTGAGTTTTTAACTGAAAATCGAGGTATGAATGAACAATATTTAGAAATGACATCTATGAGAATCTTTGAAATTTTGAATGAAGATGCTGTGAAATAAGAAACAACTGGCCTGATTGGGTACCCCTCTTTATGGAGTTTAATTAATGAATAAAGTTCAGGGTGTTGCGGATTGGGTAAAAATAATTTATATTTTTCTTTTCGTTAATTATTGATTTAACGTTATCTACTGCTAATTTTATTTCTCTCTGAAATTTATTAGCTGGGTCTTTTTTAAGAGTCTCAAAATTGCTTGCCTGAATAAAATTGTTGGTTTTTAATATATAATCTTCTTTAGGTAATGTTATTACCGTATTTCCTTTATCTGCTTTTGTGAAAATAAGACTATTTGACTTTGATTTTTGTTGAATTGATTTGGCGACTGATAATTCAAAATTGGGTTTGTTAAACTCAACAAATTCTTTTCTAATAATTTCTGAAGCTTTATGTTTTATATTAGAATTATTTGGAAAATTATACAAATTAATTTCTGTTTCTATACCTAGTTTGTTGAAGTTATCCAATGAACATGTGGTTTGAATATTATGTTTAAAACCTTTTTGTAATAATTGAATTTCTGTATCTGAAAAAATTGTATTTGAAAGATTGACGAATCTATTAAAAAATTTATGTTCTGAGAATTTGGTTTGTGGGTTTCTTGATACTGGTTTGTTGGTTAATAATGACTTTAATTTACGTTTTTGTCCTTGGTACTTTTTGCGAATAATTACTTTAATTTTATCTCTTATGTCAACAAGTTGAAATTGAACATTAGTTCAAATATATGAAGATTTAAACAAACTATATTGTTTTATTTCATCGTTCATCTTCATCAAGTAAAAGCCTCATCTATTCAATTTTTGAAGAAAGCTGATATCAGCTATTTGGCTATATGGTATTTTAAATTACTTTTAAAAAGTGCAGTGTGTACGCAAAATTTGTGGTTCTTCGGACAGTGTTCCAGAAATCATGTATTCCCTAGATACCTAAAATTAAAAACAGACAACAAGAGCAGTCCAGCCAACAAAGCCAGTATCTATGGCAAAGAAAAATGTTTAAAAGAAGAAAATAACATTCAGTATAGTGAGAGATATATTTTTAGTATTTATGTTAAGGTAATTCATTCACAACTATCACATATACTACATCCCATAGAGTTTGACATTTTAGATAGGGACATAAGAGATAAAATTAAAGTAATTACTCACAAAAAGTACCAAGGAGAAAAACGTAAATTAAAGTCATTATTAACCAACAAACCAGTATCAAGAAACCCACAAACCAAATTCTCAGAACATAAATTTTTTAATAGATTCGTCAATCTTCCAAATACAATTTTTTCAGATAAAGAAATTCAATTATTACATAAAGGTTTTAAACATAATATTCAACCCACATGTTCATTGGATAACTTCAACAAACTAGGTATAGAAACAGAAATTAATTTGTATAATTTTCCATCTAATTCTAATATAAAACATAAAGCTTCAGAAATTATTAAAAAAATTCGTCGAATTTAACAAACCCAATTTTGAATTATCAGTCGCCAAATCAATTACAAAAATCAAAGTCAAATAGTCTTATTTTCACAAAAGCAGATAAAGGAAATACGGTAATAGCATTACCTAAAGAAGATTATATATTAAAAACCAACAATTTTATTCAGGCAAGCAATTTTGAGACCCTTAAAAAAGACCCTACTAATAAATTTCAGAGAGAAATAAAATTAGCACTAGATAACGTTAAATCAATAATTAACGATAAAGAAAAATATAAATTATTTTTACCCAATCCGCAACACCCTGAACTTTATTCATTAATTAAACTCCATAAAGAGGGGTACCCAATCAGGCCAGTTGTTTCTTATTTCACAGCACCTTCATTCAAAATTTCAAAGATTCTCATAGATGTCATTTCTGAATATTGTTCATTCATACCTCGATTTTCAGTTAAAAACTCAACGGAATTACTTAATAATATTCAAGATATAATACTACCCCATAATTCTAAATTCATATCGTTCGATGTAACAAATCTATTCCCTAGTATACCTCCTAAAGAAACTATAACTCTTGTTGATAACTTGCTCACATACAATAATGTTAATCCTATAATTCACTCTGATATCATCACTTTATTAAAAGTGTGTTCCTTTTTGGGGTTGGATAAATTGATAGTATTATCTCTTTGGCTGATTTTAGTTGAAATTGGAGGGCTTGATCGAAATTTTGTAGGCTGGAAAAATAAGGGTAGCCGAGGCCGTCTTCTATGGCTTTAGTCACTGCTTGGTATTTGTTTCGAATTTGGTTTTTAATTACCAAATTCTCCCGTGATTTAATTTCAACTTCCCCTGTATACTACTGTCCGAATATTATGCTCAAAACAGATAACTAAATATATCCTTAATTTCAACAGTTAATATTTCTTACTTCACTAAAAAAGTCATTTAAATTTACTAACACCTAAGGAAAACAGATAAATATCGTTTTCTGAAATTCTACTGAACATATCAAAGTCCCCGACATCTTATCTCTTCATAAAAACTCTCTTCCAAACTCTGTTATCTGTATCTACGAAACCGTTGAAAACCCCACAAAAAACATCTTCATAATTAGAAAATTCACTTGTTGTTCGAACGTTACATTTTAAAATACTTTTATCCCATTGGCTAGTTTCTAATAGCTTGCTCATTCCTCGATCCTACGTCATCAAACATATAAATACTCCATATAACCTACATTCAGCCTCTTTTCATCATCAAACGGGGCACACAAAGGTACTCATTCTAGAAGAGCACCCGGCATGTTCATAGCGGGAACAAACATGTGTTCTTAAACCGTAATCATCTCATAAATCTTAATAATATGTGCAAACTACCTTCATTCACCGCGTAAAAGTCAAGTGAATTCTTAATTGTTCAAGCAAATAAAAGAAAAATGTACTTTTCGTCAATATACAAGTGAAAGTGACATAATAGTTTGATTTAACAAAAACCGCCATAATCCTACGAATACTACAGTGAACTACATATAATTACACGGTCCTTCGAACTAAGTAAACTACAACCTTCCGTTCCATTTATTATCCCAAGTACAAAAAAGGGTTAATAAAACAGTATTGATTATCGATAGTTTTGATTTCTTCCATTATAGGTTGCAGTTCGAAAAAGTGTATAAAGTAGTAAGTGTTAGAACGTATCTTTGCTTCTCCCAGGTTGAGCGGAAGCACTCCTGGATTTTCTTTCAAATCTCTCATTTTGATTTCCTCTCCCATTAGGCATGCGAATCTGTGACGAAGATTTAGAATTAGTTTTCTTTTCGGATTTGTGTTTTATGTTTTTCTTATGTACTGTGGCTATCGGAGTGTCTATTGTTATAGCGTTATCTATGAGTACTGTCTTGGGTAGAAATCTTGGCAATAGTTTATTTCTTTTCAAAGTTTTTATAGTGTAAATTTTAGTATAGGGTTTGTATGAGATATGGGTTTGTCTCGTTTTATTTCTGTTTTCTATAATGGCCTTTATATTTTCGGAAAGGTGTTCGTTGATCTCCCTGTAAATTTCTCTCGTTTTCTTACGAAGTTGTTTTATGCAATCGTTTAGTAAGGTTCTTTTTATATCTATGTCAAAAGGATCTCTTGCATTTAGGTATTCGTTTAGTACTTCAATGGGTTTTAGTTTCGTTGAGAAAGGGACTGAGTTGTTGTAGCCTAGTAAAACATATGGCATTGGTTCTTTTAATGATAACGTTGTTTTTGTGTTTCGGAGTATTCTTCGATGTTCGATCAAAGTTGAGTGGAATCTTTCGATCATACCGTTGGACTGAGGTTGTGTAGTGGATGGAAATTTTATGGGAATCGACAAATTCTTGTATGATTCCTTTTTTAAGGTCTATTCCGCTATCTGCAACTATCATAGAAAGTAATCCGAGTTACAAATGTAAGGAAAGCGTTAATTGCGTTTACTGCATTTCCTCCTTCTATTGGTTAGGCCTGTCCATATTTGAAAAATACATCAATTATGGTTAGGAACTTCTGTCTATTGGCTTGAAATAGATCGACATGAACGATTTCCAATGATTTGATGGGTGTAGGTGTGACCATAAATTTTGGTTTTGGTGGAAGTCTGTCATATTTATTTTCTTGACAGATATCGCAGAAATTAACGATGTCATCGATATCCTTCTTCAAATTAGGCCAGAAATAACGTTTTCTTATTTGAAGTTATGTTTCAGTTATTCCTCTATGATTAGTTATGCCCTGATGGTATTTTTGCTTTTCTTCTGAATTCACACCTTCCAGCTGTATGTTACATTTAATTAGGTCGTAAGCGTTATTTTTGAATATTTTCCTGATGGTTTCGCAAATTTGCTTATATAATTAGTTGCTTTCGAAGAGACATGCATATTTCCTTTTCGGTTGGAGGTGGTTCTTAAAGAAATTTATAATATCTGGGTTAAAGTCGTTTTTCGAGAGTTGGACGTACATGGGTTGTTTGTTTGGAAAGATGTGTAATGTTACTGGAGATCGAGGGTTGTAATTTACTGTTTTGAAGATGATTTGGTTGTTGTAGTAGTTGATTGGTCTCTCAGATATAGGGATGCCTAATATTGGGTCTTCTATTGCAGTGTGGTTCGTTTCGTCGTCTGATGTTTCTCGTTGATCTTCCTGTATGTTTTGTTGTGATTCCTCTAGATTTTCTTCCTAGTTTCTTTGTGATTGATCTAAGTCTATCTTCAGGTGGATTATTATATAAAGAGGCATTTTCTTCGTCTGGGGATTCTAATTTTCTGTTCACTTCGTCGACATATTTTCCTAGGTCAAACAGTTCTTTGGTGTGTATTTCCACTATTGAAAGGGCGTCGGCGTTAGTATTAAATTTTCCTTTCTTATATACAACTTCGTAGTCGTACTCTTCCAATTTTAATCTCCATCTTACTAGTTTGGAGTTTGGTTCTTTCAAAGAAAAGAGATACTGAAGCGGGCGGTGGTCTGAGAGAATTTTAAACTTTCTTCCGAATAAATAAGGGCGGAAGTATTTCGTAGCCCGTACTATAGCTAACATCTCTTCCTCAATTGTCGAATACTTAGTTTCAGTGTCGTTTAGCGTTCTGGAAGCGAATGCTATGGGTTTATCGCTGCCCACTGGTCCTTGGGAAAGCACTGCTCCTATGGCCTAGTTGCTAGCGTCGGTGGTTTGAATTGAAGGGTCTTGTAAAGTGCGGGTACTGTAGAAGAGGTTCGTTTATCAAAAGGTTTTTGCATGTATTGAATTATTCTAAAAATTCTGGAGTATGTTTGATTTTGGCATCCTTCTGCAGACAAGTTGTTAGAGGTTTCATAATTTTTACGAAGTATCCTAAAAGTCCTAGGAATTCTCTGATATCTTCAGCTGTCTTAGATGTTGCTTAATTGGCTATGGCTTTAATTTTGGTATGTTTCCATTTTATACCCTCTGAAGTGACGATGTGTCCCAGGAAACTAACTTTTTTTCTTAGGAACTCACATTTGTCCAATTGTTTTTTCAGTCTGGTATCTCGGAGACGTTGGAATATTTCGGTGAGATTAACTATGTGTTCTTGTAGAGATGTGGAAGACACGATAATATCGTCCATATAAACCAAGCATATTTCGTCTTGGAGTCCTTTCAAGACATTATCCATTACCCGTTGGAAGTTGCGGGTGCGTTTCTAAGCCCGAATGGCATTCTTACATACTCGTAGTGTCCGTTCCCTACACTAACAGCTCGGACATTTCTATCTGGTGGAAAGCGCTCACCAAATCTAGGGTGTTGAAATATTGGCATCGGCCCAGTTTATCCAATATGTCTGCTATGATGGGTATTGGTACAAAAATTTTAGAGTAAAATGTATTATCAAATTGATGAGAGGCATAATTGTACGTCATTAAGAAATTCTTTCAAATTCAATTATGTGTGATTTTTGATTGCATCCCATTTTTCTTCTTAGATACGCAAAGCAAGTTTTGTGTCAATGTTTGTATATAAAGATGTTACATCAAAAGAGATTAGAATATGGTTCTGTGGCACCTTTTGTGATCTTATAATTCCACAAATTCCCAGGAATCTTTTATAAAAAAATCCTTTTTACCAATTATATTAGATAAAATATTAAACAAGTCTTTTGGCAAGTTAAATGTGGCTGTTTGGATATGACTTACTAGAGGTCGAATCGGTATTACGTTTTTATGTGATATGGGTAATCCATAAATAGCTGGAGGTTATGCATTGTGTACACATAATTGATTTTTTGTCCTTTTGTCTATTTGTTGTAATTAAAACCAATAATTGACAATTGGTTTGAATTCTTTCTGTGGGGTTGTTTCGTTCCTTTTTATATGTTTTTATATCTTTAGTTAGGTTAAACATTTCTTCTTTATAATCTCTTTTGTTCGAAATTACGATTTTATTTTATTTATCTGCATAAGTTATGAGATTACGGTTATTTTGTTTCTAAAAGAAACCACTATGAAAATTCAGCACGTGTATAATTGTACGAATTACACAGTTTAATCTTACTCTAACAAATGATAAAGAAAATTGATTTATCTTCAAGAAGTATGTGAATATTTTATCAGATAATCTACTTTAAAATAATCTTACATTACTTTCAAATTACTGCACATACAAAAATATCAACATATCTAGATTATTACCTACTAACCTATAAGATAACGGAAATAATAGTCGATATTGTTTTCATGCTATGTGCATCCCGAATGACACATTTTTTAAACCCAAATCTCAAAATTCCTTAGAGCCGGCTCTCTACTTTCTAATTTAGTGCCACTACTTTTATTTCTCTAACATAACATCATTGGTGAATCATTTCACAGGTTTTGGCATTTTTTCATTCGGCAACGTAGCACTCTTTTGATGTATCTACGATGTGTACTTACAGATTGAAATCTCATTTTATAATGGAGTTGGGAACCTCTGATAAGCTTCTAAATAGCAATTAAATTGTTTCTTGATTACCCATTTAAGGATATTAAAAATGTAAGCTTAATAGTGTAACAGATTGATTTATCGTTAGATTCGTGGAAAAAGTATTCTAATCGATTATTTATTATTTATATATTGTTAATCGGAGCATAGATTTATTTTCAAAAGATCACAAAATTCAAACTGGTGGTAAATAAGATACTTCAATTTAGCAAAATAGCGGAACTGCAAAATTACTAGTACCTGGAAAAGAGTCAGAATAATATTGTTTAACGAGTGACGAAAGTAGCATTTTCAGCAAACGAGAGAACAGTTTATCAAACGAGAAGGATCGGATATCTTCTTCTTGCGCTCAGTAATGAATTTCTGTTTCAGTAGCTCTCATATCAAAATTGCCTCTAGTCCGGGAAAGTAAGGTCGGAAAATCTGTTAACTATCAAAACTTTCCCATAACTGATTTTTCATTATCAAATGAAAATATATTGACCCAGCATCACTCTCCTAGATTGTCTAATAATTTCCGCTGGAGCTTGCGACGCAGCTTGCAAGCACAGCTCAGACCACCTAAAATTCAAGTGATTTACTCTCGTGTCATTCCTGGATGTGTTCTTACAAAAAAATCGTGGAGATGAAAATTGAAGCAAATCTTATGCTCTTGAAGGTGACGTAAATAGTTTTTTCAAAAAAAATGTTCTGATATTAAATTTTCCAAAAATTGAAAAAAATTACGAAAATTATATTTTTGGTTGGTAATTATAAACAAAATATTAATATCGAGGTCAAAACATAGATGAACATAGAGGGCAAACTTCTAAAAATTTACATTTTTTCAGATTTGGAAAATTCAAAATGGCGGCTGCGCAAATTGGAAACAATTTTTTTTTCAATCGCGTCTAAATTTATGAACATTAACGATATTGAGAAACGGTTTGTTGCAATCGACAGAGTTATATTTTCATAAATAACAAAAACAAAATTTTTAAAAAATTTTTTACAAAATTTTTTAGAACATTTACCGAAAATAAAAATTTTTACATCTAGTTTTTTCTCATTTTGGCGTTGAAAAATTTATTATATAAATATGTTTGTTTTTGAAAGACGAGTATTTTGAAAAAAAAAAATTTCAGATGCGACTTTAACAAGCTGAGATAAACAAATTCAAAATCAAATGCTAGATACTGTCATAATATTAATTAAAATTTTCAAATTTTGACCACTTCGCTAGGTTGTTGAATCCCAACTCAACTTAAACACAGTTTTTCATTTTTCTACCGTTAATTGGTCCATTCAAAAGAGAACAGCAATCCTAGCTCGCTCGCCCAAACGGTGCGACGGCAGCTGCTTGTCGTTCTGGTGGGGGGTCAGCGCTCATTCTCTTCGAACGCCCAAAAGACCCTTACTAACATGACTGACGACGTACTTGTACCCGACGAATTATTGAACATTATTTCGTGCTCTTGTACCACAGGGTGCTCTACTACCAGGTGTGGTAGTAAAAAAGTTGGAATACATTGTACGTTATTATGTAAAAATTGCGAAGGCAAAAACTGTTGTAACATCGAAATTGTAAGTACGGTATTTGACAATGACGAGGATGATAATGAATCTCTGAGTGATGAGCTAAATTTTGATATGACTCAATTAGTTGATTGTGAACTTGCAATTGATAGTAGCAATAATATCGATGAGGATTTGTTTGCTAATGATAATGACGAGGAAAATTGTACAGAGCCATTTCCTCACAGATCAAAACGGGCGAGAATTTGTAGAAAATAGATGTAAATTTATAAATAAATATTATTCTTAGTATCTACGTTTCGAATTATGTATAATATATATAATAAATGGATTTATAGATATAAGTTATAAATATCATTGTACCTTATTTCTAGCAATATGAAATGGTTGATAATAACCATAATATTAGCAAACCACGAATGCAAAATTTTTACAAAGAAAACCAAAATAAAAGCTTGAGCTTCGTTCAACTGCAAACGAGCGCTGACCCCCCACCACAACGCCAAGCAGCTGCCGCCGCACCGTTTGGCCAAGCGAGCTAGGATTACTATTCTCTTTTGAATGGACCAATTGACAGTAGAAAAATGAAAATTTGTGTTTAAATTGAGTTGGGATTCGACAACCCAGCGAAGTGATCAAAATTTGAAAATTTCAATCAATATTATCGTAGAATCTAACAAACTTTGAATTTGTTTATCTCAACTTGTAAAAGTCGCATCTAAAAATTTTTTTTTAAATACTCCTCTTTCAAAGACACACATATTTATAACGTGAAAACATATTTTAAACAAATTTTTCAACGCCAAAATGGGAAAAAACTAGATGGAAAAATTTTTATTTTCGGTAAATGTTTTAAAAAATTATGTGAAAATTTTTTAAAAATTTTGTTTGTTATTTATAAAAATATAACTTTCACTCTGTCGATTGCAACAAACCGTTTCTCTTTATCGTTAATGTTCATAAATTGAGACACGATTGAAAAAAAAATTGTTTCCAATTTGCGCAGCCGCCATTTTGAATTTTCCAAATCTGAAAAAATGTAAATTTTTAGAAGTTTGCCCTCTATGTTTTGACCTCGATATTAATATTTTATTTATAATTACCAACCAAAAATATAATTTTCGTAATTTTTTTCAATTTTTTCCAAAATTTAAGATCGGAAATTTTTTTTTTGAAAAAACTATTTAGGTCATTTCAAGAGCATAAGATTTGCTTCAATTTTCATCTCTACGATTTTTTTGTAAGAACACATCCAGAAATGACACGAGCATAAATCACTTGAATTTTAGGTGGTCTGAGCTGTGCTTGCAAGCTGCGTCGCAAGCTCCAGCGGAAATTATTAGACAATCTAGGAGAGTGATGCTGGGTCAATATATTTTCATTTAAAAATGAAAAATCAATTATGGGAAACTTTTGACTTCTATTTCCTTACTTTCCCGGACTACTCCATGAAATTTTTTAACGATGCATTTTATTCTCTTTTAGTATGTGTGACCATTATTCAATATTACGCATATTTGTCAATCTGCGTTACATGTCTGATTTCACATAACAGATTCTTGAAAATATACTAGTGATAAGTTTGTGTTGAGTATAAGACTGTACCTCAAATTAAAATGTTTCAGGCCAAAGCAAAAATAGCGAAACGAGAAGAAGTGCGTTTAAAAGAAGAACTGCAAACAGAAGAAGGAGGCACCCCAGTACCTACCCCTCCCGATGGAGGATACGGATGGGTTATCGTATTCGCTTCCTTCATCTGTAATACAGTGGGAGATGGAGTTGCATTTGCCTTTGGTCTTGTGTTACCTCATCTTGTAGAATATTATGGGGAATCTAAAGGAAAAACCGCATGGGTAGGATCTATTTTGACAGGATTCCAGTTGGGAGCTGGACCTTTAGTTAGTGCCGTAGCTAATAAATATGGATGTCGTACTGCATGTTTAATAGGTTAGTAAGTAACCCAAAACTAAATGTATTCTCCAATTGCTGGAAGACATAACCTTTTATAGTTCCATTAGATAAAAATACAATCAGAAAGTACTGAAATAAACATGTATATAACACTATAGGTAGTGACAACGTAACTTACGACTGTAATCATAGCAGTACTGAATGCATTTCTGTTAGTACATTTTTTTTTATTTTTTCTTCAAATATGTTAATGGCTTTGGCTGAGGCCAATTAGCTAGACTATGTAGGTGTCTGATTATTTTATTTAAAATTTGTTTAATTTTTCTGCAGGATTGAGCACAGTAAATATGTTTATTTGTGTTAGTATTTTTTATTCTAATTCAACAATTTTTTTTTCATTTTCTTGTTTATATATATATATATATATATATATATATATATATATATATATATATATTGTTGTAGAAAGAACGAGCACATAACATTTATAGAATCCCGGTAAAGGATAAAGAAATAATATTTATCAATAAAAAAATTAATTTCTAAAATAAAGTATCAAAATTAATAAAATATTCATATAACAATATAATCAAGTACAATCAATGGGCATAATCATAAAGAAAGTAAATAAATATAAAAAGAAGTCATAAACAATTATTAGTAAAACAGTTTTAATATAATTCTGTAATTTAAAGAAACAACCTTAGACAGAACCTAACAAGTAAACGCAGATCAATAAAATAACGTAACGCTGCACGGAATTCTACACACCCAGAGCATCTGTTTATATTTAAAGAATAAATGGGATGGTATAATAAAATCAACAATGCTACAATGACTGAACAATAAATGACATTTAGAATTAGTAAAATACATAAATAAGATATGTTAGTTAATATTTAATCATAAAAATATATAGGAAATATAATAAGTAGGAAACTGTAATTACAGGAAATATCAAAAAACCTGTACGAAATATAACAGTTGAGACAAGTATACCAACATAAAATGTATTTGAATATGAAATATGAGAATAAAAATAAATAATTACCGACCTAATTTATATGTATAAATGTAATAATATCAAACATAATAAGAAGTGAATTGTATCCATGTATATTGTGTAAATATTTAGGTTGTAGGAAATACAAAAATAATATAATTGCATTGACCAATCGGAACATCTCAAATAAACAATAACATGAAAAAAGATAATAATAATAAGATGTTAGTGAATTAATCAAAGACAATAAGTGTATAATGAATAAAAAACAATAGTTTACAATAAGTTTAAGTCAGAAAAACAATAATAAACAAAGTGACAGGTGAACTATAATCAAAGAATTTTCTAGAACATTGACAGCTTCCGGTTATAAACAATAGAAAGGGTTTGGCAGATGAAAAAGACCGCGGAATAGTTAAATAGGCGTTAGTTGTTGGATAAGCAAGAAGCAATGCAAAGTGATACAGTTTCTTTGTAATGAAAAATTTAAGTAATAAGTGTAAATAGGTATAAATTTAACTATAAAAAATTAACTAATAATTAAAATCAAGTGCAAGGATGAATTTCTGTGAAACTACATAAAGCAGAATTATCATCAGATAATCACAAGGAGGAAGATTACCACCTAAGGCGGGAAAGCGTCATGGACGAATCCAACTGAAGGCATCATTTCAGCAAAAAGAACAAGGTCTGTGGTGTGTTTTTAATTAAATATTTGGTACCAAATAATAAAGTCAAATTTAAAATCATAAACACCTGGTAGTAAAAGTTTTTTCATTAAAATGATTATGATATCCTGGAAACCTAATAATAAAAAAACTTACCATTATAAAATTTGTAGATAGATGTATAATTTCTGGCATGTTGAATTTTCTCCAATCATATATATAAAACTTTCCACTAAACAACAAACCACAACTAATTTCAGTTCTTTTTTATTAACTACACAATTGTTATAATACGTTAAATAATGTTTTAAAAAGATCAAATTTGAGTAGATAAATATTTCAGATATGCTTTCAATTTCACGTACCGAATAAAACTAAAATAGTATTTTAAAATATTTCAAATAATCCTATCTAGAAAACAAACAGAAAAAAGTTTACAATAGTTGAAGAAGTTTAAAACGCAGGTGGTCCTATAATTTTTCTAAGAAATCTAACGTTTACAAACGGTTCACCAAAGTTATGCAAATGAGTCTGCAAAAGTCGTCTCAAAAGAGAATGAATAGCTTTTTTTTATAATATACAGAAAGTTTGTTTAATGTGGAAATTTGGTTATATATATATAGAAAATCCATTATTTTATTTATATCATAAGAATTTTAAGAAATAATGAAGGATAATCATTTATTTTCACACATAAGAGGTATATGAATCCAACAGTAAGATAAAGCGTCAATAATATTTTACATATGAGTATTGTTTTCAATGTTTTAAAATTTTTTCTATCTTTTAATAAGTAACATAAATAAATTCCATTGATAAGTAAGGTTGATTTTATTATGATATGCCCAGAACCCTACTGAGTTATAGAGTAGTGAATGAATAAGAGCAGCCAAGGTAATAAAAGTTTAGGAATCAAATAAACTACATGTTACTAAATAGCATAGTAAATAGGAGGAATTACAGGTAAAAATATATATAAGTTAGCAAGCCCAAGAGTGTAAGGTTTTTAATTGTAACAAAATATCAATTCATTTTAAATTCAATTCAAATTCACAACAACAGAAAAAAAAATAATAATTCTCATATATATATATATATATATATATATATATAAATTTCAAATACAATTTATCTCCCACATTATAAAAAATATACAACAAATTCATATTCAAAATAAATAAATATTATTATAAAATAATCATATTTAACTTGCTCCCCAACGTGGGGCATTATATAAAATAAAGTAATAATCATATTTAATATACATATATATATATATATATATATATATATATATATATATATATATATATATATATATATATATTTAATTTTTTTTAATAATCATTTTTTTCCATTCTTTGTTATTTATTTTTATTTTTTAAACCTCTTTTTTTTCATAATTTGCTTTTTTTTCATTTTTTTTAATTCATTTTTTTTTCTCTCACAATTTGGTTTTTATTTTTTTTTGTTTTTTTTTTAATATTTTTTTTGGATTTTTATCTAATTTAATAATTGTTAGTAATCACAAATACAATGTTGTGTTTGCATAATTGCTTACAAATTTTACAATTTAAGTTTGTAGTTTATTATGTGTTGGTACAGTATGTAAAGAGTGTTTATACTTTCTGAAAAAGTAATACAATTAAGGTCTATTGGAAGGGTTATATTGGCAATTATTAGTTGATTATATAATTTCCTAATATTTTGGGTATGTAACGGACACTCAAGTAGGATGTGTGTCAGTGTACCTATATCCCCACAGGAACAATATGGGTTATCAATCATTTTTAGCCGATGTTTATATACAGGAGTAAGTGCATGATTTGCACGCACTCGATTTATTGTAACTATAAAATTTCTGTTCACCTCTTTGTAGAACCAACTTTGTTTAGGGATCCTATCCTGATGTTTTTTAAAGATTAATCCAGTAGATTCATTATAGATTTTTTGCCAGTTTTCTTTAATTTTCTGCTTTTGTGATTTGAATATGTCGGAGGGTGGTAATTTAAGATGGAGTTTTTCTCCTGTTTTTATGGCTTCCTTTGCAAATTTATCAGCTGTTTCGTTACCAGTTATACCAACATGAGCTTTTATCCATACATATATGACTATTTTGTTATTTGTGCGAATTTCGTGGTATAAGTTCACAATGTTTGCTTCAATATGATTTAATGTTCTCTTTATGTTGATATTTTTTAATTTGTCCACTGCGCATTTACTGTCTGTAAATATTACATATCTATTTTTATCTGAATTCAATATGTATCTCGTTGCTTGTAAAATTGCTGTTATTTCTGCTGTATATATAGAAGCCTCCTTTGGTCTGTTAGTACATATCTGAGCAGAAATTCCAAAAATATCACCCTTACTATTTAACGAGGTCTTCATTAAGCTCAAGATCTGTTGACAAATAATCGATCTATATGGTACAGATGAGTCAACTATCAGGGGGAACAAGAGAGAAGAGTTCTTAAAAGCAACTGGTAATCATAAATGGAAATACTTACACAAATTTGGGTACTGAGAAGCGCCTTCCTTACAAACTGAAACTTCAATTTTGGGCTGAAATTTTCAAAATATGATAATATCAAAGACGCGGATGGTAGGAAATTAGATGGAAATATTCTTACTTAAAATGTCTGACAGGAAAAACACAAACGAATTGGAGAAACAACTCTCTAGTTCCTTATGTTATTAAACTTTTGTTATGTTCAAAACAAAGATATCATTATCATACATTTGTAGGTTGTGTTTTGGCTTCTAGTGCTGTAGCTCTCTCGACACTTTGTCCTTCTATACCAATGATGATGTTAGTTTATGGATGCTTCGGAGGAATAGGCTACAGCTTCATTTACCTACCAGCCGTGGTGATGGTAGGCTATTATTTTGAAACGAAAAGATCATTAGCTACCGGTATAGCTGTTTGTGGAACCGGAGTTGGAGCGTTTGCTTTGGCTCCCCTCGTAAATACACTGTTGAAGAACTATGGATGGAAAACTACCAATTTATGTTTGGCTGGAATCACATTGAGCTGCTCGATTTTTGGTATGATGATGAAGCCGTTGACTTATGAAGAGGAGAAAGTAACTGACGAAGAGAATGTGCCTACGAAGCCTGGAGTAATGAAAGTACGCAATAGTGAGGTAAACTATATTCTATTTAATTCCTTTTCCTAAACAGAATATCAACAATGTTAGTTCTTGTTTTGTAGAGTACCGAATTTATATTTAGATTTTAACTGAGATACTGTACTGAAACCTAAGGTTTATTGCCCCCCCCCCCTCCATATCAGAGCTATTCTCGCTACTACTACAGCTCGGCTTATAGTTCCAGGGTTCCAGGGTCCATAGATCCTCACTCTTATAAGTTTCTTGTCCGAAGCCTATTTTCATTAGGTGCTTCCTAAGGCGGGGGTTGTCCTATTAGCTTATTCTTACTGATATTCAAATCATTTTTGGATCTAGCAGTGTCAAAGTCCCGTAGGAACTTTTTGGAGTGATCCAGTCCAGGAAGGCCACGCCAGGAGTATTTTCCTACACCACAGAAAAGCGGACCAATAAAGTCGGTTTGTGCACCTTTCCTGACAAATGTGTTGACCTCTTCATTTCCTGTGATTTTCGAGTGGCTAGGACCCTGCTATTCTTGCCTAGTTCATGAAGTTTTCTTCGGCACTCCCATACCAACTTTGAGTCAATAAAATGAGAGCTCAATGCTTTTATAGCGCTGCTTGACTATCAGAATGAATCGATATGTCAAATTTCTAATAGTTTCTTTCTAGGTTCATTTCCATGCATCATTCGATCGCAAGTATTTCTGCCTGAAAGACGTTCGGGCAGGAGCCTAACTATAATGAGTATCTGGTGCCAGACACAAATACTCTAACGCCAGCTTCTGGGGTGGTTTTTGAACCATCTGTGTGCCATCTTATGATGTTTTCTTAGAGGGTTTAGGTGGTGTATTACCTTTCTCGTCTCTTTTCTTCTTAGCATCGTAGTGAAGTTCTTTTCGATACTAACTTACTTGATCATTTCGTCACTGCGAAGATTCGCTGATGAGATGTATTTTGTTAGAGAGGACAAGGCTCCCTTATTTTTAATACTATCATCGCCTGAACCTTCCCTAGATATTCAAAGAATTACGTCTTGGGCTGATTTTTCTATCACCAGATGTAGAGGTGTGAGATCTGTAATGATCTCAATTGCCCTAGTTGGACACGTTCTCATAGCTCCAGTTACGCACACACAGGCAAGGGTCTTCCTCGTGCTGTACTGACTTGCTTTAGTATGCCAAATTATTGTCCCATACGTAATTGCTAGTCTCACCATAATGGCGTACATCCATTGGAGTAACAATGCTTCTTTATCAAGTTTTAGCTTGTTAGAAAAATATCGTTTTATTTTCTGTATTTTTTTGTGTGTTGTAGGGAAATATCTCAACACCAGGTGTATACAACTCCACACTTTCCATAACAAAGAGAAAAGGGAGCGTAAACTTACAGCCTCTTTCCAGGAAGGATGTTTTATATACCGGATCTATCCAGAATCTCAAAGAATTTCAATCCAGAACCTCAATAGCCGAATACAGGCACAGCGTACATAGTATTCAAAGGTTCAAGAAACCAAAATCTCTATGTGAGTATTTTTCGCTACATTTTATTCATAATAAAATTTTCTTATGTGTTTTTAGCTGAAAAATCTTGTGATTTGTCAGGACTCGCTGGTCTACTGGATGTTGGTTTATTAAAAGATGCAACTTTCTTAATACTATCTGCGGCTACGGTGTTTGCCATGATAGCGTTTTACATTCCTTTCGTATTCCTCGTAGAATTAGCGAAAACAAAAGTAAGTTATTACATAGAACAAACTTGATTTGGTTGATTTTATTAATGATATTCAACAAATATATTGAAATTGAACAACTCAACTTGTACAAGAATTTATATGAATAGCCACATTGAGGAAGAAATTATGTCAAAAGTACCAGAAAGTGAAGTTATGAAAATCCTTCAACCAAATTACAAACCGCCTAGAAAGCTATCTTAATGGATTAGAAGATGATACTGTTATGTTTGCGGGTTCGATAATAATACACTTTTGGGATTGTCTATTATTCAGATACTTTATTTATCTCAAAACCTTTGCTTACTCTAGTTTACAGTCGGTTCTTAATATTCACCTTTAACCTTCATAAGACTGGCCGGGGTCCTTTTGTACTCCATGACGTATGTTTTTGCTGTATCTTTAATTTTTGAACATTGATCTTTCATCAAGCTGCAGTTTATGAATTATTTTGATAAAATATGATTTTTTATTTAGTAGTTTTTATTGGCTGGTATAAACAAAAAATAGTTTTATATTCGAGGGGTCTCTTCAGACCCCGGTCAGCCTTTTACATCCGATAAAATAATCCCGGTAACTGTTAGTAAAATCGGGGAATCCCATACATTTAACGTTTGTTTACTCACAGGGAATTTACCCATATAATTGTAAAATGTAAATTACCAGTTCAAATGGGGGATTCCCCGCACTGCGATATAATTTTTAGACTTGAATATTCCGGTTAGACTCTTGTGATATTGCGAGTAGGGTACATCGTTTTGAAAATGAGTCAGTTTTTATTTACAAACAATCGCAAGGGGCTTACTGACGATGAGATGTTACGTATACTTGAAAGTGATAGTGATAGAGTTTGATAGTGTTATCTATGAGGAAACATCGAGTGACTTAAAAAGATGAAGACATTGTCACAGAAGTAGAGGAAGAAAATGATGTAATAGTTGTTGATCAAAGTATAGAGAAAACGAACCCAGAGGAACCAACAGTTAGTAACAGCCAGGGCATTCCAGTATATAAATCTAAAGATAGAACTGAGTGGTCAAAAATTCCAGGAAACACAAAAGTTAGACGTTCAAAAGCTAATATTCGGAGACATACTCTAGGCCTTACAAATTACAGTTCTGATATCTCAAGTATAAAAGACGCTTTTCTTCTTTTCCTATCTCCGGATATTCTGAACATAATAGTAACCGAAATAAACAGAAAGACACAAACATATTATGATAAATGGAATATAGAAAATCCGAATAAAATTAAAGTTTTTGTACCTGTTGATTCTACAGAGATTGAAGCTTATATTGGACTGTTGCTTATTCTTGGCGCACTTCACGGATCGAAGGAGGCTATCGATATGCTCTGGTGTCAAAATATTCATTACTGTCGTCCTATAATTTCTGCTGCAATGTCAAGAGACAGATTCAAACAAATTACTTCATTTTTACGCTTTGATAATTTTCAAACAAGACAAGAACGAAAATTAGTAGATAAGCTAGCTCCGATAAGAGATATATTCGATATTTTCACTTCTAATTGTGAAAAATCACTTAATCCTGGCGACCATCTATGTGTAGATGAGCAGGTTGTACCATTTAGGGGTAAGGCACCATTCCGAGTCTATATGAAGAGTAAACCTGATAAGTATGGAATCAAAATATGGGCTCTTGTGGACTGCACCACTTCTTATATTGCAAACATGCAAGTTTATTTGGGTAAGTTATTTGAAAAGCAATATAGGCAAACTTTATATTCCTATGTATCTATTAATTTTTAGGAAAACAAGATAACAAAGCGGAAAAGGGTCAAGGTCAAAGGGTTGTCCTAGATTTGACAGACCATTTGGAAGGCGGATTTGGAATAACGACCGATAACTTTTTTACAAGATTAGAACTTGCTGACAAGTTATGGAAAAAAAATATTACTTTATGTGGAACCCTCCGGAAAAATAAAACATTTATTCCCAGGGAACTTCTACCGGCATCGTACAAGAAAGAGTTTTCAAGTATGCTTTTAGAAATCAAAGAACGCTAGTATTCTATGTTCCAAAACAAAAACATGCTGTCATCTTACTTTCAAGTAAGCATACTGATAGTAAAGTAGCTGGAGAAGAACAGCACTATAAACCAGAAATTATTCTTCATTACAACAAAACAAAAGGTGCTGTCGACACTTCAGATAAGTTGGCCAAAGAATATACAGTGCAGAGAAAGTCAAACCGCTGGCCAATGGCAATATTTTCGCATCTTATAGATATCGCAGGAATAAATGCTTATAAATTGTGGTTACTGCAAAGCCCGGATTGGCGAAAAAACAGTTTGGATAAACGTAAAATGTATATTTTGGGACTAGGAAAAGAACTCATAAAGAAGAACGTTTTCCGGCGATATAATAATAAATACATTCAGACGAATAGAAAACGGCATATGACAGACGTTTTTCCTGAACTACTGGATGCAACAGAACATAGAGTTCAACAACAAAACATTACCAGGAGGCGCTGCCATATGTGTCAGAGAGGAAAAGACAGAAAATCCAGAAAAATATGTATTAGGTGTAATAACTTTGTTTGCCTAGAACATTCAAAATCGGAGATAGTTTGTAAAAAAATGTTAAAATGATATGTAGCTAGTAGTAGTAGTGATTAGGGTATTTTGCATTTTCTCGTGATGATTTTTGACTAATAAATGGTTAATAGTAAAACTTTAATAAAACTTCATTTCTATATATTTAATTTAAAGAAAAATACAGCATTTCTGCAATTTTAGACCCCTTTCCGTAAAATTTTGATGTCCATCCAATGAAGGTTAACCGTCAGTCTCTCGTTACGTTATCTGTCATTCTCCCGATCCCCAGCTCACTTAACTCAGGTCCGCCTTCCGTCAGACGTTACAGGGTTGCCATCAGCCAAAGTACCTGACAGAACAGATGGTAAAAACCTAAATTGAATAATAGATTTCATTACGAGATTCCCAAGGTAATGGCGTTGGGCAGATTACATCGCCAAAGACCAGGCCAGTCATCAAACAGCAGATGTAGTGGGGATTTAGGCCGTATAATGCAGGTGACTGAGATATTCTGAAAATATGAAAATCTTTTTATATGAGTGGGTTTGGAAAGGTCGGGAAAAAATACTTGAAGGAAGCATTAGATAGTGCAAAATTGGTAAAATATGAGGAAAAAACTCGCATGGACGATTAATGAAATGAGGATAAAAGGCAAGGTAGAAGAAGGTGTGCAAATATTGTTTTTCAATCGAAATGTTGGAGGAAGACTCATTTCGGGAATAGTAACTGGAAAGAGAAGAGAGAGAGAGAGAGAGAGAGAGAGAGAGAGAGAGAGAAATATACTTTATTGTCGAAGGAAAATACTTTCTTATTGACAAAGCTTGTACAAAATATAGTCTGAATAACTCTTAAATAAACGGTTTTAAAGATTTAAACTAACTTTTCCGCATCTGTGAGATGCTCTGATTAATATTCTATCACTTCGGGGGATGTATTGTGTTAACAAACCGAAATTTCTCCAAAAGTAACCAAAAATGCAGTATATTTGGATTTATAGGAGCCGCTGTACTCGCTATAGTTAGCTGAAATTCACTAGGGTACATCTGTGAAACACCTTGAAAAATATCCAATTATAAAATTGGCCACTTATATACACTCCGGAGGCTGTATCGTACTAACCCGAAATTTCTCCAAAAAGGACATAAAATGTGGCACTTCAGGTACCATAGCACCCGTTGTGTTAGCTCTAGTGAGCTAAAAATCAATAAGGTTCATCTATAAGACGCCGTGAACAATATTCAATCATAAAATTGGTGACTTGTATACACGCTGGAGGCTGTATCGTGCTAACCAACTGAAAATTCTCCAAAAATGACAAAAATTTGGTACATTAAGTACCATAGCCCTCGTTGTACTGGCTTTAGTGAGCTGAATATCAATAGGGTTCATCTTTGAGATGCCCTGAACAATATCCAATCATAAAATTGGTCACTTGTATATACTCCGGAGGCTGTATCGTGCTAACAAACTGAAATTCCTCCAAAAATGACAAAAATGTCATACTTAAGCATACTATAGCACGTGTTGTACTGACTGTGGTGAGCTTAATATCAATAGGGTTCATCTGTGAGATGTTCTGAATGATATTCAATAATAAAATTAGTGACTTTTTGCACTCCGGAGGCTGTATCGTGCTAACAAACTGAAATTTCTCATAAAATGACAAAAATATCGTACTTTAAGTACCATAGCACCCGTTGTACTGGCTATTGTGAGCTGAAAATCAATAGGGTTCATCTGTGAGATGTCCTGAACAATAGTCAATCATAAAATTGGTAATTTGTTGCACTCCGGAGGCTGTATTGTGCTAACAAGACATGTAACGGAAAGTGACCGACGACAACGACGACGACGACATACACACAGGATTTTTTTTTCTAAAAACCATTTTTTGTGTTGTTCTTGATGAAAAACGGAAAAATAACTCAAAAATTTTTTTCAAAATTTCAACTTTTTTGTGGGTAAACCAATACTTTTCTCGCATATAGATAGGTTGGGCGGAAAAGTAAAAATACGAAAATCAAAACACAAGTACACAGAAACACAGTTTGAAACAAGTTCACAGATATAAAATTTTGGATGTGCATTAACTCAGTTCGTTTAAAACAATTCGGAGTGCATAACATCCTGATGCCAATTTTCTTGTTAAAGCTGAAATATGCTGGACAAATTTTAATTTATTATCAATAAAGATACCCAGGGATTTGGATTGGTTTTTATTCTCAATAAAATGTCCATTCAAGTACAAATTGTCGATGGTAGAGGCGAAGGTGAGTAAGTTTGTTTTTGTTATATCAAAGATCAAGTAGTTTGCGTCACACTATTTTCTCACAACATCCAAATCTCCAGATATAGTATTTTCCATAGGATCAGCATTATTCCTATGCCAAAGGAGTGTTTTATGTCATGCGCGAAGATCGTAAAAATTCCTTCAATTGAAAGACTAACCAGGTAATCTGGATATATAAGGAAGAGAATCGGTACCAGAACTGATCCATGTGGAACACCTCATAAGATTATTTCCTTAGTGTGAGATAGTTTTTCATTAGATTTCACTAATTGTTTTCTATCACTTATATAAGACCTAAACCGGTCATTACACACTCCTCTAAAGCCATAGCAGTTCATCTTTAGATGTTCATGATTTACGCAATCAAAAGCTTTGGAGAAGTTTCAGAATACTGCAGCTACAACCTAACCCATCGTTGAGATGTGTGTAGACATGTTCAATAAAGGAAAAGATTGCATCATTTGTGCCTTTTGCATTCTGAAAGCCAAATTGACAATTGGTTAATATTTCATGTGAATAAAAAAAAAGCTAACATTCTATGGCCCAATGTTATTACCCGCTATTTTTATTTTATTCTTTTAGTGAATTTCTTTTGCATATTTAAATACACGTCTGTAAATTTGGCGATAATTGTTGATATATATTATTGAAAATTCATCAGAAAAATATTTTCGTATTCAGTGTTACGATCTCAAATTATTAGCCCAGTTGTCTGGCATGTATTTAAAAACAACTATGTCTGACTTGGTCAAGGGACTTTTGGAGGAAATAGCGGAGCTAAAGAAAGACAATAGAGAAAGAGATAAATTTATGCAGAAACTAAGGAGAACATCAATGGACTTTGAAGATTGAGTTGCTGGTGCTGAACAAAATTACATTAGCAAACTTAACGAACAAAAATGAATTATCTCAGAAGAAAAAAAATATAAAACTAATATCATTCAGAAAAGTACTGTCATACAGGAAGAAATGGAAATATTATAAGTTGACTTGAGCAGATATCAAAATGATATAGCGGAACTCAAATCTATTAATAAAAATATGATGACAACATTTGAAACAATTACCCAGGAGAGAAAATGCTTTATATAGAAAAACTAAAAAAATGAAATTACAATTATGCTGTTTTGAAGCAAGACCAAAATAATAGAAAATTATTAGAGAAAAACTCAAAACAACTGCACCTTGATAATAATCTAGTGGAAAAGGAAAAATATGAAAACAAAATAAACATTCTTCTAAATCTGGTATTTTATTTGTGTCAGGATATCATGGAAGGGGAGTGATAAACCATCTAGCTCAAACAAGAGAATATTTTGTTCAGTCAATCAGGAAACCAGGTGCGAGTGATGAAGAGCTGATTTATGATGCTATCATGAACTCAGGACATTTTTCCAGAAATGATAACGTAGTGCTGTGACTCGATACAACAAATGCAAGTATGTTAGCTACCTTTGCTAAAGAAACGCAACACACACAGACGCTGATTATTTCAGGGCCTTGAAGACATGATATCAGCATAAATCAGAGGATATATGAGAATAAGATGAATTTCCACAAAAAACTACATCTCTTGAAGTATGACAGTATCAACATTTTGGAAGGCAATAACTTTATAAGGCGTTCAAACAACGCAAGAAATGGATTCGGACTGACGGCAGTTGTAGCTCGCTATTTGGGCAGGTAAATAATGAAGAGGATCAATGATTTAAGCTACAGAAGAGAAAAACTGGAAAACCTGGATATAACTGATATACTTCAGGGCAACCAAGACGATTCCAAAAAACTTTTGGGAACTCATGAAACGACATGCTCTTTTTTAAGAAAGGAGCTACCTACAACCACACCACCAGAAGACTTGACGAGATAAAAGAAACTGATAGCGAAAAAATGTAAGGTTGACAAAAAAGTTTCATAGGTATTCATTCATTTAAAACACTATCATATGAGTAGATTCCACGAAGTAAGGATCGAGACAGTTGATCTCTTTACTAAAAACTTTTTGTGTTTTTCTTGCTGAAAAACGTAGAAATAACTCCAAAAAAATCGAAAATTCCTCCTTTTTTGGGGTAAACCAATAGTTTTATCGCATTAAAGATACGGTTGTCGGAAAGTTGGTAGTAAATGAGAGTAAAATCTTCAATTAGTATATAACTCTCAATTACTATGTCCATATACCACGTTTGATGATCGGGAGTAGCAAACTATTATATATATATATATATATTTGTTTAGTAAGGGTCGGACAGTTAATTTAATTTATATTTGTTTATATTATTTATAGTATTTTGAGTGACACTGATTATTTTGTTCATATCTTCTTTCAGGGCATAGATGAAACTCAGGGATCAATGCTTATTTCAATAATAGGCATCACCAATATCATTGGGCGTATTGGTGTTGGGTTTGTAGCAGATTTTCCCCGCGTCAACAATTTCCTTGTTAATAACATTTGCTTAGCATTGGGAGCTGTTTCTGTTGCATCGATGCCGCTATGTCCAAGTTTTGCAACTTTAGCCGTTTCATCGGTCTGCTTCGGATTTGCCATAGGTAACTATTAGTGATTGAATTGTAATCACTTCTCATTTATAATATCTACTAGATGAACCCGGTAGAAGTTGTCCTGACAACGTCATTACGGTATAACCAAATTATGGTGTGAGAGCAAAGATGTTGACGGCAAATAAGCCAGAAACATGCATGTCTGCGGTTACCACTCTATTTCAGTAGCCCTTTTTCATTTTGCGTGAATTACCCATGAACCTCTTTGTTATTGTTGTTTACATATCACGCGATATTCGCACATCTTCTTTGTTGTTTACTATGAGTCAGAAGGTTTAGGCAGGGGCTATATGCGCCTCCGTGTCGACCTTGGTTGTTGTCCCGAAATCTCGGGATCTTACAATTGAAGGCACGAATGTGCGTTTGGTTTCCCTGTAAAACCCTTTGTATTGTGTTTCCCATGTTTCGATCAACATCTTTGCTCCCAAATTTCACATGCTTATTTGGTTATACTGTACTGAGGACGGCAAATGAGCCAGAAACATGCATGTCTGCGGTTACCACTCTGTGTCTCTTTGCTGTTGCTTACTATCACGCGATATTCGTACATCAACATAACCTATGACGATAGAAAACCCCCAAAAGAACTAAGGAGGAAGCAATGAAATTTCTAAGTTAGCTTCTTAAGTAAATGTCTTTATTCCAAGTTCGAGCTTTCGTTTGTGATTACAAATTTCATCAGGATAAACTACAAAAAATGTGAAAAAACACTCAATTAATAGTATGTATGAGCTAATTATTATTATAACTCACCAGAATCAGCATTAAAGCTCTTGATACCATCCATTAAAGCTCTTCAAACCATCCCGAAAAACTAAAAATCAATGCAGTTTTAGCTATGAGAAATAGAATCAATAGAATTTGTCACGAGCAATTTGTACAAAAATACCTTTTAATTCTAAAGGTAATAAGTTGTTATTTTGTAACAATGATAGTATTGCTGGCGGTGAACTCAATTACCGCTAATGAAGCAAAACCCTTAAGGTATGCTAAATTACAATATATACATAATTTGTCCCCTTCTTTGACACGTTTGTTTTCTAATTATAACATAGTAGTGGCTAATTACAATTGTAAGAAACCTAATCTACTCTACTCCAATTCAAAAGATAAAACACCAACATTACAGAAATCGGGCATAGTATACGGCATCCTTTGTGAATGTGGGTTAGTCTACATAGGGCAAACTGGCCAAAAACCGTCAAAATGACTAGCTTTACATAAAAGCGATTGTAAAGACAAACCACAGGCCACTAGCCTTAGTATACACATTAATCAGAGTGATCACGGTGTGCAACACGAAAATGCTGTTATTCTAGACTCAGAAAATAATTTATTCCAGCGAAAAATATTGGAGATGTGTTACATTAGTGAATGCAGAAATAGTATCAACCACAAGAAAGACATAGATAGTTTAAGTTTAATGTATACATACCTATTTAACCAACAATACACTAAACAAAAAAAGTGGCCTGATTGCATTGAATAGTACTTATAGAGTAGAGGACAAACTGAGAGGTAGCAGAGTTACACCAAAACTACTTTAGTGTTTGTAGTATATCCTGATAAAGTTTGTAAAGACAAACGAAACCTTGAACCTGGAATAAAGACATTCACTTAAGAAGCTAACTTAGAACTTTCATTGCTTCCTCCTTAGTTCTTTTGGGGGTTTCCCATCGTTATAGCTTATGTTATATTCAGTTACCAGTACCTCGTTACTGTAATGTTATATATATATATATATATATATATATATATATATATATATATATACAACAATAGAAGTCTCTACTGTAAATATTGCACAGTTATGTACAGGAAACCTAACAAAGGCGTATGATTACGACAATTTATATTTCATCAAAGATTCTCTTGAAGTCTCTGAAAAGTTCAATAATTTTGTAATTCCAGAAAATTATGTTCTGGTCAGTTTGGATGTGGTCTCGTTGTCCAGTAATGTTTATCTAGATGCTTGTTTAAGAGCAATCGATAGGAGTTGAGATCGTATCAGTGTCCATTGCTCCATCCCGAAGGAAGCCTTCGTTGAATTGATAGTTTTCCTTTTTGACAGTACTTATTTCACGTTTAATAACAAAATGTACAAAAAAACCTTTGGTACACCAATGGGTGCTTCAATATCTCCTATCTTGGCAGCATATGTCATGGACGATGTGTTAGATACAGTCATTCCTGTACTTTCTTTTACTCCTCTTTTCTTAAAAAAGTATGTCGATGACATTATTTTGGAACTTCCTCGAGAAGGCCTAGATGAAATTCTGGATACATTCAACAGCTATGATCCGAACATCCGATTCACGATAGAAATGGAAGACGTCGATAATTCCGTACCTTTCTTAGACACAAAATTTATTCGTACCAACAATACAATTATTACAGATTGGTACAGGAAGCCATGCAGTTCTGGTAGATATCTAAATTATCACTCCTACCATAAACATTCCATGAAAGTGAATTTGGTTAAGCAAATGAAGCAGAGAGTACTCAGAATTTCTAATAATGTTTTTTATAATAGAAATATTATTATTTTGCTTAATCTTTTCTTGGATAACTCTTATCCAAGAACTTTACTCAATAGGATGTTATTTAGCACATCTTATACTGTGGACTTGATGCTTGAAGATAGCCATCCTAACTTGGCCCAGACGGATGTTGGAACTGATGTGTCCCCTTCTCAACTGATTTTTGCTACTTTACCATACATAAGAGACACAACTCCGAGACTTGCCCGATTGCTCAGTGCATGTGGTAACTTTGAGATCGCTAACAAAACAGTTCTATCAATCAGATCAATGTTCACTAGAGTAAAAGATAAGAGTCCATTGACCTCACTTACTAACGTTGTGTATAGTACTCCTTGTAGAGACTGTGATAAACAGTATATCGGACAGACTCTAAGATCTCTGTCGAGCCGTATTGTCTCACACAAGAGTGACAGCAGATTACACCCAGAACGGTGCGCGTTAACATTTCATGTAAATTCTCTTGATCATCAGATGAATTATGAGGCTGTGAAGGTGTTGGCGACTGAGTCTAACAGAACGAAAAGGTCATTCTTGGAAATAGCTTTTATTTCACAAAATAACAATGTTATAAATAATAAAACAGATATTGACCACTTGAGTGAGATCTATTCGCTTTTGTTGTCCTTGGATGCTAATTGTACACGCCAGGTCGCTTACAACAACCATATTGCTCCTAACAGCACCACCCTTACTACGTTAACTTAATATTAATAGAATCTTAAAATCTGAATGTATTGGTGTTGGTAAATACATTCAGATAATACAATTTTACATAATTATTATATTATACTGTGTTACTATATGTTATTATTACCGTTATTGTACAGTTTTCTGCCTCTTTTCTTCCTTAGTGTAAGTTTATTGGAGTTATGTTCTCTACATACACCAATATTATCATTTCGCTCTCTCTTCCTTCCTCTCTTTTCATACATCTTCTTGCTAAACCCATTGTGTTGGCACTACAACACAGGCCATTACCAAAGTGGGTACATTGTCTTACAATTCTCTGATTTTGGACTGTTGGTAACATTGTTTGTCTATTGTTACATCCCATTTAGAGGGAAAACTATATCATTTCCTCACCGGCGTTCAACATAACAACGCTTGAAGATGATTTCAATTATTTCAATTTACAAAAGGGTGCTGCATTTTGGCTGTTTATAGTCATTTCTACCCAATTATTACATAATTCATAATCTGTTGTTGAAATTATTACAACTTAATGGAGTCTAACCTCACTTCGGAGATAAGTACACACGTGGTTGTGAATTTCATTACAATTTTATTCTTTCATTGGCCACAGTATTTAACTGTTGTTTTTTTCATTTTAGTCTCCCTGATGATGAGGACAATCATCCTCGAAACCTTGGAAATTTTCCGCTAAGAGTACACTTTTCCATTTTTCTTGCTGCAATCCCCCAATATTCACCATTTTATATATATATATATATATATATATATATATATATATATATATATATATATATATATAGAAGAAGATTGATGAATTGAAGAATTTTTGCTTGAGTCAGTAAATGATATATTTTTATATTTTTTCAGCTGGGTATATGTCACTGACCTCCATAATTTTAGTAGAGTTCTTGGGATTGGATAAGCTTACCAATGCTTTCGGAATGTTAATTATGTTCAGAGGAGTAGCAGCAGCTATTGGTTCCCCTATAGCAGGAACCTTGTTTGACATCACAAACTCGTACACTATACCATTTTTTGTTGGTGGTGCAGGTTTTGCTATGGCGGCAGTTATCAGTTCGATGACTCCTTGTGTCAGGAAGAAAAGTGAGGAAGGAAATGATGTTGATGGAGAAGCATTAACTCCAATTAATACGAGAAAAAGTGATAATTTTTAATACAGTATTTGATTTGAATTTGTTATTTATCGTTAATTTTTTTGTTTTTGAATACAAAAGCGTTAAGTCTGATAATTGTTAGGTATATCAAAATAAAAAGTTTAAAAAGATTCATTTGAAAAAATTATTTAATAAAGACTAAATCCAAAGCCAATATCCAAAAGCATACTTGTAAATGAAACTTTATTCGCAAATGTTTGTGTTTTAAGGGCAATTGTGACGTCAAAAGCATTCACACTCAAAAGCATTCACGCTCACTCTATCAGTGATTTAAGCCGAAACTTAGCCCAAAAGATATATTAAGAATCGCTAACACATTCAGATGTATTATACTAAACACTGTGTCTTCATTAGAATATATTTGTTAAGAAAAATTAAAAATATAATAGTGAAATACTTGAAACTTATGAATTGAAACAGTAAAAGTTTATTGACATCCGAAAGGTCACTGCTTACGTACGATTTGATGTAAACGTTTCGCACATTTTGACCTATATAAAGATTCCTTTTTGAACCATAGTAAAGTCGATACAGAACATTGCAAAACTTATTGGAACATACAGAAACCTTTAATTTCACACCATCTATTATACTATACAAACTTTAAAGTTTTTGAAATAATGTATCGACTGTAATATACAGAGCCATCTTTTTGCCAAATAATATGTTCTTATTATTGATTATGCGCGAGAAGATTTCGCTAAAAATCCGATTCAAATCGACAAAATGATGTGGGTATTTGATACCTCTGCATCATCTTATCAACTTATTTTTCTTGACTATGTGTGCTATAACATAAAATAACAGTGTGGTAAAAGAACTGGTTCCTATAAGAGAGAACACTGTTTTTATATATTTAAGGTGTAGACTGAGAACAAATGCTTTTTAGTAAGTCATTCGTAGTGCCAGTTTGAATAAAAACGGAGTGACAATTTCTTGGACCCTACAATATAGTAGCGGAAAGTCTGCTGATATTACACAAAGCCTTCTCTGCTTTTTTTACGAGTTCGAGTATATGTTTCGCCCTCCTCATATTTCTGTCCAGATGAATAGTTAAGTACTTCACACCTTCCTGACTGTCGATAATCGTTTCATACAATTCGATTGTTATGCTTTTTAATTTTCTGTCCGCTACCAGGAATACGGCCTCGGTTTTCTGTGGTGCCAGCTTTAGTTTTCTCTCGCACATTCACTAATTTATTTGTCTTAGAGTCCGATTGGCTGATACCATCAAATATTCAGGATTTTTGCTGTTACGACTATTCTTATGTCATCTGCATATCCTATAAGCTGTACACCACTATAAACAAATGTTGTCAGTACTCCGTCATAGTAGACGTTCCACAGCGTAAGAACTGTTACTGAGCCTTGTGGTACTCCGCATGTGACATTTATCTTGCGCTTCGTCACTTCGAATGGGTACCTTTCGTGTATATAGCTAGTTATCATATTAAACATATATGGTTCTAGCCCTTTGTTGGTCAGTTCATCGAGAAATCCTTGCCAGGGTAACGAGTAAACGGCGTTTTGTACGTCAAAGTCTTCTATGATGTCTTTGGCATGCTTCGTCTGCAATGTACCCTTTTTAGTGCATCGATTGTTGATCTTTGCTCTCTAAATCCATATTGTTCGGTACACAAAATCTACTACGATGTCTTACTGCATCGATTGTTGTTCTTGGCTCTCTAAATCCATATTGTTCGGTATCCAGGACACTCCATCTCTCTATTTCGGATTTGAGCCTTGTGGGCATCGGATGTTCCATTAGTTTAGCTAAGACGTTCAGTAGACAGATATGTTTGTAACTTTTACTATTTTCGCCTGTCTTAGCATTTTCAACTAGCACCAGTCTTGCTAACTTTAGTGAACTCGCTCTTCATTAGTGCCTCGTTTAGTGTTGAATATCAATTAAAACAGTTTAATTTGGTAAAACTGTATTGTCAAAATTGTCGATTCAAATGTCATCTGTCTTGGTTGTTGTTCATGAATTCATGTGTTATAGTCATAAATTAACTTTCTGTTTATTTAAAAAATAAAATATATTCACTCGACATCTGTGTCTTTATCCACCAAAACAACATTTAGTACCAGCAAGAATTTTTCTCGGTAGCTCCTTACTACGGTCTTCATAACTTCAGTAGGGATGCTGTTTGGACCCGGTGCTTTCTTCTCTTTCAGTTGTTCGTTTCCTTGTAGTAGTGTAACTATTTATGTTTGAGGGTGCCAGTTTGTAAAGCTTATTCGTTCACTTGAACAAAATTCCGGCATGAGACTTCTCAAGGGTGGTCCAACTCCAAGTGAATGACACACTTTGTATAACAGCGGATGATCAGACTATGAAAGTTCAGGGCGCCACCACCTTTTCAAACGTTACGAAAGAACAAGAACAAAACTACGGTGATAAAGGTGGAAACACCGTGTAAAATAATTTACTCTAAATTCAAATATTATAAAAAATTAATATTAGAAACGTTAAAAATAAAATGTGCTCAAACTTAATCAACCCGAACACGATACCCTGTGGCTCTCACAGCCGGGTGGATTAGAAGTAAAAGAGAATATATATAAGAAAAATTAATTTAATTCTGCCTTAGAACGGGACGGAAAAAATACAGGATGTACTTAACTGACGGTACTCTGGTGATTTAGATGTTTTGAAGGAATGGAAACGGTGTTTTCTATGGTGAAAGATGTCTCGGGACCAATGGAAGCTGTCTTCAACGGTAAAGGTGTCGTAGATAGATGGAAGCTGTCATCAACGGAAAAGGTGTCTTACATAAATGGAAGCTGTCTTCAGCGGTAAAGGTGTCTTACATAAATGGAAGCTGTCTTCAACGGTAAAGGTGTCTTACATAGATGGAAGCTGTCTTCAACGGTAAAGGTGTCTTACATAAATGGAAGCTGTCTTCAAAGGTAAAGTTGTCTTAGATAGATGAAAGCTGTTACGTAGCTCTCACGTAGTGGCTGTGCTTACCTAAGAGTACACAAGAATCAGGGATATGTAGGAACTTGATCGTAATGGGGCACATTGTGTTGGTTCAGCTTTTCAGGTTTAAAAGGAAGGCAGTTATTTGAATTTACAAAAATAAAATTTACTGAAAGCTTCCCAACATATATGTCTCCCATATTGAAACAATAAAAAACAATTTAACTAAATTAGTAGTATACTAATGTTCTGAAAAACTTATGACAGCCAAAAAATTCTTATCTGAATAAATAACGTGCTTTAAAAAATATATCTGAAGCCTGTAATGTCAGTCTCCTTCATACGAATGAATATTCTATGGGTTTTAAAAATGTAATTAAAATGTTCTTTATATTGAAAAAAGATATTTTGCAACATAAAAAGCTCTCAAGTATTTGCACAAAATTAAGCAATGATTTGTATTTATTTTAAAATGAATATGTAGGTATAAAATAATGATTCCGTGACCACGTGCAACTGTAATTTATCTCTGAATATGTGAAAGAACAGAAATGCAATAAAAATAATCTCAGCGATTATATCGAATGAAGCTTAGAGATTATAAAATATAACTTTCAACTTACCACAGCAAATTAAGAAAACTTTCAAAACAAGAGAAAACGCGAGAACGTGTTTTCTCTTCAACGTCGGTATCGGAAAAGGGAGGATTTTCAGCTTGTAGCGAACAGGGGGAAATTGATAAACGTCAATTGTCTCAACGTTCAGTTTTAATTCTATGGTTGGGAGTGGCTAATGAGACGGCAAGCGGAATTTATTATATTACATCGAAACAGGTCGATGGACATGTTACAGTAGTTCCTCTAATGTGTGTCTTGGTATTTCCGCTATATTTACTGGCATCTTATCCCGTTCTCTCGTTTGATGATCCGGAAAAAGATTTTTCGCTACCTCGATTTGGCATGATCAGAGGGCGGTTTGTCTTAAGCATATTTGTGACGATTTTGTACGCTTTTCCCCAAATATCTGGTTCGATTTCATCAATAACTTTTATTCAACTGGCTTTTTTGCGAGTATTATAGCTTTCTTAAGTTCTACTTAGCCTGTACAGATCTCGGCATGCAGTTTTTTGGTCTTCGTCTGTTCTTTTGTTAGTCCTTTTTTGCAAACATTTTTTCCGTTTTTCGCTTACCTCTTGGGTCCAGCAGTAAACTGGGCTTGTCTATGAATTTCGCTGTTTTTTGTGGAAGGCTTTAACGCAAGCGGTTTTTATAGCCTTTTATCAGTTCGTTAGCTGTTAATATATCGTTGTCTCTATTGCCCAATATTTCTCCCTAAGAGTTTCGGTATATTCTTCTTTATAATTTCCCATCCATTACTTGATGGAGACCTTTATCGGTGTTCTTCATGGCGATCTTCCTTCATATCGTATAAAATATAATGATGTTGTTTCAGATTTTCTTCTTCAAGCACCTGTTTGGCTACTTCTCTTGTTCCTAATACGGGGTAGTTCACTTTTGACCTAGTACTAGTTCCGACATCTAATGCATACTAATCGCTGACTTGCCAGGAAGCGCTCATTCTCAATGTGGATAAAAGTTGTATTCCGTTTTGACGTTTTGAGTTTATAATAATTTTGTGTGGAAAATTTGGGATATTTTAAGAGACTTAAAGGTGAGTTTTGAAAGTTTGATTAATACTATTCTAAATAAAATTTTGCGTAATTTGTGAAAGAACATCACAGCTTTTGCAAAAAGTCGCCCCTCCCAAAAATCTAATTTGCTTGTAATATGAGGTATCTATCATTTCCTAATTTGGGGGTACCCCATATTAGCAGTTTATTTACTTTTCTTGTAATACCAAAATATTTTCTTACATATGTCCAAAAAAAGGAAAGTGTGGAACAAGGTATAAATTATTTCAGCAATTTTAGCTGTTTGGCAAGGGCAAATGGGCTACATAAAGAGTGCGATAACCCACAATGTACCCCAAACAACTTTAGAATGGTACGTAAAAATGGAGGGAAATCTTGAAGATATCGTGAGCTCGTCCCTAGTTTGGAAAATTGTCTTCTCACAAGAAATGGAATCTATTGCTAGCAAACCACTGCTTACAGATGGAAATAAATGTTTCTGGTATTACACAATAAAACGTGTGTAGATTGTCATACAGCTTACACAAAGCTAATAATATAATAAATTCAGTCAGCGTTGACGAAGAATGTGTTGGGATTCCGGATTTCTTGCTAGACAGAAAGAATTATCGTTAAGAACGCCTCAAGGAATATCCTAGGCGCGGATTAAATAATTCACAAGAGAAAATGTTTTGACGTATTTGCGGATTTGAAAGAGCTACTTCTCGCCTAGTTTTACAACTTTGACGAAATTGGCCTTATCATAGTGTCCATTTGGAACGTTTTATAGGGTCTGTAAATACCTGCTAGACATTCTTCTCGAAAACATAACGAAGAACATTTAAGTTTGAATGGATTTTCAGGTCTGTGAAGTTATAAAACTTCAAAGTCGTCTGAATCTTAACTGAGAGGTCGCGAATTTACTATAAATTCAATCTGAACCAATAAAGACTAGAAATTCTCGTAAGTTAAAAGAGTGTTCTATAAAATGAAATTTAAATGATATTTTGTAAGCCCTACGGCACTCTCTCATAATCCTCCATGATGTGGAGATCGTGGTTGTATGAAATGCCAAGATATACGATTATCAATTAAACTATTTTGATATATATCATCTTTGATTTCGTTTATAAGGTTAGACGCGACGATAAAATTCGTACCATTATCCGAATAAACTTCAGAAGGAAAACCTCTGCCAATTTTTTCGGCGCGTCCAACCTCATAAACGAAATCAAAGATGTTGTATTTCAAAAAAATTTAAGTGAGGAATATGATAAATCTGATCATGAAGACGATTATTATGAGATGGTAGCAAGGGCAAAAGAATTAGTTGAGCATTCTCCCAATCGATCTCAAAACCCTTTATTTATTACACAACAGAAAAACAATGCAAACCCTAATATGCAATCTTCTTATATACAGTCATTCAATGTTAAATTGTCTCCTTTATCATTGCCCGAATTTGATGGCAGTTATATATATATATATATATATATATATATATTGAACCAGATATCTTAGATAATAAGAGAAGTAGTATTATAAAATTGAGTTTGCTAGTATGAAATATATATGAAAATAACATAATTTAAGAAAACAAGTAAAAAGGAAACACTTTTCTTAATTTAAACAACATATCAAATAAAGATATATTAAATAACAGCCTATAACAATATAATAAAAAAAGGAATTACCTCAATGATAACATAAAATATAGATATTGCCTAACCAATGTAATGGTGTAAATAAAGTTGCCTAAGACGAAGAATAATTTCCATATCATAACAGCTGTTCATCTGAAATGAAAACAAATATTACTATAGTTAATTCATTATAATCATTAATTTAAGAATAAGAACAAATATAAATATTGAATAGAATATAATCCAATAGATTTCATAGATAAACAAATAATGACATATAGACAAATAACATAAGAGAATTTATATTTATAATTGATATGAATGTAACAAGAATATACTATCAATAATAATATTGAATGTTGTACTATGTAAGTGTATCTAAGTATAAACAATTTTAATGTATTTGTATGTATGAAATTGTTTTGATAAGTGATTGAAGTTTTAATTATCTGATTACAAAAGACAATATCTTATTGGTTGTAAAAGATGACATAACAAACTGTGAATCAATAAATAAACTTTTGAATAGTGATCTGGAAAAGAACAAAAGACTGTTTTGTTTAAAAAAGTGGAGAATCGAGGGGACGCTTAGGGAGAACGGTAGCGAGTGTTAAGAAGCGAGGAGTGTGTGGGATAGTGTTCCTAAAAATTTAAATATATTCCCGGTTTAAGACATTTAAACTCCTAAAGTACGATTAAATACAATATTAGAAATACTTACAGTTAATTGTTACAAGTTTTCCGACAAGAATCTGTGAAATTTTCAACAACTTTGGTTTTTTTTGGAGCTTCCGTGGAGTTTTCCTGGGATCCAGAGACTTTCTTCCAAATTCAAGATCAACAGGTCAGTGTATTTAAATCATTTAATGGCCAATAAATAGTGTAAAAACTCAAAATCCCAATTAAGTACTTAATTTCATAAATTGATAAACTTTTTCAAACATGATCGATCTAAAAAAGAAAGAAACAGACTTCATATAGTGTATTCATTACATAAATCATTAAATTTAATAAAAGGCCGAACTTTATATAAATTAAAATATGTACTTACGCTAATCACGCCATCTTGTAATTGCATAAATATGGTGATTGAAATTTCATAATGTAATAACTATGTCCTTCTGTATATAATTTCTATTTCTCTATCCATGTATATAACTAATTTCTTCCCACAGCTACTTGTATCATGTATAACTATGATTTATAGATAAATTCTCTTATGTGTTTTAACCATTCAATTGTTTTCATCGTCAACAAACTGTGTTGTATAATATAGATGCTTCTTACGTATCATAATTGTTTGTTTCATGCTAAAGCGCATGACTAATTTTTTCACGCATGCGCATTTATGATATTATTAAAATCAATAAATAGGTACAATATATCCATTGGCGTCGCATATTATTTTAACAAATAAATATTGCATTGATAATTAAATTGATTTCAAATAATGTGTTTTCTTTTTATTTCAACTTTTTCAACAGTATAAATTGCCTGGGAAAAAGGATTTCATGCTCCCGAATAATCTAATTAAAATAAATTATTAAACAAAATAATAATAAATAAATGAGCTATCTTAAAATATTCAAATCAAAAGTATACAGTAAGTATTTTATATCAAATATTTAGTATAATATATATATATATATATATATATATATTATGTATTTTTTTAATAGTGCCTCTACGTTGGGAGCCATTATATTTTTACAAAATTTTCTTCAGATATCTCAAAAATAGTATAACTTGTTCCTGTTACTAGTTTGTTGAACGAGCGTTATTCAGGTCGTTTAACAATCGCCATACGTTGGGCTTGTCATTTATTGTGTATTTTTTTTAATAGTACCTCTACGTTGGGAGCCATTTATTGTATATTTTTTATTAATTACGTTAATTTATTTTATTCAATTAATGTTAATTTATTTGATTTGGTTGTTTGTGGGCGCCAGAATTGGTTCGCTTACCACGAACTACAATTCAAAAATAATATATAAGTTAAAGATATTCTAAATTTGTTTTATCTTTTTATCACTGTATCTCAGGGATGAGATTCGGCACTTGACGATTGTCAGCAACAGGAAACTATAGGTAAGATATCAAAGAAACGCAAGACGAACATAGACAAACGATTTTTAATTAAATATAAACGGTGAAATAATGAAATATTTTATCAATCAATAAATTGGCGATACATCTTTAAATTCAAAGGAATGCTATTAGCGCAAATTTTCTGATATACGATTTTCTGAGTTATAATATTATTTACCTCAAACGCAAGTAAATTTCGCTCAATTATTTTAATCCTATGCGTTCTGAATGTACATCCATAACGTTCAATCCCAACTGTCGCTATTGCTAATACGATTGTCGTGTGGTGTGTTACTCTGTGGTTGACATAATTTAGTTTACAAAATGAAGAAAAATGTGTGGCGTGTTTGGAATATATTATTTATTTATTTGATGAATTTAGTAAGTATTTATTTTTAATATGAGTTTAGTGTTTCATGTCCGATATATAAGTGGAGATTGAATGTCTAAGGCCAATGTTTAACTAATAAATTAATACCAAAATAATATAACCTGACATATAAATATATCGGAATTTTTTATATAGGAGAAATTCAATATATACACGAGGAATAAAGTTCGTAATTGGTTCTTCTTGACCCAGAATGTGATGCATTTGTAGAAAACGAACGCCTATGATCGAATAAGCGAAACTCAGGATGTGGAAATGATGAGATGGGAAATTATTTCACCAATAGAAATATCTTATCAATATTAAGATATATGGATAGTCGTCGAAATTATATTTAATAAGGTAATGTTCAATCTTACCAATATCTAGACGATATCCCAATTTTATCACTTATTTATTAACGTACGAATGATATTTTTAGTTAGTTTACTTTTCAATATTGTACTAAACACTTCAGTTAACTTTTTTCAATGATTTTGTTTAAATTGTACCAGTTTTTTTTTAATTTTTGGAGAAGAAAAAATTAACACGTTCTCCATCTAATTAATTCACACGGCGTCGCCCAAGCTCAGAATCAACAACATTCAAATGTTTTTATTTTTGTTTGTCACTATTCATTTGTCCATAAACAAACATTGTTTTTATCGAATCATAATACCTTTTCTTGCGTTATTGTAGATAAATTCACTGTGTTTCTATGCACTTCTATAGTCACTCCGAATTACTCTATCCGAACTCTAACAGAACGTTAGTTTCCGCGTTGATATTTTGACTTTGACGTTTCATACAAATAATTGGAAAGTTTATGCAATATACGGGGTTTCTGAAAGTGTTTAATAAAATATAAAATTATAATAGTTGAATTTTGGTGATCATCATAATTATGTACAAAATTATATTTGACGTAATTTACTTGTCGTTATTGTATCTTCTGTACTTTGAAATATACTTTAATGAAAAATAGTTACTAAATTAAATAGCAATCTCTTGAATAAATTTATCAATTGTATACTATTCATAAATATTTCTCGACATGTTTAAATTATGTCCTCATGGATTATTTCCTTTTAATGAATTTTTATTACTACTTCTACTAAGATTCACATTATCTGAGTGATGCTAATGATTTAATTTAACTTGATAGATATTTTTCACTTTAATATATATATATATATATATATATATATATATATATATATATTAGTGTTTTTAAAAGAAACACACGGTCTCTAGTTAATTCCACAATATAATAAAAGTTATTGAAAATTCCAAAAAATTGACAATTGTTTCGATAAATCAATATCATCGTCAGAAGAAGTTACATTTCATTTTATGCCTACCTGATGTTTAGTAGTTATTTTTGGCTAGACCAAAAAGTAACCTAACTTGTGATTGGCTCAATATATGTTTATAGAAAAAAGAAGAAGATGTGATATTACAAATATTGAAGCTTAGATATTATGGTGATATCCTGGATATCATTTTCCAATTAAGATCAGTATAACTGTGCAATGATATAGAAAACCAGGAAAACTATATCTGCCGATCTTTACAATTATCACTTAAGAAGACAGTTTATTAGTGGAGAACTCCCTAGATTCAACTGTTCATTGACAACTTCATATTGTGGGTTTCTTAAATGTCTTCTAATTTCGAGTTCCTCAAGGAACTCCAGTTCTTGTTTCTTTTCACAAATATGCAGCACTTCTAGTTCTATGTTAGGTGTCAATGAATGATTGGTGTCAAGTAGATGTTTTGCGTAGTGGGATTTATCTGGTTGTTTTAATCTGTAAGCTCGTAAGTGCTCACTGTATCGTATTTCAAAATTCCTAAGGGTCTGACCCAAATAGACAGCAATACATTCTGGACATTTGAGTTTATATATACCTGACCTCTCTAATAGTGGTATTTTTGTTTTTACATTTAACAATTTGGTACTAACGTTACTTTCTGTTTTAAAAGAAATTGTTGTATTTGTTGCTGAAGATATTATCTTTGAAATATTATTAGAAATATTTCCTGCATATGTGATGGTTTTATAAGGTTTAATTTCATCAGCTTGTTTAGGATATATTAGTTGTAATGCCACTTTTTCTTCTTTTTTACTAATTAGCTTATTTATCATATCTAATGGATAACCGTTAGATGTTGCTATTTGTCTAATTGTATTAATCTCTCTATCAAAAATACATTTGTTCATAGGAACTGAAAAAGCTCTATGTATCATTGAATTATATGCTGCTAGTCTGTGTGACATAGGGTGGTTAGAATTGAATGGAATTGTCACATCAGTCTGTGTTGGTTTTCGATAAATTGAATAATCAAGTACATTATTAACTCTTTGAATTTTTAAATCAAGAATATTGATTGAGCTATTTTAAAAACACTAATATGAGCATATTCCACGAAGTAAGGGTCGAGACAGTCAATTTCATGTATATATATATATATATATATATATATATATATATATATATATATATATATATATATATCCATATTCGGCTCGAAGGAGCATCAACTGGCTTGATGATGATGACATACAACTCTGTAATTGTAAATGTGTTAGGGTACAAATATAAATACTTTCAATTTCAACAAGACCTTTATTTTGTGATTTATGTGGAATGATATGTTTTAATGAAGGCTCTGATGAAGGCATTTTTATTTCAATGAGCTCTGAAGTACATACATACAAGCAATTATTTATGTATGCACATATGATGTCAAGGATACATTACATTTATGAAGCTTTACATATATTTTAATATTTTGAGTTGTTGAATAATATTTTTTAACTATTAATGTTATATTTGTCATTATTATAACTAAATTATTTTCTTTTATAGTTTAAAAAAATAATTTTTTACAAAATATCTACAAAAATATTCACCGCATCATAATCTTACTTAATAACAATTTTATCAACACTATAATTTTTAATAACATTGTCCGTTTAATACTAGTTAATAACAATTTATATTAAATTTATTTTATAGCTGTAATATATGTGTACAGGATGCGCGTAAAGTATGCAAACTTGAAGATACATTTGTAACATTCAGTATTGTCGTGAGAGAAAAGAAATATGTGCGACAAAAAATGCCAAGAAATCAATTAATATATGGAGGGGGGGGGGCTTGATGTACAGAAACATGGAAATTTATGAATCTAGTAAAATCGATATAAAATTAATAAGAATGGAAAAAAAACTACGAATGCTTATAATAGAAAACAGACACGTATGCAATAGATTCTCCACATCTGAAGTGGTACTTGAGGAAAAACATATTGTGGTTAATACCGAAAAAGTAAAAAAATCATTAAGACAACTAAAAAGTGGATAATCCCCAAGACCAGAAGGAATTCCAGCCAAACTAATCAGATTTTGAAGTTCTTACGTGGTTCATAAATCAGTATTTAAATGAATCAGAAGTACCCAAGGAATGCATACATATATATCATCCATTCATAAAAAAGGAAGTAAACTATAATGCACAAACTATGGAGGCATATCGATTAGCATGTTTGAATTCCGTCATCTATCTCTACACCATATCCAAAATAAGGCGTTCTAATTGGTTGTATTGTATCGAACCGAGATCAAACACGGTTCTAAGCCCAGCTGAAAGCGCGATTTTTTAAAGTAATAATAACCACGCAAGCAATGTTTAAACTAAGATCCCAAAAGTAATAAACGAGAGCGGCAGTCCTGCAGAAATGCGCAATAAGATAAAATTATCAACCAAGGATACCGTGAAAATAGATGTTCATATTATGGTAGGTAAAGTTATGTTAACTGATTTATTTTATCATACCTATTTGAGCAATTTCCTTATTTTTAAAGGAGAGATTGCCAGGACTCATAGAATTGAAGCACTCTGAAACTACCGAATCGTTTTCGTCTTTAACACCCACACAAAACGTTATAGAAACATTTAAAGCATATTTTGACGACTGTCTTGGAGTAAAAGGAGCACATAATCTGCATGATTTTTAATTAGAAATGGAACAAGGGGAAAATTCAGTTACCATTGCATGTGCCTCAATGAATTCACCGAAACACACTGTTCATGATTGGTACAGACAGTGGAGAACTCCTAATTTAGGACCAAGAAAAGAACTCGATAATATTGAAGTAGGTGGTTTAAGTAGTTACAATTAACATTTATAATATAAATTTCAGGTTCTTCGAGAAAATCATACTACTTATGAAGAGCAAGGAATAATAGTAGACATTCAAGAGAATCCATGTGTAATTGTAATAGTTACTATTATAATGCAAAGGGCCCACAATTTGCCATTAGCAAAATACATTGCTTTTATGGACAGTATATCTGACTGACCTTCCTTTTGACTTTATGGTTCCCAGGAGTAGTGCCACTAGCTGACATTATAAAAGAAGAGGCAATGCACAGATGATTCTGTAGCTGGTTGTGGTGTAATCAAACGTGTATTGCTAGCAGCATTTTGCTCCTAGCAATATTCTAAATTAATAATAACTGATGACATTGAGTCAGAGAGACAAGCTATATCTCTGGTTTGTCCGGCTTCAAATGTTGGCGTTGGCTATGAGATAGACGACAACGATGTACTTAAAGAACATAGACGAATTTTATACAAACCCCTTAATGATATATCTTAAACGCAGCATTAGAGTCCAGTGCATTTGTAGCTTATTGCCTTTACATAGGAGATACTGCTGCCCAAGAAATTAAAGAAGTTGTTCCGTGACTCGTGGTCATCAGCCATATAATTTCAGTGAAGTAATCGTCAGGAGACATTGTTTTATTAAGAAACGAAGCTCACAATGCAATAACATTGGTGGATTTCGTCTGCACAAGTTTGCAAAAATATTACAAAAACCGACTTCGTGATAACTCCAATAAGAGACAGATGAGAACAGCTGTTCATTAGCGACATTAATTATTGAAATGTTGAATATATTGAAGGGGGATGCAAATTACTACAAGGTTCCTAGCGAAAGTGATCCAGATATAATTTACGATATTAAGGTGATATCAATATTTTGCTCTTTCGAAATGGGAAGATTAGGAAAGTTTGCAAAAACCAAGCTAGCGTTTTCGAGCATTTTCAAGAACATTTTACCAATTCACTAGTTATGCTCGTTTCATTTTATACGCCATTAAAAACAATATACATTCCATCAACATAGTCTTTGGGATCTGCAGTTACACCAAATAATGAGAATGGTCCAGAAAGAATTAATTTGCTGGCAGTTTCAGAAGGACATAACAACGATTCTACAACAATGGAATTAATGATTGTATTACATACAGGCTCGTCATGAGACGTATGGCATTTCTCAAAAGATAATAAATATGGGCATACAACGCTTAAAAGAAATTTCGATTCGCTCAGCTTGAGATTCTTACTTAACCGCTGCTGGTAGTTATTAACATAGAAAACATACATACAGAGCCACAATTAAAGTACCAACCCAACAATAAGTCGAAGAAAGATATTAATTCTATGAACAAAACGTTCTTAAAATGATCGGCTTCGAAAAATTCAACAAAATGAAGAAAAATCAACAAACCTAAGAATTTGCAGATTTATGTTGACAACAATGTCCCAAACGCAACAGGGCATTCATTTGTATTGACCTATGATATGTCATTGTTTAGTGCATTTTGCTATTGTTTATGTAGGTATCTTATACATATCACTTAATAGAATGGTGTAAAGCAATAGTTAAACATTGCTTGTGTGGTCATTATTCCCAGAGAAAACGCGCATTAGCTGGGTTTAATTCCGTCTTTGATCTCGGCTCTCCACAGTCACTTCTGACCGATATATCGGTACCCACTCATCCGATACAATACAACCAATCAGATCGCCTTATTTTGGCCACGGTGCCGAGATAGATGACGAAATTGAAACATGGTATCGGTTAAAGCCGGAAGATCCTGCAACAATGTAATCTGCCTGACACTGCATAAAGCCGTCAATATAGAAACTCGTTTAATGTTTACTGACTTGCAACTTAAGTCAAACATTCATAAAAGATTTAAAAAATCTATATATGATGTATTAACATCTCAAATAAAAGTGGTTAACACATTACCACAAATATTTTTTTATATTTTGAAACATGTCGTATCCACCAAAAGGTTATTAGCGACAATACAATATAATATAATAACATTAGATCTTATACAATAAGTTCACAGATTTGAAATAGTCTATGATTCGCCTATGATATTGGCAGTTTTTTCCGAGGAGAAATTATTTGTTGCTCGTTATGCGATAAGGATATGTTTTATGCTATCTACAACATTACACCGTTGTACACATCGGGGGTTCACTGTTTGTGAATAAATATGAATGGGAATATCTTGAGTAACCTTCTTCTTCTTCTTCTAGTGCCTATCCGGTCCGGATGTTGGCGATCATTCTGGCTATTATGATTTTATTTGCTGCTGCACGGAATAGTCCTGTAGTAGTTGTTGAAAACCATGTCCTGAGATTTTTGAGCCATGAATTTCTCCGTCGTCCTGGGCCACGTTTACTAGGGATCTTCCCTTGCAAGATATTTTGTAATAGACTGAACCTTTTCTCATTTCGCATTATATGACCGAAATATTCTAGCTTGCGGATCTTTATCGTTTTTATTAATTCGGTGTCTTTCTGCATTTTTCTGCAGACCTCTACGTTGGACACATGGTCTGTCCATGAGATTCTTAATATTCTACGATAGAGCCACATTTCAAAGCTTTCGAGTTTTTTTGTTGTTGCGTCGGTCAAGGTCCATGATTCGACCCCGTACAGTAAGACGGAGAAAACGTAGCAGCGAAGGAGTCTTATTTTGGTAGTTAACGTCAGAGATCGACTTTTAAAAACTGATGCCATTTTGAGAAATACGGCCCTTGCTTTCTCTATTCTACAGCGGATTTCTTGTGAGTGGTCCCATTGGTCATTGAGTGTAGTTCCTAAATATGTGTATTTACCGACCCTCTCAATTTGTAGCTGATTTAGGGTGAGGTGCTCCTGTGGAATCTGACTTTTGCTGATTACCATGTACTTCGTTTTGTTGACATTTATATCGAGACCGTATTCTAGACTAACTGAATACACTCTGTTCATTAGTTGTTGTAATCCATTGAGGTCTCCAGCCATAATCACTGTATCGTCAGCGTATCTGATGTTGTTTAATCTTTTACCATTTAGTAATATTCCTTCATCTACGTCCTCGAGAGCCTCTCTAAATATGTATTCTGAATAAACATTAAATAATAGAGGGGACAATACGCATCCTTGCCTTACACCTCGTGCGATCTTTATGGCCTCTGATTTTTCTCCTTCTACGGACACATATGCTGACTGATCCCAATATAGTCTCGATATTATTTCCAAGTCTCTTCCATCGATCCCAACAGTATTTAATATTTCCACTAGTTTGTGATGTTGTACTCGATCAAAAGCTTTACTGTAGTCTACAAAACAAGCATATACGTCGCAGTTGACGTCTCTACATCTCTGGAATAATACCTGTACACTGAATAGTGTCTCTCTAGTACCTACCGCATCTCGGAAACCGAATTGAGTTTCCGACATATAATCTTCACACTTTTTGTATATTCTTCTGTGAATAATTTTCAGGAATAGTTTCAATAGATGACTCATGAGACTGATAGTTCTATGATCTTCGCATCTCTTTGCTCCTGGTTTCTTTGGTATTATAACAAATTCCGACAGTAGCCAATCTTTCGGTAGTTCGCCTTTTTCATAGATGAGATTGAACATCTCTGTTAGTTGTGTGATTCCAGATTCGTCGAAAAGTTTGAGAATTTCAGATCTAAAGTTGTCTGGTCCAGGAGCTCTTTCATCTTTCATTTGTTGCACCGCTGATTGCACTTCATCGACGGTGATGGCAGGACCTGATTTATCTATTATCTGTGGCCGCTGCGGTCTTGCATCTTTAAATAGTTCTGAGATGTAGTTGCTCCATACCTTTATCTTGTCTTGTTTGTCTATTACTAGATTTCCTTGTTTGTCGGTCAGTTTACATATTGTTCTGGGCTTGATCAACCCAGCCGTTTCTTTAACCTTTTTATACATGTTAAAACTATCATACTTTTCCTGTAGGGCTTCTATTTCCTGGCAATCTTCTTGTAATTTCTTTTCTTTGGCATCCTTGATTTTTCTTTGTATTTGCTTGTGAATTGCTGAATATGCGGGTGTATCTTTCATAAGTCGTCTTTGTTCCATCATATGTAGAATTTCGTCTGTCATCCATGAGTAACCTAGTCGCGTTAATATAACTTGCATTTTCCTATTTTTAGTAGTAGGTTGCCATGGAGATATATTACTCTTTACTTCCCTTAGCTTTGATCTGGAATTCGATCACTCTCATTCCCACGCACTTTACACTTTCATTTTAAAGAATGCTTTCAAATCACTAGCAACGCTTCGACACTCACTTTCCAAATTAATATTGAAGATCGCGTTACGCGCACTAGCGTCTGCTTTGTCGTTGCCTTCGATTCCAACATGCGATGGTATCCATATAAACTTAACGCTTCTAGAATTCAACTCAGCTTCCAGTAATTCAGCCATCATTAGTTTGCCAATAGGATTTTGTTGATATATTTGTTGCGAAATTTTCAAAGCACACAGGGAGTCGTTAAAAATGAGGCTGTTTGAAAATGTCTGCAAGTTTGCGAGTTGGAGAGCTTTGTATAAAGCGAAAAGTTCAACAGAGAAAATGCTGAGCCTGGAAGGAACTCTGTATTGGAAAATATTCCCCGAGTTTACAAGTGCAGCCCCTACCCTGTTTCACATTTTGATGCATCAGTGTATATTTTATTGCAGTCACTGTATTGTTGTTCCAAAATTAAATTAAATTTATCTCTTAATATTGCTGTGCTTACTTCGCGTTTGTTAAATATACTTAGTATTGTATTAACAATAGGGGTTTTGATGGCCCAGGGTGGAGGATGATCCAAGTCTAAAGGGAATACAGGAGGAAATTGAACGTCCAATTGTTTAGAAAAATTCTTATCCTTTCGTAGTAAGGTTTAGCTGTTTGGGGCTTATTGCTGGAGTAATATAGATATTTATTGGTGAAGGGGCTTGTTTTTATTCGATGTAATTGAGGTAGCATGTGATAATGTTAGATACATTCTTCGATCATGTAGAGGAGGTTAACCCGTTTCACTGTGAATACTATCGACAGGAGTTGTTCTAAAAGCTTCAAGAGCAATTCTAAGCCCATGGTTATGAACAGTTTCAAGTTATTTTAATGTTGTTTTAGATACAGAGGCGTGAGCAATTGATCCATAGTCTATTTTAGATCTTATTAAACTTTTGTAAATAGTTAGCAGCATAGTATAATCAGATCCCCAATGTTTGTTACTTAATGTCTTCATTATGTTTTGCCTTTTATGACATTATAATGTGGTTTGCTTTATATGGACTTTCCAAGAAAATTTTTGGTCCAACCACATTCCAAGAAATTTAACTGATGGCTTGGACGAAAATACTTCATCATATAGAATGAGTTTTTGATAAGATTCTGGAATCCTTTTAGAAAATAGTACTCCTTTTGTTTTTGAAACTAAGAATTTGAAGCCGGTGTGCTGAGATCATTGTTCTAGTTGTGTGAGAAAGGATTGAAATAAATTTGTTATTAGAGTGGTATTTTTGACTTTACAATAAACTACCAGGTCATCTGCGTACAAACGAGCCTTAAGAAGAGGCTTTAGTATATCTTTAATAATCGTTGCCGGAACGATTTTGTCTAAAACCACATTAATCTGTAATTAATCATTTTCTGCATTAATTTGCACATTGAACATGTTAAACTTATAGGTCGATACGAGTCAGGTTCAAGACCCGACTTTTGGTTTTTCAGGAAAGGTAGAATGTACGCTGTTGACCATGTTGAAGAAAATTGATTATGTTGCTAGACAGAGTTGAATAGTTGGAGAAGGAATGTTTTCGCAGATCCTGGACGGTGTTTTAAGAATGTGACTGGGATATCATTTGGTCCAAGACTAGCATCTTTGATGCTATAAAGTGCATTTTCAAATTCCTCCATAGAGAAGGATAGGTTTAATAGAGAGTTTTTGTCTTCGTCTTCAAATAGCTCTGAATTTTCCGCCACTTATTTGTTTTCAAGGAAGGTATTACCATAATTGAGGTTTGAAGACAAGTGATTGGCTAAAGCGTCGGCCATTAGATGAGGAGAGGTAATATTGGTGTGTACTTTAGTCCTGAAACTTCTCTTATCCTTTTCAATACATCAGTGATGGGAGTTGCGCTGTTTATTTCGGAAACATATTATGACCATGACGATTTTTTAGTTGTTTCGATGAAAAGCTGTGCTTTCGCTTTGAGCCTTGTGAAATCTATTTTATTTTCGATTGTCTTGTGCCTCTTATTAAGTGCTGTTTTGGCGGCACGAATTGAGGTATAACATTCCGTATTCCACCATTGTATGGAGAGCGTTTTTTTTGTCCTCATAGTTTTCCTATGAAGAGTTCTGCACTTCATAGAATAACACTGTTAAAATTATTTAAGTATTCATTATCGTCGTCAGTCATCGTGCATTTCAGCATTTCGTGGTTGATGTGGGATTCAAATTCTGTTCAACTTGCAGATCCTGTTTACCATTTCGGAACATAACTTTCAGGAGTCGGAGCTGCTGAGTTCTTAATAAGAATAGGATGGTGATTACTGCCGTATGTGTACTGAAGGGCTTCCCAAGAAAGGCGAGGAGTAAGTTGGGGGTCGCACAAACTTTAATCAATTACCGATGTGTTCCCCGTGTTGACGTTAAATCTTGTTGCAGAGCCATCGTTGAGAAAGTTAAGCTGAAGGTCCGATATGTTTTTTTCTACGATATTCCCTCTAGCATCAGTATGAAACGAGCCCCACATAATGTTGTGACTATTCAAATCTCCTACTATAATGTGCGGAGCCGATATCTGACTAAGCAAATCTTTTAGTTCGTTATAAGTTGTAGGAGTAATTGACGGTAGATAGAGATTACAAATAAAATAAACATTGTCTCACTTAATTTTAACAACTATGGCTTCCAAGTTAGTTGTTACGGTAAATAAACTTGCTTCTAATGTATCCTTAACTAACGTTGCTACGCTAACACTAGATATTATATTGATTGTGACTCTATCTTTTCGAAAGCATTTGAATGATACAGAGTTGTATATTTTTTGAGGGTTTAAATTGATTTCTTGAAGACATATTATGTCCGGAGTTTGTTCAACAATAAGCATAGCAAGGCGATGGAAAATCCATCACTGTAGTATCGATGTGAATTTAATAAGGAATTAATTTGTATATATTAGTTCTGGCTTAACTGAGAGGCGTCGCTTTCGTCATCTGAGAAATTACTACCGAGCTGAACGAGGGGATATATAGGGATATATTAGACGTAGCATACTAGTCAGTGCTAAAATATCTGTGGTGTACTCTGTTATAATACTAATGTGATCTGAAGATCCGCTAAGACTGCTTGGCAAAAGAATTAGTTGATCGAAATTGAACACAAATGGAGAAGACTGATTTCGATAAACGTTTTGGTCGGTTCAAGTGATTGTATCAAGTTTAAATTGCTATCTTCATTTTTTGAGTTAGAGTTGAGCTTTGGCTTCTTTGCTTTTGACTTATCTTTCGGTACAGGGAATTCATTGCACTGTGTGATAGGTGGACTCACTTCACTTCAGGTGAAACGATTTTGTCAAAATTTCGTATTTGTTGACTTATGTCGACAATTGCTTGAGAAGTTTCCATAGTTGTAAATATTTGTGGGTTATTAGAGACAGCTTTTGTATTTGTTGGTTGCGTTACTGTATTTGTTTGAGACGGTGCTGATGAGATTTCAGTAGATACATGTGGAAGTACTGTAGGTTGTATTATAGGTTCAGAACATTGAGATGCTATGTGGCCTGGTTTTTTGTAATTGTAGCAAACTATATTGTCTTGAGAAATGAATATTTTGTAGGAAATGTTGTCGAAATCAAGTATAAATGAATCTGGAAGCTCTAGGTAGTGTGGGCTGACGAATACTTGTCTTCTGAAACTCAATATGTGAGTATATTCCGGTAGAGATGTACCAATTCTCAAGAATGTCATGGGTGAAACAGAGGCTAAACCAATTGTTTGTAATTCATTAATCAGTATATTATGAGTTATAAAAGGGCAATCATTTGAGAGAACGATTCTTTTTGCTGGTGATATTAGTTTTCTAGCACTGACTACCATTCCAATAACTTCTATTTATCCGTAATCATTCATGAAAGTTTCTACTAGTTGTTTATTGGATAAATACATGCATATCCGGTTGTTTGATAACCGGGATGGAAAGATTATGTTTTTGGCTGGATTATACTACCCACAAGAATGAGGTAATCTTGGAGACGAGTGTTTTCTAATGCACTGAGGATGATTGCTCGTTCTTTGGAAGTGAAGATGAGAATTGAAACTGCTGACGAATAGGTTCGGGAAATATCTGATCTAGACCGATAACGTGGAAGAGAAATATTTTGGTTGGGGTTCATGATGAAGTGTCCGAAAAACAATAATACGGTCCTGTAACCTAATAAAACAGGTATATGGGCCTGCGATAGTAATGATCCAGCTAATGAGACCGGTTTCTTATCAAAAACAATATGAAATGAATGGAACTGAAATTTTTTAATACACAGTTGTCGTCCACTTTGTTGTTAATAATTTAATTTTGAAGATATGAGCAGAAGCACTTACTGCTGTAAAAGTATCCCTACACAAAATTCACAATTATTATTTTGTTAACACTTAATAACTTAGGAAATAATTGGAGCTCACGTTGAACACAGATTCTCTGTATCCGATCGGGGCCGAACTTCTTCAAAAATTCTTCGTTAACAAAGACCTACGTCAGTGATTTAGGTATTGCTTTCTGTTCGTACTGCAATGTTGATTACCAAATAAAAATATTTCTATTCTACGGGGTAAGAATGTTTCTATATTTTACGCACACCCTGTATAATCTCTATAATTGTTTTACAAAATTTACGATCTATTTCATAATCAATACATACATTTTGCATAACCATCGTTAATATGAGTATTCCTGAATTTTCATTGCTTTTAATTGAAAATAATGAATCAATGTAAATGAATAGAACTATTTTCCAAACTGCCTGAGGTCACTGATTAAAAAGATCTCTAGAGTAACATATTTAAATATCTCACAATAATTTTATGTAACAAAATACATATTTGGGATGCTCTTACAGTTCCTTGTACTTGATATTTATGTCTGACAATTTTTATAATCTGCTCTACAAAAGTTGGGGGAGTTCATAAATACCTATAGTATTTATGGTAAAAATTATTAAATGTTTTATTCACCCAGATTTTGCCTGTATGAATGTTTACTTGCTTATCTAGATCTACCCAGAAATCAAAGAGCAGTACAGGAAGTTCATCCGTTCAGAGGTGGTACAGGTGATGTTATACGTTCGTTTCATACTGCTTTTGAACCAACTTTTCTCTTTTTAGACGATAATGCTCGACCGCAAAAGTAGTAGAAGATGCTTTGGTATCCAAAATTTGAAACTCTATAGACCCCATTTCCATCAAGCATCCTTGGAACCAGGACAAAGATCCTTTAATTCCCATCAACCACCCCCATAGGCACTACAAGAACAGCTTTTACCCAGACTTTGGAGACAAACGAGGCTACTTCAACGGCCTTGTTGAAAGTATGCAGAGGCGTTGTTTGGCTGTGATTGATCTTAGAGAAAAGTAAAAGTGCACACTACCACTTATATAAAAGGAAACACATTTGATGACCAAAATCGTAATTTGTTAAAACATAATCTTAGAATTTATGAACTTCCTCAACTTTTGTGAAGCAGTTTATTTGTCGATATACTATAATTCAAAAGCAAAATACGGAGTTTCAACCAACTTGCAACAGTGAAAAAGTTCTGCTACTATTGTACGAATTTATGGTGGTCTTACGGACAATTTTCCTTGTCGAAACGATCGAGATGGCAACTTATTACCACTATGGCAATCTTTTGCAAAGTTTTAGTTTATTTCGAACAATGACTAGGAATGTTCATTAGCTCTCTGACTATTTTGAGGTTATAAACCTTATTACTATTATTCGAGGGCCCGGTTTTTTTATGTTCTAATAAAGTACCAAATAATTGTTGGAAAAATCGACTGTGAACGAGTAAAGTTCGCTCTATGTCCATAAGTGAAATATTCGTGTTTTACCGGAGATATTCTAAATGTTAAATTTAAACTTTCGAACAACTGAATACATTGAACTTTCTACGTCTTAATCGTATCGAGCTTTTTGTGGTAAGTGCACCGTGAACGTGCAAAAACAACTTTAAATCCAATAATCCAAACAACAACATTTTGTTTGGAAGTTTTTATAATCTGATAACGATAACGAGTATTCAATTATCACCTAGGCCTACGTTATTCGTTTTTCATTTTCGGCAACCATTTTTACATTATGGTGTATAACTGGTTGTCTCCATTTGAAAGTAGAAAACTTCAAGCATTGGTAATACATCTGTTGCTTTTGACTACAAGAGCAACACAATCTGTCACCTGTTAAGAGTACTTTTTTGATATGAAGGTAGGAAGGTTCCATTTTACATACCAAACAATTAAAAAAAATGAATTTGTTTACAAATAACATTTCACTATATATTAACCTTACATATCATACTTACAAATTTAATTTCCTCTATAATTTCTGCCGAAAAGGGTTCATACTTAGAATTTAATATTATCACTATAAATAAGTTAATTATTTGAAAACAGAGGCTACATGTTAGAGAAGTAATATATCACAATTCTACTCCAAGAAATGATCTTGTGGTCCATTCAGTGATGTCCTAACGAGACAAAATAATTATCATAACGAGGAAAATTATGATAATTTGACACATTGGGAGAAAAACTGTTTTGAAACAGTAAAGTCGAAGAATAATTGAACAAAACCGATTGAACTATATGCTTATCTTCTGCAAGACATTAAAAAGATTTTAAATTAAAAAAAGAAACTATTGAACACAACATGTCTTCTTGAATGAATAATTTGAGGATGTAGTTCCATTAAAGCGCAGTTTTTGTTATACATGGGACAGAAGAAAGCGATGGCAATATCATTTTTCAAGTGAAGACATAACTATTAGTAATTCCAAAGTAAGCTTCTTTAGAATCCTCTTTAATACCTTCTATCGACTTAAAATGGACGCTGTACTTAAAATTTTGTGATGAGAAAAATGTCTGCCGGAGTGATATCAGGTAATTACAGTGGCTCTTTGATACGACTTAATAAGTTTTGGCTCCCTTAAATGCATAGTTGAGCTGATTTGAATGTCTTTGAATGATAGACAAGCTCAACATAATCGAAAGCAAAGGTAGACAGGAAACCATGAAGAGGGCAGTAAAATACAAAAAAAGAAAATGTGAAAGTATGGTAGTAATTCACATACTTTTCTTGGAGTAGAGTATTTAATAAAATATGAAGTTACCTCTCCTTTTGATAGTACATGCTACACCTCTGTGAAAGGAGATATCTTGTTCCACAAGCCAATTTTTTTAGCCATTATGGCTTTATATAAATCATTCAAACAAAACTTCAGAACAAAAAACGTTATTCTCATATAACTCTTAAAATGTGAAACTCTTCCGAATTATATTATATTCAAATTTGATGAGGTTACAAAGATTTATTCTATAAATTATATGAGAATCACTTTAGAATACCATAGTGTACATTTTTTTCTCTAAGACTAGAATAAATACATTGTACGTTAATATAATGAGTTTAAACTCCTTGTGGCCTTGAAGCAAATAACGCTTCAACAACAGTACTATCAGCTAAAGTACTAATATCACCTACATTTCGATCATCCACAGCAATCTTCCTCAGTATCCTCCTCATTATCTTACCAGATCTAGTTTTAGGTAAACCGGGTGCGTTTTGTACAATATCAGGTTGAGCAAAAGGTCCTATCTTTTCTCTCACAATTTGTTTAATCTCTTTTACAAGTTTTTCGTTAAATATGCCATGTTCTGTCATTGTTACAAAGCAGTAAAGACATTCTCCTTTCACTGGATGTGGTTTGGCTACTACAGCAGCCTCTGCTACTGAAGGATGCTCGGTTAAGATGGATTCTACTTCCGCTGTGGACATCAGATGACCGGATACATTCAACATATCGTCAACACGGCCCGTTACCCATAAGTAGCCATCTTCATCTCTCCTTGCACCTGAATTTAAAGAAAAATTTACTAGAGGTAAAGAGAAATAGAGTTGAATACATCTGTATAAAAATTATGGTCCAAACAGGTCGCTGAGAATGGGGTTACATGTATATGCGTGTTTCGGCTTTCAGGAAGCATGTTTAATTGTATAAAAACATTTTTTTAGTGATTTTTACTTAAAAAACATTCTTTATTTTTTAAATGACAAACAAAGTTTGTATAAAATTCGTCAAAAGTTTTCTTAACCCTTAACTACTATCCCCGGGTCAATATGACCCAACGATCTGTCGATACACGTGATTTCAGGCGAATCCGAGGAGTGGGGACGGCTAGCGACGACGGATTTTAGTCTTATAAGTGCAGAGTAGAAAAATTATCGCTTTGGTATATTTTTTATCGCTAGTGGGTCAAATTGACCCGTGAATAGTTTTAAGGTAAGTTTTTTTGTGTTAACCTACATGCTTTTTATGGGATTTAGAGCCAAAATCAGGGTAGTATACTAAGTCTCGGTATTTATTTTTATAGAATATGGAAAACAAACAACTAAGCGATTATGATTTATTGCAAATTGTTGAAAATGATGAATTTTGGGTGGAAATGGGAGAGGAAAAAAACACGACAGGCGATTTGGTCGTTGCATCATCAAGTACCGCAACTCACAGCAAAGAGAGACGTATTGCCTGCAATAAAATTTTGAACAAAAGCGACGAAAGCGATCCAGATGAGAGCGATGCTGAAGAGTTAAGCGAACACGACTCTGAGAGTAAAGTTGAATGGGACAAAAATGATGACGAAATTGATTCTTCAGAAAGTTCATCCGAGGACGAACATGAAAATACCCAAACATTACGGGAAATTCCATCGTGGTACGCAAAAGATAAAACCAAGTGGTCAAAAACGGCACCAACAAGGGGAAAAACAAAACAGCAAAATATTATAAAAGTGCTTCCTGGTTTGAAAGGTCCAGCTCGACTAGATTCTCCAACTTCGCCTTTGGAAGCATGGAGACTCCTAATAACAGACTCTATGATTGAAAAAATGGTTATACACACAAACTCAAAAAAAAGAAACATGCAAGGTCATTATAGTAAATTCAAAAAAAAAGGAGAAATAGTAGTGTTTTTAAATGAAACTCAAGGTCTCTAGTTAATTCCACAATATAATACAAGTTATTCAAAATTCTAAAAAATTGACAATTGTTTCGATAAATCAATATCATCGTCAGAATGACAGAAGTTACATTTCATTTTATGCCTACCTGATGTTTAGTAGTTATATTTGGCTGGACCAAGAAGTAACCTAACTTGTGATTGGCTTAATATATGTTTATAGAAAAAAGAAGAAGATGTGATATTACAAATATTGAAGCTTAGATATTATTAGCCCTATGGTGATATCCTGGATATCATTTTTCCAATTAAGATCAGTATAACTGTGCAATGATATAGAAAACCAGGAAAACTATATCTGCTGATCTTTACAATTATCACTTAAGAAGACAGTTTATTAGTGGAGAATTCCCTAGATTTAACTGTTCATCGACAACTTCATATTGTGGATTTCTTAAATGTCTTCTAATTTCCAGTTCTTCAAGGAAATCCAGTTCTTGTTTCTTTTCACAAATATGCAGTACTTCTAGTTTTGTGTTAGGTGTCAATGAATGATTGGTGTCAAGTAGATGTTTTGCGTAGTGGGATTTATCTGGTTGTTTTAATCTGTATGCTCGTAAGTGCTCACTGTATCGTATTTCAAAATTCCTAAGGGTCTGACCCAAATAGACAGCATTACATTCTGGACATTTGAGTTTATATATACCTGACTTCTTTAATAGTGGTATTTTTGTTTTTACATTCAACAATTTTGCACTAACGTTACTTTCTGTTTTAAAAGAAATTGTTGTATCCGTTGCTGAAGATATTATCTTTGAAATATTATTAGAAATATTTCCTGCATATGTGATGGTTTTATAAGTTTTAATTTCATCAGCTTGTTTAGGATATATTAGTTGTAATGCCACTTTTTCCTCTTTTTTACTAATTAGCTTATTTATCATATCTAATGGATAACCGTTAGATGTTGCTATTTGTCTAATTGTATTAATCTCTCTATCAAAATTACATTTGTTCATAGGAACTGAAAAAGCTCTATGTATCATTGAATTATATGCTGCTAGTCTGTGTGACACAGGGTGGTTAGAATTGAATGGAATTGTTACATCAGTTTGTGTTGGTTTTCGGTAAATTGAATAATCAAGTACATTATTAACTCTTTGAATTTTTAAATCAAGAAAATTGATTGAGCTATTTTCTTCAATTTCTAATGTAAATTTAATTTTCGGGTGTAAATTATTGATGTGGTTGAAAAATACATCTAATTGTCGTTCACTACCCATAAAACAAGCTAATATGTCATCTACATATCAATACCAAAATAAAATATTTTTCGAAATATTACTTTCAAAGATCTTTCTTTCTAAATTGTCCATAAAAATGTTTGCTAAAATAGGTGATACAGGGCTTCCCATTGGTAAACCTTCATTTTGAATATATATCTTATTGTCAAAAGTGAAATAATTCTGATTAATGCATACATCAAATAAATTAAGTATATCTGATATTATTCCTGGATTAATATTTTTATCTTCTAGTAATTTTCTTACAAGTATTAGACATTCTTTATGAGGGATTTTAGTAAACATGTTAGTTACATCGAACGATATGAGTTTATAGTTATCTTGTAAGTGGATTGCTTTCAACTTTTTGGTTAGTTCTATTGAATTTCTAATTGAGTACTGAGTATATTGTTGAGCTTCTTTGCCAATATATTATTAGGAGCATTAACATAAGAGACTACAGGTCTAATCGGTTTCGTTATTTTATGTAATTTAACTGGTCTAGCCAAATATAACTACTAAACATCAGGTAGGCATAAAATGAAATGTAACTTCTGTCATTCTGACGATGATATTGATTTATCGAAACAATTGTCAATTTTTTAGAATTTTCAATAACTTGTATTATATTGTGGAATTAACTAGAGACCTTGAGTTTCATTTAAAAACACTAATATGAGCATATTCCACGAAGTAAGGGTCGAGACAGTAAATTTCAGAGAAATAGTAGATTATTGTTTTCACCAGTTTTTATCCAAGAAACCGATAAAGTAGAGTTAGAAGCATTATTGGGTCTATTGTATTTGCAAGGGTGTTTCAAATCTGGTCACGAAGAACTCCGGTCTCTTTAGGCTACCGATGGGACTGGTAGGGATATATTTCGCTGCACTATGTCTTTATCGCGATTTTCTTTTCTGTTATGTTGTCTTAGATTTGATGATGAAGCTACACGCCGCGAAAGAGTAGAAGAAAATAGGTTGGCTGCAATTTCAGATATTTTTGATTAATTTGTTGACAACTCCAAACAATGTTATTCGCCTGGAGAATTTTTAACCGTTGACGAGATGTTGGTACCGTTTAGAATGTACATACCAAGTAAGCCGGCAAGATACGGCTTGAAAGTGCAGATTCAACAACTCATTAGATGGTCAATTCGGAGATATACAGTGGAAAACGAAATGAGAAGTCCAAGTTTTCGGTACCAACAGAACAGTATGTCGCCTCGTTCAACCTGTCGCCTTCACCAGTAGAAATATAACAGGTGATAATTGGTACTCATCGATGGAATTAACTAATGAACTTTTAAAACAAAAGCTAACCTATGTCGGTACGCTGAAAAAAAATAAGACATTTATTCCATAAAATTTTTACCATCCAAACAGCGTGAGCCTGGTTCTTCTGATTTTGTGTTTACTTCAAACCATATCATTGTGTCTCATGTGCCAAAATTGAACAAGGCTGTTATTTTAATATCTACTATGCACAACGACAATTCTGTGGATGAAACAACAAAAAAGCCAGATATTAGAATAGAAATGCTCTAACTATTCTACGTCTCGTAGAACCCGCCGCTGGCCAATGGCAATCTTTCACATGATTTTAAATGTATCAGGGATCAACAACAGAGTATTGTATCAATTATTTGCTACTGATGGAAAAACTATTTCAAGACTGGACTTCCTCAAAGTACTGGGTCGTAACCTATGTGAGCCTCATATGAAGAGGCGTATTTACAACAATAAAATACCACGCAAGCTAAGAGATTTAACAGCTGATATACTTGGGGTAATCATAGAAGTTCAAGAGGTCCCTCAGCAGCACAAATCAGCATCCAAACGGAAGAGATGTACTTTTTGTCCCACAAAAAAGATCGCAAGACTAACACCTTTTGCGATTCCTACAAATTATCGGTGTGTCAGCAATGTTTTAAAAAAATTTGTCCAAATTGTATTTAAATTTGTTTTACTATTTATCACAATGTGTTACCATTTACTTTTTATGAATAAAATATGTTTTCTTCCTTAAATGGTATTTTTATTAGTACTTTTAAAATTGGGTCAGTTTGACCCGAGGGTAGTAGTTATGTATCTGTTTTGAGTGGGTAGTAGTTAAGGGTTAAAAACTAACCTAACTAACTAGTACAGCCTAAAAGTAAAGTGGAAATAACGCATAGTGAAAAATATAGGATAATATACACAAAGCTCCTACAAGTTTAAAAACTCATCGACTGAATAAAATATCTACTAAAAAGGTTTTGACTAAAATTTTCAATGATTTTATCGTTTTATTTGATTTAATATATAATGGTATTTTATTAATAAGTCGTGATCCCATTATAGGAGGGGATTTGAAAGTAATATTACTTTTAGGAAAAGTCAAAGACAGATTATCACAGCGTCTTGTATTAATATTATGCTTCTGGTAGTTACTTTTGGCGGTGAGGTGGTATCGGAATTGGGCGGGTGGAGAAGATATTTCCAGGTTGATGGCAATATCTGGCTGTCATCCGTGGTAGTTAAACAGTTTGGACGTTTGTCTATTTCGATAGCTTCTCGAATTATTCTGGACTTAAAGGAGCGCGTTGGGACGATAGTTATGGTTTTGGCGAAATTGATTGTGTGTATTGTGTGTCCTGTCTGGATACGATATTGGGCCAAGGATCGGAATTTCTGACATACAATGAGTGATATTTTGCTCTAACGTAGATACGTCTGTTGATGTGACCTATGTAGGTGCGGGGACAATATAAGCAAGGGATTTCATATACTCCATGCTGTTCATTGGGAATTTTATCCTTGACAGATCTGATTAAGTGGGAGATTTTCAGTTGGGATTTGAAGATTGTTTGAGTACCGTGAAGATTTTACAGTTTCTGTCTGTTACTCCTTAAATGTAAGGAAGGGATACTGATAATTGACTGTCTAAGTGGATGATGGAAGATGATGGAGTTGGAGTTGAAAATTTCTTAATGCTCATGTTGATTTGGGATTCTTTGTAACCATTTTGAATTAGAAAATTGATGTCTGATGGTCGATTGGATTCGTCAGACAGAGAGATGGATCGATATAGGAGTGTGTTAATGACAGAATTAAGTTGGGCCGGTTGGTGCTGGGAATGGGCATTGAGAAAACGGTTGGTGTGAGTGGGTTTGCGATAGATGTAGTGTGAGAAATCATTTGGTGAAAGTTTTTTAATCATGACATGGTAGAGATGAGTTATCTCCCACTTCCATCGTGAATTGAATACAGGAATGTATGCTAACCAGATAGAGCAGGAAGGAATCCAAAATATTTTTTCCATGGGGCCAAATGACGAAAGTGTCATCAACATATCGTAACCAGCAGCTTTGTTGGTGGGGAGAGAAAGATAGTGCTACATTTTTGAAATTGTCCATGAAAACGTTGGCCAAAACCGGAGAGATACGGGATCCCATAGGGGCACCTTTCAGTTGTCTGTAGAAATTACCTTGGAATATGAAGTAGGTGTTGGACAAACAGTGTTTGATTAGGGAAATAAAATCTGAGGTGATGTGGTGTTTAGTATCTAAGATAGACAAAGTTTCATCGATAGGGACGTCGGTAAATAAGGAGTCAACGTCAAAGCTGACCAGGATATCTGTGGAAGAAATATCAAATCCTTTGAGTAGGTCAATGAAATGGCGAGAATTTTTTGATATAGGATTGGCCCAACATCGTGTCCAGACAGGACACACAATCAATTTCGACAAAACCATAACTATCGCCCCAACTTGTTCTTTTAAGTCCAGAATAATTCGAGAAACTATCGATATAGAAAAACGTCCAAACTGTTTAAATACCAGGGACAACAGCCAGATATTACCATCAACCTGGAAACATCTTCTCCACCCGCGCCATTCCGATGCGACCTCAGCGCCTTCCACCATGGCATGCGCCAAGAATAACCATTACCCCCCTAAAATATTGCAGGATAACGAATGTCCCATATCTATTACTACTCCCGCCAGCAGCACACGCACCGCGCGCGCTAAAAAGACCATACCCCGCAATAGGTCCCCATAAATACACGGTCTCGAAAACTTATCGTTCCGTCTGCTTCAAGCCAGTAGTGAGTGTTAGTGTTTTACGGTGTTTTAACTGGTAATCTTTTTTTATTATTTTAAATTTAATTTCATTGTTATGTCCTTTTCGGTGAAATACCAAGGAGTAGGCAGATTGAGGCCTTGGATTTAGCTGAAGATGGTGATTCGTTGCGTAGAGTAGGCATATTGAGACTACGGAATCGGATTACTTCTTAGATTAATGAACGAATAACCTAACCCTCTTGATAATGGCTTCAAAGTGGAGGCCGAAACATCTCCAGTCTCCACCATCATTGTATTTATTCACTGATGTGTCCCCATTTCTTCCTGTCTTTTACTTTCTCCTTCCACTTTGTAATTTCTGCTTTGCTTAAGTCCTCTTCTATCTCTGTCAATTATTTCGATCTAGGTCTTCCACGTCTTCTTTTCCCCCTGGTTGCCATTGTATCATTGCTTTTGTCACTGATTCTGGTCCTTGTCTTCAAATATGTCCCAGCCATTTTATTCTTTGAACTTTAATTTTATTTACTATGTCTTCTCCATCTAGCCCTTCTAAAATATCTTGATATGTTTTTTTCTGTATTCCTGCTTTCCTATCTTCACGGAACCCAATATGGTTCGTATTATCTTTTGCTCATTTATTGTCAATTTGTCTTCCTATTTCTTTGTCATTGTAAGCGTTTATGCTGCATACATTATTTTGGGTCTTATTATTGTTTTATATACGTTCATTTTTGTTAATATTTTGCTTTCCAACAGACTTCCATTTGCTTGGTAAGCTCTGTTTGTTGCTATGATTTTTTCGTCAATTTCCGTCTTTCAGTCCTCTTTATTGTCTATCATCACTCATTTTGAACTTTTGTACTTCTTCGAACGTTTTGTTTCTTATTTATATGCCTTTATTTTGTCCTGCTTTCCCAAATCTCATTATTTTAGATTTCTTTTCATTAATTTTTAAGCCCATCTTTATCCCTTCTTCTTCAATATCTTTCAGCATTTCTTCCATGATTTTTCTTCTTTTTGTCACTAGTACTATATGATCTGCAGATGCAATTATTTGCCCTCTTGTTGTTCTTAGATTTTATTTTTGTATCATTCTTATAACGAATTGTAGAGCCATATTAAAGAGCGTACACCTTTGTTTATTTCGAAATCTTCCATTTCCCCTTTTTGTGTCAAAATACTAACTTTTGAGTATTTTATTGTCATCTCTATTAAGTTTATTATTTTTTTACTTACTCCTTATTGTTTTAAAGCTTTCTCAATTTCGTTCCTCTTTTTAGCAAATCAAAGGCTTGCTCGAAGTCTAAAAATAACATTTCTATTTGATATTGATGTTCGTATGCTTTTTCCATAATTTGCTTAATATTATGTATTGCATCTGTTGTTGCTCTGCCTCTTACAAATCCGCATTGCTATTGTCCTACGATATTATGAGTTTCAGCTATTAGTCGTATTTGTATTATCGATGATAATATTTTATAGGCCACACTTAATATTGTGATACCTCTATAATTCTTACATTCTTGCTGGTCTCCTTTTTTGTAATTGTTATAATCTGTCCAATTTCTCACTCGTCAGCCATTTTTTCCTCTTTCCATATTTTTTCAATCAGTTTATGTATTCTTTCGTGCAGCATGTTTCCTCCGTACTTAGTTAATTCCAAATTTATTACATCCTCTCCAGATGCCTTTTCGTTGTTACCTCTCATTATAATCTCTTCAACTTCCTTTAGTGTTGGTTCCTGTGCCATAATGTTCTTTTCTTATTCTTCTCTTTCATTTTCTGTCATTTGTACATTTAGTAATTCTTTAAAGGATGTCGTCCATATTTCCTTGTACTATTTTTCCTCTTCCACAATTTTTCCATTTTTATCCTTTTTAATTTGTTTTTAAAAACCGTAAACCGTATTGTATTCATTTATTTTATTATAAAAATTTTTTAGTTCCTATTTCATTTCTAGTTCTCTATTTCCTGTATTTTTAAGTCCATCCTTTGCCTTTGTCTCTTTCTGATTATTTTATTATTCTCTTTTCTTATTATTGTATATTTTTCTCTATCTTCTGGTTTGCTTGTTCTTATCCACTTCAATCTAGCCTCCGTTTTTCTCTACATTATTTCTTGACATCCATTATTATACCATTTTTTTTCTTCTCTATTTTCTTTTTACCTATTATTTCTTTTACTGCCTCTTGTATGCCTTTTTATATTACTTCATTCTTCTTTCGCATCATCATGTTCTTCACTCTGATTTGCAGTTAGGTATTTTTTTAGTTGTTTCACATATTTCCTTTTTGTTTGATCATCTGCTAATTTTTCAATGTCCCATTTTATTTGTTTGTTTCTATTTTGGACATCTTGTTTTTTGTTTTATTTTTGACATAACCATATAATGGTCTGTGTCTGCGCAAGCTCCTCTATAATATCTTACATCTCTTATTGATTATTGTCTTCTTTTATGGGTTCGTCGTCTCGTACGAAACCGAAAAATCACCCATATTTGAGACACGTTTCATTACTCATTCTAGACACTTTATAACCAACTTTCTCTCCATTCATTTTCTAGCGAAAAGCTCGCTGCGCGCTCTCAATTCTTTACACCTTTCTAAAAAATCAATTCTAGACACAGTACTGTTTTAAATGAAACTGTTTCTAGATAATTCCACAATTTATTGATAAAATGTTAAAAATTCTAAGAAATTTGAGAATTGTTTCGATATTAAATATCATCGTCAGAATGACAGAAGTTACATTTCATTTGATGCCTACCTGATATTTAATAAATATTTTTGGCTAGACCAAAAAGGGACCTAGGTAGGCATCAAATGAAATGTAACTTCTGTCATTCTGACGATATTTTTTATCGAATCAATTGTCAAATTTCTTAGAATTTTCATTATCTTATCAATATATTGTGGAATTATCTAGAAACAGTTAGTTTCATTTAAAACAGTAATATGAGTAGTTACCACAAAGTGAGTGTCGAGTTAGTAACATTAATTCTAGACACATTTTTTCTTCTCGTTCTGGATACTTTTTTACTACTTGGCTGATTTTCAGCCTACCCTCCAAAAACAACCAAACTCACCTGCGAGCGCCGCATAAACGATACCCAATAAATATATACAAATACATTGGAATTTCCATTAAAACTATCATTAATTTCAACTAATATATTCAAAAAAAAGTTATCAAAATCGAATTCCTTCATAAAATCATCCCTTTCTGTATAAAAACATTTTTTAATGTACATACCATCTCCAGTACAATAATATCCCGGGAATTTCGTGAAATAGGTTGTTTCATATCGATCGTGATTATTAAATAGGGTCCTCATCAAACCAGGCCACGGACGCGAGAAAACCAAGTAACCTTCACCTTCGCCCTTTATCTCTTTCCCCGCTTCGTCCAAAAGGATTGGTTGTACTCCGAAAAAGGGCACAGCCTGAAATACATTGAAATTTATTTTAACTGTACGTAGGCAAAATAAACTAATATTGTTTGTAAAATTTTATTATTACGTGGACATTTTCACCAAAGGACGCTGCACTTTTAGAGTTACAGATTTAGTTAGGTAAAAAAAAGCAACAATATTTAAAGCAATTAAGGAATAAATAACAAAATAAGTTAATCAAATTAGTTTTGAATTTAGTATATCTGCAAGTATTCAATTGATATGGTTAACAGAGTAATAATCTATAATATTTCGTAAACTTGTTTGGTTAAATGCTATTACTCCCCCAATAATTGAAAAAAAAAATAATAAAATAATGGTAAATATTAAAAATCATATTTTATATATATATATATATATATATATATATATATATATATTTATCTAAGATACGAGAAAAGTATTTGTTTTCCCCAAAAAAGTTAGGTTTTTTGTTCTTCTTAGTTATTATTTCGTTTTTTCATCGAGAAAATCGGGTTTTTAGAAAAAATCCAGTGTGTATGTTGTCGTCTAGTCATAAATAAAAGATCACAATGATCAATAAGAGATATAAGATCTTATAGAGGAGCTTGCGCAGACACAGACCATTATGGTTATGTCTAAAATAAAACAAAAAACAAGATGCCACCAAAACAGAAACAAACAAATAAAATGGGACATTGAAAAATTAGCAGATGATCAAACAAATATGAAATATGTAGAATAGATAAATAATTAACAACAACATAACACAGCAAAGAACGTGATGATGCGAATGAAGGATGGAGTAATATAAAAAAAGCCATACAAGAGGAAGCAAAAGAAATAATGGAGACGAAAAAAGAATGGTATAATAATGAATGTCAAGAAATAGTTTCAAAAAAACGGAAGCTAGACTAAAATGGATAAGAACATGCAAACCAGAAGATAGAGAAAAATATAAAACAATATGGAAGGAGAATAATCAAATAATCATAATGAGAATAAGGCAATGGATGGACTTAAAAATACAGGAAATAGAAAACGAGAAATGAAATAGAAACTCAAAAATTTGTATTACAAAATAAAAGAAGGTAATAGGGTTTCTTAAAACAAATTAAAAGGGATAAAGGAAAAATTGTGGAAGATGAAAAAAATACAAGGAAATATGGTCGAAAAATTATCTGAGGTAGTGGTTCGCCATTGAAAGTGAAGATGGCGCCAGCTGACTACTTCTCGCAAGTGTGTAACCACACGAGCCAAATAGAGGTTGTCGGATGACGGAATTTACAGTTCGGATTAGAGACTCTGAACGGGAAGGCATTACGGCACTCTTGAAGAGACCCAAGAAGGTCGAAACGCGTCAGTGTACTATGCCCTTCCGCTATCAGTTGCGAATCACCACAGATGTCCGTATCGCCAAAATGGCCGATCGACGTCACGGTTTTCGAAGGGGATGTAATTCAATATTCTGCGTGGTATTAGCCAGGAATGTAGTTGTTTTTCCCTTTGAAGAACGGTCAGGCCAATACGTCGAAATTATTGAAATTTCGACTAAAAGCAGGTGTAGTTGAAAATCTAAATTTACGTTTCATATAGACACCTCGTATTTTAGGAAATTATATTCATTTTATTTCATACGACTTATACGGTCGCATTTATCTAAGGTGTTGGTTCGCAACTGAAAGTGAAGATGGCGCCAGCTGACTACTTGTCGCTTGTGTAACTCCACGAGCCAAGTAGAAGTTGTCGGAGGACGTAATCTTCAGTTCGGATTAGAGACTCTGAACTGGAAGGCATTACGGCGCTCTTGAAGAGACCCAAGAAGGTCGAAACGCGTCAGTGTACTATGCCATTCCGCTATCAGCTGCGAAGCACCACAGATATCCATATCGGCAAAATGGCCGATCGACGTCACGGTTTTCGAAGGGGATGTAATTCAATATTCTGCGTGGTATTAGCCAGGAATGTAGTTGTTTTTCCCTTCGAAGAACGGTCAGGCCAATACGTCGAAATTATTGAAATTTCGTCTAAAAGCAGGTGTAGTTGAAAATCGAAATTTATGTTTCATATAGACCTATGTTATGAAATTATATTCATTTTATATATGTACATATTCATGGGCAATTCACGCAAAAAGGAAATGGGCTACTGAAACAGAGTGGTAACAGCAGGCATGCATGTTTCTGTCTAATTTGCCGTCCTTAGTACGGTATAACCAAATAAGGGAAGGAAGATGATGAACCGCTGTAGTTTTGTGTGGCAATTTGTCTTATCCTGGTTATCTACTCATTGTGAATTTGTATTTAGTCAATGTGGAGGTTAGCTATCGAAGCTTGTTTTGCAGTTTAATCTGCAAATTTATTCCTGAGTAGTCCAGCGTGAGACGGTCCTACCCAGATCAATGTAACGGTAACACGAAAGCTCACAAGACGTCCAATAGAGTCATGAATATCTTGGACAATAGGACATCCGGAATATATTTGTTTAACAGTGTTTATTGATATGAGAGATAATTGTCGTCAGAGGGTATATAAATTAAAGCTTGAAGAATTGCATATAACACTCCTGTGTGGACTCTAGCGAAAGATGGTAGAATTAGGAGGAAGTACAAATGTATCTTACTAATTGATATCTTGATAGGGTTCACATATATTTGAAAAATAGTATAGTTTTATGCTGAAGATACAATATACGTTTAGTAAAATTAGACATAAAGAGACTGTTTTTTGTAGATAAGTTTTTTAACATATTGAATACATTTCAAATTGATAATCATTTCACCTCCCAAAGTTGAATGTTCATTATCATTTTTCCTAACAGAAAATTATAATATAAACAAAATGGGCCGCAAGTAAAGTGTAAACAGAAATTATAAACTGTTTAAATAAAAAGGCTCCTTCAAGTTAATTAAGAAGTTAGTTATTGTCAAATGTTTAAAAAAATACAATTAGCCGGTTTTAAATACATATTTATCTTCTATTTACAGATAATAATGATATTTGTTTCCCGTCATTATTTAAATTGTTAAAAAGAAAAAAAATTGTGATCATTACCAATAATTTATGGACAGTTAGAGATAATGATAACAACATATTCCGTATAATGAATATATCACATAAAATTGTTTATACAATAATTGCTTCACAGTAATAGCAACATCGAAAGGTGTATGATTATGGTTTACGTCATTGTTATGGTTAAAAGGGTACTAAAAAAGTTGATAGAGTTTATGCTCTTCATCAATATGTCGAAATTTAAGCCTCGTGAAACTCGAAACAGGAAATAAAGTTCATGTTGTGGACGGGAAAGACATTGGCTTCAGCGAAACAATAAGAAATAGGAATGGATTCCATCTTATAGAGTTCTGTATACAAAAGGGACTGGTAATACAAAACTCATTCTTACAACTTAAAGATTGTCACAAATACACAAGAGATGAAAGACCAATCATAGATTATATTGTAACTGAAAAAATAAACAGAAAAATGGTAAAAGACGTAAGACTATACCGAAGTGCAGAATCAGGAACATATCACTACTTGGTAGCAGCAACTCTGAAGCAAAACATTTCTGAAAAGCAAACCGAAATTAAAAATCTACATAAAAACATACAAATTACGATAAGCACGAACTAAGGAGAAATACAGAGAACTAGTCACTAATCTAATATACCAACAGTACAACGAAATAACCCTAGCAGACGTAGAGAGAAAATGGAAAATATTTAAAACAATCATAATTGATGTTTTTAAATGAAACTCAAGGTCTCTAGTTAATTCCACAATATAATACAAGTTATTGAAAATTCTAAGAAATTGACAATTGCTTCGATAAATCAATATCATCGTCAGATTTATCGAAGCAATTGTCAATTTCTTAGAATTTTCAATAACTTGTATTATATTGTGGAATTAACTAGAGACCTTGAGTTTCATTTAAAAACACTAATATGAGCATATTCCACGAAGTAAGGGTCGAGACAGTCAATTTAATCATAATTGAAGCTGCCAGCATATCCTGCCGAGTTACAATAGCCGGGGGCTCGATGAAGAGAAGCAGCTGGTGGATTGAAGAAATAAAAATAATTGTGAAGAACAAAAAACTTGCATGGAAAGACTACTTACGAGAAAAAACGAGCGAGAATTATGAAAAATGCAGAGAAATAAGAAACTTAGTGAAAACAAAAATTATAGAAGCTGAAGCCAAAGAATGGGAGAATTGCGGACAAAAGATGGAACACTATAGCAAAAATAACCAAAAACTAATTTACAAAGTTCTGAAAAATATGAGAGACGAAAGAAAATTAGTATCGACACAAAAGATTCAAAACAGAGAAGGAAAAATCATCACAAAACCAGAAGACATACTAACAAGATGGAAAGAACAGTTCCAAGCAGTACTAGGAACAACAAATGAGAGAGATACAGAAGATGAAACACAAACAGTAAACCCAACGACATAGACGACGGAATCACGATAGGGGAGGTAGAACAAGCGGTCAAAACATTAAAGAGCGAAAAGGTAACAACAAAGCAGAAATGTACAAGTGCATGGGTGATACAGGACTTGAAATATTACACCAAATTATAGATACAGCATGGAAAACTAAAAAGTACCAGAGGAATTGGCAACACAAGTAACTATACCCATATACAAAAAAAGTGATAGAACTGATTGTGGGAATTACAGAGTTATAACGCTTATCTATTGTACAAGTACAATATATGAAAGAATATTGGAGACAAGATTAAGGGACAAAGCAGAAGAACACCTACATGAAACACAGAGCGGATTTACCATTAGAAATCTAACAGAAAAATTATATCTATATCAACCGAAATATCACAGAGAGGATACCAGAAAGGTACATTTTAACAGAAGCACCTTCCTTCACTTTTCTTACGGAAACTATGGTGGTACTGTTGTTACAAGTTTGGTAAACCGCACGTTTTGATTTAAATTATCTGCTAATTTGCTAATTCAAAATGGTCTGAAGAAACGTAAAGTTCCCATTATTTCGATATGATTTATGTGGATGATCACGAAAGTACTACTGCATTTTGACAATAGATATTTGGATGGCCCACTCTACAATAAGATCTTTTGAACAGTTTTTACTAACTTAATTGTAATATTTCTTGAAAGGTTCGATAATACAAATTCTTAAATTATAAACATATTTTCTTTCTTAATCCTGCAAGTTGATTGGAGAAAGGGTCCATAATTTTTTCATTACAGTACTCACTACTCTAATGAGATTGATAAATATTTGATATTATGGTCATAAAATACAGGACCCCAGCAACATATTAACTTTTATTTCAACAATAACAAAAACATTTTTAACCACAGATTGAGATTCAAAATCTAACGTTATATTTGACACATGTTCCTCGAACCATATCATAAAATTAAAAACAAAAGTAGATACTCAGCGTTGTCATCAATATTACGAACTTAACAGAAATCAGTCTAATAAAGTATGTCATTTTGACACTAAAAATGAATCCATAAGAATATCATGTTATGATAGCTCGGAATATAATGAATAGTACAAAAAGACTTACAGCTGATCCAGGTTTCATAGGAATAGCTCCTGGTAATGGAGTCAAAACATGTCCGCCAGTTTCTGTCTGCCAAAAAGTGTCTACAATGGAACATTTTCCTCTTCCAACAAGTCTGTAATACCACAACCAAGCTTCAGGATTGATAGGTTCTCCTACCGATCCCAATACTCTTAAAGATGAAAGATCATGCCTAAAATTGTATGGTTTGTTTGAAAAAAAAGAAACAAGTTTTTTACTAAATAGTTTTGCTATTTCACATTAACTGTGATACTTAGTTCTTTATTCTACCTTTGGTTTCTTGTTTTTTTTAACCTTCCCAGGATAAATATTTATAAAAACAGACTAATTAGATTAATTAAATCAATATTGACTAATATCAATTTAGGTAATTGTTAATCAATTAAACAGTGATTTTATTGATATTTAACGTGAACTCAATCAATCGAAAGTACAAGTACCATTATTTCTCTCAATCTCTCAATTAAATACTGATACACTCTATTGAATCTACTTCTGTAACTGAAACCCTAATACGATCAAAAAGATCGAAAAAACGAAGAAAAAGATTATGTGCGTCATTATGGACGGCCAGATTCATCTACGTCCTAAGTGGCTGGAAATAATACTTCTTACAGTAGGTTGTATCTTTGGTGAGACAATATGTCAAATGTACACCATAGAATGGCAAATATTTGGACTCCGACATGTCCATATTCTATTGCGGTTAGAACAAAAAATAAGACCAGAATCTATTGTCCAAATTATCTTTATCAAGTTATCAAAACAACTATGGTTCTCGATCCAAGTGGATCTTTCAATTACAATTCACCCTGTATGGTTAATGGTAAGTGTAAAAAAATACCACAAGGTATTTTTAAAAGAAACTCAAACAGGAGAAGACCGATACCCTAAGTATCGTAGACGATCTCCAGCAGACGGTGGAAGATCGTTCAAACTCAACGGAATTGAAATCGACAACCGATGGATAATGTCGTCCCAACCCATTCTCTCCCATACATTCGGGACTCATATTAATGTTGAGAGTTGTAACTCTGTAAAAATCATAAAGTACATCTGTAAGTATTTAAATAAAAGTTCTGACCAAGCATTGTTTACCGTTGAGGATTTTGATGAGGTGAAGGAATACCACCCGGGCGAATATTTCTTTTTCCTATTCATGACAGGTCTCCTTCGGCGATGCATCTTACTGTACATCTTAAAAATGGTTGTTACAAAAAGGGTTGTAATTTCTTTCATTGAGAACAAATGTTTTGTAAATTCTATTCAACGTAGAATTTTACTGTTCGAATCATCTTTTTGAATAATGGTGAAAAAATTTATTTCACAGAAAAAGATGTGGTTAAAAAAGTACTTAATCCTCCAAAAACAACACTAACGGCTTTTTTGTGCTTTCTCAAGTTGATGACTTTGCAAAAACTCTTTTGTATCAAGTTTAAGGTAGAGTTTATCCCGTGCAATCCGGAAATACTGAATATTATCTCCCGCGTCTTCTCTTACAGAGATTGGAGGTCCTATATCATTGTCTGCTTTAAAAACTGTTGATGGAGTAATTCATACAACATTTCAAGCAGCATGTAGAGTACATAGTCGTCTCGACGATTATGCTAATTAGGATCGGACTCTGGAAGAAACTTGCATCTTTGATTCACCTTACAAGGTCCGTGAGCTGTTAGTTATTTGTCGTGTTGGAGACCTACCAAAGTTATTAGAGAAGTATCGAGACTATTTTTCGGAAGATATTCGAAGAGAGGTAGACCGAGTCTGTGGAAAAATTGAGCTGGTGCTTGACGTTATTTACAACAAATGCCTGATACTACTTGAAGATAATGTTATATCAATTTCGGGAAAAAACATTTCTTCAGTTCGGTGTCTACTCTACATCAAGAGATGAAAAATTGATTATCACTAATCGTCAATATCTTTGTCAATTGGCTTAAGACACCATTTATTTAACTAGAGTTGTTGAAAAAAATATTCCTAAATTAAATATAGAACAGAACAGATCTATAATGAAATTTTAAATTCGATTATTTCTGATTCTTGGCAGTTACATTTTCTTGATGCTCTAGGTAGTACTGAAAACAAGTTTTTAATCAATTTGCTATTCGCGAAATTCAGGAGTGGAAAAAGTTACTTCTGTTGCTTCTTCAGGAATTGCTGCAACTTTGATAGCCGGAAGTAAAACAGCTCACTCTCCATTTGAATTACATCTCATTTTAGGTAATTCTGAGTCTCCACTTTGTAACATCTCTAAGCAGAGTGATATGGCTGATGTGTCTGATATGTATGGGACGAGTGCACTATGGCTCACAAAAAAGGTGTTGAAGCTCTAAACGGAATGCTCCAAGACATCAGAGGCTAAGACCGAGTTATGGCTGGAGTAATTGTTCCCTTGGGTGGTGATTTTCGAGAAACGTTATCTGTTGTGCTACGAGAAACATGCGCGGAGGAAGTTGAACCCTGAATCAAGTCATCAATTTTATAGCCTTCTGTGAAAGTACAAACTTAAACTATGAGTATGAGTGTTCATTTTCAGCCAAGCAGAAGATTTTGCAGTAAGAAAGAAAAGATTCCGGAAAAACACGGAAGAGTATATGTGTCCTATATTGATTGTGAAACTGTCCCAGATATACTCACCTTGGCTGACAAAATACAGTATCCGCCAAAATAAACAGTACCGAAAATAAAAATAAAAATTTTTAATTTCTGTAATGTAAGTGTTGAAAATGTTCACCATTTCGACGCAAACAAGCTTCATATCGATTTTGTAAGTCAATAAACATATTTATGAAAAGTGGTTGATGTAACTGCCGAAAAATATTTTGTATTCTTTCCCGTAGTTCGGAAATATTCGTCGGCGGATTTTACGAGTGAAATATTTTGTCCTTCATTATGCCCCAAATGTATGCGTCAGGTGGCGTCAGATCAGGTGAATGAGAAGGATATTCGAAGTCTGTTCCCCGAGAAATTATTCTATTATCGAAATGCTGACGGAGTAAGTCTAAGGTGCGCACAGCTGTATGGCTCGTTGCACCATCTTGTTGGAACCATTGTGTGCGAAACTGTAGATTTCGTGCACGGCAAAAGTTATTTAGATCTCTCACAAAAAGTATAATAATTTTCTCTCTATAACGCTCTTGGTTGACAGTAAGTGGATTCTGATTATCATCTCCAACGAAATAAGGACCAATCATTCCATGACCAGATACCGCGCACCAAACGGTAACTCGAAGACTGTGGAGTGGTTTCTCTACAATGACATCAGGGCGTTCAAGTCCAAGGAATCTGGTTGTTTGTCGATTAATATAGCCGCTAAGATGAACGTGACTCTCGTCTGAAAACCATATGTTTTTCAAAAATTCGGGATCTTCGAAATTAAACTCAACATGCGACCACAGTAAATTTCTCTTGCACGTTTGTCCGCAGCATTTAGTCGTTGTCCAACTTGAATACGGTATGGATAACCACCAATTGATTTGAACATTCGACGTAAAGACGTTTCACTAATGTTGAGTGTACATGCAGTTCTTACAAGACTTCTTTGAGGTGATTGCACAACTTGGTTAAAAACACGTCCTTCATTTTCGTTAGTGCATACTGTTTTTCGACGACCTGAAAAATCTTTACGTTGACACAATACACTACCATTGCGACGAAATTTTTCAACAACAGCTAACATCACACTTTTACTAGGAGCTGCTTTATTAAATTTTTGTTGATATTTTATTGACACCTGTTCTAAGCTTGGACCATCATTACGACCTTTTCCGTATGAACGAAAATAATGCTCTACCAAAAAAACTTTTCTTCCGTTCTTAGAACCATTTTTAAATCAAATTTAACTGCAGCGTACTATTAATATATCAACTAATGACAATTAAGTCAAATATGACAAATCTATATTACATAAACAACTCCACAGCACTCACTGTTTCGGTACTGTTTATTTTGGCGGATACCGTACACCCGAACATTGACAATTGCAGTTCATGGTTAAAGGAGACAGCCATTCTCACACCAACTAATGAACAAGACGATTGTATTCACAATTTTTTGCTGCAGGAACTACCAACTGAGTAAGTACGATATGGATCCGAATACACAGTAATTGAGGATGAGGAAGCTGTCCACTACTCTGTGGAGCTCTTACACAGGGATACCTCCTCATATGCCTCAACTCAAGATTGGCACTCCAATAATGCTGCTCCGCAATTTAAGTCCACCAAAATTATGTAATGGTACCAGATTTCAAGTCAAGGTCTTAAACGAAAATGCCATTGAAGCCATGATTTTGACCGGAACATATTAAGGAGCAACTGATTTCAGTTCTAATTCCATCAGAATCCATTTTAGAATTTAAACGTCAGTAATTTACTGTCAACGTTTATTATGCCATGACGATTAATAAACCACAAGTGCAGAGTTCAAAGATGGCTGGTATTGGTTTAAGAAATGTTACTCTCATGGTCAACTATACATAGTATGCTCAAAAGTAAATACACCTGACAGCTTCGTCATTCTTCAACCAATGGAAAAAACGAAGATGGTTGTATGTATATAAGGAAGTTCTAATTACTTAATTTTCTATTTAGAATTAGTTAATAGGAAAGATTTGAGTAAAATTAGTGCCATCATCAAAAGCTCGGCAGATATGTATATTGATGTCTGAGTTTAGGTTGTGTGGTATAAGTAACGAATTTGATAAAGGACCCCGCACACATTATATGGGTAAATGGCTCTACTTGAATTTTTGATATGTTGTAGAATTGGTCATTCTGGTGAAATGTTTCACTGTGCGCAACACGATCATATGACTAGTTTTCGAGGTATAGGGTGTTGAATATGAGAAATATTCACTTTCCATCACTCCGTATATCCCAAGTTATGATTTAGTTCTGATTTGTCTTTGGTGGTATTATCACCACATCCTTGTATGACAAATTCATTCAAATCTTTTCGTATTACAGGGCGATTTCACTTGATAATAATGATATTTTGAGACTTTCATAATTTTGTTGTTTTATAAAGAGAAAATGCGAAAAAGGTTGAATTATCACATAAGATTATAAATTCATTTGATCTTTCATCACAATTCATACAAGGTGATTCACGAATATAGAAAAATAACGAATTTTGGTTTTTCGGACACCTTGTAGTAATAAACCCACCGAAAATGACAAAATTCTCGTGAAGGATGTTAGTAGATATGCAGCACGGGTTCTGGACCATTCTTTATGTGAAATAACATGGGAAATGGCTAAGGTTCATTCTGGACCTTTTTGACCAAACCAAGCTCAAAGGTCAACAAGCTCATTATGGCAGCGAGGTCATCACCCCCGCATGCGTCGAAGGGAGGCGTACCATCACATGCGTCATCGGACACGTCAGCAATCATGAATCACAATGGCAAAAGGGCACTAACATGTATCTCTCTTATTATTGGTCGGATTGACGTCGAACAAAGGAGGAGAGGCAACAGGAAGTAAACAAGCAAAGCCATAAGAGCACTAATATGTATCTCTGTTATTAATTATCAGATTGAACTGGAACAAACGGCATTATGAAGGAGAGACAACAGGAAGTAAACAAGCAAAGCCATAAGGGCACTAATATGTATCTCTGTTATTACTGATCGTATTGTAGTAGGGTAGACGGCATTATGAAGGAGAGGCGACAAGAAATAAACAAGCGAAGCCATAAGGGCACTAACATGTATTTCTGTTATTATTGGTCGGATTGAAGTAGGGTGAACGACATTATAAAGGAGAGACAACAGGAAGTGAACAAGTAGAGCCATAAGAGCACTAACATGTATCTCCGTTATTATTAAAAAACAACAAAATTATGAAAGTCTCAAAATAGAAAATATTTGGAAATGAATTTGTCATACAAGGATGTCATGATAATACCACCAAAGATAAATCAAAACTAAATCATAACTTCGGAGATAAGGAATGATGAAAAGTGAATATTTCTCATATTCAACACCCTATACCTCGAAAATTAGTCATAGGATCGTATTGCGCCCATTGAAACATTTCACCAGAATGATCAATTCTACAGTATATCAAAAATTTAAGAAATTTGACGGTGATCCATTTTCCCATATAAGGTGTGCGGTGTCCTTTGGCAAAACGTCTGCCGGGTTTAGCTAGTACTTCATATCTCGAATATGTAAATAGAAATTTTACTTACTTTTTGACCAAATGCTCATCAAATTTCATCAAAGCTCTAATAGCAGTGGGTGCTGTATAAAATTGGCTGACTTTATATTTGTCTACAACTACCCAAAACCGGTCGTTGTCAGGATAAAAAGGAGTTCCTTCGTACTAGAAAAACAAAAATAATATACGTCAAAGTATGTAACAATAGAAAAAAAATTCCGGTCACACATTACAGATTCAATATATTCATGCAAATAATTCCCAATGTTGCTTGAATGTTTTGGTTTACTTCAATGCTACTGTTTAACATATATTTTACATAATAACAATGGAGAAGATATGTCATAATCATATTAAATAACAACCAATATTTGTTATTCTTATCCAAGTATACATTTTAGTAAAAACGTAGCCATTAAACAATTTTATTATTCAAGTTAATATTTTTATTCAAAATAGGTTAAATAGAATGTAATATTTACTATGTAAATATAAATATTTCAATGATGACTTTTATTTATCCCAAAAAGTATGCTAAAATTATACAACTATACAAAGTTTTCGTAAAAGTTAGGAAACATTATAAATATAATATTAGGAGAAAGAAGAAATTTGCTCTGTAGAAGGTAGTTTGAGAAGCCAGCATAAATAGATATGGTATAGTTTACCACAAGAAGCACTAGATAATTTCATTCATTTAAAGAATTAATGCAGCACAGGAAATTGTTTAGGCAAAGTTTCTCGCAAAAAATTGAAGATAAAAGAAATATCCAAGAAATAATGATGAAGAGAAATGAATGTTTATATTTGATGAACCTAATTGAATGTTTATATTGAAAGGAAAAGTACATAATTTTATAACTATCCTCACCAACACTGATGTTGCTGCATTTGCTAAAGGTCCGTATACAACGTACGTGTGTCCAGTGATCCAACCAATATCTGCAGTGCACCAATACACATCATTAGGTTTGTAATCAAAAACGTATTTAAAAGTAGTGGCAGCATATATCATGTAGCCTCCTGTTGTGTGTAATACTCCTTTTGGTTTACCAGTCGAACCACTGGTATACAACATAAAAAGCGGATCTTCCGCTTCTATCCATTCTGGATAACAGCTGGTGGAAGCTTGAGGAACTACATCCTGCCAGTAGACATCTCGTCCCGGAGTCATGGGTGTCTGAAACCAGTTTAGTCAACATTATTAGCAAATGATACTTCTTGAAATTATCAACTACTTTATGTTGTAAAAAAAACAGATAAATAACGACGGTGTTGTTAAGCAGTGCACCCATGGAATCAGTCCCGTTCAGTGCAATACACGGAAACAAATTAGCACCCGCGCACGGCTAACGTCCCGCTCGGCAACGTCCGTCGGTTGGCTTCGGCATCGGTCTTTTTTGGTAGAGAGGGCAAAACATTCCGAAGGTCCGAACAGTTTTATCACGTGTAGAAGGGGAGATAGTTGTTTATTTATGTTATTTACTATGTTGTGTGGTAATTAGTTTACATTATGGATGAAGAACTTTTGATTGATACTGTCAGAGAATATTTGCACCTGTATGATCAAGCTAATAAATATTATCACGACGGTGCACGAAAGGAAAATGCTTGGGAAGAAATAGGAACAATTCTTCAACGCACAGATAATATATTTTAAATTAATAAAATAAACATACAGTGTAAATATGTTACAAATTTTGTGCACCGAAAGTTTTGCTTTGATGCATATCATGGTATGTTTCTTCTTCCTTGATAAACCGTTTCACGTTGCCAAAGTACAAAACCTTGAGGAGAAATAAAAAATCTTTAAATGTTTCTCTAATTGCATGTGCTTCTCTTTGAAAATTGCCACCCTGTCTTACCATAGGTGCTATGCCTATTGGTTTTTCTTCATGCGCAAGTTGTCCCGGCTGCCATTTACATTTATCATTTCGAAGGAAATTGTGTAATATGGTAGTAGCCTGTATAATTAAGTTGAGATGCTCTGGTGAAATATTAAATTTTTTAAAATATATGCGAATTTTTTTTGATTAAATTCCAAATCCATTTTCATTTACTCGTCTTGCCCTGCTATGTCGATAATTGTAGATTTTTTTAGCTTCATCATTAACGCTTTGTATGCCCGGATACGGTCTCATAAAATTCGGCAGCAAAGGAAATGCCTCGTCTCCCACTATTACATGGGGCAACACTTTGTTTGTCCCCGGCAGAGCTTTATTTGGCGGTATTCCCAGTTTACCACAAAGTAAATGTTTGCCTAATTCTGACGAATGAAAGATACAACCGTCACTATTTCGTCCATATGCTCCTATATCGACAGTTATAAATCTATAATCAGCGTCTATTAGGGCAAGAAGCACGATACTATATTGCTTTTTGTAATTATGGAAATGAGACCCTGAATTAGGTGGCCTTTCAAATACCACATGCTCGCCGTCCAGGGCACCCAAACAGTTTGGATAACTCCATTTTTGAGAAAATCCATCTTCTATTTTCTGCCACTGTTCTGTTGCAGGAGCTGGCATTACGATAGGTTGTAGTGTTTCCCATATTTTTGAACATGTGTCGTAAATAATGTTTCGGACTGTAGTTTCTTCCAATCGATAGCTAAATGCGATTGTAGCAAATGAATCTCCGTAATCCAAAAACCTACAAGTTAAAAGTATTATATAAGTAGTTAATTCCCCTTGAAAAATTTGAAAATTCATTTAATTTAATCAATTCATTCCAAAGAATGCACAATCCAATCTACTAATAATGATACATATTTTTCAGCGGCTGAATGTAAAAGAAAATGGACATCTCTACGGGATAATTTCCGAAAAGCTATTAGGAAACGGAAGACCAAAAGTGGTCAACCCGCTACAAAGTATAAACCATGGAAGTTCGAAAAACAGATGTCTTTTTTACTTCCGTATATTAGTGAGCGAGAACAGTCTTCAAATTTGCTACCAACTGATAATGGATCTGAGGAAGATGAAGATGGTAGCAAAACCCCATATTCCCAAATTAGTGATTCTCAAACGAATTCCCCACAATTTCTTCCAAATACCATGCCCATATCTTCACATTCTTCATTGGGCTCATCTACATCCTTTAGATTTCGTCGACCGGCACCCATGTCAACGGTAGTACAAAATTATTTTGAAAAAAAAACTAGCATCAAGAAAAGTGAAAGATGAAAAGGATCACCTTACAAAATTTTTTGAGGCTATGGAAGAGACCGTACGCACCTTTGAAGCACCTTTACAAATTGAAATTAAAGCAAAAATTTCATCTTTAGTAACAGAGTATGAACTACAAAATTTACGCGCACGTCACTCCAACACATATCAATCATTAGAGTCAGTTCAGCATACAACTGTGCAACAAAACCCACCTCCACAGGTGGAAAAATCAACATCATATCTAGCAAATTCCTATCTTTCTGATCCAGAACTAACGGGAGACTATGAACAGTAATGGATGCCACATCTTGAAAACTTATAAAATATTTTTTTTATCTAAGAATGGAAAGTTTATTTAGATAAGGAGAATTCTTAAATCATTTGTAACGTACCTATTGTTAGCTAAAGAAAATTGTTTGTCGCTATCATGTTGACTTTTTCGTAATTAAAATGTGTTAATTATGATATCTAATTTTTTTCAATGCAAATATTTACGGTTGGCGATAAAACGTTGTATGTACCACGTCAGTAAAGTGCCTTTATCGAACTCGCCTATACTGGGCTCTCTCGCGTAGCTCGCTCGGGTAGTAATCTCAGACTCGTTCGATAAATAACCACTTTACTGACTTGGTACATAAATAACTATTTACTTACTTTAGTGTAACTGCTAAACGCTCTTCAGGTGAAATTGGTCTTCGAAAATACATATCCTGCTGTTTTAAAGGCAATAATTTAACCAACTCAAAAAACTTTTCCTGTGACATTCTAAAATATTGAAAACATTTCTGGTCATCTCTTAATAAATCAGGAAACAGATGTCGAAACTATCCAATTGTATCTCGTTTCAGAATAATTTCATGGATCCAAAACCTCCTGTTTCGTCTCTCTAGTTCAAGGCACGCCAGCGCGATCATATCGTCTTCGTCGGACGATGAAGAGGTCGTATATTTTAACTCAAAAGGATACACAATGTAAATATGTCTTTTACACAACTAAAATAAATTTACTACTAGTCGGCACAAAGATTCTTTGCGGACTGAAGCACGCCGATCTGGTGAGCGGACGCTGGACTTTGCCGCGCCGATCCTTTCCATGAGCGCCCTGCTTTATATAAACTACTATGAAACGACCCTGTTCTAGATAACATAACGAAGTGGCTCTGGTGAAGTTGAAAATGTAATTTATGGGTCAAGGTGAGTTGAACGGAAATCTATAGAAGGAAGAAGTTGAGAATGTGATATATGGCTTAATTACACGAAAATATAAGAATTCACAAATGAATAACCTCAATAATACAGTGTGTGTACTTAAAATTAAACCTTTTGATAGATTTTTTTTATTATTGGTTTTGTGAAAAAAGTTATTCTTGATCAAACATTTTACATGGTCCAAAACTGAAATTGCAACCATCAGATATCAATTTTCTCAAGCCGTATACAGGGTTTGTTCCAAAATATGAATTTTTCTCAAGAATAAAGTACCTCTATTAGAATATAGAAGAATGTTACGTTATATTCAAATATGCTATTACAGCAATGTAATAAATACGAATACCTAAAAGATAATTTTATTGTAGAAAATTTCAGAACCAACGGTAAAACATATTTTATTTTAAATCATAATATTAAATGGAATACGACCCACATTATGTTTGATAAAACAATACGAAGTCAAAACAGAATAGAGAAATAAAAAACATCTTACTGTGTCAAAGCAAAATAATTGTTTTGAATACAATTATTTCGATAACAAAAACTAGCATGATTCAAAAAACAAAAGCTGTTTTTTACAATTCGACGAAAACCCCAAAACCGAAGTCGGGGGAAAACAAAAAACGAGTGTACACAGACCAGGAGCGGAGTGCGTACCGGGGGTCGAACACGCGAAGGGAAAGGTTTTTCCCCTGCCACGGTAAACGGTACTAGTGTTTTTAGTGTTAGCGGTACGAGTGGTAAAAATTCTCTCCGTTGTGCTAGGAGGTGATAGGGATACTGAGATTATTCCTTGACGGTGAAAACTGTCTCCTTTTTCGATACACAAACGGTAGAATTACCCTCTACGCTAACTGCCTTTTGACATAGCACGATTCCGTTTATTGGCACGACTCGCGGTGAACAAGCAGATAGAGAAAAATCAAGAAAATTCCCGGCGAGACGGAGGAAGTTTGACAAGCAGTAAGTTTTTGAATTAAATTCAGATTGGGATAATTTTTTACTAGTGATATATTTACTCGTTATTGGTCGAGCTGGATTCTGAACTTGGGAGTATAGGTCAATTGCTATATACAAGGTGTAGCGATAGCAAATATATTTATTAGATTTTTTTTGATTGTTGATTTTTCAAAGAGACTGGACACAGCTGTTCACTCTCAGATTAAGTTTTTCGTCCTGACAAATATATAATTTACCGTGTGTACTGGAATAAATAAGATTTGCCGAGTTCGCCAACTTGACACAAGTTAGGTTTCATTTTGTTAAGTAGGAGTTATCATTTGTTGGGTCACATATTCTCTTCCACCTCGAAGGCAGAAAGTTAGGCGAGGTTTATTTTGGTATTTGGTAACACAAAGGCCGGAGCGTATGTTTTCCATATTTACGCGGGCTTCTGCGAACTTGCGCTGATAAGTCAATTTATTATAGAGTAACATTGTTATCAGTCTTTTGTTCAGCCGTAAATTATAAATTAAAACTCTCTCTTATTTTGCCAGTGTAAATGCATAAATTTATCGTAGGTAATTATATTACTGGGGAATTTCGCAACTTGTAACGCCAGTGTCGATAAATAATTTAAATTGTTTTCCTTAGCTCATCAGAATTTTTCTTTATAGAACAAAAATTTCTCTTTCGTTCCCTGAAGGTCAAGGACGACCTGAAACGACGTAACGTGAAACATTGTTGCGGTTAAGGGTATTTACACGTAATATTTATTTATTTTTCTCGACACCGGGGAATAGAAAGATTGAGAAACGAATATAATAAACCATACGCCTCTCACGCATTTTTTTTTAAATAGACCAAGCCGATAAGAGGGATAGTTTTCCGCACCACCGAACAAACGAGAACTTTTATAATTGTAGGATATACAGGGGTAGGTTTAATAATAAACCAATTATAGATAAATATATGTATAGGTAGAGTTATACCAAGGAATTTTGGTTAATTGGGTCATACGGGATTGTAGTTTAGGGTTGAGTATACATATATATAGCTGTATATGAGGATTTGGAGAAATTATTTTTATTATATATATTTTTGTATAACGTGGAGGTTCTACATTATTTTACCTATCACCCCTACTCCAAAAATTCCCCCTCTGGAAGTGTAACAAATCGTGGACGTGTGACCGAGACGAGGAGGACAAACCCTGTCCTGGCAAAGGAAGATTCATCCGTTTTAAGACCAGGCGAACCTAGCAAAAAACAATCGGACTGGATTGCCTTACACGCTCAGCCGCGCATTGGAGGCAGAGTTTGGTGGAATCGAAGGACGGGATCAATGCAGAGTGACCAAGAAAAAGGTAGGGATATTTATTGGTATTTTGATTAAGATATCGTACATATCTGGTGTTAAAGATTATTACACTGGTGACAGATTATTTAGAGTGGTGACAGCGGATTTTTTGACACCCTTTTTACTTTATTACACTGGTGACAGAGTGTAAAAATAAGGTCTAGCGTTATTACATTTTCATGTTAAAAAAAATAAGGGTCTGGATTTTATTAGAGGTCTACACGTTATTACAGCAATTTAGCATAAAAATTTAGATCTTGCGATTATTTACTAATCAATCTGTATTAATGATTCTGGTTCAATACAATTTAACGTAATCTAGGATGTACTGACTTGACATATTTGACAATGAATGTCTGAGTGAGTTGATATTCATAAAATTTCAATAGAAATGGCATATTTATCGGTTTTTTTTGTAAACGGCTGGCTTTTTGTTGTTTTAAACAAGAAGTTGTCAGTTTTAATGATCGTTTAGACTATTTTCTACTTTTAGTAATAATATCTAACCTTATTAGTGTTGTAAACAGAACCTTGAGGTGAAGTTACTCTGCATAAATGTGATACAACCACGCAACTTTCCACATTGTGCCCTTTTTGAGAGCACTTGATCATCGCTTGATCGCAAATAGCCTTGAGATGTAATAATTTTTCTCCTCTCCAAGCTCCATCAGCTGTTACTAGCACCCTAGCTTCACAGTCTAATATCCTTTCCGCAAAAGAATCCGCTGAAAATCCTGCAAACTAAAAAGAAGCGTTCTTTGAGTTGAAATAACACTAAAAACATTGAGTTCTGGAAAATATGTAGGAAAATAATTTAGAATATTAAAATGACTTACCACTAGGGAATGTACTGCTCCTATTCTAGCACATGCTAGCATTGTTATCACAGCTTCTAATATCATAGGCATATACACAGCCACCCTATCTCCTTTTTGAATTCCTTTACTTTTGAGAACATTTGCGAATCTACATACTTCTTCTAACAGTTTCTTGTAAGTCAATTTACTATAATCTTCTGGATGGTTACCTTCCCTGAAAATAAATATCATCAATGAGATCTGCATTGATGAAACTTATCACACTTATAGAAATAAATTAGAAACTATCCAAATACTGTATTTTAGTGTCGTAATGAAATGGTATTGTATGGCACTTTATTATTTGTTAAGCCCAATAATAGTTCTAAGGCTAAACCTTGGTTTGATAAACAGTGTAGGGATTCTAAAAAATTATTAAACGTAGCAAAGAGAAATTTAGTAGCATCAAATTTTAGTAAAAACATTGTAATAACGTACAAGCAAACTAAAAAAGAATATATCCAAATTATTAAAAATAAGAAATATGCATATGAAAAAAATATGAGATATAAATTAACGAATATAAGCAACCCCAATGAATTCTGGAAATACAAATCCACACCAAATTCAGCTTTTTGTGGCCTAGATGCTGTACACCCGTATCTTGATAAAGCTTTCTCTACTTGTGAAATTTACAATGATCTAAGCTTAGCTTGAAATTATAAAGCGCCAGGGGAAGACAATATAAGTAAGGAGTTTTACAAAAACATGCCTTTAAACTGGATAATGCACTTAAAATTGCTTTTCAATACTATCCTACAAGATGAAGAAATCCCATCCACCTGGCCAAATATTAAAATGATTCATATTCATAAAAAAGGCCCGGTAGATGATCCTGACAATTACCGTAGTATTGCATTAATCAATCACATAACCAAACTTTTTACGCAGCTCATTAGCACTAGACTCAGAGATTATGCTGAAAAATATCAACTACTACCTGAGTGTCAAACAGGGTTTCGGAAAACGCGATCCTGTGATAACAACATTTTTGTCCTTTACACAATTATAAATAATTATTTACGCCTCCCGTCTAGGAAACTATTTGCGCTATTTGTAGATTTTAGGAAAGCATTCGACTCTGTGGACCATGGGTTACTGTGGGAAAAACTATTCGATATTGGAGTGAGCACTAGAATTATTAGGATACTAAGAATTATCTACAGTTCAGCCTCACTGTTCATCGAACAAGGTGGTCAAATCTCCGATAAAATTAAAATAATTAAAGGTGGCCTACAAGGAGATACCTTAAGCCCCTTGTTATTCTCTCTCTTTATCTCGGACTTGGAAATTTACTTCCAAAATCATGGTGCTAAAGGAGTAACTCTTGATAACAATGAAAATATCAATATGCTGCTGCAGATTATATGGTTCTACTTGCAGAATCCCAAATAGAGCTGCAAAAAAACCTTAAGATTTTATAAGCCTATTGGGAAACATGTAAACTGGAAGTAAACACAAGTAAAACTAAAATAGTGGTTTTCCGCAGAAGTGCTAATATGGGACAACAGCCACAATTTAATTATAAAAATGTCACTATTGAGCTCTCGATTACCTATGAATACTTAGGAACAATTTTCACATTTAACGGAATATTTCTAAACAACCTAAAGCAACGAGAACAAAAAGCGAGACTCTCCCAAGGAGCAACACTGAGAAAAATCTTTTATTTCTGCAAACGCGAACAGCAGTCTATATCATCAGAAGTGAGGTAGGTATCTGTAAAATAAGCTACTTTATAATAAAGCGGGCGTTAGAGCTACTGCTCAGGATAAAGGATCACAACCCTAGAAGATACACTCATAGAGCACTTCTCCGTTTGATCCACTTAAAAGATCACTCTAACCTATGTCAAAAATATAACTGGATCGACCAATTATATCGCGGTATAGCGACGTACTGTGATTATGATCTAGATATAAATAATTTTAACACAAGCCATATATCAATAAACTTTTATCACAATACCTGCAAAAAATTTTTATGAGTATTCAAATAAAATACTTCTCAGTACACATCATACATCGTATAAATACCTTTTAAATTAATCAAGCAGTTATCTACAGGGGGATTCTCCATTGCATATTAAAAGGCTCGTCGCACAACTCCGAACCGCTAACTCCGAAGTACTGTCTATATATTTAAATAATATGTCTCACAAAATAAATACAACCCTAATCTGTTCAATATGTAATAAACTATTACCAGAAACGCTTGAGCAAATAATTTTAGTGTGTCCAATGTATCAGAGCATAAGAGCTTACTTTATTAAACCTCGGGGCCATTCAGATGACTTAGACTCACTACTTACCTCAACAGACAGAAAGCAACTGAAGGAATTATATAGATTTATGAACGAGGCAATGAAAATCAGATCATTCATAATCAATGAATAATGAACCAAAAATGATTTGTATACGTATGTGTTGTACATAAATATGAGTACGTGGGTATGTTTATATAAAATTACAGAGCAATCGTTCAGTACCTATATGCTCAAACTCAGAATTGTTTATTGTAGAATATCTTGTGTAGTACCAGCTGGCTCTCTTGTTCATGTATACAAAGGAACGATAAATATTATTGTACTGTATTGTATTATTTGTTAAGCATACCTTATACCTAATTGCCCTAATTTGTGAGTTATTGATGATACTTTCAGCCAAACATTATTTGGAACAAAATGGGTGGAATTTTATTAGTTTGACGGGGGAAATATTTAAGCAAAAATAATTTTCCATATAAAAATCACAAAAGAATCTAGTCTGATCCATAATTGATTAATATTAGGTGAATTACCAAAATACTACGCTTTTAGCATGAATTAATAATAAATAGATATTTATTAATTACATAATAATTAATTATAAATTAATCAAATACCCTGCTTGAAAGTAAAATATAGATATTACGCACAATCCGGCAACAGTCGACAACAAAAATGCCATTTAGGGGCCATTTCTTATAGGAAAATGATGTTTAGGGACAAATACATCCAACATATTCATTCATTCGTGTAACTATAGCGTTATTTTGCAGACACCTTCCACCCCCTGAATTCAAAAGCATTGTTGGTGTGCTAGCTATAAAAATTAGTGTACTAGGTCTCTTTTATTTGTGCTAGCGTTTTTGGGAAATAATTCCCATCGGGGGGGGGGGGGGGGAGCGGCTAAGGTTAACCTGGACTCTTCCGGATTCAAGAGCATTTGTGATGTAAACTGTTGGTATGCTAGCTATAAAAAATGGTGCGCTAGGTTGTGCTAGGTGTCCTTCATTTGTGCTAGAATTTTGGCGGAAAAATTCCAACCGGGGGGCTGGGGGGATAGCGTTAACCTGGTCCCACCCGAATTCTATCATTTTGATTGTAAGCTGTCGGTGTGCTAGCTATAAAAATTGTTGTACTAGGTGTCCTTTATTTGTGCAAGCATTTTGGTAAAAAAAATCTAGCCGGGGGGGGGCAGCTTGACGGACCTGTTAAAGAATCGTAATGTAAAAGAGTCCTAGCACACAGGTCTCATTAACTTTTCCAGCAAGTTATCTTCTTCAGATACTAAACGGAATTTCGGCAATTGAGATTGATAGGTACATCAAATCAGTAGCTAGAGTGACCGTATGAAAGATGCGAAAATTTTAAACAAATAGTTAATTAATAGAACCCAGAATTATTCATATTTAGTCTATCTAAATTGATTAAAAAGTTTAGAAATCTGTGTGAGAGATGCTTGAATGGAGAATAAATACCAGGAGAATGGCGAACATCATATATTTCACCTATTTTCGAAACATGATCAAAATCCGATACAAATACGGGATGTGTGTGCTACACGCATGACTTTTAGGCTCATGGCTAGGAAGTGTTTTCCTTCCACACTTTTCTATCTTTTGCCTTAGTTTTCCAGTCTTGGATTCCTCTCTTGTTAGGTCTTCTATAAATTCCGCATTGTTCCTTTCCTTTGTGATGTCATTTTCATAAACTTAGATTAATCTTTGTTGACTCTGCTGATTCTATGAAAGCTCTTTTCAGTTCATTTTGCGATGAAGACAGTATACATATATATATATATATATATATATATATATATATATATATATATATATATATATACGAGTATATATAACAAAGTGAACCAGACCAATGATCTATCGACATCAACCAAACTTTCCAAAACCGCAATATCTACATCCAATTCAATAGAAAACAACATCAATTCAAATTCCTTATCACGGCGATCAAGTGAAAGAGACAATAATAGAATCCGAGATTATTCGTACAATAATAGTAGTTGCCAAAGAGCTTTTAACAATATATCCACAATCAGATCCATAAAGGGTTTTCCCCAAAAATCTTTGGGTCTCGAAGGCCTCAACAATATTGGTAACATATGTTCCATGAATAGTATTTATTATCCAATGCCTATCATACACAAGGTGGAGAAAGACTCATACATAAGAGATATTAACATAAACATATGTAGCATGAAAGGAGCACTAACTAAAGCATTTTCTGAAGTTATTCAAGAGCTTTGGTCTGAAGACGGTTCAGACAGAGTGGTTAATACAGTATCATTGAAAAGTCAGAATCAGCGATTTACTTCAAGGTTCATGGGATACACTCAACAGGATGCACAGGAGTTTCGTCGTTACCTATTAGCAGGACTTCACAAAGATGTCAGCAAGGTATATGAAAAACCAAAGCTCATATTAACAGAAATTGATGACAAACTTAGTAACATTGAGAAAGCACAAGAATCTTGGTTGAGATATGCGAGAATGGACAACAGCAAGATTGTGGATAGCTTTGACGGTCAATGAAAATTAACAATCAAGTGTACACACTGTGGTCACTGTTGTTACCTACGATCCTTTTGGGGATTTATCCCTTTCGATACCCCAATTATGACTTTCACAATGTTTAAATTCGTTTACAAGAGAAGAAACACTCGACCAACATGTTCGAACTGTAAGGAACGAAGACGGTTCACTAAATCATTCTCAATTCATGAATTTCCGAAAATATTGGTTATTCACCTGAAGCGCTTTTCGCAAACAGAAAGATTTAGTGGAAAACTTAATGTTGCAATAGATTTTCCAATAGAAGGGCTTGATATGAGCCATTACGCGGCTGATAATGTGGCACCTTGTATGTACAACCTCTACGCTATATCAAATCACAGTGGAACTACTTACAATGGTGACTACACGGCATATTGCCGACATCCCTACACGGGACAGTGGTACAAATATAACGATTCAAGGGTACTATAAATATCGTGGAAATTTTTAGTTAGTGGAGAAGCATATATTCTCTTCTATGAACAAGATGACACAAATTCCCACCTTTAAGTTTATTAATTTTATTTTTTTTATTAGTTTTTAAATTGTATATTTTCATTGTGAACCAATGGCTTATTTGGTTTTTTCTGCAAAATTTATTTATATATTCATATATACATTGTAAATGTAAATCAAAATAAAATATTTATAATGTAAAAAAAAATTTCAGTAATTGTGTTGCCCTAGATTTTAGTTTTCCTGTTCTGTTCATACTGGTTTTGCGTACTATCCAATCGAATACAATGTTGAACAGAGCAGATGAACACGATAAAAGAAATGAATACGAACCCATTAATAACTTAAGGAATTGAAAGGAGGCAACTAATTTGGTTTGGACAAGGAGACCAAGAAGAAGTTGGAGAGACGATATGTCAAACGAGATGACATTCAGATATTTGATAGAGGATAGAAAACAGTGGAAGTTGGGGACGAAGAACTGTAAAAGTTCTGTTTAAAAAAAATGAATGAAGACAGAAAAATATATAGCAACAATTCGGTTACTAGAAATACAAATAAATATGAGAGTTTTTAAACCCCTAACTAAGTTTAAAAATCTATTCTATTTACAACTTAAGTTTCAATATGAAGTCACATCAATAATGAACACTATTCTTATTTATTTGATATACTAGTATAGGACGGTGACTTCCCTGTTTCAAATAAATATCGAAAACATTTACTTCCTGGTACATATATTGTTTATGGTAATTATCTATGATGAAAGACCTAGACCTTCCTAGTTGTAAAGAATTACCTTTTACTTTCACGTAATTTTTTTATTATTTCATTTAGTAATTACATCCTGTAGATAACTAAGAGAAAAAGTTTATAAAATTCATATAAAAATTGAATTGAACTATAGGATCAATATATGTAACGTTCGATTTTTGGCATAAATTACCAGACATCTATGTGAAGGTATTATAGAAATAATTCTGTTCATGATATAATATAAATAGATCGGAAGAAGCTCTTTTTCAAACAAATCTGTTTGCCTAAATGAAAGTTTGCTTACAATTTACACAATTCTATCATAATCTGTCAAAAGTGCTGAATAAAACCATCATAGACCTCCATCAATAGACGCTAAAGCATTTGTAACAAACTTGAAAGAATACCTGGAAAATTGTGAAAATATGCCAATATCTTGTCATATATTTGCTGGAGACTCAAATCTTAATCTGAATGATGATAATGAAATAATTTCGGAATACTTAGACACACTGAGCGAGTACAACTTCATATCAATGATAAATTTGAATACGCGTGTTGATCGGGGCTCCGCGACTTGCATAGATCATATTTTTGTCAATGTAAAAAATGATGAAATTCTGAGTAAATCAATCTCTGGCGTCTTCGATAGCTCAATTACAGATCATAAAGCAATAACCTTAATTACCCCGTTAACACGGAGAAATGGAGTCGACCGCGAATACATACAAAAATTTATCAACTATAGCAATCTAAAGAGAGACTTGCATAATTACGGTTTGGAAAATTATTTTAAAATGAATGATGTTAATAAATTAGCAAAATCATTAATGAACACTTTGCAAAACTTGATAATTGCAAAACTTGATAAAACAAAATACCAGAGAAATTAAAATAAAACGGAGAGATATAAAACGTAAAAAATTCATAACAAAGGGGCTTATCACTTCAATCAACAGAAGAAATGAATTACACAGAGAACATAAAGAACATCCCGATAATATTGATAAAAATAATATCATTACTACCGGAGTTATGTTAATAGAATCATAAAAATAATTAAGGTCCATTTTTACAAGAGTGAAGTATATAAAAATAAAAATTATTCTAAAAACTTGTGGAAGATTGTAAACTCAACAAAAACAAAAAAGTCTGAGACTGTAAAACAAATACTTACAAAAGACAATGAATTAATATCTGATGAAAAATCAGTCGCAAATGTTTTCAATGAATATTTTGTCGATGTTGGTGAAACATATGCTGGTAAAATAGTGAAATCATCTGGACCCCTACCAAAAAGAACCTCCATAGGAAATAATTGGTTTCTAGAGCCCGTAACAGGAAAAGAAATACTAAACATAATAAATTCATTGAAAATAAATAAATCCCCAGGAATAGACAATATCACTGCAGAGACTTTACAAGCAGTATCAGTAGAAAACTAGAACATTTAATAAATCAAATATATAGAACTGGTACATGTCCTGCAGAGTTCAAAATATCGATAGTAACTCCAGTGTTCAAAAAGGGGGATAAATGTAAAACATCCAACTACCGCCCAATTTATTTGATTACATCAATTGCTAAAGTGTTTGAAAAGACATTAAAAAGTAGATTAACCAACTTATTTATTAAAAATAGTATAATTTCGCCCTTACAATTTGGTTTTAGAGAAAATTTGTCTACTAATGATGCAATTTCGAAGCTAATCGGAGGTATTTACAAATTATTGGATGCGAGTAAACCAACAGCTTGTGTGTTTCTGGATCTAGCAAAGGCGTTTGACACTGTCAGTCATGCGCAGTTGTTGGATGCCTTGCGGGACGCAGGTATACGAGGTGTAGCATTGGGGCTTATGGCAAGTTATCTAAATTGTCGTAAACAACGTGTGAAAATAGGCAGAGTGCTTAGTGAAGAAAAAAATATCAAATTTGGGGTACCACATGGGACAGTACTTGGACCACTATTATTCTCCCTATATATTAATAATCTACTTACTTCTCATAAAAGTACGGGACAGATTATCAGTTTCGCAGATGACACTGCCATTCTGTATAGTGCCGAAAATTGGGATGAGCTAAAAAGGAAAATGGAAACTGATTTGAAACGTATCGTAAACTGGCTCAATCACAAATTACTTACAATGAATTTTGAAAGAAAAAACATTTCATGTACCTTTTTCGAGTTACAATGTAAACCTACCCCCATTTCGAGAACTAACTTTGGATGATGAAGATTTAAGGAAAACAATAAGACACACTGACAAAATAAGATATTTGGGTGTTATTATTGACTCTCATCTCAGGTGGAACCAACAAATTAATGGAATTACCAAAAGCCTCAGATTACTGACATACAAATTTAAATGCCTGAACAAAATATTAGATATCGCACACCTCAAAGTTTTGTACTGCGCTCTTGTGGAGTCCAGACTAAGGTACGGTATCCTTAGTTGGGGTGGTGCATTATACACCCATCTCAGGAAGTTGGATATTCTTCAGAAGAAAATTTTGGAAATAATTCACAGAAAGGAATATGTTTACTCCTCTAGAAAAATATTCGTGGACGCAGGTGTCCTCAGTCTGAGAAAGTTGTACTTGCACAGTGTTGTCATCTTCATTTATAAAAACAGAACATCTCTTCAAGAATCATCACATGATTATCTTACTAGAAATAAAACAAATTTATTTGTACAGGTTGCTACATCGAAAAAAAGAGTAGGTCGACGCTGTTTTACTCACTTAGCAAGCAGATTTTTCAATTTTCTAGACGAAACGTACAAGAATTATATACTGGACATCAATTCACTTTCAATGATAAAAAATATATTCAAAGAGAGACCTTGAGTTTCATGTAAAAACACTTATATTCAAAGAGTTTCTTCTGAATTTGGATATAGATATTGTTATACAATTCATCGAAAGCAAATCGTGATATTTATATTCCACTGGTTGTTTCACAAATTAAAAAAAAAATTATAAAAAACTTTTCAATTTCAATTGTCTATGCACAGTATGCTTGTAATATTGTTTCATGATGATGATGTAACTGTATATTGGTTTATTAGACAAGAAGTAATAGGCCGTGCGCAACCTGCGGGTTCTAATGGGTCTTCTCAATGTTTAAAATCCTAATCAATATTCTATTGTTATCATTATGAAAAAAATGTTTTGTAATAATATTTGAAATTTGGAAATAAACATATATTATTATTATTATTATTATTATTATTATTATTATTATTATTATTATCTGTGATCTGACCAATCAGGAATCTACAGAATTGCCAACTTAAATTCAAACCACTCCTCCTAGTTTAAAAACAGGGATAACATGTAATTCTATTTTATTTAAAAGATTAAATAAATGCGAATTATAAAAAAGATTGTGTAAAACTTGTGTCACAATGACTTTCTGTAGTACTCGTGTAGTAGTACAAATTTCACTCGTACTACAAAACAAAACGAGTCATTGTGACACTCATTTCACAAATAACTATTATAAGACGTTTAAGCTGACAGTAACTGATATTATTCATTGATCTGTGTCTGAGGGTGGAAAGCGATGTTCGAAACCATATTTCCACCTCCTTTCCTCCTCTAAATTCAGCTAGAGGCATACTAAATTCAAATTAATTTTAGTGAAGTGACATTACAATTCTAAAAACTCATATCTCCGAAAGGTTTCTATTCCGTTGACTCCCCTTTGAAGAGGGGCCTCCACTACAACCCCTTCCCACATTTTCCCCTCTTCCCAAAAACGCGTCCAGTAGCGTACCAAATTCTAACTCATTTTAATGGAGTGAAGTTACAATTTTAAAAAAATGTATATCTCCGGGAGGTTTTAGCAGTCTCCCCTTTTTAGGGAGGATTCTGTACTCTTCCCCCTTCCTCTCCTTCTTCCCGCTAAAAAACGATTGAAGGCATTCTAAAGTTTAACCATTTTTTTAACCATGAGAGGATATTCATCTTCAAGTTTTTCTTGGATAAGAAAACAAAATTCTAATCTCTTATCGTGGTCTCTCTTTATTTGGTTGAAACTTATTCTCCTTCAATATTATTAAATATTTCAGCTGCTTCCCGTTACATTTTATACATAATTTTTACCCACAATTAGCATAATTTTCCTCTAAACTCAATACCAACGGCATTCTTACCTACAATTTATTATAATTTTTTAGTATGTATTTGATATTTGATGTCTGATATGTAAATATCAGGAAAATTGATTCAAAATGTACTTATGCATTTATTACTGTTTATCGTTTTAAACATTTTGTAGTCGTAATTGAATGTATATTTGAATATAATTTACATTGTTAAATTAATTTCCTTGATAACAATTTACGTCATAGGACATGAAAATTTTAATATCTGATGGTTGTTTTTTAGGTTTTACACCATGTAGAACTTTCTATGAAGAATTCATTTTTTTCGTAATAATAATAATAAGAAAAATAATTTGAGGCTCAATCGGTTAAGGATTACTGTTTGAATTAGTGATCTTTGTTTTTTATCAATAATTAGGTAACTAAGGACGTAACGAAAAAAATGTATTCTTAGGATTTAATTTGTTTCAGTTTCATATTATGATTCATATTATTCATATTTAAAGTGGAAGAGCGTCAATTTTGGGACAGCCTGTATAAAAGGAACTTCATGCAAAAATTCTAGCACATAAAAATCATTTTCTGGAAGGTATTACAAGCTAAAAATTTGAAATCAATACCTGTAATATAAAATTCGTGTTCACTTTTTTTATACACATCGTAAGTTTTGAAATAAAAATTTTACTTACCAATAAAAAGCCACTTTGTCACCATGACCATTTCTAACGTTCCTATCCAACAAATTATAAGAAATATTTGTCGTAGCTCCATCCATCCATTTAGTAAATATGGGCCCTTTGGTAACATCAAAATTATACCTAAAAAAGCTATCGTAGTCTATAGGTGTTTCCCAATGGAACTGTCTGGCGATATTTCCCCAAAATTCATCTGGTTTATCAATGGATGCTTGATACATATCTGTATATTGAGAAAAACTCGAAACGAACGCATTTTTGGCGACCGCAGGATCCGGATAGTATACTGATTTTTCTGACGGCATTTTAGGTAAATGATTGATAGCAAACTTTTCGTAGAGTCCCGGTAATGAAGCGATCTTTTGTGCAACTGCGAACGTTTCCGCTTCGAAACAAACCGTTTCGCGCTTTGAGACAAGGAGACAAGGTCTCGGTGAACTAAGCGAGTTGCGCTATGAGACGAGGTGTATATAATGATTTTGTGGTTCGATAACGTTTGAATATTTTGATTGGTTGACAGAAACGTTTTCACATGGTCTAATGTTTGAGTTCCGAGTGTTTGGGATTTTTACCGATGCTATAGTTTGGAATGATAAAAATTAATGAAGATTAAATGTACATTGTCCGTTCATACATGAAGTGAAGCTTTTTTCGGAAATATTTTTTATATAAGTATATACTACCAAAACTGCCAGCTACGGATGTCAGTAAAACTTTGCGCAATGTACACGTCTCAAGTGACTCTAGAAAGAACAAAATTTCCATTCAATAAATAATTAAAATTCCTAACTAAATTACGTGAAATACCATGTCGTAAATTAAATTTATCCAACTTTTTCTATTTTCAATTCATACTTACAAAGAAACATTCATCCAAATAATTCCCAATTTATTGACTGCAATTTATTCAGATAAAATTTATATATTATATATTTATATATTATATATTATATATATATATATATATATATATAAATATATATTTGTAGTATTTCTTAAACCATTATATATTTATCTTTTTTGGATAGTTCTTGGGTATAGGGTAGAAACCTATACCCAAGAACTATCCAAAAAAGATATATATATATATATATATATATATATATATATATATATATTCCTTTCATTGTTCTTGGGCATCAGGTTAATCATTAATAATGTATCAAATTATATTTTTATTTAACGTTTCGCTCCCAAGTTCGGAGCATTTTCAAAAATGTTCACATTGATGTTAAAATAATAAATTGAAAACGATTGAACTATTAAAATTAAATGTACACACAGAGACGACAAAAACTGGTAACTAATAAAAAATTTCGAAAATAATAAAATCGAAAGTACCTGCCTTAGAAACAACAATTATTATAATAAATTATGATATATCTGGCTTAGATTTTTGATATCTTGTTTATCGTTTACTGCATTGTTCTCCTTTTTTTATATGTATCATTTCTTTTATTGTTAGTTTTTTATAATTAGTATCTTGGTTTATTATTTTAGTATTATTAAAGTAAAATTTATGTTTTTCATTTTTCACATGTTTATGAAACGCAGTGGAGGCGATTTTTGTATATTTATGGCCATTAAGTCTATTTTCAAGATGTTGGGTTGTCATACCTATATATTTTTTGGGACAGTCTAAACATGGTATAGAATATATGACGTTAGATTTTTTTGAATCATTTATTTGACTTTTTAATTTGGAGAACAATGGTGATAGAGTATTTTGTGCCCTATGACAAACTTTTATGTTATGTTTAGATAGTATATAGTTTAGTTTTTCTGAAAGTTGATTTGTGTATGGCATTGCGATGTATGTAAGAGGGGCTAGTGCATTGGTTTGTGTTGATTGGATTTGACTATTGTAAAATTTATGTGTGCGTTGTTTAATAATTCTGTCAATATGTTTGGAAGGATAGTGATTGTTTTGTAATATTGTTTTTGTTTGATATAAAATTTCTGGACGATATTCAGGTGATGTGAGTGTAATGGCTCTATCTACTAATCCTATGATTACGCTGTTTTTTTGGGAATTGGGATTGTGGGAGTGGTAATTCAAGTAGCGACCTGATGATGTTTCTTTAATAAAATGTTTTGTTGTAATTTTATTTTCTCTAGTTTTAATAAGTGTTATGTCCAGAAAATGTATGGTATTGTTTTGTTCTGTTTCTATTGTGAATTGAAGCTTTGGATGAAAATTATTGAAAGCAGTCAATATATGATTTATTTGATTGGATGGAAGGCAGCTAAGCAATCATCAACGTATCTTTTAAAAAATAATATATCGAAATTTATTTGATTAAGCACATTTTCTTCAAGGTATTCCATTACAATTTGTGCGAGGGTTGATGAAATTGGTGAACCCATAGTGCACCCATTGAGTTGTTCAAAAAAATCTTTCTTATATTGTACTACTATGAAGGTTGAGATACACACACCGTTAATTGTAAAATGTTTTTAAATGTATCGTTAAAGTTCATTTTATTTTAACTTATTTTAATATGTGATGTGGCACTCGCTGGAATATAATCCACAGTGTTTTTATATTCTGATGAAGGTCAAAAACGACCGAAACGTTAATGAAATACAATATAAATTTAAAAACCATCTAATGTTTTAATTAATCCAGGACCAAAAATGCCCAAGAAATATAAATGAAATATATATATATATATATATATATATATATATATATATATATTTCATAGTTTGAATCATCCAGTAAGAATAATGAGCACCTTGATCCATTTTCTAGAATACATTGACGTTGTGACAAAATTAATAGGGCTGCTGTTATTCGGATTTTAAACTATTTGGAATTATTTTAGCTTCAACTGTATAGTATTATATTTTGTATGTTTAATTAAAAAGAAGGAGCCCAATAGCAAAGCCATCATTTTAACGTATATTTATAAATTGGAAAAAGAAACATATCTCAATAAATTATAGATGCCGATAGTAAAAACAGTGAACAAAATCCTCACAACCACACAGAATAAAAAAAACTAATAACTCACTAGAGGATGTAATTTCAAAAGAATCCGTCGAAATTAAAATGAAATTTATAATAATTTAAACGAAACACGACACATTTTATACAGTTAGTGAATATGTTGTTTTATGCAAGGGATTTCAGGAATTTTTAATAAATAGTAAATAAGTTATGTTAATATTCATATGTATGAAAACCCTCATCTATATACATTCTCATTTTGAATACTAAAATGTTATTTCATACTTCATATTCATACGGCTTTAAAATTTAATGGTTTATTGTAATATACACAGCCAATCATCGACAAAGACACAATGGTTATATAATTCATAATGTATAGACAGATAAGTTTCCATAGCAACCGAACGCTGTTGATGGATGGATTGAAAATTGAAAAGTCACTGAATTTTGAGACGTCAAAGTGGGAAGGAAGATTATAACTGATCTCGTCAATAAAGACGATTAAAAAGTCGATATTTAAAGTACTGCAGAAAGAAATTTAAACCAATTTTATAATTATAATAGTAATTTGAAGATAATTGTATATCGAGGAGAGAAAAGTCATGCGGATGTAAAAAAACGTCAAGAAAAAAGGCAAGTGATATTGTAATTTATTTCGACAATAGAGAAGATATAAAACGTTTATATTTAATGAACAAAGACATTTAAACCAATTTCATAATAATACTAAGAAGATAGAAGATAATCGTACACCCAGTTAAAGGATATATATTTGGGGAGGAAATTGAGACATTGCGGGTGATTTTAAGAATCAAAAATAATATTTTGGACACTAGAACAGAAACTGAGAGTGAAGATTAATTTGAAGTGAATAGAAACTTAGACAATAGAAGGTACCGTTTTTAAAATATTTTATTAGAGATCTCTAAAATTTCATTAGGCTTTTATTTCTAAATTGAGGAATGCATTCATGCTGAGTAATTAATCAAACTTTTCAATTGTCATAAAAAATTGTATTTATTTATAAGTAGCACATTTTCTGTTAAAAAACTTCTATACCTAATTAAAAAAGAATTCCTGAAATCATAAGCTTGTACATTTTAATTTCACAATTCAATAAATAGAGTAAATTTAAATGGCGCAATTGAACCCTACCCTGTGATAGAGTTCTTATATATGCTTATCGTTTATTCAATCAAAAATAATAAATAAATATAGAATACATAACGATTACAATCATAAATATAGAATTACATAACAAATGTCGGCCCAACGTAGGGAAAATTAGAGAAAGTTTATTCATATATAAAACATTACAATTTCTCACACCAATAATTATATAACAATATATATATATGTATATATATATATATATATATATATATACATAGTTATTTTCCAACTAATTTTAAGCTGATCTAAAAAATCATTTGGCAAGAAAAAAAGGCTTGACCCAATTTTTGCAGCCTTATACCAAAAATTGGGCCAAGTCTTATAAATTTTTTTCTTGCCAAATTATTTTTTAGATCAGCTTAAAATTAGTTGGAAAATAACTATGTATATATATAAAAATTTCATTTGAATAAATTTCAGTCAATAAATTGAGAATTATTTTGAAGAATGTTTCTGTGTAAGTATCAATTGAAAATAGAGAAAGGTGTATAAATTTAATATACGACATGGCATTTTACGTGATCTCAAAAATTTTGTGATTTAAATTTGATTAGGTACTTTAATTGTTTATGAAATGGAAATTTTATTATTTCTAGAGTAACTTGAACGTTTACATGGCGCAAAGTTTTACTGACTTCCGTAGATGGCAGTTTTGGTAGTATATATACATTTTTTGATGCAAATACCGTTGATTTTGAGTCACAATACTACCAACTAATGAACTAATAACTCAATAATCCGAAAATTATACGAATATTCACAAGTATTAATGAACACAGTCACATAAATAAAAGAAAACAAAAAATTTAATGTGATTATATAACTCATGTTTGCATACACCAATTATTGTATATTGGTTAAGTTATCGTGAACGTGTTTGTAGACAGATCCAGGTAATGTCAAGGTCTGTTAATACTGTCAAGCATTAAACTTTGTACTTGCGAATCTTTATTTGAGCCCTAACATATATAACACCAATGAAATCCGTGAATTTGGCTCAGTTGCCACGTATTGATAAGATACCATTAACGGTGTTTTATAATGCACCGTCCCACCTTCCACCCCAACGCTTTGGTTACAGTTTTAGTGGTGAAATAAATCAAGAAATTGAACATTTGGCAGCAGAAAATACCACAAAATTATATAAGTACACTAGGAAACAGTTTACGCAGTTTTTCTTGATTATTAATCAATTTTATAGAAGCCGTAACTGAAGTTCTATTTTTTCTTGTGGAATATGCTTTTACCTCCAAGCAATTCTCCAACTTCTTTATACGCAAACTCCACAACATTATCAGTTCTGAGGACTTTTACGTTGTTACCAGTTTTTCGTTCAGCAAGACTGATGTATTTCTCAATGTTTTTCTTGGCTTCATATTTGTTTTTCATGAAGTGCATATGCCTGAACGATGGAAAATCATCTATGAACAATCAAAAATAGCACTAATTCTGAAGGTGCTATAATTCTTGATTTGCTATTTTTGACTGTCAAGTTATGTTGTTTCCCAGATAAGCATTGCTCACGTGCAAAATCCTTTTACATCGAGATATCTGATCTTATTCTGTTCTCAAAATTCTCTTACCTACTTAACATTTTGATGTGACAGCTTTAAATGCCATTATTGCAATGTTTATACTGATTTTGCTTGCGTACACTCTGAAATGAGCTTCTCCTGTCTTTATTGGTGAAAATGTGTTCAAGAGTCCACATTGTTGCATTTTATTCTGTCGAATGTTAACAACATTTTATATAACTGATTTTCTATTATGGCTAGTGCCATACTGTTTCCATTTATATCAACAAACTGATAGTTCTGATATCATTAACTACACTTTATCTAGAGTGCATCCCACAGAATAGTTATTTGTAAGACAAGTGTCACAATGGCTCGTTTTGTAGTACAAGTGAAGTTTGCGCAACGAACCAGAAAGTCATTGTGACACAAGTTCAATACAATATTTTTTATAATTCATATTTAATTGATATGTGAAATAAAATAGAATTACATATAATTCAGTTATTAAACTAGGAGGAGTGGTTTGAATTTAAGTTGGCAATTCTGTAGATTCCTGATTGGTCAGATCAGGAATGGTTTTATTCAGTACTTTTGACATATATGACCGAATAATTGTGTAAATTGTAAACAAACTTTCATTTAAGCAAACACAGGATGGTTATTTGTTTAAAAAAAAGCTTCTTCGTACATGCTTGCGATCTATTTATATTATATCATGAACAGAATTATTTCTGTAATACATCTTCACATAGATATCTGGTAATTTATCCCAAAAATCGAACTTATGTATACCTATATATTGATCCTATACAATATAATCTATAACTATATTTTTAATATATAATTTATTAAAATATACCTCTAAGACCATTTAATATAATAATTTGCTACCCAGAACAACGCTAGACCATTTTGTTTATAATTTGTTTCAAGTTTAAAGTAAATGTCAAATAAAAATATATACTACATACAATAACCAACTGTATGACACTAAAAATTACTGAAAAAGTGTTCATTGTGACACTCTAAAGCATGTTATAATGAAGTCACTTTTATACGCGAATTATACAAAAAGCATTTGTTGCGATACCATTTTTTTTATCAAATTTTTTGCTCATATTTTTCACTCCCTTTTTTAAACCAGAAGAATTCTACCGTCTGTCCAAATCTTTCACAGTGAATGCAGTATTTTGTATTTGTTTTAAAGTCTTTCTCATATTTTGATTCTTTATTTTTACTTCTGTTACCATGAAATGTTTTTAGCTATGTTATTTATTTTATCACTGATATAACAACACTGGCTTGTTTTTCTGTTTCTGAAGGAACAAGCTTGTGGCGATAAATCTGAAGTATTACTATCAAAAAAATACTTATTTCTCTCTTTCTCTAACAACAACATCGAAGTAAGCTCTTCTAGGTTTTGTTTGTTCCTAGGCACCGCTCCCAAGCAAACCTGATGTGTTTGAATTGTTCAGGAAGAGACATTATTACTCTTGTCACGTTCATTTTTTCAGATAAATCTTCACCTGCTGTTTCTGAGTTAGTTTTTATTTCTTCTATCTTAGACATAAGAGTACTAACTGAGCTATCAAATTTGAGCAATAAAAATATTTCCTCTTTATCATATACTACTTTTAGTTTCTCCCGCACTGTTACAAGACAAAATATGAGTTAATGTGCTTGTCTCCATTCTTGATACGATCAACTCTTGCGCTTTGATATCAATCTTTCATCCATTTTGTTAAATCATTACCACTTGTTGTGGGTTCTACTCGAGCCCCATCTATTTCAAACAGACCTCGCCCATTTAATATTATATTATTTGGAACTTCCAAACAGGCCAATTTTTATTGGTGAGCTTTGAACTAGCGTTAATTTTTTTTTAGTTTTCTTCTTCTTTTTATTAAGTCCTTTTTACACGCTGAAATTTCCGCGACACTTCACCTCATAAATGCAATCCAAACTTGTTTCACTGTTACGCTCAGTCTTGACTCACAACCTGATAGTGTTTTTAGATGCAGTGGGATGTACAAGAAAAGTGAACTGATTTTAACAAGTTTGATTTATATGTTTTTAATTCCACTAAACACACATTTTATTCATTTATTTAGTAACTAACTAGAAAATAGTCAACTTAAACAAAAATTATCAAGGAATGCCAACACAAAACTAAATATTCTCGTTATCATTGCTAGAAGTCGCTACAGATATCAAAAGTTAGGTTACAGAAGTTACAAGTAATTCCCGAAAAAAGAAAAACTAGATCTCAGCCACCCGAGACAGATGTTACCAAAATTGCTTCAAATTTCGATAAAAATACACCGGACGGTTTGAAAAAAAAATTACCAAAATTTTTGCTGTGAAATTGGCGTGACGTGGTAATAAATCAGCCTTTTGCATAGACAACTATTGCAAAAAGGAGTTAGATAATTACGGTCAAAACTCGGAAGTACAACGCCCATGGTGGTGAAAAACGCACTACTGAGTTTAAATGGTTGACACCCAATAAAGATTCTGTAGTTCAGTGCCCAGTACCATCTCTTACAGAATATAGGACAAAAAAACGCCAAGTATTACATCTAATCGTCTCTTATAACCCTTAAGTTGTATCGATACTCCAGCTCTCGTTTTTTTATTGTTTGTATTTTCTATTTTGTTTAAAAAATTCTTCTAGTTTTAGGTTCCTATTCACCTACATCAGTAAGAAGAACTTATTACTATACATTACACTAACTTTATAGAACATTTTTTGTCAAATTATATACTTTGTTAGGGGCGAAATTTAGGGGATGAGAGCAGTGATTGTGCACTGATGTTCCTCGCCTCTAACTGTCCCAGTAGCTCAGTCGGGCGTAGGTTCGACAATAAAAATTGATTTCGATTTTACTGAAATGTATCGGGTTAAATTTTTTAGAGCGCCACAGATTTATAGCCAAATAAAATCTGAAACCACCCAGATGGGATGGGACAACCCACTGCACTAATACTACTTAATAATAAATATTGGTTGTAATCAGAACGAAGAAATATTCATTAACCTTACTACACAAAATATATTGAACCTGTTATAATGTATTGGCACAAATGAAGCACACAACAATATCCTAAGGTTGTAAATAAGTACCCCACCAAATGAGTGGGTAAACTTAGATTGAGAATTGAGACTATCTGTGACGTCACTATGATAGCTAACAGCAATGTACTTAAAAAAATATGCCTTATAAGGGCGGTATCGATTTAAAATCTAAGACTTAGCTGTGGTTTTTGTATGGTAGTGGCAGTGGCCTCTGAGCTTCTCAATATGTTTACCAAAGAATCCAGCGCCTTGGTGGGTGTGTGGACAAGCACACGAAGACAAGCACGTAGTAACGAAGGAAATAGAAGGTAGACTGTGTGAGGACAAATACTATGGACAGCGGAGACAATACACGATGACAGTGATAGGTGGATGTTGAAGATGGAGCTGGCCCCAAGCTGAGAGTTGAAATTCGAATGCAGTGGCTTCAAACTTGATATCCGAATATGAATCTCCAAACTGATGTGAAGGTTGTACGTTGACTTGATGGTAAAACGTAGATTGAATACGACCAGATGGTAGAATAAACCCTAAAATAAACATTCCAATTGAGTACGGGGCTCTTATTAGACATAATACTAACCTCAATGTGACAGAGGGTTCTTGGACGGCCCTGTTGGTCTATTTACCGTCTGACAACCAGCTCCTTTTCCGTGATTAAATTAATTGACGAATGGACTTCCTAAAATACACAACGAAAAGTCTCAGCGAAAAGGAAGTGTTTCATTGTGCAAAATGAACCCGTAACAACATTTGAAGGTTTCAGATATCCTACGATAGTCTTTGTGTTATAGACTTTAATGAAAGTAGAAAATAGATAAAAAAGTTTAACCCAAAGACAATTAGCGGTATAAAATGTGATATTTTCGAAAAAAGATTTATTTATAACACGTATTTTGAAAATTTCCAAACAATTTACAGTTTCTCCAAAATAATGTAATGTTTTTCTAATTTATTTAAACACTAAACTAATCACTAACACTTAATTTATATATACTCAACTAATCACTTAATTGTATACACAGTATATTCACTTAAACTAATTTATATAAACACTTAACTAATTTATATTCACTTATTTACTTGTTTATCTCACGATGTCAAATTATCAACTAACTAACTCTTCCTGATCAGTCCCCTTATATATTAAAGCCATTTTTACTAGTAAGTTCCGGACAATTGATTCTAGCCTTTTCTAGATAACTCTGGTCACAAAAACAATGTTTACATAAGATAGTCTTAAACTGGTAAACAGTTTTTTATAACTGCGTATCCGCCATAATTTTAACTTTTATACCTGGCTTAGACAGAGTCGGTTTTAGGGTGCTGTTTCGTAACATTACCCCCTCCTTAAATGGAAGTTTCTCCTGAAACTTTTGTGTAGCCGAGACTGGATGTTTGAAACGGCAACTGGCTCCATTTCTACACCTTCCAATCTTATGGAAATAGCAGGGCACCGTCTTCATCGGATACTAATAACGGGGGTTGTAGCTGCAAATTAATATCTGGACACCGGTATTTTGAAAGATAATCTCTACCATGTTCTTGATGACTCGCCAATCCAACTGGTTACTCGCTATCTTAGGCATAGCCAGTTTCTTCACGTTGGATTCTACCACATGGTCTTGGAGGTTTCGAAGTGCTCCCCACACATCGCGGTAGGTAGATCGATCTTGGAATTCATTTTTAGTTACCACGTAGAAGCCGTACCGCGAATTATGTTTCAGTTTCAGTGTCTTGCCAGGGGCTGGAATCTGGTCTTCAAGTTTTTCTAATTGCCTGAACTTCTTTCGAAAGACGAATGCCAACCCTCGTGCGTTCTAGATACGGGTGGGGAAGTTGTATGCCAGTGAATAATCTTCCGGGAAACTGAACAAATTTTGTCGTTGTTCTGAAGTGACTCCATATCTAGCTTTCCCGGTACCTCCATACACGCCCATGAATTCATCGAAGGTAGGGTCCGACACATCTTGAATATGGTTTACTCCTTTCTCTAGGTCATGGTCTCCTTTGAATGGCGCTAGTCGGTTTTGGTGAACTGCTTTTGGTTCTCCGTTGGGGATCTTGCTTATGCGATATATAATATCATTGATCCTTTTCTTGATTAAGTATGGACTTTCCCAGGATTTTTGTCATTTTGGAGAAAATCCTTTTCTCCTCGTCGGGTTGTGTAACCATACTTTGTCCCTTTATTTAAAACCGCCTTCTGTGGCCTGCATGTTGTACCGAATTCTCATTCTGTCGTTGGCTACTTGAAGATTTGTCAAACTAATTCATGAATATCGCCCAGCCTTCTTCTCAACTGGATCACGTAGTCTACTCCTGCTAGATCTTCTCCAGGCCGATAGCCAAATTCCAGGTCACAAGGAAGCCTCATTTCACGTCCAAACAGGATTTTCGCCGGTGTTTCACCCGTGGACTCATTGACGGCAGATCGATAAGCCAATGCGAATAGGGAAAGATACTGGTCCCAATCTCTCTGATGGCTGGATACTACTTTGAAAAGGTATTTTCCAATAGTCCTGTTCATTCTCTCGACCATTCCATCTAACTGTGGATGTAATGCCGTTGTCCTGGTCTTCTTCATTCCCAGCTTCTCGCGAATCTCTTGGAATAGATGGCTATCAAAATTTCTTCCCTGGTCACTGTGGATTTCCAAGAGCACTACATATCGGCTGATAAATTCTTTCACCAATACATCTGCTACAGTTGTGGCCTCTTGGTTGGTAATAGCGTAAATTTCCTCCCATTTTGTGAAATAATCCACTATAACCAGTATGTATTTGCTACCATTTTCTGTTGTCGGAAATGGTCCAACGATGTCTAAAGCAATCCTTTCGAAAGGGCTTCCAACATTGTACTGTTTCATGGGTTCCTTTCTCTTGCGATGTGGTCCATCACTCGTAGCACAAGTCGTACATTTTTTACACCAGTCCTTCACATCGTTAGAGCTGTTCATCCAATAAAACCCTTCACGGACTCGCTGAAGGGTTTTCTTCACTCCCAGATGACCTCCCGATGGACTGTCGTATAATTTTTTCAGTACCTCAGCTACTCTTGTTCTCGGGATAACTAGCTGTCTCCTCATCTCAGAACCATCATCGTTTTCAAGTACTCTTTTCAACAGCCCTTCTTCTTCCAGGACAAGGGAGTCCCACTGAGCCCAAAATGCCTTGAGTGTCGGTGAAAATATTGACACTTTTTGCCAGGTAGATCGCCGATTTTCTTCCTTCCATTGCCGGATCATCTTCAGGTGAGGATCATTCTCCTGATCTTCTCTGATCCTGGTGGGTGACGATTCCTCGTTGACTACTGTAATTCTTGAAACTGCAACTTCCTTAGATTTCGACTTGTTGCATTGTGAATAGTCTACAGGGCATGGCCGTCTAGGCAAGGAGTTGGCTTTTTGGTGATTCACATTAGCTGGATGTTCACCCCTGTCTGATTTCCCCTGTGTCTGGAGTTCTTGTGTTACAGGAATTTTGGGGCTTCCTGTCTGCCATACCTTTCAACAAATTGACGATCTGGTCAAGTTTGTCATCGTCATCTTCTTCCTGCATGGTCCTACCTTTGTTGTACCGCGAGCCCTTCGTTGCTGCTTTGCATTTAAGAGGTTTTGGGTTTGCAGGAGTCGTAGGATGCTTACACGAACTGCGTGCATGCTCTAGCTCGCCACAATTACAGCACCTGACCTTCTTCGGCTTCACGTCTACCATACCTTTCAACAGGTTGACGATCTGGTCAAGTCTGTCATCGTCACCTTTTTCCTGTATGGTCCTACCTTTGCGGTATCCCGAAGCCATCGTGGCTGCTTCATATTCAAGAGCAGCAGTCAATGCATCGACCAATGTTATAGGATGGGCTAATCGAAGCGTCTTCTCCATATTGTGGTCACATAAGCCGTCAATAAATGCCTGGATGCCTAAACATTCCACCGTGTTCTCTGGTGCTGATGGATAAGCAAATCGAACTAGTCGGGCAATGTCCACTTCATATTCTTGAAGGGATTCATCACGTTTCTGCCTTCGGTCCTTCAGCTGAAATTAGTACAAATTTTCTAGATGTTCATGACCTTATCGCATGTCCAACCTCTTCTTCAGCTGCTTGAAGTCATCCGTGTCTTCCAAAGGTATCGTCTGGAGTACATCTAAAGCATCTCCGCGAAGCGCGATGGTTAAGTTCACTGCCTTCTCTCTATCGGACCAATTATTCACTCTAACGGCTGCTTCAAATTGTTTCACATAATTGGTCCACGACATTTTTCCATCGAACGTTGGGGCCTTGACTCGGGTAAAACTGCCAATATCATCTGTCTTGGGTTGTGTTTCTGGCTTGCAGATCCCAATCTTCTTTTCTTCTGCTGAAGTGTCTTTTGTTCTTAAATCGGCAATCTTTGTCTCTAGCTCCTTGATTTTCTCGTCCATCGTTGTCATTTTATTCTCCATGTCTGATTTTAGAGACGAAATTTTATTCTCGACTTCAGTAGCAATGTAATTTTCCAATGATAAGATATCTGCAGAAATATCATTCCTCATAGCAGAAATATCGTTCTTCATATCAGAAAAATCGTTCTTTATTGCAGAAATATCGTTTTTCACGTTCGTTGAAATCTTCTCTTCCATGCCAGAAAGCTTTTCTTCTCGTCCTTGTTAGCAGAAATATTAGCAGAAATTGACGAGATTAAGGTGGAAGCTTCGTCATTAAATAAAACTGTTTCTGGATCAAAGCCGTCATTTTCCAGTGCCACTTTAAGTCTTTCTACTAATTCACTTTCCTTGCCGGACGTTTCCAACTCACGATCTTCCAATTCTGCTCTTAATTCCGTGACTTTCAGATCACATAGTCTCTTGGCCATTTTTACGTAGCAATTTATTTATATTATCCCACTTCTGACACCAATGTAATGTTTTTCTAATTTATTTAAACACTAAACTAATCACTAACACTTAATTTATATATACTCAACTAATCACTTAATTGTATACACAGTATATTCACTTAAACTAATTTATATAAACACTTAACTAATTCATATTCACTTATTTACTTGTTTATCTCACGATGTCAAATTATCAACTAACTAACTTTTCCTGATCAGTCCCCTTATATATTAAGGCCAATTTTACTAGTAAATTCCGGATAACTGATTCTGGCCTTTTCTAGATAACTCTGGTCACAAAAACAATGTTTACATCAGATAGTCGTAGAGTCGTAAACAGTGCGTATCCGCCATAATTTTAACTTTTATACCTGGCTTAGACAGAGTCGGTTTTAGGGACTATACCAGTGTGCTGTTTCGTAACAATAAGTTAAAAACTATAGTATACACCTGAAAATTATAACGTACAAAAATGTTGCTCTTTTTTCATTAAATATTCTCATTGTCTATAAGATGAAAAATAACAGAAGTATCACCTGTTAGCTTATATCATAGCGACAGCAATTCAACCTTCAACTTTCCGACAATAAAGAGTATTTTGACTTTGTAATGAACCAAGAATTGTAGCCTTTGTATAATTCGATGGCTATTTTAACTTAAACTTAAAAGTGAATAATATTAGGATTATAGATCTTTCAGATTGCTCAATTTGTTGTAGATCTATAAATCAACACATAAAGACGCACGCTATAGCGAAATCAAGAAACGTCATTATATAACTAAAGAATTATTTTTTTTGTAATTTAAATGCATAAGTAAAAATTTTTGGTGCAGTAAAAATTATCTTTTTATTTCACTAACAGATTTTAATGCATAAATTGCTTAAATATATATTTTCTAAGTTTTTCACTTTGGAGTAGTTTTACCCCACTAAAACCAAAAAGCACATCAAGCGCATATATAACTTTTAAAGAGGAAAGATAAGTTTAAATCCAAATTGTAAGAAAAACTCATGCAGTCCGAAAGATTTCTGAGGTATCGCACTATTTGGACTATATTCTGTTCCCTGAATATAAACTTTAATAGAGTATAATTTTATGCTACATTTGACATTACACAGATAAACTTTCTCAAAAATTTTAAGTTTTTTGACAGTATGGTATAAAAAATAAAATCTTTAAATATATCGACATCCTCTTTTTTTACAGTTTTTATAAATAGAGGTTACCTTCAAAAAAATATAGCTCGTAGAAAAGTATAATTATTGTTCAAAGCAGTGCCCTGTGTTGTAAATGTTGATAATTTCCTTTTTATCGAAATCATTCCGTTAAAAATCAGACATCAACGAATTATAGTTGGTTATATCATGATAGAAACATGACTTTGATACAGTTATTATTGATAGGTCGAATCAATGTTAAAAAAAATTTAGGATTATGCAATAATCTAAAATGTTTTAAATCGATTTTATAATCTGAAAGTGTATTATTGGTAATATATTTTGCTACCAACGCTTTCAATCACCTTGTTAAAAAAATTCAGTTGGAGTTGATCATTAGTCACTTCAAGCACTATTTCTAATGGACCTAATGACGTTACCCATAAGGGGCTGTAGGGAGTTAGTATACCCACTCAAGTTAGTTCTTTTATAGTCGCGAAATTGGGGAAAAGTTGATCGGCTTGCCCTCAAGTCAAAACAAATTTGTGCGGAATCAACAACTTATGGATATCATAGTTATCATAACCCAAAGATTTTTATAACAAATATGTGATGGATTAAACTCAGCGAATGGTTCCAGGTTAATGCCAAAAATTGGGGAGCGAGTAAAATATGTCAAAACAATGTCAGAAGTTCTTATAACTTTTGCCACACGAGCCCTCATTTCTGAGTTATAGGTCTATAAAGTATCGAAATAAAAACATTTACGTTTAGACATAATTTCTAAAATATGAGATTGAGGCCACATCGCGATGAGATGAGAGGAAATCCATCGGCACTGCGGGCGTGTGTACTCTGGAAGTGATACGAGAATAACAGATAATAACAAATATTCAACTAATTATAATTGAAATTTGATTATGAAATGAATGGAAATTTCTTACGCGTTTTTAACAATATGAATATTGAAAATATCTTAAACCATTAAGTAGCAACTATCATATATATATATATATATATATATATATATATATATATATATATATATATATTTATCTAGTCGTTATATTCATGTGAGTAGAATTAAAAATAGTGTGAATGTGTAGATACATTGAAACTATGAATCTCTTTTCCGTATTTCGAAAATACACTGTTTTATATATGGAATATACCACATGTGGATGGTTAATTAAATTTGTAGGAAACTGGTTTTCTATCGATCATTTTCCATAACAATCTAATAAAGACCAATGTTAATAACCAACTTTACCTAAACGGTTCCCCATTGTTAAACATCAATTAGTTTTATCACCGAAATTTCCAAGTAGGATAATAAAACGTTCATTTGAGCAAGTAACTGATTGCAATAAATAGTTTGTATCCCTAAATTTTAGTCTGGTAGTCACAAAAATATAAGTAATGAGTAATTGAAGAAACAAATTAGGCCCTGCATCAGAAACAAGACACTATTCTCCTTCCGCACCATTGACGCAGATCTCTGAGCCACTGATATTTTGCCTTCGATTTTTCCTTCGATGACCAGTCGGGGAATGTGGTAATGTTCTCATATACTAGAGCTTTCGTTCTTTGATGACTGAAATTGATGTCTATAAATGTATGTGCATACGCCACAATGTGGCGCTTTACTACTTGTTTGTCTGTGATTCTGAACCTTCAACATTCAAAAGCTTAATTGGAACGAATTCCGATAACGTTGGAACTTTTATTACATTCGTCATTATGATTTAATGAACTATAATGACAAATTTAATGAATAATCAATATTTCTTTCGGACTCGCAATTATCGTTATGATTATTCATAGGGACTATAAATTGGAAGGGAATTTTTTTCAACCTAATTATCACAAATTAGATTTTTTTGTAAGGTGATCTATTACACGTGCGGAACATAGTTTGTGCTTGCTTGGAAACAAAAATAAATTACCATTTCGAGGTGTAATGGTGCACTATGAACCAAATTCTTATGCAAATCACTCATACCCCTACAATGATTGCGGAATATAAACAATGTAGTTCAATTAACTTCGAGGATTATTCAAAAAATATCAGTGGCATACTTACTCATTTAATCAATATCAGAAATATTGTATCAACAAATAGGTTTACCAATGATAATCTCGGGGAATTTATGAATAATTAATTTGTAAACAAGAGTAACCTATATTCATAGAAATGCACCATACAGAACAATTTCAGTGGCGTGAATATTTTTTGTTCAACAGGCCTTGTAGACCTAGGACTCGATACTAGTACTTTACTATTCTTTTTTTCTACTCATCATCAAATAGTTTGAGAAGTTCTATCTGATTTCTGTGGTGTATAATCTTACTTTTGTCTTTCTCAATACATTTTTTGATGTCTTTATCGTCTTCGTTGTTCCATATTCTTTTAAACTCTTTTAAATGACGTTAAAAACATTGATATTGGTTAAAAAACAAAAAAAGGTTATGACATTAGTTTTTACTACATTCTTCCACCCCTTACTTAAAGAATAAGGATAGAAAGGCCCTAACTAATTTTTATCATAATCTAATCAACTTGTCATAAATTGTATTGCTAGGATACATTTAGTATGTCTTTTTTGGAGATAATCATATAGTACTATATGTTTTTAAATGTTCATTCCATTCCCTAGCAGATTTAGGAACTTTTCCAGCGATTATTCTGGGCCATTTTCCTAAAAGTATTTTTTGTTGTACCATGACTATTTTTTGAAATATGGCCGACAGCCAGCATTCATAGTTGTTCACCCTGTATTTGCTAATTAGGCACAGAAACATCTATAGGTTGTCATCTAGAATGTTTGAAGTATATTATTTAGAAGTTTAAGTAATGTCCATACAGGGGTCGAGGAACCATTGGTCCCTCTGGTACCACTGGTTCCAGGGGAATTAGCTGAGAAGGTCATATGAACCTCTCGAGGACGCTTATCCCAAGACCGTTGTGCGCTATGAAGAATAGCACCCTGCACGAGGTGACCCTGCATAGCAGTGGTTTCTCAATGCTTCTGCAGCGAGGGGCCGCTGTGAACTAAACACAACGGATCTAAACAAGGTATGTTGAAAAAATCCCCCTTAGTTAAGGGACAGTACTAGGAACCACAGCGTGGAGGAGGGAGCCTGCGCTCCGGGGCTCGGGGGGGCGACTGGATACCCTGTCCGGAGCGTCCTCGGCGCGCCGGAGTGGACGCTCTATCTGTGGAAACCTGCCTAGTACACACCGCGTTTCACAGAACGCGGGGGCTTGCCTTAAACAGCCGGCCAAGTAGAAGAGAACTACAATAAAAATCTCCCCAAGTTCAAGGTGGAACAGCATAAGCTGATGACTGCATGGCTAGTGGGTAGACTAGCTGCTATTATGCGAACTCCGGGGCAACTGGCGCCCCCCGGTTTCAATGGCCTTCCTGCGGCATGCGGGGCTCTGCCGTAGGTGACTGTTCTTTCCCTAGCTTCTCGTGGGACCATTTATGGAAAACGTAGGAAAAAATCAGGGTGAGGAAAACTCCCCAAAAAACACAGAGGACGAAATCCTCATGGAAACAGGCAGCATCACACAGGACGCCGAATGTACTGACACTGAAGCTGACCTGCTCAAATCTGGCAGCGACGAGGATACTGATAAGTCCTCTAAAACCCTCTTGAAAGGGAAGGGCAGAATCAGGCTCAGCGGAGCTGCCAGAAAGAGGTTTAAATACCTCGTCAAACAAGGCCTCCCAATAGAAGAGGCCAGATTGAAATCGGTTGAACCTATGAAGAAGCCTACCTCTGACAAAGGACTGAAAAGAGTCCGGTCAGAGGAAAAGACTCCCGACGGTCAACTGAAGAAAAGACAAAAGGCGACAGATAGAGGCAGCAGTGCCTCAGTTCCCACCAAACCAACCTTCAGTCAAGCTACCGGAGGCGTGAAAGTGGGCATTCTGCCAGCTAACCATCCAGAGGTTCTCCTGACAACGGAACAAATAGAAGCCGTAAAGGAAGCCATACTGGACAAAATCATTGAGCTGGGGAAGAAGGCTACCACAAAGCCTTTCTTCCACAGCTCACATAATAGACCTGGATGGCTAGCCCTGATGTGCGCCGATAACGCCACCGTGCAGTGGTTGAAAGGTGCCATCGTGGACATAAAACCCTGGGAGGGTGCGCGGCTGGAGGTTGTTGAGGAGGCAGCGATGCCTCACAGCGAGATTCTGGTTGCGTACTTGCCAGGCAGCCAGGGATACTCCACGGAAAAAATCCTTGGATTAATAGAGGCCCAAAATGACCTCAACGCAACGAACTGGAGGGTACTTAGGAGAACATCCGAAGGCCCTCTGGAACTTCTTACTGTCTCGGTGGACCTTCAGTCGGCCGAGAGATTAAGGAAAACAGGGATGGTGATCAACTATAAGTTTGGTCACACAACCCTCAGGGCAAGGGGTGGCAAACACAAATCGGCCACACTTGATCCCTCAGAACCTGGTACCTCGGGCACCACACAGAGTGCAGATAACAACAAGACGCAGACCGAACAGGCTGCCAAAAATGTTGAAAAATCTGCAAGTAAAGGGCAGAAACTAACCAAAGGCAAAAAGGTGCCTCGGACCAAGGACAGCCCTCATACCGGCGGAGCTAGGAAAGAGGGGAAACCAAAAGCCCCTCCTAAGCCCCCGAAAAAATGAGCCAAAAGCTCAATTGCATTCAAATAAACCTCCAACATTCAAAAGCAGCCACGAGTGTGCTTAGAAGGAGGTTTATTGAAGGCAATTTACATATAGGGATGCTCCAAGAGCCCTGGATAAACGGAGGACGAATACAAGGACTCAACATTAAATCGTGTAAGTTACTTTATTGCACTTCTCACGAAAAACCACGAGCAGCCATATTGCTCGCACCTAATAAAAATTTTTTACCTGTTCCAGAGTTCATCACTGGAGATTTGGCAACCGCCATCGTGGAAGTGCCAACTGAAGCAGGCAAGAGGCAGATGGTCATTGCCTCAGCCTACTTCACAGGGGACTCGACAACACACCCTCCACCAGAGGAAGTCCAAAGCCTCATCAGATGGTGCAAAAAAGGGAACAGGCACTTCATTCTGTGCTGCGATGCGAACGCCCACCACCTAACATGGGGAAGCACGGACACTAACGCACGAGGTGAGTACCTTTTAGAATATTTGGCGGCAACTAACATCGACATTATCAATAGAGGTAATAAACCCACCTTTATAAATGCGATCAGAAAAGAGGTACTTGATCTAACCCTTGCTGATTCATTTATAACAAATTACATTAACAACTGGCATGTCTCTGACGACTCTTCAATGTCGGACCATCAGCACATTAGGTTCGACCTGGAGACGTCGGAGACACGCTTCGAGGGATATAGGGTGCCAAAGTTGACTAACTGGGATGCTTACAAAGAGCATCTTGGAGGGGAAACGGAGGACTTCCAAACATCCATTGAATCAATAGAGGAACTTGATGCAGCCTCGACACAACTTCAAAATGCTATAACAAAAGCATATGAATTCAGCTGTCCCGAAAAACAAAAGGCAACCACTCGGGACGTGCCTTGGTGGAATAAGGAACTAGCAAAACTACGGGTGAAAGTCAGAAGACTTTTCAATAGAGCTAAGAGTCTGGGACACTGGGAAGACTACAAAACAGCTCTTTCTGAGTACAACAAAGAACTCAGAAAATCGAAAAGAAGAACATGGAGACAGTTGTGCGAGGGGATCACTGAATTGGCCCCAGCACAGCGTCTCCAGAAAGTTCTCTCAAAAGAACATTCCAACGGTATCGGTCTGATCAAAAAGCCGAACGGAGGATACACTGATAACCCTAAGGAGAGTCTAAGTGTTCTCTTGCAGACGCACTTTCCTGGTTCTAAAGCGGTTGTGGAAAATGAACAGCAAAGTGCTCACCTGGAAGGGGTCGTTCGCAACCCCAATAGAGCCAGCAAAAGCCTAGCTGGGAAAATTTTCACAACCCAAAGAATCAAATGGGCTATCAAAAGTTTCAAACCATTTAAGTCGCCAGGAAAGGACGGGATATTCCCCGCCTTACTGCAACATGGCCTTGAATTAATAGAACCCTTCCTGAAAAGGCTATACAAAGCCAGCTTTATCTTCGGCTACATACCGAAGACCTGGAGAGAGGCTGTAGTGGCGTTCATACCTAAGACTGGAAGACGCCCAATGGACGAACCAAAGTCTTATCGCCCCATTAGCCTCACCTCTTTTCTCCTGAAAGCAATGGAGAAAATAATAGACTGTTATGTCAGAAGCGAACTCCTCGAGTTAAGACCGCTTCACAAGAAACAGTTTGCTTATCAAGCAGGAAAATCCACGATTAATGCTCTACAATGCTTAATTGAAAGCATTGAAAAGACATATGTGGCAAAAGAAATGGCTCTTTGTGCCTTCATTGACATAGAGGGTGCTTTCGACAACACCTCACATGCCTCCATAACCAGATCATTAGAGGAAAGGAATATCAACGCCTCACTGATCAGATGGACACAATCAATGCTAAAAAGCAGAATCATTGTGGCGACCCTTGGGGGAGAGACAGTCAAGATGACAGCAGAAAAAGGTTGCCCCCAAGGGGGAGTTTTATCGCCTTTGCTGTGGTCACTGGTTGTCGACGACCTGTTAGTAAAGCTACACGAATCTGGTTTCACGACTCAAGGTTATGCCGATGACCTAGTCGTCACCATTAGGGGCAAACATGACGGAGTAATCTCCGACCGCATGCAATTAGCCCTAAACATAATCAGAAGCTGGTGCGCAAAGGAAGGACTCAACGTCAATCCTAGCAAAACAGTGCTGGTTCCATTCACCAAGAGGCGAAAGTACGAACTTAAAGCCCCAACTCTGAATGGAACCCAGCTAACATTTTCCAAAGAGGTGAAATATTTGGGAGTTATAATAGACCATAAACTGACTTGGAACAGCCAAATCAACCACATTCTTTCCAGAGCTACAGCGGCAAGTTGGACATGCCGCAGAGTCTTTGGTAAGACATGGGGTCTGAAACCAAAAATGATTTATTGGTCATACCAAACGATCATCAAACCCATGGTCACCTACGCCTCACTAGTGTGGTGGCCAAAAACTCAACAAATTTCGGCACAAGTCAAGCTGCAGAAAGTGCAGCGGCTAGCCTGTCTGGGAATAACAGGGGCAATATTTACGTGCACTACTGCAGCTCTAGAGGTAATGTTGAACCTTCCGCCATTGCACATATGTGTAAAGAAAGAAGCAGCAAACAGTGCCTTCAAACTGAGCCAGACAAAAAGCCTAAAAGCAGGAAATCTGATCGGACACTCAAAGATTTTGGAACATATTTCCCTAGAAGCCATGTCTAAACCGACAGATTTCATGCCAGTTAGGTACGACTTCGAAATGCAGTTTGAAGTGGTCATAAACAGCCACCAAACTTGCACAGAGAACGGACCTCAACTGGGAAGGGATGCATCAGTGTGGTACACAGATGGATCTAAGATGGACGAAAGGGTTGGAGTGGGCGTTACAGGACCGAATTTCAGGCTCTAAAAACCCCTTGGTAACACCCCAACCATCTTCCAAGCAGAAGTACATGCTATAGAACTATGTGCCCAGGAATGCCTTGAAAGAGGCACTCGAAGGGAAAAAATCTATATACTGTCAGATAGCCAAGCAGCGCTAAAAGCTCTGAGGTCATACACCTGTGAGTCTAAGCTAACTTGGGACTGTAAACAATCCCTGAGACAACTGGCAGCAAACAATCAGGTCACCCTGATGTGGGTGCCAGGTCACAGAGGAATTAAAGGCAACGAAGAAGCAGATTGCCTTGCCAAAGAAGGGGCAAATACACAATTTCCCGGCCCAGAACCTTTCTGTGGACTCTCCAAAGCCCACTTAAAAGAGGAGTTCCGACGCTGGGAAACCGATGAAATGAAATCTCACTGGAATAAAGTGCCAGGACAAAGACAAGCGAAAAGACTAGTGTGCCTATCGCCTAAGAAAGCTAAACAGCTTCTCGAGTTAAACAAGAAAGACTTGAAGATGGTAACGGGACTCCTCACTGGACACTGCCCTCTGGGGTATCACCTCAAAAAGATGGGCAAATCAGAGAGTGACAGTTGCCGCTACTGCGAGAACTTCGCGGAAAGTGCAGAACATTTGCTTTGCGAATGCCCAGCGCTTTTCTGCAAGAGGCTTAAGTTCCTGGAAGGGGCCTTTTTAACGCCCTCCGACATCAGGAACTTAGCTCCCAGGAAACTGATAAACTTCATAAGAAGTCTCGGTATCCCGGGCCTCGAATAGATCAAGGGTCACGCACAAAAGAACTTATAGGTCGAAGTGCTTGTGAGGCTGTACAGCCTGTACGACCCCCCTACAATCTACAATCTACAATGTCCATACAACATCTGTATAGTTTTTGAAATGTTGCATTTAGATCATTGGTAAGATGTTATTTTTTAGACATTGCAATAACATCTACAAGACGTTAAAAGACATTTCAGAATGTAACAGAAATGTTGTTTTTAGTTCGTAGTAATGAAAAAAGGCAGCGCTTTAACATCGTTGAAACATCACAAAAGTTAACAGCCACACAAGCTGGGCATAAGCGGTTGTATAGATGTGCATGTGATGAAAACAATAGGAAAAAAAGGAAGAACATTATCACCAATGTGATGTTGAATTAACATGACTATAACATTTATCTGCATAGTGGGAAGCTTTATTAACACTCCAGTTTCGAAAATAACAACGTTCATCTATAATTTAACTCAATCTTTGATGAACTTCCAACCAGGAAGCTCCATGAGTAACGCTCTTGAATTAATTAAGAACATTACAGATTTTATTTTACCAGATGGTTACTTAATGATTCCGTTCTATGTGAGTAAACTGTACACATCTGTACCGGTCTCTGATTCGATACTATTGGTGTATGCGAGATCTTGGAATCCTCAGGCATCATTCCTCAATACATACAATTAATAATTAGTTTTCTAAAACTTTGCCTTTCACAAAAAAATTTCATATTCAGTAACGTTTCTAACGTATGAAGAACCCCATAGTTTAGCCATGGGTAGTGGCTTATCAACACTATCTTTAAGAAACAACTTAAAAAGGAAATTCATTATCCCTAATAACAAACATACGAGTTATTTTGCTTAATCAAAGGCAACATAACAACATCTCAACAACATTCATCCTAATATCAACTTCACCGTAGAAACTAAAATGTAGATATACCTCAACTTTCTTGATCGCTGCAGACGTAGGTACGGATCTGGGTTCGTTTTTGTGGTTTACAGGAAGCCTACTCAAACAGACCACTCTCTCAGCAAGTTCTCCCAATACACCCGCCTTCCCTAGTTTATTCTCCTACTTTTTCAACACTTCCTCGTTTTCCAGTATCTAAACATATGCCCCACATCATCCTCCATTTCACACATCTCTCTTTCTTTTCCCAATATTGTGAAGGTACCCATGTCCAGTAAGCTCCTGTGTCAATAAGTAGTTTACCTCCCCGAACTTCCAGTCCATCCAATCTCTCCTTTTAGCGCGCCTTCACACCCATCCCACCTTCTCTCCATTTCCTCCTACATCCATTTCTGTACTTCATATCTGGTCGCTCCCCTCCAGAGTTTATTCCTAGCTCTAGCCATCACGTCCAATGGGTAGAAGCTTGACAGCACCACGGTTACCAGTTCGCCCACTCTCCTGTACCCCTGCACCACATTCTGGAGTATTCCTCTCTGTATCCGCATGAATTTTCCTGGTTTATTATTTTTTTTAATAATTTGAGTTAGGAAAAGATATTAAGATGCGGTTTGCGTAGGCTTATTGGTTGGTCATTTGTCTCTTTTCTAGTCTAAAAAAAGTCACATCATCGCATTAAATTTTTTTGAGAAAATTCAATATTTTGGTTATAATATCGAATTACGCCCTCTATCGGGGGCAGTGTGAGTCACAGTTATCATGATTACAAGAAACCTAAAAGCACAAGAAATGCTCTTTCCAACGATACCAAATTTTTCCAAATCCATTATCCCGTTTCGAAGTTACAGGCATTTATTTAAAAAAACATTCAAATACCCCCCACCACTTTATTTCGAAAGATAGAGAAAAATTGCTTCTACAAAAAATGTTCGACTTTTAAGCCAACATTAAAACGCAAATACTTTTTTGTTACATTCATTGGGGAAAATCACGAGAAACGTAACTTTATGTAATTCAAGATGGTGGAAACGCCCACTGGCGGCCATATTGGAAACTTGAACATAATTTCCAGCATTTTACTTTGCCCACTTTACCTATAAAATTTTTTACCATAACTATCTATGATCATTAGTTTCTGAGATTCAGCTGCTTACCTCGCTTGTTTGCCCACTCTGTACAAAGCCCAAGAGCTTTCCGTTATTTGGCATAATAATGTTTGCCTAAAGTACCTTTGAACGCCATATGTGTAATATGCATTAATCTAGACAAAACATTATCGCATCTTGTAAAGTTCTTTATATTGCATTGGTAATCTATTGTTTATCGTAGTTCCACATCAATTCTTATAAGAAGTGCTATTCTCATGAATATTTAACATTTCAGACATGTGTTTCCAGTTGTTATATCTTTAAGATACTAAACTCGATGTTGAACTACTATCAAATATTCGGCAAGAAAAACAATAAACTTGGTTCCTAGAATTTATCTATATGTATAATATTAACCAACGACGCTGAATTCATTGTTTTAGTTTTTTGTGAAATTATAATTAGAGAAATGTCACCCTGTATCGTTCTTCAGATAATTGTCAATGTAAGTTTTCACTGGGCCAGTAGTTATTGTATTCTACTATTTCGAGTTAGTTGCCGAGGCCGAGTGGCTGGGCCTGATATATTCAGACAAAAGTACTAATATCATCTAGAATTTGTGTTTGATTTACATCACCAGTGGAGTCATCTAGAGCAGCATATCAGTACTTTTGTTCATAAATGAAAACTATAAAGCTGCTAAAATCATGTTTTTAATAAAATCTGTTTTTTTTGCTGGTGCCTTTCCAGGTTCGTTACCCCCAAATTAAAATCTTATTTATGGCACGATTATCTCTTTATTCAAATACAAAGGTACAACAAAACAATTACATGATATAACAAATTTACTAATAATTGTGACTAATGTGATTCTACAGTTTTCAAAAATTCTTTGTACTTATCTTCCGTCATCAATTCTTTTATTTCACTTTCGTTGGTTAGTTCTACTTTGAATAACCATCCTGTAAACAAGAATTTAAAACCTCAATAAGTTGCCATAATCAATTGTAGTAAAAAAACTTTACCTTTTTCATAACAAGAAGTGTTTATTAGAGAAGGTTTATCTTCTACTTCATGATTTTTCTCCAGTACCTTTCCAGATATAGGACTGTATATTTCACTAGCTGCTTTTACGCTTTCCAAAGCCCCACATTCGTCTGTAACAAAATGAACTTAATATTATTCTCCGCTACAATTAATTTTTGAGGATGAATAACTGTAGGTACAGATTTTTTACTAACCTTTCTGTTTAAGAACTGTATCTACGTCAGGTAATTGAGCAAAAACAACATCTCCTAAAGCTTCCTAAAAAAATAATGTATTCAAATGCAATACCTTTTTAATTAAAAATAAATAAATTTCACATAATCATTAATACGAACTGTATAGGATATATTCAACATCCAATACAGTCTACTGTATTGTTGGCAGTCTAATCAGACATAACATTATTATCATAATTTTGTTAAGTTATTAAAAGACAAATTGTAATAGAAATTTATTGATAACCTCATGTGCTATTTTTGTGACATTGTTTTGACATTAATTGATAACCTCTTCAATGTCAAGTACTTTTATCTAGATTATGATTTTTGCTTCGCAGGGGGTATGAATAAAGAGAAACTTTACTTATACTTTCAATGGAACATCAATAAAATTAACTATACCTGAGCATATTGTGATATTCCAACTATCCCTACTTTTCCTTGCACCTCAACCCATTCATGTTTATTCGTATACAACCTTTCTGAAATATAATTTTTATTAAATAATTATTGTACCTATCACTTTTACCGTGTGTTGAGGGTTACCTCAACTTACCTGCGAATGCGCAGTTTGACACATGGAAATATCTTGCGGAAACTTTGGTGGATTGATTAAAACTGGTTTTTCTCACTATATTAAAAGCACTAGCAAAAACACGATGAACGGCCATTTTTATAACTAAACTATTTTGTGTATTCAATATTCAAGATAAAATAAACTGTATTTATTTCTTAACCACATTTCAGTAATACAGATAGCAGTGACATCTAGTTGGGATGTCGTGCAGCTTGCGTAATTTATTAGATTAGCAAACATTGGGTTAGTAATAAAATAGAATGAATATATCTGTTGATCAGTTGTTTATTTGGAGGCTTTCATAATATTTTATAAGTTATTTTATCACGCTAACATTTATTCTAAATAAGAGAATAGTAGAATTTAATAATTTTTTCCCTGACGTCTGTTATCCAATAGCTTAAGCACTAAATTGGAGCATATTCACCTTAAGATGCATTTCTGGAATTTATCCCAATAAAATGGTCGGCACATTTTGTCATTTAAAAATTAACTTCATTTACCAAGTAATTCAGAAAGAAAATTGGAATAGGATACAGCTGCTAAACATTTTTTTAAATTTGGGAAAAGTATAATTCAATAATTTTTGTCCTGACATCTGTTATCTAATAGCTCAAGCACAAAAGTACTGCATACTCACCTTAAGTTGTATTTATGGAATTTCTCCCAATAAAATGGTCAGGCTCGTATCAGCACATTTTGTCATTTAAAAATTAACTTTATTTACCAAATATTTCAGAAAAAGAATACGGAATACGATACAGCTGCCAAACATTTTTTTAATTTGGGAATAGTATAATTCAATAATGTTTGTCCTGACATCTCTTATCCAATAGCTCATGCACTAAAGTGCAGCAAACTCACCTGGAACTGTATTTAAGGAATTTCTCCAAATAAAATGATCAGGTTCGTATCGGCACATTTTGTCATTTATTAATTAATTTTATATACAGTGTTTCGGAAATAAAACAAAAACTGGAAAACGATACTACTACTAGATTTATTGATTTGATCTAAAATACTGTGATAACTTTCATAACTTTATTTAATCATTGGCAAAATGCAATACTACTTTTAACAATTCAACTTATTAATACATCGAACTACTGACTGACTGACCGCCTTATTCTTATTTTCAGTCCAAGCTTTCATTCTGACATTCATAGAAAAGGTGTTACATTTCTTCCCCTCTTCGTCTTATTCGCCTCGAATAATAGGGACTTCGACGTCTTCTGGAAACCAATTGGATGGGTCATCACCGTCATAGCGAGCCAATCTCTCGATATGAACGACCTTAGGCTCACTTTTTGGTGTCAAACGAATGCGATAAATTAGGTCATTGATGTTCTTGACTACCAGGTAGGGACCTTCCCAATTTCGTTGAAGTTTAGAAGTTAACCCTTTTTTTCTTCTAGGCTGGTACAATCATACTGCATGCATCACCGGGCTTAAATAACTCTTCTTTAAGGTTCTTATCCAACCGTCTCTTCACGTTTGCGCTGGTTAGTTTCAGTCGCGTTCTTGTAAACTCGTGAATCTTCTCTAACTTTTATTAATGGTCTTCAACATATTGAGGCAGGCTTTGATCTTCTTTTCGGGACGAAGGAGGAGGTTTTCCAAAGAGGGTATCGCTAGGAAGCTTCATTTCTCGACCAGTGACCAGCATTCAAGGTGTATAGCCAATGGATTCACGCTGTGCACTCCGATAAGATAAGAGGAACAATGAAATCAGTTCATCCCAAACTTGCTGGTTTAAATAACGATAGATATTGGCAAATTGTCCTGTTATGACGTTCCACTAAACCATCAGACTGTGGATGCATTGGTGTATTTCGAGTTTTCGTAACTCGAGGATTTTGATTAATGCTGTCCACAATTCTGATTCAAAATTTCTATCTTGATCGGAATGTACTTCCAATGGTACTCCGTGTCCTACGGTGACATTATTCATAAATGCTTCAGCGATGGTAAGGAATTGGTACTACTTCTGTACACTTGGAAATGTAATTGAGTACTTGTTACCTTTTTCTGTTTTTGGTAGTGGCCCGAGTGTGTCTACAACTACTCTCTGAAATGGTTCACCGGACAGATATTGAGCCACGATTTCTAGTTTTTGGTCCCTTCTTTCCGCTGCACAAGTCACATTTCTTACACCATTCTGTAACGTCTTGGCGACAGTTCACCCAGTAAAAACGTTCACGAACACTGGCTAAGGTTTTCCCAACTCAGTAATGCTCTTCTGAACGACTGCTATGAAGTTCTTCCATCATTTTACGAACAAGTGATTTAGGCAAAACAAGTTGGTGGATCGTAGATACACCGTGAGAACCCTCTCACGTCCGATGGAGTACACCATCGCGAAGAGTAAGGGAATCCCATTGAGCCCAGTAACTTTTGATCGTTGAACCATACTTGCACACTTCTTACCAACCGGGTCTACCTCCATTTTGTAGTCATGTCCGGACAACTTTCAAGTCTTCGTCTTTCTTTTGAAATTTTCTTAGATTTTCAACTGACCACATGTTTTCGTCCGATTCGCTTCTTATTGTTGTTGCATGCAGCAATTCTATCTTATCATCTTTGATTATTTGGTTATCCGAGTTCCTAACTTGGCTTCGAGATCTTGATGGAACCCTACATTCTCTCTGCAGATGTCCAATTCTTCCGCAGCTGAAACATTTCCGGTGTACGACTTTGTAGCGTGTCTCTCAGTAGATTTTCGATTCTAGCCATAACTTCGGTTAAATTCTCCTCCTCGAAGTGTATTGCTCGTAATTTTGGACGTTCGGTTTTGGAAATGGTTTTAGCAGCTTCGAATTCTTAAGCTTTTTTAATACTTCTGGTAGTGTAGATGGTAACGTAATCGAAGGGCTTGTTGCATTTATGTGTCTCTTAAACCATCAATGAATGCTTGAACGCCAAATTATTCTAATAATTCTTTAGTTGCCTGTGGATAGGCTAAACTCAATAGTCTTTCTATATCACTTCCATATTCTTGGAGGCTCTCGTCTAATTTTTGCAAGCGCACCTTCAATTGACTTTAGAAAACTTGTTTTATATGTTGCTGTCCATACCTGTTCTACAAAGCTTGGATAATAACGTCATAGCTAGGGTTGCCTTGGGGTAATAATTGCAGAATGGATGCGCCTTGTTCACGAAGAGTAATCATAAGGGAGGTGGCTTTCTCTTGATCATTTCTTCCATTGGCACTAGCTACTGCATCAAATTGACGTCGATATTGGTTATCATATGTAGGTGGCTTGATAATCTGGTTGTGTCTCAAATTTACTATTTCCATTCTGGCACTATCACTAATGAAACTGCTATCATTGCGATTAGCTTCTATTTTCTCTACTAATGTATTGTGTACGTAAGAGTAAATTGCGCAGAAGTCAACTCAATGATAGGTTTATTTTTTGAATGACAGTTTTTATTTACAATCAATGATATTAAGTTGCATGAAAAACAATAGAACATAAAAGAACGTTAATTGGAATATACTACATTTCCTCCCTCCTTTACAAATATTTCTTGAATTATCAAGGTGGAGAGTAAATAGTTCGTGATTTGCGTATCCGAGATGATCGTCGAATCCGCGGTGTGTTTGGAATGAAAAATGACTGTTTTTGAGGTAAACGTACAGTACGTTGATCTTGATTTTGAAACGGAAATTCTTCTTGAAAAGTTGCAGACGTAGATGGATTTTGGAATGAATCATTTACAATAGGTGAAAAAGATGTGTGAGACGTTGAGGATTGAACTTCTGATGTAGACGTAGACTTCTCAACACTTGAAGTTGGTGAAGATTTTGAAATTGCAGATTCTTGAGTTGACGTAGCTTGCATAGTCGGTGATTCTTTAAGCAACACATTTTGAGAAGTCAAAGGAGCATGAGATGAAGGTATAATTACTTCAGTATTAATTTCTTGTTGTGCACTCATAGATCTTGGAGTTACGTTATTTTTGTAAAATCGAGTACGACGTCGTGTGCTTGAGGTAGGAAACGTTGTCAAATTAGCACCAATTTTATTTTCAAAAAATGTTACTCTTTCTGGTTTTTTCTTGTTGCTTGTGATCTGTAAACAGCATAAGCAATTGGTCTTTCGATTCCGTTGCTAAGTTTATGTGATAAAACAGCTCCGAGTCCTATTTTGGTTGCATCAGTGGCGAGTATGAGAGGTAAGGATGGGTCGTATGGCATCAAAACTTGAGGAGAAATGAGAATATTTTCACGCTCTTCGTATGCTTTATCAGCAGTTGGCGACCATTGGAAAGATGATGTAAGAAGCATGTCCCGAAGTGGTCGTGCTTTTGTAGCTAAGTCAGGAACGAATGAATTGTAGTACGTAGCTTTACCAATAAATAATCATAATTCTTGAGGTGTGGAAGGCTTAGGTGCATCTCGAGTTGCCTTGATGTGAGAATCCGATTTATGAATGCCTTGTGTATCTAGTTTATGACCCAAAAATTCTACAGAATTTATAGCGAAAACACATTTACGTTGATGGAGACGAACACCATTTTCAAGAAGACGGATCAAACATGTTTCCAGAATAATCAACAATTCTTCGAAACTTCCAGCCCAAACAATGATGTAGTCGAAAAAATTTTCAACGTTTTTTAGACCTTGCAAGATTTCTTTTAATCGACATTGCCAAACTGCAGGAACGTTAGCTGCGCCGTAAACAGCTCGTGTAAGACGAACTAACCCATGTGTAGGAGTATTCAGAGTTAAAGCAGGAGTGTGCATGTCGTCAGTAGGAAGATACGTATAAGCATCTGTAATATCAAAAAGAAGGAAAAGAAGGCGTATCTTGTTTTTAAATCTAATAGTGATAATAAGCGTAGTTTTTGGAATATTCTTAAACAAAATAAAATAATACCTGATAAGAATATTAGTAATATACCAGGAAACTTAAAAAATCCACAGGAAATTAATAATTTTTTTATAAACTCCATTCCGCAGAGAGATCCCCCTGAAGATCTATTTACATATTACAATAATAATGTGACTAACTCTAATTTTGAATTTAGTGAAGTAAATGATTTATTTGTATCACAAATTATTTCACATATTAAATCAAATGCCGTGGGTGAGGATGGCTTAAGTATACGATTAATAAAAATGTGCTGCCCTCATATTGTTACTTATATTACTCATATTATTAACTACTGTTTAACAAATAATGTTTTTCCGGCAGTGTGGAGAAGGGCTGTAGTAAAGGTCTTGCCTAAAAAACCTCAGCCAGATGAGTATAGGGACCTTCGTCCTATCAGCATCTTGCCTACATTATCAAAGATACTTGAAAGAGTAATTGAGTGTCAGCTTAAAAAATATATTGACTTAAATTCCGTATTACCTATAACTCAGTCCGGCTTTCGTAAAAATTACAGTTGTGCGACGGCTCTTCTTCATATTGTTGATGACGTTATTAAATCTCAAGATTCTGGAAGGTGTACAATGTTAGTTCTGCTAGATTTCAGTAGGGCGTTTGATACTATAAATCACAATTTATTATTATCAATATTACGTTTCATTGGGCTTTCCAATAAAGCTGTTTCATTATTGAGTTCTTATTTGGGTGACCGCCAGCAATTGGTTGAGGTGGATGGTATTAGGTCACAGTCATCCCTCCTTAAACGTGGTGTGCCACAGAGCTCCATATTGAGCTCTTTGCTTTTGCCGATATATACGTCAAACTTAGTGAATTCACTTGAACACTGCAATATTCACTTGTATGCAGACGACACTCAGGTTTATTATAGTTTTTACCCTGATATGATTGAGGATGCTTGTACTCTGATAAATAACGATTTGGCACGATATGTTGATGCTGCATCTGATCATTGTTTAAATATTAACTGCACAATGTCGAACGTCATTTTATTTGGGACTAAAGTTAGGAGGGAAAATGTAATTAATGCCATTGCTATAAAAGTAAATAATGAATCGCATGGTTCAGCATGCAAAGAGTTTGGGGGTGATTCTTGATGGTGACTTGAGGTTCGAAAAACACATTAATCTGTTAATTAAACGTGCATACTCAGCCTTAAAATTAATTTATGGAAATAGACATTATCTAACAGCCACTGTCAAAACAACTTTATGTGAACAACTGGTGCTGTCTAACTTTAACTATGCTGATGTTCTTTATGGTCCGTGTTTGACCAGCCGGTTCCGCAACAAAATTCAAAAAGTACAAAAATCCTGTTTGAGACTAATTTTTGGAATTCGTAGAGGCCCCAGAATATCAAGCAAGCTAAAGGATATTGGCTGGCTGAACATGGAGTATAGGAGAAACTTACACATGGCTACCTTGTTTCATAAAATAATAAAAAATAAATTACCTATCTACCTCTACAAAAAAGTTAGATTTCGAACCGATGTGCATAATATAAATATTCGTTCTAGGGGTCTTTTAACCCATCCTTCATTTCGGCATGAAATATTTCGCCGTAGTTTTAGTTACCAGATCACCGCCATATATAACGATATATCGGAACATTTAAAAGCATTCAGTGTACAGCGCTTTAGAATTGAATTTAAAAAGCTTCTCTTGGACCAGCAGCATACAAACCCTACTTAAATTTTTTTTTACAATGTCTCATATACTGTGACGAGTCTTGATTTGGCCATGTAAATTTTACTCGTGCTATCTATATGTTACTGTCATTTTTGTTCTTGTAGCGATAGGGTTAAGTGGAAGAGCAGGTCTTCGATAATATTTTTTGTTATCGTAGGAACTGAACTTCGCCCTTTAATTTTACTTGATTTTATGTCATTTTCCTTACTATGTAATTACATGTAGTATTTTGTAATTAGGTGAAATTTAATAAAGCTGTTTATTATTATTATTATATCAAGATGTGCGTAAATTTTGGCTCCTTTTACTTTGTTATCTAATGTTTGTCTTTGGTCAAGCTGGTGTGTTTTTAAATATTTCTCTGTCGTTTTTTTAAATCTTTCTACTATTCTGAAATTTATTTCTACTGTTGCCAAATCTTCCTTAACTGTTTTTGTGTCTGTTATTAGGCCTTCTTTCATTGTATCTATTTTGTTATCTAATGCCGCTATTTTATTCTTAAAGGTAGAAAAAAAATCGAACAGTACCTCTAATATTTGCTTCATTTCCTCCTTTTCCACGTTCCTCCTGTGTTTCTCTTCTTCCATTTCCTGTTATGGAACACAATAGAGAAATCTTGAAAATTCTAGACAGTCACCTTCACAGGTGATTTTTTTTAGTCACGAGGGGGTTAGTGTTCAGGTGCCCTAATTGTTGCCGCTCAGCCATTGATTGGCTGCTTATTAAGCAGAGTCCCATCCTAAATTCTTAGCGAACATTGAGATTCGTCGGACTATGTTTTCCTGCACTCCCTCCTGATTTGTGCCTAGGAAGATATCTAGACAGGAGGCTCGCCTTCTGCACAGGGCAGGGCAATCGAAGACCACGTGCTTTGCGGTTTCTTCTACTTCTCCACACATCCTGCAAATGGGATTTGTTATTTCAATCCCCATTTTCACTAGGTGTGCGTTGAATATCCAGTGGCCAGTTATGAATCCTACCACTTTTCGCAGTTCTTTCCTACCCAGCCTAAAAGCATTTGCTGCGTAGGAACTCGATGGTCCTTTTAGCATTCTTTTGGACTGAGCATGTCCCGTGATTCTGTTCCAGCGCTTTTGGTGTTCAAGCGACACTCAGTGGAAACAGTTTTTCGTACGGCGCCGTATGAAACGCCGTATGCTGGTTCTAGTCCCATGAGGGTGAGATGGGCTCCTTTCTTAGCACACTTATCAGCTCCCTCATTTCCAGCTACCCCTGTATGGCTTGGCACCCAAGTAAGAATTACTCTATTGTCTTTTGTCAAGGTTTTCAAGGTATTGTGACAGTCCCACACTATCTTCGACGTATAGCTGTGGCTTGCTAAGGCCAAAAGGGTCGCCCGACTGTCCGTGTTCACATAGATGGTCTTTTTGTTATATTTCCGGTCTATGCATGTTCTGCCGCATTCGATTAGTGCAGCTATTTCTGCTTGAAATACGGTCGTCATTTTGCCAAGGCAAACACTTATGCTTTGCCTGGTTCTGACGCCGTAAACGCCTGCTCCTGTACCCGTTAGGGTCTTTGACCCTTCACAGGTGATTGTGACTACTCCGCTTATTCAGCCCTCTTCTTATTTTCAGTACAAGCTGTCATTCTGACATTCATAGAACAGGTGTAACAATACTTTTGTTAAAGGAAGTCACAATTTTAGTATAAAAAAAGAATACGTTCCCTTCTATAAATTAGATAAAATGTATTAGATAATTTGAATTTCCATCAGAATATTCTAATTATAAATTATTTTAATCCGAACCAATCATTAAGATTCTGATTATAAAAAAATAAAGAATATTCTTCGAGGTCATATATCATTTTTTAGGAATTCACGAATAAGGAAGGAATATAGTATAAACCACAATTTGTTTCAATACTTTTTTATTTAAATAAAAACGCCAAACAGTATAATATCTACGCAATACGTAGTTAATAAATAATTGGAATGTTTTTCAAATATAGTACATACAACTCTTTCTTATCATTTAGAATATTTAATAGTGAGCAATAGTCGCTCGCAGTGCGGGTCGAGAGATGCTGAAAGGGGCCAATCCATTCAAGTATTGACCCATCAGTAACTCCCTCCCCAAACGAGCCCGCCGCCACTGACAATAGCAAGCTCTGGCTCTGGCCTGTTTTCTGTCAGTCGTATCTGTATACAAGGTCAACTTTTAGATTTAGACAAACTCATTTAGACACAAATAACTTATACAGAATAGGTATATTTAACTGTACTTATACCTCTTGATGGACATATTAAATATTCTCACATTCTTATTAATGAAAGACGTTTGTTTAGTTGCTTTCTTATAACTTTAAGCCACATTTTCATTACGTTTTTGAGAACTAAATAAAACATTTTTCCTTTCAAGCTGGAACAATTTTATTATAATAATAATTGACAGTATCTGTGATAAGATTCAGTATATACTTATAACTGATCATACCAAGAATTTGAATATATATAACATGTACCTCAAGTAGAATACAGTGACAATTGAAGATGTCTAATAAAATAAATATTTTATTAAACTTTTACTTAACCTCATTTTTATATTGTACGTGTACACAAAATACGGACGGTCTGTTTTCTGTGTACGTTTATATGATAACCTTAACATAATAATTTGTTTCTGTACCTGAATCGGAAGCTATAACTAAAGTTTTCTTAAGGATTAATATCCCAATAGGTAACTATTTTGCATAAGAATACTTCTCATATTTTAGTGAGGCATAAATATGGCAAATGATAATTATTTATAAATTATTGACAATGACAATCAATGAGATTGTTATATCGTTTTCTACGTAGTTATAAAGAGGAATACATTCAAATAATATTGTTCCTACTGTTATTTTTTAACAGTAATTTCTTGGAGAATTGGAAAACTATTACATATTTTTTAAAAATAATCAGATAATGAGAATTCCTGAGAACATTGCGTAGTTATAGTTTTATGACTACAATTTGAAAATGTAAAAACTAGATTAAGCTCTTGATAAAGAATTTTATTTTTAATATTTACCACAAATAATAACAATAACTTACTTCCATCCAAAATATATTTATCTAAATTATTCATAAGACATAATTTATTAGTGTAAATTATAATTTAAAAACCAGGTATAGTTTAAACTATTACAGCAGATTAAATGGTAATTTGTGCTAGTACATTTAAAAAATATTATCTGGTAATACTGGTTGCATACCGCTTAAAATGGTATGCGAGCATTGATTTAACAACCGGTTAATGGAAATATTAAATTTAAAACAAATAGATCTTTCAATAATTGAAATTTTATTGTGCGCATGCCACAACTTCCGCCATGTTTTTCTGGTACTTTACAAATAAATCAACAGTACACATTCAACGTTATAAATATAATTTTCTGAATAAACAGTAATTATAATCACATCTGCTATTAGTAATAACATTTTAATTAATACACACTTTTATCTAAACAATTAAACAAGTATTTTATTTGAAATAAAAAATGTAACGAGTAATACTTTATAATCGAATACCTAATAAATTTACGTTCAGATAAAAATCATAGGTACCTCGCTAGATCAAAAATATAAAGAAATATGATAGATTTTGAGGGAGTATCAGATAGACTATGTAGAATAAGAATCAAAGGAAAACACAGGAAAACGACATTAGTTAATGCGCATGCCCCTTCTGAGGACAAAGATGAAGACACGAAAGCAAAGTTCTATGAAGAAATGGAACAAGCAGTCAATAAAATACCGAAGTTTGATGTTAAATGTGTAATAGGGGATATGAATGCAAAAGTCGGACAAAGAGAAGAGTATATAAAAGTAACGGGAGGAAAAAGTAGACACGCACTCAGTAATGATAATGGCAAGTGACTCATAGAATTTGCTTTAGAAAATAAAATGGAAATCGAAAGCACGTCATTTGATCATAAGAACATCCACAAGGAAACCTGGTTATCACCAAATGGCATAACAAAAAACCAAATAGATCACGTCTTAATAGAATTTTTTTATTTTATTTACAAGCAAGTCGCATCTACCACTGGGGTAATTAGCGACACAAATATAGGTTGTTTATAGTTTAGTTAATATGTTAATGTCACTTAGATATTTAAAAAGGTTCTGTGTATTACAGTTTTCGCCAAGAACTTGGTCTAAATTGTTGCTGAGGTTGTTATCTTGTCTTGATTGTTGGAATTTTGGGCAATCGGTTATTAAATGTTTGACAGTAAGCTGGATCTTGCATAATTCACATTTTGGGGGTTCACTTTTAGTAATTAAGTAACTATGAGTAAGTTTGGTGTGGCCTATTCGTAACCTAGTCAGTTTAACTTGAAGCGATCTTTTGTTTATTGGCTGCGCTCGAGGTTTCATTTCCGGTTTCACGTCGCGTAGTTTCGATTGGGACGATTGCCATTCGATTTCCCACAATTTTAGCACTTTTGATTTAAGTAGCGGTTTTATGTCGTTATACACTACCGTTTGCACTTCACTCACGGTTTCACTAATTGCTGCTTGTCGTGATTTGCGGTCGGCTTCTTCGTTTCCTTGAAGGCCAGTATGAGAAGGAACCCAAAGTATTTCTACAAAGTTATTGGAATGTTGCAACTGCGAGAATTCGACTTTAATTTGGAGGGCTATTGGATGTGTGGGATAAAGTTGATTGAGTTAAGAGAGTCTGTTATTATGAGGGATCTTGAAGTATTTTTTGTTTTTATGAGAGTAAGTGCTTGAAGAATGGCGTATAGCTCTCCAGTGCAGACGCTGCTTATTTCGGGTAACTTGAATTGTAGTGTACTGTTTTGCATGATCACTGCCGCGCCTACGCCATCAGAGGTTTTGAATGCGTCTGTATATGCGAGGTGAAATTGTGGATATTTGTCAAGTATGGAGGCAAATGTTTTCCTAATTAGGGTATGGGGGGTTTCTAATTTGTTAAATTTGCACAGTGAAGTGTCGCTGGGAGGGATATCGACCATGGAGGGGGAGTTTTAATTTTGTTGGAAAGGAAGCGGGGACGTTTGATTTGGAGTTCTGTGAGAATTTTACTAGCTCTTGCATAGAATGGTGGGTCTGTTTTGATATTTGCCGAATGTAAAGTTTTGTAGTGCTTGGTCAGTATGTTAATGTAGATTGGATTCTGCTGGTTTGTGCTGATGGATAGTGCGTATGAAGCAGCAAGGTATTTTCTCCGGAGTTGTAGAGAAGGTTCCCCGGTTTCGCACTGTAGGCTTTTTATTGAACTTGAACAGAATGCTCCTGTTGCTATTCTTAGTGCTGTGTTTTGAATGGTTTCGAGTTGGTTAAGAGTAGTTTTTTTAGCTGTTGCGTATACTATAGAGCCGTAGTCTATCTTTGAGCGAATGAGTGTTTTATATATGTGCATTAGACAGGTATAGTCAGATCCCCAGGATTTGCTTGAGAGTGTTTTTATAAGGTTTATACCGTTTTGGCATGATTTTTTAATATGTAGTATGTGTTTCTTCCAGCTGAGTTTTTTGTCAACAATCATTCCAAGAAATCTGATGTTATCGACATAGTTTAGGGAAATGTTGTTAAGTTTGAGTTCAGGAGACACAGGATTGTGTTTTCTAGAAAATAATATGCATTTGGTCTTCTCTGTTGAAAATTGCAGTCCCGTGAGTTTAGACCAGTTTTGAAGTTGGTTTAATGTTTCTTGGATGTGTTTCTGAATTGAGTCGATGTTCTTACCTTTGGAGAATATTACCAAATCGTCAGCATATAACCTGCCTTTGACTAGTTTGGAATGATGGTTTAATATGTCGTTGACCGCGATCAGGAAAAGTGTTGAACTAATGACTGATCCTTGGGGAGTCCCGTTAGTTTGTTGTTTTAGAGTTGAAGTTGTGTTATTGGTACGAACACGAAAAAAACGATTATTAAGAAAATTTTGTATGAATTTTAGGATGTTTCCTTTGATGCCCCATGAATGAAGAGTTTTGATAATGCCATGACGCCACGCTGTATCGAAGGCTTTTGTGATATCGATGAAAACTGCAAGGCAATCTAATAGAAATGAAGCACTTAAAAAGGGTAACAGATGTACGAAGTTATAGAGGAGCTGATGCGGATAGTGACCACTTTTTAGTAATTACAAAACTGAATAAAGATAAGCCACCTAAAATTGAACAAGATAAAAAAACGGAAAAAATACGATTTAGAAAAATTAAAGGACGAAACCAAAGTAAATCACTTCCAACAAGAAATTAATAGAGAATTAAATTTAAGACCTTGCGTCAAGCAACTAGAAGAAGAATGGTCACAGATAGAAACTGTAATGAGAGATGTAACAAATAGGATACTAGGGAGCCCCAAGGGAAGAAAAAAAGATAAGTGGTTTGATGAACAATGTAAACAGGTGTTGGAAAAAAGAAATAAAATCAGACAAAGACTATTAGAAGAAAACAGTGAAGAAAATAGACTAGAGTATAAAAAAGCAAGGAAAGAAGTTAAACAAATATGCAGAAAGAACAAAAAAATTTACTTTGAAAGGGAATTTTTAAAAATTGAAGAAGCTTATAAAAATAAAGAAGTGAGAAAATTTTATCATGAAATAAGAGAAGGGAAAGGCCACAACCGGAAAGCACTTTATTTTTTGAAAAGCAAAGAGGGATATCTAATAGGGGATAGGGAAGAAAAAATAAATAGATTTTCACAGTATTTTGAGGAATTACTAAATGATGGTGAGGAAGAACTAGGCGAAAATGATAATGAATCGGAAGAAGAAAATTGTGATGAGGAAGATCTAGCCATAACGGTCCCAAAAAAACTGGAGGTGACAGAATGCTTAAAACATATGAAGAATAATAAGAGTGCAGGAGAAAACAATATTCCAATAGAAATTATAAAATATGGAGGCGAACAATTAACGGAGAGAATATGGCAGTTGTTGAAACAAGTATGGCGAGAAGAAAATATCCCTAAAAACTGGAACAATGCATTAATAATTCCAATCCACAAAAAAGGTCTCAAGGAAGAATGCGATAACTACCGCGGAATAGCACTTTTAGATGTAACATACAAAGTCCTGGCAAAAATACTTAAAAATCGATAAGACAAATACCACAATGAACATGTAGGAGAATACCAAGGAGGTTTTGAAGCAGGTAGATCGACAATAGACCAAATTTACATTATGAAACAACTTCAGGAGAATACTTACGAACAAAATTTAAGACTGCATATGCTATTCATCGATTACAGAAAGGCCTATGATACTATTAAAATAAAAAAAATGTATGAGGCAATGGGAAAGTTAAAAATACCAGTTAAATTGAGAAGACTAGTGGAAATGACCATACGAAAAACCGAGAGCAAAGTAATTTTGCAGCGCAGTACTTCTAACGAATTCAAGATAGAAAAAGGTCTGAGACAAGGAGACCCATTATCCACAACCCTCTTTAACCTAGTTCAGGAAATTATATTAAGAGAAAGTGGTATAAAAACCCGAGGTTTAATTTATGGGAATAAACATCAGTGTCTAGCATATGCGGACGACATAGTACTTCTGGCAAGATCCAAAAAAGAACTGCTAAGCGTATTTAAGCTATTGGAAGAGAAGGCAAGAGAGTATGGATCTAGTGATCAACGAGAAAAAAACAAAATACATGGTAATGAAGGATAATGAAAAAACCGATATTATTATAAATTGTAATGGAAACAAAGGCTACAAAATGGAAAAAGTGGAACAAATCGAATATTTGAGAGTCACTATCACAAATAAAGCAGACGAAGAAAGGGAAATAGAAAAAAGGTTAACAAAAGGCAGTAAAGCAGCAGGAATGGTATCACAGATGTTTAACTCAAAAGACAGACGAACGGCTAAAATAAGAATGTACCAAACAATAATAAGACCGTCAGTTACCTACGCTTGTGAAACCTGGACAATGAACAAAAAAGAGCAGAATAAACTAGAGATATGGGAACGTAAAATGCTCAGTAAGATTTATGGTGGAATAAAAGAAAATGGAATATACAGAAGAAGAATAAACAGAGAATTATCAGATTTGTATAATCACCCAAGTATAACCCATATAATTAAAGCACAGAGAGCGAGATGGTTAGGACATATAGGTAGAATGGAAGAAGATAGATGGGTAAAACGAGTGCTGAAAGGGGGAGAAGGTGGTAAAAAGAGAAGAGGAAGACCAAGGAAGAAATGGTTGGAGGAGGTTAGGAGAGACCTGAGATCAGTGGGAGTAAGGGACTGGCAAAACGAGGAGATCAATAGAGAAAAATTGAGAGAAAGGGTGAAAGATCTCAAATCCGAGAGCCAGATAGGCCTGTAGTGCTGATATATACAGGGTGTCCCGGGACTAATGGGAAAAAAGTCAGGAGCGTATAATCTGAGCCAAAATAATATTAGTACTTCATATAAACTTTTTCTATGTAGGCCCTCGTTTTCGAGTTATAGGCCTCCAAAGTTTTAATTTTGAATTTGGTTTTTATTTTTATTTTTTTTACTAGTTATTTGATCTTTGTAAAATTTACGGTAAAGCTATAATGTACGTGTATGTTTATTTTGGAAAGGTAAACAGATTTACAGTAGTGCCTTGAAGCCAGGGACGGACTACTCGCAATGGTTAGTGATCCATAAATTTGCAGGGATGGCACACCCTGTATGAAATTATCGAAATTGACTTCCCCACACATTAAGCTAACGAAAAGTTACTTTTGCTGGAATTCGATAAAATGAGCCGTTTGGCTAATATTTACAGTTTTATTAATGCACTACGTACAAATTTACCTAACTAACTTATTAATACGATGTACTACAAAAAAATAATTTGAAGATAGCAGATGATAAAAACATTAAGAACTTATTTAATGGGAATTAAAAAGGTACGCAGACAACGTAATTAGTTGCTTTTAATCAAAATTACGAACACAACATTATTAAACCATTAAGAAAACCTCATAAAACACAAGTTATAAAACAATCGACTGAAACTAATTCCTAAACAACAAAAACTAACGTTTTTCCAATAAATGTTCAATATGAGCTCCTCCCACTTCCACGCATATTCTAAGTCTACGACGGTTGTTTCTTTGCACTTCTAATAACATTGCAGTGTAACACATTTCTGTCTATTAAATCTTGCCTTGTTTGCACAGGTGTTGCGTATACCTTACTTTTGAGATAACCCTAGAGGAAGAAATCCATAGGATTGACATCTCCTGATCGCGGTGGTCATTGAAAAGGGCCTCCACGACCAATCCATCTATTAGGAAACCTTGTGTGTAAATGCTATCGTACATCTAAACTGAAATGAGGAGGGGCCCCATCATCCATGAACCATAAATTCCTACGAGTTTGTAGTAGCACATCATCAAACAGGTTCCATAACTCATTTTGCAAAAACTCCAAATATCTCTGACCGGTCAAAGTATCGTCAATAAAGTATGGCCCTATCAAATGATTGCCAACTATTCCTGCCCAAACATTAACCATGAATCTATGCTGGCTCCTGGTTTGACTAATGCCATGTGGATTCACATCATCCCATAAATGCATATTATGAGAATTTATGACTCCATCTCTGTTGAAACCGGATTCGTTCGTAAAGAGAACGTTACTAATAAATGTATTGTCTGCTTGTTGTTGTCGCAGAAACCACTGGCTATACTCAAGTCGTGAAGGATCAGCCACTGTCATACTGTGTACTTTTTTCATGTGAAATGGATATAACAGCTGTTCTTTTAGAACGCGATGCACAACTGATTTCGAGGCGTTATGTTCTCTTGATAATTTTCGTAAACTCGTTGATGGTTCATTATCAACTGCATTTAACAAGTCTTGTTCAACTGCCACAATACGTGCGCTTCGTACTGGACCTTCTCTACCTTTTTTTGGCAAAAAACGTCCTAAAATTTAAAACTTTGTTTTGTATACATGGAAAATTACATTTACTTATTCATACCTGTTTCTCGTAAACTGAGATCAATACGCTCAAACATTCGTCTGTCTGGCAATGCTCTGTTTGCAAAATGTTCTGCATAAAGCCTTCTGGCCTCTAAACAGTTTCGAGAAACCAGTCCATACATTAAATTCATATCTGCGTACTCAATAAAAGTGAATTCTGCCATTGTAACTGTTAAATTAAGGACTTATGAATTATTGACAAGTACTGACTACGAACTATTCTACACAATGTTTGACAACTAATCCTATGGTTACTTGATAAGCGGTAAAAACACTTTTAAAAAGTTTTTACCAACTTTCCAATTAATGAGTCGTTAATTTTTGTAGTACTGAAGGTAAATTTGGACATCGTATTAATACGTTAGTTTTACCTCGTTGTGTACTTATAAAAATGGTGAATGTACGTAGTGCATTAATAAAACTGTCAATATTAGCCGAACGGCTTATTTTATCGAATTCTAACAAGAGTACCTTTTCGTTAGCTTAATGTGTGGGGAAGTGAATTTCAATAATTTCATACAGGGTGTGCCATCCCTGCAAATTATTTGGATCACTAACCATTGCGAGTAGTCCGTCCCTGGCTTCAAGACACTACTGTAAATCTGTTTACCTTACCAAAATAAACATACACGTACATTATAGCTTTGCCGTGAATTTTATAAAGATCAAATAACTAGTACAAAAAATAAAAATAAAAACTAAATTCAAAATTAAAACTTTGGAGGCCTATAACTCGAAAACGAGGGCCTGAATAGAAAAAGTTTATATGAAGTACTAACATTATTTTGACTCAGATTATACGCTCCTGACTTTTTTCCCATTAGTCCCGGGACACCCTGTATATCTATATCTTCCAAACTGGAAGGAAAATTTCGAAAGATGAAAGTATTATAATCGTTCGTTGGACTGACAATGCACCTGAGCGCTTCTTATTTTAACGTCCACTTGTATTTCTTTTGCTAAGAATGTTTCTATTTTTTGCTTTAGAGAAATATATTCATTTGTATTCACTTCTATTCCAGTAGTGATCAGGTTTTTCTTTTTAGTAACTCTACTTTTTCATTTAATTTCCTCCTTCATTTTCAGATTTTCGTGTTTCATCTCTAACAACTGATGATACTGACCCCTTAAGTATTTGACAATATATATATATATATATATATATGAAGTGAAATGCTTACGTTTGGAAGGGTGGAGATTAAATTGTTTTCATATATATATATATATATATATATATATATATATATATATATATATATATATATATATATATATATATGAAAACAATTTAATCTCCACCCTTCCAAACGTAAGCATTTCACTAAGAATTCTTCTGACATTGCCTGTATCTGTAGCTTCTGGCGAGCGATCTTTTTCACAGTTAAAAATCATTAGAAATTATTTAAGATCGACAATGCTTCAAGAAAGATTGTCTGGGCTAGCAATATTAGCAATTGAAGAAGAAATTTTTGATGGTCTAAGTTTTTGATTTTATAACGAAATCACCTAAGTATTTGTTATTAAAAACATCTGCATACTTTTTTAAAAATCTAAGTATAAATAGAAAGTAGTATATGTAGACATTAGGCAATATTTGTTCCTGAAAAAATGATATTTTTAGTTGTGGGCTATTTTATAGTATTCATAAAGAACGTGTATGTACCCCATTAGTTAAGTAAATGCTCTAAAATGGGTGTGAACAAGAATTTATTTTGTCATGATTTTATTCTGTTTGTTTCATTTTGATATTTTAGTCTACAAATAAATATGACTTCTAAAGTTCAGTTTTTTACTTTAATTCAAGCACCTACCCACCTACCTACTTTCAAAAAAATAAATGAAAGAACATGATCCAAATTACCTTAAGGGGCGCCAAAATCCTTTTTGCACGCAGGCGCCAGTAGCCCTTACTAGGGCCCTGTACATACATGACACTTCAACCATCGCCGTAATTGAACAGTTATGGGATTCTACCGTAGGTTGTACTAATGATTGACAATAAATTACCTTTCCATTTAATTTTACTGGTAACATGGGTGATAATGCTTGTTGCCATTGTCATATTTATAAAAAGTACCCGAAACTTTCATATTGCCGTCTTCTAAACATGGCGGACGCGCGTGCGCTGTGAATTTGTCATTTTTAAGTTGACCTTGACCTGTTAATTGAAAATTCGTCAAATGCTGACGTCAGTTTTCGGTATGCTCGCTGTTCGGGGTGCAGTTTACAGCGTGTCAATGTATTTTTCATAAGAAGGAAGTTTTTTATGATTTACTCTGTATATTGCTCCAGAATCTTGCTCTGTGCTAAGTGCCTAATAATTTTAAACACTGGAGTGACGGTACGATGTACAAACTAGGGAAATTTTTTTTCGAGAGCGCGTCATGTCTACGAATCTTTCTTACAAAACTGAATTTTTATCTCATATCGAGTCACATAAAATGGAGAATATTATGGGAAAATTTGATCATTAAAAAAATTGATTTGTTAGTCATGTATGATAGGATGAGTCTAAAATTTTACTTTCTTTAAAGGTTCTCTAAAAAAATGGCCTCAAAGACTGAATATCACTGGAAATGTGAGATTTTGAAAAATGCCCAAATAGAGGTAATTTTTAATTGTTTAATTAAAATAAAATAATAACAAAATATTGAATTTACTGTATTCTATAACCAAATTAGTTTAATCTATGTATTTATAGTTCTATTATAATTTCTGGTTATTTGCAACGTTGCCAAACATATTCTTAGGAGTGATAAGATGTTCGAGATTTGAAATAATATTTTGAAGCAAAATAAATTCACACGTTCATTTAACATATTAGGAATGTTCAGTTATGTAAAAAAGATTCGACGATTCTTAATTCGCTCGTTTCCAGCCTCTCTTGGTCAGACGCACTCACAATTTGCCTTAATGCGAATTAATTATCAATAATTCTGTGGCGCTAATTTATTATTTACAGTCAGTGTCTCTAGGTATTTCATTTTATGGCTACGAGCGCGTGTTCTACCTATTTTTTTGTATATATATAATTTTATTACAATAATATTTTTATAATACATTTTTAGAATTTCGTTTTACCGTTTGTTTTAAACGGTTTGCATATATTTTCTTGGAATATCTACAGTGCGTTACATGAATATTTATACGATGTAGGTAGTTGTTTTAAAAAAAAACCCAGCAACAACCATTTGTTATGGAAAAAATCATTACGTATGCTTATATTACAAATTACCCTAATTTCACGAAATTACCTGCATGCTGGCAGCATTGTATAATACAAGCATTGCTACTGAGTTTCCCCCCGTTGATGCTGGGTTTCTTTCGATACCATACACCAATGGTTTAATTATTCATAAAAAGACTGTATAATTTGAATTTCATATGTATTGTGGTATAGTAATTTTGATACGCAATTAGCAATAATGATGGTAATAAAAAACGCAGATTTCATTTATTCTAGAAAACTTTACAGGACAATTTTGCTTATTAACATTTTGGATAAATGCCTCTTAGGGAGAAATGTCGTCGTCAAAAATTTTTTTGGTTGTCGAAAAAGTTTAGTAAGGCTTTGAATTCGTAAAATGTTAGTACTAGTAGTACTGCATAAGTGAAAAATAATCCTAACATTATCGGTTTTTAATAGTGGAGTGGGGTGAAAATCTTCATTTTCGATGCTCAAGCGCCAATTTTAACCCCTTTTTTAACCTTGGGTAACATAAAACGAGTTTTTTAAATCAAATAACCAATTTTTCTGCTTTATTCAACATGATAAAATTGAAATATGAGATTTACTTTATTTATGCAGCTTTTAGTGCTTATACGTCACTTGTGAGTGATTTTTGCTGTATCATTACAGCTACGTAGTCCAAAACTGTCAAGTCAAATGTCAAATTACAAATAGTTCACCGATCACCGATTTATGTAATGATTTGCTCTTGTTCCATCTTTATTTAACGAATGAATTAGCGCATCTATTCATCTTCCGATTTTTATTGTGTATTTGAATAGTCACGTCCGAGTTTTTGTCTTTATCTAACATTCATATAAAGGCTGTAAAATGGGGAGTCAGCTACTGTTGGATCCTCAGATTAACAAATAAAATAGATATGCTCACTTGCGGGACACTTCCACTGCTTTGCCATATTTACAAATCCTCTTTAGTTGCGGGAAAAAATAAATTAGAAGTTTAATTGAAAATTTGTTAAAAAGTTATGCAAATAAAAAAAAGTCATACTAATTTCTGCATTTTAGTCGCTGCTTTTAAAATTAATTAATAATAATTGAATTTTATTTAATAAAGGTATATTCTTATATAAATTTTAAACAAGAATTTGTTGTATCCTTAGATACCTTATGGTTATAACTAAAAGTGGCAACATTGCTCAAAATTTCAGTACCTGTTAATGTGTCAATAGTAATCTATTTAGTAGTTTTGTCCTTGTTTAATTACCATATAAAGAGAGGTGCAAATATCATCAGAGAGTGATCGATTATCATTTTAAATACGCCGTAGTATTGTAGTAAATAATGTCAAACGTGGTTTGTTTATACGAGCGCCATTACGACTAGAGAGTAAACATTTAGTTCTTTCGTTTTGATATGTTTTTCAAGACTTTTTAGTGTGAAAATAAACTTTTAAGTTAATTAATTTAATGTTTTTGGATTATCATGGTTCGTCGGTGCCAAGTTTGTCAGAAAAACAGCCGAAATTAGCAATGCCATGTATCTACAATACCATCCCCACTTTTTGTAATTCATTCATTATTTCACTACTGGCGTTTAGAATTATTGGCCGCAAAAATAAACGTGCTTATAAATGAATAGCCCTCTCTATGTTTATTATTACTCTAAGGTTGGATCTATTTATTGTATACGGATGTCTATTCTTAGTAAGTTTGTAGTTAATGTCTGAATTAACTTCAGGTCACCTAATTGACGTCACGATCAAACTGGCGGTATATTCAAATAATGATAAAGTTGACGTTTTAATGTGATATAAGTGTAAATACAGCACAAATTATGGTAATTAGTATGTTATTTTAAGTAAAATTAGGAAATCCGCAATATCATGCTTAGGCTTCCCATTGATAGATGGCACTACAGTCTGTATATCTTTCACGTAAGCCGTAGCTTGTCACTGTCAGTCAATAGCAGGTTGTTGTTGGGTCTGCATATAATAATTGTTAATTCGATTGATAAATTAATCCGTAAACTAATAATAAACCTTGAATTACCCACATCAATCAGGTTCTTGGCCCAGGACTGTTCCAATTCTATCACATAATTTGCCAGCCGTTTAGTTTTTATTTTCTCGTTCCATTTTCTAATTCGGACCCCATTTAGTTTTTAATTCGGACCCCTACGATAAAATTCGTTACTTTTAAATAAATTAATTCAGGACATTGTTGTTCGAGAGAAAGACAATGCTGAATGATCCCAAAGGAAAAAAGAACAGGTTGTGGTCGGAGGTAAATATGAAAAATGCGATAGAAGCCATTAGGGCCAAGAAAATGGGATGGAAGAAAGCTTTTCCAAGTACCTGAGACCACATTAATGCGGTTGTCAAATGAAAGGTATGGAGATCCCGCAAAGGCAGTTACTACGAAGGCAGAGAGGCCTACCGTTCCACTTCCGGACCTAGAAGAAGATCCGGCTAAATATTGCTTAGTCATGGAATCTACATTTTTCGGTTTAACTAGAAGAGACTTTAGACAAATGGCTTTTCAACTAAGTGGTCTCACAGTGGTACAGAGTATAGGAGAACCAGTTGTAGACCTCAGAGGAAAAAGGTAAGTAGGATTTCTTACATCTGCAGAGAGAGGGGCTTTAATAACGATTGTAGTTTGTATGAGTGATAGAGGAGACTATGTTCCACCTATGGTGATATTTCTACGAAATTACATGAGCCCTCAATTGTAAAAAGGAGGTATAATGTTTCATCCGCAGCCTTCAGGGTAGATAACAACAGAAATATTTACCAAATGGTTATATCATTTTTTGGCTTTAACTAAACCATGTGCTGAGTCTCCAGTTCATCTATTATTCGATGGGTATTCAAGTCATATCAAAAATATCAGTATTATTGATAAGGCTAGACTGAACCACGTCGCAATTATCTCCTTGCCCCCTCATTCAACGCATAAATATCAGCCCCTTGATAAAACTTTCTTGTCTCCTCTAAAGACTTATTATAGTCAGGAAAAAAGGCAATGGTTACTACTAAATCAACGCCCTCCAACAGCATATGATGTAATGGAGCTATTTGGCAACGCATACATAAAGTGCCAGACGGCTAAAATAGGCATCAATGGATTCAAGACAACTGGAATTTTTCCAGTAAACAGAAATAAGTTTTCGGATGCCAAATTCATTGCAGAGTCACAAAAGAATAGAGCTCCTAATGATTCCAACGATAACGACGAATTCTTTATTGAGCATTTGACATCATTTGACGAAGGCAATTCTTCATGCAACACACCTGACGAGGAACATTCTCACATTCTCAACTGGTCCGTTCTCCTCCTTTGTGAATTTACCCATACCAAGTAAATCCTCAGCACCAGATTTTGATCTAACTTTGACGTTCACACCAACAGGTTCTCATTCAAATCCTTCTAAAATGTTTACAAGTTCCTTTCAGAACTTCCCTGTGCCAAAACTGGTGAAGTCAGCAGTCATCACATCATCACCATAAAGCAGACTTAGAGGAATCACTGGCTAAAAAAGTTCGAGTAGAAAAGAGCAGAACTGAAAAAAACGAAGGGAAAGGGAAAAATATTGAAACCTTATTCGAACATAGACAAGCAGCAACAGGTCGAAAAACAACTGCATTTTGGTATGGATAGTGAAGATTTTTCCGTAAAATCTGTTTCATCAAAAGAACTCGATGTAAGACCTAGACAAACGCCAAAAGCGTCTGATGTAACGTGTATGTTCTGCCATGAACTATGGTCTAAATCCGTTAGAGGGAAGAATTAGATTCAATGTAATTTGTGTCAGTGTTACGCACACGTTGACTGCACAAGTGCCGGAAAAGATGATTACGTGTGTGATTTCTGCCAATAGTCGCGTCAACGCCTGCGAACACCTATCAATTTGGTGCCACAGGTCGGATCGGAATGCGGTTTTCTGCAATCTCTTCCAAAACGATTATCTCGGAATGTGTCTGGGTAGATTTTCCCCGGAGATCGAAAATTGCATCGCTGCAGGCCAAATTGCGCGCGAAAAATGCATTATCTGGGAGGCCTTTTGGAGGATTTTCAAATCTGATAAATAAGGGTTAGAACTCGCCCGGATCGGGTACTCGGGGGTTTTCGAGGCCGCTGATCACGAATATAATGTTCAAATTGACCTCCGAACACCTGGTGCACCAGAACCTGACCCTAAACATCATCTCCGGGAGTTTTCCTGACACAATCAGAGAAGGTCAATCAAGAATCATTCTGGGGGGTTTTTTGGCCCGCTGAACCGAAATCTGGCATCGGCGAGCACCCCACTGGCACCTGGTGCACCGAAACCCGGGCTAGAGCGTCATCTCCGAGAGTTTTCTTGAGAAGACTGCCAAAACCTACCCTAAAATCATAAGAGGGCAGTTCTGTGAGGCGATGGTCCCGAATTTCACGCCGAAAACAACTCCCCGAATACCTGGTGCACCAGAACCTGACCCTAAACGTCATCTCCGAGAGTTGTACAGACACGACCCCAACAAACTCACCAAAAACCGTCTCATAATTTGACACATTCATTAATGTGTAACTCTGGCGTAGGGCCCTCGAAAGAGTTGTTCTAGTGCTGCAGGAACAACAAGAATAATTCCCCCCCCCTCCCCCCAAGATCTCCGAAGCATGCCGAGCGGGCCTTTCACTTTCTAACGAAGCGTAGATCGAGCAGCTGCCGGCATCCACAGTCAGGAGAAACACGTTGGAGCATTCATGTTGCCACGAGATATATTTAATATTAATAACAAATAGTTCTGTGAGGTGCTCGCCGATGCCAGATTTGGATTCAGCGGGCCAAAAAACCCCCCAGAATGATTCTTGATTGACCTTCTTTGATTGTGTCAGGAAAACTCCCGGAGATGACGTTTAGGGTCAGGTTCTGGTGCACCAGGTATTCAGGGAGTTGTTTTCGGCGTGAAATTCGGGACCACCGCCCCACAGAACTGCCCTCTTATGATTTTCGGGTAGGTTTCGGCAGTCTTCTCAAGAAAACTCTCGGATACGACGTTCTAGCCCGGGTTTCGGTGCACCAGGTGCCAGTGGGGTGCTCGCCGATGCCAGATCTGGATTCAGCGGGCCAAAAAACCCCCCAGAATGATTCTTGATTGACCTTCTCTGATTGTGTCAGGAAAACTCCCGGAGATGACGTTTAGGGTCAGGTTCTGGTGCACCAGGTGTTCGGGGAGTTGTTTTCGGCGCGAAATTCGGGACCACCGCCCCACAGAACTGCCCTCTTATGATTTTCGGGTAGGTTTTGGCAGTCTTCTCAAGAAAACTCTCGGAGACGACGTTCTAGCCCGGGTTTCGGTGCACCAGGTGCCAGTGGGGTGCTCGCCGATGCCAGATTTGGATTCAACGGGCCAAAAAACCCCCCGAAATTATTTTTGGTTGACCTTCTTTGATTGTGTCAGGAAAACTCCCGGAGATGACGTTTAGGGTCAGGTTCTGGTGCACCAGGTGTTCGGAGGTCAATTTGAACATTATATTCGTGATCAGCGGCCTCAAAAACCCCCGAGTACCCGATCCGGGCGAGTTCTGACCCTTATTTATCAGATTTGCAAATCCTCCAAAAGGCCTCCCAGATAATGCATTTTTCGCGCGCAATTTGGCCTGCAGCGATGCAATTTTCGATCTCCGGGGAAAATCTACCCAGACACATTCCGAGATAATCGTTTTGGAAGAGAATGCAGAAAACCGCATCCCGATCCGACCTGTGGCACCAAATTGATAGATTGGTATCCATTTCCGCGACCGTTGACGCGACTACAATAGTATCAATATTTTACTCAAAGAATAAATACATTCAGTTTCGTTGTATATCGGGGAAAGTGGGCACCATTCGTACACGGGCATGTTCGTACTGTTCAAATATCGAGCGCAATCGCGAGTAGCTTAGGCACAATACAAAGTTCTTACAGTCAACGATCAGTTCAGTAGTCGTCTTTCTACTTCAGTTGCCCAGCGGACAGTGAAGTAAGAACAGTGTTTCAGCGGTGCATGAGTAACTACGATTGAGTAGTTTACAAGTCCCATAAATCTTATAATTTATTTGTGATCAAGACGCAATATTTTTTTTGGGTTAGTGAATACTGTCTTTATTATGGTATAACATCAAATTTGCATGTATTTATAACAAGCCTTTCGGGAGAAAATTAGCAAACAATCGGTTCGTTTTGGGGTAGATTCATTCACATTCATAAGGGGTAGATTCGTGCGGGTACGAATCTATCCCTTTTATGTCAATACATTTCCTATTTTTTTGTACAGAACTATGATTGATGAGAACAAAAACTGTACTAAGGTTGTCAACCTTTCCCTATGTGTATTATTTACGATGTAATCGACAAAATAACAGGTTTTTAGGGGGTTCGAATAAAGAGCACTTTTTCTCAAGTACATTTTATGTCAACTTTTTGACAAAGTGGGCAAATCATACCAAAAATATTTCTGATGTACCTAAGACTTAGACAAGTTATCCCAAAGGGATGTAGGAGTCCATTTTTGTTTTTATTTAAATTTGTATCATTTCATACTTAAAACCTGTCATCACTCCTATCACCTGTCAAATTTCTCAGCACCCATGTGTCCTTATCAGCAACATAAATATTGGGGAAACAAACTTACAGACAATATTCGCTCTTCGATAGTCAACTATATTTTGAAATTTATCAACAGTCTTTACATATATAATTTTATTTGAAATTGAAATCTACGGTCGAAATTCATTTATCTAATTTGAAAGATGCATGAATCTTGTTTCTAGATAATGTTCTATTTAGGAAGTCTTCATTAAAATTTCCAAAACCCTCTTCAATTTATTTCTACAACATTTTTTCTTTTATTTTCAATTATTTATCAAAGACTTCCGTCAGTTTCTATGTTTTATAGTAGTTTTAATTTTATTATCCAAATGCTTAATTTTTTCATACCTTAATAGTTTCAACCTTCAGTGAAAAAATCTCACGGGTCCAAATATCTGGCGAATTTTAACTTTTATGTAGGCAGGGTATCAAAATTTCTATACCAAGTACAATGGACTTTAGATATGTAGAGATCTCAATTCAGTATCCGCTGATTCCATATTATAACCTGAACAATTATTTTGGTTGAAAGTATTATTAATGCAGCAGTTTTGATGTATGATCTATTTCTTACATGCCCTTTGTAACGATTTAGTTCATAGTTCATAATTTCTGCTTCCTTCAGAAGCATTATCTGAATCTTAATTGATTCAGTTAACACTATTCAGTACTGACATAGTTTATCTGATCCCCAGTCTTTGTTTTCTAGTGAATTATGTTTTGTTTCTACTTGTATTCTGATGGATGACATATTTCTATTAGTTTCAAGCTAATTATGAATTCAGTTATATTTTAGTATGATTTCTAAAGCATTTTCAACTAATTTTCAAGAAAATACAGTAAAACAATGTGGAACATAATAATTACAAAACATAATGTAATTCAAGTTGGATTTCATTTTCTTACTTGAATTTCATATGAAAATCTATTTACATATTCACTAAACATAACATAGATAAACATACTTATGATAGAGTTTTCCGAAAAAATAATTTATATTTTATAGGGTAGTTCAAATGTACTGATTCGAGATCTCTACTGATAAAGGGAAGTGTCGTTATATGTGCTACCTAACCTAAATAGCAGGGTTGTGTGCGTGGAATAGGTATAAAACAGGAACGCCATTATTTACAAGAGTGATTATAAAACAGTATCTCAGGATTATGTTGAAGCATATTTGCAACACCGTTTACGATATCAATATACACAGGACGTCATTTTAATATATATGTCCCACTAGGCACGTCTACAGTTTTTTTTTCTATATTAGATCGTAGCAAAAATTCCAATTAATATTTTTAGGTTACGTGGATATGTGGAACTTCGTTTTGAACGTCCTGTATGTATTTCCTAATTGAAGCCTTTACATATTCATATGACAGATATTTTATACAGACGTCATTTATAGTAAAAACTTCATTTTGTATCGACAATTTTCGGTATGTGTTGCAATTATGCAATTTTTTTCCTAATATCAGTACATTATGAGTATTATTAGTGTTGTAAACCGGAAGTTCTGATAATATATAATCCTTTCAGTTCAACTTCAAAAATCTTTGGTAACCCTATTTTAATTATATTAATTTAGTTTTCATTACCATAACCAGTTTTTTCTCCAAAACTGTTTTTGATAATGAGAAATAGAATCACAAAGCAATTTAAACTGATTTCCTATCAAATGTCCCATAAACTTTATTTAGTGATATTTAAATGACCTAGATAATCTAGAAAAACTGATAATGTGGCGTGGTATTATTCTGATTCTATTTTTTGGAATAAAATCCTAATAAATTGACTGTCTCGACCCTTACTTCGTGGAATATGCTCATATTAGTGTCTTTAGATGAAACTCACGGTCTCTAGTTAATTCCACAATATAATAAAAGTTATTGAAAATTCTAAAAAATTGACAATTGTTTCGATAAATCAATATCATCGTCAGAATGACAGAAGTTACATTTCATTTGATGCCTACCTGATGTTTAGTAGTTATTTTTGGCTAAACCAAGAAGTGACCTAACTTGTGATTGACTTATTATATGTTAATAGAAAAAAGAAGAAGACGTTATATTACAAATATTGAAGCATAGATATTATTAGTCCTATGGTGATATCCTGGATATCATTTATCCAATTAAGATCAGTATAATTGTGCAATGATATAGAAAACCAGGAAAACTATATCTGCTGATCTTCACAATTATCTCTTAAGAAAACAGTTTAATTAGCTAGAAACAGTGAGTTTCATTTAGAACACTAATATGAGTTTCATTTAAAAACACTAAAATCCTAATAGTTTTTCGAGGATGATGACAATAGCATTTTCAGGCCTCACTCCAGAAAAAGCATTACTCTATATGGATGACATAGTTGACATAGGAATTTCAGAAAATCATCACTTAACCAATCTTAGAAAGGTGTTTGACGCATGTCGTAAATTCAATTTAAAGCTAAATCCACAAAAATGCCAATTCTTCAGGCGAGAAGTCACATATTTCGGTCACAATTTATCAAGGGATGGTGTTTCACCAGCCAAAGCAAAATATTCAGTCATTCAGCATTATCCAGTACCCAAAAATGCTAGTGAAGTCAAAAGATTTGTTGCATTCTGCAATTATTATAGCCGGTTCATTCAGAATTTTGCTGCAATATGTAACTCATCTTATTCTTGATTTTAGTTTGTTCCTAGTTTCTGTCATAGAACTTTCTGCCGTGATCAGGCCTCTAGCTTTTCCAGTCAGTCTTGTTTTAATTAGCAGAATCGCATTTTCTTCGTTACCCATCGCGTTTATTTGTAACAAATCCTTGGATGATCCCAAAAGACATTATTAGATTGAAGTAGATATTAATTTCCAATATTGCTAGCGGTCATTAAACTTGAAGGTCACTGGCAAGGTGTAGTAAAGTCAGTAGCGTATTAAAGAATCACGACTGTTTTATAAATAATGCGTCGACAAGGTCGAGAAACAGATCGTTGACTGTGTTAGTATAACAATATAATTTTCTTATATACATATATATAGAGTTCATTTCTCTTGATAATTATTAATAGTACAAACGTTATATTCTGTGTTATACAGGGTCAGTAATTTCAAGTGGTGAGTGTTTTCCGAAGATGAATGGTTCGATGGTCCAAGAAGTACATACGAGGGGCACTTGCTAAGTAACCACCACAGTTTATATTGGAGTTTGTCTAAACGTTGGTTTTGGTTTGCGTCTTCTGAGCCTTTTAATCCTTTCCAGCTCAACATCTGCTTCATCTGGCATCCTCTGAATATGTCGATACCAACTAAATTGGGGTTGTCGTCTATTATATTAATGTTTCTCCACTCATGGTTTCCTCTATAGGTTCCCATTCTTAAGACACTCTCATAAATCAATTCCCAATGCTAAAAGACGGTGTTTCTGGGCTATGTATCCGTACAACATTATACTATTTAAAGTGATGTTAAAAACATCACTTGCGCGATGTTTAGATATTTTTTTGAACCATAGTTTTGAATTTAATACACCGATAATTTTCTTTATTTAACTTACTTATACGTTGTTGCGTTCCTTTTTCTGTTCTCCCTGCTTGTTAGTGTTTCAAGTTAGATATATTGTTCCCAGGATTTGATCGTCATTCCGTTTTCCAACAACAGTTCTCCTTTTTTTCCACTAAAGCACTCATTCTTGGTTTTTAAGAAATTTACTGATATTCCCTACCTCTAGTATTCATAAATAAGTTTTAGAGTTTTGAACAACCCAATATTGTCTTTATCTTTATCATCAATAAAAAATCATCTGCATTCCTCAAATCCCAACTGTTTTACTTGTCTTCAGAATTTATTACTTTATACTTTCTGTTCTCTTGTTTTTCATTTCATTACTAAGGTTCTATTTATGTTCACCTACATTATCATCATCTGCAAACAACAAGCTTCTCATTTTATTGGTTCTAATTTCTCGTACCGTCTTATTGTATTTAGTTTAGTTCTGTATTAAGTTGTACACACTATGTTTTGATTTTTTTTTATCATTTACTAAATTGATGGATAAGATCGTAAAATCTCAACCAACACATTCCAATCGTATAAGATTTGTCAAGAACATAGTTTCCAATAAACATGATTACGTTTGAAATAGCTTGCTTAGAATGTCCTCCCCTTTTTAGGCCAAACTATCCAACGTTTCCTCATGAATACAATAGAAAATCCACTCTATTGGATGTAGAATAATTTGAAAATACATCGGAATAAAAAAGCGTTCAAGCTGTTCAAATACAAGAGATACCTGAGATTACCATCAGCCAGGAAATCACTTTTTATAAACCATACTCTAACTTCTGTCAATATGACTCACACTATCAAAAATAGTTCCTCAGCAATCATAAATTTTCTAATACTGTAGCAAAAACACACTTTGCTATGACAAAAGATTTCGTTAAGCTTTCAGTGAAAAGTTTAGTGTTTGTGCTTGAGCGTTAATGTTTTTTTGTGCACTGTTTGAGTGATAAGGTCTCTCTGTCAAACCCGCGTTTCAAAAGCCTACGAACTTTTTCATACTCTCCATATGTCTGGTTAATATCCCCACACTCTAGATGCTTTCTTGACCTGCTTATCTACTTCGTTCGATATGCTGCTACTGCGTTAAATGTTTCTATAATTAAATAATTGAAGTTCATAATTTATTTGGTGGCTTATTTCCTACACATTTGCAACGTATCGTATCTTTGAATAGATATTACCATGCCTTGTGATTTTTCGCTAGAAATTTTCATGTTCAGTCTTGTTAAACTTGTATAGGAAGCGCTGCCGGTTGCCTTTATTTTAAACAACAAGAATAGCGTCATATGCATAGCATAGATAGATATTGTTAATTTTGAATTCAGAATTAACTTCGTTCACATTTTCGTTTATTTGATTATTAATTTTAACAGGTAAGGATACTGGATGATACCGGATAAGACTTTAATATCCCTTGTAAGATCTTGCTGTGTCTTCATTCTTGTTTTGACGTTAATATATAGTAGCCTTAATTTATTTATGTAACATTTGTTGACTCTTCTTTTGTAATGTATGTAGACATTAATATATCTGGATCTCCATCCTATCTTATTTCTTGCCAGAGCCCTCACTCGAAATACTTTTTTGTTTGTGTTCATTTGGGCATTCTTTGCAGCTCCCGCTTCAGTCCAAGTCTCTTATTGTAATGTTTAGATAATTGTTGTACCCCATTTACCCCTTGGTGTAGTTCTTTTAGATATATTTGACATACATTTTTGTTTTTTTTTCGTTGCGCATTATTTGCAGATGAACCACACCAATGGACCTGTCTTCTTCAGAATTTGCTGTAACTATAATATTTTTCAAGTCTAATTTTTCTTTGAAAAATTGTTCAAATTAGTTTTACGAAATTTTATTGCAATGAAATTCATATCAATATTGTTAATTATTTGGATTTGCAATAAATATTTTATATAATATGAAACAGCTAAAATTATAAAGAATGAGCCTTTCTAATTTAATAGTTGATCAGAAATAAATCACTTTGTGTTTCCTTGTTAATAAATTTTAATAACTAAAAACAAATTTTGACCTATCACAGTTCTTTTTTCTACTCCCTACATTGAATCGTTTTTTGCGACGTTGCAAAATTTAAAGCAATTTTTGATATTTTAGAGACCACTATTCATATAAATACTGTAAAGTTATATAACATACAGAAAATCCGGTATGTAACCTTGACTTTCATCATTCATTTTGGGTTAAACTATAACTTATCGAATCTAGACTACCAGCGACTAGAACGTAACAACAAATAAATATTTAAACATTATTAAATTAAACAAAAGTAGTTTATGATATTCGTTTTAAATTATTCATGAAGATGCTCACAAATACAGTTCTTCCGTTAAGAAAGAATATGATTCAATCAAAACCTATTTTAGACGGGTATTTTGTGAGCATCTGGTATATATGTGTCGAGGTATGAGATGAGCATCACAGAGAAAAAAATTAAGGGAGAGAATACCAATCAAATTAAATTCTACTGGTCATATTATATGAAAATTGTTACACGTCATAAATACGTATGTGGTTTCAAACAAACACTCGTTCGTTTTGTAGAGTCTTGAACAGTTCCTATCAGTCTGTTAGTAATATTTTATTATATTGCTTAAGTCAAAAATTACAATTTCTATATTATTTTGGAAAAATATATACACAGTTTGAGTCGTTCCGATTGAAGATCCATGAGTGTCAGTTGACGTTTGACAGACTGATGAGTTGGCAATTTTGTTTATCAAGAACCATCCGGTTAAGGATATTCACAATACTTATTTGCAAATATGCTTAAATAACTAAATAGAGAGCTTGTTGACATGAACACCTCCACAAAAAAAACTAAATGTGCAATCTTTGCCAATGATCCCATAAGATGTAAACTAGTGGTAGACAAGGAAATCATCGAACCAGTCTCACAATTTAAGTATATATCTGACTCACTACCATGACCCAGAAAGAGATCTAATAATTCAAATAGATAAAGCAGCGATCATATCAAGATGTATAAGGAAAAACAAAAAAAGATCAAATTTGAAATACATTTATAAGCCAACAATGCGGGGGATCCTTGACATATTAAGACGGGACAGACAAGGAAATGGTAAACGCATGTAAAACGTATGGAACAAAAAATAATACTCGCACGCTCAGCATTAGACGGAAAACAAAATGGAAAGAGACTACCTTGAGACAAACCAAATGACGAAAGGACAGTTGGCAATCAACCTCTCAAGAAATAATACACAGGCTACCTGAAAATTAATAGACTGCCAGGTCTTAATAAAGAAGAAGCGGAGATAAATTGTCGCTGCAAAGAACTCAAAAATCTGGAAAAACACTGGAGAACGAATATCATAAAGATGAGAAAGTACTGCCATTGTTATTGATATCGAAGATAGCAATAACTGACTTTGGGTCAGAATCAGAATAGAAAAATAACTTGTAACGTTCTTTTTTGTGATGTGTACACTTTCATTAACATTTTTCTCGAGATAAAAAGCATCTATCAAATAAGTCAGCTCCTGTACAGTATGAAAAATATAATATCTTTAAATAGTTTTTCGCTCCTATTCTCTATTATTATTGAAAATCAAAATATTTTAAAATCGACAGCCACGTGTTAAAAACGACAAAAACGCCAGCCGTTCGCACAAACGATTTTACCGCCAGTCTCGAGGCGAAAACCTCAACCAATGGTATAATATTGTTTTTAACTAGGATCTATCTTTTGTCACGGATTGGCTAATGAAAGGAAACGGAGGCTTCAATAAAAAAAATAATAAAGAAACGCGCCATTTACCAACGTAGAAATTAGCTTTCTAACAATGTTCTTTTTATAAAGGACGTAATTTTGTAATTTTTCAAATTGGGTTTTAACTTTAGCTAAACGAATGTTTTCATCTTTACTAGGAATAATCCCAAGAACTCTAGCAAATGGTAATTCTAACAGACGCGAAATTTGTTCCATGACAATACAATAGCATTTGCCTTTAAATTCGGATGAGGTATGAGCGAATCTTTGGTCTATTTTGCAATTGATTTAAACATTCCTTTACTCAACGTTTCCAAAAATTCTGTTAAACACAAGTACATCTTTCAAAATGAGTTGAGCGATTTTCAGAAATCTTTGATAGATCAGGTTCAAGAAAGGATGTAAGACTAACACCAATCAAAAAATATCCTGAAGTTAAACAAGATAAGTCATTCGCATTATTTGAAAGAGGTTGGGAGGTCCAGAATTTAAGATCAAATGTGAAATGGGCATTTCCGGCTATTTTGTATAAATTATCATTTGTATTCTTTACTGCTGCCTCCCAAATTCCGCCCCAATCAGGAATCATGGGTGGAATGAATACTCAAACAATCTCTTCACTAGCCAAAATATCTACAATGGAATTGTTATTACCTTGAAAAATCATATAATTGTTTTAACTGATTTTTTGCCCCAAGAAAGTTAGTGTCATTATCCACTGAATATGATTGAATGATTACCTCTTCTTGAGATAAATATTTTCAATGTAAGTATAAAAGCATCAGTAAACTAGTAACCAGTTCGAGTTGAGTAGCTTTGGAAATCATATAAACACTTTATCAAAGGAACCTTTGAAAGATGTGATGGTTTAATAAAAAATGTACCAACAAAATCTACTCCAACTTTCGAAAAAGTTCTGTACGGGTATAATCTAGCTGAAGGTAAATTTGACATCAACTTTTCACATAATTTTGAATTGAATCTAGCATTTTTTATACTTCTTTTGATGCCTACAATACCATATAACGACCAATATTTTAATCGAAAATTTGACAATGTGAATTGCGCACCAGTATACCCTAATTTCAAGTGAAAAAGACTATCCATCACAAATGTAGTCTGTAAGTAAATAGCAGTCAGTAAAACTTACAATCAGTATTACAGCATATATTGATAAAATATGAAGGTGCAACTAGCTTCGGCTCACTGAGCCATCATCAGGACTTAAATGTACACAACAATCCATATGGAAAATTTGACGTATGTCAAGCTGACATACGTTTGCTCTGCTAGATGTCACGGACATGCGGCAGCTTTTCTTTTATAATATTTTCCACATGGATTGTTGTGTACATTTAAGGCCTGATGATGGCTCAATGAGACGAAACTAGTTGCCCTTTCATATTTTATCAATATATGCTGCAGTACTGATTTTGAGTTTTACTGACTGCTAAATAATTTCAAGTGCTCGTTTCTTAATATAAGTGTTGTAACCAAATTATTTGAAGTTAGTAAAATTGGAAGTACCTGATTATAAGGCAGATCAGAATTAGGTAAACGACCTCCTACTCTAAAAATACCAGGATTGTCAATAAATGGAGCCAAATTCGAGATTTCTTTAGAAAAGTACTGCAAATTTTTCTTATGAAAACTTATATACATTTTTTAATTCATCTACAGTTAAGGGATCTAAATTCTTCTGAGAATTGAGTTTGATATCATTCAAGAATCTTAAAGAAAAGGAAACAACTCTTTCAATTTGACCATCCAGGGATATTTTGAAAACTGCGAATTCCAAAAATCTAATCAAATATCCTGTTTATAATGGTTTTTAAAGGAGCTACTCTACTTTTTGAAGTTATAAAATTACAAGAAATGAAACTATTGTCATATAATGCACAAATAAAACAACAGATTCATATGCCTTTAAGCTACAATCGGAAAACCCATGAAATTCTGTATTAAAAATTCTCGAGGAATTAATAGCTGAGAGATTTCATAATAAAATTTGTCCACTGACGAAATGTCTAACACTCTATAGTTTCAAATCAATACTTTCTTTGAAAATTATTTTTTATAACATTTTTTGAAATAGTGAATCATTACAAGCCCCATTACGCAATGAAAACATTGCTGAATGTAACAACTTTACTAACTGACTAAGTTTGTGTCAATTTATTTATGGACTCACTACCTGATAAAATATCATCTATATAATATTGAGAAAGAATGTCATCAAAAGCTAAAGGAAATTTTTCTTCATTTCTACATACTAACTCATTCAGTGTACGAGTAGATGAACAAGGAGCACTATTTGTGCCATACGTAACAGTTTAGTAGTTCTAAACACCTTAAAGGATCTGTAGGTTTTTATCGCCATAATATATTTTATAGAAATATTGAATTGGGATTAATCTTATCATTCGATACATTTTTCGAAACGAACTTTTCTTGCTAGCATCAAACACTTATTATCAATCTAGTCGAACCAATATATTCTCGAATCACACAATGATGAGGAATTAAATATTTATTTTCTTGGAACTCATTAACTAATTTCAAAGGAACATATCTAGCATGATTTAACAGAACATATTCATCTGTAAAGGATTTATAACCTTTGATGTTTCTTAAAACGTTTTTCTAAATTGTTAAATCTATTTTTGGCCATGGAATAGGAATTACCACACTTTCAATATTCATTTGAACTTTTTAAAGGCACATCTACCAGAAAGGAACCATTTTCAGAGTTTTTATATTATTCTCAGCAAACTCTTCATCAGGACTAGAATTATACTATTTGAGGAAATATATTTTATTTCTCAGAATTTTTAGTTGATATGTACGCAGAAACTGAGACTGAAAAACTAATAACAAATTGTATTTGTGACAGGGATTGATGAGTAAAAATATAACAAACAGTGACCAATGTTTGGCAGGACATTGTCTGCCGGATTCAGCTAGTATGTACAGGGTGTCCCAAATTGGTGTGTTTTGCAGGGTATCTCGTAAACTAAAAGAGATAGAAGAAAAGCAGTTAAGATGTTATGACTTCTTTTTTTGTTAAAGTAACGATAGCCTAATTAAATCTTTAGTAACTCCCTGCATTTGGAAGATACAGGGCGATTATTGAAAACTGTCGAAAACTACAAAGTACTATAACTTCTTAATTAAGAAAAATATAAAAAAACGTTATGAAAACTTTCGATAGATATAATATTAAAGAGTTCAGTGTCGCACAGAATTTTTTTGTTAGGGGGCTCACTAAGGAAATATAATGCAAACTTATGTTTTTTTAAATGGCACACCCTGTATATTTTGACGTTTTTCGTTTTCTTTTTTAATTCTCATTCACCTGATATGACATATTATGTATCCATTTTAAATGGTTGGAGCTACAGTGCAAATAAACCATTTATGGATGTTATCAGGTGAAACACACTTAAAAAATTGAACACTCAGTAATGAAATTTAACATTTGATTATAAGGATACTGATGGGTGACAATTTTATTTATCAAAATTAAAATTAATAAATAATTAAACCAGATTAAAAAAATAAAAACAATAAACAAGAAATATTGTAACAACTAATCTACCTATAACTAATTTTATTAGAATGTAAAAATTACATTAAATGTTCAAAATGTCCTCCGTTTTCATTGATTAAAAAGTTTTTCGTTTAAACAATCTTCAACCAATTCAGCATTACCAAAAATAAAATCAGTGAACAGTGAAACAAAGTAGGTAAATATAGCTGATTATTGATTTTAAGTACCTATATTATTATTTTGAAATTATTGAATCTGTTTTTTGGTAAATAACATCACGAAATAAGATGTGTGTATTTTTTTACCGATTTTACTTTTATTTCTAATTATGTTTAACCCGATATGTTGTTATATTTTAGTTTGTTTACCTCAATTAACATGATTGTTATATCTTATAAGAATATTCATTTCATCAAGTAGGCTTTGGTCCTCTTACCATTGAAAATAAAACAAAACCTGTGTTACCTGTCAGAATTAATTTTACGATGTGCAGTCTTGTCAACAACATGAATTTTGAAAATTATGAAAAATATGATATGCATGTGGCATATATTGAATGTCAAAAGAATGTTATTGATGCGTCTGAATTATATTTTCAACGATATCCAGAAAGAAGGCAACCTGACAAGAGAATTTTTAAAAAACTCGATTCAAATTTAATCGAGTATGGATGTTTTGTGAAACCACGGCGTAAGTACGGAAAGAATCATGAAGAAAGAGAGGTAAATACGTTGGGATATATCCAAGCACATCATGAATCTTCTCTACGTCAAATTGAAAATGAAATAGGTGTTCCAAAAACTACTGCAGGAAGGATTTTAAAGAAATATAAATTTAGGCCTTATCGTCAAAAATTATACCCAAACGATTTTTTGAGAAGAACACAATTTGCACAGTGGTATATAGGAAAATGTGATGAACATCCAAATTTTTATTCAAAGGTAATATTTAGCGATGAAGCTCGCATAAGCAGTGCAGGAATATTTAACAGACTTAATGAACAATATTGGAACGACTCAAATCCACACTTAGTTCAGGGGATCAGGAGACAAGGCAGATTCGGCTTTAACATTAGTTGTTTTGTCAAACATAATAAATTAGTTTATCATATATTTGATGATAAACTAACTGCTGCTGGATATATAGATATCTTGGAAATAAACTTACACCAACTTTTGGAAGAGGAAGTGTTGGCTGATAGGGACACATTTTGGTTCCAACAAGATTGAGCACCTGCCCATAATGCTCTATTCATTGGAGATTATTTAAACGAAAAATTTCCTAATCGGGGGATTGGTACTTATGGACCGGTTAGGTGGCCCCCTCGTTCTCCGAAAGTAAATCCTCCTGATTTTTTTATTTGGGGATTTTAAAAAAATAATATTTACAAGACTAACTTCGAGAGTAGGGAAGATTTATTACAAAATATTCATGCCGCATTTAGAAAAATGAAGCCAGTGCACATTCTCAATTGTGTAAGATCAGTAAGAAAAAGGTGGCAATTATTATTACAACAAAACGGAGGACATTTTGAACATTTAATGTAATTTTTACATTCCAATAAAATTAGTTATAGGTAGATTAGTTGTTACAATATTTCTTGTTGTTTCATAAGTTTATTGTTTTTATTTTTTTATACTGGTTTTATTTTTTATTAATTATAATTTTGATAAATAAAATTGTCACCCATCAGTATCCTTATAATCAAATGTTAAATTTCATTACTGAGTGTTCAATTTTTTAAGTGTGTTTCACCTGATAACATCCATAAATGGTTTATTTGCACTGTAGCTCCAACCATTGAAAATGGATATGTAATATGTCATATCAGGTGAATGAGAATTGAAGAAGAAAACGAAAAACGTCAAAATATACAGGGTGTCCCATTTAAAAAAACATAAGTTTGCATTATATTTCCTTAGTGAGCCCCCTAACAAAAAAATTCTGTGCGCCGCTGAACTCTTTAATATTATATCTATCGAAAGTTTTTATAACGTTTTTTTATATTTTTCTTAATTAAGAAGTTATAGTACTTTGTAATTTTCGACAGTTTTCAATAATCGCCCTGTATCTTCCAACTGCAGGGAGTTACTAAAGATTTAATTAGGCTATCGTTACTTTAACAAAAAAAGAAGTCATAACATCTTAACTACTTTTCTTCTATCTCTTCTAGTTTACGAGATACCCTGCAAAACACACCAATTTGGGACACCCTGTACATATATTTATGGAAACTAAAATCTCTTCCGATAATAAATATCAGCATAACCTCATCATTTTACATTTCCACTATCTCCATATTAGTTTTAAAGCCTGTGATCTCATACTTGCCCTATGAAGTACATGAATTTTAATAATATACGACCTACGAGTATGTAATTTTGAATCTAATAAAGTTTATTATTAATAAATTCATAATAATTTTCAACAAAACTAGGTATATATGTTTTAGATCCAATAAATTTTCTGTTTGATACTGAGGACCTATTCTCCATATTTAACAAATAACAATTATATTATATTCCATACTTGCAAATAATATAAAAAAACTATTATTCAGCATCTTCATTTGAAAAGTAGATATATGTTCATTTCAAAAGAATCCTTAAACCAATTATGTGAAATATATACTTTTTAATAGAATCAGAAGTAATATTTTCTTTACAAATTACATTTTTATCCCTTCTAGATAGGGATTACCTATTACTGTGGGTTTATATAGCGAATAAAACCACATAAAACAAAATAAACTATAGAAGTTGACCTAATGGAAAATCCCCAGAGCGTTTATACAGGAGATTATAAATATATTAATATAATATATGTATCTGAAAATAGAATTGCGTGCTTGGTACACATAACCCTACTTTTGACACGTATTTTTGCTCTTTGTAAAATGAAAACTTTTCTATTCGTGAGTACCTAGATCCCTATTTTTTATTTTATTATTCATTTCTATTCTATTTGCTGTATATACCCAACTTTAATAGTTTTTATCTATTATTTTTAATGTATTAATTCATTCAATGCAACAGAAATCATATAATGTTTGTTCAATTTTTTTCTCTGGATGAAAAATATCTGAAAACTATTTACAACGACTCATATTGGTGGGGCAGAAGCCCTAATTGAAGATTGCTCAGTTCTTCAATTTTCCTTTCGCGATTATATCACGATTTCAAAAAATAGCACAGAAATTGCACAGCCGACTGAGCGATATTTTTAAAATATTTCCGTAAAACATAAACCAGGATAGTTTCTTTCCTCTCGATAAAATCAACCCTCAAAATATCTTAATAGTAAAAAAAATATATTTTCTATTGAATACATACATTTATAAACTGATAGGTGTTTTTCATTTAATCCTTTATTGTTTGTCATTGTTGTTTTAAATATTTTTTGACTGGTCTCCAATCTTAGTAAATGCTGACTTTTCTCAATTTGTGTTTCTATAAATTCTATAACTATTCCATAATATATTTGGTCTCAATTTTTTTCGTACCGTTTTTAATTCTTTTAAAGTAAGTACCAAATTTTCATTGTCAATATTCAAATTATTTCCTTTATATCTAACATTCAAGTATTGGCTCATATATCATAGTATCATAGACGTATCAAAGACGAAATCAAGTTAGATACCTACATAATATTTTTCGGTTTTTTGCGCTCTGTTTTCATATATGGCTTGCAATATCACAAACGGCTTAATCCCATTACAAAACTTCGTTAACAATCACCTGAGAATCAAATTCTGCAATATCCATTACTCGCTTAGAATCAGAGTCGGACAATCAGATAGCTCGCAGCGAGCACGTGACTTAGCTTTAAGAGAAAGCCCCAGAGAACATATTCAGAATATTGAAGTAATTTTTTCAGGGATTGAAAAGTTGGAGGTAACCTATATAGAGCAATTTTCCAAAAATAGGACGTTTATGCAACGTATTTAATCGGAAAGAAACAATCGCAGATGTGTTGAAACCCATAGGAAAACGTGGTTCCCAACAAGTCAATATGCCGAAGCTTAAAGATATTGACAAACTTCTTATTTTTGCTCTGTTTGGATGGGTTTACTATACACAGCAAAAATGTGTGTGCTTTCAATTGACACGTGACCATGGAATAAGTTTGCTGCAACTGCCTGGCCAAACAATACATAAACGTCAGCCCCTTGACGTGTCGTTTTTCAAACCTCTCGAAACATTTTATGTACGAGAAATGCAAAAATATTTACGAACATATCTGAACTTTACCATATCACTATTTCAAATAGCTCAGATGTTTGCAGCTAATAGTTTTAAAAATAAAATGTTTTAAGGATTGAAACTAACTTTTCCGCATCTGTGGCCTTGAACAATATTCTATCATAAAATTGTTACTTGTATACACTTCGGGTGATGTATCGTGCTAACAAACCGGAATTTCTCCAAAAATAACCAAAAATTTAGTATATCTGGATTTATAGGGCCCCCTGTACTCGCTCTTGTCAACTGAAAATCAATAGGGTACATCTGTGAGACACCTTGCACAATATTCAATCATAAAATTGATCAATCGTATACTCTCTGGAGGCTGTATCGTGCTAACAAACTGAAAATTATCCAAAAATGACGGAAATTTTGTACTTCAAATACCATAGCACCTGTTGTACTGGCTTTACTGAGTTTAATATCAATAGGATTTATCTTTGAGACGCTCTGAATAATATCCAATCATAAAATTGGTCACTTGTATATACTCCGGAGGCTGTATCGTGCTAACAAACTGAAACTTCTTCAAAAATGACAAAAATATCGTACTTAAAGTACTGTAGCACCTGTTGTATTGGCTCCGGTGAGCTGAAAATCAATAGGGTTCATCATTGAGATGCCCCGAATAATATTCAATTATAAAATTGGTGACTTGTTGAACTCCGGATGCTGTATCATGCTAACAAACTGCAATTTCTCAAAAAAATACAAAATGTCGTACTTCAAGTACCATAGCACCCTTGGTACTGGCTCTGGTGAACTGAAAATCAATAGGGATCATCTGTGACATGTCCTTAACAATATTCAATCATAAAATTGCTGACTTATCGCACTCCAGGGGGTGACAATACATGTAAGGAAAAATGGCCGACGACAACGACGACATACACACAGGATTTTTTTTCTAAAAACCGTTTTTTCGTGTTGTTGTTGATGGAAAACGTAAAAATAACAAAGAAAAATTTCAAAATTCCAATTTTTTTTGGGGTAAACCAATATTTTTTTAGCATATAGATAGGTTGGGTGGGAAAGTAATACTGAAATATAGCCAGTTATCCGAAATGTTCTTGCAGATCATTTGTAAGCTGAGCCCATCCCAATGGATATTGAGATGACTGAAAAAGACCAAGAATCGATGCTATTATCTGCAAATAATGGAGGTATTGATATGCATTATTATTACTGTATCACTGTGCTGTTTGCTAAAAGAGTTTCTTCATTAATTTTAGAGAATACCATAACTCCTCGATCGACATCCAAGCTCATTGTATCCGAAGCTGAAATATCTCCAGTACTCCAACCAAAATGTAAGAAAGGAAAGAGAACTGCAAAGGTAGTCAAAAAAACTTGTGTAATTCTTACAAAAACTATTTGGAAGCCAAAATAATTGTAAAGGGAAACAAAACTACTGATCTGCCATCGATTCTAGTGCAATTAACAATCGGAATACCATCAACAAGAAGTCTCAGGAAGAGGAAAGTTGGTCCTTCATTTTGTATAAGAAAAGTTCCAAACTAGACATGATTCCATGGTCCATTTGAGGAAGCAGTGGTTCAATCAATGCAACATTTTTCACAGACGAACCACTTGCAAGGGTTGAGGAAAACTGGTTTTTCTCTAAACTGATTGGTTCAAGAGCTGTTCTCTAAAATTATAAAGCAGCAGGATATACACTCACGGGCAAACAAACTCTGCCACTTAAAATTTTGTTGAAGTTCGTTGTCCAAAAACTCGTAATTTTTCTTCGATTTCAATTGTTTCTGCGTGAAATTGTAGATACATTCTTTGGTATTAAAACCAACTCCAGAAAAGTTATCCAAAAATGTTGATAGTTTATTTATACAGGGTGAAAAAAACCATGTATTCGTAGTCCAATTTGTTAACACCCTGTGGAACAATTCGGACAATTTGTAGAGTTTACGCTCAGTTTATTACAAGAACCATCCTTGTCGCCATCTTTCAGTTTTTATTTTACCTTGATATCTTGATTTATTTTGAAGATACACGTGGGATAGTCAAATAACCATAAAAAATTTGCAAACACTGAGCTTCAAACATATTTGCAAATCAGAACACAATTTTACTCAAAAAATAAATTGATGTCTTTGTACCCATTGCCTTAAGAAAATGTATGCTGTTACATGCAGCTCATCTTGGAATTGAAAATACAAAAGTCAGAGCTTGATTAAACATATTATGGATTTAATAGCAAATGAAAGTTGCTAAAAATCTAATCAAAGAACCCTCGATCCCTCATATCCCCGTATATACCATATGTTAAGGGAGTTGACATACTAGCGTTTGCTGGCAATGAATATTTCTCAAATTGGATTGAATTAGAATTATTACAGTCTAAGGCTGCTTATACAGTAATATAAATAGTAAAACCCATATTTGCAAAACTTATTATTCCTGTAACTTTAATTTCAGACAACAAATCATTTAATAGTGCAGAATTTTTACAGTATGCAAAACAATAGGATTTTAATTTTATAACCCAATGTCGAATGGACATGCTGAATGCGCCCGGCTGGTTTTGCAAAAATATACTTGAGAAATGTCACGAAGACAATGATATACAGATGTCCCTTTAGAATATCGCAACATCCAATTAACTGGTACAGAAATGTCTCCAGCAAAACTACAACAAAAAATATTATTAAGAAATCTACTACATTTATATGAAAACGTTTTAAATCAAACCTCAAATTTAAATACCGATTGAGAACAAAATTAATGAAACAAGAATAAAAAGTTTTATGACAAACTGAACAACAGATAATAACAAGATGATAAAAAAGTGAATATGAACCATTTATTGATACTTGAATATTGAATATTAAACCTAGCTCTATATCTGAATCAAAATTAGAAAATCAAAATATACAAATTAATAATCAAAACACTGTAACTAGGCCAGGGAGGTTAGTTGTTGAGCCTATCAGGTTTAGAGAACAATTGTTCTTTTTTTTCATTTAGTATTGAAATTTATTTGGTATTTTTTGAGCCATACTTAGAAACAAGAATTGCTGTAATGTGTAACTGTAGTCACTGTCATCATTGTTGTCATTATACAGATTGACAGGTTAGTTATAAGAATGTTCACATGGTAATCGATAATTCTAATAAAGAGTGTTAACTAAAGTTATTATTAGTACAAACTGTGATTAAAATAACATTTTTTATATAAATGCATGAAACTTAATACAATCTGTTCGTCTCCTCATGTCATTACTATTGTTTTATTTTTATTGATTTTCTTCCCGGAGGGAGAACTCATTGTGGATCAAGGAAGTATGAAAGACACCTGAAAAAAGTAAATGACGAAAGAGAGGATCCTCCCCCCTTATAAACAAAGACTCGACCACCAATAGTAGTGAACGAGATAAAATCAGCCTTAAAGTCCTTAAGAGAAGTAAGAGCTCCAGGACCAGACAGGATACAAGCAGACTTCCTTAAACTACTTGATGAAATATCTTTAATATATAGGATACCAGTATTCGAAACGAATAGTCACTCGCAGGAGACGAAGTCTTCCTGTATTCTTTTAATTCCTTGTTCTAAGTTGTCAAATTCTATTGCAGGTGTTTTTTGTTGGGTATAACCACTACAAGATCAGCGAATGCTCCTTCTGTTGTTTCAAATGTTTTTGATCCATATTGGCATTTACGCTATTTTTATATATTGTTTGTATAACTTTTCTTGTTTTGCCTTTGATGCATTTTTCTATTAGAATATTCCGTAGTTTCTCTCTTGGTACTCTGTCGAATGCTTTTTCTATGTTTTAAAGATATTCTTTCCGTTTGTTCATATGCTTTCTGTGTTATTTGTTTTAAGGAAAATAAATGATCTGGCGCTTCTCTGGATACAAATCAATATTGGGCCTACTTTTGACATTAGATCGTTTAGCACACTTTGTTCTTCGCGCATATCATTACTACGATAATTTTTCTTTGTGACTAGAAGCAGTATGCAAAGTGAGACCTTGGAATAAGCCATTGCGTCAAGAAAGCAGATTGAGACTATGGAAACAGCAAGTTTTAATTAAAATTAATTAGCATCACTTTGTGACTTTACGATATATTTTGAGATTTATTTTATCGAGCAAGATATAACATGATAGGTTTCAGTGCTTTTTCAAACTTCTTCAAAAAATTTATTCTCATTAATCATTTTAGAAATAGATTTACAAAAAATCATTTTTCCGCAACTGTTGGATCAAAAAAGCACTAAAAAAGTGTCAACATCAAATACAGATAACAACGAAAATAAAATCAATTTATAACAAAATAATTATTCGAGAATAATTTCACACACCAATTTTATTGGATTTGAGTTCTTGAATTGGTAAAAGGGACTTTATATGTGTGGTGTATTCATTTATTGATGAGTAGTTCAACACTAATCTACGAATCTCAGTTAATAAAAAATACGAATATCGTTCAATTTTTAGTTTGTCACTGTTGTATCACCACGATTTTTGAAAAATGTGCTTTAGATTTCATTTTCAGCTACCGAATCAGTGATATTTAAATTTCAAACAACCATACATATCACCTTTGTTTAATTGGGTAATGTTGACTAATATCAACGATACAGCCCAGGAATCTATAAAAAAAAAATGTTTTCATTTGAAATTTAAATTCCGCAAATTCAACCAGATTTGTTGCAAGATGTATGTTTTGATTCAAAAGCTTTGTGCAATATTATTTTTTTTCAAAAAATTGAATACATTCTAAATATTACAGTTAAAAATGTTATCTCTATCATATTTTATTCAATCAGTGCAGTTCTTGATAGATAAACTTGCAGAAATGTTCTTTTATTTAAAAAGAATCTTGTTTTTCAATTATAGTTTCTTAGGAATTGAATATTTTGCCTGATAAATTATATTCATATGGAATTTGTGGTACAGTTGATAATACTTCCTGCTTTATATATATATATATATATATATATATATATATATATATATATATATATATATATATATATATATAAATAAAATTGAAAATATCACGGGGATTGCAGCCTAAATAATGTTAAAACCGAGCGCTTTCGAAAGACTTTTTCTTTCTTTTTCAAGATTGTATGGTAGAATTATTGGAAATCAAACAGGATACAAAGCAATCACTTCTAACTTCTATCAAAATCAAAACCAATGCATCGACATTGAAATAAAATAAAATAAAATAAGAAAAATGAAAAAATTAGTTTAAAATAAACATGGAAATTGATACTTAGCTTAAATCCCTCCTGAAGGAACACATTTTGGTTTTAAAATTCACCACCACTACATTTTAAAAGAGAATATTATATACTAATTTAGTATATAATATTTTCTACTCTCTATTCTCTATTCCCTACAGGAGGGATTTAAGCTAAGTATCAATTTCCATGTTTATTTTAAACTCAATTTTTCATTTTTCTTATTTTATTTTATTTCAATGTCGATGCATTGGTTTTGATTTTGATAGAAGTTAGAAGTGATTGCTATGTATCCTGTTTTCTATGATTTCCAATAATTCTACCATACAACCTTCAAAAAGAAAGAAAAATCTTTCGAAAGCGCTCGGTTTCGTATAACAAGAATTTTTAACATTATTTAGGCTGCAATCCCCGTGATATTTTCAATTTTATTTGTTGATAGTTAGTTCAGCCGTGACTACTTGATTCTAAATATATATATATATATATATATATATATATATATATAACAACAACAAACAGATTCATGGGTAATTCACGCAAAATAAAGGGCTACTGAAATAGAGTGGTAACCGTGGACATGCATGTTTCTGGCTCATTTTGCCTCTTCAGCACGGCATAACCAAATAAGGATGTGAAATTTGGGAGCAAAGATGTTAATCGAAACATGGGAAAGCACAAAATAACGGATTTCAGCAGGGAAACCAAACGCTCATTTGTTTCTTCAATTGGAAGATCCCGAGTTTTCAGGACAACAAATGAGCGTCCCCTGCTGAAATCCGTTATTTTGGGTTTTCCCATGTTTCGATTAACATCTTTGCTCCAAAATTTCACATCCTTATTTGGTTATGCCGTGCTGAAGAGGCAAAATGAGCCAGAAACATGCATGTCCACGGTTACCACTCTATTTCAGTAGCCCTTTATTTTGCGTGAATTACTCATGAATCTCTCTGTTGTTGTTGTTAACATATCACGCGATATTCCTACATCTTCTTTGTTATATATATATATATATATATATATATATATATATATATATATTTATAAAATTTGGCAAAATATTGGGGTAGCAGCAAATAAAAGTACACTCTTTATAATATTTCCAATCTTTCGGAAACGTTTATTTCCATCATCAGGGAGCAATTATGTTGAGATTAATAAAAATAGTTGTTTATAACGTTGTGACACAAAAAACATGATAAACTCGAAGTTACTAAAAAGCTTAAATAAACTGAAATCACGTTTTAAAATATTCTCTTCGCATAATGAGGTATTTCACACACAAACGGCAAATCCATCTTAGTCGAATGGCTAATGTGAGATGGAACAATGTTGTTTTTTCTGTATTGAAGAAGGAAGCATCTACGGTTGTATTCTTTAACGAGCTTTTGTTCAGTTTTCGACCAAGCCGATACAGGACCTTAAAAAAATTAATGAAAAAGTTGTTTGTTTGTGTGTGAAATGTCTCATTTTACGGAGAGAATATTTTAAAATGTAATTTCAGTTTATTTAAGCTTTTTAGTAACTTCGACTTTGTCATATTTTTTGTGTCACAACGTTATAACAACTATTTTCATTAATCTCAACATAATTGCTCGCTAATGATGGAAATAAACGTTTCCGAAAGCTTGGAAATATTATAAAGAGTGTATTTTTGTTTGCTGCTACCCCAATATTTTGCCAATTTTTTCTAACTGGTCAGCAAATTCTTCCAATCTTTATATATATATATATATATATATATATATATATATATATATATATGAGATGTACGAATAGTGCGTGACATATGAACAATAAGTAACGAATAGATTAGTGGGTATTGCACGCAAATAGAAGAAGGGGCTACTGAAAAGAGTGGTAACCGCATACATGCATGTTTCTGGCGCATTAGCCGTCCTCGGTACGGTACAACCAAGAAAAGATGTGAAACATGGGAGCAAAGGTGTTGAATGAAACATGAGAAAATATAACAGAATTCAGCAGGATATTACTGACACAAATGTTGTGTTTGACTATCCTGCTGAATTCTGTTATATTTTCTCATGTTTCATTCAACACCTGTGCTGCTTTGCTACTGAGGACGGCTAATGAGCCAGAAACATGCATGTCTGCGGTTACCACCCTTTTCAGTAGCCCCTTCTTCATTTGCGTGCAATACCCACTAATCTCTTCGTACTTATTATATATATATATATATATATATATATATATATATATATTCATATATGACACTAAGTAGATTGGTATTTGAACTTCCAGCCATAAGACTATGTATTTTCGGCTTTATCTAGCGAAATCCACAATTATTACAGTATATAGAAAAGTAAGAGTGCCATGTTCAGCGAACTCAAAGAAAAAGTTAAAATTGCTTGGACGAATATTTCTATATTCTATAATCCTGTCTTAAATAAGAAGTAACTTCGATTAAAATTTATTAATATAGGCCATGAATCACAAAGCCAACAGTTCCCTTATTGCTAATATAAGCCGAAAAATGCCATCTTTCAAAAAAATTTTATCTGTAACATTGATAATAATTGAGTTGGTTAAACTTTGCCACATTTTTTTTAACATTTTGTTCTTTATATGAAAATATCAATGAAAAAATGTATTAGAAATAAAAAGTGTAAAAAAAAACGTTTTTTGTCCGGTCCATGGGTCCGGGGAAAAGTTTACCAATAAACGTTCTGCAGGGCCTTTGAAATGGTATAGAAAAACTACCGTTGATCTTTTGTGTGGGACAGCAATGGTGAATGTTCACATTCTTTTTAAAAAATAATAAAAAAGGTTATAGCATTTACTAACTTTCTAATCAGTGTTGTGAAAGAGCGTCTAAAAAAGAATCTAAGGCTTTTGGTGATCAAATGCCTTAAGTAGCTTCATAATATCCTCTATTAGAGTCCATAAAGCAAAACAGAAAATTTATAACACTTGAAAATTTTCATTCTCAGCCAGAAGCTTAGTTCGCATAGAATCTTCATGTTACGTTCAAAGGTAGCCCTAGTTTGTTCAATTGAACTGTCCTCAGTAGTTGTCCCAGATATTTGATCTTTTGGACTCTTCCTAACTTTTTTGAACCAATCCAGAGTTCCACTCGTAGGTTTAGCTACCTACTCACAACCATGAATGAGTTTGGTATATTGGATGTTAAGTTGGAGACCGTATCGATTACATGCACTGACTACTTGATCTAAAATGATTTGAAATGCGTCAATATTTTGTGCAAAAATTTGCAGAATAGTACTTATTCCCAAACAACTATAATATTTCTCACAGAGAATAAAAACATTATCGAAAGCACATTTTCAAATATGTTTAACCCGAATATTTATTTATCCGATTCAAGTAACACCAGATCGTCGGCTACTACATCTGAGATGTGCAGATAAATGATCCAATACATCAGGTTGAAGCACACGAAGCACACGGGAAACACTATCCTGGAGTATTTGTCGATGTCCGAGGGAGTGATCCCGTATAATTTGTTGATATCCTTATTGGGATGGATGATGTGTTGAGGAATCGGAGCGCCCGCTTCTTCGTCCGGACCTGCGCCTCCTCGATCACCACCTCTACCGCCATTCACGGTGCTTTCGAGCGTACCGCCCTTGCTGTGCGCCTTCGGGTCGTGAACCTTGAAGCGTACCTCCTGGAACAAATGTCCCCACTAACAAGTACACTGATCAATAATACTACTATAAATAACAAACCTAGAATGGTACTTTAACATAGCCGAAATATTGAAGATAACAAAAGAGGTCCGTATTAAAGATTATGCATAATAATTTTAAGAACAAAATTATTTTTCTCAAGGGAGCACTGGATTTTGTTACAGTGGAACAATAAATTGATTAACTGGAACGCTGTTAAAATAAGAAATTTTTTTTGCATCGGATGAAACAGAGACGAAAACTTAAGCGACGAAAGCACAACAGCGTGTATTTTAGGATACGCATGAAATTATGCTCTTTGATTATATTGTTCCAAAGGGAAGATTGTCAACGTTTTTTCATTATTGGGTCGATTGAGTAACACAATCAAGTGGAAAAAATCTTCATAAGCTTTATAAGAAATTACTGTTTCGCCAATTGTCACTTGAGCAGCTTGTGTATACACCAGACTTGACATTATATGTTAGAAAATCTCATAAATATATCCACAAGGAAGGGATTTTGTTGTTATTATGAGATTATAACCAGGGTTGTGGAAAAGAGATAATAAGAATGGTATAAGATTTCAGAAAACGAATTTAAGGTGGCTTAGTTGATGTGCATTGAGTCACTTAGACAGCTTGTGTATACACCAGACCTAACATGATTTGAAGATCTCAGAAATATGCCTTAGGGGAAGAGATCTTGCTTTTATTATGAGACTGTAACCAGGATTGTGGAAAAGAGACAATAAGAAGGGTATAAGATTTTAGAAAACGGATTTAAGGTGCATGGAGTCACTTAGACAGCTTGTGTATACACCAAACCTAATATGATCTGAATATCTCAGAAATATGCCTGAGGGGAAGAGATCTTGCTTTTATTATGAGAGTGTGTTGAGGAGAAGATACAATAGGAAAGGTATAGAAAGGACCCACCCCGCACACCTTATATGGGAAAATAGATCTCCATCTGATTTCTTAAATTTTTAATATGTTGTAGAATTAATCAGTGTCATGGGTGGAACACAGAACAAACGCAAATATAAACCAAAAAGAGTCTGCTAAACCAAATCAATGGAGCATATCTCAGTTACTTTGGCCACATAACTAGAAGAACAGGTGAGATGGAAAAACCTTGAGGACGGTCTCCAATGAGGTGGACCGACAGATTAAAAGAAATGACGGGATACTCAATGCACGAGCAAATACATTTAGCACAAGATAGAAACGCATAGAAACAACAAATTTAAACATATGCCTGTAATAGTATCACTACACTCTCTAGAGGGTAGGAAAAATGAGAAGATAAAATTGATCATTTCTGTGAAATGTTTCAATGGGCGCAACACGGTACTGTCACTAGTTTTCGACATACAGGGTGTTGAATATGAGGAATATTCACTTTTCATCACTCCCTATCTCCCAAGTTATGATTCAGTCCTGATATATCTTTGGAGGTATTATCATCACATCCTTGTATGACAAATTCATTTCTCGTATTACAGGGCGATATCACTGATAATAATGATATTTTGAGACTTTCATAATTTTGTTGTTTTATAAAGAGAAAATGTGAAAAAAGGTTGAATTATCACATAATATTATAAATTCGTTTCATTTGTCATTACAGTTGATACAATTCATACAAGGCGATTCACGAATATAGATAAATAACGAATTTTCGCTTTTGGGACACCTTGTAATAATAAACCCACCGAAAATGACAAAATTCTCGCGAAGGATGTTGAATGATGTATCTCATCGTATACAGAGTCGAGTGATGTCAATTTGGAAAATTATGTATACTTCATTAAATAAAACCTTGATTTTTTTCATCAGTCTATATCTCATAAGTGAGTTCGAAGAGGTACCGATATTTTTTCAAAGAAGAACTCGAAATAATTTCATTCATATCGTACAAAATTTTCAACGGAATCCTATGATTTTCTTATACAAGGCGAACGCTTTGTGAAAATAGTTAAGATCTGTTCATTTCCCCATTGCTATATCTTCACTCCAGTTTTCGGCGGGCTTGTATAGAGCAGTGATAATAGGAGAGCGGGACACCCCCAGAAAGTCGCTTAGAAATAGCAGTATGTGACCACGCAGTACTAATCGCTAAGACCACTTTTACTTTATGTTTTTGGGGTCGCTGAATACGAATATGAAATTATTTTTACGATAAAATTGGGGGAACATGGAAATAAACGTCAATTTCGGGTAAAATTGAGACAACTGAATTTGGCGTTTTTCTGTGTTCATCTCGCTATATATTCCACATTTATCAATGTATCATTATGAAATTTTTTATGACTGTTGCGTATCTAAAGATCTAAACAACAAGCCTACTCCGAAAATTCTTCGACAATTATTACTTGAACAGTAAATTTGCAATTGTTTACCTTTACGTGTTCCGAGTTTTGTCGTACAAATGCAAAAGTTGTGTTACGAAGTTTCGAATTTCTAAAAACTAATTATCCAGTATTAAAATGCAATACCTAAAGAAGTTTTTGGGAAAGTTTCAGATCTAAATATTGAAAAGAAACAAAGATATGCTATTTCAAAGTCGAGCGTAGCGTGCGGCTGCACGGCGCGCTATAGCACATAGATGCTGATACTCGCTTAATATTTCATGTACAACGTATTCAACGCAGAATGAGTGAAAACCAGTTAACAATTGTAGAATCTCCCGATACAAACGTTTTTTTATTGATACTATTTAATTTTGCAAGTTTCGAAAATAGACCTCAGCTATGGTTTTTCACGGGAAAAATATCCGTACGCACTGATTTCAGAAGGTATATACCTATTCATAGTTAAGCACAAAAATTAGGAAAAAATATCTGTTCATCGTTGTTAGCTGCACACGCTCTAACAGGCTGTGATACAAATTCATAATTATTTTACATAGGCAAGATCAAGGTGAATACAGCATTACGACTTATGTCAGACGAAGAATTGACTAATTTAGCTACAATAACCGACATACATGTTGCTCAAGAAGTCGTCAGTACATTCACATCTTATGTGTACGATCCAAAGAAAAAGTCGAAAGGTACACGTAACGATATAAATTCATTAAGACTATCGAAAAGAACTCTGAAATCGCAAGACTTCCTCCATCTGAACCCGCGATGCATAAACACATTTTAAGAGCTCTTTGGCAAATCAATGAGTGGAAACAAGCAATCGAACCTCAAATCATTTCCAAAGATGTGACAAAGTTTGGCTGGGTGGTAGAAACAGGTAGATTAAGTTTCGATTATTACGATGGACCCACTGCTATGGAAATACTACAACAGTCTTTTTGTTCGTGCACTGGCAAAAATGCTTGCGAAACTGACGTTTGTCCTTGTAGACAATCTAATTTGAAATGCTGTGATGTTTGTAGTTGTAATGATACATGTGTAAATAAAGAAGTGATTGTAAATACAGATGAAATTAATGAAGATTTTTAAGATATTTTAATGGTTTTTATTTTAATTGATATAAAAACCGTATTTCGGACGCATGTTGAGTTCCGACTCGGATAGTCGCTGCTCGTGCTATAGCGCGCCGTGCAGCCGCACGCTACGCTCGACTTTGAAATAGCATACCTTTTTTTATTTACAATATTTAGATCTGAAACATTCCCAAAAACTTCTTTAGGTATTGCATGTAATACTGGATAATTAGTTTTTAGAAATTCGAAACTTCGTAACACAACTTTTGCATTTGTACGACAAAACTCGGAACACGTAAAAGTAAACAATTGTAAATTTACTGTTCAAGCATTAATTGTCGCAGAATTTTTGGAGTAGGCTTGTTGTTTAGATCTTTAGATACGCAATAGTCATAAAAACTTTCATAATGATACATTGATAAATGTGGAAGATACAGCAAGATGAACACAGAAAAACGCCAAATTCAATTGTCTCAATTTTACCCGAAATTGCCGTTTTTTCCATGTTCCCCCAATTTTATCGTAAAAATAATTTCATTCCGTGGTCACTGTAAGGTCAATTTGGGGGTGCGTCCCGCTCGTCTATAATACCGTACCATAGCGTACCATATCCCTCGAAAATAAGCAGCGACTCGAATTAAGATTTGCAGCATCATCCAGAAGGCGATTGAATGTAGAAGTTATTTTTTCATGCTTAATGTTTCTCAGAAGTCGTATTATACTTGTTACATTCGCAGACGTTCCTTATTTCGAATTTACATTCTATATAACCATAAAATATTGAAAGTCTCAAAATACTATTATTATCAATCGAAATCTAATAGATTTGAAAATGAATTTTTCATGAATTTATCACACAAGAAAAATACCACATAGGATATGTCAGCATCAAATCATAATTTGTACGTATTTCTATCGGTTTGTATAGATTATATATTATATTAGTTCAAATTTCTTAACCAAAGGAACGTTTTATTTTTCAATTATATTTTTGTATCTTCGAATCGTATATATGTTTGTATATTCCCACCTTTTCGAAAACGTTTCTCTTTCTTTTTCTAGTATTTGAAACGTCATCTGAATCATCTACGAATACCTACATAGCATCACTTATTAATATACTTATTCCTGTTATCTCGTAGTGGCATGGAGAACAAATCAAAGAGGGTAGAATCAACAAAATTCTAATGTCAATAGTCGTTTTCTTGTTGATGTTATAAAGCCCAAGAACTGTTTCTTGATGATTAGACTAATTGAAGTTTTTTGTACTGTGCAAGTTCATGTGATTTTCGGTGTTTGTTGAACAATCTGACCTTCGCAAATAGAGTGAGGTGTTATGTTTGTGGCCGAAATCTTAATCCTAGACTCTCAATGCTTTTGAATGGAGAAGATAATATTGGTGTTTTGTAAATTGCGACATATCTAAGACAAGCTACGGGAAACCCACCTATTGATATTCAGGATGATACAAAAATATGTTTCAATTGTAATAATATTGTTACATGGGGAGTCCAATTTTCTACTATTCAAAATATTTTCTCGGTTCAGGAATGCTAGTAAACACATACTTTGGAGTGTTTCTATCCAGCCTCTGGCATATATACAGCAGAACTCGTAGCTATAAAGAAAAGCCTCAATTGGTTGATTACAAACCAATTATGTAATGCTGTAATTCTTTCTGACTCTAAATCTGTTATCGATTTAATAAAATCTACTTCTATCAGAGCAATTGGTTGTCCTGTACTATGTAGTATCAAATCTAACCTTTTGGAATGAAATGTTACGATTATTTGGGTTAAGGGCCACAGTAATATAACTGCAGTTATAAATGGACAAGTTTGCAATATTTTTACATCAGCAGATATAAATAACACGATAAGGCATGGAATTGCTAAAAAATGGAAACAGATCATGATCCTCTACGAACCAGTATTTTAAACTTCATCGTACATTACCCCCTCCTCCCGAATATATTCAATTATCTTCTTCAAGTGCCGTCTTCGTTCCGAAGGTTGGCAATAATCAAGGCTATTCGTATTCTGGATACCGCTGCTCTAAAAAGGTGACTATTGGTGGCGTTGAACCATTCGCGAAGATTTTTCAACCAGGAATGTCTTCTCCTTCCTATTAATCTTCTTCCTTCCTATTGATCTTCTTCCACTTATTTTTCCTCGCACAACGAGCTGGAGCAGTTGATATTTGTCCCCCCTCATAACGTGACCCAGGTAGAGCAGCTTCCTTTTTTTTAATAGTTAGGACAATTTCCTATTTAATTATACAACACCCAAATTCTATTTATTATCTATTTTTAGGCTTAAAACCAATCACGGGAGATTTCCTGCACACCTTGCAAAACTTGGCATTATCACATCATCATCCTGTAACTGCCGAGGCCGAGGCAGACCTCCCACTTGATGGACGGATGACCTAAAAAGGATAGCGACAAATTGGATTGCAACAGCAAGGGACAGAGAGAACTGGAGACGTTTGGAGGAGGCCTATGTCCAACAATGGACGTGAAATGGGCTGTATGATGATGATGATCCTGTAATTGTTACCAGTATTCTTATTGTGATCTGAATCACATCGTTTTTGGTTGGCTTAATAAGGTCGTTAGACCCGAATGTTTAATCAAGTCCCTTATGAAACTCAACTATAACCTTCCTCTAAATATTAGTCACATCCTTAATAATGAAAACAGAATAATTTATGATTTATTAATAAATTTCCTGAAGGTGCGCAATGTTACTATCTGAATTGAAGAACGGAATTTTCAAAATCCTGTGGCGAAAGGAGCGATTTCCGTGCCATCTTTCTCTCTCTCACATACACACGCAGCATTATTATCAAGTGAAATCGCCCTGTAATACGAAAAGATTTGGAAATGAATTTGTCATACAAGGATGTGATGATAATACCACCAAAGATAAATCAGAACTAAATCATAACTTGGGAGATACGCGGAGTGAATATTTCGCATATACAACACCCTGTATCTCGGAAACATTCCACAAGAATGATCATTTCTACAACATATCAAAAATTCAAGGAATTTGACGGAGAGCCATTTTCCCATATAAAGTGTGCGGGGTCCTTTAAGAAAGCAACTTTAAGGTTTCGTTGTTAATGAATGCTAAAAAATATTTATTCTTGGCAAAAACTTTAAAATGGTTGCCAACTAGACGACTACTCACTGTTTGTTTGGGTGCATGATCCTCTGGACCACCATCGACGTTCAATTTTTTCTGCTCTGCTATTTTTTGTATTGCCAAAAACCTATTTTTTCGCATCTGTATCCGTTTCGCCATGTAACCAACGGTAGCGTATTCTGAAAACAAAACAAATAAATAATATTAATAAATTTCAGTATTTATTTATTTATGTTGTTGTAATAGGAGAAAAACCATTACTGAAATTGAAATAAGTACAATTAATTTCGATTATTATTTGACTGTGATCACATGGAATCAGGCATTTATCATAATACGCGGAAAACAAACAGTCTTTAGAAAAGCCACCTTGTACATAAATGATACGCCGCCATGTTTCGCATTCATCGCGTCTATAAAAAGATTCTTTTATCCTTCAGTCGTAAAATTGTTGCTCCGCTGAGGCTCTTTTCTCATCCTGCGACCTTTCACATCTATTCTGCCGGGATTACTGCAACGCTATTCACAGCGGCGTTACGACTCATAATTTCAAAGATACAGAATGTCTAAAATAAAACGCAAACCGCAAGGAAATGTTAAAATTTTTGAGTGAAACCAGATATGATAATCTAAATATCGTTTTTATTCGATATTCTGGAAAAAAATAGGGAGCAAGGTCAATCATATTCAAGTTTGTAATTTAAGACCAAGGTAGATCTAATAATTATTATAATGTTTTCAATTAAAATTTATGTGAGGTAACTGTACAAGAGTGTACGCATAAACTGGGATAAAGTGAATATTTTCAATGTTATAAGTGTGGTATCTGATAAACATACTTTTTGAGGTTCTTGTTACACTTTTGTTTTATGGTCATGGTAGTTACCAAAAAATTACTGGAAACAATATTTTTTGTGGAGTTTGTCAAGCCAGTGTGAGCCGTTGCATAGATAAGGTCACAATGGCGTTAAATCAATTGAATATAGTTAATGAATGGATTCGTTTCCCACAAAATATTAATGAACTCCAAGATCTGAGAGCCAGGTAAGAAACAACGTAATCTATACTTAAACATAAATGCTATTACACATTTTAAAGAATTTTTAGGAAACACAATTTTCCTGGCGTAGTTGGATGCATTGATTGCACTCATGTAGCCATTGTCCGACCAAATAATGATGAGAATATATATGTGAATAGAAAACAGTATCATTCATTAAATGTTCCATTGGTATTGGTATTGGTATTTTAGTATTATATTTTTACTTTTCCGCCCAACCTTTCTATATGCCAGAAAAGTATTGGTTTACCCAAAAAAAAGTTGGAATTTTCCATCAGCAACAACACGAAAAAACGGTTTTTAGAAAAATAAACGGTTTTAAAGATTAAAACTAACTTTTCCGCATCTGTGGCCCTGAACAATGTTCTATCATAAGATTGTTACTTGTATACACTTCGGGAGATGTATCGTGCTAAGAAACCGAAATTTCTCCAAAAATAACCAAAAAGTATATCTGGATTTATAGGACCCGCTGTACTTGCTCTAGTCAACTGAAAATCAATAGCGTACATCTGTGAGACACCCTGAACAATATTCAATCATAAAATTGATCAATCGTATACTCTTTGGAGGCTGTATCGTGCTAACAAACTGAAAATTCGCCAAAAATGACAAAAATTTGGTACTTCAAGTACCATAGTACCCGTTGTACTAGCTTTAGGGAGCTGAATATCAATAGGGTTCATCTTTGAGATGCTCTAAATAATATCCAATCATAAAATTGGTCACTTGTATATACTCCGGAGGCTGTATCGTCCTAACAAACTGAAACTTCTCCAAAAATGACATAAATATCGTACTTAAAGTACTGTATCACCTGTTGTATTGGCTCTGGTGAGCTGAAAATCAATAGGGTTCATCAGTCTGATATTGTGAATAATATTCAATCACAAAACTGGTGACTTGTTGAACTCCGGAAGCTGTATCGTGCTAACAAACTGAAATTTCTCAAGAAATTACAAAATGTCGTACTTCAAGTACCATAGCACCCGTTGTACTGGCTCTGGTGAACTGAAAATCAATAGGGTTCATCTGTGACATGTCCTTAACAATATTCGATCATAAAATTGCTGACTTATTGCACTCCGGAGGCTGTATCGTGCTAACAAGACATGTAAGGAAAAGTGGCCGACGACAACGACGACGACGACATACACACAGGATTTTTTTTCTAAAAACCGTTTTTTCGTGTTGTTTTTTATGAGAAACGTGAAAATAACTCAAAAAAAAATTTCTAAATTACAACTTATTTTGGGGTAAACCAATACTTTTCGTCGTCGTCGTTGTCGTCGGTCACTTTTCCTTATATGTCTTGTTAGCACAATACAGTCTCCGGAGTGCAATAAGTCAGCAATTTTATGATTGAATATTGTTAAGGACATGTCACAGATGATCCCTATTGATTTTCAGCTCACCAGAGTTGTCATTTTTTGAGAAATATCAGTTTATTAGCACGATACAGCATCCGGTGTTCAACAAGTCACCGATTTTATGATTGAATATTATTCAGGGCATCTCACTGATGAACCCTATTGATTTTCAGCTAACCAGAGCCAATACAACAGATGTTACAGTACTTTAAGTACGATATTTTTGTCTTTTTTGGAGAAGTTTCAGTTTGTTAGAACGATACAGCCTCCGGAGTATATGCAAGTGACCAATTTTATGATTGGATATTATTAAGGGCGTCTTAAAGGTGAACTCTATTGATATTCAGCTTACTAAAGCCAGTACAACGGGTACTCTATGGTACTTGAAGTACCAAATTTTTGTCATTTTTGGAGAATTTTCAGTTTGTTAGCACGATACAGCCTCCAGAGAATATACGATTGATCAATTTTATGATTGAATATTATTCAAGGTGTCTCACAGATGTACCCTATTGATTTTCAGTTGACTGGAGCGAGTACAGCGGGTCCTATAAATCCAGATATACTGAATTTTTGGTTATTTTTGGAGAAATTTCGGTTTGTTAGCACGATACATCCCCCGAAGTGTATACAAGTAACAATTTTATGATAGAATATTGTTCAGGGCCACAGATGCTGAAAAGTTAGTTTTAATGCTTAAAACCGTTTATTCAGATTTGTGATGAAAATTTAAAAATAATGAATGTAGTGGCTCAGTTTCCGGGAGGTGCACATGATGCACACTTTGGTGACAATGTAACATAGCTCAGGTGATGAACAATATTTATAGAGAAAATCATGGAAATATTTTCTTTCTATTGGAAGATTCGGGTGAGTAGTAATTAATAAAACTAAAAGTATTGCATTTCCTACTCAAAAGATTGCTTATTTTAAAAAATTTACATTTTCATTTTAAGGATACCCACTTCGTCCATGGCTGTTAACTCCATTGAGAAACACTATCCCTCATACTCCTCAAGACAGGTTCAATACTCGTTTAAAAAGTATAAGGAGTATAATAGAGAGATGCAATGGAGTACTGAAAAATAGATGGAGATGTTTGCTAAAACATAGAGTACTTCACTATAGTCCTGAAATGGCAAGCCACATAGTAATTGCATGTTGTGTATTGCATAACATGTGCATTTCCAGAAATGTTCCTCTTCAAGACGTTGATGATGAAGTGGAACCAAATTACGGTATAATCAACAATAATTTTGAAGCCGAGTATGCCAATGGGAACGTGAATCTAGATTTACTTGCAGCCACTTATTAATAATTATGTTGTTAATCAACTTTGTTATTTAAAATAAATGTTTGATACAAAAACTTTTTATTAATTAACAAAAATATATTTCCAAACAAATATGTTGAAATACATTTACAGAATAAAGAGAAAACAAAATACATTCTAATAATCAAAATGAATAATATCTTCTAATAACCAATAAAAGTAATACATTCTAATAATCTTTTTATAGGTAGATGGCCAAAAAGAGAAACCCTACATTTTTATAATACCGAAAACAAACATGTAACAAGAACATATTTTCACTAGAATTATTTTGAAACATAATCCTTTAAAATATTTTTATGTCTTTTAATGTAGAAACAACTTCATTATCAATATTGGAATTCGTATCTAGATAATTACTTTTTTTTAAGGTGTTTAATCTTTTACTGATAATACTCCTCCAGTATTGAATTTCTATTGTCGACAGAACTTAATAATTTATTTGAAATATTTAATGATTGTGTTAATCTTGTTGTCCTATTAATTCTTTTTGGTATTTTTGCTGAATTGAAATTAAGATTGGTGTAGTCATGATCGTGGCTCCAGTCTTTTTGAGCACCGTTCGGTATACTATTTAGGTTATTGGCCAATTCTTCCCAAATTGTTTGGGCCTTTTTAAATGTGAAGCCATTTGTAAACCGGTTTGCAAATCTTCATGTTCCTTTATAAATTGCACTAAAACATCTTTTTGTGCATAATTGATTGAAGGTTTTCGGTCCATTTTTATTTCGTAATATATCTAACTTTGATTCAGAAGTTTTATCTCTAAAATTCAAATATAAAATGACACATATGTCAAAATATGACGTTTTCTTCTACTTTTAAACTACTATTTGAGGAAATGGTCCACCATGTACATTTCAATTCATGGATATCATACGGCAACAATGTCCAAGTATTTCGCATAGCCCAGAATACGGTTCGAAATTTCAAGAGACTAAGGAACGTTCCTACTCATGTGATAGAATACTCACTTCTCTTAACTATGTTCTATCGATGAGAATAAGCGTCCAGGAGACAAAGAAGAAGGGAAAGGGACATAAACAATACAATGATTACACTCTAATATATAGTGGTGTCAATAGAGAAGAAAGAGCTATAGCAGGAGTGTGTATACTCATCTATCAAAAAATCGAAGACAGCTTAGAGGATTGCCATTACGTCTCAGAAAGAATCCTACACGTGAAACTAACAGCAGAACATAAAGAACTACATATAGTATGTGTATACAGTCCCGAAGGTTGTAAGCTAAAGGCAGAGAAAGATGCCTTCCATGAGGAAATGCAAAAAACCCTATATAATATCCCAAAAACGATACTCTCTTATTGATGGGATATTTTAATGCTCGAATCGGGAAGAACATCATACCAGGCATTAAACAGAGATATAATGAAGACGTGCTAAATGATAATGGGGAGTCAATGATCAATTTCTGCACATACAATGAACTATGCATCAATAACACCTACTTCCCACACGAGACCCAACATAAATATACATTTCACAATACGAGGGGTCAGAAATCAACCATAGATTACATAACAACAAATAAGAACATACACCCTTCTCAAATATTAGATGTGACAACCTTGAATTCTACGAACGTGGGAATTGACCATAGTCTGCTTATCTGCAAAGTAAGAATGGAAGTCTGACGGAAAACAAAAGAAGATCGCAAACAGTTGAGAAAACATTGAAAGTATGTGGCAACCATCAATCAGATATCTATATCAGAAAAGATTAACTTCCAAAATATAAGCAAATAAAATCTCGGAGGAAGATAACATAGAAATAGCATGGAAAAAACTAGGAAATAATCTGAACTCGGTGACATGTGAAGCGTTATGAACAAGAACAGTAAATATAAACCTCAAGAAGTCTAACAAATCGCTCTGGTTCCGACATGAAATCAAAACAAAGTGTGAAGAAAAACGAGAAGCCCACTTTAAGTACCGATCACAACAAACACCAGAAGCTTACAACAACTACAAAAGAATAATAAACGAAACGAAAGCATTAGTAAAGAAGACAAAGGACGAATTCTCATCAAGAATGGAAGCCGACTACTACGGACTGCAAAGGCAAATATGGAGATTTATTAGTACGCAGAGAAAAGAAATAAGCGAATTAACAGAAACCAATAAAATAGATGTCGACACCTGGACCTCCTATCTCACCCAACTGTTAAAGACAAGCGAACACCAGACCCTACCAGAAACTCCAGATATAACAACAGAAAACGTAATCGTCACAACGGAGGAAATTACTAAAGCCTTAGAAAAACTAAAAAACCGTAAATCTCCAGGACCGGACAGAATTCCAAACGAAATGCTGAAATACTTGTACAGAAAACTATCTCGGGACATACAATACCAAATAGTTGGCGCACTAGCACAACGATCTTGACGTTTAAAAAGGATGACAGAACTGCACCCGAGAACTACAGAGGAATAAACCTGCTCAGCACCGCTCTGAAACTGACCCTAAAAGTCATAACCACCAAAATCACCAACGACATAGATTTAGCAGATGAACAACTACTAAACATCAGGTAGGCATCAAATGAAATGTAACTTCTGTCATTCTGACGATGATATTCAGTTATGGAAACAATTGTCAATTTTTTAGAAATATCAACATTTTTCATTATATTGTGGAATTAGCTAGAAACGTTGAGTTTCATTTAAGACACTGATATGAGTAGATTCCACGAAGTGAGGGTCAAGACAGTTAATTACTTTAATTTTAAATTGAAAAAGATTACGTATAATCAACTTTTTCATAAAAAATTAAAAAAAAACAGAGTTATTATATAAATTGTGGTGGAATATAAAAAAATTAACAAAGAGTTATTTAAAAACTATTACAAATCAAAAACTAGTTGTTATGGTTTCTTCTATTTCTTTTGAACTGTTCTTTGCTCCTTATTCCGTCTTGACTGGGTTTCCCTGTCTTGCTAATGTTGGATTGTTTTTCTTTCCTTGTTTTTTTAGACTTACATTTATCAAAGCTTTGTAAAATCCTTGTATATCTTCGGGCATATAACGTAACATTTCTTTTAAATGTTTTTCTTTCAAATATAGTAGTTTTCGCAATAAATTAATGCTTGCAATCTGGCTCGGAAATTGAGAATTTGCAATTGTTCTGGTAGTCTTCATATATTCTATTTAAACTTCTGCATTTACATAATCGAAAAGTTGTTTATATTCGATATTAATTGCTTCTCATAAATAAGATGTTTAACTTTGCTGTACGGAATTTTGTTGTAGGACAAAGCTGCAGATTTTGCCTGACAGTTATTATAATCATGAACGTTCATCTGGAGGACAATAAAATTAATCTTCGAAGTATTTGGCATATTTGTGAGAACTCTTAATAAGGGACCCAAATATCTAAATCCCTTATCTCTTTTTCTATACAGTTGTGTGCCGCGTCAACTTCTTGGACACACCTGTCCCTGGCTCGCCAAATTTCTGTTCTATTACCTTTAGAGATCCATTTTCTTCGGAATTAAGAGAATGTTGCTGAGCAAAGGTTATAATCGAATTCTTGTTTCGAGGAATGCAACTATCAGACCACAAAATCAATTTTCTAAATAAAGGATGATGTTCCACTACTGTTTTGAGTATTTTAATCAGAGCACAGGCAATGTGAACCCCACTTCTACCGCAAATCATCTCGTGCCAAACAGCATTGTAAACGGTATTAGTTATATTCAAGTGGGCCGTCAAATTGAAGCAGGAGATCTTTGTTTTGTAATGAAAGTTACTTATATTACTTTTCGGTAGAGAGAATACCTTCTGCATATCGAAACTTATTATTCCGACATTTTCTTACTTTGCATGTACTACTTTATAACGATTTTTCCTTTAATGAACAATATCTTTCTTTCGCGTATATATATATATATATATATATATATATATATATATATATATATATATATATTTATATATATATATATATATATATATATATATATATTTATATATATATATATATATATATATATATATATATAGGCATAAGACAGGCCCTAGGGCCTATAGCCGTGTAAGAATTTTCCATCTGTATCTATCGCTTGCTACGCTTTTCCAGTTCCGTATTCCCTTTTCCGCGACGTCCTGCATTACGGCTTCTTTCCACTTTCTTCTGGACCTACCTCTCTTCTTCTTTCCCTCCGGTCTTTTCCATGCTACTTCTTTTACATCTCTTGACTGTTCCATCCGTTCTGAGTGACCTAACCACTGCAGTCTTTTTGATTGGATTACTTAAATTATTGTTGAGTCATTGTATAGATCATATAACTACTTATTTGTGCGCCTCTCCCATCCTTCTTCTGTTTTTTTTCGTCATAAATTTTCCTTAATATCTTCCTCTCCCAGATTTCGAGTTTGGATTTCTGCTTCTTATTCATAACCCATGTTTCACATCCGTATAGCACTGTCGGTCTTAATATTGTTTCATAAATTCTTTTCTTTGTGGCTCGTGTGACTTGTTTTGATCTCAAGATTTTGAGTAATCCTCCAGCACATCTATTGCCCTTGGCCAGTCTAAGATCGATTTCTGCTTCTTCCTCACATTTATCATTTATTAGGACACCTAGATACATATAGTTCTTGGTTTCCTTTATTTGTATTATTTTATCGTTCTGTAGCTCTAGCCGTAATGTCTCAGGCTCTTCCGTTACTGTTTTATTTCTTAGTTTCATGTACTGGCTTTTTGCTTCATTTATCTCCAACCCCACTTCTTGTGCTGCTGTCACTAGATCTTTTGCTATTTTCATCAGTTCTTTTTTTTTCCTTGATAATAAAATCACGTCATCAGCATATGCCAAACATTGGTGGCTTTTGTTCAGTAATGTACCCTGACGGTTGATTTTGCTCTTCCTTATAACATCTTCTAATGCTATGTTGAATAGCATGGTAGATAGGGGTCTCCTTGCCTCAGTCCTTGAGTTGTATCAAATTCTTCCTCTTCTACTCTTACTACATTTCTTGTCTGGTTGAGTGTCATTTCCACCAGTTTGCATAGCTTCTCTGGAATTTTGTATTTTATTAAGACTCTCAATAGCTTAGTCCTGTTTATCGTGTCATAGGCTGCCTTAAAGTCGATAAACAGCATATATGTAGGAATCTCGTATTCGTAACAATGTGTTAATACTTGTTTCAGTAAGAAAATTTGGTCTGTTGTTCCTCTAGCCTTACGAAATCCACACTGGTACTCGCCGGTTATCTTTTCTGTATAAGTTTCTAATCGTCTTTTTATTAGTGTGGCTAATACTTTGTACATGCTATCAAGTAGTTCTATTCCTCTGTAATTGTTGCAATGTGAAATGTCACCTTTCTTGTATATCGGTAGAATTACTGCTTTTTTCCACCCTTCTGGCATATGTTCAGTCCTCCAAACCTCTTGTATTAACTTAGTAATTTCTCCTTTTAATACAATACCTCCGTATTTCAAGTTTTCTGCTGTAATACTATTGGATCCTGGGGCTTTATTATTTTTCATATTGTGAATAATTTCTTCTATTTCTGCTAGTGCAGGTTCTCCATCTTCGCAACGGTTTTCTTCTCCCAATGGAACGTCTTCTCTTTCTTCTGTTTCTAGTTCTTCATTTACTTTTAATAGCTCTTCAAAATGGCTTTTCCAACTTCTTAATATTTCAGTTTTTGCTCCTAGCAGTTTACCGTTTCCATCTTTGATGTATGGTGTTTTTGGCCTGTGTCCTTTATTCATTTCTTTCACATCCTTGTAGAAATTGCTAATTTCTTGTCTCCAGTATTTTTCTTCCATTATTTTTATTCTGTTTTCATCGTGTTCTCTTTTCTCAGTTCTGCAAATCTTTTTTGCAACTTTCGTCCGTTCAATGTATTCCCGTTTGTACCGTTCTTTATTAGGATTTATGAGCATTTTATATGCTTCGCAATTGTCGCAATTGTCTTTTTTGGGCCTAAAAAATCCTACGTTAAATTTGTGATTAAAAATATGGCGATACAGGTGATATTTTACTGGTTTTTTTTCAATGATTTTGTACATAGAAAACATTTTTTGAATATTTACATTTCTTTCGAGGTACTTTTTTGCTGTTATTGCTCGGCAGTAGTAGGGAATCGACGGTTGGAAACGGCTTTATGTGTTCTTCAACCCTTTGCTTCTTTTCATTGCTGATTACTTTCTTCTTGTGCTTTACAGTTTACGGAGACTATGGAATATTCGTAGTTTGATCCCGAACACGACGAAAAAATTAGTAAATTCTTTGCTTGCTTATATTAAGAAAGTAATTCTGACAAACTCGTATTCGCACACCTCTTACAAAAAGGAAGTATTTATAAGAGTAGTATTGTTTGTTGCTCACTTCTTTCTTTGTTCTTTTTCTGATACAAATAAAACGCTTGACGTGTTTCGAGTAAAAATGTTTTTTTTCTCATCATTTAAAGACCAGAATTTTTTATATATTTCCTTTCTTTTTTGTGGCGTTATCTTCATAGAATATTTAAAGCTACAATGGTAAGATAAACATGATTGTTGTTTTTATTGTTTTTTTTCTTCAGGTCGACCATAAACATCAATATACTCATTGCCATGTTGACGATTGTATTTCCTCACATTTTGTTTCCATTGAGTACTCTTTCTTTTCTTCTTTCGACTTCGAACTGTATTATTTTCTGTTTCGATTTGAACAGTTGCTTCCTGAACTTCTGGAAACCAAAAAAAAATTATAAGCCGGTTACAAATTTCTTAGGATACAACCTATATTATACTTTTTATTTCATGATATAGACCTTTATTCTTTAAAAAATTTTTGGACCACTTAATGATCGACCGGCTTCACTTATAAGCTTTATTTTTTATTCAGTATATGTAACTCAGTTTAATTAATGCACTTAGTAGTTAAACTCAATATTAAAGTTAACCCAAGAAAATTCAACAACTTATTGAGTCCGAACCTGTACACATGAAGTGAGTAAACAATAGTACAAAACTACTACGAGTACCTATTTGTTCCCTGACTGTGGTCGACTATGATTCAAGAATTCATAACTTATTTATTAAAAATTAACGACTAATTAAAGTTTCTATAGTTCGTACTAACCTTTTTAAAATATCAATCACAACCGGGTAGACAAGGTAAACACAACCCGCTTTCACGAGCACTTTTCGACGACTATCAGCACCAAACAATTTCATACCGCCAGACAGGTCCGCATTAAGGCTTATAATAGGCAGTGGATATAAAACAATATAATTTTTCACACGAGTTTGATTTAACTATAATATAACATTATTCTATATCAATAGAGTGGATATAGGACACAATAATTCTCCTAATAAATGAAGGAAATATTGTTTTGGAATAAAATAAACGGTTTTAAAGATTAAAACTAACTTTTCCGCATCTGTGAGATGCTTCGAACAATATTCTATCATAAAATTGTCACTTGTATACACTTCGGGGGATGTATTGTGCTAACAAACCGAAATTTCTCCAATAATAACCAAAAATTTAGTATATCTGGATTTATAGGACCCGCTGTACTCGCTCCAATCAACTGAAAATCAACAGGGTACATCTGTGAGACACTTTGAACAATATTCAATCATAAAATTGATCAATCGTATACTCTCTGGAGGCTGTATTGTGCTAACAAACTGAAAGTTCTCCAAAAATGACAAAAATCTGGTACTTCAAGTACCATAGCACCCGTTGTACTGGCTTCAGTGAGCTGAATATCGATAGTGTTCATCTTTGAAACGCTCTGAATAATATTCAACGATAAAACTGATCACTTGTATATACTCCGGAGGCAGTATCGTGCTAACAAACTGAAACTTCTCCAAAAATGACAAAAATATCATACTTAAAGTACTGTAGCACCTGTTGTATTGGCTCTAGTGAGCTGAAAATAAATAGGGTTCATCAGTGAGATGTCCTTAACAATATTCAATCATAAAATTGGTGACTTGTTGAACTCCGGAGGTTGTATCGTGCTAACCATCTGAAATTTTGCAAAAAATGACAAAATGTCGTACTTCAAGTACCATAGCACCCGTTGTACTGGCTCTGGTGAACTGAAAATCGATAGGGTTCATCTGTGACATCTTCTTAACAATACTTATTGATAAAATTGCTGACTTATTGTACTCCGGAGGCTGTATCGTGCTAACAAGAATTGTAAGGAAAAGTGGCCGACGACAACGACGACGACGACGACATACACACAGGATTTTTTTCTAAAAACCGTTTTTTCGTGTTGTTGTTGGAAAATGTAAAAATAACTCAAAAAAAAATTCAAAATTCTTTTTTTGAGGTAAACCAATACTTTTCTCGCATATTGAAAGGTTGGGCGAAAAAGTAATATGTAAATAGTAGCCAAAATCTAAAAGTTATTTGTGGATATAGACGAGTCTAATAATTATGAAAAATTTAAAAAATTGGAGATAGAACACACTAATTCTCAGGCGACGATATTATATCCACATATATGGTACTTATTCAGTGGTACATTAGTACATAAAAAAAATCTTAAACACTTCTCAAATTTTATAATTAAATCCACAAAATGTGATTAACGTTCCAGCAAGTGCCACGTTAGTCTAGAAGAAACCAAATCAAAATAAACTTTTCCGCATCTGTGGCTCTGAACAATTTTCTATCATGAAATTGTCACTTGTATACACTTCTGGGGATGTATCGTGCTAACAAACCGGAATGTCTCCAAAAATAACAAAAAATGTAGTATATCTGGATTTATAGGACCCGCTGTACACGTTCTAGTCAGCCGAAAATCAGTAGGGTACATATGTGAGGCATCTTGAACAATATTCAATCATAAAATTGGTCACTTTTATACCCTCTGGAGGCTGTATCGTGCTAACAAACTGAAAATTCTCCAAAAATGACAAAAATGTGGTACTTCAAGTACCATAGCACTCGTTGTACTGGCGTTAATGAGCTGAATATCAATAGGTTCATCTTTGAGATGCTGTAGATAATATCCAATCATAAAATTGGTCACTTGTATATACTGCGGAGGCTGTGTCTTGCTAACAAACTGAAATTTCCCCAAAAATGACAAAAATATCGTACTTAAAGTACTATAGCATCTGTTTTACTGGCTATGATAAGCTGAATATCAATAGGGTTCATCTGTGTGCTGTCCTGAATAATACTCAAATATAAAATTGGTGACTTGTTAAACTCCAGAGGCTGTATGGTGCTAACAAACTGAAATTTCTCAAAAAATTACCAAAAAATCGTACTTCAAGTACCACAGCACCCGTTGTACTGGTACTGGTGTGCTAAAAATCAATAGGGTTCATCTGTGACATGTCCTTAACAATGTGCAATCATAAAATCACCGTTTTTTCGTATTGTTGTGTATGGAAAACGTAAAAATAACCCAAAAAATTACAAAACTCCATCTTTTTTGGGGGTAAACCAATACTTTTCTCGCATTTAGATAGGTTGGGCGGAAAAGTAGAAGTTAACCATTTTTGGCAGACCAATTATAACCTTGGAAGATCATTTAAACAAATTTTTGTTTATAAAGGCTGAGGCCAAACTAACAATAAAATCAAGAAGAAAAGAGAAAGAAATCTAACCTTGGATTTTTGACGTGAATCAACCGTTTTGTTTACAATTTTTGGAAGTTAATATTCTTAATAAAAATTTTCCTTTTGTAGGAGCTACAATCAGTGATGAAAAGTAAAGTTGAAGAAGACTAAAATCGAGAGTTAATTTGTAAACCAAATTCTTTGAAGTATTATAATAAATTCATTTCTTTCACTTGCATATTTTACTCTATATTCCACGCTAAGGTAAGCTACTTCTTTTAACCCGTAACAAATTTTATATATCTTTCTCCCAATTTCATTTAACTACCAACTTAATAATAAATATTTTTATTAAAACCTGTTTTTGAAACATTATAAAAAACCTTTTTTTCCATTTTTCATATATGAATTTCTTTTTTTAATGTTTTGTAAAAGTGTCTTTGAATGAAAGGCTTTTCTGTAGCGCTACTGAACTAAGTAAATGCCGCTAAAAGGAACGGCATCTATATTGTATTTCCACTATGCTTTTTCTTCATATATATTCCTTTGTTTGTGTTGCTTTTCAAAGATGCAAGTAATTGGACGTAACGCGTAAATGATCTCTTTCTTGGTCTCATATAAAATTTTAAATTATAGCTCTATGGAAAATTAAACAGATGTGTCTCGCTTTTCGTTTTTATCATTTCGTTTCTGCTCTTTGTCTCATCAAGGCGAATGAAGTTTGCCTCCGATTCTTCTACTAATAATTTTTCAGTACATGAAAGTATAATTTCCAGTAAGAATAAAAGGTCAATTTCCTTGATAGATTACATTACCAACTAATTCAACCAATTAGTAGGATCATAATAATTTGAATAATAGAAGCCAAAAAAATTAGAAATCGTAGCGTGTAATCACTAGTAGATGATAAGATATTGTCGAATGTGACTTTGAAGTCCATTAAAATCCAAAAGGCAAACCTATATTTTTGAAAAAAGGTCGAGAGTACAATTTTCTATTAAATTGTTTAGAGAAAATAAATTGTAGCAAAATATATATACGTTATTTATGACAACATTCACTTATCAATTGCTTGGCCTATGCGCTGTATAATTACAGTATAAACAAAAACTACCAAGTAACAGCAACTAAAAAAAAGTCGTTATAATCACAGTCGCTTTAATTATCCTACCTAGTGAATAAATCTTGTTAATTTTCCGCATGATGCACCAACCCAACGACCTCAAAAAGAAGTAAAACGTATACAAAATGGCGCAGTTTCACAATGTCATTCGGCTAATAACACACTAGAGTTGACAAGGGAAAATTTACGTTTTGAAGGACTTAATCAAAAATTAAATTACAACAGCCTTTGTTGTAGTTAATTAAAAGTGATTTTACAATTTTTGTCTGGGTTTCTGATTGATTTGTGCTAAAAATTGTATCGCCTTCCTTCAACGCAACATCTAAAATAGGCAGTTATAAGGACTGCCGACAGAAGTAAAATCTCAAAACAATGGAATAACTGTGATCTTTTTTAAATTTTGGAATCTATAATAGATGGACTACATGCCAATACTTTTTTATACAGTTCTAGTAGTGAAATTAATGATAGGTTTATAAATCATCATTTTGAAAAAAAATATCAATGTTATTTTTGATTAGTGTTTTAAATGAAACTCACGGTTTCTAGTTAATTCCACAATATAATGAAAATTGTTGAAAATTCTAAAAAATTGACAATTGTTTCGATAAATCAATATCATCGTCATAATGACAGAAGTTACATTTTATTTGATGCCTACCTGATGTTTAGTAGTTATTTTTGGCCCTACCAAGAAGTGACCTAACTTGTGATTGACTTAATATATGTTTATAGAAAAAAGAAGAAGATGTGATATTACAAATATTGAAGCTTAGATATTATTAGCCCTATGGTGATATCCTGGATATCATTTTTCCAATTAAGATCAGTATAACTGTGCAACGATATAGAAAACCAGGAAAACTATATCTGCTGATCTTTACAATTATCACTTGAGAAGACAGTTTATTAGTGGAGAACTCCCTAGATTTAACTGTTCATTGACAACTTCATATTGTGGGTTTCTTAAATGTCTTCTAATTTCCAATTCATCAAAGAAATCCAGTTCTTGTTTCTTTTCACAAATATGCAGCACTTCTAGTTTTGTGTTAGGTGTCAATGAATGATTGGTGTCAAGTAGATGTTTTGCGTAGTGGGATTTATCTGCTTGTTTTAACCTGTATGCTCGTAAGTGTTCACTGTATCGGATTTCAAAATTCCTAAGGGTCTGACCCAAATAAACAGCATTTCATTCTGGACATTTGTGTTTATATATACCTGACTTCTTTAATAGTGGTATTTTTGTTTTTACATTTAACAATTTTGTACTAACGTTACTTTCTGTTTTAAAAGAAATTGTTGTATTCGTTGCTGAAGATATTATCTTTAAAATATTATTAGAAATACTTCCTGCATATGTGATGGTTTTATAAGTTTTTATTTCATCAGCTTGTTTAGGAAATATTAGTTGTAATGCCACTTTTTCCTCTCTTTTACTAATTAGCTTATTTATCATATTTAATGGATAACCGTTGGATCTTGCTATTTGTCTAATTGTATTAATCTCTCTATCAAAATTACATTTGTTCATAGGAACTGAAAAAGCTCTATGTATCATTGAACTATATGCCGCCAGTCTGTGTGACATAGGGTGATTGGAATTGAATGGAATTGTCACATCAGTCTGTGTTGGTTTTCGGTAAATTGAATAATCAAGTACATTATTAACGCTTTGAATTTTTAAATCAAGAAAATTGATTAAGCAATTTTCTTCAATTTCTAATGTAAATTTAATTTTTGGGTGTAAATTATTGATGTGGTTGAAAAATACATCTAATTGTCGTTCACTACCCATAAAACAAGCTAATATGTCATCTACATATCTATATCAAAATAAAATATTTCTTTCAAAGATCTTTCTTTCCAAATTGTCTATAAAAATGTTAGCTAAAATAGGTGAAATAGGGCTTCCCATTGGTAAACCTTCATTTTGAATATATATCTTATTGTCAAAAGTGAAATAATTCTGATTAATGCATATATCAAATAAATTAAGTATATCTGATATTATTCCTGGATTAATATTTTATTCTCCAGTAATTTTCTTACAAGTATTAGGCATTCTTTAGGAGGAATTTTAGTAAACATATTAGTTACATCGAACGAAATGAGTTTATAGTTATCTTGCAAGTGGATTGCTTTCAACTTTTTGATTAGTTCTATTGAATTTCTAATTGAGTACTGAGATTCATATCCGTAACTATTGAGTATATTGTTGAGCCTCTTGGCCAATATATTATTAGGACCATTAACATAGGAAACTACAGGTCTAATTGGTTTCGTTATTTTATGTAATTTAACGGTTCCATATAATTGTGGACAATGAGGATTCTTATGTATGATAGACCTCTTTTCGTAATCACTTAAAAGATAATTTGAATTATTAACAATATCCCTTACATTATTAGAAAACTTTTTTGTTGGGTCTGCTTTAAGAACTTTTACATCGCTAGATTCTATATATAACAGAAAGTATAAAGAAATAAATTCTAAAGACAAGTAAAACATGTTGGGATTTGAAGAATGCTGATGATTTTTTATTGATGATAACAATAAAGACAATATTGAGTTGTTCAAGACTCTAAAACTTATGAATGAATATTAAAAGTAGGGAATATCAGTAAATTTAACTAAAGTAACTGTCTCGACCCTTACTTCGGGGAATCTACTCATATTAGTGTTTTAAATGAAACTCACTGTTTGTAGCTAATTAAACTGTTTTCTTAAGAGATAATTGTGAAGATCAGCAGATATAGTTTTCCTGGTTTTCTATATCATTGCACAGTTATACTGATCTTAATTGGAAAAATGATATCCAGGATATCACCATACGACTATTAATATATATGCTTCAATATTTGTAATATCACATCTTCTTCTTTTTTCTATTAACATATAATAAGTCAATCACAAGTTAGGTCACTTTTTGGTCTAGCCAAAAATAACTACTAAACATCAGGTAGGCATCAAATAAAATGTAACTTCTGTCATTCTGACGATGATATTGATTTATCGAAACAATTGTAAATTTTTTAGAATTTTCAATAACTTTTATTATATTGTGGAATTAACTAGAAACCGTGAGTTTCATTTAAAACACTAATATGAGCAGATTCCACGAAGTAAGGGTCGAGACAGTTAATTTCGTTATTTTTGACAATTCAAGTCAATAATTTTGAGAATTTAAATTTTCAATTTTGCATATATCAAATATTAGAAAATTAAATGATATTGAATGATTCAAAGCAAATATTAATAATAATTTTGGAAATATTCGCCAATAAATGCTTTGCTATTATCATTTATTTTTCTACACAAACATAAATATATTGAGTACTCACTATTGTACTGCACAATTATTCTACAATTAACCAATTCAAATAGTAATTATCGAACACTCCGATTACTGTATCTGAAAGAAGTGAATCACTGGTAGCGGTAGTGATTTTCCATTCACCGGCGAAATTTCACGGTAACCGATATATCGCCTAACTCCAAGCGGCTAAATTAACTTTATCGAATTACACAAAATATACAACAACTAACAAGAAAGTTTTCTAATCAAAACTCACCTAATAGACTCGCAAAGACCATCACGAAGCAGGTCCCCAGGTACACGTCGATCGATTTGACGTAGGAGATTTTCGGGAGTGCAGCATTTGTTGACGACATCAGTGTTGTCATGGTCAACACGGTGGTAACACCTAGAGCCACTCTGGCTGGCGTTGCGTTACGATTCAGCCAGAAGCTTACCTAAATGAGATATATTCACAAAATTTATAACTTTTATATGAAAAAGTTTGTAACTTTACAAGAAGAACCAATACGATATAATAGTTGTGTTTTCAAGACTAAACATTCTGTTGTTTTGCATGTTGAAACATCAAAAGAATGTTTTGATTACCAGTTTATCATTGACAATGAAACATAACACATCTTCGACGTATTTCTGTGTCAGCAGAGGTCAGTTCGGGAATATCAAGGGGCTGACTAAACAGTTTGTGAGTTTCAGTATTGCATTATAAATTATTTTAGGGTGAGGCCAGATACAGCTATTTTTACTGCGGAGTTTTTGTGATGTCGCTGCAATAGTTTTTAGTCGTGTTTACACACAGACCAAAAGTAAGGTAAAGTGTCCAAATAGCGTCCCCGTAGCAAGATATCTTGTTGCTAAAATTTGATGAGAGTTAAAAATAAAAAAAAATTATTAAAATAACCCCAGTTCATATGTAACAGTATGCTAGTATGATATTACTAAAAAAAAATCCTAAGCGAAAGAAAAAATTACTAATTTCCTCTTTTATTAAAGATTTCCGAATTTTTCCCTTCTATTTTAGTCCAGGCGGTAGAGCAGTAAAAGTAGGGTGTAATGGATGTTTGTTGATAACCCATAAATTTGTATGCAGAAAGTTGCCGAATATTGTGTACAACAATAATCTATGTTTGCCTACGCTAAATGCTGTAGAACAACAAATGTACCGAAATACATTTGTGTCTAAAACTTTGAAACAAAGCCTTAAATCAAAAAAATTTACTCAGTCTTTTTTGTTTATTCGACGATTTCCTATGATGTTATGAGAATCGCGAATCGAAAAACTTTAATTTTCCATGAATAATATGCGAAAATTAGTAAAAAATCATACGTAAACTTTGAGAAATTTTTTCGGTAAGTAAAAATTGATAAATATTTATCAAATTTTCAGAAAAGATAGTTAAACATATGACAAATACGCACAAAAAATTTTGTAACGATCAACCGCTTAGTTTTTCACAGCAACAAATCTTAATTAAAAAATATAAAAAAGTTGATCGCGCGTACCTTGTTTAAACAACGGTGAAAAAGGAGCACGCAACTTTTAACAGTTACTTAGAGTCATAACAAACAATAAGCGATTATAAAAATATTCATTATACGTTTAAACAATTTTTTAAAATTTTGTCAAATTTTTTCCATTATAAATAATTTCTTGTTTACAGCATCGGTTCGATGTAATTTAAAAATTGTTTCCCATCTGAAAACTGCTTTGCAAGCACTTTCATTTTAGCCCAAAACGACGAAATTTGACCGTGTACATCTGGAGATAGAGGCCGACAAAAATAATAATAATTTATGGCTCATTTAATCGTTAAATCGAGAGAATAGAATAGAAAGGTTTTGACTAAGCTTCTAAATCAAATCTACAAGAGCGGAAACATCCCACGCGACTGGTTGAAGTCCGACTTCATTCCCATACCGAAGAAAGCAAATGCACATACATGTGAAGATTCCAGACTAATTAGCCTAATGAGTCATGCATTAAAACTTCTTTTAAAAATCATACACAAACGGATATTCAAAAAATGCGAAATAGATCTAGATGACGCACAGTTCGGTTTTTGAGAAGGAATGGGCACGAGGGAAGCACTGTTCAGCCTATCTGTATTGTTACAGAAATGTCGAGATCAACAAAAAGAGGCTTTCATCTGTTTTATCGACTACGAGAAGGCGTTCGACAGAGTCGAACACACAGCCCTGTTTAACATCCTGAAAGAAAAGGGTCTCGATAATAACGACATCCAGTTCCTGAAAAATTCATACTGGGACCAAACAGCAGCCATCAGGGTCGAAGGAAACAAAACAGATGATGTACCCATTCATAGGGGAGTGCGACAGGGATGTGTCTTATCGCCCTTACTATTTAATATATATTCTGGCTACATATTCGATGAAGCTCTACAGGGTATGGAACACGGCATTAGAATAAACGGGCATCTGATTAACAACTTACGCTTTGCAGATGATACCGCCATCATAGCCGATGGCTTAGAAGTACTCCAACAACTTTTAAATCGAATCGACAGAGCAGGAGGGACCCTGGGCTTTAAAATTAATATAAAGAAGACAAGAGTAATGGCCATCACTAGAAGAACTAATCCAGCACCAGATATATGTATAAAAGGACTACCCATCGAAAACGTAACCAAGTTCAAGTATTTAGGTACCTGGATAACATCTGATCTGAGTCCTAGTACAGAAATCAGATCGCGCATAGAACAGGCCAGATCAGTATTCAATAAAATGCGACCAGTGCTTTGTAACCGATCAATGAACTTGAAATTACGCCATAGATTTGTCAATTGTTACATCTATTATGTCTTGCTGTACGGATCCGAAGTCTGGACCCTGAAGGCCGAAACAGTAAGGTGGCTAGAAGCTTTCGAAATGTGGGTGTATAGAAGGCTCTTAAAAATACCCTGGATAGACCACATCAGTAATGAGGAAGTTCTGAGAAGATTAGGTAAGGACAGAGACTTAGTTGTCGACATAAAGAATAGAAAAACCGCATATTTGGGACATGTAATCAGGAGTGATAGAATGAGGCTGCTGAAAATATTAATGGAAGGCAAAATAGAAGGCAGACGAGGTATAGGAAGACGCCAACATTCGTGGTTGAAAAACATAAGAGACTGGACCGGACTAGACTCACATTCCTTATTCCGAGCTGCTCAAAACCGAACCCAGTTCGCCGAGATTGTTGCCAACCTTCACTAAGGTGAAGACGGAACCGAAAGAAGAAGAAATCGAAATTAAAAAAATACTCTCTTACAGCTAGTTGCAAATACTTTCTATATCCATCTTGTGCATTTTGGACAGATGAAAGCCTAATGGAAGAAAAATCGATGAAAATACCGTAATCAGAGGAGTTCGTCGGCCGAGCGGCCTGGGAGCAGGAGTGAGGATGGCGAAGAGCAGCTGCGTGGTCGCGCGGACCGGGTGTTTCAAAATACGAATGCGCGGTAAAACATGAGTTATCTCGACAATGGTGGCACTTATCGAGACGATTTTTTTTAATTCGATGTAGCGAAATGAGAGGAATCAGAATACGCCATCAAAAAACAATATTACGAAGAAATTTTGTACTAATTTCAAGATCAAAAAAGTACCGTCAATTCAGCCATTTGGGGTCGCTTCGGACAACAGGTAGATTTTTTGAATATGCATTCACAGCGGCAACAGTGTAAAAGATAGCCCATATTAATATGTTACCCAAATCACAGAGTATGTACTCTGTGCCCAAATGTTAGCAACTTAGTTACCGTTAGATGATGGTGTGTTGCGGTCGCACGTCGTGATCAGTTTTCCGTTTCACGTAATTTTTGTTTTGGTAAGAATTTCTTAATTCAAAAGATACTGAAAAGTAAGTCGTACCCACCTCATTTGCATATTTTAGTACAATTTTTGTTTATACTAGTAGGAAGGGTGATGTTTTGAGAATATTTTAGCCAGGAGTTCGTTTGTTTATCTTTACACACATTTCATATGCAGGGGTGATAACAAAATTATACGTTTTTAGGGGGCGACTTCGGACATGGGCCGAATTTATAAGAAAGTGGTAGGTGGTAGAAGCTACCAAAATTTTAAACCAGAAAAACTAGAAAATGCCATCCGTGATGTGAAAACCCACAGGAAAACCATACAGCATTCTGCTGAATATTATGGTGTACCTAAATCGACTATTAGCGACAGAATTAAGAATGTTAATGTCAAAAAAGTCGTCGGCCAGACAATACTATCGTCAGAAGAAGAAGGAAGGCTGGTTGTGGCCATTAACCTGGCGGCAGAATGGGGATTTCCTCTTTCTCCGTTCGATGTACGAATGATAGTCAAACAATATCTTTCACAAGACTAATATTCCGATAAGGCCTGTCGTAAGTTTCATTAACACACCAGTATCAAAATTAACAAGTTTCATTAGCACACTTTTTCGAGAATTAACCAACTTTAAACCAGTGAACACAGTAAGTAACAGCTTTGATTTAGTTAACAAAATAAAAGACTTCTTTATACCACCTGATGCCATTATGGTTTCATTTGACGTTAGTGACCTGTATACATCAGTTCCCAAATTTGAAACCTTCCCTTTAGTTAAAAACATTCTTAGAAAATCGAAAATTTCAGATAACACAAGCGAACATATGATTAAATTAATTGAACTTTGCCTCTCACAAAACTTTTTTGTATTCAACGATAAATTTTACGAACAATCAGATGGCCTAGCCATGGGATGTGGCCTTTCTCCTCTAATAGCTGACATTTTCATGGATCATATTGAAAGTAACTTAATTATTCCACAACATATTGAAATCTTATTGTATGTTAGATATGTGGATGACATATTCTGTGTGATAAGAGGCAACAATACCACTGCTTCTAACATATTATCTTCCATCAATGAAATACACCAAAACATAAAATTCACTTTAGAAATAGAAGAAGAAGCTCACATCAACTTTTTAGACCTTAACATACATAGAGATGGCTCAAAATTTAAGTTTGGTATTTTTAGAAAACCCACTCAGACAGACCATGCCATCCACATGTCTTCCAATCACCCTAACCAACACAAAATGGCCTCGTTTTATTGTTATATTCATAGACTCTTCAACATACCATTGGAAAAAGTTGAATACAGGAAGGAACTTAATATTATTAGACAAATAGCCTACAATAATGGTTACGACCCCACAATAGTCGACACCTTTGTTCAAAAAGTAAATTCTAAAAAATTACATAAATTAGCTTACCCCGAAATAAATATCCCTAATCAAATTTATATTTCATTGCCTTTCATTAACTCTAATATCACAAAAATATTTTCACAAAGTTTTCTAGATATTGATAAATCAATTAAAGTATCTTATAGAACTTCCAATAAATTGGGTTCATTTTTGATCAATTCTAAAGATAAAATTAACCATTTACAAAGAAGTGGAGTATACAGGTTACAATGCTCAGATTGTGTGGCAAGCTACATTGGAAGGACATGCAGACCTTTGGGAGTCCGTATAAATGAGCATATTAGTAAACCCAACAAGTCATCATTCGGTCATCACTTAAAATATAATAATCATAATTTTAGCCCCACAGAAAATTCGAAGATTTTAGTTAACATCAACTCTAAAAACTTTACTTTACTAGATTTTTATGAAGACCTTGAAATCAGTAACGAGCTTAAAATTAATGATAAATGTCTAAACAAACAAGAGAGCCTAAATAGGAACTATATACCCTTACATCGTCAACTCATGTAACCCTCAATAATGATAATGTCCATCATTAGATCTCACCCTTCCAACATGAGAAAATTCTAATTTGTTTTTTTTTTATTCTTTCTCTCAACCTAACCTTCTAAATAATTTTAAATATCTTGATTAAATTGCTAATCATTCATTACAATTATTACATTAAATAAAATATTACACCTAACTGATTTAATTGTTGTTTACAACTACTTTTCTGAAGTTAAATAAATAATCATTTTTGCATTTGATCTCTCAAATCGAACAGAGCATTCACAAACAATCGAACAAACCCAATTGACAGTTGAAGTTCTTGTATTTGTCAGTTAAACCGACACAGCCACCTGTAGAGGTTCCAGCATGGCGGGCGTTTAAGAAAATAAAATGATTCTTTGGAAGTAAAATTCGATTTTAAATGTGATGTCCAAGTTGGTGTAATGTAAATATAAAATAAAAATTATTGACCTGTTTCAATATTAATGGAGGCGATGAAGCCAGGAAATCTTTTTATATATAATCTGACAGTACGTATTTTTTTATCAACCTTTTTATCTTTAAAGTAAAAAATCTTTCATTTATAAGAACCTAGTCAACCTTTCATTTTTTGAATTAAATAATGTTAACTTCAATGTAATTAAAATCAATTTTATTATTAAATTTCTAATATTAAAAACCTTTTGTATCACCTTCAAATTAAATTCATATATTAGTATTGTTAACTTTCTCAACATGAATTTAACTTTGTAATTTAGCACTATTGGTTGTGATTTGAGTATGTATTTTAGATTAAGCACTGATGATGGCTCTATGTCTAAAGAGCTGAAAGCGCGCTATGCAAAAATAAATTAAATTTTACACGTGATACAAATGTAATATTTCCTCATTAAACAATATCTAGACAGGAGAGGGGTGAATATAAAAAAATTCCGAGATAACCTTCCGGGACACGATTGGGTAAATTCATTTTTATCCCGACACCGTAATCTTACGACAAGATTTTGTCAAAATATAAAGACATGTAGGGCACAAGTAAGTGAAGGCACTTTAATGGAATATTTTCGTGAGCTCCGAACATCCCTGGAAAATGTTGAGCCATCGCTAATAATTAACTATGACGAAACTAATTTTAGTGATGACCCGGGTAAAGTCAAGGTGATTTGTAGAAGAGGATCGAAACATTGCGATCGAATAATGGATTCGTCTAAATCTAGCGTAAGTGTAATGATGTCGGCTTCAGCAAGTGGCGACCTTCTTCCACCCTTCGTGGTGTATAAGGCTAAGCATCGGTATCAAGAATGGGAAGAAGATGGACCGAATGGATGTGGTTACAGTGTGAGCAGCTCAGGATAGTTCGATTCAACAACTTTTTTGGAATGGTTTCGCCAGATAGCTTTACCTTATTTCAGAAAAAAGGATAGGCCGAAAATTTTAATTGGTGATAACTTGTCCAGTCACTTAACAGTAGAAGTTATTGAGGAATGTGCACATCAGAATATAAAATTCATCCTACTTCTACCAAATGCCACCTACCTTTGCCAGCCGCTGGATGTTGCTTTTTTGCGCCTCTTAAGAAAACATGGAGGAGAATTCTGACTGAGTGGAAGTCCAAAAGAAAAATTCCATTTCAGAAGAAAGCTTTTCCAAAACTTCTCAGGAAATCTTTAGAAGCAATTGAAGCAAATTCAAAGAGAAACGTGTTGTCCGGATTTCGCGCATCAGGTATTTGGCCCAACAATTCACAGGAAGTTCTAAAACGTCTGCCTCAAAGACTTATGACTGAAGATAATCCTACAGGCGGTGGAATAGATAAATCGCTACTGGCATTTCTTAAAGAAAATAGAAACCCTGAATTGCAAACAAGAACAAACAGGTGCAAACGAGTCAATGTTCCACCAGGAAGGCCAGTCATCCTTGCAGATATGAATGTTGAATTCGAAAACGAACCACCAGAAAATATTCCTTCCACGTCTGGAGTACAAAAACCTAGAAAGTGTCAGAACAATCCATCTGATTCCGATTTATTTGATGAACATTTTTTACCAGCTGACGCATCTGATTCGGAAGAAGAAATGACTTCCGAGAAACCAAGAGACCATTCTTCAAATGAAGGTATTATGATAAATGATTTTACCCTCGTTAAACTTCCCATAGAAAATTCTTTAAAAAGCAACTTCTTTGTCGCACAAATTTTAAACGAAGAAGGTGAAAATTACCTGGTAAAATTTCTTCGACAAGAAAAATTTGCGGCTGGCGTTTTCTTTTCTTTTCCAAACGTGTCTGATGAGAGCATTATTGGAAAATTTGAAATTGTTCAAACGGTTTTACCTTCACATTTTCGAAGAGGTTGTTATAAGTTTTCCAATTTACCTGATGTTGTTAAAGAGTAGATTACAGTTGTATTTATGACATAAAAATTTACTTTTCTGGAATAACCTGTTTAGTTTTCTTATATAAGAATTATTATGTTTGATTTTTAAAATAAATAAATCTTTTTTATGATAAAATGATGTTTCTCTTATAACAAATAATTTTCCTACAAGTGTAGACGATTAAAAAAAGAAAATGTTTGTCCGAAGTAACCCCTGCAACCGTTAAACATCGGTTTTACGTAGTTTTATATGGCCGTCCGAAGTCACCCCACTCGATGGGGTGACTTCGGACAGTTTTTAATAAAAAAAATATAATAACTGGAAAAAAATTAGAAACATTTGACATTGTCAAAATGTAACTAGATGTTAGGGACATCTTAGCCGAAATTTGCAGAATTTTAGTTCTCTTGGTTTTCAGTTTGTGATTAAGAAAGTTGCAAAAAGTGTCCGAAGTCACCCCGTTTGACGGTATTCTATTTTCATTTGCATGAAAAAAATAGTAGTATGATTGAAAAATTATTTTTTTGCTTAATGTTCATCAAATCATGCAACTAATTAGACGTTTCAATAATAAATAACGACATCAAATTAAAAAACTATCGTCTTGATAAGTGCTACCGTTGCTGAAATAACTTATGTTTTACCGCGCGTTCGCATTTTGAAACACCCGGGCCGTGCGACCGCACAGCTGCTCTCCGCCATCCCCACTCCTGCTCCCACGCCGCTCGGCCGACGAACTCCTGTGATTACGGTATTTTTAGCGATTTTTCTTTCATCAGGCTTTCATTTGTCGAAAATGCACAAGATGGATATAGAAAGTATTTGCAACCAGCTATAAGAGAGTATTTTTTTAATTTTGATTTAACGATTAAGTAAGCCATAAATTATTATTAATTTTGTGGGCCTCTACCTCCGAATCTACACGGTCAAATTTCGTCGTTTTATGCTAAAATGAAAGTGATTGCAAAGCAGTATTCAGATGGGAAACAATTTTTAAATTACATCTAACCGATACTGTAAACGAGAAATTATTTATAATGGAAAAAATTCGACAAAATTTTAAAAATTTGTAAAAAATTATTAAAACGTAAAATGGATATTTCTATAATTGCTTATTGTTTGTTATGACACTAAGTAACCGTTAAAAATTGCATACTCCTTTTTCACCGTCGTTTAAACAAGGTACGCGCGATCAACTTTTTTATAATTTGTTAATTAATAATTCTGGCAGTGAAAAACTACGCGATTGATCGTTACAAAAATTTTTGTGCGTGATTGTCATATGTTTAACTATCTTTTCTGAAAATTAGATAAATATTTATCAATTTTTACTTACCGAAAAAATTTCTCAAAGTTTACGTATGATTTTTTACTAATTTTCGCATATTATTCATGGAAAATTAATGTTTTTCGATTCGCGATTCTCATAACCTTATAGGAAATCGTCGAATAAACAAAAAAGAAGAAGTAACTTTTTTTGATTTAAGGCTTTGTTTCAAAGTTTTAGACACAAATGTATCGAAAAATGGACCATTTTTCGATATTTCGGTACATTCGTTGTTCTACAGCATTTAGCAAGCTCTTTTTGAAGTAGGCAAACATAGATTATTGTTTGTGCACAATATTCGGCAACTTTTTGCATAAAAAGTTTTGCGTTATCAAACAACATCCATTTCGATTGCTCTATCGCCTGGACTATTTTTTTATTGACTTTCATTGAAAATTCATCCAAACCGTGTTTTAACAAATTTATTAAACAAAAATACATGTTTCAGACTTAAGTAAGCGGCTGCAAATTATTATTCAAATAATTTTACTAGGTATTAACCATCCAGACAAAAATCGCAAATAAAGTTTTTAATCGATGTTGTTGAAGAACAAAACGTATGGATTCAGTTAAAGCATTTCGTGCACTTTTTCCATTTTCTCCCCGTATCTCTTGAGAGTAACGCTTTCCACTGATAATATATGTCGCATCTCCATCATCTGCACTATCAGTGGACACTAAAGAAACTACAATTTCATTCTCAGAATAGCTTGAGCTTGAGTCACATTTTTTGGTTTTCTTTTTGGAAGGTTTTCCCGACGATGTTCCAGGCTGATCTGCGTCTTCAATAATGATACGTTTCTTGGCATTTCTTGGATGAATCAGTTTCTCCTTATGCTCTTCCTTCATTTGTTTTTTTCCAAAGCTACTTTTACTGAGGATTTATAGTCAGTTCCTTTCTGTTACCAAACTAAGGTTTTACCTCTGCTGGATGTGGACGACTGAATTACTGTGACTTCCCTAATATACCTTGGACTGATAACTTGTGGTAGAACGTTTTAGTTGCCTTCAGCATTCTATTCTCAAGTTGCTTAACTTTAAAAACATGTGTATCAAAAGGGTAAATCCCTTCTTCTTCTTTTCGTGCAAAACGCTATACAGCGTGTAGGCGATTATCCACCAATAATTAATCTATAATGCGTAATTGCCCTTCAGTGGCTAATGCCAATATATCACCCACGTTCCTCACTCCGCACCAGTTTCTGATATCACGTAACCACGAGTGTTGTCTTCGTCCTGGGCTTCTATTTCCTTTTATTAGTCTTAGTATGTCATAGTCATTGCCTCGGAGTATGTGCCCCAGATATGAGATTTTGCGTTGTTTTATAGTTGTTAATAGTTCGCTCTCGACGTTGGCTCTTCTAAGTACTTCCTCGTTTGTGACCCGGTCTACCCATGGGATCCTTAATAACCTGCGGAGTATCTACATCTCAAAGGCCTCTATGCGGTTCATGGATTTTACTTTAAGTGACCATTTTTCCGCTCCATGTGTTATTATGGGCCAAATATAGCATTTCACCATACGAATTCTTATGTTCAGCGACATATATATGTTTGAAATTTAATAAAAGCAGTTCTTGCCATTGCTGTCAGCATTTTTATCTCCATATCGTTATCCAAATTGTCACTGATGTTACAACCGAGGTATTTAAATTTGTTGACTCTTTCTATGGGCTTATCGTCAATCATTACTTGGGCCTGATTATGTTGGTCTCTTTTGATGATCATAAACTTTGTCTTATCGATGTTTTTTGTAAGCCCATATCCCTAACCCACTATATTAATTCGGTTTAGAATGTGCTGTACATCTTCCAAATCAGTTGCTAACATAGCAGTATCATCAGCTTAACGTATGTTACTTATGGTTAGTCCGTTTATTACTTTACCGCCCAACCTATCTAATATGCGAAAAAAGTATTGGTTCACCCCCAAAAAAGTTGAAATTCAGAATTTTTTTGAGCTTTTTTTACGTTTTTCAACAAGAATAACACGTCGTCGTCGTTGTCGTCGGCCACTTTTCGTTACATGCCTTGTTAGCACGATACAGCCTCCGGAGTGCAAAAAGTCACCAATTTTATGATTGAATATTGTTCAGAACATCTAACACATGAACCCTATTGATTTTCAGCTCACTATAGCCAGTACAACGGGTGATATGGTACTTAAAGTACGACATTTTTGTATTTTTTTGAAAAATTTCAGTTTGTTATCACGATACAGTCTCCGGATTGCAACAAGTCACGAATTTTATGATTGAATATTATTCAGAGCATCTAACAAATGAACTCTATCGATTTTCAGCTCAACAGAGCCAGTAAAACATGTGCTATAGTACTTTAAGTACGACAATTTTGTCATTTTTGGAGAAATTTCAGTTTGTTAGCACGATACAGTCTCCGGAGCATATACAAGTGACGCATTTTATGATTGGATATTATTCAAGGCGTCTCAAAGATGAACCCTATTGATATTCAGGTCACTAAAACGAGTGCTATGGTAACGCATGACTCATTAGGCTTATGAGTCCGTGGTTATCACAGGTGTAGGCCTTACTCTTTTTCGGTAATGCTATAAATGTTGATCATAGCCATCCAGTTGGAATAATGCCAAAGTCATAGATTTTATTAAATAGCCGACATAAAATTTTTGGATCAATTAGTTTTAGTACTTCCGCATGAATCATGTCCTCACCAGGTGTCTTTCCCTCTTTGAGGTTTGCGATAGCATATTACACTTCTGAAACGAGAATTAGTGGGCCAGTTATGTCTTCATGTTGAATTAGAGTAGGTATTGTTGGCCGATCATCATCCCAGTTTTCCTAAATCCACTAACAGCAGTTTGAAGGGTAGCAGCACGAAGGTGCGCTTCATCCAATAAACTAGGTGTTTGTAGTTTCCTCACAAATCTGTTTGGATCAGAAGCCAGCCAATTTTCTATAGCTTTTGCATAAAGTGTCTTCAGAGGAAACATAAATGTTACATCCACAGGTTGCAGTTTATCTGTCGAGTGTGGAGGGAAACTATGGATACTCCTACTTATCTGGCGAGATCAATAGCATCTAGATTTCTAGTGGGCGAATAATGAAAGTTTCAAAATAGCATTAATATCAACTGAAATCGCCCTGTCATACGAAAGATTTGGAAATGAATTTGACATACAGGGTTTTTCATTATATATGGACCCTTCTATATCTCACTTATTATTTGATGCAGATAACAATGTTTCAAATAAGAGTTGAAGGGTTATTAATGTAGTTTTTAAAATTCAACAAAAATATTATACAGGATGTCTCAGAAAAGAGGGTCAGAGCCAAAGTGTTCTTTCTTAAATGGGAAACCCTATATATTTTCATATTTTTAAACTGTTCATTTCAATCCGAATTCAGCAATATATAATTGTTATAGTCTAACCTTAACAGTTCAGAAAATATATTCATTTAAAAATCGTTTTCTGTGGGATGAAAACCAACTATAAACAACGGGCAATGAAAGCATTGTCATATTTGACAAGTAGTTATTTACACCATTATAAAACTTTGTATTTGATAGTTTTGAAATTGCGGTATACAGATGATGAAAAGATAGAAATATTTTCTCTCTATTTGTAAAGAATAATAACAAATTAGATGCAAGGAGAGAATTTGTGGAATTATATCCAAATCGGCATGCGCCTAGCAAAAATACGTTCAACAGAATATACCAGCATGTAATGACAACTAAGAACTTTTCTAGGAAAAAACGAACGTGTGTAATTAATGAGGAGGATGATTTAGATACATTTCTGCATTTTGAAGGTAAAAAAATATATATTTCTTTGGATTTTATGGTAGTTGAATAAGAAGGAATAATTTTTGCGCTACTACTTTTTTGCAGAAAACTCTGAAGACTCGTTAGTAACCGGCTCCAATATATTATAAAAACATCCTATGAAAATTTTAGGACTCTGAAAAGACACAATTATAAACCATATAAGATACTTCCCGTGCAGGCTCTTACTGAATTGCACAAACGGAAACAGTTAATATTTTGTCAGGAAATGCTTCGTCGCTTGAATGAAACTCCAGATATCCTTCAGAAAATCTGTTGGACAGATGAATCCAGTTTTTCTACAGCTGGCGTGGAAAAATAAAAATCATAGACAGCGGAAAGTGCAACAAATAAAGAAATCTGGACGGAAATCAATTAAAGTTTGGTGTGGAATATTCCAGAATAAAGTGGTTGGGCCAATATTTTTCAATTATAAGTTAACAGGAAGAACTTACCTAAACTGCATAATACCCAAAATGAGTGAAATACTAGAAAATGAATTTACAGCTGACCAATTAAATACTATGATCTGGCACCAAGATGGGGCATCACCCCATAATGTATTAGAGGTGAGAGAACATCTCAACAATCAGTTTTCAGAGTGGATCGGAAATAATGGGACAATTCTATGACCTCCTAATGGCCCCGACCTAACTCCCTTAGATTCTTTTTTGTGGGGGATGCTGAAAGATATAGTTAACTTTGGCGAAAATAACAATCTTGAGATAATTCAGGAAAAGATTCAAGGCGAAATTAATAACTTAAATAATCATGTTGATATTATTTCTAAATGTTTAGAGAATTTACGCCAAAGATACCAAATATGCATTGACAATATGGGGGGTCATTTTGAACAATATTTATAGTTTCATTTGGGCTTACTTACTTTGATATTACTTTATTTTGTAAATAAATTTACTGAATTCCAATCGATAGATTACTACATCTTACTGCGTCGTATATATTTTCTGAACTGTTGAGGTTAGACTAAAACAATTATATATTGTTGAATTCGGATTGAAGTGAACAGTTTCAAAATATAAAAATATATAGGGTGTCCCATTTAAGAAAGAACACTTTGGCTCTGACCCTCTTTTTTGGGACATTCTGTATAATATTTTTGTTGGATTTTAAAAACTACTTTAATAACCATTCAACTCATATTTGAGACATTTTTAATTGTAACAAATAATAAGTGAGGTATGGAAGGGTCCATATATAATGAAAAACGCTGTACAAGGATGTGATGATAATACCACCAAAGATAAAGCAGAACTAAATCATAACTTGGGAGATACGGAGTGATGAAAAGTGAGTATTTCAACACCCTGTATCTCGAAAACTAGACATAGGATCGTGTTGCGCCCATTGAAACATTTCACCCGAATGATCAATTCTACAATATATCACAAATTCAAGAAATTTGACGTAGATCCTTTTTTCCATATAAAGTTGCGTTTTTTTACAATAGAGCTAAGTAAAGTAGCTTTGTCTGGTCTCACCTTCAAACTATTAATTGTGTCCGAGCAAACTATAAAAGATGTCTTGAAGTGAAATTTATTCAGAAGATGTATCATTTTTTAGCTGCTTTTTTAAAATATAATTTAGCACATTTAACTTAGTAGCGAAGAAACGAGAAGAGAATGCAATACATGCAGAGGAAGAAAATATAGAAGTCCAAAAGTGCAGATATTTGCGTTCAAATATATCAAAAGATGGAAAACAAGCGGTGGAAATACAGGAAATGAGAACAACAGGAGGAATACTATTCAACAGTATATTGCTCGAGAAAAGAAAGGTACTAAAAAGTTGAAACTCAAGTTAATAATAAAGTAGTGATACCGATACTCGCAGAAACGTTTACAATGACCAGAAAATTAAAACAAGAACTAAATATGATGGATATTTTTGTACGGAAAATAGAAAATACGACTAGGAAATTAAATTAGGAATGCCTAACACAGACAAAATCATACAAGAAATCCAGAGGAAGATCAAGAAGAGCATGGCTAGAGGACGTGAAGGCGGTAGCAAGTGAGAGACATCTGAAGTGGATAGAGATAACAGGGCTAAAGCAGGAAATAAACAAGTGGAGAGAGAGAGAGCTGGAGGAGAAATACTAGTACACTCAACTCCACCAAACAATCGACATCTGTACAGGGTATAAGGATTAAGTAAGGATGTAACTGAGAAAGGTACTTACCCAAGAAATGATGACAATAAGGCCGGACGGGATATATATTTGGATAAGATAGTAACCCATCGATCGTACGAATTGGATTTCACAAGCCAATCTGGAGTAGTTTCCTAAATGAAATGTTTGTATTAAATATATGTGAACAGAACAAACAAAACCCGTGACTAACTAATAATACATTCGATATAATATAATTCCATGAAAATAATGAATATAACTCAATTTCAGTTATTGTGTCGAAAAATCATCTTTTCGGTTTTTTTACTTGCTATACATGTCCAGACTTCTATTTATTTGTAATCTGATAAATTTGAAGCAATATTATTAACATTATTGATATTTCCACTCACTAGTTGATGACATTTTGATATTATCTTTTTCTAATTCACACTCAATGAATAAACTTAAAGCGCATTATTCTCTTGAGTTTTTCGTCTTCAGATGATCTGTAGCTGGAAGATATTATAACTCAAGTGATTACAACGTTTCTGTCAAATTTGGTGTATAGTCTGTAGTGACAAGCAATGAAATATTACCTAGTTTGTATATGGTAGTAATAGAAGTGACTAGTTCTATTTTGGGTTTATGCTAAAAACACAGTTTATTAGATAATCATTTCTGCATAGTTCTTAGAAAAATTTGCTTTGAAGTTTTTTCTATTTGAACCTAGTTTTTTCGAATATATATTGTTATTTCCGTAATAGACTCTTTTTAAATAGCATTTCTCAAGTAAAAATATTTTTTATTGACGTTATCAAATATCGAATGTTTTAGTTGGTCACAAATTATGTTAGCAACATATTGATAGTACTAATTAAAAAATTCTTTGTTGTATAAAATTTGCCAATAATTATGATAATCAAGAATTACAATCAATACTATGGTTTTGCAATTTTGATGAGTCGTTTCGTTAAATTTCAAATTCAAATTTTCAATGACAGAGACTTATTTAGAAATTAGCAAACAATAAACTTCTTTAAATAGATGTCGCGAAAACATGTCTAACATTGAAATAGTTTTCTAAATAGATTGATGGGAAAATCCAATATTTTGACACTAGAGTAAGAAAAAAAATCAATAATAAATTGGCGATACTTAGTCCAAGATCTGAATAGAAAACATCCTCCACCCAACTATTTATTAATGTCGCTAGACCAAAAGCATGAAACTTATAGAATATATGAACATTGGGTTTTTTTATTTTTGTCTTTTATAAGGTTGGCAGGAAAAAACAGGAAAATTGGTATTAATAAACTATTCAATAAATAAACTTCATATCAAAACAATAATTTCATTGAAAATAGGGTGATATGACGGGTTGTAATCTGTAAACTGCCCCGAATTCCGTTTGCCCCGTTTGCCCAGATTTAATCATTCAAGTGATAAGCTTAAAAATCTTACTCCTTTTTTATACCAATAAATAGTTTCAGTATTACTAGGAAATTAGAAAGTTCACACTTTACCACTCTCGCATTATCAAGACACTTACTTAAGAAGCTTTGTGTCGAACATATGTGAAGACGGCATAACTAACGCCATCTAGTGCAAATTGTTTGAACTGTGAAAACTGCTTTTTTACCCACAACAATAGATTCAGTTTTACGAGGAAATAAGAAAGTTTGTTATTTGAAATAGTAAAGGAGCGAAGAGATTCGAACGGACTATACGGTGCGATAGGAGGACACAGTATTTCTGATACCTAGAAACTTCTGTTGGTTTTTGGATGATTATTTGAAACCAACTGGATTGATTGGAGATAATACTGTAATGTTTTCTTCTTCTTCAGTACCTCGGCTACTCTCGTTCTCGGGATAACTGTCTGCCTTCTCACCTTGGAACCAACATCGTTTTCAAGGACTCTTTTCAACACACCTTCTTCCAAGACAAGGGAGTCCCACTGAGCCCAATATGCCTTGAGTGTCGGTGAAAATCTTGACATTTTTTGCCAGATAGGTCGCCGATTTTCTTCCTCCCATTACCGAATCTTCTTTAGATGATGGTCATTCTCCTGGTCTTCTCTGATTTTGATGGGTGACCATTCTTCCTTGACTACTGTAGTTCTTGAAACTGCAGCTACCCTAGTTTCTGCTTTATTGCAGTGGGAACAGTCTATTGGGCACGGCCGTCTGGACAGGGTGTCGGCATTTCGGTGACTCACACCAGCTCGATGTTCGATGTTGAAATCGTACTCTTTAAGTCGTCCAATCCATCTAGAGATCTAGCCCTCGGGATTCTTGAACTGCATCAACCACTTGAGTGCTGCATGATCAGTCCGGATTAAAAACTTCCTATCATAGAGATATTGGTAGAAGTGTTCCACGGACTTCACTACCGCCAAAAGTTCTCTACTTGTGACGCAGTAGTTTCGTTCAGGTTTGGATAGGTCTTTACTGAAATATCCCAGCAATATTTCTTATCCTCCTTGGATCTGTGAGAGCACTCCTCCAATTCCTACGCTGCTTGCATCAGTGTCAAGAATAAAGTCTTCCTCTGGTAATGGATATCCTAGTATCGGCACCGTCGTTAAATGCCTCTTTAAGGATTCAAAAGCCGTTTGACAGTCTTCGTCCCATTGGAAAGATCTTGCTTCTTCTGAGTCGTGTTAGGGGCTTGACAATATCTCCAAACTTCCTGATAAATCTTCTATAGTATGTGCAAAGTCCAAGGAGCTCCTGATTTGTTGTTTGTCGATTGGTTGCGGGCATCGCTGAATGGAAGCAATTTTCTCTGGATCCACAGCCACTCCTTCATTCCTCACAATATGACCAAGATAGTTGACTCTGTTTTGGAATAGCTGACAATTTTTCGGGTTTAATATGAGCTGGGAAGCTCGGAGTCGTTTGAATACGTCTTCCAAATTCTTCAGGTGTTCGTCAAATGTCTTCCCAGTACTAAGATGTCGTCCTAATAGACCAGGCATGCCTTCCAAGACATTTTCCATGAGTCTTTCAAATGTCGCGGGTGAATTAGCAAGCCCGAATGGCATGACGTTGAATTGTCATAATCCAGATCCGGTAGTTAAAGCAGTCTTCTCTTTGTCTTCTGGATCCATTTATACTTGCCATTATCTAGACTTCAGGTCCAAGGTTGGAAACTTTTTTCGTCACGTTGTTTAGCTGGCGATAATCCACGCAGAATCTCGTAGTTTCATCCTTTTTCTTGACGAGCACTACTGAAGACACCCATGGACTGGTAGAGGGTTCTATTCCTTTTTCTGTCATCTCTCGAATTATTCTTTCAGCGTCCTTTCTTTTCGCTCGTGGTAGTCTTCGAACTGATTGCCTAATTGCCTTGGCATTATCAGTATCGATTTTGTGTTTAACGGCTGATGTTCTACCAGTCTCTTTTTGGTAAAATTTTGACTTCCATACATGGCTTAGTCAGAGTCGGATTTAGGAACTACACCAGTGTGCCATTTCGTGACAATGCAATATATTGCGGAATAATAGAAGAAGAAAATCATGACGTATCTTACGATTCCCATTATGCTGATGTTGTCCAGGTGAGTTGTGCCATTTTTTTAAATTATATCGACAATCTCTTATCCTCTTTTAGAGCTAAACGCACAAGTTTTCAATGGGATTTAAGACCGGTGTACATGCAGGTCAGTTCAAACTTGTAATATCTCCCATTTCCTGGAATTATCTAGCTACTTTGCTAGTATGAGAAGATACATTGTCATGCGTAAAGATAAAAGTATCTCCAATTGTACCTATCCAAGGCCCAACTACTGGTTCCAACTGTAAGATATTGATTAATAACTGTTAACCAATATCCACATAATTGTGGAAGTTGGTTCTCCTTCTCCAAATGAATCGTGTGCAAACTTAACACTTATATTAACTATTAACAGGAAGTGATATTTCACATTACTTAATACAAAACTATATCTATTCAGTGACACTTTATTTAAAATTATACTGAACTGTATATAGAGAACCGTATTATATGTAGTAACCCGATGCTTATTAAGAGAATATCGCAATTAATTGAAATTATTAATCGTTGGTGGAGGAAAGGTGAAATCGAACACCTAGTCCTCAAAATTATACAGAGAAATTAACGGTACTTCGTCTCACGAGGTTCTCGCTCTACTGCCTTCTTTTAGACAAGCGGGGTGGCTAGGGGAGAAAAAAATTGCTTTTCATTCCCTATCGACTAATGACAAGTACCAGACATTCTTATCTTTTTGAAATTCTGTATGTAGCTCAAGGTTAAGGGAGTTAAATATCTTCTCAAAGCGACACTTGAAATACCTAACATATGCTGGTGCGGCCATGAGCGGCGTAGGTATTTTGGCATTTTTTAAAAGGGGATTCAATGTGTAAAATAAACATTGTTTATTGAACACCAACAACAAATCAACACTTCTCTTACTAGTTAAAATAGTTTGAATGGGAAGCAAAGACGTTTTTGCTCCGATCTAAATACCTTCTCAGAACACTACAGTTCGTTCCTTTTATTTTGGGATAGATCTCGCAGCCGGGAGTATAGATCGAAGTACCCGAATTCGTCGGTCATTTGATTCATGACACACTTTGGAGACATCTGAAAAAAGGACATTTTACCAATATTCAACTGTCTAGTTTGTTCTTGAAAACACCAATTTAGCCGGTAAATTTGATTTTGCCTAGACAACTCAGGTACTTGTAAATGTCTTCTACTGTAAAACCCTAGAGCACGAATGAAACAGTTACACACGAGGCTTCCATAAGTTGTCGTTCTACCTCTGGATGAGAAATATTCAATTTGTTGGTTAGTTATTTGTAACTCTTCCACGACTTTGCCTTTGCCTGTTCTTGAGGGTTCCTAATATCAAAACCTTGCATACGTTTTTGATACAGCACTCTCTGAAACTCTCTCTATCTCTTCGGGAAATTCTTTGTTCAGTGGGAGCAATAGTGCACATCTATTAGTCCATTATCTTATTTAAATAGATATACATTCACCGAACTACATTTTACTACTTAATACGATACGAAGAAGAATATTTAATAGATAAGCAGACTAATAATTTTTGCTCTCATGTTTATTTATTACAAAAAAATTATATTTTTAATCTTTTTCCTACAAAAGAATTTGGTAGCAAATACGCTGTGATTCCATATGAGTTTGGGTAGATGTACTTTTAGACATATTACATTTTACAGTTTCCTATTTGGGCTTGGTTTGTATCTTTGAAAATAAAAACAAGCGACATTCTGGCTCTATTATAAATTTTTATTTTAATGATTACTATTTACATGGAAGTTTTTGTCAATTTAAGAGCTTTAGAACCAATCCTGAAGTCTACTGTGGCATAAGTTCGTACTGATTTCATATTTCGACTTAGACTGCTCTTCTTCTGGATGGCTACGCTTTTAATAATGTGCGGTACTTCTCTCTCTCGTAATATATTTTGAATATCAATTGGTTTTGTGAACGTCAAGCTAGGTTTGTCAAGTTTTATACTGTTATATCTTTCACAACTTTATTAGCAACTTACAAATTATAATACTTTTAGCAATTCAAAATAACACATCAAGAACTATCAATTAACTGTCATTTCGGACTATAATCGAAAAATCTTGAAAATTCTAACTTGTTTTAAATCTAAACTGTCACCTTGAGAGGTACTCCGCCTATTCAATCCTCTTATTCTTCCATTACAAGCTGTAATTCTGACATCCATAAATACAGGTATATCAATATTCATATTTTTGAATCTAAACAGTACTTTCTCTAATTTGTCGTTGACCAGAATTTTTTTAAACCATTAGTAATAAAATACAGTCTGGTGTTTTTCTTAATTTTCAATGTTCATTTCTCAATATCAATTGAAAAATGTTCGCTTCTCTAACTGCTGACCGTTGTATTTTAATCCTACAGTTAATATTGTTGCAACTTGGCAACCCCTCTTGACATGATTTCGAAGCAGGTGGGCAATTGTATGTGTAAAGTACTGGGTGTCTGACTATTTGTAAGTGCTTATATCTTCGAAACGGTTCTAGATAATAAGATGCAGTTTTCACAGTTAGGTTTAAAATTACCGTAAGTTTTGTTGTGACACATTTATATAATTCGCTTACTTCCGGTTTACCCGCTAGAAATGTGGCATATTTTCAGAATACAGTAGATGTAATTTTTTGAATGAGATACCCTGTATACTTAGCAATTTCTTAAAAGACGCATATTTTTACTTTATAACGGTACCTTAAAGTTTAAAATCGGTGCACAGAAAGCGAAGTTAGATAATTTTAACTGGAATACTGTAATGATTCAGATATCTTATTAATAAATAATAATCAAGGAGGCGTTCATTGACAGAACGTCACATTGTGTTTTATATTCAATGAAATTGAACTGTTTAATCTCTCAAAATGCAGTATACAGCACAAGAAAAATCTCAAACGATATTTTCATATGCCCAAACTCAATCCTATATTCAGACTAGAAGACGATTTAGAAGACAGTTCAATAAAAATCCTCCTGCTACAAATACCATTAAAACATAGTTAACCAAATTTAGGAATACTGCTTCTATATCTAGAAAAAGGAGAACTGTAAATGGAAATTTAGAAGAAATGTTATCTGTTTATGAGCTTGTACAAAGAAATCCGAAAATTTCGATTAGAAAAATAGCATCAAATTTGTAAATGGACAAAACTGAAGTTTTTAGAATTCTAAAAGTTCTCAAATTTGAACCTTACAAAATTTAAGTTCTACAAAAAATTAACGATCGGAACCATGCTAAAAGAGTGTTTATGTGTGAAACATTAACAGATTTGTACAGAACTTATCCAAATTTTGGAATTATCATGTCTGATGAGGCTGCGTTCGTTATAAATGGACGAGTTAATAAACATAACTGTAGAATGTGGGCATTAGAAAATCCAATCAACATGAAAGAGATTCTCCTAAAGTTGATGTTTGGTGTGCAGTGTCTCGTGAAAATTTTATGGGCCTTCCTTTTTTGCAGAAAATACAATTCGTGGTAGAGGTGTGCTTAACAGTTCATCTCAATGAACTAGTTCATGTGAAATAGTTCACCAAAATGAACTAGTTCGATTGAACTATCAACGCCATAAACCGAATTACTATTATAATACAATAATTCTTATTTAGTTACAATAATTTATCATATTATTGTTATTAGCACGCTTTTCGTTTCTAAAGTATTTTACAGTACCTATACATAAATTAGACACTATTAGTAAACATTTTCGAAATAGAATAGGTCAGCAGTTCCTTAATCAAATCTTCACTAATCCATATTAAAAATATGAATTAGTTCATTGTAGCATTGTTTCTAGTAGCTTGGTAGCTCGTTCGTGTCTGAAGCGCCACATCACCGCGCTATTGGTTATGTGAGTTCTGTCGTTCAGTCCACGGTCCACGTTCAGTCATGTCATAGTAGTAATAGTAGTTCATATTTATTGGTTCTGCCGTTCAGTCTACGGTCCACGTTCATTCATATTAGTATTTCATCTTGAATTAGTTCATTTTAGCAAAGTGAACTAGTTCATTTTCCTTGTTGACTGAACTAGTTCCTTCTTCTAGTTCGTTCGTGAACTACCCATCTCTAGTTCGTGGTAATAATTATACCGATATGTTGGAATACTTTTTCTATCCCCAGTTAGAACAAGATGGTATTTTAAACCAAAATGTTCACTTTCAACAAGACGGGGCTCCACCCCATTATTATAACGTAGCAAGAGAATCTGTTAACCAACAATTTGGAAATAATTGGATTGGTAGGAGTGGTCCAATAGAATGGGCTCCAAATTCTCCAAACCTGACTGTTCCAGATTTTTTTGTATGGTGATATGTGAAAGAAAGAGTCTTCAACCAGATGCCTGCTACTATTGAGAAATTAAAAAATAACATACGGCAGGTAATGGAAAATATTCCTCTTGAAATGCTGACAGTAGCATTTGACAACTTAATGGTTCGATTCCACAAACGTATTGACCAAGAAGGAAGACACATCGAACATTTGTTTTAGAGTGTCCTAAAACATGTTCTTATTTGTTTTTTAGTGTTCACTTTATATCTAAAGCATTACAGTATCCCAGTTAAAGTTATCTAACTTCGCTTTCTGTGCACCGATTATAAACTCTAAGGTACCGTTATAAAGTAAAAATATGCGTCTTTTAAGAAATTTCTAAATATACAGGGTGTCTCATTTAAAAAATTATAAGCCACTATCTCTCAACTAAACTACCGAATGTTGATAATTTTAAATTTAGGGAAATTGATGAGTTAAAAGTTTATGAAAAAATACTTTCAATAAATTCAAATGCAGCTGGACCGGATAATATTAATATCACTATGATTCTCTATTGTTGCCCACATATTTTATCATTTATTACTCACATATATAATTATTGTCTAAAAAATTCCGTTTTTCCTTTAATTTGGAAAGAATCTAAAGTTCTACCCATACCTAAGACGGATAATCCTGCTGATTTCAATGAGCTTCGTCCCATAAGTATTCAGTGTATCTTTTCTAAAATCCTAGAAAAAGTGATGGATGAACAGATTCGTCAACACATCACTAAATTCGACCTTCTACCTGAACACCAGTCGGGGCTTCGTCCAGGATACAGCTGCACTACTGCACTCCTCAAAGTTTTGGATGACATTTATTCTTATATTGATTCCAACCATCTATGCATTTTAATCTTACTAGATTACTCAAAGGCATTCGATAAAATTAATCACCCGCTGCTATTGTCAATATTTAACTATATGTGTTTTGATAAACAAGCGCAAAAAATGATGCAATCCTATTTAGATCATAGATCTCAAAGAGTATTTATAAATAAAAAATTATCTAGGAAAATTTACCTATGGCGAGGAGTTCCGCAAGGTTCCATCTTAGGACCCTTGCTATTTACCCTATACACCTCCCAATTTTCAAATTACTTTAATTATATGAAGGCTCACTATTATGCCGACGATACACAGTTGTACGTGGATTTTAAAGAATCAGAAGTTGTAAATGCTTGTATGAAAATTAATGAAGAATTAGAGACTATTGTAGATATTTCTAATAAATTCTGCCTAAGCATAAATCCTTCAAAATCAAAAGCTATGCTATTTGGACGTAGAATTGAGAAAAATAAAGTCAAAAGTAAAATACATTTGAAAATTAATAATGATAATTTAATTTTATCTAATTGTGAAAAAAACCTAGGTCTCGTTTTAGATGATTCCTTAACATTCTCTAATCATATCTCATCAATAATTCAGAAAGCGTTTTGCAACTTAAAACTTCTATTCTCACATAGACAATTATTTAATAAAGCAACCAAAATTATGCTCTGTGATAGTCTCGTGCTTTCACAGTTTAACTATTGTGATGTAGTATATGGACCCGCCTTAACACAACTAGATCAAAATCGACTTCAGCGAATTCAAAATATGTGTGTTCGATTTATTTGTGGTATCAGACGTCGCAATCCAACCTCTAAGCATCTTGCAGACCTTGGCTGGCTGAACATAAAAAATAGACGTATTCTTCATGGATCAGTACTATTTCATAAAATTATGTTTACCAAAATTCCTTTTTACCTATCGAAAAAAATTAAAAAGAGATCAGAAGTTCACAATATTATTGTAAGATTTAAAAATAAAATTAGTATGCCGAAACATAAAACCTCGTTATTCCGATCTAGCTTCTCATATAATATTGCAAATCTGTACAACATAATTCCCGAAGATTACAAAACGTTACCCATTTCTCGATTTAAACTTAACATTAAAGAGTCTCTATTTAATAATAGTATAACGTTGAAATTCTAATTTTAAGCAGGTAAAATTGGCCTTATTCATTTTAATATTTACAGAATTATGTTACATAACTTTTGTTATCTTAGCATGTAAGATATTGTACAAGAGGATATTTGATATTTAGTTTGCGTTTTTTGTTTTCTTAGCATGTATGATATTGTACGAAAGGATATTTAGTTTTGTGTTTTGCGGTTACGTGGAAGAGCGCTACTTAGCTGGTGCTTCTAGTACGAAAACACCATCTAAGAGCGAACGTCGCCTTTGCTTGTACTTGTATTCTCATAACAAAGCAATAAAGTCATTATTATTATTATTATTATTATTATCTACTGTATTCTGAACATACGCCACTTTTCTAGCGGGTAAACTGGAAGTAGGCCATTTATATAAATAAGTCACAACAAAATTGGTGATTTTAAACCTTACTGTGAAAACCGCATCTTAATATCTAGAACCCTTTCGAAGATATAAGCTCTTATAAACAGTCAGAATATAATGAAACACCCGGTATTACAGTTCAAGTACCACAGTCGATATAGTGCTCCATTTGCCTATGGCAAGAGGCATAGAAACCATAAACGGACCTGACGGAAACGCCAGAGTCGTCTGCCTGAAAACTAAAACATGTGAAATTACAAGGGCTATAACAAAACTATGCCCTCTCCCCTTGTGCGAAAAATCAGTAAATACTAATATTGAACAGTAATAATTTACCAATACAATTGCCAACTTGCTTCGAAATCATATCAAGCAGGGTTGCCAAGTTGCAACAAATGTCATTAAGATTGCTTGTTTAACTTTATGGATTTTCAATGAACCACATCCATTTCAACACTCTTTGTACTTTCTACTCTTATGACTGCCTTTGTAAAATTCGAAATTGAAATCAGTTAAAGTTCTTTTCAATGATTCTAATTTAAAATTGCATTGTATGAATTTATTTTTATTAAAAATGAAACTATGACAATATTCTGAGAGACATAATGATTGTTGATAATGACATTAATATGTAGAATTTGATCAAATTTATCAACTATAAGAATTTTGCGACAAACATAACGTTTCACCAATTTTATAGAAACCTGTGATAATTACGGCTCTGGTTTTTGATTTAGTATAACGGAATTCATACTTTTCAGCTGTTAGGTATATACAAAACTGTAAAATCTCGATTAACCAATTGAAAATATGAAAAAGTATTATCTACAGGTAAGTGTTACCAGGTCCCAAAATGAGGTACCTGTGGTAAGGCTGATCTCCATGGCTCTCTGCCTGTGTCCAAGGACCTTAAACTGGGGCAGCGATACTTCGTTGGAGACCCCCACCGAATTAGGGCCTTCGTTCCATTTATACCGGATGTCTCGCATGGTGTAACCGACTGCAATCACAAGCCAGTGTGCCAAACTCAAAATCAAGCACAACCAACAAAGGATTTCATAAAATTATTTTATTATTTTTGAATTAGGCCACCACTGAATATTTATAAGATTATATTTAATTCTATTTTAAAAATTGCGAGGAACAGGTCCAGTCAAACAACTATACAGTTGCAATCACTATTTTTATCTTTTATATGTACAATTGTTATTCACATTCATAAAAATTTAAATGGAATTATTACAGATATATTGTTATTGTAGTGCCAATTCATTCAAATTATACAAGAGAAGCCCTTTGTTGGAATTCACTATTGTTGTGCTAAATTGCGTAGGATATAAACAGAGAAAACACCACACAGCAGTCGATAATTTTTATCAAATCTTGAAGTAGATAATGACATAAATAATATATATGAAATCGAGATAGATAGACAATATACAGCACCGTTGAAGGTTATTTGATTATTTTGGAAAAATTCTTTGTCCATTAATATTAATAGGCTCAAGTTTTATCGTTAAATAATGGTATGATAAGGAAATAGTAATTTGATTTTATAATAACTAAAAATGTAATGAAATATGTTCATCCACACCATCGCCAGATAAGCAGCTAGTGATTACTAAAATCTATGCTCACTATTCACAAAAGTGTCTCTGAATCAATTTGAATTGAAAATCTTGCAAATGAGATTTGATTTAATGGTAGACGCACAATCACGTTAGTTTGCGTTACTACACTCCGGCCTGGAGTGAAGATGACTTCATCAGTACGTAGTACATATTATCTTATTGCGGATCACTGATGAATGCTATTATGATACAAATTAACGTTTAATGCAATATAATATCCCAAATTTTGATCAACAGCAGTAAATTGTCAACAATATAAAAATTAACTGTCTCAATCCTTACTTCGTGAAATCTACTCATATTAGTGTTTTAAATGAAACTCACTGTTTCTAGTTAATTCCACAATATAATGAAAATTGTTGAAAATTCTATAAAATTGACAATTGTTTCGATAATATTGATATTGGTTTATCGAAACAATTGTCAATTTTTTAAAACACTAATGTCAACAATTTAATAACAAAAAAAAGCTATCAGCAATACAGGCCGAAGTATATAGTTAATTCCTGACTATACTGTTTATAGTTTTTTACTGCATATGATTTCCGTCTTCGTCTTTTACCCTTCTTTCCAATATTCTATGGTTATTATTCCCTTTACCTTAATGTAGTTTCTATTGAGAAGGGCGAAACAAAAGGAATAAAAAACAAGGAAGAAGGCTGACAGAAGAAGAACACCAATAAAAATAAACATGGGTTGATCATTTTAGGGAACTATTAAATGAGCCACATTACTGGGACAAAGATGAAGTGACAGAAGCTAAGGAACAAGATATATTAGAAGAAGAACTAACAACTGAGAAGGTCAAGAATATAATAAATAAGAGCAGAAATGGAAAGGCCCCCGGAAAGGATGGAATAAGCATAGAACTAATCAAATATGGAGGGAACACTCTACATAAAAGAATATATTACTTTATTAAAAAAATATGGAACGAGGAGAGGATGCCGGAAGAATGGGAAATTGGACAAATTGTCACTCTACATAAGAAAGGAGACCAACATGAATGTGAGAATTACAGAGGAATCACATTATTAAACACTACGTACAAAATACTATCAACGTTAATTAACAGAAGGCTTGTGGAAAGTACAAGGGAAGTGATAGGGCAATATCAATGCGGCTTTACAAAAGGCAGATTAGACATAGAAATACTATTCATTGACTTTCAACAAGCCTTCGACTCAATCAAAAGAAGTGAACTCATGAAGGCATTAGAAGAACAAGGAGTAAGCGCAAAACTGAGAAGACTAATCATAATGACCAAGAATGAGTCAAGGATCAGTGTAATAACGCAAAAAGGAGAAACAGATCAATTTAGGATTAATAAAGGGTTAAGACAAGGTGACTCTTTGTCCACAACGTTATTCAATCTATCATTAGAACACACAATGACAAAATTACACAAGGGTAGCTTAAGGTCAAGTGGCAGTCAAATAATAGCCTATGCGGACGATATCGTGCTTGTATCCAAAAGAAGAAGAATCATGGAAAATATGCTAAAGGAGATAGTCACAGAGGGAGGAAAAATGGGGCTAAAAATAAACCAAAGTAAAATCAAGCTAATGAGATTTGGGAACTTAAACCAAAAAGGGAAAATAAAAAGCAGCGACTATGAATTTGGAAAAGTTAAAAAATATAAATATTTGGGGGTTATGATTAACAATACTAGAGATAGAACTACTGAAATTGAAGAAGAGATACTCGCTACTAACAGAGCATATCATGCTAATAGAAAGCTACTTAAGAGTAAAATTTTAACGAAGCAAACAAAATTAAATATGTATAAAACGATGATAAGGCCAATCATGATGTACTCGGCAGAAACAATGACGTTAACAAAGAAGGAAGAGAAAAAACTAAGAATAACTGAAAGGAAGATATTGAGAGCAATACTGGGTCCTGTAAAAATAGATGAAAATGAATACAGAATAAGAACGAATCGTGAAATTTTGGACGCAATAAAAGGCGAAGACAATAAAAGCACAACGAGTTAAATGGCTGGGACATGTATGGAGATAATGAGCTAAATCAGTAACCTACAATATCTTGCAGTGAAATCCAGGGGGAAAGAGAAGACCCGGTAGACCCAGGTCAAAATGGAAAAATGAGGTGAAGGCGGACCTTAATAGAGCAGGAGTAACAAACTGGAAGGAGAAAGCAAGAAATAGGAAACTATGGAGAGACATAAGTGAAAGAATTTAAAGGCATAACGGGGTCTGATCCACACCAATTAAGCGGATCTAGAAAACACACGCGGCATAACTCCACATGGGTTGTCAAGCCATATTCATTACCTTAATGTAGTTTCTATTAATTATTTTTTATTATTCTGAGCAATTATTAAGTATAACTATTCGAAATTAATGCATTATTTCTTGACATTTCATATTTGCCTTATCATGTCACATATACTTTCATCAAAATCAATCAGTATCTGGCTGTTGAATATTATCAAATTTTAATGAATTGATATTTCCTGACGATATTTGAAATCCTATAATAAAAATTGTCATTACTTTAGGAACTTGAAGAATAGTTTTGTTTGTACATTTAATCTAGTTAATGTCCCATACTCTTCGTGATATACATCGCTTTGGATTGAATAGCTAACGATAAAAAACATCCATAAAAAGTTTTCATGTTGCAGGGAAAGAAACAAGCACAAAGTCATCACCAAAACCACTTCAGTTGATATTTCACATGTTTTTATAGTTAAGTGCAAATATTTTACATAAAGAACTGGTAGATTCATAACGACATTTTTTAGTCTTGTTCTCATTTATAGAGTGACCAAAAAGTTTAATTTTTAATTGGAGTGTTGAACATTCATCATACACCGTGTCCACGGATTGGGTATCCTTTAGGTGAAAAATGTTCAAATATTAGTTTTAGTGAAAAATGTCATTCTTGATAAAAAGTTTTGCTTGTTCTGAAACCCCATAAATTCGAATAAAATTCAAGTTTTTCGAAACCCGTCTCATTTTACAGCCAGTTTTATGAAAACCGTATGAATTTTTGCATTAAGTTCGAAAATAATGTATTAAATCTAGTGAGTAACGTTTACGATGTACCAAGTAACTGATTTTTGATTTGATTTAAAATGTCTTTATTCAATATTTTATCATTCCCTATTTACATCAATTATAGAATGGTCTGGCGCTTCCTAAAATTGACGTGTGCAATTCGTCGAGGTATATGGCTCCTTACTTGGTAGTATTATCCATTTGTTCTGAGTTTTACTAATAACTTTGACTCCGGTATATAGTTCTAGCTCCTTGAAAGTTTCGGCTAAGTATTCCCTTAAAAGAAGCTGAAAAACAGGGTCTCAATACTTGATTGGGGTGTTAGATTTGGGGAGCGCAACATGACAAATGTTATTTCGATTTATATAAAAATTATAGCGAGAGGATAAATCAGCCCAGTGTAAATGGCTGTGCTGAAATTACCCTCCGCCGTTAGATGTATGGTTATGTGAAAGCAACCAGTTATATAATTAACGTACCATGCAGAAGCCTGCGCGATTTACGGCTCTGAGTGCAATCCGAAGATTTTCTTGATAGTGGGTAGAACCGCTTTATCATGTAACCATGAGGTTTTAGGAAGGTGTGGGTAAGGTATCTGGTGCTTTATTGTCATTCTAAGGCACTTGTTTTGTATCATTTGCAGGGAGTGAAAGTTATCTTTTGTTCCTGTCAGATATACTGGTGCTCAGTATGTAAGAATGGGGCGTATTATCTGTTTATAAATAATTAGTTTATTTTTAGTGGTGAATTTGCTCTGTCTGAATATGAGGGGGTATAATTGTCCCATTGCAATCTTAGCCTCACGGACTTGTGTACTTATGTGCGCATTAGCATTTGTATTACCTTGAATTGTATAACCTAAATATTTCATAGTAGAACTAGGGGTCATTTTATGCCCGTTTATGCGAAGCTGAGATTGCAATCGGCTGTGTTGTGTGGTTTTCCTCCTAAGTAATATGTACTCAGTCTATGAGGCGTTTAGATAAAGTTTTTGGTTATTAAAATATGGTATAATTTGTGTGTCAATATGTGTTTGTAAATTGCTGAGGGCTTGATCTGGGTTCTTTGCCGATGATACAAAACAAGTGTCATCAGCGTACATAGCAGTCAATAGATTTGGGGTGAATGGAATGTCGTGAATGAATATTGAATAGAGCAAAGGAGATAGTACTGAACCTTGAAGGACTCCATCTTGAATGTGGTAGGGCCCAGCGGTGTTTTCATTTAATTTGACATACAATTTTCTGTTTGTTAAATAAGCTTTTATAATTCTAATTAAGTAATCTGGAGTTTTCAGTTTTATTAATTTGAAAATTAACCCATCAAGCCATACGGTATCAAAAGCTTTTTGAATGTCAATAGCGACCATTACTGCCTTGTTCTGTTCGCTAAAGCCTTCTCGGATGTAATTTATTACTCTGATAGTTTGCGCAATGTCCACTTCTGAAACCATACTGCTCTGTGGGTATCACATTGTTAATGTCTACAAAAGATTGTAATATTTTTAATATTGTTCTATCTATCACCTTTGCAATATTATTTAACAAGGAAATCGGTCTGTAGCTATCTACATAACATGGTTGTTTGTTTGCTTTTGGTATTGCTATGATATTGGCTATATTGAGCATGTCCGGATAATTACCAGATTTGAGATTAAAATTAGTTACATGAATAAGTTGTATTAGAGCTTTTCTAGGTAAATTTTTAATTGAAATGTTGTGGATACCATCATAACCAGGTGCTGTTTTGGTTTTCAGCTGATTCATAATGATTTGAATTTCTGAAAATGTAACAAGTTTTATTGGCTTTTGCGATTTTGGATTTTGTAAATATCGATGCACTGTGTTTGAAATATTTTCATGACAAGGGGTGTGTTGACAGTTATTTATTAAATTATTACGATAGTACTCTCCAAATAGTTCTAAGACTTCGTTCATATGTGTGAATGTGAAGCCATTTGCGACTATTTTGTTTATTTCAGTTTTTGCTGTCCTATAGTGTCTCGTTATTCTCTGTAACTGTCAACTTTTATAAATAATTTTCAAATTGTCACTCTTTAAGAAATATTTGACAACAATGTTAACTATTCAACAAAGAGTATATCTTATTAAGTGGTATTGGGGAAGTTTCGTACCAGTATACAATTGCAAAATTTCAAGAAAAATATCCAGATGTACCGGTGTGGATTAAAAAAATTAATAAAGTAGTTTGATGCGACATAATCAGTTCAATGCAAAAATAAATTGAAAAGGGCGTATGTTTAGTGAATCAGCTATGCATTCGTTAAATGAAAATCCCAAGTTTAGTCTACGTAAAAGAGCAGTGGAGGTTGGTTTTTGCAAGAGTCACTTACAGAAAATATTTAAGCAACACAAAATTCATCCATTCAAACCGAAATTTATTCAAACTTTACAAGATTATAATGAGGACACAAGGTTATACTTTTGTACGATAATTGGTGAAAAACTTATGCATGACCGATTCTTTCACAATAATATTTTGTTTTCTGATGAAGCAACGTTTACAACAAACGGACTGGTTTCTTCTCAGAATTGTCGGTATTGGGCTAGTGAAAACCCAAGCTACAGGATTAACTGTAATAGTCAATTTGCTAATAAAGTTAATGTTTGGTGTGCGGTTTTACCGGATCGAATAATCGGACCGTATTTTTTGGAAGATACATTAAATCAGTAGAGGTATATTTGTATTTGCTGGATAACTTTTTAATACCTGAATAAGAAAATATTCTCAAGCAAAGGCGTAAAATCTATTTTCAACATGATGGATGTTCGTCACATTCGACTTTGTTAATTAGAGGATGGCTGCATGAATATTTTCCTGGGCGATGGATGGGACGTTATAGACCGATATTTTTTCCGCACCGATTTAACTATTTTAGATTTTTTTATGGGGCTACTTAGAACAAAAAGTTTACGCAAATAATTCAAACCATAATATTGAAGACTTGAAACGAGCTATCATTGATCCGTTAACGAAATTACCCCAGAGATGCTGCGAAATACTTACAAAGAATTTAGAAAGAGAATGGAAAGACGTTTTGAAGCTGGGGGAAGATATCGACGCTCGCAAATAATAACATCGTATCTCCAAAATTGGGAAAAATGAGCTGAGAGCACTTTCTTATAAGGGCAACCAACATTTTTCAAATTTTCCAAAGAAATTTCGTTATTTTGAAAAAAGTAGTTACATCGTATCTTATCCTCATAGCGAATTGGCCCAAATATCATTGTAACTGCAAGTACGATTTTCCTCCAAAAAGGTATGAAATTAACAATTTCATCGTATCAACAGTTACTTATAGGTTTAAACTAATAATACTTCAAAACATCATCATATGTAAACATACGATCATATCAAAGTCATTATAATTAAACTGTATCATCGTATGTATACATACGATGTTATTATTGTTTTCAGATTCCATCGGAACTTAGCATGCGAGGTTTTTACTCGACTAAAACGTATTTGTACGTAGTTATGATGTTACTAACGCGTTAGTTACGATCATTTTTATTTTACGAAATTAAGACATTAGTTTTGTACTGTTGTGTTGTTTATATTTGATAAATAATAATCAGCTATCAAAATAGCAATATGAGTAGAGGATAGTTGATATTAGGTCTTGTAACAAGAGGTAGGTATATTTTTTACATATTCATTCAGCTGCCATTGTTTTGTGGATATATTCGAAGTTTGAGGCTAGAGTCGAAATCTACCGGTGTTTTTAATTTTAGATATTATAAACAAGAGCAATGATGAGGAGTGTACAAACTTAGAAGAGCAAACTCTTCTATCTCGGTAGAACATGACTATAACCCTGGATTCACAGAAGTAGAACCAGGTGTATTGTTGAATAATAACGAAATATTACAGTATCAGGCAGAAGTTTTCAATAATTTGTTTGATTTGAGTAAAGGAGCAAGGCCGGTTCTAGACCATTCCTTATGTAAATTAACATGGGAAATCGCCAAGGTCCATAGTGGTCATGCGTCAAGGCGGCCGTCAGCAATCTTGTGCGCATCCACTGATGACGTCACCCCTTCTCAGTTGGTAATGTGTATAATGGGGAGTCAAAATAAAAAACAATTTGCCATCAGCAATCTTGTGCGCATCCACTGATGACATCACCCCTGTCAGACTGTGTATAATGGGGAGTCAAAATGAAAAAACAATTGGCCGTCAGCAATCTTGTGCGCATCCATCTTGTTGATGACGCCCAACTGTTTTTTTTATTTTTACTCCCCATTATAAACATTATCAACTGAGAAGGGGTTACGTCATCAGTGGATGCGCACATGATTGCTGACAGCCAATTGTTTTTTTTATTTCAACTCCCCATTATACACATTATTAACAGAGAAGGGGTGACGTTATCAGTAGATGCGCACAAGATTGCTGACGGCCGCCTTGACGCATGCGCAGATCGAAATTGCGTCAAATATGACCACGATGGACCTTGGCGATTTCCGATGTTAATTTACACAAGGAATGGTCTAGAACCGGCCTTGCTCCTTTACTGATTTGCAAAATATCATTATAGAAAACACAGCCGGTGATATTTTGCCTATTCAAAATAATAATATAATTGAGGTAGGTAATGAGAGTTATTATTTAACTTCAGCCAAGACGTAAAAATACTTGCTCACCTAAAAGTGTGTGATAAACAGTAAGAAGTGTATAAATATTATTGATTGCTCGATAACACCATAATAGTTGGATAAATAACTATTATCTGTTGCAATTCTATTTGGAAATATGGGCTTGATAAAAATTAAATTGGAATTGGAAGTCCATTTTCACCTATAGGATCCCATCCGTGAACACGCTGTATAAATAATGTCGCCGGTTGACTTCGTCACTAGGATTGAAGTTGTAAGTAGATAGATGATTTCCAGCTAGAGATCATTTTTTCTGCCAATCCCCCCCCCACTCAAGAATAGGTAATACAAAAAAGTTGTAGAATAGAAGCATTAGTGTGAAATGTGCTGTATATTCCGTAAAAAACGCAATTATATTTCGTAAGGGATATATTGTGCCATCTAGCTAAAAACTGTGAACTTGATAATATTTTAAAACTCTTTTTTTGGGCAGAGTTTGTCATAAGAAGGTTTTTCCCAAATTTATTGGTTCCCTAGGTACGGCCTGAAGCTGCTAAAAGTTGTATGGTGTGAATAACATACAAAATTGTCTAAACTAAGATAACAACAAAAAATTTCTGTATTTTTACTTACTTTTCACGTGAATTATTATATATCATTTTAAAATTTACCTGTACTCAGGCTAATAATGGTTTGCCTCTGTCGGTGGCCCAGCACCCGGAACTGCGGCAGCTCCACCTCGTTGCTAATTCCAACACTTTTTAATCCCGAGTTCCATTTATATCGGATGTCTCTCATTGTATAACCGACTACCGCGGCCACCAAAACAGATAAAGTAAGTCATTCGACGCAATTCATACGACATCGCCTATACAAAACAGTCTAGAGAAAACAATCATCATGTAGATAAATCACTAATTGTATTAACAAAAAGTTTGCCTGTTTTAATAAGATTCAGAACTATTTGAGAGGATATACGGTTTAAAAGTAAGTTAAATCGACGAATAAAAGAGACACGAGAGAAACAAAAATAATTTTTTGAGTAAAAAAATTTAAGATCGCATTTTCTTTAGACTGTTTAGACTACCGACGAATCGATATTTCGATTGATATTAATGCTTTCATACAAATCATTATACAGGGAAGGTCATAAAATGTCGAAAAAAGGCCATTAAAAACTACTTTGTTTGATTTTTCAGACAAATTCTAGCACCTGTTTTATTATTCACTTCTAAGAACTGATATTTTACTCAATTGAACTCTTGCAGGACTTAAATAGTCTTTAAATATTAAATGTTGATCGGTTTTGTTGATATTTGAATATCACCAGTTTTTCCAGCTAGTTTCTATTGCAACTATTGAGATATTCGACAAATATGGTTTTTAAAAATCAAGGTGAATCCAGTACAGAATTCTTCTCGTAAGAAGTAGGACTCTTTAAAATACTTTAAAAAGTATACGAGTAGATATTTGGGTCTTTACACATGAAAACTGTATCAATTTAAAAGATCAATAAAGATATCATTATTATTTGATAGTTTTGGACGTTAAATGTTTATTTACTTCTAAATATTTTTTCTTTAAGGCCTTATAAAAAGTTTCTGGTATTATTTTCCAAATGGCTTGAGGTGACATAAACGTAGAAAATTTTAAGTCTTCCCAACTTCGACCTGTGGCCAAATATCGAAAAGTTACTATAAACCTTTCTTAAGCTGTAGTTGCTTTTTGGCATTTCTGTACTTTTCTCTTATATTAACGACTTACCATCGCTAGTAGTTCTCTGAAGCAAATGCTCTCCATTCTGAGATAGTTTTCACATCTTCTATAGCACTTGTTCTCAACTTTAGCACCAAGGTCATATGAGATAACGTTTATCTGTTCTTGTTAATAACAACAGCACAGGCAGTGCTGTTAGCTTTTTTTTCTTACTATATTTTTAAAAAAACATGGTTCGCTACCGTGATCATTCCATCAGCACTGCCGAAAAACGATTATGTCAGTGTGTGCTGAAACCTCAGTTCGCCTATATTTAAAACTATCAGTCTAAAAACTGAATGCCCCACCGTTACAGTCAACTGAATAGTGAGTGGCCGAAACAGTTTTCATCTTCAGTTCAGATCGTTCAGTCCTGGGGTTGCAGGCGAACTGTATATGAATGGCCACCTTTATCAGAATAGTAAATCGAAAACCTCAGTCTGCATTCAAGTAAAAATGTGTGTCCGATTGTAACAGTCCAATTAAATCGTTCAGGATCTTCATATTTTGAAAAATAACTTTATCCAGAAGTACTACAACTATGTTAGTTATTATTCGCCAAAATTCTACTTCTTAGTTAAAAGGAACATCGATAGTATTATCTTGTTATTTACCTTTCTCAATTCAACGTCAAAATTTTCTGATTCTGACGGACACATGGAAGGTTCATCGGTTTGTAAGCGAAAGTAGTATATTTCATGATCCTTAGTACCACGTACCAAAGTGTGGTTCTGGTTATAGTCATATTATTGTTAGTATGTATTGACTGTCTTATTACGAGTTATGAAAAAAGTAGACTTAGAGCCAAGACTTGTAAAACATACGATAAAATATAAAGGCTACAAATTTTCGTATATTTTAACACTTTATTAGGTGAAAATTCTTGAGGGTTACAATCTATGAACTAACAACGATTTAGCCAAGTATCAGGTAGAAAAGATAGGCACTGAATGGGCTAATTCTCGTCAAAGTGTGAAGTGTGTGACATATGCCCAAGATTTTTCACAGTATGTAACTCAGGAATTAACGAATAGGTTTATTTGAAAATTGGGTAATGATTTTGGGTCCTACAGTAATTTCATCCGAGGTATACATTAAACTGAAAATTTGGTATAATTATCCACTTGAGTATCCTCACTGTGATACGCTGTCGAATTTGGAATAAAAAGCTCTTTCATTTGAATTAAATTTGATCCCCCCCTCCATTGGGCTTTTTTCATTGCGATGATGTACCTGCTTCTATGTAGACGTTACAGATACCCTGTATACCTCGGATGAAATTACTGTAGGTCCCAAAAACATGACCCAATTTTCAAATAGTTTTTATAGAGACAATCAAGCTGACGAGTCAGACACACTACAAGGCCCAGTATAAGGACTAAAAAACCCCTGTTATCTCTATATTCCGATGATATTTTTCACATACAGATAATATTTTTTCGCTCTCACTCGATCTTGTTATATATCTGGTGAGATATTAACCATTGGAATGGACCTGTATATTTGAATATTGTTGAAATTTAGTCTCTTAATACATGAAAATATATTCAGCCAAACAATATTGATATTTATTACTTTTCCGCCCAACATATCTAATATGCGAGAAAAGTATTGGTTTACCCCAAAAAAGTTGGAATTTTGAAAATTTTTTTAGAGTTATTTTCACGTTTTCCATCAACAACAACACGAAAAAACGGTTTTTAGAAAAAAAATCCTGTGTGTATGTCGTCGTCGTCGTTGTCATTGTCGTTGGCCACTTTTCGTTACATGTCTTGTTAGCACGATACAGCCTCCGAAGTGCAGCAAGTCACCAATTTTATGATTGAATATTGTTCAGCTCATCTCACAGATGAACCCTATTGATTTTCAGCTCACCAGAACCAATACAACAGGTACTACAGTACTTTAAGCACGATATTTTTATCATTTTTAGAGAAGTGTCAGTTTGTTAGCACGATACAGCTTCCGGAGTTCAACAAGTCACCAATTTTATGATTGAATATTATTCAGGGCATCTCACTGATGGACCCTATTGATTTTCAGCTCACCAGAAACAATACAACAGGTACTGCAGTACTTTAAGTACGATATTTTTGTCATTTTTGGAGAAGTTTCAGTTTGTTAGCACGATACAACCTCCGGAGTATATACAAGTGACTTTTCTTTACATGCCTTGTTAGCACGATACAGTCTCCGGAGTGCGATAAGTCAGCAATTTTATGATTGAATATTGTTAAGGACATGTCACAAAATGATCCCTATTGATTTTCAGTTCACCAGAGTCCGTATAACGGTTGTTATGGTACTTGAAGTACGACATTTTGTAATTTTTTGAGAAATTTCAGTTTGTTAGCACGATACAGCCTGCGCAGTTCAACAAGTCACCAATTTTATGATTGCATATTTTTCAGGGCTTCTCACTGATGAACCCTATTGATTTTCAGCTCACCGGAGCCAATACAACTAGTGATACAGTACTTTAAGTACGATATTTTTATCATTTTTGAAGAAGTTTTAGTTTGTTAACACGATACAGCCTCTGGAGTATATACAAGTGACTAATTTTATGATTGGATATTATTCAGAGCGTCTCAAAGATGAACCCTATTGATATTCAACTCAGTAAAGCCAGTACAACGGATGCTATGGCACATGAAGTACCAAATTTTTGTCATTTTGGGAGAATTTTCAGTTTGTTAGCACGATGCAGCCTCTGGAGTATATACAAGTGACTAATTTTATGATTGGATATTATTCAGAGCGTCTCAAAGATGATTCCTACTGATATTCAACTCAGTAAAGCCAGTACAACGGATGCTATGGCACATGAAGTACCAAATTTTTGTCATTTTGGGAGAATTTTCAGTTTGTTAGCACGATGCAGTCTCCAGAGAGTATACGATTGATCAATTTAATGATTGAATATTATTCAGGGTGTCTCACAGATGCGCCCTATTGATTTTCAGTTGACTAGAGCGAGTAAAGCGGGTTATATAAATCCAGATATACTACATTTATGGAGAAATTTCGGTTTGTTAGCACAATACATCCCTCGAAGTGTATACAAGTTACAATTTAATGATAGAATATTGTTCAGCGCCACAGATGCGGAAAAGTTAGTTTTAATCTTCAAAACCGTTTATTTTTAATCGTATTATTTGATACGACATCTTATTTTATTTCTTTTGGCTTTATTATCTACTCCGAAACATTATAATCGCAGTTGCAAATGCTGCACTCGTAGTTTCATGCATGCTTGTCTCAATTAATCAGGCGGCTCACTTTCTTTTTCCTAGTCAATCCGAAACGTTTCGCTCCTTGCAAATAGTTGAGGCAGTGACTAGCAAAACAACTACTGAGCCCGGAGATTTGTTAGACTCTCTAAACTGCTCCGAGGAATACGGATTTAGAGGCGGCCATAGCACAGTAGCACAGATCATAAGAGTAATCACCTAGATGAGAGAAGGGTTCGAGGCCAAAAATAAGTCCATAATATTCACAATCAACATTCAAAAACCTTTTCATTCCGTATGGTACGAGAGACCATTATTTAAGTTAATAAAAATCAAACTACGTGACTTCTTAATTAAAATTATTAAATCATATATTACATATCGTTAATTTTACACATGTGCTCCCCTTTTTCACGGATGACACTTGTTTTGGTCGTCAGACACAGCATTACATAAGTATCAGACACACATCTTACCATACATGAGAGACCACAAACTCACAATCAACGCTTCCAAGACTCAGATGGAAAATAAGGAATAATAGCTCATTGCAATACCAGCTATGTATTGATGGTCAAAATATCACTCCCAGTACCACATTAAAATATCTGGGCTACACAGTGCTTTGCAACAAAAACGCCACTGCTCACATCGCTCACCAAGTGGATATGTAAGAACAGTTGTCTATCCACATCAAAGAAACTGATGATATACAGTGTGACAATTTAAAAACTTACAATGGGCTATATCTCACGAACGAAAGATGATATCAAAAAATGCTCAAAACCGTTTCTAGGATAGGAAGGGGGAACTAAAATGACATAAAAAAGAACTCGCCCCCATCAACCCCCTAGGCCCTACCTACCCCAACTGAAAAAGTTTCAATTGCCCCACTTGTGATACATCATTGAAAAGCCTACAAAAAATGCTATCCAACGGTATAAATAATAATGGTACAGGGCGAATAATTATTACAAAACCTTGCCTTAAAAGGAAAATTTGATGAAGTTTTTGTTGAACTACAAATTTGTTAAAAATGTCAATGAAGTAAATGTTCAAAGAAGGTTCCGTTGTTTTGTAAGCCTATTTTCAAATTCTGCACGAACTTTGACAAATGTTGTTCTAGTAATAGCGCGACATGCTTGAGTAATTTTGTCCCGCAAGTCCCCAAGTGACGCATGTTGAGTTTTATATACAACTGACCTGAGGTAACCCCATAAAAAAATCAGGTGGCGCTAAGTCTCCTTCCAATCCATTTGTTCGGATAATTAGTATCCAACCAGTGCCTAACTGCAGCTGCATAGTGAGGTGATGCTCCATCTTGTTGGTAGTGCAGCAAATCTTCTTAGAGCTAGATTGCCTTGGTCATCCCGTTGATTCTCTAATTCATGCACAATTGAAGGTTGCATGGTGTTTTGCAGCATATCCAGATAAATGTTGCCATTTAAATTGCCTGGTATAAACAAGGGGCCAATTAAAGCATCCCCTAATATCCCTGCCAAGACATTAAGTTTTTCAGGGTATTGAGTGTGACCTTCTCTAAATCGATGCGGGTTCGTATCACTCCAGTACCGACAGTTATGTTTATTCACATTGCCATTCATCATAAAAGTACGGTCTGGGTCATCATCGTATAGTTCATGAAGAATTTGCGTTTTGTACGGGTGAAACTTATGTAATTTCAACACCTTCCTGACCGACTCACGTGATAGTCCTGTCATTGTAGATACCTGACGTGCTGATGCAGTAGGCTCTATTGCAAATTGCCCAAGGACCTCAACTTGGCTTGCTTCATTCAGTAATCTTGGGACATCCCTTTTTTTTGCACTGATCCCGTTTCTCTGAATTTTTCAACTAAATCGCGGATGTACACGTGACTTACATGTTTGTCCGGATGCCTCTCATTAAATATTTGAGCTGTTCGTAAATAACACTGGTTCTGGGAGCCAAATATGGAAAGAATCTCCATACGTTCAGGTATACTGTAAACCATCGTGACAACTACAGCGAATGACAGTAGTGATCGTACACAATGATAACACTAATGACATTTAAATGTCTCAAATAAACAAAAAATTATTGACTGCGACAGAAACCAAAAAACAGATATTTACAACTTGTTTTTACAAAGACGGCAAATTAAAGTTTTTATTCAACAACAAAAAGTCCCCTCGGACACTTATCATTGAAAATAAGGTTTTATTGGCCTTTAAAGATTTTTAACATTGTATCACAAGTAGGGTTCCTACGTTTGTTTTAAAAATAATAATTTGGTAATTATTGATACACCCTGTACCATTATTATTCATACCGTTGGATAGCATTTTTTGTAGGCTTCTCAATAATGTATCACAAGTAGGGGTCTGCTATTTAACCTCTTTCAGTTGGGGTAGGTGGGGCCTAGGGGGTTGATGGGGGCGAGTTCTTTTGTATGTCATTTTAGTTCCCCCTTCCTATCCTAAAAACGGTTTCGAGCATTTTTTGATATCATCTTTCGTTCGTGAGATATAGCCAATTGTAAGTTTTTAAATTGTCACACTGTATAAACAGGAAATAAGACCAATTTTAATTCCAAATAGTTTGATATTTTGGTTTTCATAAATAATCCTTCAAAAATGTCCTTGTTTTTCTCTCAGATTATTGGTATTTTGGTGAAATTCGAATAACTGTAAGGTTTTGTTAATATTTTACGTTTAAAAGTTGCAATTTCTCAGTATACATCTTGACGAGTAACTGTCTCTGAGTCTCCACAAAATCGAGACTAAGGAGTCTAACAAATGAGCAACAATTACTTGAGTACTTGGTCTTTTTAAAATATATACTTATCGCATTTCGCTGTTGGTTTTCCAAGAAGGTGATTACTTCATCTTGGGGCTCTTGCCAACATATTTCTCTTGGTGACCCACTGAAGTTTTGGTTTTTAATTAGTCTCACACGCCTCCGGTTGAGGTGCGCTTTCTATTTTGGGAACCCTAGCTCTATAGGATTGAAAGAGGAAATTGAAAAGTACTATAACATATATCTCAATCGTTATCGAAGTAATTTGTGGATTTGTCCACATTTCTGGCGAATTTCTTGATTTTGGTTCTGTTTCGTTTTTTAAGACCTTCCTGCATAAATATATTATGTTTAAAATAAAAATAGTGCAATGTGAATCAATATTTTGCTAATAGATGGTTCCAATTTGAACCAAATAAGGTTGAATTTAAAAGGACAGCTTAATTATTCTCAATATTGATTGCATTGTCAGATTGGTTTTGAAAAAGAATTTGATAACGAAATACTAATATTGATAAAAATGATTCATAGCTTGAGTCCAAAATAAAATAAAAATACATTAATATTTAGTCACAAATATGAATTAAATTATTCTAAGTTAGACAATCAGCTTGTAGCGAACATAATAGTGTGTTGTTATTAATAAAAAAATAGCAAACATTCCAAATAGAATGACACGCAATGTTCAATTATAATTTACAGGGGGTGCCATTTGTTAAAAAAAGGGGTGAGGGCTGTGAAATGTAATAAATTTTTTATACGTAGGTAATTGGGAAGATATAAGTAATTTCAGTCGACACTGAACTGGTTCCTCCAGATTTTAAAAATATTCTAATGACTTCAAACCAAATTGATTTTGTAACATTCATTGTATACGTTTTCTCTATGGAATGAAAGTCCTGCACTTGATACGTCCTATATCAGACTCCGCTTCTTTTTAAAAGCAACAGTTTCTGTCCACATTTTCTCTTAGTTACCCTCGTGACAGAAAAGGTGTTTTACAAAATTGAAAGTTCCTTTCGGAACATGTATTGAGGAAAGATGTCATTGCGAGAAATTGAATATTCAAAATGTATCTCTATACTAACAGAATAAAGGCCTGGATAATAAGCTGCCCATCATAACCCAAGGGAATTAGATCAGTAAGTGCTGCAGATAATTTCGGAAAGGAATACAGATCATAGAAAATAAGAAGCCAACTATTACTGCAACTAGTTTTTGACAAATGGATAGTTTTCAAAGGATGATCATGCCTCTACCACAGAACAAGTTGGACAATTAATGACTTTACATCATTGATTCATGCCACAATACTATGTCTCGAAGTCCTAGAAACTGGTGAGTTAGAAAATGAATAAAAAATAGTACAAGTTGAGTTTGTTGAGCATGACAATTTAAACATGTTTCATTTGTCAAAAATATTTGTAGACAACTTCTATATAATCTGAGATTAATTAGAGGTTTCCAAAGCTTCAGAAATCAAAAAAATTGTAATGAAGGGTTATGCGCTTCCTTATAAAATATATTTTTGCGTTGATATTCTCCTGACTCTTTCAATATGGATAAATAATTTTAAATATAAGCGATTTTTCTACTATGTTTTAATGATAAAGTCCTTTTTGTGACTAAATATTCATGTGAGAGTTTTTAACGTACAGTAAAAATAATAACAAAAATAAGCCAACAAAAAAGCAAAGCATGTGAGAAGCATTTATTACCATGTCTTCATCTGGTCTAGTTATAATTTATTCTGATAAATACGTGATGTAATCAAACAGTTTTTCGCTTCTGGTTGGGGGGATTTTCTTTGAAACGTTGCTGAAACTCATATTTTATTACTAAAACAACTTGATTTTGATGAGCAGCGTGTGTTTCCCACGTGAGAAGTTTTTTCGTATCAGGTAATGTTGGAGATTTTTGTGGTTGTTCCCTATAATTGTAACAATATGAAATTTTGTAGCCTGAAGATGGCCGTTATGTAGGCCGAAAATAGTAGCTACACCATTGTCATGCATTAAAAAATGCTGTGACACTGACTTTGAGTTTTATTTACCAGTATTACTGTCAGTCACATTTGAGTCATGGATGATATTCTCCTTTTATGATATATTCAGTTTTAAAATAATACAAACTAAGTTATTCATGAATAACACCGAACCAAGCAGATCCAATATTTTTTTAGAGATGACCTTTGGCTACAACTTTAAGTTGAAGCAACAACAACTATTAAAACAGCTTACACGTTGGGAGTTGATACTAGGAACCTTTTACATATTTATCAGGCTTTTATTAGGAAGAAGTTGGATTATGGATCAATGTGTTACGGGACTGCAAACAAAACTCTCCTTACAGAATTGGATGTCATTAAACACACATGTTCAGTAATTATTTTAGGATACTTTGGAACTAACTCTGTCAATAGCATACAAGTGCTTGCAAATAACCACCCCTTGAATTAAGAAGAATGCAGCTATCTCTAAATTATGCAGCAAGAATCTTCTTCAACAAATCAAGGTCTCTACCAAATTTATCCAGAACACACTTTCCTTCGTTTTACTACATAATAAAACTGGATCTAACGCTATTATCTTAAACCTGAATTTCGCGTATTTTTTGTTAAATAGAATATATATTGAATTGTAGAATAATTAAAACAATATTGATAACCTATGGGATTGGGAAATGATCCAGAAACAAATCATGACCCAGATATGATACTAACTGCAAAACGGTTGAAGTTTTTAGAGGATGATTATGAAATTTGTAAATTGTACTTATAACAAGACACAAAATATTTGTACGTTAGGCAATATAATTAACATTTCCGATAACGATTCTATGTACCTAAACAAAGATTTTGAAGCTCAAAAAAGGAAACAATCAACTAATTCTATAACAAAGTTCAAATATCTACGGTTGGCATTAATCAATAAATGCTACATAAAATGGAAAAATTGATATGTAAGTAAGTACCAAATGAAATTATCATGGGTAAGTAGGTAATTTATTCATTATAAAAATTTAATATATGATGCTTTTACTTGATGAAGATACATATTGAAAGATAGACTTTACAATTTCTATATTTCAAAAACCATCACGTACAGACATCAATTTTAGAAACTTTTGAAATGAATATTTGCTTTAAAACTAATTACAATTTATTCAAACCCATTAAAAATAACAAATCTATATCTTCAGAGTAAAACAAATCAGGAGTTTATAAATAAAAATGTGGTTATGATAACTGTGATAAAATTTATATCGGTAGAACTTTTAGAAATTTCAAAACTAGAATTTCAGAACACAAACGTAGCTATGGCTTTCTGTCTTTCTACCCATATTTTTCAATTTTACATTTTAGAACCTAATTCCTTTGAATTAAATCTTCCAGAAGCTCTAGAGATAAATGAAAACAAATATTCAGGTAAAATAGATGTCAACCTTTCTCCCTTATTAAACCTATTTACCTAGAAGATAGTTTTGGAATGATTGTAGTCAATGAATTTCTAGGTAAACTTGTTCAATACTTCTGTTAATATTCCTATAATTCCGTATTTATGCACTGTATAAATTAAAAAATAAATCATTACACCTTCATTTGTTTGATAAAGATGCTGTTTTGACGAAATGCTTCACAAGTTTTAATTGAACATTAGTTCAATTATAGTGAAGTTTTAAACAAATTAAATTGTTTTATTTCATTATTCGATCGAAAAAGCGATCTTTTGCTTGACTTCTACCTTTATAAATTCTGATACAAAATGAAATGTTCACTAATTGAACTAAAATAGACCAGATTTGGACATAACAAAAGTGTTAATAATAAAAAAAATCGTAAAAAACCATGCCCTTGGCTGGCGTTCAACCAAGACATCAAAAATTTTCTATAAAAAAATTAAATTCAACTTGTCCGAGTGTACAATCGAGAGTGGCGGTTTCCGGGTGGATTAGGTTGCTCCATGTTCCGGGTGCCACCACCAGAGGTGCATCAGCCATTTCGAATACAGCCATTTTGTAAAACGGTGAGCTTGTGCTGCGCCGTACTGATGCGCCAAAGCTCACAAAACGCTCTGTATAACATGTTAATTCGGTCCTTCCGCGAGTGCTGTATAAGAGAAGGATGCCGAAGGATGTTACAAAAATCGTATGAGACCAGAAAAATCCTAGATGTTATCGAGGAAAATTATTATTATTTGAATCTGAATTTCAAAATTTTAGATCAACTGGAAAGCTATGAACTTTTTCTTGGTGGAGAAAGAAGAAAATACATCTCGATCCAGGATTTTTCATCAGATCACTAAGGACAAAACTGAAACTAAAGAAAAAATATTAGCAGCTGCTGTACTCCGTATGAATCAAAAACATGTTTTTAAAACATAGTCGAAGGAGTCTGTGTGTTTGCTCTGCCAGAATCAAGAGCTATCTGTGTAATAAGTGCCACAGGCTGGAAAATATTGTTAAAAATATCTCAAATCATTAGGGTTAATTTCTAGAATTTAACGGATTCAATTAATCATGTTTTTATTGAGCCTTTGAAAACATCAATTAGATCACACTTTTTATCAGTGCCTTTTCCCTATTTTCTATAAAAATCTGAAAACTGTAATACTATAAAGAGTGAAGTTCACTATTTATAAAGCTGTTATTTAATTGATTTTTTCAATTTATACAAGAATTGATGCTTAAATTTCACAGACAACAACAAGTAATGCGTTCATGCTAGTAAATAATCGTTAATAAATGTTTTTTAGAAAATATCCATGATGTGTTATAAAAAGTGTTCACTTTCAAACGATTCAGCCTTAATCTTGGATAGATAAAGGACTATTAAGGGTTGCATCGAAGAAAATATCTTTAAAACTGCATTCAATCGTATTTTCCGTAGTAAATGAACATTTCTGAATGCCACACTGCCGAGTATATTCCATTTATAAGCATAAATCCTGTCTTTAATAACAAAGTAGATTCTTTTATGCTGTGTTGATTATAACCTATTATATTTCCTAATTCATTTCCACGAATATTGTGTGTTGGAAAGAAAATTAAGTTTAGATGATAAACGCTTAACAAACATCGTTGTGCAAAGGTATTTCTTGTATTGGTCTATTATTTTTCACATATTTGTAGAATCGCAGAAAACTACCTTCACCTCCTCTAGCTCACTTCTTCCTAAATTGCCTCCCGCACTCCTCTTCTTCGATAACCTGGTGTACCAATAAAAAAAAGGAAGCTGAAGGAATCTAGGTTGCTCCGTTCAGCCTTAATCTCACACATATGAAGGACTATTATTAATTGATGCAACGAAGGAAATATTTTTAAAACTGCCTTCAATCACATTTTCCTTAGTATATGAACATTTCTGAATCTCATATTGCCTAGTGTATACCATTTATTTGCCTATATTCAGTCTTTAATGACAAAGAAGATTCTTTTGAACTACGTTGATTTGAAACGTATTCGTTGATTATTCATTCGTTCTATTCTTCCATTTGTCTTTTCAGGTATAAGAATGCGGCTTAACAAAGAGTAATCTCCATTATTCCCTATTTTTTGACATAATTTTCATTCTTGTTTTTGTATTCCTCCTATTGTTCCTCCATATGCAGATTTTCGTACTTTTTATTTATTTATTTATTTATTTATTTATTTATTTATTTATTTATTTATTTATTTATTTATTTATTCATTTATTTATTTATTTATTTATTTATTTATTTATTTATTCATTTATTTATTTATTTATTTATTTATTTATTTACTTATTTATTTATTTATTTATATATTTATTTATTTATTTATCCACTTATTTATTTATCTATTTATTTATTTATTTATCTATCTATTTATTTATTTATATGTATTCTCACAGATTTTACAACCTAATCACAAGAATACATTTAAATCAATGTGAGGTAGTACATACACAAAACAAAAATAAAGTTCTATGCCAGATTAACAGCTGGTATTATATAGATTTCGTTACCAGAGCCTTAAAGAATCATCACTGGATAAAATGCGTTAAGCGTTATATCGTTCTGATCTCATCAGGGATCCGTACTGCTTCAGTTACTACTTTCCATTTAATACTGCTTCTTCTCACTCCATTTTGATTTGTTTTCGTTGCTGTGTCACTCCATTGCATTCATTTTTCTAACTTTTTGTTCCTGTAATGACCAACTTTCCCTCCTATATAGTAATGTTCATTCTAGAATGACCGCTGGCTCATCATCATCATTATCAACATTTATCAATCTACTGCAGGATAAAGGCCTCTCCTAGATGATTCCATATTTTCTGCAACTATTCTCCATATTGCTTCCATAAACTTCGCAATTTCATTTATTCAGCAACATAGTGGTTTCTTCCTTGGCCTTTGCACCTCTCGGTATCCAAAAATGGAATTTTGGTAGTCCATCTGTTATCGCTTCTTCAAGACCGAGCTAGTTCTATTCTACAAATAACATAAGTAACTTTGGTTTGCTCTCTGATTCATTTATTACCCCTGCGGGCGGATCTTAACCAGCATGTTTTCATGCTTTTCTGAGTTGCTTGAAGTTTTTGAACAATTTTACTCGATAATTTCAAAGTTTATGATGTTAATGGAGGTGAAATTAATCTATTAAAAACTTTTTTCCAAGCCAAGATGGAGTCGACATTTAAATATAGTGCCGTTTCTTCCGAATTCTCTCCAGGAAAGTATAAGGTAGGTATAATTGTAAACTGCATCTAATTCATCATAATATTCTGTGGAATAATATAGGCATTTGATATAATTTTCGTTTCCTTGAGGTTCTCCATAAATTTTAATGCATTTCTGTTTTCAATTTTATTTCTCAAATATTGAAGTACTGCATCCTGTACTGAACAGTTTAGTTGAAATTGTGTCGCCTTCCGTTTTGGGCGTATCCCTGTCTCGGGGCTTGAAAAATAAAAGAACCCCGCGGAGGATCTAAAAGACATGGAGATACCCTCCACATACGGAACCTTTGGAAAAGGGGTAGAAAGCGTAAGCTTGACCTTGGGTTAGCTCGAGATCTCCTCCGGCTCTGCTGGGGTATCTAGGGATGCGGAGATCGCCTTTGAATCCCGGGAAACTGGGCGGAGCAGCCTGGGAATCGAGGGTCTGACTCGAGATTCTTACCTAACCTGCTCGAACTCCCAGGAAGATATTGCCATAGTGGTCGAGGAGGGTCAGGAAGGGGATGAATAGAGGTAATTTGGCCTCTCTCTTCCATAATAATTCACCTTCACGTTCACGAATGTAGCTTAGATTAACATGCATCAACCGAAGAGAGCTCAGCCGTGATTGCAATGTTATTCGCTAAACTAGAACTGGATATTGTATTGATCCAAGAACTATGGATCGACAAAGGAGGCCAATCCAAAGGTTTGGCATGCAAGGATTCTAAATTGATTCATGATCAAAGGCTAGTATCTCCGAGTGCCTGTGTAATCATAACTTAGTACAATGAATTAGATTAGGGAGGCCAAAAAGCTTTATTTTCAAGCCTTTTGCGAAAAGATCACTTCCACTCACACAGCGGCCAGAGTACAGAAGATCATGGCAAATGGGGGAATTAACCCCACGATGTCGCTGAAAAAGCCAGATGAATCATACACGGAAGGTGAAGAGGAACGATCGATTCTTCTTCTTAGACATTGCTAAGAAAATATTTACCAGACAACGGTTGGAATGGGCAATAAGTACCTTTCAACAATATAAATCACCAAGAATGGATGGAATATTTCCAGCACTTCTGCAGTAAGGGATAGAGGAGATTCTTCCTCACCTGCTGAAGCTAGCAGTGGGTCTAATACCTAGAAAATCGAGAAGGGCAAGGGTAACCTTCATACCAAAAATAGGGAAAAAAATGGGACTGATCTCCGATCTTTTAGACCCATTTGCCTAACATCGTTTCTACTAAAAACGATGGAGAAAGTAGTGGATAACTATATAAGAACAGAGGACCTGGAAAATATACCACTTCATAAATATCAGCATGCCTACAGAGCCGGTCGATCAACTGAAACGGCTTTGTATCAGCTGACCGAAATCATCCAAAGAACTCTGAACAACAAAGAAATCGCAATGTGCGCATTCCTGATTATATCTAGGGCCTTTGACAACACAAGTCATGTGTCTGTCAAAGAAGTACTAAAAATGCGTAAATGAAACCGTTGTAAAATGTATGTATGAGTTGTTGACGACGAGGATAGCTGAGACACAGGTGGGGAATCAAATCACATAAGTTAAAGCTACTCGCGGGACACCTCAACGGGGAGTGATATCTCCCCTTCTATGGAACCTCGTAGTAGATGAGTTACTCTACAGGTAAACGGACCTTGGATTCGAATGTATGGGCTATGCTGATGACATAGTTCTAATAGTCAGAGATAAGTTCGAGAGTACCTTGTGTGATTTATTACTAATGAGCAATGGGGGTGATATCAGATTCCCTAAATGTTTACCTAACTGCTAGTGATGATGCGAAATCAAAGCCTTTCCATAATCTACAAAATCCCTACAGAGAGGTAGTTCTAATTCAATGAATAATTTCTCTGATTGAATGAATTTGGTCAATGGAACTAGAGCCAGTGCCTATCTTTTGATCATTATCATCATCTTTCTCATATTTGTCTCCTTTCCAAAAATTCTTAAGTAGTTCTCAAAAGTTTCAAATGTACTGGTATTAAGTTTTCAACAACTCGGCTTAATATAGGGTTTTTGGTAGGGGGTTGAACAAACCAAAATAATGAGTAGAAAGGGTCATTTGGTACATTCATCAAAATTAGTCATAAATATTAAGTTTGTGGGAGAAGTATGCAACGAAAATATTTTCTTTTACATTTGAAACTAAATTTTAAACATTTGTTGAATCAATAAGAAAGAAAACTAATCACGTTGATGTTGTTACAGGAACTAAAACACCATTAAAATTGAGTTGCAGATGAAAAATACTAGTCCTAGTGGTTAATTTTTTCAGACACTTAATTTTTATGACCAATTTTGATGATATTTCAAAAAATCAATGGCGAATATCTGGAAAAATAGAAAATACTTTTGATTAATGTAAATGGACTCTACTAAATACTCGATATTTGTGAATTACAACATATAATTTCATTTTATGAATAAACTTAAACAATTAACTGCTGTTGTGTGAAATTTTTAGCAACAATTTGTACCTTTTTTCACGAACTTTGGCATTTAATAATGATTAATAGAACTTAAATTTGAATATATGTTTGAAATAAGTCTCGTGTTAAATATTTCCAGCCTAAAAAACCACTATAGATAAAAATGTAGGTTTAAATATTTCTGTTTATGAGCGTAATTTGATTACAAAATATTCATAACAATTAGAAATTCTTTGAATCCAACAATATAAAATTTCTTAATAAAAGCAATTTGTTAAAATATTGAGTTTTTGATAAGAGATTGAATAGCTCCCCCTTCTTTAACCCCCCTCATTTCCCTTTATTTGTGGCTATTTTTCCTGATATCCAACTTTCTCTTTATTGATCATTTTTTAATTCTTTTCCGTGGTTCTAACTTTTTCTTCAATTTCTCTCTTCAATGAAGCCAGTGTACTTCTAAAATGAATGAAAATCAAATATATTCCTCTCCCAAGTCACTCACCTTGCATAAATTTCAATTATGGTAATTTGGATGGCGGAAATTACGCGCTGTTCCTTCCACATCTTTTTTATTACGTACAGCCTGATAATGGTTATGTACCGAAACGCTGCGTTAATCTTTAGAATATTAAATTATATTGCGTGACTTGAATTGGAATCTTATAGGACATTATTTCCGTACAATTCCTGATTTTTCCTAAGCTTTTAACAGCGGAATATATGTTACACATCAACATTCATGACCCGCTCCATGTCGTTTCTTCTAGAAAACTTCTCAAAGCATCCTAAAGTTCATCCGTATTGAATAAGAAAATAATCGCGGTTATCAACTGTTTGGTTAGATTATTATATCGGCATAAAATAAGCTTGAAGTGACTGAATATATGGAATACAACAAACCATCCAATAATTATAATTTTTAATAGTGTACTTTAACTACTCCTCAATAACTTTCATTCAAGTTACCTGCTATTAAACAGAAATATACAAACATGATGAGGAAACTTCAATTTAATTATAGAAATGAGTTATCCATAGTGGTTTTAAGTGCCCTATACAGAAAAAGACAAAGATTTTGGTGCTTCGTGGGCAATAAAGAAGTGAAGCACAAAACACAGGTATCTGTTGATAACAATAAATATTTTTGAATACTTTACACAAAATATACACAACTTTACATGATTATTTATCGTTGTTTGTATAAGAGAAAGAGATAAAACTTACAACTTTCAATTTCTATATGACAGAGCTGCCGATCCATAGGAAAATACTGTAGATTCATAGGACATGATGCTGTGATTGTGAGCCTGAAAATAAAGAATTCACTCATTAGTTCTTTGTTATATTATTTGTATAAGTATTAGGAAAAGTAACTAGTTTACTGTCAGTTTGAAGGAACCGTAAACTTGCAGGTGTAGAGAGTCAGTCAACAAAACTAAAACAGAAACACTCTATAATCCAACATACTCTACATTTTTACGTATTCATCGTAATTATTTGCCCCATACAAGCCTCACCCCCAATCAACACCCCTCATATCTTAACATTCAACCTTCCTCCAAACGTGTTTATCGACCCTGATTAACATCCAAGAAATGCTTCACGGCCAGATAACACTGCTAAAAGCAAAGTTCAACAAAAACTTACCTAAAAAAACCACCTCAAACATCATCGAAACATTCTGCGAAAAATTTAAAAACCACATGAGATCCAAAAATTAACCTTATTTCTTCCATCATGCGTCTCTTCCTACAAAAACCCACCTTCTCCCTTGTCTGCAGGAATGTAGACATCTCTACCACCCCTGAAAAATCGATACAATATTCAAACACCTGAATTTCCCATTCCTTGAAATTTGGCAAATCATCGCCAAATCAGATAACAGGCCTACCTCAATGATCTGAATTTTAACAACACCATCATTCCTTCTCACTCGGTATCTAATTCCACGGGCTCTACACCAGTGCGACCTCTCAAACTCCAACTTGCAGGTCAAAACCGATCTTTTCATCATGCGGCTAATCTGGCGGGCATCGCCCAAAAGTATGTCACAAATTATCAACCCCAACCTGCACAAACTGCAGATGCCCATATTAGTGTTTTTAAATGAAACTCTTGGTCTCTAGTTGATTCCACAATATAATAAAAGGTATTGAAAATTCTAAAAAATTGACATGATATTGATTTATCGAAACAATTGTCAATTTTTTAGAATTTTCAATAACTTTTATTATATTGTGGAATTAACTAGAGACCAAGAGTTTCATTTAAAAACACTAATATGAGCATATTCCACGAAGTAAGGGTCGAGACAATTAATTTGCAGATGCCCAGTCCCCACAATCCACCATCTCTGTCATAAAAGACTAGCTACTTCAAAAACCCTCAAGAAATCGTTTCAGTTACAAGTACTATTCGACCTTACCACAGATACCAAAGTTCTTATAGAAATCATCGCCATAACATTCAAAAACGCACATACCTAATTTCCGAGACATTGTAACACTTCGTCACCTAATCCCATCCTTCTATAGATACAATTGCACTATCACTAGCATACGCAGGCTTGCCTTCATTCAGCAGTAACCATACAAGAAATTGAAAAATAGATGTTGAATCTGTGATGGTTTGCGCTGGAATTATTCATGATGATGTAGTAGTTACAGGAAGATTAAACGTTCAAAGTTACATCGATCTTATTCTGGAGGATCATGTTATACCGATAGCTTACGGTATAGGCCCGAATTTTGTTTTTATGCATGATAACAGTATACGTATACTGCGGCAATCGCCATCAACTTTCCTCACAACCATGGATTGGCCACCACTGAGTCCTGATCTAAATTCCGTCAAACATATTTGAGATGTATTAGACAGTGATAGTGAGTGTGAAAGAAAATGACTAGGAAGCAAGTCCATTAGCCACAGAATTTTTCAACGAGTCTACCTAAATACTAATGTTTACGTCTTTGATGAAATTTACCAGTAGATCTAAAATATGACAGTTATCTGAGCTTGAAAGGTGAGTGAGGTTTAAAGGTAGGGAGTAGTTTTCTTCAACAAGTGACTTTAGTAAACTAGTAGTAGTAGTTTCGTTAATGTGATTACTGCATCCAAAGAAAATGCGATTAAGATCAGTATAAGAATTATCATTGCAGGTACAGGATGATGACTGTATAATACCCAATTTGGCAAGATAGGCGGGATATCTTCCATGGATAGTCTTCATTCTAAATATACTTGCTTAATAAAATTTAGGAGTTGTAAGATGTATTAGACAGATGTATTAGGAAGCGTCCAGATCAACCTCAGATCCTTCAATAACTAAATGAATTTATAATAGAGGAAAGTTTACTGTCTAAGGTTATTCCTAGATTTCGACTTCCAATTTCAATTCTATGATTTCCCTAATTAAACATAGGTATTTCATGGCGTAAACTGTTCTTTTACAGGTAAATGGAATTACTGTGGTCTTGCTTGGGCTAATATCTAGCCCCACTCAAGCACCATTCCTCAATAATTGTGAAGCCCTTTTTTAATAAATCAGACAAGGTACTCTCGAACTTGCCTCCAACTATTAGAATTATGTCATCAGCATAAGTCATACATTCGAAACCAAGATCCATTAGCCTGTAAAGCAACTGACCTACTACAAGGTTCCCTAGAAGGGTATATATTACTCCCCCTTGAGATGTACCGCGAGTGGCTTTAACTGAGGTGGTTTGATTCCCCAACTGTGTCTCAGCTATCCTTGTGATCAACAACTCATATATACATTTCACGATGGTTTCATATACTCATCGCCAGAGACACAGACACATGAGTTGTGTTGTTAAAGGCCCCAGATATATCCAGTAATGCGTACGTGGTGGATCTCGAAATTTCTTCCTTGATCGCTGTGGACATTCAAGGGCACTCCATATCGGCTGATAAATTCTTTCACCAGTACATCCTCGACAGTTGTGGCCTCTTGATTCGGGATCGCATGAATTTCCACCCACTTTGTGAAATAAACCATTAATACCAGGATGTATATACCACCAATCCTTTCGAAAGGGCTTCCAACATTATATTGCTTCATGGGTCCTTTTCTTTTGCGATGTGGTCCATTACTCGTAGCACAAGTCGTACATTTCTTACAAAAAATCACAATTGTTTTTGTAATAATAACAAAAAAGTAAATTAGCTATAACGAAGTGGCGTTACTGAAATGCCCCAACAACTATATTGTTTAAGGAATATCTACCGCAGAGTATACTTTGCGTTTACATAACATAAGTCACTTTGAAGTTTCGCAAATTGTTCCAATAATTAAAATCTTAAACTTTATTTTAAGACTACGAACTGATGTATCTACAATAAGGAGCCTAGGTCCTAGAGGGTTCTCTAATCTGTAATTCAATATAATATATGAGTTCAGTGTTCAATAATTCAGTGTGGTTGTTTTTCCCTAAGTGAATGTTAAACTATATGTGTTAAAACTTTATATGTTGACAAAGAACAAATCCCACTTATGACTACCACTTAGCTGTTAAATTACGGTGGAATACTCGTTCAGCACCGCCTCATACAGTTGCTTCTTGAGCCTTTAAAATAATATGAACATGGTAGTCCTCAGATGAATAGCTGGTAACTTGTTAGGTATACAGAAATCTAGGATCCAAGGTATTCCCAGGACTAATTGGAAACAGAGAGTCCAATGATGATTGGTATTAAAAAGAGGTCTTTCGATGTCGGATGACCTCAAGGTGAATTGAATTTTCAATTACTACAATTGAATTTCCGCATATATTTAATTCTGATCCCTTTCAGGGTACTTATAGGTGCCTTTATCACCAAAGTAATACTTAAGATTACCTGCGAAAATTCTAAAAAAACTCCGTAAAATGCGGCAAACATTTCACTCCATACACATGGATAGCAAAAAGAAAGATATTTTTTTTGTACCCTGAAAATTCCCACCTAAATCTATTAGATTCTTAGAACTGTTGGTCAAACTGATTTCAAATATTGGTTTAGCAGTCACTTATGCTTATGGGATTTAGGGACATTTATGAAGTAATGATTTTTGAAGTTTGATAGTGACAATATTGACAATTGATAGATACATGATTAATTAAAACTTGTTATCAAAATAAACATTGAATTTTATATGTATTTTAGTTTGAGAATTTGCTTTTATTTCAGTTGGAAAATCATTTTATTTTCATATGTGGTGGTGGGATTTTAGTTTTAGTTAGTTATAAATACTTCTGGTCGAAGCGATACACCTGGTAAGATTGTATCTTGTTTTGTTTCTTAAAAGGTCCTTGAAATGATTTTTGTACATTTAAACGATTTTCTCTAAATAATGCTGGTGTTCTTGGATTGGTAACCTAATTCCTAACCTTTGGGGGATATATCTAAATGAGCTTGTAACATAGTCCTTCACATCGTCGGAGCTGTTTATCCAATGAAACCTTTCACGGACTCGCTGAATGGTTTTCTTCACTCCCAGATGACCTTCTGATCGACTGTCGTGTAACTTTCTCAGTACCTCTGCTACTCTCGTTCTCGGAATAACTATCTATCTTCTCATTTCGGAACCATAATCGTTCTCAAGGACTCTTTTCAACAGTTCTTCCAGGACAAGGGAATCCCACTGGGGCAAGTATGTGGAAATCTTCATACTTCTTGCCATGTAGGTCGCCGATTCTCTTCCTTCCATTGCCGAATCTTCTTCAGGTGAGGATCATTCTCCTGATCTTCTCTAATCCTGGTGGGTGGCCATTCTTCATTGACTACTGTGGTTCTTGAAACTGCAGCTTCCCTAGATTCCACCTTGTTGCAATGGGGGCAGTCTGTTGGTCACGGCCGCCTGGACAGGAAGTCGGCATTACGGTGACTCACATCAGCTCGATGTTCGATGTGGAAATCGTACTTTTGAAGTCGTTCAATCCATTTAGCGATCTGACCCTCGGGATTTTTGAACTGCATTAACCACTTGAGTGCTACATGATCAGTCCAGATTAACAGCTTCCTACCATAGAGATATTGGTAAAAGTGTCCCACGGACTTCACTACCGCTTTTCTTGTGATGCAGTACTTTCGTTCTGGTTTGGAGAGGACGTTACTGAAATATCTCAGCACTCTTTCTTGCCCTTCCTGAATATGTGAGAGTAGTCCTCCCATTCCTACGTTGCTTGCGTCAGTGTCAAGAATAAAGAAATGTTATGGACATTCAAATACAAATTTTTGCTAAGAAACACGAGAAAATTAGGTTCTCATAAACGTCCAAAAGTACATGATTAATCCCTCTAACCATATCAAAAACCGCATATCAAAACTATTTTCTATCAAGAAATGACAACTGAGTTATTTAAAACATAATTCATTCAGAAACAAGCTTTTGTAACGTAGCTCCTTCACCTACTTGCCCCGTCAATTCTTATACCGGATGTCCCACGACGTTTTGACAGTCCAAATTCTCGAAAACTGTTCATATGACATGTATGAAATTTGGCAGATACAAACAGTTGAAACTGATGCTTATACTAATTATAAAATGGCTTCCGTTTGTCCTGTCATTTCGGGTCACAACATAATTTTTTTATGGGACAACCGGTATAATATTACAATTTTGGATATATGATTCGAAAACCAATTCAACAATACTACACTATCCATCATTGTATTGTGTATTAATGATATTAAGGGCTAATTAATTTAATTTAAAAATATCTTTATTTCAATAGCTTAACAAATCGAATTACAAAGGAGGTGGAATAATAAATGTTCTGTGACCGATGCTCTGGCATTTCCCACCACCTTGGTGTACATCTGGAGAAGAATGTGATTCCTTGCCGATGGCACTACTCACTTGTTGTGGCTGTATTTATCAACCTTGTCCCGAATATACAAATATGACTCCCCAGAATTTTCGACTGAGTCGTCCCTAATAAACGGCTGAAAAACAGGGTTTCAAAATCGAAATAGAGGTTAGTTTATGAGAGGCAGCAAAATGACAGATGTTGTTTGGATTGGGATATTAAGGTATATTTATGTTTACTAAATTTATTAAAGCAATATTTTGCACTCAAAAATTTAGGTGGCTTTGAAACAAATAACTATAGTAGCTACAACATAGGTTGTCATTCATTATTGTTAGGTGAAGTTTATTCAAGAACTGTCCTTAATTATTAGTCATAATATTGTGAAGACACTATAATAATAAGTAAATAATGCCTTACTTACTTACGATGGATATGTTGACATGCTACTCATTTATGGAGAATGTGGAAAAAACAAAACTCATGCTCAAGGTTTGTACAGAAATCGTTTTCCTCATAGAATATCTCCAAGCAAAAATACTTTTGTCTATGTCGAACAAAAGCTAATAACTGTTTTTTTTCCAAGCGGTAAAAATCAAGTTCCTCGTCAAAAGATGGCTCAGACAGATGACAATGTGATAAATATTTTGATATATCTTCAGGTAAATCCACACACCTCAATACGATTTCTTGAACAAGAATTACAAATAAGTAGAAGTTCAATACAAAGAGTTTTAAAAAATCACAAATACCATCCTTATAAAATATATTTAACACAGGGTTTAGTTCCTGCATATCCTGAAAGGAGAATAAATTTTATTGCTGAAATGTTATTACAAAGTAATGATGACCCTTCTTTTTTAGAAAAAGTATTTAGGAGTGATGAAAGTAGATTTCATAACAATGGTATTGTTATTATTGGTCGCAGGAGAATCCAAAGTGGATGCGCGAAATCAATTTTCAAACAATATGGAGAATCAATGTTTGGTGCGGTTTATTTAACCATCGGTTGATTGGTCCCTATTTATATAAAGGAACATTAACGGGGCTAAGATACTTAAATTTTCTTCAAAATACTCTTCTAGAATTACATGAAGATATTCCCTTACATGATAGGCAAACAATGTGGTGGCAGCACTTTTTTGGGCCAGTTAGAGAATATCTTGATAACACATTTCCTGAAAAATGGATTGGTCGAAAAGGTGCAATTCTGTGGCTCCGGATATTACACCCCTAGATTTCTTTCTCTGGGGTTACTTAAAAGGTCGAGTTTATGTTACACTCCCGATTGATTTAGATAATTTAAAGGATAAAATACAACAGGCATGTCAGACGTAATACTCGAAATGATTACAGCAGCAGCAAAAATCTTTTAACAAGGTTTGAACATTGTGTCAATGCACATGGTCATCAATTTGGACATTTGCTTCAATTACTTGTACTTTTCAATTCCCTATGTTACGTTTTTTAATAAAATAATTTATACAGATGTTCATTTAATTGCTCCTATTATCATTACTGCACAATATAATGATGACAAGTGTGGTATCGTTGAATTTGTTTTTAATTGATATATCCAAAATTGCAATACTATACCGGTTGTCCCATTTGGAAAAATTATGGTGGGGTCACGTTACCCGAAAAGACAGAAGTCATTTTAAAATAAATATATCTGCCAAATTCCATATATGTCGTTTGAACTGTTTTCGAGAAATTGGACTGTCAAAACTTCGTGTATTAGGGTGCGAAATACACAAAAACACTAACAACCTATGAAATTTTCAAAGATCTTCCTCTGACTTGTAATTATTTTTTTCTCAAACGTGAAATAAATTCTATTTGAGCAATTAACAGTAGTAAACTAATGAAATTGAAACAAACCGCTGAAAGCAAGTTGAATTAATTGAATTCCCTTATTGAATTATCCATATTTTCCTTCCTGATTTAAGCGTATGCAACTGGGTTATCATTTATGAAGCCACTATCTACATATTTAGTATGCATATCATCCGGGCAATGTACCCTCAGAGACTATCTATTCCCTCGGGATTCAATGGTCTAATTAATATTCTGTTTATAATTTAGAATATGATCTCAGATAGGTTTCTCTGTTGTCGCTCTTGACAAGCGTATCAAAAATTTAATAAAATCCGTTTTCAGACTTACCGAATACTGCGTGTGATTGATCCTGAATGGTGTATTCGAATGAATTCATTGGAAGTGGTCGCCATGTGGAAGGATGAATGTTTTTCATTGACGAAAAATGTATCGGGTACCCAGATGTTCTTGATGAATTCGGATCCTACGGATAGGATCTCCACGCTGGGCCTTTTTCGGAATGCCAATCTAGGATCGGTCCAGAATTGTCGAAAGTAAAAGTCCAAGGTGAAATCCTGTAGAAAGTCGCGTGAAATTAATTTATATTCTACGTATATGTTTGAAGTTTGTAGTATAATATAAGAGAAGAAAAAAATTGTATAATGTTTCACATCTTCACAAGTATTTTGAAATTTTTTTCTTCTACTTTTCATTAAAATTTTAAGTACGTTTCGTATATTTTTTGTAACATGCACACATCAAAACATGCCCATGCGAAGATTAGAAAGTATATCCTTCTTAAGCATAAATAATATGAAAATGATGAAAATAATTAAAGGAACTCACATTTACATTTTAATAATTTTATTCAAACTTTCATGATTAGAACAAATCACTTACCTATTAAAAACACTAAAAGAATTACAATAGGATAAGTAATGATTCAATTTATAAATGTAGTGTGCTTTTCAATAGCAACCAATTGTGAAAGTTATTGTATGAAAACTATAATGGTGTTAATCCAAGATCCCCGGGTACTTCAAAGACAGATTAAACGTTTCTCTGACAACAATTCTAAGGTAATATACGACTACAGGCACGATAAGCCTCGAGTCTGTATTCTTGTGAGGAATAACATTACTTATATTTATATTTCAGAATTCACAACCCGAGATCTGGTACAATTAAACACCGAAAAATTTAATAAAACTTTTATAGTTACAAGTACATTTAATCCAACTTTCCTGTGGTTACTAATTGGAATTTTGTTTAATAGCATTTAGTTATTCCGCATTACATTTTGAGTTTATAATTTTTGAAGTTATACTTATATTTTCATGAAAGTGGGCCTTTCTGATTTGTATAGGGCGGATAGTTCTCATTGGAATGCTTTGTATATGATTGTGAATGACAATTCGTTTATCACAATTACGTATAAGTATATGAAAAGTACGTAGAAGTTCGAAACAATTAGAACCAATTGCAAAAGTTGAGAACAACTCATATAATAACACAAGCAGCTATTGGAATTGCAATGACACGTGCCTTAGTCTACATGTTCATCAAATTTTGAATATTTTCAAGGCCAGAACAGGCCTACAGAACTCGGTGTTTTTCGAAACTTAAGGAGGGAGGAATAATGTGTGCATAACTGACAATTGGACACCTGTAAAACCGCATAATAGACACTTTTGTACCGGGTAATCAGTTAATGGTAGCGAGCGGCCATATCTCACAAGATATTGGTCGTATAGATTTAGAATTTTATAGAATTTTGCCTTATGAAAGTATATCGATGATATCATTTTCATATTTACTGACTATTCACCTACACTTTTTGACAAAAATATTTTGTTCTATCTATCAAAATGAAGCGGTGGGGGAGGTTCAATTGTTTTTTAAACAAACCCAGATTTCTCCCGTTTCGCTTGACCGATTTTAACTCATATGAAAGAGCATAATTTACACTACAAAACGCTTACTTGGTTTTGACTTTTTGGCTTTCGATTTCACCGCTAGATGGCGTTAACTGAGATGGTAGCAAATTTTTCTTTTCCAAAAAAAAACGTTATGGTATATTCATTTTTACATATTTTAAAAGAGGATACATTTCTCTAAAATATAATGGAAAAAATTAATCATTTACCTTTTTTTGAACCGTTGATATTGAACAAAATATAATTTTATTACATTAAAAAAATGGCACGCCACTGCTTTTTATCAAAATAAAAATCAATTTCGTAATCACTTATCAGTTGCTGACAAAAAGAACCCCTTGACTTTTTTTCGTCAGGCGAACCGTTTTGGATTGAAAAAATAAGATAGGTTTACATACTGTTTAAACTAACATCTCTAACTGCCCTTAGAATGATATCTGGTGGAGTGATACCCCTTTTTGATGTTCGTTTACGAGAACGCATCTCGCTAAAATATAAAGCAAAAATTAAAATATTGTATTTTAAACTCGGGGTTGGTTGACGCATGCGTCAACCAGCCCCTTGTTGTGTGCGTCAACCATCCCCTGACCACGTTTTTGTATGTGTGATGCAACTGCACCTATACTATTTTATTCTTAGAAAATCTATTTGACAGTTCTTGTTTGGGACGGTTGAAGCTTTATGTAGCATCAAACCGATCTCAATTATCTTAAAAAATAAAGTTTCTAGAACAAAAACTGTAAAAAAGTAAAAAATTACTTACCACTGCCAAAAAACAACAAACCGCACTGTACACAACACCACTGATGAAAGCAAACTGAAACGAACGTTCGAGAGTGGTTTTTAATGGCGGCTTTACGACAAACCGGTCGGTGACATTGCCAAGTGTACTGTTTTAGAAATAAACGGTTTTAAGGATTAAAACTAACTTTTCCGCATCTGTGGCCCTGAACAATATTCTATCATAAAATTGTTACTTGTATACACTTCGGGGGATGTATCGTGCTAACAAACCGAAATTTCTCCAAAAATAACCAAAAATTTAGTATATCTAGTTTTATAGGACCCGCTGTACTCGCTCTAGTCAACTGAAAATCAATAGGGTACATCTGTGAGACACCTTGTACAATACTCAATCATAAAATTGAACAATCGTATACTCTCTGGATGCTGTATCGTGCTAACAATCTGAAAATTCTCCAAAAATGACGAAAATTTGGTACTTCAAGTACCATAGCACCCGTTGTACTGGCTTTACTGAGTTGAATATCAAAAGGGTTCATCTTTGAGACACTCTGATCAATATACTATCATAAAATTGGTCACTTGTATATACTCCGGTGGCTGTATCGTGCTAACAAACTAAATTTTCTCCAAAAATGACAAAAATATCGTACTTAAAGTACTGTAGAACCTGTTGTATTGGCTCCGGTGAGCTGAAAATCAATAGGGTTCATCAGTGAGATGCCCTGAATAATATTCAATCATAAAATTGGTGACTTATTCAACTCCGGAGGCTGTATCGTGCTAACAAACTGAAATCTCTCAAAAAATAACAAAATGTCGTACTTCAAGTACCACAGCATCTGTTGTACTGACTATGGTGAGCTGAAAATCAGTAGGGATTATCTGTGACATGTCCTTAACAATATTCAATCAGAAAATTGCTGACTTATTGCACTCCGGAGGCTGTATCGTGTTAACAAGACATGCAAGGAAAAGTGGCCGACGACAACGACGACGACGACGACATACACACAGGATTTTTTTTCTAAAAACCGTTTTTTCGTGTTGTTGTTGATGGGAAATGTAAAAATAACTCAAAAAAAAATTTCAAAATTCCAACTTTTTTTGGGGTAAACCAATACTTTTCTCACAAATAGAAAGGTTGGGCCGAAAAGTAAAAATTGAGGTGCGTCAACCAACCTGGTGCGTCAACCAGCCCCGGGCTCCCTATTTTAAGAAAGAAAACACGAAATTGTCGATCACGCTGATATTCATTTTGACAGTTCCTGCTATTAACATCTGATTTAATGTTATGTAAAAATTATTTTTACATTAAATCATGCCTTTTACGAATGAAGAAACCTTTGATATGTTGAGAATTTATTTTCGATGTTTTGAAAATGCGGCGATTGCTGCGTTATCTCCTCCGAAGACGGCATTCGAGAATCGTTATTCGTCGTTTAGCCTTACGTTTAAGGCCCAAGTGCAACCAACTCCAACTTTGAGAAGAAATCGTAGAGTAAGAAGAGAAGATAACATTATAAATGTGTTGGCTTATATTCATGAAGACCCCCATTTAAGCATAAGAGACATCTCCATATATTTAGGAATATCCTATGGCTCAATGCAAAAAATATTAATGGATTTTAAAATGCATTTGTATCACGTCGTCATTCATCAATCCTTAAATGAGACTGACTTTGAACGTAGGCTCGATTACTGCTACTGGCTTAGAGATGATTTCATTAGGGAAAACCGTCATATTTTGTCACAAATATTGTGGACAGATGAAGCATCTCTTTGCAGTAATGGCAGGGTAAATCTTCATAACATGCATTACTGGTCGGACACTAATCCACACTGGTTACGTGAAGATTATCAGCAGGGTCGATGGAGCGTCAACGTCTGGTGCGGTGTTATTATTGGTGCTATTATCGGTCCGCACATCTTCAATGGCAATCTAACCGGTGACATTTATTTGAACTTTTTATTGAACGATTTACCAGGACTCTTAGAAAATGTGCCTTTAGAAGTAAGAAGAAACATGTGGTTTCAACAAGACGGTTGCCCGGCACATTATTCTCGAAATGTGCAAGATTTTTTGAACATGCATTTTCCTAACCGTTGGATTGGTAGAGGGAGTCTATTTTTTTGGCCACCACGGTCCCCCGATTTAATCTTCCTTGATTTTTATCTGTGATGCCGAATAAAGGATTTGGTGTATAAAACTCGACCAACTACTCGAGAAGACATGATAGTCCGAATTCAAAAGGCCATAAATAATATTCCAAGAGCGGAAATTGAGGCAGCTGTCAACTCCACCCAGAAAAGATTGGACCAGTGCATTCAAAATAATGGACAACATTTTGAACATTTACGACGAAACCGTTAATTTATTTTTAACGTTTATTTTTATTCTGTGTTCTTGTTTTTAGTGTTATTGCTCCTGCTGTGGTTGAACAGTTTTATTATGATTTTTTCCAAATTTGTAAATTAGTATGTTTCGAAATATGGGCGCCCCATGTAAATTTATTCGATTTTTTTAATCCCAAACCGTTTGTCTAACGAAAAAAAGTCGAAAGGTTCTTTTTGTTAGCAACTAATGAGTGATTACGAAAATGATTTTTATTTTGATAAAAAGCAGTGGCGTGCCATTTTTAATGTAATAATATTATATTTTGTTCAATATCAACGTTTCAAAAAAGGTAGATCTTTAATTTTTTCCATTATATTTTCAAAAATTGTATCCTCTTTTAAAATATGTAAAAATGAATATACCGATACTTTTTTTTTAATTTGCTACCGTTTCAGTTAACGTCATTTACCGGCGAAGACGAGAGTCAAAAAGTCAAAACCAAGTAAGCGTTTTGTAGTGTAAATTATGCTCTTTCATATGAGCCCAAATTTGTTAAAATCGGTCAAGCGAAACGGGAGAAATTTTGGTTTGTTTAAAAAAACAATTGAACTTCCCCCACCGCTTTATTTTGATAGATAGAACAAAACATTTTTGTCAAAAAGTGTAGGTGAATAGTCAGTAAATATGAAAATTATATCATCGATATACTTTCATTAGGCAAAATTCTTTAAAATCCCATTTTTCTACTTGGTGTTAGTTGTTACGCCCTCTAGCGGAAGTTTGACAAACTCGAAAATAATTTACAGCAATTTTTCTTGGCGACTTTTATCATGAATTTTTTTTTCTAAATCTATACGACCAATATCTTATGAGATATGGCCGCTTGCTCCCCTGAATTGATCACCCGGTACGATATTATTTATTCTCGCTGAAAATAATTTTGATTCATTCTTTATATAACTCTCAGTTCACTCTTTATACATTTTTGTATTACTTTTGCTCTTTGTTGAGATATATTTTGTTATTAGTGTTTTAAATGAAACTCACTGTTTCTAGCTAATTCCACAATATAATAAAAATTGTTGAAAAATCTGAAAAATTGACAAAAAACTCCAAATATCTCTGACCGGTCAAAGTACCGTCAATAAAGTATGGCTGTATCAAATTATTGCCAACTATTCCTGCCAAACATTAACCATGAATCTATGCTGGATCCTAGTTTGGATAATGCCATGTGGATTCACATCATCCCATAAATGCATATTATGAGAATTTATGATTCCATCTCTGGTGAAACCCGTTTCGTTCGTAAAGAGAACGTTACTAATAAATGTGTTGTCTGCTTGTTGTTGTCGCAGAAACCACTGGCTATACTCAAGTCGAGCAGGATAATCAGCCACTGTCATACGGTGTACTTTTTTCATGTGAAAAGGATACAACAGCTGTTCTTTCAGGACGCGATGAACAACTGATTTCGAGACGTTATGTTCTCTTGATAATTTTCTAAATCTCGATGGTTCATTATCAACTGCATTTAACAAGTCTTGTTCAACTGCCACAGTACGTATGCTTCGTACTGGACCTTCTCCAGCTTTTTCTGGCGAAAATCTTCCTAAAATTTAAAATTTTGTTTTGTATACATGGAAAATTACATTTACTTATTCATACCTGTTTCTCGTATCCTGAGATCAATACTCCCAAACATTCGTCTGTCTGGCAATGCTCTGTTTGCAAAATGTTCTTCATAAGCCTTTTGGCCTCTAAACAGTTTCGAGAAGCCAGTCCATACATTAGATGTTTATCTGCGTACTCAATAAAAGCGAATTCTGCTATTGTAACTGTTAAATTAAGGACTTATGAATTATTGACAAGTAATGACAACGAACTATTCTACACAACGTTTGACAACTAATCCTATGGTAACTTGATAAACGGTAAAAACACTTATAAAAAGTTTTTACCAACTTTCCAATTAATAAGTCGTTAATGTTTTTCATCTTCTGCTATCGTTAAATTATTTTTTTGTAGTACTCTAGGTAAATTTTGGACATCTATTAAAAGTTAGTTTTACCTCGTTGTGTACTTATAAAAATGGTGAATGCGTAAACTGGTACGTAGTGCATTAATTAAACTGTAAATATTAGCCAAACGGCTTATTTTATCGAATTCCAACAGGAGTACCTTTTCGTTAGCCTAATGTGTGGGGAAGTGAATTTCGATAATTTCATACAGGGTGTGCCATACCTGCAAAACTTTTGGATCACTAACCATAGCGAGTAGTCCGTCCCTGGCTTCAATGCACTACTGTAAATCTGTTTACCTTACCAAAATAAACATACACATACACTATAGCTTTGCCGTAAATTTTATAAAGATCGAATAACTAGTACAAAAAATACAAATAAAAACCAAATTCAAAATTAAAACTTTGGAGGCCTATAACTCGAAAACGAGAGCCTGCATAGTAAAAGTTTATATGAAGTACTAACATTATTTTAGCTCAGATTATACGCTCCTGACTTTTTTCCCATTAGTCCCGGGACACCCTGTATAAAAAAAATGAAAGTTAGATAGAAGTATGATTACTCAAGTGCGTTTTTAAATAATTTTCTTAAAAGCCTCTCCCTTGCCGACCTGTCAAAATAATAACTTTTATGTTATTTTTAGACAGAATTCTTCGTAGACTTGGCAATGTCCTTTTGTTATGTAAAATATTCATATCCTTGAACATTTTGAACAACCGTTCTGTGCGTCTTGTTCTGTATATTTCTTGAAGCTAAGTTCGTGAGGATTTTTTTTCAATTTACATAAACATTCGTCTTGTTGTTGGAAATAATTGAAACATCTCAAAAATGTAAAGACTTTATTTAGATTATTGTCAAGTGTCAGGAGTTCCCGCAAAAAGTATTGCAATATAATGGATGTATAGATAGATGTTCAACAAACAACAAATCAATTATTATGAATTCACAAATACAGATAAAAATACGAGTGATAATTGTGATATATTTCCATTGAAATTGCAGGAATACAGAAAGAATATGATGCTCATTTGCAAGATGCAGGAGAAAGATACAAAATGAAATTTGATGGAAAACTTCCAAACAAATAATTTAAGAATTTACAAAAACTGTTAAAATGTGTCATTCATTCTATAAGATCTCCTGCATGATAAAGGTCCAGGCGTAAAAGTCAACTGAAGCTAAGGACCTAAATATTGAATTATTACTATATTTGTATATGTTAGTTTCAAATAAAGAGAAAATAGATGACTCTGTTGAGAAATATTAATGTAGCCAAACCAAGTATTGGTTCCACCTCTAGCTGTTCGCTAATAACATTATTTCATATCCTATCTATAACCGTGACTCCTTTGATGACTCTTAAGTATTTCATGTCTACCGCTTGTAATCTACCCTTTTGCGATATGTCTAGTATCCAGCTTTCACTTCCGTAGATCATTGTTTGTCTAAAAATTGTACAAAAAATTTTGTTTTTCTGCTTATTTTTTTCCTTATTACCGATCTGTTCAACCTATAGTACACTTTCTGTGCATTATTTATTCTTTCTTTTATTTCAGTTTCCATGTCTCCCACCTTATCAAGACATATACACCGATACTAATCAATCAGTTTAAACTATTTCCAGAAATATATCCAACTCAATTTTTTGTTTATTTTAAATGCCATCAAAGGGAATCCATGATATTTCAAAAACTACTTTTCGCTTTAGCTCAATTCATTTCCTTTCTATTATTGAGGCCTAATGCCCCCTTTTCGGTTGCTATATTCATATAATTTGAATCTAAATTACATCTGTCGAAAAGGAGAGAAATATGAGGTTGAAATCCGCATCAGAAAGCAGTGTCTTGTTTTTTTTTCTATATTTTATTCCGTTCGGTGACACAATGTCAAGTGAGATCGTTTGGAAATGTTTTTTATTATAAGGCAATGGACTGGAGTGAACTTTTTATTATATTCCAAATCAGTGAAGTGTCTTTTGGTAGAAAATTTGAAAATATACTGAATATTTAGTATCAAACAATTTTTTTATTCAGATTTTATATAGGAATAAAATTGGAAACGTTCGGATCCTCCTGGGTGAAACTTTCAAGGATCACTACATAATTGTTTGAAATTTGTTCGATTGTCAGACTTTTGTAAATTTTGTCATGGAAAAGACTGAGTTAGACTGAAAAATTGATTAAGCCTCATATCATAGTCAACTGTTTTTTAAATGGGATGGGAAATGTTTGGTTATATACTTTTTTCTTAATACATGTACACAAATATTTGATATTTTTGATGAGATTTTTTTCCAATTGAATCGGTCATTTCATGAACAAAATGAATGAAAAAAAGACAAAGGTATCAAATTAAAAGACAGACTGTTGAACGTCTATTGCAATAGAATCCAATATTTCTGTAACATGCTCCTTCATAGAACAAAACTACGAACTCAAAACTGCAACAAATGACAACAAATCATACTAGTAGTCATGATATGGCAGATGCTTGAGTTGAAGTGTTTCAAGACTGGAACATAATTATTTGTATAGTCATAGATAATGCTATAACTGCTCTGAAAATGTGTGAAATTATGAAAATTAGGAACCTTCCTTGCTTTGCTCACACATTAAATTAGGTTGTTGAAGACAATTTGGCACTAGAATGTCTAAAATAGATATTGAAAAGGGACAAAGACATTGTAAGATTTATTAAAAGCAGCAACTCTTAGAGAAGAACAAGGAGTGGGAAGAGTAAACAATGTACCTTACAAATTAGTTTGAGAAGTTTCAGCACGCTGCAATAGCTCTTTATATATGATAAAAAGAATTATTAGAACATCAAATGCCTTGAACCGAACTCTTTTGAAAACTAAAAACGCTGCACCGCCTTCAACTACAAAAAAAAATAACAATTAACATGTGTTTCAAGATGCAGCGAACACTCTACCAAGTACCAAATATGTAATTGTATCGTTAATAATTCCAATTGCTTTTGGCATATACACCAATCTTGATGAGATTAAGACTGAATGTATATCACAAGGTTTTTTTTAACCTAGGTTTTTCAGGTTTTTATAACAAACCTACTTATTAAAATATGGCCATTGTAAGTTTTTAGGTTTTTCTCTATTTTCTTTTAAGATACTGAATAAAAGCTTCCTGTTACAGCCATCTTTTAATAAAATCTAAAATTACCCACCCAAAAAGAAAGCTTTTCTTCCTAGTTTAAATTTCATTCAAATCATAGATATTAAAGGTACAGACAGACAGAGGATGCTGCAGGGCCGGGGATGTAACAATTCATGTTGATTTACAGATACAATATCACTGTTTTGCTTAAAATGTGATTTTTTTATGCCTAAAAAACCTTAAAACCCATAAAAAACCTTAAAAATCCTGAAAAACCTAAAAACCCAAATATATATCTTTAGTTCTTAGGTTTTTTCCAACCCTGGTCAGTGCAAAAACGTACTTTTCCGTACGAATTCAGAAGTCTGGCAAGGATTTCTACCATTCTTGATCGAAGTTAGATCTGAGAAAAATTCCAATTAAGCAGTTTATTTTTAGAACAACTAACGAATATTTTTATGGAATCTCAGGAAGAACCAGATGAACCTCAACCAGAGATTTCTTCTAAAATCTTGGGAGGTAAAATAATGTAATGTTTTGTCTTCAACGGATTCGGATAACGAGGGTTATAGCTGCTTATAGCTATCATGTTCCTGATGACACTCCAATCCAATTGGTTGATCTCTATCCAAGGCAGTGCCAGTTTCTCCACGTGGGATTTCAGTACATGATCTCGAAGGCGTCGTACCGCTTCCCACACATCCCGGTAGATGGATCCATCTGGAAATTCGTTTCTAGCTACCAGGTAAAAGATGTACCGCAAATTTTGTTTGAGTCTCAGTGTCTTGCCATCTTATCTTCAAATTTATCTAATTGTCCAAACTTCTTTCGAAAGACGGTTGCTAACTCTCGTGCGTATTTGCTACTGTTGGTAATGTTATGTGCCGGTGTGTACTCTTCCGGGAGCGTGAACAAATCTTGTCTTTGCTCTGTAGTGACTTCGTATCTAGCTTTCCCGGTTCCTCCGTATGAGCCCATAAATTCTTCGAAGACTGGGTCAGACTTTTGTAGATGGCGCACTCCTTTCTCTTTGTCATGGTCTCCTTCGAATGGCGCTAGTCGGTTTTGATGGACTACTCTCGGTTTTCCTTTGGGGATCTTCGTTATACGATAGATGATGTCGTTGATACTCTTCTTGATTAATTATGGATCTTCAAATGATTTCTGTAATTGTGGAAAAAATCCTTTTCTCCTTGTCGAGTTGTGTAACCATACGTTGTCCCCTTCTTGGATACTACCTTCTGTGGCCTGATTATCGTACCGTTTTTCATTCTGTCCCTGGCAACTTGAAGATTCGTTCGGATCAATTCGTGCACATCGTGCATCTTTCTTCTCAATTGGATCACCTAATCTTCTCCTGCTAGGTCTTTGCCAGGCCGACATCCAAATTCCAGGTCCCAAGGAAGCCTCATTTGACGTCCAAATAGGATTTTTGCATGTGTTCAATCAGTGGACTCATTTATGGCCGATCGCAAAGCCATCACAAATAGAGAAAGGTACTTTCTCTTACGATGTGGTTAATCACTCGTAGCACAAGTCCTTCACATCGTCGGAGCTGTTCATCGAATAAAACCTTTAATGGACTCGCTGAAGGGTTTTCTTCACTCCCAGATAACATCACGATGGACTGTCATGTATCTTTCTAAGAACCTTGGCTACTCTTGTTCTGGGTATAACTATCAGTTTTCTCATCTCGGAACCATCATCGTTTTCAAGAACTCTTTCCAACAGCCCGTCTTCCAGGACAAGGGAGTCCCACTGAGCCCAATATGCCTTTAGTGTCGGTGACACTTCTTGCCAGGTAGGTCGCCGATTTTCTTCCTTCCATTGCCGAATCTTCTATATGTGAGAATCATTCTCCTGATCTTCTCTGATCCTGGTAGGTGATCATTCTTCGTTGACTACCGTAATATTGAGACTACAAATTCCTTAGATTTCGACTTGTTGCAGTGAGAATAGTCTACAGGACATGACCGTCTAGGCAGAAAGTCGGCGTTTCAATAATTCACATCAGCTTGATGTTTGCCCTTGTCTAGTTTCCCCCGTCACATTTGATTAAAGAGGATATACATACGAGGAGACATTGGATATTATTATATTGTAAGGTGATTGCAGACAAAACATCCACGCTGCATAACGACTATATACGGAACGTTTTCCTAACACAGCCAGACCATCAGATCAATTATTTGCAATACTAGTCAAGAATCTAATAAAAAACGACAGTTCTGATATGATACCACAGATGGGGAACATACGGTGGAGTATTGGTGGAGGTAGACCCCTACATTCAATTAGGGATATAGCCACCGAAACATCGCGTTCTTCTGTTCTAAGATTTTTGAATAATTAGAAATTACATCCCCACAAAATTCACTTACAGCAGATGTTACTTCCGGGAGACTATGAGAAACGTTTACATTTTGTTGTAAGATTTACAGAAGTTCAGAAAGAAGCAAAGTTATATAAGATTTTGTGGACGAATGAATTGGTTTCATAATAATGGGACTGTTAATCGACACAACTGTCATGATATAAAAAACTCGATTTCAGCAATTTTGAGGTATCAACATTTGCTGTCGCATTATTCCCAGCCACTTAACTAGAAACAAATATACTGTAATGTTTTTGTTATTTATTTAAACAATAAACGGGTGGGATAAATTTTAAACACACGATATGGCTACTAACTATTTTATTTAAACACTAACTCACTAACACTTAATTTATATGTACTAAACTAATCACTTAAATTTTAATTTATATGCACACAAACTTAATTTATATCAACACTTTTACATTCACTCATTTACTGTTTATTTGTCAATATCACTTTATCAACTAACTCCTCCGCTGATCGGTCCTTATTTATATTAATGCCCTTTTTACTAGAAAATTCCAGACTGCGGCTTAAACACAGAAAAACAATTGGTTCTGGCCTTTTCTAGATAAGTCTGGTCACAAAAACAATGTTTAGATAATATAGTCGTAAACAGTTATAAAAACCAGTGCGTATCGGCCATAATTTTAACTTTGATACCTGGCTTAGACAGGGTCGGATTTAGGGACTATACCAGTGTGCTGTTTCGTAACAATACCTTTACGCATTCACCAATAATATTTCAAATTTGTCACCGAATAACAAATATTTATAATACATTGTCCACCGTTGTTGGATTGGATGGTTTATTCCACATCGTAGAATTGTTTCAAAAACTAGTGAAAGACTATTTTTTGCAAATTTAATTTTGTGCCATAGTCAATTTATATAAATTTTATGTCTACTGCTATTGCTTTTCCTTTTTATTTCTATTTAATGTACTTATATGAACATACGTGTATTCAACTTTACTTCCTTACCTGATTTCTAAATTTATTTATAATTATTAGTGGATACATTTATGGGTTTTTCCTGTTTGTATCACAAATAAATAAACAAATCTACTTTAACCACTTTCACTACACATTATTCAAAGTTCCCTATTTGTTTAGCAGTTAAATATGCTTCCTTAAGAACGACATAAATAGTTGTTGCAGATTTTCTGCGCCATAATTGGTTTCAACCTTTTACTTAATCAATTTCCTCATAACATTTTAATAATCTACTGTCATAAGACCTTGCTATGGGAGTTAATGCAATCATAGCCATCTTAATGTATTGTTTTTTAATTCAAATTTAGCTATAACTATATCAAATTGTTGATGCAAATACCATAATCTCAAGGATCCTATCTATCTTCCATGAAGATTTAATGAACACATCAAATGGAATATTTCCCTCCTTTTATTATGAGTGAAGTCACACTTAAGACAATTATCCTTCCTTAACAGTTGGTGAGATTTAAGCAAACAAATGAACCCTTTGACTTACTTAGGGGATTAGAGGCTCAAAATAACAATCGTGAATAAAGTTGCATCATTAATAATAATCTTGAAAGTTGCCGCTTTTGTGAATCCATTTTATTTGTTGGAAGGGTGAACACTTTCATAGCCACAAATATATGAGGACGATTTGTTTAGGGATGTTTCTTGACATATTTCTAAAATTGGAGCGCCGACAAAACATTCTACGATATATCGATTTTGAATGGCGAAAAAGTTTAACAAGCCTAATAGCAATAAACATTTTGTTATGGTTGGGTGATACGCTGCTATGAACGACGAAATAAATCTGAACCTCCTTGACAAAATCTTAGTTTTTCATACAAATGGAGTATTTAGATATTTCCGGAAATATAGTATTTGTTTTGTGTCTTTTGTTGAGTCTTTTTCATGCCATTTCAGAATTCTTAAAACGTACTATCAGTTAAAATAATTGCGCGAATCTTTGTTTACGACATCTTGAAATCAGTGGAAGGCTCGTGAAACTGGTAGGAAAACTTTTTCGACATGATTTGATAGGTAGAACACGTTTACGCCACAATTGCAGTGTCGGCCAAGTCATTACTTTTTTAATCATAGGATATTGGATATATATTATTTATGAACGTTTTAACATCATATTGCAAGTAATGTTTAGGAAAATTTATAAAATAATATGTGTGGGATTTGATTATATCACTCTTACTCCATAATAACATCGTTTTTGTGTTTCCTCTTCGTGTTAATTGTGAACTCGTGACAGCATTACATTTTTAATTTTCGGTAAATTTTTCTTAACTAAAAGATTGCTAGCGTACAAATAATATGTGAGAGAAAGGTCTATTAGAATTAACTGAATAATTCTGACATTATTAAGGATGTTTGATGTTATATTTACTGTCCAAGTTTACAGAACGAAACAAGCTAACTGACAACGAAAATAAGGTAGAAACTATATTTATACCTTATTAACAGACATGGCAACCCAGAATAAAAAAAAAACAAAATCATACAATGTAGACAAATTATGATTCTTATGATTCACAATATACACAGAACTATTATGGCTGGAACGTGTGAAAAGTAACAGATAAACAGCATTGAACATAAACTATTTATGATATGTAATGTTTTTCTTATTTATTTATAAGATTTTATTACGACGGGTGAAATAAATTTATACACGCGGTATGTCTACTCACTTAATTTGTTTATTCACTAAACGATTCACTATTTTCATGGAGAACAATTCAAAGAGGGTAAAATCAACAAAATTCTAATGTCAGTAATCGTTTTCTTGTTCATGTCATACAGCTCAAGAACTATTTCTGAATTATTAGACTAATGGAAGTTTTTTTCGTACTGTTCAATTTTATGTGATTTGCAGTGTTTGTTGAACTTTGTTGAACAATATGCCCTTAGCTAATAGAGTGAGTTGTTATGTTGTGACCGAAATATTATTCCTATACTCTCAATGCGTTTAAATAGAGGAGATAATACTGATGTTTTGCAAATTGCGTCGTATCTAAGGCAAGTTGCAGGAAATCCACCTATTGATATTCAGGATCATACAAAAATATGTTTCAATTGTAATAACACAGTGATGAATGACATTATTGCTATGGAAAATATAAACCTCTTCGTTTCAATAAAATAAGTAATTAAAAACTAATTAGTGTATATTTCCCAGTGAATCAAAACCAACAGTAAGAATATCAGTTTAACTTTTTATTGATCGTTAGTAAAACAACAATTAATAACTATAGGTGAATCTGAATAATTTGATATCAGATATTAATAGTATTTAGAAAATATTTCGCCAGACCCCTATTAAGGGTCGCACTTAGGAAGAAGTGATGCCAGTTATTTTGCTGGAAATCTTTTATAAAATATGAAGAACTTCGGCATGGCGAGTACCTCTGACTACAGGGGTACTCAAAATGATAAATCAAATCAGGAAAACTCATTGAATCTCCCAACTCAGTCTTATTCTACAGTAGTACAAACATTCAAATACCCAACAAAGGGGCAAGCCATCATATTCCCCGCTATGGAAGAAGTGAAAATCCATGAATACGTCAACCAAAGTTCAACCGAAAGATATAATTTTCTCATCTAAAATTTCGAACAAAAGAATATGCATCTATCTCTCTAGTCAAACCATAGTGGACACATTTCTAAATAAAGGAGGAGAAATTGAAACAGTCAAATCATCAAAGCTCGCCGTTTGATCTCACCATCTACTCGATTAGTTCTTTCTAACGTATGTTCAACAATCTCTCACACCATTATAGAACAGAATCTCAGGGATATAGGATTATCCCTGATGTCACCTATAACATTTCTTCGGATTGGAATTTCACAACCCGAATACAGCCACATATTGAGTTTCCGCAGACAAGTCTTCATACAACCTGCTCCTAACAGCAATAATAGTTCTCCTTCATCTGAATCGGCTCTCGTATAGTATGATAATACTCCATACCCTATTTTCATATCTGAAGATAAACGTATGTGCTACAAAGATAAGAAGAATGGTCATATCTCTATTAATTGTAACGAGACTGTTACTGAACCTATAGTCGACACTCTACAAGAACAACCAGTAGAAGATATGATTCCTCAAGCTCAAGAAACTGCCTTGAATGTTACAGAACCTATAATCAGCCTTATCCAAGATAACACAATTGAAGATTTAGCTCCTCAAGGCCAAGAAATCTCCACCTTAATAAACACCTCCTCGCATAATCGGTCTCATTCAGAGATCAGTTCACCGATTCAGAATCCAGCGGACGAATTGGAGCCTCCTTTCATCATTCTCATTCCTCAGGCTTAGATGAAATCGAAGCCTCAAACACAAATCCATTCCGTTGAAGCCCTGGTTTCTCCTGCCAAACAACTCTTTGAGGACAATTCGTCTAATTTTTCACTGGACTATAGTCAGATTGTTAGTTTTCTGGAGGACTCGTTCGGTTCCCCGGATCCCTCAGTGTTCGGAAAGTGCCTGGAAACATTCTAAGACCTCCCAACTCCATACATAATCAGAATTATTCATCTTCAATGGAAATTCACCAAGTGCCACATGAAAATTACACTCATACCATCCGGAAACTCACAATAAATACATGGAGGGAAATATGGCAAGCTCTTGAGAATAATAAGCTCAAAACAATCAATCCCAGCTTGAGCCCCAGAATTATGGATCATTCTTCCGAAGACACCAAACAATTCTAACGCGCCTCAGGAATGGACACACTAGATACACGCACCAGTTTCTACTGAAAAAAGAAAACCCCAAAAGATGTCTCCTGTTACGAAGAACTGAACGTTAAACACATAATCATGGAGTGTCCCGACTATAGTGAGGAGAGACTAACTTCTGGACTGCCCGAAAAACTTAGTGATGCTTTAAACCCGGATAACATCGAGTTGCTTCTAATGTTTTGGGAATTATTTAACAGTATAAACCTAATATAAGTCATACTGTACCACCACCGCTAATAACCTTCGTGGTTGATGCGGTTTTTTCTCTGAATAAAAAAAATTTGCTCGCATTTTTACAGTGCGATTTCCTTTGATAATAATGCCATTTTAATATTTACACAATTTTTTTGTTTTATAGAGTGAACATTCGAAATAAAGAACTTCTGCGAATGTAACAAGTATAATACGACTTCTGACAAACAATAAGCATGAAAAAATAACTTCTCCATGGAATCGCCTTCCAGACGATGCTGCAAATGTTAATTCGAGTCGTGGCTTTGTTTCGAGGGATACGGTACGCTATGGTACGGTATTATTACTAATCTATACAAGCACTCCGAAAACTAGAGTGAAAATATAGCTATAGGGAAATGTATAGATCATAGCTTTTTTCACAAATTGTTGTTCGCCTATTATATGAGAATTTTGTATGATATTAATGAAAGTATTTCGAGTTCTTCCTTATAATGGCGGTGATGAAAAAATCAACGTTTTTATTTGATAAAGTATACGTAATTTTTAAAATTGGCATCATTAGACTCCGTATACGATGAACCACATCATTTAACATCCTTCATGAGAATTTTGTCATTTTCGGAGGGAGTATTACTACAAGGTGTCCGAAAAACCAGAATTCGTTATTTTTCTATATTCATTAATCACCTTGTATGAATTGTATCAACTGTCCTGAAAGATGAAATGAATTTATAATATTATGTGATAATTCAACATTTTTTCGCATTTTCTCTTCATAAAACAACAAAATTATGAAAGTCTCAAAATAGCATTATTATCAACTGAAATTTCTCTGTAATACGAAAAGATTTGGAAATGAATTTCTTATGAATTTGTCATACAAAGACGTGATGAGAATACCACCAAAGATAAATCGGAACTAAACCATAACTTGGGAGATACGGAGTGATGAAAAGTGAATATTTCTCATATTCAACAACCTGTATCACGAAACGTGATGCACCCATTGAAACATTTCACCAGAATGATCACTTCTACAACATATCAAAAATTCAAGAAATTTGACGGATAACATTTTCCCATATAAGGTATGCGAGGTCCTATCTTCAGTGGCAATTTTTGATTTCTTCTCAATTATTTTTGGAGTTTCTGTTTTATCAGCCTGTTTTAAGAAAATGAATTAGCTCCGACTTTTGGAGACGTTGACAGTGATCATTTCGGTGTTTCAATTGTAGATTATATTTATATATACAGTAGGAATTTCTGTTTTGGAACATGAAGATGTCAATGTTGATGTAGAGATAGGGGCTGGCGTATAGATAGGGCTTGATGTGCATGGAGTAGTGGATGTAAGGGTAGATGTCTATATGATTTCTTGTGTAGTAGCTACTGATGTGATTATAGTTGTAGAAATTATAACAGCTGTGGTCGTGAGGGTGGATATAATTGTAGGCATAATGGTGAGGGTAGGGAGGGAGATGACGACGGTTGTATTCTGGTGTTTAGGTGAATTAATAAGTAACTGATTCGTTTCCATAACTTCTTCAATATCTCCAATTGGGTCCTATGGATTTACACTCAAAGCAGTTCAATGCATCCTTATTAAGTTATAGGCGGTAGGAAGTGTTGTCGTGGGAAACTGTGAAGGAATCTGGTATAGAGACATCTAAAGGAGATTTACCTCCGAGATCTGAACATAAGGATATATTCAGTTTCTGGCATGCCAACTTTAAGGTAGGTAATTTTAGACACCCCGTTAATACCCATTTTTAGTAATTCTTTTTCCATGATGTGGTTTGGGATTGTGTAAGAGGCATTGCATATGATTAACCGTTGTGCTGGTGTTATTAGTCTTCTGATTTTGATTTGGGTGTTATTTACTTCGATGAATTTATAACTATCAATTCATTGATCCACAATTTTTTTGGAGGTGGGGTATATGCATATACGGGGGCTAGTTTGGTATATGATGTGTGGCATAGCAGGTGTGGAAACCATGAGAACAATTTTGTTAGTCCCATCTAGTACTAATACAAAAAGAATAGAACTACAGTATCGGTCAGCACGTATTTTTTATATAGGGAGATTTAAATCTCTTTCATCCATAATTATTGTAGAAGAAAAAGTCATTCCGTGTAACATAAATATTTTCACAGTAATGACTCTCCAAATACGTGGAAAAGAGCAAGTTTTCTTAGGGTAAAATTCATTTTACCATTTTAGTAATGTAGATAATACCTTTGGAAGTGTTTGTGGAATTACCAGAACATATAATATATAAATTTTCTGCATGAACTACTCTAAATAAAGGTTTTTCAAAACTGAAACTTCCAACGTTAAGAGAAAATATATTATAGTCATCAAAATAGCTTTGTATTTTACCTGACTAACAACGGGAAAAGTGTGATATTGACCCACGATGTTAAGTAGGTTAAGGTTTATATTAATAGTGGAAAAGGTTTCTAGTTTGCCAACAACTGAATTATTTTAAAATTTCAATTTTATGAAAGCGAGGTTAGATTATTCGATATAATAACAGGTTATTTGTGATTTTAAAAGAAAAATCGTAGATAGGATTGAAAAGTTCTTATTTGATAATATGAAGTATTATATTTTTTCCAATCTTTTCGTAATCCTGATGCCAAGAAAGCCATGACTATCAATTTCCTCAGCCAAACAATTATAAGACAATTATAAGAATTTATTGGTGAAGGAACTGACCAAAATTAAACTTTCGAACACTTTGTATTTCTGCAGAAAAATTAGTATGTGGCATCATATTTTAGGGTTCAGAATCAATAGTTTAGTAATTTTTGCTCTTTATGTTATCTTGTTCCATTTTTTCTGGTCCTTTATATCTGTTTTCCAATCTCTCATATCCATTTTATTCATATCTTCCTTAACTTGATCTTTCCATCTTGTCTTCGTTCTTCCTTTTGGCCTTGCTACTTGTGGTATCCAATTAATTATTCTTCTTATTATTGTTGTCGGCTACCTCCTGAGTAGATGTCCGTACCATTTTAATCGTTGGGCTTTTATGAAAATTACAACATCTTGTCCTTCCATTTTTTGTCTAATTTCATGGTTCCTCATAGTTCTGAAGTCGCCCTCTTCTGTTCTGACTGGTCCAAAAGTTTTCCTCAATATTTCCCTTTCGGCTTTCCTTGAAGTTTCTTCGTTTTTATTTGTCAAGGACATTGTCTCTGCGGCATATGTCATTGTTGTTCTGATAGCGGCTTTATACAGTTTCAATTTAGTGTTTCTGGTTAGATATTGATCGTTAAGAAATATGCTGTATTTCCATTATGCTTTGTTTCCTGATTTTACCCTTTCTGCCACCTCTATATTTCTGTCGTTCTTCTCGTTTATCGTAACGTTTGATACTTTTTAAAACTTGTTGTTCTGTACTGCGATTTCTTTTATGTTCTCTGTTGTTTCCCTGCTGACTAGCATATATTTAGTTTTTTCTGGGTTTATCTCCAGATCTCTGCTTTTTGCTTCTTCGATCAGTTCACCTAGCATTTTATCCAAATTGCTCCTATTCCTTGCTATAAGTATCAGATCGTCTGCATACCCCATTATTTGAGTAGTATTCTGGACTATTGTTGTGCCTGTTTCTATCGCCTTAGTCGCTCCATCTAATGCTATATTGAATAATACCGTTGATAATGCACCCCCCTGCCTCACACCATCTACCATATAGGTTTCCTCACTATAGCCCTTACTAGTTATTACTCTGGTTTTCGAGTTGTTCATTGACATTTTTGTCAGTCGAATTAACTCATTTGGAATACCCATTTTCCTCATGTGTGCTATCAGTTTACTTCTGCTAATACTGTCAAATGCTTGCTCAAAATCTACAAACAATATATGTAAATCTATTCCATATTCATAGGTTGTTTCTATCGTCTGTGTCATTACATGCACTGAATCTATAGTTGATTTACCACTTCTGAAGCCATATTGGTATTCCCCTAGTTTCTGTTCTGCGTATTTGTTTATTTCCTTTCTTAAATGTGATGTCATGACTTTGTATACTGTGTTAAGCAGGGTTATTCCTCGGTAGTTATAGCATTTTGTTTGGTCTTTTTTTTTTAAGATTGGCATTGTTAAACCCAAACGCCATTCTGCTGGCATTTGTTCTTTCTTCCATATGCTTATGAGTAATTCATATATATTTCTTTTTAGTTCTTCTCCTCCTTTTTGTATCAGTTCCATCTGTTCCTACTGCCTTCTTATGTTCGAGAGTTGTTATTATTTCGTAATATTCTGCATATGTTGGGAGGTATTCCTCTTCCTCTTCTGCTGTTACCTCAAAATTTGCTTCTGTAACCTCAGCCTCCTTCAGATCGTTTTTGTAATATGGTTCCCATTCTCTTTTGCTGATTCTGGTTATTACTTTGCTCCTTTTACTATGTTTTCTTGTGTAATCATATAGTTTTCATTATCTCAGTTGTCACTTACTATTCCCATCATAATATCCTTTATCCACTCTGCTTTTTTCTTCTGGTAGCAATTGTCCGCTTCTTTCTTCTTTTCTTGTATTCTTTCAGTTCTCTCTCTCCTGTACTTAGCCATTCTTTTTGTGCTTGATATTTTTGCTTTCACATTCTTCATCGTACCATTCATTACATCTTTGTTGTTTTTTTTGTCCTAGTATTTTCTCTTCTGTTTTGGTAATCCTGTTTTTTATGTTCTCCCATTTGTTGTCCATATTTTCATCTGGATCTTGTGTTAGTCTATCTTTTAATACTTGTCTGTATCTTTCTTCAGTATATTCTTCTTTTAAATTATAAATTATCTATGTTCCATTGTTTTTCACGTTTTTCCGTTTTAACGTTTCTTAGTATCTTCATTTCTATTTTCACCACAACTAAGAAATTATCCGACTCCACATCAGCGCCTCTGAATGAACGAGTATCTTCTACTGTTTTCAGCCATTTTCTTGATATGAGTGCGTGGGCTATCTAATTCCCTTCATTGGAGCCTGATTTTACCCATGTCACTTTATGCTCCTTTTTATGCCTGAATTTGGTACTTATTATGAAAGTATCGGTACTTATCCCAGAAGTCATGATTCATATAAAATCTATCATCTCTTATATATTTCTTAGTTTTTGTTTATTCTGCATAAACTTCTCATTATCTCCTGCATTATCTAGATCTATCAAACAAGCTTTATCACCTAACTCACGTGCAGTCTTAAATTGTATTTGGATTTTCAGTTTTGACATTTCTCATTTTATTCTTAATAACTTCATTCTCCTGTAATAATTAAAGAGTTGAATATCGAGTACTGATCATATTACCTGAGCAAAGATATACCTGTAACAACCGGTTTAATCGATATGATTATTTCCCCAATCTAAATTATATTTCCAATCTTTATATATACCAAGGCGTTTCCGAAAATGAAGGGGTGACATCTTCCCACAATATATTTAACTTAAATAGGAAAAATCTGGAGATAAAAAAATGCAACCCACCAATTAACATGATTACATTTTCTCTTTCCAATTGGGTTAATCCACATCCTTCAGTAAACAGTAGAAATCTTTTTATGTCTCTAGCAATTTTTGCATTTTGAAAATTCCACTAATAAATTATAGATCACGAATGTTTCCAATGTCGATGCTTACGGTAGTGCTAGTCTCTTGCTGCATTCAGATCGTGGTATTGACCTAATTCAAATCGACCTTGTTCATTCATGAGGGAGCTTTTTACTTTTTAATGATGATTATAGTTTGTGAAATGTGCCCTCAACAGTATTGTTCCTAGTGCCTTTTGTATTTCGATTTTTTGAATACAAATTTTCATTATTAACTAAAAATAATTTTTATCGTTATTTTGTTTTTATCTATATCTGAGTATAGTAAAATTGAACTCAACCCGCTATTAGGTATTTATATCAGTATATTTTATGAAAATGCTTCTTCATAGCTTGTAGAGTTTCCACAACAAAATCTGCAGAATAATTGTATATTATCTTTATCAGTATCTCAAAAATGTCGAACGAATTTCACACTGAGAATTTATTCGCACAATCTTTATGTATTATAGAAATTAATGGAATCTGATTTAAGCAAATCGCTTCCTACTTCAATGCAAATATTTCTACTATGTATCATTTAATCTCGAACGCTCTGTAGCATATTATCATCTATAAATATCACAGTAGCGTAAATACAAGCTACTACAATTTCCTTCAAGAACCTGTGGAAGAAAATATCTAAACGACTTAGATCTGGTGAATTGAAAGGCCACCTTTTCCAATACAACAGTCAAGGATTTTTTATTTAATGAAATCTCACTTGTCTACCATAATATGTAGGAGCACAATAATGTTGGTGATCTTTTACGTATTGAGGAAGGATTTTCATCCCTCCATTCAAGATCACTCTCTGGGGCAATGTACACTCATAATATTTTCTATAAAATGTTGATCATAATTAATTATCCTCATCAAAATCTGCAGCCCTCTCCTCTCCTTCATATAAAACTTGAACTTTTTGATATAAGCCTTCCCTTCCACATAATATTTGGATTATCTTCTCAAAAGTGAGCTCGAAGTTGCACTTGGTTCTGCTCCAACAAAATCAAGATTTTGATCTTCCTTGTATCACGTTGAGTTTAGGATGACAACTTTCCTTATTTAATCTGGGATTTGAATTATCTCTTCCTAATAATTTTTGTTCAACTTGTCGTATAGTTTTTGTATATTCTTATCAGAACAGTATGAACTGAGTATGACAGCAGTCGAATATTTGTCACTTCATTGATTGTTATTTAATATTTTCATCGTATTGATGACTTTTGAATCTATTTTCTGAATATTGTGATGTGTTCCCTATGTGAATAGTACCACAAGTATTACAAGGAACTACAAAGAAAAGTACATTTTCAGAAATGGTTTATATACCCAAAAATGAGAAATCTATTATGTTCCATGTATGTATTATAAAGTCTTAATAATATTACTAGAACAGATTATTAGAACAGATTATATTTTGATATTCATACATCGGGTTTAACAATATAAAATAATATTTTGATATAGGCTAAATTCGATCTGAAACTACGTAAAAAAATGTCGACAAAAAAACATAACTGATAACTGTATCTACTAACTTGGAGAAAAACAACTGTCCCGATAAAACGATGCATGCTCCCGTTCAGATCAACGACATGTTTATTTTTCGTTTTCAATATCACTCGTTTAGGTACCCAGCCAATATTGGTTTTTGAATTATTTCGCATTGTTCAGCAAAACACGCTGAATACGCTCATCTTTCCAAATATGTGGGTAATACAACAAGTCTGGTTAAAGTGTCAGCTGCGGCTGTCCAATTTCCAAAGTCCAGCAATTGCTTCGAAAATATATTTGATATAATTTCAAAAGCACCACATATTAGTCGTTAATCGGAGTGTCTTTACATGCATTGTAAAGAATAAAACTGAATTGCGTCTTCGTTAGAAAGAATAAAAGTATACTGAAGATACAAAAATTTGTTGAAAATTATATTGGCAGATGATAAATATGAGTGAAAAACAGTTCAAATAATTCCATCAATGTAGTATCTATTGTAAGTAATTCAAAATACTGATGGAAAAGATATCAGTATTGTATGGCACGAGGTCAAGCAAATACAGTTTGCGTAAAATTACTCATCAAGATTCTGTCAACTCTAAAATTAAAAAGTGAAGTTAGCAGCAAATGCCATCCTTTTCAGGATAATCACCCAATTTTTCTCCTCTGTAGGCTGTACAACAGGGCTAGATCAAATAGTTTCAACGTACTGGACACAACTAGTTTTTAAATTTTAAAACAAAACTCATGAGCTGAATTTTATTTAAATTATTTAGGTTCAATTTTAATATTTTGAGATCAAGATTCAACACTCAAAATATTTCTAATTATTATTGAAACACCCTGTATTCTCCATAATGGTAAAGTTTCGAGTTGGTGAGATCAGTTACAAATTAAGCTTAGGTAGTAATTTGCATTGATCATCTCAATAGTACGAATTTTGGTTGCATCCAAACCTGGGAATCTCAAGTTTGTACAAATTTTATTATTGAGAAAACAATGTAAATGAAATTATCCACAAAACCAAACAAGAACCATGATAAATTTCAAATTTTCCGGATGAAAAATTAAGTTTCACTACTGTTTTCTACACTCTTTGACAATCAACTTAAGCTTTGAATTTGTAGTCTCAAAATTGTAAAAATGTCCAACAATGTTCTCCTTTATAATTTGGAAACCATACAATATATTAGCTTCAACTTTATACCATTTGATAAAATAATGATGACCTCCATTATTACATCCTTCCAAAATTATGAATGAAGAAGTTATACCGGGTTATATCCGAAAATCAACTTTAATGAAAATATTTAAAAAAAAACGTATTCTCCTAGTAGTGCGCTATTACCAGCAGTATAGTCACTAAAATCGTTTTAAAATATATTATTAAGTTCGCAATAATTTCAATTGCCGGGGGCCGGTCCTGGTAACAGTACCGATACCAGCTTTTGTAAGCAGCTTTTACCTATTCCAAGCTCAAAGTGGAATAAACAAAGACTTTAAAGTGAAAACAGTATACTATTGTGCAGTTTATAGGCAGTTCTAAATATACCTGTAAGTCAATAAATTCCATCTAGTGATATAAGAGATATTTGGTTTTAGAAATATCAATATATAAATAAGTCGGTTGTTTATAATACCAGTTTTTATTGTTCTCTTGATATCGGTCAGGTTTTGCCTGACCACATTAGGACAGGAGTGTAGTTGGAAACTTTCTGCGAGTATCAATATAAATCATTTTAATCATGACAGAAAATTTGGCGATACCCCCTGATGACAGGGGTCATTCTTCGAACCAACCTCAACTGACAAGTTTAGGGAGTGCTTCTGACCACCGAAGTCCCTCTCTTACCCAATCACAAATAAGTTCTTCTCGATCTTATTCAAATGTTGCAGCTAACTCACTCTTTCCCTCTAAAGTTGAAAGTATCCTATTTCCTTCTATTGATGGAGTTAAATTAGAGGAGTACATTTTTGCCGTAGGAATTAAAATTCTTCCTAAAAACATCATTTTTGCTTCAAGAATTTCAAACAACAGAGTATGTATTTACCTATCAAACAAGTCGGTGGTTGATCACTTCATGGCAACATATTCTAGCATCACAATCAACAATCAAAAAATCCAGACAAGACGACTCATTACACCAGCAAGCAGAATTACGTTATCCAACGTCTGCCGTAGTATACCACACGGGACTTTTGAGATTGAATTGAAGAAGTTGGATTTAAACCTTGTATCACCAGTAACTTTCATTAAAATAGGAGTTTCCAACTCAGAATACGGACATATTTTTAGTTTTCGGCGCCAGGTATTCACCTCTCCACTATCTCCTGAATGTAACATTCCTGAATCATTCACATTAACCTATGAAAATACTCTATATCGAATTTTCGTATCTGTTGATGGCCTGACCTGCTTCAAGTGCAAACAGCCAGGTCATATTGCTGTCAACTGCTGTAATGCACCCAACGCTCCCAACACTTCCGAAAATAACTCAGAAAGTCCACCTAAACCTTCTGATAAGTCAAGTAGTTCTAAGAAAACTCCCAGTACAAAACATCCTGTAGAAGCATCTCAATCTATTGTGAATTCACAAAACCAACATATTACACACCCGAAACCCCCCCCCCAAAAAAAAAACAAAGGCCCGATTTTGACGCATTGCTTAAACCAGCAAAAGTTTTCATAAATTGTCACGAACCACCCTTTGTTCTAAATTTTGACCAAATGGTGGATTTGTTCGCAAACAGTTTCGGTTCACCACACCCCGACCAAATTGCTATAAATTACACTAATGACTTACCCTTACTCTGCAATATGTTACATGAAATTCATCCTCTCTTGAAAGATAGAAGCATAAAAAACCCGCTGCAACAAGCTTCGGAAAAAATGTGAATTTTTCGACTCGCAACCATCAACTGACAATGAAAGTGACGCGTCATCGGAAGTGAGCAGCTATTAATTTCTTCCAATTACATTTTTATAAACACTCTTATTATGTTCAAAAACATTCTCCAATGGAATATAAACGGCATGTACACTCACTTAGAATCACTGCAATTACTTATGTATGAACTAGATCCTTCTATTATCTGCATTCAGGAGACAACCTTTGCAGATAAAACTTACAGTAATATGTACTCCTTGAATCCATTAGTACAGATTATCAGAAGAGAGCTGTTCAATCTACAAGAAGCTCATAAGGATATTCGTTTTTTATGGGTTCCGTCACACATAGGAATAATCGAAAACGAAATGGCAGATCTCGAGGCCAAAAATGCAACTCAAGATCAAAATTGCACTTCAGTATCAAGAACTACAGTGACAGACTGTAAAAACTTTTTTAAACAGTTAGTCATCAGTCACTGGCAAAACTGCTGGTCTAGATCTCAATCAAAATTGAGGATAGTGAAAAAAAGTGTAGCTGCCTGAAAATTCCTTCCAGCCAAAAGAAGAGATCAAATAATATTAACTCGACTTAGAATTGGACACACTCATTTCTCCCTCGGCCACCTAATGTCTCATTCTGCGGCACCCATATGTGAAACATGTCAGGTTCCAGTGTCGGTAGTGCATGTGTTAGTGGAGTGTACCCGTTTTGCTCATCAAAGATCGCGGTATAATTTACCAAATAATATCACAGACATTATCGGAGAAAACTGTGACGTTAAAAAATTGTTACTTTTCCTGAAAGCGGTTAACTTACTGTATAAAGTTTGAAAATCCTATTATGTACATGACTTAAATGTTAATTTATTATTGGGCGCTAATAACCCTAGGGGTTGATGCGATAAAAGTATCCATAAAATGATTTTTCTTGGTTATAAGAGAATCGTATTGAAAGGGTGGGCCAATCAATAAACATCAAACATAAAATTTTAATATTTGATTGCTTATATCAAGTCCATTACTGTTTGTATCACTCTGTACTAGTTGATACTCCATCTATGCTTTCAAAATTCACAAAATCGATTATGTTAAACCGACGAAACGGAGGTTTTGTTTATAAAACCTTGACTTTGTTCCAGTTAATTTATGAAACTATGCTGTTTGTATTCAAGTGCATTCATATGCAAGGACCTCAATAATAAAAGTAGGATAAGAATATCGAAGTTGTACATAAAAATGGAAATAATATCTGAGAGCTAGGGGCGTTAGAGAAAACAAATTCATGAAAGTTTGTGGCACTAGTTTTCAGTCGATAGAAGATATTAAAGAGTAGCAAGAACTTGAGTTGATTCCTGGAGAGTGTGTTTAGAATTGTTTTATATATCTTGTATTTGGATAAATAAAATATATTTTGTGTTCCATTTACTGACTCCCAACTACAGTCCCTTAGATACTATAGTGCAGTTAAATATCTCAATTGTTTAATTTCCATTTGTTGATCAACGAAGAAAATTTCAAATTATGGCGGCGGAAAATTTGCTCATTCATCAATATTTTAAATATTGGGGAAATAGTTCAATAATTCTCACTACGTTCATAGAACAAAATATAATAGAAAACCTCCTAACGAACCTTTTAGTTTGAACTAAAATACCTTTGAAACCATTTGAAATCATACACATTGACACTTAGAAACTCATAGATTTTCAACAATATTAAACAAATTTTCAAAGTTTGGGCAAGCTTTGCCATATTTCGGTACTTCTATATCAGCCTGTCAACAACTAGTACATTTTTTTTCCTTTTCTGGTGTCCCGAAACAAGTTGTCCAAGGACAGAATTTCATAACGACGTTGTTAAAGAACTGTTAAGATCTCATAAAATTACTATTCATTTCACAAAGCCCATTATGGCGACAGCGGTACATGAGAATTCGCCATTATTTTAAATATTGAAAAACGGTTCAAAAATTTTCATTAGGGTCGTTAGCATGGATAAATACCTTTTGTTTATCATTTGTTGATTTTAACTATTAGGACACTGGTATTTTAACATGTTTATTTACCAAAAAAGCAGTACGAAAAACATGGCTAAAAAACGTATCCGTACAAAATTAAAGATTACGTAACCAATCCAAAGCCAGAGACTTCATGCGTACCTTATGTATATTTTAATATATATATATATATATATATATATATATATATATATATATATATATATATAATCATAAACCCGTTTGTACTCGCTGTGGGTGTCGGATGTGTCGCTTATTCGTGGACAAACTTCCGCCATTCCTTTTTATTTCTAGCTTTTTTCGCCGCCTCTGTCCATGTAATTCCTTTTTCTTTTAAAATTTCCGCTACTGTGTTATCCCATGTTTTCTTTAGGCGACCTCTTTTTCTCTTGCTTACTTCTCTAGCTTGCCAAATCATTTTTGCTGGTCTAGTGATCTCCATTTCCCTTATTCCCTTATTATTTCATTCCGCATTCGATCTTCTCTGGTGACACCTTTGACCCTGTGTAAATACTTCATCTCTGTTACTTGTATTCTGCTTTTGAGTAAGTTTGTGAGTACCCAGCTTTCACTACCATGCACAAGGATTGGTCGAAAGACTGACTTGTACACGTTCAATTTGGTATTAGTTGTAATTTCTTTTTTTCCCAGGAAATTTCGATTTAATGAGTAATATACTTTGACTGCTGCACTTATTATTTCGTTCACTCCTGCTTCCTGTTTTCAATTGTTTTGTATATCTACTCCCAGATATTTGAAACTCTTCACTTGTTTTATCGGCACTTCATCAATTTCGATATTGAGGTGGTCTTCTTCTTGTCCCATCACCATTATTTTTGTCTTTTCCATATTCATATTCATGTTTCGTAGTTTCAATATATGCTTCCATGTTATTAAATTATGTTTCAGCTCTTTTTCGTTTCTAGCGAACAATACTAAAGCGTCGGCAAAAACGCATTCAGATATTCCAACTACTTCCATATTTCTATAACCTATTTGAATTTGTTTAATTTTTTATTTTTACTTCCTTCAAAATATCATCCATTATCATTATGAATAATGCCGGGCTCAGTACTCCTCCCTCTCTTAATCCTTCTTTTATTATGAAATCATCAGACTGTTCATTATCTTTCCTTACCCGGTTTCTGGTTGTTTCGTAAATGCATTTAATGTTATTTCTTAGTTTTGATCCAACTCCTCTTTGTTGAAGACTTTTCCATATTTGATTTCTGGGAACGCTGTCAAAGGCTTTTTGAATATCTATAGAACCGAGGTACACTTTTTGATTTGTTCTCAGTTTTTTGTGTATTACTTGTTTCAATGTAAATACGTGGTCTTGGCTACTTCTTCCTTTTCTATAGCCGCTTTGGGATTCTTCCAACTGTTTTTCTATTATTTTCTAGTCTAGTCTAGTCTCTAAGATACTTTCGTGAACTTTCAATGCCGCGCTCAGCAATGATATACCTCTATAATTGTTACAATTAGTTTTGTCTCCTTTGAAAATTGGCAATATGATACCTACTTCCCAATCTTTCTGAACTTTTTTTCGTTCCATATTCTTTGAAACAATTTAGTTAGCATTTGTATCCCTCTTTCTCCTAGACTTTGTAACATTTCTGCGGTAATACTCTCGTAACCCACTGCTTGACCTCTTGTTAACTTTTGTATCGCTTGTTCCACTTCTTCTATTTGTATGAGTGGTTCATTTCCCAATTCCTAATGTCTTTCGTCTTGTAGTTCCATCTGTTCTTCTTTCTCTACATTAAGTAATTCCTCAAAGTATTCTCCCCATCTCTCTATAATTTCCTTATCTTGTCGTATCATAACTCCATTTTTATTTTTTATCTGTTTTACATTGCTCGACTTTCCCTTTCTCAGTGTTTTTAGTACCTTGAAGAAGAGTTTCTGATTTCCTTTACTGTCTTCTTCCATCTTTTTGCCGAATTCTTCCCACGTCTCCTTTTTAGCTGTGATTTCCATGTCTTTAACTCTTTTTCTTTGAATTTTAAAATTTTCATAGTTTTCAGTCGTTTTATTTCGTAGATATTCTTTCCATTTTTGCTTTTTTAATTTGGTATGTTCTTGTATATCTTTATTCCACCATCTCGTTTTTTTTGTTGCTACCGGTTCTAGTATTGCCACACACTTCTGTTGCTGTCTCTAATAATATAGATTTGAATTTGTCTCACATTTCCTCAATTGATATACTTTGTATTTTATCTTGACATATTTCCATATCTTTTTCAGTATATTCTGTAAATTTTTTGGATACCTCTATTTCTCTTAACTTATATGATTTTATTTGTTTTTTTTTAAATTTTTGTCCATTTTACCCATTGTTCGAACTTCCTTTCTGGTTCTCAGTTGCCATCTTCAATTTTGCTCTTAATAAGTAATGATCGCTGTATATTTCCTCACTTTGCATGACCTTGATATCTTTCACATCTTTTCTGTTTCCTTTGTTGATGAGAACATAATCAATGATGGACTTTTCATTTCTGCTGCTAACCTCTCTCGTGTATTTATGTGACTCTTTATGTTGATAAAATGTATTAGTTACTATTAGTTGGTTTAATATACAAAAATTTATTAACCTTACTCCATTGTTATTTCTCTCGTTCTCTCCATATATGCCAATTACGTCATTGCTTTGTTCGTCTTTCTTTCCAACTCTTCCATTGAAATCTCCCATTATTATTAGTCTGTCTTCACCTAATGTTTCCCAGAATTCCTCTTTTTCGCTCACTCGTGCATCTTCATTTGGTCCGTACACTATAATTATCGTTGTGTTTTCTCTTAAATTCAATTCAATTGAGTATATTTTCTGTAATTCCTGTCCAGTTTTTGATATATTTCTTATGTTCTTTCTTTATTATACATCCGATTCCTTCTTTTGCTCTACTTTTTGCGTCTACCCCATTATATATTAATAAATGTCCCTTTCCTAATTCAATTTCGCCTTGACCTTTCTTTTTGGTCTCTGTAATTCCTAATATATCCAAATTTTCCTTTTCAAATTCTTGTATTAATTCGTCTTCCGTTCCTAATAGTCCTCCTACATTCCATGTAGCTATCTTCCACATCCTCTCGTTTTCTTTATTTCTATTCGTAATACCTTTTCCTTTGTTTTTTCTTTTGTATCTGTTTTCACTAGCATTCATCTCTTTTTTATAAGTTTTTATACATTCTAATTCATTTCCATTGTCATATCCGTTTCCATTGTCACATTCGTTTCAATAGCCATTTTTAGGTATAGTTTTCCTCTCGATTTGCTGTTTGGGTTATTAGTTTTTTGCTGTCCGCGTAATTTTTCTTAATTGTTCATCCAATGTGTTAGCTTCTGGAGATCTTTCCTGTATTTTTCTTTTCCTGTCTTCTTCTTTTTCTCGTTTTCGGCCTTGTTGCAAGTCTCTATTACTTCCTTCATATACTTCATTATTCATAATTAATTTATTGTATTTAATATATGTTTTGTGACAATTTTCTCCAGCTATCTTTAATTGTGTATGCAGCAATTTTCTTTCTTCGAATATTTCCTTTGGATAGTCTTCGTAGATCTATATATTTGTTCCTTAGAGTTTTTTATTTTGTCTAAGTATCTCCATTTTCTTGTTGCTTCTCACTAATCTTGATAATATCGGTCTATTGACCCAATTTATTGGTTTTCCAATTCTTAAGACATCATCAATATCATCTTCTGTATTAAACTTTCTTTCTAATGCATTTATTACCTGTTCTATTCTCTCTATTGTTTCTTCATTTCTTTCATTCTCTCTCTCCTCTATTATTATTAGGTCTTTTCTTTTAGTTTCACGTTCCAGAGACGCAATTTTGACGCCTTGTTTTTCAACTTTTTCTTTCAACTTCTCGTTTTCTAGTTTTGTTTTTTTTAACTCAATAATTACTTGTTCTAATGTCTTGAACATCTTTTCTATATTTTTATTCAAAGTCTATAGCATGCTTTGTATTTTTTCTACGTTTTTTTCCATCTTTTGTTTGTTTTGTTTATATACATTTACTAGCGTAAAAAGCTATTCCGCCTCGACGGCTCGAAGAATTCGCTTTTATCAAGTATTTGTAAATCTCTCCTTTATACAAAATCCGACAACGCCGCAAAAGTATATTTTAACATGTGAATTCCAAAACAAAAGTCGTTGAGTGATTTTTCTAAAAAACCAACCAATTTCGGAATATTATTATTCCATGATTTGGCTGCATAAGAAAATCATTATTTCCACAACTGACAAAAATAAATATATTATTTGTTTTTTCACTATTTGGTCAAAAAGATAAATTTTTGGTTCAAAGATTTATATTATAATCAATAAAGAAATGAGTGTTGTGATCCTTTTTCAACTGACAAAAATTGGAAAACAAATCTGTACTGGTCGGTTTCCATTCAAATATATTACAGAAAAAACTGCTAGTGTTCAGTGAATTTATCATCGTTATGAAAACAATAAACATTTCACAAATTCTTGAAAGATCTCATTTATCTTGTGGTATAAGTTGCGGAACAAACCCCAAATCCGAGGCATTATTTCTTGAGTAGATTGTATGTAACGTTTGGCAGTGATCCAGAGTCGCACTGCGATGGTAACGAGCCCCACTCGAGTACATTATTATAAGTTTAATCCCATTCTCTATACTACATAAATTTTCTAATTTTAATCATGATTATGTTCAAAAAAGATCAAAACTTTAAAACCCGCTGATAAATCATGCGATTCCATAGCAGTAACCACAGGAAAGTTGAACTGGATCGAAAGGAGAATTGAAAGTATTTGGAAATTATTTATAATTTTTAAAACTAATAAAAAGAGGTAGTACATCGATCTGAAAAATATTCTCAAATCCGCTAATAGGCACAATATATCATTCATGTGAATATAATTGCCTTTTGCATAAAATATACCCTGATTGAGTTTTGTGGAAAATATTAATATTAGAAGCTTATTTTTCTATAATTTTTGAATAAAATATTTCACTGAATTATTTCTGCTACGGAGTGGGAAGAATATATTTTCGTTGACTGGAAGGAAAAAATCCTCCCATATCAAAATATATGCACAGAAAGTGAGTTTTAACTAGATACCAAACATTAGAAAATGGTGTTCTGAAAAGAACTGTTAAATTTTCAAAATATAAGATACACCAAAATAAAAACATGTGCCAATTTACTACTTTCATAAATATATTGGAGTGTATACTAGATATCCAGAGCAACGAAAAAATTTTGTTGAGCTGTATAATGTGAAGTTATTCCAATTTTCCTGCTAATATGGCATTCAAAATTTATTATAATACATTTTTAGGCATAATATCATACTATAGGGTAATATTTTTTTAATCATATTGGATGATTTCACACTATTTTGTCAGCTGCGCATGCAGCTAAATACTTATAGAACTATAAGTTTTCAGCTGTCAGAATAGTGAAATTTCCTTTGTAATTCGACTAGAAAATCAATCGATAATTGACTGCAATTTGAATGCACCCCAAGACGAATTGAAACACTGAAAAAATCATTTTAATCTAACAAATAAACAAACTTACACATAATTATAAAATATATTATTAAAAGTACATCAATAAATCAAAAACTAATCATGCAAATCATGCTCCAGCATTCTTAATCAAAGAGAATTACCTATCGGCCCTTTCCCGAGTTTGGAGGGTAAAGGGTTAAGGGCAAGGTGGACTCACGCGCAAGACAGGCCAGGGTCACGTCCTGCGGTGACCTTTAACCTTGATTTGGTTTCCATAGAGCCTAAAGGATGTCCAGGGGAATGGTCAGCGCTCCCCTGACTCCTAGTAGGCAAAAATAACTGAATATGTTACAAATATAACATCCACCCAAAAGCCATTGTAGTACCGAACTCATAACTTGGTCTAACAGTACCTTATTTTATATTTAATCACTTTTTCCTAACTTATGGACTTAAAAGCGATGTAGTATAACAATATTTGAACTAGATACCGTGAAAAAATTATAGCTTTCCGGAGATGAATAATGGAAAGTGTTGCTTGAATTGTCCTGAGCTACAAAATCATATTAAATTCATCATATTTGAATTTTCGGTACAAAATATACGAAAAAAATGTACAATAAAAAATTCTAGTAGATTAAGTTTTGTGAAGTCGGAGTTTTAATAAATTCAGGCGTATATTTAATGCTACTATACGAACAAGATTAAAAAAATGATATTTACTTCTACCATATGTTGAGTATAGATGTTGTTTCTGAATTATCTCTCGTTGTATAGGGTGTCTCTAAATTTACGCGATAAAAAATCAGGAGCCGATCATCATTATCATCACAAGCTAGAAATTTTATGGTCCATATAGTACAGTCATCTTAGTCAAAATTTGAGATACCCGGCTATAAACTCGCGGAAACTTGTATTTTGGCAGCCTAAAAGTTGTCTCAAATCCTACCTATGGTAGAGTGTAGGCGACTCTTAAATCCAAGGTCTAAGATCACAAAAATCGATTTTTTGCAAATATCTTTTTTCCTATGGGGTTCACCTTATGTATATTCATCACTAATATTGTAGAGGATTAAATTCCCTGCAACTTCTATTACAAATTTTCTTATACGTCGAATAGTTTCCGAGATAGAGTGCGGAGAACGCATTTAACGTCAACCGGTAGTCCCGGTCAAAAACCCGCCATTTAAAGTTTTATAATTATTGAGAAATAAATAATCATAATAATTTCAATTTCTTATTAACTATTCGAATATATTGGATATTTTTTTCATTATTTGAATTTCTGTCTATTCAATAACCGATTCCTAAATTTAAAAAATAATTAAGGGTTAAACTTTAATTACATTTTAATGATATTCTCACTTCCACTAATTACATTTTAAATAGAACAGAATTAAGTACATCTTCTGTATAATCAGTAATCTCTCAAAATCCTTCATAACGTTAAAAATTATACTCGGGAATAAAACCTGAAAATTAGTACCCCAATTATATAGTACGAACCTTTCTATTCATAGCCGGACAGATGTTCCATTGTATTGTATAGTTACGACGGTCTTGTACGTCAAGGAAATACTTTCTACTAACATATGCAATTAGTAATGTAATGTAGTGTAATGTAATTTAATGTAATGTAATGTAATGTAATGTAATGTAATGTAATGTAATGTAATGTAATGTAATGTAATGTAATGTAATGTAATGTAATGTAATGTAATGTAATGTAATGTAATGTAATGTAATGTAATGTAATGTAATGTAATGTAATGTAATGTAATGTAATGTAATGTAATGTAATGTAATGTAATGTAATGTAATGTAATGTAATGGAACGTAATGTAATTTAATGTAATGTAATATTTAATTGGTCAAATTCATAAGGTGAATCATTAGTTGAAGTAGTGCGCGGTATAAAAACTTTAGGAACTGCAAGTATCGAACGAAACGACGTTCACATTGATCACTTGAAATTCGTAGCCTCGGCATAAGTGCACGAAAAAGTGTTTATATTAGTAAAAACTGTATTGAAGCAGCAAAACGGCGACTAGAACAAAGAGAATCTACAGCTATGTATTCCATAAAAGACGTAGTGAAGTGTTTGATTTTAAGAAGCAATGTTTATTTGGCGGTGAAGTTGCTGATGCGGCCGCAAATATAACGACGCAAATGGTGAGTACTCTTGAGTTTAAAGACCCTGTTATTAAAAAAGCAGGAGAAAGTGGTTATTATACAAATATTCCACCAACAAGTGCAGCAGCTCACCAATACTTCATTCGTGTTTATTATCAAGTTCACATTTGGTTACGACCCAGGAATGGAGTTGGATAATGCGTAACGAACTTCTGGAACCTATCGCGACAATTTAAGCACCTGCTCCAGGGGAATTGTTCAACACAATATTCTGCAACTGCAAGAGTGGTTGTGATTCGCGATGTGGATGCAGGAAACCGGCGTAACAGTGCTCTTTAGTTTGTGGCCAGTGTAATAGGCAAGCTTGTCTCAATGCTTTACCATATCAGAACGATGGTAATGAAGATAGAACCTTTGATTCCGAAATTATCGAAGACCAGAAGAGAAATGTCGTTGAAGACGATAAAGAAGAGGACTTTGAAGCGGTCAGTAGACGATGTTGAAGAAGAAGAGGATAATTAAAATTTTAAGTTGTATTTTAGTTATTTTGATTCAATTTTTTACTTTCCACAATGATAAATGTACGCAAGGATGTTTTTTAATAAAAACATTAATTAAGAATTTATCGCTTTTTTTCAAATTTTTATTAATTTATGAAGTTATTAATATAATTTAAGTATTTTCTGTAACAATTCTATAACTACATGGGCAGGTAAGTGTTATTAAATAAATTGATAATTAACAATAGTTACTTAAGTAAAATAATTATTCAATATAATTTGATAGTTAATAAGAAATGAAAATTAATAATAATTATATATTTATCAATAATTAATTAACTTTATTTGACGTGTTTTTTACCAGGACTGACCTTAAATAATGCTTTAACTGCGCGAGCCCCGCCGTCTATTTCGAAAATGATTCAACATATTGAAAAGTTTGTGCGGCAAAAGTTGTAGGGAAGTAGATTCTTCACACTAATGGTAATAAATACAAATAGCGAAAGACCTACAGGAAACGAGATATTTCAAAATTGCAATGTAGTATTAGCATGTCAAATACAAGTTTATACGAGTTATCTCAAATTCCGAGATGATTCTACTAAAATTACTGGACTAATACTGATATAGTAAGTAAGGATGCTCCCAGGTTACAAACCTTAACCAACGGTGTCTTATCCAGGTATCAGGCTATGGAAATGTGCCATAAATAGGTTCATTCACATCAAAGTATGAAGTCTCTATGAATATGCTGTTTTTAAACAGTAGGTATTCATGAAGCCAGACCAATTTGGATGGTCCAACAAACCCTGTATAGGGGTAAAAGAGCGCAAGTGAACGTTCTCTACTTGCATAAATGTATGTAAGATGTAACGATGTTAGTATTTTTCGTTCCCGACATCCCAGTGTATATATTTTAGTTTCTCATTTTATAAGTATTATTATTAAGTTATGTTATTATTAAGTTATACACTCCTCTTTCATGACCAGCTGTAAATTTATTTACTATTAATAATTTTAAAATATGTGTATTACTTTTGACACATCCGGTATATTGAATATGTATTGCTTACTGTACCGTTCGCGCAAATCAGTCCGCGCCATTCTTAAGATTGTTAAGTAGGGGACCTTCTTATTTATTGCACATCTTTATTACCTGGTATTGGTTGAGTCACTGTTAGTCAATGTTATTAATCCCCGAGCATTGTCACTTACTGTAATCAGAATGCACACAAACATGTCTAACTCTTATAATTTAAGGTGTGACTGGCAGGTCCTGGTTCTCAGTCTATGAGTTAATCTGAAGGAAACACGTCACTCAAGCAAATGTTAATTTGATTTAGTGTAACATCAATTTACTTTTTGTTTATTATTTTCGTGTATTAGGAATAAATCTGTGTTTTTAACATTCTTTGTATGATTTCCTCACAAATAAATGTAATTACGTGTGAAACCTTGACCTTATTTAGTTACGACAAAAGCAACTGACAGCAGATTGATGGCGACCATGCTCACAGTCCAAGTATTCAAGACTGCTGTGACATACGACAAACATACAGACTGTATACATCAGTTATTATCTTGTTCTATTGATACAAAAATTGTTTTTTATCATTCAACTCTGTTTATATGATAGTTTTAAATACAATATTATAGTAGCTTTATATTAAAATAATATTCAATTAGATATGATGAAAATATAATACGTAGATGAAGATGAGAGAAAACCGTAAACAGTTTTGTAGGATATTCAGTAAAAGGTTTTGAAGACCTACTTGAACAAAATTTTCAGAATTTCAAATATATTTTTTTAGTATAAGCTATTCCTTATTGTTAGATATTCTACGATAACAGTCAATTACTTGTGAATGGAAGTTTTGAAAGGCTAGCTATACGTGTATAACAAAAATTTGTTCATCAGATAGCATTTTGAAATTCTTTTTTGTATTTATCGCCTCTTAGAAATATAAAAATAACTTTATATCAAACTTAAAAATTATTTGGCATTTGGATTGGAAGCTTAACTGACAGAAACATATATTCGCCAAAAGAAAACAAATTGGACTTCAGTTACCCAAAAAGTATTGGAGTATAGACCAAAGATCTAAATTGTTCATAGAAAATGAAGTTTTACTCTACAAAACTACACTAAAGCCGATACAGATCTGTGCAATATATTTTTGGGAAACAACAAGTAATTCAAATCTCGAAATACTCCAACGGTTTCAAAACAAATTTCTATATCAAATTGTGAATGCTCCATGTGTGATGATCCCAAAAAGACATTGTTAGATTTGTGTAAACAATAATTTCAAATATTGATAGCGGCCAGTGAACTGACAAGGACAGTGAAATAGATAACAAACACGTCCGTTTTGTAAATATCGTATTCGCACGACCTACAAGGTCAAGAATACGGGGCAGTGACTGTGTTAGCTTTAATAATTTCCTATAAATAGAGCGTTCAATACTTTGAGAATGATTCAGTATTATTGTTATTAATAGTACAAACGTATGTATTGTGTGTCAATAATCTATATCTGTAGTTTATAAATATATGTTATCCCAGTCAGTTTTAAAAAAGGTATTATTTCTTAATCCTAAAGAATGGTTAACTAGGTAAGTGTTTCCCGGAGATGAATAGCTCTATAGTTGAAGAAGTATATACAAGGGGCACTTGCTAAGTAACCACCACACATGGTACGTACTGTGATACATAGAGACGTGAAAGTATCATTAATGGAAGAAGACTTGAGAAATCCGGTAGCCAATATAATGATGGAAGTTACAATGGAATCAAGACGTTTAAAAGAAGCTACAAACGAGATTTATTTAAAATAGTTAATTACGATAGGTAAATACTATTGATTAATAACTAAAAGTTGTCAAACCATGTATGTGAGCATATTTTTTGAAATAAAACAAACTTTTTTTCCTAAAATTAATATTAAACAAGTTTTCCATATGATTCCAACTTAGGGGGACATACTGTATAATGGTCATCCACATTGTTCCAAGGATATGCTCAGAAACATTCTAAAAACATACCATTTATATTTCCAGTTTAATGGTTATTTTAATGCTGCAGTAAAGTAAACATTTCCAGTAAAAACCCAAAGGAAACTACTCAACTATTTTATGGATCTAAGTTGTAACCTTCGAATTTTATTATCCATGGCTTGAGAGAATCAAGTATTGCAATGATTCAGCAACTTTCTTACATAAAAATGAGCTTTCCACAAAAACAGTATCAGTTACCGAGTCTATTGAGTCAGAATCTTTGGTAATTTCTCAAAACTGTTTAGTGGATTTATTGAACAGGTATTCATTCAAATGTTTATAGGATTTGCTTCAAATTATTGGAATTTCAAATGAGTATCTTGATTTTATCGACATTTCGTTGCTTTTTAGCAAGAAAGTAATTGAGATAGAAGGAATAATTTCTATGGAAAAAATAAATAAAAAATGAAACAAAGAGACAGCTTAAGCCAGCTGCTATTTGTTTTTGTTATGGATAAGATAGTTAAGGAAAAAGGAAGACAACTAGATACAATGATAGGAAACGAAAATGTATAGCACAAGCCAGACCTTCGTTATTTTATAAAAGCTGTGAATCTCCTCAACACAAGTAAAAACGCTCAGCGACTATGAAGTTTAGATTACGGTTACTTGGGTAGATAACAGGTAGTAGAGGTGTATAAAATATTTCCTCAAATTCGTTAAAATATAAAGCTCATTTTTTTATATTCTCTTCGCAATAACATTAAAAATCACGTTATCCATTGTGGGACACTTGCAACAGTTGCAACCCCATGGCAGACACCCCCAAACTTTAATAAATTAATATTATTCTCACGTTATAGTATAAAAGCCGAATTTTATATATGATACTTGAAGACCTAGAAAAAATGTTATCTCAGTAGTCGGACAGTTTTAATAGTTTTTACATTGAAAATCTACTGTAACCCTGTAGGTTCGAGCGCCAGGCAACATTAGTTTCAGTGGTTGCGAGTGACATAAGGAACAAGGCAGTTGTGGTTCCTAAAAAATTCCCAAGGCAACTGTCTCGGAAAATCAGGTAGGGACTATCAAAGAGAACCTGACCAAAATGATCGACGAGGTTCAAAGGCGCCTAGGTTTGAAGCCAGTTGATATATGGACAGCTACTACGGGCTGATATGTGCCAATGAGGAGTCCTTGAACATAACGAGGGACTATTTGGCAAGTAAAACAAATGGAAGCTGATAAAGAGTGACGAACTTCCAAAACAGCTTCCAAAACAGCAACGAGTGCTCGCCCTGCTTCCAGAGACTAAACAAGAGGATCTGAAAATAAGGCTAAATTGACTCGAATAACAAAACTCAGGGTTGAAGGTTGATCGGTGGATGATCCTTGAGTCCAAATCACTCCATACTGGATGAGGAGTCACTAAAGGGCTCAATGGAGACCGTACTATTCATTCCAGCGAGCCAGCTTAAAGACCCTGGAAAATACGGCCGAAGAGGAAACAGGGACTCATCAAGTACCTGAACCAACAGCCTCCTAGTATATTCAAGGTGCTACAAGCAAATTTGTAGCACAAAAAGACAAACTTGAAAAAGATGGGGAGGTTATATAGACAATAATAGTGTTTCTTTACCTCCCCATTGAGTAAGAAGAACCGTTACCAGGGGCTAACATGGAGAACCTAATGGACGACACAAACTGGATGTTGTTGTAGGATCTGATACCAACGCACACCACTTCTACCGGCGCAGCAAGGACAACAACACTAGAGATAAGAAAAAGTTTTTTTTCGATTTACGCACTACTGAACTTGATATTGCGAATGTGGGCAACACGTTCAACATTTAGAACATTGAGAAAGGAATCATCAATAGATGTAACTCTCTGCACTCTACGAGTAGGAGAGTTGATAAGGCATAGGCATGTATCGGATGAACCGTCTCTGGCTGACCATGCCCATATAAACTTCGAAGTACATGTAGAAAAATGATTCTACGTCAATTTAGCGAACGACAAATCATCGCCTCCAATTGCGCGCCAGACAAATTCTCGCTACAATTTACCGCCTACTAAAATAAATATAAATCGCAATAAATTCACGTTTTAAGGTCTTAAGGTATCATAATTTTGAAAAGTCGTATTGTGAACTTCTTTTATTAAATATAATGGACAATTATAATAACATAAAATATAATATCATTACATTTAATAACTCATATATAGATAAATATGGGTAACAACTAATTTATGCTTCAACTTTGCAGGTTAAAATTATGGGCTATTAGTCTTCGACTATAACTTTTATTCTTTTGACAGTCACAAACTGTTCTATTTTCAGTCGGTTTAAACTTTCTTCTTTTTGGAGCATTTTCACAAATTTTCATAGATTAAGATGGGCGCCGTTGATCAAGGATAAAAAATTATTGTACCACCCTTCAACTGCATTGTTGGTGCGCGGAATATCTCCTTCCTAACAATTCCATATATTTCAGACAAATTATGGGGGATGCCTTCTTACTCATCTGTCTGCTCGGCCTATCCATGTGTCTTCATATGAATTTAGCAGCGGCGTTAGCAAGTTTTAATTCTGAGTGTAAAATTCGCTATCAAGCAGAGTTTCATACGAAATTATCTGTCTCATACAACTCAATAACATCGTTCTCCGGCACGAACGCGAGAGCTGCAAGAAAGCGTAAATTTAAGGCAAAATCAGGATTTTGGGTATAGTGAACTTGCAATCGATTTTGCTAGGTGTGTCTCCATATGCATTTTGTGAAGTGGAAGAAGCATCCATGTATTCTAGTATTGGGAAACTCATTGCGAACAGCATTTATGGCAGCTGTTTCAAAGTCTACTAGAATAGTTAATGGTTGAAGGCCAGGCTTCAACATCGTTAAAACTCGAAATAAACGATTATACGTCTGCTCCGTTTTGTTTGGCAGCAAGGCATAGACACTTGGAACTACGTTGCTGTATTGGACACCGTAAATCGTATATAACTGAGCAAACAGTTTTGGTGTCATACTAAATGTACCATCCGCATACCAATGAACGCAATTTGACATGAATTCTATGCTGGCCGCCGTAGAAAACAGCAAAATTCTGTCGTCAGGGTCCACTGTCGTGCAGCAAAAATAGTTGTCCCGTAGATATGGTGCAATATTCTTGAGGAATGACTAGTTCTTGCAGGAACGGCCTGTTCTGTTGCACGTACTCGCTGAATAGTTTTTCTCATGGCAGAAAGTTGGGGTAGTTTCCCAGTAGCAGCAACGGATACATCTTCAAAAATGGTTGCTGTCACTATTTGCGTACTTGGTTCAATTTGATTTGCCATGGTCGTCATCCTTGTAATAGCTCTTTGGGCTTCAATTTCTGCGGCGTCATGGACATGATTGTGGACATTAGTTTTAATAATTTATTCCACGAGAGTATGAACTCTCCCAGGGCAACACCACTTCTGGTATTGTGCACATTTCCAAATTACTTCTCAACTTGAATTAATAATTTTTTCTGTTATAAGAAAGTAGCCGTTAAATACTAATAACTTGCGACCTTTCTCACTCTCGATATACTGTAGCACCATTGTTATGTTTCGATAGTTGCGAATCAAATGAATTTTAAACTGAGAAAAGACATATCATAGTCACACAATAGGAACATATCTGGGGCTTTTACAGGTAAACATTTTTAGAGTCGCCTAATTGGAAAAAACTGAAGCTATTTTTCCAGATAAAATAAAACGATTACCATATTCTTCGAAAAGCTGCTCATTATGCCAAGATTAGGAGCATTCTATTTTCTGCAATCACAGCCTACTAAGATGAAACGATTAACAAATTCTCCAAACGTGTTAGGTGGTATAGAACTTAACATAAGCGTAGTTAAATGCCAGAAAAATATCTTGAAGCGTCTATGTTTATGGGTTCCTTAGATGAATAGTCCTAACATGCCGAAAAAAGGTTTTCACAAGATATACATGCTCAAGTACGACAACGCATTGGTCAAAAATATGTAGGAGCGAAATCAAACGCGAGAAACTGTCGCGAGCGAGGAATTGCGTGATATGTAGAAAAATCGGCTATTAGAACATACAGGGATCCTTAGATTATCCATTGGGTAACTTACAAAGAAGACCTGCTTTCTAAAATTCGCACCTGACCCGAAACTGCCGAGGAGTTGGAAAGCACATCTGCATGGTTGCAACAGACCATAGTGACTTCATATCACAATAACTGTCCAATAAGGGAGAGTCGCTCTTCAAGACAAACCGTCTGGTGGAATAAAGAGCTGACAACACTGAAATAACGCTGAAAGAAACAAGACGTCTGTTTAACAAAGCGAAAAAACGAGCAACTGGGGACTATATAAGGTTAAACTAGGTGCGTATATTGAAAAAATGAAAGAATCATGGAAGAGATCCTGGAGGGAATTCTGTGAGGACATACAAGCTGTCCCTGATATGGTCAGAATGAACAGGCTTCTCAAAAAGGACAATTCTAATAAAGTAGGCTCTATCCAGTTGCCGAGAGGAGAATACACAAATACTGAGAGGAAGCTTTAGAGCACTTCCATAGTGTGCACATTCCAGGCTGGGCAAAGATAGATTCAAATCACGATAACCGGCCGGTAGCCAAAACAACCAACAAAAAACTGCAAATAGTCCCTTAACAACACGGTGTCTCTTGTATGGCTGACGGGACATGAACCAGCTAGCTAAACAAGGCTCTAAAGGAGACTTCATAGGTCAGGAACCGTTCTGTGGAATCACAAAGGATTACATAAGAGGGAAATCCGAAACAGGCTAGACAAGGAACACCAAATCAAATGGAGGTTGACAAAAGGTCACCTCCACACAAACAGATTACTGGGAAATGTAAACAAAGAACTCTCAATCAGTTTAATGAATCTGAGCAAGAGACACATGAAGACAGTTGCCGAGTTGGTTACTGAACACTGTATCTAAAGTAAACATTTATAGAAAATGGGAAAAGTCAGTGAGTTTTTCTATAGAAAATGCAAACTAAGGGATGACACACCTATATCAAGGATACGAAACTTTTGGAGTGGAAGTAGATAATATTGGGAACGGTACAATGACTTAGGTCAAATGTCCGGGCTGTTGAGCACAACCCAAACGAATGAAATGAAATGAAAAAATGAGTGAGATGGGGAGAGAATGACAAATATCATTTTAAATGGTTGTAAGGAGAAGAGGTAGAGTAGTTGGATTATCTCGTGAGCAGTGACCTCAACCATTCCTGCGTGAAAGCTAAGTGGGAATTCGTTTAGCAATATATAAGTGAAACCAAAATATATTGGCTTAAGTCTTGGTACTTCAGTGTTGCAATTTTTTTTAATTGCTTTGGATAGCTTGATCCATTCAGCCACGAATTTATTGTACTGTGCTGCAATTGAAAGTATAAAATGGGTAGCGCGTTTCAACTCATTTGCTTAAATCTATTCATAGTAGGTACATTTAATACGGAAGTGAAAAACAAACAAGCTTTGGAGGCTGAGAAATTTATTACAAAGAATTTATTATATACCTGATCAGTAAAAAATCCTAACAAAGTTATCATATTACATATAATTTTAATAAAAAAATAAATAGGTACTTAGAGAAAGAAAAAGCACAAAAGATTTTAAGCTGTTTATATGATTTATACGGGGTTTGACAAAAAATCATAACTAAGAGATACCACAGAGTGTTCTTGAAAAATTTAGTTGGTAAAAAATTGTATTTTAACAAAGAATTTGAGGAACTATTTTATACACATTTACTACCTATTATCTGCCCATGTAACCATAATCCAAACTCCATAGTTGCCGATCGTTTCTACCAGTGTCGGGGACATGCACAGATAAACTTTCAGCTTTTATAAAATAACGAATATTTGGCCGTCGCGGGCTCTTGCTCTATTAGAACAACTTAGATTCAGTGATTTGTTATATGCAGATGATGTGGTATTGACTATAGATTCAAGAAATAAACTGCAGAAATCAATGAATATATCGAATATAGTGGATGATGGAATTAAAATGAAAATAATTATAAACAAGACGTGTTTTTATTTCATCCTTGTACAGGAATTATTTCTTGTGTTAGTTCACATCAATTTTGATAATATTATAGTATTCTTGCTCTTGTCAATTCATTCAGCTACTCACCAACGCACTTTCCTTATAGCTTCCAAATATAACCCAAATTGGAGGGAATAATATAAATATCAATCGCCAGACTTCAAATTAATAAATTATTACTAACCCTTCATGGTTTTGGCCTTACCTAATCGTATTGTTGGCTTGGTTAGTGACCCCGTTTGATGTATTCAATTATTCAATAATTATTTCGTAATGGCCTTCATATATCAACATTTTATTATAATATTTATAAGTTTGTTGAATTAATAAATCGTCAGTCTAGAATATAACATAGATTCGGATATATACATCCAACATGTTCACTTTATATGATTCACTATAGATTCAATCATATTTGTGTGTGAATGGTAGCAAGATTTGTTAGCATAATAATTAAAAGCAGTTTGAGAGTAATATAGATGTATTAGCGATGTTTTAATCAAATTAATGAAAGTAGGCATTTGAATATTAACATTTTAATTATTGCAATGAGGACAGGAAATATAGATATATCCAAAAAAATAAAGGACTAAAATAAATTATTGTGTGTACCTTGAAAATTTTTTTAGCTGGTTATATATTTACAAAATTCTAAAAAAACTATTAGACTAAAAAATACTACTTAATAGGAGTATATTAATTGCCCTTTATCGGCAAAGAGGACAATTTGACCAAAGGACGCTTTAAAATTCCATTGGTGGCCCGAATGATGACAACCCTAACAATACCATCTTGACCAAAACGTAAAGCAGTAATTCCAGTCCGGATGGGGAACATTATCCTCATGAATTAAGACTAGTTGCCTGATAATGAAAAATCAGGGAGAGAAGGGGTTTTAAGGGTTCTAGTTAGGAAGTGACCGGGAGTGAAGGCATTGACATCCTCTATATAATGAGTCAAAGGCGTAAGGCGAGAGTTAATCAAGGCTTCGATCAAAACTAAGACAGTATCAAATTCTTCGTACGTTAAAATTTGGTCTCCTACCATGAGTTTTGACTGACTTTACACTTGGTTTTCCAAAGACTATTGAAATTTGGTCCGGCAGGAGGATTGACAGAAAATTGGCAGATTTTCTGCTCAACAACGGTTTTCATATATTCTTGAAATTCTCTCGCGGCTCCAGTAAAATTGGTGCCATTGTCGCAACCACGCCGAGTAATAAATCTTTGCAAAGAAAACTTTCCGAATTCAAATCACTTACTAACTCAAGATGGAAAGCCTTAGCGTCACAACAAATAAAGATACATATGTAGACTGTGTTTGTACGAACACCACTGTATCTTTAAGGGGTAATGTGAAAGGGTCAACACCACTCATAGAGGCAAGACCAATAATTTCAAGGGTACATTGAGACTGAGGGATATCCTAAGGTATTTAGAACTTTACAGGCAATAAAAGAACTTTGGCTACCACAATTCTAAATATCTCTAAATAATCGCATACTACCATTATTATTAAGGACGTCCACAACCGTGGGTAACAAAACTCCTTTTCGAACAGGGGATTGGAGTCCAAATTAGCTAGTGGTACCAGATTGACTCGAAGACGGAATCTTTGGGTTCAAATTAGGTGAAACATCGGTAGAACTTGGGATTGGTTCAACGAAATGCAATAGAGTATGATGAGTCGTATTTGTAAGTACGACAAGTATACTTGAAGCGAGAGAAATGAAGATCGTGAGAGGAACTCAAACAATTGAACCATAGATGAGTTGTTTTCGAAAACTATGCCTTTTTGAAGAAATTTCACTCAATTATTGATCACATGTGTAAATAGTATGGTTTTGTTTGCATAAAATACAATGTTGATTATACAAATTTTGTAACTAATAAAGTTGAATAACGAGTTCTGAATTTGTGGGTGTATCTTTCGATCGGAAGGATTTCGATGAAGAAGCGTTAACATTTGAATTTCAGTAGGCATTTAATTGGGTTTCTAAGAATGCATTCAATCTTTTGAAGGTAGGAATCTTTGTTGATTCATGTTCTGTTTCAAAGAGGCGTGCGATTTCTGGAGTTAATCTAGAATATAACATACTCAACATAGTGAAGTCCCACTCATCTGTAGGTAAACCAATCATTTGGAGGGTAAAAAGATTTTCTAAAAAGGTATCGATAAGATTAAACAAAGATTCAGCAGTAACTATATTTAATTTTGGGTTTTGTAGAAGGGCATCCCATTGAGCTTTGGCACAACGTCTTTGATTGTTATACCGTTTGGTAAAAGGTTTTAAGCATTATCATAATTATCGGCAATAATTTTTCAATTACGACTTAAACCTAGAGGGGAACTTTCTAGTGACGCTTCAAATACTTTAATTTTTCTACTTCTGATATAGATTGGTTGTTGTGGATAAGATAATCACATAAATTTAAGAATGATGCGAATTCCTTTACATCACCTGAGAATTCGTGAAGATAAATTTTTGGTAATCGGATATTCGAACCAGTTTGTAGAAGAGCACTAGTATTAGTAATGGATTGACGACTGGAATTGTCAAAAAGCTCGAAATACATTAGTTTGGTTTGACAATACTGCGATAAAAAAGCTACACGAATATCTCCTATTTCTGACTTCATCTGGTTTCAATATCTCTAATTTTATTTATTTTTATTCCTTTTAATCTCTTCATTCTCGTTCTAAATGTTCTATTATTCATTTATTGATTCTTTTCCACGAAATTTTACAATCAAATCTTATTATATTGAAGAGAATATACAATTGACATATTTTCGTCGTTGATGAGATGTGCTTTCGAAAATTTCCTAATAATCTATTCCATTTTCCCAGCGGGACTCGATTTGATGAAGTAGATCTATAGTAGCGGAAATATTCTCTTCAACGTAATTGACATAAACGTCTATATTTTGATACCGCTATCTCGTATATTTCATATTCCGCCAACACCGTTGTTGCCGGAAGCTCTCGGGCTTGGAATTTTTCTCTGTTATTTCCGAAGCTGCTGTTTTAAAAACTTGTTTACGGTTCCCGTTATTTTTTTACATCTCACAAGAATAAATAATGTTCTATAAAATGAAGATGGGAGTTACAAAGAGAATAATCAAGTGGAATCCACAAGTTTGGGTTGGAAAAGTCGACTAGACAGCTTTATACGTTGGTGTTTTTCCTTTTGAGACTTGTCAAGTGCTTGGAATTTTCATTGGGGTATTATAATCAATGGAAGTATTTCTGTTATATGTATTTATTTTATTTAACGTATCTATATCGAAGCAAATATGGGGTTTCATGTCTGCAATTGTAATTATTTTTGGGTGTAACCACATAAAGTACTAGCATCGATTTACATATTTGTAACGACGTTATGTAGTGTTCTGTAATTGATATTGATATAGTGAGAGGTAATATGTTATTGAAGTTTTGTTTTAATGAATAAATTATCAAGATATGATTTAGATCCATTTCTTGCTCTTGTTTTAATATCAATAGTTGATTGAAAGCCATGCTCATTCATCGTATCGAGATAATTTCTTGAATCTTCAGTTATTTTCATCAAGTCGATATTTATGTCACCTACAAATAAGCTATAATAATGTTGATTACTTTCTTTATTTAGAATATCACCAAGCTGGTCAAGAAAGTCGTCAATTTGACTTGATGGAGATCTATAGAATGCTAAAAACTCAGCTCATTCATAACCATTACAATTTTCAATACTATACGAGTACCTCCTTTTATCTGAATATGTTTATGCGAATGGTATGAGTTTGTTTTTGCAAAGACGATAACACCATCATTTTGGTTATAGCTACCTCCATTGTATAGGGTTGTGTAGTTGGCCATGTTGAGGAAGGACGTATCCGGGACTCGCCAAGTTTCTGTTAAAACTATGCACTCGAAACATGTCTCAAGTTCCTCAAGATATATTTTTAATTCATCTATATTTTTTGAAACACTATTAAGAATCTTGAAATTATTCAATTTGTTATTCACAGACAAAGCTTCTTTTGCTTTATTTGAATCATTTAGGGGGTATGTTGTTATTTTTTCTTAATATTTCTGATATATTCATCCATGTGATTGCACCAACCAGTGAACAGTTCTAAATTATTTGACAGTCTTCACAATAATTATTTGGTTTCTGTATATTGACAAGAAAGTAAATTAACATACATAAATTATTTGATGCTTAGCGTAGAACCTGTGCGTGCTCTAGTATTTATTCTTTTTCCTGCCACAAATGAATGTGCTTCTTTTTTCCCGGAACTGGTTGCTAATTCTTTGAAATAAAGTATGTTTGCCCAGTTGTTATTTTATATATACACTGCTTTATCTCGCTTCGGGGTCGCAGACTCGCTATTTGATTTCGGTCTGTTTATTTCAGTAGCTTCTATTACTTCTAATTCTTCAGGAGAATATATTTTTTCGTCCACAAATAGTTGGTTTCTTCGTATGTAGCAGTTTATATGATTATTTGCTTTCGCCAGAATTAGGTGTTTTCCTAAAATCTTGTGCTCCTCTCGCTGGATGAGTGTTAGGTCATCAGCTAAGCTTATGTGGGTACGTTTGAGATTCTTTGCGTTTTTAAGTACTTCTGACTTTTTCAAGTATGAAACAAATTCCTCTTCCCTACCCAGAGAGTAAATATTATCCAGGTCGCTCACATTTATTGTAACGTGTACTAAGTCGCCCTAGCTCGTTACAAACATATTCAGGCGTTATTTCCTCGGGCTTGATATCGAGTCCAAAAATCACTATATTATTTTCTTCCGCTTTCCTATCACTGTTCTCAATCTTATTCAAAAGATGATGGTTTTCTGCTTCTACTTTATTCAGTTTTCTGTACAGATCTTCGATGTTTATGGACAATCTAACCTCTACTGCTTCTATGAGTGACTTCAATTCCTGTTTACTTGATATTATTTCTCCAGTTATCGACATTATCAGCTCTATCACAGACGATTTGTTTAGACTAGGTACTATCAAAATTGAAGTATCTTTTTGTTTTATAATTCCGCTTCACATTGTTGATTGATCCGCCACTGGAGTTTACTATTTATAAATTTTAATGTTAATTATATTTTTGATTTTTTCCCCTTTGGTTATCAATTAGTAATATTTGACTAACCTGTCGGCCTTGACAAATTTAATTGATATTCTGAATTTTCTATTTTTGAAAAGAAGGTAGTTTTTCTTATTTGTTTTGCAATTTTCGTGATTATATCTCTTCAATTGTACTTCTGATTTTATCACACATCACTGTGGTGACTTTTCTATATTTAATTACTCGTATTATCTCCAAAAATTGAGTTTTAATATGGAGCACAAACTATAACACGTTTTGTTGATTGAATTCACTACTACTATGGAGGTAATACAGTGGCATTTCATTCCGGTTTATTCACCACATTGGTTTTTGGGAAGCAGGGGTTAAATCTTTCAAAAAACATTTTAAGAATGTTTTGGGCAATGCAATAGTTACCTTTAAGGAGACGTATACGATATTAATACAGATCGAGACAATTTTCAATTCTCTTCCCTCTTTCCTCTGACCACAATGATCTGACCTGACTGCACTTACCACTCACACTGTTTGATTGGTACAGCGTTGACCACCATACTTTGAGGAGATTCCGGAGAACAGGATGTCTACTTTTCAATGGCTACAGAAAATGCAGCAGTAATTTTGGTTCCGGTGGTCCTGTGAGTATCTCTCCCAACTTCAAATCAGGATAAAGTGGATAAGTCAACAATACAATGTGAAAGTTGATGATTTCGTTTTATTCCAAAATTACACTGCGCCCCCCCTTCGATGGGAGCTGGATAGAGTAGTGGACCTGGAATTCGAGTCGTTTCAGTGAAAACTCCGAGGGGTGATGTTCGACGTGCGTTGTCGAAGGTTTGCGTTTCACCTCTAGTGCGTGAGAGAGAGAAAAAGAGAGAGAGAGAAATTCGTTCGAATTTTGTTGGATTGGGATTGTTTGTTGGTAGAATTGTTATTTTCTTGTTGGTGCCCTGGTGTACGATAAGTTAAGAGTGAAATATTGAATATTTGGAATTATTTTGCTTTTTGGAATTTTAGTAGGAAATGTGTATAGGAGACATTTTTCAAAAGTGTATGGAATTGGGTGACTTGACTTCGGTGGTTTGGGACGTTTACGATGGTTGACGATAGTAATCCTAAATATGGGCCGGTACAGCTGCGGCTGCATTATTCCCTGTCGACGAACGTCGGTCCATTTGGCTAGTGAATAAATTCACAGAGTATGCAGGGAAACCACAGAAAAACCTGCAACACCGACGTGGGTGGTGTGGGGGCGGCTGGAAAGTACAGGGTTTGTCCAAAGTGTTGAACAAATTAATGAGAGTTGTTGAATGAGGATTATTTGAGTATACAGCGATTATGTTAGAAATGGTGCTTTTTCAGTGCTAAGTGAGAAATATTGGATGAAATTTGTTAATGATCTGAAAATATTGTGAGAATTATGGTGAGATTTTTATTCGAATTATCGAATTTAAATTGGGGATTCGTCTAGATGGTCAATGTATTCGTCTGGGAGGTCGTCGTAGGCCGTGGCTAACAAGCGTAGAGGAGGAAATGGAAGCTTCCTCTTGGGTTTTCTTCCGAGGGGCCGTCTGTTGGCGATCCAGGGTGTAAGTAGGGTGTTTGTCGAGATTTAATTGCCCGATTCAATAGTGCGACTAACGTATCGGACTTGTAAATTATTAAGACGTAGAGGAATTGGCTCGATGTCGGTTGACATAGACGGTGGTGCTGGGAGAGTATGTTGCTTTGTATTGGCAGTATCTAAGTTGAGAGTTTTTTGACGAGATGGTCGGGAAAGGTGCAATAGACGTTTGCTCTATAGTCGATTACGGGGCGGATATATGTCTTATACGTATGAAGTAAGGTGGTAGGGTGCGTGCGTCCGAAGCTGCCGCCAAGCGCCTTGATAAGATTTGTGGCAGCTTCGGACACCAGCCAGTATAAATAATCGATTGAAGAAGTAACTGTTTCAAGGTGGGGGCTATGTTGAGATTTTTTTGACAAGCCGATAACCGCGCAGTTGCCTGGTTGATCTGATAGCTGATGTCAAGAGTAAAAATATCGAACCGAGAGATATACATTTTGTGTGTCTGTTGTAAATAAAGTTTTCACAAATTACATGTGATCAATATATCCATTATAGAGATGTAATGCGTATTGCCCAGGTAAGCCCAAAGGAGACAGAGTTCAATTAAATTAACTGATTTATTTCTATAAAAAATATTATTTACAATGACAAAAATAAAATAAAATTCAATATTCTATATATATGTATATATATATATATATATATATATATATAAACAAAATTGAAAATATCACGGGGACTGCATCCTAAATAATATTTATATTCTTGTTATACAAAACCGAGCGCTTTCGAAAGACTATTTCTTTCTTTTTCAAGGTTGCATGTTAGAATTATAAGAAATCAAAGAAAACAGGATACATAGTAATCACATCCGACTTAAGTTAGAGCTAAAATCAATGCCTCAACATTGAATTAAAATGCAATAGGAAACCAAAAAATTGAAAAAGTGAACAAGTAAAAAATTGAAAAAATTGAAACATTGAAAAATTGACAAATTGTAAAATTGAGTTTAAATTAACAACATAAAATTAATACTTAGCTAAAATCCCTCCTGAAGGAAACACATTTTGGTTTTTTTAACTTCACCACTACTACATTTTGACAGAGAATATTTAAAACTGATTCGGTTGTTTCAAGTGTATCTAGTTTTTGGATAGACAGTTAATGACCTAACTATGAATAAAAAATCTGACATCGATGATATAAGTAAGATTTATACATATTTGTTACATTTTACAAATGTCAACCCAGCTAGCAGTGACGATTCTTCCCTTAGTTAGTTGCTGTGGGATGTCTGTGTGGAAATTGTGGCGTTTCTTTCACTGGCGTTGCACTATCAGCTAACTCCGCTTTAAACATTTTTTCACACTATAACATAATTCACAAAAAAGTAATAGTATAGCATGTTGAATCAAATAACACCAGGCATTGAGAGTACTTACTTAAACCAACAGCATTTCGGGGAGGTTGTGGTGAGTTCCTACCTCTGTCGGGACTGACAAACTTGACAGGGTGTGGGGCTTGCCATTTCCCTCTTTGAAGTTTGTTGTATAATTAAATTAAAAAATTTAAAATATAGAAAAACTCTTGCTACTCAGAGGGTGACAGCCTCTGAAGTTGGCAATTTCAGAATCTTAAATTCCAGGGTGAGAGACTGGACTTTGATTATTTTTTTCTTTTCTGTAAGGAAACCTCTTGTGATAATAAAACTTACCACCTATTGGTGTTGTCCTCTTTTAGCCTGTGTTTTTTTACACGCGATAACTGCCTGGATGTGTTCACAGCCGCGGGACGGATGAAGTGTGAAATCATGCTGTTTGGTGGCTCTGAGCATGTTCAACTCCTTGTTATAAATAACCTACCAAATGATAACAGCAGGCAACTGTTATATGAAAGAAAAAGAATTTTTTTGCAAGAAGAAAAAAATTGTTAACAGTAATTGGACATCAAGATCCAAAATTTTAAATATTAATCTCATTGCTAGTTTTGGTGCAACATTTGGTATCCCACTTTGCAATTTTCTAACTACCCTGGTATGTTTGACATATAATAAAACAAATTCGCTTGAATAGAATACGACTGAAAGCAGGTATGGTAAAGTAAAAAACATTACTGTCTATCCAAAAACTAGATACACTTGAAACAACCGAATCAGTTTTAAATATTCTCTGTCAAAATGTAGTAGTGGTGAAGTTAAAAAAACCAAAATGTGTTTCCTTCAGGAGGGATTTTAGCGAAGTATTAATTTTATGTTGTTAATTTAAACTCAATTTTGCAATTTGTCAATTTTTCAATGTTTCAATTTTTTACTTGTTCACTTTTTCAATTTTTTGGTTTCCTATTGCATTTTAATTCAATGTTGAGGCATTGATTTTAGCTCTAACTTAAGTCGGAGGTGATTACTATGTATCCTGTTTTCTTTGATTTCTTATAATTCTAACATGCAACCTTGAAAAAGAAAGAAATAGTCTTTCGAAAGCGCTCGATTTTGTATAACACGAATATAAATATTATTTAGGCTGCAATCCCCGTGATATTTTCAATTTTGTTTGTTAATAGTTCAGCCGTGATTACTTGTCTCTCTCTCTCTCTCTATATATATATAATATATATATATATATATATATATATATATATATATATATATATATATATATATATTGGCGGCATTTTGTATATATATATATATATATATTACTCTGGTATGTAAATATTTCGAAGATCACGCTTCGATGGTCCGTAGCCTTTCGTCGATCGAGAGATACTGATGGTCCGAATGGTAGGTAGGTGTAACTGTAGCGGTGTATAGTTCGATTCCGGCGATATACTCGACGGTGTACGGGATTCTCTACGTCCTATGAAACGTTCAGACAGCCAGGGGTATGAGCAACCGGCGGATCAATACTCTTTCGGTTTTAATCTCAAGATTTGAGAGTATCGTTTGTAGCTAGTCAGTACCCGGCTTAACGAATATCTCGCTGTGTAAGGACTGTAGTTATTACGGCGCCTCAATACCACACCAGAATTATACTAACAGTTAATGCGATCGTTTATAGCCAGTCAGTACCCGGCTTAACGGCGCTTCCCTACGAAGATACTGCAGAGCTCTCAGTGTGTCAGTACCACACGGAAATTCTTCTAACAGTTTGAACAATCGTTCTCGTTTCCGTCAATACCAGAGACCAACGGCCGTTCTAGTGAATTATGTATAAAATCGGATCAATACTCCGACTTAGTACAACACTCGGCGGTGGATAGTGTGAAGCGTTTAAGGTTAAAGTCAATACCCTCGACCTACGCTTCGCACTGGAGGCGACTGAACTTGAAGGAGCAGGAGTCCGTGAACCAAGTCGTCTCATCGTTTGCCGGTGTGCATTTTTATATCCATCGTCGTGGTGGTGGTGGAAGTCTCCTTCCCTTCTACTGTCGATTCTTCGTGCGCATCTTGGCGTGGGGGCTTTGCTGTTCTGGTGGGGTACCTCGTCATCGCGGTGCTAACTGGTTTCTTGAATCTAGTTTTATAGTAATGAATTTATATCATTACAAAGAAACATTTTTACGTAAAATTAAAAATGTTTCCTCTTTGGAAACATGATTTACGTAACTAATAACCATTCATTTGATGATTGTCCATAGCAATTATCTGTACGAGTCTCAATTTCAATTATCTACCTGTTCTACAGACGGAAATATTATGTCATTGCGTAGCTCGTTTGTGTGATCCTTTGGGATTACGGTATAGCCCATTTTGTTATTGTTAAATTGCCCGTTTTGTGATTGTGTGTTGAATGGGAAAAGCTGACCTCGTTTGAACGGTGTTTAATCATCTCGATTGATTCGTGAATACGTCGAACTCTAAACACAGTTCATTAAAATGTTACCCCACACAATATGACACAATTAGCTTTACAATATAAACATTGTAATAAGTTGAGCTGAAATATTGTTTCTAATTGAATAACAAGGAAATACGATGATGATTTCCAATCTTTATTAAATATTCTCAAAACTATTAACAATTCAAACTAAATAAGTCAATGTTGTTCCATGGGAGGATAGAATTTTGCTTAACAAATTTAGTATGCAGCTTGACGCGACTCTGACATTGTAACAGAAATATTCATTCTCTATTTTTTCTTCAAATAACTGATTGAGACATTTTTTTGTACACAGATTCTTGTCAATTATGCAAATAAGATTAAATACTCTTTAAAAGAGCACATAAAACTCGCTTCTGATGTATATTTTCCTTACATTTCACTAGGAATATTTCTTCAATTTGTGTGCTACCATTTATTTAGCTCAAATTCATTATTTGATACAATATGTCCCGTACCTTAATCATCTGCATATCGTTTCACTTTGTCCATATGTTTTGTATTTTCCAAGCTAAAGACTTGATAGAACTAAGTAGTAAATTACATGTTCCTTTGTATGTCACAAATGTCCCTGAGAACCTTAGAATTCCTTTAAACCAACTCGCTTTGAGTGTTTATCAATATTTACGTGATAATCAGCAATACTAACAGTTCTTGTTCTTATCTTTGGAAAAGAAATATTTCTCCTTTGTCTAAAATCACTCTATTATGACTGAAATGTCAAGCTTTGGGAAAGAAAATATTGCTGGATGCATTTGCATTTGTTCAAATGCAATCTGAGCCATAACAAGTTATTTTTCACTATGGTAACACCTCAGAAACTCGCATATTATATAGATTTATATAATTTTTGCGTTCCACTCATAAAATAATCATGCAAGTTGATTTGCTGTTTTCCAATTTTAAGAGTCGATACTACTCTTCCATTCCAAAACACAACCAATCACATCTAGGGGCTTAAACTACACCAATTTAGCATTGGAAAGGTCCGAAGTAAACAAAGATCTCACGCTCAAATCGGTCCTTCAATGTAAATCTTGCTTTGAATATCTCACTAACTCGTTATTTCTGATTTGAACACGACGTTTGTTCAGTAGCATTTGGTGATTCGAATAATATTATTAATATTCGAAATCCTTCAAGCAGATACCAGAATATTTAAATTGAAATGTCCTAAATTTCACGATGATAATATATATTTTACTATATTTCCATTTCCACTAAGAACTTCAATTACACCTTCTAAATAACTGAGATCCCATTTGTGAACAACAAGAAGTGTTATTTTCATGATAATCTGGAAACATTTGTAGAAAAACTATTAGTGTCAATAAATTTTGAATTGTCTGGGTATGGTGTACAGACTAGATATGAATTGAGTGATTGAAGCGATGAGTACTCAGCGCTTTCGGCCATTACGCTATTCTCAAAGCTGTCCTATAAAATTATAATGTTTGTAAAATTTGAAAGAAAAATTTAAAAAAGTTGTCAAAAAGCATCCAATGAATACAGAATGTAGACATGTATGATGTTACATCATTATTAGAATAAAATGATTAAAAACATTAAAAATACTCTTTCAAGTGGGTGTACAAGTATATTTTACATAATGAAACATCCCATTTAAAAGTGTAAACTGAATGATATCTGATAAAGAAGTTTGACGTTAATAGACGGTGGCTAATAAGCCAGAGTGCAGTAAAACTACAAGTGTATAATAATACAACGTGTTTGTATGATGAACATTGAATCAAATGTATGTTTAAAAGGATGCAAATATTCATATAATGAACTGAAAATTGAAGGACAATTTATATATTACTTTTATTTTGAATTTAGAAATGAAGTTAAAGATGTGATAAAATTGAAAAATTAAAAAATCTCAATTCAAATTCAAAATTCCCAAAATTCATCTGACCTAGATGAATAGGAAACACCCCTCCACCAGTCTAAAAAAATGTGACTTAGGGATTGGATCCATTCCTCAGCCAGTGAGGAAACAAGCGCAGTAAACCTATATGTGGCAAGGTAAACCCAACAGCTGATGGCATCCCATATGCATTAGATGTAAATGGTAAAGTGATTGTGACCTGATGACCCAAACTATGTCCCATACATAGCTCGGCGTCAAAACACAATGTGATTATTAAATTTGAGGTAATTGTTACATACCTAGACCCATTCTAGGCATGTACAAGAAGAGAAGAATGCATAGGACTATTGTTAAGAGTGAAAGGGAAGGATAGAAGATGATAAGAGCTATAAGATATAGAACACTTGTATATTGATGAACCCAACTATGACCCATACAATGCTAGATTACAAGAAAACAATGTGGTTAAGAAGTTTTTTGATAGTTATGACAAAGCTAGATCCATACTAGCTATGTACAGGAGAGAAGAAACGGGGTGAGAATGTGAAGACAAGAGAGGGATGGCGGATATGCTAGAAGTTGTAATAAGAAGAGAAGAAATTAAAGTAGTGTGTCAAGAGTAAAAAGGGAGGAAGGATATAAGTTGATAAAAGTTCAAGAATTTAATACACCAGCGTATGTCTGTTTCATCGATTTGACCAAGGCATTTGTTAGGGTTCGTCTCCGACATCATAAACGTACTGATAGCGAAAGAAACGCCAGACACCATCGTCGGAGCAGTCCGCAGTCTCAATACAAACAACATGACCAAAGTAAAGGCAGGAGACACTTATACGGAAGAGATACCAACACCAGGAGGCATCAGACAAGGCGATAGCCTTAGCCCATTTCTGTTCAATCTCTTAATGGACAGAATTATAGAGGAAATATGGGATACCGAATGGGACAGAATAAAAGAATCAGCATGGTATGCTACGCCGACGATGCAGCTATTATTGCGGAAACGCAGGATGATCTACAGAGACAACTGCACAAATTCTACCAGGTCAGCCAAGCGATGAACATGACCATATCCATAGAAAAAACGAAAAGCATAACCTTTTTTAAAGAACCTGTAAGATGTAAGCTGGAAGTCCAGGGAAAAATCATCGAGCAAGTCTCACAATTCAAATATCTGGGTATGGATCTGTCGAGTTATCACGACCCAGTGAAGGACCTAGGAAGACAGATTAACAAAGCGACTGCCATATTGGGCTGCTTAAAGCAAACAATATGGGCAAACGAAAGGATAGCAAGGTTAGGATCTATAAGACTTGTATCAGGCCAATCATGACATACGGAATAGAAACCAGAGAAGAAACCAACCAAACGAAAAGCATGCTTAGAGTAGCCGAAACGAAAACGCTTATGACTATAGTGTGAAAAACAAGAAGGGACCGAATTAGAAACAATGACATCAGGGAACAATGTGAGGTGCAAGATATCGTAAGATAGGGGAGACAAAGAAGAAGACATTGGTACGCTCATGTGAGAAGAATGGAGGAGAGCAGACTGCCACGCATCGCACTTGAAGGGAAACCAACAGGGAGAAGAGCACCCAGTAGACCACCTAAGAGATGGAAGGACAGTTGGCAGTCCACCTCCCAGGAAATGATAAAGAGGAACCTTCAAACCTAAAAGATCGCAAGATCTTAAATACGAATAAGACGAGAAGAAGAAGAGTTATCAGATATAGAACACTGGTATACTGGTGACCCAACTATGACCCATACATAGCTAGGTTACAGGGAAACCATGGTTCAATCAATAATAAATTTTTTGGATTTGACTTTATCAAGGAAATATTCTGAAATTGAATTTTCCATATACAGAAAACCCACACAGACTGATCATCTCATTCCAATACACTCTAACCACCCTATTCAACACAAAATGTCTATCTATATCTTGTTATGTATCTTGATTACCTAGGGTCCCTCTTTCTCCACATATTTCCAGCGTAGAACTGAATATCTTGAAACTGTTGGCATTGAACAATGGTTATTCTCTTCAAATTGTTGATAGTATGGTCTCGAAGACAATAAGGAGGTTGAGAAGGAATTTAGCCTGAGGTTCACAACAACGAACCGACTCAGTATCGTTCATTGACTTATTGTGGTGAAGTTTCAGATGAAATTTCAAAGATTATTACTTACAATCTTGAAGATGTTAAGATCTCCTTTAAATCTAAATGTTCCATTTCCACGATTTTCTCCAAGAACAAAGACCCTATTGATAAACTTAACAGAAGCGGTATCTATAAATTAACTTGTAATTCTTGTCCATCTACTTATGTGGGTAGGACCACTCGTGCTTTAGGTACCATAATCTCATTAAACCTACTTCTTCGAATTTCGGCTTCCATATTATGTTTAATAATCACAACTTTTCTCCATCACGCAACTCTAAAATTCTGCATAACATTCCCAGGAACAACTTCAGAAATACGGACTTGCTCGAGGATCTAGAAATACTCAGGGAAATGAAGGTTAACTCAGAACACTGTCTCAACACAGATACATCTTTATTGTAAATTTCATCCTCTGTTCAAAACTTTGTGGTCCTCTAGGGGTTTCGTTTCACCTTCTCACCGTGGCGATCCGGTCCAAGAATATTTCGCTCAGCACTCGGCTGATTCGTGAAAGGCGAATGAATGAGTCTTCCCTTTCTTCTATCCATTCTTTACCTCTATTTCTTCCTTTCTTCTACTTTAAGTTTAGTCAACCTTATTCACCTCTCACATTTACACTACATCGATCACTGTATTACACACTGTGTTCCAGACACCTAGAAACTTCTTTACTCCATTCAACAACATATTCATCGTATATTTTTAAAAATAATAGGAATAAAACCCCCATCATGAACTTATCTGAGACATGCCTAGTATGCATCTGGGTTTGTTTTTGGAACTGGTTCTAGATTACCACAGTGAACTTCGGACACCGTGCTATGTACGGGTCATAGTTTGGTTCATCATTCAAGCAATCTTATAAATTTGAGTAAATCATACTCTCCTTTTCACTTTTCTTTGATTTTTCTCCTTCTCCTGCGCATGCCTAGTATGGTTCTAGGTATGGCATATCTATTCTTATTGCTAGTACATCAATCCACTCTTAGCTACTCTCTTCCTCGGTTTCCTCTTTTTCTTGATAGGTCTAGTATGGATCAAGGTTTGTCATAACTATCAAAAAACTTCTTAACCACATTATTTCCTTGTATCCTAGCTATGTATAGGTCATAGTTGGGTTTATAAATATACAAGTATTCTATATCTTACAGCTCTTATCATCTTCTATCCTTCCCTTTCACTCTTAACATACTCCTATGAATTCTTCTCTTCTTGTACATGCCTAGTATAGGTCTAGGTGTGTAACAATTACCTTAAATTTAACAATCACATTCTGTTCTTGACGCCGGGCTATGTATGGGACATAGTTTGGGTCATCAGGTCACAATCACTTTGCCATTTTCATCTAATTCATATGGGAGGCCATCAGGTGTTGGGTTCACCTTGCCAGCGTACTTTTCCACATTCGTCACTACATTATGTAAACTCCTACATGAATGTATTTACGACCAAATGTTTAATTTATGTTACCTAGCATTTACACATATAGGTTTACTGCGCTTATTTCCTGACTGGCTGGGGAATGGGTCCAACCCCTAAGTCACTTTTCTTTAGACAATCAAGGGTCGAGGGTTGTTTCCTATTCACCTAGGATAGATGAATTTTGGGAATTTCGAATTTGAATAGAGATTTTTTAATTTTATCACATCTTTAACTTCATTTCTGAATTTAAAATAGAAGTAATATATAAATTCTCCTTCAATTTTCAGTTCACTATATGAATATTTTCATCCTTTTAAACATACATTTGATTCAATGGACATCATACAAACACGTTGCATTATTATACACTTGTTGATTTACTGCACGCTGGCTTATTAACCACCGTCTATTAACGTCAAACTTGTCATCAGATATCATTTAGTTTATTCTTTTAAATGGGACGTTGCATTATGTAAAATATACTTGTACACCCTCTTGAGAGGGTATTTTTAATGTTTTTAATAATTTTATTCGAATAATGATGTAACATCATACATTTCTACATTCTGTATTCATTGGATGTTTTTTGACACCTGTTGCAGGATTTTTTATGACGTAAATTCAACTTATTTAAATTTTTCCTTCAAATTTATAAACATTATAATTTTATAGGACAGCTTTGAGAATGGCCCAATGGTCGAAAGCGCTTAGCTGGATTTTAATAATAAATACACACTGAGTACTCCTCGTTTCATTAACTAAATTAAGTTTTGAGACTTTGAGACTTTTGAGAGATATTTGATGCTATATTTGAAGTTAAGAAACGCTTCATTCGTTTCAGCTCAAATAATGGGTGAAAACAAGTGTTGAATGTTCATCAAACAATGCTTTTAATAGAAAAATAATGTCGCAGTTCATAAATGGAAAGAGAATGTTGATGAACATAAGTATTCTCTAAATGTGTTGAACACTGCTGAAGAGCGACAGAAGATTCGGAGTCCCCAAGGGGCTTACTAGAGGTGACTACACCAAAAGCCAGTGAAAAATTCTTGTGTTTCTTTGTAAAATAAAAACTCAAGAGTTAGCTGAGATCTTAAGTATATAAGAAAGCACCGTGTGTCTATCAAGGCTCTCCTACCAAGACAGAACACCGATTCACAACTAAGCTGGACTTCCAGACGTACCTACATAGCTTCAAAAAAAGTAACACGGATAAATGCATCTATAGCAAGCGAACAGATATCACGGAGCACACTTTTTCGAACGTTTCAGACTACTACCCCTGAGAATATATAAAACAACGCGCTAGATAGCCTAGAAAACTAAAATAGGGTAATCGGGATGGCAAAACAAATCCGAACGTGCAAATAGAAAGATATAAATTACTATCAGAGCCTATTATGGCAAACAGAGGGGTTTAAGTCTGTTGGTGATATTCAAACTGAGCACACTTAACTAAAACAAACTAAACTAAACGGAACCTTGGGTATTTTAAGCCGATAACTTGGTAATCAAAACGCGTCTCAGGCAGGTGTAATTGTGAATGTTGGTGTAGAGGTAATAAATTGTAATTTAACCACAAATTCACAAGTTCAGAGAAAGGAATATGGATCTGATGATGAGGTAACTAAAGCTTACGTTCAATCGATAGAAAAAATTTAGAGAAAGAATGGGATTATTGTAAAACTGTGTAACGATCCATATGTTATGTGTCCACTACTTTTAGTTTAATTACCTGTCTATATAATTATTTTTATTGTCTCTATTATAATGAAAAATCTTCATTTAAATCAAATTTTATTGGTTAATAAATGTAGAATATTTTTATCTATGAAAAATAATCTCAAAAATCTATTATTGAGTATTAAAATTCAGTTTTTTAATTTATTTAAGATATTTTATACATATTCAACACAGTGCTATATACAATGCATGCATTTTTAGCAAAGTCGCTTCCAAAAGCTATAATATAGGAAGCTAGAAGATTTATTGTATTGGTTTAATCTTCACAATTTCATTTTACAAAATAATAATAAAAAAACACTGACAACAGTAATGTGGCTTCTTACCTGTATTCTATGTATAAAATATCATTGATTTATTTTAATTAATATTAGTAAAGTGATGATATTCATTGAAAATGATTCTGTCACTAATTTTTGAGACAAAGAGCAGTCAAAACACTTTTTAAGCAAGTACATATACATATTATATTACTTTACAAGCAAAAACTGACATTTTTTAAATTTTTATTTGACGTACGATAGTTTGTAATATCTTTATAGTCCAGGCGATAGAGCAATCGAAATGGATGTTGTTTGATATCGCAACAATTTTTATGCAAAAATTTGCCGAATATTGTGTACAACAATAATCTATGTTTGCCTACTCCAAAAAGTGCTGTAGAACAACAAATGTACCGAAATATCGAAAAATGATCCATTTTTCGATACATTTGTGTCTAAAACTTTGAAACAAAGCCTTAAATAAAAAAAATTACTCCTCTTTTTTTGTTTATTTTACGATTTCCCATTCGGTTATGAGAATCGCGAATCGAAAAACTTGAATTTTCCATGAATAATATGCGAAAATTAGTAAAAAATCATACGTAAACTTTGAGAAATTTTTTCGGTAAGTAAAAGTTAATAAATACTTATCAAATTTTCAGAAAAGGTAGTTAAACATACGACAATTACGCACAAACATTTTTGTAACGATCGCCCGCGCAGTTTTTCACTGCCACAATTATTAATTAACAAATTATAAAAAAGTTGATCGCGCGTAGCTTGTTTAAACAACTATGAAAAAGGAGCACGCAATTTTTAACAGTTACTTAGTGTCATAATAAACAATAAGCAATTATAAAAATATCCATTTTACGTTTTAATAATTTTTTACAATTTTTTTAAATTTTGTCAAATTTTTTCCATTATAAATAATTTCTCGTTTACAGCATCGGTTCGAAGTAATTTAAAAATTGTTTCCCATCTGAATACTGCTTTGCAAGCACTTTCATTTTAGCCCAAAACGACGAAATTTGACCCTGTAGATCCGGATATAGAGGCCCACAAAGTTAATAATAATTTATGGCTTACTTAATCGTTAAATCCAAATTAAAAAATACTCTTTTATAGCTGGTTGCAAATACTTTCTATATCCGTCTTGTGCATTTTCAACAGATGTAAGCCGAATGAAAGAAAAATCAATAAAATTACTGTAATCACGGGAGTTCGTCGGCCGAGCGGCGTGGGAGCAGGAGTGGGGATGGAGGAGAGCAGCTGTACAGTCGCGCGTCTCGGCTGTTTCAAAATGCGAACGCGCGGCAAAACATAAGTTATCTCGGCAACGGTGCCACTTATCGAGACGATTTTTTTTAATTCGATGTCGATAATAATTCAAAATTAATTATTTATACAAAGGAAATAAAAACAAACAAAAATATTAATTAAAATTAAATTTAAACGATGGCTTAAAATTTAGTTCAACATGTAATTTTATAACTTTGTAATATTTTAACTTGAAATTTCAATGTTCCAAAAAATATATAACATTTAGAGTACATTTCCGTGTTGATAAAACATATTTACTCAACTTATTTGATGTAGGTACCTTTGGCCTGAATAATATGAAAATCTACAATTTTAAGAATAGAAGAATACTTCTTTATTTTCAGTTTATGAAAAATATAAAATTATATTACTTGTTCATAAAAACAAACAAAATGATAATTTGGTACCTTTCAGTGACAAGGAACTTTTGGACTTAATAAAACAAAAAAAATTGGAATTATTCTAAGGGTAAAATAAATACTCGTTTTTTTCAGTTTTAACAAAAAATATATTATTATTCATTTCTAAATAAAATTAGCTCTGTATTAACACTTCTTGATCAGTTTTTTCTCAGTAAATCTATTTTATTTGGTGGTCTCATGATGAATTCTAATGCTGAAATAAATCAATATCATCGATGATATTGATTTATCGAAACAATTGTCAATTTTTTAGAATTTTCAATAACTTGTATTATATTGTGGAATTAACTAGAGACCTTGAGTTTCATTAAAAAACACTAATATGAGCATATTCCACGAAGTAAGGGTCGAGACAGTCAATTTCATTAAACGTTTACGGTTTTCAATACTCTAATAACTTTTTTGATCTTGAAATTCGTGCAAAATTTCTTTGTAATATTGTTTTTTGATGGCATATTCTGATTCCTCTCATTTCGCTACATCGAATTAAAAAAAATCGTTTCGATAATTCCTACCGTTGCCCAGATAACCGCATTCGCATTTTGAAATACCAGGGCCGCGCGACAGCAAAGCTGCTCTCCGCCACCCCCACTCCTGCTCCCACGCCGCTCGTCCGACGAACTCCTCTGATTACGGTATTTTCATAATTTTTCTTTGATTAGGCTTACATCTGTCGAAAATGCACAAGACGAACATAGAAAGTATTTGCAACCAGCTATAAGAGAGTATTTATTTAATTTCGATTTAACGATTAAGTAAGCCATAAATTATTATTAACTTTGTGGGCCTCTTTCTCCGGATGTACACGCTCAAATTTCGTCGTTTTGGGCTAAAATGGAAGTGCTTGCAAAACAGTATTCAGATGGGAAATTTTTTTTAAATTACATCGACAAGAAAATAACTAAAAATGAAAAACTCGAAATGCTCGATGTCCACCTAAAAAAGCTTACAAAAAATATGGTAAGCCTACAATAGAACTTCTGCAAAAAATAAATTCTTAGGTATGATAGTACACTGAACGAATCAATTGTCAAAAGAAATAACAAAGAACGAACAATCATCCCACAATCGATTGAACAAAAACATTTATTAGTATTACAAACACAGAATATTTATCAGCATAGTTATGAGTGGAGCCGACACAAATGTGCGTGACAAAGTCATAAGCACAGGTAGGGGTAGAAAACAAAAACAGAAAAGGAGACCACCTGTGGCCAATGCTGTTTAATTTTGTCTTAGAACACGTAATTAGAAAAATAGCAGCAAATCCAACAACGTGTTTTGATAATCAAGGTTCAAAACTGCTATTGGCTTTTGTTCATGATATAGATACAGTGGCTCATTCAATAAGAGATTTGCGAGATGTATTTTCACACCTCGAGGAAGAAGCAGGTAAATCTCAGCCCACCAGGGTAAAGGAGAGAAATCTAAGACCTCGATTCAGGCATCTTATATCCTTTAATGAATGCAACTTCGAAGTGGTTAGGAAATTGAACTATCAAGAAGCGGTAATTAGAATAGAGTAGAAAGAGATATCGCAGCAAAAATAGTGACAGAAAATAAAGGGTTACACCCTTTCACCTCATCATTAAGATCTAAACTGTTAAAAGGACATTCCAAATTAGAATTGGACAAGGCAATTATTCAACTGGTAGTTACTTATGGCAGAAAAACCTAGACGCTCAATCAAAGGGAAATAAACGGTTTTAAAGATTAAAACTAACTTTTCCAAATATGTGGCCCCGAACAATATTCTATCATAAAATTGTCACTTGTATACCCTTCGGGGGATGTATCGTGCTAACAAACCGAACTTTCTTCTAATATAACCAGTCAGTTGAAAATATCCCTTCATTACATTAAAGGAGTGACAGACAGAATCTGCAAAAAACTACAAACCACACGATGTTTGAACAATCTTCAAACCCCAACAAAAAATCTCACATCTCATCTGATCTGTCAAGGACAAAACTCGCAATGAACCGAAGGGAGTATATGAAGTCCCTGCATTGGTCAGACCAACCGGTGTATCTCCACTAGGGCAAAAGATCACTTACAGTCTGTTAGAAATTCCGATACTGCTTCCACCTTGACCCAATATCATGTCTTAACATAATCAATTTCAATAAAACCAAAACCATCGCCTCAACTCGACTCGCTCCTTCAAGGAGATATGAGATTTAGAGATCGTCGTGGCTACTCAATTTTACCTCTTCTCCCAATTCTAAGGTTTGAAAACTGTTCGGTCAATTTGTAAAATCGAATGCCTGTAAAAACTATCAATATTCCTAGTGATATGCTCCAACGGGAAAATTCATCACAAAAATTATAATATACATGTTACTCTCTTATCTGGTAGTACCTATAACTCTTAAAATAACTGAGATATTGGGATTTGTTTCTCTTTTCATTACCGTTGAATGAAGTTGTAGTTTTATGTTTATCACCCTTTAAAAACTCTTCCCAGTCTATGAAAGTGTTAAGCTATCTGAAAACGTACATTCCATAGCTCTTTAGTAATCCCCAAATTATTGAATTTTTTTTACACTCCTTTGAAACTCATGGTTTTTTTCCGGACTTTTAAGAAATGGTGATTGGATGTCTAAAGGGTAGTGAAGCGTCTCTTACAGCCTCTCCTATCAATGCCTCCTCGCACCTCCACGTCGGTAGACCCTGGTAAGCCAACTCTGGAGATTCAAGATCGGGTAACCAACCCCGGTGGCGGATCTACAGCAGATGGACAAACGCGAGAGGGAGATCACAAAAACTCACCAAGACGCCCGGCAAGCGTGGTGTTTTAATTGCCGAAACCTTTCAACTTAATATGTCGACTTCAAAACGAAATAGTGTACGCCAGGTGGGTAGAGGTACCTCACAATTCCACACCGATATCTCGGTCAGCCTCATGGATTCTGGGGGAGGCAAAAGAACGACATCCACTAAGAAAAATAAAAATAATAATGGACCTTACAACAATACACCAAATTGCTTACTAAACATTGCAACTTACAACTCTAGATCAATTAGAACAAAGGAACGTCTGGTTGAGTTAGAGTACGAATTGGAGAAAATAAACTGGGACATTGTAGGCTTAGCCGAAACAAGGAAAAGAGGAGAACAATACCTCCATTCAGATTCTGGGCATACTTTGTTCTACAGAGGAAATGATGATGATAGCAATGGAGGAGTTGGAATATTAATAAATAAGAAACTATCGACAAACCTGAAAATCCTAAAAACAATATCTGACAGAGTAATATATATCGTGCTCAACATAAATAGAAATATAACACTAAAATATATACAAGCTCATCTTCCAACTTCTTCACATGATGATGACGAGGTGGAATCTGTATACGAAGACATATAAAGAGCAATAAAAGAGAACCCAGCAACGCACAGTGTTCTGGGTGGGGACTTCAATGCAAAAAAAGGCAGGGGAGCAGAACCAACGGAAACACACATAGGACAGTTTGGACTTGGCACCAGAAATGAAAGGGGAAACATGTTGGCAAACTTTCTAGAAAGAGAAGGACTTTATCGGATGAACACTTTCTTTCAAACGAGAGAGCCGCAAATGGACATGGAATAGCCCAGATGGACAAACCAAAAATGAGATTGACTTCATAATCTCCCACCATAAACACATAATTCAAGACGTAGATGTAGTCAATCAACTCAGCACCGGCAGTGATCACAGGATGGTAAGATGCAAACTACTCATAAACACAAAAATGGAAAGAAAACGGAAGATGAAACAAACGATGAAGAGGGGAAGTAGGGAAAAGATAGCGGAAAGAAAAGAAAAATACAAACAAAAGCTGAGTGAAAACTTTTCTAAAAACCCAGAAGAAACAGGAGAGTCCCTGGATGATAGAAATAGGAGAATAACAAAAATTATAGAAGAAACAGCCGATCAGATAATAGGCCCCCCAGAGAAAACGCCAGATAAACTGTCGATGGAGACAAAACACCTCCTAGAGAAAAGAAGAAAATTGATAACAGAGGGTAAAAGGGACACTATTGAGTACACAGAAATCAACAAAACAAGACATACTAAAACATCAAACGAAACAAGTACAATCCCTATTAGAACAGAATAAGGGACTAAATATATTTAAAAGACGCAACACACCTATGAAAGAGATAACAAAGATCAAAGATGCGTAAAACAACATAGTGGAAGACAGAAAGCAGATATTAAAAGTTGTAGAATCTCTCGATAAAGATCTGTACGAATCTAAAATACCAAAGATAACGACAGTAGAGGACAAAATTCGAATAGTAAATGTCAACTCAGAAGAAATGCCCGAGATAGATATGGAAGAACTACGAAACAGCTATCCCAGATGAAAAATGGCAAAGCAGCGAGAGAAGACAACATTCTGCCTGAAATGCTTAAGGAAAGCGATATCAATACGAGACAAGAACTACTAATACTATTCAATGAGTGCCTAACAGAAGAATATATACCCAAAAGTTGAGAATGCTGTAGTTGTTCTGATCTACAAGAAAGGTGACCCAACTGATCTCGAAAACTACCGGCCGATAAGCTTACTATCACAGATATTTAAATTATTCACCAGAATCATTACAAACAGATTAGAACGAAAACTCGAGGCTTACCAACCAAAGGAACAGGCTGGGTTCCGAAGCCATTATAGTACGACAGAACATCTACACACCGTTAGGCATATGATCGACAAAGCTACAGAATATAACATAAGCCTATGGATGGCTTTTGTCGATTTCCGAAAAGTTTTCGACACAGTAGAAATTTGGGCAATAATAAAAGCATTGGGAAATGCTAGAGTAGATCAACGTTATATGAACCTCATCGAAAACATCCATATAAATTCTTCAATGTCGATAAGACTTCACGAATCATCTGACAAAATAAACGTAAGGAGAGTAGTTCGGCAAGGAGACGTTATATCTCCAAAGCTATTCACTTTAGTTCTCGAGGATATTTTTAAGAAGCTACAGTGGGAAAATAAAGGATTGAACGTACATGGTGAACGCTTACACAATCTGAGATTTTATGACGGTGTTGTACTGTTTGCAAAAGATAAACAGGAATTGATAGACATGTTGGAAGAACTACAAAATGAGGCTGCAAAAGTAGGATTGCACATGAACAACACAAAGACCCAGTTTATGACAAATATACCAGATGCAGACGATACAATACCGATTCATGACAGCACAATAAAAAGACGGAAATATACATATACCTGGGCCAAGCTATAACACCAGGCAAACAAAATCAAGAGATGGAGATTGATAGAAGAATTAGACTGGGATGGGCAGCCTACGGCAAATTAAAGTACATCTTCAGCATGAATATTCCAATGAATTTGAAAACAAAAGTCTATAACGAGTGTATACTGCCTGTTGTCACGTATGGTTGTGAGACCTGGGTAATAACCAAGATGATAAAACATAAATTGGAAGTACATCAGAGAGCCATAGAAAGACGTATTTTGGAAATTTCCCAGAGAGACCATAAAACAAATACTTGGATACGAGAAAAAACCAAAGTCTTCGATATAATAAAAAGAATTGGTTCCCTAAAATGGCAATGAGCAGGGCACGTGGCCAGGCATACGGAAAACTGGAGCGGGTATGTCACCAGATGGAGACCTTGGGCAGAGAGGAGGAGTGTTGGAAGACCCCGGCAAAGATGGTACGACGAGATAAAGAAGGTCGCGGGCCTGGACTGGTATCGAGTTGCGCAAGATCGAAGCCGATGGACGAATTTGAAAGAGGTCTATATCCTAAGGATAGAAAACGGCTAAAAATGGAAAATGGATTGGATGTTTGTGTTAAAAGTAGTTGAAATGCTGGTGCTAGAATCATTTAAGCTGTTGGTACGGGATATTTTGAGCTTATTCTTTACTATACTTTAAATTCAACCATCCTTTTTGGACAGCTCCTTCCATGAAGGCAATACGAAGAAGAAAGTAGTATAAGATAGTGAAATAATTCATGGAGTGTCTGTAAAATCTTATAGTAGACGTTGAACTTTATAAATGTATCTGAATTTCTCATACTTTGAAATGTAACAAACCATTATTCAAACATAAAATGACGCTGTTGTTGCTGCCGAAAACAAGACAGTTTGATTTGGTTATTACTTACTATTTTATGGAAAATACTTCCATCATTTGATCGGATTTGGATTGTGAAATCTCAAAAATTAGGACAGATTTTATGTTAGATATAAAATTTCTAAATTAAGTCGGTTCATCGTTGAATTAGTTGATAAATTTAAAAGTTTATTTAGGTCACAGAACAAGATAATAACTGATTTGTATCCTCATCAGCCTTTTCGATCAAAAGGTAGAATACATACAAGACCGTCAATGTGGCTTGCAACACACATTTTACAAAGTGATGCGATCATATTTACTCAAAAATTACACCAATTGTGGTAGTCCATTTCCCAGAAGAAGAAGGATGGTTCTCTAATCAAGCAAATTTTATCAAAAATAATGTTTTTATCTATGTATAAATTTTTTTCATTTTTTAGAATAATTTCTAATTAACATGAAATATATTTAAACTAGAATTTTGTATAGTATCTTCAAATAATCTGAAAGTATAGGAGATAAAGGCACGCAGAGAGAATTTATTACAAAAAAAAAGAACTTTAAACTTGAAATTTATCATGAGATCCTTCAGATTTCAAAAGTTTAACGGGTAAAATCAACAATACAAAGAATATTGAAAAGTATCAAAAAACATCCCCAAACACAGAATATTAAATTTCAGAGGACGCAGATAAGTATAGTTCAAGTTTTGTGAGGATGTTATCTATAGAAATCTAAATCATGAAATGTTCTAAGAAAGTGTTTATATATTTATTAAAATGCAGCTAAGCGCTTTCGGCCATTAGGCCATTATCAAAGCTGTCGTCATAAAAAAAGATCCTAAATTAGGTGTCAAAAAACAGCCAGCTAACAAAATTGAAACAATGTATGATGTTAAGTCATTCAGCCCTATGCTCTAACTACGCTTGACTTGATTTAAATCTTGAAACTGTCTCAATTAAAATTGACATTCTGTCAATATTGAAATCAATTGGTGTGCGGTAACCACAATTGATTGTTAATAAAATTGATTGAAATTCATTTCAAGTTTACTGATGGCAACATTGGATTTTTAACGTTTTATGGAAAAAAAGAAGAGAAAATTAAGCTATAACCTCACTTTAGCTTAACATTTAACGTAAATTCAAAATTTGTGTTTGTATAAATTCTGACGCGATCTTCCATTTTTGTCTTCGTGTCTACTAGAAGTTTTGTCCATAAAAGTAAGTAATCTTAACAAATAGTTTCCAAAAAACTTGTGTACGTACTAAAATACCTAGATTAGGGAGCAGATTATTACATCTAGCATATTTTGTATTGCATAGGTTTGTAATCTGATTTCTATGTTTTTACTTTTGTAGATGCCTCCAATGAAAGCTACAGCCGACCAATATAAATAATTAATAAATTTAATTAAAAACTCCGATGCTATTAGGTGGGGCAAAGGCACACCTGATATGAAAAGGGAGGCTTGGGAACTACTTCTATTGGGGGTGCCCAGAAAAATGAAGAAGGATGGAAAAAGGTAGGTAGGAAATTTTAAATTCATGCCATACATAGTTTTCTTCATGATTAATTGCTTAAGGAAATTAGTGATGAACTAGACTTATTAGTGAAATTGACTGTCTCGACCCTTACTTCGTGGAATATGCTCATGTTAGTGTTTTTAAATGAAACTCACGGTCTCTAGTTAATTCCACAATATAATACAAGTTATAGAAAATTCTAAAAAATAGACAATTGTCAATTCAAATAGACAATTGTCAATTTTTTAGAATTTTCAATAACTTGTATTATATTGTGGAATTAACTAGAGGCCGCGAGTTTCATTTAAAAACACTAACTAGACTTATTAGCATTAAAAAAATATATTTTACAGGCATTAATTGAGAGGAAATCAAACATCAAAGGCAAAGTTCGTTGTAACAAAATTCTAACAGATACTGAAAAGGAATGTGCCAAGGCAATGGGCCTGATGGTAGCTAGCACAGGCATATCAAATGAGCCTGAGCTAGGTCTTGAATAGAAAAAAATTGGTAAGGCTACCTAAAATTAAATTTAAATAGCAAAAAACAAATAAAAACTAAAACTGAAGTGAGCAATTTTAGTTTTGAATCAGCTTGTAGCCGAAAGTTTGATTTGTACTTATTAGCACATTTTTTTATATTCTAGAATATTATAGAGTTGACTCAGAGGGAAACCTATTCCCAGATGTGCCTGGAAGCTGTTGGTCTCCCCAAATCCAAGAGTTTGAAGCTGAGGAAGCATTGAAAACAGAAGCAGAACCACATGTAGACCTTGAATGTGAGGATAGAGATAGGAACAAGAAATCAAAAAAGGCCTTACATGTCACTCAAAATCAGTTAGGTGTAAGTATAGATAAGATATTATGGTAAAAATCTTATCTCTATTTGTTTTTAAATCTCCATAATTTTATTTGAAGTATTGAAAATTATTACTCTGTACATTTTAGTACTTTTGGATGAACACATTCATTCAACACATAATGGGCTGCAAGATATTGCCAAATCCATTATGGTTGTTGCAGATTCTATTAACAATCTTGCAGCTGCAGTACGGGAAAGTAAAATATAGAACCAAAATGTTATTTTATTGTTTTGAAATATACATATGCCTATTTTTTCAAATGTATTTTTATTTCCTTTTATAGTCCGTGAGAGAACTACAGTAGAGCAGTTTGAAATGTATATGTTACCGTGAATACCCGAAATCCATTAATACGCGTAATAACTAGTGAGAACCCGAAATAACTAGGAGTATCGGTAAATTCGCGTTCTTACTAGTAAGAACGCGTAATTACTACGAGGTTTAGGAAAATACCGAATTAAAACTTTTATTCGGCTATTTACTGAAATTTTCAGTTAGAACGCGTTATTTCTAAGCGTAAGTTAGTAACCACTGAGTGTTACTCGATCTTTGCAGGGATTGGCTACATTTCATCTCGCGATGTCTCGAAAGACAGGGGAAGGTTCCCCCGCTCCTTGCGCAGCTCCATAATACGTTATTTTATCTGAAGTTGTTACTGTGTGTACCACGCTGTTTGCCGTTTGTTACTTTGATAAACGTTGTTCTTCGAAAAATTAATTCTTCGCTGATTGCTTGGAAAGAAAAATTTACGAATGATTCATTAAGTACGTGCAGTAAAGATCCCAAATTATCGAAATATACTATTATGAATAAAGAAACTTACGAAAATCTACTTCAAGAAATTAAAGAAGCTAAACTGACAAAAAAGAAAACTACCCTACAGTATCGTCGTTTAAACCGTTTTGACATCATGGAATTAAGTGGCGTTCAGCATATTATAGCAAAATCCAAGAATGATGAAATATTATAATATCTCCCAATTGAAGAAATCTTTGATGTTATCGAAGCTGCTCACGTAGCAATTGGGCATGGTGGTCGGGACCGACTTCGAATAGAAACAGCAAGAAAATATGCAAATATTACTACCAGAATGATAAATTTCTTTCTTTCGATGTGCGAAGTCTGCAACAGTAAAAAATCTAAGAAGAAAAGGGGATTGGTTTCTAAACCAATTTTACACAATGAATTAAACAGCCGATGCCAAGTAGATCTGATCGATATGCAGAGCCAATCAGATGGAGAATATAAATTCATAATGGTTTATCAAGATCATTTAACCAAGTTCATTTTGTTAAGAGCTTTAACATCTAAACGAGCTGAAGGAATCGCATACAATTTGATCGAAATATATTTGACTTTTGGAGCGCCGTGCATATTACACAGTGATAACGGTCGAGAATTTGCGAACTGTGTTATAAACGAATTTAAATCCTTATGGCCAGAACTTAAGATCGTTCACGGAAAGCCACGACACAGCCAGAGTCAGGGATCAGTCGAAACGGCCAATCAAGATGTTAAAAATATTATTGCTCCATGGATGTCCGATAATAAAACTGTGAAATGGTCAGAAGGTCTACCATTTGTACAATTTATGAAAAATAGTGCCTATCATTCAGGCATAAGGCAAACTCTATATGAGGCCATGTTTGACATCGAACCTAGAGTTGGATTAACTACATCGTCTTTGCCTCCTGAGGTTATTTCATCTTTAGAGCGGGAAGAGAATTTAGGAAAAGTCGTTAATGATGTGACCACGATGAGAGAAGAAACTCAAGGAGAAGATTCAAATTCAGAATACGATATTGCTGAAAAAGATCCAGAAGAAGATCAAGAACAAGAACGCTTTTGCAACAAATGTGGTGCTATTTTACCGACTAACATTGATGGTGACTTCTGTTTGAATTGTAAAACAGAAGACAATATAAAAGCAGTATGGTCAGAAGCAAGCCAATCGCTAATTCATCAGGCAAAAAAGATGAAAAGCTACAGTGATAAAACACATCCACCTGCAAACGTTGGCGATAATGTTACGGTACCTATTCCTGATGTGAATAAAGCAAAAGGTGCTTTCAGAAATATAATAGCTATTGTGTTACTGAAGTCTGACGACAACATGTACAAGTTAGGTACAAAAGATGGAGTCATAAATCATCTGTATACCAGATCCGAATTTGATATTTGCAAGCAAAAATTTATTGACATTGCTTTAATAAGGAAAGATAAACAAATTCCTTTACGTCAAGCAGCTTCATCTAATTTTGGTTTTAGCCAGGGTTTTTTAATGTGCAAATGCACTAAAAATTGTGAAAGTAAGTTATGCAAATGCAAAAAAAATAATGTTCGATGCAATTCAAAATGCCATAATAGTACCTCTTGCAATAATAAGTAAGCTAAGTTATATTGTTCACTTTTGTTTGAATTTCGCTTGTTCTATGTTTCATCTGTTCTGTGATTTTTTTTGTGCCTTAAATTAACTGAAACTAAACGCACTTTATTCTCTAACAGATACTTACCTACAATATTAATTTTAGGCATTCATAAATTTTAAAATTCGGTTATTTACTGTTGTGTGCTTAGAAAGAACGCGTTCTATCTGAAAATTTCAGTAAATCGCCGAATAAAAGTTTTAATTCGGTATTTTCCTAGACCTCGTAGTAATAACGCGTTCTTACTAGTAAGAACGCGAATTTACCGACATTCAGAGTTATTTCGGGTTCTTACTAGTTATTACGCGTATTAACGAATTTCGGGTATTTACGGTAACATATATAAGCTTTAAAAAAAACTTAATTACGAAGGAGATTTTTCAGATCTTTGCCTTGAATTAAACCCAGAAAAGTTTGGACCAACACAAACTGTAACCCAATGGAAAAATGTACTTAAATTTCTTTCTTTTTTACTGCTAAAGTTATACTTATTTCCCCTCTTAATAAAGGAGAAACTTTATTATTAATTTGTAAATATATTCACTCTTTGGGTATCAGTCAATTAAATTTTAATTACGAACTTTCATACAAAATTGTTTTTAAGGTGTTCAGTAAGTGGGGAAAAAAGTAAAAGCCAAAGCAAGATAAAAATTACTTGATTAGTTCAAAAATAATATATTTTTTAATGTTACCCTTAAAGATTTTGGAATGCTCGTGGTTCTTCAATAACCAATGAACAAGATCTCGACATAATCTATAAAGCTTTTAAAAACTTAGCTCTGGCAATGCAAGTGGATCACTTCGATCCCTCAGAAGTCTTCTATTATTATTTAAATTACGCCTTAGAAGGTCAGAAATATAAAGTACATTTTGGCGGTCTTTTAAATTGAAACATAATAAACACCAATAGATTTAAATTATGCAATTTTTAATTCAGTTACTTGTCTTTGAATTTCAATTTCTAAAAATTCTACAAACAGAATTATATCCATGTTAAAAACTTTTGAAATAAAAAACACGACCACGAAAAATACAAAATCATCTAAATTTCTAGGTTATGAAACTTGTTAACGACTCATTTCAAGCTTAAGGACCTTGGGTTTCTACGTGCCTTAAAATCTTGACATTTTTCAATATTGACTTGCAATTTTATATCAGTTTTTCATATAGAGCATAGCAATTATTGAAATTCTCAAGGTTACTTGACTTCATTTCAAGTTTTGAAGCAAGATTGATTGTAATTTATTTTACAGCATACCAGTCTCCAATTTTAAATGAAATGTATGTCAAATATCATTTTTCTGCCAAGATTTCAACTTGAAATCAAGTCAATGAAGTTATAGCATAGGGCTGAATCAGCAATAAAATCATTCACGTTCAAACGTCAAACTTGTCATCGGATATCATTTAGTTCACACTTCTGAATGGGACTTTCCATGATGTGAAATATAATTGTACACCCTCTTAAAAGAATATTTTAATGTTTTTTTTTGGGTGATTTTATTGTAACAATTACTTAACATCACACATTGTTTCAATTTTATTAGCTGGATGTTTTTTGACACCTGTTATAGGATCTTTTTTTTATGACGACAGCTTTGAGAATGGCCTAAGGGCCGAAAGCGCTTAGCTGCATTTTAATAATAAATACACACTGAGTACTCCTTGTTTCATTCACTCAATTGTCAAATTTCTTAGAATTTTTAACATTTTTTTTCAATATATTGTGGAATTATATAGAAACAGTAAGTTTCATTTAAAACAGTAATATGAGTATATTCCAAGAAGAAGAATCGAAACAACTGCATTTCTTAAGGTGAAGCGGTTCAAGACTGACAGAAAATTAAGTTCAGAAACTGAGTCTCAGATTAAATGCTATGTAAAAACTATATTAGTGTTTTTAAATGAAACTCAAGGTCTCTAGTTAATTCCACAATATAATACAAGTTATTGAAAATTCTAAAAAATTGACAATTGTTTCGATAAATCAATATCATCGATGATATTGATTTATCGAAACAATTGTCAATTTTTTAGAATTTTCAATAACTTGTATTATATTGTGGAATTAACTAGAGACCTTGAGTTTCATTTAAAAACACTAATATGAGCATATTCCACGAAGTAAGGGTCGAGACAGTCAATTTCATTAAAAACTATATTGTTATACGAATCATACGTCTGGATTGGCAAAAATAAACAAACTAGAAGTGTTAGAGATGTGGATTTACTGCCAAATTATGGAAGACGAAAACCAGTAAGAGAAAAAAAATACTTTGCGTGGCAAAGCGAAATGGTGCTCTGTCTGCTAGCAAAGACGATCCGAGTTTAAAACCGGGTCCGGACAACATCAATAAGAAGCATTCGTCAAGAGCATAGCACAAGAAGAAAAAGTGGTGGACAGAATAAAATAAAAAACTTTGAATATCTTAAGCACATCATGAGAGGTAAAACCCATAATGAAACAACATGTGATGGGAGGCAAAAAAGAAAGTGAGATATCTTCAAGATGTTGTATCGTGGCTGTAAAATATGAGGCTGTGACTTGATTTCATTTCATTCAAACTACTCAAAGCAGTAGTTTATAACCAACATCAAAAGAAAAACGGTACCAAACCAAGCAGAAGCTCGAGAGACAAAGTATCTTAAAATATTAGTGTTTCAGTGTTTTGAATGAAACTCAACGAAGTAAAGGTCGAGACAGTTAATATCTTAAAATAAGTCAGAGATGGACCAAACGATACCTTGTATAGTGGAGCGGAGTCTGGGAAGTGATATTGTTATCTGAACCAGGAGATTCATTAACCAGAAATCAAATTTACCAACATCTGAGGCGAGTAGGGTGAAAAATGTCTCTTAAAAACAAAGAGAATTACAAAAATCACATTCAGTCAATAAACAAAAAGCTAGTTTTTTTAAGATGAATACTGTTGTTTGAAAGATCACAATATAATAATGACTGTTGATGATCATGAATGTTTCGAAGCAATCCTGTAGCTGTTGGACAGTATACACAAGAAAAACTCGAGAGGTATTATAATCGTTTCTGAGGAAAAGGGAAAATCTATAGTATTCAATTCATTAATAATTATTCTTCATCACTAAAAAAATATTTATAATTTTTGATCGATTTTTATTATTATTTGGCTTGTTCAGTAAAAATCCTACTATTAAAAATGAACGTTTGCTTGATTAGAAACTCTGGGAAACGTCCAAAGGCTGAAAAAATTCATGTATATAGAGAATTGAAGAGGTAAATACCATCATAACTTCCGAGACGGAGCTTATACTCAGCACATACATGGTGACTCCGACATCCACAGGTGGGCCTGTAACGGCAAGTAAACTTTTCCTGAGTTGCGCGCGCCCAAACAAATGAAAACCAAATCAAACTCGTGCCCTTGGCCTGTCGCCGGGCTGCGAACGATAGGTTTGTTTTGATTCCGTTAATTAATAAACGTAGACAAACACTTAATATTTATTGATGTTCTTTGGATTATTGTTTGAGTATGAAAAAGGGATGTTTTGTTGGGGTCAAAACAAACCTGGTGTCGATACGTGCTCGCTCGCGGCCGGGACTGCAATTCATGATTTTGCCGTCAATTTTTTAGGGGAATATAATATATGAAAATACATATATATTCAATAATAGTAGGTTTCTGTTTTAAGAAATTTTGATCATTTGGAGAACCTCTGTGTAACATTTTAGATCAAATAATTTTCTAAGTTAGCTTTTCTCTTTTTAGAAAGAAGATGTTCAAGGAAAATTTCGTAATTAAAGTTGTGAGAAACTGATGAAATGCAGATTCTGTTTTGAAGTTTTTTTCGACGATAACTTAGAAACTATCGTAATAAGCGTTTTGCAACATTACCCTCAAATTACGGATGATCAAGTCTTCTAGTTTTGCATGCATAACTTTTCTAAAAGTTAATGGAAACACTTGAGTTTAGGGTAGTATTCTATTTGTTGTCAAACAAATAACTCGTTTCCAAACAAAAACATTTACTGTGATTGTTTTCCATTGGAAAATCTTGTCATACTTTGTGAACTTATATTATTTAACAATTCATATGAAAAGTGTAGCAAATTCAAGAATTTAGTACCAGTTAATAAACAGATTCAAATTGTGTGCAATGATAAACATGGTTTGAAATAACACTAAGCGTAAAATTAGCCATAAAAAAATCATAAGCAAATTAAGAAGAGAAATAATGTCATAAAATGATTTATGAACATACATTAAAATCTGGATAACCTGTGTTCTCAATATGTTAGCGGGGATTTTGTAGTTGAGTAGGAAAATAATGTCTAGAGTAAATGTTCTTTAATATTGTATGAGCGAAAATAATGTTAGTACTTCATAAAAACTTCTTTAAATTGAAGAAAAACTTCTTTAAATTAAAGCCTTTCAAATTGTGAACATGTTTTTAATTATTTTCTCTGTTCAATTGATGTTTATAAAGCATTCAGCATATCGTCGACTATATTACAATACCTGCTAAGTGCAAGGCACGGTTTCTCACAGTTTAATAAAAAAAGCATTACGTCGTTTAAATGTAAAATTTTAATTAACATTGGCAACATATTTTCATGGAATATATTAGAATATAGGTTAAAACTGGTAAATATATAGCGTTATATACTTTTATCTTTGTTTGTTTCAGGATTTCTTTTTTATCTATAAACTTTCGCTCTTGACATAGTATAGTTGAATTTTTTTTCGATCCTATCATTATTTATTTTCGCTCCTTGTTTTCCCGTTTCTTCGAACCATATATTTGTATCCGTTTACTTGTTCTATTTCCACGGCGTCTATTTTAATTTCTGTATTGATATTTAGGTTCCCTATTACCAGTATTTTGGTTTATTTTCATGTCTCTTCTTCCATTACATTTTTCCATATGTTTATATTTTTTTAAAATAGCTTTTAGCTCCTTGCTATTAGTACTACATCGTCAGCAAAATTACCCTCCGTTATTTGGACTCTTTCCAGGTTTCTATATACCAAGAACATATTCATTATTTTCTCTTCACTCTGCTTGATTATGTTGTCCATATTGTCACGAATTCGCATATTAGTGTAGTCCCTGAATCCGACTCTCAGTCCAGAATGCCGTGCCCAACAGACTGTTCCCACTGCAACAAGGCGGAAGCTAGGGAAGCTGCAGTTTCAAGAACTACAATAGTCAACGAAGAATGGTTACCCAGCAAGATCAGAGACGATCAGGAGAAGGATCCTCACCTAAAGAAGATTTGGCAATAGAAGAAGGAAGGAAATTGGGGACCTACCTGACAAGAAGTGTTGAGATTTTCACCGACACTCAAGGCATATTGACCTCAGTGAGACTCCCTTGACCTGGAAGATGGCCTGTTGAAAAGATTCACTGAAAACGATTATGGTACCAAGATGAGAAGACAGATAGTTATCCCGAGGACGAGAGAAAGTTACACGACAGTCCATCGGGAGGTTATCTGAGAGTGAAGAAAATCCTTCAGCGAGTCCGTGAAAGGTTTAAGTGGATAAACAGTTCCGGTGATGTGAAGGACGAATACTGAAAATGTTACACGACAGTCCATCGGGAGGTCATCTGTGAGTGAATAAAACCTTTCACGGACTCGCTGAAGGCTTTTATGCACTCCCAGATGACCTCCAGATGGACTGTCGTATAACTTCCTCAGTAACTCGGCTACTCTCGTTCTCGGGATATCTATCTGTCTTCTCATTTCGGAACCATCATCATTTTCATGGACTATTTTCAGCAGGCCTTCTTCTAGGACAAGGGATTTCCAATGATCCCAATATGCCTTGAGTGTCGGTGAAAATCTTGACACTTCTTGCCAGGTGGGTCCACGATCATCTTCCTTCCATTGCCGAATCTTCTTTAGGTGAGGATAATTTTCCTGATTTTCTCTGATCCTCCTGGGTGACCATTCTACATTGACTATTGTAGTTCTTGAAACTGCACCTTCCCTATATTTCGCCATGTTGCAGTGGCAGCAGTCTGTTGGGCACGGGAGTCTGGACAGGGAGTCGGCTTTTCGGTGACTCACACCAGTTCGATGTTCGATGTTGAAACCGTACTCTTTTAGTCGTTCAATCCATCTAGCGATCTGGCCCTCGGGATTTTTGAAATGAATTAACCACTTGAGTGCTGCGTGATCAGTCCCGATTAAGAACTCCTTCCATAGAAATACAGGAAAAAGTGTTCCACGGAGTTCACTACCGCCAAAAGTTTTCTTCTTGTGACACAGTAGTTTCGTTTTGGTTTGGAGAGGACTTTACTGAAGTATCCCAGCATTCTTTCATGGATATGCGAGAGCTCTCCTCCAATTCCTATGTTGCTTGCGACAATGGTAATATATATCCTAATATCGGCGCCGTGGTTAAATATCACTTCAAGGTTTCAAAAGCCGCTTGATTGTCTTGGTCCCATTGCAAAACTATTGCTTCTTCTGTGAGTTGAGTTAGGGACTTCCAAACTTCCTGATAAATCTTCTATAGTATGTACAAAGTCCAAGGCAACTCATAGTTTGATGTTGTCGATTGGTTGCAGCCATTGCTGAATGGAAGCAATTTTCTCTTGATCTACCGCCACTTCTTCATTGCTCACTATATGACCTAGATAATTGACTCGGTTTTGGAATAGCTGAATTTCTTCGGGCTAAACATGAGCTGGGCAGCTTGGAGTCGTTTGAATATATCTTCCAAATTCTTCAGGTGTTCATCAAATGTTAAACCCGAAGAAATGTCAGCTATTCCAAAACCGAGTCAACACTCTAGGTCATACAGTGAGCAATTGAGGAGTGGTAGTGGATCCAGAGAAAATTGCTTCCATTCAGCAATGACCGCAACCAACCGAAAAAAATCTAATTAGGAGTTTCCTTGCACCTAGCACATACCATAGAAGATTTTTCAGGAAGTTTTGAGATATTGTCTAGTCTCTAAGACGAAGACTGTCAAACTGATTTTGAAACCTTGAAGAGGCATTTAACCACGTCGCCGATATAATGATATCTATTACCAGAGGGAGACTTTATTCTTGATACTGACGCAAACAACGTAAAAATTGTCTCTCACAGATCCAAGGGGGGTAAGAAAGCGTGCTGGGATATTTCAGTCCTCTCCAAACCAGAACGAAACTACTACGTCACAAGAAGAGAACTTTTGGCGGTACTGAAGTCCGTGGAACACTTCTACCAGTATCTCTATGGAAAGAAGCTCTTCATCCGGACTGATCACGCAGCACTCAAGTGGTTAATGCAAGGATCAAGAGTCCCTCTGGTAATGGATATCCTAATATCGGCGTCGTGGTTGAATGCCTCTTCATATACAGCGTTAGACAGAGTCGGTTTCAGGGACTAAACCAGACTACGATTTCGTAACAATATGAACGTTGAACAGTGTTGGGCTTAGTTCTCCTCCTTGTTTTAATCCTATAGTGATTTTAAATGTATCTGACTTTAGGTTGTTTCGTACTATGAAATTATTGTTTGTTTCCTATATATTTTGAATAATTTTATTCTCTTTTCCTTTATCTTTCAGCATTTTCCATACTTTCTGTCTAAGGACGGTATCGAAAGCTTTCTCAAGATCTATGAATGCTAGATATGTAGGTTTGTTTTCCAAATATCTCTTCAGTTGTTTTAATGTGAATATATGATCTTCTGGGCTGTTTCCTGGCCTAAATCCACTTTGTGCCCTTGCCAGAAGTTTTAATTTATTATTTGTTCATATATCTTCATAATGTCATTTAGTAGGATCATTTCTCTTCAAAATTGGCATTGATTTTGGTCCGCTTCTTGTGTATAGGGGTTATTAGTGCTACTTTCCATTATTCTGGAATTTTTCCATTCTATCAAGCTTTATTTATAATTTCCAATAGTACTTCTAATCCTATATTCCCTAGAATCTTGATAATTTCTGCTGTAATTGTTTTTTATCATATTAACAACGTTTTTTAGTTTTTATTTTGCAATATTTTGGATTTTTTCATTTCCAGTTTGATTTTCTGTCTGTGGTGTTTTTATTCAGTTGCTTTTGATAGTCTAATAACTCTTGGAAATATTCTTTCCATTATGTCTTTTTTTATTCGTTAATATTTTATGGTTATTATTTGAAATTTCGGTGAAAAACATAACATTTTTATAGCACCTGGTATAATATCTAAATTATTCGTTTTACCAAAACCATTAAAACTAAGATATTCCTAAGAGAAAAATCTACAATGTGAAAAAAAAATCATTAAAAACGAACAAAAAAACGGTTTTAAAGATTAAAACTAACTTTTCCGCATTTGTGGCCCTGAACAATATTCTATCATAAAATTGTTACTTGTATACACTTCGGGGGATGTATCATGCTAACAAACCGAAATTTCTTCAAAAATAACCAAAAATTTAGTATATCTAGTTTTATAGGACCCGCTGTACTCGCTCTAGTCAACTGAAAATCAATAGGGTACATCTGTGAGACACCTTGAACAATACTTATTCATAAAGTTGATCAATCGTATACTCTCTGGAGGCTGTATCGTGCTAACAAACTGAAAATTCTCCAAAAATGACAAAAATTTGGTACTTCAAGTACCACAGCACCCGTTGTACTGGCTTTAGTGAGCTCAATATCAATATGGTTCATCTTTAAGACGCTCTGAATAATATCCAATCATAAAATTCATCACTTGTATATACTCCGGAGGCTGTATCGTATTAACAAACTGAAACTTCTCCAAAAATGACAAAAATATCGTACTTAAAGTACTGTAGCACGGGTTGTATTGGCTCTGTCGAGCTGAAAATCAATAGGGTTCATCAGTGAGATGCCCTGAATAATATTCAATCATAAAATTGGTGACTTGTTGAACTCCGGAGGCTGTATCGTGCTAACAAACTGAAATTTCTCGAAAAACGACAAAATGTCGTACTTCAAGTACCATAGCACCCGTTGTACTGGCTCTGGTGAGCTGAAAATCAATAGGGTTCATCTGTGAAATGTCCTTAACAATATTCCATAATAAAATTGGTGACTTGTTGCACTCTGGAGGCTGTATCGTGCTAACAGGACTTGCAAGGAAAAGTGGCCGACGACAACGACGACGACGAATTCCGAATATTTACATTACTATTTTTGTTTTTTTCTTTTATTTCGTTATCGTTCGGTTTTCCATCAACAATAAATCTTATGGTACGTTCTAATTTAATTTGCAAATATTTCTGGGAAGTCAAGGTACCATCAATATAGTCTGGCCCTACTAAGAATCTATGCTGGTTATCGACTATTGCTAAGTTATTCGTTTCTACCACAGTAGGTGAATTTTGGACATGGTATCAATAAACTACTTTAAACTCGTTCCGTGAATGAGCAAATTGGTACGAAGTGCATTAATAAAATGGTGAATATTAGCCAAATGGATTATTTTATCAAATTCATTAGCTTAAGGTGTGGTAAAGTCATTTTAGATATTTTCATTTGGGGTGTTTCACTTTGCTAACATTTTGTATCACTAACCATTACGAGTAGAGTAATCCGTTCCTGTCTTCAAGTCACTACTGTAAATATGTTTACCTTACCAGAATAAACAACATACACATACGTTATAGATATACCGAACATTTTATAAATATATAAACCGTACGAAAACTAAAAATAAAAAACGAATTCAAAATTCGAACTTCGGAGGCTTATAATTCATAAGCAAGGGTCAATTTTGAAAAAGTTTATATGAAGTACTATTATCATTTTGGCTATCAGACTTGGGACACTCTCTATAACGTTTTATTATGGAATAAGTATACAAAAAAGTGGAATTAGGTCACTATCCTAATATTATTCGTAGAATGAGAGTTAGAATACCAATCGTGAAAGGTTGATCCTGCAACGAAATTAACCGACCATGAAATGGCCTGGTTTCGATTTAATTCTGTTACGAAAAATTGTCATTTGACTTGAACTTTTTTATAAACGAGATCATTCATAACTTGGTAGATATCCTGTCGAGCAGGGAGGAAGTTATTTTAGCTTATAATTTCGAGAAAAATGACAGCTTTTTTATCTTATTACTGACTGAATCTGTTCGATATTATAAAGAATGTCCTCTACCATAATTAAAGAAATGGTAGATCATTCAGATATTCAAAATACCAATTTTTTATGTTTATGAGATACGGGCTAATGAAAGGTACGGCACACATAAAATCACAATTATAGAAGCTAAAAGGTATACATAAAATTTTAATTTTGGTGGATATGCGTGAACAAAAACTAATGCTTGCAGTGTAAAAATAGTATATCGTAAAAATATTAAGAACGCGTCAAAAAAAATGCTGACATCAGATCTAATAAAACCAATTGACATGTCTTTATATGCAAAATAAACAAAAAGGCTTGATGAATATAAACAAAAGTGAGAATGATGAATTGTCAATAATTATTAGTTAAAGAAGGAAACGAATTATCCATTTATCTCAATAACTTATTATTGAATTAAATTATATTTTAACTGCATTCACTTTTCAAGTTGAGTAATATCTATGCAAATTTCGCAACTTTATAGGCCTATAACCCAGAAACGAGGGGTCGTATGAGAAAATTTTTTATGTCACAGCATTATTTTCACTCACTCCCGAATTTTTTGCTTCAAGTCCCCGGAAATAATAATATCTATAAGTACTTGATCATCATTTTAAGGACATAAGTCATTCAAACTTAAAATATGTTGCATTAAATATATTGATTAATAGAATTATGAATGAAATGGCTGATCGAGAATCGCAGTCCACTCGGGGACGGGTCTAGTCTACTTCAAAGAAACAACCATTTAAATATAATAAATCAACTGTATAACAATAAAATATTGAGACTCTAACCATCTGGACCTCGGACAGCGAGCTGATGCTGAGCACGTACATAGTGACTCCCACATCCACGGGTGGGCCTGTAACCGAAATTACAAATGGGCCAATCCGATTTTTTTAATTCTACCCGTAAATCCATTTCCACTGTTTGACGAAACTACATCTAATCGATTCGTTGGTGTTATTTTCACAGGTACTTTTTCACAATTATCTTAAATATCTCTTTTCATGATTATATCAAAGTAACTTTGTAGTGCTTCTAAAATCATACTTAAAATACAAAAATGAAGAAACTAGGTTGTATTGAGTGTATATTAAAAAAAAATGTGGAACGCTTTCGACCTCTGTCATCATAAGTACTTCCTATGCATATTCATGTTGAATTGTCTTCAAAAATTTTGTTTTTTAATATATTTTATGGTTAAGTGAATGGACCATTTAAAAATGTCCTAATTTGGTGCTCACAAAACAGGTACAAGAAGTCTATGATCTTATATCACATTGATTATTCTATCAATGAAATGTGGAAAAACCACGTGGAAAGGTCTGAATAATAAATCAACAAATTACGCTGTCTAAATTGTCAATTGTCATGTAATTAGCAAATAATTTATGAATATTATGAACATAAAGAAAAGAAGCCTATTCTGTGTATGTTAAGAGTTAGAATATCTTGAAAGAAAATTAAATTGATAGTTAATAATTTATTGAATACTGGAAGAAGGAACCAAATTGTTTAAATAAAATTTATTGTTGAGTTGAAAATTCATTCTAAAATTTATCAGTAAAAAATTCGAAAACTCCGTTGTTGGAGGAATGATTATTAATAAATATTAAGGTAAAATTACTTCATGACAAATTTAAAGGAGTCAAGTTTTTTCAAATTAGTAATTAATGGAAAATGCAAAACTGTGGATAACGAAGTATTTTCAACGTCATAGAAAAAATGAACTAGAAATTAATATTTTTGAAAAGAGAGGAAGGATTAAAGTTTAAGTTCATTCGACGTTATTGAAAAGTTCTTTTGGAATTTCCAATTCCTCATACAAATCCAAGGTAAATAAATTTTTGTTATCAACCTTGTGTAGGATTTTCTATTGGGTCTGGAGTTGTTATCATTGAATTTCAAATAGAAATCAAGGTATTACTGATCAGGTATTTTCAAATGTTCATTGATATGAGTGGAATGATATCTACAAGTATGACCTATGTAAGAAGCAGCAAAGCAGTCTAACCTACAGCGTGTCCACGGATGGGGTATCCTATAGGTGAAAAAAGTTTAAATATTAGTTTTAGTGAAAAATGTCATTCTGGATAAAAAGTTTTGCCCCCATAAAATGAAATAAAGTTTTTCAAAAGCCGACTCATTTTATAGCCAGTTTTATATTTGCACTAAGTCCGAAAATAATGTATTAATCTAGTGAGTGATGTTAAAGATGTACCAAGTAACTGTCAACTTTTATAAATAATTTTCAAATTGTCATTCATTCTTTAAGAAATACTTGACAACAATGTTAACTATTCAACAAAGAGTATATCTTATCAAGTGTTATGGTATTGGGGAAGTTTCGTACTAGTATGCAAATGCTAAATTTCACGAAAAATATCTAGATGTACCGGTGTGGATTAAAAAAATCAATAAAGAAGTCTGATGAGACAGGATCTGTTCAAGACAAAAAGAAATTGAAAAAGGCGTACCTTGAGGGGGATGCTGCAGCTAGTGCACTAGCTATGCATTCGTTAAAGGAAAATCCCGAAATTTATTAATACTGTACAAGATTATGATTATGATACCAGGTTAGACTTTTGTGCGCTGATTGGTGAAAAACTTATGCAAGACCGAATCTTTCACAATAGTATTTTGTTTTCTGATGAAGCAACGTTTACAACAACCGCAGCCGTTTCTTCAAAAAATTATCGATATTGGGCTAGTGAAAACCCGAGCTACAGGATTAACTGTAATAGTCAATTTGCAAAAAAAGTTGATGTTTGGTGTACGGTTTTAGCCGGATCGAATAATCGGACCGTATTTTCCGGTAGATACATTAAATATACTTGTATTTTCTGGACAACCTCTTATTACCTGAATTAGAAAATATTCCCTTGGAGCAAAGGCGTAAAATGTACTTTCAACATGATGGATGTTCGTCACATTCGACTTAGCTAATTAGGGTATGGCTAGATGAGTATTTTCCTGGGCGATGGATGGAACATTATCGACCAATATTTCACTAAAACTAATATTTAATCATTTTTTTCACACCATCATTACTTTTCACGTAATTAATTTTATCTTTTAAATTCACTGAAAGGTTACTTAAGCTGTTACAAGGATTGTAATCAGGAACAGTATCATGTATGAATCTGAAAATATCTTTGCACATGTTGTGGTTGAGGAAAGGAAAAGAAAAGAAATCAATTATGGGAGTGTGAACGTCAGGGGAAGAGTCGAAAACCTGATTTATATTTCTTTTTTACTGGAATCTGCGAATAAGTTTTTTTATGATGTCATATTGATAACCATTGTTGAAATCAATTTGTTTGATATTGTTTACTTTTATTTGTGATTGAGTTGGATGATTAGAATTAAAGGTGCGAACGAGATCAGTCTGGGTGAGTTTTCTATATATAGAGAAATATAAGTTTGGTGATGTTAGGATCAAAAAGTCCAATTTGCTATCCTTTTCTATCTAAATAGTGGATTTAATATTTGGGTGTAACTTATTTAACTGAAAAAGAATTGTATGGGCTTTATCAAAGTTGCCTTCAACAAATTCTAGGAAATCGTCATGCCAACTGACTACTTTGTTGATATGATTGTTAATGGATGTGTTTTCTAAATTATCCACAAATATATCAGCTAGGAAGGGGGAAAGGATGTTTCCCAATGATAGACCGCCTGGTTGACAATAATGTTTTCCATTAAAAATGGAAAAGTCCTGAGGATCGTTTTTCCCATCCTAGCTGATATTTTTATAGAAAATTTATAAAAAACTACCATTATCAATAAAATCAACGAAGCCCTGCATTTATTGAAGGTAACATTTATGACGCTCATACAATTCTTTTTCAGTTAAATAGTTTACACCAAATTATTAAATTCACTATTGTGATAGAAAAGACAAACAAAGTGGATCGTTTGGACCTAACTATCACTAAAATTAACAATAAATTGGATTTCTTTATACAGGGTGTCCAAAGATTTTTATTACAGGCTGTAACTCAGGCATTAACGAATAGATTTATTGGGTAACGTTTTTGGGACCTGAAGTAATTTCATCCGAGGTATTTTTGATGTCATCATAGAAGCAGGTATGTCATCGCAATGAAAAAAATTAAATGGAAGGGGGGAATCAAACTTAGCTCAAATGAAAGGGCTTATTATTCAAAATACAACGGTGTATCAGAAATACCCTGTATACCTCAGATGAAATTGCTGTAGGTATTAAAAACATTACCCAATTTTTAAATAAACCTATTCAATAATTCTTGAGTTACAGTCTTTAAAAAAATCTTGGGACACCCATCCAGACTGATCACGTCATCCCATTCAATTCCAATCATCCTAGTTAACATAAAACGGAAGCTTTCAACTGCTTTATCAATAGATGACGAAACATTATTTAAGCTTAGTGAATTACAAACAAGAAGTGAACACTATTAAACAAATTGCTTTCAACCATGGTTACCAACCTAACATCATCGATAAACTCATTCACATATTCAAATTAAAAAGGAATATAAATCAGACCTTCAACTCTTCTTCTGACATTCAAACATTCATAATAAAATTGTTTTCTATTCCTTTTATCATCCACGAGGTGTGCGAAGATATTTCCAGGTTCATACATGATACTTTTCCTTCAAAAGATAAAATTAATAAACTAAAAAAAGGAGTGGTGTTTATAGCTTAGACTGCTCTGATTTTAACTCTTCTTACATAGGTCTTACTTGTAAATCTCATTCCACTCGTATCAAGGAATATTTGATAATACCTGATCACTAAGCCTTTGGTTTCAATTTGAAATTTAATAATCCCAACTTCAGTCCTGATAGAAATTAAAAAAAATCCTACACAAGATTGGTAACAAAAATGGCTTGAGATTAGAAATTTCAAAGAAACTTTTCAACAGTGTCCATTTTCTTAACACTAAAATCAACTCAAATATTAATTTTCCCCCCTTCACAAAAAGATTAACTTCTAGTTCGTTTTTTATATGATGTTGAGATGAGTTCGAAATCCACACATCCACAGTTCTATATTTTCCATTAATTACTAACTAGTCTTAGGAAAAATTGACCAATTTAATTTTGTCATGAAGTAATTTCATCTTAAATTTATTAATAATAGTTGGTCTAAACACTTTACATATTCACGCAGATTTCGTATTTTTTAATTATGAATTTTATAATGAATTTTTAACCATACAAATTTGGCTCCTCTTCCACTATTTAATAATTAACCATGAATTTAATTTCCTTTCAAGAAATTTTAACTGTTAACATTCCACAGAACAGGCTTCTCTTCTTTTTGTTGGTGATATTCATAAATTATTTGCTAATGAAATAACAATTAACAATTTAGTCAGCCAGTTTATTATTCGGACATTTTTACCACATTTTATTGATATAAAAATCTCTGTGATATAGAATTATAACCTAAATTATAACAAGATGCAACTTGTTTATTAGACTTCCTATACCTGACTTGTGAGTAGTCGTTTCGAGATTATAATATAATTAATCATTCACAAACTTTTTTAAAACAATTCAATATGATAACGAAAGATGAAATTGATTTTCAATTTTTTTAATTATAGACTCAATACAACCTAGTTTCTTCATTTTTGTAATTTACAAGTGTACTCAACAATTTCAATTTCATACTAGAATAATTGCAGATTATATTTATTTTTGTTTGAAAAATGAAGGCTGTATAGTTTTTTTTAAATAAATATCTTTCTTATAAGATATCATGTCAAAAAACATCTGAAATCATAGGAGATAAGAATTTTCAAATCACCTTGTAGATGTAGACCACAGTAGAGTTCTTATAACTCAGAAAAAATGCAGAAAATTGGACATTGCCTCACAAGAGTGTGAAATTTCTACTAATCTGAAAACTACCGCTTGAAAATAATTTTCTAGAATAAGATGAAGAATTTGTCCAAGAGCTGCTGAAATCCTAGAAGATATAAGAATTTTGAAGTGGAGTTGATATAACATAGAAAGTATGTAGAAGCTTTTCTTGACGAATATATTGTCGGGATTGTTTTAAATGTTTCAAGTTTAATATTTTGATAATCAGATCATACCAATTGTCGATCAAGAGTATGAAAATTAGACAAATCAAATTCTGTCTAAAGACTACTGCTAATGAAAAATTTTATCTAAGAAGATGAAGAACTTAAAAATACCAAGTACAAAAATACGTTTGAAAGAAAATAACTTCATTGTACAGGGTGTCCCAAATTGGTGCGTTTTGCAGGGTATCTCGTAAACTAGAAGAGATAGAAGAAAAGCAGTTAAGATATTATGACTTCTTTTTTCTTGTTAAAGTAACGATTGCCTAATTAAATCTTCAGTAACTCCCTGCAGTTGGAAGACACAGGGCGATTATTGAAAACTGTCGAAAATTACAATGTACTATAAGAAAGATATAAAAAACGTTATAAGAACTTTTGGTAGATATAATATTAAAGAGTTCAGTGGCGCACAGATATTTTTTCTTAGGGGGCTCACTAAGGAAATATAATGCAAACTTATGCTGTTTTAAATGGGACACCCTGTATATTTTGACGTTTTTCGTTTCCTTTTTTAATTCTCATTCACCTGATATGACAGATTATATATCCATTTTCAATGGTTGGAGTAACAGTGCAAATAAACCATTTATGGATGTTATCAGGTGAAACACCCTTAAGAAAGTGAACACTCTGTAACGAAATTTAACATTTTATTATAAGGATACTGATAGGTGACAATTTTATTTATTAAAACTATAATTAATAAAAAATAAAACCAGAATAAAAAAATAAAAGCTATAAACTTATGAAACAAGTAATCTACCTATAACTAATTTTATTAGAATGTCAAAATTACATTAAATGTTCAAAATGTCTTCCGTTTTCATCGAGTGAAAAGTTTTTCGTTTAATTAATCTTCAAACAATTCAGCATTACCAAAAATAAAATCAGTTAACTAAAATCAAAGTAGGTAGATATTGCTGATTATTGATTTTAAGTACCTATATTATTATTATTATTTTGAATTTATTGAATCCGTTTTGTGGTAAATAACATCACCAAATAAGACGTCTGTATTTTCTTACCGATTTCACATTTATTTCTAATTATGTTTAGCCCGATATGTTGTTATATTTTAGTTTGCTTACCTCAGTTGACATGATTGTTATATCTTATAAGAATGTTCATTTCATCAAGTAGGCTTTGGTCCTCTTACCATAAAAAATAAAACAAAACCTGTGTTACCTGTCAGAATTAATTTTACGACGTGCATTCTTGTCAACAAATTATATGGGCCTTTATTTTTTGCAGAAAATACAGTTCGTGATAATAATTATACCGATATGTTGGAAAACTTTTTCTATCCCCAGTTAGAACAAGATGGTATTTTAAACCAAAACGTTTACTTTCAACAAGACGGGGCTCCACCCCATTATTCCAACATAGCAAGAGAATTTGTTAACCAACAATTTGGAAATAATTGGATTGGTAGGAGTGGTTCAATAGAATAGGCTTCAAATTTTCCAGACCTGACTGCTCCAGATTTTTTTGTATGGGGGTATGTGAAAGATAGAGTCTACAATCAGATGCCTGCTACTATTGAGGAATTAAAAAATAACATACGGCAGGTAATGGAAAATATGCATCTTGAAATGCTGACAGCAGCATTTGACAACTTAATGATTCGATTCCACAAATGTATAGACCAAGAAGGAAGACACATCGAACATTTGTTTTAGAGTGTCCTAAAACAAGTTCTTATTTGATTTTTACTGTTCACTTTTAGTTACTGGCTAATAAATTTTTTGTTAATGACAACTTTATATTTGAATCATTACAGTATCCCAGATAAAGATATCTAACTTCGTTTTCTGTGCACCGATTTTAAACTATAAGGTACCGTTATAAAGTAAAAATATGCGTCTTTAGGGAAATTGCTAAATATACAGGGCGTTCCATTAAAAAAATTACATCTACTGTATTCTGAAAATACGCCGTTTTTCTAGCGGGTAAACCGGAAGTAGGCCATTTATATAAATGCGTCACAACAAAACTTACGGTAATTTTAAACCTAACTGTGAAAACCGCGTCTTATTATCTAGAACCGTTTCGAAGATATAAGCTCTTGAAAACAGTCAGAATATAATGAGACACCCGGTATAACAACATATCGGGTTAAACATAATTAGAAAGAGAAGTGAAATCAGTAAGAAAATATAGACGTCTGATTTCGTGATGTTATTTACCACAAAACGGATTCAATTATTTCAAAATAATAATAATATAGGTACTTAAAATCAATAAGCAGCAATATTTACCTACTTTGATTTTAGTTCACTGATTTTATTTTTGGTAATGCTGAATTGGTTGAAGATTATGTAAATGAAAAACTTTTCAATCTATGAAAACGGAGGACATTTTGAACATTTAATGTAATTTTTACATACTAATAAAATTAGTTATAGGTATATTACTTGTTACAATATTTCTTGTTTTTTCATAAGTTTATAGCTTTTATTTTTTAAATCTGGTTTTATTTTTTATTAATTATAGTTTTGATAAATAAAATTGTCACCCATCAGTATCCTTATAATAAAATGTTAAATTTCGTTACTGAGTGTTCAATTTTTTAAGGGTGTTTCACCTGATAACATCCATAAATGGTTTATTTGCACTGTAGCTCCAACCATTGAAAATGGATATATAATATGTCATATCAGGTAAATGAGACTCAAAAAAGGAAACAAAAACGTCAAAATATACAGGGTGTCCCATTTAAAACAACATAAGTTTGCATTATATTTCCTTCGTGAACCTCCTAACAAAAAATTCTGTGCGCCACTGAACTCTTTAATATTATATCTATCAAAAGTTTTCATAACGTCTTTTTATATTCTTCCTAATTATGAACCTTGTAGTTTTCAACAGTTTTCAATAATCGCCCAGTAATTTCCAACTGCAGGGAGTTACTAAAGCTTTAATTAGGCTATCGTTACTTTAACAAAAAACGAAGTCATAACATCTTAACTGCTTTTCTTCTATCTCTTCTAGTTTACGAGATACCCTGCAAAACACACCAATTTGGGACACCCTGTACATTTTTTCAAAAAGCCGTCTGATAATTATAGAGACAATATGAGGCATAATTAGGTGAGTCAATACTTATATGCTTATAATAGTATTCATGAACAATAGCTACTTCTTGAGAACGACAATTGTATGAAAAATATTCTTAATTGAGTTTTTTTAAGTTACACGCTTGCAATTTCTGCTTTATATATAAAACACCTTGTAGATTTAGCAATTTGTGCTCATTCCTAAACAAACTATCGAAGATAATATATTGTTGTTATCTGAACGAGAAGAAAAATTCATACAGTATTAAAAAAAAAATAGACCATGTCGAAATCAATCTCTTCTCAGGGTAAGGATACAACAGAGGATACATCGGTTCAAACATCAATTGTGTTGAGTAGCCTGTAAAAATAACACCAATAATTGAATGTACAAAATGTTCCATAAACAAATTATGAAATATTTTGATAGAATCTCAAAATTGACCAGTAATTTTCGAACCAATATATTTTTAGCTACAAAAAATTTATAACAGTTGAAGATAAATCCGTTGATAATACTCTTACATGGATTTTGATTATCAGCTTTGATAAAATCGAAGAATCAGTTGTAATAAGATTTATTTGTCGCATCACAATTATTATAATGATAACAAATCTGACATTTTTCCTTATTCACAACTGAATCAATATTATTATCAAGTTCAACTAGAAATATTCAAGTTAAATAAGATTATTCACGAACAAGTTGCTGAAAAGTATTTGAAACTCCTTCAGTGATAGCAAATTATCCAATATTTCTATCAAAATTTTATAAAGTCATGAGAGGCATTCGAGCTAGTTCTGTCCTGTTGTTTGTTCGTACCAATCAATCAATAAAATATTAAGTAAAAATGTCTACAAAACTGATTTACGGGAGCTTGAAGAACGTGAGCTGGAGACAACTGGAAAGATTTTTCCAATCTTTCCAAGCATTGACATTTCGAGTAGTTCCTAGAGAAAATCACTTAGCTCAGCAATGTAAACAAACAGCAGGCGCTCCTCACGACAATAGAACTGATAAGATTCTTCGCAACTACAAATTGATTTTTTATACATAGCACTCCTTGTTTAATTATCCGTTTTCTGATACTATCACAAACAAAGTTTTATAGGAAACTTCTTAATATTCTTTCTTGTGATTATGAAATCTGAATTTTATATACAGCAACTTGTTTGAGAACAAATAATCTGGTTGAATGGAACACAATCAGCCGATTGTTCGATATTTTCGGGCAAAAATAGTTTGTTACTCATGTACAACTTTTTTGCATATATGTATTGAATTAAATTTCTTATTTCAAAGTTTAAACTTGTAAAATAATATGTTGGATAAAAAAAATCAATTTTTGAAAGAGGAAATATATATTTTAAGATTTTATTTTCGTAACAAACTATTTTTATGCTGACCTATGAAAATTTCAACAGGAAAAAAAAACGGGCTTATTTGTAACATTTAATAGGCTATTCCGATTAACGATTCCCCAGACCACCAAGTGCGCAAGTCCGCCTCTGTGCGTGAACTAACAGGAACTTAACTGTTGCTTTGGGTATACAGAAAAGTTGGTTTTTATATAATAGATTGTAGTATTATAGGAACACGTATAGTATAGGACACGATATTTTTTAGCAAGTCTATCAAGGAATTTAAAAATAAAAATTATCTATCATGTTTTAGGATTTTCATCACACAGTATGTACCTTCTACATCAAGGGTAGGGTTGTAATCGAGAGGCATAGGTCAATAAATCCATCCAACTCTGCCATACCAATTCACATATATTTAATATGTTTGGCCACTTGATTTTTATAAATCCTAATCAAGATTTATTGATTCTAGTTGAAGTAGTTCACAAGATAATATTTTATTGGTGGTAAAAATGCAGATTAAATTTTCAAAAAAACAGAACGACCCTGTATATACTTGTAATTTAGGAAGTTAAAATGTATAATAGAAATTATATTTTTTGTTATATTTTTAATATTAGTTACTACCCAAGAGAAGGGATCTTGGTATAAATCTAGCGTGCTATGATAAAATATTTTCACAATGAAGAATGAACATCTATCTGTCATTGAGTTTTACGATTAATGTCACTTATAGTTGTTTATAGTACCTTTTAGTATTATTCAGTTATTTAACTTGACATTACATTGTTTTGACTCATTTAATTTTTTTTTATTTCTCCGCATCGATCTACAAGATCATTAGCGGTTTACATAGTACGTATTTCTTAATTCAAAATAAATTAACAGTTACATGGTAGATATTGAAACAAATGAAAATACATTAGCGGTATATGGTACATACTACATAATTAATTAGAATAAATATACCAGAAAACAGGTGTCTCAGTGCAGCATTACCGTTTCGTTTGGGTATAGTGTGTGACGGTAGAATGGTTATATCTTATGTAACATATTTGCACTTTTCAGAAAAGATATAACACTTGCGTATATCTGGTGTGTCCTAGACGTAGCCGGGTGATGGCTACCTGGTTATTTCTGTTTTCTGTTGGTATATGCCAAGGTCCGAAGTTAGATTTAAGTGATTTAATTTAGATTCGGATTCTTGCCAAAAAGTGTTCCAGCGTTTTATGATTTTGTCCTTGAAGTATTATTTCAAATCAGTTGATGTCGATAGATTACAAGCTAGACTGTTTTGATAAGTTGCCGCATGTGGTTTCTCATCTGCTTCCTCATTACCCTTGATTCCCACATGCGATGGAATCCAAATGAATCTGATATCTTGGTTATGGTTGTACAATTGTTCTAATTTTTTCCATATTAAATTAACAATTGGATGTCTTTCGTAGATTCTTCCTAATAATTTTAGTGGGTTCAATGAGCCTGCTTGTGATTTCTTTAAATTTTTGAGGTATAGTATGAGTATTTTAGTCATGTTTATTAAGATCGGTTAAGTTAGTATTGATTTTAGGAAAGATACGTGCCCAAGGTTGAATGTCGGTTTGAGAAACTCTATTTGAAAAGGTTAAAGGAAACGAGATAAAGTTGTGGCTTTTCAAATACCTGCGAATTTTTTCACTGAAAGGAGGGTTCCATTTTTTGCTTTGGAAGCAGGAAGGATATCTGATATGATATTCTTTGTTGCTGGATATTTTTGATGCGTATGATAGGCTCAAAATCTGCCTTCTATCACTTAAACTTGCTTTTCCTGCTTCGCAATTCAAACTATTAGGGGAGTACTGCGAAATTCTCCTAGTATTGTTCTTAGTGCCTGATTATGAATAATATCAAGGGGCCTCAAGATTGACTGTTTTGCTGAAACGTATGCAATGCAACCATAGTCTATTTTCCACCTAACTAATGCTCATCATCAGTGTTTTTCCATCCGTTCCCCAGTGTTTGTTGGTTAGACACTTTAAGAAATTTAACCCTAACTGACATGATAGAACAAGTTGTTTATTGTGAGCTTTCCAATTCAATTTTTGATCGAAAATTAATCCCAAGAAATTTATTTATTCTTAACATTGAAGAATTTCGTCGTGTAAAGTGAGTTTTGGTTGTAATTGTGTATATTTTTTGGAGAATACTATGCATTCTGTTTTTTTCAGATGAATTTGTAAAGCCGTTTGCTTTAATCCATTTCTCTAACTCCTTTATTTGATTTTGTAGTAGGGTGGCTACGCTGTTTAAATTTTTTCCTTTCATAAATATAATTAAGTCATCGGCAAATAGCCTTGGACCGGTTTGTGAATTTTTTTGAGTATGTCGTTAATGGCAATTAGAAATAGTGTGGGACTCATTATTGACCCTTGTGGGGTCCAAGCACCTGTTGTTTGGTGCTGGATATTGTACCATTGCTTCTTACTTAGAAAAGTCGATTTTTCAGAAAGTTTTGAAAAAAAAACTAAAATATTTCCTTGATAGTTCCAGTTTTGCAGTTTTAATAAAATTTGATGATGCCATGCAGTATCAAAAGCCTTACTGAGATCAAAAGACACTGCCACAGATTTCTGTTTATTAACAAAAGCTTTATTTATTTGACTTTCTAAATCTATAATGTTATCTAATGTAGATCTATTTGACCGAAAGGCTGATTGTTCTGCAAATAACTGGTTCTTTGATTCTAGGCACCATAATAGCCTGCGGTTTATAATTTTTTCAAGAAGCTTACATGTACTGCATGTAGGTCTATAATACTTAGACAATACAGAATATTTTCGTGGTTTGAGGATGGGTATTATTATAGCTCGTCTCCACACATCTGGAAACTTATGTTGATTCCAAATCAAGTTAAATATTTCTACCAAATGCTGTTTTGCCGAGTACGGAAGATTCTTCAAAAATACAGTCGGGATATCGTCCGGTCCCGGTGAGGTGTCTTTCATAGATTGCAATTCTTCAGAAAACTCTTCTATCGAAATTGGATTATTAGTTTGATCTACGTTTTCCTCAATTGTTATAGGGAAGATTCAGCAATATTTTTGAGGTTTAAGAAATCAGCATCCTAGTTTTCACTACTTTAAGATTGTCTATATTGTTCTGCAAAAATTTCAGCAAATTCGCTAGAGTTCGATATTAATGTGTTGTTTTTTGTTTTCAAAGCAGGCTTTTCATTAGATATATTTTTTTTCCGATGTTTTTTTCACCTTTTCCATACTGACGATAATGGCGTTGAACTATTTATACTTTTCAGGTAGTTGGGCCATGATTCTTTTTGGCTATTTCGTGTTGTGCGCCTCGCATGTGCTCTTTGTTTTTTGTATTCTAATAGGTTCTCATTTATTTTGTGTCTTTTGAACTTGTTCCATGAATTTTCACTAGCTTTTATTGCAGCATCAGAAGCATTATTCCACCAAGGTACAGGGTTGTGTTTTTGAGATAATAAGGTTTCCCAATTTCATCAAAGGCAGCAGATAGTATTATAGAATTGAAATTATTGAGGTTTTTAATGACTTTGTCGGTTCTTTTTACGTTAGTAATGTTTTTCCCAATGTGAAGGGAAGATTTTTAACGCAGCGGACGCGTCAGAATGCAAACAATTCCTCATCACCCTCACAGAATCAAGGTTCCATATAGGAACCATCATAAAAGAAGAAAGTATTATCAAGGACAACAAATATTATTCCCAGAAATAAGTTTTGAGAATGATACATTACCAATATTAACATCAATAATAAGCTTAGAAGATATAAGCCTTGAACACTACCCAGAAGCTATACTTCATGTCACTAGAACAAGCTCAGCTCCACAACGAAATTTCCTATACTCCTAGCGTGTGGACAATATTATTGGAGTAATAGCCACCATAGTCTTCAAGAAATTCCGCCCAAGGAATAATCCAAATTCCCGTCCAAGTACTCAAGTTCCAGTACTCTAACTCCTTCGTCTACCCTTATGAGTTGGATATTCGGGGGGAGGAATTACCTCAACGCATCCTAATGACACCGCAGTAAAAATGCCAAGCCAGCAGAGTGCGGCATCGAAGATATAAAAACAGTTGTAAATTAGTTTTTGTTGTTGTTAATTTCAATCTGAAGTAAACGTAACATTTGTCAAAGAATATAATTGTAATGGGAAAATAAAGTTTCTTAAACTTAAGAACTTAAAGCAGTTAATTCACGGGAGTGAATTTGAATGAACGATTTGGCGAGAAATTTCAAACGTTTTTGAGAATATTGTAAATAGTATTTCTTGTTTGTGATTAAACCACAAATATTTGAAAAGAAAGTCTCCAAAATTCTGAAATAATGAATTTTCAATACAATATTTGACATTATATGAAATCTCAACTAACACTATTCTGAAATATTATATAAAGTTGAAGAATGAATGTTCCATTAAATCAAATATATTTTCAAGGTACTTTTTTTAAGAAAATATGTCCAGTGAATACCACATTCTATCTATTTCAAGCTTAGAGACGTCTGCAGTTGAAATGAATAGGAAACTTCACATTTCTCTATTTTAAAAAGACAAGTTGATAATTCCAAATGATATTTCATTTTTGATTTTATATTGCGATTGAAAGGAGCATTTCCAATACGATAGATCTAACAATATGCTTCATTTCAATCTATTCACAATAATTGGGTTCTGAAAGTTATATGAATACATAATATGATAAATATAGAAATTATTATTGCCTCAGCTCTTTTCAAACTTATAAATAATTTTTTGTCAATCGAGATACTTATATTTCATTGAAATATTCAGAATATTTTTGAATACTTTGGAAATTATGCATTACTTTTCGGACGCACTGTATATTTCTGGGTGAAACCAAATATTTTTGCGATATTTACTGTAATTTCGGTAAGATATGGTCAATTGAAAACAAGCTACAATCAACATTTTCAATCTTAACACATACTTTTACGATGTAACAATTTTTATCATAATAACTACATGTTCCTATTATTTTTCTTGTAATTTTTTTGTTACTAACAATTATTTTCGAGTATATCAGTATTTTATTGTATGCTTGTTCACTATATTCATATACATATACAATTTTTCTATTTTTTTATTCAAGTATTATATCGGCCGCAGCTTTTATTTCGATAATGAATTTTGAAAATAGCATGTCGATATATATTCATATCGAAAACTCAGATCTCTATCAATATTACGTATTATTTAAGAGTTGAATCAAAAAATATCTGTAGTTTGAAGTATTATTCGAATATTGAACTTGATTTTATCCAATACACTTAAACAATGTTTTAGGTGCGAATTCAAATCTTTGTTTATTTTGTTTTCACTTGTACAAGAAGTAAACTATAATATTTTTGGGTGTTGCTTGCATAAAAATGCATTTTTATGTTGCTTGCATCATTTGGCGAGTATATTGAAAATAATATGTTTAAGACTAAGTAAAAGAATATTTTTGTTGAATACTAGTTTATTTCAAACGTTATTATGAGAACTGGCAAGTTTGCTATAAAAATTATAAATATTCATTATTTTAGTGTTTTAAATGGAACTCAATGTTTCTAGCTAATTTCACAATATAATGAAAAATGTAGAAAATTCTAAAAAATTGACAATTGTTTCGATAACTGAATATCATCGTCAGAATGACAGAAGTTACATTTCATTTGATGCATACCTGATGTTTAGAAGTTATTTTTGGCTAGACCAAGAAGTGACCTACCTTGTGATTGACTTAATATATGTTAATAGAAAAAGAAGAAGATGTGATATTACAAATATTGAAGCTTAGATATTATTAGCCATATGGTGATAACCTGGATATCATTTTTCCAATTAAGATCAGTATAACTGTGCAATGGAAAACTATATCTGCTGATCTTTACAATTATCACTTAAGAAGACAGTTTAATAGTGGAGAACTCCCTAGATTTATCTGTTCATTGACGACTTCATATTGTGGGTTTCTTAAGTGTCTTCTAATTTCCAAATCTTCAAGGAAATCCAGTTCTTGTTTCTTATCACAAATATGTAGTACTTCTAGTTCTGTGTTAGGTGTCAATGAATGATTGGTATCAAGTAGATGTTTTGCGTAGTGGGATTTATCTGGTTGTTTTAATCTGTATGCTTGTAGGTGTTCACTGTATCGTATTTCAAAATTCCTAAGGGTCTGACCCAAATAGACACCATTACATTCTGGACATTTGAGTTTATATATACCTGATTTATTCAATGATGATTTTTTTGTTTTTACATTTAACAATGTTGTACTTACTTTCTGCATACAGTTCAAAACAACCAGATAAATCCCATTACGCAAAACATCTACTTGACACCAATCATTCATTGACACCTAATACAGAACTAGAAGTACTGCATATTTGTGATAAGAAACAAGAACTGGATTTCCTTGAAGAGTTGAAAATTTGAAGACACTTAAGAAACCCACAATATGAAAACATCAATGAAAATATAAATCTAGGGAGTTCTCCACTATTAAACTGTCTTCTTAAGTGATAATTGTAAAGATCAGCAGATATAGTTTTCCTGGTTTTCTATATCATTGCACAGTTATACTGATCTTAATTGGAAGAATGATATCCAGGATATCACCATAGGGCTAATAATATATAAGCTTCAATATTTGTAATATTACATCTTCTTCTTTTTCCTATTAACATATATTAAGTCAATCACAACGTAGATCACTTCTTGGTCTAGCCAAAAATAACTACTAAACATCAGGTAGGCATCAAATGAAATGTAACTTCTGTCATTCTGATGATGATAATCAGCTATCGGAACAATTGTCAATTTTTTAGAATTTTCAACATTTTTCATTATATTGTGGAATTAGCTAGAAACGTTGAGTTTCATTTAAAACACTAATATTAGTAGATTCCACGAAGTAAGGGTCGAGACAGTTAATTTCATTAATTATTTTAATCGTTTTAATGTTTATACTAAAGCTTCAAACAAGTTTTGTCTAATTAGTTCTATGTTAGAAGACTTCATATACATACATCGAACCCTCAAACAAAACCAATTCAATTCTATTCTTGTTTTAATTCGAAATTTCAACTGCTTCCTACAATAACAATTTTGTAGGAATATTTATAAACCAACTTTTCTGTATAATAGTGATTGAAGTGCTCGAAATTCAGTTTAATCTCACAAATACTTTACATGAGTTGTATGAGTATCTACCATTTTGACTTCTGACAGCGAACTGATGCTCAAAACGTACATCGTGACCCCTACTACCACTGGAGGACCTAAAATGAACATACTGCCAACTTCATCACTATATTTCATTCAGTAAAATGGTGTTTGTTTTTTATTTTCTCCCCAGTTTATCACTTTAATATAATGATAAAAATGGAAACAAAACAAAAAAACTATTTAAGCATAGAAATAATGTTTACTTTGAATTCTGTTCAAAGCGAGTTTTATGAGAATTATCCTATTTTTCTCATGTCTTAGTTCCCATATGTATGGCAGCCAATAAAGTCAATTCAAAATAATTTGCTTACCAACTTTCTTTATTTTTCTCCACAAATACTATGATACCAACTATAAAAAATGTTATTTTGACTCGACGTTTCGTCGCTATCATAGGCGGATTCTTCAGAATAAGAAATGTAAAAAGTCAATATGTAGACAACCGTAGCTTTGGCACAAGTCAACCAAGCAGCTCCGTAGCCTTGAAATGATAACTCTCAACTCAGCCACAAATGAACCAAGTCAATGTTATTCTTTTTAAATTTAAAAATATATGTAGTAAAATAATGAAACTTCCGTAACCAACTACAAACTATACTTTTGGAACAGTCAGTTCCATTTCAATTAAATCATGCCAGGCTGCAATTGTTCAAGCATATTTATCCTTCTTTTGAAGTCGATTCTGATATAATTTTGGATTAATGGGTTCTATTAGTGTTTACCAGTTTTTACTCGCAATTACAATGGTTGAACTATACTATGTGACATTGAAAATGGTACACCTTGTAAACATCAATTTATTTTAATCAATTTTGGATGATATACTGATACGTATACAAGATTGTTCATTCTTTTTCTTTGGATTAACTGAGTAAACTCTGTAAACACAGATTTAGTTTTATTATTATTTCATTAACATTATTTAAAAATATAAAACTTCTACCGGAAAACAAAGAAACGACATTCAAAGTTGGTTCTAAATTCCTTTTAAAACCACTATTTTGTATTAATTTGATTTTTACTTTAAAAAATCAAATAATTGATTATTTTCATTACACATGATTCTGACTCAATGTCACATAGTATATTTTTCATTCTTGTTTTGATACTTTTCATTTTCTTAGATCTTCTTATTCTCAAAGGACCCCGCATGGGGGTTAATGGATACGAGAGCACTGTCAAATTGTTTGAGATTTTGTTTTGATATGAGTAGATATGCAGCACGGGTCGTGGCTCAATTCTTATGGGAAATAACATGGGAAATCGCTAAGGTTCATTCTAGACCTTTTTGACCAAACCAAGCTCAAAAGTCAACAAGGTCATTAACCCCGCATGCGTCGAACGGAGGTGTATTATCCAATGCGTTATCGGCCACGTCAGCAATCATGAATCACAATGGCAAAAGAGGCCCTAACCATGTATATCTCTTATTATTGATCGTATTGAAGTAGGGTAAACGACGTTATGTAGGAGACGCGACAAGAGGTAAACAAGTAAAGCCATAAGGGTACTAGCATGCGACCAATGATAACGAAGATAGGTGCTAGTGCCCTTATGGCTTTACTTGTTTACATGTTGCCACCTCTCTTCAACTTCAACGATCTGTATCTCAAGATCTGGCCATAGGATAAGGTTGGGTTCATGGAGACTTTCGATTAGGACATCAAATACCAGTACATATCAAAAATTCTGACAATTTGACGGCGCTACAGTTTCCATAAAAGAAGTGCGGGATCCTTTATGAATCATTAAATACACTTGACACTGTGAGAAATCCATTTTTTGATTGATGAAAGCTGTAAATAAAGAACTTTTGCGGGTGCAAGAAGCTGTGAAATAATATGAGTGCACGTTTTAAAATCCTACTTTGCTCCAAGCCAGACAAACAAACTGATAATTGATATTGAATGATCCGAAAGTCTGTAATAAACTTACTACTTTTATCTTTATTACTACTTAATTATATTTATTTTTTGAAATTTGCTGCAGACTATTGTTTTGAGATTAAAAAGGGTTTCAAAGGAATTAGCTTAATTTTTGTTCTCCTATTTAAAGGATTTTACGTGTGCATTAGTTGTTTGAAAAGATATTATAATTGCATGAATTGACAAAACTAATCATGCATTTTTGGAAGTCTCTAGGAATTCGAATGCGATACATATCTTTTCTATCAGCTCTGTCTAAAAGTATAAATATAAACGAACTATTTAATTGAATATTTCTGAACAGTTCAACAACCAAGTCACAGCATAACCAACAATCATCATGGACATTCTCCTTGTCGGGTAAAGTTCGCGCATATCTTTCGAGTTGGCAGCCCGCCATTTTGTGAGGTACCAGACTTTCTCATTGTGCCATATATAACCTTTATATACGGTCATTGTGCTTTCATCTTTACTGTGTCAATAGACGGTTGAAACAGAGGGGTTGATATAGTATCATTGAAAAGTCAGATTCAGCGATTTACTTCAAGGTTCATGGGATACACTCAACATGATGCACATGAGTTTCTTCGTTACCTATCAGCAGGACTTCACGAAGATATCAACAAGGTATATGAAAAACCAAAGCCTATATTAACAGAAATTTATGACAAACTTAGTGACATTGAGAAAGCACAAGAATATTGGTTGAGATATCCGAGAATGGACAACTCCAAGATTGTGGATAACTTTGTCGGTCAATACTCAAGTGGACACACTGTGGTCACTGTTCAGTTACCTACGATCCCTTTTGGACTTTATCCCTTTCCATACCCCAAAGAACAGGTCAATTACGACTTTCACAATGTTTAGATTCGTTTACAAGAGAAGAAACACTCGACGGTGATGAGAAACCTTCAAGTTCGAAATGTAAGGAACGAAGACGATGCACTAAATCATTCTCAATTCATAAATTTCCGAAAATATTGATTATTCATCTGAAGCGCTTTTCGCAAACAAAAATATTTAGTAGAAAACTAATTATTGCAATAGATTTTCTAAAAGAAGAGCTTGATATGAGCCATTACACGGCAGATAACGTGGCACCTTCTATGTACAACCTCTACGCTATATCAAATCACAGTGGAACCAGTTACAATGGTCACTACACAGCATATAGCCGACATCCCTACACGGGACAGTGGCACGAATATAACGATTCAAGGGTGCTATTATTATCGTGGAAATCTTTAGTCAGTGGAGAAGCATATGTTCTCTCCTATGAACAACATGACACAAAGTCCCACCTTTAACTTTAATAATTCTTTTATTAGTTTTTAAATTGTATATTCCCATTGTGAACCAATGTCTTATTTGGTTTTTTCTGCAAAATTTATTTATATATACATTGCATTTTTATTAATACATACATCAAATAAAACATTAAAGGTGTTTAATAATTCTTTTACAAATTTCAGTTTACTTATGGCTTCCGACAAAGCTACATACTCTGCCAACCAAAATATATCACAAGAAGATTCAACAGACTCCATAAAACAAATACCTTCATCAAATATGCAAGTTTCTACAATAATAGACCTAACCGAAATATAGCCAACGGCGGCGTCGCTATTTATGTAGATAAAAAATGTTTGGCCACAGAATTATCAATTACATCAAACAATATTGAATTAATAGCAGTCACTGTAAACATACCGTATAAGATATATACGTAATATGTTTATACCACCAAACCAAAATATATGTCGAGAAGATTTGAAAGATATCAAATACCTTCACCTCGGATTATTGTTGGAGACCTCAACTGTCATAACCCGATGTGGGGATCTACATAGTTGAATCGAAAAAGGCGCATCTTAGAAGAAATTATGATATCCAAAAATTTAAACTTACTGAACGATGGGAGACCAACCAGAATCAACATTCAAAGAGGTACACCATCGGCAATGGATATTTCTTTATGCGACCCAACCCTATCTACCACATTAATATGGGAGGATTTATCATATTTATATGGCAGCTACTACTACCCCATTACAATTTCCTTAAAGCACCAAACAACCAATATAGGAATACGGTATCCGCCAAAATAAACAGTACCGAAACAGAGAATGCTGTGGAGTTGTTTATGTAATATGGATTTGTCATATTTGACTTAATTGTCATTAGTTGATATATTAATAGTACGCTGCAGTTAAATTTGATTTAAAAATGGTTCTAACAACGGAAGAAAAAGTTTTTTTGGTAGAGCATTATTTTCGTTCATACGGAAAAGGTCGTAATGATGGTCCAAGCTTAGAACAGGTGTCAATGAAATATCAACAGAAATTTGATAAAGCAGCTCCTAGTAAAAGTGTGATGTTAGCTGTTGTTGAAAAATTTCGTCGCACTGGTAGTGTATTGTGTCGACGTAAAGGTTCTTCAGGTCGTCGAAAAACAGTATGCACTAAGGAAAATGAAGGACGTGTTTTTAACCAAGTTGTGCAATCACCTCAAAGAAGTCTTGTAAGAACTGCATGTAAACTCAACATTAGTAAAACATCTTTACGTCGCATGTTCAAATCAATTGGTGGTTATCCATACCGTATTCAAGTTGGACAACGACTAAATGCTGCGGAAAAACGTGCAAGAGAAATTTACTGTGGTCGCATGTTGAGTTTAATTTACGAAGATCCCGAATTTTTGAAAATCATATGGTTTTCAGACGAGAGTACGTTCATCTTAGCGGCTATATTAATCGACAAACAACCAGATTCCTTGGATTTGAACGTCCTGATGTCATTGTAGAGAAACCACTCCACAGTCTTCGAGTTACCGTTTGGTGCGCGGTATCTGGTCATGGAATGATTGGTCCTTATTTCGTTGAAGATGATAATCAGAATCCACTTACTGTCAACCTAGAGCGTTATAAAGAGAAAATTATTATACCTTTTGTGAGAGATCTAAATAACTTTTGCCGTTCACGAAATCTACAGTTTCGCACACAATGGTTCCAACAAGATGGTGCAACGAGCCATACAGCTGTGCGCACCTTAGACTTACTCCGTCAGCATTTCGATAACAGAATAATTTCTCGGGGAACAGGCTTCGAATATCCTTCTCATTCACCTGATCTGACGCCACCTGACGCATACATTTGGGGCATAATGAAGGACAAAATATTTCACTCGGAAAATCCGCCGGCGAATATTGCCGAACTACGGGAAGGAATACAAAATATTTTTCGGCAGTTACATCAACCACTTTTTATAAATATGTTTATTGACTAACAAAATCGATATGAAGCTTGTTTGCGTCGAAATGGTGAACATTTTGAACACTTACATTACAGAAATTAAAAATTAATTTTTATTTTCGGTACGGTTTATTTTGGCGGATACTGTACTTCACGATGAAATAAAACAATATAATTTGTTTAAAACTTCATTTATTTGAACTAATTTTCAATTTAAACTAGTTGACGCGTTTAACTAACACAGTAACACGAATTCGTTTTGAGACCACTGATTCGAGTTTAACTGTACAACCTTTTTATTCTCTATAAATTTCAATTCCTAAAACATCTCAACTTTTCATGACTGTCGTGACTAATTTCCACAATAAAAGAAACCTAGTTCTGGAGTGTATAATTTTTGCATTTCGAGTTTTCCAGAATGTTTTATTAGGCAGCAATTATCTAGGATTGCGGAAACAATAACTCAGAGAAACGGCGCTAAATGGCCCATACTAATATGGTATCTTGACAATAATGGAAAAAGGATATACTTGGCGTTGGCACATTCGTGACGATAAGAAGCTATGCACAACGAAGCCTGTTTTACATTGATTGGAAATGTTAGTTGAATAAATAAATTTCCGTACATAAATCGGTGGAATAAAACAAATTAAATGACATTTTGTATCGAAACAATTGTCCATTATCTTAGAATTTTTAAAATCTTTTTAATATATTGTGGAATTAACTAGAAACAGTAAGTTTCATTTAAAACAGTATTATAAACTGTCAAAATGTTTAACAATTTAAAAACTGTTATCTCTGGTCGTATAATGGTTCTAGTTGCTCCAGTGCCAACCAGCATAGCATATTTCTTACCATTTACTTCGCCATCGTTTGTCGTTTTTCATTAATAAGATATCGGATGATATATCGTTCTTCAAAGTAGAAATTTTGTCATCAATATTAGCAGAGATGTCGTTCTTTATAGCAGAAATACCGTTCTTCATATCAGAAATCTTCTCGTTCATGTTAGCAGAAATATTGAATAAAACTGTTTCTGGAGCGAAGCCGTGATTTTCCAGTGCCACTTTAAGTCTTTCTACTAATTCACTTTTCTTACCGGACGTTTCCAACTCACGATCTTCCAATTTTGCTCTTATCTCAGTCACTCTCAAGTCACATAGTCTCTTGGCCATTTTTATGTACCAATTTATTTATATTACCCCACACATTTATTAAAAGTTTTTATTACGGGTGGGATAAATTTTAAACACTGGGTGGGTTCACTTACTTAATTGATTTAAACACTAAACTATTCACTAACACTTAATTTATATGCACACAAAACTTAATTATCAATTTATATCAACACTTCACTGTTCGCTATTTCGGTGTATTCTTGTTTATTTGTCGCGATCACTTCATCAACTATCCTAACTCTCCATGGTTGGTCCTTTATATATGAGTGCCTTCTTTACTAGATAATTCTAGATTGCGACTTACACAAAAATAATTGGCTCTCGCATTTTCTAGTTAAGACTGGTCGCAAAAACCATGTCTAGATAAGATAGTCACAATCGTAAACAATTCTAAGAAATCCCTTGCGCGTCCGCCATAATTTTAACTTTCATACATGGCTTAGACAGAGTCGGATTCAGGGACTATACCAGTGTGCTGTTTCATAACAATATTAACAAAATTATGAACCATCCATATTTGTGTCGCTAATTACCCCAGTGGAAGATGCGACTTGCTTGTAAATAAAAAAATATCTCCTCCTGTTTTCTATTCATAAAAATTAAGTCAATCACAAAGTAGGTCACTTCTAGGTCTAGCCAAAAGTTATTATCAAACATCGAGTAAGCATCACATAAAATGTACGATGATATTTAGTATTATCTTCAATTTTTTTAAATCCATATCATGTTCTCATTACATTTTGGAATTATTTTGAAGCAGTTACTTCCATTTAAAAAAATAGCATCCTTGTATATTTATCTGATTCGGTCTATCGATCTTCCGCTAACTGATTTCTCAACAAAAAATACTGTTTTTATTAATTTGCGAGCTTCGGATTTTACTGATATTATTCGATTAGCTTTTATGTGCATGACTTTATCCTCACTGCCACACAGTATTGTCCACGCAACGTTTGTTTTCTCTCTTCTGGGTCCAAATATAATTATAAGAATCTTCATTTGGCCAGAACCTTCACCAAGTTTATTTAGTCATTTATTAACTGAACTTTATTGAGACATAAACTCTGAATAGATGTTCCACTTTTACGATGCAGATTACAGTTTCTGAATTTATTGTACTATTCACACCTGGTTCACGTCTGCAAATAGAGATGACCTATGCTCATGAAGGGTTACTTCCAATCATCTAACTTTCACAATATTTAGAATAATCATAATGGAACTCTATATAATTTTGTAGTTTCTACTGATAGATAGATGATAGATATTTTAAAAATAACTATACATACACACTTATACATCGCAACAAGAAAAACATTCATCAAGTTCAAAAACAACAAATCCAAATCTATATAATTACGTAAATATTCAATATTTATAGTTTTACTCACTTCTCTATGAAATTAGTGTGTTTGAATTCAAAATATTTATGTCAATGGACATATTTCTGATTTCTCATAAACTTTCTCTCGCAAGTAGCCGGTCAATTTAAACATTCGAAGCTACATAAATTCCCATCCAGCTGAAAATCAGTAAGGTTGTTAAAAATATGATTAAAAATAAAATTTGAAAGTTTCCCATCTTTCCCCTGTATGGAAATTTTTTTATTAAAGGTTAAAGGTCAAAAAATGAGTTTTTCACGATTTTCAGCGAAACGGTAAGTTTTATCATGAAAATATTCCAAACAAAAATTGTATATCATAAAAAAATCTACAAAAAAAGTATCAATACTTTTTTTCCTACGAGCCACCGTTTTTGAGATATAACGATTTAAAAACTTGTACAAGTTGCAATCATCATAATATGGATAAGCTTCCACGCCACCTATGAGGTAGTGTACTTAGTGCGTTTTTTAACGTGGTTTCCCCCGTAGGACTACTCCACTGGTCAGTTGTGATTCTGTTCAATTTTAAACTATTGCAAAATACCGGAAATTTGTAAATATTGGAAAAGATAAAAAGCGATGTAAATTAAAAAAGTGGTGAATTTTATTCGTCTGAATTGTAACCGTCAAACTCTTCTCGTTCTTCTTCTTCTTCATTCTGAGTGCAAGTAAATTGCGTCAATAGCGATGTCACCGTACATAAACAAATGAATAGTAAGTTCACTCGACGTCGGCTCTTTGATGTAACGCTGTTAAAGGCTTTCCCAAAAACGATCGTAAAACCGCACGTGCCTCGAGTATACAGGGGTCGCGCGAATTACTACCGTCATAGCTTGTTGATTTATAAATTGAGTGTTTCGTACGGGGGCTAATAAAAATGTACATTGTTAGAAAACTATTCCAAAAAACGATAGGTATTGTTTTGTTATGCAGGGTACGTTTTAGTATTTAATAAGGAATATAAAATTACTCATAAGAAATAAACTAGAATCATCGATTAAAATAGCTTTTATTACATTATATAAATAAAATGTCCAAATATATACAGTAGAACCTCGATAAGATAAAGACCAAGGGTGACGTTAAATAATTTGAGTTATTGAGGTTTCTATTTACTAAGGGTTTAAGTTAAGGAATTTTTATTGGTTTATATTTTTACTTACGGAGGTCCGTTTATGAGCTTTGTTCAGGAATTATAGAGATAGACGGCTGCAAGCTAATGATACAAATAAGTTACTGTACTGAGCCATTTGGTAAACACGTGTTAATTCATTTCAAATGACGACTCATTGATAGATGATTCAAGTTACAAAGGTCGTCGTCGTTACAACTTTGAGTTACTGACGTGCGATGCCCAAATTATTCGTTTAAGTTATAGAGGGTTCGTAGTTTAAGTAAAGGAGGTTTTGGACTCGGAGGGGAAGGGAGCACAAAATTTATTATGTTATCGAGGTTTAAATTATCAAGCTTCTACGTATATAAATACTTAGAAATAATCAAATCCTCATGTATACAATACAATATAAAAATAGGAAGCATGAACAACTATATATATATATATATATATAAATACTCGTAGTTAAAAATTATACCAGATTTTATAACATTCTTTAGAATTTGTTTTGCATATAAGAATAATATTGAATAATAACATATATAGTTGAGAATGTAATCCTAAACCAAACTTATGAAGCAAAGCAAAAAGGAATAATTACAAATTTTGTAATATTTGTAATTTTGTATTGGGTTTATAAGATTTTTTAAGTTTTATTTCACGATTTTCAAATTTAATTGTGTAATATAAACGCACTATTGTATAAAGAGATAAGAAATAACTTAGAGGAAAATTTTTACAAGGATGCGTAAATGATACATTTTTAAAAAGATCTTTTAACGTCGCTCCGATAGAATTTTTACATGCTAATTTATTGAAGTTAACTACAAATATATCTTCAAGCTGGGTAACATATCCAACAAAATTCTGGCTAGGTACATTGAGCCCACCAAATGGAAAATTTGTATTGCTGAGAAAAAATGGTTGTTTCTTTTCCTAAGGTATTTCTTTCATTAAAAGCAATACATATGTCTAATAAATAACCAGTAACGTAAACTAACGCGTTGCCATCGGTACTGTTTAGATTCCTGTAATCAGTTGTAAAGACTTTCAAAGGATTTGATGGTTCTATTGACGGTAAAATGAGATCTTTACAATTTTCTGTCAAGTCTGGAGTAATATTTAACAACAATTCATTAATGTCATTAGTGCAGTTGGCGCCGTCAACATGGTCTAAATACTTCAGACTAAACAACTTTTTGAATGCTCTAGAAAACTGTATAGGCGTAGGGTTTCTTAAATTACCACAACAGTTTCTAATTTGCCCAAAAAGTTTTCAAGGCAGTCTTGACTTAAATTTCTTGTCAGTAAAAAAGGGTAACCCTTTGATTTTAATATACCTCAAAGGGCTTTAACTGATTTTATTTTTAGCCTCCACCCAAATATAAATTTCCTTTTATTTGTAAAAATTTTTCCTTCACTGTTAACCACACGGACATTTTTCAGTAGAGTTCCAAATTCTTCCATTAGCTGAAACTGTTGTTGGGTACCCATGAATGCATTGAAATTATTTAAATGGCACGAATTTAATAAATCGAAAACATCATTCATTGTTTTAATGAATTTAGCAGTTACTTTGGCATCTGCAGGCAAAACTTTAAAATCAATGTACGTATTAAGAGTAACTGCAACAGAATGACTAAAAATCTGAGAAGCATATTTTACTTTTATTTTCTGAAAATTATTTGGAAACATATGCTCGTCAGTTAATTTTGGACAGTGTCTAAATTCCTTTTTTTTCATAATTGTAAAATGTATCCAAACACATTTTATTGGTAGTTCCTTCTGGTAACTCAAACCAGTAAGAAAAGAAGTTGTTCCTAGTAGATTGAGGTAAGTGTGGCACGTCAAAAAAGTGAACAAGCTTGATATTATCTACGTAAAAAAACATTGTCTGTGCTCAATTTAAGGTAGCTTTTAACTAATGTTTGGAAGTTAGAACCCTGATCAGCTACCACACCTAGCACATTTAGACCGATATCACGTAACTTTCTAACTGTTTCGAACAAAATGTCTTTTATTTCATATGAAGGCGCCATTGATTTATAAAAGAAGTAGGCAAGTGGTTGTTTCCAGCTGCTTGATACACCCCGTGCCATAACAACTAATGCACTAGTTGCTGGTTCGGATTCGTTTTCTGCTGAAAGTGATTCTTGGAAGCCTACTATTTTATCTTTTGATAAATCATAAAATAAATGAGTTTTCAATGACATCTCATCAATGCATATAATGCAATCTTTTCCTTTATCACTTAATAGTGGAGATCTAAGATCAATAAGTCTAAAAATAAATTCGTTAAAGTCTGGGTTTACCGCCCAACGGCGGGTAAACCGGTTGAGCGTGCTTTTGGAAGGTAACCGATACAAAGTAGAAAATTTCTGGTATGCTTCAGGTCCTAAAAAGTAAACGCTCAAAGCAAACTTTTTAAAATCGTCTGTGTACCTACAACCATTTAATAAACTTATCTGAGACGTTAGAAGTAGTTTGCAAGCATCTTCTGAGTAAATAGTTTCCAAATATTTGGAAATATCTTCAAACGATATTCCGGTTTCCAATTTACTTGAACATTGAGCAGGCACAATTGATTTTTTCAAACACTTTATCTCCTCTTTCAACACTTTTTTTCGAGGAGTATTGGCCGTAAGCGTCATTGAGGTCTGTAAATGTTGATCTAAAACAAATCAAAAGTTCTATAAAGGATTAAACTTTCGCCACCACTTTTAAATGAGTGTTACTTATTAACCACGAAATCATAATCGACGTAAAAATAAAAAATGTTTTATTTAAATCATTCATAGCGTAGCCTTTAGAAATGTATCTAGCTATAAAAAAACATTTAATACCTCTGGTAACCACAGAAGCTAGAGTAGAAACATCGTTCTGAAAAAAATTCGCCTTCTGTTTGAACATTAACATCTTGATATTTCATATCGTCTGAAAAATAAAATTACTATAAAATACTTAACTTACATATATTTATTTTATCCAAGACACGCCATCGATAAGTATAATAACATACCTTCACTGTGCAGCATTGTCTTAAAATCAGTTTGAACTGCGACTTCCTTTAAAGTTGTGCCGCCATCTAAGAAATTTGCAAATTATTTGAAATACCTTGTAAAAATATACAAAACAAAATCCTATTGTCAGTAGTATTGTTTAGGTACTAAAAATTTTGGGAACTTACTATTTTTTTGCAAATTCAAGGACGGAACTGCGTTATATTGCAGATTTGTTCTGCTATTACTGCACATATAATATTCTTGGGAAAAGTGTCTATCGCACACTCCTAATGTTTTGTTGCATTGTTCTGCGTCCAAATTGGCATACCTGTGACAATCAACAAAGCCTAAGGCCTGTTTCGAACGTTGACATCTGAAAAGATATATTGGTAATATTTTATTTTGAAACACAATAACATCTACTACACTGCTTCTTATAACAAAATTACTAATATCCTTTGCTAAATAATATTGTAAAATTTACCTTGTGTCATCCTTGGGAAATCTGAAGGAAGATGTTTTTGCCCAATCTCTACTTCTACAACCGTCCACACAACACATTCGTGGCATTTTCTTTTTAATAAATATCCCGTAATAATAATCAAATAATTCACTGAAAAGACAGTCCGCCCGGTATACTATCAACTCCGCTCGTACCTTCAACTACAGAAGACACACGGTAACTGTATATCGATCGATTCGGAGTTTCAGGATACCGAAAAGGAGTAGCATCGGAGACCGAGTGAGATAGACATCGCGCTAGGAGGAGCTTAGAGTGAACCTATTATTCATTTGTTTATGTACGGTGGCGATGTATCCTCGTAGGAGTCAAACGAATCGTCCTCTTTTAGTGATTCAACATTGGAGCACGACCGGCCTTGACAGTTTGTACATGCCAGAGAACAAAACAGTCCGACTTTTTTGCAACCACATTTAGCACTGCATCCTTTTTTGCAGTAGCAAAAAATTATGTTCATCAGTTTTTCCGGTGCAAGTGGGGGAGGAAAGTTTGAACTGCTTCCAATGTATTGTCGACCAACTTCCAACCCCAGTCTGTAGGGTCTAGCTGATAACCAAGCCTCACTTGAACTTGGTAATATACTCGAAGAAGAAGATGTTGATGAGCAGCAACTGAAATTGGAGGAAAAGAAGCTAATTGAACTTGTTTTTTATTTTAGTGTTTTTAACGAAACATACATATCGATGCTTATCTAAGTAATTTTTTTAGGAGCTCCATACATAGAAAAAAGAAAGCGGATGCCATTGGTGATAACTTCTTGTTGAGTTGAATTACTGTTTTTAAAAACTTCAGCACGTTCAACAAAATCTAGTTTACAAATGTATTGAAAAATCTTGTTTTATCCCTCCTGTAAAATGCAGATATCGTATCACAGCCAGTTATTGCGTGTGAAAATAGTACGTGATTTTGACACTTTGCAAAAGTAGATAAACTTTTTGATGAATGTATTTCCGACTGATGTTGATATTTTATATTTTAAGTATATGTAACGTGAATTTCGTTCACCACTCATAATATTTCTCGTCGATGAAAGAGTAACGTAAATTTCGTTTACCCCTCGTAACATCGAATAATACTTCTGGTCGACGCTTGTCGAGCTTTAAGTTTTCGGAAGAGTTCGTCTCATTTGGATATATAAGCCAATGAACACTGAGGTTTGGCCCTTGTTCAATTACTTATTATCGTATCGAAGTGCATTTCACATGAAATGGTAAGTTTTCGCTTAAAATGTATAATATTTCTCCGCTAATTCTTTATCACATGGTACTTATTAGTTTCAAATTAATTTTTCTTTAAAACATTCAGTACTAGAGATATTATGTCGTTTTCGTTTTTGTTATATATATTTTGTTCTGGTTCTTCATACATTTTTTTGTACCAAAGGAATTCTACGTTGAAAACCATCGAAATATAATTAAGTGAATTCGTAACTTTTCTTATGATTTTTATTAAGCTTCTATTTCTAAAATCTCTATTATACTATTGATACAGGGAACATGAATCACATGTTCTGGGTTTTTTTTATATTTTTTTATACCATTGCAATTCTACGTTGAAAGGCATTGAAACAAAATTAAGTTAATTCGTACCTTTTTTACGATTTTTCATTATGCTTTTATATCTAAAATCTATATTAAAATATTGATATAAGAAACATGAACCAAGAGTTCTGGTTTTTTTTATATTTGTTATACCAATGGAATTCTACGTTGAAAAGCCATTAAAATAAAGTTGAATAAATTAGTAACTTTTCTTATGATTTTTATTTATGGATAGAATGAATTTTCTTACAATATTGTAAAATACAGGATATATGAACCACGTTGTTTGATATTATTTCATAATTTTGTACATATGTTACTTGTACCTACGGCAATTTCAATCTCCAGATATCCTGCATTTTACTGAATTCAAGAACTATATCTGATTCAAGTGTATTTCCTAGCACTTTTCCTGACCAGCATAAACTTTGCCTTACCGGCCTAAACTTTCCGTACCGGCCTAAAGTCATCTTACTAGACTAAGCCTTTGTAGCGACAGAAACATTTTTTTCGGATGAATTCTACCTGCTGGTACCACAGCTCTATGCAGAATTGAAGGGATTGAACGTAGCATAGCCAGATGATTGGTTCCAGATCCATTTTTCACGTCATCCAGATCATCATTGGAAAGAAAAACCAAGGGAAGCACTAACGTCCATAATCTTTGACAACTATAGATTATTTCCAACGAATGTTCATATAATATCAACTTAATAGTTTGTACTAATGTAAATTATAACTTTGTAAAATATTTAATTATTGGCTAAACTTTAGTTTCCTTCAGAATCCAATTTTTTTTTATTTGTATTTCAATTTACTTCCAGCTCTAGTTTGTTTTTCTAAACTCATTAATTAAATTGTCAAATTTGATAACATTTATTTCTTTTTCTTCAATTTTTCAGTCAAATTATAATTTTTTTTCATCAATTAAACCATTTGTAAATAAATTTTCAATTTACATATGTTATTCAATAAAACTACTTGTAAATTTTAAACAACTTTGTTCATATTTTTTTTATATATCCTTCCAACTTCTTGCGTTGCTGACTGAGATTAGTCGATGTTAGGTAACTTATAGACTAGTAGGACTCAGGGTGGCGCCCACTTATCTTTCCGTCTCGTTGCGTAAAAATAAGTAGAATTACCCGAGAACCGGTAAGACCTACTCGTTGGGTCTCTAATAGTATATAACCCACGCCTGAGTAGCTCTCCTACGAGGTGGTCGTTACATATAAATAACAATCACCGATAGAAAAATATTTCAACATATATAACAACTCTAGATAAGAGATGTATATACGTGGCGCACTCATGCATATTATGACGATAACAATTTGAACAACTTTTTAAATACATTATATCTCAAAAACGGTGGCTCGGTGACGAAAAAAAGTATTGATACATTTTTTGTAGATTTTTTTATGATCTACAATTTTTGTCTGAGATATTTTTATGATAAAACTTACCGTTTCGCTAATAATCGTGAAAAACTCATTTTGTTGACCTTTGACCTTGAATAAAAAATTTTCCATATAGGGGAAAGATGGAGAACTTTCAAATTTTATTTTTAATCATATTTTTAACAATCTTACTGATTTTCAGCTTGATGGGAATTCATGTACCTTCGCTCTCATTTTTAGGTCTAGATTGACCGGACTAAGGAAATTATGTACATTTCACAAATCGCATCTCGAAGATCATCGCCAACCACTTCTAACATACAAAGAAACCTTCTTGAAAACTCGTATGTCACGGATGTCAAATCTCACTTAGATCAACGATATCCTATACACTTGACGCTGACACAGATGTACGTTCTCATAAGTTCCATTAGAGAATGAAAGAGAAATTCATGAACAAATTACGTGTTATAGGGTTTGAGATAACAACATAAATTACTATAGTCTAACCAAAAATGTATGAGAATAAACGGTCACTTCAATATCAGTTAAAATGTGAAATTGTTAAAAAATATCTAAAATAAATTGATAATTATTCCACAATTTAACTGATAATGAAGTGGCCGTTGACTCTCATACATTTTTGGTTTCACCATAGCCCGGGAATTGATTAATTTTGACAACAACGGCAATTCTAAAGTCAAAGTAGTACCTACGCAAAATATAGCTGAGAACTGAAACAGATATGTGGTATTTCAAAATAAATCTCGAATTCGCATCAGCACACTGGCAAAGTGAATGTGAAAACATGGGTATCACATTGGTCGTTAGCAAAGTTGTACTAAATGCTTCTCAGATGATAGTATTATTCTGGCACAGGACGATAATGATTCGGAATATATGAAGAGAACCCTAGTGGAATGGTATCTATATACAATAGGGACTAGAAGTAAATCGACGTGAAACAGAATAAATATATATTGGAGGAAAACAGCACGAATAATTACGAAAATAAATAAAATATTGGAGAAAATATAAAAACTCAAGGAAATTTGTTACTAATAATAGTACATTGGATAAAGCAATTGTTAAAATAAATAACAAAAAGAACGAGATGACATCCTCCATTGACTCATTATGGAACAAAAATATCTCAAAGAATATAGAACAGAGAATATAGGGTGCTTGCACAAAGTTTTGCAGTATGAAAATATCTTTATCACTTGAATTTGCTATAGAACACCAGCTCAAAATAGTGAGCACCTATATTCAACACAAAAATATTCACAAGGAGACATGGATACCTCCTGATGGAGCCACAAATAATCAAATAGACCATGTCCATATTAGAAGGAACACACATAAAAAATAAAGAATTTGCGAAGCCATAGAGAATAAGATGCAGTAACGGATGACATGCTTATAAAAATAATCCCATAAGACAGTAAACCAATAATAAGTAAGACAAAGAGATCTAGCCAATTAAAACAATGAAAAGTTATAATCTGCAATAAAAGCAGCAGATCATTGTTCAGAAATAAATTATAGGAACAACTGAATAGTACAGAAACGGAAGATCCTTCAAATTTAGACTCACAGTGGGAATCAATCAAAGAAAGTAATCACATCTAAACAGTCCATTCTCGATTAACACTATGAAACTTTTCTGTTTCTCGAGCCCGTCTTTCAATATTAGAAAAAGTTTCTCTATGAGGAACCAGGCGATTAGGAAACCTCCTCCGATATTCTTCCACGCTTCTTCTACAATTCCCTTCACAAAAACATAACACCAATAACATTATTAGATTATTCCACTAATTTAGGAAAACTATAACAGTTTACTTACTACAAAAAGTCAATTGCAAATTTGACGTATAAATTCATAGCCAACTCTTGACTTTTTCAGTAAGTTTTTTAATACCATTGTTGAAAACATGTCTTTGGTTATTCGACTTTTCCTTGGAAATGAGAAAGTTTTTTGCAAAATTACAGGACTAGAAAAAGTTTTAGGATTAAATTGTCCATGGTACGAAAATAAAATTTTTCAAATCAATTAATAGATAAAAAACTTCTGTGAAATTTTAAGGTTATGTTACCCCTACTTAAACCTCCAATCTTAATGGCCATAACAGTATCATATAATGTGCCAAATTTGATATTTTCAAGTCAACGAGTTGCAAAGAAATTAATTTTTCTCGATTTTTTGGTCCCTACTATGAGACTCTTTAACTCTTCAGGGATGCAACTTGGTATAGAGGTAAATTGCCCCCAATCGTCCTTATACGCACCTGCTCTGTGTCGGTTCTAATGCAGGACACTCTGTAGATAAATCAGTTATTGAGAATTGAATATTATTATTACGATCTGAATAAAATTAGTTTTGATATATGTTCGAAAACAAACTATTTGTTTTTGAACTTGCTTGCCTTCATCTTATCCCCTTATCTCATATAAGACTCGAAGGATCATAAAATGGAGGATTGGTTTCCACTTACTTCTCTCCTCCATTTGGAAACTTTGATTAACAGTACAAAACTGAACCAGCATGTAAAAATATACAGTCCATGCCGTTTATCAAATAGCCGTCGTGAGCAAAACGAGACAGAGCAGATAGACACTGGGGAGGCACGGCTTCCGAAAGTATCCAACCTAATCTGGTTTGAACTAGAGTATGGAAACCTTTTCCCAAGGATTCGGCACCAGGTAGTAATAGTTCATGATGAACATCAACTTCTAAAATAAGAAATATTTCCCTTGGAGAATCAAATTCTTCGTCTGCTAATCTGGTCTTAATATGAAAAGGTATAAGCTGTTTGGGAGAATTTATAGGCACTTGAGAAAGATGAAATGTGATCTTTGGCACCACGGCACAGGCAACAGTGTATTTCTGAAATGAAGAGCGATGAGAGTATATATCTACATCCATCACTTCCCTAATAACACTATGTTTATTAAGAATACCTGCCACTTGCAGATGAGATGGTTTTAGGGTTCCTTCCACTTTTGCAGCAAAAGAGGAAACTATCAATGAAGTTTGGCTTCCAGAATCCAATAGTGCTCTCGCTACTATTGGCCTTTCGTTTTTAGGATATAAGTGTTATTTAGCGATAGCTAATAGTATGCGAGAACCAGCAGTGCTCAGCGCAGACAAGGCTGTAGCCTGCTGAGGTTGGGCGTTCAAGTTTTCTTGGGAAGTCAAAGCTGGCTTTTGCATTGGATGCGGATTAGAGAGCATAGAAATTTGGAGGAGAATATGTCTTGAATGTGCATTAATGAGGTGAAGAAGTGTGTGATGATTGCTATTGCAAATAACACATAAACCTTTGGAGGTACAAGTGCTGCACACCTAAGCAGTTGTAACATCTTTTCTTGATTTTGATGAAATTGACTCTATCATGAACAGAGTCAGAACAAGACTTAAACGTTGTATAAATTTCTCTGGTTATTCTTCCATCTCCTGCTCATTTAGAATTACACAAGCTGAGATCCAACTCAGAAAATTTCTGTAACCATACTTCTCAATGTGCGCCAGTCATTAAAGAATTCAATCCCGATGAATTCCCTTGTAAAGTGCTGGCAGCCTATTTCTGATAATTTTCAGTTATCTCTCCCTAAGTTGCAAGAATCTACACACGAATCTACAAGAAGTGCGAATATCAGATGGACAATACCCAGTTTGGATTCCGAAACGGACTCGGAACGCGTGAAGCGCTCTTATCCCTGAATGTAATGACACAAAGGTGTAGAGACATGAATGCGAATGTATTCGCATGTTTCATAGACTATCGTAAGGCGTTTGACTGTGTTAATCATCAGAAGATGATCGAAATTTTGAGAACAACCGGGGTTGACGAACAGGACCTATGTTTCATATCAGAAAATTACTGGCATCAAACGGCGGTAGTAAATATGAAACAATCGACATCGGAGGATATGCAAATCAGACGGGGTGTTCGACAGGGGTGTGTCTTGTCTCCACTCCTCTTTAATCTGTATTCCGAAACTATATTTAGAGAGGCACTGGATGGGGCCCAGGGCGGAATCAAGATCAATGGAACCCCAATAAATAATATCAGGTACGCCGATGATACGGTTATATTGGCCAGCGATATGCAGGAATTGCAAAGCATCATGGATTCCGTAGTTCACTATAGCGAAATGTTTGGTTTGCATCTCAATGTCTCCAAGACCAAACTATTAATCTTTTCTAAGACTCTAATAAATGCACACCTGCGGGTCAAGGGACAAACAATCGATAAAAGTGACCTCAATAAAATATTTGGGAGCTAACATCAATAGTCAGTGTGACCCGAAAAGGGAAATACTTTCAAGGATTGACAATCGAGAAAAATCATTTTTTGCAAGATTGGACCTTAGCTTGGAACTCAGAATTCGGATGATCAGATGCTACGTGTTCTCTGTCCTACTCTATGGATGCGAAAGCTGGACACTGAATTCACAGACCGAAGAGAAAATAGAAGCCTTCGAAATGTATGTGTTTAGACGGACGCTGCGAATTTCATGGGTACAAAGGATCACCAACGATGAAGTACTCCAGCGCATGCACAAACAAAAGGAACTACTGAACACCATCTAGGAAAGAAAAAATGCAATACCTGGGTCATGTGATGAGAGGTGATAAGTACGAAATACTACGCCTCATAATAGAGGGCAAAGTGCACGGGAAAAGATCAGTAGGAAGACGCCAGAACTCATGGCTAAAGGACTTAAGGAGATGGTTCGACCGCTCGTCTGCAGAAATCTTTCGTGCTGCAGTCTCCACAGCTACAATTGCCATTTGGATCGCCAACCTTTGGCAGGAGAGGGCGTGATAAGAAGAAGAAGTTGCAAGAAATGTACCCTATCACCAAGAGAATAATATTGTCACATGTCGCCCAGTGCTATGATCCATTTTAATTTATGAATCGTGTAATAGTACAGGAAAAATTGGTCACGCAAAAACTGTGGTCCAAAGGTATTGAATGGGACCAACCCATCACTGAATCCGATATAGTGCACGACTGGAACAATTCTCTGTCTAATATCTCGAATATACCTTCTCATATAATTCCTGGCTGCCTCATATTGCACAAAACGTGACAAGCCACGAATTGCACGCATTTTGCGATGCCAGTATCACAACTTACGGATGCCATTTGTCCTTGCGTTTTTGTTCTAGTTACTTTGCAACGTCCTCTTTGATAGCTGCTAAATCTAGAGTAGCTCCCATAAAGAAACCGCTCACCATACCTAAGCTGGAACTATGCTCCAAGAATATCGCTTCTCTTAACCCGTTTGTAGATGACAATAAAGTCCTGAAAGTAGATTGACGATTGTCCAACTCTGACTTGCCCTTTGACCAAAAATACCCAATATTGTTACCATCCTAACATCATCTCACGATCCTAATCTTACGTCATGAGCATAAAGGATTATTTCATGCAAACCCTCAAAATGTACTAAATGACGTAAGATTACATTATTGGCCCATATATGGCCTTAGATGTCTAAAGAAAATTATTTATTAATGTCCCACATGCAAACGCTTCAAGGCTAATGGTTCCTGCCAAATTATGGCTAATTTGATCAAGGAAAGGATTTGCGTGCTTATGCCAACACCGGAGTAGATTTCGGTGGCCCATGCTTCACTAAGTCCTCATCACTGAAGAAAGCCCCATTAATGAAAAACTTTGTATATTTATCAACAAAGGCTGTTCAAATAGAGTTAGTTTCTGTCCTCTCTGCTGACACTTTCTTAGCTTGTTTAAAGCGATTCATAACACGTAGAGAGCTGCCATCAATCATATACAGTGACAATGCCCCCAATATTGTAAGAGCTAACAATACTTGGAAGCAGTTAATCAATACCTACTTGACAATGCTCCTCAATTGAAAGATTTTCTCGCTCAATCCAAAATCATTTGGGAACGTATTCCTCCAAGATCTACCCACTGGGGAGGAATTTGGGAACGTGCCATCAAAAGCACTAAAGTACACTTAGCCTAGATTGTGAAAAATGCATTTCACACATTCTAACAGTTCTCAACCATTATAAGTTAAGTGGAAGCAATACTAAACTCAAGCCCTTTATTCCCAGTGTCCGACAATGTGAACGATCTACTACCTTCAGCTCCTGGTCATGTTTTAGTGCACTCTTCCCTCATATTTTATCCAGAAATGAACATTTCTCTGACTCCAATCAATCAGTTAAAGCACTGGCAGCTCTGTACCCAGGCCCAACAACAATTCTGGAAACGCTGGTCAACTTACTACCTAAACCGTTTGAAGAACCGGCCAAAATGGATGCATCCCCAACCAAATCTTAAAGTGAACGATTTGGTTCTTCTCAAAAACGAAGATAATACCTTTATGAAATGGACACTACCTCGCATTACACTGGAAAAGATTCTAAAGTGCGCTGAGTTCAAGTATTTATACAATCTGGATATATCACTCGCCCCATCACAAAAGTGGTTTTACCCCTTAAAGAGGATAACCCTTCAATCCCAATCTCCATTCGACCTCAGAGAACTTGGCACATCACCAGGCACTGCTAGTAGAGACTTATATAGTTCTTTTTGGATGTTGTTAACTCCAATTGTTTTATAATTTTTTTGTATATATAATAATGTTGATAATTACCTGGTAATCTACGTGTAGGTATGTTTTGCGCCATTAAGCGACAACAAAATATACTTTTTCGTTCAGTGCTTATCCTTTATAATAAGGTAATCCCACATGCAGATAATATTAATCTGCTTCTAATCAAAACATTTTTATTTGGTGTCCGATTTTATGTTTATATGGTCTCACCTGCCGCCCGGGCAGTATGTTCGAGAACAAACCATTTGTTTTCGAACTTGCATGCCTTCACCTCATCCCTTTCTCTCATATCCCGCTCGAAGGACCATAAAATGGAAGTTTGGTTTTCACTTACTTCTCTCCGCCATTTGGGAACTTTGATAAACAGTACAAAACTGAACCAGCATATGAAAATATACGTTCCAGTCCGCTTATCAAATTTCCCAAATGGAGGAGAGAAGTAAGTGGAAACCAATCCTCCAATATAAAAGCGCGATTTTCTAACAGTGTACATAAATTTTCTGGATAGTATAATGTAAAATATGCCAACATTCGTATCTTGTTTATATAAAAATCAATACTATAATAAATTTATTTTCATTTAATTAAGATATGTGTATTGTGAATTAATGTCTATTGCATGGAGCAAAGCGTGTGCTGTTGAAGTGCCATAAAAAGGTGGCTTTTAATAAAAAAGAATGCTCACCGCCAAAAACGATGGCTGGCAACTGATAGCGTGTTTCAACACCAAAAGGAAGATATTATCACCCACCGAGAATATCAATTTTATTCTTTCCACCGCTACAACGTTCTCACGCTGTCTTGAATTAGTAAGGAAGTTCGGCCGGTTTCTTACAACTATTTTGCGAAACTTTTTTCATTATAAAGAATGAGTGTTCCTTTGTTGAGTAGCAGTATGAGGCATGTTATGATTAGACTGGAAACAGTTACTTCATTTGTTTCTATTTCGTTTTAATAACAATTTAATAATTACGGAATGATTTCAATTGAAGTAAATTAATTCATTTATTGATATAAAACATCGTAAAGAAAACTCATTAGATTCAGTGTTAAAAACCTCTCCTAACTGAATACTACATTAATAACGCCCCGTCCGGAAATTTCGAAGACGCGTACTGAAAAACAGTGGGATGAGATTAATTTTACAAAAGGTACCTGTCACAAACCTTGCATTACGAGTTGTGATAACTGTTGAACCCTCTTTCGTAACGGCGCTATTTGTCACTCTTGAAAGAATCTCTAAGCGCAACTGCATTTTTAAATGAAGTTTATTTTTCATAATTAGATGTCTGGAATATTGAGCGAATCTACTTACAAGGATTTATTGATAATAAATATATACTCACTAATAAATTATCCATTTTCATACGCTGACATCTAACATTTTCCATAATACAAGTCAAAGAAAAATTTTATCAAAAATTGAATGAAGAATAACGAAAATTGGAAATAATCTATAAATTATAATATTGGGAGATATAAATGGTAGAATAGGGAGAAGAGTAGATAGTAAAGTGGTAGGCCCATATGGCTAACTGAAATATATGAAAGCTATAACCTGAAAATAACAAATGGTTTTTATCAAAAGTGAGGAAATCCACACTTATACCTCGGTACAGAATACGAGGAATCTAAGATTTGTAATTGATTATATTATTGTTAAACAGAATACGAACCTACAGGTAAATGACGTCAGAGCATACAGAGGCACCATATGTGGCTCAGATCATCATTTCGTATAATAAAAGATTCTTTGCCAACATAGAAGAACAAAAACAGTATCAGATACTGAAACAAAAACAGAATCAATCCTAAATACAAAATACAACTTAGAGAATACAAAAGTGCTATAGGAGCTGTTTATTTAGTTGTCAATCAATTAATGGTTTACTTCATGGACGTTCTGAATCAGTAATACATTCGCCCAAAATTCCAAAACTCAGTTTAATCTGTTCCAGTCAGTTTTTTGTTTTATGAATTTACGAGTGACTTAACGACCCTTCTAAATTTTTTATAAATTATTGTATGTGCCACAATTAGAAGTAATATCGTCACCATAACATACCTCATATTTTTTGTTTCTTGCTAGAATGAGAGCAGTAATTATAGGTTCCATTTTTTATTTACATATACTATAAATGTATTTTAGCATGCAAAATATGAATTATGGAATCGATTTTACTCTTTACAAAGTAGGTTTATAAAAACGATAAGGCAGACCCAAATTATTTTTAGAGATGAAATATGGTTAAACATATATATATATATATATATATATATATATATATATATATATATATATATATATACAAATTGAAAAATATCTTTTTGGGGATTGCAGCAAAAGAGGAAAAATACACTCTATTCAATTCTCCAAGCTTTCGTAAATCTTTATTTACATCATCAGGGAACTACAATAATAAAAGGAAAACATAAATCATAAAAAGTGTTCTTACAAACATTTCTACAACTTACATTGATCGAGATTGAATCATAGATCTTGAATACAGTAAATGTGTACAGCAAGTCATTAGAGAAATAGGTCCAGTCGGCAATACATTTGCCTACTACTGGTTCAAGTTTAAAACATTATTAAAAAGTAAAAGTTAAAATATTAAAAAACGAGAATCCACACACCCACGCGGACTTGTGAGAATAATGGCGGAAACTGAAAATGTCAGGTTAAGTACAACATTCATCATTACTAAATGAATGAAAATAATCGATCTTTGCAATGACGCGAGACACTGAAACAATCGAATTGAAACTTTCAAAAGAATACCAGGGTGGAACTGTTGTGACATATCACTCCAAGGAAATTCTAATTAACGAGAATTAATATGAGATTATTGATGTTATTTATTATTAATATTATTATGGATCTTTTAATAAAGGTGGAACACCTATCATGATGACACAAGTAGGAAACTAGTGAGAATTATTAATATTATTATTGTTATTAATATGAAGACAATTGTGCTTATCAAGCGTTAGGAAGAGGGAGTAGAGATTACTCAAATTCTGAATGTCCAGTCTTCTTATTCATACAACCTTCTTCTTGGAAGATGAAGGCCATTACCAAAAACAATCTTTTGTTATAACTTCTCTCACGAGATTAGAATGCCAGGATTATATCATCTACATATTTCTCGATGAAAGGTACATTGAAAGGAAGTACCGGAAGGACCACGTCCAACAGATCATCCATTACATAGCACGCTAATATCGGAGAAATACTAGCTCCCATAGGAGTACCAAAAGTCTGTTTGTAAAATTTATTATTAAAAGGCTTGCTCTGTGGACTCCACCCATGATCTCCTTTTCACCTTCAATAGCTATGATCCTTATATTCAGTTTACTCTCGAAACAGAAAACTCTAACATGGCTGTCCCCTTTTCAGATACTTTATGGACTAGGTCTCCTGATAATGTGATTATAATTGATTGGTATAGAAAACAAAGTAGCTCTGGGAGATATCTCAACTACAATTCTTACCATAAATTTAGCATAAAGGTTAACTTGCTTAAACAAATGACAGCTAGACTTATGAACCTCTCTGACCCTATGTTTAGAAATAAGAATCGTGATATTCTCTTCAATTTGTTCCTGGACAATTCCTATCCAAAACAGTTACTAAGAAAGATCATCTTCAACACGTCTTCTGTTTTATCACATACTTCAATACAATCAATTGACGCAGCAGGTGCAGCTGAGTTGGATCCTCTCTCGGTCTCTAGAATGATTCCTTCCGTTTTAACGGTTTCTCTGCCTCATATAAGGGAAATTACGCCCAGACTTACTAGGATTTTTTCACAATACTTACAGAATGTTAGGTTTGCCTGCAGGAGTTCCTTGATTGTTAAGTCAATTTATAGTCCTTTAAAAGACAAGATACCTGTCGTGGATTGTTGTTTATAATCTGTATTGTAACAGTTGTGGCGTCTCATATATTGGTCAAACCTCCCAAAAAATTTCCGTGTATCCCTCCATAAAAGTGATATAAGGTTACATCCTGAAAGATGTTCTCTGGCTAATCATGTCTCCTCGTTGGATTATGTCATTGATTTTGAAGGAGTTGAAATACTTTCTCGTGAGAGAAGTTATAACAAAAGATTCTTTTTGGAAATGGCCTTCATCTTCCAAGAAGAAGGTTGTATGAATAAGAAGACTGACATTCAGAATTTGAGTAATCTCTTCTCCCTCCTCCTAACGCTTGATAAGCACAATTGTCTTCATAATAATAACAATAATAATATTAATAATAATAATAATAATAATAATAATAATAATAATAATAATAATAATAATGATAATAATAATAATAATGATAATAATAATAATTCTCACTAGTTTCCTACTTGTGTCATCATGGTAGGTGTTCCCCCTTTATTAAAAGATCAATAATAATATTAATAATAAATAACATCAATAATCTCATATTAATTCTCGTTAATGAGAATTTCCTTGGAGTGATATGTCACAACAATTCCACCCTGGTATTCTTTTGAAAGTTTCAATTCGATTGTTTCAGTGTCTCGCGTCATTGCAAAGATAGATTATTTTCATTCATTTAGTAATGATGAATGTTGTACTTAACCTGACATTTTCAGTTTCCGCCATTATTCTCACAAGTCCGCGTGGGTGTGTGGATTCTCGTTTTTTAATGTTTTAACTTTTACTTTTTAATAATGTTTTAAACTTGAACCAGTAGTAGGCAAATGTATTGCCGACTGGACCTATTTCTCTAATGACTTGCTGTTCTACACATTTCCTGTATTCAAGATCTATGATGCAATCTCGATCAATGTAAGTTGTAGAAATGTTTGTAAGAACACTTTTTATAATTTACGTTTTTCTTTCATTATTGTAGTTCCCTGATGATGTAAATAAAGATTTACGAAAGCTTGGAGAATTGAATAGAGTGTATTTTTCCTCTTTTGCTGCAATCCCCAAAAAGATATTTTTCAATTTGTGTTCTAATTGATCAGCAACGATTACGGCGTTTTTCGCTTTTCAGCCATATATATATATATATATATATATATATATATATATAGCTCCTCTTCAGTAACCTCTTTATTTTTGCGTGTTTTCCCATGATAACATTTGTTGTTTGCTCTTTGTTTATATATATATATATATATATATATATATATATATATATATATATATATATAATTTAGAAATATTTGTGAGGATGCAGCAATTGGCTTGGAAATTAAACTCCTATTTTAATTTAGTGAAAGCTTTCGTAATAGTTTTATTACTTCGTCAGTCACGCTAAAATACAATGTATAACTAAAAATGAAAAATCAAAAAATGGGTACTTACATTAAACGAGTAAAATATATAAATCAAAATTCAGAAAAAACAGTGTAAAAATATTGATATATGCTTGAGACTTTTCAAAAATTATTGTCAATATGAAGTTGACAAATGGATGATATAACAGAAATGTTATATATATATATATATTCGTTTCTTGTGTACGTCTTTTGGTTTTTTAAAAACAGGAAAAAAATCCTGGCTCTCATTACTATATGTAGGAGAGAAATTATATTTAGTCGACATTTTAATCTTCAGTGGATGAAAGTTTTCCTGCAATTTGTGAAATGTGAGTTTAATTTTAAATCAACACTACAAGTAAGTCGTAATGATTTCAGAAATTGTTTTCTTTATTAAGTTAACCGATTTTTTCTTTCTGGTTTATTATAGCCTTTGAGAATGAAGACAATGCTCTTCGAAAGCTTAGGTAATGTACTATTTGATTCATTTTATCTCTAACCTGTAAAGTTTTTTTGGCTGCTATCCCCACGAGTTTGAGGGTTTTTTAACAAAGACCACTCTTTCAAGTTTTATTTTTTAACTAGTCAGCCGTGACTAACTGCCAACTTTTGGTTTTTGGTTATATATATATATATATATATATATATATATATATATAGCGATTAGAATAATTTCAAAATTAAATTCCGTATTGCATTAGTTAATATCACATTAATCCTGTTAATATGATGATATTATTATAACTTCAAAATGAAAACGTGTTTTTTTATTGTCTATCAATTTCCATAAAGTTCCATTGACTTAATAACCCACATTCGGTCTTTATGTCACTGAGACGATAAACTGCTAGGTAAAGAAAAGGAAGAAGAGTAAACATATCATTTTTTCTTGTTAAATCCTTTCATTTCCCCTTCCAAGGAAACGGAAGGCCGTTTTGAATCCCCCGGCTTGCCTATCTGATCAAAACGAGATACATAAAACACCGGCGAAGAGAGGCTGCCATACCCCCAGGGTGCACTAACACAGAGAAAATTGGACAGTGGCGGATTGGACCATCGGTGGCTTCCGGTCACTTATATTACGCAATTAATATTGACACTATTACCTATACATTCGTTCACACAAAGTATATTTTTTTCTTTCTCATCGTTGGTTCAGGATAATGTAGTTTTGTTAATAACGTAGAGGCGTGGGTCATCAATTTAAATATAAATTGGATGCTTTTCAAAATGATATTTTGGGCAGAAAATTGAGATTTTCGTTATTGCATTTTCTACATTTGCAATTCCGAATAAAATATATATTTCCTGTACTTCTGGACTGAGTAACTGAATTAGAAGCAAATGTGAAAAGTGATCACTTTGTTGAAAAACGCTTTGCAAAAATGTAACAGCTTCTGATTGAGAATATATTTCATAACCTTACTATGATACTTTAATAGTTTCGATTAAATATCCATATTGGACGAGAAAGAAGGATATGGAACTGACAAAATAACGTTATAGGTATTACTTTTTTAAATGAAACTAAAAATAATTACATAATATAATGGAAAAATTATGAAAATTCTAAAAAAAAAATAACAAGACAGTTTGAAATTGGAGAATTGCCTGAATTTATTTGTTTATTGACGACTTCATATTGTGGGTCTCTTAATTGTCTTCGAATTTATAATTCTTCAGTTCAGTTTTTGTTTCTTATCACAAGTACGTAGTACTTCTAGTTCAGTGTTAGGTGTTAATGAATGTTTGGTTTCAAGTAAATGTTTTGCATAACGGGATTCCTCTGGTTGTTTCAATTTGTATTCACGTAAAAGTTCACTGTGTCTAATTTCAAAAGGTTGGACCCAAATAGACGACATTACTTTCCAGACATTCAAATTTATACAATGAATGAATTGTATACAGAGCGAAGGAAGAATCCTTTCATCTAAATATGACGATTGGCCAAATATGTCCTTAGTAAAATGTTGGTAGTTAACTATCTACAGGGTGGTAAAGTTGAAATATTGTATTAATGATTTTGAAATATTTCAGTAGCCGCTTCACTGATATTGATAAAATTTTGGTAATTGGGGTTTTTTGAGGTGGCAAATGTCACCATACGTTTATTTTTGGCCTACTCTATGAGGGGGCGCTTCATACTACAGCGGATTTCACTTTTATGGCTGAAAGTTTTTTATGTTAATTAAGAAACATATGGCGACATGCTAAATTTGTGCAGACAACATTTATAAATCGAAAAGATATAGTTGTTTCAACTTGTCAGGAGTCTACCAGTGCTCTGTGTACAATAATGAATCACCCTATATATATGTATATATATATATATATATCCATTTTTGATACTATCTTTGAAATATTACCAGCATTTCTAATTATGTATTTCTTTGCAGACTAATTACCAGAAATATTTGGGTAACGGCAAGGTTATTAGAGAAAAGTCTTCTTACTGATTTTCGTAGCTTTCGGAAGATTCTATTTCCATTTTCAAGGATTAAATTGCGATTGATATAATTATTATATTAAAGTTGTAAATATAATGATATTTGAACTTCTTAAAAGTGTTTTTAATCATATATCATTCGATAGAAATTTTATTATAAACAAATTCTTTCTTTATTTGTTCTAAAATTGTTGGAAACAAGAGGTGAATATAGACTATGTTATGGTAATGTAGGGATCATAGATATGCAAATACTCTTCTTCCATTATATCCAACTCAGTGTCAAATTATTATACGAGTACTATATGTCATGTTAATAATTTGTTCAGAGATATTTGAAATTATAATAAAAGGATATAAATAGATTATCTAAAATATTATTATTAATTACATAAAATAGTTTTTTTAAATAATTATAACTTTTATTTAAATAAGTTTTGATTACGAATAAGAAAATGAAATTTACCAAACAATGCATTTGATGATGCTTCTTACTAAAATGTAGAAGAGAAGGTATCACACCAAAACATATTTCTGATTCCATTATACCATTGACAGATCTTCTACATCGACAAAATATCTATGTGAAGATAAATGCCAATTTTTTATGAATGTAGGATATAAAATCATAAATATTGAAATATCTGATAATCAAAAAACTATTTGTAAAACTGAAATCATACTATAAATGTCAGAGTATATTGTTGATGATTTTGCATTTCGTCAAACAAAAATTTATAATGAAATTTTTTACTCAATAAAATAAATAAACTTGAAGAAAAATCATTTAAAATAAAACTGAACACAAGCCCTAATCATAAATATAACTAGATTTTCAATAAATATCCGTTATAAAAACTTATATAAGAAAGTTGTATTTATTTTTATTAATTGATAATAATATTTTAGAGCATTTTATATAAAAAGAATTGGTTATAACCTTTTATTATAATTGTAAATGAACAAATTATTAACATGACATATCGTATAACAATTTGAAATTGAGTCGTATATAATTAAAGAAGAATATTTTAATATCCATTAAGCCTACAATATCATAACATAACCTATATTTTTCCCTTGTTTCCAACAATTTCAGCATTAATAAAAAAAGAAATTGTTTATAATAAAATTAATATCAAAATGACATAAGATTAAAAAAACTTAAAAAATTTAAATATCAGTTTATTTACCACTTCATTATAACCATTAAATCAATCTCAATTTCTTTAGTAACCTTGCCGTTACCCCATTATTTCTGGTGTTATATTCATTATAATAAAAAATATAATAATTGAGAAATTAATTTCAATTTCATTTACAAATTATAATATTACATCTACAAATTATAATATTAGAATAAAAATCGCAATAGATATACCAAGTTCAATAGGATAAACATTTTTTATAAATTGTTTCTTTCACAACACCTTGCATAGGACAGGAGAACTGACTGCAGTTAAAATTCCTCTGGACCGCATCACGAAGATTACCGGAAACCAACTGTTCATTTACCGCCTATACGTCTTGAATTTAATTTTACAGGTAATCATGTCAAAATCAAGAACAAAATATTTTTTATGTACAGGATCTTACAATAATAGGAACAAATTATGAATTTTTGACGGATGGTAAATTCAATCGTTAATATTATTCATAAAACTTTTTACTTCATTCACTTGCTATCGAAAGATACGTGGAAATGAACCTAGAAAGAAATCAGAAATGTGGCATATCGATCCATCAGCTATCGAAGCATTGAGCTCCCATGTCATTGACTCAAAGTTGCCATGGGAGTGCCGAAGGAAACTTGATGATTTAGGCAAGAATAACAGGGTTTCTTTAGTCAGGGATCCTGGCCACTCGGGAATCACAGGAAATGAAGAGCACAAACGCCCTTTTTTGGCCCGGAGCCTTTCTGTGGTGTAGGAAAATGCTCCTATAAGAAAGAGTTTTGGAAGAAAGAGGAAACCGAAAGAGAAGCACTTTGGCGGTGCCTTTCCGGGTTGGAACATTCCAAAAATTTCTTGACTTTGACACAGCTAAATCCAAAAAATATTTGGACCTCAGTTAAGTTAAGCTACATCTCCTCATGTGCTTTCTTACAGGACACTGCCGCCTTAGGAAGCGCTTAAAGAGAGTAGGTCTAGCAGAGATTGTCGAGTGTAGATTCTGTAAGGAGGAGGATGAAGCTCCGGATTACCTAGTTCTAGAATGCCTCGTCATTGCAGGCCAACGCAAGACATGCTTCGGACAAGAAACTTGTAAGAGTGAGGATATAACCTCGTTGAAGCCCTTCCAAATACTAGAGTTCATTAGAACCTTGGAACTGGAAGATGAGCTGTAGTAGTAGCGAGAACCGCTCTGATATGGGGGGGGGACACACTAAACCTTCGGTTTCAGTGCATTGTAACCCTGTTAAAATCTAATCTTCCTCGTTTTTCATTGAAATTATTTTTATCTGACAACCACGTGACAACCTTTTATCTATGATTTAACGAACCTTTTTTTTCACTCTAAATAAAATTCAACTGTTTTCCCCCTTGTCGAAACATTATATCCCAATGATCATTTTTTATAACTATCAACCTATCCGTGTATGGAAAGTGGACCACCTTGAACTTGGTAAAAAATACATTAAACTAAAATGTCATTAAACTTAAAAAAATGAGAAAATTACAATTAAGGTTTGTCCCTAATCAAGCATTTTCCCGTACAATACATTAATAATAAATTTTATTTTATCTGTCTATACGTCTTTTTACTCTAGTTTCGCTTAGTTTCGGATATGTAATCATTATAAAATATTTCTTAAATATTTTTTCACGTCTCTTATCCAATAACATTAATTAAAATTATTAGAATATTCATTTTTTACATGATTTGTTCTCTCACTATATTAATCAAAATTTTTCTTTTAATGTTTCCTCATGTCTTGCCAACATGAATGATATCTGATCTTTATAAAAGAACAATTTAATACTAGCTATTTTTATATATTTGAAAACAAACTTAATAATTCTGATAACCCCTGTTCAACGAAGAGTAGTTCCTCCAGTTGATATTTTTGGTATAATAATTTATTTACGTAAAACTCATCTACAACTACGCATGTACTCCTTAAATGTTTATCATAATAAATTTATGATTTTCAACTACACCTGATTTTAGTCGAAATTTCAATAATTTTGACGTATTGGTCTGACCGTTCTTCGAAGGGAAAAACAACTACATTCCTGGCTAATACCACGCAGAATATTGAATTACATCCCCTTCGAAAACCGTGACGTCGATCGGCCATTTTGCTTATACGGACATCTGTGGTGATTAGCAACTGATAGCGGAAGAGCATAGTACACTAACGCGTTTTGAGCTTCTTCGGTCTCTTCAAGAGTGCCGTAATGCCTTCCAGTTCAGAATCTCTAATCCGAACTGAAGATTACGCCCTCCGACAACCTCTCTTGGTTCGTGTAGTTACACAAGCGAGAAGTAGTCACTTTCAGTTGCGAACCAACACCTCAGATAAATGCGAAGTCGTATGAAATGAAATGAATATAATTTCATAAAATACGAAGGGGATGTAATTCAATATTCTGCGTGGTATTACCCAGGAATGCAGTTGTTTTTCTTTTCGAAGAACGGTCAGGCCAATACGTCGAAATTATTGAAATTCCGACTAAAACAGGTGTAACATTCAGACCCACCTTAAGCATTAAGAAATGAATGTGTGTCTACTTTGAAATATATTTTATTTTAAATCAGTAATCAGCTTAAACAGTCACTAAATTATCTACACAAAGTATTGTTATTAATTAACACAGGTGATGGCATCTTGAACAGTAATTTAGTTAACAGCTACACAAGTTCCTAAAAGAAATTAAAACGTTGATTAACTATATAATTAAAAGTTAATGTATTGTTTACTTACCAGTACTGGATAATGATAAAACTCATCAAACTGCTTCTTTCAATACAATGTTTATATTTGAATGAGGTTACATTTCGTAAACAGTTCATACAACGACTACACAAAGTTTAGAATGGCTTCAGACATAAAATAAATAATCTTTCTCGTTGATTTTACTTGTCGTTTGGTAAAACCTTTATTGCGAACGCCTTATTGAAATTTGTTTGGTTTTCAATGTCATTCACAATGACATTCATAATAGGTACTACTTTTGATTAGTTTGACGTTGACACTTCTCATTTCACCAAACAGGTTGAGCACTAGGGTACTACTTAAATCTGAAATTCACTAAGCCAACTCGGTTGAGTTCGGGGTTCGTTATATGTATTGAAGATATTCCATTGGTCAGCCGAAAATAAGAAGGTATTATAGGGATTATTAGAACTTGATTGGCCGTTGAAGTTTACAAAAAGTTGCAGTTCGTTTAGTTTCGGGTTACCTTCTCCAGTTTTAGAAATATCGAAAGGAAGTAGCAGATTTTTGTTTTTTCGTTTGCTGGCATCCTTAAGTAACTGTTTTCTGCCGTTGTAATTTGGTTAAAAGGTTTTCCTGTAACAAGGAGGTAAGCGTAATATTTTCTTGTAATAGTACAGTCGTTAAGTGGTACATTAATTCCAGATTCGCCGACCTTTCAATGTCCTTTCATCGGTAACTTTTTCTTCCAACACAAATCTAATATTGAGGTAGCCATTTTGGACCTCAACACGTAGTATATTTGTATGACTAGAAATAGTTACATCGACACCCTGACAATCCGCCTGAGACCTTTGAGGGAGGAAATCCTAGAGGAAGCGGCGTTTTGAGCCATTCACCACCCTGGACTCGAGTTGCCGATATAATTAATCTCGTTGATGCACGTGTTCGCCGCATGTTCTAGATATTTTTCCTTCAAGATGGATGGGGCTCGGAAGAATGAATCTAATTTCAAAAATAGGGTCTGAAGGTCTCAAGTCGTCTTCAAACTTTGGTGAGTCTATTCCAGTATCACAAAAATCTACTAAGGAAGTGCACCGGCATACCCTTACTGCTATTTGATTACGTAATACTATATTCTTAGTGTGGTACAGTGATTTATTGGACTTTTTATAACCTAAATTCTTAACTTAATCACTAAATATCTCAACGGAGAAAAAGTTTTTTTTTTAATCTTTAATAAACTGATATATTTTTTGGTACAAGGCATATGCTCTATATACATATATTTCTCAATTTGAATAAATTGTTCACACAATGTGAACTTAAATACAGCTGTATTTAGGGGTTCTTATGGTTCTTGTTTATATCAAATGCACTTACCAAATATTTTTTATTTTTCTATCATAAGTAGCTGATTAAATGTGATTACGAAGTAACTTGATTAAAAAACCATATAGTGAGGTTCTGTTTTTTTTATTTTTTTATTTTTAATATTATTTTCTTCTACGAAATTAGGTTAAATTGAGCCAAGAAAGTAGCTAAGGTTAGTAATTTCTTGTTTTTGAAATGATACCAAAAAATAAGTGGCGCCCTATTCCTGCCAATTCTGATAATACGTAAGATCCTACGACCATTGCGCACCAGACGAAGAGCTACTGGAGCTTTGTAACTCCAAGAAAGGGTTACACAGGTGTAGTAGAATTTTCATCAAACTACATAATATAATTCATCTCTTAACACTTCTTCATCTCTTAACGTTTTCTAGCCTTTTTCAAACACAAGACATTCCGAACAAAAACTTTCTTATCCACATAGTGGGAGCGTCACATTTAAAATTAATTTATAAAAAAAATTAATTTTATATGTAGTAGGAAAGAAATGTCTACTGCACTAAGTCTTTGCTATTTTTGAGGCTTTCACTATTACTAATTCTCCTCTAAATGTAGTATGTTTCTTTATTTTTTATTTTGTCGCTTAAAATCGTTTCTTGCCATTATTTGCCAATTTTTGGTTAACTGATTATAATTTAATTGTTCCATTATCCAGGGACGATTTGCCATCGTTTGTTTCAATACAAATAGGGACCGAGAAAGATGACGTTTATGCCATCTGCCGTGAAAAAACACAAACAATGTGATGTAAACACTATTAGTAGTTTTCTATAATCAGCGTTTTTAAATGTTCATTTTTTAATACTGATATTAAATGTTTGTCAAAAGTATCTTTCTGTATTCATGGATGTTCAAATATGCTGTATAAAAATACTACACAGTTGAAATTTTATAGTTTCTCCGAAAATTCATTGAACACTGCGTGGATAATCTTGAAACGTCAAAAATGAATAAATGCCGTAAAAACCACGGACTTACGATAAGTCCGTGAGTAAAAACCCATATGTAATTAAAATGTTCTAATTAAAACATTTTGTTAACTATTATTTTGTGTATAATCAGTATGATACTACAATTGGCATATATTAGAAAAGTTCTAAACTTTCTTTTTACATAAATAAAAGATTATTATCGAGATGATAAAATGATGTTTTCTGTACGATTTCATTGATTATATAAAATAAAAAACTAGTTATGTGTTTGCTGACTTTAATATTATATAATAAGTTCAAATGATTAAATACTATTAAGGGGAAGAAAGTAAACATTTGTACAAAACGAATCTCTTCAAGTTTTTTAATTACCTTTCAGAAAACATCGGGAGTATTAGGAACCAAATAAAAATACTAGAATTTACAGTGCTCATTTTGTCAATAATCAAAAATCATTAAATCCCATACACCCAACTTACATACCAACAATTTTTCCTGGCAAAGAAAATAAAAAGATCTATTCATATTTTGCATTTTGTACGTTGTTTATTATACTGTTTACATCACAATGTTTTTCTTATTTAAAACCAGGTCGCTCTACTTTCGGCATAAGTGCTGCCTCTATAGTTCCGTCTCGATCCCTATAACGGAACAATTCCTGTTGTACTATTTGGAATGTTATTTAATGTATCCATTATCATTCCAAGATTGTGTGCCCAATTTTCATGTTGTTCATGTACCAACAGCATTAAATATTTTGTTAAATCTTTAATGTCCCTCTCGACCATATTTGCACATGGATGCCTAGTGTATGTTAATCGAATTTTAGCTCCGATAAATTAACTCCAATGTTAAAATGTCATATACCTGGAAATGTTATTGTTACTTTGACATCGATAGAAAAGGTGCATCCTTTTTTATCGGATAAAAACTTCTCTTTCTCAATATCTAGTGAGCGGGCGTCACTTTTACACAATGACAATGAGTCGCAAGTTTGGTTACTTATAATTTCACAGCTAATTATTGTTGTTATTCATCCATATATTCTCTAGTTTATTGTATTATTGAAGATAATTATTGTTGTTGTTCATCCATATATTCTGTCGTTAATTTATCTTGCCAAAAAACACTCGAGCTCTCCTTTTATCAGATAAATTTCTCTTCAACTCAAAGATTTGCCAATCACTAAATTTGTTTGAAAAACTGACATTAGATAAAATCGCTCCACCTTCGGTGTCAGTTTGTCTCGTAATATTAGTGATTGGCAAAACTGTTTCGTTGCAAAGAGAAATTTATCCGATAAAAAAAGCTCTTGTGTTTTTTACTGTTGAGAAAAATGTTTTTAATCTTTTATTATTGAAATAAGTTATCTAATATGCTATTTTGTGGTATACCATAATTATTAAAATAATTTTGCATATTTTGTATTTCCGTTTAAGTATTAGTTTTTTTAGTTGGATATATTTTGAAAAAAGAAAGTATCTTTAGCAACGTATACAACAATTTCTTCCAAAGCAGAAAGTGATGTAATAACAAAAATATCCCCATTGAAAAATTCTGGCATGTAGCATATATCAACTCAAATATGGAGAATATAATGCTGTCTATTTGAATCAAATCCATAGAAATTTTGTAAATAGATCCAGTTCATACAGATTAAACCAACCAGAAAAATCCCATCACGCTAAACTACTTGATATCAAACATTCATCAACATCTAACACAGAACAAGAAGTACTACATATTTGTGATAAGACACAAGAGCTAGATATTCTCGTAAAATTTGAAATGAGAAGTCGTTTAAGGGACCCACAATATGAAGTCAACGCACGGATAAATCTAGAGAGTTCTCCACTTTTAAACTGTCTTCTTAGTAATAATTGTAAAGACCAGCAGATATAGTTAACCTGGTGTGATGATGCAATGATCCCAAAAGACATTATTTAAAAAATATTATTAGATTTTAGTAGACGTTAATTTCAATTATTGCTAGTGGCCAGTGAACTTGGCAAGGTGTAGTAAAATCAATAACAAACACGTTCGTTTTATAAATAATGTGTCAACAAGGTCGAGAAACAGATCGTTGACTGGGTTAGTCTAACAATTTCCTATATATAGAGAGCTCATTTCTCTTAAAGATTATTCATTATTAATATTATTGTTATTAATAGTACAAACGTTTATATTCTGTGTTATATATGGTCAGTAATTTATATACGTAGTTTCTAAATACATGTTGTCCCAGTGAGTTTTTAAACGATGTTATTTATTCAACCCTAAAGAATGGTTCACGAGGTAAGTGTTTCCCAAAGATGAATGGTCCAAGAAGTACATTCGAGGGGCACTTGCTAAGTAACCACCACACTGGTTTTCTATATCATTGCACAGTTATACTGACATTACATGGGAAAAATATATCCAGAATATCCCCATAGGACTAATAATATCCACTTCTACCTATTTGTGTCGAAAGAATAAAATCTATAATTCACGTTAAGAATTATAAAATTGAAAAATATATTCTTCTTCTTCTTCCTACTGTGTATAGGCATCATGCCCTGTTTTTTTTCACATCATTGCCTCTGCTCAGTCACCTGGGAGGTTGTCACTCCATCTTTTCCTAGGTCTTCCAAGGCTTCTTTGTCCTGCTGGTGATTTGTCCCTTGATATTTTCACAATTCGTTCTTCCGTCTTGCGGTCAATGTTCTCATTCCATTTTATCTTTCTATCCAGTACCCAGTCATTGATGTTATCTATCTCGCATGTTCGTCTTATGTTTTCACTTCTTTCTCCCTCCATTAGTGTTCTTTCCGCTATTCTTCGAACTATGTTCATGTCTGTAGTCTCTAGTATCCGTTTCGTTTTAGAGGTCTCAGGTCGGGTCTCTGCTGCATAGGATAATATAGGTCTGATTGGGGTCTTGTATATGCGGGCTTTGGCTTCAGTTCGAATGTATTTATTTCGCCAGATTGTGTTATTTAGGTATGCTGCTGCATTTGAGGCTCTTGTAGCTAAGTTTCTTACTTCCGTCCCCACGTCCCCGTGTCCAGATATTTCGATTCCCAGATATTTAAATTCCATTTCCTGTTGTATTATTTTGTTATCCACCACAAGCTTACATCTGATCGGCGTCTTGGAAGTAACCATTGATTTTGTCTTTGCCGCTGATATTATCATATTGAACTTTTTTGCAGTTTTGTTAAATTGGTACAGTAGCCTTTGCAGATCGTCCTCGTTCTCCGCCAACAGTACCGCATCGTCTGCATAGCACGGAATTTTGACCTCTTTATTTCCCATTTTGTATCCTCTTAGTTTGCGTACTTCTTTTATGATTTCATCCATCACTATGTTAAATAGGAGCGGGCTGAGAGAGTCCCCTTGCCTAATGCCCCTATTTGCAGGATTCTGATCACTTAGCTCACCATTTATATTGGTTAAAAAACGAACTACTTATTTTGTAAGCATATAACGTAGATAACCTGGATTTAGCAACGCTAATTGATAGATAACTAGGTTTCTCGGAAAATTTATGAGGGTCTCAGAAAGTTTTCGGATGATTTTCGCATAGTACAACATATTTCCTGTTTAAAATTTCAAGTTTTTCAATAAATTTAGTTATGTAGAACAGTTTTTTGAGTTCTAGAACTTATTTAGGTAGAAAAATCATCTAAAAATATCACGTATCAAACATACCGTTATATTCTGTCAATGATGCTTAGCATACTAATGCAGAGTTTGGGAATTTTTACCACAAATTTTTAACTCGAAACATTGTATAAGAACCAAAATCTGAATTTTTGAAGTTTAAGTATTAAAAATATAAGAAATTATTTAAATCCTAATATAAATTTTAATTTCATTATGTAACTAAGTCGTAGGTAATATTTCAAACGTTAATCAATTTTTTTGACCACTATTTGGGCCGATCCGTCACTGTCCTCTAGTAAATACGATTCCCGTGAAAGCGCGCGAATACCGACGACGAGGTGACGATGATAAAATTGCAAGAATCGTGGGTGGCTGTGGGGGAAGCCCAGTCCAGTCAACGACGACACGATTCCGAATGAACCGTTAGACGGAGACGACGAATAAAATCAGCGGAAGCGCTGTTGGCGGTCTGGAGCGAAACAGAAATAGCACTCGTTGCTTAGCAACCTATCCCGAGCATCGATTTGACCCCGACAGCCTCCCGATCACCATGCGCTCCCGACGACGCTGGTAACAATCCGTTACATTGCCAAGTTTGAGAAAAATTAGAGACAATCATTGTTTAATGAATATGACACAAAGTGGAAGCCACAGTTCATATTTAGCAGGAAGTTATTTTAAAACTAGATACAACAAATATTTTTCATGCCGCCAGTCATTGTCGGCAGGATTCAAAATCTACCGGGAACATTAAAATCCCGGCCTATAATACTTACAAAAGTGACATTGGTTAAAAATGCGCTAGAAGCGAAAAGGCAGCATTGATTCTTATATTTCTAAATATCAACAGGTTTGACATAAAGGGGAAATATTCCGTTATGTTTTTACTTCTTAAAAATGAATTAAATTAGTTGGCATGCAAATTTTTGTGGATTAGAGATCCAGAAAATGTTTTGCTCTGCCTCGGCTACGCAAAATATCTTTTTCTGAACTAGTGATACAAATAACTATTTAGACATAAGAATATCAAATAATCATTATTCAATCAAACAAAGCTAATTATATCAACAAATTTGTCTTTTATTAAAAACGATTCGTTGGTAAATCCTCAACAAATATACTGTTTTGACGTGGTAGCTCAAGAAAGCAGGATACATTATATCTTCAGTGGTAACACAACTAAAACTTAATCGACTTGATAATCCCTATTGACGAGATTGTTGGAATACTTTTCCCAGATTAATTGGTACAAATCACCCCTATATTCAAGCGGAGTTTAAGTGCCATGTGTAAATAAAATTGATTACAACGGTCCATTTATTAAGTTAATCTCAAACGTAATTTTATATGCAGAAGAATTGGAAATGTTGCATGAAGGTTGGGATAGATCGACTTTATCAAAAACACATGTGTGTTACAGTATATTCAAATTTGCCTCGCTCTGATCAGCTATCGATACTCAATACCGCCAAATGAATTTTTTTAGACTTGGCAACGTGAAAATATGTCGACCGAACACTTGGACTATTATTTGTATGTATCAATAAAGATGGTTTTACTGTTTTTAAATGAGAAACGAACTGATTGTGTAAATACAGACGGTACAAATTAAAAAAAACGTTTTCGGTAATAAACATAAAAATCGAGTTCTAATGAAAACACCTATTAATTTTAAAATGAAAGTAATATTCTGATAGGCAATAAATTGAAAAATAGAAAAACTTCTTAATTCTTCAATTAATTTAAATCAAATGTTCGCATAAATCCCCGTTTCGAGCTAAACAGTAACCGAGCCGGTTGTAAAATTCTTGACAAAGATGCTTATTTGAGGTGTTACCCCCATACATGCTTGTAGAATTTGTTCCCTAGTTCATCCAGAGAACTGGCCCTGTATCGGAATCCATAAATTCTCGGTGATGTCGATAAGGAGACTGATTTGAAGAGCAGGAGAGACATCAAACACTTCTCCAATAGCATCATCGGAATCGTCAGATACTTCTTCAATATCATAGTCGGAGTCGTCTCCCTCTTCTATTCCATCCTCGATTGTTGGCACATTCGTGCACTCACTTCCCTTACAATATTTGCAGAGAGTACAGTACTTCATTCCAGCTTTCCTGGAAGAGCAAGACCCACTACAACCTTTCTTGCACTAGCATGACAGGCTTTTCAGTAGTAGTTGTGGGGCTGGGAGTTTGGATGTCGTAGTTGGCATCAAACCCAAGTCTATTTGATGCCATACCCAATCAGTAGCGGTTTTGTGCACCTCCAACCACTCCTGAACCTGGTAGTAGGTCCTGAATTAATGAAATGCTAAATTTATTTTGTTCATAGCTGACACCCTAACGAATATGGTGGCCATCCCCGTCATATAAAGCAATTAAAAATGATGCCTCGCTTGCACTCTAGATCTCTTCTGGTGGCAAGAGCATTTCTAGCTAGTGCGCGAGGTTGGAGTTTTGTTTGAAGAAACGAATTAATTTCAATTTCCCCTGACCGAAAAGGTCAGAGGTGGTATCACACCTACTGAATGCATGCATGACGAAAGGCAATCAATGCCGCTATTGATTGAAGTAGAGGAGGTGAATCTAATCACTGAAAAAATAAAAATGTCATCTGTCATTGCAAAAGGTGCTTCACCTGAATTTTCCCAAACAAAAAGTACCGAAACTGCAGCTTATTTGAACAAATAATTTTTCCTGGAGGATATGGCACACAAAACGGGTTTTGATAGAAGCGTTTAGGAGATCGCAAAAGAGACTTCCTTATGATGTTGCTTTTTTGCAATGTCCTTTCTGTTCGTGGAAATTCACGTTTCTTCTTTTCCACATCACGAGTTTTCCTGAAGTTATGTATTTTGGAAGAAAACCGAAACCAGAGCATGACACCTTCATCCACACCATGATGTTCACTGAAGCAAGCGGTTTAAAGATCTATAACCCACTTTTTCTTTACCTTTTTCCTAACTCTACTCCTCCTTGTACGTTTAAGCGATATTTACTATAACTTTAAAGGAAATTACCAGAAAAAAACAAATTTGTTGATATGTTTGACTTGAATTTTCGCTTTATTCTATTACATATTGAGATATCTATTCTATATAATGATAAATCAGTTATTTTGAAAGAATATTTACTTTCCAAATTTATGTAAAATTTGTCCACGTTTTATATTATCCAGTTTTAAAATAAATATCATCCATATTTCTCAAATTTGGCATCGATATTGGTAATCGGGTGGCAGTTTTCTTTATAGTAAAACGGAATTAAAGAAACAAATCCGTGCAATAGCGACTCACCTCCGTAATTCGGTCTTACTCTTTTGTCGTAGCTAACGCTGAAGGAGTCCAAAATCGCTGAAACGTTGACATCCCCTAAGTAACTTCCTCCAGCACCCGGCGATCTGAAAATAAATACAAAATACGTTAAAAACATGGAGATATTTGTTTTAAAACGGTAAGGACTGCTTGAAAATTTTGGAAAATTGCAAATATAAAATAAGCGCTAACATTTGAATCGAGATACGGTTTTATTATAATATATTTTATTTTATTATGTGTATTGTGTCCATTTGGAGGCACAAAATAGTGAATATACTATCTTAACTACATTCCCGAAGAAATAAGTATTATAATGACAAAAAAGTCATCAATATTAAAAACCACATAAGCAAGTAAAGAGGCATCTTTAATTAATCAATCTATACAACAAACTTATATATTAAATATTTTTGAGTGACATAGAAGTCTCAAGTGTGGTTCAGCAAAAAACGATCATCTATACAGATGATACTAGTAAAATAGTGGCACAGAATAAGCTTCTGTACTCTATCAAAACAGCAAACGCAGCTACAGAGGAATTCGCCAGATGGTGTGAAAATATTGGTTTAGTAATTAACATCAGTAAAACGGTCTTCATGATCTTCCAACAAAAAAACATTTCTTATGATAACTGTCCCCTAATAATGGTTAAAAGCAAATCCATAGAGCAAGTGAATCTGTTCAAGTATCTAGGCCACAAATGATTATGGGAAGTAAACATAGAAAACCTCCTACCTAAAATGAGCTGTGTGTGTTTTGTAATAAAGCAAATACGTGGAACAGTCTCACTGCTATGGACTTGTACAATCCATCCTATATAATATATTTATATATATATATATATATATATATATATATATATATATATATATAAAACTCAGAAATATTGGGGAATGCAGCAACAGGAAAAAAGAGAATTCTTTATTGGTTTTTATCCAAGCTTTCGAAAACGTTCGTTTTCATCATCAGGAACGCTACAAATAGAGGAAAAAATGGGATTATTCTCAACTCCATCAATAAAGAGACAAAAGTGTACTTACATTCAATGTGAAATTATTTTCCTTTATGTAAAACATAAGATTGAAGAACTCATCACATGGCATCATTTAGGGAAAATTGACATTCAAATTAGCAACAATATTAACAACATTGAGGCTGTTATAGTATAATATAATAATAAAAACAATAAAAACACAAAACTTGCACGAGATTAACGTCGTGAAATCATTTTTAAACAAACACAGCCGAAAAGGACGCCACCAAGCAGGAATCTTTCCCTCCAAGACGGAAATGGAAACGGGCACTTGACATCACTGGTTCAAACAATTCACGGTAGTCGTCATTAAGCAATTTTTCAAAACGTGAGAGTTGCGCGCATGTTCTATCTACCAACACCAATAGAACTGCTAAGGGGGAAGGGTTCAGGCCGTAACTTACGGCAAGAAGAAGAGTTCCCTTTAAACGGGACTCTCAATGTATTTCGGAAAAGATGAATTGAATGACAGCTAATATGTGAACAATTGGATTGTTGATGTATTGTCGTATACACATTGATTGTGAAAAGGCATTATTAAGGTAACAATAATAATAATATTAACATTATTAATAATAAAAATATACGTTGAAAACAGTGGAATTGCCCATACTATCACCCTGATAATTAATTGAATGTTAGTCGTGAGGTGTTGTTGTTATGTGTACCTTGGAAAGTGTTCATGTTATGTGGTCTGTGATTGTTATCCAATGACAGTAAAAATGAATAAATCTCACTCAAATGATTGATATCTGTTTTTTTATTTATGCAATTATTTGAATGTGAAATGAAGGCCATCTCTAAGAAGGTTCTCTTGGTTTTATGTGACTCAGTAGCCAACACTTTCACTGATTCGAAGTCCATTCGATGATCTAAAGTGTTAACATGTTCTGCAAGAGCGCATCTTTCAGGGTGTAACCTGGAATCACTCTTATGTGAGACTATACGGTTGGAAAGCGATATCATAGTCTGGCCGATATAGTGTTTATCACAATCACGACAAGGAATACTATAGACAATATTTGTACAAGATGTACGAGGATTTTTGTCTTTAACCTTTGAATAAATTGATCTGATTGTCAATATAGTTTTATTTACAATTTTGAAATTGTTAAGTTTCATAAATAACCTGGAAAGTCTAGGTGTAATGTCTCTTATATAAGGTAGAGAAGTGAAAATTGGGTGAATTGTGTCCTCACCAGAAACTCTTCCGACTGGAGAGATATTAGGATGGCTATCGATAGTTCGTACATCAATGGTAGCCGAAGTGCTGAATAATAACTTATTGAGTAACGGTCTGGGATAAGAATTATCCAAGAATAAGGGTTGTAAGATATGTAAATTTTTATTGTGAAAGTTTGGGTGTGAAATTCTAATTACACTATTTTTCATCTGCTTGACCAGATTCACCTTATTGGGGTGTTTGTGATATGAATGAAAATTCAAAAATCTTCCTGCAAGGTTTCCTATACCAATCTATGACTATCGTATTATCCGTCGTACGAATAAACTTAGTATCGAGAAATGGTACGGAATTATCGATGTCCTCCTTCTCAATTGTGAACTGGATATATGGATCATAACTATTGAATGTATTCAGAACTTCACTCAAACCTTCTCTAGGTAAAGCTAGTATGATATCATCAACATATTTCATCGGTTTCCAACCGTATAGTCTCACATAAGAGTGATTCCAGGTTACACCCTGAAAGATGCGCTCTTGCAGAACATGTTAACACTTTAGATCATCGAATGGACTTTGAATCAGTGAAAGTGTTGGCTACTGAGTCACATAAAACCAAGAGAACCTTTTTAGAGATGACCTTCATTTCACAGTCAAATAATTGCATAAATAAAAAAACAGATATCAATCATTTGAGTGAGATTTATTCCTTTTTACTGTCATTGGATAACAATCACAGACCACATAACATGAACACTTTCCAAGGTACACCCAGCAACAACACCTCATTACTAACATTCAATTAATTATCAGGATGATGGTTTGGGCAATTCCACTGTTGTTTAACGTATATTTTTATTATTGTTAATATTATTATTGTTGTTACCTTAATAATGCCTTTTTGCAATCAATATGTATACGAAAATACATCAACAATCCATTTGTTTACCTATTAGCTGTCATTCAATTCATCTTTTCCGAAATACATTGAGAGTCGCGTTTAAAGGGAAATCTTCTTCTTGCCGTAGGTATATTACGGCCTGAACCCCTCCCCCTTAGCAGTTCTATTGGTGTTGGTAGATAGAACCAGCGAGCCGCTCTCACATTTCGAGAAATTGCTTAATGACGACCACCGTGAACTGTTTGTACCAGTGGATGTCAAATGCCCGTTTCCATTTCCGTCTTGGAGGGAAGGATTCTTGCTTGGTAGCGTCATTTTCGGTTGTGTGTGTTTAAAAATGATTTTACGATATAATTTTCGTGCAAGTTTTGTGTTCTTATTGTTTTTATTATTATATTATACTATAACAGCCTCAATGTTGTTAATATTGTTGCTAATTTGAATGTCAATTTTCCCTAACTGATGCCATGTGATGAGTTCTTCAATCTTATGTTTTAGATGAGGGAAAATAATTTCACATTGGACGTAAGTACACTTTTGTCTCTTTATTGATGGAGTTGAGAATAATTCCATTTTTCCCTCTATTTGTAGCGTCGCTGATAATGAAAACGAACGTTTTCGAAAGCTTGGATAAAAACCAATAAATAATTCTCTTTTTCTCTGTTGCTGCATTCCCTAATATTTCTGAGTTTTATTCCTAACTGGTCAGTAAAGACTAGCGTTTTATATATATATATATATATATATCCTGTTAGAAAAATTGTTATTTTGGAATCGGAATTGTGAAAATTTGAAATTCTAAATATGTTTTGCTAGCACCTCTGTGTAAATATTATTGTACAGTTGAATTTCTGGAGTTCATACACCATCTCTATTTCACATGGTTTCAGTGGAGTATTCGGAGGCATGTAATTTAAATAATCCTTTCTGTCGATTCAGCGTTTCGCCCTTTTTTGAGGTTTACCTTATGGAAAATGTACGAGCAAACATTTCATGTCTGGTAGGTGTTCATCAATAAACATTGGAGAATGTTACCATGTATTATTGAAGTTTATGTTCCTTCTGTAATTTCGTACATATTACTATTTGACATGATACACCAAAAGTGTTTGCAGAAATTACTCAGTTCAATACCTTCAAGAAACAAAAGTTTAGTGCAGTGGTGTGAGATTGGTGACGCTTTTGTGTATTGGATTACTTAATAAGAATTACAATCTTTTCACTACTGGTTGCTTATTCTAACTGAATATCTCTTAGTTTTGGTTGAAATTTAAGTCCTAGTACTAAAGTTTGTTTAAAATATAGTTTATGCAAAATATTTCTCATATAAACATTTCTAGTTTCATTTTGTGTTCATATTGGGTTAACATATCCAAGAAAGACTTTACTACGATTTTAGTTGCATGAAACGAATCTTTGTTTTGTGGTTGCTATAGCTGAAACAAAAGCTTATTATTGGTTAAAAAATGTTGGTATTGATAGATCAATTTGTCTACGTGTCTAGCATGTATTTACGTTGGTTTTGTATTCCAATTACTACCGATATCAGAGTTTTTCTAATATTGTCTCTCCAGTGTAGCTTTGAGCGTACTACCGAAACTTTTTACCATGCTAGTTTCAAGATTCTGCCATTGTCCAGCCTGCTGCTTTAATCTAATATTTGCGGTTTATGAATATCTTCAATTTCCTTGTTTGTAAGTATTAGATATTCCTTTTTAATTGTGCCTCTAATAGGTCCGTGATTTTTTAATTAGTTTTTTCTTCAAAATATTTAGAGACGTTTTTCATTTGCGTCAATTAGGTTCCATGCTTGACAACCATACATAATGACATAACTATTGATGAATTTATTGATGGATAATCATCGATGATAACAATGCCTGTATTGAAAATGTCAACGATAATCCGCTTAAATTATTTGTTTACTCTAATCCTTCAGCGTTTTTTATAAAAACTTTCCAAAACTATTCAACTTGTTCGAATATATATCCCTATATCCAACCCTATTTCTGATATGGCTATTTCTGGTGGTGTACATTTAGTCTCATGATATGGCTTGTTTCTTAAGACTTATGAAGATTTCCTCAACTCTTAGTCTGACACCCTATTCCAGGACCATTTTGAACAGTATAAGTGACACTGTTCTCTGGAAAAACACTTTCATATCAAAGCTTCAACATTAAAATATTGACAACCAAAAACTAATAAAATTACTGCCTATTCTTTCAATCTTCCAAAGGCTTGTCAAAATTTATTCACACAACTCGAATTACAAACAAATGCGCTCTACATTTACGTCATATTATAATAAAAGACACAGGAATGAATCATTTTAATCGCATTCATTGATATGAAAGCGGTTATTAATTCGATTAGCCTTATTCCCATGTGTGGACAAACTATAAAGATAACCTAATTCGCTTCTTCTAACTGACTAGCTCTCTATTTCAGCACTTGGATGGAATTATTTTTAATGAAATGCGTGGGCGAATGACGTGTAGAGAATCCAGGTACGTAGTGATAATTTAACTTTTTGATATTCATGCTATTTATACTTATATTTTGGTTAAATGAACGAAATTGATTTTATTTGTGATGAGAATTATATTATTTAAACTGAAACTAAGAATAATAAAGCAATGAACCTTGGCATAGTCTTTTGAATTTTTTTATTCTATTGTCTCTAAGTTTGATAAGAGTGTGAGTGAAGCATAAGGGTCAACATTTTTTGAGGCTACAAACCTTCACTAACGGTGACTTAGCCGGGTATCAGGTAATAACGGAGTGCAACGTCAAAGTATGAAGTCTGTCATATGTTCATGTTATTTAAACAGCGATTTTATAACAGAATAATCTGAAAGGTCTAACACACCTTCAGACGCAGTTTAAGGCCGAAGTAACCCGTGAAATCGTTGTCCACATGCATTAAAGTATTAGTTCTCTCAGATTGTTCAGTGATGTTTAAAAATAATTCAATTTATTGTAATGTTTTTCTGATTTAGCCATCTGTAAAGCGAATTATTCTCACATTTTCAGGAAATTGAACATTTTTTAAAAAATTCAATAATAGCATATGATATTTCAGGCGCTTGGTGTGTCGTCACGTGTGGCTTCTAACAATCAAGTTGGGTGATGCAAAAAAAATATATTGACAGTTGTTGTCCGTAAAATACTTCCTGAATAGTTACCTTCAGTAATGTCTGAACTTGCTGTAAATCTCTCACTCATATGCGTATGAAATTGGTATCAAAAACGAATGCAATGCAACTGTCATAAAAAATGTTGCAAGTACAGAATGGTTTGCGTTATATAAGGCATTTTTTTTAGAGTAATCGAATTGTTTATTCCGAATGAAATTTAAAGACCATTAGACGTTTGGATGGATTGATGTAAAATTGATATTATGCTACTAGAATCCATTATTAAGAACATTTTGTAATGATATTTGCCTTTTTAGACTTCTAAACTAAAGAAGATGATATGACTGATAATGATACAGGGATAGAATACGAAGAAAAACCGACCGAAGAGGAATGTAACGACATAATTAATAAATTGAAACACAACAAAGCAGGAGGGTCAGACGAAATGATAAATGAGCTGATAAAATATGGAGGAGATGATCTAAGACATAAAATATTTAAAATCATGGAAAGAATATGGGAATCAGAAACAATGACAAAAGAATGGTCTACTGGTATGATTATACCAATAATGAAGAAAGGAAATCGTAATATTTGTAGCAATTATAGAGGAATTAGTTTACTCAATACCATATATAAAATACTAACAACGATAATAAATGAAAGGCTAAAAAAGGTAATGGAATCAAATATCAAAGTATCAAAAAGGTTTTCGGTAAGGAAAATCAGCAGTAGATGCCATACACACTATAAATCAAGTAATTGAAAAATGTTATGAACACAATGTTGGAGTCCAAATGCTATTTATTGACTTCAAGCAAGCTTTCGACAGCTTGAAACGGAGGACAATCATAAAGGATATGGAACAACTAAATATACCACAAAAGATCATACGGTTGGTGAAAATGACGATGAAAGATTCTAGGGCAAAAGTAATGACAAGGGAAGGTCCATCAGAGGAATTTGAGATAAATGCTGGAGTAAGGCAAGGAGATGGGCTGTCAGCGGTATTGTTTAACATAGCAGTGGATGGCATAATTAAGACTTGTAATATCAATGGAAGCATAATTAATAAATCAAAACAAATAATGGCATATGCTGATGATTTAACCATAATAGCGAGAGACCGAAAGAGCCTTGAAGAAACATTAGAGAAAATTGTAAAGGAAGCGGGAAAAAGAGGATTAAAAATAAATCAGGAGAAAACAAAATATATGGAAATGAAAAGAAAGAAGGAAGTCTACCAACCAGAAGCAGTAAAGTTAAATGAATTCACTTTTGAAGTTGTTAACACCTTTAAGTATCTGGGAACAATTATTAGTAACAAAAACGACACAAAAATCGAGATAAGGCAGAGAATTCAAGCAGGGTATAGAGCATATAATAAATTTAAAAACATCATGCAGAGTAAGAGAATAAGCCGAGCAACAAAATTAAGAGTCTACAGGACGGCGATAAAACCGGTAGTTACATATGCGGCAGACACTATGAGACTGACAAATGAGGACGAAGAGCAACTAAGGATATATGAAAGAAGAATAATTAGAAATATTTATGGACCGGTCAAACTAGGGTATAACGAGTACCGAAGACTTATGAATTATGAAATTAGAAATATATTAGAAAATGAGGACATAGTAAACACAATTGAATCGAAAAGGATTCGTTGGTACGGACATGTTGAAAGAATGGAGAAAGGACAGGAGGTGAGGAGAATTACAAAATGGAGACCGAATGAGGAAAGATTACCAGGAAGACCAAAAATAAGATGGAAAGATCAGGTTGTGAAAGATATAAAAATTTTGGGAGCACAAGGCGGGGAGAGACAGATGCAGAACAGAAAGGAATGGAGAATAATTGTCGAAACTGCAAAAACCTCTAATAAATTGTAGATAAACAGCAAGAAAAACGTGGGCTGACCCCCCACAAGATACAGGGTCAAAAGAGCTCAATCTGGAGTGTATAGCCTTGTAAGAGCTCAATCTGAGCGGCTACAACTCCAACTGGAGTGTATAGCCTTGTATATATATATATATATATATATATATATATATATATATATATATATATATATAAACTAAGTCGAGGTAAAATCGGAATCTTATATTCTGGCTTCTGGTTTTTCAAGCTCCAGCGAACGAACAGTATGTGTTCGAGATTATGTATAATCTATCTATCTATAAATCAGTTTATAACGTTCTCCGCGTCTTCTGATCTCCAGTCTCCATTGTTCTCGATCGGTCCAGATATTCTCATCTACTCCTCTTTCTCTGATGTCTCTATCTATTCCTTCTCTCCAACTCAGTCTGGGTCTTCCTCTCTTTCTTCTTTCCTGTGGTGTCCAATTTAGTATTTTCAAAGTTAGTTAATTTGTATGTATTCCGTCATTTTGTGTTTAACATCCATAATTTCTCCGATTCTCTCATTTCTCACTCTTTCCAGTTTTGATTTTCCGGCAGCGCGTCTCCGATAATCCATCTCGGTGGCTTCAAGAGACTTACGAGTTTTTTCCTTTAGGGGCCACACTTCACTACCATAGCTGGTGACAAGCAACAACCCTGGTTAAGACCCTTGTTAATATTGAACCCCTTTGATAATGTCTGCCTTTTCTTTATTTTGATTGTGTTCTCTTTATAGAGTTCTCGAACAGCTTTTATCAATGTTATGCTGATGTTGGTTTTCTCGAGAGCCTCCCAGAGTTTTAGCTGGGGTACACTATCGTACGCTTTCTTGAGGTCTACGTAAAGGAGGTGTATTTCTTGATTCCGTGCCGTATTTTTCTCAATTATCTGTGTTATTGTGAATAAGTGATCCACAGTGGATCTACCAGGTCTAAATCCAGCTTGTTCTTCGGCCTCACTATCACAATATTCATCCTCAATTCTCTTTTTCACTAGCTTACCATATTCACTCGAAATAGTACCAAGCATAGCGATTCCTCTATAATTATCACACACGTCTCCACTTCCCTTCTTATGTATCGTTGTTATATACGACGTTTTCCATTCTTCTAGCAAACTTTCTCCATTACTGCATTTCTGGAACAGGCGGGTTAACTGTCGATATAGCTTTTCTGTACCGTGTTCAAGTAACTCCGGGGGGATATTACCGGGGCCAGGAGATTTTCTAATTTTCAGTGCTTGACAAATCAGTTTTACTTCTTTGGTGTTGATTCTAAGTGGGGATGCTGTGGTTCGTATTTGAGTGTCGGATTGTGGCTGTTGTAGTTGCTGATATTGTGTCCTTTGCTCAGTCAGCAGTTTCGCGAAGTATTTATCCCATTCTTCCAACGTTATTGGTGAGATAATATCTTTTGCCTTTTCTTGACGAAGAGATCTTAACATTTTCCAGCTTTCGGTACTTCTACTACCTCCCAGGTATGTATTGAGTCTTGTGCAGTTTCTTTCCCAGCTTTCGTTCTTTTTTTTTGTTATAGCTGTGCGTACCTTCCTTTGGGCTGTTTTGTATTCTTTTTTATCTTGATCCGACTTTGTGTTGAGGAATCTGTTGTATTTGTCTCTCTTTATTTTTATCATTTCTTCTATTTCTTCATCCCACTAATATGGTGTTCTTCGATTCGGCTATGCGTATTCTCCCAGGGCTTCCAGTGCGGCGTTTTTCAAGCATCTTTCAAGATACTCGTATTGATCGTCTGCGTTTTCAATGTTTTCTTGTATGAGTTTTTCATCAAGTCGATTTTTGTAAAATTCCTTTACGCTATCTTGGTTAAGGCTATCTAAGTTGTACCTGATTTCTGTGTTTTTTGTTCTTGTTCGCTTGTCTCTTTTCCTTTTTCCTTTGTTACACGGAAGGGTAGTATTTTGGATTTGACAAGATGGTGGTCACTTCTACACGCCGCGCCTCTATAGGCTCTAACGTTCTGTATTTCCAGTGTTGTAGTTTGCCGGAATATCACATAATCTATAATAGTTTTTAGGTTTCTAGAGTGTTGCACCCATGTATTTCTCGATGTTGAAAAAATCCGTTCAGAATTCGCAGGCTGTTTTGGTCGCATATATTGATGAGTCTATTTCCATTGTCAATTACAGTGTCTTCTCCGAATTGTCCCAGTATTTTATCTTGCTGTTTCTTTCCCTTTATAGAGTTTAGGTCTCCTACCAGTATTATTTCTCGGGATGTTCCAATTTTGGAGATTTCGTATGAGAGTTGCTCGAAGAGTTCGTCTTTATCCTTGACTAATGCATCATCATTAATAGCGTACATTCCTATGATTGTAACTTTATTTCCGTGTATACTTAGCTTCATGACTGATTGCTTCCCAGGATGTGATGCACCTTCTCAGATTTTTACGAATAAGTATAGACACTCCTTGTTGGGCTTTTTTTTCTTTTGATACCCCTGAGCAAAAGTGGTCATATTGTCCTAGATTTTCTGAGCATACTACTTTTTTCTTTGTTTCGGTCAGTACAACTTTATCCATCTTTGCGTTCTTTACTTCGGATAATACATCGTCTAATTTTTGGGAAGGCCTTGAACGTTCCAAGTACCAATAGTCATTGTCCGTTTTCTAAGCTTGGGTCGTCTTGTTTTGTTCTGCAGGTTCCGATGCCAATTTTTACTGGAATGTTTAATCTTTTAGTTTTGTGACGAGTATCGAGGGGTTGGCCCGATGCCTCAACTCCCATCCTGGAGGGCCAGAGCTTTGATTTCGGAGTGTCTCTCTCCTAGACAGATTGTCTTCTCATTGACTCAAGAGATCCATCTTTCCTTTTTGATTTTATACTATTCCTAAAATCGAGGATTGCGTTTTCCAGCGGTTCTACCATTTCGAGTATTCTTCCTCTACGCCTTTCCCGTCATTGGGGTCTACATCCGTAACCCTGGACAAGGGGCCCTTACAGGGTACTCTCAGCCGCGGCCAGCTGAACCCAGGTTTTTTGCGAGGTGTTACTCATCGATCCCTCCACACTTCCTCACCTCTTGCGTGGTGAGGTTCCAGGCTTGGGAATGGGTATAGCGGTATTATGTAAAAAAGGATTCGAAATCAGCATGGTCTCAAATTTCACCAATGATGACAAAAATTCTCCTCTGAGTTTTGTTTATTAAACTGTATTTTTGAATTAAAAGGAGATGTGACAATTTCAGATTATCTTTCATTGGTTTTATTTTAGATTAATTTTGATTGCAACACCTATTTCTTCTTCTTAATACCATCTTTTCAAAAAAAATTAGACAGTTATTATGATCTCATAACGCTGAAAAGAGATATCGATTAACAACGTTGATAAAGTTCTATACATAAGTATTTATTTTGAAAAAATGTTGACACTGTCATTCTCAGCCACCGAGTAGTTGTGAGGTTAATTCTAATTTGTGATTGTATGTTTCATTTGCCCTACTTATCATTTCTATTGGATTGAGAGTGTTTAATTACAATTTTTTGTTTCTGTATTTATTATATAACTATCTGGGAGTGACATTTGACTCAACTGGAACAGATAACAAAGAAATAGAAAGTAGAATAACAACAGCGAAAGAAGCGATATCTTGTCTCAATTGCATTCTGTGGAATAAAAATATTACAAAGGACAGAAAATTCAATATATATGAAACTTTAGTGAAAAGCAGCCTATTGTATGGATCTGAAAACAAAAGACTAACAGAGAAATATAAAAAAAGATTAAAAGCTGTTGAAATGGATGTGATGAGAAGATCACTCAGAATTTCAAGAAGAGATAGAATCAGGAATGACACCATTAAAGAAATAATGGGGATTGAAGGTACCATTATCGATGACATAGAGAAAAAACAACTTACATGGTATGGGCACATACAACGTATGTCAGAAACAAGACTCCCTAAACAAGTAATAAACTGGCAACCGATAGAACGTCGAAAAAGAGGAAGACCGAAAACCACTTGGAAACAGGGCGTAGTTAAAGCCATGAGTGCTAGAAACCTGCAAGAAGTGGACTGGGAAGACAGGAAAATATAGAGGGAGGGCGTCGGACAACGTCGAAAGACGTTCTAAACCGGCCAATATATACAGTGTGTGCACGTAAGTTGGCGGCATATGGGAAACTTTTTTATTATTAATTTTACGATAAAAAGTTATTCTGTATAAAAAGTTCTGCATGGTCCAAAACCTAAATTCAATCATCAGAAGTTAAAAAATTTTTCAGTCGTATGCGAGATTTGTCAATTAATGTGATTTTTGCTCTAGAGTGAAGTACGTTTCTTTTTGACAATATCGAAAATTGTTACAAAGAAAAGATGTTTAGAATTAAAAATAGCTTTCAAATATTCAACATTGTTTATTCACATTGAAAAAATATTTTTTCTACATTTTCTCTGGGATTACGTTGGAAATTCAAGTTTGCATGCATAATTAATCTGAGATGCACTGGCATTTTTTAAAACTGATAATTAAAGTAATCTTTGCGAACTGTCTAAATATCGAACATTCGAAAAAACGTCAACAATCGTATTTCAAAAGGTGCCACGGCATAAACACTTTTTTTAGGAAGTCTAACAGTGTTTTAAAATAGTTTTCAGAGATCCGTATTGTACAGTTTTATGTTTGACATACGTATTTGTTTATGAAAAGTTAGACATGCCAGTAACATTAAGTCTGGAAGAGAAAATTGAGATTGTGCTAATAGTGGGTGATAAGTATAAAACATTTCGAGAAGCAGCAGACATTTCTAATTTCCGACATCCAGATAAAAATATCCACAATGAAACTGTTAGAAAAATATTTAATAAATTTATGACTTATGGAGATGTACATAATAAATTTAGCAAAAAACGCCAAAGCATGGTAGAAAATAATGACGTTGCGTTGCAAGTAATGCTCTCTGCAACTGAGCATCCTAAATATCCTTTGCGAAAAAGGGCATCTTCATTGCCAATGGATATGAAAAAAAGTACAGTTTTAAATATTATAAATAAATACAAATATCACCCTTACAAACCTCAAAAAATTCATACTTTAAGACCAGGAGATAATGATAGACGATTTGAATTCTGTTGTGACATACAGGGAATCTTAGTAGATAACCCATTTATGTCAAGTGTATTATTTTTACGGATGAAGCAACATTCTCATCAAATGGGACAGTTTCTAGCCAATACTGTCGTTGGTGGAGTGATACAAATCCACATTTTACGTTGAAAACTCGGGACCAATATTCGTTCAAAACAAACGTGTGGTGCGGAATGTATCAAAATCAAATAATTGGAACTTTTTTTATCCGAGAAACATTGAATGCTGATCGTTATTTGTGCTTTTTAAACAATAAAATAAATGATTTTGTTGACAACCTTCCCTTACTTGAACGTTAGCAGATATGGTTTCAACAGGATTGTGCCCCATGTCACAGCAGACTAGATGTACGTAGATACATTGAAAATATTTTCAATGGAAGGGCTTTTCATCGTTTTTCGGAAATTCCTTGGCCTCCGCGGTCTCCAGATTTAACCCCACTCGACTTTTTCTTGTGAGGTTACTTAAAGCAAAACTTTTACCTTCAAAAGCTATTTCAAGATTTTGACCATTTAGAGAAAATAATTGCAGAAGCGGTTTGTAATATAACTTCCCGTATGGTTAGAAATGTCTTAAGAGAAATTTGTAATAGAACTGTTACATGTATAAACAGAAATGGAAGATATGTGGAGGAATTAGTAAATTGAAGATAGTGATCATTAATTAGTATTTATTGTAACAAAGTGAATTATGCATACAACTTGTTATTCATTTAAATGCATACAAATTAAGATATAATTGTGTTTAAAAGTTCATTTAGAATTGTTTAATCAAATTTATAATTAATAAATGCTATGCATTAATGTTGAAACTTAAAATTCCAACGTAATCGCAGAGATAATGTAGAAAACATATTTCTTCAATGTAAATAAACAATGTTGAATATTTGAAAGCTATTTTTAATTCTAAACATCTTTTCTTTGTAGCAATTTTCGATATTGTCAAAAAGAAAGGTACTTTACTCTAGAGCAAAAATCACATTTTTTGACAAACCTCGTATACGACTGGAAACATTTTACGCCTGATGATTTAATTTCAGGTTTTGGACCATGCAGAACTTTTTATAAAAAATAACTTTTTTCCGTAAATATAATAATAAAAAAGTTTCCCATATGCCGCCAACTTACGTGGACACACTGTACATATTTATTATTACATAAAAATATAGTATTTTAAATGTTCAATAAACTGAAATTACTCTTCAGAAGACTACTTATACGTTGCACTATGGCGATTTGCTACTTGTTTCTCCTTTATACTTATTCTAGTGAGAAAAATAAGGATCGAAAAATATAACGATCGTTATTCGAGAAAATCCGAATGGCGTGTGGTTTACGAAGTGGAAAACCCATTAAAATACTGAGCTTAAGAATCTCCACACGTTAACATTCGTGTATTGGATAGATCCTTACTGTGTTTTAATGAAAACGAAAAGGGTGAAAACACCAACACACCTTTGTGTTCTTTATATATATTTTGAATTTTTATATGTACGTGGAAAGAAAATGACGGCATTTCGTATTAAGTTATATTGGTTGCTTTTGATATATCTGGATAAGTTGATTATAATATTGCATTTTTAAATATTCTTCTGAGTATAAAGAATGAGAAGTACGATATTAATAACACTGATATAACGTATACCTTTTCACCTAATGAACTATCATATTAAAAAATTACCGGAAATGGATAAAATACAACACTGAATATGTATTAATGTTCTAAATTTAGTGTTTCTTTCCAATTAAATATCCATTAGAACGTTTCATGAACACATATTTAGAAATCGAAGTTGTGTACCTTGGACTATTTAAGCAGGAGAAAAATGTCAGCTGGAGCCATATCAGAGATATATGGTGGTTGTTTCATCAGTTTTTTGTATATTTTGCCTAGAAGTTCGTCCATAATGAGCCTTCATGAAGAAGAGACATTATCGTGATACTCAACCAATTGTTACAAATGATACAAATTTATTTGAAAGTCGAAAAAACTTCAGTAGCTATCTCATCCTAAAACGACGGGTTTCATCTAGAATTTCTTCCGTTCAAGCGGTGTTAAGTTTAGTCAAAGACTATGGTGGCCAACCAAAATAACTTCTGGAACGCTGTGATGGATGTGGTACCACTCATATGAAGATATTCTTGATAAAAACTTAATAATTAATAATTTTAAGTTCCTTCGTACTCAGAACACAATTAATTATTACTTAAGAAAATCGCAAAAGAGTAAAGTGGACAGTAGCAACTATGAAACTTGGACAAAATTGTTCCAAGTGAGCTCTATAATGATCAGATTCATAGATGGAAATGAAGCACTAATTATTAGAAGATAGTGGAACTAACCAGTTTCCAAATCCTCCATCATTCATAATGATTTGAAGAATCCAACAAAAAATAATTGGGAAAGTATATTATAAAATTGCATTCTCAGGGGCTTAGCAGATACTACAAGTTCAAAACATTAAAACTAGCGTAATGCTTTAGAATCAATTCATCGTGTTCCAATATCTGTGGGAACTCCTTCGTGTATCTTATCAGTTTTTGAAAAAGTAAATACCGGAAATATGAAATTAACTGTCTCGACCCTTACTACGTGGAATCTTCTCATATTAGTGTTTTAAATGAAACTCACGGTTTCTAGTTAATACCACAATATAATAAAAATTGTTGAAAATTTTAAAAAATTGACAATTATTTCGATAAATCAATATCATCATCAGAATGACAGAAGTCACTTTTCATTTGATGCCTAACTGATGTTTCGTAGTTATTTTTGGCTAGATCAAGAAGTGACCTAACTGGTGATTGACTTATGTTAATAGAAAAAAGAAGAAGAAGGAGATGTGATATTACAAATATTGAAGCTTAGATATTATTAGCCCTATGGTGATATCCTGGATATTGTGGTATTAACTAGAAACCGTGAGTTTCATTTAAAATACTAACCGGATATTATGATCAATTATCCATTTGTTTCAGTTAACAAAACTACTGATCGCAGGCGAATTTTTCAATATTTTATAGCACAGTCAGGGGTGGTGGAAGTTCAATTGTTTTTTTAACTTTTCGGAGCTAACGTACCGTCTCAGAGACCGACAGCTTGCATTTTTCACGAAATCTTTCGAATGTGTTACGATACAGCCCGATGGCTTTTAGTACCTTCCTATCCCGAATACTTCTCCTAACTGTTAAATCGTGAGTTGCATGTGTCTAACATATCAGATGTTCTGAACCAATTCGGTCTCAGCGACGGATGTTAGTCTTGAAGTAACACGTGGTCGGTGCTAAAGACGGACGTTAGCTTCAGTGTAACTGATAACTGTGTCAAATAAGGTAAGATGAAAATTTATTTACAAACACAGTTACTTACTCATTTGTGTATCCCATTATTTATTTATCGTTATTTAGATTCTATTGAAGAAAATGGCTTCAGGGAGTTACGAAGACGAACAAATAAGGCTGCGGCGTCTTTGGGATGAAGCTGAATCCGATGGAAGTGAGGAAGATGCTTATGACAGCGACAGTAGTCTTGGAGAAGATAACGTAGAATTTCAGCACGAGAATACAGACACCGATCAAGATATGTCTGATGAGGAGACTGAAGTTATTGAACCTAACTTGAGTCGTGATCGTGAAGCTTATTTTATAGCAAAATATGGCACAAAGTGGAAGAAACATTTAGAAAACTGTGAAAATATCAGAACTCGTGCGGACAATATTATAACGCAATTGCCGGGAGTAAAAGGAGAAGCCAAGCAGAAGACAGTAGCAGCCGAAATTAGGTCCTTGTTTGTAACAGATGAAATGATAGAAAATATTGTTACATACACCAATATGGAGATTGAACGAAGCAATATTCAGAAACTAACAGAACGGCAAGGCCAACGGACAAAGATGAAATAAAGGCTCTGCTTTGATTGCTTTATATTGCCGGTAAAATGAGAAGTAATAATCACAACGTTGTCGATATCTTTCGAGCAGATGGCATGGGATTCGAGATATTCAGACTGACAATGTCATTACAAAGATTCAAACTATTGCTCCAGAATTTTCGTCTAGACGACAAAGCGACAAGACTAGAACGGCAAAAATATGATAAACTGGCAGCAGTGAGAACTTTTTATGACAAATTTAATGTTAATCTACCAAAGTATTTCTCTCTTTCTCAGTACGCAACTGTTGACGAAATGTTGTGGGGATTTAGAGGACATTGTGGATTCAGAGTTTATATGCCGTCTAAACCCAATAAATACGGAATTAAAGTATATTCTCTGGTCGATGCAAAGATGTTTTACACTGCCAAACTGGAGTTATATGTTGGTCAACAACCAACAGGTCCATATAAGGTTGACACGTCAAATATCTCTTTGGTTCCTAGGCTGTGTGAACCAGTGTGGGGGTCCAGACGCAATGTAACAACAAATAATTTTTTTACTAGCACTGAATTAGCAAATAAACTTCTCAAGGACTACAAATTAACACTCACGGGTACCCTGATAGAGAATAAGCCACAGATTCCAGAAGAGATGAAATTAAAAAGACCAGAGAAGACTTATATGTTCGCTTTTCAAGAGACATGTACTCTAGTATCGTATATTCCTCGGAAGAACAAGAATGTATTTCTTCTCTCAACAATGCATAGATATGATGCAATAGACAGAACAACAGGTAAACCTGACATGATCTTTGATTATAACAGAGCCAAAGGTGGTGTAGACACTGTCGATAAATTATGCGCGGCGTACAACTGTGCACGTATAACGCGACGTTGGTCGATGGTCATTTTCCATGGTGCGCTAAATATAGCAGGCATTAACGCGTATGTCATATATAAGAACAATGTACAGACAAAACTTCGAAGAGGAGTCATTTTAGAAAATCTGGGCAACCAGTTGCTCGAACCACATACAAAGAAACGTTTTTATACCAAAAACCTTCCCAAAACAATTAAGTTGAGAAGTGGAGAAATTTACAACATCACTGACGAAGCAAATGAAGCCCCTACAAATTTGGTATATGGTCGATGTTCTTATTGTTCAAGTAAAAAAAGCAGAAAAACAAAATATCGTTGTTTTAAATGTAAGAAATTCATGTGTTTGGAACATGTGACGCCAGCATGCAAAGAATGCGTTGAAATTATTGACTAAACTCTAAAGTAAAAATTCAAGCCATAAAATGAAAGTATGGTATTTTGTGAGTTTTTCATAAAAGACTGGTATTTAAGGAACGTTCATTTCGTTTTTCACTTTATAATAATTAATCAATTAGTTTTTTTTCTATTGTTGTTTGTTACCGTAAGATTATTCTAATAAATAAGTTTAAATGCATTTAATTTTGTTATAAGCCTTGAACGGAGAAATGATAATAAGCAAGAGTGGTTTATTTTCTTCAATTAAGCCACAAATGTGATCAACACTTCCATCTCATGGGCCATATGGTCATTTTCATCCATCGGTCTCAGAGACCGACGTTAGCTTGTATGATTCAACAAAACATGGTGTCTCCGAAAGGTTAAACAAACCAAGATTTCTCCCGTTTTGTTTGACCGGTTTTAACAAATTTGGGCACATATGAAAGATCATAATTTACACTACAAAACGCTTACTTGGTTTTGACTTTCGTCTTCGTCGCTAGATGGCGAACTAAAACGATAGCAAATTTTTGAGTTTTTTTTAAAAAAAACCAAATGTGATGGTAGATTCATTTTTACATATTTTAAAAGAGGATACATTTTTCTAAAATTTAATGAAAAAATTAGTTATCTACCTTTTTTTGAACAGTTGATATTGAACAAAATGTAATTTTATTACATTAAAAAATGGCACGCGACTGCTTTTTATCAAAATAAAAATCATTGTCGGCATGAGCTATTAATGATCCCTATAAATAAATTATAGTGTAGTCGTATTCTTCAAGTTTAATTCTCCACCTTAAGAGTTTTTAATTGGGATCTTTTAACGAAAACAGCCAATGTCATGGTTTGTGGTCAGTTATTATGAAAAATTTACGTACATATAAATATAGCCTGAAATGTTTAGTAGCCCAAACAATGCACAACAATTCTCTTTCAATCGTAGAGTAATTCCTTTCATAATCATTTAGCGTTCTCGATGCATATGCGACCGGTAAGTCTTTACCGATTTGTCCCTGCGATAGGACAGCTCCCAATGCTACATTACTGGTTGGTAAATTGAACGGTTTTGAGAAGTCGGGATATTGTAATATAGGCTCGTTTGTCAGTAACTGTTACAGTTTTCGAAACTATTCAAAAATTCTGCATTATGCTCAATTTTTGCACCCTTTTTTAGACACTGAGTCAATGGTTTAGTTATTTTTGCGAAATTATCGATATATCGTCTACAATAACCCACTGAACCAAGAAATCATCTTATTTGATTTGTAGTTTTTGATAACGGGTATTCTTTGATTGCCTCAATTTTGTCAGGATTAGATCGAACAACTTCCGGAGTTACGACGTGTCCGAGATAGGCCACTCCCTTACTCAAAAATTCAGATTAGTTAAGTTGTATTTTGAAGTTGGCTTCTCTTAATCTCTCAAATACGGCCTCAAGTCTTTCTAGATGTTCTTGAAGTGACGTGGAAAAAATTATAATGTCATCAAGGTAGACTAGACATTTATCATTTTGGATGTCCCTTAGTATGTTATCCATGACGCGTTGAAACGTTGATGGACCGTTTTTTAGAACGAAGGGTAGTCTCAGGAATTCCCAATGGCCTTGTTCTGTACTAAATGCCGACTTTTCTATGTCATCTTCATTCATTTCAATTTGTTGATATACGATGGCCAAATCGAGAGTAGTAAAATACTGGCATTTGCCGAGTTTATCTAATAAATCAGTTATATTTGGAAGAGGATATTTATCGTCTATCGTCTTTTCGTTTAACTTACGATAGTCGATCACTACGCGGAATTTTTGTTTGCCTGATGCATCCTTTCGTTTCGGTACCACCCAGATATTACTCGTCCATGGGCTGTTACTCGGTTTTGTTATATTTTGATTGAGCATACTCTGAATTTGATTTATTACTTCTTGTCTATAGATAAATAGATAACGATATGATTTCGAATAAATTGGCACCTCGTCTGTAGTTTTAATAGAATGTTTAATTTCACTTGTAAAACTTTTCTCTATAAAAAATATCTGAATATTTACAACATAAATTTAAAATTGCATCCTTTTCTTCTTTATTCAAATGGTCGGTCTAGATCTGAGATAAATCCAATTCGCATTTATCCGAATCATCAAAATTATGCATGTTGAACTCTGGGATGTTGTCGGCATCAAATTTTTTCTACTGTCAACGGTTCCGAGACTTCAAGTGTTAAGAAACTTGTAGTATTGTTTATCATTGTTGTAATAGCAAGACCATTACGAGCAACCGTCAGACATTCTGGAATTCCGCAGTTTTTTATCTTTTGATAAGGGATTACAATCTCGCCGTTTTTTTTAGTAGTTTTCACTTGAATTACCTTCTCTGCACGAGGCTCTATATCAATCACATGTGTATTATTCGTGTTCCTACTTGTTTGAAAATTAAGCTTAATTTTTGTATGAGGTGTAATTAAACATGCATTATTGAAATCTATTGAAGCTTTCGGTAATTTCAGATTATCTAATCCTATCAAACCATCGAAAATATTATGAAACTTAAATAAATAGAATTTTAATAATTGTTTATTAGTCAATCGAAAAATTTCTGATGCTGGTATTTCTACACTATTTTTATGAGATGATTTTTGGAATACAGTGGATACAATAAATGGGTCATATTTAATTAATTTTGGAAATAATTCCTTTGCAATATCTGGATCTAAAAATGATTGTGTCGACCCAGAATCGACAAGAAGTTTAATGTTATATTCCGGAAAAACTATATATGCTAATTCACTACAATCTACGTTATTTAACGACATGGTAAGAGGTGTCGAATCTCCGGCATTGGATCGGATGTGGTATGAAAATTTTCAATTGTACCAATATTTTCTTCATAAGTTCTTTCATTTATTTCACTTTCCTCACAAAAGTTTGTGTTAGTATTTTCTATTTCAGTATTATATAATTTTTCGGCTATATAGTTTTGTTGCGGTCTATAGTTAGGCTGTGCAAAATGATTACTTTCTATTTTGATTATTAAAAGATTGATTATTATTATTATAATTTATTCTTCCAGTATACCTTTTTGATGATGGCATTGGTGTCGGTTTTGGAAATGTTCTATTTGGATTTGGTTTGAAAACATTTTCTTCTGATGAATTTCGGAAAGTTCGTACATTAGAAGAAACATTTTGGTTCGGAACATTTTGTCCAAATTGAATTGGACCTGTTGGGAATTGATAATTGTTTCTATTAAAACTTTGAAATTACGATTTGGAACATTTTGCTGAAATGATCTGTTTGTTGATTTAAATTGATTTTTATTTGTTGAATTTTGAAAATATTTAGTGTTTTCTTCCTCAGTCACAAATTGTAATGCTACGGCCAAATTTTTAGACCTCATACATCAAATTGTAGTGCCTAAAGGTTCTCTTAGTCCACAAAGAAATGATTTGGGGGCTAGATCATTGTATAATTTTTTCTTCAAATCGCTTGAAGCTTGTGAATTTCTACATAACTGCATCATAAATTTAGAATATTCAAAATTCTATCATAGAAATTTTGCACTTTCTGATTAGGTATTTGCCTCATTACTACCAAGTCTCTATTCAAATAAGTATCATCCCGTTGATTTGCAAAATTTCGTCTTAAGAGAGATTTCAACTGATCCCAAGTATCTACATTTTGAATATTAATTACAGTTCTTGCACGATAATTTACTGACTGCGCCAATTAACTATTTTCAAATTATAACTTTCTTCTTTCACAATTATTACGTTTACTTTGAATTTACATTAACAACAACAACAAAAACTTATTTACAACTGTTTATATGTCCTCGGTTCAGCACTCTGCTGACTTGGCGTTTACACTGCGATGTCATCAGGATGCGTTGAGGTAATTCCCTTCAATAATTAAATGACATTTTAAAAAACAAGCTCATCGTTTTTGAACTTTTAACTATGGTAGCTGTATAATTTATTGCGTATCAAAAAATTTATTGTTCATTTAAATACGAACGTCATCAATCCCTTTCCATACAAATAATTTAATATACGTCTAAAAAGAACCAACTGATCAATTATAAAATAAACGCAGCTATAGCAACTATTATCGATTACATCCAAAGCTACTTCTGATGTCGAATCTTATGTGTACTAATTGAAACCCAACCCCTTTCCATTTACCATACAAAATTCCCATCAAACCGAAACCTTTCTCAAAATATCACACAAGTTCATCTTTCAAACCAGATTCGATCTATTCACAATTCTAGGGCACGTCTCACGTTAAACGACTATACTTCCTAGAATCAATCTACTCCTATCAACTCCACCTAACTCATAACAACTTACAGTAAAGAATAGTGACCCCAGCACTCGGGGTTGCCGTTCTCGGAATCAGTTTCGTATCGGCCCATGTAGACAATACTGTTTTATGAAAAAGAGTATAGTGTTGTGGTTGACAGATGGAAGACTATAATTTAGATGATTTTCGGTATAGTTTCTCAGAATTGTAACTCGAAGTTGGCGAAAGCAAATGTTAAATGGCTATTATATCATATTTATAGTCATAACACTGTGAAATGAGAAGTATCGCTAAAAAATCGGTGATTTATGCTTTTCATCATGATGTTGCTGTTTGAACTGAAAATTACTATTTTCCAAATATTGAATAATTCAAAATAATATAATTAAAAAATTGAATCAGATTAAAACATACACTGATATAACTATGAGTGACTTCTTAGAAGCTATCGAACTCACTCTGAATTCCACCTATTTTTTGCATGAAAAGACATTTTACCAACAAACTGAAGGGTGTGCCATGGGGACCTCGATTTCTAGCGTCATTGCCCAATTAGTTATGGAAATCCTTGAAGAAACAATACTGACCAAAAACTCAATTCAAACACTATTTTTTTACAGGTATGTTGACGACTGCATTAGCAATTCCAAAAAATACAGAACATTTGGTCTTACAAGATTTCAACAGGTACCATGACAGGCTACAGTTTACCATTGAACTAGAAAAAAATAATCAAATTAGCTTTTCCGACCTTACCCTCCATCATATAACTAATACCATAAAAACGGAATGGCACACAAAAGATACCTGGTCTTCCAGATATTTAAACTTTAAATCACAACACCCTCTAACACAAAAAAATCTGTTATTATAGGAATCGCAGGTCGATCAATAAATCCGTCGGACCCCGAATTCAGAGAGAATGCAATAATAAAAGCTAAAGATGCCTTTATACTCAACAACTATCCCACTAATTTGATAAATTAGATATTTAAAAATTGTTTACATATATTTTATAACCATAATAATACAAAAACTAAAATAGACAATAAAACAAACCAATTCCTCACTTTGCCATATATACCAATTTTATCAGAAAACCTAAAAAAGACATTTTCGCACCACAACATACATGTTGCTCATAAAAGGTACAATCTACTGAAAACCAATTACACCTATCTAAAAAGCTCAATCTAAAAAGAAAAAAAAAGCAATGTAGTCTATGAAATACCATGTAAAAACTGTGAAGGGGTCTACATCGGACAAACAAGTCAGTATTTGAAAAACAGTATAAATAGTCACAAATATGACAAACGAAACAAAACGGCACTCACTATCCATGTTTCATAAAACCAACACGAATTTGATTTCGATAATACAAAAATTCTTCGGAGTGAAAACCACACAAAAAATACAAATACAAAGAAAGGCCAGTTCCGTAAATTTAAAGACTGACACAAAAAATCTTAGTAAAATTTATAATAACATTATAAAAAGTTAGAAATACAGAGAAACACGTGGCACATTCCAAATATAATAAATTTATTACCACTCCCTATATAAATATAAAATCCTTTCCAATAACAGTGAACACAAAAACGACACATTAAATCCTCGTTACGCCTGCTTTCATTGTATAGAACAAATACTCGTATATTCCAATACAAAATTTTCATCAATAACTGTCATATTTTTAAAATGTTCGTTTTGTTTGGGTGTGAGTTATATTCTGTTATGTGATACGTCCTAAGCATCTATAAAATATATTGAATAATCAAATGAACGTTCTGTCGAAGGTAAGATTTATTTGTTTTGCTTTTAAAATTCTTTTTGTTACTTGTACCATTTCTTTTAGTTTTAACAAAAATTTTATTACTGATGAAGGTCATGGAAAGACCGAAACGTTAAATAAAAATGTATCAATTACTAGTTAAATGTCCTTAAAAATGGTCCTCAATCCCAAGAATACAAAATAAACAATATATGATTAAATAAAAAAGACAAAGAACCAAAAAAGCGAAACTATATATATATATATATATATATATATATATATATATATATATAATCTGTTAACCCATGTACCACTTAGTGGTGTGGGGTGTTATGATTACTTTTCTTTCACGAATTTTTTCCACTCTTTTCTGTTCAGAGCTAAGTTCTTGACTTCATTTCAGTTTCTTCTTCTTTTTTCCAGTAATCCAGCTATTACTTCATCCCACGTTTTCCTTGGACTGCCTCTCTTTTCATTTTTCACAATCTTTGCTTTCCACACTCTTTTAACCGGTCTTCTTTCATCCATACGCTGTAAATGTCCCCACCATTGCAGTTGTCTTTCTTCTATAAATAAATATATATAAATAAAGTAGGTCTTTTCTTATATCTATGTTCTTCATTCTGTCCTTTTTTGTTACACCTATCCCTCTTCTTAGATATTTCATTTCTGTCGCCTTTATTTTACTTTTTTGTTGTTCTGTTTATATCCATGTTTCGCAGCCAAATGTGAGGATTGGTCGGTATATTGTTTTGGATACTAGTGTTTTTAAATGAAACTCAAGGTCTCTAGTTAATTCCACAATATAATACAAGTTATTGAAAATTCTAAAAAATTGACAATTGTTTCGATAAATCAATATCATCTGTCATTCTGACGATGATATCGATTTATCGAAACAATTGTCAATTTTTTAGAATTTTCAATAACTTGTATTATATTGTGGAATTAACTAGAGACCTTGAGTTTCATTTAAAAACACTAATATGAGCATATTCCACGAAGTAAGGGTCGAGACAGTCAATTTCGTTTTGGATACTTTTAATTTAGTATCTTTAGATATTTTTTTTTCTTTATTATTTATGAATTCATGGCGTTGTATAGTTTGTTAGTTTTAACTACTCTTTTATTAATATCGGCTTCTTGTGTTCCGTTTTCGTCTATTATTGTTCCAAGGTATTGGAAATGTTTAATCTGTTCTATTCTGTCGGCGTCTATGTATATATTTATTTCTTCTTTTTCTCTTCCAATGACCATCACTTTGATTTCATTTCTGTTTATATTCATACCCATATCTAACAGTACCATATTCCACACATTCATATTTTCTTGTAGCTCTTTTTCATTTTTGGCTATTAATATCACGTCGTCAGCAAATATTTCCTCACTGATGTTTACTCTGCATAATTACAAACGGCTTACACATACTTTTTTACTTAGTGTTGTGCATCTCTTAATAATCTCTTCCATGTATATAATAAATAATAACGGGCTTAGGCTCCCGCCTTGTCTTAGTCCTATATTTGTATTAAAATTTTCGAATATCTTGTTATTTTTCATTACTGCGTTCTCGTTGTTGTTATAAATCGTTTGTATTATTCGTATCAGTTTCCCATTTAATCCTCTTTCAGCTAGTATTCTTCACAATCTTTCTTTAGGTACTCTGTCAAAGGCTTTTTCTGGATCCAAAAAAGCTACGAACAGTTTTTTTTATTGCTTTTTCTGTCATCTGTTTTATAGTGAATATGTGGTCTTGGGTACTTCTTCCACTTCTAAATTCACTTTATGATTCTTCTAATGTATCTTCTATTGTCGATCTAATTCTTTTTTCTAGCACTTTTTCCATTATTTCCATCTTGGTGTTAATTAATGTTATCCCTCGATAGATATTACAGTCTTTCACATCTCCATTTTTAAAAATTGGTACATTGAGCGCCATCTGCATGTCAGTTGGGAGCACTTCTTCCTCTATAGCTTTGTTGAATATGTGTCGCATTATATCTCATTCTTTTTGTCCAATATTTTTTATCATCTCTGTTGTAATTTTGTCATATCTAGCGGCTTTTCCATTTTCAATTTCTATTATTACCTGTTTTATTTCTTCCTCACTTATTATTATTTCTACATCTTGCGACATATTAATTCGGATTTGTTCCTTTTTATCTTCTGTATCATTAAGTAGTTCTTGATAATGTTCTTCTCTTCTTTGTATGATTGGTTCCTCATCTGTTAATATTTATGCATTCTTATTTTTTATAAAATATGCTTCCTGCTTCTTTTCTGATCGCATATTCTTTAATGCGTTATAAAAAAGTTTCTGTTTTGCTTTAGCGTCATCTTATATTTGTACTCCAAATTTCTTTCATTGTTCCTTTTTCGATGCTTTAATCAGTTCTTTAGTTTCCTTTCTTCCTTCCTCATAGTTATTATATTTTTCTTCCGTTCTATTAGATAGGTATCGTTTCCATGCTAGTTTTTTGTTTCACTTGATTTTTTATTTCTATAGTCCACCACAAAGTTTGCTTCATATGGCTTGATTTGGTATTTATTCCGCATACTTCTCTTGCAGTATCTAGTATGACTTTTTTAAAGTAGTTCCATTTATCCTCTATATTTCTGATTTCAATTTATTTATAATCAAGTTTTTTATTTACTTCCTGTTCGTATTTCTGTGTTATTTCTTTTTCTCTTAGTTTGTACGTTTTTATTGTTTCATGCTGGACTTTCTCTTTTTTTTGTATAGTATTTATGTTTCTTTCCATTTCGTCTTCTTTAAATTCTCTCCTTACTCTTGTGTCTTTTATCAATTTTTGGTATTGTCTTTCTATTAGTATATAATCTATTATTGATTTTTCGTTTCTGCTCTTTACTTCTCTTGTGTTGGAACCATGTATTAGTTATTATCAAATAATTTACTAAACAAAAATCAAGCATTCTCCTCCCATTATTATTCCTAACACTTTCCCCATAAAATATGCTCCTATAACTGTTTTATATTCTTCATTTTTTTGACATACTCTACTGTTAAAATCACCTATTATGTACAATCTACGTTCTGCTTTTTCTATTATTTATGTCAATTCATCCCAGAATATTAGCTTATTACCCGCTTTATCATCTTCGTTTGGTCCGTATACTACTATTATTGTTTTCTTTTGGCTTCTCTCTGCTTTCATCTCTACTGTTAATAACCGTTCTGAATATACTCTCCTGATAAATATTTGTGATTCTAGTTTTTTATGTATTAAAAGTCCTACTCCCGCTGCAGCTCTTCTTCCTTGTGCTACTCCGCTGAATATTAGTATATTATCTTTTGCTAGTTTTTGTATTCACCCTTTTCTTTGTTTCTGTTTCCCATATTAGAGTGTTTTTTGTTCCTAATTGTTATTTATTATTAGATTTGCTATTCATATTATTATTCTTATCACTTTGATTGTTATTAGGGAAACTTGTTTTTTTAATGCCTCTATTATTGTTGTTGTGTTTGTCATTGTCCTTGTTTTCGAAATTATTGTTATTATTATCATTATCTTTATTTGTGATTGGTTTTTCTTCAATACTATTTCTATTGTACTTATTACTATTACTAATCTGTTTTTTCTAATATTGATATTTTCATGTTTATTTATGTTTCTCGTTTCCTCATTACTAATTTCACCATAATCATTACTATTTTTAAAATACCCATAACTATTACTATTCTTGTAACTATTTTTACAAAGGTTGTATGGATCTTTAAAAGAGCTACAAAAAAATATTCAAGGTGGTTTTTTCTCTATCTGAGGTCAAAAACAGCATACATTGGAAAAACCTTAAAATACCCATATTTGAGCAACTTTAGATGGACATTAGGATCCCGTAAGGATTCTCTCATTGATGCGATTGTAATAACTTTTCGATCTCTATTACCCTGCAAAGTTTCATCGAAATCCTTAAAGCCAATACAAAGTAGTCCAAAAAATAATATATTATTGTTCTTTATACAACTTTAACTGATGCTCGACGCCAGTATTTCCATTATTGACAACCCATGACATTTGATAACCTCAAATAATCCCAGTCGGTTTTACTATCATTATTATTACTTATTATCATTATTGTTATAACGGTGAATTTAGTTTAGATACCACTCACAAGTTGTTTCTTACATTGGTATTAAATAGTGTACGAACTGTTTCAGAAATTGCAACTTTATTAACTAATATTAACTTTATTTTTTCCTTTGTTGTGTGAAAAATATCAGCTAGTTTATTTTAGAGTCAGACACTGGCCACTTCGGAAGTATCTCTTTACCCCCGACTCGCGATACCCTTGATAAATGAATCCCGGTCCAGAAACGTCACAACTTAACATCGTTCCGGCGCCATCGTCTGAAATACCAGATCCATTCTGATCTCAAAACAAAGAATTGGCAACGACTTTTTATGTAAATGCCTCCACTTTGTGTTCGGTCGGGCGCGATATTCTAATGTATTTTGAGATGCGATACTCATCAGCCGAGAAAAAGCGGAAAAAGGACATTGTTTCAATTTTGCATGAAAAGTGAACCAATACAAAGTGGAGTCATGTGGAAAGTATAAATAGATACTTATGTTAGAAAATAGTATGATAATTTTTTTAATGAAATGAATCTAAAAAATAAAACCTAAAAATACTATCTCAACTATTTTAAGAAAATGGATATCCAATTAAATAAATTATTCAATTATTTTCCAACATTGCAGACACTAATATTACAAACGATCATTCAGATAATATGAATTACTATATATCTTCACCATACATTAAAGAAATAACACCAAAGTTCAGTTGGATTTTCAAACCAATGAACAACATTAAAATTGCCATGTCTCACCATAAAATCTATTTTCACTAATTTGAAGAGAAATGTTCTATATTGTATTCTATGCAAAGATTGTAATAATAAATATATTGTCACACTGGCCAAAAATAGAAAAAAGACCGCTTAAGTCTCCATAAGAGTGATTGTATATAACATCCTGAAATGTGTGCCTTGGCTGAACATGTAACGAATGAAGACCACTTTATGGATTTTGAATCTGTTAGTATTTTAGAGACACGACCAAACACCAAAAAAATACTTTTCTTTGAAAAGGCTCATATATTTCGAGAACCTAATACTATTAACAAAAAGAGTGACCATAATAATCTATAAACATATATTAAGTCAATCACAAGTTAGGTCACTTCATGGTCTAGCCAAAAATAACTACTAAACATCAGGTAGGCATCAAATAAAATGTAACTTCTGTCATTCTGACGATGATATTGATTTATCGAAACAATTGTCAATTTTTTGAATTTTCAATAACTTTAATTATATTGTGGAATTAACTAGAAACCGTGAATTTCATTTAAAACACTAATGAATTTTAAATTTTTTCTCGTGAAATAAATGCTTTTAATATTTTAAATAACTTCATATAAAACGAATTCGTTGTAATATTCTATTATAATTTTAAATATCTATGAACAAATTATTAACATGACATGTATAATAATTTCAAGTTGAATTTTATATAATAAAAGAAGAATATTCAAATATCTATTAACCTCATATAACATAATATAACATATTTTCTTCTATTGTTTCCTAACATTTTAGCATAAGTAAAAAGAAAATGTTTATAATCGAATATCTATCAAAATGACATATGATTAATTTCTTTTTAAAAAGTTCAAATATCAGTATATTTACCAATTTATTTAATCAATTATATCAATCTCAGTTTACTAATCATTGAAAATTGAAATAAAACTTTCCGAAAGCTTGGAAGATAAAAACTGTAAGAAGAATTTTTTTCAATAACCTTGCCGTTACCCCAATTTTTCTGGTTAATTACACAACTAGTCGGCAAAGACTATCATCTATTAATAAAATGCTTAGAGTGACATTTTAATAAACTTAATAAACTTTATCAAACAATGGTGACGTTTCGGTCTTAAATTTCGACCTTTCTCAAACTAAAATAAATTAGAGTTCATTTCATCAATGTGAATGTTGTTGTTTTTTAAAGTGCGTTTCTCCCAATGGGAAAAGAGGCATACAGATAGAAGGGGAGAAGTCCTAGTGGAATGGATGGCAGAAAACGTTCTGGTCTGTCAAAACCCTTGGAGATAGACCTTCATTCCAGAGAAACCAAGTTCGTCAACTATCGACATAACGCTATCAACCAATGATATTGTAATAACAAACTGGTATGTGAGTGACAGAGAGACCCTTAGCGATCATAACTACATTTTGTTTGAGGTACATGAGAACAGAAAATCGAACAAACTAAGTGAGAAAGTAGTCGACAATGTGTGGAATCTGAGGAAGCTAGATACTGCAAGCCTAAGCTAAATAGATTCTAATATTTCAGTAAATGCACCTACAACAGATCCAAAAAGTTTTTATGAAATACTTGCGAACATATGCAATGCCTCGATGCCAAAAGGAAAGAGCCACCCAAGAGGTAATCCGGTATATTGGTGGTCGCAGGAAATCGCAGACCTGAGAAAGGAGAATCTGCACAAGAAGCAACAGAAGATATGTACCAGAAGTAAAACAACAATTACAAGATAAGTACAAAGAATGCAAAGAACGCCTGAGGAATGCTATAAGAAAAGCCAAGCAGGTCTCCTGGAACAATATCTGTGCAGGTATAAACTCCGATATATGGAGCAAAGGCTATAAAATGAAGCTATGAAGAGGATCATTGGCTACCCTCCGAAACCCCAACTACCGGCAGATACTATGCATAAAGTGGTACGGTGCCTCTTTCCGGTACATAAGTACATTTCGAGTGTAGAAAAACCCATTACTCCCTAGATTCTACGGTGGAGGAACTACAAACAGCAAATCAGAAGCTAAAAACAAACAAGGCACCAGGTCCAGGAAATATCCCTGCAGAAATTCTGAAATACCCGATTGACAGCAAGACGGACTTTGTTCTAAGATTTTACAACTCACTTGGCGATACAAAATACTTTCCGAAAGGTGGAAGCAGGCCCGACTGGTACTACTTGACAAAGGTAAAAAAGCACCAGATGATCCTTTTTTATATCGACCCGTATGTCTCTTAGATGTGGAAGGGAAAGCATTTGAACACATAGTTTTGGCTAGACTTAAGAAGAAGAAACTGGAACGTACAGGCCGCCTTGCTGAAAGACAGTACGGCTTCAGGGAAAAAAGGCAAACCATAGATGCTATCATAGACGTCATAAAAATTGCAAAACAGGCTTGGGATTTCTCTCCACAAAATAGAAAAATATGCGCTGTGATAACTTTAGACGTAAGGAATGCCTTTAATAGTACTGCCTGGCAGATAATCTTGAATAAGCTAAGAAATAGAGGAATTAATGAAGACCTACTTGCGTTGATAGCATCATACCTCTCTGAACGAGAAATCATAATGCATGTCATGGAGGAAAATATAGAAATAAATAGCGGTGTTCCGCAGGGTTCGGTTCTTGGCCCTACACTTTGGAATATATTATACGATGATCTGCTAACGATCGACTTGCCAAAAGACGTCACCCTGATAGGCTTCGCTGATGACACAGCAATGAAGGTAGTACATAAACAGTAGAAAGACCTTTTGGAAAAAGCAAATCTGGGAATTCTGATGGTGTCACATTGGATGGAGAATAACTCTCTCAGACTAGCACCAGAGAAAACAGAAGATGTGCTGCTTACTAGAAGAACTCGAGTGAGTCCTGTATCTTTCAACATTAATGAAAATAAAATCACTACAAAGGGGTCGGTGAAATAACTAGGTGTAAGGTTCAATCAAAAGCTTTCTTTCTCAGAACATATACATCGTACGATTGAGAAAGTGGAGAAAACAGTATCTGCCTTGTCCAGTCTTATGCCCAATGTGGGAGGCTCAAAAGCTTCAAAAAGATTAATCTTAGCTTCTGTGGCTAAATCTCAGATCCTCTATGCCGCCCCAGTGTGGTACGCGGTTACGTATAATAAACGAATCAAAAGAAAACTAGTTACGAGGGAGTGGACCGAAACGGTGCACGTACATCCTTGAATACATGTTGGCAAGAGCGCTGGAAAACTAGTACGAAGGGACGATGGACTTACAACATAATTCCAGATATCGAAGAATGGATTCTGCGGCGAAGTCGATTACTATATGACGCAAGCACTCTTAGGACACGGCTGCTTTGAGTCATTCCTGTATAAGAGGAATAAATCGGACACTGATTGCTGTCAGTACTGTAAGAACGTGGACGACGTAGAGCACACGTTGTTCCTTTGCCCTAGATGGGAAGACACCAGAGCAGGATACCAAGAAGAGAGAAATAACTTGTTTACCCTTGAAAATCTTCTTCTTTAAGTGTTGATCAGTGCATTTTTAGAAACAGAAAAGGAATCCTACTTTTAGCAATTTATATAGACGATGGATTAATAGTGGGTGGAAGCTCTGAAGAAATATATGAACTACTAAAAAAATTATTGGAACAGATTGAAATACAATTGTTTAACAAAGTTGAAACTTTCTTGGGCATAACGATAACAAAAGGTAACAATTGCAATAAACTGGATCAAGAAAACTTCTTTGAAAGTGTTCTAGACAGATGCAAAAGCTGTATCTACACCAATCACAGCTTATGATGAAAAATCCGCAGAGTTAAAACAAGAAATAAAATTCCCCTATCGTGAGACAGTTGGGAGCCTTTTCTACTTATCCAATAAAACCAGACCAGACATAGCATATGTAGTTGGGTTTTGAAACAAAAATTTGGAATATCCAACAATGTCAGACATAAATAACGTGAAAAGGATTTCAAGATATCTCGGAACTACAAAGAACAATGCTATAGTTTACAAGAAAGATAACAAAAACCTAAACTAGAGGCATACAGTGATAGTGATTTCGCTGGAGACCAAACTACGAGAAAGAGTATCACAGGGTATGTTGTTTTTTATGCTGGTGTTCCAGGAAACAACCCATACTAGCATTGAGTTCGACTGAAGCTGAATTCATAGCAGCCGCTGAATGTATTAAACAATTATTGTTTTTGAAGGTACAATTAGAAAGTTTGCGTTAGGTTTCACTTTATTCATGAGAAAAAAGAAGACGGCTGAATTTTTGTTAAATATATGTGTACTCAGAATAATATTGCTGATATTCTTACAAAAGCATTAAATATTGTCAACGTTGTTAAACATAGGAATCTGCTAGTTAACTTAGACTTATATGTTTATGTTTTTTTATATAACTAAAATAACAATTAATGAAATTGACTGTCTCGACCCTTACTTCGTGGAATATGCTCATATTAGTGTTTTTAAATGAAACTCACGGTATCTAGTTAATTCCACAATATAATACAAGTTATTGAAAATTCTAAAAAATTGACAATTGTTTCGATAAATCAATATCATCGTCAAAATGACAGAAGTTAAATTTCATTTTATGCCTACCTGATGTTTAGTAGTTTTTTTGGGTAGACCAAGAAGTAACCTAACTTGTGATTGGCTTAATATATGTTTATAGAAAAAAAAGAAGATGTTATATTACAAATATTGAAGCTTAGATATTATTAGCCCTATGGTGATATCCTGGATATCATTTTTCCAATTAAGATCAGTATAACTGTGCAATGATATAGAAAACCAGGAAAACTATATCTGCTGATCTTTACAATTATCACTTAAGAAGACAGTTTATTAGTGGAGAATTCCCTAGATTTAACACCATAGGGCTAATAATATCTGAGCTTCAATATTTGTAATATCACATCTTCTTCTTTTTTCTATAAACATATATTAAGCCAATCACAAGTTAGGTTACTTCTTGGTCTACCCAAAAAAACTACTAAACATCAGGTAGGCATAAAATGAAATTTTACTTCTGTCATTTTGACGATGATATTGATTTATCGAAACAACTGTCAATTTTTTAGAATTTTCAATAACTTGTATTATATTGTGGAAATAACTGGAGACCGTGAGTTTCATTTAAAAACACTAAAATAACAATTATTTTTCATGAATATTTGGACAGGATGTTGAGAAAGTAGGTAATAGTATATAAAAAATTAAGACGTATTTGATTAGTGATCTTATTGTATCATAGTGTGAGATTGAAGTTTATATAAAAAAGAAGATTTAATGTAACAGTCAGTTGTAATAAAAAAATAAAACGAGTGTTCAAAAACTGTGTATTCTGTTTAAAATGAAATAAAAAATAAAATTAAAATAATATAGGAAACCAAGAAACTAAACATACCAAAGTATATAATAGACATTGTCGTAGTATCTTCCGGCTATAAATTCTGATTGCTGTTATTCATCTTGCGGTTTATACTCAGTTTATATTATATCCAGAATGTTTCTTCCATCTAATTGGCTTATTGTACCGGGAGACCCAATAAGAATGGCTCTCGGCCATATCTCGGGAACCGTTTATAGTACAGCTTCGGGAAAAACATTTATAACAAAAGTGACCTCGGGAAAAACCTGGAAATAATTTACAGAGTTGTAGGTCCACCGCCAGAGAACGTAAATAAATACCAAAAATTATAAAATGAATAATTTACAGATTTTGCCTAATTAAGATGCATTTAAACTATGATAATCATATTCTTCTAGAAATTCAGCGTATATTTGATCTTACAAGTTTTAGTCTATCTCTTCAAATAAGAGGTGGGGGGAAGCGGGAACTTTATTATGATAAAACGCCTGTAATTCCAGTTCTACGTAACCTATCTATGCAAACTTAGTCTTTTTGAAGAAAGCTCCTTTCTAACAATGTAAGAGTTATGATTTCGAAACAACCTAATGAGTAACGTATACGCTAGAGGGCGCTATTTATTTAAATCTAGCTAACCTTGAAAAATGTTGAACGGTAACATGCAGTTTTAGTCAAGGAATGTAAAAGTAGACCAAATTAGCAACAGAATAGCGAAAACCGCATGTCGATATCTTTTTCGTATTACGAGATATCCTAAGAAATGTGTAAATAATAATATTTTTTATTCACATCAACATAATACAAATACAAATTAAAATAAACGGTTTTAAAGATTAAAACTAACTTTTCTGCATCTGTGACCCTGAACAATATTCTATCATAAAATTGTTACTTGTATACACTTCGGGGGATGTATTGTGCTAACAAACCGAAATTTCTCCAAAAATAACCAAAAATAGAGTATATCTGGATTTATAGGACCCGCTGTACTCGCTCCAGTCAACTGAAAATCAATAGTCTACATCTGTGAGACACTTTGAACAATATTCAATCATAAAATTGATCAATCGTATACTCTCTGGAGGCTGTATTGTGCTAAGAAACTGGAAATTCTCCAAAAATGACAAAAACCTGGTACTTCAAGTACCATAGCACCCGTTGTATTGGCTTAAGTGAGCTGAATATCAATAGTGTTCATCTTTAAAACGCTCTGAATAATATTCAATTATAAAACTGATCACTTGTATATACTCCGGAGGCAATATCGTGGTAACAAACTGAGACTTCTCCAAAAATGACAAAAATATCATACTTAAAGTACTGTAGCACCTGTTGTATTGGCTCTGGTGAGCTGAAAATCAATAGGGTTCATCAGTGAGATGCATGTTAAGCATTTTCCTTTAAACATGAATTACTCCGGTTTGATTGAACGGATTTTAACATTTTTTGACTCCTCAAAATTGTCTTTCCTTGTTCTATTAATAATAGTTCCAATTATTATGTCAATGTTACATATGATGTCACCGGGAAACTGCGTTATGGAAGTTAAAATGGAAATATAACTTAAAGTACCTCGCTAGTGACTACCTAAATGTTCAAAATGTCGCCCATCATTTACGATGCAAGCGTTTATTCTTTAAAGAGTAGATTGAACAGAAGTTTCAATTTTTGCTCTCGAAATACTCTGAATGGAGTTTCGTATTTTTTCGATCATGTTAACTCTAGTAGTGAGTCTAATTGCACAAACAAGGTCTTTAATCCGGCCCCAGAGATAGAAATCTAAGACGGTTAAGTCTGGTACCTGGCTAGGCAAAAAAATAGGTCTCCACGTCCTATCCACCTATCAGGGTAAGCATTATCTAAAAATTCTCTAACTTGTCTGAAGAAATGCGCCGGACACCCATCGTGCTGAAACAACATAGATCTACAAGTTGCTAGTGATATATCTTCTAGAAGAAGTGGTAATTCATCCCTTATAAAATTTAGGTAGCATTCCCCGTTAATTGCGTTGTCAAAAATAAAAGGTCCAATTTTCTGACCATCTACAATACGACACCATACATTCACCGACCATCGCCCCTGATACTGAACTTCTTCCATCCAGCGTGGATTATTCTGTGATCAATAGTGCATATGATGCCGGTTAACCGTACTAAATGTTGGTTCGTCTGACCACAAAATACGTGACAGTAATTGAGGGTCGTCATATACCATATGTAGTAACCGGTTGCAATAATCCAACCTTCTGTCGTAATCACGATCAACCAATTGTTGATGCAGTACTATATGATATGGATGAAATCTAAAAGAAATATAATGTCCTATTAAATATATTTCTGGAATAATAAATAAATTATTATGTTATAATATAACCATGCTCACAAATAATATTATGCGGGTATATTTTGTTTATGAAACATATCTTTTTACATCATAATTTACCTGTGTCATGTCAAATACATTGAACGGTGGTTCTGCTTATTCCCAAGTCTCTACTTATTGCTCTAATACTCAAATACCGATTAAATTGCACATATTCCAAAACATTTATTGTGTTTTCCTCTGAACTACCTCTGCCGCGTCCTCTAAATACAGAAAGATTTACATTTCCAGTCGTTCTCGAACTGTGTATGAGTCGACGTAAAACTCTGCTATCGGGATGACGTCTTTGGGGATATTGTATGGCATATACCCTAACCGCAACAGTTGCATTTCTCATACAATCAAAGTAAATGCCTATCATATCAAATGCTTCTTCGTTTGTAAGAATCATCTTAGATATAACTTTTAAGTAAATTTTATATCGAATTTAATGCACACAAATCGCAAGGACACGTAAATGAACAAATTACTAGGTTTATTAATTTGACACAAGACATATCGTTTTGTTTTTTTCATTGTACACTACTTGTTTTTATATATTTCGAATTTAACTTCCATAACGCAGTTTCCCGGTGACAGCATAAATAATATTGACATAATAATTGGGACTATTATTAATAGAACAAGAAAAGACAATTTTGAGGAATCTAAAAATGTTAAAATCCGTTCAGTCAAACCGGAGTAATTTATGTTTAAAGGAAAATGCTTAACATTTACACATTTCTTAGGATATCTCGTAATACAAAAAGATATCGACATGCGGTTTTCGCTATTCTGTTGCTAATTTGGTCTGCTTTTATACTCCTTAGATAAAACTGCATGTTTCCTTTCAACATTTTTGAAGGATAGCTAGATTTAAAAAAAATAGCGCCCTCTAACGTATACGTTACTCATTAGGTTGTTTCGAAATTATAACTCTTACATTGGTAGAAAGGAGCTCTCTTCAAAAAGTTTAAGTTTGCATGGATAGGTTAAGTAGAACTGGAATTACAGGTGTTCTTTCATAATAATGTTCCCGCTAAACCCCCCCTCTTATTTGAAGAGATAGACTAAAACTTATAAAATCATATATACGCTGATTTTCTTGAAAAATACGATAATTATATTTTGAATGCATCTTAATTAGGCAAAATTTGTAAATTATTCATTTTATAATTTTTGGTATTTATTTACGCCCTCTGGCGGTGGACCTACAACTCTATAAATAATTTCCAGATTTTTCTCGAGGTCACTTTTGTCATAATTTTTTTTCCCGAAGCTGTACTATAAACGGCTCCCGAGATATGGTCGAGAGTCATTCTTATTGGGACACCCGGTACATGTAACCGATATGCCTAATAGGTTGTGCACTTTAATGCATTTCCTTTTCTATGAATGGATGATATGTATGCATTTTTTCATTAGTGGGTCTCTATTTATCAAATTATCTCTTATTCAAATCCAATAGTTTTGATAAGTTTACTGATCTCCCACTTTTTGTGATATAACTATTTTTAATCCAGTCAGTGAATCACACATTTGATATTCTCCCTTGAGAATTACAGAATTGAGAAAGAAATAATAAAAATATTGCTGCCGTCATCATTCATTATTCTTTCAAAAAATTAGTAAATTGATATCAAAAATCGAGTTGATCAGGATTTTTTAATATTACTGTTCATTTAGCTAATAATTCAATACTTTAAGTTCGCACTAAATGTATTCACTGGTTATTCAAATATTTCATAATTTCATTACTCTTTATGTTCAACAAAACACATTTATCATTCTCCCAAACGTTGTAGATATTTTTATACAATATTTTACGCACGCAAACAAACAAAAATAAAACCGTAGCCCTTCCAACATAAAAGCTAGAATATCGTTAAGTTATTTTCATTAATTTGTTTGATTGGAATTATTCTATAATAATATGTCATTACCTATAAACGTTGATAAAGCTTTACATTGGTAAATAATACTTATCGGAAATTACATTCATCGAAGATAATTCGATAAGTACAACCGCATTATTTTTCATTTATTTTCACGATTTTCTTCGATAAATTACAAGTGGTATAATCTAGGTTGATGTTTCTTGAAAATATTAGATGCATTTTATATTATTTCCTATACCAAGGCTCAAGGATGAGAATCTAACTATGAGGTGGCACCAGTTTTATGAAAATATGTTACTATAGTGGTGGAAGGGGACTTTTTAAAAAGGAATGCAGCATACAAAGATGTGGTGAGAATGTCCCAGTAAGAGAAACTTATAACTAGTAAAAATCATGGCACATCTAGAAGACGATGTCAGTCCAATTTTAGAGGATTTCAAGGTCGAGGTTTTAGCTATAATCAGATAGAAAATAGAGTTATCGTTGAATAGATAAGGCTTTTACTTGTTGAAGATCCATACTGAACGATGAAATAAAACAACTTAATTTGTGCTATTTGAATTAATGTTCATTTTAAACTAGTTGACACGTTTCACTAACACAGTAGATTTCTCAAAACGAATGAAGGTATAATTTGAAAATGTTTTAATATATCGTCGTTGCGCCTTCAAAACGCGACATGTGCATATTTTTTGCAAAACGCGCTAAGTGTATGTTCGGATTGATGACTCAAGCCGGATGCTTCGTCAAAAGCGACCATGTGATATTCAAGCTAGTTTTAATTCTAGGTGAGTTTCATTAAAAAGCGACACGTACAGAATCTAAAATATGCGCCTTCAAAATATGCCATGTGTATAAATGCACATAGCGCATTTGCAGGCGCATTTTTTATGTGTTTATACAGGGTGTCCCGGGACTAATGGGAAAAAAGTCAGAAGCGTATAATCTGAGCCAAAATAATGTTAGTACATCATATAAACTTTTTCTATGGAGGCCCTCGTTTCCGAGTTATAAGCCTCCAAAGTATCAATTTTGAATTTGGTTTTTATTTTTATTATTTGTACTAGTTATTTGATCTTTATCAAATTTACGGCAAAGCTATAATGTACGTGTATGTTTATTTTGGAAAGGTAAACAGATTTACAGTACTGCCTTGAAGCCAGGGACGGACTACTCGCAATGGTTAGTGATCCAAAAAAATTGCAGGGATGGCACACCCTGTATGAAATCATCGAAATTGACTTCCCCACACATTAAGCTAACGAAAAGGTACTCTTGTTAGAATTCGATCAAATAAGCCGTTTGGATAATATTTACAGTTTTATTAATGCACTACGTACAAATCTACCTCACTAACTTATTAATACGATGTCCAGGATTTACTTCCTTTTAACCAAAATTACGAACATAACATCATTAAACCATTAAGAAAACCTCAAAAAACACAAGTTATTAAACATTAGACTAATACTAATTCCTAAACAACAACAAAAACTAACGTTATTCTAATAAATGTTCAATATGAGCTCCTCCCACTTCCACGCACATTCTAAGTCTACGAAGGTTGTTTCTTTGCACTTGAATGAGCAATCCCACATTATTTCTAATAACATTGCAGTGTAACACAATTCTGTCTATCAAATATTGTTTTGAGATAACCCTAGAGAAAGAAATCCATAGGATTATGTCTCCTGATCGCGGTGGCCATTGAAAAGGGCCTCCACGACCAATCCATCTATTAGGAAACCTTGTGTGTAAATGCTGTCGTACATCTAAACTGAAATGAGGAGGGGCCCCATCATGCATGAACCATAAATTCCTACGAGTTTGTAGTAGCCCATCATCAAACAGATTCCATAACTCATTTTGCAAAAACTCCAAATATCTCTGACCAGTCAAAGTACCGTCAATAAAGTATATGGCTCTATCGAATGATTGCCAATTATTCCTACCCAAATATCAACCATGAATCTATGCTGGCTCCTAGTTTGGATAATGCCATGTGGATTCACATTATCCCATAAATGCATATTATGAGAATTTATGATTCCATCTCTGGTGAAACTGGATTAGTTCGTAAAGAAAACGTTACTAATAAATCTATTGTCTGCTTGTTGTTGTCGCAGAAACCACTGGCTATACTCAAGTCGTGCAGGATAATCAGCCACTGTCATACTGTGTATTTTTTTCATGTGAAAAGGATATAACAGCTGTTCTTTTAGGACGCGATGAACAACTAATTTCGAGACGTTATGTTCTCTTGATACTTTTAGAAAACTCGTTGATGGTTCATTATCAACTGCATTTAACAAGTCTTGTTCAACGGCCACAGTACGTATGCTTCGTACTGGACCTTCTCCACCTTTTTTTGGCAAAAATATTCCTAAAATTGAAAATTTTGTTTTGTATGCATGGAAAATTACATTTACTTATTCATACCTGTTTCTCGTAACCTGAGATCAATACACTCAAACATTCGTCTGTCTGACAATGCTCTGTTTGCAAAATGTTCTTCATAAAGCCTTCTGGCCTCTAAACAGTTTCGAGAAGCCAGTCCATACATTAGATGCATATCTGCGTACTCAATAAAAGCGAATTTTGCCATTGTAACTGTTAAATTAAGGACCTATGAGTTATTTTGTGCGTTCTTTTTGACTGAGATCTCAGATCACTTCAGTTAAGGTGATCTGAGGTAAAGTGATGTGAGAAAGCACCAAAAAGAACGACATCTCAATTGAAGCGCGCGATCTGTCGACAGATTTAAACTATACGACAGATTCGTATCAGCATCTAATAACGTTAATTAATGTATCCATAATTTGTAACAAAAGAAAAATAGATTATGTGTGTTTATTATTTATATGTCAATGGTTAAAACCTTAGATAACCTTGGTTAAAACTACATATAAACCAAGCAAATCAAATATTTCTTCATCCCCTCCACTTTATTTCCGACTCAATTCCAACTGATACCCCCTTACAACACATTCAGCATCGGTGAAGGGGGGGGGGGAAATCTCAGCTAACTTAAAGTGAGTAAAACAAAAAGAACGCTCACATTGCTGATGTGAGCTGATATTAACTGAGATCTCAGTCAAAAAGAACGCACCTATTGACAAGTACTGACTACGAACTATTCTACACAACGTTTGACAACTAATTCTATGGTAACTTGATAAACGGTAAAAACACTTATAAAAAGTTTTTACCAACATTCGAATTAATAAGTCGGTAATGTTTTTCATCTTCTGCTATCGTTAAATTATTTTTTTGTAGTACTGTAGGTGAATCTTGGACATCTATTAATAAGTTAATTTTACCTCGTTGTGTACTTATAAAAATGGTGAATGCGTAAATTGGTACGTAGTGCACGAATAAAACTGTAAATATTAGCCAAACGGCTTATTTTATCGAATTCCAACAAAAGTATCTTTTCGTTAGCTTAATGTGTGGGGAAGTGAATTTAGATAATTTCATACAGGGTGTGTCATCCCTGCAAAATTTTTGGATCACTAACCATTGCAAGTAGTTCGTCCCTAGCTTCAATGCACTACTGTAAATCTGTTTACCTTACCAAAATAAACATACACATACATTATATCTTCGCCGTAAATTTTATAAAGATCAAATAACTAGTACAAAAATTAAAAATAAAAACCGAATTCAAAATTAAAACTTTGGAGGCCTATAACTCGAAAACGAGGGCCTGCATAGAAAAAGTTTATATGAAGTACTAACATTATTTTAGCTCATATTATACGCTCCCGACTTTTTTCCCATTAGTCCCGGGACACCCTGTATACACATGTCGCTTTTTGTGACATTACAACAGGTCAGTTCGTGTTGAGTGTTGATATTGGGTACGAAAGTATAGAGCTCAATGTTTTGTCGTTGAAAATAGTGGTGAACACCCGGTAATAATAGTTTTACAAATCTCTGGACTGTTCTTCTAAGGTATGGTACCTATCTAAGCTATTACAATTGTTCAGAATAACAACCGTTAACTAGAATGTCTGGTACCTACATAGATTATTACTAGCTAATATAGGTTAGGAAATGGACGTAGTCACTTACTATGTAATTATGTACCTCGTATAATCTTCAGTTTTATTATTCCTCAAATATAATAAATCTACTGTTGTTGTCATTTGTAAATACAAGGTATTACATGGACTGGGCCAATTTCCTTAACTCCAAGGGCGCAGAAATAAAAATACCAAGATAGGCAAACTAAATCGCACAATTCGATTCATCTTTGAGCGGTGTTGTGATATTTGATAGAAAATCTTATTAATATTTTATTTTGATGTTACTTATTAGTTGTCAATCTTTTTCATAACGGTTAAAAAAAATTCTCTTCAGAAGGAATTCAATTAAAGTTGGAAATGAAATTTACTTTGTTACATTTTTTCTTATTGTAGTTTATATCATGCATGCTTTGTAGCTGTTACTCTTTTGCTTTAAATATATAAATAATTAATTGTGTGCTCTCATACAAAAGTTTTAATAATTTGTTTCATAAAATAAAAAAATACTATTTTTGATGGAAAATAAAATATGATTACATATAGTTATTAAATAATGATCGTTTATGTAAAGATAATTTTGCGGTTGGCTCGAGACTAATTGTGTTTAACCAGGGTATTTTTTTATAGATTTTGCAATCATGGAGAATACAAGGGAAAGAAAAATATCGCTTTTAGCTCAAAATATGACAAAACATGACGAAGATGAAAATCTCCTAATGAACCCTACAGAAAAAAGTTATACTAACGAGGATAATATTATTAGTGTGCTTCCCTTGGAAAACATCAGTAGCGCAAATAATACTATTGTCCGATCCAATGTGGAACAGACGCATGATGTTGAAAATCCATTTCCAAATAATACGTTTAAAGAAAATATTATTATTGAAACATTATTTAACGTTCAAGAAGTTCCAAATCCGATAACCATCTCTACGCCTCTTGGTGATACCACAGCTATGAATCTTGATAGCTCTATATTATTATCCATTCCTCTTGACGACTCTACGTCCATACCCGTCGATAACGTCATACCTTCTGAAAGCCCTCTTTGTCTTGAAACACTTAACAAAGAGGGTCAGAATGATAAAGCCCTTACAAAAAATGAAGTTAGCATTAATTTGAACGTAGAACAAAATCCGGTTACAGTGTTTGACATGAACAGTGAAGAAGAAATACAATTAGATGTGGAAGATGCTGATAAAGATAGACGTTATAGGGAAAGTGAAGAAGATGGAGAGAGTAGTGAAGATAATTCATCTAGTGGCAGTAATTTGCAAAATTATGTTGAAGGCAGCAAACAAGAAGCAACCGCAGGAAATTCAAGACAATTAAACAAAACTCTAAGGGTGCTTGGCAAAAGGTACCGTGGTTATAAACATGACCGAGGTCCCCGAATAATGAAACCTAAAATGTGTATTCATACCTTAACTGTTGCAAAATCGAAAAGCTCATATATGTGCGGAAAAATAAACGAAGATACAAGAAAATCTATTTTCCAACACTTTTGGTCGATGAAATCTTGGGAATCTAAGAAGGCCTACTTAAAAGGTTTGGTTGAGTTTACAATGCCAAAAAGAAGGCGGAAAAATACTAACTTAGATCATCTGAAAAAACACCACGTGTATGATTGCTTCTTACCAACATCGGAAGGTATTAAAGTTAGAGTGTGTAGGGGCTTCTTTTTGGCTACTTTAGATATAAAGAAGGATTCTTTATCCAGATGGATACAACAAAGTAATCCTACAGCCAACAAAGATTTAAATCCTGATGGTGATCTGAATACTACCAAACAAAGATGCGAGGATACAAAACAAGCTAAAACTGAAAAGAAACAAGTCCGATTCCGTTGCTGAATGGCTAAGCATTTTACCAAAAGTAGAAAGTCATTATTGTAGGGCTTCAAGTTCTCGTACCTATGTAGAGTCTACATTCAATTCAGTCAATCATATGCACACTGTTTATAAAGAATGGTGTCAAGAAAATGACGAAGTTACTGTAGAGAGAAAGAAATTTTGTGAAATGCTGAAAAGAGAAGAAGTTTCCATTTTTAAACCAAGAAAAGATCAATGCGACACTTGTGTTTTATTTAAAGAAGGGTATTTACCAGAGCAAGACTATAAAGAACACATTATAAAGAAGGAAGAAGCTCGACAGGCAAAGCAAGATGCCATCGCTAATATTTCCGATGAAATATTGGTAGCTACCATGGACGTACAAAGCATCTTACTTTGTCCGAAACTCTTAGTTTCAAAGCAATATTATTCCCAAAAGCTCCAAGTTCACAACTTTACTCTTTATATCTCCAATAATAAAGATGTTAATCTTTATGTATGGAGTGAAGAAAACGGAACTGTAACATCAAACGAATTTACGAGCTGCATAATACAGCTTGTGAAAAAGCATTCACAGTTCAAGAAAATTATTCTAATTTCAGATGGCTGTTCATACCAAAATGAAAATCGAATATTAGCAAGCGCTTCATCAGATTTTACCGAAAAAAGTTTCCTAGAAATTGAACAAATTATATTAGAAAAAGGGCATACTATGATGGAGGTTGATAGTGTTCATTCAACATTATAACAACTTTTTCAGCCTCCTATATACACACCCTCCCACTATGTTGACAGAATGGGACAGGCACGAAAAAAACAACCATACATTATAAATCACGTTGATTATTCATTTTTTAGAAATTATGAAGCATTACCCAATAATTTTACTTCAATTCGTCCAGGTAAAAAAAGCGGCGATCCAACTGTAGCCGATATCAGAGGGATGAGATATGTGAACGGGGACACATTTTATAAATTGCGACATTCTGATGAGTGGAAAACCTTACCTCAAAGAAGACTAAAACTAAATGAAATGGAGCCAAAAAATCTGTACCATGAACCAAGGAAGATTGAGAAAAAAAAGATTCAAAGTTTACAGGCATTGAAGATCTACATGCATAAAGATTACCAACTTTACTATGACCACCTAAAATCAGAGTAGTTTCTTTAACTGTATGAATTACTAGCCTATTTTTTCTATAAAATTCGCAATTACCAAAATATTTTCTATTCTTTCCTGTTCTTAAATAAAGCATCATCATACTTCCCTGCTCTTTTTTGTAATGCATAACTACCTCTTTAATACATAATAATAAAAACATACTTCATGCATCAAATAACGATCCGTGTGTCGCAAACGGTCATTTCTAAATAACTACACCTACTTTTTTGTTATTTGATACAACTTTAATATCTATACATTTTACTTCTGTTTCTATTCGTCATTATATAATTTTACGTAAAAAGTACCTATGTGTGCCAAAGGCGCATCCAAAATCAGTTATGTGCACTTCATAATAAACAATAATTTATATAATTTACTATTCTTGTTTTCTTTAAAACAATACGCATTAAAATGGTTAACTAGGCAATATATAATGCTACATTAAGTAAATGGTTCGTATTCCATAACTTCTATGAAAAATATACAGTTTTTGCCCTTTCCTGAACAATTTATGAAAAAGCACATGTCGCATTTTGAAGGGGCAACGACGATATACAGTGTATAAATGCAGAATTCTATTATACTAATATTAACAAAGGTATTGGAAAAAATTACCTGGAAATTTATTCACTACAAATATTCCTAAGCTATCTTCTAGGTGAAAGGTTTGATAGAGGCGAGTGATTGATGTTTATTTGGTCGTTAAGAAGGTTACCTACCCGAATATTTATTTTTGTTAATCTCAAGAGTCTCTAATAGATTTAAACTACAGGACTTACCTTCTACATGTGAAGTTTCAAAATTTTGGTCGAAAATGTGTTGGTTCTCTAATAAATGATTTGAATAGTTAGAATCTAATTTTTTGTTGTCATAGCTACGTTTGTGTTCCGAAATTCTAGTTTTAAAATGTCTAAAAGTTCTACCGATATAAATTCTATCACAGTTGTCATTACCACATTTTAATTTATAAACTCCAAATTTGTTTAATTTTGAAGATTTAGATTTGTCATTTTTAATAAGTTTGTATAAATTGTTAATCAGTTTTAAAGCAATTATTCATGTTTATAGTTTCTAAAGATGACTTAATTATTAAGGATGATGTTACAAAGTATGTCAAGCTTTTAAATTGTTTGAAATTATTATTATCAGAAGGGAATACTTGTTCTAAAGTCTCTTCTTATCTTATTATTTATTATATTGACAATTGTCGTAGCTTGGACCACGACAATCCTTTGAATAGCCAACTCTTTAAGAGCAGCCAGTACAGTCTCAGTCAAATACTACGCTGTGTGCTTAGTTATAGGTATAAATTGCAGAAATCTTCCAATTGGACATGCGTTCTTAACATATCGAACAATAAAAGTTAACTCATCTACATGGGATAGATCAGGTGTCAAATCAATACTAATTGAGAAATACTTGGCTGCTTTATGCTCACATACAATTCTCATAAGGACTTGCTTTGCCATAATATCAATAAATTCATTGCAAATATTCGATGACAGGTATGAAGTTTTTCCTTTCCTTTGGTTCCCATATTTTTTCAAGTGCTCAGCAAGAAAGGGATCAAATTTCTCTAATAATTCTATACATCGTAATCGTAATTATCATTAACTGCTATTTGTTTTATAATATTTAATACTTTGTTATAATTATTAGTACTTAATGGGAATATTAAGAGTGTGTGTATCATACTACTGAAAGCTGCTAGATCATGGCTGAATGGGTGGACCGGACTATTATGAATTGTAATGTCTGTTTTTGATGGCTTATGAAATATAGAAAAATCATGTTTATTATTTATATTTGACATTTTAAGGTATAAAACATTTATGGACTTATTGTTCAAGTTCTACGGTAAGTTTGATATTATAGTGAATTGAGTTTATGTAAGTAATGAAGCTGTCCAATTGTCTATTTGTACCGGTGAAGCTGGCTACAATGTCGTCCACATATCGGTGCCAGTATATAAATTTTTCACTAAAGGGGTGCTTATGAATTATTTTTTCTATATTATCCATGAAAATTTCTGCTAGTAGAGAGCTGAGGGGGTTGCCCATAATCAAACCATCTTCAATGCTATAAACCTCTCCATTGAAATGAATATAATTTTGATTCAAACATACTTTTAATAAGGCAATGATATCAGAATCAATTATAGAATTGACTTTATTGTCTGTGATCAAGTTATCAATAAGAGTTATAGTTTCTTTAGGGCGTATTCTAGGGAATACATTTGTTACATCGAACGATATGAATTTATAATTATGGTGTAGTATTATATCTTGAATAGTATTAATTAAATCCGTTGAGTTTTTAACTTAAAATCGAGGTTCGAATGAACAATATTTGGAAATGACATCTATGAGAATCTTCGAAATTTTGAATGAAGGTGTTGTGAAATAAGAAACAACTGGTCTGATTGAGTACCCATCTTTATGGAGTTTAATTAATGAATAATGTTCAGCGTGTTGCGGATTGGGTAAAAATAATTTATATTTTCCTTTATCGTTAATTACTGATTTAGCGTTATTTACTGCTAATTTTATTTCTCCCTGAAATTCATTAGTTGTGTCTAATTTAACGGTCTCAAAATTGCTTGCCAGAAAAAAATTCTTGGTTTTTAATATAAAGTTATTTATTATACAAGGGAAAAAAGTATTAGACTTTAGCTCGAAATTATGTTGTCTACCGACGCGAAGCGGAGGGAGACAACAAACCGAGAGCTAAAATCTAATATTTTCCCGTGTATAATACAATATTTTTTTCTGTGACAGGAAAAACGACTATTCAATAGTGAAAGAACATATTATTACAATATATTAAAGTCAGAATGTTATCGATATGAAATTTGAATTTTTAAACTAATAAGCTGTTATAGTTATAGCGAAAATAAGACCTGCGTTGCTAAGGAAAACTTCAAAGTAATCAAATATATGTCAATTTAATTCTGTGATTTGATTAAAAAATGGCGAACTCAGTGATTGTTTAGTGGTTATTTAGGAAAATATAAAGTTAAAAAATGTCTGATTCCGAGTTTTCTCTGACTCTTGATATAAAGGATATGTAACTTATGTTCAATAAAATATTCTAAAATCAAATATCTTCCTTTATATATATCCGGGAAAAAAGTAATCACTTTTTTCCGGTGGGAAAAAAAGTACTTTCGTGAAAAGTTGTATTTTGTTACCTGTCAACAGAGATAAAATGTCAATTTTTTTTCCTGTCACAGAGAAATAATATTTTTTTGGTAATGCTATTACCGTATTTCCTTTATCTGCTTTCGTGAAAATAAGACTATTTGACTTTGTTTCTTGTTGAATTGATTTGGCGACTGATAACAAGAACAGTTCAGTCAACAAAGCAAATAACAATGGCAAAGAAAGATTGTTGAAAGGAGCAAAGAATATTCAGTATAGTAAGAGGTATATTCTTAGAGACTGGGCACACGGAAATGGAAGTAGATTGTATTCATAGCCTAATAAAACGAGCCAAGAAAGGCATCTCCATCCATTCGCCACTTGAATGGACAACAATGATAAAGTCTGCAAGTAAAAAATATCCTTTAACAATAAAGAATTTAAGTTACAACTATATGATCGATTTGAAGGTTCTTAAGCAGAATTTATTACATCATGGAAATATGGACGTAGACACCCAAAAACATGAAATATCATGGTTGAAAATTAAGGCTCTCAAATTCACCAAAACTACCAAGCGATTCTAAAAAAGTATTTGATATATTTCTTCTACCCGGTATCATTAGGGATGTGTATTGTTCAAATTTCAATAATAGTTTGTTTGTGAAATAAATTGAGAATTCACGCTAAAAGATATCACATACATGGTGTCCGTAAAGTATGGAACAAATTCATTTTTAGCTGAACAGACCATTTTGAGAAATAAATCTGAAACACGTCGATTTTTTATTTCAATTTACCGTATTTTAAAATAATAATCTAATATACAGGGTGAATTTCTTTCGAGTAATGACGTCACAGTCATTTTTTTAAATGGAACACCCCCATTTTCTCTCAATTTTCAGATTACTCTAGCTAAGCTGATACCAAAAATGTATCACATATTTATTCCAATTGGTGAAGGGTGGACAAAAATACAATAGTTTTGTGTGTGCTCATAAAGTAACGCGTAATATTCTTCATTAGTTAAATTAACAATATTATCAAAAATACTTATTGTCTAGCGGACAGAATATGATGAAATACATGACTTTATAACTGATCGAACTGCAGCCCTTGCTGTATTTGACAGTAACCCAAACGGTATACAAATTCTTGTTGAAGCTTGTTTATTGTGTCTTGAAAAATATTGTTCATTGTTGTCCGAATTCTCTCTTTTAATTCTTGAATATTTGCTGGTTTCGTTTGACACAAAACATTGTTCAGATGACCCCACATAAAATAATCCAAAGGATTGAAATCTGGTGACCTTTCAATAGTTCCACGTCTACCAATTCACCTGTTCGGAAAACTTTCATCTAGGTACCTTCTAACATCTACAGCATAATGTTGGAACCATAAACTTTCATCACAACCTCCAGGATTATGTCGGCTGAGAAACAAGGTACGTTACCCCGTTTAAATTACCTTCGATAAAGTAGGGTCCGATGATTCGATTTCTCACAATTCCAGCCCATACATTTGCCTTTTGCGGGTATTGTGTATGATGCTCACGCATCCAGTGGGGGTTCTCTTTTGCCCAGTATCTACCATTCTGACGGTTAACCTCACCATTTAACGTGAAAGTGGCCTCTTCAGAAAAAATAATGTTTTGTATCAAGAGAGGGTCTCGGTAACATTTATCCATCATCATTTCGCAAAATTGGGTTCTTCTATCGGGATCATCTTCGTTTAATTCATGCACAAGTTTGATTTTATAAGGTTGCCATTTTTCAAGCTTTAATAATTTATGTACCGTTGTTTTGCTAACATCGATATCGCGACTAACTTTATGCACAGAAATGGCGCGTCTTGTTCAAAACTGAGTAAAACATCTAATGCTGTATCAGCATTTGCAGAGGGACGACCTAATTTGCCTACATTTTCAACCGTACCAATTTCTCGAAATTTAATTTCAATTTTACTGACTGTTGAACGCGTTATAGGTCTTTCTGGATATTTTTCATTAAACATATTGCACACTTCCATCTGAGTTATCGATCTGTCTCCATACCCAATCATCCTAAGTATTTAAATTTTTTGTTTTACACTTAACTCCATTTCAAATTTAAATTGAATCTGAGCAATAATTAAAACATTCACGAATACCAAAAACATTGTAGTACTAAACTGTCACTGAACATCAATAAATTACTAAGCAAATAATGACATTTCACAAAAAACTAGACGACTATTTTTTTTTAAAATTGATAAGAAATAATTTCTTCCATACTCTGTCTGCTAGACCACAAGTACCAAACATGTTTGGAAACAGCTCATTTTTAATAATCTAAAAATGTAACAAACTACAGGGTGTTACATTTAAAATAATTGCAGCTAGACAATAAGTATTTTTGATAAGATTGTTAATTTAGCTAATAAAGAATGTTACGCGTCACTTTATGAGCACACACAAAACTTTTGTATTTTTGTCCACCCTGTACGAATTGAAATCAACATGTGATACATTTTTGGAATTAGCTCAGCAAGAGTAATCCGAAAATTGAGACAAAAAGGGGATGTTCTATTTAAAATAAACGGTTTCAAAGATTAAAACTAACTTTTCCGCATCTGTGGCCCTGAACAATATTCTATCATAAAATTGTTACTTGTATACACTTCGGGGGATGTATCGTGCTAACAAACCGAAATTTCTCCAAAAATAACCAAACATTTAGTATATCTAGTTTTATAGGACCCGCTGTTCTCGCTCTAGTCAACTGAAAATCAATAGGGTACATTTGTGAGACACTTTGAACAATATTCAATCATAAAATTGATCAATCGTATACTCTCTGGAGGCTGTATTGTGCTAAGAAACTGAAAATTCTCCATAAATGACAAAAATCTGGTACTGCAAGTACCATAGCACCCGTTTTACTGTATTGGCTTTAGTGAGCTTAATAACAATAGTGTGTGTTCATCTTTGAAACGCTCTGAATAATATTCAATCATAAAACTGATCACTTGTATATACTCCGGAGGCAGTATCGTGCTAACAAACTGAAACTTCTTCAAAAATGACAAAAATATCGTACTTAAAGTACTGTAGCACCGGTTGTATTGGCTCTGGTGAGCTGAAAATCAATAGGGTTCATCAGTGAGATGTCCTGAATAATATTCAATCATAAAATTGGTGACTTGTTGAACTCCGGAGGCTGTATCGTGTTAACAAACTGAAATTTCTCGAAAAACGACAAAATGTCGTACCTCAAGTACCATAGCACCCGTTGTACTGGCTCTGGTGAGCTGAAAATCAATAGGGTTCATCTGTAATGGATAACGTAAAAATAACTCAAAAAAATTTTCAAAATTCCATCTTTTTTTGGGGTAAACCAATACTTTTCTCGCATATTAGATAGGTTGGGCGGAAAAGTAAAAAATGACGGTGACGTCATTACTCGAAAGTAATTCACCCTGTATATTAGATTATTATTGCAAAATATGGTAAATTAAAATCAAAAATCGACGTGTTTCAGGATTATTTCTTGAAATGGTCTGTTTAGCTAAAAATGAATTTGTTCCATACTTTACATACACAGTGTATAATAAAAATAAATGTGGATCTGAATTATTTGTAATTTTGAACAATACCCACTACATATTTTTCAAAATTCATTCACTCACATTTTACTGAGATGAGAATAACCTTTGTCAATTCATTTATTCAACAATTTCACGTGTAATATTGATCATTGCGCCTTCAGAAGCGAAAAGAAAAAAAACGTCACAATGCAGATTATATTTAGAAAAATAATCTAATTCATGTCATACTATTATGTTATTGAAATTAACTGTCTCAACCTTTACTTTGTGGAATCTATTCATATTAGTATTTTAAATGAAACTTACTGTACCAGAAGTTACAACAAAAACGTTACAAAGCATTACAAAACATTTGGTTTAACCAAGAATGCCTTAGAAAAGACGTAATACCAAATTATTTGAATATAAAATGCCATACTAAAACACCTCAAGCACAAAAAGCTATAAAATGTGCTCAACGAGTTTGGCTTAGAGAAGAATGTAAGAAATGGTTTAGAATAAGGGACTACTTAGACAACTACATAAAAGTGGTACTTTCTGAACTCACGTTCCAACTACATCTAGTAGAACTTGAGTATTTAGATGAAAAAATCAGAGAAAGTGTCAGCACGATGATGCATAAGAAATTTGAAAAACAAGAACAAAAGCTACAGAAACTTGACCGCACACAACATAGAGTTCAATACTATTAACATCATGAAACTGAAAGTAATTACATACCAACAAACTTTGCACCACGATATGAAAACCTTTCAGACACTATTTTACAGATAGTGAGATAGAATTATTGAATAAAGTTTTGAAGTACAGCATACCACTAAAATTTACGAATAATATTAAACAGATAATGGCTACAGAGTCAGAATTAGCTTTAAAATCTAATTCAAATAATTTTCTTTATGAGAAACTAAAAACTGCCAATTTAATCAGAAATATTGAACCTTCAAAAGTTAAAGGTTAAACAAAAATTGACATTACAGTTTTATATTCAATAAAAAAGAAAGTAGAAGATAATAATGTCATATTGACAACTAATGATTATGATTCAATATATATATATATATATATATATATATTATTGTGAAAAAATAATGCTACACCCTGTATATCAAATAATGAAGAATTAAGATTATGTATTGTAATCTAAAAGAATTTTTTTTAAACATTTGAATGGAGACAATCTGTACGATCCACTATTCGATAGAGAAGACATACAGAAAGGACAGACTGTATAATGTAGGGATAATTGCGAATAGGTGTGATAAACAGTTTATATGAAATAAATTACCTAACGAAACTTTTATCAAAGAGATCAAGTATCAAAATTTGTTCATAATAAGAAACTAAATGCTTTATTCTGTGAAGTCAAGCTAATCTCGTAATATTTGTTGATTAAGACATTAAAATGAGATAGTGTAGATGTTTAGACATAACAGAGCAGGAAAATATAAAATAATGTGAATTTCAGAGAACATGACTTATAAAGAAAACGAATTTTCATTTTGCATACATATTTAAAGGTAACAGCTGTCATCTATTAAAACATTATGAATATTCATTTGACATACATACTTAGAGGTTAGGAAATGTCATTTTAACAATACTAAGAAATATTATTGAATGAAAATAATATAGGAAGTCTAAGCAATTAAAAACCTTAGAATATAATATCATGATATAATGGATGAACATTCCACTGGTTGAAATGAAGAATTTGAGTTATAAAATAAATAGTCAAATTTGATTGGTTAATAAACATTTAAAAAAGATCACATCGGCGACAACTGTGTTGCTAACGAAAAAAAAATCAGAATGTGAAAAAGTTGTTGATTATGGGGGCTATTGACTAGTAGGTTTTTTCTTTTTGGGAAGAGATTTTTGAAGCAGCAAAATTTTTTGGTAAAGTAAATCAATTGAAATCATTTGGAAGACAAAATTTGAATATAGAATTTAAAACAAATACATTATACTTACAAGAGATATATCAGTGTAAGTAGTTTAGTTTATATAAATAATAAAAAAAGGAATTGTTGAATGTTGTAAAACACTAATCATGAATTTTATTTTATAAAATGGTGTCTTGTGTCTGGTGGAAGTAAAATAGCCAAATTAGTTTTCGAAGAACATTGAATAGTGGAATTTGTGTGAGCTGTTTGGACTTTGAAAGAAATACAGCATCGATTCCTGTTTTGGTAGAAGCAGAATGCCAACAGGGAGGTTTTCCAGGAGGAGAATCTGGAACAAACAGAAATCGTGAAGTAAATAAGGTAGTACAAGTTAGTTTATTAATGTATTAAGAGGTCAAGCGTACTTACTAATTTGTAAAAAAAAAAACTAAAATTTTGTGATGCATAGACGCTGTTAAGAGTGTATTTCGCCGTTTTCTGAAAGTCAAATGTTTATGAAATTATATAACTGTATTTTAATATTATAATAATATCTCACCAGAGTGCGTGTGATTTGTATGAAAGAGTCATCCTTTTAGATAGTTGATTTTCTTAAAAAAAAACACTTGTAAAAGTGTAGTGTATTTATTTTCATTAAATTAAATATTGTTTTTCCTTTTGAAGAACGTTTTTTTTAAATTACTTGAGTTAATCATTTCATCTGGTGATTTGTGCACCATCTACTTACCACAGGAAGAAGCTCTGAATAAAATCGATTGAACTATGCAGATATTTTTTAAGTAGGACAGGACCGTATTTAATTTGAAATCATTAAAAAAGTAACATATTCTGATTAACAAATTTATTTTTAAAAATATAAAGCATTTATTAACTTTGGCGCAAACATATATAAAATTATAAAATCATTTTATTTAAAATACTTGAACTCTACCCTGAGATGAGAAGTTTTCATGTTGGTTAAATAAACTGTTTATCATACATATTGAATCCATAACATACCGGGCAAATTAAACTATTTTCTCACCCAATTCTATTCATAATAATATGTCGGCCCAACGTAGGGCAAATTAAATTCCCATATAAAATAAACTATAATAATATATATATATATATATATATAACTTTATAGAATCTAGCGATGTAAAAGTTCTTAGAGCAGACCCAACAAAAAAGTTTTCTAATAATGTTAGAGATATTGTTAATAATTCATATGATTTTTTCAGTGATTACGAAAAGAGGTTCATCATAAATAAGAATCCTTATCCTCCACAATTATATGGAACCGTTAAATTACATAAAATAACGAAACCAATTAGACCTGTAGTTTCTTATGTTAATACTCCTAATAATATATTGGCAAAGAAACTCAACAATATACTCAATAGTAACGGATATACATTTAAATATTCAATTATAAATTCAATGGAACTGAAAGCATACAACTTGAAAGATAGCTCTAAGCGTATTTCATTCGATGTTACCAATATGTTCACTAAAATTCCTCCTAAAGAATGTCTAATACTTGTAACAAAGTTGCTAGAAGACAAAAATATCAATCCAGGAATAATATCAGATATACTTAACTTATTTGATGTATGTATTAATCAGAATTATTTCACTTTTGTTAATAAGATATATATTCAAAATGAAAGGAAGCCCTATATCGCCAGTTTTGGCAAATATTTTCATGGACAGTTTAAAAAAAAAATTTTTTTAAAGTAATATTCCAAAAAATGTCTTATTTTGGTATAGTTGTGTAGATGACATATTAGCTTGTTTTGAGGTCGTGCACGACAATTAGATATATTTTTCAACCACATTAATAATTTACATCCACAAATAAATTTACATTACAAGTTGAAGAAAATAGTTTAATCAATTTTCTTGATTTAAAAAATCAAAGAGTTGATAATGTACTTCATTATTCGATTCACCGAAAACCAACACACACTGATGTGACTATTCCATACAGTTCCAATCATCCCATGTCCCAAAAACTATCGGCATATAATCCAATGATACATAGAGCATTTTCAGTCCCTATGAACAAATGTAATTTTGATGGAGAGATCAACAAAATTAAACAAATAGCAGTATCTAACGGTTACCCATGACGTATGATGAATAAACTAATTAGTAAAAAAGAGGAAAAAGTGGTATTACAACTAATATTTCCTAAACAAACTAAAGAAATAAAAACTTATAAAACCATTACATATGCAGGAAATATTTCTAATAATATTTCAAAGATAATATCTTTATCCACAAATACAACGATTTCTTTTAAAACAGAAAGTAACATAAGTACAAAATTGTTAAATGTAAAAACAAAAATATCACCAATCAAGAAATCTGGTATATATAAACTTAAATGTCCAGAATGTAATGCTGTCTATTCGGGTCAGATCCTTACACATTTTGAAATCCGATACAGTGAACACTTACAAACATACAGTTTAAAACAACCAGATAAATCCTACTACGCCAGACATCTACTTGACACCAATCATTCATTGACACCTAACACAGTACTACATATTTGTGATAAGAAACAAGAACTGGATTTCCTTGAAGAACTGGAAATTAGAAGACACTTAAGAAACCCAAAATATGAAGTCGTCCATGAACAGATAAATCTAGTAAGTTCTCCACTTTTAAAATATCTTCTTAAGTTATTATTGTAAAGATCAGCAGATATAGTTTCCCTGGTTTTCTATATCATTGTACAGTTATACTGATCTTAATTGGGAAAAATTATATCCAGAATATCCCCATAGGGTTATTAATAACTACGCTTTAATATTTGTAATATCATATCTTCTTTTTCCTATTAACATATATTAAGTCAATCACAAGATATGTCACTCCTTGGACTATCCAAAAATAATTAAACATCAGGTAGGCATCAAATGAAATCTTCATTCTGACGATGATATTAAGGTAATATCGGAACAATTGTCAATTTTTTTTAGAATTTTTAACATTTTTCAATAAACTGTGGAGTTAACTAGGAACAGTAAGTTTCATTTAAAACACTAATATTACGTTATTGATCATTGATTGATTGCTTATTCACATACAACCAAATGTATGCATTAATTGTTAATGTTGATATTCAGTTCATTAGTTAACAAAATCATCAATTGTCAGTTTCCACAAAACTAACATGAGATTTTAAAAAAGTATATATATTTCATCTACACGGTATCTTTAGGAATTTGTATTGTTCAAATGTGTTTGTGAAATGAATTGAGAATTTACGGTAAAATATATCACATATAATAAAATGAATTATAGATCTGAATTATTTGTAATTTTGAAGAATACCCACTACATATTTTTCAAAATTCATTTGCTTACATCTTACTGAGGTAAGAATGACCTTTTTCAATCTATTTATTCAACAATTTCACTTGTGATATTGATCATTGTGGCCTCAGAAGCAAAAAGAAAAAGACGTCACAATCTATATTATTTTTAGCAAAATAATCTAATTAATTTCATACTATTATGTTATTGATGATTGATTTTTGAAAATTCCTCATTCACTTACAACCAAATATATGTATTAACTGTATTAATTGTTAATGTTGATATAGAGTTCATTAATTAACAAAATCATCAATTGTCAGAGCCCACAAAATTATCTAGAGATTCTAAAATAGTATTTGATATATTTCATCATTAGGGATTTGTATTGTTCAAATTTAAATAATATTTGTTTGTGATATATATTGAAAATTTACTGTAAAATATTCACATATAATAAAATAAACTTTCAATTATCTGTAATTTTGAACTATACGTACTACACATATTTCCAAACTTCATTCACATCTCACTGATGTGAGACAGACTATTTTTCAATCTATTCATTAAACAATTCCACTTGTGATATTGATAATTGTGAATTAAGAAGAGAAAAGGGAAAAAAATCACAATACATATCATATTACTGATAATAATTATTCATGAATTTTCTTGTGTCACACTGTGGTTAATTTTTTGAAAATTCCCAATTCACATAAATAATTACGCCTTATCTTAAAATTCTTATCATCAAAAGGATCAACTTCATAATAATTCTCAATAAATTAACTGTCCTTATTATTTTGCATTTTTATTTATTAATAAAAAGTTTCGAATTGAAAACATGATAAAATAACAAAAAAAAAGACGAATCTGATTGAAACGAAAATTGTTTATCTTTAAAATTTGAGTGAATAGTGTTGTGAATAACTTTAGATACAATCACTACATTTTCCATTTACATTTAATAAATATTAATATTTTTGGGATGATTTATGCTAGAAATGAATTTCTTGTGTATTGACATTCCTCCTGCCGGGATGACACCCGCAGCTGCAAGCCCAAACACACCCATGCGAGCACATGCACGATAACCAAGAAGAAAAAAACTCAAAATATAAAAATTGGAGAACTTACGCGGTAAAGGCCCCTCCGAAGGTAAAAAGGGTCAACAGCGCGGTCGGCCAAACCATCCGGCTGTCCCCCATTCTGGGGTTTCTACACGTGTCCCCTGTTTTTCGTCATTTCCCGACACAGAACACCGTAACAATCGTTGTGTCCCATTCGGCACCGAGGAAAGGAGTGGTCGCCAGGCTAGACTGGGACTCGGCTACTGCGCATGGTGGCCAGAATTTGCGAAATAATAGCAGCCCCTGGCCGAAGTTATATTCCCGTTTAGCTCTATTTCTCTCGTTCGGCCGTAAACTTTCTTGTATTAGAGAGGGATGAGGGTGGGTTCGTATGTCGTAGTTTCTCGATCCTGGATCTGGCAGTAACTTGGAATCAATACCAGTGTGACGTAATTTCAGTCAACGCGATACCTGAGCAAAAGACTCTCTGAGAGGCAGGTGGAATTGGATAGTGAAATGACACTGGTAGGCATAGAGGTTGCTCACAACAGGATGTGGGATACAGAAAAGAGTTCCTTTTTATGTTTCCAGGAAACGCGTTACTAAAACAAATCGCAATTATTATTTATCAAGAATAACATCCAATCAATGGGATTACTTTGCTTTGCATTAAAGAGGAATGCTTCGTAAAGTAACGTGCGACATACGAGGGGACGTTAAAATAAAGTATACATATCATTATTACTTTTATGCTTTCTAATATCGATATTGATAGAGTCGTGGTATATAAACAAAAAAAACACAAATTATTTTTAAACGAATTATTTTGCAGAAAAAAATAATGGAGGAAAGAGCAGTACATGGAATAGGAACTGAACAATTAAATTAACAGAGAGTTAAAATTATTAATCGAATTAATGATTAGTGTTTTTAAATGAAACCCTTGGTCTCTAGTTAATTCCACAATATAACAAAAGTTATTGAAAATTCTAAAAAATTGTCAATTTTTTAGAATTTTCAATAACTTTTATCATATTGTGGAATTAACTAGAGACCAAGAGTTTCATTTAAAAACACTAATATGAACATATTCCACGAAGTAAGGGTCGAGACAGTTAATTGAATTAATGATTGATATTTTCATGAAAAATCAGTAGATAAATGATCAATTATCTCTTATAAAGAGTTATCTTTGATTATGGAACGCCAAAATTATTTCGGATACTTACACCTTACACGATTTTTATAAATTTTGGTTGGTCATGGTTTTAAGATGTGGCCGATATATTTACATTGCTGTCAGATCTTTAGTTTTTCTGGAAATGTAGTGAACTTTGTTATTTCAAATGGAATTTTGATTTTGAAATCCTTAAGAAATGCCCAATGTTCCCTATATCAATTGCCATAATTTCGGAGCTATAGCTACATTTGTAACAGCACCGCCGCAGTTAAAATAATATATTAAGATGGCTATGACTGAATAAGCTAGTTTAATTTGTATAATCTCTAATATAATTTATATCCTAATAGAAATCTAATAACAAAGTCTATTTCCAGTGAATTAGTGAAAATGTTTGACGAGACTGGTTAAACAAAATATTTTTCCGCCTACCTCTATCCAAAGTATACATTTCCTGGCATCATTGTAGGGAGCAAAGTAGTACTTTTCCTCCCTAGAGAGGGAAAATACTTTTCCTCCCTAGGCAGGAAAAGTAAGAGTGTTTGCAATTTGGTAAATATCAGTGAATTGTTATTTTAATTTAAAGAATTTTACATTAATATTTTGACTTCAAATCATAGATTTATCCGGTTTTCGAATTTAAGACAGAAATATTGTAACATACTATGGTCGATTGACAGGTTAACAGTTTCAAAGTGTGTTATGCTGGAATGTATCTTCAAAATATAAAATAATATTTGAAAAATGAGTGATTCAAGCGAATTTGATGAAAATAACGAGCCTATAAGTTATACCCTTAGTTCTTTAATAAATTTTGTTTGTTAGTTTCATAAATAAATTATCTAAAAATTTCTTGTTATTTGAGGGAGGCGGAAAAATCATATGTATAACATGGGGATAGAGTGCCTTTTCCTGCTTTGAATGACTTCTCGGGAGCAAAAGTAGGACTTTCCTACCTTGTTATACAAATAGCTATTATCAAATCATGACGCAGGAAATCTAAAGACAAACCTTTATGTCATGCTAAAAGAAGGTCCATATTTGAGTAGTAACGCGAAATAGGAACTTCAGGAAGTATTGTAATGTTTTTCTTATTTATTTAAACAGTAAACGTTTTTATTACGGGTGGGATAAACTTTAAACACACGGTATTGCTACTTACGAATTTATTTAATCACTAAACTACTTACTAACACTTAATTTATATGCACACAAACTTAATTATTAATTTATATCAACACTTCACTGTTCGCGATTTCGGTGTATTCTTGTTTATTTGTCGCGATCTCATTATCAACTATGTTGAACTTTCTCGGGTCGGTTCATTATATATTAGTGCCTTTTTTACTAGATAATTCTAGACTGCGGCTTATACAAAAACTTTCTGGCATTTTCTGTATAGGACTAGTCACAAAAACAATGTCTAGATAAGATAGTCACAATCGTAAACAATTCTAAGAAATCCCTACGCATCCACCATAATTTTAACTTTCGTACATTGCTTAGACAGAGTCGGATTTAAGGACTATACCAGCGTGCTACTTCGTAACATTACCCTCTTCCTAAATGGAAGTTTCTCCTGGAACTGGTCTCGGAGGTAGGTACATCGATCTTGAAATTCATTTTTAGTTACCACGTAGAAGACGTACCGCGAATTATGTTTCAGTTTCAGTGTCTTGCCAGGGGCTGGAATTTGGTCTCCAAGTTTTTCTAATTGCCCGAACTTCGTTTGAAAGACGGATGCCAGCCCTAGTGCGTTCTTGATACGGGCGGGGACGTTGTATGCCAATGAATAATCTTCCTGGAGAGTGAACAAATCTTGTCGTTGTTTTGAAGTGACTCCATATCAAGCTTTCCCGGTACCTCCATACGCACCCATAAATTCATCGAAGGAAGGGTCAGACACATCTCGAATATGGTTTACTCCTTTCTCTAGGTCACGGTCTCCTTCGAATGGCGCTAGTCGGAACTACTTTTGGTTTTCCGTTGGGGATCTTGCTTATGCAATATATGACATCATTGATCTTTTTCTTGATTAAGTATGGACCTTCCCAGGATTATTGTGATTTTGGAGAAAATCCTTTTCTCCTCATCGGGTTGTGTAACCATACCATGTCCATTTCTTTGAAACCGACTACTGCGTGTCGTACCGACTTTTCATTCTGTCGCTGGCAACTTGAAGATTTGTTCGAACTAATTCATGAATATCGTCCAGCCTTCTTCTCAATTGAATCACGTAGTCTTCTCCTGCTAGATCTTCTCCAGGCCGACATCCAAATTCCAGGTCAAAAGGAAGCCTCATTTCACGTCCAAATAGGATTTTCGCAGGTGTTTTACCCGTGGACTCATTGACGGCAGATCGATTAGCCAATGCGAATAGGAAAAGATACTGGACCCAATCTCTCTGATGTCTGGAAACTACTTTGGACAGGTATTTTCCAATAGTACTGTTCAGTCTCTGGACCATTCCACCTGACTGTCGATGTAATGCTGTTATACTGGTCTTCTTCATTTCCAGCTTGTCACAAATCTCCTGGAATAAATGGCTATCGAAATTTAGTCCCTGGTCACTGTGGAATTCCAAGGGCACTCCATATCGGCTGATAAATTCTTTCACCAATACATCCGCGACAGTTATGGCCTCTTGGTTCGGGATAGCGTAAATTTCCACCCACTTTGTATAATAATCCATTACAACCAGTATGTATTTGCCACCATTTTCTGTCGTCGGAAATGGTCCAGCGATATCTAAAGCAATCCTTTCGAAAGGGCTTCCAACATTATACTGTTTCGTAGGTGCCTTTCTCTTGCGATGTTGTCCATCACTCGTAGCACAAGTCGTACATTTCTTACACCAGTCCTTCACGTCGTCGGAGCTGTTCATCCAATAAAACCTTCCACGGACTCGCTGATGACTTCCCAGATGACCTCCCGATGGACTGTCGTGTAACTTATTCAGTACCTCAGCTACTCTCCTTCTAGGGATAACTAGCTGTCTCCTCATCTCGTAACCATCATCGTTTTCAAGGACTCTTTTCAACAGCCCTTCTTCCAGGACAAGGGTGTCCCACTAAAACCAATACACCTTGAGTGTCTGTGAAAATCTTGATAATTCTTGCCATTTATGTCACCGATTTTCTTCCTTCCACTGCCGAATCTTATTTAGGCAAGGATAATTCTCCTGATTTTCTCTGATCCTGGTGAGTGACCATTCGTCCTTGACTACTGTAATTCTTGAAACTGCAACTTCCTTAGATTTCGACTTATTGCATTGTGAATAGTCTACAGGGCATGAACGTCTAGGCAAAGAGTTGGCTTTTCGGTGATTCCCATCAGCTGGATGTTCACCCCTGTCTGATTTCCACTGTGACTGGAGCTCTTGAGATACAGAAGTCTTGGGGCGCTTAGACGGACTACGTACGTGCTCTAGCTTGTCGGCATTTGAACTTCTTCGGCATCTTGTTTGACATACCTTTCAACAAGTTTACGATCTGGTCAAGTCTGTTATCGTCATCTTCTTCCTGCATAGTTCTACCTTTGTTGTACCGCGAGCTTTTCTTGGCTGCTTTGCATTTAAGAGGTTCTTGGTTTACAGGAGTCGTAGCACGCTTACACGAGCTGCGTGCATGCTCTAGCTCTCCACAATTACAGCACCTGATCTTCTTCGGCTTCTTGTCTACCATACCTTTCAACAAGTTGACGATCTGGTCAAGCCTGTCATCGTCACCTTGTTCCTGTATGGTTCTATCTATGTTGTATCCGGAAGTTATCGTGGCTGCTTCATATTCAAGAGCGGCAGTCAATGCGTCGACTAATGTTTTCGGATGGGCTAAACAAAGCGTTCTCTGCATATCGAGGTCACGTAAGCCATCAATAAAGGCCTGGATGCCCAGACATTCCATGATGTTCTCTGGTGCTGACGGATAAGCAAATCGAACTAGTCGGGCAACGTCCTCTTCATACTCTTGAAGGAATTCATAATGTTTCTGCCTTCGGTTCTTCAGCTGGGATTGGTACAAATGTTCTAGATGCTCATAACCATATCGCATGTCTATCCTCTTCTTTAGCTCCTCGAAGTCATCTGTTTCTTCCAAAGGTATCGTCTGAAGTACATCTAAGGCAACTCCCCGAAGCGCTATAGTTAGGTTCGCTGCTTTCTCCTTATCAGACCAATTAGTCACTCTAGCGGCTGCTTCAATCTGTTTCACATAATTGGTCCACGATATTTTTCTATCGAACGTTGTGTGCTTGACTCGAGTAAAACTGCCAATGTCTTCTGAATTAGGGTGTGTTTCTGTCTTGCAACGTTTCGTTTGCTCGGTATTCTTCCGCTGGCGTGTCTTGAGTTTTTATATCTGTCATCTTTCTTTCTAACTCCTTGATTTTCTCGTCCATCGTTGTCATCTTATTCTCAATCTTCTCGTCCATCGTTGTAATCTTTTTCTCAATCTGCTCGTCCATCGTTGTAATCTTATTCTCGATTTTCTCTTTCATCGTTGACATCTTATTCTCGATTTCAAATTTTAGTGACGAAGTTTCATATTCAACGTCAGCGGCAATATCGTTTTTCATTGATAGGATATCGGCAGATATATCGTTCTTCAAAGCAGAAATCTTGTCGTTAATACTAGCAGAAATGTCGATCTTCATAGCAGAAATATCGTTTTTCACATTCGTTGAAATTTTCTCTTCCATAGCAGAAATCTTCTCGTCCATGTTGGCAGAAATATCAACAGAATTGTCGTTATTAATAGCCAAAATCTTCTCGTCCATATTAGCAGAAATTGACGAGATTAAGGTGGAAGCCTCGTCATTAAATAAAACTGTTTCTGGATCAAAGCCGTCATTTTCCAGTACCACTTTAAGTCTCTCTACTAATTCACTTTTCTTACCGGACGTTTCCAACTCACGATCTTCCAATTCTGCTCTTAACTCAGTCACTTTCAAGTCCCTTAGTCTCTTGGCCATTTTCACGTAGATATTTATCTATATTACTCCACACCTGACACCAGTGTAATGTTTTTCTAATTTATTTAAACAGTAAACAGGTGGGATAAACTTTAAACTCACGATATGGCTACTTATGAATTTATTTAAACACCAAACTACTCACTAACTCTTAATTTATATACACTTAATTATTCACTTACATTTAATTTATATACACACAAACTTAATAATTAATTTATATCAACACTTCACTGTTCGCTATTTCGGTGTATTTTTTTTTTGTCGAGAACACTTTATAAACTGAACTAACTCTCCATGGTCGGTCCTTTATATATGAGTGCCTTTTTTACTAGATAACTCTATTTTGCGGCTTACACAAAAACAATTAGCTCTTGCTTTTTCTTGATAAGACTGGTCACAAATACAATGTCTAGATGAGATAGTCACAATCGTAAACAGTTCTAAGAAATCTCCGCGCGTCCGCCATAATTGTAACTTTCATATATGGCTTAGACAGAGTCGGATTCAGGGACTATACCAGTAAAGGTCGATACAGTAAATTTAATACTTATTTTTCATATGGATACTAAATCATTTCTTGGATATATCAGTACAACTGGCTTACAGCGAGAGGGGAGATTAAGTACACGCAAGTTGAGGAATTTAGATGATGGAAATATATAAAATTGCTCTTTTTATAGTGAAAATTACAGTTTGTATACTTATAATGAACATTTTAAACTTTGAACGAAAGTAGTATCTTTAACAATATGGTTGAAATTCTCGCTACTTGAAGAACTTAAACACCTTGTATTTTTTAATGAATTGTTGATGAAATATTCCTGGTATCTTCCAATCAGAACGTCGACATTTGTCAGCAATTCCACGAAAATATACTCAGCATGATGATTTGTTCAGGGATTATATATTCTTTTTATCGCACTACTAGACTATAATAATTCAAATAGGGATTAATATTAACATTTCTGGTGAACGCGCGTTACCAAATTACGATGGTGCAGTACTTAAAATATTGGTGTATCCGCTCGAATGCTGCCACCATAATTTGAAAAACGGTCCTGTAAAAGTTTTATAAGAAATTAATCTACGTAAATTCTTTGAGAATTTGGATATGCTGTAATACTTTCAACGTTACTATTCTAATTATTTCCGCGCATACAATTTTCAGATAGTACGAGATGCTGAAAAAGCAGATAGCCATATAGAAACCAATGAGAAAATGTAAACAAGCAATGGGTTTTGCTATGATACTCTAATTAAAATGTAGGCAAAAAAGAGAAGCAAGAAATTAAAGAGGTACGAAGAATGATTGATAAAAGAAAAATACTGAAAGAAAAACGTATAATCAAATGAAGAAAAAAAGAGAGAAGATGAGTAGCAAGAAATGGGGAGGGATATGGGTATAACAACATCCAGAATTTCCTTTTGACTCTTGAAAAAGTAGCAGTAGAAGAGAATATGAAGAAGAAGTTGTTTGGTTTTGTCAGCTGACATGAACACATTATTCTTATTGAAGTGATTACCTAGCAGCTTGTATTTTATAATAAAGAAGATTGTACTGTATGTATTCTAAAAGAATAATGTTCATGTAAATCCTATACTTTTTCTCCCTTCTCTCATGCGTTTTCCAAACATTTCTAGTCTGACGACCAGCAATGCCAATAATTATAAATTAGCCTAGTAAAGGTAATGGAACTTTTATTGCGAACATTAAGAGAATACGATACCAAAGCTTTTATAAACCAACAGTGCATCGTATTTAGCGAGCAATACGTTCGGTTCTAATCGGATTAAGTTAATGGTGGAATTATAGACGCGGTTTTTCGTAAAAAAATCGACTTTATTGCATTAAGAAGGAGTAGATAGTGGAATAGAATCAATTATGAATCTTGTATCTACGTTTTTATCCAGTACCAGACTTGTACAGAATGAATTTCACTCTTACCCCAGAAGAGGGAAGTTTTATATATTTCTATAGACTATACTACGAAACAACTTCCATTCATATCAAGTAATACTGATAGTCTTATAGTACCGAGTGTCTTATTGTACTGAGTGTTACGTGTTACTACGACAATCAATTTACTTATTGTAATAAGTTCTAGAGATTGTAAATAAAACAGGGGAAAAATATTCATCTTTATTGAAAGCTATCGAATCAATTTCAGTTAGTCTTGTATAATTAACTTGAATTTCAGTTTAATTTGACTCTACTGTATTCGCAACACGTAGTCGTCGTTACCAATAAAACTTCTATAATGAAACTCTAGCACACTCTAACCTCCTTTTGTGGCCATTCTTGATATTCCAGATTTTCAGCAACCTCTACGGACTCCAAGACTCTACTTGATTTCGAGAGTATACTTCAAATACACCGTCTTTGGAGTGAAAATACCTTCGGAATATTTTAAAGGTTATAGGTGATTATTGAACGTTGTTTGCTTTTAACTTATAGGGTGATTCATACATAGAGTATGTACAATCTGTATAGTAAATCCAATTTATTTGGTGAAAATAATAAAGTTTTCAAGGTTCGAACTAGAAATGTTGTAGTTTTATATTGACTTTTGACATGACGCTTAAAAATGTGATTATCAATTAAGCATTGCTAATAGAGCGGATCCGATCAAGTGAATAATGAAAATGGAGACAGCCTAAATCAGGGAACATGGGGTGTAGAAGGCCAGCAATTCGGTGAGTATGCTCATGCAAAAAACTACAGTTGTTTGTTAATAAATCTACAGTCCGCGATATTCTTACTGTGCAAATTTCGTTGGTGCTTAGACATTACTGGAAATAAGTGAGAAGTATATCTGGGGCTCGATTCTTGAATCTCGAATTCGAAATCTCGAACTCGACATTTGTCATCGGCAATGTCGATTACTGCTGTCAAAACCTATTCTTCAATACGAATCGAGATTTAAAACGCATGCGGCATTATTTGTAGAATGTTTAGCTGACAACGCTGTGATATTGTGACACGGAACATAATAAAAGAGAAATTTGTGTAAAAGTCAAATGTCCACTGTCGAAATTAAAATATCGTTTTACTTGTTTTGATCGTGTGCATATTCACCGTATTTTTTTGAAATGAAAAAAAATGTATTGCAGTCAGGAGCAGAAGCAACAATTAACCGAAATGATCACAGGAGACCGGAACTTGGTATGTGGCAAGTTTAGCAATACTTTTACGGCAAAAGACTGCGCGGAAAGATGGCAAAGCATTGCTGAGATTCTTAATTCAATTCCCGGAGCCAATAAGGATTGGAGACAATGGAAAAAAGTTACTATACATTTATTAAGACACAAGTATATTTTTACAATTTCTCTTCTTGTTTAGACTTGGCAAGATCTCAAGTGCACAAGAAAAAAAAAAGAAACTGCTGCAAGGAGGTAGGGGATAGTGGGTGAAGATGACGCACATAAGGGAAAAGCCCAGAGTTTCTATATTTTTTGAATAAATGAGTTTGAACTTCTTCGCGACATTATTGGAAGGGTTATAGATGACTATTTACTGCACAATTATCTTTAAATATCAAGGCAAAAAAATTATGATTTTATTTTCTTAAAGTGTCGATGCGTCATCTTTGCATAGGTGAAAGGATAAGATGACGCACTTTGAGGTTTTGGTAAATACTGCAATTAAACAGCTAGCTTTCTATGTTTTTTCTTTTGAATTGTTTTTTGCAACTTGTCTCTTTACTGAAGCCACTGCCTTTTCATTTCTTTTTCTGTGCTTTTCTTCTAACTCGTCTTTAAACGGCGTGCTGGTCAATATTTCCGAATGCTGCTTTTCGCGCACGTTCTTGCGTTTAATAACAGATGTTTCTTTTCCAGAGGCTTTCAGTTGCTGTGAATTCGGCGTAAAATACAAGTCCTGGTTTTGTTCGTCCAGAATTGCCTGGCGGCTTGTAGATGGTCGGGGTGAAGGCATTTTTAAGGGGACCAAAGAATGTTAAATCCAACGGTTGCAATTTATGAGACGTGTGAGGGGGGATGCTGACCATAACGATTCCGTGATTTTTGCAAAACTCATATATTGGTAACGAAATGTGGCTACAGTGATTATCCAAAATCAGCAAAATGGGATTTTCAACAGAAGAACAAACTTTTGACTGAAAATGTTTAAGCCACATCATAAAAATTGTATCATTGCTCCAGCCATTTTTACTGCAAGTATAAACTGACCCAGATGGTCCATTATTTTCTAGTTGATGACTCTTACGTAACCTAGGGAAAATAAACAGTGGGGGCACAAAACACCCCGTGGCACTCATAGCATAAATAACAGTAATATTCTATCCGCGTTCCCACGAAGCAATGGTACCAAACTGTTTTACGCCGGTTGGGGCTAATCTTTTGCTGATTTCTTTTGGGGTTGTTGAGCAGCCTGTCTCATCAACATTGTATATTCGATCCGAACCAAATTTATATTTCGTCAGCACTTCTTCTAAGTTTGAGAAAAATTTACTAACTTCGACTTTATTGAATGCAGATATTCAGTTGACACTGGTTTATTCCCGCTTTCTTAAAGAAAGATCGGGATTTCTTTTTAAAAAATTTCTAAACCAATCGGGCCCTGCCATGCCTTGGTCCTTGTTAAAATTATTTTTTATATTATTTGCTTCTGCATATTTATAAGCTACTTGTCGCAATTCAGTTGCTGTTATACCGAAGAAAAGCTTAGCCATTTTTTTAACGTGTTCAGCTAGTTCTCGTTCTTGGGTCCTGGAGAATATTGGTGCTCTCCCTAGTGACTCTGATTTACCTATAAAAAATACTATCAATATGTATCATTCAAACCTACACGGAATCCACGCTTTCTTACTGTGATTATTGTTTCTTTTTATTTTGAGATGTCTTCTTAAAGTGGCTTCATGTATATCAAACTCTCTTGCCGCTGCACGAATTTTACTCCCTTTTCCAATAGAATCAAGGGCAGAAATCAATTTCTCTTTGGTATAGGGTCTTCTTCCAGTTTTTCTTTTATATTTACCCATCTGAAAAAATAATAATTTATTACATGGCTAATAGTCGTTATATGTTTAAAATGCAAAGATGACGCAAAGTAGAAAAGTGCGTCATCTTAGCCGATCAAATATGCGTCATCTTTGCCTTAATAGCGCCATCATATAATAAATATTGAAAAAACAAAAAATATAGATGTTGGAGATCAAAAACTTCGTTCATCCAATAAGAATGCAATTGAGGATTAGACATAAGCACAATAATATATTATAATAAAAAATGGACTTACCACGTGTTTTTGCGAGAGCTACTCCTTATAACACTACACGTGACTATCACTTTGAGGGCTACTGAATGACTAAAAGTCTAGTGGGCGCGTTTCCGCTTATAGTGGCGTTCTTGTAAACGAATTAACTTCGCGCCAAAATTTAAATCTTAAATTAAAACCGTATAAGTAAGTGGATATAGCAATGCGTCATCTTTTCGACTGCGTCATCTTAACCAACTCTCCCCTACATGGAAGGAACTGGGGGAGGACCACCTATAGAAGACATTCTAACTCCAACCGAGGAAGCGGTATTGGACTCACTCAATTCTACTGTTGTGTCTGGTTGCAGTAGCATCCTGGAAACCAGCACAGTGTTTGAGTGGGAAGATGCAGATGTGCCAGTGCCGCCAATAAAAGTATTTAACATGCCTAGCCCCACTCCAAAATACTATACATATGCAACAAATTTGGATAGTAGGAGAAAGCGGCTCACACCAGCCAAGAGACGCGCCATAAGCTCCAGTGCTACACATGTGTTGACACAAGTCTCTGAGAGAGATTCTAAAGTTCGAGAATGGTATTATGAACAAAAAATACAATGTTTAGAAAGGCAAACGTTGGCAATTGAAAAAATTACAAGTCACTTTGTAGATAAGGATTAGTTTGAGTGTGCAATGTTTTGGTTTTAGTTAATTTAGTTTTTGGTATAAGTGACTTAGTTAGGGTTAGGTTAGTAGGCTTAGGATGTTTATACATATTTTTAAATAAATAAATAGAACAAAATGTTAACTGTTTTTTGATTTTAAATAGAACAAACAACTAGTTTCAATGTATATTTTTAATTTTGTAACCGGTTTCTAATCTTTCTTTGTAATCTTCGTCCAGCTGCCAACTCTGGATTAACACGACCATTATTTACATTATTATAAAGTGGTTGCTGGCTTAGATCTTCGAAATCAAAATAATCATCATCTTCATCGATGTGAATATTGTTTTCAATACACATATTATGCAGTACTACACATGCATTTATTATTTTACCAGCTGTGACTGGGTTATAATGTAACACTCTATGCTTCGACAGACACCTGAACCGCATTTTCAAAATTCCATTTACACGTTCAATAGTTGACCTAGCAGACTTGTGTCTTATGTTATATAGCTGTTCAAGTCCACCTTGTGGGTTTTCTAATGGAGTGAGAAGCCATGGTCGAAGTGGATAACCAGAATCACCTACAATAAAATAGTCTTTCTTAATAGTTCACATCTAAAAATCATGATAGATCTACCTAACAGAAAATAACCTCCACCAACCCGATTATAAACATTTCTCAATGTTTCCTGGGCATTACTGTTTTTCCAAATATGGCAATCGTGACAGCTCCCTGGAAATCTAGCATTAACATGGTATATGCTCCAGTCAACATCGCATAACTGAAATATAATTCATATTTGAGAATGTTATCAAAATTCTATATAAAATAAAGGGTTTTACAGATTAAAACTAACTTTTCCGCATCTGTGGCCCTGAATAATATTCTTCCATAAAATTGTTACTTGTATACACTTCGGGGAATGTATCGTGCTAACAAACCGAAATTTCTCCAAAAATAACCAAAAATGTAATATATCTGGATATATAGGACCCTCTGTACTCGTTGTAGTCAACTCAAAATCAATAGGATACATCTGTGAGACACCATAAACAATATTCAATCAAAATTGATCAATCGTATACTCTCGGGAGGCTGTATCGTGCTAACAAACTGAAAATTCTCCAAAATGACAAAAATTTGGTACTTCAAGTACCATAGCACCCGTTGTACTGGCTTTAGTGAGCTGAATATCAATAGGGTCCATCTTTGAGACGCTCTAAATAATATCCAATCATAAAATTGGTCACTTGTATATACTCCGGAGGCTGTATCGTGCTAACAAACTGAAACTTCTCCAAAAATGACAAAAATATCGTACTTAAAGTACTGTAGCACCTGTTGTATTGGCTCGGGTGAGCTCAAATCCAATAGGGTTCATCTGTGAGATGTCCTGAATAATATTCAATCATAAAATTGGTGACTTGTTAAACTCTGGAGGCTGTATCGTGCTAACAAACTGAAATTTCTCAAAAAATGACAAAATTTCGTACTTCAAGTACCATCGCACCCGTTGTACTGCCTCAGGTAAGCTGAAAATCAATAGGGTTTATCTGAGACATGTCCTTAACAATATTCAATCATAAAATTGGTGACTTATTACACTCCGGAGGCTGTATCGTGCTAACAAGACATGTAAGAAAAAGTGGCCGACGACAACGACGACGACGACGACATACACACAGGATTTTTTTTCTAAAAACCATTTTTTCGTGTTGTTGTTGATGGAAAACGTAAAAATAACTCAAACATTTTTTTCAAAATTCCAACTTTTTTTTGGGGTAAACCAATACTTTTCTCGCATATTAGAGAGGTTGGGCGGAAAAGTAAAACATCACATACCAACTGAACATTTATCGAGTGATAATTTTTTCTATTCACAAAAATATGCTCAGAATACTGTGGATGATGAATAGGAGGAGGATATATAGCAACATGGGTGCAGTCTATACACCCAATAACTCCTGGCACTTGATATTTATCATGAAACCTAAAAAATAAAGTAATAAATTGAATAATTAATTTCAAATACCTAAGTGCAAATTTTGAAATATATCTCTAAACACAATAACAAATTCCATTTTGAGAATACTACTGTCATTTCATTTTTGTTTAACAAATTTCTACAAAAAAACCTAGTTTCTATTTTGTTAAAAGGACATTATTTACACTATATATATGCTTACTTTTGTCGAAGCTCATTCATCTCTCCTATATTGCCTGGAAAGTGAACCCACTCTTCAAATATTTCAGGTCTGTTTAGTGCTTCAGAAACTTCCTTCACACTTCTACTAATTGAAGCTTGTGATAATCCTAACAGCACATTTTTACCAACAGCTGTCTGATAACTATCATTTGCAAAAAAGTTTGTTGTTGCAAGAACCTGCAATTTTAATTATTCAAGAGGTAATTCAATGTAAAACAATCGTTAATATTTGCATACCTTTCTTTCAATGGTTAATCCAGACGCACGAGTCTGTTCTTCTCCTGTATAAATGGCGTAACCATTGCAATCAACTCCTGTGTGACTAATTAAGGAAAAAAGCTTTCTCTCACGATCTCACACTTAACTTATCCCATAAATTAAGGAAAAAAGCTTTCTCTCACGATCTGACACCTAACTTACCCCATAAATCAAGGAAAAAAGCTTTCTCTCACGATTTGGCACCTAACTTACCCCATAAATCAAGAAAAAAAGCTTTCTCTCACGATTTGACACCTAACTTAATCTAAAGTTTTTTTTAAATGCATCATCACTTATTTGAAATTCATCTCTATAATCCATTACTTGTCTGGGAACATTATCTCTTATGTTTTCAATAGCCACCAATAATGCGAAATTCGGATTCATGTTAGTATTAATAACTATTATTAATTTGAAAATATAAATTGAAATAACGGTGATACTTAAAATAATTATGATATTAAAATTATAAATAACGAACTAGTAGAAATTATTTGAAACGATATAACCTCACTAAACGGAAAAAATATGACAAACAAAATGATGTTTTGAACTCGACATTAGAAGTCGAAGGATTTCAGACACTCGATGCAGTCTCGAACGAGAAATGTCGAGTTCATCTCGAATTCGACTTTCAAGAATAGACAACATACGACGATGTGGACATTTGTCGAAAATGGGCAACGAAATTCCGATTTCGAGATTCAAGAATCGAGCCCCTGGTGGGAAGGAGTAGTCTGAAGGGTTGCAGGATATAAAAGAAAGCATAGGAACAATATGTATTGCAAACAATATGTATTGAAAACACAATGTTATTATGCAATAACTAAGAATAGACACCAATGATACAAAAAACATACTGAAAAAAATAGTGAAGAAGCTGATAAAGGAGCATATGGACACTTCAGTAAGAGTAAAATCAGCCAGGAAGCTAGGAGAACTTGCTTTATCGGTCTAAGAGAAGAAATACATAAAGAGAAGGTTATGAGAAACAGGAACAAATTGAAGAATATAGTTGCTGTAAAAATATTGTTAAGAAACTGCTCACTGTAGTAGCCCCTGAAGCCAACTCTGTTCTAGTTCGATGAAGTTGAAATTCTGCCGGAAGCTCAAGGTATTCTGGGAATGACTAGGTGTTTTTTTATTGTTTTTATAGAGACATTCTTGGAAAGTCGAATCCAAATGTTCGAGAAATTGATATTAATGTATAAGAGACTACCTACGAGCGACGAGTCTGTCTACAATTTAATCTCCATGTACTTTTTATCAGATCCACAAGTGGATGGATAACAATCCAACAGCTTGCCAGTTTAGGTTATCTTACAAGATTTTGTTAATTAGAAGTTAGAAATGGAGGCATTGGTAATTGTACACTGTGGAACAAATCCCATTTTGGCTGTGTCCTGTAGACCAGCAAAAACTGATCCCTATTGTATGATAAACAATAGTAATACTCAACTTGATAAAAATGAAGAGGCAAGAATGACTACAATTTATAACTCATTTGAAAATATATTTAACGATCATTACTATATTATGAATACATTTATGTAGTTATCAAATTATCAAGTATATAGCTGGATTTGTTGTTTTACAATTGTTTAGTCAACCCCATCTTATGTCATCACTTGTCATGTCATGTCATTACTTAAAATGTTCATTATAATATGTTTTTCTGTTAATAATAAATATAGTAAAAGGTATCCAGTACACAGTAACAGTCCATCTACACGAAAACAACAATTGACAAACACCTTGAGATATTTAACATGTGTTCTTTAATTGCTATGGAAGCTATGGAAATGAAAGCTATGGAAATAATGCAAATGATGTTGATAAGAGTCAGTACACAGAGCGAGATAGTACGACAAGTCGAGTTGGAGAAGATGAAAGAGGTATTTGTTTTACGTCAAATATTCAGGACTGTCAGAGTGTAAGTTTATTATAACTCTTTTTGTTATTTTATGTAGACTCAGGTTGTACGGACCACTTAATAAACAATATAGACTATTTTTCTGACCCTCTAATGCTGAAGATACCTATAAAAATTTAGAAGATAGCTTAGGAATGTAGTGAATGAATTTCCAGGTAATTTATTTCAATATCTTTCTTGACATTAGTATAATAGAATTCTGTATTTATGCACTGTATATATTAAAACATTATTAAATCATACTTTCATTCGTTTTGAGAAAGCTACTGTGTTAGTGAAAGGCGTCAACAAGTTTAAATTGAACATTAGTTCAAATAAATGAAGTTTTAAGCAAATTAAATTGTTTTTATATTGTAATGAATTGTCCTGGAATTTCACCAGTGTAATAAATTGTAGATTTGAAAACCCCTGTCACCAGTGTACTAAATTGTTTTTTCTATGTTCTAAATTGGCGTTTGGTTATCCGCTATCAGACGGTGTAGTGAATTTGTTTATTTATTTTTTTTTTGTTCCATCCTTCAAAGATCGTTGCAGCGTGCTGTCACCAGTGCCTTGCGGCACAAAAATTGTAGAACCAGGAACTCTCCCTGCGGGGTTACCTCGAGGGAGGGGTTGTTCCAGGCTCGAGCGATCGAGGACGTCGTGGGGCCCCTTGGGCTTATACAGGGTGCCAAGCCCGAGTTCGTAGTGCAGGTCCTTCCTAACTGACGGGCACGGAAGGGGGAGGGGTGTGAAGATGCAGTTATGGAAATAAATTGAGAGGTTGAAATACGTAAAACATATATTACAAAATAAAATAGAGAAAGGAAGAATTTAATATAACACTATACATACGTTTCGTTTTTAAAGAATATTTCAATGTGGCTTTCTCCTGGTTCCTAGGATAGCCTACGTAACCTACCCTCCATACATGAAAGGCTAACAACTGATATATATATATAATGACAGAAAAGAGTAAAAAAAAGGACATGAACGAACGGGAAGTTCTTACCCCCCTCGTTCTAGCGTAAAATTTCATTTCTCGCAGAGAGTGAAGCAATAAACTATAGAAATTACTCTTTATATCAAACAAAACTCAGAAAATCATTTATGAAGACAGGATTTTCTAAGATCCCTAGTGAAGTATAATTATTTCTAGGTTATTATCCGAATAGGATTAACTATGACCCTTAGTAAAACATAAATAAACGTTGTGCTATTGGCAAAATCCTAAAATAAGATTAACTATGGCCCTTAGTCAGAATATAATTAGCCTTTGAGCTAATATCCAAATCCTGAAAATAGATTAACTATGACCCTTAGTAAAAAAAAATGAATAACCTTTGAGCTAATATCAAAATCCTGAAAATATATTAACTATGACCCTTAGTAAAATATGAATAACCTTTGAGCTAATGTCAAAATCCTGAAATTAGATTAACTATGACCCTTAGTAAAAATATGAATAACCTTTGAGATAATATCAAAATCCTAAACTGAATACGTATATTATAGACAGGCTGAATACGATACCAATTTACAATTGTCAGTAAATGAGGGGCGCTGATATATATGAAACACCAGATATGACCAGAAAAATACTATGGGGTTCCTTCCCTATCTTGGGACATCCGTTTAGGTCAAAGAAATAAAATAAAATATCGCAGTTCAAATGCACAATAAAATAAAATAGTTTAAAAATTTACGTTTTGGATTATCACCAATCACACAAACTACACAATATTACTGTTTGGAGGGTAAGGGCCTGTCCATACATAGACTAGCCTCACCGGGGGAGAGATACTTTATTTCTCCTTGATTCCTCAAAATCTCTCGTATTTTATTTCTCCAGTTTCACCTTGCGTGAAAGGTTAGTTATTCATATTTGTTTATGTTTGTGGTAAACAAACCTGACCTGTACGTAATCTAATATGTTTGGATAACCTTGTTTTTGTTTGTGTTATTTACTTAAGTTGAGGTCGATAATTAATAATTAATTTGAATTGAAAAGGATTTGTCTATATAGGGCGTTCTTAAAATTTATGTCATATCTTGTGTTTATTACAATATCATCATTCATTATGGATTTTCATCAAGTAAAAGCCTCATCTATTCAATTGTGTTAAAGAATATTGTCAAATGGTACAGTCAAAATTTAATTCAAAAATGTCAGTTCTTAGAACCGATAATGGGGGCGAATACATATCCTTGGATTTCAAAAACTTTTGTAGAGATAATGGAACTGTTTTGGACTATACTGTACCTCACACACCGCATCAGAATGAAAAGGCAGAGAGATACAACAGGACTCTGGTGGAGAAAGCAAGATCTATGATTTATGATGCAGGGATGCCAAAAATATTTTGGAATGAGGCAATTAAAGTAGGCAGTTACCTTATTAATAGAAGTCCAAGTGCAAATTTACGGAAGGAAGCCATGTGCATGAGAAAAAACTAGATGGAAAATTTTTTATTTTCGGTAAATGTTCTAAAAAATTATGTAAAAAATTTTTAAAAATTTTGTTTATGTTATTTATAAAAATATAACTTTCACTCTGTCGATTGCAACAAACCGTTTCTCAATATCGTTAATGTTCATAAATTCAGACGCGATTGAAAAAAAATATTTCCAATTTGCGCAGCCGCCATTTTGAATTTTCCAAATCAGAAAAAATGTAAATTTTTAGAAGTTTGCCCTCTATGTGTATCTATGTTTTGACCTCGATATTAATATTTTATTTATGATTACCAACCAAAAATATTATTTTCGTAAATTTTTTCAATTTTTGGGAAATTTGAGATCGGAAAATTTTTTTTCAAAAACTATTTACGTCACCTTCAAGAGCATAAGATTTGCTTCAATTTTCATCTCCACGATTTTTTTGTAAGAACACATCCAGAAATGACATGAGCATAAATCACTTGAATTTTAGGTGGTCTGAGCTGTGCTTGCAAGCTGCGTTGCAAGCTCCAGCGGAAATTATTAGACAATCTAGGAGAGTGATTCTGGGTCAATATATTTTCGTTTAAAAATGAAAAATCAATTATGGGAAACTTTTGACTTTTATTTCCTTACTTTCCCGGACTATGTAACGTAAAATCGGGTTTATAAAATTTAAGATTTACCTTTATTTTGCGGTAATTGTTTTTGTAATGAATTGATGTTATGCAATAAATAAATAAAAAAAGCATGATTTCCGGTCCTTCGCTTTTTATGGAATCCACCAAAACAGATACTATTACTTTAATAACAGAATGTATCCTTTAATTTATTAATTAAGTACATAGTTTTCGTATTTTTTAATTATATATCCATTCAATAAAAAAAGTATCCTACCCTGAACTGAACAACCGTTTAACATAATCTCAATACTTCTAGATAGGTATCAAGGGTACTTCTTACAATTAGCTTTCTTAAAAATGAATCAATTTTCTCTCGGATTTTCCTGTCTCAAGTGTAACTGTATAGATAACCCAATTCATCGGAGTATGCCGATCGAAACAATATGAAAAGGTTTCTGGTTAACATAAAAGCAGAAAACGTTTATGAGGAAACACTAATCGGAGAGTGCCACTCGAAATTTATTTGTATAATGAGAGTTTTCTCAAGCCATATTTGAATTATCGACAGTTCGGAAACTTTCTAGTGCTGTTCTGAGGCTTCGGCCCGTTGAAGTTTATACGATCGAAGAAACTTCTGTACCGTTTTTAGATTTGTTTTATGCAGAGAACGTAACCAACTAAAAAGTTTGAGAAAGCTCAATAAAATCAGAGATGAAGAAGTTTGTTATATTGTGTGACGTAAATAAACTTCAGATTCAGTTGTGGGAAACTACACAGTAATTAAATGTGTGAAGAAATTTTTGGAATAATAACAAATTTTTTTTATGGAATAGCTCAATAATGTTCATTGCGATTACAGTATGTGCACCTCGTAATTGTATTACCAATGTTTTTACATTTTTTTCCAATTTGATAGGCATATTTTAAAAAGAGTGGACCACACGCAGCAACTTTGTTTCAGTCCTTTGTTGATATAGAATCCTAGTGAAACTTTGTCTCTCACTTTGACTTTAGAAGTGCTGTTACTGCTATCATGACGATGGCGTACCTGATAGTCCTCTTCAAGGATTACATGTCGGTTTCGAATAATAATAGAAAATGGTTGAACATCCGTTTCGAAGGTTCATAAGAAATGTAGGCAATTGTTTACCATAAGATTTCTTTAGATGAATTTTACATGTACTGGTTCATTAAATGAACTGTATATTTCTCATGTGATGAAGAACATGCAATATAAATAATTGTAACGTAATTTTTTAGTTAAATTCAAAAGACATATAATGTGACAACTTAATTTTACACACAAATAAACAATGTACTAAAAAATGAAAAGATTCCTTTACATTTGTTCAATTTTAATATAACTGCTCTTCGGAATATGGGTGTTGGAGGGCGTTGTTATTTAACTTGGGATCGTCTCGAATGACGCGAATTCTTACCAATATTTGACAATCAAATTTTTGTCTTGAAACCTTTGCTTGCGGATTCCATAAATAAAGAAGGTTAACAACACACGTCAATTCACCGCTGACAGGTGTTTTTTATGTTCTAAATGAAAAGGGCCAAATCTTAATAGTGGTCGTTGAACTTGTATTTTTTCATGTTTCCCATAATGATTCTAATGGTACATAAGCTTTTTCCTGGACGAAATAGAAGAGACGAAAGTCCTGAAACGTTTTGTTTCATTGTCGATTTGGTGGATAGCTAATGAAATAATAGGACTGACTTCAAATGTTTGATGAGAGACTTCATTATTCAGTATTTCTTCATTCTTCATGCACCTACTTTTTTTATAAATAGAAACAAGTATAGTTTCGGTTGAATCAAAGTTTCGTTTCCCAATTCATATTCGTTTTATTGCCACCCAAGTTTCAACCGATAAATTCACTAAAATGCGACATTAAGAATATAGACACAAAAGTCCAGTTCAGGGAGCATTTATTTCTAGCGAACTGCAGGTTATTTATTGCCAATATCTTCAAGTCCTCTTTCGAAAGTTTATTTTTGTGTCATCGCCGCTTATTCCACTTACACTGACCAACTAAATAATATATATGAGAGCTAGAACACTGATAGAGAGTAGATATTGTTTGGGATGTTTCACAGGAAAATAGAAATTTCTAAAGAAAAACTGAATTAATGTAAAGTGTAGATTATATGGGGTCTTGAAATTAACTTAAATATATCAGCCATTGAAAAATATTGAAACTGTAAATATCAATTTGAGCTACTCTCTATACTATCATTTTCAAATTCTATGCGAACTATATTAGTAGAGGATTTCAAGTAAGACCATTTTTCACTCATCTGTTTACCGGATGAAAATTATATTTTATCAAATAAAATGTTTATGAACATACATCGAGAAGGTTACCATAAAAAATGTTGCAAGATAGGGCATGTACGCAGTTCGTGCAAGCGCCTCACGACTCCTGCGAACCAAGAACCCCAGTCACAGGAAAACTAAAATGGGTCAGCTACGAGGTGGCAGTACCGACCCATGATCGTTACAAAGACCCTCTCATACTGATAGCTTCTCTCAGATATCGCAACGACAATGTATATGTAGATGGCGACGTGAATGGCAAGAAATATACTCTGTTGGTAGACACTGGAGCAACTAGAACCATTACACGACCAGAGATGATAAACTCGAAGAAAAAGCTTTAACCAACGAGACAGCGACTGCGGACCGCTACAGGTGAGAGTGCCAACGTTCATGGGGAGACACAAATCCAATTGGGAATTGGCGCAGAAAATTACACACATACGGTTGGTAATCGTAGCTGACATTGAAGAAGACGTGATTCTGGGAATGGACGTAATGAATGTACATGGTTTCCAATTAGACTTTAGAAACAGAACCATTAAAGTAGGTTCCGAGGAGGTATTCCTCCATCCATATGTAGGCAGTGCGGTGTTGGTAGCTGTACAGGAATATACCGTTCTACCTGCTCGAAGCGAAACTATTATAGTAGCACGGCTACAGGGAATCATGAAGGAAGGTACACTGGTTGTGATGGAGCCAAGAAACCACTAAGCATTGGGACTACTACTAGTTTTACCACACATAATAATATATGGCCTGAATTCAGTACTTCTTCGCCTTCAACAAGTTGCTTGTTGAGGCGCATATATACTCCAGTAATTCGAGTGAACTTGAGCACTGCTTCATTTTAATGCACCAAGCAGCCAACAAACTGAAAATAATATCGAAATGATCGTATAAGAATGTTCTTAATGATAAGGGAATAATTATATGGCCTGCATTCAGATCTTCTTCACTTTTAACAAATGTCTTTGAGCTACTTGTTGATGTTGAGACGCCTGTATACTCCAGTATTTCAAGTTAACATAAACCCTGATTCATTTTAATGCACCAAGCAACAACAAAAAACTGAAAATAATATCAAAATGATCGTTCAAGAATGATCTTAATGATAAGGGAATCATTATATGGCCTGCATTCAGATCTTCTTCACTTTTAACAAACGTCTTTGAGCTGCTTGTTGATGTTGAGACGCCTGTATACTCCAGTATTTCAAGTTAACTTAAACCCTGATTCATTTTGATGCACCAAGCAACAACAGATACTGAAAAAAACATCAAAATTATCATCCAAAAACGACCTGAAGGAAAAGTTCTTACGTACCTCATCTAATTTATCAAGTTATAAAATATGATATTACTTATTATTATGTTGCACTTGTTTTTGTTAAGCTATTATCCCTGAATTCTCAAAACATTTGAATTTGCCCATTATTGACCTAGGTTAACAATAGGAAAAATTATTAACCACTAATAGAGAAATTCAAATTCTCAGTTGGCTAGATGGCGCAATAATTGTCAACTTCACAGCTTGTAGTGGAAAAAAATAGATTATGTATATTTTCCCTGTTGGTTACGTACATTTACATATTAAAAAAATAACAATTCCCATTTTTCTCTTCCATTAAAGTACGATGAAAACTCTTTTTCTCATGGTCCCTTCTCATCTTTCAAATTTCAGTTAATCTTTTTTCGAGCTATTCGGAAAAATAAGTCTGGGTTATTTATAAAACACGAGATTAGTGCTCGTCTATCGAAAGATTAATATCCCATCAGAAGCGTTTAATATTTAAGAAAGACGAGAAGTGGAAGCGTATTGCTTTTGTTAGAATTAGAGCTCGATAAATGCTCGGAAAAAAACCATTTTCGTAATGAAAATCAAGTTATAAGCGCGATTTTATTTATATAATACGAAGAATGGAGGAGATAAAAGAACAGAAGCAAAAAACAAATACATATAAAGGCGTCAAAAAAGGATACATCATCTCTGTAACAGACAGAAATCCAGACAACATAACAAAAACCTAATATCGGATACGATACGGATTATAGCATATTATTTAATCATTATATTAATATATTGAACTAATCCTATAATATATTAAAACAATTTAACTGATGTCACCAGATATAAAGGTAATATATCAATACGTATGTTGTATCAGTAGACACAACCTAGTTAAAAATTAAAATTATATCTAAACAGATTGAATTATTACATAATAAGGAAATCATTTACCAGATGAATTGAAGGATAGTGAATAAAAAATAATAAGAGTATTGTTTAAATAATTACAAAATTTTACCTTCAGAAATAATCCAAGATCAAGTCAATGTAAACATTTATCGAAACATTCTGAATACTGCCATATAAATATAGTGGTAATTAAAACGTATCATCACTTGAGATCTGAAATAAAATAAAATTAGTATCGGAGTCAATAATAGATTATCAATATTTATATACGATGATAAAAAAAGACATAATCGGCAGAGAGCGTATAAAATAATTAATAGTTGGTTGACATACGGAACATAGCCAAGCTATATGTCAATGAAATATTGTATTCACAAAGCTTAACAAACGGAAGTAATAAAGAATAAAGAATTCATTGCCAACTCAAATTTATTAGTAACTAATAAAATATTTAACATTAAAAGCAAATTTTGAAATAACCGATAGTTTATATGAAATTAAAATAGCAAAAATTAGAAAATTTAGAACTGTACGATTGCAAATATAATAGTAGTTTTTTAGATTGTAAGTTTTATGTAATTATTGTATATAAGAATACCCTAAAAATGGGAAAATTTATAAAACGATTCAGTGTCACAAGTGGAAAGGACAATTTATGGAAAATTTAAGACTATAAACATATGTGTGCATAACTGTTAATATCCTCCAAGACATATAAAAGAACTATTTCTATATTTATAACTAAAAACTCCCAAACAAACAATTATTGTGTAATAAATGGTAACAAGGTGGTTTTGAATCTCGAGTGGAAAAAGTTTGTTGATTAAAAAACAAAAAGAGGTCTAGAGTCGGGAGTTGAAGAGACAACAGCGTATAGAAAGACCTCGACAAAAATTTTGAATAGAACTGAAAAAAATTAAATTTAGAGTATAAAAAGTTGTTAAATAATGAAAATATAATTGTGTAAAGTAGAGTGAGAACGAGAGAATGACCAGAAGGTGCATTTCTTTAGTAAAAGAAATCTTCAAGAATTGGGGAAACGCCAGTAGCCGAACTGTATAGCTATACAGAAGCAAATAATCAAGGTCTGTGTAATTTGAATATTAATTTTGGATCCAAAGACATGATAAGTGGGCAATAAATAATTTTTGAATATATATATCTAAATTTCTATAAAAATAGGCCTAAGCATTTTAAGATGCAATATATAAAATCACATGTTTGGATATCCAAGAACTATAACCAATATCGATAATTAAAAAACAAATTGAAATTTTACTCACCTATAATAATAAACTTATCTCGTTATTGTTCACATTATATATAAGTATCATTCATCCTCCATTTCTTCTTCATAATGCATGCATAATCACATCATTACCATCACTATTCTATTTCCATTTCATTCATTTTCACTTGTATATGCAATTGTATTGTTTTTCTCGAGTAGTAAGTCGATAATTTCTATGTTATATGTGTTTAAAATCTCGTAAATATATCGTGCGTGTGTCATTGACTGTGAACGCTACAGTTATCTGAGCTTTGGACCATATAAAAGCGTACGACTGTCCTATGCGCCGACGCGGTAGCGTTTCCGCTTAATAGAAGTTCAGAGCGCATGTCTGAACATCGTACAGAGGCGGTATAAGGAATATTTTTGTATCATAAATAATTTAAATTTTCATTTCAAATAATTTTATTAAAAAAATTTATGAACAGTGTTTTTTGCATTATTTATTCATTATCCATAACAAATTCAGCAAGAGTTGCTCATTTCATTCATTCATTAGAATAATAAAAATAAAATCCAAAGGAATAGTTTTAAATTTATGAAATATTTAATTCGCTTATATATATATATATATATATATCCAACATTAAACATAATAATTAACTAACAAAGGTGATAATCAAATATATACGAGCGTCCGGAACCCAAAGAGAGAAGGTCTACACGCCTCCGACTTTCGATTAAAATAAAACATAAGAACAGATAATATTTTAGAGCAGGTAAGTCATATATAAAATATAAATAAAATAAAATAAGTAAACAAGCAATATATATATATATATATATATATATATATTATATAATTATAATATTTTATCATTTTAATTATATTAATTTATATGATGTGAATTTTATTTGTTGCTGTCGTCACACTTTGTAATAGTAACTGCACTAATGTGAAAACACCTTTACCGCTAAATATAACCTATTAAATTTTATGACAGCAGTTGTCAAATTAATATGCCCGGCTCTATAAATATTAAATGTTATATTATGAAAGATAAATCAATACACATTCAATTAACTCACTCTTAACTCAGGGAGGGATCAAATATTTCCAATAAGAATTCAAATTTATAAATTTCCAAATAATTTTCCAAATAACGTATTGCACTATTCCAAACCTAAAATAACTGTTTGTCCAATACGCTATAAGACAATTAAATTCTTATGACATATATGAAATATATTGTCAGGAAATTAACCAAATGTCACTTATTATACTAAATTTTCTCTAGCATAAAAATTATCAAATATAATGAGAATGAATATGAAAAAAGAACCAAAGAGATTTAGAATTCAAATTTATATAATCTATTATCAGATAACAATTACAAAATTAAAACTTTTCAACAAATATAAACGCATAAACCAAAGATAGAACTTTCTATCAAACCTTAATATTAAACAACCTATAATTAGAAATTTCCTATCTAAATAATTTAACCAAAAGTTTAAAACGTCTACTTTTATAATTGATATATGTCAATGTAAAATACGCAAATTTCCTTGTAAATTTTCTGTTCCAAAATAGTCTTCACTTGACGTTGAATTTTTTATATAAGTAACGTTACTATAATTTCAATGTCTGTATTTAATCATAAGATGCATCTATTTTCGAAATATTTTTAATAAAGGCCTATTAATTCTCGAGAAATAATATAGATAATATGGACTGGACTCACCATCTAGGTTCTGGTAGACTCGTTCGTATTCTAAAACGCTTTTTAGAATTTCAGGAACAACTTTTCTAAATCAATAATTTAGAAAACGGAAAAACACTCGCACTTTAACGCTGTAATTCTTTGCGAATAATACACGCACTGGCTTTACAAAGGCAAGGTATGTTGAACTGATAATAATCATACAAATTACTCTGATATTCTGAATTAAATTTGAGACAACTCTTATTCGATGTTGTCTCGAGGGAAACTAAAAATCAACTCTCTTTAAATAAATTTGAGACAACTCTTATTTGATGTTATCTCTCGGGAATATCAAAATCAACTCCTTTTTAAATAAATTTGGACAACTCTTATTCGATGTTGTCCCGAGGGAGATTCAAAATCAACTGACTAAACTGTTTCAATAAATAATTCTCCTCTCCTTTGGTTACCAAAAATTCTTTTTTTTTTTAAAAAATACAAATTTACGTCTTCATATACAAAGAGAGATTTTCATTATTTTAGTATAAATGCAATTTTACTAACAGAGACATCTGTATTCTTGTTTTCAAATTGTTTTAAAATCTATCTATCATAAAGTCCATTCTGCATTAATGTCATACGAAATTGAAATGTCAAATTTTATTGGTATATTGAACCTTTCAAATTATGGATAATACAGTGTGTATCACTAGTATTACAACCAAATAAGCACATTTTCCTTATTTCAATGTTTTCTTTAGAATTTAGATAGAAGATATGTATTAATATATATATTTTTTTCACACCTTTTTGGTCGTATTTGATAATGTCCGGGCCACTACGCAGCCAAGGGCACTACCATTGTCAATAGGGGGAAATGATCCGCCGGATTCCAACGGTTCCAAGTATTACGGCCTTTTGCATCCACATTACGGTGTTTTTAGGTAAGTTCAGTTTTTTTATGTGTCGTACTGTCTTTGTATGAACAAGGCCGTTTGCGCTTATAATTAAAGGGACTATTGTTACCTTCTCCAAGTTCCAAATCAATTTCATCTCTTGTGCAAGCGCTCCATATTCAGTTATTTTTTCTAAATATGCTTTAGACATTTTGTAGTCATGCGGCACTGCGGAATCAATTATGATGTCTGTGTTATCACTTTCATCCCAAATCACCATGTCCGGGCGGTTGTGCTCCACAGGTCTATCTGTAACAACTGTGAAATCCCAGTAAATTTTCACGGTGTTGTTTTGAAGTACGGGTTGCGACACATATTTGTGGTGTGCGGTAAAATTATTCAATAGACCTCTTTGCAGGCATGTTAATTGATGAACGACTTTGCACATATTGTTGTGTCGTTCCAGGTATCTGGTAGCAGCAATTGTTGTGCAGCCAGATGACAAATGCTGAATGGTCTCTTCGCTAGTGTTACACAGTCTACATTTGGTGGTCTCAACTTGTTGTTTTAATATGTGTTTGGAGTACGTTCGGGTTCTAATGACTTGATCCTGTATCGCCAACATTGTTCCTTCGATTTCCGGGAAGAGGTATTCTGCCGCTAGGTAAGTTTTGGATGCTTTCATATCTACTTCTGTTTGATGTAGAGAAGTGTAAAACCTTCCGTGTAGCGCTTTTCCTTGCCAACTTATTTTCATTTGTTGTAATTGGTTCTCTGTTTGAGAAGGCGCAGGATTAGCAAGGTTAACGGCTGTGATATTTTTGTCCCATACCGCCACTCTTTTATGAACTAGTGAGTTTGTATTTCGGAAGTATTTTATTAGTTTTTCCCTTTCTTTCAGATTGTCCGCCACCAGGCTAGTTAGTCCTCGTCCTCCCTCTAATCGTGGCAAATATATGCACTCGATAGCTGAGTAAGGGTGCAGCATGCCATGTTTGGTCATTAGGGTCCTGATTTTCCTGTCTAACCTCTCTAGATCTGTTTTGGACAAGGTGAGTATTTTAGAAATGTAGGTTATTGTTGGTATGGCCCATATATTAATTGCTGCCACCTTGTTTCTGGCATTAAGCTGGGATTTTAATATATTGCTTGTTCTCCTCATAAGCTCTTTTTCGGCTTTCTCTTTCTCTTCTTTATGGCGAATTTCGTAGCTCTGCTGAATTCCAAGGTACCTGTAAGTGTTTTCTGCTCCCAGCTCCCTAATTCGACTGCCATCTGCCAGAGTGATATCCTCGTTTTCAGTGAGTATTCCTCTTTTAATGTGGATGGTAGCACACTTCTCAAGCCCGAACTTCATTTGGATGCTCTCACTGAAGTGTTTGACTATCTCCAGTTCTCCTTCCAGTTGCTGTCTTACTTTAGCAGAGAGCTTAAGATCATCCATATAGAAAAGATGGGTCAGCTTTGCTTGGTCATCGATTCCATAAGCGTATGTGCTCCGGTTAAGCATATTGCTCAATGGGTTCAGGGCGAGACAGAACCATAGCGGGCTCAAACTGTCGCCCTGGAATATGCCCCTTCTAATAGGGATCTCCTTCGTTGTGTACGTGTCTGTTGCTCCTCTGACTAATATAGTGGTTCGCCATGATGTCATCAGATGCCGGAGTAAGTCGATAACTTGCTGATATATAATATATACATATATATATATATATATATATATATATATATATATATATATATATATATATAAATATATATATATATCTTTTTTGGTCATTCCAAAATATTTTTGTTCCATTTGTAAGCAGTGTGTGGAAAGATGATCTACCATTTCTGTAGAAAATACTGGTTTCTTACCCAGTTTGGTTTGGACTACAACTTCAGAAGGCCCGTTCATCTTAAAAAACCCTTCCAACGTGGTTTGTGGTACACCGTGTGTTGTAGCACTTTTTTGTAACCAATTGTTTTACTTCTACAGGCGTTTATAGCTGATATCATATTTTCGGCATCCCAGTTTTTCTTTTTGGCATCTTAAAAAAATGAATACGCATATTTATATCTAATTCCTAATTTCTGATCTTAATATGGGGTACCCCATAATGAGAAAACTTTGGATATCCCATAATACAATCCTATAGGCACAAAATAAACATTAACACTCCTACTTCAGGCCCGCTTATTTCCGATAGCCAAGACTTACCTTGTATTTGAAAAAATGTCCTCTTTATTAAGCACCAGTTAAAACTTTGACGACACTTGAAGCGTATAAACCAAAATGAAAGAATAGCTGATTAGTGCATGGCTTCAATATTAAGTAGAAATCGAAACAGGCCTGTAAGATGCTCTTCGACTAGCGAAGCATAGATGTCGCGTTTCTGGTTGCGCAAATACATCCATAACCCATATTAGGAATATACCCCATAATAGGCGATTTTCCTTTACAGTATAAATTAACATTTTTTATTTACAATATGAAATAATTTAAAATGATAAATTTACAATTAAATTTATTACAGTTAGTTAACGTACTATTCTTCACCGGTTGTGTAGGCAGAATTGGGGCTTATATTGGACGAGTTGAGTTCCCATTAGACTCTAATGGTAATTCTAGAGTTCCCCTATTCTGAGACGCGGCAGGACCTATGAGGGTTTTCTCTTTTCTTGAAGGTTTTCATCTGATACATCAGAAACTTTTTAGACTACAATGTATTTTCTTGACGAGCTTTTTAATTTTATTGGTTCTCATTAGACTGAAACTGTTAGTGCAAATAAGGTTCAGCTCTCTTTTGAGGTTATACTTTAGAATATGGGTTGGTGCTCATTATTATTGTTGCTGAGAAGTGGTTCTCATTAGTCTGTCCTTTTGATGTTGTTCTTTTTTCAGTAGTTTGGTGTAGCACCGTTGTTGATATCTTTAAATCTTTGAACTACTTGTTCGTTTATTATCAGTTTGTTTATTCGATTTGATGTACCAACTCAAAAACTTCACTTCATTGGAAAATTTGTATAACATGATGTAAAAATTGAATCTATAATAATAGTCCAGGAGAATTAGACCCAAAACCTTTGAGATATGGCTGTGTCGTGACGTGGATTAGATATTGGTTAGAATTGCTCGGAAATCATATAAGAAAATAAAATATGAAGGTCCGCCAGCTGAAAAAGTTGTGCTATTTGCATGAAAAATCATAAACTGCAAAAAAAAACGCAAAAATCGCTCATTTTTTCCGATATTTATTAATATAACTCTTTAAATATGCAAGATAGAGAAAAAAAGTATACTCACGAATTTGTTTTTCATGAAATTCTCTACAAGATAGAATTGGTATAAAATCGATATATTCAATTTTTTCGCTGAGAAATGACGATAAATTAAAAAAAGTAGCTAAAAAACGAGGTTATTTTAAAGCATTTGTTTCGCAGATAAGAAATCATCCAATCACGCTATCAATTGGGATTTAAGAACCTTATTATAGTATAAAACAATATGCCAAAATGCGATTGAAATTGCCTGGTAGTTTTTACATGAATTAATTGTTAATTAATTTCCGCGAAAAAATTAACGTCATTTTTGCGTTCATGCCAGGCATACATTTTTGAGTTGTAATAGGCGCCGATTTTTTTACAACTACTTAGACCTCTAAACTATAGTACACAATAGTTATAATGAACAATTTTTAGGTTTTTATCATTTTTTTACGAGATTTTGAAAAGTTGAAAAATTTCGTCTTATAAATAATTAATTTTTGAAGCGAATTTGGATACCGAAGAAAAATACTCAAAGTACCTAAAAAAAGTTCTCGGAAAGACGATCTTTTCAACAAAAATGCGTTTAATTTGGCTGAATAGGTACTGAGATAATAAACGTCAAAGATCGAGAATGTTTACGGTATAACTATTAATGTTGTAACAATAAAAAAAATGCCAGCAGATAGATTTTTCCGAGAAGTTTTTGTATGTGCTTGTGCATGAAGTAGGAAAATTCAAAGAAAGTTGTTGTGGTAGCGTTCGGCGCGTCAAATCTGAGGGAAGTGGGGATAGAGTGCGAAACTTGACGCGCCGAACGCTACCGCTACAACTTTCTTTGATTTTTTCTACTTAATGTACAAGGGCGTTGTTATATCTCAAAGCACATACAAAAACTTCTCGGAAAAATCTATCTGCTGGCATTTTTTTTATTGTTACAACATTAATAGTTATACCGCAAACACTCTCGATTTTTGACGTTTATTATCTCAGCACCTATTCGGCCAAATTAAACGCATTTTTTTTAAAAGAAGCGTCTTTCCGAGAACTTTTTCTAGGTACTTTGAATATTTTTCTTCGGTATCCAAATTCGCTTCAAACATTAATTATTTATATGACGAAATTTTTCAACTTTTCAAAATCGCGTAAAAAATGACAAAAACTTAAAAATTGTCCGTTATAACTATTGTGTATTATAGTTCAGAGGTCTAAGTAGTTGTAAAAAAATCGGCGCCTATTACAACTCAAAAATGTAAGCCTGGCATGAACGCAAAAATGACGCTAATTTTTTCGCGGAAATTAATTAACAATTAATTCATGTAAAAACTATCAGGCCAATTTAATCGGCCTTCGGCATGTTCTTTTAAAAATCAGGTTTTTAAATCCCAATTTATAGCGTGATTGGAGGATTTCTTATCTGCGAAACAAATGCTTTAAAATAACCTCGTTTTTTTAGCTACTTTTTTGCATTTATCGCCATTTCTCAACGAGAAAATTGAATATATCGATTTCAAACTAATTCTATCTTGTAGAAAATTCCATAAAGAACAAATTCGTAGGTATACTTTTTTTCTATATCTTGCATATTTAAAGAGTTATATTGAGAAATATCGGAAAAAATGAGCGATTTTTGCGGTTTTTCGCAGTTTATGATTTTTCCTGCAAATAGCACAACATTTTCAGCTGGCGGACCTTCATATTCTCTTTTCTTAGATGATTTCCGAGAAATTTCAACCAATATCTAATCTATGTCACAGACATGTCAAACTGTAGTGCTCCTAAGCAACAAAATTTTATTACCTGACGAGTAAGTAACCTCTATTTTACACTTTCAACTTCATTTCAAATTTGTTGCATTACATTCTTACACCTAAGCACTGATGATGACTTAATAGCGGAAAGTGCTTTACATCGATTTTTTAATTGTATTCTGCAATAAAAAATGAGATCCAGAGATCTTCGCTCGTTTAGCCTTAAATCGTCTAAGAATATCTCGAATAAATGATTTTCTGAAAACTCTATGTCCACATTACCGTTCAGATTTCCAGGAGGAATATGATAACAAATTCTTTTGATATTTGCAGCTGCTGCCCAAACATTAACATTAAACGTCGTACAACCATCAATTAGTTTTTGACTTGATACAATCTCACCCTTCAAAATCATCTGTCGTCTGACAGTGGATACTGGCGATCGAAAGTTAGAATCGTAATGGATACAGCAATAAATCTAGATTATTTGGAAACGAGTTCCATGCATGATGATCCCCAAAACCAAGGAGCAGAAAAAAATATAGCTCCTAAAATATGGCGCAGATTAGCTGAAGGTATAAAAATAATTGATCTGTTGCCAAAACATTTCGATGCAGTAGTAGATATCATTCTGAAATTTTACGTAACTGAAAACGTCGTCTTCAAAAACACCAATTTTCTGAATGATGCAGAATCAATTGAGTCGTATAAGGAAAAATTACTGGACTGTATGAAAGACAGATGTTCAATTATAGGAGTTAAGGTATACTATCAATTCCATCAAGCGTTTATAAAATTGTAAATGATTTAATCAAATACTGGAAATTTTATTTAATATGGGAAAAACAGGTTCGGGCTGATTGATTTCCGATAAATGTAAAGAATTTTTTTGACGTCCTAATTTCTTAGAATACTTCCCATTAAAACAGTGTTACGGGAACCAACAGGACTAAACATTATTGCAAACAATAATAAGAATGATATTCAATGATATGCAAATCTCCTGATATGAAAAGCAGCTGAAGATTTGAATATAAAAATACGTCTATAGGACCTGAATCCATTCATATTTTATTGTTGTATAAAAATTGTTTCGTTTAATATATCTTAAAGAGTTGAACAAGGTTATTGTACCTCCCGACCACCTTCTGGTGTGTTTACTAGCTTTCAATATATCCCTGGAATTATCTTAAACTTGGTATTCCGGTTCATACATTACTTCCCTATACTTATCGTTTGTCAATGCGCATCATTTGACAGCTTTAGGGTATTGTCACAGTATTGTATCAAGGTTCTTTCATCCCTTGTTCCGAACCACCGAATGTTTACGCTGTTAAAATTTCACTATTTACGTTTATAATAACTTATCTACCTCTGTATCATCTTCACATTTATTCCCTTTTAGAGTCTTTCTATAGAAAGTAGTTGGTTCATTACCGGCTTGTATGTGTTTATGTAATATTATGACATTTCGTTTATACAAAATTGTCCTTTCGGAAAGCAATAGTCAAAATGTACTTAGGTGTCTCATTAGTTTGAAACACATTCGTAGAAGTATCGGATTGATTGAATTGATTAGAGGCGTATTTTCGAGGTTGGTTCTTCTACTCAATTATGAAGTATTGTTATTATTAAATACCCTGATAATTCTTCTTGTTCTCTCCATATTAGGTGTCTTATTATTATGACTTACGTCTGTATATATGTATTTGCCAATTTAAATTTCAGAAGGACGGTCGAAAGTGTAGTTGTTTAGTGAATAATTAGAGTCTAATTTTTTGTTGTCATAGCTACTTTAGTGTTCTGAATTTCTAGTTTTAAAATTTCTAAAAGTTCTACAGATATAAATTTTATCACAGTTAACATTACCACCTTTTAATTTATCAACTTCTGATTGAGTTTGGATAAATTATAATCAGTTATAAATCAAATATTCGATGCCTAAAGTTTCTAAAAATGATTCAATTTTTAAGTATGATGTTCCAAAGTATGCTAAGCTTTTAGATTATAAATTTTTATCAGAAGGAAATACTTGTTCTAAATTCTGTTTTATTATCTTTTTATTTATGATATTATCAATTAAATTTGGATCCTAATTATTATTAACTGTTAATTGTTTTATTATATTTAGTTCTTTGTTGTTACTTTTCCGCCCAACCTATTTATATACGAGGAAAGTATTGGTTTACCCCAAAAAAAGTTGGAAATTTGAAATTTTTTTGAGTTATTTTTACGTTTTCCATCAATCACAAACCAAAAAAAACGGTTTTTAGAAAAAAATCCTGTGTGTATGTCGTCGTTGTCGTCGGTCACTTTTCGTTACATGTCTTGTTAGCACGATACAGCCTCCGGAGTGCAACAAGTCACCAATTTTATGATTGAATATTGTTAAGGACATGTCACAGATGAACCCTATTGATTTTCAGCTCACCAAGACCAGCACAACGGGTGCTATGGTACTAGAAGTACGACATTTTAGTCATTTTTTGAGAAATTTTAGTTTGTTAGCACGATACAGCCTCCGGAGTTCATCAAGTCGTCACCAATTTTATGATTGAATATTATTCAGGACACTTCACAGGTGAACTCTATTTACCAGAGCCAGTACAACAGGTGCTATAGTACTTTAAGTACGATATTTTTGTCATTTCTGGAGAAATTTAAGCTTGTTAGCACGTTACAGCCTCAGGAGTATATACAAGCGACCAATTTTATGATTGGATATTATTCAGAGCGTATTATAGATGAATTTAATTCATATTTAGCTCACTAAAGCCAGTACAACGGGTGTTATGGTACTTGAAGTACCAATTTTTTGTCATTTTTGGAGAATTTTCAGTTTGTTAGCAAGATACAGCCTCCAGAGTGTATACAAGTAACCAATTTTATGATTGAATATTGTTCAAGGTGTCTCACAGATGTACCCTATTGATTTTCAGCTGACTAGAGCGAGTACAGTGGGTCCTATAGATCCAAATATATCCAGATATATTACATTTTTGGTTATTTTGGACAAATTTCGGTTTGTTAGCACGATACATCTCTCGAAGTGTATACAAATGACAATTCTATGATAGAATATTATTCAGGGCCACAGTTGCGGAAAAGTTAGTTTTGACGTTTAAAACTGTTCATTTCTATTAGTATTTAATGGGACTGTTAAAAGTCTGTGTATCATACTATTGAAAGCTGCTCATATAACACTGAATGGGTGAAGAACTATTATGAATTGTAATGTCTCTACGTGATGGTTTATGAAATATTGAAAAATCATGTTTATTATTTATATTTGTAATTGTTAAGTCTAAAAAGTTTATAGACTCATTTTCTTCAAGTTCTACGGTAAATTTGATATTATTATGAGTTATTGTAAGTAATGCATCTGTTTAATTGTCTAGTTGTACCGATGATGCTAACTAAAATATCGTCCACATATCGGTGCCAATACTTAATTTTTTTACTAGGGTGGTGTGTATGAATAATGTTTTTTATATTATCCATGAAAATTTCTGCTAGTAGAGGGCTGAGACGGTTGCCCATAATCAAACCATCTTTGCTGCTATAAACCTCTTCATTGAAATGAGAATAATTTTGATTAAAACATACATTTATCAAAGTTATATCAGAACGAATTATGTGATATACATGATTGTACGTGTGCAAGTTATCAACAAGAGTTATAGTTTCCTCAAGATGTTTACTAGGGAATAGATTGGTTGTATGAAACGATATGGATTTATAATCATAAGTTAGTTTCACATCTTGAATATTATTGATTCATTCTGTTGAGTTTTTAACTGAAAATTAAAGTTTGAATGACTAATATTTAGGAATGATATCCCCCACTATATTGAGATTAATTAATAAATAAAGTTCAGGGTGTCGTGGATTAGGTAGAAATAATTCATATTTTTCTCTGTTGATTATTGATTTAGAGGTATATACCGCTAATTTTATTTCCTTCTGAAATTCATTAGTTGGGTCTTTTTTGAGGGTTTTGAAAATGGCTGGCTGTATAAAATTGTTGGTTTTTGATGCATAATGTTCTTTACGTAACGCTATTACCGTATTTCCTTTATCTCCTATTTGACTTTGATTTTTGTTGAATTTATTTGGCAACTGATAATTCAAAGTTGGGTTTGTCGAGCTTGACAAATTCTTTTTTAATAAATTCGGAAGCTTTATGTTTTTGTTTCTTTACCTAGTTATCAAATGAAGATGTGGGATGAATATTACGTTTAAAACCCTTTTGTAATAATTGAACTTCTTCATCCAAAAAAACTGTATTAGAAACAAGAAGAAAATTTGGTTTTTTTGATACTTGTTTATTGGTTAATGTTAATGAAATTAACTGTCTCGACCCTTACTTGGTGGAATCTACTCATATTAGTGTTTTAAATGGAGCTCACTGTTTCTAGCTAATTCCACAATATTATGAAACTTGTTGAAAATTCTAAAAAATTTAGTGAGTTTCAGTTAAAACAGTAATAGTGAATAATGACTTTAATCTATGTTTCTGTACTTAGTACTTCTTGTGAATTATTAATTCAATTTTATCTCTAATCTCACTATCTAAAATGTCAAACTCTATGGGCTGTAGTATAGTTTATTTACGATAAAAAGACGATGACGTTGCAAAACAAAATATTGTGATGTTGCCAAGTTGTAGTTTTTTCCTTTACTTTTCATTGTTCCGTGCCTCGTAGGGCGTGAGACAAAAATATTGATTTGAAAATAAAAGGCTTGTATGATAGGCTTGATTAATTTAATATAAATATTTATCCATGAAAAACTATGGATAAGATACAAGAAACAGAAACCAATCATTCTATATACGAATTAACATTTAATTATTTTACATAGAAGAGGGTTAACTGACGAACTGTAGATCCTTATACCTTATTCTATACTCCATAGAAACATCTTCAAGAGCACTGCAAGGGTTTACGCTAGAAGGAATCAATACAAGATGTAATCATCTTAATGCAAGTTTAAATATTGTTTCTTTATACAATATCTATTATAATGAAAATAGAATGGAAAAGAAAAATATAGATACACAAAATAAAATTTTGTTATAAGATATAAAAATAAAAAATCTCCCATTTTATCAATATTATTTATGTAGAAACACTATGGTTGTTGTTTGAATTTGTGTATTATAAAATAACTGTACCTAATTAATTTAATAATAGTTATTAGTGATTTTGAAAAGGTGGAAATAAAGCAAATTGGATAAAAATATACAAAAAATAAGATACAAGATTTCCACTACTCCACTACAAAATCATCACTATCTTCATCGTCACTGTCAAAATTAATAATAAGTGGAGACACATCCTGTCTATCAAATACTACTTCTCTATCCCACCCATCTTGTATAATTTTTTTAGTGTGCTCTACTGTCTTTGAGGAAATATCAGGAGTCACTTTTTCTAAAGACTTTTTCCACAAGTTCCCACATTATCTCTATGAAAATTTATAACCATGCCCAAAATATGTTCAATTGGGTTGAACATACAGTGGTAAGGGGGGAGTCAAAGCACTTTGTCACCATATTTTCCAGATAATATGTCAGCTTCATATGCTGTTGGTGGTTTATTCCTACAAAAATTCATATATTCAAACAAGATAAGTTATCTAAGTATTACCATAATATATTGAAAAATGTTTATATCCACTTACCGTTGTACTAAATTCAAAAATTGGGTTTTGAGGAAAGTATTTTCAAAAGGAATATCATTTTGTATCAACCGATTCTGTATATCAGCCTTTTTGGTAGCTGTTGTTGGTACTTCATTGATCACTGTACTGTGATAACTTGCATTATCCATTACAATTGTAGCAGGTTCTTCAATGTTCACTAAAAGCTGGTATTCAAACCTATGCAAAAAATTTTCTCGGTTCATTTCACCGTGGTAATCACCATCTTGTTTTTTGGAAGAGAAAACCAGCCCTGCTTCAGGGATAAATCCAGAAGAGGAACCAGCATGCAATACTATATATCTACAATAAGGAAATAACAAATTACTACTAGGTGTCCTAGATAGCCTGCATAGCTCGAAACAACTATTAATAATTATATAGATTTAAATAAAATAGTGTGACTAGTAAATATTTGAAAAGGTCTTAAAATGGCAGGAATGTTAGTACATCATAAATTAATTACCTTGGACCATCAATTTTGGTTTTTTTCACGCTTCTATGATTAGAATATTGCCAAGAGCGTCCAACAGTACCGTCTTTAAATTTCCAGGTCTCATCCAAAACACACAAATTGATATAAACCTTCCCTTTTTATCTCGACATGTAGAAAATGTACACGTTTTAATGCAATATGTGGCAACTTCACGACGAGGATCATCTTTTTGGTATTTAAATCCAATATTTTTCACTATCTTCCAGAGGTATGTTAAACAACCAATAAAGAGTTCACGCTCCTGGAGTTTGTCTCTTAAAGTTTTCAAGGTTATGTGTTCCTCTGAAAAAATATTGTGTAAGTTAATTGTGAATAAAATAAAACAGTAAATTCAACATCCTCACTGTTTCCATACATTTCGTATATAACATTTCGGAAAGCATTTTCATCAAAGTTATCAATTTCAACAGTAGGTTTTATGCGTTGTCTCTTTTTAGGTGGGCTTTTAGGCTGTTCACCTCTATTATGCTTGGCGGCAATACGGTTAACAGTGGTAACGCTTAATTGTAAAGCTTCTGCAACTCTCTACAATAGAATTACTTCAATTGATGAAAGAATAATATATTATCAAGTTTAATTAACCTAACCTAACATTAAAAACATTCAATGATTAACATCTAAATTAGTAACAATAATATTAATATTGATGAATACAAATAGCGAATACTATTACTTACGTCTCTTACAGCAGTAAGCGGGTCCCCATTTCGGCATTCTCGTTCAAATTAGCTCAACAAAATGTTACCATCTCTTGACATTTTTTGTTCAGCTGCTTCAGCATTCTATTAACCACACACTGCAGATTTGCCTGAATAATTAGATATGAAAACACCTTTTTTTTAATCTTAAAGAAGCAATGAATTTAAAAGCACAAAAAACTTGTAAATATTAGATGATGATCGAATGTCATTAAACGTCAAAACAAACTGGGGAATTTTATCAGTTGATTTGACAACGTCTTGAAGTTTTGCCAACCCGTTAGCTGTAAATTGCCCTGGCTGTTGAGGATAAATTGTATTGACGGTTGGTAAATTAATATTTATTCTGAGAAGCAGGAAAGTAACTAAAAATGACATCATCGTCTTTTTATCGTAAATAAACTATATATGTGATAGTTTTGAATGAATTACCTTAACATGAATACTAAAAAAATCTCTTACATTACTTCAAATGCAATGAAGTGTCATACAAATTAAATTGTTCCATTTCATCGTTCGATAATCTTCGTGTAGCTTTCGATTAGCACACTACTTAACACCAAGTCGTTACTTCAAAGGATACGTATCAGAATTTGAAATTCGGTTCAGTCATTGCCGATATTTTGGGCAACGATTTTCTTTCCAAAACTTGATACAATCAAGCGGAAAAGCTGTTTCGTCAAGACAATCCACCGATTTTCCAATCGATAAAAACGAAAAATCTCTTTACAAATTGATTTGCTTCCATCTGCTTCATACTCCGTTGATAGTCAAGACGAAAAGAATTTGCTCCGATCATGTGAGGTTCTAACAGAAACTGGAGCCTATGTTTAGGCTAGTGATAGATCAAAGCAACAAAGATCTATTATGTTTATTGAAATCGAATTTGTGAGGAACTAATTTGTAACCCTATTTTCCTCCAAATCTGTATTTATTCTGAATATTCAGTGTTTTTTTCTTCAAAAATTACGTTAATTGTATATTTTAGGAAGAGAATGACGAAATTGTTGCAATACTTCTATTGAAAGCAGTGAAAAAAATCGATTGTGCAAGAACTTACAGCAATGTCGACATAAATTCGGGTGAAACATATTCGAGTATCTTGAAATTTATGAACGCAATGCAAAGAAGAGTTGATATCTATGAAAAATTCAAATGCAATATTTATTTAAGGTAAAAGCAAATTATGTAACTGTTTCATATCGACACGAAATATTTCAGGTTCTACCTTGTATGCGTGATACCTGATTACAGAAGAAAACGAATTGGTTTTCAAATGATGATATGTATATTGGATGTGGCACATTACCTTGCAATTTCAGTTATCATGGGTATCATGGATGGCCACAAACTGCAGGATAATTGTAGACAACTGGGTTTTGTCACTCTTTGCGAAGCTACTTACAGAAAATACCATGATGAAGATGAACTACTAATTTTTTGCGATTGCGTTGCTGGTACTGATACTTGTGCTTTGATGGCTTGTATAGTACGGCTAGATCCTGACCCGGTGTCTATAAATAATGTCGCGATAAAGGATCCAGGGAAAAAGAAGAAAGGCGGCAAGGGAAAAAAGAAATGAAAATGTCTTGATCTTTCATTATTATGAGGTTTATCAAACTCCAATAAATTATCTTTCATATATAATTTTTTTTTATAATATGATTTTTTGAGAGTGAAGAAACTGTCAACGATGAGTTCTTGAAAATAACCAGAATAATTTCTTGCTAGAATAGTATATTCTTCAATGAGCATATAATTCACGAATTACGACACGAGCCGCATCTTTAGCCCAAAATTTCAGAAGCAATTTAGCTTCAATAAGCAAACATATTGCTTTGTCTAACAGAGACCGGTTATTGTTTTTAGCAAATCCGTTTTGTTCTGGAATGTATTGTCATGAAACAGCACACTGGTATAGTCCCTGAATCCAACTCTGTCTACGCCATGTTTGAAAGTTAAAATTATGGTGGATGCGTAAGGATTTCTTAGAATTGTTTACGATTGTGACTATCTTATCTAGGCATTGTTTTTGCGATAGTCTTATCTAGAAAATTCCAGGAAGCCAATTGTTTTTGTGGAAGCCACAATCTAGAATTATCTAGTGAAAAAGGAACTAATATATTAGGGACCGACCCAGGAGAGTTAGTTTAGTTGATAATTTAACATCGTGAGATAAACAGTGAATGAGTGAATATAAATTAGTGAAGCGTTTATATAAATTAGTTTAAGTGAATAAACTGTGTATATAATTAGTGAATAGTGTAGTGAATAAATAAATTAAGTAAGTGAACCTACCGAGTGTATGAATTCATCCCACCCGTAATAAAAACGTTTTAATAAATAAGATAAACTTTACATTGGTGTCAGGTGTGGGGTAATATAAATAAATCACTACGTAAAAATGGCCAAGAGACTATGTGACTTGAAAGTGACTGAGTTATTAGAAGAATTGGAAGATCGTGATTTGGAAACGTCCGATAAGAAAAGTGAATTAGTAGAAAGACTTAAAGTGGCACTGGAAAATGACGGCTTTGATCCAGAAACAGTTTTATTTAATGACGAGGCTTCCACCTTAATCTCGTCAATTTCTGCTAACATTTCTACTAACATGGACGAGAAGATTTCTGTCATGGAAACGAAACTTTCAACGAATGGGAAAATAGTTATTTGTTCAACTGCAGCAGAGTAGTAGATTGACTGCCGAGGTTGAATTCATAGCCGAGCGTAGCGAGGCTAGGAATTCAGCTAAGGCAGTCAATCAACTTTGCTGCCGAGTTGAACATGTAAGTTTTTCTCCGATTGTTCATAATGATATAGGAAGATAATTTATTTGCAAATTATTACAATTCCCACAATCTCTTTATTTTTCCTGTAGTGTTCAATTAGAATAAAATTTGATGGAAATCGCAGTTGTTGGAATGGTTGGTTGCTATGGAAATGTCCATAATAATTATAGTTTGACAATTCACGAAATTTCTGACAGTTGTGCGAAAAAATATCGGTATATTTAAATTATTATATAATGGACAGTGATAGCGACCTGGAAGTACTTACTCCTCCAGAAATAAGGGAGGTGGCAAAGAATATAGAGTTGAATTTGTTGCCGGAGAAGTCTCGGATGAAATATGAAGGAAATTATAAACGATTTATGGATTATTGCATGGAGAAAAATGCGAAGACTTTTTCGGAGAATGTATTACTTGCTTATTTTGCTGGATTATCTCAAACAATGAAGAGTTCTACCCTTTGGTTTGTATATTCCATGTTGAAGGCAACTATGAATGTTAAAAGTGGCGTAGATATAGGAAGATACTTGAAGTTGTGGGCATATTTAAAACAGTTATCTGAAGGCTACAAGGCAAAGAAGTCCCGAGTTTTCGAAAAACAAGATATTATAAACTTTATACTGGATGCACCAGATGATGAAAATATTTATTAGCAAAAGAAAGTTTTGAATAAGATATCTATACCATGGAGAGAAAATATTTATAATCCATTCTTTTAGGTTGTATTGATTTTTGGAATTGCGGGTGCATGTCGCTGCGACGAACTTTTGAATTTAAATTAGTGTTTTTAAATGAAACTCACGGTCTCTAGTTAATTCCACAATATAATAAAAGTTATTGAAAATTCTAAAAAATTGACAATTGTTTCGATAAATCAATATCATCGTCAGAATTAACTAGAGACCGTGAGTTTCATTTAAAAACACTAATATGAGCATATTCCACGAAGTGAGGGTCGAGACAGCTAATTTCATTTTGAATTTAAAGTTAGAAAATATTGAAGATATGAACAATTAACTATTGGTATCCCTATTAAACACGAAGATGAGGTCTCTCGTAATAATGGAATATTAGGATGTTGTTAGAAAATATCTTCGGCCTGCTGAATTGAAAGACACAAGATTTTTTTTCAATTACGCAAAAGGTAAATCCATAAAGCAATTTGTTGGAATCCATAAATTTAGTAAAATACCTCAAGGAATAGCTGTCTATTTAAAGTTGCCGAATGCTAAGGAATATACAGGACACTGCCTCCGCAGAAGTTCTGCCACTTTACTTGTGAATGCAGGAGGTGGCATAACAATGCTGAAACGACATGGTGCGTGGAAATCCTCAACTATAGCAGAAGGGTACATTGAAGATTCAATGGCAAGTGAAACCAGCATTTGTGGAAAATTTTTGACAAATATAGGAACTAATTATGAGACGAATCAAACTGGTAATATAATTAATGTAGACAGAACGGTATCTGAGAGAAGAAAAGGTGGCCTATTCGTTCAAAATTGTAGTAATTTTACCATCAATGTTAATAACATTTAAACATATGTTTTTAAAATATTGTTAAAAGTGTTATGTAATAATTGCTAATAAATGTTCACGTCAAATGTTTTATTCCAATTGAGTATAATCACTTTGCTGCCTATGCAGGAAAAGTAATACTTTGCTGATTGATATGTGTCAGCAAAATTATTATTTGCTGCCAATTGGAGAAAAACGATATTTCTGATATAAAAAACTATATTTCTGCTATGAAAAACGACATTTCTGCTAATATTGACGACAAGATTTCTACTTTGAAGAACGATATATCTGCCGATATCTTATTATTGACAAACGACATTGCCGGTGACGATAAAAATGAAACTTCGTCTCTCAAATCTGAAATCGGAAATGAGATGTTAACGATGAACGAGAAAATCTAGAATAAAATTTCAACGATGGACGAGAAAATCGAGAATAAGATTACAACGATGAACGAGAAAATCGAGGAGTTAGAAAAAAAGATGACAGATATAGCACGCAAGCAGAAGAAATGAAGACCGAACAAACAAAACCTTGCAAGCCAGAAACACACCCTAAGTTAGAAGACGTTGGATAGTTTTACCCGAGTCAAGGTTCCAACGTTCGATGGAAAAATGTCGTGGACCAATTATGTGAAACAATTTGAAGCAGCCGCTAGAGTGAATAATTGGTCCGACAGAGAGAAGGCAGTGAACTTAACTATCGCACTTCGGGGAGATGCCTTAGATGTACTACAGACGATACCACTTGAAGAAAATGATGACTTCGAGCAGCTGAAGATGAGGTTGGACATGCGATATGGTCACGAACATTTAGGACATTTGTACAGATTCCAGCTGAGGAACCGAAGGCGGAAACGTGACGAAAACCTTCAAGAGTATGAACTGGATGTTGCCCGACTAGTTCGATTATCCCTCAGCACCAGATGAAATGATGGAATGTTTAGGCATCCAGGCTTATGTGACCACGATATGGAGAAGACGCTTCGATTAGCCCATCCCAAAACATTAGTAGACGCATTGACTGCTGCTCTTGAATATGAAGCAGCCACGATAGCTTCGGAATACAACAAAGGTAGGACCATATAGGAAGAAGGTGACGATGACAGACTTGACCAGATCGTCAATTTGTTGAAAGGTATGGTAGACAAGAGGCCGAAGAAAATCAGGTGTTGTAATTGTAGCGAGCTAGAGCATGCACGCAGCTCGTGTGAGCGTCCTACGACTCCTGCAAACCAAGAACCTCTTAAATGCAAAGCAGCCACGAAGAGCTCGCGGTACAACAAAGGTAGGACCATGCAGGAAGAAGTTGACGATGACAAACTAGACTAGATCGTCAACTTGATGAAAGGTATGGCAGACAAGAAGCCGAAGAAGATCAAATGCCGGGAGTGTGGCGAGCTAGAGCACGTACGCAGTCCGTCTAAGTGCCCCAAGACTCCTGTAACCCAAGAACTCCAGTCACAGAGGAAATAAGACAGGGGTGAACATCCAGCTGATGAGAATCAGCGAAAAGTAAACTCTTTGCCTAGACGGTCATGCTCTGTGGATTATTCACAATGCGACAAATCGAAATCTAAGGAAGTTGCAGTTTTAAGAATTACAGTAGTCAATGAAGAATGGTCTCCCACCAGGATTAGAGAAGATCAGGAGAATAATCCTTGCCTAAAGAATCAATTAATGGCCCCGAGTCCCCGGCGTTCCTTGAATGGAACAGGGGTGCGATGAATCCCCGGGAGGAAAATTCATATACAGCGCTTAGCAACTTGGAATATAAGAACGCTTCACGAAGCAGGAAAGTTTGATATGGTCATGATGGAAATGCACAGGCTTAATATTCCAATTTTGGGCCTTGCCGAAGTTCGATGGTCAGGATCGGGATGTTGCACAAAAAATGATATGAGTCTATACTACTCAGGAACAGACAATAATGATCATAGTAAGGGTGTCGGCGTAATCATTGAAAAGGAATTTCAGCAGAGCGTTATCACCTTTATCCCATATAATGAGCGTATTATGCTACTATAGCTAAAAGCACATTCCATTAACATAAACCTTATTCAGGTGTATGCGCCTACATCAGACAGTAACGAACATGTTACAGAACAGTTTTATACAGACTTAGAACAAATAATGAATAATATCAAAAAGCAAGAAGTGGTTATAATTATGGGAGACTTTAACGCAAAGATTGGACGAGGAAAACTCGAAAAATTCGTTGGCAAATTTGGACTGGGAATGAGAAATGAGAGGGGAAACAGAATGCTACAATTCTACCAAGAAAATGAGACCTTTTATGATCTGCCTCCAAGAAGACTATATACCTGGTCTTCGCCTCGACACAATGACAGCCGAATAATCAGAAATCAAATAGACTTTATAACCGTTAATAATCGATTTAGAAATGGGATTAAGACCTATCCAAGTGCCGACAGAGGAACATTCCATAACTTATTAGTTGCAAATGTAAAAATAAAATTGAGAACCCTGAAACGACATAACAAATCTCCTAAAATAAATCTGAATGAAATTAAAAATCGCAAAGAACAACTAAATGAAGAGATAAGGTACAAGCTGAACATCGTATCTCAAAGCAAAGACGTGGACGAGAACTGGAGTACGTTAAAAAATGCTTTGCTGGAATCTGGCAGTAGGGTACTTGGCACGGGAACAAAAGCTAGTAAGAACGAATGGAGATGACACCTGAAATAATTTTGCTTGTTAACGAAAAAAGAAAATATAAAAACAAAAACAGGCAAAAATATAAAGAACTGGAGAACAAAATAAAATACGAAATCGACATAAAAAACTAAAAGACATAACGGGCAACACTAAACACAGAACACCCTGCGTCACTAGGAATAACCAGGGTCAATTAGAAACGGAGGATGAACAAATAAAGAAGGTATGGGAACAATACATTCAAGCTCTTTTCAGCGATGCAAAGGAATATGGACAAGAGATGCTAGACGAGGACCAGTGTCTTGAATTTTTGGAGTCAGAGGTCGAGCAGGCTATACAAACGGCTAAGAGTAAGAAAACTCCTGGTCCAGACGAAATCCCTACAGAACTACTAAAAGCATTAGATACCGATATAGTGAAAAAGTTTACAGTTATTCTAAATCAGATATACAGGCAAAGTAAAATACCTACGGAATGGCTCAAGTCCACGTTTATTCCCCTGCCAAAGAAGAACAAACCCAAATCATGCGATGACTATCGGTTAATAAGCCTTATGAGCCACTCACTAAAAATACTTTTAAAAATTATACAAAACAGAATACATAAGAAATGTGAAGAAAAATTAGATAAAACTCAGTTTGGATTTCGTAGGTGGGTGGGAACAAGAGAGGCATTGTTTGCCTTCACAGTCCTTTTAGAGAAGTGCAGACAATACAACAAAACCGTATATGCATGCTTCATAGATTTCCAAAAGGCCTTTGACCGAGTACAGCACACAAAACTAATAGAAGAACTTAAACACATCAATTTAGACAAAAAAGACATCGAATTAATAAAGAGCCTGTACTGGAATCAGTCAGCTACAGTGAGAATCAATAATACAGAAACTAATGATATTTCGATTGCACGAGGTGTTAGACAGAGATATATTCTCTCACCAACACTGTTTAACGTGTACTCACATGGTTTCTTTGAGAAAGCCTTATGGGAAAGAAGCGAAGGGGTTAAAATCGGCGGCGAAGTAATAAGCACGATAAGATACGCTGACGACACGGTGATCTTGGCAGAGAGTCTGGGGGACCTGCAGATACTTGTAAATGCTGTTAATATGGAATCTCAGTAAATGAGAATAGATATTAACACAAAAAAAACTCATGATAATTTCCAAAACACCCCGCACATAATGATCAATTAATAATAAACGATCAAGCAATGGAAAGGGTAGAAAAGTTTGATTACTTCAGACCTAAATCAGGACGAGGAAATCCGTGTAAGGATTGAAATGGCAAGATCGGCATTTCTAAAATTTAAATCCATGTTTTGCAATAAAAATTTGAATTCAATATTCCGGTTGAGATTTATGGAGTGCTATGTTTGGTCCCAGGTATTATATGGTGTAGAAACATGGACGTTAAAGGCACAAATAACTAAACGAATCGAAGACTACGAAATGTGGATTTACAGACGTATGCTGAAAGTACCATGGAAAGCCCTAATTACTAAAGAGGAAATACTACATAGAATTGGTCGTGAACGACATGATAAATACTCTCTGTTACACGTGATTATACAGGGAAGAGTTAAAGGAAAGAAGGGAATTGGGAGAAAGGAGAAATCATGGCTGAGGAATATCCGAAAATGGACAGACATGGGCGTTGAGTAACTTTTTCATATTGCTAAGGACAGAGATGCTTTTAAGAGAGTGGTCGTCAACCTTCGTTAAATGGGGACGGCATTCGGAGAATAAAAGGAGATTCGGCAGTGGAAGGAAGAAAATCGCCGACCTACATGGCAAGAAGTGTCAAGATTTTCACCGACAATCAAGGCGTATTGGGCTCAGTGGGACTCCCTTGTCCTGGAAGAGGGGCTGTTGAAGAGAGTCCTTGAAAACGATGATGGTTGAAGAGATTAGGAGACAGCTAGTTATTCCGAGAACAAGAGTAGCTGAAGTACTAAAGAAGTTACACGGCAGTGCATCGGGAGGTCATCTGGGAGTGAAGAAAACCCTTCAGCGAGTCCGTGAAAGGTTTTATTGGATGAACAGCTCCGACGATGTGAAGGACTGGTGTAAGAAATGTACGACTTGTGCTACGAGTAATGGACCACATAGCAAGAGAAAAGGCACTCATGAAACAGTATAATTTATGAAGCCCTTGCGAAAGGATTGCTTTAGATATCGCTGGGCCATTTCCGACACAGAAAATGGTAGCAAATACATACTGGTTGTAGTGGATTATTCCAAAAAGTGGGTGGAAATTTACGCTATCCCGAACCAAGAGGCCACAACTGTCACGGATGTATTGGTGAAAGATAGACAGTTCTAAAGAATTTATCAGCCGATATGGAATGCCATTGGAAGTCCACAGTGAGGGAAGAAATTTCGAAAGCCATCTATTCCAGGAGATTTGCGAGAAGCTGGGAATGCAGAAGACCAGGACAACAGCATTACATCCATAGTCAGATGGAATGGTCGATAGCATGAACAGGACTATTGGAATATACCTGTCCAAAGTAGTTTCCAGCCAACAGGGAGATTGGGACCAATATCTTTCCCTGTTCGCATTGGCTTATCGGTCTGCCGTCACTGAGTCCACGGGTGAAACACCTGCGAAAATCCAGTTTGGACGTGAAATGAGACTTTCTTGTGACCTGCAATTAGGCTATCGGCCTGCAGAAGATCTAGGAGAACACTACGTGATCCAATTGAGAAGAAGGCTGGACGATATTCATGAATTAGTTCGAACAAATCTTCAAGTTGCCAGCGACAGAATGAAAGTCGGTACAACACGCAGGCCACAGAAGGCGGTTTTAAAGAAGGGGACAAAGTATGGTTACACAACCCGACGAGGAGAAAAGGATTTTCTACAAAATTACAAAAATCCTGGAAAGGTCCATACTTAATCAAGAAAAGGATCAATGATGTTATATATCGCATAAGCAAGATCCCTAACGGAAAACCAAAAGTAGTTCACCAAAACCGACCGAGACCATGTGTTAGAGTCCAGCGTGAATAAACTGGCTATGCCTAAGATAGCGAGTAACCAGTTGGATTGGCGAATCATCAGGAACATGGTAGAGATTATCTTTCAATATACCGGTGTCCAGATATTAATTTGCAGCTACAACCCCCGTTATCAGTATCCGATGAAAACGGTGCCCTGTTATTTCCATAAGATCGGAAAGTGTAGAAATGGGGCCAGTTGCCCATTCAAACATCCAGTATCGACTACACAAAATTTACAGGAGGAACTTCCATTTAAGGAGGGGGTAATGTTACGAAACAGCACACTAATATAGTCCCTGAATCCGACTCTGTCTACGCCATGTATGAAAGTTAAAATTATGGTGTATGCGTAGGGATTTCTTAGAATTGTTTACAATTGTGACTATCCTATCTAGACATTGTTTTTATGACCAGTCTTATCTAGAAAATGCCAGAGAGCCAATTGTTTTTGTATAAGCCGCAATCTAGAATTATCTAGTAAAAAAGGAACTAATATATAATGGACCGACCAGCGAGTTAGTTAGTTGATAATTTGACATCGTGAGATAAACAGTAAATAAGTGAATATAAATTAGTGAAGCGTTTATATAAATTAGTTTAAGTGAATACACTGTGTATATAATTAGTGATTAGTGTAGTGAATAAATAAATTTAGTAAGTGAACCTACCGAGTGTATGAATTTATCTCACCCGTAATAAAAACATTTTAATAAATAAGATAAACATTACAGTATGGTGACGAATGTCTTCTTGTAATTCCATAATTTTTTAAGTAGTTCAAATTAATTGTTGCAATATTCAGATTTTTCATTGTCACTGTTTATGTATTCAATTTTTTGTTGTGTTCATTTTTCACTTCACTAGCGCGCAATGGGGCTAACCTATCAGGAAACCCTACGAAAATTTGTTTTGTGGGGTGCGTCATCTGTCACGTGTGTCAACTGCCATCTATCATCTGTATAGCAAACCCTAAGAAAACTTGTGTTCTGTGTCACCTATCTATCTTCTTGTCTTCTGTGGTGTGTAAGTGTCAGCTAACCTTCTATTACCCCTGTGGTGTGTGTCTTCTGTCATGTATTAAGTGACGCACCACCTCCCTTAACCCATATCTGTAGGAAATAGGACCAAAACAACACTGGTTGGGATAAAGAAAACAGTAACGAAACACTATTTTTTTAATCGTTTTTATTTACAATAATAGCATGTTGAGTATAATACAAACAATTATTACACACAAAATACAACTCATTCCTTTTTTCTATTAGGCGCATGTTTAATTTTATCTATTTTCATCTTAATTCTATAACTTTGGTCCATTTCTGCAAATTATTTTTCCAACCAGTAGTTCGAATAATAATAGATTTCCGAATTTTCAACCTGTAATATGTAACGAAGTCTCTCCCTGTATTAAAATTCCTTTATAGCGGCAATTACCATTTCTGTTCCTTCGGCAACTTGTTCTAAGCGTTGGCAATATAGTTGTAAACACTTACACATATATTTTTGTAGTAACCCTTTAAGAAGTAGACACTTTTTATGCCATCCTTTTCCGCTAACACGCCAATATAAGTATATTTGTTTTTATTGTTTATGGTGAACGCCGACACTTTATGCACACCTGCTGGGTCTAGGTTTCCCCAATGGCTATAAAAATAGTTTTCTAATCTCTCCCTCAATTGTGTTATCTTCTCTTCTTTCTCCAGTAGACTTTTATATTCTTCCTTTATTGCAGTTGTCTTTTCGAGAAAATCCAGCTTCCGCCTCTTGGTATCTAGCTCATTCATTTCCTGTTTTCGTTTCCTTGTCGATGTAATGTAAGCTTGCGACAGTGGGTTGAATTATTTAATATTGTAAGAAGAAAGTTTGTTTGTTCTATTGGTTCTCTTCCTTAAAACACATGCAACCAAATTATCTGTAGAGATGAGTCGATACCTTCCGGTATGGTAGAAAAAGGAGTACTGGACCTAGAAAAGTAGGTCTCTCCAGCTTTATTGTAACATTTTTGTATAATTCGAACTTTGTCGCTGTTATCCTTTCCTTCTACAACTTCTATATGGATAACAGGGAGGCAATTAAAGCTGCATGCAGAGAGAATGTGATCTATAACCTTCTTCCTTGCGTCGGATTCTTTTGGTAAATTTATTTGTAATCCCGTCAACTTTCTTGTATCCCTGTTACCCCAATAAACATATTGCAACATATTGTTAAACACAAGACAACAGCTGTTCTGTAGACTCTTGGTCAACTTTGTACACATTTTTGCAATCGAAACAGAGTATAACGGAGAATCTTGGAAATACAACTTACTATCTTGTAGCAGAGTTATGCAATCTTCTAAAGGACTGTAGTCTTATCCATGCTAATTTCCAATTGGGTAGTTATATATCGTAGCTTCTAATCTGGTCATGCCATCCTTCTTGGCCAATGCAGAAGAGGAAGTTTCTTCTAATCTCGCGTCTGGGCAGTTGACGGAATCTATAATATGGTTTCCAATGCTCTTGTTAACTCCAGGACTGGTTATTTGACAAATAAATTTGTTGTATATTTTAACCCTTGCATTAGATGTGAGCCAAGTAAGACAATCTATGCCAACTGTTTTATCATTGTTTAAAATAACGTTGCACCTTTCCTTGTAATCTCCTTGGATGCAAAAGTTGAAGTTTTTAGTAAAATAGTAAATAATTTCTTCTTTGTTAAAAACTCCTGCAAAATCCTGCTCCAATAAATTTAGCATTCCTTTAAGTAGCCGGTCGAGTTTAAGGTCCGCCAATTCTACTTTGTATGGAATGCACACAGGTTCTTTATGTTTCCTTTTAATAATTTCCAAATCTTCTCCGACTACTTCTCTTGTTCCAATGGCAAGCGTGTTGTTACTTAGTAAGAGGAAAGGCAGCTTAGCTTTAACACCATGTTTTGCAGAATCTAATTCGCCAAAATTTCCACGTATATAACTATTAAAAGAACCACATATCCCTTTTTTAACAAGTTTAGAATTTTCATCGCAGTCCTCTAAGCCGCATACCTTTACAAGCACTATGTTGTCACAAAATGGTTCTGCAATTGGTATATAAGTCCATGTTCCAGCGGGTGTGCGCTTTCTGTGTAATTAATATTTCCAATATCGGTAACCATATTGTTACCGAAATTGACTGTCATGACGATGATATTGATTTATCGAAACAATTGTCAATTTTTCAGAATTTTCAATAACTTTTATTATATTGTGGAATCAACTGAAGACCGTGAGTTTCATTTAAAAACACTCATATTGTTACCTTCCAAATTTTCCAACAGAAGCCACAATCCAAATCTCTCATCGGTCGGTTTGACCTTGCTGCCGTAAAGTTGGAAAACACTAAATATTTTGGAGCTTGCCATGTTAACACTTTCAGCGAAAATCGAATAATAAGCCTTAAAAATGTTACTTCCTATATTTATGCTAACGCTGAAACTCGTGCGAGAAGTGGTGGGGGTCGCCCAAACAGCTTCCCCGAAAGTAATGTGGTTTTCTTACCTATATGATGATGTTATAAGAAAGCGTTGCTTACGTCACACTAAATACATGTTGACATGGAAAAATCACAGAACATAAGATGGATGGCACATATGACAGATGACACATACGGCACATATAACGGATGACACATGTGACAGTTGACGAATGGCGCAGGTGACGTCACAGAATACAATATAGTCGACTTCCGCCCCTCCCTTTATGGCGTCACGGCAAACTAGCGCCACCGTCGCGCCACCTAGCGGATGTTTGCCGAAGTAGTGCCCCCGTACCCGTGTTGCTCATCTACAACGTCTGACCGCTCTGATTTTTCATTACTCAAAACTACTACTCTTGATACAACATCTCCCTCTTCTACAATTTTCTATCAAACAAGAACGCAAGAAATCACATAGTTTTAACTCACATAATCTCTCAGGTAAGAGGGCTTTTTAATGCTTCGTTTAGGTCTTTGTAAAACTGGAGTGTTGAAAGACTCAGATTGAGTTTTTAGGGATAAATGCTCATTGGAAGTTGGCGACTCACACACTGTAGATTCAGGTGACACAGATTGAGACACTGGCATATTACTTTTGTTTACGTTATTTTCTAAAACAGCTGAGTTTTGTTTTTTTTCAACATCTGAATAGGAGGAAATACATATATTTTTTTTCTATTCCTATTTCCGTTACCATTACTTCCAAAACTAGAAGAATTTGACTCGTTTTGTACTGGTTCAGATGCCGGAGTAAATTGATTAGGTTTGGTATAATAAGGAGCGGGTATCAAATGCGATCTGTTACTACGGTAAATGTGACCTGAATTGGATTGAATCAAATATGAACGCGGTTCTTCGGGAAAATCTATAATCCTTGCATAGATTCTAAGGTCAGTTAACCAGACGTAATCTCCTATTTTCAAATCTAACAAATTCTTTGCCCGGTGGCTGTGGTTAAACTGTTTAGCACTCTTATCTTTAGACCTACTCTCTTTTTCTTACAGAGAACTTAAATCTACTTGACAGTTCCGTTGGCTTGATAACATTGGCAAAAATGACTTAATTTTTCTACCGTATAACAATCCCACAGGCGAAAAGCCGCATTCCAAAGGTGTAGTCCTATAGGATAACAAAGCTTGATGTATATCGTCATTCTTCTCAATTAAATTTTTTGCCACTTTTACAGCCGCCTCAATACAGTCGTTGGGTTGAGAAAAAGTCGGGCTACTTGTTATCAGTTTAAAATCGTATTCCTTGGCAAATTTATGAAACTCACTTCGGAATTGTGGACCATTGTCCGAACGCACAATTTCACAGATTCCGTACCGAGAAAATATTTCTTTTACCTTCTCAATAATAACTGATTCAGTCATTTCATTGAGTTTGAATATTTCGAAAAATCTTGAATAATAATCAGTTATTATTAAGTACCATACTTCGCTACATTTATATAGGTCCAATGCTGCTTTCTACCACGGTCTTTCGGGAATGTATCGCTTATCATGGGTTCTTTCGGATTGGTGCGATGTTCAACACATTACGGACAGTTCCGTACTAGGTTTTCAATTTGGGTAGAGATACCTGGCCACCACACTGAAGTTTTAGCTCTGTTCCTACATTTCACTATATCAAAGTGTCCGTCATGTATAAATTCCAGAACTATTAACTGCAAAGACTTAGGGATTACTATTCTTGAATTTCGCAATAAAATTCCATCAGAAAACGAAAAATCAAATCTACATTGATAATACGATAGAAGTTCGTCATGAAACTTCTTTTTGCTTGGCCAACCTGTTTCGGAGTATTCCTTTATTTTTGTTAAGATCGGATCAGTGTTTTGTTCAATTTTAATTCGCTCTAGAAAATTCGGTTTTACTTGGATCGATTGTATAATTAAATTGACGTACGCTTCGTTTTCGGATTCTAATTCGTCTTTCTCTGGTTTTTTTGTACTTGTAGAAAAATTTCGTGATAAGGCTAGATAATTATAGCGCATTAAGCGTAATCTGAAGCGTTGTAAACGCGTTGTTAGTTCGTCGATTGGTTTTGTCTGTAAAACCTGTAATAACGGTCTATGATCAGTCTCAAGTATGAGAGATAGTAGGCCAGTGACGTACTCTGAAAATTTATCCGCTGCCCATGTTAAAGCCAGTGCTTCTCTCTCAATTTGAGCATACATTTTCTCAGTGTACGATAATAATCTTGATGCTTAAGCGACAGTTTCAGTTTTGTCATTAGCAGTTTTCATTAGGCGATCCCCAATCCCGAAAGATGAAGCATCGGCTTGAATCGAAATTTGTTTGGTGAGGTCAAAACATGCTAACGTAGGGCCGTTGGAAAGTATTTTTTCTGATTTCTCAAAAGCTTCCTTTTGTGAAATTCCTCAAATGAAATTTACGTTTTTCTTAAGTAAAGAGGTGAGTAGTCCTAGAAGTTCCGATCGGTTTAGGATAAATCTACTGGAAAAATTCAACATTCCCAAGTATTGCAAAACTTGTTTTCTGTTTTTAGGTTCCGGAAATTCGCAAATAGCGCGAATTCTTTCCTGATCTACCAAAATTCCTGCGTTAGAGATGTCATGGCGTAAAAAAGTTAAAGACTGAACCCCAAAAATACATTTTTGTTGATTTAAAGTTACACCCTCTTGTTCGATTCTTTTTAAAACTTCGTTTAAGATTTCGTTATATTGTTCAAGCGTCGGTGCATGAATTAAAATATCGTCAATATGACTAACTACTCCCTCTATACCTTCTAAAATTTTATTAAGAAGACAAGAAAAGTATTCAGGAGCGCATGTTACTCCGGAGGGCGTTTGAAAAAAGATCTTCCTAACGGTGTAATGAAAGTTGTCAGAAGTTGGGAATCTTTGGTTAATCTAATTTGATGAAAGCCGGAATTGGTGTCTAATTTAGGCAAAAGTTTGAGTTTGAAATGTTTGCCAATATTGTTTCTACTTTTCCAATAGGGTAGTGAGCCTTCAAAACTGCCTTATTTAAAAGAGTATAGTCCACACAAAGCCTCTTATGACCCAGTCAGTAGGACAATTAATCGATTCGATTATCTTTAATTTTTGTAGCCGATCAAGTTCTTCTTTTAAAAGCTTCAGAAGCGGAATAGGCACAACTCTTGGTACTGACTGAATATAGGGTTGAACATTTTCCCTTAACTTAATTTTTAATTCTGTTTTGAATTTTCCTACACTACTAAATAATTTAGGAAATTTGAATACAACTTGTTCTTTTGCAATATCTGAATCAGTTATTTTGATCGGTACAACTTCATTATAGACTAATTCCAGAACTTTTAAGTTCAAAATAGCTGATCTTCCAAGAATCGGTTATGATAATTTATCAATAATATAAATTTTCGTTTCAAAGGTGAAATCTTTATGTTTTAAACTGACATCGAGCGTCCCAAGAACCGATAATTTAACCCCAGATGGACCAGTTACAATTCGAGTAGATGGTTTAATATAACTATACAGACCAGGATTAATAAACTTTTCTGGAAGACAACCTTAATGTCCGCACCGCTGTCAATCAAAAAATCAAATTTTTTATCTAGCTTAGAAACCCATACTGAGACAATCCATTCCTTAGAATCTACATGATTAATATGATGATCGATTGTAATAGACCCCATGAAATCCCCTCCCTCCAAGTCAACTTCGCTTACGTTTGATTCCTCGTCAGAATCATAGTCAGCGGAATTATATTTATTCTCTAAATCTAGTATTTTATCAACTTGAAGAGATCTGACCTGATTAAATTTCCTGCAGACGGAAGCCCAGTGTCCTTTCTTCTTGCATTTATTGCATCTAGACTTATTAGCCCATGAATGAGACTGTAGACCACAAAATCCGCACTTTGATAACTTTTTTTCTTTATTTATTCGCGTACTAGAACCTGTAGCACTATTTTTATCCATAGCTTGTACGCAACCAACTTGCCTGTGGTTACTTAAGAGTTCTTTATTTGGCGAAGCCTGTAATTCCGCTTATTTGGCTTCTAGAGTACACCGTTGCAACGTAAGTTGAAGTCTTTCAGACGGTTTTGTATCTACCATACCCACTACTATCCTATCTCGGATAAATTCCTCTTTGAGTTGCCCATAATCACAATGCTAAGCTAATGTATGAAGACTAGTTATGAAGGAGTCAATAGTCTCACCTGGTTATTGAATCCTTGAATTAAATTTAAATCTTTTGAAAATTATATTCCTACGTGGAATGAAGAAATTTTCAAACATCTGAATGGTTTCTTGATATAGTATTGATTCGTTTGGGAACTACAGAACAATTTCTTCAGATTCATTCCACATAATATACATTAGTATGTCAATTTTTTCTTCATCTGGTTTGGAAAGGAGTCCCGATAGTGACATATGCCTTTCAAACCTCTTTTTCCAACCTGGCCATGCTGCTAGCATTGAAAAATTAAATTTTTCCAGTGGTGTAACATTGATCGGAGACATTACTTGTACATGTGAAGTTGTTGTCGTTGGGTTGTTTCTTGTAGACATTTTACTTCCGTTTGTATGATTTCAACACCGTTTCAAACGAAAATACTTTGGCGCGCACTGCTCTCTTATCGAATGATAAGTTAGTTTTTATTGTCGGATTTATACGGCCTAGCCGATTGATTTTATACAATGTCAACTCGCGAGGACCCCCAATTTGCCACCATGTTTTGTTTGGGTCCTTATAAATAAACGATCACGAGTTTTTTAATATTTATTCTAGCTTTCTTTCACAAATTACCGAAAACTATCGCGCTGTCAAACCTTGCCAATTTGACGTCTAACCGCTCTGATTTTTCACTACTTGAAACTACTACTCTTGACACAAGCCAGGAATACAGTTCACAATTCTTTCATCAACGTTTACAATTTCTCGCCAAACCGTTCAACTTCACTTCCGTCACTCCTGTCAACTTACTCCTTATCAACTGTCGCACCTCCTTATATATTCATTTCCAATCTACCAGAATGACAATTCGAACTTACCAGAATCATCGATCGGACAATCCAGAACATTCTATTGCTGTTCAGCCTAACTAACATAGGACAACTCATGAGAGAAAGAAGAATACGTAACCTAAAACTACTTAACAGGAAAAGAAGAATAACTAACCTGAAACTAATTAACAGCGGAAACAAGAATATCTAACTAACTTCCACGGTCACTGTCATTAACGTTTTCGTTACACCGCCCCTCCTTAAAATAATTCCTCCTGGAATGACTCTGGCCTGAACTGGATTCCCTATTGAACTTGTTCTTCTTCAGGATGGGTTCCCTTGAATGGAGCCAAGCGATCATAATGGACGACCATAGGCTTTCCCCTGGAAACTCTAACAATCCGATATATGACATCGTTAACCCTGCCACTGCACACTTATTTTTAAAGACACAAACTGCACATTGGAGTAAATAAAATGGAGTTTTTTCAAGTTGGTAACATTTTTTCATTGTTTTTATACATGGAATGGTTAAAGTGGTTATTTTGGAGAGCATATAACATATTGAAAAGTAGTCCAAACAAAGTTTTTATTTTAAAAATGTCAAATTAAAAAAAAAGGAAAAAAAAGTTGCAACGAAATGCATGATTTTTTAGAAATTCACAAAAAATAACAAAAACTAAAATTTTTGAATTTTAAGTATACAAAACGTTTTAAATAAATGTCATTCTTTTTTATTGTGCAATTGAAAAAATTATGATTGCTTAAGATTTTCGTAGTCAGTCTGACAGATCCTACATACCATTGCTCTGTGTTCATTGAAAAACGATTTATGGCACATGCTACAATGCAGATTCATTTTTCTGTCTTTTTTCCTATCGCAAAAACTACAACGAACTTTCCGTCGCAAATTTCCGTCATTTGGAGGAGAATCTGGCCCAGGCTCATTCAATATTTCCATTATCTTTTAACGCAGTGATCTTCTAAGCGTTGGCAACCGTAGCCGTTCTCTGAGAAGTGGTATTACCAAGGACATTCCCAGCTCTTTTAAGAAATTCCTGCAGGTCCGATTTTTTTTTCTGCCCAATCTCCCTTAGCGAAGGTAAGCAAAATCATCGAATTGATACCAGTTCCATCGAGCATACCACAAAACACTCGCTTAGGCCATCTATTTGTTTTTCAAGCTGTGGTATATGAATGGCACCACTGATCGAAGGTGTCTGTACCACCTTTGGTTGCGTTGTATGTCTCAATTATAGTTGGTTTATTTGTATCGTGATCAATGAAATCGTCATGGTGTAAAGTGGAAATTAGAAGCACGTTTTTATTTTGCCTAGGTGTGAAGGAAACTAGAGTCTTGTTATTATCGAAAGCGAATAACGACGACCCTACTTTCTTTTTTGCCAAGAAACTAGGTGGAATTTCTCTATTGTTTTTCAGCAAGATTCCTACCATCGTTAGCTTATGTTGCTCAGATAGAAGGCAAGCCAATGGAATCGAAGTGAACCAATTGTCGAAAGTTAGGTTGCGATTGGTGTTGTGTATGGGTTCGGACAATTTTCTAACATAATAGGTTGGCACACTTTCATTATTTTCGCAGTTCACTTTGCCCACATAAGGAATAGCATTCAACATGTAATAGGTCTTAGCGTCATTCAGCATTAGTATTTTCAAGCCGTATTTATCGGGTTTGCTGGCCATATAGATGCGGAAGCTATAACGGCCACGAAAACTCATCAGTTGCTCGTCTATTGTACAATATTCATGGGGTGTATGGTATGCCTTGCAGTTGCTTATATACACATCCCATATTTGTCTAATTGTATATCAGCCTTGTTATCAAAGCGTAAGTTAGTAGCTGAAAACTGAAACCTTTGCTGGGACATGGTTGTCCGGAAAATTCCAATCCCAAAAGCATGGGACCACAATTCTTCTGTGCTACAATTTGAGACTCGCAAAGCTCCCGCTATATAGAGAAGACCAGTGAAAGCTCTTGGAGTCCGATTCTGGCGAGAAAGTGATTAGTTGTGTGTTGTATCGATCTGCAATTAAGTGCTTTATTCACAGAAATTAATAAACAACAATTAGAGAAACAAGTTTTACATTGAAAAATACCGTAAGTATAAGTTGGGTAAGAGTATAATTATTTGAAAAACAATAAAATAAGATTAATAACAATAAATTGATATATCAGAACTCAATAAGCAGCCCTCAAAAAACTAGTATTGCTGATAAGAGACTGACTTCCGACGGGTCGACTGGGGTCAGTCTATTTGCGCGGCTTACAAGTTAATAAGGACAGGGCAGTATTTAATTATATTCGAAATCATAAATAAAATATTAGTGTAAGGAATTTGGAATGAAATGTACACAGACAGCGACGATTATGTGACAGATGAAAGTAAGAAAAGATCTGCGGAGGAAAACCTTGGAGGACGCGTTGAGAAAAGTAGAAAAACACTCAGAACCCCTACGAAACAACGAAGAATGGAAGAAGATAAACTGGACACATTGATTTCGATGATGAAAGACATGAAACAAGATCAAACGTTAATAAAAAATGAGCTGCAGCAACTAAGAATCGAACAAAAAAAGTTTAGTGAAGAAATAATGTCAATAAAAAAAGAAAATGAGTTATTACGGGAAGAAAATAATATGATCAAACAGGAGAATATGATTATAAAACAAGATCTGAATGACTTGAAGAAGAATATGAAGTGGTTGGAAAAAGATAAGAAGAAAAATAATATTGTGATGAGTGGACTGGATGTCGATAAAATGAACAATGAGACAATGAAAACCACATTAGAAAATTTTATTTCAAAAAACTTAAAAGTGGACATCAAAATAAAAAGTACCGCAAAGCTTTCCTCTAAAACATGTCTAATTGAAATGGCAAATGAAGAAGACAAGTACAAAGTTATGAAAAATAAATTGAAACTTAGGAATCTTTCACAGCAAATATTTATTAATAATGACCTAACGAAGCAAGAAAGGAACAATCGTAAACAAATGTAAGTAATAGCGGCACAAGAAAAAAATAAGGGAAAAAATGTGAGGATAGGATACAATCGGATCGTAATAGAAGGAGAAGAATGGAGATGGAACAATAATAATGAAACACTGGAAAAACGGCAAACAAAAAACTAATAGATTCACAGAAGATAATAATGGACAGGATAATGACTCGGAATGAAAAAGGACATACGATTATACAAAGAAACAACGATAAAGAAAAATAGGAAAAACACGAAATTAAAATTGGAACTTGGAATATAAGAACAATGTTGATACCTGGGAAAATACAAGAAGTAGGAAATGAATTGATAAGATACAATATAGACATAGCGGCTTTGCAAGAAATAAGATGGTAGGATCAAGGGGCAATTGATAAGAGCATGTATAGTTTTAGATATTCTGGAGACAAAAAGCAAGGAAACCGGGGAGTAGGATTTATGGTATTCCAGTCAATGAAACAAAAAATTATTGAATTCAAACTAATAGATGAAAGGATGGCATACTTAAGAGTGAAAGCAAAACCATGCAACATATACCTATTGAATATTTACGCTCCAACAGAGAAGGACAGCAATGAAGAAAAGGATAAATTTTACGAACAGGTAGAAGAAGAATTAGAAATAATACCAAAGGAGGATATTATAATAATATTAGGCGATTTTAATGCCCAAATAGGTAGCAGGAAAGGAAACTATACACGAAAAAACGAATAACAATGGGCAGCGACTGTGTAACCACGCAGCAAGCACGAATATGTACATAAGTAGCACAAAATTTCCACATCCAAGAAAACATAAAATAACATGGGTATCGCTTGATAACAAAGCAACATCTCAAATAGACCATATATTAATTAATAGGAGAAAACAAACATCAATAAAGGACGTGAGAACATACAGAGGAGCATGTGCAGACTCCGATCACTTTCTTGTTATTGCCAAAATAAAACAAAAGATTAAAAAAAACAAAAAGGGGAAGAAATGCATTAGATGGAACATAACAAAGCTAAGTGAAGAGAAAGTAAGGAAAGAATATGAAACACAGATAGAAGAATTACTAAGCAAAATAGTGAACAAGGAAGACAATTCATTCAAATAACAACGGAAAAACACATAGGCAAAATGGATAGAGGTAAAAGAAAAGAGTGGTACAATGATAGTTGCCGTGTAGCAGTAGAAAGAAAAGAGAAAAAAAGACAAAAATGGATAAGAACAAACGAAATAAAGCACAAGCAAGAATACATAAAAAGCAGAAATGAATGTAACAAAATGATAAGAAAATCAAAGCGAGAATGGATGGATAACAACATAAAAGGAATAGAACAAGAAAGAATTGTAATACCAAGAAATTTTATAAAAATATAAATGAACAAAGCCGAACTTATAAGGGCAAAACGAAAGGTATAAAAAACCAATATGACAAAGTCATTGAAGAAGAAAATGAATACAAACAAATATGGATAGATCACTTTAGGACTTTACTAGTAGAAGATTCAGATATTGAAGAAATATCACAAGAAAAAATTTTGGAAGAACCTACAAGAGCAGAGATTATGGAGATTATTAACAACAGCCGAAACGGAAAAGCTCCTGGGAAAGATGATATAAATATGGAACTGATAGAGTACGGAGGTGAGAAGCTTCATGATATAGTATACCAACTTATAATAAAAATATGGAGAGAAGAAAAAATGCCTATAGAATGGGAAATAGGCCAGATAATTACAATCCACAAAAAAGATGACCAGCATGAATGCCAAAACTATAGAGGTATTACATTACTGAACACTGCCTATAAAATACTATCAGCTACAATAAACAGAAGGCTTAGAGACACTACACGAAACACTATAGGACGATATCAGTTTGGATTCGTAAAAGGAAGATCAGCGGTGGATGCCATATATACACTGAAGCAGATAATGGAAAAAGCATATGAGCATCAAATAGAACTGGAAATGTTAATTGTAGACTTTCGGCAAGCGTTAGATTCAATACACAGAGGCAAACTTTTGTCTGCTTTGAAAGAGCTAGGCATTAATGATAAATTAAGAAGGTTAATCAAGATGACTATGGAAAACTCAAGGGCTGCGATAAAAACACAAGGAGGAGAAACTGATGAAATATACATAAATATAGTTAGACAAGGTGATTCGCTATCTGCAACTTTATTTAACCTAACACTTGAATATTCAATGAGGCGAATACAAAAAGCAATCTCAGGACGAGCGGAAGACAGATAATTGCCTATGCGGACGATATAGTAATCATATCAAAGACAAGAGAGATTCTGGAAAACACAATAGGGGAAATCACAAGTGAAGCAAGTAGGATGGGATTAGAAATAAATGCAGATAAAACAAAAATAATGATTTTTTATAAAATACATCAAACCAGTGCACTAAAGATCGGAGATTTCGAATTTGAAAAAGTGGAGAAATTCAAATACTTAGGGGTCACAGTAACAAACACTGGAAACAGGAAAAATGAAATAGAAGAAAAAATCATTGATGCAAATAGGGCTTACCATGCCAATAAAAAACTTTTAAAAAGCAAATTACTCTCAAGACAAACCAAAGTCAATATTTATAAAGTGCTAATAAGATCCGTCCTGTTATATGCTGCTGAAACAATGACACTGACTAAAAAGGAAGAAGAAGACTTGAAAATAATAGAAAGAATGATAATGAGAACAATATTGGTACCAATCAAACTGAGGGATAACGAGTACAGACAAAGAATGAACTATGAAATTGAGCAAGAACTGGAAGGAGAGGACATAGTAAGAAAATAAAAAGGCAAAGAATGAAACGGCTGTGACACATATATAGAGCAGAAGAACAAGAAATATCACTGCAAATGACACAATGGGATCCTGGGGGAAGAAAACGTAGGGGTAGACCTAGACTAAAATGGCTGGAACAGGTGAAGGAAGATATAACGAGAGCTGGAATTGGAGGATGGAAGGACAAAGTTAAGGATAGGAAACTATGGAGAGCATTGACAGAGAAACTCTAAAAGGAAAAACGGGGATTGATCCACCCCAAAAAAAATGGATCTAGAAAGCGTGAAGCGGCGAAACCCCGGAAGGGGTATCAAGCCATTATATATATATACATTGAGAATTAAAATTGACGTGTTCCAGGAATTTTGCGATAAACCTTTATTTATCAAGTTACAGAATTTGTTCCAGTTAGACTTTCCACTCTGTATATGACACGACATTACTGACAGTTCTTATTCAACCGACTAGATTATATTCTAAAGTAATAGATTATTTCAAATTTACTTCAACAATTTTTACTTGAAGTTTTTGTTTTCCTTTTTTTATTGTTGTGTATTGTTGGCGGTGGTTTGCGTTTGTGTGATGTGTTGTAATTTTATATTATGTTCCTCCAGCTAATAATCATTTAAATAAAATTTTTATTTACTTTTATTCACTATTTATTATATTTTCGCTGCTCAGTATGTGTCACAAATAAAACATTTATCTTCAGTTGGAATCAGATTTGCTTTTGGGTAGGCTACCGTGTAGATAGATCTTTTTTGTGAACTATTTGTGATAAGCTTTTTTTAATATTGAACAAATATTTTTTTTAATATTCAATTAAAATTTGATAATAAATATCAAAACGGCATTACAATACCAATATGCAATTATAATGGATAATGTTTCGGTTACAATGGCAACACCGCAAAAATCAGAAATATATAGCAGTTCTATACTTAGTGTTTTATGACTGTAAAGACAACTAATAATGTACCTTGCAATTAGGTTATGGTAGATATTATTAATGACTTTCGATGAAATTATTAATAAGATTCCTACTGAATATTTCTTGTTATTATGCTAAATGACGTCACCTTCATAAAGTTTAATATAATTAATATTATTTATACAACGTATGATCATACTTATCTAACACTTTTTATCGATTAAAGTAAACTCAAACTTTTCCGTTGATTCCAGGTTCTGGATTTCTACTATGGTGGGCTGCTACAGGTATGTACAAAAACTGTATTTCACAAGAACAAAGCATCAAATTCTATTATCTATTAAATTTAATAGTTTTGAAATAATTTTAAACAATACAGTCAATTGTTCTATTCTAGGATTGGTCAATCCAAATCGATAGGTTTATTTCAACACAGACATTGATTTTAAGTTCATTTTACAGAAAATTGTCCCTAATATTTTAATTATTGATATGATTTTTAAGATTTAATTAATTACCTGAAATATGCTGCTAGCAATTATGTATGATTTTATTTTCGAATAAATATTTTTATTAAGAACCATAACAATACTTTTACATAGGCATACATATTGGTTATAATAATGTAGACATAAAAATGATATAATTGTCAATAAAAAGGGTTTGGAACAAGGTTTCAAATGAGGTATCACTTGTCATATGATCCCATAAAAAAATATCTTCCAAAGCGGTGTGGTGGTTACTTAGCAAGTGCCCCTCGTATCTACTTCTTTAACTATAGAGCCATTCATCTCAAGGAAACACTTAATTCGTAAACCATTCTTTTGGGTTAAGTAAATAATATCGTTTTTAAAACTCACTGGGCTAACATATATTTATGAACTACAAATATAGATTATTGACAAACAATACATACATTTGCATTATTAAAAACAATAATAGTGAATCATCCTCAAAGTATTGAACTTATCTATTTATAGGAAATTATTAAAGCTAACACAGTCACTGCCCAGTATTCTTGACCTTGACCTCGTGCGAATACGATATTTACAAAACGGACGTGTTTGTTATCTATTTAACTTGTCCTTATCAGTTCATTGGCCGCTATCAATATTTGAAACTATTGTTTACACGAATCTAACAATGTCTTTTTGAATAATGTCTTTTTGGGATCATCACATCATCCACTCTTGGAAGAGAAAAATTATCGTCGATAAATTTTCGATACTACCTATAACGTTAATAGTTCTCACTAGGGGAAGTCCGTGTAATTTGGACCATTGTATGAAGCGCACCAATTCGATAATTCTAAAAACGGAGTATATAGCGACATCTCACTAATTCGTTACAAACCTCCCCAACCGAGGTGCACTCAGGAACCTATGTCAATCGAATCAGTTAGTTACTCACAGATTGCCAGTAAGTTCATTTGTAGCACGTGTTGTGTGGTAAGGTTAGGTTATTTATGTGTCTGAATTTCTACGAAGTGAGTATATATTTTGAAATATCAATGATATTAGGTTGATTCGTACATATTTACGAAAGCCACACTATGATCAAAAAGTGGATAGGTTTATTAGCTTACTTAGAAAAACAAATATGACGAAAATATTACTATCGTGTAAATTGGTCCAATCTCTGTTGTGTAATTTGGTCCTGGTCCGAATTACACGTATTCAATTCCAAATTTTTATTTTTTATTTTTTAAGGATGTCAACGAGATCTGAGAGAAAGAGTAAAGGAGTTTATGGTAAATGGAAACCAGAAAATATGGATGCTGCAATGAAAGCTGTTAATTTAAAACAACTGGGTATAAATGAAGCTGCAAAATCATTTTCAATTCCAAAAACAACGTTAGAAAGAAGATTGGGGAACACAAATAAATATTCCACTGGAAGCACTTATATCATCGGAAGGCAAACAGATTCACCTCCGGCAGTGGAAAAAGATCTTGTTAATCACATTCTTCAGTTGGAGCGGATGTTTTATGGACTAACACGTGAAAGGCTGATGAAACTAGCGTACGAAATAGCCGAGAAGAATAATATTAAGACGAGATTCAATGACGAACAAAAATCAGCTGGTAAAGAATGGTACGCAGGCTTCATGAAACGACATCCAAACATAAGTCTGCGTCTCCCTGAAGCAACGTCATTAGCACGAGCTGCAGGATTCAACAAAACTGTTGTTTATAAATTTTTTGACGTTTACGAAAAAATAATAAAGGAAAATGCTATTTCCGCAGATCGTATTTTCAATGCTGATGAGACATCCCACACTGTTGTCCAGAAACCACAGAAAATAATTGCTCAAAAAGAGAAACATCAGATAGGCGCTATAACGTCATCCGAAAGAGGCCAAAATGTTACTGGCATGTATGCAATGAGTGCGACTGGAAGCTTTATTCCTCCAATGCTTATTTTTGCCAGGAAGCGTATGAAGGATAGTTTAACGTATGGAGCACCTCCAGGAACTTTATTTAAGTGCCAAGACAAGTGGTGGATGGATACTGATGGATCTTATCACTGGTTGGATCATTTTATAAAGTATGCCAAACCATCTAAAGAGAACAAGGTGTTAATCGTAATAGATGGACACAGTAGTCATACTCAGAGTATGAGAGCATTAGATTTAGCTCGTAGTCATGGTGTTATCATGCTTTCATTTCCTGCACATTGCACACATAAGATGCAACCCCTTGATGTTGGGTTCTTTAAACCATCAAATACTTTTTTCGCTTCCGCAATAACTTCAAAATTATACGATACACCAGGTAAATGTTTGAGTGTTGATAGTATTAGCGGTCTAGTAGGCAAATCGTTTCCCAGAGCAGCTACTATGGAGACAGCTATGAACAGTTTTCGGAAAACAGGATTATGGCCTGCTGACCGTTTTGTCTACAGCGATGTAGATTTTGCAGCTGCGACAGTATCCGAACGACCAATTGATTCAGATGAAAATAACATTAACATTTCTGTAACTGATTCTGCTACTTCCCCTTCATCAGGAAACATAAATTTGCTTACAAATAAAACACAGCCATCCACATCACGATCAGTTCTGATGGAAAATACTTCCTTAAATATTTCTACAGGTATCTCCTTCAAATCACAACCTATCCAGCAAGAAAATTCTCCAATAACAACATCTGTACCATTCACATCAGATCCTGTACATCAAGCAAACACTTCTGCATGTGCTCCAACTACATCACAACCTGTCGTGAAAGCTACTCCCATCAAAAGTTTTGAATCTTCTCCTTCCACATCCCATCCTGTGCATCAAGAAGATACTTTCTCAAATATTTCTGTATTGGCCCCATCCACATCACAATCTATTCTGGAACTACTCCTTTAAAAATTTCTGAATCTTCCTCATCAATAACGAATTTAGGCGACCTCGAAACCGAACAGTCTACACAGAACCAGTATTATATCCCAGTGGAAATAATTCATCCTCTACCGTCATCAAGTGGGATATCAATGGGACCACGAAAGAAAAAACGGATCAATGTCTCAGGAGTGGTTCTAACTGCAACACCTTATAAAGAACAGTTGAAAATCCAACAAACGCCCAAAACAAATACACATAAACGTAAGCAGCGACAAAGGAGAAAAGCAACAAGGAAAAAAATAAGAAAGAGAACGAGGACAAAAGACGAAAATCAACGAGGAAAAATGTCATCCAAAGACTAATGAGAAATGCCGCACTGGTCATCAAATTTGTTGCCTTGTTTGCGATGAAAACTATGATGCAGATTGGATTAAGTGCAAAACATGTGAGGGTTGGGCACATGAAGATTGTGCTACCATAACTGATGTCAATTATTATCACTGCAATAACTGTCTATGTTAATGACAGAATAATAAAAATATCTGTCTTTATTTGTTTTTTCTTATTGTGTTGACATACTTTGAGACTGAAATATATTAAAACCAAATTACACGACAAATAAAACCGAAGTACAAGCCAACAGTTCAAATTACACGAACGGTTCAACTTGCAATAATTTTTTTTTCCATTCGAATTGTTCCTAGTTCCGTCATTATGAAATGGAATGTCAATTGTAATTAATGGGTAGAAACAAGATTTTTTTTTAAGATTCTGTTATCACAAATATCAAACTTATCTTAATTTCTGCTTAGGTGGTCCAAATTACACGGATTCCCCTAATTGTTTTGTTTATTAAACATTGTTTGTTTGTTTATTGTCACACTTCACTTATTTACAAATATTTTCGTTATGGTATTTATACAACCGATTTTTATGAACGATTTGTTTTTGATTGTTTTGAGATGTAATCTCGCAATCTACTCCTTTTACTTCCGTTATTTTAAACGGACCTAAATAATGTGGATCGAACTTATTTCTTTCCTCATTTCTTAAAATAACTGACTCCCCTACTCTAAAGTTTACGGGTGAAGATTCCTTTTCAGTATTATTCACTCCAATTAACTTTTTATCAAAAACTGTTTGGCTCTTTCATTTGCGTACTGTAACTTATATTTCAACTTTTTATCATATCTTTCAAGATTGTAACACGATTCTATTTCTACATTTAAAAATTCTGGAATTGGTTTTATACCGTATAATAACTTAAAAGGAGTGTATCCGTGATACGTGTTTGGTGTTGTATTATAACAATATGCAAACATTTCTACAAATTCGCACCAGTTATCCCTAGAATCTTTGATAAAGTTTCTTATATACTCATTAAACGTTCTGTGTAATCTTTCACAACTGCCTATCGCTTCATGGTGGTATACCGTTCAAAAATTATGTTTTATTTTTAAAAGTTCCGCTAAATTCTTCATTATCTCATTCCTATATTCCGGTTCTTGATCTGTCCTTACTTATCTCTTTCATCAATCCATAGTGTAACATGTCGCTGAGACATGTTACTATTTTCATCAATTATTTTGGAGCGTTACTTATTCGTCGGCTACTCCCACCTCTAATTCCAAATCCTTTTATTTCGAATATTAGGAACGTATCGTTGATAGTTTTTACTATCATTAAATGGTTATTTAAACTACGATTGACGTGGAACTCGGTCTCTTTTATTCATTTCTTCGCTGAAAAGTTAATCAGCGTTCTCTGTTAAATATCAATTTGTGTGTGATTTTTAATTTTCTTCGCTGGTAAGCTATCTATATATTTTCAAATTGTTAATTAAGTGCTTACAAATGATTCTATTTCGATTTTTCTATTCAGTTAAATTATTTCGTTTAAAAAAAACAATGTTTTTTGTTATGGCGTTTTCCTTTTTTTCTTCGCCGGTATTATTTTTCTTTAAAAAAAATCTGGTGACGCCCTAAGTTATTTTTTGAAGCGAATTTATAACAGATTCTTTATATGGTTATTTTCCACCGATTTGAATTTGCTTTTTCTGATTATTTTGGAAACAGGACGGATAAGAATGAACAGTTTTCTGTGGTTTTATTTTGAAAATTAAATTCAAATTTTTCTATGTATTGGAGTATAAGCTCCTACCTGTTCATTTTATTCCTCCTTTTCAATTTTCAAATTTTCTACTGTTTCTCTTGTTTTTTTTTATTTCTTTCCCTACAGCCCTGCAACCTTAAGGACCGTCTACCTTAAAGACCGCCTACTTTAAGGACCGTTTACTATAAGAACCTCTACAGACCGGCCACAAGATCCACTCATCGGACTCCATCATCCAGTTAGCAACGGCTCAAGAACCCTCGACTACTGCTGCGAGCTGTACGTCCCGAGTCTTCCCAAGATAAGTCCCTTACTTATTTCTGGTATATATAAAATATTGAGTTGGACATTTTTACTATATAACTGATATTTATTCGTATTTGTATTAAGAATATACAGTTTTTGTAAATTTATTATTGTGTGTCAAATAAATCCATTTGTCCTGAAATTTTGTTAGTTGATTCACCTTATCCCAATTGAGGTAATAAAAAATAGTGTAACTAAGGCCGAATTCTCTACCTGAGCGGAGTGCCAAGGCCGGGTGTTTAGGTTGTGACAATAGTTTGGTATAAAATTGTCGAATATAGCTTTTGCTATTGTGGTTGCCTTTTTGATAATACCGCGTATTTTGTTAATTCGCATAATATTGTTATATAATAACGATTACCGTTGTTACCTTCTACAAAAGAACCTATTGTGTCTATGTAAATGATATCAAACGGTTTTATAGATGTGTCCGTGATGACAAATATTTCTTTATGACTGGGTTGTGCTTTATTCACTTGGCATTCATGGCAGTTCTTTACATACTTCCTCACATCTTTCTCCATGTTTTTCCACCTAAAATTTGCTCTCAGTTTCTTTAGTAATCTACATGTCCTCCAAACATTGGATCATTGTGATATTTTTCTAGAATCTTGAATCTCTTCTTTCTGCTGTACCATTTTTGGTACTTCGCATATACATACTTGTATATTTTTTAACCTTTTATTCCCTTCTTCTATTGTGCACTTTTCTAATATATAATCATTTGCGTATATCTACCTCCAATTTAACCGACAGCTCCTCAAGCTTTTTCAACGTTCGTCCTAGGTCGAAGTTGTGTATTCCGGTAAATAAGGCTTCACTAAATTTCAATTTATTTTTGATCGGAATGCTCATCCTTAGCGAGTTACGGTTATTTACAAATTGTAAAATTGGTAATTTATGTGCCTCTAGATTATTTAAAACTTTTATTACTGAAGGTTTTTCTATTCGTTCTTCCTTTCTTTCTACTTTCTTATACATATCCTTCATCATTATTAGTACTGGCCTATTTTTGTTACTATTTTCGTTTCCCATTCTCTTACATTTCAAAATATCTGATTTAACATCTACTGTATTATTAACCTTTTTCATTACATCTTCTAATTTATTTTCTAGTTGTGCCTCATCTTCTTCATTGCCTTCTTCTATACCATGTATTATCAAATTCTTCTCTCTATAAACTGCCGCCATTTCTAATGGTGACGTCACCTAATGTCATTAAAAACGTGATATATATTCCTTAGTTCAGTATTTCAAATTTTTAACTTATACAGTTAAAAAAATAAATGGGGAGGAGAGACTTTAGACCCGCACTGTATATTGTTCAATCATGATTGAAACAATCGCATTTCCTTGGGGATATCAGTTTTCAAACACTCATCTTATCATCCACTATTATTTATAATCAGAGCAGAGATCGGTTTTTAATTGGTTCTATGTATAGAAAAGTTTGTTGAGTTTCCTAATCAGTTTTCCATCATTATAAAAAGTATGAATATGGTGTGAGTCAGTGCAGTATATTTAGTGGGTAAAGTGTTACGACTGACATGACACCACCAACACAAAAGCTTGACGGTTCCGGCAACGCAGCTGATATGTAAATTATAATTACGGCAACTCCATACCACCGAGAGCGAAACACGTTTTTGCATGTAAGTCACGAGTGGATGCAAACACGGTAAGATTGAGCGCCAAGATTTTATATGGACAAGAAAAATAAATAAATAATACAGTAAGTACTTGGGATCGATAAAACAAAAGTTGATAGAAAAAAATGAACAAGAATTTGTTGTTAGTTGTACACATTGATACGATTGTGTATATCAAATGTAGATGTGAAAAAGGGATAAACATGTTAAGATGTGTTTCTAGGTTAAAGTTTGGTGTTGTTGTGGCCATTTCCCTAATGTTTTATAGATCATACATCCGCTCAATTCTGGATTATGGATCGACTTTGTACGGTTCTGCTAGCAAAACAAATCTATAAATTGTAGATCGCATTCAATTTAAAGCTCTACGTATATGTATAGGAGCAATGAGATCATCCCCATCTGATGCAATCTTAGTTGAATCTCTTGAACCTCCATTAGCAATTAGACGCGAATGTCTAGCAAATAAATATTTAATCAAAATTAGAGAAAAATATTGCTGCAATAACCTCAATAATCGTGCTTATCTCACATCGCAATGTTTAACAAACAAATATTGGAAGATTAAAAATAATCCACCTTTGGTCGGTGCTTTTATTTTTACTAATAACTTTCCAATGTTTAGATTCAGCTATGACTCATGAATGTCGGAACCTAACATCATATTCCCCTTATATTCACTTCCAGACATAGTTAACAAAAACATAATGATATCTATTCTTTCAAACTATACAAACTATTCAACTATTTACACGGCTCAAAAACCAATAATGGAACTGGATGTGCCTTTTATCATTCGAATAAATGTTTTTCTGTTAAAATGCGTTTACATGATACATGTTCAATTTACACAGCGGAAATGTATGCAATATGGCAATCCCTCACTTATATATTTGAGAACAAAATTGGCAATAGTCTTACAATAACCGATTCAAACGCAGCATTGGAAACTATAGGAACTAAAAAAATATATAATCAGGTGAAAAATTCCCTTCTATGGAATATTAAAAACTACCTACACCTATTAAGTAATTCTGATACCAAAATAACGTTCATCTGGGTAGAAGGACATGCTGGCATTAAAGGGAATGAAATTGTAGATAGCCTTGCCAAAAAGGCAGTTTTGGAAAACAAGTTTTTCGATTTTTATAACACACTTGACCTATTGCCGTCACTTAAAAGACAAATCACTCACAGTTGGAATAGTGTATGGCAGGAATACGTAAAAGAGTCTAAAAACCCATAAACACTTATACATCCAGAAATACCCAAAACAATACCACATATTCAATAATACAATACAAATAAATACTACACTACGATAGTAACTAGAATGAAACTAAATCATGGTATCTTTCCTGCGCACGTTGCAAAAATAGGAATTTTAGGCTCTTCTATATGTTCATGTGACAATAGTTCAATAGCTGATCTTAACCATTCAGTTTTTTCCTGTAGAAATCACCAATATCAAATAAATATATTTCTAAATTTCAATATAAAGTTGAACATTGAAATTAAATAATTTTTGTGGCTAAGAACTTAGTTTTATACGGCCAAATTTCACACACACACACACACATTGATACGATAACTATTAGTTCAGTTACATTATATTTATCTGAAATTAAGGTTATAGAATTAATGTCTAACGCATATAACTACAGTAACCGGCACAAAAAGGAACTAACTGCGAATTTTTAGTATACAAAATTATATTTCACAAGTTTTTGTTGAACTACTATCCCTAGATTCTCAAAACAATTGAATTATTGACTCGTGGTAACAATAGACAAAATTATTAACCACTAATAGAGAAACATCGAGATATGTTGAATTAGATAGAATTTTGTCCCAAATCGATGGTTGACGTTGTTATTGTCCTAACTCTATTGATTTTTGAGTAGCGATGTGTATTTAATTTACCTCTCTTTTTTCGATACTCCAACTTTGACGCACTATACTTCTGAAATGCATCATTGTTGTGTATTTCTTATTTTTTCTTCATAGATTGTACCTTTGACATAATATTTCTTTGAAAATTAAATGAATAATTCCATTACTTTGACCTGTGCGATTTTTTAAATAAGGGCATGTTTTAATTTTATTTAAATCCTGAGCTAAAATTTGAAACATTTATTTTATCGAAAAATGGAAAACGCCAGTCGATTTTTCGTACAAAGACACTCCATTTCTCATAATTTCAGTAATTTTTGACAAAAGAAATATTTTCCGACAAATATAATCCTGAACTATAATAGTGTGGAAAAAATAGCTTTCGCAATTCCCTTGAAACATATTTTTGGCCTATCTTTCATAGAAATATTTCCTCGAGATATGAGTGTTTTAAATGAAACTCACGGTCTCTAGTTAATTCCACAATATAATACAAGTTATTGAAAATTCTAAAAAATTGACAATTGTTTTGATAAATCAATATCATCGTCAGAATGACAGAAGTTACATTTCATTTTATGCCTACCTGATGTTTAGTAGTTATTTTTGGCTAGACCAAGAAGTAACCTAACTTGTGATTGGCTTAATATATGTTTATAGAAAAAAGAAGAAGATGTGATATTATAAATATTGAAACTTAGATATTATTAGCCCTATGGTGATATCCTGGATACCATTTTTCCAATTAAGATCAGTATAACTGTGCAATGATATAGAAAACCAGGAAAACTATATCTGCTGATCTTTACAATTATCACTTGAGAAGACAGTTTATTAGTGGAGAACTCCCTAGATTTAACTGTTCATTGACAACTTCATACTGTGGGTCTCTTAAATGTCTTCTAATTTCCAGTTCTTCAAGGAAATCCAGTTCTTGTTTCTTTTCACAAATATGCAGCACTTCTAGTTCTGTGTTAGGTGTCAATGAATGATTGGTGTCAAGTAGATGTTTTGCGTAGTGGGATTTATCTGATTGTTTTAATCTGTATGCTCGTAAGTGCTCACTTTATCGTATTTCAAAATTCCTAAGGGTCTGACCCAAATAGACAGCATTACATTCTGGACATTTGAGTTTATATATACCTGACTTCTTTAATTTTGGTATTTTTGTTTTTACATTTAACAATTTTGTACTAACGTTACTTTCTGTTTTAAAAGAAATTGTTGTATTCGTTGCTGAAGATATTATCTTTGAAATATTATTAGAAATATTTCCTTCATATGTGATGGTTTTATAAGTTTTAATTTCATCAGCATGTTTAGGATATATTAGTTGTAATGCCACTTTTTCCTCTTTTTTACTAATTAGCTTATTTATCATATCTAATGGATAACCGTTAGATGTTGCTATTTGTCTAATTGTATTAATCTCTCTATCAAAATTACATTTGTTCATAGGGACTGAAAAAGCTCTATGTATCATTGAATTATATGCTGCTAGTCTGTGTGGCACAGGGTGATTAGAATTGAAGGGAATTGTCACAGCAGTCTGTGTTAGTTTTCGGTAAATTGAATAATCAAGTACATTATTAACTCTTTGAATTTTTATATAAAGAAAGTTGATTGAGCTATTTTCTTCAATTTCTAATGTAAATTTAATTTTCGGGTGTAAACTATTGATATGAGATATGTTGAATTGGATAACATTTTGTCTCAATTCGATGGGTGACATGGCTATTGTCCTAACTCTATTAATTTTTGAGTAGCGATGGATATTTTATTTTCCCCTCATTTTTCGATACTCTAACTTTGACGCACTATACACCAGAAATGCATTATTGTTGTGCACACCTGGTTCTTTTCTCCATTGATTGGACCTTTAACATATCAACCCTTCAAAAATTAGATGAATATTTTGATTATTTTGGCCTGTGCGATTTTTTAAATGAAGGCATGTTTTCGTTTTATGTAAATCCTGGTCTAAAATTTTAATCATCTATTTAATCGAAAAATGGACAACACCAGTCGATCCTGAACAGTATCTGATATAAAACAAAAAAGTGATGCATACTTCTTCTTTAGGCAGAAGTGTTCCATTTATAATAATGATATTATTATTTGAACTCAGTGCTACCCAGAACGTTCAACAGAATATTCTCATTTTTTAACATAACTTTATCAAAACTTTCTACGCCACAACCCGTAGAGCAAAATTTACTGTTTTGCTCTTTACTCTGTGGAATCAACTCATATCTCTGTTTCAAATAAGACTAACTGTTCCTAGATGATTCCGCATATGTTGAAAAAATGTAATATATTCTAAAAAATTGGAAATTATTTTTAAAATACTAATATCGTATAATAAAATGTTATATATTTCAATTATTTCTCCATTATAATGCATTTCAATCACTACAAAGATTTTTTATAATATTTCTATTCACCGAAATATAGATAATTACATAGGAAATTCCCTACCTACGCGTTTCTATTCAATTTTACACTTTCCCAGTAATTGACACGCCATAGTAATGGCGATGCTTGCAGTTGGCAAAGCGATTTTATCGTGAATAGAAACAGAGTTGTGGATGGCCATGACCAGGTCAAAGTAATACACGTTGAGACTTCCTTGACATACAATAATGTAGCACCAACCTTTTATAAGGAAATTAACTGCCCTACCCAACAAGGTCGTGTTAAATCAAAAAGGTTGATTGAAACTAAAATATACGCCTTTGTGAGAGAAAATATGAATAGAAGTAATTGAGGTTTGGAAAATATACGTAAATAGAAGTCACCAAGGATTTTCATACAGGGTGTTGTGAGTTGGGGAAATTATAGATCGTTAAGATAAGATATAAGAAGAGAACTGGAGAAAAGAAAGAACGATAAGCCAGCAACCAAACAAACAACGTCTAACAAATTAGAAGATATAATTATCGAAGAGGAAAAAACTACATTTTTAAAGATTTCGAGGATGTCCAAGCAGAAGAATACAGGGAATTCATCATAGTACAACAAATAGAATATGAGAAGTGAAGAAAAGAGGATGACGCTGAACAACAATCTGGAGAAGAACAAACAAGAAGGAAGGAGACAGAGATGAAGAATATGTTTGAAACACTAATGAAGAAATTAATGCAAGAATAAAGTACAGAAATCACTGCGAATATGGCTAATAGAATAGACCAGAAAATCGAGAAACAAAACGAACACATTGATAAACACATAGAGGAAATAAAATCGAAATTTATTGCACTTACCAGAGAAATAAATTTAAAAGAGGGAAAAATCAATAGGATAGATAAAAAATTTGAAGATGAAGTAAATACGTTTGATAGAGAACTAGACGTAGTAGAAGATAGATGTTCACAAGCAATGGATACTAAATGTGAAAAATTGGATAGAGAAATAAAGAAAAATAGAGTGGAAATACGAGAAATTTGGAATGACATAAACAAACTAGACGAAAATATAGGAACAGAAATATAAGCAAGTTTATAAATTGTTGAAGAAGAAAATAAGAAAGGAATACGAACTATACAAAAAGATGTACAAGGATTAGAGATCAAAATCAAAAATTCAAACATCGTTACACAATCACCAATGTTTGGAGTTGATGATAAAATAAAATTTAAATGGGATATCAAGAAAATACATCCTTGAGTGTTGTTAAGAACTTTAAGAAACAAAATAAAACGCGCAGAAGATTTAGAAAACATAACAATTAGAATAAGACAACTAAAGAAAAATTTAAGAAGAGAATTGGAGAATCGAGAATTAAAGGAAGAAAAGGAAAAGAAGTTTAGAAAAAGAAATATTTTGTAAATCATGACATGATAACGAAGTTTATATAATCACAGAATATATAGAAAAAAGAATGATTAAACATTATTCGTAGAATTCTAATGCATTACGAAAAATAATATTGGGAAAACTGGGGGAATCTTTCATGTTTCTAATTTGTATAAATTTTTCCGTCATAATCCTTTTACGCTGGAGTACTAATTGGAAAAGGATTGGTTACGTTGGCGAAGGAGATACCAGTACGTTGAATAAACGATTACCCAGTTATAATCAAGAAAGAAACCCGGATTGGATCCTGCGTACCAGTGACGTCTATACTTCGCCAAACAGAGGAAACTGACAATTACAATGCCAGATTCGAACAAATGTTGTCAGTAGCTGGTCTATCCTTGAATCAAGCTGAGAAAAGGAAAATGAGATGATTTCTCTTGCAGTATCGAGATCTTTTCGAACCAAAAGGAGGGAAGACTGGTAGAGCATCAGCCGTCAACCAAAAAATCGATACTGGTAATGCCAAGCCAATTAGGCAATCAGCTCGACAATTACCACTAGCGAAGAGAGAGGGAGCTGAAATAATAATTCGAGAGAAGGCAGAAGAAAAAGTAATAGAACCATCTACTAGTCCATGGGCGTCTCCTGTGGTGCTCGTCAAGAAAAAGGATGGAACTACACGATTGTGCTTAACGACGTGACGAAAAAAAGGCAGCCATCCTCTGCCTCATATCGACGATACGCTAGACACTTTGGCCAGCAGCAAACTGTTTACCACCTTGGACATGTAGTCTGGTTACTGGCAAATAGAAATGGACGGAGAAGACAAAGAGAAGACTGTTTTTACCACTAGATCTGGATTATGGCCATCCAACGTCATGCTATTCCGGCTCTGTAATACGCTCGTGACATTTGGAAGACTCATGGAAAATGTCTTGAGAGAGTTGCCTTGGAAGACAAGCCTGGTCTATTTGGACGACATCGTAATACTGAAGAATTTGGAAGATGAATTCAAACGACTCCAAGATGTCTAGCTCATGTTAAATCCGAAGAAATGTCAGCTATTCCAAAATCGTGTCAACGATTTAGGTCATATAGTGAGCAGTGAAGGAGTGGTGGTGGATCCAGAGAAAATAGCTTCTGTTTAGCAATATCGGCAACCAACCGACTTTGCACATACTATAGAAGATTTATCAGGAAGTTTGGAGATATTGCCAAGCCCCTCACTCGACTCACAGAAGAAACAAGAGCTTTCCAATGGGCCGAAGACTGTCAAACGGCTTTTGATACCTTGAAGAGGCATTTAACCACGGCGCCGATATTAGGATATCCATTACCAGAGGGAGACTTTATTCTTTATTCCGATTACAGCAAATGGTGGTAAATACATCCTGGTTGAAATGGATTATTTTTCAAAGTGGGTGGAAATTTACGCGATCCCGAATCTAGAGTACACAACTGTCGCGATTGTATTGGTGAATGAATTTATTAGCCGATATGGAGTGCCCTTGGAAGTACAAAACTATTAAGGAAGGAATTTCGAGGGACATGTATTCCAGGAAATTTGTGACAAGCTGGGAATGAAGAAGACCGGGACAACAGCGTTGCATCCACACTCTCATATATTGGTCGAAAGAATGAATAGGACCATTGGAAAATACCTGTCCAAAGTAGTTTCCAGCCAACAAAGAGATTGAGATCAGTACCTTTCCCTATTTGCGTTGGCTTATCGATCAGCCATAAATAAATACACCGGTGAGACACCTGCAAAAATCCTGTTTGGATGCGAAATGAGGCCTGGCGAAGATCTAGCAGGAGATTACTTGATCCAATTGAGAAGAAGGATGGAGGGTGTGCTCGAATTGGTTCGAAAGAATCTTAAGCTATTTTATTTTGGATTTGATGCAAAAATGTTACTGAAATAAACCTGTCCAATGGGTCATGTGCCATTGGGATTTTCTGATTTTATTTATATACGTACTTTTAAATTTAATTTAACTGGACGATGTTTTAACAGACACTATTGTTTTTCTCACACACACATTCTTATCACTATACATATTGCCGCTATCAAACAGTTCTGATTTTAATTTCTTTAATTTTTAAATTTTTTCTTCAAGAACGATGGAATAAAACAATATAGTTTGTTTAAATCTTCATTTATTTGAACTAATGTTCAATTTAAACTTTCACTAACACAGTAGCTTTGTCAACTAGTATATACTGTAGGTTATTGAGACACCGTGTATGGGGGAGAGTGTAAGGTTAGAAGATCAATAAGAACTTTTTACCCTTACAAAACAAAACTATTTATTTATTTGAAAAACTATTTTACAAAAACTTTCGGACGTTCAAAATTTTACTACTATAAAGTTAAAAAGTTAGCAAGCAAGTATATTATTTACAATGAATACATATATCTGCAGATAAGAAGTTTAGTAGAACAAAATAACATTTTGATTTCTAGATTCCTAGGTTGATTTTTCGTAGTGAAAGTTTATTTCAATTTTTTTCAGAAAATTGTTATTATATCTGAAAAAAGTTGTTATTTTTGTAAATAAAGACAAATATTTTATTCAACTAAAAAAACTACCTTTCTACTAATTTTGGAACAAATTCACACATTTTTGAAAGAATTTGTTTTTAAATGGTTTTGTTCAAACATATTTTCACTGCTTTAATCCCCTCTATCCAATCTGAGAATATTAGATCTTATTTATATTATTGTTACGAACTCGCACACCGAAGCAGATACTAAGTACGGACCTGTAACGTTTTGTTAACGGAGTTAAAAAAATGGCGAGCGCGCCGAATTCTGAGAAGGTCTATTGGGATTTATTGTGACAGTTTTTATAGACATGTTCTCGGAAGGTCTTTTAAGAATTGAGCCGGCAATCGAGAAATATCGCGTAAGGCATTTGTTTTGTGTAAGCCGCAGTCCGGAATGTTCTAGTAAAAAAAGCTTTGATATAAATAAAGGACCGATCAGCGGATGAGTTTAGTTTATAATTTGACATAATGAGTTAAACAGTAAATAAGTGAATATAAATTAAGTGATTATATAAATTAGTTCAAGTGAATGTACTGAGTATATATAAATTAAGTGTTAGTGAGTAGTTTAGTGTTTAAATAAATTAGTAAGTAGCGATACCGTGTGTTTAAAATAAAAATGGCCAAGAGACTATGTAACCTCAAAGTGGCGGAACTAAGAGCAGAATTGAAAGATCGTGAGTTGGAAACGTCCGGTAAGAAAAGTGAATTAATAGAAAGACTCAAACTGGCACTGGGAAGTGAAGGCTTGGATCCAGAAACGTCTCGGCAATTTCTGACCAATTATGTAATACAGTTTGAAGCAGCCGCTAGAGTGAATAATTGGTCCGATAAGGAGAAAGCAGTAAACCTTACTATAGCGCTTCGTGGAGATGCCTTAGATGTACTTCAGACGATACCGCTTGAAGAAACGGATGGCTTCGAGCTGCTGAAGAAGAAGCTGGACATACGATACGGTCACGAACATTTGTACAGATTCCAGCTTAACAACCGAAGGCGGAAACGTGTCGAAACTCTTCAAGAGTATGAAATGGATATTGCCCGACTAGTCCGATTTGCTTATCCATCATCACCAGAGAACATAATGGAATGTTTAGGCATCCAGGCCTTTATTGACGGCTCATGTGACCACGATATGGAGAAGACGCTTCGATTAGCCCTTCCTAAAACATTGGTCGATGCAATGACTGCTGCTCTTGAATATGATGCAGCCACGTTGGTTTCGGGATACAGCAAAGGTAGGACCATGCAGGAAAAAGGTGACGATGAAAAACTTGACCAGATCGTCAACTTGTTGAAAGGTATGGCAGACAAGAAGCCGAAGAAGATCATATACCGGAAGTGTGGCGAGCTACAGCACGTACGCAGTCCATCTAAGCGCCCCAAGACTCCTGTAACCCAAGAACTCCAGTCACAGGGGAAATCAGACAGGGGTGAACATCCAGCTGATGTGAATCACCGAAAAGCCAACCCTTTGCCTAGACGGTCATGCCCTGTAGACTATGCAACAAGTCGAAATCTAAGGAAGTTGCAGTGTCAAGAACTACTGTAGTCAATGAAGAATGGTCACCCACCAGGATCAGAGAAGATCAGGAGAATGATCCTCATCTGAAGATGATCCGGCAATGGAAGAAAGAAAATCGGCGACCTACCTGGCAAGAAGTGTCAAAATTTTCACCGAATCTCAAGGCGTATTGGGCTCAGTGGGACTCCCTTGTCCTGGAAGAAGGGCTGCTGAAAAGAGTTCTTGAAAACGATGATGGTTCTGTGATGAGGAGAGAGCTAGTTATCCCGAGAACGAGAGTAGCTGAGGTGCTAAAGAAGTTACACGACAGTCCATCGGGAGGTCATCTGGGAGTGAAGAAAACCCTTCAGCGAGTCCGTGAAAGGTTTTATAGGATGAATAGCTCCGACGATGTGAAGGACTGGTGTAAGAAATGTACGACTTGTGCTACGAGTGATGGACCACATCGCAAGTGAAAGGCACTCATGAAACAGTACAAGGTTGGAAGCCCTTTCTAAAGGATTGCTTTTAATATCGCTGGACCATTTCCGACGACAGAAAATGGTAGCAAATACATACTGGTTGTAATGGATTATTTCACCTAGTGGGTGGAAATTTACGCAATCCCGAACCAAGAGGCCACAACTGTAGCAAATGTATTGGTGAAAGAATTTATCAGCCGGTATGGAAAGCCCTTGGAAGTCCACAGCGGCCATGGAAGAAATTTCGAAAGTCATCTATTCCAGGAGATTTGCGAGAAGCTGGGAATGAAGAAGACCAGGACAACAGTATTACATCCACAGTCAGATGGAATGGTCGAGAGAATGAACAGGAATATTGGAAAATACCTGTCCAAAGTAGTATCCAGCCCTCAGAAAGATTGGGACCAGTATCTTTCCCTATTCGCATTGGCTTATCGATCTGCCGTCAATGAGTCCACGCATGGAACACCGGCGAAAATTCTGGTTGGACGTGAAATGACGCTTTCTTGTGACCTGGAATTCGGCTGTCGGCCTGGAGAAGATCTAGCAGGCGAAGACTACGTGATCCAATTGAGAAGAAGGCTGGATGATATTCATGAATTAGTTCGAACAAATCTTCAAGTTGCCAGCGACAGAATGAAAAGTCGGTACGACACGCAGGCCACAGAAGGCGGTTTCAAAGAAGGGGACAAAGTATGGTTACACAACCCGACGAGGAGAAAAGGATTTTCTCCAAAATTACAAAAATCCTGGGAAGGTCCATACTTAATCAAGAAAAGGATCAATGACGTTATATATCGCATAAGCAAGATCCCCAACGGAAAACCAAAAGTAGTTCACCAAAACCGACTAGCGCCATTCGAAGGAGACCATGACCTAGAGGAAGGAGTAAACCTTATTCAAGATGTGTCTGACCCTACCTTCGATGAATTTATGGGCGCGTATGGAGGTACCGGGAAAGCTAGATGTGGAGTCACTTCAGAACAACGACAAGATTTGTTCACTCTCACGGAAGATTATTCACTGGCACACAACATGCCCGCCCCTCTCAAGAACGCACGAGTGTTAGCATCCGTGTTTCGAAAGAAGTTCGGGCAATTAGAGAAACTTGAAGACCAGAGTCCAGCCCCTGGCAAAACACTGAAACTGAAATATAATTCGCGGTACGTATTCTACGTGGTAACTAAAAATGAATTTCAAGATCGATCTACCTACCGCGATCTGTGGAAAGCACTTCGAAACCTACGAGACCATGCTTTAGTATCCAGCGTGAAGAAACTGGCTATGCCTAAGATAGCGAGTAACCAGTTGGATTGGCGAATCATTAGGAACATGGTAGAAGTTATCTTTAGAGATACCGGTGTCCAGATATTAATTTGCAGCTACAACCCCCGTTATCAGTATCCGATGAAGACGGTGCCCTGCTATTTTCATAAGATTGGAAAGTGTAGAAATGGAGTCAGTTGCCGATTCAAACATCCAGTCTCGGCTACTCAGAAGTTCCAGGAGGAACTTTCATTTAAGGAGGGGGTAATGTTACGAACTCGCACACCGAAGCAGATACTAAGTACGGTCCTGTAACGTTATGTTAACGGAGTTAAAAAAAATGGCGAGCGCGCCGAATTCTGAGAAGGTCTATTGGGATTTATTGTGACCGTTTTTATACACATGTTCTCGGAAAGTCTTTTAAGGATTAAGCCGGCAATCGAGAAATATCGCGAAAGGCATTTGTTTTGTGTAAGCCGCAGTCCGGAATGTTCTAGTAGTGATATAAATAGAGGACCGATCAGCGGATGAGTTTAGTTTATAATTTGACATAGTGAGTTAAACAGTAAATAAGTGAATATAAATTAGTTTAAGTGAATATACTGAGTATATATAAATTAAGTGTTAGTGAGTAGTTTAGTGTTTAAATAAATTAAGTAAGTGAACCTACCGTGTGTTTAAAATTTATCCCACCCGTTTCCTGTTTAAATAAATAACAAATACATTACATTATTGAGTAACACGAGTATTAGCATTTTCCTTAATAAAAACCCTCTTAAACTTTTTTGTCGTCCAAAATTGTCTGACGGGTATTCTAATAAATGAAACATTACTTGTTGACATTGATAAAATCAATTTTAGGCAGTTTGTATTCTTTTATCCGTCAATACCTAGAAAAATTGTGTTCTCTTAAATATAAAGAAGCTCTAGTCTAAAATAAATCGTTCAACACTTTGAAAAGATCAACGTGAAATCATGTAAATTTAAAATGTATTCCACGGTGTTAGCATTCAAAGTTTAAAACAAAAAAACAAAAGGAAGGTTAATATTTATGAAGAAACCCTCACATCATCCCAATGGAAATTTTATTTTGATGGAATTCATTTAAATAATGTGATTGGGTATAAAATATCATCTTACTCTGAGAGTCCAAACGGAGACGGTGAACAACAAGTAGACTCATCCCTGGAAATTCGGTAACCGAATCACTCCAGTAGCGGCTTGTCATCGCATTCGTCTATAATAATTTAGATTTTATTCTCAATCTGTCCTTTATAGGGCATTTTTCATTTATGAAAAGCTGCTGCAAATTATTTATGAAATTTGCTGTTATTTAATAACAACGTTTTGGAGAAGCTTCTAGCAAGAAATCTACCGCCATCCAGCTGAAGACAGAAGGACTTTTCAGGTGAATATAAAATACTAACCGGCAGAAAAAAAAGTTAGGGAACCTTTAACCGGGGAGATCCACTGTCCGGCTTTTGTCCGCCAGCCCCTATAATAACAACCCCCCACAAACAAAACAACCTTCTGATTTTCGTCCCATTTCGCCCCACAACCAACTAGCAATGTCTTCCAAAAATGCTTCACATACAACACCCGTAGCCAAACTAGCCAATCTGTATCCTCTATCTCATCTCACGATGAGTTTCCACCAATGATCTCACCCCCTAAAACCAACCGTTCAACCTCACGCGACGACACAATCCGCGAACTCAATCAACTAAAGTCTGAATACCAAAAACTCCAAACCATGTGCTACGAATAAAGACAAAACTCCATCGCAAATACCCGTAGCTCCTCACCAGAAGTACACTCAGCCGAATCTCATACCTATCAACCCAGTTCGCATATCTCTGTGAACACGACTCCCCTAACCAACCGCCATGTCGGGACGGCCTTCATGATGGTTTTGCTAAAATATCAATCAAGATTTTAGAATCGGAGGAAAGGTCATATGTGGTCTGTGGTTGTTCAAGGGCGATGGAAGCGGTTTCTTGGAGGTTTTTCGGTGCTTCCAACCGCTTTGAATACCGGAGATGTTAGACGGTGTGCGAGCCACCGTAAGTTTGACAGAGGGGTTCGTTTCCCTTATGGAAATTGTTGGGTTCGTGGTCTGATTCACCACAGGAGGGACATACCGGTTTGGCCTTGCATGTTTCAGTAAGGTGGCCTGTGGTGGAGCGTCTATTGCCGTATTTGGATACTGCGGGTAGTGGGTTGGTAGGGTTTGAGGCCTCACATTGATGTGAGAGACCGTGAAATTTGATGCCCCATGTTAGGGCGCGGTGGTAAGCCAGTTCACAATTCGTCAGAATTCAGAACATGGAAGTGGGCTTGTTTAGACATCGGGAGATGATACGCCAGGATCTAGTGAAGGTGAAGTTAACTTCGTTGAGGAGGCTATCCTCAAATTCCTTGTCGGTCAGGGATGTGTCTACATATCTGCAGACAAAAGAGAAGGTGGGATTGCGGGTTCTCAGTTCTCGATTGTGAGCGGGCTCAGGGAGTTGAATTTAGGGGAAGGATGGTGACCGATGGCGTTTCGAAGTCTGTTGGCAAGATATTCATGTGGCATTCCTTTGAATGGGACATCATATGGCTGGTGGTTATCTATATTTTTTAGTATACTGAGGCCCAAAAGCTTGTTGGAGGCATAATTCATAAAATTGACAACGCATATATTATTAGAAGGTACACATTCTGAAGAAGAGAATGAAGATGTAAAATAAGAATTCCGGGAAAAGGAAAGATCACATGTTTTAGGGTCGGTAATGTAAAAAAGTTTGAAAGCGGTAGAAAAATTAGGTTTCTTATGATTAGGTTCCATAAAAAGTTCTTCTAGAGGCTTAGAACGGGTAAACGTAAGATGAAGCGTTTCCTCTTTGAATTGCAATACTTATTTGTTGTATAAAGAACAAAGTTGCTCTTGAATCATTGGTTTCTACTGATATTTCTTTACCGATTTCTTCAATGGATTTTAAAGCTTCATGACCGAAAACACCAGAGGTTTCAATTGCTACAGGAATAAAAATGTAAATGCTCTCCATATTTTTGTATTTATTGATTTCAAAAGTTTCGCCTTGTAAAGCTGCAGCGCCCGCTGAAGTAGATGTGGATCGGACATGGGACGGAGCCCATGCCCTGCGATCTTTTATAGCCACTGCTAAACTGCATTTTTAACGCCATTTATTCGCTTGGAAGGTTACTAACGAACTTTATTTTACTGATTGCTGTAATACCGTCATCTGTGAATTTACCCAAACCAAGCTGTTTGGATGTTAATTTTAAAAAATAAAGTAATTTTTGACAAATGGGTAAATTTGTGTGGAAACAGAAGGTTGAAGGAGAAAATGACATCTGAGAATATTTACAACAATTGTAGAGTGTGTCTTACACTTTTTACCTACAGATTTTGGTCCAAATGAAGTTCTGAAAAGGAGAGTTTTCCCAGTTTTACCAGGTAAATCTATAATAATTAAAGAAAAAAAAACTAACAACTAACTAGGATACATTTATTCAATAATTGCTTTTATTTTCTAGAATCTTTAGAAACAGTAACTGATGATGTTCGTTCCTCAATAATTGAAGATGAACCATCAACCTCTTCAGCTGCACCACAAATTGGCACTGCATCTGTAACTGAGAGTCCCAGGACCTTAAAGTTGCAGGAAGCTTTAAATGCTCAATTTGTAAAACTGAGAGCTAAAATAGCACAAGAATCCTGTGCTATTAATGAGGTTAGTTGTAGCTATTCGGTTGAACCCGAGCTGAAATTATCAACACATGCTGCTCAAGATTTCACTTCTGTCAGACCAGCAGACTTGAATGCCACAGTTACTCCAAAAAGAAGTGAGTGAATAATTAATTGATTTACTAATATATAGGTGTTTAACAAATAAATTTTCACAGTAATAGCAGATATTAGGTATAGGTCAATATTTTGATTTATTAAAAAACATAAAAAATTATTAGGTACTTAGAAATGCACTTATAATTTCATATTATTTAGTTACATCAAGTTTTCACAGTATACTTCTATTAGAATATTGTCTAAAATAAGGATTGAAATTTAACATTTCAACAAAAATGTTATCTAAATGCAATGTATATTGCATATTCATATTATATTTTATTGCTGATATTATTTTTTAATTTAGAAAGATCTGACTTACTTGCTGAGGTGAATGTCTCTAGGGTTGAAGACCTATCACCAAAATCCAGACGTCTTTATCAAGTAGTCACTCAATTTAAAAAAAGATCTACCCAGTTTAGAAAAAGTAGTCAGTTGCTGTTAAAAAGGTATGCTGCTTAAACCTTTAAAAAATCTGAACTTTTTGAAAAATGTGTATCCATTATATTGTATCATATGTGTAATATTTGTTAGCACATGCTATTATCAATAAATTATTCTTATCTTAAGTTTGAGAAGAAAATAAAGAAAATCACTTGTACTATTTTATAAACAATATGATATATTAAATTTTGGAAACTATTTGTCGACATTCGTCTTTTAATAAACTATCCTGGTTAATAAAAACGGATAAAAGCTTCAAACAGCTTTTTGAAAGAACCTATCCTACTTTTAAGCCAAAATAAAATAACAGGTTGTTTCAAATAGTGTTTAAACTTTGTGTGACTGTTTTTATTTGTTTATTTGAGAAAAAACAATATAGGCATAATTTAAAAAACCTTCAGTATTTGTTTGGCTTGCCATCTAGTACTAACTAGTAAACTGTGACTAATCATGCAGGTCTCTTCCTTTATTTTTTCCCTGTTGGTGAATAGTAACCTTCCACCACAATAGATGGCGCAGCACTCGACAAAATTTTGTGGCTTCGGACTTAGTACAGGAGATGCCATTCTTCTCCGTATTAAAAGTATTTATCTATGACAGAGCCCAAGTGTCAGTGCAAGTGAAATCCCATATAACTGGTCTGCCGCGTTGCCATGGAATGAGGGTCATACCATCTGGACGTTTACCATCGTCGCGGCAAGTACCTAACAGTTTCAACGAACAGGAAGTCTTTGCAGACGACAGGACTCGTTTAATTAGGTTATTTACTGCAGAATGACGTGAAAAACGGCCGGCACTTAATTTGCAGCTTATGCCGTGTCTACCATATTCATCAACATCAGCTCCGCAACGACAGCGATGTTTTACACAAATTTGACAACCTAAGCAGAGACCAATAGAAATACGGAAACTTTTGTCATCTAAAAGCGTACCTAATGGGGCCGAAGGTATAGCGTTCAACCATGCTCCTGATTCCTTTGAGAATGCTACAGTCAAACGAGCCTAGTCTGGTAAATTGATAGATTTTTGAAGCAGATTTTTATTTTCAATGTTCAATAGCGTTATTCGCACTTAACGTTATGTCCCAGAGATGCCTAGACATGAACCAGGATATGTATCTATGCTTTATTGACTACACTAAAGCCTTTGATGAAGTGCGCCATGATCACCTTAAAAAAATGTTGCAACTTAGACTCTAGAGATATCAACATTATTTCAAATCTCTATTATGGTCAAAGAGCAGTAGTGAAGATAGAAGAAAATACAACTGAAGATATAGAAATAAAAAGAGGAGTTCGTCAGGGATGTGTGCTTTCATCAATCCTTTTTAACGCATACTCGGAAGATGTCATGAATAGAGCACTGGCTGATCAGGAATATGGCATTAAAATTAATGGAAGACCAATCAACAATCTGAGATATGCCGATGATACAGTGCTGATAGCCGAAACACTTCAAGACCTACAGAAACTTGTTAATGCAGTTGTGGAAGCTAGTGAGGAATATGGACTGTCACTAAACACAAACAAAACCAAATTTATGGTTATAAGAAAATCGGTCCAAAACATCGGAAATATATTAATACATAACCAACCAATTGAAAGAGTGAGAAAATAAAATTATCTGGGAACTCTTTTCAATGAAAATGGGGACTGCTCTCAGGAGATAAAAATCCGAATTGAAAAAGCGCGGAGTACTTTCACGAGGATGAAACGAGTATTCTGCAGTCGAGATCTCAGCTTGGAACTCAAATTGCACCTTATGAGATGTTATGTTCTGTCAGTGATGTACTATGGCATGGAATCATGGACATTAAAGAAGAACGATGTAAATAAAGTAGAGGCATTTGAGTTCTGGGTGTATCGCAGGATTCTGAGAATCTCATGGGTACAGAAAGTCACTAATGCCGAAGTGTTAAGAAGGATAAAACAAGACAAGGAAATTGTCCTAACTATTAAAAAAAGGAAGTTGCTCTAACTGGGTCACGTTATGAGGGGGGACAAATATCAACTGCTGCAGCTCGTTGTGCAAGGAAAAATAAGTGGAAGAAGATCAATAGGAAGGAGAAGACATCCCTGGTTAAAAAATCTTCGCGAATGGTTCAACGCCACCAATAGTTACCTTTTTAGAGCATCGGTATCCAAAATACGAATAGCCTTGATGATTGCCAATCTTCGGAACGAAGACGTTCAATAAGATGTTCAATAAAGGTATATCCCAGGATTTTTTGAAGGATTTATATTCATCGGGTACAACTTTCTTAGACTTTAATGACCAAATATTTTCTGCCTCCATTAATAAAGGCTCTAGTGTATGGAAAAATATAGACAGAATGTAATTGATCAAATTTTTGGAACTATTTAATGATGACAAAAAAGAAGGAAGAGCTACTGAAACGATTGAGCGACTGCCTAAGCCACCATATGAAACAGGTGGTGAAGCTTGTTTCCAAGAAAGGTCCTCTAATTTAATGTTAATTAATGACTCTAATGAATGACGAATGGTATTGTCAAAATTGATTAGGATATCATTATGTAAGCAGGTCGAACTACATCTTAAGATATATGTTAATTTTGGAATCAATAGGCAATTCTTGAGAAGGTAATGAGCAATATGTGTCGGTAACCAGGATAAACGAGATGACATTTTTTTGAAAAAGGTTAGTTTTTCATTGAAACATGATAGGAAGGATTCGTTTAATAAATGATCACCTAATAGAAATAAATTTTGTTTGTTGGTAATTGTTATACCTAGTGCTACAGAATTAAATTTATCAATGGTTAGATTATTTGGCGATTCTAACAAAAATAACTCGCATCTGCTGAAATTGAGTTCAATACCAATATCCTTGGAATTGTTTATAATATAGACAAGGCACTTGAACACGGAATTAGCATTACCACCTAAAGAACCATCATCAGGGTACCAAGCATTGAATTCTATGTCAATGTTGCTTATAAGTTTGTGTATCGATATGCAAAAAAGGAGAGGTGCCAAAGGGTCCCCTTGTTGGACACCTCTTTCCAAATAAATGATGTTTCCACCAATTAAAAGATATGAAGGGAATCGATAACATTAATTGATGAATGGAACAATTTCAAGTAGAATATCCGCTACCAGCTTTAATAAATGATCGCGTTGAATTGCATTGAAAGCATTTTTAAAATCAATTTTCAGACAAACTTTATTATTAATGTCTGGATGATTAGAGACGATACGTCTTGCTGCATGTGCAACTGATTCACAACCACCTTTCGAGCCAAAACCAAATTGTAATGGATGAAGTAAATATCCTAATTTGTCTCTGATGTTTGAACAAATTATTTTCGCTACTAAACGACGATAAACTGTACCAATAGCAATTGGTCTGATACTTCCTGCTTTTTGAGTTAAAGCTAATAGTGACGCGCCGAATAAAATAGGATGAATATTGATGTTTACTGTGTCATTTAAAATAAAATTACATAATTTACACAAAGATAAGAGATTTTTTCCTGAACTGTAACTTATTAAATCTTGTAGATGCGAAGGTCTTAAAGAGTCTAAACCACCAGCAGAACTTGTTTTAAAAGAGTTTATTGCGTTACTCACAGATTCTTCTGTTATATGAAAAGGAATAGGTTCCGAACTCAGAGTAGGAAACATACTATTAAGTTTCTCTAAAGGATGTTTCGATTTCAATTCTGTTAAAGTGGCTGCACTGACATCAGCAAAACTGTCATCTGAAGCTGATATTTTGATTGCGGATGTCAAGTCGCCGTCAGAAACTTTATTAATGACATTTTCAATTTTACTATTTTTTGATCAATTTATGTTTCTCCGAACTGAGAAATTTATGTTTTGCTGATCAGAGAAATTTAAATGATTATCTATATTTTCAGAAGTTTTTATATTATTGTTGATTATAGTAGAGAGACGTACTTTTTTATTAGAATTTTTATAAGGAAGTCTTAAAACATTATATGGAAGAAGTAATAGATTTTCCCAGGTAGGAATAGAATTTTGTCTTACGCATTCATCAATCAGATTAGATAGTGTTGAGGCACAAAAAGCCCTTGAAGCTTTTGGGACTCTTCTGATTACTGATAGTAGGTTCTTCAATTTTGCCAACTTTATATGAAAATTCGTATCTTTTATTTTATATCCTTATTTCCAAAACTTTCTCTCGTATTCGAACTTAAATTTTGTCCACCATGGGTTTTGTTTTGATGTGTTTTTAGGCCCCGCTTCTTAAAAAACTTACCAGATATTTCACACTTCACTGTGACTGGCGCTGACATCAGGCTTATATCATGTAGGTAGTAATGTTTTATTTGTCGATGTTGATTTATTAATTTTTTTGGTTTCCATATAAACTTTCCATTTCATTAAGAATTTTGTTAAGTTATACTTTTATTGAGTCCGTTTTACGAGAGAAAAAGCCATCTGAAGTTGGAACACTGACAATCGCAGGATTGATTGATTGATTGATAAATTATAATTATAAATGGTACAGTTATTACAATTATATATTATACAATGCTTCATCTAATAGGTATTTTCGTTCATCGTAAAATCTAGTAAATTGCTTCTAAACGTACCCCTTCGATTTCTTGAATAATCCGTATGTAAATTTCATCATCAGGGAATTAGGAACACGTGGATAGACAAAAATAAAACAAAAACGTACAACAAACAAACATTTACTACATATCCAGGTAGAAACGTTACATGTAAAATATTATCGATAAAAGATAAAAATTCAATAGCTCACTGGGGTGATGTGCAGTCGAAAAACGTTAAAGTAAAACCGTTTGGATATGTTTGATATTTTCATTTTGATTATTAGGCAAGTTCATTTGATTACGCATTCGTAATTCCAATTTTGTAGCTATTTTTAGTTTGTCAAATCGACAATGGGGAATAAATAAAAAATATTTCATACAATAAAATAATAGTTATTATGTATATTTTCATTATACCAGGTGCTAACCGTAAATACACTAACCCATATCGTTAATTTTTATACAGGTGTAACAAAAACGTAGGGTCTACAATAAAAATAATAGGTTTGACTATGAATACGAACACAACTACAATTATGCGGGAAATATACGAAGGACCACAAAAATATATCACTCTCAACAAGATAGTCATAGAAACTGTAGATGAGTATAACAACCTAAGCCAATCAATAAGAATTGATAAACGGATGCAATACGCTGATATCAATAGACGGATAAAAGGTAATCGTGGAAAGCATTCGGTGTATTAAGTCCCATTTTACGAAAAAAATAGACAATTCACATTAAGGATGAAAACAAAAGTGACTGAGCAGTGGATTATCCCAGTGCTCATAAGGAAGAGAAAAATTGGCATATACGAAAAGCATGATCCAAAAATTTAAAGTTATCCAACGTAAGATGGAAAGAGCAATATTGGACATTAGTAGATAGAGATAGAAAGATAAATTAATGGATCAGAGACCAAACAAAAATGGAAGACTTTGTAATAACCATACGGAGTTAGGTGAACAAAATAACAGAATGGAAATCATGGACAGGAAAAGAAAACTCGGAAGACACAAGATGATATGTCGACATTATGAGGATTTCGGGGTGAAATTGGATATTGAAAGGAATATAAAGGAGTCGTATATCCACATGTGGATGTCGGATATTGAGTAGAGAATATGGTAATTCTTACTACTACAAAGTATTTGTGATCTAAGGTAAAAATGGCTGTATCTCGGCAAACTGATTTTTCTAAAAATTTCCAGGTTTCAAAGAAAATGTGTTCAAATAATAGTGCGACGATAATTAATTATCTACTTCTCTATCATACCATGAACACTGTTTATATAGTGAGAATTATGATTTAAAAGCTCCATGTTATTATAAAATGGAATTATTGCTCACAAAAATTGAGTACTCGCTTCATTTCCAAGACAATGTTAATTTCAAGAAAAATGTTCGTATTTTGAGGCTACATTTGAGTGCAATACAAATAACTCTTCATATAAGTTCAAATGTATGCTTTTACTGGTCAATATTTGCTCTAAGATCATGAAGCGACGTGTGAAAAATTATTAGGTTCGTTATGTAATTATATATTCTAGAGGAATAGTCCAATGCATGTTCTGATTTGTTCTAGTCTATTTAAAAATTTTTCTTCTGTTTTTTAATATTCCCATGTACTCCTCCATCGCTTATTTGCTGATTCTCGTTTACCTCAAAGTAAGTAATTATTCTGCTAGGTATTCCGTCTACCTAAACTTTATTTCAAAACCAGCTTTCTCACTATGTACCTCAGATTTCGTTGTTGGATGCAAATAATCCTTCCGCCCTCCAAATTTTATGTAGTTTATTTTATTTGTATCAATAATATTTTTACTGCCAGATCATTGCTTCCTCAGTCCCGTTCAATTCAGGAATAAGAAACCCCTGCATCAGAAAATGTGGAATATAGAAAAAAAAACGGGTATATGTATATTTATCTCAAACTCAACTCTCTGTTTATTGTGAACTTTGATTTTGAGATCAATTATTACCACTAATTTCCTAGATCAATATAGCCTTGAAAATTTTCAGAATTATTTTTACGTATTGGAACTTCTTATATTTTTCAGAACGTTCTGTGATACAAAACTTGCTTACAAAACTTTAAATAGAAGTTTTAACATAAAGCGGTTCAATAATAACATTTCAAGCGTCTAAAAACTATCATAAAATTTTAATTCGACTGTACAAACACCTTTTGATTACTTTTATGTCCATTTTAATTACGTCAAAGGTAAAATTATTAAGTATTTTCCTGGTTGACTTTTCAAAATAATTTAATGCGTCCCATGTATCTTTTTAACTAGTTTCATCCTATTGGTTACACAAAACACTAATTAAGGTACCTAAGCCAATTACTGCCACGTTCCTAATACTGCCACCCGATCCAAAATCCTGACGTTTTTACTCTGGCGGCCGGTATACCTACTAAAACATTCAGCATGTTGAGATGGGCCAGTCCAACGCGCGAGAAAAGTATTCAGTCTGTCTAAAGCATCCGAATGAGAAAGACTGCTCCATTTTTAGCCATGCATAAAAAAACTGCACGTGTTTTCGATTTCGTTTCAGCTTTCTAGTCGAGTTAAGTTGAGCAAAAAATTACACAAGATAAGCTGCAAGATACCGCCTTTGTTGTTGTAGTGTGATCATGTTTAATATGAAGGCTAATTTACGTAAATTTATGATAATTAACATGTTTGTGATCAACAAATAATTCGATAAGCACAAAAAAATTATATATTATTTACAGTTATAAGAAAAATGCGCGGCTTATCAAGGATGGCAATATTAGGCATCTTTCTCAATAATTACCGATTCTTGTCCCTAGCTTAAACAATTATTGTTGGTTTCCGCAGATGCCAAAGAAAAAGAGGGTTAAGTGGTGTGAGGAAGACCTTAAAAATGCGTTGACTGCCATAAGGAATGGATCCAGCATCAACAAAGCCGCATATGTAAACAATATTCCCGGAACAACTTTGGGACTGCATCACAGACAAAATAATGCAACGAAACATCTTGGACGAGGTAGTGCTCTAACAACGGAACAAGGAACTCGTGCTTTTATTCTCTTTACAATGTCTTCGCCTTTTATTTCGTCAAAAATTTCACGATTCGTTCTTATTCTGTATTCATTTTCATCTATTTTTACATGACCCAGTATTGCTCTCAATATCTTCCTTTCAGTTATTGTTAGTTTGTCCTCTTCCTTCTTTGTTAACGTCATTGTTTCTGCCGAGTACATCATGATTGGCCTTATCATCGTTTTATACACATTTAATTTTGTTTACTTCATTAAAATTTCACTCTTAAGTAGCTTTTTATTTGCATGATATGCTCTGTTTGTAGCGAGTATCTTTTCTTCCATTTCAGTAGTTCTATCTCCAGTATTGCTAATCATAACCCTCAAATATTTATATTTTTTAACTTCTTCAAATTCATAGTCGCTGATTTCTGTTTTACCTTTTTGGTTTAGGATCCCAAATCTCATTAGCTTGGTTTCACTCTCGTTTATTTTTAGCCCCATTTTTCCTCCCTCCGTGACTATCTCCTTTAGCATATTTTCCATGATTCTTCTTCTTTTGGATACAAGCACGATATCGTCCGCATAGGCTATTATTTGACTGCCACTTGACCTTAAGCTACCCTTGTGTAATTTTCTCATTGTGTGTTCCAATGATAGATTGAATAGCGTTGTTGACAAAGAGTCACCTTGTCTCACCCCTTTATTAATCCCAAATTGATCGGTTTCTCCTTTTTGCGTTATTACACTGATCATTGTCTCATTCATGGTCATTTTGAGTAGCCTTCTCAGTCTTGCACCTACTCCTTGTTCTTTTAATGCTTTCATGAGTTCACTTCTTCTGATTGAGTCGAAGGCTTGTTGAAAGTCAATGAAAAGCATTTCTATGTCTAATCTGTATTCATGCGCTTTTCCCATTATTTGTTTTAATGTATGAATAGCATCATTTGTTGATCTGCCTATTGTTAAGCCGCATTGATATTGCCCTATCACTTCCCTTGTCCTTTCCACACGCCTCCTATTAATCACCGTGGATAGTATTTTGTACGCAGTGTTTATTAATGTGATTCCTCTGTAATTTTTACATTCATGTTGAAATTGACTGTCTCGACCCTTACTTCGTGGAATATGCTCATATTAGTGTTTTTAAATGAAACTCAAGGTCTCTAGTTAATTCCACAATATAATACAAGTTATTGAAAATTCTAAAAAATTGGCAATTGTTTCGATAAATCAATATCATCGTCAGAATGACAGAAGTTACATTTCATTTTATGCCTACCTGATGTTTAGTAGTTATTTTTGGCTAGACCAAGAAGTAACCTAACTTGCGATTGGCTTAATATATGTTTATAGAAAAAAGAAGAAGATGTGATAATACAAATATTGAAGCTTAGATATTATTAGCCCTATGGTGATATCCTGGATATAATTTTTCCAATTAAGATCAGTATAACTGTGCAATGATATAGAAAACCAGGAAAACTATATCTGCTGATCTTTACAATTATCACTTAAGAAGACAGTTTATTAGTGGAGAATTCCCTAGATTTAACTGTTCATTGACAACTTCATATTGTGGGTTTCCTTGAAGAACTGGGAATTAGAAGACATTTAAGAAACCCACAATATGAAGTTGTCAATGAACAGTTAAATCTAGGGAATTCTCCACTAATAAACTGTCTTCTTAAGTGATAATTGTAAAGATCAGCAGATATAGTTTTCCTGGTTTTCTATATCATTGCACAGTTATACTGATCTTAATTGGAAAAATTATATCCAGGATATCACCATAGGGCTAATAATATCTAAGCTTCAATATTTGTAATATCACATCTTCTTCTTTTTTCTATAAACATATATTAAGCCAATCACAAGTTAGGTTACTTCTTGGTCTAGCCAAAAATAACTACTAAACATCAGGTAGGCATAAAATGAAATGTAACTTCTGTCATTCTGACGATGATATTGATTTATCGAAACAATTGTCAATTTTTTAGAATTTTCAATAACTTGTATTATATTGTGGAATTAACTAGAGACCTTGAGTTTCATTTAAAAACACTAACATTCATGTTGGTCTCATTTCTTATGTTGAGTGACAATTTGTCCAATTTCCCATTCTTCCGGCATCCTCTCCTCGTTCCATATTTTTTTAATCAGGTAATATATTCTTTTATGTACAGTGTTCCCTCCATATTTGATTAGTTCTATGTTTATTCCATCCTTTCCGGGAGCCTTTTCATTTCTGCTCTTATTTATTATTTCCTTGACCTCGTCGATTGTTCGTTCTTCTTTTAATATATCTTGTTTCTTATCTTCTGCCACTTCTTCATCTTCGTCCCAGTAATGTGGTTCATTTAATAGTTCCCTAAAATGATCCACCCATGTTTGTTTATATTGGTGTCCTTCTTCTGTCAACCTTTCTTCCTTGTTTTTTATTCCTTTTGTTTTGCCCCTATACGTCTCGTTGTTTTCGTTAATTTTTTCATAGAAGCTTTTCGTATTTCCTCTCGACTTTCCTCTTACAATTTCTCTGATCTCATTATCTATCCATTCTCTTTTCTTTCTAATTATGACTTTCCTTCCTTTTTTCCACGTAGTCATTCCTGTCCTCCGGATTATTAGTTTTTATCCATTTTAGTCTCGCTTTGGCTTTTTTATCTACCGCGGTGTTGCATGTCATGTCAAAACACTCCTTTCTTTCCCCGTTTTTCTTCGCACCTAACTGTATTTCCGCTACTGTTTCCAAACATTTCTTTATATTGCTCCATTCAGACACTATCGTTTCCCGTTGGTTTTCGCCTTATGATAATAGTTTCTCTATTTGTATTGCATATTCTTCTCTTATATTCTCATTTTCAAGCCTGTCCACGGTCCATTTCTTGTTTTTTTAATGTATATCAGATGTTTTCCTAATTTTTTGTTTTATTTTAGCCATTACCAGGAAGTGGTCGGCGTCTGCACACGCTCCTCTATATGTTCTGATATCTTTTATCGATGTTTGTCTTCTTTTGTTTACCAATATGTGGTCTATTTGAGAACACACATTTGGGTCTGGTGATATCCAAGTCATTTTGTGATTTTTACTATGCCGGAATTTAGTACTGCTTATTATAAAGTTCTACCTCGCTGCGAAATTACATAACCTTTGTCCGTTATCATTCGTTTTCTCGTGTATCGTCTTCTTTCCTGCTACATGGTTTATGTAATCCTCTCTCCCTATTTGTGCGTTGAGATCTCCTAGTATTAGTATCGAACGCTAAGGAATGCAAGGATCACCGGACGATCAGCCTAATGAGCCATAACCTTAAGATATTCCTTAAAATTATACATCGAATAATTTTTAGAAATATTGAGCAAGATCTTAGCGAAGCACAATTTGGTTTCAGAAATGCAATGGGTACTAGAGAGGCGTTGTTTGCTTTTAATGTGACGTCAATCAGCCAATATATGTAGCCTTCCTCGATTATAACAAAGCCTTCGACAAAGTCCGCCATAATCACCACATAAAACTCATGAGAGATAAAAACATTGACAGGAATGATATCAGGATAATAACATATCTCTATTTTAACCAGACTGCCAAAGTTTCGGTGCAAAATGAACTTTCAGAAGAGATAAAAATAAAACGTGGAGTAAGACAAGGATGCATGCTCTCACCATTACTCTTCAATTTGTATTCAGAAGATATAGTACAAGACGCACTGGAAAATCAAAAAACAACGGGAGTGAAAGTTAATGGGAAGGTTATAAACATCAGATACGCGGATAACACAGTACTAATAGCAGAAACCCTGGAAGAACTGCAAAGGCTAATAGACCTAGTAGTACGGATCAGCGAAGAAAGGGGGCTCACACTTAGCACCAAAAAGACTAAATTCATCACAATCACAAAACACCAAAAACAGCGAGAAACATTTTGGATCAAAGGGGAGCCAGTGGAGAAGGTGCGCAAATACAAGTACTTGGGAACAACTGTCAATGACAATAATGATTACTCACAAGAAATAAGATCAAGAATCGGAAAGGCTAGAACAGTGTTTAATAAAATGAGGAATGCATTAACCAGAACAGATCTTAGTCTACATCTTAAAATCAGAATGCTTAAATGCTACATATTTCCAGTACTATTATATGGAATGGAAGCCTGGACGCTTAAGAAGTGCGACACTGACCGGCTGGAAGCATTCGAGATGTGGGCATATCGAAGAATCCTCAGAATAAGCTGGGTGAGCAGAACAACGAACAAGGAGGTATTGAAAAGAATGGGAAAGGAGAAGGAAATAATCAAAACAATCAAAGTCAGAAAATTGCACGTGATGAGAGGGGAGAGGTATACACTGTTGCAAACTATTATACAAGGAAAAATACAGGGTAAAAGAAGTATAGGAAGAAGACGAATCTCCTGGTTGAACAACCTAAGGCAGTGGTACAACAGTAGCTCTGTTGATTTGTTCAGATCCGCAGCTTCAAAGATAAAAATCGCCATGATGATAGCCAACCTTCTTAAAGGAGACGGCACGTAAAAAAGAAGAAGTATTAGTATAGTGTCTTGCTTAGGAATTTTTTCTAATGCTTCAAGTTTTCCATATAATTCATCTTTGTCTTCTTTACTGCTACCTTCAGTATACACATTTAACAAGGATATGTTGAATGGTTTCGCTTCTATTCTGAAATATGCCAGCCTTCCGTTTATTGGCTTGAATTCCAAAATTTTTTGTCTTAACCCGCCAAATGTCATGAATGCTACCCCATGTTGCCCTTGTTTCTCAAAACCTGAATATCTTAAACTAAAGTGCTTATCTTCTATGCTTCCTTGCCCTTTCTATCTTATTTCCTGTATTGCAGCGATATCTGCTTTGTATTTTTTCAATTCTAAGCCTACCTCTTGCATCTTCCCCGTTCTAATGTTCCATGTGTATATTTTTGTTTCCTTATTTTCATTTCTTCCATGATATTTCCTTTTTGCATTTTTGTTTTTTATATGTGTTTCTCTAGTTTTTCCTTTCATCCTAACTGCTAGTTACGTGAGTCCTTTTTCTTGCCGTGTCGTTATCTGTTGCTTTGTGTTATTTATTGCAATATCGTCTACTACTTTTTTTCTAGCCTTTTTTCATCTTTGTTCCATCTCCACTCTTCGTCGTTTATGATCACTTCATTGTATCCTATTTTTACATATTTCCCATTTCTTCTTTCGGTATATCCAAATTCTCTTATTAGTTTTTGTTTTTTAACCTCATTCTTTGTTGAGTCTTCATTGATGTATATTTTCTCAGAAGTAAGATTTTTTAGCATAAATTTATTTTTCATAACTTTGTCCCTGTCTTCTTTCCTATCGAGTTGTATTGCGTGGGTTTTAGGGCCTATTTTTTTGACCGATGTTATATTCACTTTAATTTTCAGATTTTCCTCCATGAAATTTTGCATTACTTCCTTTAACAGTTTTTGATCATCAGTTTCAACAGTGAGGCCGCTGATTACTACGTTGTTTTCTTTTTTCTATCCACTCCATAGTTCTGATTTTTTCATTCCCTCTTTGATTCTCATGTTTTCAGTTTTTATTCAAACCATTCAAATTTTCACTTTTCTTAGAGAGCGGTATTAACGTGTCTTCACTGTATCACTGCCAGAGGCGTACTTTCCGAGATATAATAAACGATGCTAATGCAACTAAAGTTTTGATCATGATTTGGTTTTTTTCGGCGTTTTTACCCATATTCCTAGTATTGCCATCCTACGGCAATATTTGGGTTACATGTTCCAAATATTGTCATCTTACAACGTGTTTAAAAAACTTTTGATAAACAACTTCATTGAAATTTAAAAATATGTGATATGCCTTACATTTTAGAAAACATGTGTATGTGATTCAGCTTATCTCCGTACTATATGGGACGTTCCATTGTTACTAAATTTAGAAAAGAGTAGATAGAAATGACGTGACAGTTTGAGTGTTTCGAAAGAATAGATTCTACAACCTGGTATATATAATATTGAAAGAAAAACCACTCGCCGTCAGAATGTTGCCATACCTTTGAATTCATATCTAATTGATAGATACGATTTTTCATCTTATATTCAAATGTTTATTTCTTATTTTTTAAGTATACAGTGCTATTTAAAAGTCCCCTCCCCCCTCGTATCTTTTGAACGGCTACACTTACATTAATAAAATTTGGAGAGTGAGAATAAAGTGTTGTAAACTTCTTTACGAATGGTAACATGTGACGTAATAGTAATAGATGACGTCACAGTGCCACTTTAGCCAATAATTTTAAATAGCACCTTATGGCAAGTGATATCGCGTTTGAAAGGCATTGACATTGGCTACATAGCCATATTAATTTTGTTTGGGTTCAAATTAATTTTGACGGAAGATTTTCAGTCCGCCTCTGGTTAGTTGTCAAAAGAATTGATATTTTTAATTTAATAGTATTTGTTGCTTTGCAAAGTTGTTCTAAATAGCTTAAATATCTAATTTTATTATTGTTTAACGAGACGTTTAAGAGTTTACATAGGCTAAATGGTACGTACTCAAGCCGAAAAAGTAGCAGCTATCTTAATAATTGGTGAATCTAGAAAGAATCTCCATGAAGCGGAACGTTTATTTAATGAGAGATACCTAGATCGCCATATCTCGAGAACTCATTTGAGGGAGCTTCTTCACAAGTTTGAAGCATCAGGTAGTGTTCAAGATGCCAAACGATCTGATCGACCAACATTTAGTGATGATGAAAAAATTGATATAGTTGCTGAAATGGTAGTAAACCCTACTTCCTCTTCGACTAAAGTTACGTCTATCTGTGAAGTAAGTAAAAGTACAGTAGAGAGAGTGTTGGCTAAAAATAAATTTCATCCATACAAGTTAAAAATGGTGTACCACATTTCGGATGACGACCCCGACAGAAGACTCGAATTCTGTGAATGTATGACAAATAAAATTAGTCAAAACCCACATTACACAAAAACAATTTGTTTTAGTGACGAAAGTACTTTTTGCCTCAATGGAAATGTGAATACACAAAATGTAAGGTATTGGAGTGACACAATTCCTCACACCTTTCGTGAACAACAATTCCAATTTCCAGAAAAACTCAATGTTTGGGCAGGTATTTTGGGAAACCACATAGTTGGTCCTGTTTTCCTAAATTTGAATTTGAGTGGTGAAGTGTATCTGGAGATGTTACAAAATGCAATTGAGCCGTTAATTCTTGAAATTCTGGTAGATAATCAAGATGAATTCGGGCATCTGGAAATAACATTTCAACAAGATGGTGCTCCTGCACATTATTATGGTGCAGTAAGACGTTACCTTGATGAAGAATATCGAGGTAGATGGATCGGCCGGCGAGGTCCTATAGAATGGCCACCTCGGTCACCAGATCTGACACATTAGATTTTTTTCTATAGGGGTACTTGAAATCCAAAGTTTATACTACGGCACCAGATAGCATTAGCGTTTTGAAAAAAAGAAATACTGAAGAATGCAATGCTATTTCAGCTGACACATTCGAACGAGTACGACAATAGTTTACTAATAGGATGTATTATTGTCAGGAAGTAGACGGAGCACATTTCGAACACTTGCTATAAGAATCCATTGTTGATAATTGATTAATTAAACTTAAAAAAATAATTTGTGTATTTATTTAATTTATCCGTCAAAATTAATTTAAACCCAAACAAATATCGCTATGTAGCCAATGTCAATGCCTCTCAAACGAGATATAACTTGCCATAAGGTCCTATTTAAAATTATTAGCCAGAGTGGCACTGTGACGTCATATATTACTGTTACTTCACCTGTTACCATTCGTAGAGAAGTTTACAACACTTTATTTTCACCCTCCAAATTTTATTAATGTAAGTGTAGCCGTTCAAAAGATACCAGGGGACACTTTTGAACAGCACTGTATATTATTCCATTATATGTGTTTAACATACTTTTGATCTCTGAACAATTTACGAAACGACAGGAACCATGGCATTTGTCACGATTATTATCTAAAACACTCGAGAGATATATAAAATTAGAATAGTTTGGCGTTTGGGTGAGATAACTAATCAGTGTTCTGTGAAACATAAGAAAATCGCAAATATTATTCTCCTTAATTATCAAATTGATACAGAGCATACAGATATTTTTGTCTGCTTCACCGGAGATGTTGATATGCTAAAAATCTTGGAACAAGAAATAAAAATTCCTCAGGGAGGCAATAATTGGATTAGCTACCTTATAGTACTGTAATGTCAACTTGACATTTAGTTAGAAATTTTACAATTAACAGTAACATATAAACGAAAGTTTTATCTAGTCTTGAAAAGAAAAATTTCTCGTGCTTCCGAAAATCCTACTGACTGCGACATACCTTCATCAGCACACTTTTAATGTATACCAAATATTTGTGTATTAAGTTCATCTTTGACGTAATAATACTAAAACTATCAATAACAAATGCATATCTATATATAAAAAATTATTTACCAGTAATAAACAAAAATTCAGACTTGTGTGTGGGTGTTCGTGTGAGGCTGCTCTGGTTCGTTGCCTCCTCCTATTTGATTGGCTGGAGTGTAGTACTGGAATAAAAAATTTACATTATACTGAGTCAACTATTTTACATAATAGGGCATACTTATACATTAATTAGGTTGAATAGGAATAGTCGAAGTTTAAGACAGTTGATCAATAGTATTTACTGCCTCTATCGTGGGTATTCATTGCAAACTGAATGGACTGGTTTGTCAAAAATGCTGGGTGATAACAAAGAAGTGTACTTAATCTACTTAAGTAGCAATTAGTTATTCTTACAGGTTTATAATTTTTGAAAAAACCTAGTTATCTTGAACCTCCTTAACTATTTACTGTCTTAATGAGACGCAACAAACATTTTCATGCGATACATTTATCGGGAGAAAATTTAGATATCAAAATGTGCTAATTAAAAAAATATGTACAGTGCTGGGGAAATTGTTATCAAAATTAATACCGATTTTAAATGAATATAACTTCCCGAGACGATTTGCGTTGTTTTATCTTAACATTACGTAAATCTGCGGTTACGTGATGATGACACTTTTGACGCTGAAATAAAATGAAATATTATTGAAATTTTCATCAACTTTTCCTGTGGAACTGGAGATTTTTCATAGGGACCATCATAATTAAAGTTTCTTCATTGATCAACTCATGAACTATACAAAAAAGGTAACACAACTTAAGCATGATCTTTGTCATGTTTTAAATGAAGCACAATAATTACATTATCTTATACAGGGTGTCCCGGGACGAATGGGGAAAAAGACAGGAGCGTATAATCTGAGCCAAAATGATGTTAGTATTTCAAATAAACTTTTTCTATGCAGGCGCTCGTTTTCGAGTTATAAGCCTCCGAAGTTTTAATTTTGAATTTGGTTTTTATTTTTAGTTTTTGTACTGGTTATTTGATCTTCATAAAGTTTACGGAAAAGCTATAATGTACGTGTATGCTTATTTTGTAAAGGTAAACAGATTTATAGTACTGCCTTGAATCCAGGGACGGACTACTCGCAATGGTTAGTGATCCAAAAATTTTGCAGGGATGGCACACTCTATATGAAATTATCGAAATTGACTTCCCCACACTTTAAGCTAACGGAAAGGTACTCTTGTTGGTATTCGATAAAATCAGCCGTTTGGCTAATATTTACAGTTTTATCAATGCACTACGTACCAATTTACCTAACTAACTTATTAATACGATGTCCAAGATTTACCTACAGTACTACAAAAAAATAAATGAATGATAGCAGATGATAAACATATTAAGAACTTATTTGATGGGAATTGAATATGTACGCAAACAACGTAATTAGTTGCTTTTAATCAAAATTACGAACATTATTAAACCTCAAAACCTCAAAAAACACAAGTTATAAAACATTAGACTAAAACTAATTCCTAAAAAAACACTAAAAACTAACGTTATTCTAATAAATGTTTAAAATGATCTCCTCCCACTTCCACGCACATTCTAAGTCTACGTAGGTTGTTTCTTTGCACTTCTAATAACATTGCAGTGTAACACATTTCTGTCTATTAAATCTTGCCTTGTTTGCACAGGTGTTGCGTATACCTTACTTTCGAGATAACCCCAGAGAAATAAATCCACAGGATTAACGTCTTCTGATTGCTGTGGCTATTGAAAAGGGTCTCCATGACCAATCCATTTATTAGGAAACCTTGTGTGTAAATGTTGTCGTATATTTAAACTGAAATGAGGAGGGACCCCATCATGCATGAACCATAAATTCCTACGAGTGACAAATCATCAAACAGTTTTCATAACTCATTTCGTAAAAACTCCAAATATCTCTGACCGGTCACAGTACCGTCAATAAGGTATGGCCCTATCAAATGATTGCCAACTATTCCTGCCCAAACATTAACCATGAATCTATGCTGGTTCCTAGCTTGGATAATGCCATGTGGATTCACATCATCCCATAAATGCATATTATGAGCATAAATAACTCCATCTCTGGTGAAACCGAATTCGTCCGTGAAGAGAACGTTACTAATAAATATATTGTCTGCTTGTTGTGGTCGCAGAAACCACTGGCTGTACTCAAGTCGTGCAGGATAATCAGCCACTGTCATACTGTGTACATTTTCCATGTGAAAAGGATATAACAGCTGTTCTTTTAGGACGCGATGTTATGTTCTCTTGATCATTTTCGTAAACTCGTTGATGGTTCATTATCAAATGCATTTAACAAGTCTTGTTCAACTGCGACAATACGTACCCTTCGTAGTGGACCTGCTCCACTTTTTTTGGCAATAAACTTCCTAAAATTTAAAATTTTGTTTTGTATACATGGAAAATTACATTCACTGATTCATGCCTGTTTCTTGTAACCTGAGATCAATACGCTCAAACATTTGTCTGTCTGGCAATGCTCTGTTTAGAAAATGTTCTGCATAAAGCCTTCTGGCCTCTAAACAGTTTCGAGAAGCCAGTCCATACATTAAAACCATATCTGCGTACTTAATAAAAGTGAATTCTGCCATTGTAACTGTTAAATTAAGGACTTATGAATTATTGACAATTACTGACTACGAAGTATTCTACACAACGTTTGACAACTATTCCTATGGTTACTTGATAAACGGTAAAAATGATAAACGGTAAAAACACTTTTAAAAAGTTTTTACCAACTTTCGAATTAATAAGTCGTTAATGTTTTTCATCTTCTGCTATCGTTAAATTAGTTTTTTGTAGCAATGTAGGTTAATCTTGGACATCGTATTGTTACGAAACAGCACACTGGTATAGACCCTAAATCCGACCCTGTCTAAGCCAGGTATAAAAGTTAAAATTATGGCGGATACGCACTATTTACGACTATCTTATGTAAACATTGTTTTTCTGACCAGAGTTATCTAGAAAAGGCCAAAATCATTTGTTTTTATGTAGCCGCAGTCCAGAATTTACTAGTAAAAATGGTTTTAATATATAAGGGGACTGATCAGGAAGAGTTGGTTAGTTGATAATTTGACATCGTGAGATAAACAAGTAAATAAGTGAATATAAAGTGTTTATATAAATTAGAGTGAATATACAGTTAATATAAATTAATAATCAAGTGATTAGTTAAGTATATATAAATTAAGTGTTAGTGAGTTAGTGTTTAACCCTTTGACGCCGGAATTAATTTTTGTTTACTTTTAAAGAGTTTTTTGGTAATTTTATATAAAAGTATTATTTTTAAAACTAATGGTATGCATTTTAATTTTTTTTCTCAAACCACAAAAAAAATAGACATGTCTTAGGTGTTGGGACACTAGGCATAAGTTACTAAAATATTTTCATAAGTAATACTTTATTTTGAATGGTACAAAGAGAAACAATTTTTCTTGTCGTTAAGACACAAACCTACATCACATGTTTTACAGCTCCAGGAAGACTTGTGAGGTTCTTTTCGGCTACTGCAAAAGGCTTATCTTCTTGGCTTCATGTGAATTGGCATATGTGCACATTTATCAAAGCGAACTTCTAACGGCACCGTACGTTTCAAGTGATTTATTTCAGTACTAAGTCTTTTGCGTCCTTTTCTAGGTACGGTGGGTTCGGCACCAATGAGACCGTTTGCAACTACCAACCTAAACATTTTCAGCGTAAGCGATTTTCCAGCTGCTCTACTTTTGAAAATAATAAAAGCATTCACCAGTGAGACATCTAAAAAATACCGAAAGATCCGGTGCCACCATTTCTTCGATTTTCTGTCCACTTCATAAATCGACTTCAGCATATCCATTTTGTCCACAAAACCCATATTGGCATTGTAGTCCTTGACTAGTTTTGGACAAGTAATGTCTTCTGAAGTTCCATCTTCCTTCTTTTTAGAAACTGTGTCAATATCTTCGGGGTTATGATGATTACTTAGAAACAAAACACCTTTTCGATCTTTCCATTTTATAAAAACAGTGCCGTCTTTGCTAACTCGCCAATCTGACTCCCCTCTTGCTAATTGATTATCCTCTTTTATATCTATTGGTGTGTTCTTTCTTCACTTCCTTGCTGTTCCGCATGCATAAATGATATCTTCCCGCAAGCTTTTCGTTAGTTCCACAGAATTGAAGAAATTGTCGAAATAAACTTTAGGGCCTTTTCCGACCAATGAACGAGTAAGCTCTTTGATAACTCGGGCTCCTAAATTTTTTTCAGTAGTATCCGCAGCTTTTCCTGTGTATATGTCAAACTGACATACAAAACCAGATTCGTCCGCTCTTATCCAAACCTTATATATCCTCTTTTTATCGGCTTCATCGGTAAATATTGCCGCAAAAAACTACGCCCTTTGAATTTTATCATAGACTCATCGATTGCTTGGTTTTCTGCGGGATTATAACATGCAGCAAACCTTTCTGATAAATGATTCAATAAAGGTCTAACTTCATATAACTTGTCACAGTTGGCTTCATTTCTTTTAGGTTGAAGAGCATTATCGTTCAAATGTAAGTTTGATAGCAACCACTCAAATCGGTCCCTTGGCATACAGGAACTAATATAAACATCTCGAAGATCTGCCCTGGAAGACCAGTAGTCTCTCAAACTCGGGAGATGCTTTATTCCCATTAGTAAATGTATTGCTAAAAATACTCGCATTTCTTCCGCATTAGTCTGTGTATGTAAAATGCGATTTTCGTCACCACCACAATGTTGCACCGCATATAAATTAGTTTGAAAGACAATATATTCAATAAGTTCTTTTGTAAAAAGTTGGAGAAAAACATCTGTCGGAGAATCTATATTGTCCGGTAGATTGGGACCGACCGGTTCATTGAAACTTTTTTTATGTTGAATGCAGTTTTCGGAGTCTCTGGTCCAAATTGTATTGAGAAGAAAATATTTTTTTATACGCATATCCAACGGCATGTCATCGTCACTGTCTTCGTCAGTTTGATTTATCTCTGGCACGTCCTCGTCCTGAATTTGATTTACCTCTGGCACGTCCTCAATTTGATTTATTTCTTCAGAGATAAGTGGCAGAGGCTCCAGATTTAAAAAATCTGTTTCGGTATCGTCATAGGAGCAGTCATCAAGTTCTTAGTCTACATCAGATGGAATGTCTTCAACAAGAGTTAGTAATGCTTCCTGACTCATAGTTTCCAAATCAGCAATAGAATATTTCTTTCTGCCTGTAAACAAAAAACCCATCAGTGCCTTGTGTCCCAGAAGATCGACCACCTCAATTACTAAATGTAAAATGCCCGAAATTCATCAAATAACATTTATCATAAAAATATGCTATATATACAACTTGTATCTACACGAACTTACCTGCCATTTTATTAGAAATCACTAAAAAACTCGCATTATAATAAAAAAATTACAACAGCGGCAGTACCGTGCTCCAACGCTGCTAACATGCAACTAAAACTATCGCCAACAGGGTTGCGCTGGCCTCCGTTGCCAGGTGTACTAAAAATGACTTGGTTGGCTACTAAATTTGAAGCTTCAATACTAAATTTCTTCTTTACCGACAAAGCGCGGGAAATTCAAATGAAAGTTATATAACTTGTACATTTATTCTAAAATTCAACTATACAGTCTACGCATTATATAACCATAGACAGATATCTCAATAGGTAATAGTCATAAACAAATTAAAAATAGTTTCTCTATAGTAATAGTTATAAAATGACTATCTGGGACAAAAAAATGCGGGAAATTAAAAAAAAATCTGATTAAATATATATTTTTTCAATGAATAAACAAACACAACATGGAATTATATAAAACAAAAATAACACTCTAGAAAAATAAAAATAAATAAATAAATAACATTGTTGAAAACAATAAAAAAAATAACATTCTTGAAAAATAAAAAACTCTTGAGAAATAAATAACACCCTTGAATAATGAATAACTAAAATTATGACAAACTTAAAATATATCTTCTTCTAAAACTTCTGTAGAAGTTACACGTTTATTGGAATAAGTCGTAACATTGGCTGGTGGTTGCCAAGTGAAACATTTTTTGTTTTCAATTCTTAACATATCTTTAGCTTGTAGAATTGATTGGCAAGTTTCTATCAAAAGTCTGTTTCTCACTCTAGTTTTAACTAAATTTAGCTGGGAAAAAATTCTCTCTGCCGCAGCTGACGAATGTGGAAGGCACAAAATGATTTTTGAAAGTTTGAATATGTTTTCGAAAATATGCTCATTCAAACTATTCTTTAAGCTTGAAACAGTATACCAAAATTCTGTTATGTCATCAGAACACTTTTTCAATTCATTCGTCTCACTTAGCAGCCGATACTCAAAGTCTATTTTCTCAATATCTATATTTAAATAAGGAAATAAAATCACAGCTTCAGAAATACTATTTACATTACCTGTCATAACTGTCTTGGGGTCGAAGTTCTGTGCAAATATCAACACTTTATCATTAAAATCAAATCTTTTTTTATTTGTCTTGCCAACTCTACATAATAGTCTAGAACTCTGATCCTGAAATTCTTTACTTCTGTTTTGTCTATATTAGTTTCATTTATAAAAACCCTTGCTTTGGCACCACAATACAGTTCCTCCAGAGGAAGGTAGTTATCAGGATCATTAACATTGAGATTATTTATGTCGTTTTCATATTTTTTTATGCAAGTAGATTTAATGAACGATTTTAGAATTATTCTGTATAATCCAGTAACTCTATTCAACAAAACATGAATCTTGGTTTTTTCAGATTGAAATTCGATATTTAATTTATTGATTATATCCAATGCATAGGATAGAAAATAGAAATATAATTTATATACAGGGTTTTTTAAAGCATTCAAAATAGCATGGGCTGATTGAACATTGTCTTCTAGAGATGCTGCTGTAAGAAATAAATCTAATGATGACCAATGTTCCAAAATTCGATTGATCACTAATTCATATGACAACCACCTTGTTTGACTAGGTCTTAATATCACATTTGTTTTTTCCTTAAGGAAAATTTGGCACTCTTTGAATTCAGAACAGCGTTTTGAGCTGTTACTGAAATAATTATACACATCCCGACTGAATTGTTCAATACTTTTAGGTAATTTTTCACATGCAGCGGACGAGCAAAGGTGGAATGAATGGCATGTACATCCAATGATAACTATATTTGGGTTCACACTCTTGAATAAAGCTTTCATGCCAGTTAAATGCCCCATCATCACAGAGCAATTATCAGCTCCAAAGCCAATAATATTTTCAAATGGAATGCCATTTTTCAACATAACTTCTCTTATTGCACCAAATAAACATTCCGCAGTAGCTTTATCAACCTCTATTAGGTCTAAGAATCTATCAACTACTTGGTTATTCTTGTAATACCTAGCCACTAAAGCCAAGGATTTGGAGGTACTAATGTCAGTGGTTTCATCTATTATTAAAGAAAAATGATTATCCTTGAGGTCATTTGAAGTATCTCTCAAATTTGCTGGCCCTAATACTTCAACAGTTAATTGGGTAGCTTTTTTCCTATTAATGCATAGTTTGCTAGCTATTTTGGAGTCAGGACACACAGAAGATATAAGTTTAGGTAAATGGTCCATTATCATAAATGGCAAATTGTGTTCTATTAAGAACATTGTACAATTTAATTCAGCCTCTTTTACTCTTTGATTAATTCCTACTTCTTCTGGTTTGAATATATCTTCCATGGAAGGAGTCGACCTTGCAGCTTTTTCCTTTATCCTGTGGCAAACTGACTTTTCGTGCAATTTCAAATGCGTTACGCTACCAATAATTCTTATGTTACACACAATGCACATAGTACTTGTACCATCAGTACCAAATGGTTCCGCCCACTTGAATTGAGATTTCCAATCGGATCTGAACTTCTGTTTGTACTTATTTTTCGTCTTACTGGTTTTTTTCTCATCAATATTCATCGTATAAGATTTATCTTTACTGCTTCCAGCCACAGCTTCGAAGCTTCCTGTTTGAGGAACTGAATTTGCTTCATTGCAAATGTCCTCATCAACTCTTATTGAACTGGCATCACTTTTAACTTTTTTTATTAAAAACCTGCAGTGATAAATAGCATTTAGAAATAATCATGATAATTCATCATTCAATTAATTACCTTTCCATTGCAGCAAACCAGCGAAAACCAACAACAATAACAATAAATAATCCAAACGGCAATGCAACAACAAATAATTTTTAATATTTGAATAAACTCAACTACTCAACCGTCTCAACTCAACCTGTCATCTGTCACCTGTCCATCCTGTCACCTGTCACTTGCCAGCAGAAATACGTCAAAGCAAAACGTCAAAAACACAGAACACGAATCACAGAGCTGAGCACAGAGTACAAAACAGAGTTGCGTTTTGATAAGATCTGTGGTGTGGTACTGTTTACGAAGTCCCATTATCTCACGCTCTCATTCCAAGGAAATGCATATATCTGAATGAATGACAATGGCAGAATGGCGCATGTTGGAATATTGGATGAGAATACTAGATTTTCATTGAGGATACTAGGCTACTAAATGGAATCGAAAAGTACTAAATTTAGTAGGATTGTACTAAAAATACCAACCCTGATCGCCAATATCCTCGTAGATATAATTTTTAGCGGGAGCCGTTGGAGGGGATACCGAGTATCCACGTATTGACTGTGTCTTAACGCTAAGATCACTAGGCGAGAGTAGAAAAATTATTTGAAGTGTGTCCCAAAGCTTCGACTACTAGGAGTCAAAGGGTTAAATAAATTAGTAAGTAGCCATACCGAGTGTTTGAAATTTATTCCACCCGTTTAAGTTTTAAATGAATCAGAATAACATTACAGTATTAATAAGTTAGTTTTACCTCGTTGTGTAATTATAAAAATGGTGAATGCGTGAATTGGTACGTAGTGCATTAATAAAACTGTAAATGTTAGCCAAAAGGCTTGTTTTATCGAATTCCAACAAGAGTACCTTTTCGTTAGCTTAATGTGTGGGGAAGTCAATTTCTATAATTTCATATAGGGTGTGCCATCCCTGCAAAAATTTTGGATCACTAACCATTGCGAGTAGTGCGTCCCTGGCTTCAAGGCACTACTGTAAATCTGTTCACCTTTCCAAAATAAACATACACGTTCATTACAGCTTTGCCGTAAATTTTATAATTACAGCTTTGCCGTAAATTTTATAAAGATCAAATAACTAGTACAAAAAATAAAAAACAAATTCAAAATTAAAATTTTGGAGGTCTATAACTCGAAAACGAGAGCCTGCATAGAAAAAGTTCATATGAAGTACTAACATTATTTTGGCTCAGATCATACGCTCCTGACTTTTTTCCCATTAGTCCCGGGACGGATATTTCAAAACCGCACATTGATACGAAACCAGTAGTTAAATGCTGCGGTGCCATTGGCTGGGTTGTGTAGCTACCGTCTTTTAAAGTCGAATTTAAAATGTTCCTTGCTGTTGTTTACAACTTACGGATATCAATTTTCTTCAATTAGATTTCACTTTTCATAAGAGCATTTTGCAAAAAAAATACTAATACCATGGGATCACCCTGCATAAAAATATTTATAGAAATTTTACTTAAATCTTAATTATTAGATAATTTAGTAATTGTCATTCTATAATGGCAGCGACAGCATAAAACCAATTGATGCATAGGGAATGACGGTGGAAATCCAGCATCCAGCGCCGCATTTAGTTGATGGTTTCGTATCAATGTGCAGTTTTGAAATATGCTCCCGGGACACCCGTATATTAAGAATTTTTATGAAACCTGAAGTTATTTCGTCTGGCTATTCTATCCACCGATTTCCTTCATTTTTTTTAAATGAAAGGTATTTAGACACAGATATGTCATCACGTTACTCAAGTTATACTCAAACGCGATTCTTTCCTGCACATGTCCTATGGGACACATTCACTCAAGCAATTCGAATTCTCATAGCTCCTCTTCTAATGAATGGATCTTGATCGTTTTACTATCTTTCGGTTGAGCTATTAACTACGTAAATTCGTTGAGTTTGAGGAAAGTTATGCGTGCACAATCAACTTTACAAGATTTTCCTTCACTCAAACATCTATAAATAAAGTTCAAATTAACGTAGGCTATTGACACAAGTCCAAGAACACTCAGTGGATCAAGCCCTTTCTTTTGAGCTATTAAAAGTTTAAATTCGTCGAGTTTGAGGAAAGTGATGCGTGCGCAATTTTTTCCAAATACTGCGGCTAATATTGTCTGGAAGGAAGTACTGTAAAATGATTTTATGTCTATCCTATTGCTGCGGAGCAACACGAGTCCTCTAGTACATTGTTAAAACATTCTTGATGAAACCGAAAAAAGTTGTTTTTTTTTGAGAAAAGGAATTGTAACGTTTTGATGTTTCTAACGTTTTGCCCTACTAAATCAAGTAATTATTTTCGAATAATCCCTATCTCAGTATGGCCCTGGCGTAACATATTTCCGCCGAACTGTGTAGGAAGTCGTTCTGTAGGACCAATAAACATGAAAATTAAGAAACAATATCCCTTGACATCGGAAGGGTTCGATACGCTCCAGCCTCAATTTTCGACTAAAAAAATGTACGATGTGTGTAATAGCTTTAGTATCGCCTCTGACAATAGTACTTTTTACGAGATACTGGGTAAACGTCGCAATCGGTGAATTTATGGCATCCAAGACCTAGCTTTTTCGTACATTTCTCGTGAAAAACATTTTAAAAAAAGGTTGCCTCTGACCAAAAATTCAGGAATTCAACTCTAATTATCGTGTCGTAGCTATCGTTACCGAGATTAAGGCAGTCATCGAAGAATCCTCGAATAAGTTAGTTGTAACTTTCCTAGGGTGTCAACGTTAGTTATCGTGTCGTACAGTACCGAAGTATCGATATTTCCTGTGTTTATTAACGCAATATCAGCGAATTGTGCTTATCACTGTGCTTATTATTAAAGATACCGAACTTATTAATAATAACGTCTCGAGTTTCGTTTGCCGTTCTAACGAGAAATACCGAGTGTCTGTGATTGTACCATCTCGCTGTGACAGTAAATTACTCATCGCAAGTATTTACTCAAGCGATTATATCCACCGAATCGACAAACCACGCCCTGGCGTTTATGCAACTGTTATCATCCAAGCCGATTACCTGAATAGTACCGTCATGATTGGCTTCTGACTTCTGGATTCAGGTATCGTTAAAGATTATTTTGTATCTCTTCTACCTGTGTTAAATAGCACCTTTTCCTTACGGATTTTGAAAGACTAATTTAGTGTCACACCATTTCTTTAGCACTACAGTATCAGAACTATTCTATTATGCTAACTAGTTTTGTTGTGTAGTAATATTGGCATTGTTTTAGAGAAGATTTATGTTTTATGCTGCTTTATGTAGTAATAATTAAAAGATTCGGCGTGCACGCTTATCCTAGGTAAAATTATTTTCCGTCCCATTATCTTGACGTAACTTCCACAACGCCGATGTGTTTTTTGTTTTCAAGTAATATATTAAGTATATATTAAGTAAGTATTGAGTTATTAAACTTATGAACTGGCACTTAATAAGCTTGTATCATATACTACGAGATATCGCTCAGTACGGGATAATTATATTATTTCAGTCGATAGAGTGATACGATCAGTGCCTGTTTAGTTACAGAAAAAAATGGAGAACACCGTAGCTATTATAAAAAACCTAATAATGTTGAAGGTACGTACACTAGACTAGACTATTATTTTAATGAAACTATAGTTAAAAAGTGTGCTTAACACCAATATCATACCGAGTTTAACCTAACTTTCATATGCTATTCTCCAAGATTGAATTTAGTAAATGATGTGAATTGGGGTAAAACTGGCCATATATTTGGGGGTAATGGCGGTATGTATTATTTACTAACACCTCACTTAAAAAATTGAATAGATGAGGCTTTTACTTGATGAAGATCCATACTGAACGATGAAATAAAACAATATATTTTGTTTAAATCTTCATATATTTGAACTAATGTTCAATTTAAACTTGTTGACGCGTTTCACTAACACAGTAGCTTTGTCAAAACGAATGAAGGTAAAATATGTAAGTATGATACACAGACTCTTAACAGTCCCATTAAATATTAATAATTATACCAAAGAATTAAATATCATAAAACAAATAGCAGTTAATAATAATTACGATCCAAATTTAATTGACAATAGCATAAATAAAAAGATAAAAAAACAGACTTTAGAACAAGTATTCCCTTCAGATAAAAATAATAGACAATTTAAAAGCTTAACATACTTTGGAACAACATCCTTAAAAATTAAATCATTTTTAGAAACTTTAGACATGAATATTTCCTTTAAAACTGATCACAATTTATCCAAATTCATTAAAAATAATAAATCTAAATCTTCAAAATTAAACAAATCAGGAGTTTATAAATTAAAATGTGGTAATGACAATTGTGATAAAATTTATATCGGTAGAACTTTTAGAAATTTTAAAACTAGAATTTCGGAACACAAACGTAGCTATGACAACAAAAAATTAGATTCTAACTATTCAAATCATTTATTAGAAAACCAACACATTTTCGACCCAAATTTTGAAATTCTCCATGTAGTCGGTAAATCCTTTAGTTTAAATTTATTAGAAGCGCTAGAGATTAACAAAAATAAATATTCGGGTAATCTCCTTAACGACCAAATAGATATCAATCAGTCTCCTTTATCGAACCTCTTTACCTAGAAGATAGCTTAGGAATGTTTGTAGTGAATGAATTTCCAGGTAATATCTTTTAATACCATTGTTAACCTTAGTAAATAGATTTAGCACTGTATATATTAAGACATTTTTATATTTTACCTTCATTCGTTTTGACAAAGCTACTGTGTTAGTGAAACGCGTCAACAAGTTTAAATTGAACATTAGTTCAAATATATGAAGATTTAAACAAAATATATTGTTTTACCTCACTTAACATTGGTTTTTGCTACTGTACAGATGCCACGAACAAAGCCTTCTGGACCTTTATCAAACAACATCAGTTACGTTCTTTCTTTTTTTACAGTTACTGTCATTTTACTGATTCTTCTTTTCATTGATACTTACCTACTTCATATTTCAGACAGTCACAATTATTTGGTATTTATGATGTATTTTTTTATTGATTTTTATAATGCTATGCTTGAATTGTTATTTTCTTTCAAAGTTTTCATTTCATGAATTTTATGTCACGACTTATTTGAATACTTTGGCTTTTCATGTTTATTCTTCTTTTTGTTAATTGTCATTGCCTAATTTCTAGTTTTGACGATTACTTATTGGATATCGTTAAAAGGTCTTGTGCCCTCACATTATATTGTGTTTTAGATAATTTATTCACATGATTGTTAACATATCTAATTCATCTCTGTATTAAAAGATTTTCATTTTGTTATTTAAGGCTGTCATTGATCCTTGTCATTTGTCAGTTCTCCGACCATCTTGTCTTATTTGGGATTTTCTGTCACTGCGCTTACAAACTACAATAATTGACTTTCAGTTTCGGACATATTTTATCGTACGACGATGTCCTGTTGAGTTTTCTTTTCTTTCCTTCTTTTTTTGACACTGACCTTATTTTATGACTTTTCTTAATGTTGTCGTACTTTGTTTAATTTTATATCACTTGACGTTTTACATAGTTATGAAATATTTTTCATTACTATTTTTATTAATGATTTTCCTTACAATATATCCCCTCATTGCCTACTTACATATATTGGAATCTGCAGGATGCCACGGACATGTGACGGCTTTCCCTGTATAATATTTTACATGTTGTTTGATGTATACATTAAAGTATTTCAATATATTTTGTATTTCTGACCTTTTTCTATATTGAAACTTTTTACAGACCTGATGATGCCTCAGTGATCCGAAACTAGTTGTCCCCTTTCTCTTTTATCAATACATGCTGTGGTACGGATTTTGGATTTTACTTACTGCTATTTATCTACATTCGAGACTCAAAACTAAAATCTACAAAATACCACCAGCCTCTTAAGCATCAAAGAATTGTCAAAGACTGCCATCGAATCACTCCGGAAACTCTTCCGAATGTGCGAGAATATTTCGAACACAATTTTCATTATTTTATGGACGCGGGTAGTCATTAATTTGAACATTTAATTTAGCTAAGTAAGTAAGCAACTAAACATAATTTAAATTTGGAAATGTAATTGATTAAAAAGTATCAGGTCCAATTTCAAAATTTAAAGACTGCCGTGGAGAGAATTAAAAGGGCTTTAAAATGATACCTACAAATGATACCGCAAAAAAGTTTCCCTCTTTGATCAAAAATCGACGGGACTCTGCGTTTTTTTAAAACGTTGACGCAGTTCCTGGTAATGGATATTTTTCTCTAGCAGCTCCTACAGAATTTAGAACATGAACTCATGTTTTGTCGGCTTTTTCAACAGAATAAATGAAAAGTGTTTGCGCCCTGTATACCTTGATCACCACCAAGTAATTGCGCGTTCAAATCCATTTATCTATAACTATAAAAGTTGTCATCCAATTATTGTCGCGTATGTATCGAATTTATTGTTTAAAACAAAATATTAAACGTTTGTTTGTTATATAGAATATCTCGTAAATTACTAATTGCTTTAACCATCCCTCAATATCCAACTAGCTTACTTTTTAGCTCAACATTTGAAGTTCCAAATTATTAAATTAAAGTAAAATTATATTTACCCTTCCGTTATCAAAATCTCTATTGACGCCTATCGTTAATCTTGCTTTTGCTTTCATAGCGTCTCCTAGCGGAATTTTCGCTCTTTTAGCTTCGGAATGAGACTTGTAGCAAAACTCCATAAAAGCTACCAACATTGCGATGAAAAGTCCTGCTATCAGTATGTAGAATATCCCTGCTACATTGCTGAGAGATAATTCGTTCCGAGAAGCGTCCTGAAACAATTAAAAAAGATTCCTCATTCTATTTAAAACCTCATTACATTAGATTACATTTATTTAAGCTTAAAAATATCGTGTAGTTATTATTGGGTCGCCGTATAGAAATATAGGTCATACTCGGAAGTGGCTTTAGCAGATTTCATGCACGAGTTCGGTTATTAGTTATTTGACGCCAATATAGGCAATTAACAAGGTTTTCTATAAAATACTAATCAATATTCCCCAGCTTGGGGTGTAATTGTGATTTATTTTCACCTTGTGCTCCCTGGAACGATACTTGCGTCATTTTTACAAAGCAAAACGAACAAAAATATACATATAGTGATTTAAAAAAGTCGCACAGCTGCTAGTATAGATGGAATAATGCAAAATAAATTTAGTTCGTTCTGTAAAAATTTTTGTAACGGCATCAGTATTCAAGACACAGGGTAATGAAAAATACATATATAAGGTGGGAAAATAAGCGGCTGTATCTCAGAAACTACTGATCGTAGAAAGTTGCGGTAAAAAATTTTATAGGTCTTTACGTTTTCAACTTGAAACTTTATTTTTTTGAAAATTTATTTAATTACAATAATTACACATTAATAATATATTCATTCTGATTATTAAATATGTATACTGAAACTATGCGGTGTCCAATATAGTCCAGTCGGCAGAGGCCGAAAAGTCAGTGTAAGTGGTATTTTCTTGATAACTCAGAAATAACTATGCAGACCTTCTTTGAATGGCAAGTACAATAACACCTTAAAATGCTGACAAAAAAATTTATCAGGAAAAAAAGTTATTAAAAATTTGATTGAAAAGTTCGCGTTTTTAAGCGTATTTCCTTAAATAAGTCAGCAGGATGACTTTGTACGAAAAAATGCTTCATATTCGATTTATTTGTAATAAAAATGGCTACAAAATTCCGGTGGTCCGATTTTGAAATTTTCAATAACAAAGCTGTGAGATGCAAAAAACGGTAAAAAACGTCCATTTTTTAAAGTTGCGGTAAAAATCACAATTACAAACCTAAATTTATCAAATTTTCGAAAATTATAGTTCAATTTATATACAATAATGACGCTAAATCTGAATATCAGGAAATCAAAACTTTTTGATCTATGAGGTTTTATACATCTACTGCATCGAAAACTCAAGGCTTTGCCAAATAAAGATGTGTTTTAAGTGGAAATGAAATGTTAGATATATTATTCTAAATGTTGTACAGTCACAAGTGCTGTTTAGCAGTCTTATATGTAATTACTTGGCACCTTGTATTTACAGAGCTGGGCAGTATTTAACAACTTTTCCTATAAAAATATTTCAATTACTTTTGTTCTAGCATTCTCAGTAATTATACTCAAATGTTTTCTTTCACAGAAAGTTGCCAAAAATAGTAGTTAACAACTTATTGCTAACACTTTTTTGATTAGGTAAGTAGCAGTTATACTCCTGCAGTTTGTCCAGCTCTGTGTGTTTATACGAGTGTAATAATAAATTAATATAAACTTATCATACATAACTTTCTACTTTTATCTTGATTTAACATCATTTGAAAATCTAGTGATACTCCAATCTAGAATGTATGTTACTCAAAATATTTTTTAGTTATTGCATGGTTTTTACACTATAATTTATTTGTTGTCATTATGTTTGTTAAGAAAAGTACTTTGTGACAGAAATTATTTGTTGTGTATTTTTATACCAAAATAAATAAATTGTTTATATGATTATTGTTTTGTTTTTTCCAATTTAATTAACCATTTATGGTCCATCATTTGATATTTCATTTAATTTAACTCAACATCTAATCATTATTTAGTTAATGGAGTTATATTGAATGAAATGTCAAATGATGGTCTATGAATGGCTATTTTGAAATAAAATAATTAAAATACAGTATATTTGAATATACCGCCAATCCGCGAAAATCTAAAATTACAGAAATGTTTCCAACATCACTCAGTTGTTTACTCGACGGGCTCTTTAGATGGCGCCACAATCAGTGTCTCATCTATCTGTGGGTTATCTGTGATCTTGGCTTCTGGACCACGTACAAAAATCATTTTGTACTTAATTTGGGGTACCTCGACGAGACAAACGAACGTATTCATTTTCATTTTCGAGGCAAAATAATCTTGGAAATATATAATTACCCGTATTTTTAAATTTGCTTAGCTTTTTTGTCAATTAAGTTGTTATTCATTATTAATATAGTATTTTTCATGCAATATATCTCCTTTTTTGTTTTTTTACATAATACTGACGTTATGTTAGGGGCCCTAGGGGCCAGCACGAGACGCGCACGAATTGCGACGCTGATTGTTTATTAACTTTTCTCGGCGTCTAAAGTAGGTGAGGTAAAGTTCTCTCTCGCTGCGAAATAACATAACCTTTGTCCGTTATCATTCGTTTTCTCGTGTATCGTCTCCTTTCCTGCTACATGGCTTATGTAATCCTCTCTCCCTATTTGTGCGTTGAGATCTCTTAGTATTAGTATTGTGTCTTGTTTAGGAATTTTTTCTAATTCTTCTTCCAGTTTTCCATATAATTCATCTTTGTCTTCTTTACTGCTACCTCCAGTATACACATTTAACAAGGATATGTTGAATGGTTTCGCTTCTATTCTTAAATATACCAGCCTTTTATTTATTGGCATGAATTCCAACACTTTTTGTCTTGACCTGCCAAATATTATGAATGCTACCCCATGTTGCCCTTGTTTCTCATTACCTGAATATCTTAAACTAAAGTGCTTATCTTCTATGCTTACTTGCCCTTTCCATCCCATTTCCTGTATTGCAGCGATATCTGCTTTGTATTTTTTCAATTCTAAGCCTACCTCTTGCATCTTCCCCGTTCTTAGAAACGTTCTAATGTTCCATGTGCATATTTTTATTTCCTTATTTCCATTTCTTCCACGATTTTTCCTTTTTGCGTTTTTGGTTTTTATATGTGTTTTTCTAGTTTTTTCTTTTATCCTAACCGCTTATTACGTGAGTCCTTTTTCTTGCCGTGCCGTTATCTGTTGCTGTGTGTTATTTATTGCAATATCGTTTACTACTTTTTTTCTAGCCTATTTTCATCTTTGTTCCATCTCCACTCCTCGCCGTTTATGATCACTTTATTGTATCCTATTTTCACATATTTCCCATTTCTTCTTTCGGTATGTCCAAATTCTCTTATTTGTTTCTGTTTTTTTAACTCATTCTTTGTTAAGTCTTCATCGATGTAATTTTCTCAGAAGTAAGATATATTAGCATAAATTTATTTTTCATAACTTTGTCCCTGTCTTCTTTCCTATCGAGTTGTATTGCGTGGGTTTAAGGGCCTATTTTTTGACCGATGTTGTATTTACTTTAATTTTCAGATTTTCCTCCATGAAATTTTGCATTACTTCCTTTAACAGTTTTTGATCATCAGTGTCAACAGTGAGGCCGCTTATTACTACGTTGTTTTCTTTTTTAACTTTTTCTATCCATTCCATAGTTGTTTTCATTTCTTTGATTTCCTCCTTGATTCTCATGTTTTCAGTTTTTATTTGTTTATTTTCCTTCTTTAGACTTTCATTTTCTTGCATTAGTTTTCGTATTTCTTCTGAGACACTTTTTTGTTCCGTTCTTATGTGAAGTATTTTCTTTTTTATGTCTTTCTGATCCCCCTTTACCTCTTCGACATAAGCTTTTATCTCGTTTTTCAATTCTTCTATATCATGTTTCATCTGGATTTTTAACTCTTTCAGTAATTCCGTTATTTCTTCCATTTTTATGTCTTCCGTATTCTCTCCTTCCCTTATATAAATAAATCTCCTGTTAGTTTGCTTTTCCTAAACACCTTTCCCTCTTCAAACGAGTTATCGTGTTCCGTTTTATCTCGATTTCTGTTCATCCAGCGGATTTGATGTTTCAAGTGCAGTTTGGCGTACCGCAAGAGCTCCGTAAAGCTGCCCCCCCCGGTTAGATTTTTGTTACCAAAATGCTAGCACACATAAAGGGCACCTAGCACAACCTAGCACAACAATTTGTATAGCTAGCACACCAACAGCTCACAATAAAAATGCTTTTGAATTCGGGTGGGGCCAGGTTAACGCTAGCCCCCCCTCCGGTTGGAATTTTTTCGCCAAAATGCTAGCACAGATAAAAGACACTTAGCACAACCTAGCACACCATTTTTTATAGCTAGCACACCAACAGCTTACAATAAAAATGCTTTTGAATTCTAGTGGGGCCAGGTTAACGCTAGCGCCCCGGTTGGAATTTTCTCGCCAAAATGCTAGCACAGATAAAGGACACCAAGCACGGCCTAGCACACCGTTTTTTATAGCTACCACACCAACAGCTTACAAAAAAAATGCTTTGGAATTCGGGTAGGGCCAGGTTAATGCTATCCCCCTCTGGTTGGAATTTTTTCGCCAAAATGCTAGCACAAAGAAAAGTTACCTAGCATCACCTGGCACAAAATTTTTAATAGCTAGTACATCAACAATACTTTTGAATTCAGGGGGTGGGAGGCATCTGCAAAATAATGCTATGGTCACACGAATGAATTAAAATGTTGGATGTATTTGTCCCTAAACATCATTTTCCTATAAAAAATGGCCCCTAAACAGATGTTGCCAGATTGTGCGTGATATCTATATTTTCCCATCTAGCAGGGTATTTGATTAATTGATAATTAACCTTTATTTAATTAATAATTATCTATTTATTTTCAATTAATGGTAAAAAACGGAAGAATACAAAAAACTTTCACTTTTAAAAATAATTTGGTTAAAATAATAGTAATTTTAATAAAACCTTTGGACAAAGTTGTGCAATCTGGGAAGGGGCGGCTGAGATCCCTCAAAATGTTCCAATATATTGAGAATACATGTTTTATACTGATCGTGGTACACTGTAGTCCTTATTTAAAAGAAACAACTCAAACTTTATATTTAAATTTGCCAGAATATTTTTTGCCGAAGTTGATGGTTAATTAACCATTGTAATGAAAACATAAATTTTACATTTCACTATCAGATTTTTTTTAAATTCCCAAGTTAACTTAGAACGTGCAGCTTTTAATTCTCAGAGCCGGTTAATCAGAGCTTCAAATATTTCTGTGGAATATCATAAGACACCAACACTACTATATATTTTTCAAATTTTTTAGTATGTAACTGGCAATGTATGTTTGTTCGGTTGCAATCTTGCAACTCAGTTTTGAAGCAGATATCTTCAACCGATTGATTTGAAATGATATATACGTCTAGTTTGCATGTCAATCCATGATTAGGTATGTGACGTCGTTCTAAATTCAACATGACGGATCACCAAAGTTGGCGGACTAAAGAAAGTGGACTAATTTTGTTGCTTTCTTACAATATGGGTATTAAATGGAAGGCAGCAAAATTGATGACATAGGTATTTTTATTTTTCTAAAAACTAGGTATAATCCATCTGAAGTTCTCATCGGACTTTTTGAAAGGGTCGTTAAACCAAGTCTATCGTTAAAATTTGAATCATTTTTATAATGCCGTTTTTATGGGTCTTAAGAGTAAATAAAATTCTTGTAGGTACATCCAAACTGGCCGAATCAGATGTTTGGGTTAAGAAAGGGTTTCCCCGAAGGGCTGATGGTTGTAATAATATGTATTCTTTCTAATAATATCACAAGCAACATGGACTAAATAAGTAAAACTAACTATTTTCATGAGTGTAATTCGATAGAATATTTCTCGATTAGAGGACATAAAACTGTAATAATGCGAAATTTATATTATTTAAATAACATTACATGGTATTTAATTACCCTTTTTTGTTCATTTTCAATCACTTATTTTTGGACTAAACTTGAAGAATCGTTTTCAAACCGTGACATTTTTATGATATTCTAAATTAAAATTATGATAATAACAACAATTGTTACTTAGACGTTACTTATATACGGACTTAAAAGGGAAATTATCGGCACTGCCAGAGAGTTAGCTCCGAAAAGATTCTGCTTCATTTGGAAATTTAACAATATGAGTGGAATATTCCGAAAATTTTTCGTAACTACAGTAAGAAACAATTAAACCAGCCGTTTTACATATATATTCAACCTATTCATTTATCCGTTTATTTATTGATCGAGTAAGTATAGCGTTATTTCACTGACCTCCGTCCCACTCCCCAGAATTGAAAGTGTAGTTGCTGTGCTAGCTAAAAAAATGGTGTGCTAGATTGTGATAGGTGTCCTTCGTTTGTGCTAGCATTTTGGCGAAAAAATTTCAACCGGGGGGGGGGGCTAGCGTTAACCTGGCCCCACCCGAATTCAAAAGCATTTTTATTGTGAGCTGTTGGTGTGCTAGCTCTAAAAAATGGTGTGCTAGGTGTCCTTTATCTGTGCTAGCATTTTGGCGCAAAAATTCCAACCGGGGGGGGGGCTAGCGTTAACCTGGCCACACCCGAATTCAAAAGCATTTTTATTGTGAACAGTTGGTGTGCTAGCTATAAAAATTGTTGTGCTAGGTTGTGCTAGATGCCCTTTATGTGTGCTAGCATTTTGGTAGAAAAAATCTAACCGTGGGGGGGGGCAGCTTAACGGACCTTACCGCAAGCCTACTTAGTTCAGCCCTCAGTCCGCACACGAACTAATCAGACCCGCTGAGTCTATTTCTACCTACCTACCTACTATTAGTTTTATTATCTTTTCTTAAATTTGTTTTTTGTCTACCCGCTAATGTTTTATTATTGATTTTCTCATCTTATCAGTTAAGTAGTTAAGGAACTTGTTTTAGTAATGCTATTAATTCAGTAATTTAATCGTCTCTATTACCTTTATGTATTATTACTTATCTGACTCGATTCCAGATCTCAGCAACACTTTAAACCACTTGAATTTGCACTTTTCTCAGGGAGCGATATTACCATGTCTTCACTGTATCACTGCCAGAGGCGTTCCCTTACATTATATAAAGAGAGATTGGAACAAACTTTTCTGCTGGACCACAGAGTCTTTTCCTTCTATTACGAATTTCAGTTCAAAATTATATAGGTATTTTTTTAATACTAACAAATGCAATTCTATTACCTATAAATATTTCCGTTTATATTCTAGAGTTTATTTTTTTTAATAAATGAAATCAAGAACTGAAATAAAATACTTGAAATGTTTGCTTATATAATATTTAGATTCGAAAAAGCTTTGCAGACATTACCTTGCTATTCATTTGTAGAAAGCTTTTTGACTAATCACTCCTCTTGATTCTAATAATTATCACTCTCATTCATAATGGAATCAACAATAAACAACAGATTATAAATCTCTCATGGCGATTTTCATACATTATCGATTTGTAGGCAAAATCATCGATTTTATCTATTCTTGTGACGTTCCGTTTGCAGCCACGATCGATATAGTATGTGCGTATCGTGTTTAAATATTCAATAAATAATTCCTTCCCCTTCAACGACAATACGCAGAACGATACCGACGTTAGTGCAAATAAGGATCAATTCACTTTTGAGATTGTACTTCAAAATATGGGTTGGTGCTCTTTATTACTGTTGCTGAGAAGTGGTTTTCATTAGTCTGTCCTTTTGATGTTGTTCTTTTTTCAGTAGTTTGGTATAGCACCGTCATTGATATATTTCAATATTTGAACTACTTGTTCATTCATTATCAGTTTGTTTATTCGATTTGATGTCAGCTTAAGAAATTGACTTCAATGGAAAATTTGTATAACATGAAAAATTGAATCTATAATAACTCAAATAACAAAATTTTAACACGTCTTTATTGCTGTGCACATGATGTTGTTTAAAAATGTGGATATTTTGTATTACCTGACGAGTAAGTAACCTCAATTTTACACTTTCAATTTCATTTCAAATTTTTTGTATTACATGCTTACAGCTAAGCACTGATGATGACTTAATAGCAGAAAGCGCTTTACTTCGATTTTATAATTGTATCCTGCACGAAATATAAAACTATACAATAAAAAATGAGACTCAGAGATCTTCGCTCGTTTAGCGTTAAATTGTCTAAGAATATCTAGAATAAATGATTTTCTAAAAACTCTAGGTCCAAATTACCATTCAGATTCCCAGCAGAAATAAGAAATTAATTTGTTAATTGCAGCTGCTGCCCAAACATTAACATTAAACGTCGTACAACCATCAATCAGTTTTTGACTTGATACAATCTCACACTTCAAAATCATTTGTCGTCTGTCAGTGGGTACTTGCGATCGAAAAATAAAATCGTAATGGATACAAAAATAAATCTAGATTATTTGGAAACGAGTTCCATGCATGATGATCCCCAAAACCAAGGAGTAGAAACAAATATAGCTCCTATAATATGGCGCAGATTAGCTGTAGGTATAAAAATAATTGATCTGTTGCCAATACATTTCGATGCAGTAGTGGATATCATTCTGAAATTTTACGTAACTGAAAACGTCCTGTTCAAAAACACCAATTTTCTGAATGATGCTGAATCGATTGAGTCGTATAAGGAAAAATTACTGGACTGTATGAAAGACAGATGTTCAATTATAGGAGTTAAGGTAAACTTTTAATTCCATCAAGCGTTTATAAAATTGTAAAGTATATAATCAAATACTGGAAATTTGATTTGATCTGGTTGATTGATTTCCGATAAGTGTACAGAATTTATTTGACGCCCTTATTTCTTAGAATACTTCCTTTCAGAAACAGTGCTGCAAGAACAAATAGGACTGAACATCATTGCAAACAATAATAACAATGATGTTCCAATAATATGCAAATCTCATGACATGAAAAGCAGCTGACAAAATGCATTTATTGGACTTGAATCCATTCATATTTTATAGATCTATAAAAATTGTTTTGTTTAATATATCTTAAACAGTTGAACAAGGTTATTGTATCTTCCGATCACCTTTTAATGTAGTTAAAAGCTCTTGATTGTTCCTTCGTGTAGCATGTAGATATAATTGTTTTGTTTATTATTACCCTGGAATTATCTTAAAGTCGGTATTCCGATTCATACAATAACTTTCTTCACTTATCGTTTCTCAATGCGCATGCCGAGCTATCATTTGACAGGTTTATGGCATTGTCACAATATCGTTTCAAGGTCCTTTCATCCCTTGTTCCGAACCACCTTTGCATATTTAGATATAAATCTCGTTACCTGAATGTTAAAATTTCAGTATTTACGTTTGTAATAACTAATCTACATCTATAACATCTTCACATTCATTCCCTTTTTGAGTCTTCCTATACAAGATATTTTGTTTATTATTGGCTTGTATATGTTTATGTAATATTGTGACATTTCGTTTATACAAATCTTGTCCTTTTGGAAAGCAATAGTCAAAATATCCTCAAGTGTCTTATTAGTTTGAAATATATTCGTAGATTGATGAATTGTGTAGAGTCATATTTTTGAGGATGGTTCCTCTACTTAATTGTGAAGTTTTGTTATTATTACAGACCTTAATTAATCTTCTTTCACCCCTTATTTTGATGGTCTTATTATTTTGACGTACGTTTGTATATATGTATTTGCCTTATTGAACCTATTTTCTTAGAAGATTGTTTAGAAATGATTGTGGTGGATGAATTTCCAGGTAAACTTGTTCAATATTTTTGTTAATATTCGTAGAATTCCTTAATTATGCACTCGTTTGATAAAGCTACAGTGTTAGCAAAACGCGTCACACGTTCAAACTGAACATTAGTTAAAATATAATGAAGTTTCATATAAATTAAATTATTTCATTTGATCGTCCGATAATCTTAGTGTAGCTTTCGATTAGTACACTATTTAACCGTTGTTAGTCGTTACTTCAAAGGATACGTATCAGAATTTCAAATTCGGTTTAGTCATTGCCGACATATTGTGCAACGATTTCCTTCCAAAAGCTTAAATAAATAAATAGAAAAAATTCTTTATTTTTTAATGACAAACAAAGTTTGTATAAAATTCTTCACAAGTTTTCTTAAAAACTAATCTAACTACCCAACTAACTAACTAGTACAGCATATAAAAGTAAAGTGAAAATAACGCATGGTGAAAAATATAGTGTAATGTTTTTATTATTTATTTAAACAGTAAACGGGTGGGATGAACTTTAAACACACGGTATCGCTACTTACAAATTTATTTAAACACTAAACTATTCACTAACACTCAATTTATATGCACACAAACTCAATTATTAATTTATATCAACACTTCACTGTTCGCTATTTCGGTGTGTTTGTGTTTATTTGTCGCGGTCACTTTATCAACTAAACTAACTGTCCATGGTCGGTCCTTTATATATATTAGTGCCTTTTTTACTAGATTATTCTAGATTGCGGCATACACAAAAGCAATAGGCTCTTGCATTTTCTAGATAAGACTGGTCACAAAGAAAATGTCTAGTTAATATAGTCACAATCGTAAACAATTCTAAGAAATCCCTGCGCATCCACCATAATTTTAACTTTCATACATGGCTTAGACAGAGTCGGATTCAGGGACTATACCAGTGTGCTGTTTCGTAACATTACCCCCTCCTTAAATGGCAGTTCCCCCTGGAACTTTTGTGTAGCCGAGACTGGATGTTTGAATCGGCAACTGGCCCAATTTCTACACTTTCCGATTTTATGGAAATACCAGGGCACCATCTGTAGGAATTTCCCATAAATTCCTACAATGCACCTTAATTCATCATTAAGCCAAAGGTTCGAAGTTTAAATCTCCGCGCCCTTTATTCATGTTCACGGAACCAATTGGTATCTCCCGCGCCACTAGCCGCAAAATTACCGCCAACGAAAGGCAATCAGAAAAGTTAGCTCAACTCTCTTGACGACATGATCAAGTGTAAATTCATTTGTTTAAGTACATACCTAATTCCATTAATCAATTTCATATAACTGCAACAAATAAGAATGTGAATATAATGCGAAGAGTTTTTCCGATATTGATCGGTGAATATTCGTATTGTAAGTACTAGTATTATTATAAATTATTGTTTAAATCCGCATGGTCGCCTGTACTGGTTCATGTCGGTAGTTTAGCGCTGTTGCCGTATCCGATACTAAAGTTTGGTACTTCGTTCATTTTATAAAAGAAATTGTTCCAGTTGTAAGAATTCAAATAGAGGAATTGTGAGTGGCCCGTATTTTTATTACACCTTTATTCTCAACGACAATTTCAGCATTCTTGTTAATAATAGGTTGGCGAGTGTTCTTGTTCTAAAATTCTCAAAAACATGTCGGGAATGAAAGGATCAACCAATCAAAACTTATAGGAACCAGCCAAATATCGCTAAGGCGAATTTCCCTTCTCGAACACCATCTTCATCGGATACTGATAACGGGGGTTGTAGCTGCAAATTAATATCTGGACACCGGTATGTCGAAAGATAATCTCTACCATGTTCCGGATAACTCGCCAATCCAACTGGTTACTCGCTATCTTAGGCACAGCGAGTTTCTTCACGCTGGATACTAACACATGGTCTCGGAGATTTCGAAGTGCTTCCCACACATGGCGGTAGGTAGATCGATCTTGAAATTCATTTTTGGTTACCACGTAGAAGACGTACCTCGAATTATGTTTCAGTTTCAGTGTCTTGCCAGGGGCTGGAATCTGGTCTCCAAGTTTTTCTAATTGCCTGAACTTCTTTCGAAAGACGAATGCCAACCCTCGTGCGTTCTAGATACGGGTGGGGAAGTTGTATGCCAGTGAATAATCTTCCGGGAAACTGAACAAATTTTGTCGTTGTTCTGAAGTGACTCCATATCTAGCTTTCCCGGTACCTCCATACACGCCCATGAATTCATCGAAGGTAGGGTCCGACACATCTTGAATATGGTTTACTCCTTTCTCTAGGTCATGGTCTCCTTTGAATGGCGCTAGTCGGTTTTGGTAAACTACTTTTGGTTTTCCGTTGGGGATCTTGCTTATGCGATATATAATATCATTGATCCTTTTCATGATTAAGTATGGACTTTCCCAGGATTTTTGTCATTTTGGAGAAAATCCTTTTCTCCTCGTCGGGTTGTGTAACCATACTTTGTCCCTTTATTTAAAACCGCCTTCTGTGGCCTGCGTGTCGTACCGAATTCTCATTCTGTCGTTGGCTACTTGAAGATTTGTCAAACTAATTCATGAATATCACCCAGCCTTCTTCTCAACTGGATCACGTAGTCTACTCCTGCTAGATCTTCTCCAGGCCGATAGCCAAATTCCAGGTCACAAGGAAGCCTCATTTCACGTCCAAACATGATTTTCGCAGGTGTCTTACCCATGGACTAATTGACGGCAGATCGATAAGCCAATGCGAATAGGGAAAGACACTGGTCCCAATCTCTCTGTTGGCTGGAAACTACTTTGGACAGGTATTTTCCAATAGTCCTGTTCATTCTCTCGACCATTCCATCTGACTGTGGATGTAATGCTGTTGTCCTGGTCTTCATCATTTCCAGCTTCTCGCAAATCTCCTGGAATAGATGGCTTTCAAAATTTCTTCCCTGGTCACTGTGGACTTCCAAGGGCACTCCATATCGGCTGATAAATTATTTCACCAATACATCCGCGACAGTTGTGGCCTCTTGGTTCGGGATAGCGTTAATCTCCACCCACTTTTTGAAATTATCCATTACAATCAGTATATATTTGCCACCATTTTCCGTCGTCGGAAATGGTCCAGCGGTATCTAAAGCAATCCTTCCGAAAGGACTTCCAACATTGTACTGTGCCTTTCTCTTGCGATGTGGTCCATTACTCGTAGCACAAGTCGTACATTTCTTACACCAGTCCTTTACATCGTCGGAGCTGTTCATCCCATAAAACCTTTCACGGACTCTCTGAAGGGTTTTCTCCACTCCCAGATGACCTCCCGATGGACTGTCGTGTAACTTCTTCAGTACCTCAGCTACTATCGTTGTAGGGATAACTAGCCGTCTCCTCATCTCGGAACCATCATCGTTTTCAAGGACTCTTTTCAACAGCCATTCTTCCAGGACAAGGGAGTCCCACTGAGCCCAATACGCCTTGTGTTTTGGTGAAAATCTTGACACTTCTTGCCAGGTAGGTCGCCGATTTTCTTCCTACCACCGCTGAATCTTCCTTAGGCAAGGATCATTCTCCTGATCTCCTCTGATCCTGGTGGGTGACCATTCTTCATTGACTACTGTAGTTCTTGAAACTGCAACTTCCTTAGATTTCGACTTGTTGCATTGTGAATAGTCTACACGGCATGACCGTCTAGGCAAAGAGTTGACTTTTCGGCGATTCCCATCAGCTGGATGTTCACCCCTGTCTGATTTCCCCTGTGACTGGAGTTCCTGGGTTACAGGAATCTTCGGGCGCTTAGACGGACTGCGAACGTGCTCTAGCTCGCCACACTTCCAACATTTGATCTTCTTCGGCATCTTGTCTGCCATAACTTTCAACAAGTTGACGATCTGGTTAAGGTTTCCATCGTCATTTTCTTTCTGCATGGTCCCACATTTGTTATACCGCGAGCCTTTCTTGGCTGCTTTGCATTTAAGAGGTTTTTAGTTTGCAGGAGTCGTACACGAACTGCGTGCATACTCTAGCTCGCCACAATTACAGCTCCTGATGTTCTTTGGCTTCTTGTCTAACATACCTTTCAACAAGTTGACGATCTGGTCAGGTCTGTCATCGTCACCTTCTTCCTGTATGGTCCTACCGTTTTTGTATCCGGAAGCCATCGTTGCTGCTTCATATTCAAGAGCAGCTGTCAATGCGTCGACTAATGTTTTCGGATGGGCTAAACGAAGCGTCCTCTGCATATCGGGGCCACGTAAGCCATCAATAAAGGCCTGTATGCCCAGAGATTCCATCATGTTCACTGGTGCTGATGGATAAGTGAATCGAACGAATCGGGCAATGTCCACTTCACACTCTTGAAGGGCTTCATCACGTTTCTGCCTTCGGTTCTTCAGCTGGGACTGGTACAAGTGCTCTAGATGTTCGTTGCCATATCGCATGTCCAACCTCTCTTTCAGCTGCTCGAAGTCATCCGTTTCTTCCAGAGGTATCGTCTGAAGTACATCTAAAGCATCTCCTCCTTGTCGGATCAATTATTCACTCTAGCGGCTGCTTCAAACTGTTTCACGTAATTGGTCCACGATATCATTCCATCGAACGTTGGGGCCTTGACTCGGGTAAAACTGCCTATATCATCTGTCTTGGGTCGTGTTTCTGGCTTGCAGATCTCGATCTTCTTTTCTTCTACTGAAGTGTCTTGTGTGCTTAAATCGGCAATATTTGTCTCTTAACTCCTTGATTTTCTCGTTCATATAATTTTCCATCGTTGTCATCTTATTCTCGAATTCAGATTTTAGAGACGAAACTCCATTTTCAAGGTCAGCGGCAATGTCGTTTTTCATTAATAAGATATCGGCAGACGTATCGTTCTTCAAAGTAGAAATCTTGTCGTCAATATTAGCAGAAATGTCGTTCTTCATAGCAGAAACATCAAGATGTTTATTTTTAAGTTTGACATGTAAGAGTTCATATAATTCTTCCTGATTAAAAGGACACAAACGAAAGGTATCATTGGGTATTTTTGATTCATTAAAATTAAAATTGAGTTGTTCTCCAACCGCTCCGGTTCGCGAAATTTTCGACACCATTTCCTGTGGCGCATTGTTAAAAATGTGTTAAACATATTAGCTACGTGAGTAGGATTATCTATTATTACATTATCGTTATTATACAAGGAAATAACTTTTTTACGCTCATTATTTGTAGTAAAATCATTTATTAGTTTCCATGCCCTTTTTGTTGGATTTTCCGAACTTGAAATTATGGTTTGATAATGTATTTTCCTAGTTTTTTGTAAAAGTTTTACATCTTCTTTTTTTTTGTAAATTATAGTATGGCCGTAGTTGCGGAAATTGTCTAGACAATGCATGCAGATTTTTTAAATTACTGCTAGAACATTGTATATCTTTGTCTATCCACCTTTTATTATTCTTAAATAGTTTCCTTTTCAACAGTGGAAAATGAATATTGAAATAATGCATAAAAATACTCATAAAATTATCTAAAGCTAGATTGGTATCCAAAATTCCATATACAGTATTCCAGTTCTCAAGAATAAGACTATCAACAAAATGACTCGTCGCACTCTCAGCAAAAACTCTCTTATAGCAAAAACTTGGCAAGGCAACCGATTCATAAAGAGTTCCACAAATACTGTACGGTGATCCGATACAGTGTTGTCAAAGACACAGGCCAAGGGAATATTCAGAAAGTTGACATATACATTATCAATAGTTGTACTGCTGGTATCCGACACCCTAGTCGGCCACTTGACAATATTATTGTGTATATTAAAAGGTGATAACACATTTAAAAGTTTACTGTGATTACTATGTTTGTTCTAGTATCAATATTAAAGTCACCGCAAATAATAAAATAAACATTAGGTTTAAAAAAACGATTTAAAATTTTCTCAAGATTTTCCAAAAAAATGTGACCGGTAACAATTTATTACAAAAAATTCAGTTTTATTTTTGTCCTTAAAAGAAAAGCAACAAAACTCAGCATTTTTAGCGGTACAAAACTCATTTACATTAAAATTATTTTTAAAAGTTATACCCTTTCTTACCCAAATTCCAACACCACCACCCTTAATAGTGGCATCACGACAATAACTACTAGCTAAACTAAAACCCTCAACATGAATTTGCTCCACAGAGTTACTACTTTCCCACAACCCCGTCAAACAAACTACGTCGATACTCTTGTATTTATTAATCTCTAATATTAAGTCACATATTTTGTTTTCATTCAGGCTTTGCATATTTAGCAGCATTAACCTCGGGTTTAAATCTATTTTGGAGGCTGTACTGGCTTCCGAATGTATAAAAAATTTTTGACACAGGCATTTTTTGACCAGATATTTGGTTCCATAGCCTTCTGTTTTCTTGATAAATAATTACTTCAAATGAAGAATACAGATTTGGATAACGTGATGACATGCATTCACAGATTAATTCGGGAAAATGTGGTTTCAATAAATCTTCCATTGCAGTGACATTGGTGTCCGGATCAATTCGATAAACGTGTAAGTCCTCACATTTAGGCACTCCCTTGATGGTACCAGCGACTCCTTCTGTGCTTGTGCTCACAATTAATTGTCTACTTTTACTATTCTTGCGCGATACGGTTTGCCAGGAGTAATTGTTTGGTGAATTGTCTTGGTTTAAATTCACTTTAGAAGACTTAGGATCAACCTTAGATGAGGACTGACAGGACAAATAACTTTCTGTTGATTTGCTTCTCTCAGTCGCTGAGTGAGTTTGAGATTTAGTTTTTTTATCGTTACCTTCACAATTCTGGACAGCAGTATCTGTTTCACAAGGTTTGGCAACATCTCCATTAACAAATTGTAAATTACACTCATCTTGATTTTTAAGAGATTTCGTACATTTGACAACATCTGTACTGTTTTCATTGCCCTCTTTCTGTTGTAAAAGGGAAATTATTAACTTTCGCTGTTCTTTTCCACTTACCAGCTCTGTATTTAACCGTTTTAGATATTCAACTTCAAACTTTCCACATTTTAAATCACATTGAAGTTGAGTCATTTCTAACCTCAAATCACTTTAATTTTCGATTACTTCACGAACTCCACCTTTCTCTTCATTTTCAAATAATTTTCTGGCATTATCACTAATTTTTATTGTATCGGGCACCTTTTTTGATAATATAATTTCCAATAAATCAGACTTTTTCAGGCGATCTAATTCTTTGGTAACTGCTTCGTCAGAGGCCATGTTGCCATACAATCAAGCGGAGAATGACAAAAAACCCTGGTTAGTCAAGACAATCTACCGAGTTTCCAATCTATAAAAACGAAAAACCTATTTACAAATTGAATTGCTTCCACCTGTTTCATACTCCGTTGATAAGAAAAAGGAAAAGAATTTGCTCCGACCATGTGAGGTTGTAACAGAAACTGAAGCCTATGTTTAGGCTAATGATAGATCAACGATCTGGAAAAACGATGGATGTAGATTGAAATCGAATTTGTGAGGAACTCATTTGTAACCTTGTTTTCCTTCGAGGCTGTATTTATTCTGAATATTAGTGTTTTTCTTTCAATAATCACGTTAAGAGTATATTTTAGGAAGAGAATGACGAAATCGTTGCCATACTTCTATTGAAAGCAGTGAAAAAAATCGATTGTGCAAGAACTTACAGCTATGTCGACATAAATTCGGGTAAGACATATTCGAGTATCTTGAAATTTATGAACGCAATGAAAAGCCGAGTTGATATCTATGAACAATTCAAATGCAAAATGTATTTAAGGTAAAAGCAAATTATGTAACTGTTTCATATCGACACGTAATATTTTTTCAGATTCTACCTTTTATGCGTGATACCTGAATGCAGAAAAAAACGAATTGGTTTTCAAATGATGATATGTATAATGGATATGGCACAATACCATGAAATTTCAGTTATAATGGGTATCATGGATAGCCACAAATTGCAAGATAATTGTAGACGACTGGGTTTTATCACTCTTTGTGAAACTACTTACAGAAAATACCATGATGAAGATAAACTACTAATTTTTCGCGATTGCGGTGCTGGTAATTATACTTGTGCTTTGATGGCTTGTATAGTACGGCTAAATCCTGACCCGGTGTCCATGAAGAAAGTCGCGATAAAGGATTCAGAGAAAAAGAAGAAAGGCGGCAAGGGAAAAAAGAAATAAAAATGTCTTGATATTTCAATATTATGAGGTTTATCAAATTCCAATAAATTATCATTCATATATAATTTTTTTCATGATTTTTTTTTGAGAGTGAAGAAACTATCAACGATGAGTTCTTGGTGTAGAACTGCAAGAACTTCTCGCCTGGCAACGCAATAGGTAGTTCTTTTCTGCCTTCGACAATATCTTGCTGCAGTATCCCAAAACTATTTCTCTACCGTCTTGTATTTGGTACAGGATGGCTGTAATTCCTATATTACAAGCGTCTGTGTCCAAAATCAGTTTTATTTCTGGTAGCGGATAATCAAGGATTGGAGCTGACGTAAGCTGTTTCTTCAATGAATCGAAGGCTTTTTGGTATTCCTTATCCCAGAAAAATGTTCTTGTTTCTTCAGTTGGCAGTTTGGCATTGTCCCCAAAATTCTTGACATACCGGCAGTAGTAAGAACATAGGCCCAAAAAGCTTCGAATTTGATGTTTGTCAGTCGGAGTTGAACATTCCTGAACTGCTTTGATTTTAACAGGATCAACAGCGACCCCCTACTTGCTTACAACGTGGCATAAATACCTGACTTCCTTTCGAAACAGTTGGCACTTCTTTAGGTTTAATGACATAGAATACCTAACCTAAAACTACTCAACAGGGGAAAGAAAAATGTTTAACTTAATACTGTCACTGTCATTTCAATGTCACTGTCATTAAGGGATTCGTTACAATATTGACTAATATTATATCTAAGCTTTTCCTATTGATATTTGAATAGACTGCTTGGAGCAGAATCAAACTATTCAACAAATAAACAAACAATATGTCAAAATGAGAAAATTGTAATCAAAATTCAAGATGAGTAGAAAATTTAGGTTAGAAGAAGAAAGAGCAAAACAGCTCCAAGATGAGATGCAAGAAGAAGAAGATAAACTCAAAGCTCAAAAAGAAAGAATATTTGGTCCTGTAGTATGGAAAAGACTACCGTCTGGTATCAAAATAATGGATCTCCAATCAGTAAATTATATGCAAGTTGTGAATATTATTATGGAGTTTTTCGTCAAAAAAAACGTTATATTCCGAAACTCTGTGAGGTTTTTGGATGACGAGGATTCTGTCGCTTCATTCACGAATAAGTTGATAGATTCCATGATGAATAGATGTTCCATAATAGCAGTGAAAGTAATAATTTTTAATATTTATAATTACATCTTAATCGTCAATAAGCGTACCTAGAAATTTAGTTAACTATGATCAGTAAAAAACTACAAAACGTTTAAAAACTTGTAACGGGGACAATAGAGTCCACGAGACTTATCGTGTGCCACTTGTTCATTATAAATCATTCAAAACCTCAAATTCGAATTAACAACTTTAAATGACTGATTTGAGTTACACTCATGCCACTTTCCTTCTACAGTTTCACCTTGCAGAAGCATTTTAGAAAACGTATAGAAATAGTCCTAGTACAAGAAGGAAAGAAAGATAGAAAAAAGTAGTGGACAGGCATAGAAAAATAAAACACTTAATACAGACACACAATATTTAAAACAATATTAAGAGATAGACAATTTTCACACATCAAAAGTATTCATCAAGAGAGTAGACACATTTTTCAATTAGAAATACTTTACTAAATTTTCTGCTTTTACTAATTAATAGCTCTCATACAATCGTCAATCATGTGACATTTTATATTCATAAAATGGAATGTGATAATGATACTTTTGGCGACTATTTATATTGTAGTACTGAAAATATAAGTATGTACATGCTAGGTATATGTACATAGAACAAAGTGTCAGAAAGTTAAATCTTAAAAACATTTCCCTACAAAAGTGAACACGCGAAACACTAGCTACTATCCTTACAAAATGAAAACATTATAGTCCGGGAAAGTAAGGAAATAAAAGTCAAAAGTTTCCCAAAATTGATTTTTCATTTTTAAATGAAAATATATTGACCCAGCATCACTCTCCTAGATTGTCTAATAATTTCCGCTGGAGCTTGCGACGCAGCTTGCAAGCACAGCTCAGACCACCTAAAATTCAAGTGATTTATGCTCGTGTCATTTCTGGATGTGTTCTTACAAAAAAATCGTGGAGATGAAAATTGAAGCAAATCTTATGCTCTTGAAAGTGACGTAAATAGTTTTTTCAAAAAAAAATTTCCGATCTTACATTTTCCAAAAATTGAAAAAATTTACGAAAATTATATTTTTGGTTGGTAATTATAAATAAAATATTAATATCGAGGACGAAACATAGATAAACATAAACTTCAAAAAATTTACATTTTTTCAGATTTGGAAAATTCAAAATGGCGGCTGCGCAAATTGGAAACAATTTTTTTTTCAATCGCGTCTAAATTTATGAACATTAACGATATTGAGAATTTTTTTAGAACATTTACCGAAAATAAAAATTTTTACATCTAATTTTTCCTCATTTTGGCGTTGAAAAATTTGTTAAAAATATGTTTTCACGTTATAAATATGTGTGTCTTTGAAAGACGAGTATTTTAAAAAAAAATTTTTTAGATGCAACTTTTACAAGTTGAGATAAACAAATTCAAAGTCTGTTAGATTCTGTGATAATATTGATTGAAATTTTCAAATTTTGATCACTTCGCTAGGTTGTCGAATCCCAACTCAACTTAAACACAACTTCTCATTTTTCTACCGTCAATTGGTCCATTCAAAAGAGAATAGTAATCCTAGCTCGCTCGGCCAAACAGTGCAGCGGCAGCTGCTTGGCGTTGTGGGGGGGGGTCAGCGTTCGTTCGCAGTTGAACGAAGCTCAAGCTTTTATTTTGGTTTTCTTTGTAATAATTTTGCATTTGTGCTGTGCTAATAGTATGGTTATTGTTTTTAAATGAAACTCAAGGTCTCTAGTTAATTCCACAATATAATACAAGTTATTGAAAATTCTAAAAAATTGACAATTGTTTCGATAAATCAATATCATCATCAGAATGACAGAAGTTACATTTCAATTTATGCCTACCTGATGTTTAGTAGTTATTTTTGGGTAGACCAAGAAGTAACCTAACTTGTGATTGGCTTAATATGTGTTTATAGAAAAAAGAAGAAGATGTGATATTACAAATATTGAAGCTTAGATATTATTAGCCCTATGGTGATATCCTGGATATCATTTTTCCAATTAAGATCAGTATAAAACTGTGCAATGATATAGAAAACCAGGAAAACTATATCTGCTGATCTTTACAATTATCACTTAAGAAGACAGTTTATTAGTGGAGAATTCCCTAGATTTAACTGTTAATTAACAACTTCATATTGTGGGTTTCTTAAATGTCTTCGAATTTCCAGTTCTTCAAGGAAATCCAGTTTCTGTTTCTTTTCACAAATATGCAGTACTTCTAGTTCTGTGTTAGGTGTCAATGAATGATTGGTGTCAAGTAGATGTTTTGCGTAGTGGGATTTATCTGGTTGTTTTAATCTGTATGCTCGTAAGTGCTCACTGTATCGTATTTCAAAATTCCTAAGGGTCTGACCCAAATAGACAGCATTACATTCTGGACATTTGAGTTCATATATACCTGACTTCTTTAATAGTGGTATTTTTGTTTTTACATTTAACAATTATGTACTAACGTTACTTTCTGTTTTAAAAGAAATTGTTGTATTCGTTGCTGAGCATATTCCACGAAGTAAGGGTCGAGACAGTCAATTTTAGTATGGTTATTATCAACCATTACATATTGCTAGAAATGAAGTACAATGATATTTATAATTTATATCTATAAATCTATTTATTATATATATTATACATAATTCGAAACGTAGATACTAAGAATAATATTCATTTACAAATTTACATCTATTCTCTACAAATTCCTCGCCCTTTTTGGTCTCTGAGGAAATGGCTCTGTACAATTTTCCTCGTCATTATCAATTGCAAGTTCACAATCAACTAATTGAGTCATATCAAAATTTAGCTCATCACTCAGAGATTCATTATCATCCTCGTCATTGTCAAATACCGTACTTACAATTTCGATGTTACAACAGTTTTTGCCTTCGCAATTTTTACATAATATCGTACAATGTATGCCAACTTTTTTACAACCACACCTGTTAGTAGAGCACCCTGTAGTACAAGAACGCGAAATAATGTTCAATAATTCGTCGGGTACAAGTACGTCGTCAGTCATATTAGTAAGGGTCTTTTGGGCGTTCGAAGAGAATGAGCACTGACCCCCCACCAGAACGCCAAGCAGCTACCGCCGCACCGTTTGGCCGAGCGAGATAGGATCACTGTTCTCTTTTGAATGGACCAATTAACGGTAGAAAAATGAAAAATTGTGTTTAAGTTGAGTTGGGATTCAACAACCTAGCGAAGTGATCAAAATTTGAAAATTTCAATTAATATTATGACAGTATCTAGCAGATTTTGAATTTGTTTATCTCAGCTTGTTAAAGTCGAATCTGAAATTTTTTTTTCAAAATAATCGTCTTTCAAAAACAAACATATTTATAACGTAAAAAGATATTTTTAAGAAATTTTTCAACGCCAAAATGAGTAAAAACTAGATGTAAACATTTTTATTTTCGGTAAATGTTCTAAAAAATTATGTAAAAAATTTTTAAAAATTTTGTTTATGTTATTTTTAAAAATATAACTTTCACTCTGTCAATTGCAACAAACCGTTCCTCAATATCGTTGTTCATAAATTTAGACGCGATTGAAAAAAAAAATTGTTTCCAATTTGCGCAGCCGCCATTTTGAATTTTCCAAATCTGAAAAAATGTAAATTTTCAGAAGTTTGCTCTCTATGTTTATCTATGTTTTGACCTCGATATTATTATTTTATTTATAATTACCAACCAAAAATATAATTTTCGTAAATTTTTTCAATTTTTGGAAAATTTAAGATCGGAAAGTTTTTTTTTTAAAAACCATTCACGTCACCTTTAAGAGCAGAAGATTTGCTTCAATTTTCATCTCTACGATTTTTTTGTAAGAACACATCCAGAAATGACACGAGCATAAATCACTTGAATTTTAGGTGGTCTGAGCTGTGCTTGCAAGCTGCATCGCAAGCTCCAGCGGAAATTATTAGACAATCTAGGAGAGTGATGCTGGGTCAATATATTTTCATTTAAAAATGAAAAATCAGTTATGGGAAAGTTTTGATAGTTAACAGATTTTTCGACCTTACTTTCCCGGACTATCATTAAATAAACTGATGTTACCCCAAAAAACTATACCATATCTGATCAACGATGACACCTGACCATGATATAGGATTGGCAGCTGAGATTTTGTTCATATCGGTTTAAGGTTCCTGAACAAAAAACAGAATGTCTTTAACCGTTTTAATAGGAATTCGCAATTACTTTCCAAGTTCATGTTTTTGTCAATCATTAGGCTTAAAAATTACTTTTCAGTTGTATTAAAGATATGGATATCGTTAACATTCACTTCTACTGGTGAACACATTTTTTGTCGATTATGAAATTTCATAATCGAGGTGTTCAAATAGAGATAATTCATACTACTCGTACATCATTCGTGAAATGAGTTTAACACGTGTCCACATTTTTGTTACTAATATTTTCAATCTTATCAGATAATATGTGTGTGGTACACTTTAACAGTGTTGAATTCGCCACATTCTTTTATATAACACTTTTATTTTGATTTAATCTACGTAAAAAATCTTGATAATGAGCAATCTTCTATAAGGAGAAGAAAATTAACAATTTAAATCAAACGAAGTGAATTTAGAAATATCCGTCTGTTGACAACCGACTTCAAACGTCGATAAAAACTCTAGGAACTCGTACAGGTTGGTAAATTAATTTCGGTTTGGCAACGTCCGATGCGCCGTAGCATAAACCTATGCGGATTTCAAGAGCTCACTTAGCTGGCAGATTTCGTAAGCTTCTTTTCGACAGTACAGTTCAGAGATAATTGTGATTACTTGGGTTGTGCAATACTAACTTGTAATGGCGACTCCAGAAAGTAAAGTTGTTCATAAAAAGTTGAGTCAGCAGTGTCGTGAAATAATTATTAACGTTTTAAATTTCATGACCGAAGAGGCAAACAATGGCAAGTCAACAATTCCATTAACAAAGGTAAGTTTTAATTATTGCAATAAAATGTTTAAACCAAAGTAATTATTTAACTAATTTATACTCGATAGTAAATTTTTTAAATCGATTCTCGTACATAAAATATTTATTTGTTAAACGATTTGAGAAAGTGATATTAGGGTGAGACAAAGTATTTTTCCTCCTACTTCTATAGAAAGTACACACTTTCCTCCCTCAAATCAGGGAGGAAACCCTAGGAAGGAAAGTATTTTTCCTCCCCCTCATTTCAAGTAAGTTGTAAACGATGAAACTTGTGAATTCATTATATTCATATTGTTTCCATAATTTCTAGAACATCCTCTATATCCTGTTTTTTGGAAAAAATCAAACATTAATGTTACTTCAACGTAGTTCTTCAATACAAATTTCAACTTCAGTAATCTTAGATATACGTTTTTTGAGTTCAGAATAAGAAAAGCATAATATGCTGTGGCTCACTGACAGTAAACACGGCGATTGACTTTTGAGGTGCAAAGTCGCTACATTCATTAAACTTAGTTGAATTTTTGAAAAATGGAGAGCGGTTCAAGTGATTTTGAATTTCCAAATACACCACCTAATATTAAGGAACAAGCCAACATAGCATCATTAACCTTACTACCACAAAAATCTAAAGACAGGTATGAAAAACAATATGCACAATATAAGCAATGGGCTGAAGGCAACAAGATACATAAATATTCAGAGAATGTTTTACTGGCATATTTTTCACTACAAGGAAATAAATTTTCAAAAAAAGGTCGGTAGGAGGAAAAATCATATGTATCACATGGGAGTAAAGTGCCTTTTCCTCCCTTGGATGTTGTAAACTACATCCTGCGGGAGAAAAAGTGGCACTTTCCTCCCTAGTAATACAAATAGCTATTATGCACTCATGTGTCAATTTTATGCACCGTTATGTCATCTTTATAAACAAATCGAAGCCATTTTTAGTCCATTTAGAAGAACCTAAATGAGACATTTTTTTGGTGATTGCATGCCTGCGGCTTATGCGTCAATTTCTCCATTCGTGAAAAAAAAACACCACTTTATGCACTTCTTGTATAAATAACTATTCTTGTTCTGTCTACAGAAGTATATACAAGGGTACATGTTTATTTTGTGTAAGATACTTATTTAAATGTAATAGGATTTTCAGCTTATAATTATAATTATTATAGTCATTTTATACCTATCTCTATTACGTTTCGGTTTTTATTTTTTGTTCTAAACCATCTTCCGATTTCAGTTTCATTTGCGGTTTGGTCATATTAAAATATGTTTCAACTTAAATCTAAAGACCGTGTAAAACAACTAATGAACTGACACGTAATATAGTATTTTTGAATTTAATACTTCATTTAAGTAGCCGAAAACCACGACAAAAATTTTTATTTCGAAGAAAACAAATTTAACTACTTCCTAATTTTATTTGTATGAGAATACATATGAGTAAAACTTTTAGTACAACATTTTTATCGACTTATTTTATTGTCAGGTCATTGAACGAGTTTCTGCTGCTACGAAAGTTCGTCAAAGAACGCTTTCCCGTCTTAAAAAAGAAGCTCTAGAAGCTCTGACAGGAAGTAATGCTGACACTGACGTGCCTACTAAAAAACAAAGAACTCCCAGTATCCGTAAGGATCAATTCGACAAAACTGTGCTTAGTATGTGCATAATGAATTATCACAAATCCGAGAAAAAGTACCCACGTTAAGAAATGTACACCAAACATTTGTAGATAGTTATGGCTTCGCGGGAAATCGCTAATTTCTGAGGAAACAAATACATTCTTTGAGTATTCGTTGGACCAACTTGAAAAACAACAGAAGTTTGTTAATGGAACGTCATGGAATCAGACTTTCACGCCTACTATATTTAAGAAACATAAAAAAGTGCAGACAAAGCTATCATTTATATGGATAAAACATACATTCATTCATGTCACACGCACCTTGAAGGATGCAGCGACAAGATAATAGGCTCATCAATGTGCATGCAGGAAGTGAAAATGGTTTTGTGCCTAATGCTGGTATTATGTGGAACTCCCAGTCAAAAACAAGAGATTATCATAATAAAATGACGTGCGAAAATTATGAGGAGTGGGTACAAGAAAAACTTATTCCAAACCTACCGAAAAACGCTGTTGTGGTAATTGATAACGCCCCACTTCACAATGTTCTAAATGAAAAATTACCTAAGACTGCTTGGACTAAACAACAATTAAAAAACTGGCTTTCTGAAAGAAACATATATTACAGTGGACAAATGTTAAAACCGGATCTTTATAACATTGCAAAAATGTACAAACCGCAATATAAAACTTATAAAAGTTTTAAGGCTACCCCCTTATCACCAGGACCTAAATCCGATCGAAAGTGTTTGTGGCCAAACGAAATGTTACATTCAATTTTACAAAGGTTATTGAATTTTCTGCAAATGATTGGAAAGTTACGAGTAGATGTGACCATGTTAAAAAGATTGAAGATGAATTTATGAACAATGAACCACTTTTAGATAATGTTGTAGATGATATTATTATTAATTTGGCCGAAGATGGAGATAGCGAGGTTGATGAAGTTGATAAAGAAAGTGATTTTATAGAATCATTTGTAGACGCACATCATTATTTTACTGTTGATGATCCCTTGTTTAGCCAACACATTACGGATGTCCGCACAAAAAGCCACGACAGTAACGCTTAAGCTGTCTGGTCTAGCACAGAGAAATTACAAAATTCCATACAGAAATATACGCCTGTACCTGAGTACAGTACTGGCATCAATGGTTGGATATGGTTCAAGTGTGTGGGCGCACAGGCTACAAAACATAAAAAGCAGACAGAAGGTGGATAGAGCCCGCAGAGGTTTTCTAATAAGAATGACTGGAGCGTTTAGTACTACACCTAAACAAGCTTTAACTATCTTGTGTGGTGTGCTACCGCTGAATCTCGAGGTTACAAGAAGAGCAGCCCTATATTGGTTAAAAACCAATAATCATTCAAAGTTACGACAAATATTTGGCGAACTCACTACAACCAAGAGAGAGATCAACCAGAGAATCGAACAACAGTGGCAGGCTGACTGGGAAACAGCAGAAACAGCTCGGAGACTCTACCAGTTTCTACCAGACGTGAAGGCGAGGATGGAACAGCAACATCTGAGTCCATCACCAGGGCTGGTACACTTCCTTACTGGGCATGGACCATATCCAACTTACCTGAAAAGATTTAACCTGAATGCGACCGACATCTCTGATTGTGGAGAGTTGGGTACACCAGAACATGTAGTACTGATGTGTGAAAACTTCAACGACACACAAAACTTGAGCGAAGCCCTTCGGGGTCACAACATAAATCAAGTACTACTAAATGAGCAACTGTATGATATACTGGCGGGTAGGGTCTCGAGATTCCATCAAGAGCTCTATGCTGCCAGACTACAAAATTAAACAAAACAAACAAAAACAACAAACAGAAGAAACAGAGCAAAGCCCGAGATGTCTTCAGGAAACGTTCTGGAACACCGAACCGCCGAGGACATCGAGGGAACAGAAGAAACCAAAAGAAAAGACCGATTTCGATTGGTTTTAGCTAGGTAGGTACAACTAACAGTTAGTAGAACTAACTGTAAGCTTCGTAGTACTAACATAGATTAGGAAGCTACTAGCAAGAGAATGTAGGCATGATGCATGAAAACAAAAACATAACAAAAAATTGTAAATAACAACAATAACTCTGCATTAGTTGATTAGGCTAAGGTAGTTGTTAAACTAATATAAAAATAACAAAAAGCATGTTGCATGTAGCAATAGGAAAAATCGCGGAAATGTAACGCAAATGAGGGTCTGATATAGAATCTAGGTGTCAGACCAAAAATGTAATAACAATAAAAAAAATGAAAATGTTGATGATCCCTGTACATCTAAAACATATTTTTCATTATAGTGTTTGTTTGTAGGTGGTATGAGGTATGACTGAATACATTAAACGCACCAAATGTAAATAGGTGTTGTAGATACTAGAGACGAATTCCACTAGAGTAATATAATATTTGTAGCACATCTATACGTAGTTCTAAATAAACAATAATAAAACCGCACCAAGAAACAAGATTTTTTTGTTTTGCCAGTCCTAACTCTGTAAAAACTGTGGAGGGAATTTCATAGTGAATATTTGCAAAAAACCAAAACATTCACATATGAAAGTAGAAATGTCCACCACAAAAAAACTTTATTATTTTATTTATGTTATTAGTATACTCATTAGACCATCTCTAAAGGCGATTTCCTTAATTTGTTTTTCAAATTTTATGTATAAACCCGATTTTTTACATTATTATCTACTATTATTAAGAATAACAATATTAGAAAGCTTAACAGGTAGGTATGTCATTAACTATAACTACGAACAGGTAGGAAAAATTGTTGACCATTGTTAAATTTAGAAAGTCGTTTAACATTCCTTATCATATTGTACGCTATATTTACAAAATCTTCTTGACTTCCAATTTGTATACAAATAAACCTCAATGACGAATTTTATGAAGGGACCACTTAAAAGACCTTAATTTGAAGTAAAGGTGAAAGTTTATGTCTCTTGGAATCTATTATTATTTACATCACATAAAATAATAAAGGGTAATTATAGAATTCCCCGTATGGTTTTTGAAGCAATAAATAATTATGTCTACAAAAAAACCCCAATTTTCGTAGAAAAATCCAATGGTTTTTATTTCCTTATTCATTTAATTATTAATAAAGAACACATTAATGTTATTTTGTTTTGTAAACTCGATTTTATATAGCTTTATACATGTGCCACAATTTATTATTTTTAAATCCGAATTCAAAATATTGTGTTACCCTCGTACGTATTAGCAGTCTCACAACCTTTAAAACTTTGCATGCGGAATGTACGTCGCCTGCTCTTCCCACTAACTGCGTTTACAAGGTTGTCAAGTTTTATGGCGTTCTCGCGCATCGTCAATTGCCAAAATTGATTTGCCAACCTGTATCAGTGTAAACAGTGTATTGACCGTAAAGCAGTCGATACACCATTGGAAGAAACGTCGTTTGAAATGACTGAAATAATTGGAATCGTCATGGAAGAAATAATAAGAACGAAGCAAGACTTAATATCCATAATTGAGGCAGTGGAAATCCGATTGACATTAAAAGTAGAAGAAATAACCAACAGACTCAATAAACTTGAAAGGGAAAACTATATGCTGAAAGAGGAACTTGAAGTTCAGGAGAGGAAAATCAAAGAGAAGAATATCGTAATATTTAGACTACAACATCCAGTACAAATCACGTTTGAATTCATAACAAGGGACTTGTTAAAGTAGAGTTACTGCCGACTAATTTAAGTAACTTCTATCCATTGGAAAAACCGAATTCTGTCCAATTAAGGTAGAGTTAGTGTCTTACTTAAAGAAAACATCATTGTTGGCAAATGCTGAAAGGAACACTTATCTCAATTTCAAATGATTTGACCCTTGAACAACGTCGCGATTATAATATTCTGAAGAAAAATTTGAACCTTGCCAGGCAAGATAAAAACACTAACTGCCTCATCCAGAAGAACAATCTGCACGTGAACAATGAAATTTATAGTGTTGAAGACTTAGAACAATCAGAAGTGCGTGGACAAACGTTCGAAAAATCAATAATCTTCATTAATTGAGGAAATATTATGTACATAAGAACAAAAATATTTCATGTATTGATTTTCAGGAGGAAGATGATGTTGATCAAATAGATGAGGAAATCATTGGTATACTGCTGCTTAAAGCTGTGCAACAAAGTGATTATGGAAGAGTCTTTAGTAGAGTCTCTTTAAATTCGGGCAAACCCTATGCCAGCATCAATAAATTCATCAATGGAATTAATCGTAAAGTTGATATTTTCCAAGAATTTCAATGTGACAGTTATCTCAGGTAAATATGAAACGTTAGACCAAGTATCTCAATTGGCGGATTGTACAGATCCAATTTGAAATCATCTTTATAAATTTATGCGGACTTTGCTACGCTTGAAGCTGTAATAAATAAATATGATGGTATCAGTCGCAGAAACACTTCTCTTGTTAATTATTAAGCATTGCAAAGGTTAGATTCACCACATCATCCGGAAGGTTTTCAGTCGAAGCTTCTCTTTTCTCAAGGTGCCATCTTCTTATAAATAGCTCATCACAACTTCCACAAATCACTTCCTATCTTGTGCAATTTTGGATAGTGTCTGTGAACTTAAGTCTCTGACATTCTTCAGTCATGAACTTTGTCTCCTACCCTCCATTATTAGTTCTAAGAAATCATATTTAGGATGTATAATCTCCTAAGCAGATTGTCTTCAGTTTTTTACCAAACCAAGTATTGATATGTCTAATGTCATGACAGTTTCATTGCAAACATGTTCTGTCTAAGATATACGTATTTTTTTAATACCTTAATGCTTCCAGTCACTGTTAAATCTAACGTTTCTTCTTATACCTACTTCTATCAATATAAGAACTTTTTTTAATTTATAGATTTTATCTGATGTGTATAAAGCCCGAATATAGAGGGAAACTCATGGGCTATCAAATGATGTCTACCGCCATCAATGTTGCTCGCCATTTGAATATACCTGTCATGATGGGTATATTTGACAGTTGGAAATTACAAGAATACGCTAGAAAATTGGGGATGCAAAAATTTTTTGAAATACTTTATAAGAAGTACCATGATGAAGACGAAGAGTTAATTTTTTGCGACTTAGGAGCGGGAAATTATACATGTGCCTTGATGGCCGGAGTTATTCCTCCTCCGCCAGAACCAGCACCGATTGTTGTCAGAGTGGAATCAGAGACAAAACCGAGAACTCGGGCCGAAAAAAGGGAAAAATCTAAGAAAGGTCGATAATAATTACTTTGAGAATATGTTTTATTTTTTCCACTAAAGTATATTTTTTGATTTATTCAATGGTTTTTCTTCAATTAGAACCTATGTCAATAATTTCTTTTGTATCTTGTCGTATCTATCCATTGATACCTCACTCTTTGCCCGATTTGAAAGAGTTAATCTTTTCAGTGCTGTTATTAAATTTGATTTCAAATGCTGGCTAGCTACTTACTTTAATGCTTTTCGGAGAGTGGTGTGGTACAATGACGAAAATACTTACCATACAAATATCTTACATATTTTAAAAGCATCGTAAACAATAAAATTCAAGATTTTATTATCTTGAACAGTGCCCATTCATATTACTGTATACAGTTAAAGAAATCGAGTGACTACTTCACAAGTAGTTGGGTTTACCATTTTTTTAAATTGAGCTGAATGAAAAATCTGGTTGAAATTAATGAAACTAGTACTCCTACTATATAAGCTAGGAAATTTTAGCATAAAGCAACTAAACCATAAGCGAGGTGGTTGTACATAAATTCAGTGATTAGGAGATAATGGTTTACACAATCTCATATAAAGTAGCTTGAGCTAGAGTTAAGATACCAAAAGGGACAGTCTAGAAAGATCACCAAACCAAGCCCGACTATTTACTATGACGGGAAAGTAAAGATTATATCTTACTCGTTTCTTTTATGGATACAGCTTGAATGTGTAAATGTGCTTCTTCTCCACAATAATAATCAGGTACAAGCTAAAGTATGTATCTGCCTTGAGCCCTCTAGAAGGTCATGCATTAGTTACCGTCTCTAGAAGGTTGTAGGATTTGCGTCCCGAAAAGTTTGCTGGGTAGCAGTGAAGGATAACAAAAGAAGACCTGAAAACCATGGCTGGTTATAAATATGCGAAAGGAAAGATAGTTGACGATGATGACTTACCGTAGTTTGGCCTTTCAGGTAGGTAGTAAAGTATATAAATCCACTAATGTGGGAATCAACCTATGATATTTTACGAGTATATAATTATTTATCTACTTTTTCAGTTTTGGCTTTAAAAACCCGATTCAAATCGTAATTCTCCGAGACCACATGGCCCAAGGAAACCAGCCCTTTCACGACCAAAAAAAAACTAAGGAACAGCAAACGGAAATTGTCAGTTCTTTTAACTAGGGAATTAGTGGTGATCAATTGCTCATACAAGTATATGCTCCTACAGCCGAAAAACCTGATGAAGAGATCGAGCTATTTTACGAAGGTGTTCAGTCAGTCGTATCTTCAATAAAATCAAGAGATGTTACAATTATCTTAGGCGATTTTAATGCTAAAATTGGAAACGTAAAATGTGATAAATACGTAGGCGAGTACGGACTTGGGATGAGAAATGAAAGAGGTGACAGGTTGCTAGAATTTTACCAAGTGAACAACTACATAATAACAAACACTTTCTACAAACTTCCCATGCGAAGACTATATACCTGGAAATCTCCGCAAGACAACAAAAAAAAACCGGTAAGAAATCAAATAGATTATTTTTTGGTAAATGAAAGATACAGAAATTGTGTTAAATCGGTAAAAGCATATCCAGGCGCTGACGTGTTTTCCGACTATAATCCATTGATAGCACGAATTCATATCAAATTAAAGAGGACAATAAAAAGCACTAAAAGGAACCAAGTGGATATTGGACATTTACAGAAGGAAAAAACTCGCCAGAACATAAAAACAAAAATAAATAACAACTTACGAAAACTTGATCTGGAAGAAGAAAATCGGAACCAACATGATATAAATAAGAAATGGCATCACTTTAAATCAGCGTTAATGGAACCTATGAAGGAAATTTGTAAGAATGAGATACGTACAGCAAAACACGATTGGATGACCGACGAAATTCTACATCTCATGAATAAAAGAAGAACTTTCAAAGACAAATGCGAACAACAATACAAGTCGAAATACGAAAGAAAATCAGAGTGGCAAAGGAAAATTTCTATAAAACAAAATGTGAAGAAATCGAAGAACTGCAACAAAAACATGACAGCTTCAATATACACAAGAAAGTAAAAGAACTAGCAGGAATGCAAAGAAGGAATCGACTCAATACATTATACGACATAGATGGTAGAATAATAACAGATATAGAAGAAAAACTCAAAGCCTGGAAAAATTATGTCGAGGAACTCTTTGAAGACCATAGACAGAAGGAATACCTTGAATGCGCGGACAGAGGCAAAGGACCAGAAATAACAAAGGAAGACGTTTCATATGCTCTGAACTCGCTGAAAAACAGGAGGGCGCCAGGCCCAGATGAACTATTAGCCGAAGTTCTTAAACTCATTGAAGAAGAGCGGATACATGTCTTGGTGGATCTGTTTAACAACATCTATAAATCAGGAATCATACCACAGGAATGGCTGATATCTACTTTCATAACGCTACCAAAGAAAAGAAATCCTAAACATTGTCAATATTATCGCACTATAAGTCTAATGGGACATACCTTGAAAGCATTCTTAAAGATCATACATACCAGAATATATAGGAAACTAGAACAGGACATCAGTGAAACTCAATTCGGGTTTAGAAATGGCCTGGGTACTCGTAAAGCGTTATTCGCACTTAACGTTATGTCCCAGAGATGCCTAAACATGAACCAGGATATGTATATATGCTTTATTGACTACACTAAAGCCTTTGATAAAGTGCGCCATGATAACCTTATAAAACTGTTGCAGGCAAAAAACTTAGACTCTACAGATATCAACATTATTTCAAATCTCTATTATGGTCAAAGAGCAGTAGTGAAGATAGAAGAAAATACAACTGAAGATATAGAAATAAAAAGAGGAGTTCGTCAGGGATGTGTGCTTTCACCAATCCTTTTTAACGCATACTCGGAAGATATCATGAATAGAGCACTCGCTAATCAGGAATATGGCATTAAAATCAATGGAAGACCAATCAACAATCTAAGATATGCCGATGATACAGTGCTGATAGCCGAAACACTTCAAGACTTACAGAAACTTGTTAATGCAGTTGTGGAAGCTAGTGAGGAATATGGACTGTCACTAAACACAAACAAAACCAAATTTATGGTTATAACAAAATCGGTCCAAAACATCGGAAATATATTAATACATAACCAACCAATTGAAAGAGTGAGAAAATACAATTATCTGGGAACTCTTTTCAATGAAAATGCGGACTGCTCTCAGGTAATAAAAATTTGAATTGAAAAAGCGCGGAGTACTTTCACGAGGATGAAACGAGTATTCTGCAGTCGAGATCTCAGCTTGGAACTCAAATTGCGTCTTATGAGATGCTATGTTCTGTCAGTGCTGTACTATGGCATGGAATCATGGACATTAAAGAAGAACGATGTAAAGAAAGTAGAGGCATTTGAGTTCTGGGTGTATCGCAGGATTCTGATAATCTCATGGGTACAGAAAGTCACTAATGCCGAAGTGTTAGGAAGGATAAAACAAGACAAGGAAATTGTCCTAACTATTAAAAAAAGGAAGCTGCTCTACCTGGGTCACGTTATGAGGGGGGACAAATATCATCTGCTCTAGCTCGTTGTGCAAGGAAAAATAAGTGGAAGGAGATCAATAGGAAGGAGAAGACATTCCTGGTTATAAAATCTTCGCGAATGGTTCAACGCCACCAATAGTCACCTTTTTAGAGCAGTGGTATGCAAAATACGAATAGCCTTGATGATTGCCAACCTTCGGAACGAAGACGGCACTTGAAGAAGAAGAATTGATCAGTTGAACCATAACCAAGGTAGGCACGATTATGTTAATTTGAAAATTTTGAAACAGAAGAAGATTCTTTCTTAAGGTCAACCTCTATTGTACTTAACATCTTGCCAATGTAAACATTGTAGAAGGTTAATAGATAATTGAAAACAGTTTTAGTGACTTGATTGATATCAGCGGTAAGTGTTTACTTAATTCAAACTGAAATAATGAAAAATAATGTATAAAACTCTATAAGTTTCTTCAAACCGTAACAATCTCCTCTATAGTCTGCCTTCATTCAATCCTACTTTGGACTGTAGTTTCCCATTTTCATGTACGCGTCTGTATAATTTGGGAAGAAATATTGTTATATATTTTAAGTGAAACCAAAACCAATCAATTAAAAACCGTCACCTCTCACATTTATAGGTTTGATCGATTTTCCTGCTATTGAAATCACTCCTTAAGTCCCTTTTCTTCCTGGTTTCTGAGGACTTTAGGTTTCTAGTAATTTATTATAGGAGTTCGAAGGTTTGAAATAACACAAAATTACGAGAAAATATATCAGAGTTTCGACTGCGAGTTCAACAGTACCGAATATCAGTCTCGAAGTCATTAGCAAAAATTGACTGTGCACGCATATTTACAAAATCTACATATTATGGCCATGAGCGTATCGATTTCAAAAATACATGAGAATGGTAACTTATAGAAAATAACTTTATTGAATTTAGTGCGAAACGTTAACACGTTCTAAGTCGTTTTTGTTGTTATCCGTTTAATTCAAACTAAATATTCCCTTTCTTCTGGTATGATAGGACTCAAACTCGTTTATCTCCTATAGCATTATGTCTTCTTCTATTTTACGAACATGAACAAACAATCTGAGTGTTTTCAAGAGAAGAATTTTACGATATCTTCTTCATATTATAAAATTATCGACTAGAGCTCGTTAATTATCGGCCCAGAAGGTTAAAGGCGCTATCGTTAATGGTGAACGATACAAGGGGGCTTCCAAAAATAGTTATCAACTCTCAAAATTATTTACTATCAATATTTTTCATCATAACATACCAAAAATGAACAAATCTAAATGTCTGTTATTAAATATCAAATATTCATAACTAGGAATACTCACCTGTTTATCTCGAAGACATTCAGTTCTGTCATACCACCATTTGTTCTTCAGTTTTGTTAATTCGCCATCTTCTTTGAGAGACAACACGGCTAAATTGACGGCATCTCTGAAATTAAACATTACATACAATTTATTAGAGCCATATATCTTATACAATTATTCTATTTATTTTTTAGGCAATTCTTGGTTCTAAATTAGTTCAAATTCCTCTATCTATGTATCTCATTAATCTGTTTTGACACTTCATTCCATTTTATAAATACAGTCGTATAAAGACTGGAATTGGACAACTAAATCGATAGATAGTATTTGTGGGGATGGAATAGTCCATAGACTGGGGAACAATAGAGTACGTAATGATAAAAACAGGGGAATGAGAATTAAAAGCAATAAAGGATAACAACTAGAAATAGGAGTCGAACAAATACTAGACACATGGAAAGATTAGTATATAGGAAAATTCCACACAATACCTGAGAAGAAAGATACAAAGGTATAACAGAGACAGATCAGTAAGAAATAACGAGAGAAGAAGCCATATAGAAGAATAAAGCAGGAAAAGCAAACAGAGATAAAGAGGAATTGACTGGATTTGGATCATTGCCAAAGAAGTTTGGGAGAAAAAACAGGTTTCGAGGGAATGGGAGAATAATCTATCCTATCTAACCTATCTATAAAAGAAGGGAAACCAACCCAATGCGAAAATTATTGAGCTTGTCAAAATCTAGTTACAATGTAACATGTCGCTGAGACATGTTTCTATTTTCATCAGTTATTTTGGAGCGTTACTTATTCGTCGGCTACTCTCACCTCTAATTCCAAATCTTTTTATTTCAAATATTAGGTGATCGTTTTTAACATCGTTGAATATCTACTTAAACTACGATTCAAGAAGAATTAATATCAACCACAAAATTATTTGGAAACTGAATGCTGAAGTTGATTATCAGCGAAGAATGAGCAAAAGATAGCGAATTCGACTTGAATCGTAGTTTAAGTAGATATTTAACGATCGTAGATTGTAGATTATAAAGATGTCGATTGGCCTTTCCACACTGCGACCTGAAAAGATCTTTTGTGTATACCCTCCATCTATTTTTTGTCCCGAAGATCAAGGCTATTATCCGATTGGGAGCTATTTTTGTTACCTGGTCAGATCTCAAAAACAACCGTTCCAGGTACCTATGGCGTTGGCGAACAAGTACTACGCAATGGCAGATTATATGTTCAGCCGTTTCATCTGCACTATCGCAGAATCTACATGTTCCTCTGTCCACTTTTCCCATCATGCATAGACGATATCTGAGTGGGCAGTGTCCCGTAAGGAGTCCTGTGATTGCTCTGAGATAAGACTTCTGAAGTTCTAAGAGCGGTTTAGCATAGCGATCATAAGGTTGTAGCAACTTTTTTGCTTGTCTTTGGCCTGGAACATTTTTCCAGTAGGTTGCACTAAGTTCCTTCTCCCATTTCCGGACTTACTCAACAATGTGGCTTTTAGTAATGCCACAAAATGGTTCGGGTCCGATGAAAGGAGTGCTAGTTCCTTCGTTTGCAAGACCATCGGCAGTCTAATTTCCAGCAATTCCGTTGTGCCCGGGCACCCATAACAGAGATAGTTTGTTATGTCTAGCCAGTAGCTTAAGGGATTGTTTGCAGCTCCAGACTATTTTGGACTTATAAGTTATAGACTTTTCAAAGCATCCTGGTTGTCGGAGGCAATAAATATTCTGGCTGCGTTGAGGCGCTTTTTAAGGCACTCTTCAGCACAGAAGTCTATCGCTAGTATTTCCGCTTGGAATATTGTGGGAGTATTACCTAGGGCTACTGATAACCTAAGATTAGGTCCTGTAGCCACTATTCCCACTCCTTCGTTTGTTTTTGAGCCATCAGTATAAAAACATCTAGAGTAACTTCGAAATCTTGTTTAGCAGGCATTATGTTCCTAGGCATTATCATTGATTGGATTGATGAAACCCTTAGTATCTCAAGATGTCCTGTCAAATCACCGGGTTATAAAGATCTAGCCTGTGTTAACCTATAGGCATTTTGAAGAGCAATCCTCCTTACATGTGAATGTAATGGAGAGAGATCTAGTATTACCTCCAAGGCCGCGCCAGGGCATGATCTCATTAGACCCGTTATTCCTAAACATGCGAGTCTTTGCAATTTTTGCAACTCTATTGTAGCCCTTTGTTGCGTTGTTTTCTTCCACCATACAAGCGCAGTATAGGTGATGATAGGTCTGACAACCGTTATATATGACCAGTAGATCATTTTTGATTTTAGACCCCAAGTTTTCCCAAAGAGCCTACGACACGTCCAAAGAGCCCTTGTTGCTTTCGAGGTGATATGTGCGAGGTGTGAGTTCCACGTAAGTTTTCCTATCAATGATGACTTCAAGGTACTTGACCTCTTCCGAAAAACACAGGGTTCTATCATTCAAGCTTGGAGTCCGTATACTTAACTTCCTCCTGTTAGTGAATGGAACAAGTGTCGTTTTATTAGGATTGACTGAAAGTCCTTCTTTCGAACACCAGGTAGTTATGAGGTTCAAGGCACATTGCATGCGATCGGCAATGATGCCATCGTGCTTACCTCTGACCACTATAACTAAATCGTCAGCATAGCTAAGAGCACGAAATCCTTCTCTTTTTAGCTTTGTTAGGAGGTCGTCAACCCCTAGTGACCACAGTAGAGGTGATAGCACTCCTCCTTGAGGACAACTTTTCGCCGCTTTTATAGTAGTTGACTGGTCTCCGTGGTAGGTGATTATTTTCCTAGTATTTAGCATGGACTGAACCCATTTGATTATAGAAGGTGCACTACCCTTTGCAGTTGCAGCAGCGCTAATTGATTTATATGAGGTGTTATCAAAAGCTCCCTCTATATCTACGAAGACACATAGCGATACTTCTTTCGCAGCTATTGTCTTTTTTAGGTCTCTTACGAGACAATGTAAGGCATCTAAGGTAGATTTCCCAGGTTGGTAGGCAAATTGTTCCTCGTGAATCGGTGCATTTGATAAATATTCACTTCTCATGTATGTGTCGAGTATTTTTTCCATACTGTTGAGAAAGAAGGAGGTAAGGCTTATAGGTCTATATGACTTTGGTTCCTCTGGAGGACGTTTGCCACTCTTAGGAATAAAGCAGACCCTGACCTGTCTCCACCCTTTTAGAATGCATCCCAAGATGAAGTTCATCTTGAATATCCTACATAAGTGAGGAATTAAGATATCGGATCCCTGTTGTAGAAGTGCTGGAAAGACGCCATCCTCTCCAGGTGATTTGTAGGGCTTGAAGCTGTTAATTGCCCATTCAAATCTATTCTTGGTGAAGATTTTACCCGCTAAGCTTTTTGCTGATCTAGTAACGATGGTAAAAACGATCACCGATATGTTCCTAATATTTGAAATAAAAGGATTTGGAATTAGAGGTGGGAGTAGTTGACGAATAAGTAATGCTCCAAAATAATTGATGAAAATAGGAACATGTCTCAGCGATATGTTACAACAAACTCTATACAAGAATTCTGTAAAAATAACTGCATATAGGTAAAACTAGATGAAGAACAGACGGTGGAAGATATGGGTACAAAAGGAAATGAGGAGAAGGATAAGGAAAAGTTCATCTAGTAATACGTAGCTGTGGAGCTGTGTATACAAACACTTTTGTCATTTAGTTATAATCTCATTTTTATCTATAAATATTCAAAGTGAGATTTATGTAGCTCGTAAATAGTGTAACACATACCGTAATGGTGATCCTAGTGGTGTAGCGACTCCAAATCCTTTAGCATCAAAATTTCTCCCAACTTTCATAGTGTCACAGGGTTCTCTTTCATTGGTGTAATCATTTTTAGGTGATTCGATGAGTAAAGCAAACTTTCCTTTCGATGTTCGCACTCTCTTGATGCCTTCGTCGTATGAACTCACGAAAACATGTTTCCTGGAGTTCATGAACTCCCACATTTTTGAGTAGAGTGTTAATTGAGACCTCTGAAATAAACGATCAAATATCAAGTTAGTAACAATACTTAATATTACAAAGAATGATAATTCTGTTCAGGTATATATAAATCAATATTATTATATCTACCCTGAAAAAATCCCATGTGGCGCCGTGGTATAATGTTCCATATTCCACTTCGGTCTGGGAAGCTAAATCTTCGGGGGAATTAATTGGAGTTACCATTCTTTCAACTGTTAAGAACGCTGCTAAATTAGCAGTGTAACTTGATATTAAAATCAACGTAAAAAACCACCAACAAGCTCCAACGATTCTTCCAGATAACGATCTCGGTGACAGCTCTCCTCCTTGTTGCATGAACGCTGCTAGAGAAAACCACAATGAGTTGAGTATTGTAAAATCGTTGGCCATTGTCCCACTGTGGTTTGTGTGGGAATTTGCTTGCTCTCTGAAAAAAAAATTCTGAATAAATTATTCGTTATATCAATATTTTATTTACTTACCTGTGCTCTCCTGTCAAGTGGAGCAGTCTCCATTCATAAGGAGAAAACCTGGATACAACGAACAGAACGATGCTGACACCGACGTAAGCAAACAAGACACTGACCCAAATTTCTTTAGAAAGTGGGTTCAAGAAACTCCACACTCCTGGTTTTTGCTTCATCGGTTTTTTAATCATTATTGATATGCCCAAAGACATGAAAGGTTTGCTGAAGTCAATGACACGTTCTCGTTCAGATGTTATAGTCACGGGCGCTATTGCCATATCAGCTTCCTGAAAAAAAAATACTAAAATAATAGATTTCGAATGTTTGGGTTACAATAGAATTATTGTTTAGTTAAAATTATTCTAGTCTTCGAGAATAATCTAAATAAGTTCCAAAAACTTAAGTGGTGGGCATATAAAATGCATTACTGGTTCAGTAAATATGATATACAGGATGAATTATTTGAATAAATATTTCTTGTAGTACTTTGCAGTCCAACTAAAGTTTACAGTGCGATTTTAACAGTCAATTAGTATAGACGTGTTTAAAACAGCTCTCTTATCAACAAATCGTTTTTGTAAATAATTCCAATCCTATCGAACTGGTCAATCCACCTAGTAAATCAGTTAATCAAATTTATACGTCAGTGAAAAATGTCTAGTGCAGATCCCCCTGACAAAGGGGGAACTTCAGATTTGTGCAATAATGATGATAACTCAGAGAATGTGCGTTACCATACTAAACAGCATTTCAGGAAAGCAAAAGCTTAGGAAAGGATAAAGAAACACGTTTGTCTGGTCAGACAGCGACAGGTATTTCAGTACAAGTAGCAAAAAAGTTCAAACTTGATCAACCTAATTTATATTCAATTGATAAAATTTACGTATTTATCGAAAAAATTAATAATAAAAATTTAGGAAATTTACATCCCATGTCAGTTGGACACTTATTACATAAAAAACTAAAAGTTCAAAACATTACTAAAATACAAAAGGTAGGTAGAAATAGAGTAAGAGTAGAGGTTAAAACTACTAAAGACGCTAATATGTTAGTAGAAAACGAAAACTTGAAAGAAGAACAATTAAAAGCATTCATACCCAATAATTTAATAGAAAGGAAAGGGGTAATCAAAGAAGTAGATACCACATTCAGTGACGAGTATTTGTTGGAAAATATTGAGTCTCCAAACGCAGTCACCAGTATTCGTAGATTTAAACGAAAAATTGATATTGATGGGGAAGCAGTATATATACCAAGGCAAACAGTTTTAGTGTCATTCGAGGGTAACGTGTTACCCCCATTTGTTATAATTAACAGTGTTATATGTCCTGTAGAAAAATACATTCAAAAGGTAGTACAGTGCTACAACTGCTTGAGGTATGGCCATGCGGCCAAGCAGTGTAAAAGCACTAACACACTATGCATAAATTGTAGCAAGAAAAAGGAAGAAAATCATTCATGCAAAGATCCTGAAGACACATTTTGTTTTTATTGTAAATCAAACGATCATAAAACGATACATAAAAAATGCCCCGTATTTGAAAAACAGAAGCAAATAAAACAATTCATGTCAGATAATAATGTAACCTTTATAGAAGCATAGAACTGGTCTGATAATTCATATATTAGTAAAATTAGCAATAACAGGTTCAATGTACTTGATAAAGCTTTCCATTACTTCCTAAGACAACAACCCACCAATACAAAACAAATAGGGAAAGTAATACATTTAAAAAAAATACACCATCAGAACCCTCAACATCATACAGTAAACACACAATCACACAAACCAAAAAACGTAGGATACAATCACCCAACAATGAAATCACACAAGCACCCATGTTTCCCAAATCCTTTGGTCCTAGTAAACCAGTATTTCAATTTGAAAATAATAGTACAAATGAAAATATGGAGATAGAATCCATGCAGTCAAATGAAGAAAATGATACAACATTTATTCAAACGTTCTTCCAAGTTTTCAAAAACATCTTGGAAGACATAAGCTCATTTGAAGAATTACAAAAAGTTGACATTCAATTTGTAACAGATAGGTTATATAAAATGAATCATAATCTGCCAAAAAATACCAATGCTTAATAAAATTAAAATATTACAATGGAACGCTCGCTCGGCGATTGCAAATAAATATAGTTTGATGAAGTATCTGTCAGAACACGATATTGATATTTGCGTTATATCTGAAACGTGGTTTAAAAAAAACAACATCATCAATTTTCCAGGTTATAATCTAATTAGAACTGATAGGGATGACGGATATGGAGGTACAGCAATACTAATAAAGGTAAAAATAAATTTTAAAAAAGTAGATATTAACATTAATGTAAATACTGACATCAACATATGTGCTGCCGAAATAAATTTTAATAAATATGTACAGTTTAAAATATTATCTGTCTATCGCCCACCAAAAATTAGCATCAATAACAGCGACTGGAAATGTATATTTAATATCATATCTAAAGAGAACGGCATAATATGTGGAGATTTTAACGCACACAACAGAACATGGGGTTCGTACAAAAATGATCAGAGGGGTAGACAACTTCTAGACGTCTTAGAAAATCATGACTTAATATTGGCAAACGAAGGAACACTTACTAGATTAAACCGCAACGGGGAAAATTCCGCAGTGGACCTGACACTTAGTACACCCTATCTCATAAACAACATACATTGGAACGTAATAAAGGACACACTGGGTTCAGATCACTTTCCAATACTTATTAACATCAATGTGCCTAAAAATAAGTGTCTACAAACAAAGGAATTGATATGTCCTTCCAATAAATGGAATATAAATAGAGCAGACTAGTCAATATTCAAAAACGAAGCAGAACTGTATTTCTCACAAACACCATCTATTTTTAATGACATTAATGCAAAATATGAATATCTAATACAAGGAATAAACACAGCTGCCCAAGTATCCATGCCAACAAACAAACCATTCAAGATAAAGTCAAGAACACTACCACCTTGGTGGGACAGAGAATGTGACATAGCTGTAACAGATAGAATAAATGCGGTAATTGCCTACAAAATTAACAGCACGTTGGAAAACTTCATTACAGTGCAAAAAATAGCAAATAAATTTTGAAAGAAAAGGCAAGATCCTCAAGGAGACCATACGGCACCAATCTGAATAAAAACACATCAATGTCAGACATTTGGAAACAGGCCAAGAAAATGAAAAGAACTTTCATACGGACAGAGAACATTCATTTCTGCAGTGAGGATTGGAAAGAAAAGCTAGTAGGGAGAATAGCACCGCCATCTACCTTCTACCAAAATAATTTGAAAAATGAGCAAGAACATGAAGAAACAATACCACAATTATATTCGAAAATCTGATAAATATCCAAGAACTAGAAAACACAATAAAACAAAGAAAAAACACCGCACCAGGCTTAGACAATATCAGATATCCGATGTTATGCAACCTACCAAATAATGCCAAATCTTTTTTATTGGAAATATATAACAACATACTAAAAATGGGCAAATGCACAATATGAGATTGGAAAAACCTAATTGCAGTTCCAATATTAAAACATCAAAAAGATCCAAATGACCCTGACTCCTACAGAGTCATATCATTATAAGCATGCCTATTGAAAACATTCGAAAGGATATTAAAAAACAGAATAGAATGGTGGTTAGAAGAACACAAAATATTACCAATTCATCAGTACGGATTCAGGAAAGGATATGGCACAATGGACGCGGTGAGCCAACTTGTCACTGATATACAAATTAATTTTGGAGAAAATGGGTATACTGCAGCTACATTCCTGGATGTAAAAGGCGCAATCGACTCTGTAGAAATTCCAATACTGAACGGAATGCTGAAACAAATCGGTATGCCTACCAAAATACGAAATATTCTGTGCGTTATTATGACAGACAGAAAAATATTTATGAGACAAAAAGACGCATTATTAGGACCAAGACATACATCTAGAGGTTTACCACAGGGCTCCGTCTTAGCACCACTGTTATTCAACCTATATACCATCAAAATGCATCAAGCATGCAGGAATTACACACTTATACAATATGCTGATGACTTTGTAATATATGTCAAGGACAAAAAATATGAAAATTGTATAAATACTCTAAACAAGGCCACCTCAAACATCATAAAAGCTATTGAAGATGTAGGGTTCGATCTATCAACGTCTAAATCAAATGTCACCATCTTTTCAAGGCACCGTATCCCAGAAACTCAGAACATCCAGTTGGGGGACCACATGATACCATATAAAAAAGAAATTAAGTACTTAGGAGTAACATTAGATAATAAATTAAATTGGAAACCATATATCGAAGCAATCAAAATAAAATGTAATAACGCCATTGATTTCCTCAAAATGATCACCAAAACATGGTGGGGCGCAAGTACTGAAATATGCCTGTTATTCTATAAAGCATATATAAGGTCCATTTTAGACTATGGTTCCGTCCTATACGGATCTGCATCAAAACAATCACTGAAACAGCTAGAAGTAATACAGAATAAAGCGTTAAGAATATGCTTAGGAGCGATGTCAACAACGCCTGTGGAACCACTAAGGGTGGAAGCACTCGAACCACCATTGGAATTGAGAAGAACATTTCTCGCTGAAAAAATGGTACTTAAGAATAAAGCGACAAATTCTACACTGATGGCCAAAATATGTGAGTTAAATACATTGGACCTGACGAATAAATATTGGGAAAAAAAGAACTCGCCACCGATATGCACCGCATTTCGTAACACCAATAAAGAAGAAATTTTAACGTATGAAAGTTGCAATTACTTTGAGAACATAGAACACTCTGCAAAAATAATAATTCCTGCGTACTCAGAAATACCAGAATTAAACAAAGAAAAAATTATCAGACTTACAAAAAAAGACATCAACAGTACAATAACAATATATACAGATGCATCAAAGACAACAAAAGGTACAGGCACAGCGTTCTATGTGCAAGAAACGAAAGAAGGAAAAACCTTTAAGCTAAGCAACGATTATTCTATATTTTCAGCAGAAGCTGCAGGCATAATGAAGGCGCTAGAACACACAATCCACCAAAAAAAGAAAAATGTATCTATCCTAACGGATTCGCTGTCTGTTATCCAATGTTTGAATAATAATGCAGTAGATACCATCACTCACCCGCACATTAAGAAAATTCAATCCCTACTACACCAACTTACTAAAGAGAGTGACGTTCAAATAATATGGGTAAAAGCACATTATGGAATTTACGGCAACGAAAAAGCTGATCACTTAGCCAAAACAAGTGCTGAAAAAGATGAATGTCAACCGAACGAAGTGGCACTACAAGATTGCTTAAATGAATACTAAAGAAAATTTCAAGCAGCATGGAAAGAGAAATGGGACCACTATGTAAAAACAAAGCCTACTAGATACGCACTACTGCATAGGGAAATACCAAAACAACAGTGGTATAAAGGAATTAATTATTCACGTAGAGAAATTAGCTGTATAATTCGAATGAAATTTGGACACGCGTCGTACCCAGAGCACTTGAGCAAAATAGGTGTAATCGAATCAAACTTATGCACAGCCTGCAATGTCATAGGAGATCTGGATCATATATTTTTTGAATGCTTGGAATATCGTAATGCCACGAAAGAACTTTATAATAACATAATACATGAAAAAATATTCCCTCCCATCAACATGTTACACTTACTGGCGCTAGGTAACATCAAAATATTAGACTGCCTAGTAAAATTTCTAACGATGACTAACATATCGATATAGTTAAGTTATATAGAGCTTGTGATCTTTGTTACCCTTTCCCAAATGTTTATACCTTCCATCCGTGGTCTACCTTTGTATGTGTTCAAATAAAGCCCTGAACGACCCCTGGGCGAGAAAACTTGTAACCCTGTGCCAATCCTTTGATCGAAAAGCGGTATTAACTTGAATCGCAGACGACGATAGTTTGATAGGTTGAATTAGGGCTCGCTTAAGTAATAAGATACATATCCACAACACGAAAATCAATAACAAATTCGGTATCGATTCTGATTGGCACTTAATTGAAATTGGATTCAAATATAAACTTCAAATACATCACTATATATACTGTATATATAACCTAACACAAAGTATTTGGCTGCATAGATACCTCTAAACGCCATGAAACCAAAAAAAAAACTAAAGTTTAAAAATAAATGTAACAATAAGACGCAATTTGCTTAACGATACAATCAAACTTTTATTGATATACTAAAAAATTGATCAATTATATTGAAACAATCGGTTTCAATCCAACTTTTGTTGATCAATTCAATTCGATCAACAAAATTTGGACCGAAGAACACGCATATACATAAATTAAAAATCGCGTAGGATAATCGATTTTAAACGAACATAAATAGTTATTGAGGGTAGCTAGATAGCGATATGTGTGATGTGGGATTTTGCATTTAAATTCACGCTCCAATAACTCAATTTAATTATGGGGTGTAGACTCGGTATGTAATAGGTTCGTGTACTACACGGAATTGCGTGAAAATGATCGAAAGGGAATGATAATATAACAAAATTGATACCGCCTGCAAATAATGTGATAAAACTGTTTGAGGTATGATATATTCCAGAACTAATAATATATAATTACGTCGAAAATCATTACGCGGATGCTAATTATTCCCAAAATGACTTTAATCAAAAAAGGAATATTTTCATAAATTCATGGTGTTTTTGATCAAGAAACAACGATTTCACAGATAACGGTAATCTTATATATTAAAAAATTTATGTAAACTGAAGAGTCCGTCAGGTCGTTCTATTCGGCCGATTTCCTCCATTTTTTTATAAATGAAAGGTATTTAGACACAGATATGTCATCAATCATTGAAATTTACTCAACACCCACCTTACTAGAGTTATACTCAAACGCGATTCTTGCCTGTACATTTCTTATGGGACACATTCACTCGAGCAATTCGAATTCTCATAACTCCTCTTCTAATGAATGGGTCTTGATCGTTTGACTCTCAGAAGATCAAGCTCTTTCATTTGAGCTCTTTGCTGCTCAAATTCGTTGTATTTGAGGAAAGTTATTCGAGCACAAGTGGATATTGGACATTTACAGAAGGAAAAAACTCGCCAGAACATAAAAACAAAAATAAACAACAACTTACGAAAACTTGATCTAAAAGAAGAAAATCAGGACCAACATGATATAAATAAGAAATGGCATCACTTTAAATCAGCGTTGATGGAACCTATGAAGGAAATTTGTAAGAATGAGATACGTACAGCAAAACACGACTGGATGACCGACGAAATTCTACATCTCATGAATGAAAGAAGAACTTTTAAAGACAAATGCGAACAACAATACAAAACAATACAAGTCGAAATACGAAAGAAAATCAGAGTGGCAAAGGAAAATTTCTATAAAACAAAATGTGAAGAAATCGAAGAACTGCAATAAAAACATGACAGCTTCAATATACACAAGAAAGTAAAAGAACTAGCAGGAATGCAAAGAAGGAAGCGACTCAATACATTATACGACATAGATGGTAGAATAATAACAGATATAGAAGAAAAACTAAAAGCCTGGAAAAATTATGTCGAGGAACTCTTTGAAGACCATAGACAGAAAGAATACCTTGAATACGCGGACAGAGACGAAGGACCAGAAATAACAAAGGAAGAAGTTTTATATGCTCTGAACTCGCTGAAAAACAGGAGGGCACTAGGCCCAGATGAACTACCAGCCGAAGTTCTTAAACTTATTGAAGAAGAGAAGATACATGTCTTGGTGGATCTGTTTAACAACATCTATAAATCAGGAATCATACCACAGGAATGGCTGATATCAACTTTTATAACGCTACCAAAGAAAAGAAATCCTAAACATTGTCAAGATTATCGCACTATAAGTCTAATGGGACATACCTTGAAAGCATTCTTAAAAGTCATACATACCAGAATATATAGGAAACTAGAACAGGACATCAGTGAAACTCAATTCGGGTTTATAAATGGCCTGGGTACCCGTGAAGCGTTATTCGCACTTAACGTTATGTCCCAGAGATGCCTAGACATGAACCAGGATATGTATCTATGCTTTATTGACTACACTAAAGCCTTTGATAAAGTGCGCCATGATCACCTTATAAAACTGTTGCAGGCAAAAAACTTAGACTCTAGAGATATCAACATTATTTCAAATCTCTATTATGGTCAAAGAGCAGTAGTGAAGATAGAAGAAAATACAACTGAAAATATAGAAATAAAAAGAGGAGTTCGTCAGGGATGTGTGCTTTCACCAATCCTTTTTAACGCATACTCGGAAGATATCATGAATAGAGCACTGACTGATCAGGAATATTGCATTAAAATCAATGGAAGACCAATCAACAATCTAAGATATGCCGATGATACAGTGCTGATAGCCGAAACACTTCAAGACCTACAGAAACTTGTTAATGCAGTTGTGGAAGCTAGTGTCACTAAACACAAACAAAACCAAATTTATGGTTATAACAAAATCGGTCCAAAACATCGGAAATATATTAATACATAACAAACCAATTGAAAGAGTGAGAAAATACAATTATCTGGGAACTCTTTTGAATGAAAATGCGGACTGCTCTCAGGAGATAAAAATCCGAATTGAAAAAGCGCGGAGTACTTTCACGAGGATGAAACGAATATTCTGCAGTCGAGATCTCAGCTTGGAACTCAAATTGCGTCTTATGAGATGCTATGTTCTGTCAGTGCTGTACTATGGCATGGAATCATGAACATTAAAGAAGAACGATGTGAAGAAAGTAGAGGCATTTGAGTTCTGGGTGTATCGCAGGATTTTGAGAATCTCACGGGTACAGAAAGTCACTAATGCCGAAGTGTTAAGAAGGATAAAACAAGACAAGGGAATTGTTCTAACTATTAAAAAAAGGGAGCTGCTCTACCTGTGTCACGTTATGAGGGGGGACAAATATCAACTGCTCCAGCTCGTTGTGCAAGGAAATATAAGTGGAAGAAGATCAATAGGAAGGAGAAGACATTCCTGGTTAAATAATCTTCGCGAATGGTTCAACGCCACCAATAGTCACCTTTTTAGAGCAGCGGTATCCAAAATAGGAATAGCCTTGATGATTGCCAACCTTCAGAACGAAGACGGCACTTGAAGGAGAAGAAGATTCGTGCACAATCAACTTTAAATTCAATTTTTTTCAAGATTTTCCTTCATCAAATCTCTATAACTAGAGTTCTAATTAACGTAGATTGTTGACATAAGTCTAAGAACACTGAAATCTATCGACAGGACTATTTGAGTTACCATTTCTAGCATTAATATAGTGAAGTTCTATTTCGTAAAGTTCGCAAAAATTTTCAAGATCATTATTTTTAAATTCTGTACCCGAATCAGCTGTTATTTTTGAGGGTAGACCGTGGTGGGTAATAAAATTAAATAAGCATCCTACTATAGATATTCCGTTTTCAGCTGGTAGAGAGTAAGCTTAGCTATATCGAGAAAACGTATCTATTATAGTTAAACAAGTGTTTCCTGGTATTTGAAAACAGTCAATATGAATGTGTTGAAAAGGAACTGAATAAGTTGTTGTTAGATTGATCGTATTTATTTTTCTGACAAATTTCGCATTTACAGTATCCGCCAAAATAAACAGTACCGAAAATAAAAATAAAAATTAATTTTTAATTTCTGTAATGTAAGTGTTCAAAATGTTCTCCATTTCGACGCAAACAAGCTTCATATCGATTTTGTAAGTTAATAAACATATTTATAAAAAGTGGTTGATGTAACCGCCGAAAAATATTTTGTATTCTTTCCCGTAGTTCGGCAATATTCGCCGGCGGATTTTCCGAGTGAAATATTTTGTCCTTCATTATGCCCCAAATGTATGCGTCAGGTGGCGTCAGATCAGGTGAATGAGAAGGATATTCGAAGTCTGTTCCCCGAGAAATTATTCTATTATCGAAATGCTGACGGAGTAAGTCTAAGGTGCGCACAGCTGTATGGCTCGTTGCACCATCTTGTTGGAACCATTGTGTGCGAAACTGTAGATTTCGTGCACGGCAAAAGTTATTTAGATCTCTCACAAAAGGTATAATAATGTTCTCTCTATAACGCTCTTGGTAGACAGTAAGTGGATTCTGATTATCATCTTCAACGAAATAAGGACCAATCATTCCATGACCAGATACCGCGCACCAAACGGTAACTCGAAGACTGTGGAGTGGTTTCTCTACAATGACATCAGGGCGTTCAAATCCAAGGAATCTGGTTGTTTGTCGATTAATATAGCCGCTAAGATGAACGTGACTCTCGTCTGAAAACCATATGTTTTTCAAAAATTCGGGATCTTCGTAAATTAAACTCAACATGCGACCACAGTAAGTTTCTCTTGCACATCTGTCCGCAGCATTTAGTCGTTGTCCAACTTGAATACGGTATGGATAACCACCAATTGGATTAAACATGCGACGTAAGGACGTTTAACTAATGTTGAGTTTACATGCAGTTCTTACAAGACTTCTTTGAGGTGATTGCACTTGGTTAAAAACACGTCCTTCATTTTCGTTAGTGCATACTGTTTTTCGACGACCTGAAGAACCTTTACGTTGACACAATACACTACCAGTGCGACGAAATTTTTCAACAACAGCTAACATCACACTTATACTAGGAGCTGCTTTATTAAATTTTTGTTGATATTTTATTGACACCTGTTCTAAGCTTGGACCATCTTTACGACATTTTCCTTATGAACGAAAATAATGCTCTACCAAAAAAACTTTTTCTTCCGTTGTTAGAACCATTTTTAAATCAAATTTAACTACAGCGTACTATTAATATATCAACTAATGACAATTAAGTCAAATATGACAAATCCATATTACATAAACAACTCCACAGCACTCTCTGTTTCGGTACTGTTTATTTTGGCGGATACCGTATTTATATAATTTTCGATATCATCCGACATTTTTGGCTAATAAAATCGTTTAGTAAGTGCCTCTTTCGTTTCATTCATACCACGGTGGCAAGTTTTTGTTACGTGGTAAAATTCAAATTTTTCTTTTTGAGCGTCTCTAGTCTGAATATCATCAATACGGTTACTTTGAATTATTTTGAAGGCAGATTTTTCAAAACATAATTGTATAGTAGTCATGATAATGCTAGGTAACTGAGGGTGTTGAAAAAAATAGCATAACTTTTGTTTGAGGTGATATATTCTTTTATGAAATTTATTATATCAATTTGTGAAATTTTTGAGGGTAGTGTAACATATAATCTAGTATTGTCAAAATTTTGTGAAATTCTAGTTTGGATAGATTCTATATCCTCCATTGTTATGAATATTCGATTTTTGTACGTGTTTAATATTCTTTCAGTAATTGGTATGGAAAAAATAGGATTTTCTGCAGATGTATGTTTAGTTCCAATGTCAGAATCGGTTCTATTTGTATATCTGAAATAACGTTGATTTTCTGATTTTGACTTTTAGTCGGCTCTACAATGTCTAGTATGTCTTCCAAGTCAGGGTTACTGACTGTAGGAATTTCATCAGGATTTCCTGGAAAATTTTCTATGATTTCTTCCGCGCCTCCTGCGTTATTTATTATAGATTCGTTTCCGTTGGCTTTTAGTTCTACACATGGATTTCTACTTAAAGCATCTGCTGCTAAATTTGACGAACCTTTTTTATATTTAATTACATAATCAAATTCTTCTAATTTTAGTCTCCACCTTACGAGCATCGAATTTTGGTCTTTTGTGGAGGAAAGCCATTGTAATCGTTAAATTGTCTATAATCAATAACGAGGTCTTCGCATCTTATCAAAAATGTATTTAATGTATTACTTCTGCCGTCATAAGGTTTAATGTTATCAATTCTAGACTTTAAAAGATCTTAGTTCATATCTGGCATGTTTTGTGAAATATTTTAAATATTCTTGAATTATTAGTAACTTGATTATCTATATTATTTCCGTTATTTATTTCTATATTTATAATCCCTCTAATTATTTCATCTATGTCACTCATTAAATAACTAAAATTAATTAAAAGCTAACGTCTGCGATAGACTATTGTTCGATATGAGCAGAACATAACAATCTTTGCCAAAATCCTTATAAATAGGGAGTTGGAAAAGGTAAAAGTGGAAAACGCACTTACAGATTGTTCGTCAACTCGATCGCTCTGCTCTTCTGTTCCTTTTTTTGCATTTCCCTGCTCTCGTTGCCACTAACTCCAATAGTTTTGAGTTCGATTATACGCACTTAAGGTGTAGAAACTCCAAGGTCCCGAATTTCACACATTGCGAAAATGTTTTTTTATTTCGCGCGTATCCTACTGACTGCGCCAGTTATATATTAAAACTTCGAACTTGGGTTTTTAAAAACAATTTTACAATTATAATTAGAACTTGATTATGCAACGGTTAATCAAAGAATAAATTTTTAGATAATACAAAGTTTGCATAGCCTTCCTATTTTACAAAGTCATCGTTTTACTTACATGGTGTCAGCTCTTTCTTCTTATGTAATTCGGTAGACATTGAATTATATTGTTATGTGAAAGCTTTTATAATCCGAGATTTAGGATCTAAACGCAATGAGAAATATAGAAACAATTATAAAATATTGTTTAATATGTTTTATTTCCACGTATTCACCTTCGTTACCATATGTACAGACAGACTCACTTGCTTCAATTTCATTCATCCAAAATATAGGCATATTTGCCTCTTTTCCAATCTTACCAACTTATCACATCCCAACAAATAGCAGTTACTATAATTCGGTTACCTTCCCATATTGGCATCGTAACCAACGAACTTGCAGACCAACAGGGAAAAATTGCAACTACCTTTATTGTCACCGAATATTTGTAACGATTTGAAATCACACTTCAAAAGAAAAAACAGGCAGGACACCCAAATACAGCACTCGATAAGTTATCCCGAACCAAGTAGTTTCGCAAGTCTCTTGGGGCAAGATTCAGCTGTGGTGAGAAGAATAAGAATAGGTTATTCAAGACTTACCCATGGATACCCAATGTCTACTACCTCCAGACCCATTTGTTCCAGCTATAACTACAAATCATCTATGAAACACATTCAACTTAAACTGAACTACAAAAATATTTCAAACAACTCGGAACAAATTCAGATCTTCAAAGATGTCCATTTTTACCAGAAACTATAGAACAATTGTGTACTCATATTGTATTAATGAACCGTTATATATAATAGATTGTGAAAGAAAATAACCATGTTGTTTTCTATTTATTCATGAATTTCTACTTATAGTCCAATTAAATGAAATATAAATTTCTTCTTTGGAAAAACAGAGTACTGATTTTTCGGATATCTGTAGCTTTCACAACTTTTGCAATGAATGAATTCAGAGACATATATAATTTATTATTCAAGATACGTTCCAGGCAAGAACTATAGAGGGCGCTACCTCTTAACTTTTCAAATCCCAATCTAATATATGCCTATTAAATGAAGATTCAATTTGCAATCCAAAAGGCAAACCTGAATTTTGGAAATATTGGGAGATATTGGATCCGTTACTATGTATTTTCAATTGTTCATCGACTCCAATCGTAAAAATTCATTTTTTAAATGTGGAAAACATGGAAGAGACCAGAAGAGTTTATCCTGAACTAATACTTGAAGAATCTTAGGAAGCAACTTTGGACTTATTGTCGTTGAAATAAAACAACGTTCACGAAAAATTATTACCGAGTTAATTGGAAAGCAAAAAGCGGTGTAAAAAGATCAATAATATATAGAGATATACGGATATCTCGCGCTAATTGAAAATAATCAAACGTATAGTGTATGGACATCGTCCAATGTTGATAATTATTTATCAAATAAATGGAAAACAGCGGGAAAGAGACTGTCAAACAAGATTCAATGAACTATGGTGAAACTTCTTCTAAAAGCTCAATTCCAGCCACCCGAAATTAATTTATCCTTACAAATAACACTCAAAAACTATAACAATGTTCTATCATGTTCATAATTGATGTGAGTTACAACAAATTCATTTTGAGAATTTTGTGACTAAAAGACCAAATTTTTATAGAACACATTAAATAACGCCAAGCAGTTGAATGATGACGTTATAATATAGTAATTTTGGATAAAGAAGAGCTAAAATTGCTTTAACTATTAATTTATTATAGCATGAATATCGCTGTGCTTTTTCTTGCAAAAAATAATGAAGCTTTCGTTTTATCATGAAATAATATTTTGAAAAGAAGCAATCAACGATAATTTATCTTAATTATCTCCCACGCCAGAATCAGCTGTCATCATCACACACGACCCAACAGCTGATGAAAAATGTAATAAAGTGAAAACAGGGCTTTTCAGAAAAGGGAAATAGTAGTACAGGGACGGTTGGGATACTTTTTTATAATCGCACAATATTTTTAGGGAGAAATGAGAGAAAATATATCCAAATGTATTCAAGTAAAGGAATACGATGAACTAATTTCACATTTCAATTCCCGTGCGTACATTGAAAGTAACCGGTGCACAGCAAATCAGATCGGGCGATTCCATTTATACCGAATTGCTATCTGAAGACATTCGTTTTTAATAGAAAATGTTTGGTAGGGTTATGTTGTGTAGTTTTATTTAGATTTAAAAGGTGACAGCCATGTCAAAATCAAATGAACTTGTGCCTCTTGATGGCAGTAGCTGCAAGAGTTCTGTTTAGAAAGAACTTAAAAAAAAGTTAAAGTTTTTGCTCATGCAAGTGGGTATTTCTTGTAATATATTTTGTCATGAATTAGTTGTGTAATGTAGGATTATGCTTACAATTCAACTGGACCGAATTGCCGATATGATATTTTTCCGCTAAAAGTTGCTGTGAAGTAGACTGTCTCAATGTACCTCGTTGACTGTCCCAGTGTGCCCCATTTAAGTGTGATATATGAATTGATCGGTTTTACACTTGACTATTTCTTCGCAGGACGGTTCGTAACTACCTAAAGCAAAAATGGAGTGTTCATCTATATCAGAAGAGAACATATCTGTTGCTGTAAATAGCATCATCAATAATAATGTTCCTGTAAGAGCTGCCGTAGCACATTACAACATAAAGAAGTCGATCCTCCTTAATCGTATAAAAAAATATCGCCAAAATCATGAAGTACAACACGATTCAGGAGATAGCATTAAAGATAATAGATCAAAAGCCAGCATATCCAAATATTCACCGTAGACGAGGAAAAGCAGTTTGAAGATTATTTAACCCAGTACCTCAAACATACACTATTGTTTGACATATACGAATGCTAGAATGTTAGCATACCAGTAGGGTCTTGCATTATCTAAAACAGTACCAGTGTCCTGGAATTCGGATAAAATGAGCGAAAAAGACTGGATGTATAACTTTATGGAGAGACATAAGAAGCTGTCTTACAGAAAACATCAATTTAGCCAGTGCTACAGCTTTTACGAAAGGAAAGGTCGGTTTGTTTTTGGAGAACTTTTTGATACTGCAAGTTGTTTGCAGCTTCCTGCCGGATAGAATTTTAAATCCAAATCAAACAGGAATTTCCACGGTGTTGCAAGCCCCGGAAGTTATTGCTCCAGTTTGAAGGAAACAAGTTGGACAAATTGTCTCCGGAAAACGGGGAACCAACGTTACTATCTGTGGCATAGTATCAGCTATTCGAACAGTTCTTCCACCTATTTACATATCTATATACTTTGAGAGTGTTAAAGATGTTTAAGAAGATGTCGCTTTCTGGCTAGACCTTGGCAATTTACGGTCCCGATTGTAAAGTCCATGACTTAATTTTGTTTTTTCGGAGTGAAGGCATCGTGGACGCGGTTACCCGCGCCACTAGTGACGGTACAAATTCAATCGTAGAATGAGGGGACGAGGTGTGTGAGAATGTCAGCCACTAGACCACGGGCTGTCGGGATTGCGTTCATGATTGTTGTCGCTAAAAACTCCATCATGATTTTTGTGTCGGTGGAGAGGTCGTATGCAGGCTAGGGATACTGCAGACCGTGCCATCTATAGAGCCCGTCGAGTAACTAAAATCGGTATATAACTCCAAAAAATTAACGAAAACTGTAACGTCGTTAGTAATCAAATTTTATTGATTTTTATAACTGCGTATGCGCGATATCATATTGCTCGTCCCACATGTTATATGTTATACTGTTATCATTTCTTAGTTCAAGTGTAGAGGTTATTTTAAGGTTACGGTATTTTGGTGTATTTTTCAATTGCTATAGTGTAATATTTATCTGTTGTTTCGTTACTTTATTGTTATTAATTGAAAAGACAATGTCAAAGTGTATTCTGAAGGAGTAATAAGTGGTGCACTCGGTAAGTTTTATTAAAAAAATTTTTTCTTTCACAATTAACAACCATTATCTTCATTTTTATAAAACACAGAGAATTTTTACTAATTCAATCGACAACTTTAGAGATCATGGTTGTTCTTTACATTAGCTAAACTGGAAATTTCTGCATTAATAGAGTAAATATTTCTTTTTACAGTTTTGTTCCTCCAACCCAGGAAGATAAAATTAATATGGCTGACAAGCTGTGGTAATAAATCATTAAATTTGTCGACGAAGAAACGATGGATATAATCCCTACATTTTCAAAAACAGTGTTTCTTTAGATTTGAGAAAGACGAAGAGAGGTTATTAAGACAGTTTGATTTGCCTTTCCATATGAGTGGAAATTAACAAAAATTGATGGTGAGTTTTATTGTATTCAATATAGCATGCTATAATTTTGGACATTTTAAAATGTAAATTGAGTGAACGAAAAGACGAGTACTGAGTGTGTAATTTTATTAAAATTCCAGGTAAGCGCTTTCATCCATTAGACCAGTGATCCGCAACCTTTCCTCATCTGAGGCACACCAAACTGCTCCCTAGAATTTCGTGGCACACCAAAATCTAAAATATATTTATAGCAGTGGCGTAGCTAGGTCGGGGGTCAGTTCACTACATGTATACTAATTATTTATGGATGTCCAAACTACCTTAGTTTTTTTTATTGTTTTAAAATGCGAATAAGCCCCTTTCAGATTTGAGGCATCAAAATTTTCACTCAGGACATAATACATATTTTTTTTTTATTTTTTTCATTATTCAGATAGAATGAAAAATACAAATAGGTACATACATGAGAACTATACTAAATACTAGGTAGGACAGGTAGGTATTCTAAATTTACTTCTGTTGACACGTCAATAGTAATAAATATTTTGACATGATGATGACTGATTAATGTGATACCTGCGCTTGCTTCGTTGAACACAAAAGTTTTATATTCGGCTCAATTTTAGACAGCGCAACTCTTATTTCTTGGTCAAGATCTTTTAAGCATGACCGTTTATTATTTTTAATTAATACAAGCGTTGAAAAACTTTGCTCACATAAATATGTTGTGGAAAACGGAAGTAGTGTGAAGATGGCCTTGTCGGAGATGCGTGGATATTCTGTCTTGATGGAAATCCAGAAAACATCTAACGGAACTTCGTCGAATTTAAGTTTTAGGGTCATATCATTACTTAATTCTGTGAACTCCTCTCGAGTTTGCAATGGCAGTGCTTCCGTGGAACTTATTGCATTGGTTGCGAAAGGATTTCGAATCCAATTGTATTGTTCCGTGTTGATAGAATGGAAATAGTATTCAAATTTTTGTTGAAGCATACTTAAATGTTGTTGGGCCAAATCCACAATCAACTGCTTGTTTTCGATCGTACTGTGGTTGGTCCTGTGATACATTTCTAGACATCCTTTTTGCAACTGTTCCTGCCAAAGTTCAAGTTTCTTTTTGAACCCTTGTAATTTATCGGAGCACGTCAATATATTTTCATTCCGTCCTTGCATTTTTTTATTAAGTTCATTCAGATGTTCGAATATATCAGCCATGTATGCAAGTTTGGCTATCCAGTATTCATCATGAAGGTGCTGGCATAGATCGTACATATCTTGACTTGAAAGAAACTCACGCACTTCGTAGCGAAGTTCAAACAGTCGAGCTAAAACTTTTCCCCGGGATAACCAACGAACTTCTGTATAAAACAGTAAGGATTCATGTTCGCTTCCCATTTCTTCACAGAGTATTCCAAAGATTCGCGAATTTAAGGCTCTCGATTTAATTATGTTTATGATCCTAATACATTTATTCATTGTGATCGAAAGCTGTTCGGGCAAATTTTTGACCATCAATGCTTCTCGATGTATGCAGCAATGTGTAATTTGTATTGACGGATTTTTTTGTTTTACACAAGATACAAAACCTTTCTTACTGCCCATCATTGCAGCAGCACCATCTGTACAAATAGCAACGCAATTGGTCCACTGAATATTATGTATTTTGAAAAAATTATCAGTTACTTGGAAAATTTGTTCACCGGTAGTTCTCTCTGGAACCTACTTACAAAATAAATAATGTTCTTTAATAGAGTCCTCGTCAACGAAACGTACAATAGCCATCAGTTGTGCTTTATTTTTAATATCGGTTGATTCGTCGATTTGAAGCGCAAAAATTCCAGCCGAAATGATTTTTTTAATTAGTGTTCCCAAAATATCACTTGACATATCTTGGATACGTCTTTTAACAGTATCGGCCGACAAAGAAACTTTACTCACGTCCTTAACTTCATTTGGCCCAAGCATAAGTCTAACAATTTCCATGCATGCTGGTTTAATAAGCGTTTCACCGATAGTGTGCGGTTTTTTTTGTTGTGCAATTAATTTTGCAACAAGGTAGCTTGCTTCTAATGCCTTTTCAGAAACCGTACCCGCCGATTTCATAAACTGCTTTTGTTTCTTATTTTGATCCAAGCCCCGTTGGAAAAATTGAATGTCTTTTTTGACGCAACTGGGATGATTTGTGATCAAAAGACGGTTTAGTTTGCTGGGTACCATTGCTTCATTTGACAACTGTTCACCGCAAATGACGCATTCAGGCTTTGGAGCCGTTTCGTCGCCACACCAAGTGAAACCATATCGAAGGTAGTCTTGATTGTACTTCCTTTCCAGCACCTTTTTTGCTCTTTTTGCAGCACTTATGCTGGAGCTTGTGCTAGGTTCTTCGTCATCTGCTCGTGATTTCAGCAAAAATTTATCCATATTTGAAGCACTATAGTTATTTATAAAAGTAGATACTGCAACAAAACTTTGTCCAGTTTAATTTAATTTATTTAGACACAATATGGCCAACAACGTAAAAAAGAAAACAGGAACTCTAAAAATAACACTTAACTAATTATAACTAATTTATATCCACTTATTTATAAGGCACAAGAATTTATTTATATAGCAATTCACTATTTATTTCACTCTACGATTTATTTGTTTGCCCGCGTATTTATCTGATTCACTTGACTATTCGACTCTCTCTGAGTCTCTGACCGACGACAGGCGCGCTTATATAGGCAGCGGCGATGTTCAGGAAAACATCGAGTCGCGCCTCGAACGGCACGGATCTTTCTAGTTTAATCGCCTTCGAGAATCAAACCGCCCCGCCGCGCCGCGCCGATAGACGGATAGACGTTTACCATCGGCGCTGTTGTCAGATTGCTTTATTTTTCGCGGGTCTCGCTACAATACGAATCTGATTCGTATTGTCTGAAAGAGCCGCACACCTCAAGTCGGCTTACGGCACACCAGTGTGCCGCGGCACACCGGTTGCGGAGCACTGCATTAGACCATTCTGAAAGCTCTCGTCAAGAAAAGAATATACAGAAGGTGCCAAAAAACATCAAACCCTGTAACTGCTACATACAATGAAATAAAATGTTTGATGTTACATCATTATTTAACTAAAATTTGTTAAAATTACTCTATAAAGAGTGTGTACAATTGTAATTCACATAACGAAACGTCTAATTTGATTAGCAACTAAATGATATGTGTGCACACCCTCTTTACAGGGTGATTTCAACAAATTTTACTTAAATAATGATGTAACATCAAACATTTTATTTCATTGTGTGTACATTGTACCTGTTGTATGTTTTTCTCTTGTCGACAGCTTTGAGAATGACCTAATGGCTGAAAGCGCTTAGCTGGAATTTTAATCAAATGACATACTCAGTACTCGTCTTTTCATTCACTCATTTTATATCTAGTGTGTACACCAGCCATGTCAAACATGCGGCCCGCGGGAAAAAGAAGTTAATGTTTGTAAGTTTTTGTAATGTCCTTTTTATTGGAAATTTAATAAATATACTTCTAACATAATAGTACTTTCTTTCGTTAAGATTTTCAGTAGTTTGTCTTCTTCAAGATTAGGTTTTGTGGCCCACCTAGTCTATGGTCTTCATGCTTTTGGCCAACCAGTGACTTTGAGTTTGACATGGCTGGTGTACACCATACTCAGACAATTCCATTTTAAAATGTATCCATTGAAAAAATAATAATCTGGGTTTTATTTTATGTTATAGCTATATTCCCTCTACCAGCTATGGGATGCCGATTTTCATATATAGCCCATGGTGTGACAATTTATGGGAAATGGAAGTGAGTATTAACTTTTGTTGAGGCATTACGTCTAAGTATTTGGTCTAGCGGTAACCAAAAATCCAAAATATCCAATAAAGACAAAAAAATAAAAAAATGAGTTAAAAATCAAGAACTCCTAAAAAAATCGGAAGCTTCAAAAAAGGGAATCAAAAAAACCAAACAAATGTATACATTCAAACATTTTTTGATATTTTTTTGGCTTAGTACAAAAACATGTGTAATTTTATTATTTCGATAGTAAGCGCATTTTGTTTTCTTTTGTTGACATAAATTTTCAAACATATTTGTGTGTTTACTTATTTATTGTTGTTATTTTGTGTTTTACTTGTAGAACCTCAACCAGAAACGAGAAAGGACTTCCACGAGACGGTGGGATTTTTAAGAAGGGGAAACATTTTAACAATCATAGACTGCCAGGAGCTGCTGAGTAACTGCCTTATGCGATGGTTTCATAACAACGGAATGCTTTTAAATGTAGAAATATACAAATATGCAATATACTAGGTTTAAGCTTGTGTTATAAACCTATTTAATACTTCCAGTAAAGAAATAAAGATGTGTTTTAAGTGGAAATGAAATGTTAGATATATTATTTTAAATGTTGTACAGTCACAAGTGCTGTTTAGCACTCTTATATGTAATTACTTGGCACCTTGTATTTACAGAGCTGGGCAGTATATAACAACTTTCCCTATAAAAATATTTTAATTACTTTTGTTCTAACATTCACAGTAATTATACTCAAATGTTTTCTTTCACAGAAAGTTGTCAAAAATAGTAGTTAACAACTTATTGCTAACCCTTTTTTGATTAGGTAAGTAGCAGTTATACTCCTGCAGTTTGTCCAGCTCTGTGTGTTTATACGAGTGTAATAATAAATTAATATAAACTTATCATACATAATTGTCTACTTTTATCTTGATTTAACATCATTTGAAAATCTAATGATACTCCAATCTAGAATGTATGTTACTCAAATTATTTTTTAATTATTGCATGGTTTTTACACTATAATTTATTTGTTGTCATTATGTTTGTTAAGAAAAGTACTTTGTGAAAGAAATTATTTGTTGTGTATTTTTATACCAAAATAAATAAATTGTTTATATGATTATTGTTTTATTTTTTCCAATTTATTTAACCATTTATGGTCCATTATTTGATATTTCATTTAATTTAACTCAACATCTAATCATTATTTAGTTAATGGAGTTAAATTGAATGAAATGTCAAATGATGGACTATGAATGGCCATTTTGAAATAAAATAATTAAAATACAGTATATTTGAATATACCGCCAATCCGCCAAAACCTAAAATTACAGAAATTTTTCCAACATCACTCAGTTGTTTACTCGACGGGCTCTTTAGATGGCGCCACAATCAGTGTCTCATCTATCTGTGGGTTATCTGTGGTCGTATGGGGTTTGTGGTTTGTCGAGGGTGATTGGAGCGATTTCTTGTGAAGTTTTCGGTGTTTCCAACTGCTTAGGACACCGGAAATGGTAAGCGGGGTGCGAGCCGCCGCAATTTTTGCAGGAGGGGGCATTTGCCTCAAGACAATTGATGGATTTTTGGTCGGAAGCTCCGCAGGAAGGGCAGTTTGATTTGGCCTTGCAGGATGCGTCAAGGTGGCCTGTGCTGGAGCACCAGTTGCGGTATTTGGATACTGCGGGTAGGTAGTAGGTTTGATATGTAAGAGGCCTCGCACTGATGTGAGAGACCGTGGAACCGAATGCCCTTCGGTAGAGCGACGTGATATGCCGTTTCGGATTCAGTAAGAATGCGAAACATTGAGGTGCACTTGCCTTGACGGTAAGAGATGATACGCCAGGATCTGGTAGTGAGGAAGTTTTCTTTGATGAGGAGGTCTTCAAATTATTTTTCTGTAAGGGATGTGTCTACATTTCTGCAGACCAGAGACCAGAGACCAGAGGGTGTTGCGAAGCCTTTTTGCGATAACGTCGCAGAAAATGCCGGTGGGTATCTTGAGAAGGGCGGTCCTGTTGGGGCTTGCCTTCAAGAAGGTGATATTCCCCCACAACAGCTCGTTTGGGTTGAGGAGATTGAATAACTTCCTCTGGGAAACGAATTTGGGTGGCAGGTTGCGAATGTTAAGAATTTGTAGTGAGGGGTTTGGTTATGATTGTCGGAGTTGTCTGGATTGTTGGGAAGGCTGAGTTGGTTGTTATTGGGTTCGTGACTGTTGTGTTGGCTGGTTGATGGAGGTGGTGTTGGGATTCTTCGATCTCTCTTAGGCAAGGTGCCCTAGCGAGTGAAAGTCCCCGGTTAACCGTTGCGGCTGGTGGAAACAACTGATTGGTGTGACCGCTGTTAGTCGTGGGATTTCGCTGGGAAAGTAGGGGATGGGCTTCGGAATTGCTGTGGTTGATTTTGTTAGTTTTCATGTTTGTGAATGAGGTTGAGGGCTTTCTGGATTTGAAAAGATAGGTTGGATATTTGTTCGATAAGTTCTTCTTTGGTTAGGTCGGTGGTAGTTTGTTTAGTCGGGGTTTTGATCAATTCGGGAAATTCTGCTTTAGAAGAAATTGATGAGGGAGGAGTTTTGATGCACCTAGTTTAGATCAAGCGATTAGAAGAAGACATGGTTGGACGGAAGAGACGAAATGAATTGGTTGTTTCGTTTTGTAGTTGGGGATGCTAGTATAGAGGGAGTGGCAGACAAAAGCCGGCAGGGGACTCACTGCCGGAGGTAGTTTCCTCCCCGGTTAAAGGTTTCCTGACCCTTTTTGTCTGCCGGTTAGAATGTTATATTCACCTAAATCCTTCCGTTAATCTTAGTTGTTTGGATGCTGCTATTTTTATAAGTTGGCTCTTTTCTTCGCTTTTATTTGGTAAAAGCTATTTTAGATTGCTCTATAAGAGCAGATTTTCATAAATATTGGTGTCCTATGAAGGAAAAATTGACATTAAAATCTCAGTTACTCTTGCCGGGTCCGGTGGTAAGCTGTTGCTAGAATATTCGGTTTGGGTCAGTGACCGAATTTCCAGAGGAGCTTCTACTTGCTGGTAATCTTACTCGATGATTGTGATCACTACACTGCACCGATTTAAATGAGAGGAAGAGAAAGAGAAAGACATAGGGAGAGAGAGAGAGAGAGGGAGAAGTTCGAGGTTTGTTTTTGTTGGGTTTTATAATTGTTTTAATAGGGGTAATGTATATTTTCAGGTTTGGCCTTGATATAGGATATATTTCCTATGCATGGCTGGGCTGGGTTGTTTTATTGGTTGGTTTGTGTACCGATGTGAGTTTAACTTGCATTGAAACTGGTGACTGAGGAATTCAGTCAAGTGGATAAAAAGTGTATAAAATACTTGAGAAGTGAAGTGTCTAGGAAGAAAATTTTGTTTTAATTGTGGGTGATTGGTGGTTTTTGCTTGTTGTCAAATACGGTATCCGCCAAAATAAACAGTACCGAAACAAAGAGTGCTGTGGAGTTGTTTATGTAATATGGATTTGTCACATTTGACTTAATTGTCATTGGTTGATATATTAACAGTACGCTGCAGTTAAATTGGTTCTAACAGCGGAAGAAAAAGTTTTTTTGGTAAAGCATTATATTCGTTCATACGGAAAAGGTCGTAATGATGGCCCAAGCTTAGAACAGGTGTCAATAAAATATCAACAAAAATTTAATAAAGCAGCTCCTAGTAAAAGTGTGATGTTAGCTGTTGTTGAAACATTTCGTCGCACTGGTAGTGTATTGTGCCAACGTAAAGGTTCTTCAGGTCGTCGAAAAACAGTATGCACTAACGAAAATGAAGGACGTGTTTTTAACCAAGTTGTGCAATCACCTCAAAGAAGTCTTGTAAGAACTGCATGTAAACTCAACATTAGTAAAACGTCTTTACGTCGCATGTTCAAAGCAATTGGTGGTTATCCATACCGTATTCAAGTTGGACAACGACTAAATGCTGCGGACAAACGTGCAAGAGAAAGTTACTGTGGTCGCATGTTGAGTTTAATTTAAGAAGATCCCGAATTTTTGAAAAACATATGGTTTTCAGACGAGAGTCACGTTCATCTTAGCGGCTATATTAATCGACAAATAACCAGATTCCTTGGATTTGAACGTCCTGATGTCATTGTGGAGAAACCACTTCACAGTTTTCGAGTTACCGTTTGGTGCGCGGTATCTGGTCATGGAATGATGGGTCCTTATTTCGTTGAAGATGATGATCAGAATCCACTTACTGTCAACCAAGAGCGTTATAGAGAGAAAATTATTATACCTTTTGTGAGAGATCTAAATAACTTTTGCCGTGCACGAAATCTACAGTTTCGCACACAATGGTTCCAACAAGAAGGTGCAACGAGCCATACAGCTGTGACTTACTCCATCAGCATTTCGATAATAGAATAATTTCTCGGGGAACAGACTTCGAATATCCTTCTCATTCACCTGATCTGACGCCACCTGACGCATACATTTGGGGCATAATGAAGGACAAAATATTTCACTCGGAAAATCCGCCGGCGAATATTTCCGAACTACGGGAAAGAATACAAAATATTTTTCGGCAGTTACATCAACCTCTTTTTATAAATATGTTTATTGACTTACAAAATCGATATGAAGCTTGTTTGCGTCGAAATGGTGAACATTTGGAACACTTACATTACAGAAATTAAAAATTAATTTTTATTTTTATTATCGGTACTGTTTATTTTGGCGGATACTGTATTTCATAAAGAATGACAATTTGGATATTATTCATAAAAGTTGACAGTTGCTTGGTACATCGTAAACGTCACTTACTAGATTAATACATTATTTTCGAACTTAATGTAAAAATTCATACGGTTTTCATAAAACTGGCTATAAAATGAGACGGGGTTTGGAAAACTTCAATTTTATTTCATTTTATGATGTTCCAGAACAAGCAAAACTTTTTATCAAGAATGACATTTTTCACTAAAACTAATATTTAAACATTTTTTACCTATAGAATACTCCATCCGCGGACACGCTGTATATATGTATTTTGTAATCTAGAAACAATAACATTTTTGGATTCTCTGGAAGGTTTTTAACTCTGGTTAACAAAAAAACTTGGACACTCTTTTATAGAAATTTTTGAGAAAATGTTTTTATGTAAAAAGGTGAATTTTTGGAAACCTTCATCGAAATATTTTGATTTGGTTGAAAGGATTATTCTCCAATAGAAGTTCTATATGAGCTTGATTGGAGAATAAATCAAATATAAGGTTATTTGAGTTGTATAAAGATTTGTCAAAAGATATAAATTGTGCTTAACAGCAAGAATTTAATTAGCGTCTTAAATGTTAGGTAATTTTTGCCCGTCACCTCTCCTGACTAAACCCCATCAACTACATTTTAGGGCTACTTAAAGTTAGCTTATTCATCAAGATTATTTTTGTACCTTTCATACCGCTGAATAAATTGTATACTCTACGGTTGTCCTTGGGGTTTTGAGTCATACAGAATTTTTTATGAAAATTTTTTTTCTTAGAATGATTAATGAAACTATCTCGATTTAAATAGACACACCGTATGAAAGTAGGGTATTTTGTACAAAATAGAAGGAACAAGAACTTATTTCCTACCTAAACCGGAAGTAATAATATGTATTTTATAACATTATCGATAAGGTTAGTTTTTTGTTGTTGTTCAAACGATTCGTGATAATAACGACCAGAAACCACCCCTGTTATGCGTAAGGGTCTTATCAATAATGTATCAATTGCGTGATTAAATAAATCTTCATCATTTCAAATCGGTTGATAAACTTAACAAATCGTTTGCTCTATTTACATTGACATGCTGGGAGATTTGGCGAAAAAGCGGCTTTTTATATAATAAATGAGTACGACATCAATTTACGAAATTTTTTTGTTAACTTCAGATCGATAAAATATTACGGATCAATAACACGCTAGCTTTTTATATGTAGTAACATTAAATTGACTTACCTGTCTCACTAGTTCACCAACCATCCCATCCCAGCCTCCTTTTACTTCGTGATTTTCACTTCCGTATTTCCCATCTTTTACTATCCTCAACTCATCTGTAAAGATAGAATAATATTAAAAATCAACTTTGCAGAAAAGTTCGGAGAGTATTTCCAAAGCAACTTTATTAATCATTTACAACACACACACATTACACACATAGTTCATCAATACATAAACTCACTTAACACCATTAACACAAAAAATGTAACAACATACACGGAAATAAACAACACTATACAACTTGAAAATAAAACAGCACCAGGATCAGACACAATACACAACATTTCACTAAAAAATTTATCAAGAAAAGCAATAGTACAATTAACGTACATAACTAATTATATTATCAAAACAGGGCAATATCCCGATATGCTCAAGACTGCCAACATCATTCCCATCATCAAAGCAAACAAACAATCCTGTTATGTAGATAGCTATCGACCAATTTCCCTTCTAAATAATATAGCGAAGGTGATTGACAAAATTATTCCATTTAGACTAAAGAATTTTGTCGACAAACAAAACATTATTCCCACAGAGCAATACGGATTCAGAAACGGGCAAAGTACGGTTGCTCAGATTATTAGAATTATTAACTACATAAGGGAGGGCTTCCAGAATAAAAACAAATCCGTGATGGCAACGATTGACATACAAAAGGCTTTTGATTCCGTATGCCACGAGGGACTAATGCACAAATTAATTAACCTAAAAATACCAGATTATTTAATGAAAATAATATTTTCGTATCTAACAGATAGAAAATTTTATTTTAAAATCAATAATAACATAGCTGGACCTTATACAATTCAAGTGGGAGTACCGCAAGGCTCGGTGTTATCGCCTTTGCTATACTCCCTATTTATCCACGATCTCCCAACTTCCCCTCAGCTATTAACTGCAATGTATGCCGATGACACTTATTTTGTCGCCTCTGCACAGAATTCAGAACATGCACTCGAAGCAAAACAAACACACATTAACACGATTATTATTCCATACCTACATCAACACAAATTAGTTATTAATGCCTCTAAAACAGAGTACATGTTACTCAAGAGAATAACTACAAGAAACACATCTCGGCAGTCTTAGCTTTGTGTAGATGGGCACAATACTAAGCCTAGTAATACCCTAAAATATTTAGGGTATACAATACAAGCAAACACAAATGCGAATGCTCATATTGTGCAACAGGTGCGCAAGGCTAAGACTGCAATGAGCAAGTTATACCCACTTATATGCACACATAGTAACCTAACAAGCCACAACAAAATTCTTACATAATCAGACCCATACTTACATACGCTGCTCCAGTTTGCTATAACGGGACAAAGCACAACTTTCACTCACTGCAGTTGGTGCAAAATAAGTGTCTTCGGATGGCAATTAAACATAACTGCTATCCTAAATTACCCAGAAATACTTGGTTGCATGACAAAGCCAATATACCCACTATCAGAGACTTCATAACGAAAATTTCTACAAACTTTTATAATTACTGTCTGCCAGATGATCTTCATGAGAATCTCAAAGACGTAAATCGCGCAGGAGACATCCGCGATAGTGGGTGTAGGCTTCTGCATGGCACGTTAATTACATAACAAGATTGATTAACTCCAAACATATATTATCGCACAACGTGCAAATCAATTCAACATTGATGGAAAAAGAGCATCACATCGAGCACATAGCTTATGGACATCCAACTGTACGTGCAAAATGTTACGTATGCTGCTCAAACTAATGCTTAAACCTACCATGTAGAGTTTATCCGGTACTAATTGAAATGCCACAATATTAACGTACAGGACTGCACCCGCTTTCATCAAAATTTCGTAATATCCTTTTTTACCCCGTTCCTTCTGTAGTTCTAGGTTATGAATTCGGTTGAACATCAACCCCATTCTAACCTAATATATCATTTTCTATAATTATTGCTATGTGGTCTATCAAATTCTGCCATTTTCCTTCAGTTTTTTCTTTCCTTCTCTTTATTCTCATTTTTTATTCTATGCCATTTTCTATAATATCCATTGCTATGTGGTCTATTAAATACATCCATTTCCTTTTTCTTTTTTCATGTCTCCTTCTTTCTGTACTTTCTGATTATGAATCCGTTTACTTTCTAACCTCATTCTTCTCTCCAATGTCACTTTCTATAATATTATTAGCTATGTGGTCTATTATGTACAGCAATATCCTCCTACTTTCTTCCTTTTTTTGTCCCGTCCATTCTGTATTTTCTGGTTATGAATCCGTTTGCACTTTATCCTCATTCTTCTATCCTACGTTAGTTGGCATAATATTATTTGCTATGTGGTCTATTGAATTCAGCCATTTCCTTTTAGTTTCTCCTTTTTTCCATGTCCCCTTCTTTCTGTACGTTCTTATAATATTTATTTCACATCAGCAAAATACAAATACTAAGTAAAAAATATAAATTTCAGCTGTGAATAAAAAATACTCGATAAGCGTAAAACACTTGTTTCGAGAACTAATTAAATTAAACAATGTATCACAATGAATATTAAAAAGTTTCAATCAATGATGATAGACCTATCTAAATGTATAATATAAAACACAGTCTTATACAAATAGACGAGCAAAAATACACATTTACACACATGCACACACATGGAAAGCTAAAAGGTAAAAGTTACTAGTTACACGAGAAAACAACAATAAATACACATGCACTTCGTAATAAACATTAAAATAGGAAAACCAGCACAATTCGACATGAGAAATCTCAAAACTCCAAGCTGACGATTTAGCAAAGGTACGTAAATTTTGTATTATCTTGAGTTTCTAAATTATCTAATGGAATGTTCGCTCAAGTTCAATTCTCTTACTTTGAAGTATGTGTTTTTTCAGTTCTTTTTAAAAGTGGTTATTGCTTTTTATTGATTTTATTGTTTCAGAAATAATATTATACAGTTTTGGAGCAAAGAAAGAGTATGATCTCTGAGCAGCGACCTTAACCATCAGGGGAGTAACGTAATGATCTTTTTGGCGAGTGTTGTATTGATGGAAGGGAAGTAAAGCTGTATGCTTATTTGCATGATATTTGATACTTGTGCATAGAAAATACAATTGTCTTATATCTAGAATTTGAGTTTCAGTGTACAGAATATCAGAAGAACATCTGCTGCCTCTAGAAAATATTAATTTGAGGAAGCACCTTTGTATAACTTCGATAAAATGTATGTGAGTATTCAAAGTTCCCCCCCACACCGCTATTCCGTAACGAATATGACTTTCTACTAGTGAATAATATGAAGTTTTCAAGTGCTTCAGTGGCAGGATTTCTTTGAGTTTCCTGAATTTATATAAAATAGTTCTCAATTTGTTGACAGTATACTTTATATGTAAATCCCATTTCATATGCATATCAATTATTATTCCTAAATATTTAATTTTTTTTTCTGGTAGGATGTGGAAAGGTGCTTCATTCCTGACTACCAAGTGATCAAATGGAGGCATTCCAGCTGAGTTACAACAAAATGGTATATAATGTGTTTTATCTATATTAACCGTTAATAATCTTTTATCCAACCAACATTTTATCGTAGAAAACTCCCTTTCAACCGTATCCTTCAATGAGTCCCAGTCATCTGCTTTATAGAAGATGGCTGTATCATCTGCAAATCCAATTATATTTCCGTTGTCACTCAATGAGAAAAGTCCGTTCACATATATATTAAACAATGTTGGTCCCAGCACGGAACCTTGAGGTACTCCACAGTCCATCACCCTCTCATTGCCGAGTACATCACCGATTCTCACCGCCTGGCATCTTCCTGTTAAATAACTTTCTAATAGCCTCAATATATCACCTCGCATTCCAATATCTTCCAGTGACTGAAGAAGAAGGTGATGACTGACAGTGTCGAAGGCTTTGGATAGATCTATGAACACACATAAGGACGGTCTACCCTCATTCAAAGCTTGAACAACTTTTGAATTCAATGACAGAACAGCATCCTGATTTGAAATTTTCTCTCTGAATCCAAATTGATAATCTGAAATTAGTTTGTACTTATTGAGAAAATTAACAACCCTCCCCTTAATGATCTTTTCGAATACTTTCGATAGATGGGTAACTAGAGAGATCGGACGATAGTTGGTGATGATGGATGTATCCCCTTTTTTAAACAGTGGTGTAATAATTGATTTCTTAAACTTAGCAGGGTAAACACCTTCCTCCACACATCTATTCAACAAATAAGTCAAGAGTTCTAGAATATAGACTGGTATTTTTTTATGGTTTCTGCCTTCCAGTCATAACAACCTACTGCCTTGTTATTTTTTAATTCTAAAATTGTATTTTTCGTCTCCATGGTGTTAATTGGTTCGAACACAAATGAATTAAGAATAGGTGATCTTTTTATTTTGTAATTTCTGTTGTTTTTTATCCGACCACCAAGAGTTCTACCCACTTCAACAAAGGTTCCATTAAATGCATTCGCAATCTTCTGGTTATGAATCCTGTTACTTTTTAACCTCATTCTTATCTCCAATGTAGCGTTCTATAATACTATTTGCTATGTGGTCTATTAAATACTTTCTTTGTTTTTTTTGTCCCATTCATTCTGTATTTTCTGGTTATGAATCCGGTTCGTCTTTAACCTCATTCTTCTCTCCTACGTCAGTTGACATAATAATAATTGCTATGTGGTCTAATGAATTCAGCCATTTCCTTTTAGTCTCTTCTTTTTTTTTTCTTTTATGTCCTTTTATGTACTTCCTGGTTATGAATCCAGTTGTACTTTAACCTCATTCTCCCTTCCTACGTTACTTGCCATAATGTTCTTTGCTATATGATCCATTAAATTCAGCCGTATCCTCCTAGTTTCTTCTTTCTCCTTTTTCTCTGTTAACTAAACAGATACATAGTGTATCTAGATAAGATATGGTTGGACATGCATGGTGTTGTTCAGTATGGTTGAATGGACAGTTTATGAAATTAAGTTTCAAACTCTTCATGTTTTAGAGGAAAGCGCGTTATTATACTTTATGCGTGAAAAGAAAACGGATTGGTTGCGTTGCTGTTGTCGGCCAAGAATACATCACAGTCTTCTGCTATCACTAAGATGACAGCCGATCTATTGGAAAATTGTTTTTTTACACATTTTCTGCCAAATGTTCTGCCTAATTCGGTAATTGTATTAAATAATTATTGTTATCACAAGCGTATGTTAAATAAAATATCAAATAATAGTACGAAAAAGAAAGGTTTCTTAAAATTCATGCGAGAACAAATGTTAATTCCTTCCTTTAAAATTGTAAATTTAATACATTATATTAACAAAATCTCCTGAAAATTAAGTGACATTTACTTGGAATAGACAAAATGTACTTGTGAGAAAAATTTATATTCAAAATAAGTATAATTTTTCGTAATATTTCATATTAAATGTAATTGGCATGTTTTATTACAGTGAAGAATAAAATTATATTAAAAAACCATACACTCAAAGTGACTTCAACGCAGTTATAGTTTATATAAAAACTTTGTTACCCAAATTTTTAGGAAAAACGAAAAAAAAACGTACACCAAAGATCTTTCCTAAATCCTTCCAATAATCTTATAGAATTTTGATAACTCTTTGTATATAATCTTTGACAGCTTTCACTAAATCAACTACAGTGCTACAAGGGTACTGCGTCACATATTTTTAATAAATTTTCCAATTTAAAAAAAATACTTCTGTCCAGCTTTGCACTGTTTACCTATCACCAGCCCACAACGTACATTTTATAAGGCTTATCGCAGAGAATTCTTTAAATAACCACACTCTATGAAAGTTTTTTCAAGTATCACCCTGTTTCCATATATAATAAAACTTAATAACCTGAATTATTTTCTCAAGCAATCTTTCTAAATGTAAAATTAATAATTTTGGTTGTCAAAACTGAATCTGTAACAAACCTTTTGAATTACTGGGTGATTTTATATTAAGATTTGTTTATTTAGAACTCTTTCCCTGTTCGTGAATTTTTTTTACATAATATTATATTAAATAGTTATCAGACTTCAAAATAAGTTAACAATAAATAAAATTAAATACAAAATGCCAATTCTTTATTAACAGTTATTAATTTAAGCAACCTAAAACTAAATATAATTTTTTTATCTTGTATTATGCTAAATAGACATTAACGCCCTATTAATGCAAGTTAGTAAACACTTTCAACGAAACCTTGTACCTAATACTCTTAGAAAAATAAAAATTCCTAAAAGGTAATGTACACTATGCCAAAAATATCCCCTTCTGTCAGAAATAACATAAATAAACTGATGTGAGAACTGTAAGTATTAAATTTACAATTTTTATTTGAAATATTTGGTACATTAGAGTTTGTAATTGAATGTTGCCTCAGCTCACATTTCAACAATAAGTAAACGAGCTTTGAGAAAAAAAGTATTTTCGCTGAACTTACGACCCGAAACATTATTGACGTCAACATCCAACAGAAATCGAGCATTGTGGTAACTAATATCTATTTGCTGTTTTAACCATTGAATTCATAAGTAACCATTACTTTTCAATATAAATTGTAACTGTTCATTGAGTTTACCAGAGTATTAGTAAGATATATATACCAAAATATTGGTATTGTACAAAACATTCAACATTTAACAATATAAAGATGTACGAATGTTAGAAAGAGAAAAGGTGCTTTCTGCGTGAAATATCCACAAATCTCATTATTGCTTCTTGCTGACAGAATTACTACCAACCATATCTAATTCCACCCATGCACGATAAAGAAATGGCAACATTAACGACTGCTTTTATTTTTTAAACTAGTATTATATATACACTATACTATAGTTTTTAAGTTTTCAACTACTTACAATTGATACCCAGTTTTTGAGCTATAAGATTAGCAAGATCCTTACAGTATCCTTCAAATTGGTCGTTTCCTGAAAGAGTTTCACCCAACTCGGGCATTTTTCTCATAATATACGGCTCTTCCTGAAAATATATTCCAATGTAACGAACAGGCAAAAAAGAAACATTTCAGTAGTCGAGTCGATAATGTTGTGTTTTATTCTAATTCAAAGTAATAATTTTATCTGAGGTATAATTTATCCAAAGATATTAGTTACTTTCTAAACCTATACAAATCAATCATTGCACTGATTAAAGCATATAATCGTATCATTTTTTGAAAAGGCATGATGACAGTACTAAAAATTCAAAAAGTAAATAGTTTAGAGAAAAATATGCGATATGTGTTATACCCTATGTTAGTTAGCCAAGACCTGCTAACTATATTTTAGTATTGGGTTAATAATAGTAATTAATGCAACAAGTGCATAAAGTGGTACTTTTTTTCACGAATGGAAAAAGTTGACGTATAATAATTTGTATTACAACATACAGGGTATAGCTTCAAAAGATTATACAGATTGTTAATTCTCTTATGTTTATTTTCTAAAAGCTTTTGCTTACCAAAATAGTAGTGACTATATATGTTTTATTCCTTTCAATATGGGCATTTGCTTTCAACCTAACGTATTTCGCTGCTACAGCACTAAAACCAGTCTGATCACTCCATTCCGCTACTTTAACCATTGCACTATTGACTGTCATTTCTACGACGTGTAAAGTGTAATTCTGTCTACGTCCTTCTTCGCTAAACCGAATTTCTCCTGTCAATCCACCAATTTCCACCTGTAACCAACCAGAAACTACTTTACTAAAAATATATATACAGCCATATAATATCATTTTAATACATATAAAAATTGTTTTCATTTATTTTTTTCAAAGAAGTTTTTATATTTTGGAACAAGGATTCTTCACTGGGTCTTGTATTTTGGAAACTACTTTTTTCAGCTTCATGGACTATTTTAATATATTTCGAGTTATTTGTATATCGAGAGTAAGATTTTACCTGTTTCGATTAGGTCACTGAAAGAAGTAGATATATATTTCATAAAAGGGAATTTTTGTTTAAAGATAGCGCTTCAATAAATATCTGTGTCTGAATATATATGGTAATGAAAAATAGGAAAGAAAACACATCAAACAACAATTCATTAGGAATTGGATACATATTTAATTGAAAGTTAGAATTAATTTGTAGTAAGCTATCTACGTCCCGATGTTAATCTATAGAGGCGAAAATTGTGTTTTGAATGATAAAGATAAATCTAAATTAGAAGTTTTGGGGAGATAATACTAGAAGTATATAAAAACATATACTGATAAACAGAGATAATGAAGCAACAAGAAAATCAAGAAGATTGAAAAATACCGATCACATGTTGAGGACCAGTGTGTTCGGTATTAATATCATCAATTCAGAAATTCTAATTTAGACAATCAGAACTTGAGACTACAGTTAATAAATGATATTGTATAAATGCCTATGGCAATAAACGAAAAAATTATAATAACCGGATATTCATAATCTTGCAATTATAGTTCGGGTAAAAAAATATTTTAGAAAGTAGGTGATAAGGAAAAAGAGAATTTTACACTTATTCTTAGTAAAATTAAGTCAAAAGAAAATAATTTTTAGTGTTGCTAGTTTTAGTTGAACCAATCATATAAAGAAGAAAAAGAGAAACCAAACTTTATATCTGAAGAACTATATAATAATAACTATGACGAAATGGAAGAAATAGTAGAAACAGTAGAATAACAGATGATTTTGAAAATTTCGCTCGTTCAGAAGAAAATGATGATAAAGATCAAAATTTTCGAATAGCTCCTCAGAAAAGAATTCCGAGGTAGTAGAAACAAATAGAGCAGATTAGGCAAATCTAATCCTGCGATTAATTCTTTATCAGGTATAAAACCAAATGGCGATTTTAATTCAAATGAAATATATTCAGTATCTGATTTGTCATATTTATCAAATTTTGAAAATGAAATTGACAATACTGAAAATAATATTAATAAAATTAATATATCTGATATTCAGTCCCCAAATAAAAGTTTTATATTGAACGAAACCGATTTAGAAATATTTTCTTAGACAATCCAATAACGGATATACAAGAAAAATGGATAAATAGATAATAAAAGCAAATAAAAATATACAAATTATGGAAGAAGTAAATCAAGCGACTGGAAATGATACGAAAAATGAAAACTTAGACAAGAAAAATAAGAACATTGATGATAGAAATAAGAAAATTAAAGAAAGGAACGAGAAAATTAATGAAACTATTAAGAAGAATAGAAATAGAAAAATTGAAGAAATTAAAGAGAAAACGAATAAAAGTATAAAGAAGAAAATAGAAGAAAGTAACAAAAAGGTAAGTGAAAACATAAAAAGGAAGAAAAATAAGGAAATTGTTGACAGAAATACGAAGATAAAAGAAAGTAACAAGAGCGCAAACAAGAAAAATGAAGAAAGCAATCGAAAAGTAAGCAAGAAGATTCAAAATCGTAAATATAAAATAAGAGGACAATCCAAATTTCCAGGATTGCAATATTTTAATAGAAATAATGGGGAACACTTTGCATTACGGTGGTTCTCAATACAAGAAGTTATTAAATGGTTTGAAATATATGGAAAACAATAATGAAATTATAAATAATTATTATTTAGTTATAACAGTAGAACTAGACATTAATAACGATACGATAATAATTAGACATAGAAATATATAGATATAATAATAATTTTCAAAGAAATAATATGAATTATTCAATTCATTCTCTTAATGATTTTATTTATTTTGTTAGGATGTAAATTCAGATCTTTTGAAAAAAATCATGGATCTGGATTACTTTAAGTTAAATGCTTTTTTTAATTTAACTGATATTTCTTTTAACTTTAGTGATACTCATTTGATTTAAAGAATCTTCTTTAGATTTAAACGATTCCTTTTGATTTGGATGATCATTTAGTACTATCTCATTATATACAAAATCACAAAGAATTCTCCAAACTAATATGAGGAAAAAATCGATATAAAAACGTTCAAGTTAAAGAAAAAAATATAGATAAAAGAAATAAAAACAGAAATGATTCACCGTCTTATTAAAACCACGAAATAGCATATATACAAACGAAATTCAGAGATAAAATGGCAAAATTAAGGACAGTAGAAATTACCAAAGACTCGGGCATAATGTTAGAAACTAATAAAGGAAATTATCACAAAAATATGATTAGAAAACTTAAAATTATTTCTAACAAATTGTTACAGCAAAATGAAACTGATGATAATGGTAGTCTTGTTCCTGGTTCTTGATATCAAATGTAGAACTTGAAGACATACAAGTTACTGACTTGAATAACTTAATACTAGCGATTCATCTAGGATTATGTAATGAACATACTTTCATATATTATATAAACTTAAAAGAGGTTAGTAAGCAAATAGAAACTGTTTAACAATATTTTTATATGTTTAGAAATAGTTAATTAGAAGCTAATGCGACAAACCCTATTTCATACCATAATTTGATCAATCAAATGATGGAAAGAACAAAAAGTTTAATCAATACATTGGATAGAAAATCAAAAAACATTTATCCTCATATTAGATCAAAAGGAGGATGGGTAAAAGCTGTTGGAAAAGTTGATAGATGGTTTTTTGGTACTCTTGACTCCGATGAGGAGAGGTATGATAACGCGATAAATATATTACAACGAAACAAAAAGCAAATAATTCCAGAGGTTAATATACAAAAATCCTGAAATAAGAAACTATTTAATCAATTTCATAAATCATCAACTATCTGATGGCATAATCAACAGAAATTATAGGATAATTTGGAAACATTTCATATATCGATAGAAAATAGAATGAATAATTTTATCACCTTTTATAGCACCATTTCACAGATAATTAGGATTGTCAAAGTTTAATCACGTTAATTGATAACATCGAAAAATCCATTACATTTTCCAAATTAAATTCTATTCACAGCTCAGTGATGTTAATTCAAGAAATTGTAGAAATGATAAAGTATTTGCATACAATCTATAAAGAAGAACAAATTTCAAAATTTGATAATATTTTGACATATTATCCCTCTTTGGGTACCCAAGTAACTTTTTCCAAATACAAAATAATTTTTGCTGTCCATGTACCCATCCTGAAATCCAAAACTGCAAAATTTCACCACTTATACCTCGTTAACCAAAACCAAAAAATATTCATCCCATTACAACATCACTTGGCAAAAACTCCAGAATAAATCATTTCAATAAAAGAAGAGTGTCCGATGTTAGAAGACAAATATTACTGTCAGCAAGAGACAACAGTAGTATGGAATTATTGCACAGCCATTCTCCTACGAACTGCTATGCTAACGATGCTCACCTTCAAGAAACTATAAGAGAACAAGTCACTAATAACGAAGTTTCAATAATTTCAAATTCAGCGATAAAAATATTAACGAAATGTACTTCCGATCAATATTTATAAATTAATTATCCATCAATCATCCGAATTCCATAAGATTGCAAGATTCAAGTTAGGGAAGAGATATTTTCAACCAATATCCATATTAGAAAAGGAAAAATAATGATATTTCCGAAATTACATTAAAAATTTTTAGAAGTTCAACCATATAATTCACCAAACTTAACTATAAAATATGTTTTGAAGGATTATATGAAATCAACAAAATTACGAAAAATATGAAACCTATTCAAGAGATAAAAATTCCACAACACACAACAATTGGTTTATTCTCATAAAATTATAATTATTTGTATAAGTATAATAATATTTTGGTTTGTAGAAAAATTCCGAAGAAGCAAAAGAAGAATGATGTTGGTTAAATTATTAGAGTTGTTAAGTTAATTATTAAGGTAGTAGTCAGTAGATATATTTTCAAGTAATTATTTCAAAAGTATTGTAATTTTGATTTTATTGTAAAAATAAAGTTTTTTAAAAATAGTTTTCGAAGTTAAAACATTATAATTCTTAGACCACTTCAACTGAAAACGTAAACATTTATCTTCATGTTTGTCAACATAAGTTTATTCAGTCTTTAATGTCGTTGTAAGAACTTGAATTTTAATTAATTGCTCATTTTCTATCTCGACAAATGATTTTTCAGCTCAAATGCGTGTAAGTTAATTGTTTGCATTCACGAAATTGGAAAATTCCAGATAAGCACTAGATGGTCTTATTTACCATTAATACTGTTCATTTCACTAGGAACACGAAAATGTTTAACCGGGAACTATAATAAGGGTTATAGAGATTAAAACGAGTTTTGATTACTTATCGATGTGAAGTCGTAACGTGATATCCCATTTTATCATATTCGCTGAAACATTTTGTTATTGATTTTAATAACTGATACAACTTCACATGTTGTAGCCTCTTAAGCTTCTCACTATGAAAGTATCAACAAATTTTATACGTTTTATCAATGACCAGAAGGTAGACTTAAACTTGTTGATGAATCAATATATTTAGTGAATAGCTATACTAACCTTTCTTAAGAATCTTGAAATCTTATCGCCATGCTCCCATGGCGTCACCCAGTTACCATTCACATTACAATCCAAAGCTTTTGTTGTACCATTATAATTTAATCCCCTCCGGACATTACTCCTGAACAAATCTGGTTTTTTTCTCAAAACTTTATTGAAGGCTTCTACAAGGACGAATACTGCATCGTACATCAATGCAGCTTGAGCTGATATACTATCTTTTCCTGCTCCCGGAGATTGAGTTGAATCAAGACGTTTCCAACCTGAAAATTGAAATGAACTTTAAGGAGGTTATTTAACGTTGTTATGCATCTGTACCTTCTAGAAATTCTTTGACGTAAGGTTTGAAACTATCCACTATTCTGAATCCTGTAATGTTGATTGCTCCATATTCTACTACTTCGCTTTCCCATCTCTCGTCCATAACCTTGAAAAAAGATAAAAGAATTTGAATTAACTATATTTTAGAAAATTATGATAATTCACTTTGATTTAATAGAGGGGGTATTGTAAAATATAGGAATTCTTCTAACCTCATTCGAAAAATGAAAGTTTTTAAAAGATATCTTCGTGAGTAAGAATATTTAACTGGCGCAGTCAGTAGATTCATCGCAGTATTAGTGTGGAAAGCCACGACATCGCACCTAGACAAAATAATCAGTTTCGACAGCAAATATCAACTATTCCCCAAAATGCCTTTAAACCAAGACAAAATCAACCCAATTATATAGCTATAATCAAAAGTAACACTGTCATTAAAGTATTACGAGGATGCAGCTTAAAAATTGGAGTCTTTATATGAGAATACAGAATAAAAAACGAATGCGAACCCCTTTTATTACCAAAATGACGTTTAACGTCCGAATTTGAAGTAGCCACCTTTAAAACTAGAATCAGTAGATCTCAAATCCATCAGAGACATTCAAATGGAAGCAGGTTCATGTGGAATTTCAGAGAAAGAAAAAGTGCACCCCGCAATTTGGAATATGTCTAGTCTAAACATTGCTATTTATAGGTTTAATCATTATTTATATCTGGTATAGAAGAAGAGGTCAAGGAGATGTTAGCCAGCTAGCACAAAAGGAGCAGAAACACGAAAATGACCCCCATCGGTATTGCTTTCGCCTAAGAAGGGTGGAGTTATATGAAGACATCCTGCATATATGTAAGTTATTTGAAGCCATCCTGTTCACGTAAATAAAGATTGCTGTTGTCAGCAATTAGTCTATATGGTGTAGCTCTCAATAATAATTGTCATTCTAATTCTGTACCTTGTGTTGTAAACATCAAATTCAAATTAGTAAAAGTTATAGAAAAATATCTACGGGAGGAAGATCATGTAACTAGGTGGAATTCCTTCCAGTCCTAGGGATCGTCCATTTTTCAGTTGTCTTATTGACTTTTTATTTGTTAGGTATTAATGACAATATGTTGTATGTATGTATTTGTGATATTTTTGTTTTTACATTTAAAAATTTTGTACTCACTTTACTTTCAGTTTTAAAGGAAATAATATTTGTTGCCAAATATAATATCTTTGAAATATTATTAGAAACATTACCTGCATATGTGATGGTTTAATAATTTTTTATTTCTTTAGTTTGTTTAGAAAATATTAGGTGTAATGCCAATTTTTCCTCTTTTTTATTAATTAATTTATTTATCATATGTAATGGATAATCGTCGGATGTTGCTATTTGTTCAATTGTATTAATTTCTCTATCAAAATTACATTTGATCATAGGAACTGAAAATGCTGTATGTATCATTGAATTTTATGTCGCTAATTTATGTGACATGGGATGATTGGAACTATATGGACTAGTCACATCAGTGAATATTCAAATCGAGAAAATTGATTGAGTTATTTTCTTCAGCTTCTAGTGTAAATTTAATTTTTGGGTGTAAATTATTAATATGGTTGAGAAATATATGTAATTATCGTTCACTGCCTATAAATCAAGCTAATATGTCATCTACATATCTATCTATAGCAAAATAAGATATTTTTTGAAACATTATTGTTCTTTCTAAACTGTCCATAAAAATGTTTGCCGAAATTGGTGATATAGGGTTTCCCATTGGTAAACCTTCATTTTGAATATATATCTTATTGTCAAAAGTGAAATAATTCTGATTAATACATACATCAAAGAAATTAAGTATATATAATATTAGTGTTTTAAATAAAACTCAATGTTTCTAGCTTATTCCACAATATAATGAAAAAGGTTGAAAATTCTAAAAAATTGACAATATCATCCTCAGAATGACATTTGACCTTACCTTGTGATTGACTTAATATATGTTAATAGAAAAAAGAAGATGTGATATTACAAATATTGAAGCTTAGATATTATTAGCCCTATGGTGATATCCTAGATATAATTTTTCCAATTAGGATCGGTATAACTGTGCAATGATATAGAAAACCAGGAAAACTATATCTGCTTATCTTTATAATTATCACTTAAGAAGACAGTTTAATAGTGGAGAACTCCCTAGATTTATCTGTTAATTGACGACTTCATCAAAGAGTTAACAATGTACTTGATTGTTCAATTTATCGAAAACCATCACACACTGATGTGACAATTCCATATAATTCCAATCACCCCATGTCACATAAACTAGCGGCATATAATTCAATGATACATAAAGCATTTTCAGTTCCTATGAATAAATGTTATTTTGATAGAGAGATTAATACAATTAGACAAATAGCAACATCCAACTGTTATCCATTACATATGATAAATAAGCTAATTAGTGTTTTAAATGAAACTCACTGTTCCTAGCTTATTCCACAATATAATGAAAATTGTTGAAAATTCTAAAAAATTGACAATTGTTTCGATAAATCAATATCATCGTCAAAATGACAGAAGTGATATTTCATTTGATTCCTACCTGATGTTTAGTAGTTATTTTTGGCTAGACCAAGAAGTGACGTAACTTGTGATAGACATAATATATGTTAATAGAGAAAAGAAGAAGATGTGATATTACAAATATTGAAGCTTAAATATTATTAGCCCTATGGTGATATCCTAGATATCATTTTTCCAATTAAGATCAGTATAACTGTGCAATGATATAGAAAACCAGGAAAACTATATCTGCTGATCTTAACAATTATCACTTGAGAAGACAGTTTATTAGTGGACAACTCTCTAGATTTATCTGTTCAATTCTTCAAGGTAATCCAGTTCTTAGAATATTTGTAATATCACATCTTCTTCTTGTTTCTATTAACATATATTAAGTCAATCACAAGTTATGTCACTTCTTGGTCTAGCCAAAAATAACTACTAAACATCAGGTACGCATCAAATGAAATGTAACTTCTGTCATTCTGACGATGATATTCAGTTATCGAAACCATTGTCAATTTTTTAGAATTTTCAACATTTTTCATTATATTGTGGAATTACCTAGAAACATTGAGTTTCATTTAAAACACTAATATGAGTAGATTCCACGAAGTAAGGGTCGAGTCAGTTAATTTCATATATGATATTATTCCTGGATTAACATTTTTATCTTCTAGTAATATTCTTACAAGTGTTAGACATTCTTTAGGAGGAATTTTAGTGAACATATTGGTAACATCAAATGAAATGAGTTTAGAGTTATCTTGTAAATTGAAAGTTTCTAATCTTTTGATTAATTCTATTGAATTTTTAATTGAGTATTTAGATATATATCCGTATTTATTAAGTACAGTGCCAAGTTTTTTTTGTTCATATATTATTAGGAGTATTAACATTAGAAACTACAGGTCTAATTGATTTCGTTATTTTATGTAATTTAACGTTTCCATATAATTGTGGAAACTGAGGATTTTCATTTTCAATTTATCTCTTTTCATAACCACTTTGAAGATAATTCGAATTATTAACAATATCTCTCACATTATTAGGAAACTTTTTTGTTGAGTCTGCTTTAACAATTTGTACATCGCTAGATTCTATAAAGTTATATATTTTTTAATTATATTCTTCTGTTTTTGATATGACAGTGGCGTTTCCCTTGTCAGATTTTGTTATTATCATTTTATACTTTTTTTATTGAATTTAAAACTGTAATGTCATTTTTTGTTTGACGTTTAATCTTTGACGGTTCAATGTTTTTGATTTAATTGGCAATTTTTATTTTCTCATTAAGAAAATTATTTGAATTAGACTTCAAAGTTATTTCTGATTCGGTAGCTAATATTTAAATACCTGCCACGAACAAGGTTCTAACCAACAATATTTCAGATTAGGTGCTAAACATGGAATAAGGTTGTAGGCAACATTTAGAGTGCTTCTAAACGGCAATGAGCTTTATAATTTATATTATTAGGGAACCATTTTCGATTGCTAACATTGCCTCGGCTAGAACAAGGTTGCAACAACAAGCGGTTTGTGGTGGCAATTGGTGTAAAATGGCGTCGAGTGAGGTGCGTATTACTAATTCCGCAAAAAAGCAGTTAAATTAAGGCAGAAAGAGAAAAATAAACATAGCAAAATGGAAAGACAATAAAAGAAAAATCCTGAGTGATAGCGGACAGCAATATATGTAACGGAAAGAAACGTTTCCGTTTCCGGGAGAATTCCTGTTAATGATGTGAGTAGACCAACGTTGTAACCAACGCTGATATACCTATGCTGAAATACGTTTTCTTTACTGATCGAGTAAAAAATTTTCTTATTGTTTTAGGTTCGAGTGTGTCGCTTGAAACGCATTAAACTGCGTTTCTGTTAAAATATCTAGCGACGGTAAGGTAGACACATCCTATATTCTTCTTCGAGGCATTTATTCACAGCGGAGTTGATTTTGAATTTATGAATTGAGAATTGACTGTCAGTTTATGTACGCTTTCTCTTGCCAGAGACAATATTATTATCAAGTATTCAAAAAATAGGAGAAGTATTTCCAATTTTGATGAATATGTTTTGGATATTAAATGTATTTAATATCGCACCGAAGCTAAAGAGGGTCTTTCCCATCGAGCATCAATTACTACGTAGTATCTAAATATATAAATATATCTATCTATATCTAAATAAATTTAGTTCGAACCATTTTCAATTTAAAAAGTGCATACAATTGAATGGTAAGTTTATACATAATTAAATCTGTTTTAATAATTCGTTTCCTTCAGTATCTCGCTTGTCTATTTTTCGTATTGTTTTTTTACTAGTATTGGAAAGTTCCAGTTGATACGAATCACGTTTTTTCTGTATTTTCATTTTATAGTTTACCAGAAGAAATTATTTCTTTCTACTTAAACAATGTCTACCAATCTAACTTTATAGTTAAAATAATTATTATAGTAATAATAAGTTTATTCTGGAAAATGAAGATAATATTAACAATACACATCTATATATATATAAAAGAAAGTCGTGTTAGTTACTCCACTTATAACTCAAGAACGGCTGAACCGATTTAGCTGAAAATTGGCAGGGAGGTAGTTAAGAGCCAGGAGAAGGACATAGGATACTTTTTATCCCGTTCGACAGCAATCCCATAGGATACTTTTTATCCCGTTCGACAGCATTCCCGTGTGACTTGACATGAAACGTAAGTCACTATAAAACGTGGTATAACAAAAAAGAATCAGACTTGGAATAACAAAACGCAAATGACAGCTATGTAATTGACGTATAATGACAGCTATGTAATGACGTATGGATGACAATTTGATATTTGTAAGAAATCAATAATAAAACTATTTCTATTAAATAAATAATTAACAATTATAATGTAATGATAGTGCCATTGCCCATTCGTATAAACAGTGAAGTGAACTATAAAACTCGGTATGGTTGAAAATAAGAGTTTTTAGGTGAAGTGAAGTTTAAATAATAATGCCGCGACCAAGACGATCGAATCTTTCCCGACAAAGCCGTGATGCAAGAAGAATACGAAATACTGCAAATGAAAGGAGTGAAGAAGAACAAGAAATTGCACGTGAACAGCGCCGCGATAGTATGGCTCGACTTCGTGCTTCTCAATCACGAGAGCAAATTGAAGCAGCCCGTGGAACAGCTCGGTTGGCAATGCAGAATCGTCGAGCGAACAACAGAGGTCAACAAATAGATAATTTGCGACGCAGAACAAGATATTTATCAAGTGCTGATTTGAATCGAGCAGCGTTTCAATACGATTGCAGCAATGATTACAGCTTGCATCCTAGCGTTTGCATTGGGCAAATGGACGTAGTTTGCGAGTATTGTGGTGCATTAAAGTTTTCCGGAGAAACGCCTGGATTATGCTGCCTTAATGGAAAGTGAAATTGCCATTGTTGACTCCGCCACCTGAGTCATTGTATTCATTGCTTTGTGGCGAAACACAAGAATCACGCCACTTTCTTTCAAATACTCAAAAATACAATGGTTGTTTCCAGATGACGTCATTTGGGGCAGATATTATCGCAGAACGAGGATTTAATTCGACATTTAAGGTATTTATTTTTGTACTTATATAGTAATGGTAGGAAAATTCAAAGGTGAGGAAGTTCTCATTCCGAGGATACCGATGATCCCAACCTATATGCCGTTTGAATTTAAAAGACTTCAATTTCCGATACGTCTTGCATTTGCCATGACCATCAACAAATCACAAGGCCAATCCTTAAAAGTTTGTGGTTTAAATCTAGTACATTCATGTTTTTCCCATGGTCAATTATACGTGGCATGTTCACGGGTCGGAAGAACATCTGCGTTGTTTGTTTTTGCGCCTGATAATAAAACAAAAAATGTCGTGTATCACAAGGTACTTAAATGAAGAGCAACCTATGTACTAAAATACAGAAATAATTATGAATGATTAATGTAGGTATTTAATTTTTTTTGTATTTTTTCCAATTAAAAAAAAAGTCTGCTTATTTGTTGCCATTAAGGCGGAACAAAGTTCGCCGGGTCAGCTAGTAGGAGATAAAACAATATCATCCGAATAAACCAAATAACCACGGAAGTATAGGTAAATACTTGTTTGTGGTATAAAAAAACTACATCTACTAAAAATCTTTATACATTTGCATTTTTTTATACATTATTTAATTTTTCCGTCGTAATTAATATATATCTTATCTGTCTAAGAGTGCTGTCACAGCATTATTTTCACGTCATCTACTCACTCCCGGAACTCTCTGTATATTGTGGAATTATCTAGAAACAGTTAGTCTTATTTAAAACTGTAATATGAGTAGATTTCACAAAGTAAGGGTCGAGACAGTAAATTTCATAAAATTGGTTGCACTTTGGAAGTTGTATCATGCTAAAAAGACATGTTACAAAAAATGGCCGACTACGACATACACACAGGATTTTTTTCTAAACCAAACACGAGAAAATTACTAAAAAGAAACAAAAATCCTTTGTGGTAAACCAATACTTTTCTCGTATATTAGATGGAGTTGATCGGAAAAGTAATACCTGTCACCTATAACTATTAAAAATAATATCATTAAGACTCAATAATCTTTCTTCTTCAAAATAACATTATTTAAAAATTCTCGACAGTAACATGCCTTGTTCTAGTTTTCTGCAGATATCACAACGTAAAACAAACAAAATGAATTTCCATTTTCAATTTTGTCTGAAAGCAATTTCCTTTTGAAACATTACGGTGGTTTGCACCTAACTTCATATAAAAGTTGTGTGGAAAACTTTTCTTTGCAGCATATCCATTAAACGAATCGGTAGTCTATATCAGAGACGTACTGAAAAATTTCTTAATAGGGATATTAATTTACTCAGTCAATACATTTGGCAGCTTAAAACCTTAATTTACATACATCCTTCAATATTTAATTTTTCAATTTTGTATTCAGCTATAATGTTAACATCATTTTGCCAACTCAAAAAAGGCCATTACAATTTAACGTTTATAAATAACATCCAGTATATGGTAGGCCGAGCAAAAGTAGGTCAAGCTGTAGTAGGTCAATTGGCTCACTGTGTCCATGACTTCAACTAGTTTTGTCACCGTTTCCGACATAAAGGTTTTACCTCTCTCACTTAACAACAATCTGGGGGGTCCGTGTCCGGTCATAATATTCCTTAGGATGAACTCTGCTTTCTCACTACTGATGGCTGCGGTTCCGGCCCACTGTGTTGCATAAACCGTTGCCAATACGATGAATGTCTTACGATTCCTACTTATTTTGAATGGGCCCAATAGATCAATTCCTAACCTGTCGAAGGATTGGCCCACTTCCAGCGGTTGTAACAGTCCCACCGGATTTCTGTTTTCCCGGCCCTTCCTAGCTTGACAATAATGGCATCCTTTAACATAACGTTCTACGTTCTTTTGTAAGTTCCTCCAGTAGCACCTGATGTCCCGACATGGGTTCATTATGATGGGAGAATAGTACCTCAGCTATGAGATGTCTTGGGATGGCTAGCAGGTCATCGGTTCCTGTTGAACTCGTGTTTACTTTGTACAACACGCCATTTCATATTCTGAAATTCTTTGCCCTCTTAACTATTCCTGCGGGGGCCTCTTGTGGGTACGATATAGCATCAAAGATTGCCCGTAAATCGGGGTCCTTCTTCTGTTCCCTGGCAAAATCCTCCGGTAGCGACAGAAAGATAAGTACTTCGTTTAGGTTGCTGTCATCGGGGCCAACTGGCTTTTCTATGGGATTTCTTGAAAGGCAATCAGCGTCGCTGTGTTTTTTACTGCTCTTATGAACAATTTCATAATCGAACTCTGCTAATTTTAATGTCCATTGAGCTAACCTCCCAGTGGGGTCCTTAATTGTTTTCAGCTGAATTTGTGAAATCTTATGTGAATTAACTACTTGCTCAAGAAAAGAGTGATATGGCTTTTTTTTTAGCTTGTGTTTCTATGACTTGAAAGGAAATAATATGATAACCTGACTATTGTAATGTACACTTTATGACACAGACCAAAAACCCGACTTATTTGATTCTAATACGCTCTATAATATGTGATGAATTGGAACAGACTCACCGACTTTATGTCTTCGCTGTCACTAATGTGAAATCCTTGAAATCTGGTTTATATCCGGATCGTCTGGACCATAATTTATGTTGATTGGTGAATGAAGATGCCTTCGATATTTATGGACTGTATAATTGTTTTTGGTATTTGTACAATATCAAATGTAATTGGTTTCTTTTTACAAAATGTAACGTAATAATGACATTGATTGATACTTTTTATTGTTGACAGACAGCGTACAATCGTTGAAACTGTAACTTAACACATTCTTTGTACAACTCTTTTTGTTAAGACATTCATTGTTTATAGTTGTAGCGCAGTTCTAATAAACTAAAAAGTATTTAAGGTCTTTTTAAAAATATATTTTCAATAAGAGAAAATAAAATTTACGTATTTTTCTTATATTTTAATTTTGCATGCACAAAATCATCAATATTTCATTCATATTACAAAGTTATAATTGATTCCATTTAAGTTTGGTTGTGTGTATATCTTTCTTCCTTCAAGACCTAATACTTATTTTTCCTTATACATGTACAACTGTCTCCTCAAGTGATTCCACGAATTTATTATATCTCAATTCTTGATTCCTTCTTTCCGAAATTCTACTCATTTTAATAATTCTTTTTGTTTTTATTAATAGACTCACCCAAACTTTTATTTACCGTTCACCATATTTTCGATGCGCTCATGTTTATAAGAGGTTGGTTATTTTCATACATCACGCAACATACAAATACAATCAGACGCCATTAGCATTATAAAAATAATATGCATATTTAGGTTCTAACAATGTCCATGCTTGTGTAAATTGACGTGTTGTTAATGTCCTCTAAAAGAAAGTTTCATTTTAAGCAAATTTCGAATTAATGTAGGTTAGAGAACACTCCCATTGTTCACAAAAACAATGCTAATACAAAATCTATTTATAAGTGAAGACAAGTTAGTGAATAAATTGGGTTAAGTAGACTTTACCTGAAAACATCCTAAATATTGAAAAACAGATGATAAATATTTGTGAAAGTACTGACATCAATAAAGATAGAGGTGGCAAAAATGAAAAACACCTCAAGCAGAAATATGTATCAAACAGGTCTTTAAGCCCACAAAATTGTATAGTACTAAATAACCAGAACCATTACTAGCTTTATTTGAGCTTGCTTGGAACTGAAATTACATTTCTTGTAATGACATTACAAATCTTAGAGATGATAGAAGTACTCTGGTACTCAGTATCGAAGGAAATGATGAAGCATATAGATTGGCCGACAAAAAAGATTCAAACCGTTATATAATTGTTATTCGTGTTTTGCTAAAATATCAACAAAACTTGTGACGTTCTTTCTTTCTCCAAATGATAACGGACGTCACTATGACACCCACGGCTTCTATATCTACTAGATAAAATTTTATTTCGGAATTGTACTCAAATACGCAGAAAATCACTCAAACCAAACATTTGTAAAGCAAAAATAAATTCTATTAATGTAATAACAACAGACGCTAGGAGCAAATGAATTTTTCACAGAAAGAATTATTTACAAAACAATTTTCAAATTCGTTTACCGCGAAAATCAGTCACAAATCGGTCGGTCGGTTACTTCGAAAGATTTCGGAAAAAGCGGAGAAGTGAAGCACAAGAATCAGAGCAAGAGCAAGAGAGCTATTCAGTGCTGTTTCCCGGTTTTATCCATTTTTCTCTCGACCCCACTCAGGATGTCCCCTACTTGACAATCCTAAGAAATGCGCGGACTGATTTGCGCGAACGATACAGTAAATAATACATATACAATATACCAGATGGTTCAAAAGTAATACACATATTCTGGAATAACTAATAATACTCAAATTTACAGCTCGCTATGAAAAAGGGGTGATTAACTTATAATGCTAAATCAAAAAACTAAAATATTTACTGTGGGATGTCGGGAACAAAAACTTAACGGGGAGAAGAAAGTTATTACATTCTCACCTGGAGAATTTTCTGAAATTGAAACTAGAAATTGATCCACGCAAAATACAATTTTTATGTCTGATATATAACTGATTCTCTGACTGGTTATTGTTCTGACTCAACTTAAATTGTACTCACACAAATAACAGATTGTTTACTGGTATGGTTACAATCCTATACGAAGAAGTAAAACTTATCAAGATCAGCCTTCAAGACAGTACTAGATATTTTCAAATGTTTTCTTTTTGGAAATATGTTGTGTGTTATAGCATACACAATTCAAAAACGATCTTACATACATGAAACTCAACCAGCAGAGGCGGAAATTCTAAACAACGTTACCAATATTACCACCATTTACGAATCCTATTGGTCTAATTTTCGGGTACATGGATGGTCTTGTGAGTAACAAGTTGTCTCATTCGCCAACGCTTCTATTTATTCACGCTAGCCGGCTTTGTAGATTGAGTTTATTATTATTAGTTCTAGTACACTAGAAATTCTGGCTTCCAAAATATCTTCCTTGGTTATTGTGTATCTCCAAAGTCACTCCAAATCGACTGCAAAACTCTTTTATGAACTCGTCCACAGCAGTTGCGTCTTCTGGATTTGGAGTAGCTTAAAATTCCGTTCACTTTCCGAAATAATCCATAGGCACCCACATGTTTTTGCATTGGACCTATAGCCGGGTGCCTTGCTTATAATGCGTAGTGTTTTTTATTGGAAACACTGTAAGATTTTTGTGTTAATAGGTTTCATTGATTAAGAGTTTATTCTCTAATGAAAGTTGGGATCATCTACCAATCAACTATTGCATTTATGAAACAATGCACGAAGGTTTTAATAAACGAAAAACAAATTAGAATAAGTAATGGTTTTCACAGACTTGATATAAATATAATATATATGATTGATATTAGAAACGATAAGACTATGTCAAAACTAAATAATTGAATTTTATATACGTCAGAAAAAGAACAAGGAAAACAGCTTGGTAATCAACTTGACAGAATGATTAAATTGTAAATCGAATTTTATTAACATAAACCAGCATGCAAATGTCTGGAAAGTTAAACTTTTCCAAGGGCTAAACTTTGTCGTGCTATCTACTTTCGTAATATAAGGAAATTGATACTTATATACCTAACGTCATTCTCAATTACAAGCTACATAATTTTCTTAAAGTTTCATATTTCATCTTCATTACGTAGGACGTAGATCAAATACCAGGTACGGCACTTCAATGGATATCATTAAAGAAACACTTTTCTCGAGTTCATTAATTACTGACTTTTGAAATTATGATCTTTTAAGCAGTTACATGAATAATATGAGTTTTGAAAGTTCTCACAACCAAAGCAATGTTGGATATTTACTATAAGAGCCCTTTACAAGAAGGAGTTGTCGCATAGTTTTAAAAAAATCTTTTTCTACTACCATGCGTAAAGTACGGACTTAAGACAGACTTTCCAGTACGTAAAACTTGACTTGAATGTAGTTATAGCTAGTATTATAAAAATATAGATATATATATATATAATAAACGGGTATTAAATCTGAGATTTTTTTTTTAATCAGAGATTGAAACATATAAAATTCAGTAAAGTACCTACATACGTAATAATTATTGGGTACTGAAAAATAATAGAATATGGTGCATAGGTAGGTACCTATAAGTTGGCTGTGAGTGACTGACATTTCTTTGAGATCTTCCGACTATACCTAGGGTAAGCAACAGTATTTTAGAAAACGGAATAGTATAATTATAAAGATGGATTCCTCTGACGATATCTCAGAAGATAATTTCGAAAATACACCACCAAACATAGGTATTACACGTAGCACAGAATGCTTCTAATGATTTAATACCCAAAAAATCTGTGAATATTTACGAAACAAAATACAATTTGTTTAAAGAATGGTGTAGGAAAAATAAAATAACAAAGCATTCCGGAAATGTCCCAGTGACAAATTGCACCTTTAATAATAGCAAAAAATAATATCTCATTCATACCTCAAATGTGACTAGTATTACAACAATGAAAAACTCAAAGTCAAATTGTCACAAATTTATTTTATTATACTGAAGTGCTGAACTACTAGTTTCGGCCCTCAATGGCCATCTTCAGGCTACAAAGAATGTTTGGGTAAGGACGAAAACATTAAACAATCTGTATATGTTACCTAAATGATGATAATTATTAGTGGGGCAACAAACGTCCACACATAGCGTCGATGAAGGGAAGGATGTAATTTAGGTGACTGGAAAGCGCAACAACTATAAACGCATGTTACCCCCGAAATAAAAGCTAACGATACAAATTATAGTAAAAGTTAGCGTTAACAAAATTTACTCTGTGAAAAAGAAGAAGAATAGTCAATAAACTGAAAGTAGTAGTCTAGTCAAAAGATAAAAAAGAAGATTATGATAGTAGTATTCAACTTAAAAAGAGTGAATCAAATTGTAAACAATTGTAAATAAAGATATACATATAGTTGGTAAAATATTATTAACAGCGACTTTTACAATAACAATACTCGACAATATTAGAACTACCAAAAACAAAGGAATACACCAAACAATCAAAATGGGAGATTGAGGAAGATGTATGGATCTTTTGGTCTTAGTTGCTCATTAAGACAAACATCGTTGTTATCAGAACTAATCCGGTTAATCTCGAAAATCTCGAGTAAATTTACCTTAGGACCTTTAAAGCACCTATGTATTCTACACGCATCTGATAAAGAAAAAGTGTGGTTTTCAGATATAATGTGATTTGCAAACGCAGGTGGGTCAGTATTTTGAAACCTTTTAACAAAACTAAGATGTTCCTTGATTCTAGTGTCTAACAAACGACCAGACTGACCGATATAGACAGCATCACAATCCTGACAGCTCAATTTATATATACCAGGAGAATGTAACGTCGGAACAGAATCTTTGGTGTTAACCAAAAAAGATCTTCGATTGTTACCAAATTTAATGTTATAGCTCTTGAAAATGTTACCAAACTTATAAGATACAGGGCCAAGGAAATGTAAAGAGCCAACATACTTAGATATATCGTTATTCGAAGTGTTATCGTGTAATGTAATAGTGAGAAAAGTTAGTTTAAATTTATTAAAATGTCTAATGTATATTTTGTTGAATACAGAGAGTGGAAAGTTATTATTAATTGCAATTTGTTCAATAATATTGATTTCCTCATTAAAGGCTTCCTATGACAAAGGTAATGAAAAAGCTATATGCAAGAAACTATTGAAGGATGCAATTTTATGTGACTGCGGATGGTTAGAGTGAAAATTAAAAACTGTGTCCATTGTAGTAGGTTTACGATAAATCTGAAAATCCAACCTTCCAGAACTAACATCCCTAGTGATCAACAGGTCCAAGAAGGGAATACTATTCTCAAACTCAAACTCCATCGTAAATTTAATTCTAGGATGAAGGGTGTTGATAAAATCCAAGAAAGAGAAAGCCTCTTGTTGGGTACCGTTAAAAAGAACTATAGAATCATCGACATAGCGATAGTAAAAGACTATATATTTCTTGAAAAAGGGATCATTAACATAAGTTTTTTCCAAATTATTCATGAAAATTTCAGCAAGTAAAGGGCTCAAATTAGAACCCATAGCCAAGCCTGTAGTCTGTTGGTAAAATTTGTTATTAAATTGAAAAAGGTTTTGTTGTAAAGCTAATTGGAGCATGTTTATTCGGGCACAAATTATTGGAAATCAATAGGGTTTTAACCAAATTTATACATTCTGAAGGGGGTATACTGGGAAAAAGGTTACAAACATCTAATGAGAGCAAAAAAGAATAAGATTTAGGAAGCTTAATGTTAGAAATTTCATTACATAGGTCCAATGAATTTTTAATAGAGAAAATATTATTGAAATTAGTCAAGTCTTTAAGTAAATTGTTAAGGAAACAAGAAAGTTTAGAAGTGAATTCAAGAAGGAAACAACTGGCCTAATGGATATATTTTCTTTATGAATCTTCGGAAATCCATAGAGCAAGGGCGTGATTGGTTCCATTTGTGTTAATTGGTAATGTTTAGTATTAAACAAATCTAGGGTATCTATGTATGTTTTAAGTTTATTCTTGAGCTCATCATGAAATTTCACTGTAGGATCAGTGCATAGAGGAGAGAAAGAGCTATCAGAGTCAATAAAAGATTGTACCTTTTCAATGTAAGAGCTCTTATCCAATATCACAACACAATTACCTTTATCCGTCCTGTAGTGATCTTATGTTTGAGGTTTTTGAGTTCTGTAAAAGTGAAATTATCATGCCCGGGGCCAGTAAAAACAGTAGGATCATGATGTAAACTATTGTCCTTATTCAAAGTTCTTTGAATCAAAGAAGAAATATCAGCTCTTATAGCTTCCTTATTAACCAAATTAGAGTTAGCCAAAATAAGCTCTGAATCTATAGCCAGCGATTTAAAATTGTGTTTAGTATTCAAAGTAGAAAAATTATATTTCATCCCCATATTGAGTATGTTAAGTTGTTTATTATTAAAATCAGAATGACTAAGGTTCAAGATTCTAGGATGAAACTTAAATGAAGAAAAACTTATATCTATTCTATCTCGATCAACCGAACTATGTTTTTTATTCTTCAACCAATCCAACTTTCTTCCTTACCCAAACATTCTTTGTAGCCTGAAGATGGCCATTGAGGACCGAAACTAGTAGCTCAGTATAATGAAATAAATTTGTGACATTTTGACTTTGAGTTTTTCATTGTTGTTTTAATAATAGCATTGTTAATAATTGAATTCGTCTGTTTCGTTAATTTGTTGTAATTTTGATTGAAATATTCAAAAGGTTAATCAATATATGATATATTTTATTAGGAATCAATAAAAGTGTTATAGTTTCTTCCAAAGAAAAATTGAATCTACCTTAGTGCGCAAAGAAAACTACTATTAAACTTCTGTATTTTGATAAAATTTTCGGTTGTAGAATAAATATGGTATGTAATTCGTGTGTAAAGAGGCCTTTTTCGACTCATGCGATTGTCGCATGAGCCGTTACATAAATAACTATTTTATCCGTACCATTCATAAATTATGATTTATGGATAAAAGAATACAAATGCATTAGATTAGATGTTATTACTTATGTAGCAAATAATGAGGATTCAAGATAAATCATAGTGTTCAACACGTTAATAATTGAATTCAACTTTGGAGACCCAAAGTAATATTATTACAAGAAATGCTATATCAGATTAAGAAATGGTAAAACAAACAGGTTCCATCCAACTATTGGGGGAAAGCACATGGGGAATTCTTAGCATCGCTATTTCTTGTTTATGTTACAAAGATAATGGTTAGAGAACTCAATCAATTCGAATTATGTAGTGAATTGATTACTGATGAGGAAAAGTATTTAGCTCTTGAGAATTAACTATTAGATTGAGCTTCAAATAAAAACAATATGTTCGCTATGTCCTGTATTGTTTCAAGTATATACATTTACTTTCCTCTATGAAAAAGTGGTTAAATCAATATCTGTGCGTATTTTGCTAATATGGTGAGTCAAAATTTCGACCAGAGCATTGGAGTTAATGAAATTAATGCATCATCAATCCTTATTACACTGAGATATTTATTTCTTATTATAATATCAATAAATTGACCACTACACTCACAGAAAAACATAAATTAATAGAAAATTGTGATCAATTATCATCATCATTGGACAGCCATCTGCCTCTGCCTCAACTTCTGTGAACTTATCCACCTTCGATGGTATTGAACAGAGTTTATTCATGTTGTTTGAATTCTCTTAATATCGTCGGACCACCTTGCTCACTCGAGTTCAATTGAAAAAATTGTCACAAATAACAATCCAAAGGAGAATAACACGATTTCAGTTGGAGATACTCAAATTGAAAATCCCGCAAGTAACACCAAGATGTCAAATCAAGTAAGATACCTACTGAGTTGGATTGAAGATACTGAGAATATGGCAACGATTATGGATATTAGTGAATCATCTACCTCCCAATCAACAAATCCAATTAAAAATATAATTTTGAACAAGTGCCTTTATTTTATGTGCACAAAATTTTTTCTTTGCTGAATATGAGCATAAAATATCGGACATGTACAAAAGTATACCATTTCAAATGCCTCGAAAATACTAAACAAATCAGGAATCATACAAATGCATGTAACTATCTCTACTGGAACTTTTCAGTTATTATTTAGTACAGCTTCTGTGAGTTGTGAGATGTTTGTTTACATTTCTCTCTCTCTCTCTATATATATATATATATATATATATATATATATATATATATATATATATATATATAAGATGTACGAATAGTGCGTGACATATGAACTATAAGCATCGAATAGATTAGTGGGTATTGCACGCAAATAGAAGAAGGGGCTACTGAAAAGAGTGGTAGCCGCAGAAATGCATGTTTCTGGCTCATTAGCCGTCATCGGTACGGTACAACCAAGAAAAGATGTAAAACATGGGTGCAAAGGTGTTGAATGAAACATGAGAAAATATAACGGAATTCAGCAGGATAGTCAAACACAACATTTCTGTCAGTAATATTAGAAGATCTTGAATATTCGAGACAACAACCAACATAGACACGGAGGTGCATATAACACTCCCGTCTGAAACTTCCGACCAAGAATAATGAAATAATAACAAGATGTACGAATAGTGCGTGACATATGAACAATAAGTAACGAATTGATTAGTGGGTATTGCACGCAAATAGAAGAATGGGCTTTTGAAAAGAGTGGTAACCGCAGACATGCATGTTTCTGGCTCATTAGCCGTCATCGGTACGGTACAACCAAGAAAAGATGTGAAACATGGGAGCAAAGGTGTTGAATGAAACATGAGAAAATATAACAGAATTCAGCAGGATAGTCAAACACAACATTTGTGTCAGTAATATTAGAAGATCTTGAATATTCGAGACAACAACCAACATAGACACGGAGGTGCATATAACACTCCCGTCTGAAACTTCCGACCCAGATTAATGGAATAATAACAAGATGTACGAATAGTGCGTGACATATGAACAATAAGCAACGAATTGATTAGTGGGTATTGCACGCAAATAGAAGAATGGGCTACTGAAAAGAGTGGTAACCGCAGACATGCATGTTTATGGCTCATTAGCCGTCATCGGTACGGTACAACCAAGAAAAGATGTGAAACATGGGAGCAAAGGTGTTGAATGAAACATGAGAAAATATAACAGAATTCAGCAGGATAGTCAAACACAACATTTGTGTCAGTATTGACTATCCTGCCGAATTCTGTTATATTTTCTCATGTTTCATTCAACACCTTTGCTCCAATGTTTCACATCTTTTCTTAGTTGTACCGTACCGATGACGGCTAATGAGCCAGAAACATGCATGTCTGCGGTTACCACTCTTTTCAATAGCCCATTCTTCTATTTGCGTGCAATACCCACTAATCTATTCGTTGCTTATTATACACTACTCCAAGAATTTAACGCACCACCAAAAAATAACCAAAAGTTTAAAGTAAATTTTTGTCTAAACTGCTTGTCAGATTTGAATGAAATTTTTTGAATGACAGGTTGACACTTTCAGAGAGTTAGTGTACTACTGTATTTGCATACAAACTTATTTTTGTGTAAATACGGGGTGTTGCAATGATAACCTGATTTTCTCATAAAATATTGTAACACCCTGTGGAGTTCAACAGTATTAATATCAACTTAAAATTAAAATCAAACTGTAGTTTTATCTTTTTGTAACATTTTGTTTTTTGATTTACTCTATTATCTTGGCCACAACAAGAGAAAATCAATTTTATAGCATAACATGTTTTTTATTAAAATTTATAATAATAAAAGTGAGTAGCAGGCTATGAAAAACAATAAGTTGCAGTAAATTGTCATTAGCTAAATACAGGTGTCAAAAAGCATTTTATAGAAGTGTATTTTTAGTGTTAGCCCTTACGTTTCTTTTTGTAAAAACCTTTATTTTATTTAATATGCAACGTGAAACACGAAATCTTACTGGCGAAGAATGTGCCCAAGCATTAATATTGTTCGAGGAAGGCTGGAATTACCGAAGAATTGGTAGACGATTTGATGCATACCATACAACCGTTTAACGAGTTATACAAAGATATAGAGACACTGGAAGTCATGGTCGCAGACCGGGACAAGGAAGGAATCGAATAACAACCCCTAATCAGGACCGTTTTTTAAAATTATCGGCATTAAGACAACGTTTTGTAACAGCCCGGACCCTTCAAACCCGGCTTCGAGATGCTCTGTTTTGATGTGTGTAATCGAATTTTGTAATTGACGACTTGAACCTCATGATGTTCTTTCCACTGATCTCTGTTTATTTGGAATATCTTGCATTCACTCATTCCAGACTCCATACAGACGTCTGAGGTGAATGTTTCTGTGATTTTGTAGAAGGCCCTTTAACAGTGTTTATTTGGCTTTGGGTTTATTTTTTGTGACTGATATGAAAGCCATACTTTGTATTACTAAGTAGGTTATAGAGTGGGTTATTATTAATATTATTCTCACTATAAATATTATTACTACAATCATTATTCTTATTAGATCACTCGTAAAAGATGTTTTTAATCTATCTCAAATTGATACAGGATTTTCGTGAATTTGATTTGAGACATGAATTTGTTTAGATGGGACATCTGGTATTACAATTGTATGCCTGGAAAGAATAAATATTATCAAGTAGAATTGCAATATTATCCATGACCTTTTTAAAGAAATATCCGCAGTGGCAATATTATATAGGTCACAATCTAAATGTTGCGGGAATTTGTGCATGTTAGGCATATATCATTATATAAAACTTTCAAGTCATTATATTCTATATACGCTTTTTTATTGCAAAACTTGAGAAGTTGAAAGGAGTTTTATTATAGTTATTTCGTTTTCAATTCAATTATCAAATCTTAACGTTCTTGATAAATATTGTTTGTTATAGATATTTTACAAAAATTGAAACTCTCCCTCTTTGGCAGCTTTCCATCATACAACCCAATGTGTGTGTGTGGGGGGAGAATGGCCTCAGACATAGTCTATTAGCCACAGAAAGTTAAAAGTGAGTAAAGGTTGAAAAATTAAAAGGACTGTAAAGGAGTAAGGATATAAAATTGCTGATTACTGGGCATAAATCTAAGCATATATCTAAATAGACAATTTAGAATTATTTATGAAATCCACTATGGAATCAAGTACAGACTTCTCAGTATTTGCCAAAAGAGCGGTTATATTTGTGGGAAGAGGAACGTTGAAATTGATAAGAAAATTGTAAAGTTCAGTAGTTGCCTTTTCATTTTCAGTGCATTCAAAGAAAATATGGTTCAGATCTCCTACTGATGCCTTGTTACAGGAGCAAGCTGGAGAATTGACAATACCTATTTTAAAAAGATGAGCTGGGAAACGACCGTGATTTATTCTTAAACGTGATATGATGGAGGTATATTGTTTTCTATAATCAAAATTAAAAATATGAGGGATCTTAGTTGGTAAAGTAGGATGCAAAAGGAAATATTGGCTATTAGATGTTTTAGCGAAGTCGGCGTAAGACCGCTCCCAATTAGTTCTAATATGTTTCTTATAATAATTTAAAAGGTCTGAGAAGACATAAAGATTGGTATAAGAAGTCATTTTGCAGGCTCTCTTGGCTTCCAAGTCCACGTACTCATTTCCTTTTAAACCGCAGTGCCCTTTTACCCACATGAATACTATACTTTTGTTCAGGGTTTTTAATTCGCTTGTTAATTTTTTAATTTCTAAAATTATATTTTGTCTGTAACACTTGAATGGAGAACTTTCTATAGCCTGTAATACTGACTTGGAATCACACATAATAACAGCTCTTTGAATCGGATTTAAAGCACACCAAGTTAACGCTTTTGATATGGCGAAGGCTTCTGCAGAAAAAATAGAACAATAATTGGGAATTCTAAATCTTTCCACGTAATTAGTATTTGAAACAAGAAATGCTGCCCCAGTTCCTTCATCACATTTCGATCCATCAGTGTATATTGTGGTAACATTGTCGCCTATATTGTTAAGTTCAGTTTTCAAAATTACTTGGTTGATACTAGAAAATTCGTAAAAAGAGGGGTATATGATGTTAGGAGCAGTCACTAAAGATTCATAATTGCATTGAAAAATAGGGAAAGTATCTTGCTTTAAGATATGATTTTCTTTGCTGTTGGTATTAAGAAAAGCCTCAGCTAATGGAGGACTGGTTTTTATTCTCCAGTATGGCATAGTCAGATTGTTAGTGTTTATTGCTGAAATCTTTTGAACCATGTACGTGTTAAATGTTCGGTATTTAATAAGAAGCTTTTCGGCTAGGTATTGCCTTCTAATATGCAACGGGGGCTCTTGCATTTCTGCTAAGACAGCTTGATTAGGTGATGACATCATAACTCCTAGGCATATTTTTAATGATTTGTATTGAATTCGGTCAACAGCTATTAAATTGGTTTTTGATGAGGAACCATAAAATGTACACCCGTAATCCAATATTGAACGGATATAAGACTTATAAAAAATGAAGGAGATGTTTGAGTCAGCTCCCCATTTTTGTTTGGAAACTACTCTGAGAAGATTCATACCTTTTTCACATTTTTGTTTAGTGTACTTGATATGGCTAGTCCATAATAATTTTTTGTCCAGGACAATACCCAGATATTTGTATTCGTCGACAAATGGGAATGTGAACTCATCTAGAGAGAGAGCCCTGGACGTTTCCACTCGATGGCGAGTGAAACATACCAGAGCAGACTTCTCCGAAGAAACACTAAAGCCCATATTTACCAGCCATGGTTTGAGTACTTGAAGGAATGCTCGTAAGTCCTTAACACATTCTCCATATGAATTACGAGTAACATAAAAACATAAATCATCAGCGTATTGAATTCGGTTAATTGTTTCACCGCCTAACCTATGCAGCTCTGCAGTATAGATGTTAAAAAGCAAGGGACTTAATATGGATCCCTGTGGTAAACCGTTGAAGACTGTGCGTGGACCATGTAACACGTTATTATGGTCGCGGATAAAAATGTTTCTATTTGTGAATAAATTAATTACATTAGCACAAACCTTTTTCCCAATACCAGCATCTACCATTTTTTCAAATAAAATATTTAAATCTACTACATCATATGCACCTGTCAAATCGATAAATAAACATAATGTGTACTGATTGTTCGAAAAACATATTTGAATATCTGCAACTAATGCACCTACAGCATCCACTGTGCCCAGTCCCCTTCGGAAACCGAACTGCGTCCTAGGAAGAATAGAATTACTTTCAAGAAAATACTCAAGTCGAAATTTGATTAGTCTTTCAAACGTTTTTGTTATACAAGATAATAGGGAAATAGGTCGATATGATGAAGGAGACTCTGCATCTTTATTTGGTTTTAAAAAGAGACAAATTATAATATTTTTTAAATCGACGCTATATTCTTGTTTCACCCACCAATCGTTAAAAATTTGAAGAAGGAAAATCTTCACAGATAAGGGTAGCTTTTGAATAATTTTATAGGTAAAACCATCTAGCCCTGGGGCTGTATTACGACTATCTTTTGTAGCAAATTCTAGTTCATCTATTGTAAATGCTTTTAATGTATAATCCGTGGGTTGGAAACCAAAAGATCTGCAACTTAAGAGATTGGGTGCAGAAGGAGGTGCTAGTTTGTTTAAAATTTTTTCAATTAGCTCTTTAGGAATAGGCTTTTTACGATTTTGATTGCAGTTGCCGTTCATAGATCTAATATATCTCCATATATCAGTTAGTGGGGTATTTTTATTAAGTTTGTTTAAAAATGTCATCCAGCTGTTACGTTGTTTAACTTTAAATATACGTTTAGCTTTAGCGGCAGCATTTTGGTAGTTCAAAAAGTTTTCAAAACTTGCTAGAGTTCTATATTTTTTTAGAGCTTCTTTTCGTTTTTTAAATATCATTGTACATTCCTCGTCCCACCATATAGGCCTAGGGGTAATCGCTATAAAAGGCTTCTTGACCGGCATGGATTGACACGCCGCGCTTGAAATCATTTCAAAAAGTCTCTTCACTTTATCCGGGCCAGTTGAATTTTCATCAAAATCATTTTTTACCATTTCGGTTTGCAAAACGTTTTGAAATGTATTCCAATCTGCGTGAGAATCATTCCATTTCGAGGAAGGATTTAATGCAAGGTTTGTAGAATTAATCTGAATCTCAATTATTAAAGGGTAATGATCAGATCCCAATGTGTCATCTAAGATAGTCCAGGAAGACTTTGCAGCGAGAGTGTTGGAGGTGAGAGATAAATCGACTGCTGAGTGATTGCCACTTGGGTTAATTCTCGTAGGGGAACCGTCGTTGAGAGCTATAAGTTCTAGGTCATCCATAGCTTCTACCAGTATTTTTCCGTGTCGATCATCAGGAGTTGGTCCCCACATATCGTGATGTGCATTAAAATCACCGCAAAAAATTGTAGCAGATAAATCAAATTGTTTGAAAAAATTAATCCAGTTGACTCGACTTACCATTACGTTTGGAGGTCTATATATTGATGCTATAGTCAAATTCAAAGAGTCAAGCGATACGGCGCATACTTCTAAGTCCTTGATTCCAGTATTTAGCAAAACCTCTTTATAGTTAAGACCCTGAATCACAAAAATGCATACCTCGCCATAACCATCTTTTCTACATTTACTTACTAGATTATATCCTTTTATACGAAATTTATTGTTTGGTTTTAGCCAGTGCTCTGATATAACTAAAATGTCCACATGTGTGTCTTTAATATATTTTACAAGACTCGCTTGATTTGCAATAATAGATCTACAGTTCCACTGTACAATTGTGATATTATTTCTGATGTGCTTATTAGAAAGTATCTGAGTCTTCGTCATTTTGTCTATTAATACTACTTTTTTCTTTTAATTCATATTTATCCAAGATATTGTTAATTGCTTGTTTAACATTGATCTCATTAATGTTACTTTTTTTGAGAATTATATCTTTAATAATGTTTTCTACCTGAAATGCTAGTTGCTCTTTATAAAATTTGAACTCTTCCCTATAAGGATTTGGGAGTATGGAAGAATGTTTGTTAGTTTTTTTGATCTCATGATTTACTGGAGGAGAAGTTGGAGGTGAGGACTTTCTGCGTTTTTTTGACGCAGATGTACTCGTATTAAGTTTAGGTAAATGTACGGAGGGCTTAGGTTTACTCAAGATTGAGCTGTAAGAAGAAGTTGAAGCTGTATGTGTTAGCTCAGGGAAATTTTGTGGATTTGATAATAATGAAAATCGATTATTAGTTGTGATTTTTCCGTAAGCAGGATTTTTCACAATAGTTTCGGCTTCTTTGAAAGATGCATTCATAGAGGCCATTACTTTTTTAATACTCAATTGTGTATTGTAAACAGGGCATTTTTTGGATGTGGATTTATGTTCATTACTGTCACAATGTACTCAATGTGTTCTATTTTCTTCACAGGAAACTGAGTTACAATTTTCTTCAGAGCAGTTTTGGCATTTCTGTTTACCTTTACATTGATGTTTAGTATGTCCGAAACGTAAACAATTATAGCACTGAACCACCGGATATATGTATGGTTCTACCTGAAAGTTTACCATATTTATTTTAACAGATTGGGGAATCGTATTTCCTAAGAAAGTAACCACGATCATTTGTCTATCTACTTCTTTTGTTTCTTTGGTTTCACTGTCTACAATTTTACGCTTTAATCGCTTAACATCAACTACTTTAATTCCAGATTCAATTGCGTCTTTTAGGTATTCGGCATTAAAATAAGTATCTACCATACGTACTATACCTTTTTTATGCGTGAAGAATAGTGGAATATAAGCTATGTAATTATTTTTTAATAAAACTTCATGATTTACCAACAAGTTAGCAATATTGAAATTTTTAAAAATTACCTTTACCCTGTTTACCCCTACTGGTTTTATATCTGATATATTTTGCCTGAATTCTGTAATGTTTCTTAAAAAGTGACCGATTTTAATGGGAAATAAACGACCTACATTTTTTTCTGTATGTTCTATATAAACTAAATAAGGACCAACATCCGAAGGCTGATATTTATTCTCGAAATTAATATTTTGAAAATCTTTTATCGAAGACCCTTTATCAATTAATAGGGGCGGCGATTCGCCGCCCGAATTTAAATCCATAAGTTGGTGAATTCAATTAAATATTAAATTCGATTTTATACTTAAACAAAAATAAAACTAGTTACTTATCTTTAGAAAGAAGTCAAAGTTTTTGTTAGGCACTGTTAATACCTGATCGCTTGAACTATCGATACGTTCACTGTGAAGGTACAAACACAACTGTTGATAATGTCAACGCTTCTAGTTTACCAATTATGAATAACTAGAAAGGACAATATAACTAAACATACGTGAAAGTATGAAAGCTAGACATTTTTGTACATAGTCACATTTTAAGAATGCTCGAAACTGACAAACGTTGACTAAAACGGTGAAAGGTGCCCACCCACTTCCTGAAAAGGCTTATTAGCCTAGTGAATGTAGCCTTTCAAAAAGTAAAATATAAGAGAAAATTAAAATTTGAGTATCTTAAAGGGTCAAGTTGAAGAAAACGAAAAGTTTACGTAGCTAGGTGTTCCGTTTTCCAGACAGTTAATGTATTTATATGAAACTACTACGATTTTTAGAAAATATATTATAACTTTTTTCAATATTATTATTATTAGGTAACTTTCTATGAACTTCGAGATTAATGAATGAAGAAGCAGGGAACAATTTTATGGATGGCGGATAAGACAATTTTACCTACGTGCAGGTCTTCTGCAGTTTTAATGGCATCGGTTATCATGTGAAGGTTACTGTTAGCATTCGTTGAAGGAGGTAATGAGAGGAGCGTATTTTGAGTGGCTAATGTGTAATCTGGCCAATTGGCAGTTTTTAAATTCCAATATTTGCGGCTAATTGGTTCTGGATTAGATGGGCTGCAAATGAGAATGGGAAAGTGGTTGCTGTCATCCAAATCATCTAGTGTATTCCATGAAATTGACTGTATCGACCCTTACTTCGTGGTCATTTTAGTGTTTTTAAATGAAACTCAAGGTCTCTAGTTAATTCCACAATATAATACAAGTTATTGAAAATTCTAAAAAATTGACAATTGTTTCGATAAATCAATATCATCGTCAGAATGATATTGATTTATCGAAACAATTGTCAATTTTTTAGAATTTTCAATAACTTGTATTATATTGTGGAATTAACTAGAGACCTTGAGTTTCATTTAAAAACACTAGTGTATTCCAATTTAAAGAGGGAGTGGATTTAAAGTCACAGATGATTAAGTCTATAGCTGAGAAGGTATTGGAGGAGATATTGAAATGTGTGTTCGAGACAGTATTTAAAAGGCGGGCACCTTTGTCTTTTCCAAATGTACGCTTAGATCCCCACATAGTATTGTGGACATTGAAGTCACCAACAAATATGAAAGGTTGGAGAAGCTGATATACCAAATCGACAAGCTCCTCTTCTCCTAATTAGTGGTCAGGAGGAACGTATAAGCTACATATTGTAATTTTATTTGGGCACCAGGCGGTACTGGGAATAGTTTCAAGGTTTGTGGTTAGGGTGAGAGAAACGGAATAAATATCGCTTGAAGCAAATATTGATATACCACCGCTGGCTATAATGCAGTTAGTTCTAATGTAATGATACTCTTCGAAGTGATTTAACAGAGAATTGATTTTGAAAGTAGTTTCTTGTAGACAAAAGAAATCGGGTTTTTAGAGGGAAGTAAGCTTTTGAATTCGTTCTATGCGAGGAGAAAATCCATCACAATTCCATTGTAGGACAGTGAATACTTAAAGAGGATAAGAGAAAAGATAAAAGGTTTAGTGGGATATTATCGAGGAGTCAGATGAGTTGTAGTCGTCAGTTGTTGGGTCACCGGAATAAGGGTAAGAATCAGGATCTAGTTTGGATTTAATTTTGTTTTGTAGACTTGTTAAGCGATTTTTTAAGAAGCGTTCACTAGAAGCAGTGTAGAGAGTTTTCAGGTCTTAAAGTAAGAAGGAAATATCAAAAGTGAATGTATTGGCTTCCGTAAGTAGATCAGACATCCCAATAGTATTTTCAAGAAAAGCACTCAGTTGGGTTTCGGTAAGTGAGAGAGGACTAGGCAAATCAAAGCATATTTTGCGAATAGTGAAACGAGTAGTAGAGCTTAAAACATGTTTCTCAGGTACATCAGATTTTGATTTTTTGGTTTGTTTTAAGAACGTGTTTCAAGGGTTTGCGATAAATTGGGTGTAGTTGGGGAGATTGCATTTGGGCGGAAAAAGTTGCTGGGTTCGGGTGTAAAAGAATTGGGGAAGCCAGGCTGCTAGCATTAGAGTGCAGTCTTTTCCCACCAGATTTTGGTGATGGGACGTAGGATGTGTCAGAAGAATCAAGGAGGTATTCGGTGATGGTTTGGGTATTATTTACAGTGCAGTCGGAAGTAGAGAGGGAAAGATTAGGTAAGGGTTCAATGGATGCAACATTTAATTGGGAAGATTAAGGTGAACCAAAAAACATCAGAAAGCTTCGAGACCAATACAGAATTAAAGCAAGGAAATCCGATTTCCACCACCTTGTTTAACATTGTATTAGAATGGATAATACGCAAAACCGGCATGAACAGGACAGATGCACTGAAAACTAAGACAACACAATTACTGGTATAAGCGGACGATGTAGTACTGCTATCAACATCAGAAAACGAACTGAGGAGAATATGCAGAGCGTTCATAGAAACAGCAGATACAATGAACCTGCAAATCAATGAATACAAATCTAAGTTCATGAAAATGGCAACACCTCAAAGGAAAGGAGCAATGAGGAATTTTCCAGTGCAACTGAATGGGCAAAAAATAATTAACTTCGAACAAGTTCAAAGCTTTGTATATCTAGGCGTGGTTATCAAGGACGACGGCGACGAAGGAGGGAATTTAGGACGGAAGCGAAACGTGGATACTGAACAAAGCAAGGGAAGACAAATTAGATAGATGGGAAAGGAAGGGAGATATTAGGGGTGAAAAAGGGGGAGATATGTGGCTAAGAAGAACGAATAACGAAACACATAATTTATTTGGTGAAGCAGAACTGAATGAAATAATTAGATCCAGAAGAATAGGTTGGCTGGAGCACGTACAGAGTATGCCAGATAGTAGAACGACCAAAAAAATTATTGATATAGAACAAGCCAGAATAAGAAAGAGAGGCAGACCAAAGAAAAGATGGTATGCAGAAGCGATAGAAGACCTAAGTGGAATCCAGGACTGGAAAATGAAGGAAAAGGTTAGGAAGGAATGGAAGGAAATCACTTCCAAAGCTATAGGCCTAGAAGGCCTGCGTGTTGCACTTTACTACATATTTTATTTGAAACAGTTTTTTCTATCTCTCATTGAATAATTATTACATCAAAAATAAGAAAGAATGATAATGGTTACAAATTGTAAATAATATAGATATCAAAAATACTTTAGACAAATAAATACAACAGCTACAAAATTGTAAATTGAACATTTTTCGTATTTTGATTATTTGAATAATTACATTACAAAAACTGACACAAAAATGTCTCTTGCAGATTTTCCGGAAAACGGAACACCTAGCATAAACTTTTCAGTTTCTTAAATTTGCCCCTTAGAAGTATTTAAATATAAATTTTTCTCATTTTGTATTTTTGCGACTTTTTACGGATATTGTGTGTATTTTTACTAGGCTATATGGAGAATGTCTTATCAAAAACAGTTTACAAGTGGTACAAAGCTTTTAAAGACGGTGGAGATTATTTCCAAGACATGCCCTGTTCGTGACGATCTTCCAACTCTTTAAACGAAGATAACATCTAAACCGTTCGTTTGATTTTTCCTGACTTGTGCCGGTGGTGCGGAATTTTCGTCAAAAGCAGTATCGAGCTCAAGTCTATGAATACATGCTGGATCGTACGAATTTGGATCCCACGTCCAAAGAACGGATCATAGCTAGTGACAAGACGTTGGTATACAAATATGACCCTCTAGAAATACAACAATCATGGGAATTGGTGGAAAAAATGAGCTTAAACAGAAAAAACCGAGCCAGACCTCAAAAATGAAAGTGATGCTAATTGTTTCCTTTGATATTTGCAGTGTGGTTCATCATGAATTCGTTCCCACAAGCTAGACACTCAATAAGGAATTATATTTATAAGTGTTGAGGCGTTTGCGTTAAGATATTCGCTGTAAATGGCTGGAATTGTAGCTGTATTTTGAATTACGCAATAAATGCCTTCCACCAGCTACCTTATTCACCTGATCTTCCTCGGTGCAACTTATTTAGACATGGAATAGATACAGTTATTTTATGATTCCTAGTATATCTCTATAGGGCAGTATCTGTAACATATGTCCTACGGTTAATCATCTAGTGTTGGATATGTTCAACATTATGCTAGTGCCAACGGATCTAAAGCAAAACCTCAAAAACCTTAATTAGATTGCTAATGATGTCTACTACTTTGAATGTAACTTATAATAAATATATTGCTGTGCTACATTCCATTATTTTTATAGTAAATTATTATGTTGTGTGTTTCAAAATATGGACTAACAATAATTGAAAGACATCGTCAGATAAAATTTATACCATATTTATACAGGGTGTCCAGGAGTTTAATGCCAAAATTTCGGATGCGAGTAGAAGTCAAAAGAATGTTAGAAGTTGAGATAAACTTTTGTTGTTTCCGAGTTATAGGTCTTTAAAGTCTCGAATTAAAAATAATGTTCAAACATAATTTCTAAACTATACACTGGAATACTATAAAATGTTAGTGATTGATTACGCTTTCCGTGACGGAATTAATAAATCTGCATTGGACAGAGAGATCCAGAGGCAGCTTGTGCCCAATGGTTAATATTTCGTAATTGTAACACCCTGTATAATATCTAAATTTCAAAAATAACTTTTCTAATTCATTTACTAAAGGAAACATACTCTTATTCGAAGTCGACAAAATTATTTCTATAATTTAAAGGCATATAACTGAAAAAAATGTATAGGAAATTCTAACATTATTTTGGCTTCCGAATTTGTGGCATTGAGTTCCTGGACCCCTGTATATGTTTTCTTATACCTACCAGTCCTGATAACAGATAATGATAATTCCTTCTTCCTAGCGAAACATCTCTTACGTGATTCACGACAATTTCTTTAGCGGTATCTGTTGAACAATCTAAAACTACGTATTTATTGGTCCATCTAGAATGCTCTTCTATTCCTCTTAAAAACGATAAAGCTTCACTCACATTATTGATTCTTCTCACTGTCGTTACTTGAAAGATTTCACTTCCTGGTGTTAGACCTTGGTAAATTTGTTGAAGTCTAAGCAGACCTGAGAAAATGTTATACAAATAGATGAATTATGTTTATATTGAACTATTTCACTCATATCAAAATTTCCACACTATCTGACCAACCACAAACCAAAGGTAGGTATTATTCTACCCATGTTATACTTTATTATAGAAACATTTGAAAACAGAGGCTGTTTAACAACCAGAATTGCATGTAACCCGATATTCCCCAAGACCCACCAGTGATAAAAACTGTGCAGATATTAAATGGCTAACTGAAAATTTGAAAAATCCTTATATGTGTCCTAATTTCAAAAAGGGGTGTTACCACTAATGATAGAACGTTTACTGACGGTAAATGGGAAGTGGAATAAATATAATAATAATAACTGGTACAAAAATTGTCCAATTGGTATTAATACAATATCAAAATGGCCAAGAGTGTCTGCATAAAATATAGTATTAAATACTGAACGAGTGAAAATAACAAATCACGCTAATAGTGCCACTGAAGTCAATCAGTTACTAAAAGCTGACGCTAGTGAACAACAAACCATGAAATTTACTGGACATGGAAGTTCGAGTTCGATGAAACCGTATTTACATCTTAGTACCGGGCATCATCAAAATATAGTGAATACTTTTAACACTACTGTAACTACTTCGAGTAATGATAATAGTGTGTAGGATCGTTAGCCAGTAGACGTGTCTGAGTGCTCCTGAAATATCAGCTGTTAAAAGTGGTAATAAGTTAAGTTTTTCATTTGTGACGTTTCCAGTTGAAGCTTAGGACAGCAAAGTCTAAGTCTGTTGAAAAGCTGAATTGAAAAGTTGAATGAAAATTGAGTATTTTGTAAGTTGGATGCTGGTTTAGTAAACTTGCATCAAAATAGCAGTCGACGTTAATTTCCTGGATGATATGACATTGGGAACAAGAGATGGAAGTTAATTGGTAGAGGATAGTGCAATGGAAAACTGGCTTTCTCAAGCATGCGAAAGAAGCGAGGAAAAAATTGGTTAGAGACTAGACAAAATGAAAAACGGTATAAACAGCTTGTCAACTAATTTAGACGAGAAATTTGAGGAATTGTAAAAGTCTAGACTTGAATCCAGTAGAAAATGTTTGGGCAATATTAGTAAAAGAAATTCGAAAGGCAAATGTTAGACCAGGAAACGTTGTAGGTTTGCTGGCTACGTAATGCTTGAGAGGAAATAACTGACGAATATTGTTCTACTTTATATAGATCGATGACCAGTAGATTAAGAGAAGTCATAGAGCATAATGGTGGGATTACTAAATATTAATTGTTCATTTTTATTGAAAATTAAAAATTATTTAGTAGCCTTTGATATTTAGTAATGAAAAAGAATGGGCATGTAATATTAATGTTTTTAACTGGTGCAGCAAAAGCCCAGACTTGAATCCAGTAGAACAGTGGTCGCCAACCTGTCGATCGCGAGCTACCGGTAGCTCGCGGAGGCAATTCTGGTAACTCTCACAACGATTTTAATTTAAAAAATATAAACTGCAAAAATCAGAGAAGCTTCCGAAAATTCCACGAAAAAATCTAATTGTCATAATATTAAACATAAACAGCGGCAACGTTGCGGTGAGCGATCTGCCGCTGACGCCATCAAGCTAGAATCGGCTAGAACCGACAAGCCGGACCAGCGCGTTAGTGTTCGAGAACGATCAGGATTGCTTTGAACGGGATAAATACGCACGGCGCGGCGACATTGCGCTTAGTTCAAAACTGAACGCGTAACCAACGTACAGCGGCTGGGTTAGTAGAGAACAACAAAAAATAATATTATGGCAAGCAGTTATAAGAAGGTAAAGACGTACCACTTTCATTCGGAATGGGAAGAACAATACTTTTTACAGAAGTTAGAGATAAAAATGTGTGTTTGTTATGTAACACTTCGGTCTCCGTTGCTAAAAATAGAAATATTGAGAGACATCATAAAACTGTACATTCTAATTTTGAAAAATCATTCCCACTACATTCTGCCGCCAGAAATGAAAAACTGAAACAGTTGAAAAAGCAGTTAATTCGACAACAATCAATATTTTTAAGAACAGTCAACAAAAATGAGGCTGCAATTGAAGCATCGTACCGTGTGTCCCAGATAATTGCACAAAAAACAAAAAAAGAAACTTTATGAAGACGGAAAATGATAAAACAGGTGTTTTAGAAGCTGCTGATTCGTTATTTGCCAACTTTAGAAATAAAGACGAGATAGTTCCAGCTATAAAATATATGCAACTTTCTGCTAATACAGTGATGAGACGTATAGAAGTAATGAGCAATGATATTTTTTTACAGTTAAGAACTGACTTAGATAACTGTGTTTATTTTTCACTTCAACTGGATGAATCAACAGATGTCGTTGACACTGCCCAGAGGGCCGTGTCCGTCAGGATGGTTTTTAGTGATTTTACGATTAAAGAAGATCTTTTGAAGTTTATTCCACTGAAAGGATACACTACTGGACAGGAGTTGTTATCGAGAAAATTCCAATATCGAAAATGGTAGGCTTGACAACCGATGGCGCTTCAGCTATGGTGGGTTGTGATAAGGGTCTGGTGGCGTTATGTCGTAAAGATGAAACTTTTCCGCAATTTCTCTGTTACCACTGCATTATCCATCAGCAAGCATTATGTGGAAATTTCCTGAAACTAAACAGCGTTATGAAAGTGGTGGTAAAAATTGTGAACAAGATAGAGCTCAAGCGTTACAAAGAAGATTATTCAAAACGTTGCTGATGAAGTTGACTGTCAATATGGGGACCTACTCCTTCACTCCGAAGTCCGATGGTTAAGTAGAGGACGGGTGCTGAAACGTTTTAATGATGCCATATCTGGCATAGTTCAATTTTTCAAACAACGCGATGAATCGACTCCGGAACTAGAAAATTCAATCTGGCTTAGAGATTTTGGTTTTCTCGTGGACATTACAGAGAAGTTTAACGAACTTAATTTGCAGCTTTAAGGGAGAGACAAAAAACTAGCGGAAATGATTTCTGATATGAAAGCATTTATCAAAAAGCTGGAGTTTTGGGAACAAAACCTAATTAACAGCGATGCCAAGCATTTTCCTATTCTTTCAGCAAAAATATCTCAAAATCCATTAGAACCCTATGACAGCAAATATCGTGTAGAAATTGTTTCTACCCTGAAGAATAACTTCAAAAATCGTTTTAAGGATTTCAACGAAATGGCTTCAGTAGCGCAGTTTGTTGTTTCACCCTTTATGGAAATTGTAATATATACCAAAATAAGAAACATGGGGAGAATCATCCTGTATAACAAATAACTTTTTACATTGTAACGTTTAAGCTATAGAAAGCGGTCGTTCACATTGATACGATGAAAAAAACACTTATCTAAGCGTCTGTCTGGCTGCAAAAAAGCGAAAAATAATATTTTAACCCGAAATAATAATTGCGTCACAATAACGAAATTTTGCGGGATTAAATAAAAATTCAATTGTTAATCGAGGTAAAAAACCTATTACACAATTACGTCGAACGATAAGTTCCACCAATCAAAAACTAACAGGTACAAGAAATAAAAGATTTCTGACTAGAAAAAGAGGTCGAAAGCGGCTAAGGTGTAACAATTGAGGAGCAGTTGGTAAAAACTCGCGGTCGGGAACGGTCCAGTTTTTTTGGGGTTCGCGGATAGCGGTTTTTTTTTAGGAGTCCTGAGTTTATAATTAAAGTAGTGTTTTAGCAATCTGGTTTATCCAACAGTTTGCAAGTTGTGTTATGCCGAACTTTGGCGAAGACATTGCTGCAACAGAAATGGAAGTAATTGAGTTTCAAAAAGATTTAGCCTTAGAATCGTTAGTCTCAAGTACCAAATGTATCTGGCCTATTGTAAGTAAAGACAAATATTCAGTTCTATGCCGTGTTGCCTTGAAAGTGAAAGCATTATTCAGTTCAACCTATTTGTGTGCATCTTCTTTTTCCAATATGAAGTTTATTAAGAACAAACATCGCAATCGACTTACAGATGAACATTTGGATAATTGTATTCGAATGGCTGTATCAAACTATACTGCAAACATTAAAAAAATTATCGATGAGTCTGAGTGTCAGCCTTCTCATTGAACGTGCTTTTTTATTTTTCAATGTTTATGTTCATGATAGTGCGTTACTTTTTTGTTGTTATTATTAACTATTTTTAAATCTTACGTGACATGCCGTTGTGGCTGGATAAAAGTTTGTGTTTATTTTTCAAACACCTTCGTTTGGTAGGTAGAAATGTAGCTATGAACAAGTACGTACTAGTAATATTGATTATTAGTTTATTATTAGTACCTATGTATTATGTATTACCAGTTAAATAGTAAAATAAATAAATATAATGATAAATTAACTGTGGATTATTTCATTTACGTTGCGTTACGTGGCTTCCGTGTGGGTAGCTCGCTGTTTATTCCTAAATTAATAGAGTAGCTCAACACATTGAGAGGTTGGCGACCACTGCAGTAGAGAATATTTAGGCAATGTTAAGTGGTAAGAGAAATTCGAAAGGCAAATATAGGACCAACAAACTTCGTTGAAGGTTTGTTGGAAGTTATAAACAATGCTTGGGAGGAAATAACTGAAGAATATTGTTTCACATTATACAGATCGATGACGAGTAGATTAAGAGCATAATGGCGGGATTAATATTAATTGTTGATTTTTATTGAAAATTACTTAGTAGCCTTTGATATTTAATAATGGAAAATAATATTATGTACACTTTAGTGTTATTATCATTTTGAATATACGACAAAACTGGTTCCCGGAAACGGGAAAGACATATTCACATTAGGCAACAACAACTGTCCCATTTTTTAGCCGTAGCTGTTACATGAGAAAATAATGGAAAATTAGAAGAGACTTTAACAATTGAATGGAAAACGTTTTTGATTGGTATTGAAATTCCTTCAATTTCTAAATTTTTTCAGACCGTTTTATACAAAATCCTTTGTAATCTTTATTGATTTTAGGTGTAATTATTTTTTATGTAAAAATATATTTTTGGCGTTTTAGCATCATTTTGAGCTTTATAAAAATAATATAACATAATGACAACCTTGATATATAGATATATCACTCATTACATGAATATCTAAAGATAATCTGTAATAACTTTTATGACCGGTGCAAAATTAACGTTATAGTTCAAATGATTTATAACCTGCAAATTTACGGCAGTAGGTTCAATAAGAAACCTCTCTTGCAACGGAAGACCACGTACGGTGTAGTACACTGTCGAAAATATTGAACGTTTACGGGAGAGAATGGAAGAAAGTCCAGAAACATCAACCAAGAAGGGCTACTCAGAGGACTTGTAATCACATTGCACATGTTTTCATACAAAATCCGGCTAATTCAAGAAATAAAGCAATCAGATTAGTAACAGCGGCTTGATTATGCTATTGCGTTACATCAAATACCAGGAGAAAATAGCGATTTCATCAACAATTTGATAATAAGAGATGATGTCCATTTTTGTTTTTCAAACCCACTAGCCTTGATATACGTGTAACAATAATTCTAAACAGAAATATTTTCATACAAATTTATCATTTATAATTGCTGTTACTTTTGATATACTTACCATCGTTAGAATCATACAAATATATAATCTGTCTCCATCCATAGTATTTGACGGTATCGATTATAGCCTTGTGGTATTCTGGTCTCATCGAAATTGCGTAATCCATGAATCCCGATGATGGCGCTAATACTTTTTCGGGAAACCAAGGTGTTACGAATGGCATCTGGAATGTATTACTATAGGAATGGAGAGTATCGAATGAATCGGGTGACACAGCTCCTAACATGGAATAAACTCCTCTTGAAAATTGTGTACATACTAGAAAAATGTTAATTTATATCAGTTACGCCTAATTTGAGTAGTCAGTTATCAAACAAATTCGTCTCAGTTCCTAAAAGTAGAATAGTGACATGCAATTGTCATTAATGGATTGATTAGACTCTAAGAATGCGATCAAAGTGATTTGGGACAAATTGCTTAAATTTTAGCTCACTTAATCATGTAAACCTCTGATGAAATTTGAGGACTTCGGAGCTGAGCTGTCGAAACTTAGAGAGTGGCCATATTTTTACTATAATGGGACTTCAATCGTGAACTACCTTAGATATTTATAGACTTCAAGCCTGTATTTGAGTCCGCAGGGCGAGATCGTGGACAGCAATGCTAGAACTAGGCTTCCCCAAAAAACTGGTCAAATTAATACAGATGTATATGAAAGGGTCAAAATGCTCGGTGACATTTGAAATAAACAATGGGCTAAAGCAAGGAGATACATCCTGACCACAAATCTTTGAGAGAGCTCTGAACACATGATCAGAAATGCAAGAATTGAAACACAGACCACAACATTTCATCCAGAAGAACCAAATATACAGTTGACATTTGCAGACGACGTCGACCTAATAAGGAAACAGCAGAATAATAATGCGGGAATTTCTCATGGGGTTTAAGAAGGAAGCAGTGCGGTACCTATAACGAATTGTATGGAATATCACTATCGACGACTATAGCTTTGAACTAGTCAGATAATTTAGATAACTTGGAACTGCAATAAGTGGAGACCATCATAGATCACAGAAAATAAACAATAGGATACAAGCTGGAAACAGATGTCACTACACCCTATAACATCTCTTTAAATCGAAACACCTGACAAGACGAACAAAGATCAATATAAAACAGTTATAAAATCAGTAGTTATGTAGGGTTGCAAGGCATGTACGATGAAAATGAGAAACGAAAACCGATTACGAGTGATGGAAAGGAAGATAATAAGAACATTTTTAGGTTCGACGGTTGGAGACGCGATAGAACACTGTAGAATAAAGACCAACAATGCCTATTCGGGAATATCAATTTAGTAAAAAAATAAAGTCATGACTGCAGTGGACAGGCCACGTCCGAGGACTCGTATGGGAAGAAGCTCCAGCTGGGAAAGGACCACTTAGACGCTCTCGACTTTGGTTACGAGACAATATAGCAAAAGATCTCAAATCTATGAGCATCTAGGATTGTATCGAGGATGCAAGAGAGAGAGAGAAACTTGGAGATAATTCTTCTCAACGTAATGTGAAGATCCATTCCTTAGGGGCTAAAAGCCACACATGATTGATTGGGCAACAATTCTTTGGGAATAACTATCTGCTAGAACAACCACAACAATTCTTTGGAGATAATTATTCAGTAAAAAATTGGGCTGAAAACCATACAAGATTGATTGATTGAGGTATATTACAACAATTATTTGGGGATAATTTTTCGGAGGGAAGCCGCACATGATTTATTGATTAATTCAAATATATTATGACAACAATCTTTGGTGATAATTATTCGGTAAAACATGGGGCTAAGTGCCACATATCTTTGATTAATTGAGGTAACGTTAACAAATATTTGGGGATAATTATTTAATAGAACATGCGGCTGAAACCCGCACATGATTGATTGTTATAACAACAATCCTTTGGAGGTAATCATTCGGTACACATGGGGCTAAAAGCCACATATGATTTATTGATTGAGGTATATTGTGAGAACAATTCTTTGAATATAGGGTAAAGCGAGGAGAGATGGCACAGCAGGAGAGACGGACTACTCGCGAAATTTTTTGGATCGTGGCAACAATGTCCGATCTGGTCACGTGGGCATAGCCGTAGTTCACAGTCGCGCTTTTTAAATCAACTTGTTGCGTTGTTTATCATTGTTTTTGTTAGTTACATGGGGCCATTGTTTTTGGCGACACGAAAAATTTTGCTGAGAATATTTTGTTCCTTAATTAACTCACTCTAAGGTAAGTTTTGGCCTAATTTAGTGCTTAGTAGTAGTAAGAGGCGCTTTCTGGTGCATACATAACCTCAAAACAAGAGTCTATAAAGTTTCGTTTTGTAAATATTGCCCGGTCCATCTATCCTACGCTTTTAGGAGAGATGGACCAGCATTTGCGAGGAGAGATAGAATAAAGTTTTATGGTTTCAGAAAAATGCCGAACAAGTACACAAGAAAACGAAACAACCCTTTAAGGGCTACATGGTTTACGGATAATTTACAACAAGCAATAACTGCTGTTATATGCGGTGAAATGAGTTTAAATGAAGCGGCTCATTCGTTTCATATTCCAAAAACGACATTAAAACGTAGAATTTCAACGAATAACTTGGAAAAAACAGATCGGCTGGGCCTAGATAGTTGTTTGGGGAAATCTACTGAAGAAAAGCTGTCCAGACATATTACGAAACTGCAGAAACATGGCTTTGTCCCCACAAGACAAGAAGTGCGAAGACTGGCGTTTAATCTGGCAGAGAAGCTCGGAAGTAAACATAAATTTAAGGACGGTAAAAAGTTTTTAATATGTTTTGATATTAGGCTAATGTTTCTAAATTTCTATTATTTTCAGGCAAAGCTGGCAGAGTGTGGTTACAGTCATTCTTGCGAAGCAATCCAGACATCACCGTTCGTAAAGCAGAAAACACTTCTGTAGCCAGAGCCACAGAGATGTCGAGGGAAACTGTGCTCAAATACTTTTAATTACTTGAGAATGTTCTTACAGTAAATGAATTATTCGACAAACCTGGGCACCTTTTTAATACCGACGAAACTGGACTCCAACTCAATACTAGAGCTGAACAAGTGCTTGCAGCAACGGGTTCTAAAAGCGTACCAGCCGTAAGCCCTGGTGAAAAAGGGGAAACAATAAGTGTAATCGCTTGTTGCAATGCAGAGGGGGCGTTTTTGCCCCCTTATTGTATTTTGAAAGGGAAGAACAAAAAAAGTGAATGGGCTGAAGGTATGCCTCCAGGATCTCAAATATGCATGTCCGAAAAGTCCGCGTATGTCAACTCTAAAATATTTTATGAATGGTTGACACAACACTTTTTCCCGCGCAAACCACCAGGAAAAGTTTTGCTGATCTTAGATGGTCACACTTCTCATACCACCAATATCGACGCCTTGGAATTTGCAAACAGAAATGACAATAATATTTTGTTTGCCTCCCCATTGCACCCATTATCTTCAACCCCTAGATCGAGCATTCTTTAAGAGCCTCAACCATTATACAGCGGAAATCAAGTAAAAAAATCAAAAACGACTCTTCTTCTTCCGAGTCCGAAGACGTGATTTTGAATGATTCGTCGAGTGATGAGGAACATCTTAGCGATTTAGAAAATGAATGCGTTGGGTGTAACGAAGATTACCGAAAAACAAAGAAAAAGGATGATTGGATTAAGTGCATACTTTGTTCAAGATGGCTACACGAGGGCTGCACATCTTATAACAATATTTGTTAAACATGCGGAGTTTCCGCACCTAAAAAGAAACGTTAAAAGTTGAAGATCCATCTATCCTACCCCTAATGAGCCATCTCTCCTACCCTACGTAGGACAGTCGGACCAATTTAGCATTTCAGTTTTTTATGCCATTAGGATAAGTGGTTTGTTTTTTTTAATTCTACCAAGAAAATGCCAAAGTTGTTATTAGTTTACTGTATTTTTTCAAGTTTTTTATTTTTTTAAATATAAAAAATATTAAATATTTTATAAAACGTGTTCCATCTCTCCTCGCTTTACCCTAAGTAATCGGTAAAACATGGGGCTAGAAGCCACACATCAATAATTGATTGATGTATGTCATGACAACTATTCTTTGAGGTAATTAGTTGGTAAAACATGGGGCTAATAGCCGTACATGATTGATTGGTTGAGGTCTGGTATGGCAACAAATGATGTAACTGAAGTTCAGCAAATCCAAACTGGAATGAAGATAAGAAATATAAATAGAAAGTGGATATAAAAAGGAATCATCAGTTGAAAATAAAGTACAAAGACAAATAACGATTATACTTTTGAGGATTGAGAAAGAATTTGAACAGTCACACCAGAAAGCGTTGTCAGTAAGTAATTCATTTCAAACTTGAGTTACAAGAGAATCAGTTTATCAATAAGTGAAACGAACAAGTAGAACTGAATAAGTTTGGAGCTGCAATATTAGGAAAAAGTGTTTCTATCGAAATAAATAATTTTGAATTAGAGTTGGGAGTAGCAGAAGAATAAGTAACGCTCCTAAATAACTAATGAAAAATTTAGACATGTCGCGATGGCACGTTACAGGGTTACTTGAATATGAAAAATCTCTGAAAAATAAATTGATAAAATAGAAAAAAATAATTTAGAATTACTATGTAGTTATATACTCACTTAATCTGGATAATTTAAAAGCGTCTGCAGTGTTAATTACATCAACGAAAGCTTGGAATTCAAATTTTCTGCTCGAAATATTTTGATTGTGTTGTAGCATAGCGAATTTAAACGCTGTTTGTACATCGTCAGTGCCTTGTTCGAAAATTGCACCTAGAATAGTATCAAAACTATTTCATTTGAACATTCCATAGAGTATATTGAGAAATTATCACCAATATTACTATTAGTGAGTTTCATTTAAAACACTAATATGAGTAGATTCCACGAAATAAGGGTCGAGACAGTTAATATTACTATTATTTTTTATATTTATCTTCAGTTTTACACTGCAAATTTAGACACTATAGCTCTAATTTCTCTCTTTTCATTTTATTATTCTTGGAATTTGTGAGATTCTATTAGAATAAGTTAAGAGAAAAATTCTATTTAGTTAGATTTAGTTGTTAAAATTCAATCATGTTTTGTATATTTTTGGTTATTCGGTAATTAATAATTAGTAGAAACTTTATTAGGTGGTGAAAAACTGGGCCTAGTTAAAATTAATTTATTTGTTCCATCGCGGAATATGAGGCAGAGTCAAACATTTCACAAACATTTTCACTGATTTAATTATGTATACTGCATATTTCTTACTTTTTATTAGAGAGGTGGTTGAAATGCATTTACGCACGTATAGTGGAACGAAATGCTCGAAGCCATTTGCGACCACTACCCAGTGTGGGACTCGCCTTATGGCCCTACCCACTAAACATTCCACCTCTGTTAACTGGCTCGCAGCCCTGGAATCGCCTTTGTTGGGCTTGCTTCGTGGCTGCGACCTGGTTGTCTTCACTATGCTTGTCTTTCTCGTTCTTCTCTTTCCTTTCTCGAAATAACATCTTTTATTAAGCCATGTATCCGTGCCCATATTTTACTGTAACTGATCATATACTCGACCATGTTCTTTGTCGTCCAGACCGTTCCTAGCTCCAACTCCATCTCAGTCCTCTTGTTCAGTCATTTATCGCACACTCGAATATAGTATGTTCTGGAGAATCTCTCTCTCCGTAGTACTGACAGTCTTCTGTCTCCGTCATCTTTATTCTATAGGTATAGAACAAAACTCCCGTGGCCTGATAAAAATTGGGCCAGGAAGTCGATGTTTGTACTGGTACCAACTCTTCAGATTTCTAATCAGTCTTCGCGTCCAGTCTGCTTTTCCCTCTCCGTTGTTCCATTCGTCTTGTCATTTCTGCAAAGTCTTGTCTCTCTCCTCCAAACTTATTGCCTCGTGCACATCCCGCCTCTCGTGTAATCTAACTCTTTCTTCGATGGCCAAGTGTATGGGCGGGACTCCCGCGATTACCTGAGCCGCTACCGCTGAGGTTGTGCGGTAGGCGCTGATGAGTCTCATTTAGTACCTTCCGTTGGGTTCGGATTAACATGGCTTCATATTTTCCCATGCGTATCGCTGTGTGCCATACGGGTGCTCCGTATTGCAAAGTCGAATGGACCCCTCCATATAATATTACCCTCGAATGTTTGGCATTATTCTTGTGAACTGTCCAATCTTCTTTCCGCCTTCTTGGTGGCATATTCTATATGTTTCCCGAAGAGCATCGCTCTGTCTATTAATAAGTATTTTATTGTTTTAACCTGCTTTATTTATTCGTTCTCAATTTGAAATGTTATATCTGTCCTTTTCCTCGGGCCCTTCAGTATGATAGTTTCTGTATTATCTTTTGCTATCTCTAGTTGGCTTTCACCCATCCACTCTACTACTTGCTGGATCAAGTGGTCTGCTCTTGACATAACGTCGTAGACACCGCAAAACCAAGTAACTAACAAAAATTCTAAAATAGGATTTTAGCGGCAAATGATTTGTCAAAACAAGTGGGGCATGACTGCAAAACCCTTTAACCAACTAAAAATCCTACGCCGTTCAATTCCATAAATGCAATACCACACATCTGAAACACGATTTGAACACGTGTGCAAAAACAAGTATCTAACAGTTTCTTATGTCATTGTGAGTGAACACTGTATTGAGCCCAAATTTTAACTTGTAAGTATGTTATTTGTTGTAATTATTTTTTAAACAATTAAATTTTAATCTATAACATTATTTCCGACTGATTTTCGTCCATTTATGTAAATATCTTTGGATAATATTGCTAAAATCATCCATTTTAATCAAGTATGCAGATACGTGTTTTTGCAAAATTCTTTTTTGTTTGTATTTTACAGATACGTGTTTTTGAGATGGCAATGAACAAAAAACCAATATCTCACTCTGAATTGCAGAAAATATTGGACAGTGAAGAGTTTTTCAACGATCTCCACGTATTTGAAAATACTGCAGAATTATAAGACAACGTCGAAGAGTTATCAGACCTAATTGCTGAACGTATTGTAGCAGAAATACATTGTCCACCCCAGGAAAATGTCGATAAAACGATCAGTACGTTGGAGACTGATGATGTTTGCCATAGTGTTTCTCTGGTTAACAACAACACCCATGAATTTGAACTAAATAATGACAGTATCAATAGCAATCAATCCGAAGTAGTCGACAATGAAGAACCAAATATTTTAAATTCACATGGTAAGAACTCGCATGATTCTGAAAAACCTAATGCAGACTGCGAGAGTATTCCTATGATGCAAGATAGGGATGATGGTATGTCGGGAGATCCAAATAGCGAGTCTTCGGAAAGCTATGTAGAACAACTAGACTATTCAGAAGAAAAAGTTTTAAGAAAAAGAAATCGTAAACTCAGAGAAAAAGGCTTACAATATAAAACTTTAAGAAAAAATAAAGACTCTGAGAAGTGTGTTTATTAAAAAGACAAAGGGGAGCGGAAACTTAAGACGAACCTGTCAGTCTGTGTTGTGCAAGAAAGCTAAAAATAGGTTTTTTGAATCCTTTTGTTCTCTTGAGAGAAAGAATATTCTTTCAAATTTTTGGATAATGTCGTGGGATGTGAAAAAAGTTTTCGTTTCATCGTTAGTTAAGACTGTACCCACTCGACGCCCAAAATAAGCAAACTCAAAAAGACATTAGTCACAATATTTTTTGCAAAAAAAACGGTGAAAGTATCCGAGTTTGTAAAAAAATGTTCTTAAGTATTAGTGTTTTAAATGAAACTCACGGTTTCTAGTTAATTCCATAATATAATGAAAGTTATTGAAAATTCTAAAAAATTGACAATTGTTTCGATAAATCAATATCATCGTCAGAATGACAGAAGTTACATTTTATTTGATGCCTACCTGATGTTTAGTAGTTATTTTTGGCTAGACCAAGGAGTGACCTAACTTGTGATTGACTTAATATATGTTTATAGAAAAAAGAAGATGTGATATTACAAATATTGATTAGATATTATTAGCCCTATGGTGATATCCTGGATATCATTTTTCCAATTAAGATCAGTATAACTGTGCAATGATATAGAAAACCAGGAAAACTGTATCTGCTAATCTTTACAATTATCACTTAAGAAGACAGTTTATTAGTGGAGAACTCCCTAGATTTAACTGTTCATTGACAACTTCATATTGTGGGTTTCTTAAATGTCTTCTAATTTCCAATTCTTCAAGAAAATCAAGTTCATGTTTCTTTTAACAAATATGCAGCACTTCTAGTTTTGTGTTAGGTGTCAATGAATGATTGGTATCAAGTAGATGTTTTGCGTAGTGGGATTTATCTGGTTGTTTTAACCTGTATGCTCGTAAGTGTTCACTGTATCGGATTTCAAAATTCCTAAGAGTCTGACGCAAATAGACAGCATTACATTCTGGACATTTGAGTTTATATATACCTGACTTCTTTAATAGTGGTATTTCTGTTTTTACATTTAACAATTTTGTGCTAACATTACTTTCTGTTTTAAGAGAAATTGTTGTATTCGTTGCTGAAGATATTATCTTTGAAATATTATTAGAAATACTTCCTGCATATGTGATGGTTTTATTTTTATAAGTCTTTATTTCATCAGCTTGTTCAGGAAATATTAGTTGTAATGCCACTTTTTCCTCTTTTTTACTAATTAGCTTATTTATTATATTTAATGGATAACCGTTGGATTTTGCTATTTGTCTAATTGTATTAATCTCTCTATCAAAATTACATTTGTTCATAGGAACTGAAAAAGCTCTATGTATCATTGAATTATATGCTGCTAGTCTGTGTGACATTGGGTGATTAAAATTGAATGGAATTGTCACATCAGTCTGAGTTGATTTTCGGTAAATTGAATAATCAAGTACATTATTAACTCTTTGAATTTTTAAATCAAGATAATTGATTGAGCTATCTCCTTCTATTTCTAATGTAAATTTAATTTTTGGTTGTAAATTATTGATGTGGTTGAAAAATACATCTAATTGTCGTTCACTACCCATAAAACAAGCTATGTCATCTAGATATCTATACCAAAATAAAATATTTTTCGAAATATTACATTCAAAGATCTTTCTTTCTAAATTGTCCATAAAATGTTAACTAAAATAGGTGAAAAAGGGTTCCCATTGGTAAACCTTCATTTTGAATATATATCTTATTGTCAAAAGTGAAATAATTCTGATTGTTGCATACATCAAATAAATTAAGTATATCTGATATTATTCCTGGATTAATATTTTTATCTTCTAGTAATTTTCTTACAAGTATTAGACATTCTTTAGGAGGAATTTTAGTAAACATGTTAGTTACATCGAACGAAATGAGTTTATAGTTATCTTGCAAGTTGATTGCTTTCAGCTTTTTGATTAGTTCTATTGAATTTCTAATTGAGTACTGAGATTCATATCCGTAACTATTGAGTGAATTGTTGAGTCTCTTTGCCAATATATTATTAGGAGCATTAACATAAGAAACTACAGGTCTAATTGGTTTCGTTATTTTATGTAATTTAACGGTTCCATATAATTGTGGACAATGAGGATTCTTATGTATGATAGACCTCTTTTCGTAATCACTTAAAAGATAATTTGAATTATTAACAATATCCCTTATAATAACAATATATGTTTGTTTATTCCCACCTTTTCGAGAACGTTTCTCTCTCTTTTTCTTGTATTGGAAACGTTATCTGAATCATCTTCGAATACCTACATAGCACCACTTATTAATATACTTATTCCTGTTATCTCGTAGTAGGCTTGAAGAACAATTCAAAGAGGGTAAAATCAACAAAAATTGTAATGTCAATAGTCGTTTTCCTGTTACTGTCACACAGCTAAGAACTATTTCTGAATTATTAGACTGATTGAAGTCACCATCTTGATCATCAAGGTTTCCTTCCAAGTTACTTGCATGGAATTGAATTTTGTGAATAAACCATACATAATTTCCAATCTTCAACATTTTCTTCAAAGAATGAGGACATTTGCTAATAGAAACATACCACTTTGTAACTGGGAGGATATCAATTGTTTCACTAAAGATGAATTTAAGGACCTCACATCGATTTCAAAAAATAATTTTGGACAATTACTAGAATTTTGCGATATTATTGAACAAGGTGGCAAGAAAAGAAATGTCGAAAAAAAACATTTGCTCACATTTTTGATCAAAATGAAGCATGGAGTTTCAGATGAGTTTTTGAAAATATTGTTTAGTTATTCTTCCCGACAAGCAGCAAGCCTCATTATATCTAATGTGAGATTATCTCTTTTACATAGGTTCGTACCGAATAATATTGGATTTAATTCGATAACAAGAGAGTCATGTATACGCTTATACGAATCAACTGTACAATCACACACTAGACATTTTCAAAGCAATAGTTTATATAGATTGTACCTACAATAAAATAGAAAAGATCAGTTTCTTTCGAGTATTGAGGCAATCATACTGTTTCCACAAGAATGAACATTTGATCAAACCAGACGATCATAATTCCCGGGGGCAATCAGAACTTAATTATAACCTGGGGATGATTTTCCCATATAAGGTCTGTCGGAACCTTTAGAAGCTTTATTCGTGATTTGAATGTTCAGTAATTTATATTTTGTGAACCCATGATTTTTGTATGTTTTGTTTTAAAAACAGTACTCATTGTAGTCCATGTATGTTTAGATTTGTCCACATTATATATTTTGCTCACTTTTATATTTCATATCATTTAAAAGGGCTTGCACGTGAATAAATAAATAAATATCCCGAATTTTTAGCGATTCTTTCCATGCCAATAAATTATGTTATAGATATCCCTCTCCGTCTTTGCGAAGATAACTAAAATACACTCAGATAATATATTAATATTTTCCATATTTGTCATGTGCTCAAGAAAATGCAAAAATTTTATTTTTAAATTAAATCGTATACTCTTTTTGGGACCTTCATTTTAATGGCACAGTTAGTCCCAGGTCCTGAATTAATTCACGTATCAGTTGCTTCCTGTTGCATGACCTAATAAAATGTATAATATATGGAAAGAATGAATCTTTAAAAGATTTATTGAAGCTTTTCAACAGCATGTTGATATTTAATTTTATGTAAAAAACAATCACGCATTGTTTGAAATGAAACCTCAATTAGTTTAACTGACCTTTTTCTTATATTTCTTATTTGCATGTCATGATAAAAATATACCAACATCGTTCTTATCGCGTCCGTTTCGCACATTTCTTCGTTTTAATATAATAATTTATGCAATTCGTTCCTACTGCACAATTTCTACGTGAATAACAGTGACATTTTTATTATATTTAGAAACTAAACTTTACAAAATATTTCGGTATATAATTTAATTTATTCTTATTTACAGAACCCAATTATGGCTATACATAAAATAAATATAGTAATTCCTTTCGAATTAAATCAATTTATCGATGAAATTGAAATTCGAAACCAGAAAAACTATTTAAAACATAGGTCTGAAGGGAATACGCTCGTGTTACAACTTGTACCTAGAATCTGAAAGAAGATAAAACTAAACTAAATAAAAGGAGTTCTTTCTTAATAGGACCCTAAGGACATCGAATAAATACGGAAGTTACACAGAGAAAAGTAATACTGTAGACCTGGAAAGTTTCCTTAGACAAAAAACTTTCCCAATTACTTGCTGAAAATATATCATATTGATATACCATAATCAGACCAATTATATCTTAATTATGAATTCAATTAAACATTCTTTGCTCTAAAACGAGAAATTATGTAACATCAAAGAAAAATATTTTTTTTTACTTTTTTCCACGTAATTATTCACAAAAAACTAGAAAAAATACTACTTGAAATAAAAACGATATTGTTAGGACTAAAATTATCACTTTGACAACAGATTCTAATAATTTTCAAGACAAAAACAGCTTCACCTTGCTTTATGTACCTGGAATGTTAACTAGAAGTGAATAAAAACAAATTTTATCATATTTTATTGTTTATTTCTAAATCATTTGCATTTGCAGAGTTCGCATCACTGACAGAATCAAGAGATGTCACTTTTACAGCGAAAGAAGGATACACCAAAGCTCATATACCACTTTCATCACGAATTAACAATTCAACTATTGGTTTTTTTTTGAAGAATACAACATTACGTATATTACCCTTCATTGTAATTATATCATATCCAATTAAGATTTGCTAAAAAAGGTTTAGGCTTATTCCATCGAATGTTTTCTTGCGTTGGAATTTATTACAATGATAGTGTTTTAAAAAAGGAAAACAGTAAGAAAGACTTGGATGCAACTGCAAACAGACCAAAGTAAAAAGGAATATGACGACTGCCGAAAAGAAACAAGAAAAATAATACGCACAAAGAAAAGAAACTACGAACAACAAAAATATGAAACTATGGAGAGAGACCGGCCCAAACCAGGCTCCAGAGAATTCTATAAAGCAATTTCCTCTGAGAAAAGAGGGCATAGAACCAATTCCATCCATACACTGAGAGACAACCAAGGCCGCATGATAATCGACGGTAAAGAAATAACTGAAGAATGGAAAAAGTATTTTAGAGACCTTCTAAACATCATACAGGAAGAACGGCATAAAGAAGATATGCCTGTCGAAAATCCCTCCTTTGAAGAAACCCAAAAGGCCTTAAATAAGCTGAAATATCACAAAGCGCCGGGTACGGACGAGATACCAGCAGAACTACTGAAATATCGGGGAGACGCACTACATCGCCAAATCCACCAGCTAATAACGCACATAGGGTTAGAAGAAAGAATACCAGCACGATGGAAGGAAAACATAATAGTGCCCATCGACAAAAAAGGGGACAAAACAAGATGCGCGAATTATAGAGGAATCTCACTCCTAAACACGGCATATAAAACCCTCTGAAACATCATTCTTAGTAGACTGGATTCCCTTATACTGAAAATGTCCTTGGCAAATATCAAGCCGGTTATAGGGCAATCAGATCAACAATAGATCAACTATTCACGCTGAGACAACTTCTAGAAAAGGGATGGGAGTATAACAGACCCATACACAATCTTTTCATAGACTTTCGACAGGCATATGATAGCGTGGAAAGAAGCCAAGTGTGGAATGCCATGGCGGAGTTCTCAATACCAAAGAAACTCATTCGGATGACCAAAGTCTGTATGGAGGGTGGAATATCTAAAGTACGTGTAAATAATAAACTGTCTGGCAGCTTTGAAATCAACAGTGGACTTAAACAGGATGATGCGTTATCTCCACTACTTTTAAACCTTGTATTAGAGAAAGCCATGAGGTCGGCCGAAATAAAAACAGATTTGCAATCGGTTCAAGGTCCCAAGCTGTTACTCGCATATGCAGATGACATAGATCTCGTTGGAGACTCCATCCTATCCACGAAAGACATTTTCAACAAGGTGGAAGAGCAACAAGTGAAGTAGGACTGAAGATTAATGAAGAGAAAACGAAATATATGCGTATAAATAGAACGACACGAATAGACAGAATAGGACAAAATGTGACGATCAACACCCTTAATTTCGAAAGAGTACAACGTTTTAAGTATCTGGGGGCCGTAATCACAGCGGACAACGATGTTACCGAAGAAATAAAAGACAGAATCCAATCTACAAACCGCTGTCTATTTGCACTGAATAAGCTCATAAAATCAAAAAATCTCACAAGAAGTTCAAGGATCAAAATCTATAAATCAATCGTCAGACCTGTAATAACATACGGATGCGAAACGTGGACCATGACCAAAGCAAACGAAGAAAAGCTCAGACGCTTTGAACGAAATATACTTAGAAGACCTCACCATGACATCACCACAAACCAGTATAAGATCAGAACCAATATCGAATTAAAAGCACTCTACAACAACGCCGATATTGTCCAAGAAATTAAATCACAGCGACTAAGATGGGCAGGCCACGTGCACAGACCGCATAACGAAAGACTCGTAAAACTGGTATGGGAGGAGATTCCCACAGGCAAAAGACCACTCGGACGTCCCAGAATGCGATGGAGAGATGAGATGGGCAGGCCACGTGCACAGATTGCATAACGAAAGACTCGTAAAACTGGTATGGGAGGAGATTCCCACAGGCAAAAGACCACTCGGACGTCCCAGAATGCGATGGAGAGATGAGATGGGCAGGCCACGTGCACAGACTGCATAACGAAAGAGTCGTAAAACTGGTATGGGAGGAGATTCCCACAGGCAAAAGACCACTCGGACGTCCCAGAATGCGATGGAGAGATAACATCCAAGCAGATCTCCGGAAAATGAACATTCTATTTGACCCTAGGTTGATGGAAGACCAAACAAATTGGAAAAAAGTTGTACAGTCAGCCAAGACCCACCAAATTCTAAAAAATTGACAATTGTTTCGATAACTGAATATTATCGTTAGAATGACAGAAGTTACATTTCATTTTATATCTACCTGATGTTTAGTAGTTATTTTTGGCTAGACCAAGAAGTGACCTACCTTGTGATTGACTCAATATATGTTAGTGTTTTTAAATGAAACTCACGGTCTCTAGTTAATATAATACAAGTTATTAAAAATTCTAAAAAATTTGACATTTGTTTCGATAAATCAATATCTGACGATGATATTGATTTATCGAAACAATTGTCAATTTTTTAGAATTTTTAATAACTTGTATTATATTGTGGAATTAACTAGAGGCCGTGAGTTTCATTTAAAAACACTAATATGAGCATATTCCACGAAGTAAGGGTCGAGACAGTCAATTTCATTAATATATGTTAATAGAAAAAAGAAGAAGATGTGATATTACAAATATTGAAGCTAATAATATCTAAGCTTCAATATTTGTAATATCACATCTTCTTCTTTTTCCTATTGACATATATTAAGTCAATCACAAGGTAGGTCACTTCTTGGTCTAGCCCAAAAAAAACTACTAAACATCAGGTAGATATAAAATGAAATGTAACTTCTGTCATTCTAACGATGATATTCAGTTATCGGAAACAATCAATTTTTTTAGAATTTCTAATATCTTTCATTATATTGTGGAATTAGAAACGTTGGGTTTCATTTAAAACACTAATATGAGTAGATTCCACGAAGTAAGGGTCTAGACAGTTAATTTTATTACAATGATAATTGTGGTATATTATCCGTGGTACAGTTTGCCTCTACATTACTTAGAGGCATTCTAGTAAATAGTTTTAGGCAACGTTTCTAATAATCTGAAACTTTTTCTCAAATTGAACGGCATATAGCGTTTCTATATACTAGAAATTTACGTTGGGTCTCTGAAGACGATAATTTGGTGATCAAAACGTGCATCAGATTAGTAGTAGTAAATACTTTGTTCAGTGTGAATATCATCAACGATTCCAGAAATGCAACTTGCATACCAAAAAGTTTTTAAAAGCTATGATGGAAATTAAGTAAGAAAGAATCAACAGATCAATACAAAAATAAGACAATGATTCATGTCGTTTATATACTATGAAGGACTAAGCAGAGTTAAGTAATATTTAGACAGTCTTTGATACTAGAGAGTAGAGTCCAAACAAAAAAAATAATGAAAGGAGGTTTGCTTAAAGACAAAGTAAAGTACAGAAATCAAAACATCAAAATTAGGAATCAAAAATCAACTTTTCTAAACTATATCCTGTTTTTAAACTAGGAGGATTTATTTGAATTTAAGTTGGCAATTATGTAGATTCCTGATTGGTCAAATCACAGCTAGTTTTACACAGCACTTTGGACATATATAATGATTCACTATTGTATTTTTTCTTGCTTTCCTGTTATTGTTTTATTAAAATATAAAAACAGTCCTAAGCAGGACTAATTTGACAAAAGAGGAGCCCTGTAATTTTAGGCCACTTATCATCAATAGAGAAGCAAAATATGTGAATTTTTGTTAACAAATCTCAGATGATGAACCAGAGATAAAGATGAATGCCATTGTGTTTAAAATTGTGAAAACGTTGGGTAAATTATAGGGAATAGCACTTTTGTGTGAAATTAACGAATACAAATTTCATTTTTGGGAGTTGCTATAACGACTGAGTTTCGAATTATTAAAAAATATAGAAACACTGGAACAATTATCTCTTCTAACCATCGTGGAGGTCATCCAGGAATTGGTGAAACCTTCCACGATACAACAAAAAATATAATTGGACGCCTTGTTCATAGTTTGTGTTTTAAAAATGAAATACCAACTTAGAATAAAAGTTTAACTGAATTTAAGAAAGTGCCCAGATTTACCACCAAGTTCTCGTTCATCATTACATAAAATTATGAAAGAAAGAAATTTTAAGTAATCTAAAAATTATACTAATTTTTATATGAATTGAAAACTCCTCCATTTATTTCATGGTATATACTAAGAAAAAATATTTTTTCAGATACTTGAAAAGAAGTAGAAAGAGTATTTCAACAGAACGCAATGATATTGTAAGATGGAGAAGAAATTACCTATGATCCATCAAACAGTATAGACGAGAACAGAGACCCATTTATTACCTTGATGAAACCTGGCTAAGCGAAGGTCATACAAATTCCAAAATATGGTTAGATACATCTATTCGAGATAAAAGAGATGATTTTCTACAAGGATTGTCTACAGGTTTGTAAAATCAATCTGGAAAAGGCAAACGTTTAATGATACTTCATGCGGGATCTGAGCATGGATTTGTTAATGAAGCATTCCTAATATTTGAAAGTGAAAAAACTGCAGATTATCATGAGGAAATGAATGGATTTGTATCTGAATTTCTAAAAAAAATGCCAGACGGTGCTGTAATTGTAATGGACAATGCATCTTACCACAGCCGCAGGGTAGAAAAGGTTCCAACAACATTTTCATTAAAAAAGATATGTAATAATGGATACAATCTAAGAATATACAATTTGATATGAATATGGTTCCATCTTAACTTATTTATATTATAAAACAGCATAAAGATAAGTTTCATTCATATGTTACCGATGAAACGGCAAAACAAACCACAAACAACAAATCGATATTTTCTAAAATAGCTCTGAAATATTGAGATTTGTTTACTAAACTTTTCTTAGTGTAGAGTAACCTAACAGTTCAATGCAAGTAAATATAATATATAATACGTACAAAGCTCAAGAAATAGGGAACAAAAAATGTTTTTCAAACAATCTCCGAAATATTGATATTTGTATACGAAATAATTCTTGGTGCAGTTTAATGCAAGTAAAACAGAGCTCAAAAAATCAGGAACTAAATATCAACTTTTCCTAAAACTAGCTCCGAAATGTTGATATTTGAATCCCAAACGTTTATTAGAGCAGTTTAATGCAAGTAATTACGTACAGAGCTCAAAAAATCAGGAACTAAAACACAACTTTTTCCAAACTAGGTCCAAAATATTGATATTTGTTTATCAAACGTTTCTTAGTGTAGAGTAACCTGGCAGTTTAACGCAACTAAATAGGTTAAAATGACCGTAATTTCGAATACATTCAATGAAACGTAGTTAGATATGACTTACCTAGAGGTACTTTCTCAGCTGTAGCTAAAATTCCACTAAAAAACGTAACAAAAACAACGCCAAGGCTCAAATTCGTTGCGCCCATGGCGTCTTCTCACTGCTGCAGCTTCTGGACCGAATCTCATAACAAAGAGACGCTGGGCGTTGTGGCGCCTGCGTCTTCCTAATGCCCTATCCCCTTTTTTCAACCTTAGATTAAATAAATTTATTATTTTTTTATTTTCTCGTCTTTTTTTTCTTTCCTCGGAAAACTTCACAATGAAAATGTGAAAATTGAGTTTTATTACCGGTTGTTTGAGTGTTTGTTTTCTATGTACCGGGTGGCGTGATAAGAATAAGCACTATATCTCGAGAACTGTCCGGTAACTACTGCGCATTTTTTTATATGATAACACAAAATTGTGAAATTCTCTAAAAAATTAGGAACAATAAATGATTTTTTTTATAAATAAGTGATACTTGATATGGGTGTAAAAACGAAAAATTTTGTTGTCGTAAAATTATAGGACGATGCTATTACACTAGTATTTATTTTTATTTATTGTCCTCTTTCAAGATTCAATGATAAAACTTCATAATTTCTAAAAAATAAAAGTATTCTAGTTCAAAATATCAGAACAAAAAACTTGTAGTTGCATAATAAAAAAAAAGAACGTTTTGAAATAAAACTAGTGCCTTTTTAAATGTTCGAACTGTCACTATCAATCCATATTAGGAGCCGCTCATATGTGGACATTATAGCAGCTTCAATTTCTGCTATTGACATGCTACGAATGGCCTCTTGTTTTTGTATTTTCATCTCTCGTTGTTGGTGAAATTTGGTAATTAATATTTTGAACAACACTGTAAATAGTAGTCCAACTAGTGAGATTTGGCGATTCGGATGGCCAAGGAAATAGAATTCCTCGTCCAATCCACATCTTTTGATATTTTAGATTTATTTATAGACGAACATTTCTTGAAAAGTTCTAACATTTAGTCTTTTCTCACTATGCAAATAAATATTACAGTTTTGTTAAGTCAACATTACATTGTGATAATGTTCTTCCTTTTTTTCGTCTTGTTTTCATCACATGCACATCTATACAACCGCTGACGCCCAGCTTGTGGTTGTTAACTTTTGTGATGTTTCAACTTAACTTCTCAGCGATGTTAAAGCGCTGCCTTTTTACATTACTCAGGTGTTACTAGAACTTCCTCAAAAGGAAATCTTTATAACGAACTAAAAAGAACATTTCTGTTACGTTCTGAAATGCCTTTTAACATCTTGTCGATGTTAATGCAACGTCTAAAAAATAACATCTTATCAATGATCTAAATGCGACATTTCAAAAATAATACAGTGTATTCTCTTAGATGTTGTATGGACATTATTTAAACCTCTAAATAATATACCTCAAACATTCTAGATGACATACTATAGATGTTTCTGTGCCTAATCAACAAATACAGGGTGAACAACTAAGAACGCCGGCTGTCGGCCATATTTCAACAAACAGTCATGGTACAACTTTAAAAAAATACCTTCAGGGAAATGCCCCTGAAATATATTTTTGAGTTCCTAAAATATCTGCTATGGGGTGGAATGAACACTTAAAAACATAATACTGTGCTTACCTCCAAAAAAGGCATACTAAAGGTATCCTAGAAATACAATGTTTGATATATTGATGAGATTATGAAAAAATGTAGTTAGGGACTTTTTGTCATTATTCTTCAAGTAAGGGGTGGGGAAGGTTCAACCTAAAAAACTAATGTAACACTTTTTTGTTTTTCAATCGATATCAATGTTTTTGGCGTCATTTAAAAGAGTTTTTCCTCTTTAATAAGATACCCACTAAACAAGAAACGTAACAAGTCTTTTTTGTGATGTTATATTTAGTGACTTCTCGTGATGTTTATTTAAAACGGTAATAAGATGTCTTAATTTTATTACCAACTCTATTAACATCCATGTCATGTAAATAAAACATATTTCTGATGTACACAATAATACTTGAATTCGCAGTTACATACACATCCTATGAACTTCTTTTTAGCAACTTCCTATAGGAAACATTCATACGATGTTAATTTGTATACTTCTCACTAATATCACATACAGAACGTTACTGTAATATTACATATTAACATGTTTCTAAGATGATCACATGCTGCAATTACTTTCACATCTTTCGAAATAATTTTTAGTAAGTTCGTGTGATTACTTCTTTACGATGTCAGTTCATAAAACTCTCAGTAATGTCTCATATTAAATATCACAGTAACATAAAAAAGAATAAAACAGAAGAGGAACTGATGAACGAACATTATCTGTGGAAACAAATGACAAGCATGAAATGGCGGATGGTTTTCAGTTTTGTGTTATATTTTATTTGCAGGAAGCACATTTTTTGCAAGTACTTGAATAAAGTGGTCTTCGTTTTCGTTAGTTCCTACTAAGCTTCAGTTTCTATGCTTAGTTATAATTCTTATTATAATGGACGAACAACAGCTGTTATCGGTAAGTACCTATTCCAAAATCATAATTATTGAAACTTAATACTCATTCAAGACTTTAATCGGCTATTGTACATTGAAATTCCAGGTGGCGGAATTGTACACTAACATTATATAATAGAGTTTACAAAATAACGGTTTTTTCAATTTTTAAAATATTTTAGTTAGTAAGTATCTTTTAAAAACGATCCACATTATTTTAAATCATAGATATGCATTATACCATACAAAAAACTTAATATTGCAATAGGGTAGATATTATTATTAATAATAAAACATGCTCATATGTTGGCAGAGAGTTGAATCTAGAGGAAAATATTTTCAATGTTCAAGATGTTTCAGAACCTACTCATGTAAATAAAATAAAAAACAAATAGTTGGTAATTATGTAAAGAAAGGGGAATAACTATTTCAGATAGTCTGATTCAGGTATTGTATTAAACAGTTCAAAAAATATTGAATCGAGTATCTCTAGCTCTAGTTTTTGTAGTAGCCATCAATATAGTATTGCAGGTTTAGAAAATTTTAACATTAATACTAACAATTCTTGTGAACAATTAGAAACTGTTTAAGACTTTAAAAACAGAAATTTATGTTGAAAAGCTCATACACTGAATGCTCCAGTCAACAAACAGAATTAAATTATTTATTATTGTAGAAACACAGCTATTGGATACTCAATTGGATACAATTAGTTATAAACTCATTCAACTTGATAATGCGTTCATTTCTCTTCTTTATAAGTAGATTTTTTGTATACAGTGTATTAATGATGCTAAGTTTTCATTAAGTTACAATTCCACGATGTTTATATAGAATATGTTCCAGGATGAAAATAACAAGATGAGAATAGTATATTATTTTATACGGGGAAGAAGTATGAATTTTCATGGCACATCTAAATTTACCTGCGAAACGGAGTGAGGCATGTAGGAGAAGGTAAATCATGAAAAGTTACTTCTCGAAATAAAATATGTTGTTATTCCTTTGAAGAGCACCGCATGTACCTTGTGGAAAATGGGTCCCAGTCAATTGACTGAAAATCGAGTTTGATGTAGTTTATGATGATCGATCAAAGGTCTCCATGAGCACAATTTGATCTAAAGTAATTGTTTAATTACCTGCTGTTCAGAATACCTTTAAATGTTCCACAGATAATAATTTTGAAGTGTACGTTATGGAATGGTTGAGGCACTTGAAACAGCGACTCTTACGTAGGAAAAAGTAATCGTAAGTAAACGATAGAATTTTCTTTAATCAGATTGGATTTCTGTTGATTTACCGTAATGTTTAATAAAATCTTTATGGTGTAAAATTTTTATTAGTTTTAATATCATTAAAAAACTATTCTAATAAATTTTCTGCAAACTAGCTGTAATGTATGTGTATCCGTTAAACTTTATTAATTCAGTTTCAAAGTATGTTGCATTATGGCAACTACAGATCAATATACCCTTTTTTGTTCTTCGCTTTCACTGAATGCGTTCAATAGTTTCCACTTTCCACACTTGTTATGTAATATGCTTTCACAATTTTTTTTTAGATTGGATTCCTGGACAAGATATTTTTTTTTAATTTTGTACCTGTTTTTCGAATTTACTGTACTGTTCATTAAAAGTGAATAAACGTTTTAAATCCTTTATTGCTTTTTTTGCTATTTTATTTTAAATGTCCAGGGTGAACAACTAAGAACGACTGTAAGCCACATCTCAGAAAAGAATCATGGTACAACTTTCAAAAAAGTTACCTCTAGGTAAGTGATACTGAAAAATTGCTGGAAAATATTTTGCAGTCTCTAAAATATCCGCTAGGGGTGGAATGAGCACTCGAAAACATAATACTTCAAAAAAACATATTAAAGATGTCCCAAAAATACAATTTTTGAAATCTTGATGAGATTAAGGGGACTGGATTTGACATTGTTGCTGCTGATGGGTCGTAGAAATTAGCGACCGGTTTTTTGTAAAATCGCGAAAAGATTTATTAGGCAATGTGGAATACCCGCCAGGGTCAGAAAGATATGGGAAAAGGCAAAAGAAGAGGACACGGAATTCCGATCCATCGGCTGAAAAGGCATAAGGATAAGACAAGATGAAGAAGAAGCTGTTTTTAATAGTATTTTCCATTGAGAAAAAGGGAACATTAATTACAATTAATTGAATGTTTGTTGATATTGTTAAAACCATTGGAAATATGAAAATAGAAAACTCGTGGAGGCTTTGGAGGCCAGAATTTCTATCAACAAACAGTACTTACAATTTAAAGAAATAATTAGAGTCTAAATGAAACTTGTTATTTATAAGATTCACAAATCTTTTGAGAGTACTACTGACGTTAAAATAATCTTCTATTCCCGATACCCTGTAGACTCGTGTAACTTATATTTTTCGATTTTATTACGTTTTTATATACTCAAGTAATAAGCCATTTTTCAGTTCTACTACAATCTCTCTGCTGTAGACAGAATTATTTATCACATATTAACTGCAGCGCTTCTTGCAGTATACGTTTATATAGTTTTTAAATAGAGACATGAATCTTTTTTGTTTAAAATTGGAGTCCAAAGGTGATGAGCAATAAATTTCATATATTCAAAATGAACTCCCACTAAACAAGAAACATAACAAGTCTTTTTTGTGATGTTCTTTTTAGAGACTTTTCGTGATGTTTATTTAAAACGTTAATAAGGTATCTCCTAGATGTCTTAATTTTATTACCAACTCTATTAACATCCATGTCATGTAAATAAAACATATTTTTGATCTACACAGTAATACTTGAATTCGCAGTTACATACACATCTTATGAACTTCTTTTTAGTAACTTCCTATAGGAAACATTCATACGATGTTGATTTGTATACTTCTCACTAATGTCACATACACAACGTTACTGTAATATTACGAATTAACATGTTTCTAAGATAATCACATGTTGCAGTTACTTTTACATATTTCGAAATAATTTTTATTAACATCGTACTTATTACGTCTGTACGACGTTAGTTCATAAAACTCTCAGTAATATCTCATATTAAACATCACAGTAACATAAAAAAGAAGAAAACAGAAGAGGAACTGATGAACGAAACATACAGTAGTTATCTGTGGAAACAAAAATGACAAGCATGAAATGGCGGATGGTTTTCAGGTATGTGTTATATTTCATTTGCAGGAAGCACATACTTTGCAAGTAGTACTCGAATAAAGTGGTCTTCGTTTTCGTTAGTTCCTACTAAGCTACAGTTTCTATACTTAGTTATAATTCTTGTTATAATGGACGAACAACAATTGTTATCGGTAAGTACCTATTCCAAAATCATAATTATTAAAACTTAAAACTGATTCAATAGTTTAATCGGCTATTATACATTGAAATTCCAGGTGGCGGAATTGTACACTAACATTATATAATAGAGTTTACAAAATAAGGGTTTTTTCAATTTTTAAAATATTTTAGTTACCTAGTAAGTATATTTTGAAAACGATTCACAATATTTCAAATCCTAGATATGCATTATACCCTACAAAAAACTTGATATTGCAATAGGGTAGATATTATTATTAATAATAAAACATGCTCATATGTTGGCAGATATTTAAATCTAGAAGAAAATATTTTCAATGTTCAAGATGTTTCAGAATCTACTTTCACAAATAAAATAAAAAACAAATAGTTGGTAATTATGTAATGAAAAGGGAGTAACTATTTCAAATAGTCTGATACAAACATTGTATTAAACAATACAAAATTATTGAATCAAGTATCTCTAGTTCTAGTTTTTTTAGTAGTTCTTAGCCATCAATATAGTTTTGCAGGTTTAGAAAATTTTAACATTATTACTAACAATTCTTGTGAACAATTAGAGACTGTTTAAGACTTTAAATACAGAAATTACTGTTAAAAAGTTCATTTCCATTTGAAAATTCACTGAATACAATAAATAATCTGTAGATGTTCCTTACAATGGTACCTATATTAATCTAGTTGAAGAATATGTAACTTATGATACTGAATGCTCCAGTCAACAAACAGCATTCAATTATTTATTATTGTAGAAACACAGCTATTGGATACTCAATTGGATACAATTAAATATAAACTCATTTAACTTGATAATGTGTTCATATCTCTTCCTCATAAGTAGTTTCTTTTGTATACAGTGTATTAATAATGCTTAGTTTTCATTAAGTTACAATTCCACGATGTTAATATACAATTTGTTCCAGGATGAATATAACAAGATGAGAATAGTATATTATTTTATATAGAAAAGAAGTATGAATTTTCATAGCACACCTGAATTTACCTCCCAAATGGAGTGAGGCATGGAATAGAAGGTAAATCATGAAAAGTCACTTCTCGAAATAAAATATGTTATTATTCCTTTGAAGATCCTCGCATGTATCTTATGGAAAATTGGTCCTAGTCAATTGGCTGAAAATCAAGTTTGATGTAATTTATGATGATCGATCAAAGGTCTCCATGAACACAATTATATCTGAAGTTATTGTTTTATTAGCTGTTGTTCAGTGTACGTTATGTAATGGTTGAGGTACTCGGAACAGCGACTCTTGCGTGAGAAAAAGTAACCGTAAGTAAACGATAGAATTTTCTTAAATCAGATTGGATTTCTGTTGATGTAACGTAATGTTTCATTAAATCTTTATGGTGTAGAATTTTTATCAGTTTTAATATAATTAAAAAATTATTCTAATAAATTTTCTGTAAACTAGCTGTAATGTATGTGTATCCGTTAAACTTTATTAATTCAGTTTCAAAGTATGGTACGTTATAGTAACTACGGATTAATATACCTTTTTTTATTTCTTGCTTTCACTGAATGTGTTCAATAGTTTCCACTTTCCAGACTTGTTATGTAATAGGCTTACACAATTTTTTTTTTAGGTTGGATTGCTGGACAAGGTATTTTTTTTTTCTAATTTTGTACCTGTTTTTTTCAAATTTACTGTACTGTTCATTAATATTGAATGAACGTTTTAAATCCTTTATTGCTTTTTTGCTATTTTATTAAACGGTTTTATTTAGCTCACCCCGTTTGTTTTATTTTATTTATTATTTATTCTTGGGTCAAATTTAGTAATTCAAATTTCACCCTCTTCCTGTCAACCGATTAATCTGAAATTTTGTATACACTTTGGATTTTGTGACAACACAATTATGTTTATTCATTATCATTATAAATTCAAGATGGCCGCCGCTACAAAATGGCGGATAATTTATGTTTTATTAATCCCATCAATATGGGTATCAAATGGAAGGGCTCAACAAGCAGAATACAATATACTATAAAAAATTGATATCCAAGATGGCGGCCGCTACAAAATGGCGGATAACGTAGGTTTTATCAATCCCATACACATGGGTATCAAATGAAAGGGCTCAACAAGCAGAATACAATATACTATAAAAATTTAAATACAAGATGGCGGCCGCTACAAAATGGCGGATAACGTAGGTTTCATCAATCCCATCAATATGGGTATCAAATGAAAGTGCTCAACCAGTAGAATACAATATACTATATAAAATCAAAATCCAAGATAACGGCCTCTACAAAATGGCGGATAACGTAGGTTTTATCAATCCCATCAACATGGGTATCAAATGAAAGGTCTCAACAAGTAGAATACAATTTACTATGCAAAATTGAAATCTAAGATGGCCGCCGCTACCAAATGGCTGATAACAATTTTTTATCAATCCCACCAATATGGGTATCAACAAATAAAAGGGCTTGACAAGAAGAATACAGTGCACTATACAACCTCAATATTTAAGATGGGCGCAGCCACTAAATGGCGTATAATAATAAGATTTGAATTTAGAAATTGAATCTGTAATTTAGGTATCTGATTAATCCAGCCTGAATCCACAACCCAAGTCAAGATTTTGTATCGTGTTGAGGACTGTGTGTCGTTAGGGTGGCTAAAAATGATACGTCGTTAGCGGTACACCACCCAAGTTAAGGTTAAAGGTTAAAACGCGCCGAGAACTGTATGGCATTAGGGTGGATAAAAATGATGTGTCGTTAGCGTTTTCTCCTCAAGACTCAGGCGCATCTTGTTGTACATAACCTTGCCCCTTTATTGGACCTCTGGGGAGGTCGACCGTTTAAATGTCCATTACTCGTGGGAACAAAATGGAAAAAAAAAACTATAATTAAAAATAGGTAAAAAAACTTTTTAAGTTAAACGGTTTTATGTTAAACATACATTGCAATGTTTAAGATAAATGTACTAAAAACCAAAAAATAATAAAATAGATACAGTCGTGGGAATTATAAACATATGCATAGACTAGACTAAAATAAAACCGTGGGGCACGTCAATTGTCTACAAATTATCGGCTTAATGTGCGATAGAAGAATCGTTTAATTCGTCGTTAGGCAGTTGGCCCGCAGACGGTGAGGAAATTACTTACTATTTTCTTGCTCATGGAAATTTCAATAGTTATACATACTCCATGTAAATAGAAGAGATGTTTCAACTAGTTTATCGTTGGACATTCACACTGCTGGCTGGCGAGGAATCGTTTCACTGCTCGTAGTTTGTCTTTAATCGACAAAACATATGATAAAAGTACTACTCGCTCACCACTATGAAACCCTAAAACTCGCTCATAATCGAGCTCGCTAGCTTGTTTCCACATTCTAGCCCTACTTATCACACGTCCATCGTTGTCGGTTGAATAACTGCCTAATTATAGTGTAACATTACGAAACAAAAATTTTAATCATTGATTGTAGACAATTGATGTGCCTCACGGTTTTATTTCAGTCTAGTCTATGCATATGTTTATAATTCCCACGACTGTATCTATTTTATTATTTTTTGGTTTTTAGTACATTTATCTTAAACATTGCAATGTATGTTTAACATAAAACCGTTTAACTTAAAAAGTTTTTTCACCTATTTCTATATTAAATGTACAGGATGAACAACTTAGAACGACTGTAAGCCACATCTCAGAAAAGAATCATGGTACAACTTTCAAAAAAATTACCTTTATGTAAGGGATCCTGAAAATTTGCTGGAAAATATTTTGCAGTCTCTAAAATATCCGCTAGGGGTGGAATGAACACTCGAAAACATAATACTCCAAAAAAACATACTAAAGGTGTTCTAAAAATAGAATTTTTGAAATCTTGATGGGATTATGAATAAATTTAATTAAGGAGATTTTTTGCCATTATTCTTCAAATAATGGGTGGGGAAAGTTCAAACTTATGAACAAATGTATAACTTTTTCGTTTTTAAACCGATATTAATGATTTTAGCTGCATTTAAAAGTTTTTCTGTTTAATAAGATTGATAACAAAATTAGATAATTTTGTATCCACTCGGAAATTTCAAATGTAAATTGAAGCATTTTTTTTTTAATTCTAATATCTGATATTTTAAATCTTATATCTTGGAATAGATTCCTATTTTTTAACCCCTTTTCATCAGAATTTTAAAAATTCCTCATTACATTTGAAATTTCCGAGAAAAATGGGAAAATTGTGGACTTTCACAAAGCGTTGACAAAATTGTCCAATTTTGTTATTTTTGTAAGGCATTTCTTATTAAAAAGGAAAAAATATCAAATGAAGCCAAAAACATGGATGTCGATTAAAAAAAAGTGTTACGACATTTGTTGTTTGGGTTGAACCTTCCCTCACCCCTTACTTGAAGAATAAAGACAAAAAGTCCCTAACGAAGTAAGGGTCGAGACAGTTAATTTCATTAAAAAGTCCCTAACTACATTTTTTCATAATCTCAACAATATATCAATCATACGTTTAGTATGTCTTTTTTGGAGATAATCACAGTATTATGTTTTTAAGTGTTCATTCCACCCCATAGGAGATATTTTAGGAACTCAAAAATATTTTACAGCGATTTTTCAGGGTCATTTTCCTGAAGGTATTTTTTTATAGTTGTACTATGACTATTTTTTGAAATATTGCCGACAGCCGGCGTTCTTAATTGTTCACCCTGTATTTGCTGATTAGGCACAGAAACATCTATAGGATGTCATCCAGAATGTTTGAGGTATATTATTTAGAGGTTTATGTAATGTCCATACAACATCTACGAGATTACACTGCATTGTTTTTGAAACGTCGCATTTAGATCATTGATAAGATGTTATTTTTTAGACATTGCATTAACATCGACAAGATGTTAAAAGGCATTTCAGAATGTAACAGAAATGTTGTTTTTAGTTCGTTATAAAGACATTGCTGAAAAGTTAAGTTGAAACATCACCAAAGTTAACAGCCACAAGCTGGGCATAAACGGTTGTATAGATGTGCATGTGATGAAAACAAGAGGAAAAAGAGGAAAAACATTATTACAATGTGATGTTGAATTAACATAACTGTAATATTTATTTGTATAGTGGGCTACTGTATCAAAAAATTACCGAGAATCGATCAGTGAAACGCAGAGTATGTAATATTTCAGCGAATTTATTGTATACCCTTCCGGAACAAAACACTAAAGCCAACGGAAAATAGTATATGCTTCTCAAAAGTCCCTTCACCCCATCTTTTATTTAGAACGATGATTCTTCGACTGATGAAGAATGGACTATTATAAGCTTCTCTACAAGTCGTAACAGGTGACGCAATATAGGCATCGGTGACGACACGAGTCCTGAACAAAATAGTTCATAATTGCATGATTTGATTCGAGAGACACAGAAATTTCAGAAGTTATGTCTCAGAATCATATAAATCTTCATCCACAACTCGACCACTGTCGAATGCACTGCACCACTCCTAAGGATTGTTATAAATAAAACTTCACAATTTTAGTTAAATCAATATTTAATAAGGAGCAAATATTCAAACGAAAATTTTGTAGAAACAATAAATATATTAAGATTATCTTACTATGGTTAACTTATTATTATTATATTTATTTATTTGCTCTCGAAAAAAAGTATGTTGAATAGATTTATACTTCTTCGCTTTGCTATAATTAATTACATTTGGTAATAAATAATTACACCACAATGCGTCTGTAGTATTAAAATTCCAAAATTTAATTCACTTATTAAGCAAATTAAAATATATTTTCAACAATCTCATTATTCATAAAGTAATATCTTTATAAAAGTGTATCAGATCATTTCAACTTTTACTAATAAAAGTAGTTTCAAGAATATCCTAAAACATTATAATCACAAAACCTGTATCGCCATCTATCAGTCTTTAGGTAAAGCACTGTCACTTTTTCCTCTTGCGTACAATCGTAGATTCGACGTTCTTGTACCGAGCATACGTTCTAACAAGGAGTGTTTGGATTTTCTACGAGATGCCAGCACTGATCTACAGAGTTCTTGAAATACCACGGCCACTGGAGCGACCATCTCCGCAGCAGCTACTTCTGAAAATCCACATTCAAAGTTCCTCGCCAAGATGGCGCCCTCCTCTGCGCTGACTTCTCTTAAATGAACCTGGAAAATAAAATTTTAATTTTCAAAAAGCTATAAAACTAGAATAAATGAATAGATATGAACAAGGGAAGTTGAGAATAAGAAAACTAGATTGTGTTGATAATAGACATAATTCAATGCGATTTTTATTTAATAGAAGGGAAAATATGAAGAAGCTGAAAATTCAATAAGAATATAAAAATAAATATATGGCGAACTGAAGAAATGAAGAAACTCGTGGAAGAAAAAAGACGGCATGGGAAAAATGCCTCCAGACGAATACAACGAATAATAAAAAAACTACACTAGGAAGACGAACAAAGCAAAGATTAAAATAAAAGAAGAGATAAACAAATTTTAAGAGAATTTGGAGAGGATAAAAAGATTTAGCAGAGGCACAAAGGAGGGAATAAAAGAAATAGAAAACAAAAATAAACAACTACAAACAGGGGTAGAACACACTACTTTGCAAACAAATTTCACATAATATTTGAAAAGGAAGGTACACATCTAGAAGGAATACAGATAGAACAAGACGAGAAAAGAAGCCATACAGAACATTGAAACAAGAGAAGCAAGTAGAGAACACGGAGCAGAACCAGAATTTATGAAATGGGTGTGAGAGAAAGGAATAGATTGGATGTGGATAATTGTCAAAGTTAGTTGGGAGAAAAAAAAGAATCTAATAGTTTATATCTATACTCAATGCGGAAATTCTAGATTAATATGTTTGGCACAAGCAGTTATAAACTCTATACAAGAATTTTTAAGAAAAGGAAACAATCACTGCTTAGAACTGAAACTAGATGAAGATCGGTAACACAAACCAGTGATAACATATACATAGTAAGGAATTTTATACGAAAGACAATAGAGAAAGGAAAAGAACTGTTCCTGATATTTATTGATCTGAAATCAGCCTTTGAACCTTCATCCAACATATGAACAGGTAAAAAGAAATGAGATGAAGAAGAAGATTGAATAGAAGGGAATGGAAAGTTTCTAGTTTGCTTTCTAATGGATGATAGACCGAAATGTGGTTAGTTTTATTTCTTTATGTCGATTTATGATGAATTGAATAGTTGGTTGAAATTGTATAAGGAAAATTAAATGAATTTTCAATAATTCACGTCTATATAAAAGGTGGTCCAGAATTATGTACAGTTGCGGCCAAAAGAAATGGGACAGTTGTTGTTGCCTAATGTGAATATATGTCTTATCAGTTTCCGGGAAACAGTTTTGTCCTATATTTAAATGAAAGTTTTTTGCTCTAGTAAAAATCCAATGAAATCAGTTAATTTGAGGTCATTTGATTGAACACAATCAATCAGAACAACATTATACTGAAAACAGATCCCATGGGCTGTTTTCACTCTATCACGTTGCCATGGATACAATTCGATTATTTATTTCGATTTTGACGTTTCAAATATTTGATATTTCAAAATGTCACGATTTGGTCATAATACTGACGAGAATATTAATGAAATTATAGAAGCTCTGTACTTCTTTTCTATAATTAGCAAAAAAAATTCTATCCGAATAACCCTCGAACATTGATAAATGCTCAAAAATTTTATACCAACTTTCTGAAGCTTGTTGCTTATAGCATTGATTAAGATTTCTTAATCAATGCTTATAGGCAACAGACCTCCGCCTGCGGCGTCGGTCCAAGCAACAAGCTTTCGAAATCTGTTATAAAATTTTTTCGAACAATTATCAATGTCCTTGGGTTATTACTACTGAAAATAACCCTAGAGTGTGAATAATATTGTTTTTCATTATTAAACGTCAAAGGCTACTAAATAATTTTTTATTTTCAATAAAAAACAACAATTAATATTTAATAATCCCGCCATTATACTCTATGAGTTCTCTCAATTTACTGGTCATCGACATATATAATGGGGAAGAAAATTCTTCAGTTATTTCCTCCCAAGCATTATTCATAACATCACCCTCTAAAGCAAACCCCATTCTTACTTCTTTGTGACTATTGTTTAATAATAGCTTCCTTGCATTAAATGGGTAATCAAAACAGCATCCTGTTCAGCAGTTGACTTTCTCGGACGTCCTGAGCCTGGAGATCTATCAATTCTTCCCTCATATCGCCATCTTCTTACAATACTTGGAACTGTGTTCTTGCTTACATTGTGAAATGCCACAATTTACCTCACTGACCATACATCCTCTATTTTTGCGATTATTTCACCTTTCGTCACTGAATTTATATGCGCCATCATTACTTTTGAATTTATAGTTGTTTGACAGATGTCAAATATTCAATGTTGATATATGACATATTCATAAGACAAATTTAAGCAGCTAGAATTAGACAAAAATCTACTATAAGAGTTGTCCCATTTTTTATTGGTCGCAACTGTGGATTCATTTCTAGAGCTGATAAGGGTAATTCTTTTTGCATACTTTTTTTATAAAACTGAATAATAAGTGAGATACAACCCTTTAAAGGGTTGATTGAGAACTATATTTATTCAAATATCTCCGAATCGCCCCTTTGAAATGTGTACTGAGCAAAGTACCTCTATTTTTGGAGGTACTATCAGCTCTAGGAAACAATGTACATAATTCTGGACCCCGATGTATAAATACTTAATTTCGTGTCATAAAGTTTTTAAAATGGTAATTGATTGTTTGACTTTTTATAAACAATATGGTAAATAATAGTGTTTTAAATGAAACTCACGGTTTCTAGTTAATTCCACAATATAATAAAAGTTATTGAAAATTCTGAAAAATTGACAATTGTTTCGATAAATCAATGTCATCGTCAGAATGACAGAAGTTACATTTCATTTGATGCCTACCTGATGTTGGTAGTTATTTTTGGCTAGACCAAGAAGTGACCTAACTTGTGATTGGCTTAATATATGTTTATAGAAAAAAGAAGAAGATGTGATATTACAAATATTGAAGCTTAGATATTATTTGCCCTATGGTGATATCCTGGATATCATTTTTCCAATTAAGATCAGTATAACTGTGCAACGATATAGAAAACCAGGAAAACTATATCTGCTGATCTTTACAATTATCACTTAAAAAGACAGTTTATTAGTGGAGAACTCCCTAGATTTAACTGATCATTGACAACTTCATATTGTGGGTTTCTTAAATGTCTTCTAATTTCCAATTCTTCAAGGAAATCCAGTTCTTGTGTCTTTTCACAAATATGCAGCACTTCTAGTTTTGTGTTAGGTGTCAATGAATGATTGGTATCAAGTAGATGTTTTGCGTAGTGGGATTTATCTGGTTGTTTTAATCTGTATGCTCGTAAGTGTTCACTGTATCGGATTTCAAAATTCCTAAGAGTCTGACCCAAATAGACAGCATTACATTCTGGACATTTGAGTTTATATATACCTGACTTCTTTATTAGTGGTATTTTTGTTTTTACATTTAACAATTTTTTACTAACGTTACTTTCTGTTTTAAAAGAAAATGTTGTATTCGTTGCTGAAGATATTATCTTTGAAATATTATAAGAAATATTTCCTGCATATGTGATGGTTTTATAAGTTTTTATTTCATCAGCTTGTTTAGGAAATATTAGTTGTAATGCCACTTTTTCTTCATTTTTACTAATTAGCTTATTTATCATATCTAATGGATAACCGTTGGATGTTGCTACTTGTCTAATTGTATTAATCTCTGTATCAAAATTACATTTGTTCATAGGAACTGAAAAAGCTCTATGTATCATTGAATTATATGCCGCTAGTCTGTGTGACATATGGTGATTGGAATTGAATGGAATTGTCACATCAGTCTGTGTTGGCTCTCGGTTAATTGAATAATCAAGTACATTGATTGAGCTATTTTCTTCCATTTCTAAAGTAAATTTAATTTTTGGGTGTAAATTATTGATGTGGTTGAAAAATACATCTAATTGTCGTTCACCACCCATAAAACAAGCTAATATGTCATCTACATATCGATACCAAAATAAAATATTTTTCAAAATATTACTTTCAAAGATCTTTCTTTCTAAATTGTCCAAAAAAATGTTTGCTAAAATAGGTGATATTGGCCATTGGTAAACCTTCATTTTGAATATATATCTTATTGTCAAAAGTGAAATAATTCTGAATAATGCATACATCAAATAAATTAAGTATATCTAATATTATGCCTGGATTAATATTTTTATCTTCTAGTAATTTTCTTACAAGTATTAGACATTCTTTAGGAGGAATTTCAGTGAACATATTAGTTACATCGAACGAAATGAGTTCATAGTTATCTTGCAAGTGAATTGCTTTCAACTTTTTGATTAGTTCTATTGAATTTCTAATTCAGTACTGAGATTCATATCCGTAACTATTGAGTATATTGTTGAGCTTCTTTGCCAATATATTATTAGGAGCATTAACATAAGAAACTACAGGTCTAATTGGTTTCGTTATTTTATGTAATTTAACGGTTCCATATAAATGTGAAGAATGAGGATTCTTATGTATGATAGACCTCTTTCCGTAACCATTTAAAAGATAATTTGAATAATTAACAATATCCCTTACATTATTAGAAAACTTTTTTGTTGAGTCTGCTTTAAGAACTTTTACATCGCTGAATTCTATAAAGTTATATGTTTTGGAATTGTAATTTTCAGTCGTCAAAATGACAGTTGTGTTCCCCTTATCAGATTTTGTAACTGTTAGGTTATTATCTTCTATCTTCTTTTTTATTGCATTTAAAACTGTAATGTCATTTTTTGTTTGACGTTTAACTTTTGAAAGTTCAATATTTTTGATTAAAATGGCAATTTTAAATTTCTCATAAAGAAAATTATTTGAATTAGATTTTAAAGCTATTTCTGACTCTGTAGCTATAATTTGTTTAATATTATTCGTAAATTTTGGTGGTATGCTGTACTTTAAACCTTTATTTAAAAATTCTATTTCACTATCTGTGAAATTAGTGTCTGCAAGGTTTTCAAATCGTGGTGCAAAGTGTGTTGGTATGTAGGTACTTACAGTTTCATGATGTTTTGAGTATTGAATTTAATGTTGTGTGTGTTCAAGATTCTGTAGCTTCTTTTCTTGTTTCTTAAATTTCTTATGCTTCCTCGTGCTGACACTTTCTCTAATTTTGTCATCCAAACAGTCAAATTCTACTGGATGTAATTGGAATGTGAGTTCTAAATGTAAAACTTTTATGTAGTTGTCTAAGGAGTCTCTAACTTTGAACCATTTCTTACATTCTGCTTTTATCCAAACTCGTTGGACACATTTTATAGCTTTTTGTGCTTGTGGTGTTTTAGTGTGTCATTTTATATTCACATAATTTGGTATTACCTTTTTCCTAAGGCATTCTTGGTTAAACCAAATAATGTGTGACGTTTTGTAACGTTTTTGTAGTAACTTATGGTACAGTCGGGTCAAATCTTCTTTCGAAGATTTTTTCATGAAATTAACTGTCTCGACCCTTACTTCGTGGAATCTGCTCATAATCGTGTTTTAAATGAAACTCACGGTTTCTAGTTAATTGGAAAAATGATATCCAGGATATCACCATAGGGCTAATAATATCTAAGCTTCAATATTTGTAATATCACATCTTCTTCTTTTTTCTATAAACATATATGAAGTCAATCACAAGTTAGGTCGCTTCTTGTTCTAGCCAAAAATAACTACTAATATTGGGTAGGCATCAGATGAAATATAACTTCTGTCATTCTGACGATGATATTGATTTATCGAAACAATTGTCATTTTTTTAGAATTTTCAATAACTTTTATTATATTGTGGAATTAACAAGAAACCGCGAGTTTCATTTAAAGCACTATTATGAGCAGACTCCACGAAGTAAGGGTCGAGACAGTTAATTTCAATATGGTAAATAATCTATGGTCTAGTCTAGTAATTATTTACTTACCATATCATTTTTATTACCAACGATATAAACGGGAATGTCAGACTCTGCGATTATAGATCCAACTCGCTTTAAATAGTTCAAAGAACGTCTGTCTGTGATTGAATAAACTAAAAGAAGACCATCTGCCCAATTTATTGTATCAGAAGGTGGAAGATCATCGTCATTCTAAAAAAAAAACATACATCAAAATATTATTGAATGTTTTCGTAGTTATAAAATAGTGGTTTTTAATGATTCACAAGACATGTGTTCAAATGTATGAATGAATGTTTGAATTATCTATATAAAGTTGGTTTATATCCGGAATAATCAGCAGCGGAAATGTATTGAGAAAATTCAGCTTTTGAATAAAAATAAGTAGTGCTGATAGTATACTGGTAAAAAAGCAGTTCAATGCAATATCCCGAGGACACTTTTCCAAAATATTTTTGTAAGAAATGTTACAGATAAATTTTCTTCTACACCAAAATCACGTAGGTCAAGCTCTTACACTACAGCTAATTTGAACGGATGAAATTTCAATTCTTCATAGAAGATCTGCCTCACAAAACTAACAGAAAACCTGTAACGTGAATTTCGTTCACCACACGTAATATTTCTCGTAGATGAAAGAGTAATGTAAATTTCGTTTACCCCTCGTAACATCGAATAATACTTCTGATCGATGGCTGTCGAGTTTTAAGTTTTCGGAAGAGTTCGTTTCCATTTGGATATTCAAGCCAATGCACGCTGAGGTTCTTCCCTTAATTCATCTACATTCTTGAGTTCGTTATCTTATCGTATCGAAGCGCATTTCTATGAAATGGTAAGTGGTTTGGCTTAAAATGTATATTTCTTCGTTATTTTTTTCTTATATGGTACTCAATAGTTTCAAATTAATTTTTTTTTAAAACATTCAGTACCAGAGATATATTATATCGGTTTCGTTTTTGTTATATATATTTTGTTCTGGTTCTTCATACATTTTTTATACCAATGGAATTCTACGTTGAAAAATTAGGTGAATACGTAACTTTTCTTATGATTTTTATTGGGCTTTTATTTCTAAAATCTGTATTAATAGTAGGGGAGCCCACGAGGCTAAATGGGGATTTACTCGAGTGTCGTAGAGACCTATTGGGATGCAAAGCTTAGATGATAAGAAGAAAAAAATGTTATATGATATATACCATTACATCGGTGGGGGAAGCGGCTATAGATTTTTAAATATGTAAAAAAAACTGTTGCATGGACATCCTCGAGCGCGTCAGATATTGATAGCATCAATGCCCTACGTATTTTTAATAATGTACGTATATTAATCTGATCGTTTGCATGATGCGGGTGGTTGTATTTAAGGGTTGAAAATGAAAAAAAAAATTTATCGAGCGCGTCAGATTTTCTAAGGGAGTGTTAAGTGCACCAAAAAAAAGCTCTCATTCACTAATCTGACGATTTCGATGGGACGCAAACTGGCGGCCATTTTCATAATGTGCAAAAAAAATTCGCCATTTTGAAATACTCAAGCGCGTCAGATTAAGATATATATGGTTCATCTTTATGTTCTAAACGTACTGTCTCATAATCTGACGATTATCTAGAGGGATTCGCCTGATCTGACAAAAAAAAATTAGGAAAACGGTTCACCTTAAAGGCCATCCCTGCAACTTCCCGCTAATTCCATTCCTGGGCGCTTAAAATTGTACTTATGACATTTTTGAGCTCAAAATATAATTTATGTGATATTTTGAGCTCGCTGAGTTCAAAGAAATAATATTTCTATGCATTTGAGCTCTCCCAGCTCGAAAGTCTGATAGAAGTTTCATAGAACACTATTTTTGGAATTTTCAAACCGCAATAACTTTTGAATGGATCAAGCAATTTTCACGCGGTTGGCGCAATTCGACGCAGTTTTATCATCCTCATAAATAATTTTGCAATTTTAATTGATCGAACCACAAATTGCGGAGTAATTCCGAAAAAACACTTTTTCGGGTTTCTTTCGTTCACGATATCTCTTGAACGAATCAACAGATTTTGACCAGCTTGGTGGCGATCGACGTGGTTTTTCAAGCTCAGAGGCGGACTAGTTTTTGAAGTTGATCGATAACGCCGGATAAAATTTATTCCAAAAAAACCACTTTCAAAAAAAAATTTTATCTTATTTTTTTTGAGATTTTTCAAAATTTCTCAAAATCTATCGGTCCGCGGTATTTTAATTGCAGTAAATAATTTATAGCACTGTGCGTAATAGAAATCATTTAATGATGATTCCATCGACAATTCGAGGTTATCATATGTTCCTCGAGACTTTCGGATAACCGGCTTGCTCCGACGATATTCCAAAATATTTACACATTTTTTTAATGTTTCTACCGTAAATTTGATTGTTCCTCGTAAGGTACTTTCACCACAAAATACACATTTCAAATTAATATCACTCATATTAAATATTTATAAACTTTAATTCACACAAATAATATTAAAATAGCAAAAAAAGCCAAAACGTTGGAAACACGTTGTAAACAGTATGCCAAGAACGAGTCTTTATGATCAGCTGTGATGGCGTCATGGCAACAGAAACCAGAGTGGGGACGGAGTGAGAGAGTAATAGATAGAGAAAGAGCGAGAGAGGAATAGAAACGCGGAGAAGGAAATGTAGGCATCACGCGGCTGCACGCATTTAACTTTATCGACGAATTTTTGTTATTTCGGCTTGCGGAAATCGTCAGGTTATATATTTTTCATTATTCTTGAATTATTTCCTTCAAAATAAAAAAAAATTAGCTACGCTCGAGAATGTCGAGATGACGTTTTTTTTTACAACTTTGTTGCCCTCCCCTTTTTTTACGTCATTCTCAAATTGTCAGATTAGTGGAATATACACTTTTTAGGATGTAATTAACTCACCCTACCTTAATCTGACGCGCTCGAGAATTTCTGATGGTCAATTTTTTTTTACTAATCTGATCCTGTATCCTTCACGGGCGGCCTTATATATGGGCCTCATGTTTTGTGGAGGTACTTAACCGGGTACAAGGTATCCCCCTGTATATTAATCTGCCGCGCTTTAGTAAATCCCGAAATCCCCGCTTGGGCTCCCCTACTATAAAATATTGATACAGGAAACATGAACCACATGTTCTGGTTTTTTTATATTTTTTTATACCAATGGAATTCTACGTTGAAAACCATTGAAATAAAATTAAATGAATTCGTAACTTTTCTTATTATTTTTATTGGACTTTTATGTCGAAAATAAATGAATTTTCTTGAAATATTGTAAAATGCAGGATATATGAGCCACGTTGTTTGATATCATCTCATAATTTTGTTACTTGTACCTACTGTAATTTCAATCTCCAGATATCCTGCATTTTACTGAATTCGAGAACTATATCTGATTCAAGAGTCTTTTCTAGCACTTTTTCTTATCGACCTTAAAACTTTTCCGTACCGGCCTGAAGTTATCTCACTGGCTTCAGTCTTCGTATCGACCGAAGCCTTTTCCGTTGATGAATTCTACCTGCTGGGACCACGGCTCTATTCAGAACCGACTGGACTTCTGGACGTAACTTGACGCAGCCAGCTGATTGGTTCCCGATTCGTTTGGACGACATCCAAATCATCATTGGGATAGAAAACAAGGAAAGTACTAACGTCCACAATCTTTGAAAACTATAGATTCTTTCCAACTAACGTTCATCAACTTATTAACTGAATAGTTTGTACCATATGTAAATTACATCTTTGTAAAATATTTAAATCTTGTTTAACTTTAGTTTCTATTGGTTATTAAGCAAAAATTATATTCAGATATTTAGATTGTTTATCCTAAATGGACTCGCCTTTCTTAAAGCCGAATCAGAAGTTTTATAAATAACGTATCGTGTTTAGTTTTCTTTAAATATGACTGTAACTAATATTCAATATAGTTAGTCGTTGCGAAGTAGTCCTAGAAAGACTTACAAATTACGGCTCGAAGTTAATAAAACTATTTAGACTTTTTATCTGTGTTTCACTGAGATCCATTATACTTTTCAAAAGGTTATGGGCCCAGTCACCGATTGTGATTGTGCGTGAGTTTCAGTTGTTCAGTTGAAATAAAGAAAAATGGCGAGTGGCGCGTCGACTGTGATGAAACGGAATTTAAAACTCTTTAATGGAGAAAACTATTTAATGTGGAAATTTAGACTTTCGGAAATAATCGAACAAGAAGGTGCGAGTAGAGTGCTGAACGATGATCCACCAGAACCACTTACTGATGAGTGGATAAAATGGGAGCGGTTTGCCAGAGGTACCTTGATTGAATATTTGGACGATATCACACTGTCGCAATTACCTCCAGGACGGGCGACAGCTCGACAAATCTTAGAAAAGTTCGATGGACTATATGCTTGCAAAAAGGTATCCACACAACTATGTGTCCAAGATCGATTGTTTAACTGCAAACTAAAGCCTGATACATCAATGAAGAAACACATGCTGGAAATTGAAGAAATGGTGCGTGATTTAACTGCATGTGGCTTGGAAGTGAACGAGACAACAAAAGTATGGTATATGCTCAACTCACTAACTTCAAGTTATGCACCAATTAAAGCTGCAATAAAAACAATGACAGATGATAGACTTACATTGGCCTTTGTAAAAGGAATGCTTCTTGAGCACGAGGAATATCTAGCGAGAGAGAATAATAATTTTCGTAGTACAAACGACAAAGGGGAAGAAAGAAAAACATTTTCCTAAAAATAAAATATTTAAAAACAAACAGGTGCAAAAATGTTTCCATTGTGGTAGGAAAACCCACCTTAAACGTGATTGCTTCTTCTACAAACAGAGTTTGAAGACGTATCAAAAACCTCACTATCAAAAGAAGAAAAACAATCATCAGGAGACTAGTGCAGCAGTAGTGATACCTGTTTGCCTTTATGTGTACTATTGATTCAAATTACGAAGAAAAAGAATCAGGACGTTTTATATTAGACTCTGGTGCGACCGAGCATATTATCAACACAGACAGCTAGCGAAGCCAATTTGCATAACTGTGGCGAAGAAAGGTGCAACCATCGAGGCGACACATATTGGGCAAGTGGAAATCAACACAACCCTTGGCTACAATGGAACATTGAAGGATGTCCTCTACAGCAGCAGTGTACCTGCCAACCTCATCTCAGTGAGGCGTATCCAGGAGGCTGGAATGTCAGTCGTGTTCACGGAAACTGGCAACGTGGAAATCAAAAGGGGAAGCACGACAATGATAAAAGGTAAGCGCATAAATAATTTGTATATTATTGAGCTTATAATACAAAATGCGCGAAATACAGCACTGGCCATAGGCCACGTGGCTGCTGTTAAAAGTATTGACAAAAATATATTGTGGCATGAACGAATGGGCCACATGAGTAAAGAAAAATTTTCAAAATTTAAAGAAAATGAACTTGCAAGTGATAATATTTATTTAAAAAATATAAATCCCATTAATTCAGTTTGTGAAGCGTGCATAAGCGGAAAACAAACACGCCTTCCTTTCGCCAAAATAAAAGATAAACGTCATATTAAAAAACCGCTATTTATTGTTCATTCAGACGTATGTGGTCTAATAACACCATCTACGATAGATGATAAAAATTATTTTGTAAACTTTATGGATGAATATACTCATTATACCGTAACCTATTTAATGACAAAGAAATCTGAAGTCTTTACTTATTTTAAAGATTACGCTGCAAAAGGCGAAGCCCATTTTAATACGAAAATAGTCAATTCATATTGCGATAACGGTCGAGAATATTTATCTGGCGAAATGAAGGAGTATTGTAAACAAAAAGGAATAACATATCATCTTACGGTGCCATATACTTCGCAACAAAACGGTGTGGCGGAACGGATGAATCGAACTTTACCCGAAAAAGCACGTGCAATGGTATATAGCTCGGGTTTAGTCAAACGATTTTGGGGCGAAGCAGTTTTAACTGCAACTTACTTAGTAAATAGGTCACCTACTAAAGCCATAAAATTTAATAAAACTCCCTACGAGATGTGGCTTGATAGAAAACCGAAATTAAGTATTTTAGAAATATTTGGCTGTACAGCTTATGTACATAATAAAACAAAAACAACAAAATTTGATAGTAAATCATCTAAGGGAATTTTTGTGGGTTACGTGCCAAATGGATATAAGATTTTTGATTCAGAATCGAAAAAATTCATAGTTGCACGAGATGTAATTTTTGATGAAATTACATACAAAACATCAAGACAAGAAATTGATGATCAAATAAAAATTGGTGGCAAGAATGTATCAATAGGCACAGATAATTTATCAGCAGGAGGTAATGCTGGTGATAAAATCTCTCCTGGTAAAACGGATAATAAAATATGCGATCAAACCCTTATAAAAAAAGGTTGTCCCTGAAAATTGCATTAAAAGTCAAACATCTAAAATAAAGGATGTCCCTGAACATATAAGTACGAACTCAGATAGTTCTGAAATAACTCCGTGTAAATTAGGAAAGTTAAATAATAATGCGCAAGATATAAGAAGAAGTGAGAGATTAAAAGCCAAACCAATAATATCTTACGATTGCGAAAAAGATGATTTTGAAGTTAAAAATTACTTAATAGCTGGTCAAATATTGGAAAATTAAATTCCAAAGTGTTTTCAAGATGTAGCTAAAAGTAAATTTAGAGTTGAATGGGAAAAAGCCATAAAAGATGAGTTAAAATCATTAGATCAAAATAAAACGTGGACGCTAGTACAAAAGCCAAATAACGCAAATATCGTCGACTGCAAATGGGTGTTTACAATAAAAGGCGATAGTAATGGAAATTGGGTCAAATATAAAGCTCGCTTGGTAGCGCGCGGTTTTAGTCAAAGAAAAATGTTAGATTACGATGAAACGTTCGCGCCGGTAGCGCGAATCAGCACTTTTAGATGCTTGCTTGTGTTAGCAAATCAAAATGAGCTGTTAGTTCATCAAATGGATGTGAAGACAGCATTTTTGAATGGAACATTAAAAGAAAACATTTACATGAGAGTACCTGACGGTGTTGTAGTTAATGCAAATAATGTTATATGTAAATTAAATAAGTCTTTATACGGCTTAAAACAATCTGCTCGATGTTGGTTTGAATGTTTTAATAATGTATTAATTGGAAAATTATTTGTAAATTCAGCAGCAGATGATTGTTTATATTTTTTGAACAGAGGAAATGTCAATAAAAATATCTACGTAATTTTATATGTGGATGATTTAGTGATTGCAACTAAAGATAACAATACAATGAATAATTTTAAACAGTTTTTAATGAAACAATTTGATATGGTCGATTTACAAGAAATTAATTATTTTTTGGGTATAAGAATAAGCAGATCAAACTCAGAAATTTCACTTGATCAAACAACGTATTTAAAGTCTGTATTACAAAAATATAATATGAGTAATCGCAACCCCGTCAGTACACCATTACCATTAAAATTAAACTATACCGCATTAAATTCAGAGGATAGTTATGATGCACCTTGTAGAAATGTAATTGGCTGTTTAATATACGCAATGCTGTGCACACGTCCCGATCTGTGTACAGCGGTAAATTTTCTAAGTAGGTACCAAACTAAAAATAATAAAGAATTATGGTTATGCTTAAAGCGGGTATTAAGATATGTAAAAGGAACGATTAATATTAAATTGGTATATAGAATAATTGACAATTATGCACAAATATTAACAGAGTATGTTGATGCTGATTGGGCAAATAATGAAGTTGATCGCCGAAGTACAACGGGCTGTTTATTTAAACTGTATGACAATTGCATAGTAACTTGGATTACACGGCGACAGAATTCGGTTGCAGCGTCGTCAACCGAAGCGGAATATATGGCCGTTTTTGAAGTTGTAAAAGAAGCCCTATGGCTAAGATCTTTATTTGTCAGTATTAATGTCAATATGTTAAAACCAATAATTTTATATGAAGACAACCAAAGTTGTATAGCAATGTCAAATAATCCCGTAAATCACAAACGTTCTAAACATATCGACACTAAATACCATTTTACGAGGGAGCAAGTAGAGAACAAGATGATCTATTTGAAATATTTGTCCACAGGTGATCAAGAAGCTTATTTGTTGACAAAGTCGTTGCCACCACAGCAGTTCAAGGAACTAAGAAAGAAAATGGGATTAGAAGAAAAATAATGTTCACATTAAAAAATTCTTTTTATTACTGATTTAGAAATTTAAGTGTTAATGATCTGGTTAGGTTTTGTGGGGTTTCCCTAACCCAAGCAACAGATGTTGGATCATTGTGAATTCCCCAGAAAACCGTAAAGTAATAAGTTTTCCCTCATATATTTTTGAGGGGGTGTATTGGTTATTAAGCAAAAATTATATTCGGATATTTAGATTGTTTATCCTAAATGGACTCGCCTTTCTTAAAGCCGAGTCAGGAGATTTATAAATAATGTATCGTGTTTAGTTTTCTTTTAATTTGACTGTAACAAAGATTCTATATATTCAGTCGTTGCGAAGTAGTTCTAGAAAGACTTACAAATTACGGCTCGAAGTTAATAAAACTATTTAGACTTTTTATCTGTGTTTCACTGAGATCCATTATACCTTTCAAAAGTTTCCTTCAGAATCTAATTTTTTTTGGATGTCAATTTACTTTCAGTTCTAGTTTTTAAATTTAAGTTATATCTATTAAAAATATTTAATTCTTGTTTAACTTTTGTTTCCTTCGGAATCCAATTTTTTTGAATGTCAATTTACTTTCAGTTCTAGTTTTAAATTCATAAATTAAGTTGTAAAATTTAATGATATTTTTATTTTCAATTTTTCATCCAACATATAATTGTTATTTAATAAACTACTTGTAAATAACTTTTTCAATTTTCATACAACATATAACTTTACTTAATAAACCTACTTGTAAATTTTAAATAACGTTGTTCATATTTTTTTATATAACCTTCCAACTTCTTGTTTTGTTGACTGGGATTAGTCGATGTTAGGTAACTTATAGACTAGTAGGACTCAGGGTGGCGCTCACTTATCTTTCCGTCTCATGACGTAAAAATATGTACGATTACCCTAGAACCGGTAAGACCTACTCCTTGGGTCTCTACTAGTATATAACCCACGCCTGAGTAGCTCTTCGACGAAGTGGCCGTTGCAAACCCTATATTTCCGAGCAGATCGAAAAACTGACTCCATTACTAAGTCAATGTTTTGCGGTCTCCTTATTATTCCTAGAAGACCAGGTGTCTTCTTCTTCACATCATCAGTTTCCCAGAATCTCTCTACCCATGAAACAATAGAAATAGACTCATAATGCACATTGTATGGTGATCATCGAGCGTCCATTATAAAATACGCCTTAACAGCAGATTGCACCTTTCTCCTCTTTGAGGCTAACTGAAGCAAGGGCGTAAAGTTTCACAAGCCGCTTTATCGAATGTGTCCTTCCTCGACAGCCGCTGCTATAGGATGCCAAATTCGAATATGCAAGCTGTTCTGCCTCACCCTGTATGATTTTGTGTTCTCAAAAATTGCTAAAAATATTTCTGTATACTGCGAATTTGACGATTAACCCAATAAATTCGAGAATATTTTTATATTTATAAAAAAACAAAAAATTGGGATAATATCTTGAAATATTGACTGATTTATTCATTGTTTTAACTAATAAAGACAAGGAAAGTTATTTTGATTATTGTTTACAACATTAAAGCGTTTCTGGGTACTTTAAACTTTAAAAATATTTACATTTTGCCACTTAAACCTTCGTTTTTGATATATTGTTATTCGATAAAAAGCATGCTGTGTTGAAATCACAACCGTCGGTATAAACCAATATATTTTTTCGAAGGAATATTTTGAATAATGATCTTTGATATATGTCTTCTTTTTTTCAGGTTTTCCAAACCTGGGTAAGTCTGGGTAGGCATATTAACCTTCTACGATCTGGTCTCTCAAAAATAATGTTTTTATTCATCTATAGTGTTCTGATCCTACTACACGACCTGTCCAACTTATTTGATTGGCCTAACCATGTTTTCACTGCCAATTTTGAGGCACTTTCTCCACGTATCTATTGTTTCGTCTTTTTGGTGTTCAAATATCATTCTAACAACATTTCTTTCGATTGTTAGCTTAGATTGTCTTTTTAGCAGTTTTAAACTTAATGAGCTGAGATGGTATAACGGTCTACTTCCACTTTATAGAAAACATGAAAGGGAATTCGAGACGACTACTAAAGTCGGTTCCGGAGAGTGTTCTTAAAAATGTTTATATGAGATGAAATATATCAAAGAAGACGAATAAGCAATCTCTACTGAGACCAAAGATTCTCCAATTGTGATTTTCAGTGAGTAGCCCTTGAAATTGGAAAAAAGACATTGTCCTATAAATTTTCTCGTTTTCTTGCTGCCAAACCTTTTTTATTTTTGGTTTTTTTAAATCATGGTTTGGATTGTGATGCGAAAATTGTTTTTAAAGACGTTCCACCACTGTATTGAACAATATTTTTATGAATCGACAAAAAATAAGCTACTGATTGAATCAAATTCATGTTTCTAGGAAGTTTACAACTCTAACTACGTTGAAAAATAAACGATGGTCTTGGAACCGAGAGTATAAGCAGTGAAAAATAATAAACAAGTGGTATACGAATATGATTTTCGGAAATACATCAAATGTGTAATTCGCGAATATATATCAATTCCACTGCTATTCAGTTGGCGATTAATTAATGACTTAATTCATTCGCTTTTATTGAGATACAGTGTGGAAACTTCATTTGATTTAAGTCGAACCCTTGTACAGTGTCTATTAAATTAAAACATTGAACGAACCTAACAAGCGAATCATATTTGTTGAATGGTTTGTAACAAAATTAATTAATAAATTGGATTGAATAAAAATTTGTATCCTGTTATTACACATGTTGATATGTCTAAACTCTAAACAATACAGCTTTTCCTTATTTCTAGACTAGTATGTCAATGATAATTTAACATAAAAACCAAAATAAATTAAGGATAAGTTCAAAATAGATTATACAAATAATTATTGTCTGAAAAGGCTCTCTCTAAATGTTAACTAAATCGCGTGATAATCACTTAACGATGACTTTATTTTCGTAGTTTGATAATAACTAATTAAGTCAGCACTTCAACGTGTAAGCTCCAGTCCGAAAACTCCATTTCTTCTTTAAATACATGCTGAATACCTTAATTAGCAGCAGAAACAGTTTGGGAAACTTTGTTAAACAGTTTTGACATATCATAACTATTTTAAATATGCTGTTTTCCACTTCGGTTCTAATAAGCTGTCATTTATATCAAAACTACTTAGTTAATACTGGTACTTCCGATCAGTTTTAGTTTGTATTGTGACCAAAGTACATATCACAATCTACCAATAACAGAAAAGAAAGTTTTTCAAGAGAAGTAATATTGTTTAGCAGCCTTTTTGAACGTTAGTCAGACCAAATATTCTAACGATGATTATCGATCAGATTTTTGATCAAGTCAGTAACCAATCAGGATACTAAGTTAGAATTACGTTTTTATGTCAAGTGTGGGTTGAAAAAGCTACAAAGAATATTAAGAGATCGCTACCTATAACTCTTATTACTGGTGCTCTAACGTGAAACTGCTTTGAAGATTGACAGAAACAATAGCTGTTTAGTGTAGGAAATTGCTAAACTCTGTTATTATCAGTTCTTCGGGATTCAGCGGTTGAAAAACATTCCATACGTGGAAGGTTTTTGTCAGTTCCAACTCTATCCACCTACGTTCAAGAAAAGCTACAATCATGTACAACCAAAGCAGTAATGACACAAGATATGTTACAAAATCTCATGGCAAGCTTACAATGCTTAAGCAGCAATCAATGTCAGTAAACTGTAAGTAATACTTCCAACTTTCCTGCATGTAAGAGTCGTTTTGCTGGTAAACAGGACGACGTTATCGAGGAATCTCTCACAAAATACGTTGTTGTTGGCAATCACTTCAAAAAATTGTAACGTTCTCTCAGCCATTGCCGTCATAATGCGCTGGACGACAGATACTATTATACACAAAACTTCCTCATTTTCCTTACCCCAAATTCCTATTATTTTTTTATTTACTTAAAAAGTACATCATCTACTGGCAAAGTATGTATACATTGGCTTATAATTCATATATAATCTTCCATTTGCAGCATAATAAGCTTCCATGCTTGTTGAAACTTTTGTACAATTTTTTTTCTAAAGTTGAACGTTTGGCTTGTGTTGTGCGATATATCGGTAACAAAATCACTGTCGATACCGGTGATTCACTTCTAGCAGATGTGGCGATCGGTAATTCTTCCGCTCTGAATCGGGGCGCTATTCTTGACATCGTTCGCAACGTCACGTATACGCCAACCTGTGAATGCTGTATTTGCGAATACTTCCTAAAAACTATATTCTCGAGCGCCGTTTCCCAAATCGTACGAATGGTACATGTTTGTGCTCAAACAGCGCAATTCAGCGTCGGTGGACGTTAAAAATGTTGTTTTTGTCATTTTCTTCATAGATAACCTTTATTTTGTTATAATATCGAATGTAATCAATATTACGTTAACTGGATAATTAATTTAGATTAGTTCAGTGTGAGTATTAAAATGTTATTTAGATGGAGAGGTTCTACGGACTGGTCACTACAAGTACAAACTAATTGAGAAGAAAAATATGTGATAGGGAGTTCGGACCTGGCAACTATGGTTTAAACACCTTTGTGTGATCGGTCCCGAATAAATAACAAATTTAGTGGAAAAAGTGAATAATAATTTCAAGACTGTGAATTACATCATTTACATTAATACAAAGTGCTTCACGCAAATAACTGTAAGTAAAAAGTTTACCAGTAAATAATAATCAACTGATAAAATATCGTCTGAAAACAAATCAAAACATATAAATCACAAACGAGGCGAGCGATAAGGGAACCAGTTCCTTACGCACCTTACCTCGAAAGACAGGACCGCATTCAGAACACTTACTAAATAGAAAAATGGACCAATCTCAAGCTACCACAATGTCTTATTCAACTGCCTTATCAAAACCATCTCAACCTACACTTCCTTCCAAAGATCAAGCTATTATTTTTACCTCATTAAATGGTCCTAAGCTTGAAGATTATTTATATCAAATCGGAGACATTGTAGGCCCTCGAAATATCCTTTACGCCTCTCGAATGTCAAACAACAGAATATGCATATATCTATCATCCAAACAAGCAGTAGACGTATTCTTCAGTGAACAGGGAGGAGAATTCTCTATCAATGGAAATTCTATTAAAACCCGTAGATTACAAACACCTTCTGAACGGCTGGTACTATCAAATGTCTGTCCCTCTATTCCTAATGATATACTACTATCAGAATTGCGGAGTCTAGGCATAAACAACATATCCCCAATAATGCCCCTAAGAGTTGGAACGACAAAACCAGAATACAACCACATCCTCAGTTTCCGACGCCAAGTATATGTAACCCCCTCCAACAACTTAAATATTCCAGATAGTATTATCATCCAAGATGACAACACTTCCTATCGGATCTTCCTCACATTTGATAATCAGAATTGTCACAAATGTAAACAAACTGGTCACATTGCATCAAAATGCCCAAACGCTAAACAAAACACTTCGTTACAAAATCTTCCGGAAATCAATAATGCCCAAAATATATTTGATGGAGAGAAAAATCCACAAGTAAACCCATCCCAAGTAAACCCAACAGAATCCACAAGTAAAACTGCTAACATCTCCCTATCTTTGTTAAAAAACCCCATAAGATCAACTGAAGATGACTTAGAAAAACGAAAGGATTATACAGAAAACTGTAATAAACGACCTTTATCCGAAACTACTAGTCCCATAGCAGAATCAGACTCTGCATTCAAAATACCTGATACACTGAAAAAATATAAAAGTGATGAATTTACATCCGAACAAATGCAACCTGTAAAACAGCTAATGGAAAAAGATCCTAAAAACTATGCTCTTACCTTCGAACAATTGACCGACACACTGTCAAATATAAAAGGAAACCCAGATCCAATAAGCGTGATTAGAACCTACACGTCGGAATTTGAAGACTTAGTAGATACTATTAAAAAAATTTACCCATCACTACAGAGCAAAGCAACGAAGACGCGCTTTACAAAAATTAGGAAGAGACTTGAAAGATATATTGCTGAAGGACCCATAGAACAAGAGCCAATCAGTGACTCATCAGACAGCAACGACATAAATTCTACTTCAATAAATTTAAAATAAAACAATGAGTATTCTACAGTGGAATCTAAATGGATATTACCTCCATCTGGAAATGTTAAAAACTATTATATCTAAATACAACTCGAACGTTATCTGCTTACAAGAAACACACTTTAATAATCAGAATACACACAAACTAAAAATTTTTAATGTATATTACAAGAACAGAATTGGTATAAAAAGTTGGGGGGGAGTTGCAACATATGTAAATAAAAACCTTCATTCAAGTCAAATTGATTTAGATAGCAATATTGAAGCAATAGCTGTATGCGTTTATTTTCCTACAAAAATAAATATATGTAACATATATATTCCATCTGACCGAAACCTAAGTAAAATGGAGCTAACTGATCTAATCTCCCAGGTTCCTAATCCTAAAATTATCATGGGCGACTTCAACGGACACAACTTCATGTGGGGGTGTGAGAAACAAGATACTCGAGGAAACATAATTGAAGAGGTTATGACAGACTTAAACTTAAACATTCTTAATGATGGAAGTGAAACTAGATTTAATACCTATAATGGAACTTCTTCGGCTATAGATTTAACTTTGTGTAATCCTTCATTACATCAACACCTAACATGGGAAGTCTTACCTTTTTCATATGACAGTGATCATTTCTCAATCCTTGTAGTAGATAAACGTAGAAGTGCTGACGATTCAACGCCTATACAAAAGTGGAAGCTACATGAAGCAGACTGGGAACAATATACCATTTCAACTGACGCATCTTTATCAAAATTTTCAATAAGTGAGGACATAAATGAAACAATAAACAATTTCAATGAAATATTGATAACAGCTGCAGACATAACAATAGGGCTAACTAAAAACGTAACACACCGTACGGCTGTACCATGGTGGAATAAAGAATGTGAAGAGGCACTTAAAGAAAGTAAATATGCATTTCATATCTATAAAAAGCATAACACGATTGATAATCAATTACGATTCAAAGCACTAAGGGCCAAAACTAGGTATATTTTTAGAGAAAGTAAAAAAGATTCATGGATGAAATATGTGCAAAATATAAGCAGCTCTACTAGCTTAACATCTGTATGGAAAAAAGTGAATACCATATCCGGCAATAAATCATACAATAAAATCACTGGTATAAAACAAGACGAAATCTTAATAACAAAATCAAAAGATATAGCTGAAGCATTGGCGGAAGCATTCCTAGAGAACTCGAGCGATGCCAAATTAAAGGAAGATTTTCTAAAAAATAGAGTATCAATCGAAGAAATCCCAATCAATAATGAAAACAATATATCGCACCTCAACCAACCACTCACACTATCAGAACTATATGAAGCGATAAAAGACTTTAAAAACTCGAGTCCAGGTCCTGATAATATACCGATTTCATTCCTGCTATATCTATCGGAGAGCGGCAGAGAAGTACTCTCAAATATTTACAACACCATTTGGATACAACAAACTTTTCCAATTCAGTGGACTAAAGCAACAATCATACCAATTCTAAAAACTGCTAAGAAAGCAACAAGTATAGAATCATACAGACCTATTGCACTGACTAGCACGATGTGTAAGCTCTTAGAAAAAATTATTAATAATCGTCTTAGGTGGGAACTTGAAAGTCGCAAACAAATTAAACCAGAACAAAGTGGATTTAGGAAGAAGAGAAGTACTGTTGACAATATTATTGATCTAGAGAGTGACATACACGAAGCCTTCGCAAATAAACAGAAATGCTTAGCCATATTTATTGATATCAACAAAGCATTCGATACTGCATGTAGAATAAATATACTGAAATTGTTAAAGCAATGGAATATAGATGGACATATGTTGGCATTCATTAAAAATTTTCTAAGCTATAGGACTTTTAGAGTAAGAGTAAATGGTAATCTATCGACCAAACAATGTCAAGAAAATGGTACTCCCCAAGGCTCTGTTATTAGTCCCACATTGTTTCTAATCGCTATTAATAACATTACTGAAAATGTACTTAAACCAATTAAAATAAGGCTATATGCCGATGACTTAGTGGTATACATGAAAAGTAAAAACATCGATACAATGCAACATATACTACAGAGACAACTTAATAAACTGCAGCAATGGTCAAAACAGTCGGGCTTCAACTTCTCTGCATCCAAAACCAAATGTTTATTATTTTCGAAAAAACATTGTGAAAAGACACCCCCGCTTACACTATATGAAGAAAAACTGCAATATGTAACTTCCACGACATTTTTAGGTATGATATTTGACCAGAAACTGAGCTGGAATGATCATATAAAAAAGTTGATATTTTCTTGTCAGAAAGGTATTAATCTTCTAAGAATACTTTCTAACCGTAACTGGGGATCAGATCAAAAAACACTACATATTATATATAAAAATCTTGTACGTTCCAAACTCGATTATGGATCTATTGTCTATGCATCCACCAAAAGCTATATTTTAAAGAAACTTGATACAGTTCACAATAATGCCTTACGAATAATATCTGGTGCATATCGTACATCACCGGTGGAAAGCCTTTATTCAGAATTAGGGGAACCCTCTTTATCTACGAGAAGAAAAATATTGACATTGTCATATGCTACCTCTATATTAGATAACACTGAGCATCCAATATACCCAAAAATTCATACAGATGAAATTGACAATTTCGCACAACAACAACCGAGTCCAACTTTCTGTAATCGCTTTAGACAATACAAAGCAGATCTTCAAATCAAACATGTTCCTATATTCAAGTTTGAAGAAACATATCCTCCTTGGCAAAATTCCAAACCAATAATTGACACCACTCTTACCTCTTTTAAAAAATATGAACTACCCAGTTTGCTGATAAAAAACATCTTCCAAACAAAACTCATTGAATATAATGACCATTTCAAAATATATACGGATGCCTCGAAAACTACAGTTGGCGTCGGAGTCGCGGTTGTTACGGCAAATCAGAACTTATCTTTTAAATTACCTACCTGCAGTACAGTCTTCACTGGAGAAATATATGCATTGCTACAAGCCCTTAAACTGTCCCGAAATGCGAATTCTTCCAACATCCTCATAATCACAGATTCCCTCAGTTCATTAAAATCCATCCAGCAAGTTTATAGTAGTCATCCCATTGCTATGGAAATAAAGAAGGAACTCTTCCAACTACAAAAATCCCAAATAAATGTGAAATTTATGTGGATCCCCTCCCACATAGGAATCCAGGGTAATGAAGAAGCAGACCAACTGGCAAAACAAGCAGCAGAAAGTGATAGTGCGGTAGTTGTAAACGCGACGACCATCAGTGATTTGAAGCATACCGTGAAAGAAAAATCGATAAGTGCGTGGCAAAATCAGTGGCTTGATTCGAAAGCAAAATTACGCGAGGTGAAACCCAGTGTGAAACCCTGGAATACAATACCAAACAGGCGGCCCAACCAAGTACTACTGACAAGACTAAGGATAGAGCACACTAAACTGACGCATCAACATTTACTTGCCAGGACAGAAATGCCTCAGTGTACTACATGTTCCAAGCAGATAACATTAAAACATATTCTGGTTGAGTGTCTCAGATATGAGGACGCCCGAGTGAAAAACAATATACCAAACACGTTGAAATCGGTATTAGGACAAAACTGTGACATAAATGTATTAGTTCGATATCTTACTGAAATTAATGTAATCAAAACCTTGTAAAATAATCTTTGTCGCTAATAACCGACATGGTTGATGCGACAATAAAAATGGAATTAAAAAAAAATATGTGATAGTAAATAGTTTATTCGCCGTTTGATGATATTGGCACAAATTTGTAACAGTATTTTATAGTGGTTTCTTGCAACTCGCAATCAATTCACATGTATTCTGATATCAGTAGTCAACAATTTATGGAGTCCCCTTTTAGTATTAGAAAGTGTACCCACACAATTAATATTCAGTAATTAAACCTTATAATAATTGTGAATAACTATAAATATACCATAACAATTTAGAAGAAATATTCGCTCACTATAGTTTATTTACGATAAAAAGACGATGGCGATGTAGTTCTTTCCTTTACTTAACGAAAACTAGAAAAATCAAACTGATGTTAGATTGAAAGTTCTTCTTTTTCATTGTTCCGTGTCTCGTAGGGCGTAAGTCAAAAATATTTATTTAAAAATAAAAGGCTTGTATGATAGGCTTTGATTAATTTAATATAAATATTCATTCATGAAAACTATGGATCAGATACAAAAAACAGTAACCAATCATTCTATATTTGAATTAACATTTAATTATTTTACATAGAAAAGGGTTAAATGACGAACTATAGGTCCTTATACCTTATTCTATGCTCTATAGAACCATCTTCAAGAGCACTGCAAGGGTTTACGCTAAAAGGAATCAATACAAGCTGTAATCATTTTCATGCAAACTTAAATATTGTTTCTTTATACAATATCTATTATATTTATTATAATAAAAATAGAATGGAAAAGAAAAATATAGATACACAAAATAAAATTTTGTTACAAGATATAAAAATAAAAAATCTCCCATTTGATCAGTATTATTTATGTAGAGATACTGTGGTCATTGTTTTAATTTGTGTATTATAAAATAACTGTACCTAATTAATTTAATAATAGTTATTAGTGATTTTGAAAAGGTGGAAATAAAGCAAATTGGATAAAAATATACAAAAAATAAAACACAAGATTTCCACTACTCCACTACAAAATCATCACTATCTTCATCGTCACTGTCAAAATTAATAATAAGTGGAGGCACATCCTGTCTATCAAATACTACTTCTCTATCCCACTTGTATTATTTTTTCAGTGTGCTCTACTGTCTTTGACCAAATATCAGGAGTCACTATTTCTAGAGATTTTTTCCATACACCTATTGCTTGTTCTGTTGAAGAACCATCAGTTCCCACATGATCTCTATAAAAATTTTTAACTATGCTTCAAATATGTTCAATTGGGTTGAACATACAGTGGTAAGGGGGAAGTCGAAGCACTTTGTGACCATACGTTTCAGAGAATATGTTAGCTTCATATACGTTCCTACAAAACTGCACTTATTTAAACAAAATAAGTTATTTTTCAATATATTACGGTATCTAAGTATTACCGTAATATATTGAAAAATGTTTATATCAACTTATCGTTGTACTAAATTCAATTACTGGGTTTTGAGGAAAGTATTTTCAAAAGGAATATAATTTTGTATCAACCAGTTCTGTATATCAGCCTTTTTGGTAGCTGTTGTTTGTACTTTATTGATCACTGTAGTGTGATAACTTGCATTATCCATTACAATTGTGGCAGGTTCTTCCAAGTTCACTAAAAGCTGGTATTCAAACCAATGCAAAACATTTTCTCGGTTCATTTCACCGTGGTAAACACCATCTTGTTCTTTGGAAGAAAAAACCAGCCCCGCTCCAGGAATAAATCCAGAAGAGGAACCAGCATGCAATACTATATACCTACAATAAGGAAATAACAAATTACTACTAGGTTTCTTAGGTAGACTGCATAGCTCAAAACAACTATTATTAATTATATAGATTTAGATAAAATAGTGTGACTAGTAAATATTTGAAAAGGTCTTAAAATGGCAGGAATGTTAGTACATCATAAATTAATTGCTAAACTTTATTATTCAATTACCTTGGACCACCAATTTTGGTTTTTTTCACGCTTCTTCGATTAGAATCTTGCCAAAAACATCCAACAGTACCGTCTTTAAATATCCAGGTCTCATCCAAGAGCACAATTTAATATAAACCTTCCCTTTTTATCTTGACATATTCATGTAGAAAATGTGACAACTCCATTAAACCACGACGAGGATCATATTTTTGGTATTTGAATCCAATATTTTTCACTATCTTCCAGAGTGATGTTGAACAACCATTGAAGAGTTCACGCTCCTGGAGTTTGTCTCTTTAAGTTTTCAAGGTTATTTATTACTCTGAAAAAATATTGTGTTAGTTAATTGTGAATAAAATAAAACAGTAAATTCAATATACTCACGGTTTCCATACCTTTCGAATATAACATTTCGGAAAGCATTTTGATCAAAGTTATCAATTGCAACCGTAGGTTTTATGCGTTGTCTCTTTTTAGGTGGGCTTTTAGGCTGTTCACCTCTATTATACTTGGCGGCAATACGGTTAACAGTGGTAACGTTAAGTTGTTAAGCTTCTGCAACTCTCTACAATATAATTCAATTTATGAAAGAATGATATATTATCAAGTTTATTTAACCTAACCTAACATTAGAAACATTTAATCATTTACATTCAAATATGTAACAATAATATTAATAATGATTAGTACAAATAGCGAATACTATTACTACTTACCTCTCTTACAGCAGTAAGCGGGAAAAGCGGGCCCCCGTTTTGGCATTCTAGTTCAAAATAGCTCAACGAAAATGTTACCATCTTTTGACATTTTCTGTTCAGTTGCTTCGGCATTTTATTAACCACCCACTGCAGATTTGCCTAAATAATTATTAACTGTTTTTTTAATCTTTAAGAAGCAATGCATTCAAAAGCACTAAAAAACTCCTAAATATTAGACGATGATCGAAAGTCAATAAACGTCAAAGCAAACTGGGGAATTTTACCAGTTGATTTGACAACGTCTTGAAGTTTTGCCAACCCGTTAGCTGTAAATTGCCCTGGCTGTTCAGGATAAATTGTATTCACGGTTGGTAAATTAATATTTATTCTGATAAGCAGGAAAGTAACTAAAAATGATATCATCGTCTTTTTATTGTAAATAAACTATAGATTATAATTATATTTCCAAACTTAGTGCCAAAAATGTATAGGGTTTTACATGAAATTGGATATAAAATGGAGCAGGTTTTGAAAAACTTGAATTTTATTTCATTTACGGGGATTTTTGATAAGCAGGACTTTTTATCAAGAATAACATTTGTCGTTAAAACTGAAAATAAAGAAGTTTTTCCTTTTGGGCTTCCCATCCGTGAAAACACTGTATACAGCTTTCAGAAATAATGGTAAAAACAAACAAATGCGAATAACTATTTTGTTTTATATAATGTAAAGGCCATATAAATGACTGGAAAGAAGATGACTAGTAGACCTAAAATAAAGTAAAGGAAATGAAGAGAGCCACTACAAGCAAAATATATAGAAATTTGATTGGCTGTTCAAATATTATTCTTTCGCATAATACAAAAATAAAGATAATATTTATGCGAGCTCTTAATATCTAGATTATTCAATTAACATCTACTCAAAATTGTCTGCAACATTACATTTGTTGTTTGATTTATCTTTTGTTTCCAAATTCCTCTGTCCAAGCGTCTATTTACATTTATACAAAACATATATCAGTTGAGGCGTTGAAAGAAGATTTATTAGAACAAATTTTGAAAATGGAACGAGTTTTTTATAAATATTGCTCCCAATATTGATTGAAAAGTTGATCTAAAAAGTAGACTTGTCTACAGAGATTATTATAAATGTATAATAGTACAGTAAATGGCGAGAAAAATAAGGTATAACCTCCGAATTCTTTACACCCGCTCCGATTTTGATGAACATTCGGAAATAAGTTATTTTCATCCTCTAGATCAAAGTTGATATGCTCCTGAGGTGCGCTTTTTATTTTTAGAGGGTGAAAACCACCCCTTAGATAGAAAACCCATAAAAACATAATTACATCGATCTAAATCAATTTAAATACGTATAATAAATATATTTGTATGTGGTGAGTTAAAATTAAACAATAGTTTCACTCTTTCATCCCTTAAAAACCTTGTCGAAAAAAAAATTTTTCAGCCTCAAATTATTGAATGGCGCATAAATTTTAAATAAAAATGTTTTTATTGTTTTACAGTATAATAAATATTTAATTACAATCATTCAACCTTTAAAAACTACCCCTAATAACCACCCCTAATTAAATGTATAGAAAAAAATAGTTTTTGAGAAATTGAAATAATTTTATACACATGAGAAAACTAAATATTATTTATTCTTAACTTTTTGATAGCTTAAGTTATTGCATTATTGTTGTATTTCTTGAGATTCGCCCTTGCTTCAAAAAAAGTCATAGTCCATAGGGAAAAAAAATTAAAAACAAAAATAAAAGCAAATATTAGTAACGCATTTTTTATCTCAGTAATGTAGAGAAATCAAAGAGTTGTTACTCGTTTTGAGGTTATCGCAATAATAACTAGTGTTTTAAATGAAACTCACGGTTTCTAGTTAATTCCACAATATAATAAAAGTTATTGAAAATTCTAAAAAATTGACAATTGTTTCGATAAATCAATATCATCGTCAGAATGACAGAAGTTACATTTTATTTGACGCCTACCTGATGTTAAGTAGTTATTTTTGGCTAGACCAAGAAGTGACCTAACTTGTGATTGACTTAATATATGTGTATAGAAAAAAGAAGAAGATGTGATATTACAAATATTGAAGCTTAGATATTATTAGCCCTATGGTAATATCCTGGATATCATTTTTCCAATTAAGATCAGTATAACTGTGCAATGATATAGAAAACCAGGAAAACTATATCTGCTGATCTTTACAATTATCACTTAAGAAGACAGGTTATTAGTGGAGAACTCCCTAGATTTAACTGTTCATTGACAACTTCATATTGTGGGTTTCTTAAATGTCTTCTAATTTCCAATTCTTCAAGGAAATCCAGTTCTTGTTTCTTTTCACAAATATGCAGCACTTCTAGTTTTGTGTTAGGTGTCAATGAATGATTGGTGTCAAGTAGATGTTTTGCGTAGTGGGATTTATCTGGTTGTTTTAACCTGTATGCTCGGTGTTCACTGTATCGGATTTCAAAATTCCTAAGGGTCTGACCCAAATAGACAGCATTACATTCTGGACATTTGAATTTATATATACCTAACTTGTTTAATAGTGGTATTTTTGTTTTTACATTTAACAATTTTGTACTAACGTTACTTTCTGTTTTAAAAGAAATTGTTGTATTCGTTGCTGAAGATATTATCTTTGAAATATTATTAGAAATACTTCCTGCATATGTGATGGTTTTATAAGTTTTTATTTTATCAGCTTGTTTGGGAAATATTAGTTGTAATGCCATTTTTTCCTCTTTGTGATAATTGTAAAGATCAGCAGATATAGTTTTCCTGGTTTTCTATGTCATTGCACAGTTATACTGATCTTAATTGGAAAAATGATATCCAGGATATCACCATAGGGCTAATATTATCTGAGCTTCAATATTTGCAATATCACATCTTCTTCTTTTTTCTATAAACATATATTAAGTCAATCACAAGTTAAGTCACCTCTTGGTCTAGCCAAAAATAACTACTTAACATCAGGTAGGTATCAAATAAAATGTAAGTTCTGTCATTCTGACGATGATATTGATTTATCGAAACAATTGTCAATTTTTTAGAATTTTCAATAATTTTTATTATATTGTGGAATTAACTAGAAACCGTGAGTATCATTTAAAACACTAATATGAGCACATTCCACGAAGTAAGGGTCGAGACAGTTAATTGCAATAATAACTGTTAATATTAAATAATTTACTGTATTATTGTGAAATTTTAAAGCTATTATAATGATTCAAGTCTCATTTTAAAGGAAATTTCAAAAGCTATAAGCTCTGTAAATTTAATTATTTTTTAACGGGTAGTTTTCAAGGTTTTTGAGGTTAAGAGGCTTCAGACACGTGACTATATCCCTCAAGAGAAAACTTCTACTAGCCATAACTCTGTCAGTTTTTATCGTACAGAAATGAAAAAAAAAATATTCTGTAAAAAATAAGCTACACTTTACTTATGTGAATACTTTTCGTATCTTCAATATTTTGTTAGTTATTTTCAAAAATATCAAATTTTGTTTTTTTTTCATTTTAACATTTCTATTTTCAAAAATATGTACTCTTAATTGCTTAAACTTGCAGAACACATAGTTAACACATAGATAAAGTATTTTTATCAAAAAATTCAAAAGCTTAAGTGCTGATTTCTTTTCAGAGAAAGTGGGAATTGGATTTTATTGTCATCAGAACTTAATTAATTTTTATGCTAATGACTTCAAACTTGATTCATTTTAAAGATTTATTGAAGTACTTTGAAAAATAAACGATATACCTTCTTTGAAAACTTCAACTTTTGTATTTATTTTATGTTAAATACATGTAATTTAGTAATTTATTTTTTTTCTAGCCGCCGTATCTCGGTAATAATTGCACTTATGTTATTGATAAACCTCTAAATCTTTTCCTTTTTTTGTAAGCTTTATTTTAGCTCTGACATGTTTTTTCGTAGCATGTCAAATTGTTGACTTATACAAGAAAAACTGTTAAAAAACGTGATTTTTTTCATAAAAAAGGAGCATTTTCAACCAAGAATAACTCAGTAAATACTGACTTTACAAAAAAAATTTATATGGAACATTTTGTTTAAAATTAATCCCTCTATCGATTTCCGAAGCAAAAGCGCACTACGGCACTATATCAACTTTGCTTTTTATGGTATTTTATAATTACCCTCCAAATTTCAAGTCAATCGGACCGGGTGTTTATTTTTCTCAGCAAAAACCCCCCATTTACTGACTGTACTATAAATCAAATAATTGAGGATGACGACGGGATACTCTCATGTGTTCCTAACTAGTTCATATGAAAATAATCCAAACTGAGAATATTATGAAATCGTTTCAATCCAAATTGTTGATGTTTATTGCTATTTCATTAGGATAAGTTGAACAAAAGTATTTTTTAGTAATATTTATTTAAACTGGCGATATTCATTTTCGAATAAGTGAATATATTTCAGAAAACGCTGATCTATATCTATGTGTGCACGATCTTTGCAGCACCTGTTACACCTCAAATAAACCGAATGAGTATTTCTGTGATGAAATAAGAGCTTTTTGTTTTACTTACCTTTGGACACGTGTCTAGTATCTCATATAGAACGGGTTCATTGTCCACTAGAACTTCGTGTTTATACCTAGTTTCTGAAACAAAAGACACATTAAAACATACACTCGAATTATAACTTTTTAACACCGAAAATTATTTTTTAAAATACTTTATTTTCACGATATAATGAAAATTATAATAATTTTGAAATAATTACTTGAAAATATATCTACTGAATACTATCTCAAAAATTTAACAATTCCATAATAATATTTTGAACAACATTCCTATATACAGAGTGGAAAGTCTAATTGGAACAAATTCTGTAACTTGATAAATAAAGGTTTATCGGAAAATTCCTAAAACACGTCAATTTTTATTACAAAGAGAATTGTTTATCTTTTTAATTATCTGGTTGGTTAATTTTTTATTTGAAAACTTTTTCATTGCAAATAAAATTCCATTTTTTTATACCTTTTATAAACAATGTGTCGGAAAAAAGTGAAATAAGGAAAAATTTATTGAAATTACTTTAATGTAATTACCCTTTTCTCTAAAATTGTTCAAAGCAGCAAAATTACAATCTAAAATATCAATTAATAATGCCAATATTTTTTTTTATTTATTTCGACAGAAAGTCGCATCAACCATGGTAGGTTATTAGCGTCGGTACAATAGATAATAACATAATTACACTGAATTATATATATTAATTAATTTCAAAATATGATTAGTTTATCATAATTATTATTCTGAAATAAGGCTTCAACTGTGTTGGGTAGTTTACAATTTTTTCTTTGTTCATAGTATTTAGGACATTCTGTTAGGATATGTTTCACTGTTACATCTACATTACAGAAATCACATACTGAATGTTCTTCACGTTTTATTAGGTAACTGTGAGTTAGTCTAGTATGCCCCAACCGTAGACGTGAAATAATCACTTGGTGTTTTCTGTTGTTAGAAAATGGAAACCACTTTTTATATAGAGGTTCAATTTCACGAAGTTTTGAGTCACATCCAGTCCACTGAGATTGCTACAAAGCGATCATTTTCCTATTTAATACGCACTTTAGATCCAAACTAACCACCTTTGAAATCGATACCGCACATTCATCTGTAATGGAATTACGAGCACATCTGTCCGCTTCTTCATTTCCACTAATACCAATATGGGATGGGATCCATATAAAGATGACATCATTGTTTCGTTCTCTGGCAACGTAGAGTTCTTTCATAATGAGATGAAACAAAGGATGTTTAGAATAAATCGTTTGTATAGAGTGTAAGGAAGTAAGGGAGTCTGTAAGGACAAGGAAAGGGTTGTGGTGGCTGTTTTAGTTGATATATGTTAAAGCTTGATATATAGCGAATAGTTCTGCCGAGAGGATATTTGTGTTGGGTGGAAGTTAATATAAAAGTTTCTGCGAATCAGTTACTACAGCGGCTCCTACGCCTATGGTCGATTTCGAGGCATCTGTATATATCTTTTGGTGAATTGGATACTTGTCCAAAGTGTCGAACAACTTGGTTTTCATAACAGTATTTTGTTTATCATATTTAGTTAAGCTTTTGTCGCAATTTGGTATCTTTACCTTCCAGGGTTCTATGTTATAACAAGTGGCAATTGGGTAAACTTTTGGTAGACAGAAGTCAATTTCTTCCGTTCTGATTCTCTCGTAAAACGATTTTGATGTCCTCGATTCCCCAGTAAAAAATCCTTCTAATTTATTTGAGTTTGTGTACTGATATGTTGGATTTGACATATTTGCGAATAATAGTAACTGCATATATGCTGGAACGAAATTTTCGCTTTAGGCTTAAGGCTGGTTCTCCTAATTCCCACTGTAGACTTTTTACCGGCTTAGTTGTAAAAGCTCCAAGTATAATCCTGAAAGCGGAATTTGGGATTATTTCGAGTTGGTCGGTGTCAGTTTTGTTTGCTGTATCATATGCTATTGAACCATAGTCTAATACTGATCTGATGAGAGATTTATACAGTAACAATAAAGTTGGTCCGTCAATACCACATTTCTGCTTAGCTATCTCTTTTAGAATGTTTAATCTCTTTTGGCATTCTAAGGTTAGATTTTCCAATTTAATTTACCGTCTAAGTGCATACCTAAAAATTTTACAGAAGGTAGGATCTTTAGATTTTCGCCATGTAGAATCAGGTTAGGTTGAAGTAGTTCAATTGATTTGCTAAATAACATGCAGTGAGGAAATCTCCAGGTTTGTAAGAAAATTTTGGAAAAAATTATTCATTGTGGTCATATTTGTATCTTTTAAGAAAACAACTAGATCGTCATCGAATATTCTTGCTTAAAGGGGTGCTTTTATATTCTCCAAGATGCTATTTAAGGCTACAATAAATAGTGTTGGGCTTATTACGGAGCCTTGCGGTGTCCCATTCTCTTGTAGTTTATTTTTAGATATCTGTGTATTTGTTCTGACAACAAAAGTTCTTTTTTGTAGGAAGTTTTTGATAAAAGCTAAACAGTGGCCTTGTATGTTACATTCACTCAACATTCTCAATATATGATATCGCCACACCGTGTCGAATATGCCGGTTAATATAGAAAAATATGGCCATGCACGTCTGGTTCAATGCGAAACCCTCATGAATAAAGCTTCATAATTCAACAATGTTATCTAAAGTTGATCTATGTTTTCTGAAGCCACTTTGTTCCGGGATCAAAAGGTTTCTGCTTTCAAGTGTCCATAAAAGTCGTTTGTTAATTATTTTTTCGAGTAGCTTGCAAGTTAGTGAGATAGGTTCATACGATGCAGCGATGGTTTTAGGTTTTCTAGGCTTTAGTATTGGTATGACAATAGCTTCGCCCCATTTTTCTGGAAAGAGGTGTTTAGTCCAGATTTCATTGTATAGGTGTAACAAGTAATCATTGGACTTTTGAGGTAAGTGCTTCAAGAATACTACAGGAATGTCATCTGGCCCTCCCCATGTATCTTTTAAGTCTTCTAGTGCTTCATTTAATTTATTTTCAGTTATATTATGATTTAATGGATCGTATATGTCAAAAATGTCAATATCATTTGCTTCCTGTGAGACTTTCTTGGTAATAAAGGCGTTATCATAATTATTGTTGTTGGAGTGACTAGCATATGTATCAGAGAGTATATCTGCAATATGTTTGTCGTCTGTAACCGTTATTCCATTGAGATCTGGAGATGTTATTTTTTGAATGGAGCTTTTACCAGGAATCTTGATTTTTTTCCATACATCTGATATTGGAGTGGATCTATTAATTGAAGATACAAATTGTCTCCATGATTCCTTTTGTGCAGTTTTTATTATGTGTCTAGAAATTGCTTTTAGTCGTTTGAATTCAACGAGGTTTTCTGTGGTTTTTGTGTCTTTTGTAAACGTTGAAGGCATGCTTACTAGTTTTTATGGCGTCTTCGCATGTTCTATTCCACCATTATTTTAAACAGTAGTACGTATCTCTTTTAGATTTACTGTATAATAATTATGTAGCTTATTATACGTTTTCAATACAAATAAATAAAACAATGTTGTTTCTATCACTAATTTGTATTGAATCACAGTTTCATTCATTTCATTTACTGTGTTTTTATTTCTTTGATGTTTTTTTATGTTGGTCGCGTCACAAAACCTGTTAAGCTTTGTTTTAAAATAGAACCACATTGTATATTAACTTACCTGCTTGATGATCATATTCTCCTATGTACCGCCTCGTCAAAAATCTAACCGACAGTGCTGAAAATAAAACAAGGTATTTTTAGTTTTATATTATTCACGGACATGTTATAGAGAATATGTATTGCATAATATGTTAGGAACCATTAGGTTTTTTTATTTCATTCAATTAATAATGCAATATGCGAAATTGACATTTTCCGGTCTACTTTTTTGAGGTTATAAATATTTTGTTTGAAGTTTATTTAATACTTGATGCACTGTGTTTTTGTTTTGCTAGGTTTTTTAATTCATATACATTCATTTGTATTTAAGGCTGGGGTACAATTGATGATTTTTTTTTAATTGGAAGATATTTTTATTTCTTGGCGTTTTTTATTCTTATAAACATAAACCTCGTTACACCTGAAGTTGCAGTTTTATGCGCGAACTTGTCAAAACCAATTGGTATATATCATAATCGTCAATCTAAGCAAGACAAAACTTCGTTTCTGCAATTGTCAATGTTCCAATTTTAGGTCGATTTCTCTCGTGAAATGCAGTCTACATACACATGCAATTATTATTTCTTTTAATATTATATTTTCACATTACTTATAATCTTAATTCTGTTTTATACATTAAAATGCCTGCAAAGTCTATAGGTTATTACAACCGGCCAAAGGAAAACTGCGTAATTTGATGTAGGATAGATACTTGGTATACTGGTATACCACTCACTGAAGCTTTTTTCAAGGAGAAAATAGCACTAGTAGACACTTTGAAGAAGAGCAAACGGAAAATTCCGCCGGAATTTTTGCCAAATAAAAACAATATCGTCAAAAGCTCAATGCTTGAATTTCAACAAAATATTGCCATGGTGTCCTATGCCACCAAAGAAGTAAAGGACTTATTCTAATTTCTACAATGCATAGCGGCGACTCTTCAATAGACCTAGAAACAAATAAACCGGAGGTAATAACCTATAACTCAACAAAAGGAGAAAATACATTGATACAGTCGATCAGTTGTGCAACTCATATTCTGTTTCACGAAGAACTAGAGGGTGACCTTTATCCATGTGTTTTAATTGCTAAATGTAGCAGGAGTTAAGGTCTAAATTATTTATAATGGCTATCGTCCCGAATCGCCACAACTAAGGAGACTTTTTTAATAAAATATGTCTGAAGGCTACAATTTTATCGCTACCAAAGAACATAAAATCAATTCTGTCAAAATATACAGTTGAAGAAGGGGTCCAAGAAATTGATCCAGGAGAAAAAAATAGAGGTTGCTGTTGCTCGAAAGTAAAAAGAGTAAATACTACAATAACATGTGGTAATTGTAGGAAATTTCCTTGTATAAAACACATTCACAGCATGTATACTTGCCAAAATTGTTTAACAGTTACTAATGTTCGTCTATATACTTCTTATTTTTTGATAACCCATATTTTTGTTCAGTGTTTTTTCTCCATCTGGGGTCAAAAACGTATAAATTGGAAGAATCTTGAAATACCCATATTTTCGGAATTTTAAATGGCTATTAGAACCCCTGAAGGATTTTTTCGTAATAATATTAATTGGTTTGAATTTTTAAGGATAAACTTTTCAGAGGGTGTTCGAGAAAGTGCTCGAATTTTCTTGAACGATCCATATAGTTATCAAAACATTTTTCACTACGCAAACCCTCATTATTTAATACTGAGACAATCAAAACATCGTTTAATGGGTAAAGTGAACGTATTGATTCCATAAATCCCAAATAATTTACTTTTCAGTTTACGTATTATACACTATTCGAATATCCTATCATGGGAGAATGTAAAAATGTACAGGACGTTTAATTTAAAAAAATTGGAGGAGCAGAAAGAGGGGGGGAGTCGAGGGCTCTGTTCCCTTTTCCAATCGACGTAAAGTTGAACGGGGGAGGGAGGCAGAGACCAGGGGACAGATTTTGCACGGAGAGTTCTATGACATTGCACCTCCTTAAACTGTCCCAAGATCGCCGGGTACTCCCAACATGATTGGGAGTGTGTGATCATAGATTATACCCTTCACGTGATGGCCCTGTTCCAACTGAACTCAGCGGATCTAGACCGGGAGGTCGATAAACATCCTCCAACCCAAGGTGTCAAGCAACCCGTGCCGATGGATGCATGGAGGTGGCGAAGCACCGTCGCAAACGGAGCCTCTGGGATACCGGGCGAACTTCCAGAGAATCAGCCTTATTCCCCCTAGCGGGTCACTGGGGGAATGGACCGTATTAACCCGATACTCGTGTGACCAAGATGGATGACATAATAGAAGAAGAAGAAGCCCCTGAATTGGAATGTGGCCAAGAGACCGCAGGCATTTCTATTCAGGAAACCGGCACCAATTCAACTACAGCGATGGAGGAGGATATGCTGCTAAGCTCTGGAGAAGAGGATAACACCTTAAAAAACCCAGGAATGCAGTCGCCAGTGAGAGGACCAAAGAAAAGCCTCTCGAGAGGTGAACTGAGGCGGCCAAGGAGAGAAGAAGCCCTCGCCAAAGGCCAGATGATTCTCTCCAGGAAAAAAAGACAGTTGGCGTGGAGGAAGCAGCACTGTGCTCCAACTGAACCACCCTCAAGCAAATCCGGTTCTTCTGGAACCATGGGCGCTGGGATGAAGCCGAGATAAGGTGCTAAGCCTGAAGCCCAACCGTCATCATCCAAACAGGAAACTTCAGAAGGGAAGAGGTTGCAATCGCAGCGCACCCCGGAGGAAACTGCAAAGATGGCAGAAAGATCCAAAGAAGAGGGAAGCTCAGTGAGAATCTTAGAGGCACATTTGCCGAGAAAGTGATCGGCAAAAAGATAGCAATCGTCTATGTAAAACATCCAGAGTCAAGGCTGGACAAAGAGACAGCCTTAAAGATCAAAATGGAGGTGGGAAAACGTGCCCTTCGGGGAATATACGTCAGGATATCCAGCTGCCATCCTAAGAACGGTGAGGTAGTTGTAGGCTGCGCAAACTCTACCACCAAGGCGTAGCTGGAGGCCCAGTTCAAGCAGCTGAATTCGTTTGGCCAGATTCAGTTCAGACTAGGCCCAGCCAAAAACTTGGTGAAGATGTGCAAAGTTACAGCTTTTGTACCACGATCCACGGGAGTGGAGACCAAGGAAGATGTGATGCTTGGTCTGAAGAGCCAGAGTGGATTAAATACCGAGCACTTGGCTGTCTTGTGTAGCAATGTCACGTCAGAAGGATAGTTTCTGCACAGAAGCACCTCCGTCCATGGAAACGACGAGGATTGTGGAACACGGGACAGCAACGGGGAAGCACCTGATCTTGGGAATGGACGCCAATGCTCACCATCTGACCTGGGAGAGCTCCAACACCAATAACCGGGGTGAGTACCTTATTAATTACCTAATAGAGTCAAATTTAATTTTATTGAATCAGGGCCGTGAGCCAATTTTCCAACAAAGAAGGGGGAATTTGCTTAGGGAAGAGGTCCTGGACATTACTTTGGCCAGCCCGTTTGTGGCTAGCAAAATTAAGGATTGACAGGTACTGAATGAAGCCTCATCGTCGGACCATAACTATATATCCTTTACTACCCCAACGGGTAAAGGAGCAGGCGTTTACAGCGTCAGACCCAGGCAAAGCATAAGCGTTTGCGTTGGTAAGCTGCCGACCGTATTTCAAGCAGAAATAGCTGCACTAACCAAACGCGGCAGAACATACATAGGCAGGAAATACAACAAAGAGAGTATCTATGTGAACACGGACAGTCGGGCGGCTTTTATGGCCTTAGCAAGCCACAGTTATACGTCGAATATAGTATGGAACTATCATAATACTTTGAAATTTTTGGCAAAAGCCAATAGGGTAATTCTCACTTGGGTGCCAAGCCATACAGGGATAGCTGGAAATGAGGGAGCTGATAAGTGTGCCTAGAAAGGAGCTGATCTCACCCTCCTGGGACCAGAACCAGCATACGGCGTTTCATATAGCGTCGTACGAACTGGGTGTCGCATGAACACCAAAATCTCGGGAACAGAGTTGCGGGACACGCTCAGTCCAAAATAATGCTCAAAGGACCATCGAGTTCAAATGCAGCAGATGCTCTTAGACTGGGTAGGAATGAACCGCGATAGGTGGTATAATTCCTAACTGGCCACTGGGTATTCTATGCACACCTAGCGAAGATGGGGATTGATGCAACAAACCCCCATTGCGGGATGTTTGGAAAGGTAGAGGAAACCGCAAATCACGTTACCTTCGATTGTTCTGCCTTGTGCAGAAGGAGAGCCTCCTGTTTAGGTATATTCCTAGATACAAATCAGGAGGGACACGATAAGTCTAATTAATAGCTGAGCGGTAACCATTAGGGCACCCGAACCCTAACGCCCTCGTGACTAAAAAGAGAGGGGGGGAAGGTTGAAAGTTATAAGAACTACGTATGAACAAAAAGACGTCCCCCTTTGTATGATCTTTGACTGATTTTTCAATTTGTTTTATAAAAGAGGGGCCTGCAGATTTATATAGTGATAGTTTGGTGTGGTTCGAAAAAATGGATTATAAACTTTGTTATAAGTTTATTAAATTAGATAAATGAACGATTAATATTAACACTTTGCCAGTGTCCCTTCTCTCGTCGAATTATCTGTCGACTTGCAATTAAAGGACCATAAAATCCAAAGACAATATACAAACAATACTTTCTCTATGATAAAAACTTTACTTGTGGCGCTGTTGCCACATAGAGCAAACCATCAGCAAATATAATTATATTTTAACTGAATTTGAATTAAGTTCATAGTTTCCACTGAAAGACTCTATGAATATAAATAAAGATTCAATTAGTTCAAAAACACTTCTAGAATTTCATAATAGATACTTTAAATAAAAATTTTATGTGAAGAAAAGTAGGAAAATATGTCTTGCGCTAATTTCATTGTCAATTTAATAATGTTTTTCTAAAATCAAAGGAAAACGAGATAATGCCGAGCATTTTAGAAATTCATTAAAAACACATCTGTTCAATATCAACACGTTCTGCTTTGTTGTGTCTACTTTGTAGATTCTTACAGCTAAACAGAATATTCTTTAACTTAATTTCTGACCACTACAAAATGTAATCGAGTATATTAGAATAGAGGTCAATTGAAACGGTTTGGTATTTGGGATAAAATTTACCAGAAACATGGGTATTCGTGTGTATCTAAAAAAGACAATCCAATATAAGTGAAATATGAAAATAGAAAATGATTATATTATTTTATTTTCATCGAACAGGATCTACACTCAAACAAGCGGGTTCGTTTCCGAAATAAATAAAAATACGAATGAAAAGAAATTTGAAAGGAATATTATTAGGGGAAAGAAGGGTAAGACCGGGTAGCTAACACTTTTCGGCATGTTGAAGCCAAATTACTTCAACTAGAGCTTGCTTGATAGAACGACCTGACGTATTGTTTATCGTATCACATTATAATGTTTCAGAAAAGTCGTAGATTCATTACTTTTTCCAGAAAAATATGTTTTTCTCAAAACGTCAAATCACCCGATCTTACCCCACTAGTGGGGTAAGATCGGGTGCACATATTAACTTTATGGAAAACTATAAAAACTACATTTTAATTCAGAGAACTTTAATTTTAACAAAAGATATTAATCTTACGAACAAAAATCACATTGAAAGAAGGTATCTTCTTCGCCCGCTCCACTGCAGCCTTCGTGAGCCCAGTCAAAACACTTTCCACATTGGATCCATCCTTCTCCTTGTTTTGAGTTAGAAAAAGATTCGTTGCAGTATAAACAATGATCGTCGGACTTGTTATCCTCCCCATAGGAAGAATCATCAGACAAGATCGAGGTAGAGGTTACAAGAATTTTTGAGGAGACTTTTTTCTTTTTCTGAGCCTTGGTACGCTTGTGTTTTTGATTGTTTGGTTTCGATGTTGTCTGCTTATTTGGTTTATTTGAGTCATCAATAACCAATTTTCTTTTCTGTGACGTTATTTTTCTTTCATTTTCTTTTTTCTTTTCCTCTAACTGAGATTCGAGTTCTGTTTTGTATGGTGAAGAAGTTAATATTGCACATTTCCCTTTTCGTTTATCTGTTCTTTCTGTTTTCTTTCTTTCAGCAGAAGGTGGTGGCATCAGATGTTTGGGTGATATATCAAAAGCTGTTGATGCAGCTGGCTTTGCATCCGTACAAATTTGTGGTTCTAAACTTTTAGAACAGCAGGGTTCATTTGGAAATGGTTCGTCAATATTGGTTTGTATTGGTTCGTTAATCTCAACTACCGTTTCACACGTTGTTTGTGCAGGTTTTTCTTCTGTTGCTGGGTCCACTTGTAGAACAACATCTGCTTCTGCCTGTGGGGGTGGGTCTCCTTCTTGAACTGCATTTGTCTCTACCGAAACAGGTCTATCTGTGGTTGTTGAGGGAGCAAACAGGTGATCAGGAAAAATATTTCGGTTTAAAGGATATATTCCTGTTTGCTTGAAGCCATTTACTGCCGTCCGCATTTCTGCTGCCTTAAGGAAAGCTGCACCATACAGTTTAGCTACTTGTTGAATTGTAACAGCTCTACCAGGATGTGTTGCAAGCCACTGGCGCACCTCCTGTTGATAATAGGTGCTCAATGGAGCCATGAAGGTCACGTCTAGCGGCTGGAGTCGATGAGAACAATGTGGTGGCAAGCACAACAACACAACATTGTTTTCTCTGGCCATATTAATAAGTTCGAGACTCTTTGTGTGGGTAGTATGACCGTCCAAAATCAGAAGGACTGGTTTTTCAGACGTTGGTTTAGAAAACTCAATAAATCTTCGAAACCAATACACGAAAATGTCTGTTTGCATCCATCCAGAAGGGTGATATTGAGCGAAACTTCCCGGTGGTGCATCGTCAAGCAGCGCGGGATTTTCTCTCTTTCGAGGAAAAACAAACATTGTTGGCATACAATTTCCGGCCGCATTCATGCAAGTTTCAGCAGTAACCAAAACGCCTCGTTCGGCTGATACCAATGCTCCAACCTGTTTTTTTCCTCGTGAAGCTAGGATTTTGGATGGTTTGTTGGGAACTGTGGTTATTCCCGTCTCATCGACGTTATAAATATCACTAGGAGAAAAATTGTGTTTTTTATACAAACCCTCCAATAGATCGAAAAATATATAAACAGCTTGTTTATTGAATCCCATGGCCCTTGCTATTGAAGTGTTTTCTGGAAATCGAAGAGAAATATTGTTCTTATGCCTCTTTAAAAAACCATATAACCAGTCTTTTTCGGCCATCTTAGTTTCCTCATTGAATTTGTGTTTCAAATTATTTTTAGTTGCAAGATCAAACGCTAATCTTCTGACATCACTCAAAGTTAAACCAAACAATCTACTCTCTAACAGCAATATGTGCTCTAGAAATTATTTATCTTGCTCTTCAGAAAATATCGTCGTACAAGGTCCCAAGCTACCTTTTCTAGCGGCTTGGCTAGAAGTTAGTTGATTTGTTCTAGCCTTTTTTACTCGATCTTCTAAAGTAGACTGCGGAACATTGAAGGCTTTTGAGGCTTTTAGGTATCCCATGCGTCCAGACAATACTTCCTCTATAGCGCCTTCCATACTTTCCTGGCTCCAGGATTGCCGATTTGTCTTTTACTCGTAAGTTCTAGGCATATTGTCTCTGTAAAAATAGAATAATGGATTAAAATCGGAAATAATGGGGTAAGATCGGGTAGTACCCGATTTCGCCCCACTCGGACTACCCGGTCTTGCCCCACTCGGACTACCCGGTCTTGCCCCAAGTACAGAATTTAAGAAAATGCTCTAAAACCACTCTGATATTTAAATTATTCATTCATTCTTATGCATATATTGAACCTTATTTATCATATAATAGGTGATACTGAAGCAAGTTTTCATAACTATAAATGCCAATAAGTAATGATCGTTCAAATTGCAAGCAACATTAGAAAAGCGACATGCAAAAACCAACTTACCTCAACTGACAACGTACATTCTCCAGCATCGACTCGATACTACTGCCGCTAAGTCGTCTCAGCTTACGGAATGTATTTCACGTTCTGTGCTCCAGGTGGCATTAGTAGTAGCAGCACAGTCAAGGTACCCGATCTCACCCCACTACCCGGTCTTACCCTTCTTTCCCCTACCTGAATCCTAATAGTCTTATCAATATTCCATTTCATTTAAATTTTGTGATATTGTGTCTACAAAATAGGAAATTGATTGTGAAGGTTCAACTTTAAGTTGTCCTCCACGTATGTATATATAGGCCAAGCTACAGAGATTTTTTCATGTAAAAAGTGTTCGATGAAAACCAGCTGCGCCATTTTTTGGAGAATATTTTCATATAATGTTTTGCACTCGACAATATTACTCATTAACAATTTTATGCAAAAAGGTGCTATTTTTAGTTTTTTTCATATAAAATTGAAACTGTCAGCGTTATCGTGACGATGTCAAGAGAGAAATTATAGAGAATGAGAACACGAAGAAAATGAGATGCCGAACAACTCGATCGGACCGTTTACTTAGTAGAAAATCGGGAAAAGCCGGCCAAAGCACAGCTGTTTTCTAAGCTTCATAACTCGGTTATTTTTCGAGTTGTAACGGCCAGTATTAGTTTTTAATGTAAGCTTTATATATGTGCAAAAAGCAGGTACTGTCCGAAGCATAGTATTCGATATGTGGCCATTCGACTTTTACCGAGTTATGAATTTTTGAAAAAAACTGCACATAAGTCAGTTTTCACCAATTTTGTCCTAAATTAACGATCCGATCGAGTTGTTCGATATCTTATTTTCACCGTACACTCTATCTCTACTTTTTATTAGCCTTTCTACCATTTTACAGATATAAGAAATTAATGAGATGAGCCGATAATTTTCTATTCTAGTTTTATCTTCTGTTTTAAAAAGTGGTTCAATTTTTCCAGTTTTAAGACATATAGTAAAACATTTATTTATGATGAAATTTAAAGGTGCTGCTATTGCTGGTGTTATTTGTTTGAGAGTTTCAGATCCTATATTGTCGATTCCGGGAGATTTCTTCTTTCCTAAGTTATTCATAATTGATATTATTCCACCCTTACTCGTTACAGGAACATTGTATTTTGTAGTGAATATGTGATTTTTTTCAGCTAATCTTTGTCCTAAACGAGCATAATATTTCGTCCCTAAAATCGGATGAGAATAGGATGACATCGATGGACGATAAAACCGAGAATAAGATGTCACTGATGGAAAACCAGATGGACGAGAAAATCAAGGAGTTAGAGAGAAATATTACAGATTTAAGAACTCAAGTCACGCTAGCGGGAGAAAAGAATACCGAGCAAACAATTCCTTGTAAGCCAGAAACACACCCTAAGTTAGAATACATTGGCAGTTTTACCCGAGTCGAGGCTCCAACGTTCGATGGAAAAATGTCGTGGACCAATTATATCAAACAGTTTGAAGCAGTTGCTTGAGTGAATAATTGGTCTTACAGGGAGAAGGCAGTGAACTTAGCTATCTCGCTTAGGGGAGATGTCTTAGATGTACTTCAGATGATACCTCTGAGCAGCTGAAGAAGAGGTGGGATATGCAATATAGTCGCGAACATCTAGATCATTCGTACCAATCTCAGCTGAAGAACCGAAGGCAGAAACGTGATGAAACCCTTCAAGAGAATGAGGTGGCTATTGCCCAACAAGTTCAATGCGCTTATCCATCAGCACCAGAGAACATGATGGAATGTCTGGGAATCCAGGCCTGCATTGACGGCTTACGTGACCCCAATATGCAGAGGATGCTTCGTTCAGCCCATCCCAAAACATTGGTTGACGCATTCACAGCTGCTCTTGAATATGAAGTTGCAACGAAAGCTTCGAGTTACAACAAAGTTAGGACCATCCGAGAGGAAGGCGACGAGGACAGATTTGACCAGATTGTCAATGTGATAAAAAGTATAATTGATAATAAGCCGAGAAAGATCAGATGCTGCAATTGTGGCGATCTAGGGCATGTACGCAATTCGTTTAAGCGCCCCAGTACTCCTGCAAACCAAGAACCTCAGTCACAGGAAAACTAGAACGGGTCGGCTACGAGGGGGCAGCAGACCCATGATCATTCCAAATACCCTTTCATACTGGTAGCTTCTCTCAAATGTCGCAACGACTGTGTACATATAGACGGCGAAGTGAATGGCAAGAAATATACTCTACTGGTAGATACTGGAGCAACTAGAACCATTATACTACCAGAGATAATAAACTCCAAGAAGAAGCTTCTACCAGCGAGACTGCGACTGCGGACCGCTACGGGTGAGAGTGCCTACATTCAATGGGCAACACAAATCCAATTTGGAGTGTGCGCAGAAAAGTTTACGCATAAAGTAATCGTTGCTGAAATTGAAGAAGACGTGATTCTGGGAATGAACGTAATGAATCTACATGGTTTCCAGTTGCACTTTAGAAACAGAACCATGAAAGTGAGTTCCAAGGAGGTATCCCAGGAAGATACCGTTCCACCTGCACGAAGCGAAACCATGATAGTAGCACGGCTACAGGGAATCATGGAGGAAGGTTCACCGGTTATGATGGAGCAGCCACCAAAAAGCGGTACTAATTTTGGAAAAGTTTGGGTTACATCGGCGGAAGAGATTCCAGTACGTGTGATAAACGTGAATTATTACCCAGTTACCATTAAGAAGTAAACCAGGATTGGATCCTGCGTACCAGTGACGTCTATAACTAACCAACGGCAACTGATAATTCCAATGCCAGATTCGAACAGATGTTATCAGTAGCTGGTCAATCTTTAAATTAAGCTGAGAAAAGGATTTCTCTTGCAGTATCGAGACCTATTTGTACCAAAAGAAGGGAAGACTGTTAGAACATCAGCCGTCAAACACAAAATCGATACTGGTAATGCAAAGCCAATTACGTAATCAGTGCGAAAATAATTCGAGAGAAGGCAGAAGAAAAAGTGATAGAACCATCCACCAGTCCATGGATGTCTCAAGTAGTGATCGTCAAGAAAAAGGATGGAACTACGAGATTCTGCGTGGACTATCGTCAGCTTAACAACGTAACGAAGAAATCCCTACGCATTCACCATAATTTTAACTTTCATGCATGACTTACACAAAGTTGGATTCACGGAGTACACCAGTCTGCTATTTTGTAACGATATGATTGATATCATAATCTTGTTTAGCTTCTTTTGTGAACTTATTTAAATTGTTTTTGTAATAGTTATATCTAAAGGGCGGAATATATGCACGTCAATTCAGTTAAAATATGCGCATATATATGCATAGTTTTTCTTTGAAATATGCAACAATATGCATTTATTTGTCAAAATATGCAATTATATGCCTTGAATATAACATGGAAAAATGGAAATAAAGATACGCCGACTCTTACAAAAATTATTTATTTTAAGTAAAATTAAAAGAAAAATATAATAGATAAAATTTTTAATCTGAAATAGTATAAAATGCATTTATAACGATATATTTTTCAAAATTTTCCGATAAAAGTGTTTGCCTTCTGTCTGTAAAATTATGTTCGTACAAAGAAAAAGTGGTCCTCCAGGTTGGGGGTTGAGGCATCGGGCCAACTCCTCGATACTCAGAAAAAACATAAAATGTTAAAAAACCTAACCAAAGCCTCGGAACAAAAGATTGGAATCACAGACGACGAAAAACGATACGGAAAAGGACAATGATATACAGCACATGGAACGTACAACGTACGAAAGACAAATGAAGTAGTGTCTGAACTCAGGAACACCAAAGTAGATATTGCGGTACTCACAGAAACGAAAAGGAAAGGAAGTGGATCCGAAAACTGGGGTTACTATGATCACTTTTATAGTGGAATTGCCAAAGATCAGCGAGCTCAACAAGGGGTATCTATTTTAATTCGAAGGACTCTAAGGAAACATATTACTTCGTGGGAAGCAATCGATCAACGCATTATAAAAATGAATCTCACGATAAAAGGATATAGAATCACCATATACAGTGTGAACGAGGACGCGTCAGTGAACGTTAAAGACGAGTTCTTCGAGAAAATAAATGACGAAATTGTCAAAATAGGAAACCCCAGAGAAATTATTATATTAGGAGACTTAAACTGTCGAGTAGGACGAAAAACTAATAACGATACCGTGGGAACATATGGTGAGGAAACTCGTAATAATAACGGAGAACGTTTAATAACACTGTGCGAACAGAATAAACTGAAAATCCTAAACGGCTTCTACCAACACCGAGACATCCACAAGTATACCTGGATACAAAAAACCCGCAATCTGAAATCTATACTAGACTATACCATTGTAAGACAAACTACAAAAATGAGAATCCACGATGTAAAAGTATGTAGGGAACCATCATGTGGTACCGACCATTATATGCTTAAAACGAAAATCGTATTCCCCAGCAAAGAACAACAAGAACTAGGAAACATAGAAACAATCGAAGAAAGTCAACCAATAAGTGAACCAATAAGATACAACTTGGATAGCCTGGAATATGACAGTGTAAGAGAACTATACAGAAAACGTCTGGACGAAAAACTAGGAAAAAACGAGTATAATCGGAATAACACAGAAGAACACTACGAATATATTAAAAAGTGCATACATGAGGCAGCAGAAGAGACACTGGGAAGATACAATGGATCTAGGCATAATTCAAAACCATACTGGTGGGATGACGAAATAGAGGCTGAAATTTTAGAAAAACGACAGAAATACCATAGATACTTAGCAACAAACAGCGAGAATGACAAAATAATATACAAACAAGCCCAAGCCAAAGTAAGAAAAAGAATTATCAAGAAGAAAAATGAAACGTGGGAAAAAAACTGTCAAAAATTAAATACATACATAGGGGGAAGAAAGAGTTCAGAAAGCTGGAAATTTTTAAAGAACATGAGAGCAAACAAGACAAAAGGAATAATATCACCAATAGGAATACAAAAATGGGAACAACACTTTAAGGGTCTACTAATTGAAAACAGGCAAGAATTTAACATAGAGGAAAACAATGGAATAAATATCACATCGTCTCCATTAAGGGTCAGTTGTAAAGAAGTCGAATAAGCATGCAAATCCCTCAAGAACGGAAAATTCGCCGGACCAGGCGACATTCCAGCCGAATTAGTTAAAGTAGGAACGGACAGGTTATACGAACAAATGCGAAAACTATGCCAGGACTGCATAAATGGGGGAGAAATACCTAGGGAGTGGCAAACATCCGTTATGGTAACAATCCACAAGAAAGGTAATAGAGACCAATGTGAGAACTATAGAGATATTGCAGTGACCAGCACATTTAGTAGAATATACGGTTAAGTAATAAAACATAAAATCGAGAAAGAATATAAAGATCTGGAGGCGGAAGAGCAAGCTGGTTTTATAGCTGGCAGATCCACAGTAGACCACCTATACTGTGTTACACAGATGATCGAAAAGAAAACAGCAGTGAACCAAGAAATTCATCTATTATACGTAGACCTACAGAAGGCGTATGATAGCATACCTCTTAATAAATTATGGGAAACGCTGGAAAAAACAAATATCACAAACGGGTTAATAAAGGAGTTCAAAGAATCTATGAAAATAATAAAACACAAATTAAAGTAGGACGTAACATATCCAAAGGGTTCACGGTCACAAAAGGCCTAAAACAGGGATGCTGCTTATCGCCGACGCTTTTTAAGATATACTTGGAACAGGCACTTAAGGTATGGAAAAGGAAATGTAATGGAATGGGAATACCTCTCAACGACAATACTACACTCTACACGCTATGCTTCGCAGACGACCAAGTAGTTATAGCACAGGACCTTGACGACTTAAACTGCATGACTCGAAAGCTCGTAGAAGAATATAAGAAGTGAGGCCTTGAAGTAAATGTAGGAAAAACTGAATGTTTGTCCATCGGAACAACGGCACAAGATATCGATTTGGAGGAAGGAAAAAAAATTAAACACTGCGAGGAATACAAATACTTGGAATGAAAATAGCACAAAACGGAACACTAGACGCGGCTATCAAGGACCGAAACATACAAGGTAGAAAAGCTGTATCTATATTGAACGGAATACTGTGGGACCAAACAATATCAAAAGCCAATAAACAACGAATATACAATACAATCGTTAAAAGTATTGTAACATATGGGTGCGAAGTGTGGCAAATGAGGCAGACTACGGAGAGAATCCTACTAGCAACGGAAATGGACTTCTGGAGATCATCGGGTAAATCGAGAAGAGATAGAGTACGTAACGACAGAGTCAGACAAATTATGGGTGTCGGGCACACAATAATAGATTATATCAGGACCAATCAGTTGGTCTGGTACGGTCACGTTCAAAGGATGCCAGACGAAAGACTACCAAAGCAAGTCCTAAAATGGTCACCACACGGAAAAAGAAGAAGAGGAAGACCAAGAAAAAGCTGGAGAGAGGGTATAGATACCGAAATACGAGAAAGGGAGCTACCAGAGGATCTATGGCAAGATAGAGAAGGATGGCGGTTAGGAGTCGGAAGACGTTGGAGAACGTTATAAACCGATTTATATATATACAAAGAAAAAGTTCTTTCAACATCTACCGATGTAATCTGGCAATATTTTAATTTGGGTAGTAAGTTATAAGGCCAAGGTATTACTTCGTTGGATGGTTTAGTATCAAAAATATTTTTGACTTCCATTAAATACTTGAAGCCTTCATTATTTCCCACAATAACTTCGAGTTTACTTCTTACTTGATTTCCTACATCACCGGGAACTTTTTTGCATTTGTCGGAAAAAGTTTCAACAATATTTATTGATTCTCTTAAACTTATATTCCTACTTTCTAACGAAGTTATTATATCTGGTATAAAACTAGAGTTAACCTCAATAAAAACAAGCTCCCTAGCTAAATTTACATTTTTGAATACTGCTTGACTTTGCACTACACACTGTGAATTGTCTTCTAAATCTAAAACTATGTCTTTAATGGCTTCAAAATGATCTGCGTAGAATATCGCGGCCTTAATCCATGTTCCCCATCGAGTAATTACGGGCTCTGGAGGTAAACTAACTCCTGGCAATTTCTCTCTATAGATCTACACTCTTAGAGGTGCTTTCAAAAACACTTTCTTTACATTCGAAATTAATTTGTTCACCAAGGGATATGCTGTTCTAATAGTTTCTGCAACTCTGTTTATCCCGTGTAAAAGGCAAGTTCCATATTGGGCTAAAATATTTTAAGTTCTGGCCTACTTTAACCATATACGGCGCTGCCTCAGACAAAAACAGTAAAAACCTCTCTACTGGAACTGGATTTGGTACAAAAAAATTTGATAGACACTGCTGAATAAATCGAGTTACGGTCACATTATTTGTTTTGTCAAACTGTTTAGAAGATATTAAATATGGCTTCTCTGGCTCATTTTCTTGAAGCCCTCCAATCATAAGATGTGCGATATATCGACCACATGAGTCTGTGCTTTCATCAACAATAATATAAAAATATTCATCGCCCAGTGAAACTTTAATTTCTCCCATTACGGTTTCGTATACTGTTTTCACATACTTCTTTCTAAGTGTGGATTCGTCAGGGATGTTTTGATTACAATATTTTTGCAAAAAATCTCTCAATTGTGTATTTTGCAGTTTCTTCAACGGTATATTTGCTGCGACTAAAAATTTGCATAAGTCTTGATGAAACACCTCCTTTTCACTATTTGGTTTGACATTTTGAAATGCGGTTTGCACACACTGCTGAACAGGCACATATTTATTTTTCTGCAACTAGGCTTTATGCATAGCTGTTTTCAAGTGTTAATCAATTTGAAACTTCTTTTCACAAACTTTGCAAAACACTTTATTCCCACTAAACTCCAACTCAGGAAAATTTTTAATACACGAAGCGGCTTTCGGCATTTTAGGCGTTTGAAATAAATATTTTCGAAATCACTCTTTTCGCACTGGAATCTATCGACAAACTAAACTATACAATATAAATACAAAAGAAGAGACCACATTTTATCTCCAATAAGGCACCGAAAAGAAACAAGACAAGAAGGTTCACTTGGCGTCGGTACTTTGAAGTCCGAACTATAAAAGCAAGCCGCCTCATTCAAACTAGACCCCGAAAAAAGAAAGTTTTGTTATGGATTCATTCGCGCACCAAACACAAGTTTCTGTTCGGTGACAATACTCACTACCACCGAACACGACTTCGGTTCGGTGACTTAGGCAAGCTGATTACTTGGAAATTTCTAAACATCCAATAAATGCCGGCAATAAACCATATAAAAATAAAATGGGTCCATAAACCATATAATAATAAAACCTACCCACCTTTTAAACTATTTCAATTATCTGCAAGGGTCGCACTTAATCTTTTGATAAAACGAAAAACATGAAAATATGCACACAAATTTAATTTTTGCCGAAATATGCAATTTTTTATGAAATTTGTAAAAATATGCAAAATATGCAAATATATGCACTCTGCATATATTCCGCCCTTCAGTTATATCTTTCTTTAATTTATATATTTAAATGGTTTTTCAGCGTTAGTCAATATAGTTTATTTTTTTCATTTATTGATTTAGTCAATCCATGGTTTTTAATATCTTGAATTATATGTAATCTTAACTTTTTTTGTATTTTTTTCAATGTAAAATTTTAGTTTTGTAATAAAATCAATTGACATATAGTCCAGACTGCTCTCATTGTACAAACTATCCCACCTTTCGTTTTTTAAATCGAAATTCAAAGTATTAGAATTTGTAAATAGTTTTATTTGGATTCATTTGAAATTTCAGCGCAATAGGAAGATGATCAGTTATATTATAATTGAAAATATAGCATTTAGTTTTCAATTCTAGATTGTTATTTCTGCAATTTATGAAATAGTGATCTAAACAAGAACGACTTGGTAATCTAGTATAATCATTATTATGAGATACAAAACCATTTTCATATTCGTCTACAGGTTCGGTGTCATCTAGCAAATGTATGTTCATATCACCAGTAAACACATTTAAATTAAAAGTAAAATTGGAGAAAAAATGATCTAAATCTTAGTTAAAAGCTTTAGGACATTTACTTGGAGATCGGTAAAGAGCAATTATATTCATGCTAAGTTTATTTAGTTTAATATAAACGATTACAGCTTCACTGTTACCTATTAACGGGATGTTAGTTTTATATAGAATATTTTGATATATGAAAACTATGACTCTGTCGCTTACACGTTACCAAATAATGGCGCAGCTAGCTCTGTTCTTCTCTTCACTTTTTACAAGAAAACATATTTATAGCTGTAGTTAATAATTACAATTAATTGCTGTCTTAATAGATTTGAAAAATAATATAAAACTATCAAATTAACGTCTAACCTCTATACATTTTCACTTCTCAATAACCAGGTCAGGACACCATATTTTTGGTTAATCTTAACCTTGTCATTTTTTATAACTACGCATTACCCTCGTATCATCACAAAGTATTTAGATCGTCCCTAATATTTCAAAACCAATTTATTACAGTTGATTTATTTTAAGAGTTTTTTTCATTTTCTGATATGTGGTATGTGATTCGCAAGTCATTTTTATTTTTTTGCTATTTATAAAACTGTCACCAAAACAATCCAATTGAACTAAACACTTTTTTTGTGACATTAAAAGAGCGAAAGCAAAAAATAACGTTTCTTTGACACAATTTTGAAATGAATACCTACTGACACACTTTTCAACACGATCGGAAATTGAAAATGTCATTTTTCGCGTTCCATATATGTATATCATCAGTTGTTTATGCAGAGATAAAGTTGATCCAAATCCCTACTGATATTAATTAATGCTAAAATAATTTTTGTTGCATCCCAACTCATTTATTGAAAGGATATATATTCCGAGAAGAGAATGAGGTAGAGGGCTCATTAATATCAAAAACTTAATGTACGCCAAGAAAAGAGAATGAAGAATTGACTGATGAGTCAAAGAAGCTGGTGAAATTCTCAAATAATTCCACCTGAGTTTATACTAACTGAAATTAAACATTCATTGTTACGCCAATATGTTCCGTGTAAACAACGAAGGGCGCACTTGTCAGCGGCTGATTGCGACTTGTCCGTGTGTTCCTTATAAGGAAATTTGAGTGAGATCGGCCGCTAATTGCTGGATGAAAAACGCGCCGTGAATGCGGGGCAGATGGAGGTTTTTTGACACAGTCATAACGAACATCATTTTATGCAATTTTCATCATTTCGTGTAACATGTTAAACAAGACAATATATTTGTAGTTAGTTTGTGTTGTTTTGCCTAAGGATACATATAACTTCAAAGAAAAGGGTGAATAATTATAGAATTCTTCTCAGAAGTGATCTGATGATGTTGGGTATACAGCAGGATAAAGGGTTCACGTGACTGGACTAAGTGCTCATAACCTGGTGCTGGAAGAGCGATCAATTACAGATAGTATAACAGAATAGAATAGGAAAATTATTCCCGGATATCTTAAATTTGCTCCTGGTACAAATAAAAAATGGTATTTTGAGTGGCAGAAGTAGCAGAAGAGAACTTGATCAAGAAAATGAAGCTTTCGTAATTACTATTCAAGAAGGAGACATTTCGTTAGATGTAGCAGACAAATGTAGAATGAGTGTGATTGCGGATAATACGTTGTATTGCATGCATGGCGACACTCTGGCGTAAATAACAAGCACTGATACACTTATAAATAACTACAATTTGAGTATAAACAGTTTGTTTGAAGCTTTATCTGCCACTAACATTATAAATGGGATGATTCACTTTAAACTATCAACTGGGTATAACCTTAACACAATTTTTTATAGATTCAAAATATTGAACAAAGTGCATATCGAAAATAGTAACAAAAAAAATACTCTCTTTGTAGGATGAAGTAATTTTGAAATGTTCGCACTCGATTTTCCACGATCATGTTGGTTGAGAAGAAAAATCTGGGTGATGTGTGAGAGAGGTATGCTGCAATGTTTTGTTCTATTTAAAAAAAAGTAACGCGATTGTGGGTCAAGTATAACGTTTGATGTACACAGTTGGGGAATATTTAAATTGTCATGACCTTGTTCATTTATGTCATCAGATGGCGATGGGTTTAAATACAAACATTTTCATTTTACAGTCACAATAAAATAGCGAATGTAATAAAATATTAATACATTATGACAAGTAGAGTAATCTGTTAACTTAATAAACAAAAATTGGACATAATATACAGTGCGTTCATAAAATAACCCATACCTAACCTAATTACATGGTTTCTATAATAATATAATTTAATATAACCTATTCAACAAACAGTATATCTGATTGAGTGTTATGGTATTGGGGAAGTTTCGTTCCAGTATGCAATTACAAAATTTCACGAAAAATATTCAGATGTACCCATTACGCGGTTTGGATTAAATAAAGAAGTTTGATGAGACAGGATCTGTTCAAGACAAAAAGAAATTGAAAAGGCGTATGTTGAGGAGGATGATGCAGCTAGTGCACTAGCTATGCATTCGTTAAGGGAAAATCCCAAGTTGTATCTACGAAAAAGAGCAGTGGAGATTGGTTTTTGCAATAGTCACTCACAGAAAATATTTAAGCAAAACAAAATTCATCCATTGAAACCGAAAATGATTCATACCTTACAAGATTATGATTATGACAGAAGGTTAGACTTTTGTATGATTATTGGTGAAAAACTTATGCATGACCGATTCTTTCACAATAATATTTTGTTTTCTGATGAAGCAACGTTTACAATAAACGGAGTCGTTCCTTCCCAAAATTGCCGATATTGGGCTAGTGAAAACCCGAATAATCGGACCGTATTTCCTGGAAAATACATTGAATCGGGAGAAATATTTGTATTTGCTGGACAGCTTTTTAAAACCTGAATTAGAAAATATTCCCTTAGAGCAAAGGCGTAAAATGTATTTTCAACATGATGGATGTTCGTCACATTCGACTTTGCTAATTAGAGGAAGACTGAATGAATAATTTCCTGGGCGATGGATGGGACGTTACCCACTGAGCACAGAACCTTGCAAAACATTGCTGCAAATTACATTTATATACATTTTCAAATGTTTCCTGGAGAAGTTGCAGTAATATTATTGCGCAATTACATTTATATACGCTTTGAAATGTTTCCCGGAGAAGTTGCAGTAATATTATTGCGTTAGTTTAGTTGAAACATTGTGACTTGCTCATTAGAGAAATATTTCATAAAGTTGAGATTTCCTTCCCACTGAAATGTTTGTAATTGAGGTTGCCGTAATGTTCTTAGATATGCCAGTTGTAATATTGCATCAGCATTTTTCAGAAACGTTGCTGTAAGTTAGTTATTTTTGAAACATTTCGCTATTAAGTTTCAGTGATATTGTCAAATTCACAAATTGAAATATTGTCATTTACTTTCGCGAGTAACATTGCTGTAAGTTATTTATTTCTTCCTGTCGAAATATTTCCATATGAAGTTTCAGTACCTATCCAAGTTGGAATATTTCGATATTTTTGAATCAAGAAACATTGCTGTGAGTTAATAATATTCCTTCCTGCTAAAAAATTCCTAGATGCATGACGTTTACTTCGATTACTCTCCGACACACTTTTCGGATTTCGAATTTATATATTTCTAGATTAGGTCTGATCGGAACTGAGTGAATGGTTCCCAATGCATCGTTTTTGTTTTTGTCGCTCGTCACGTATTCTGATCGGCAAATTCCTGACGCGATTCACCAATTCGCCAATCAGAATGCGTGAAGATAGCGTGACGTGCGACGCAAAAGGCAAAAACGATGCATTGGGAACTCATCCTAACCGAGCCCAATAATAGTATAGAAGAAGAACAAAAAGGTTGGGTTAGGATTTGTTTCTTTAGAGTTTCGAGTGTTTTGACTTTCGACCGGTCGTTGGAGAGAAAAAGAAATAACATTTTTGACATTTTTTCTGTTTTCTTGGTGAAGTGAAGCAATGAATTAATTTATATTTGTATACTCTATACAATAGGATCACAGTTTCCTTTTTATTTTATAGTTGTGAATTGAAAGGTGTGTTCCAGGTATAAATGTTTGTTTTTCTCTTAGAATTATTACGATTCAATTATATTAGTTGTTATATAGTATATCAACAAGACTATAGGCTCCTTCGATTTAATCACTTGTGTGTGAAGTTCATTTGAACCACAAATGTTCATTTTAATATACCTCCAGGAAGCACCGAGTAATCTGGTTGTTTCCCAGTATATTAGTCGATATCTGTGCAAATTGTGTAGTGTGATATATTTTTGTTATTGAAATATTTTTTATTTTGAATTTTTCAGTTCAATAAATTAACGGATGCATATTTATAATTTATTTTTTTACTGCTTTTAGTATTTGTATAATGGTTCGATGCGAAGTATTCAGTGGGCCATTACGTAGAAACTGACAAAACATTGAAAAAAAACGAAATTGATGAATATAAAGCAGTGTTCATTCATTGAACTGAATTAGTTGCTACTGGAAATACATGTTTTTCTGTATCTGATGTGTTATTTTATATGCAATATTGTTTTTATGTCGGTTCAATAAATCATTGGAATATTTGGACTTAAATTTGCTTTTTTTTGGGTTCTCTTACTTGTCCTAAGTTCAGAACGGGCACATATTCTGCGTTAAAAGTGCAGTCACTAATGAATCTCAATAAGTTTTTTAACTTGAATATACATTTTGATAAAACTTTATGAAAACTTCCAACCACACCATGAAACCAAATTGAAGTCACTAGCCCTCAACACACGTTTAGTTAATCATGCTATAGCCTCTACAGATTAGAAGTACTCTTCATTAAGTACAAACGCAAGTCATTTCAATTTGAGGTTAAGAGACTAATTGATCCATTTTGAAATTTTCCAATCTTAATATAGTTAAGCATTTTTCCATAATCAGTATGATAATTGGAGAGTACCTGTAACTCCCTAATAATTATATTGCCAAATCATAAAGATGATTTTAGTAAAGTTTCGAACAGTATCTGCAACTTTCAATAACAGGAAATATACAACATCACAAAAAGAAGTATACTTCTGAAATGTCTTGGAATGGTACTAGTAAGTTATAATTATAAGGTCCCTGCTACATACCAAATGTAAGATGATTTGAATATACTTTTGAAATGTAAAGGAACATTTCCTGTGAAACTTGTAGTTATAAGGAAACTGCAATATCATAAAAGAAAGTGGATAAGAACGTGATATTGAAATAATGATACAACCTTTCATTTGAACGGTGTTAGAAATATCCGTACGTACCATCACCTAACATAACTTTTGAAATATTACAAATGAACGTTGCAATGGCGGCCGTTACGGCGTTGCTGGCATGTTGATGCAACATCATTGCAAAGTCGGAAGCAACATTACACATCCTATATGTGATTTGCAGCAACGTTGAGGCAACATATTCTTGCTCAGTGGGTATGGACCAATATTTTTTTCGCCCGATCTCCCAATTTAATTATTTTAGATTTTTTTATGGGTCTACTTAAAACAAAAAGCTTTCACATATAAATTAAACCATAATATTGAAGACTTGAAATGAGCTATCATTGATCCGGTTAAGGAAATTACCCCAGAATTGCTGGGAAATACTTCCAAAGTATTTAGAAAGAGAATTGAGAGATGTTTTGAAGCTGGAGGAGGATATATTGAATAGATGTTTTTTGTTTACTTAGTGTTTCTTACATTATTATTCTGTATTGCTATTTTTGATAGTGATTATAATTCTTGAATAGTTATTATTGTTGTCAAATATTTCTTAACATATTCACGGACACGTCCGCATTTACAGACACCCTTCAGAGAACGCGTCTGCAGACGCAGACGATATTTGATTGTCGATTGTGGACGGTACCCCGTCGAAATAGCCCACGTCAAATAGCCCCGACAAAACAGCCTCAGAGAAAACAGCCTCGGACAAAACAGCCCCGGACAAAATAGCCCCTGACAAAATAGGCCCGACAAATTAGCCTCAGACAAATTAATGTGTGTATTGTAACATGTTTTGATAATTGCAATCCAAAGAAAAAAAAGATCACTTCAAAAATAAAAGAAAACGCATCTCTAGATTATTGTTACCAAAAAATTACATTTCCAGATTATGGGAAACGCTCCGAAGAAAGTCTAGACTCTCCATATTTGCATAATTTCCAACTAACACTTGTAATCGGTGATTTAGTTGCACATATTTAGACTTACTTGCCTCCGGTTGGACAATTCCAGCAGCAATGCGAGCTAGTCGGATCTCGATCATATATTGCTCCTTGCGAAAATGCTAGATGAGCTGAAATACAGATGGATGATGGCAATCAATAGTTTGCTGAAATGCTCTATGCCAGTGGTGTCAAAGATACGGCCCGCGGGCCACGACCGGCCCTCAAGACATTCTAATCCGGCCCGCTTTGCTGGAGTCAACCAATCACATAGGCCTGCTGTGAATGGTTGAAAATATGCCAACAATAGTTAGACATTAATGTTATTATGTTTTAAAATCTTGTAATTTTATATTTATATTCTATAAATATTATAATTAATTGATATAATTGAACATCCTCCACGGGTGTATTAACCAAACGTGTCTAACCAATCATGGCCAACCCGAGCATTTTACTGTACTCTACGGCAACGTCGCCGATGCAATGCCAGAGACGAACAACAGGGCGGGGGAGTGTGCTGTGAACAGTGCAGCAGTCAGCTCAGTCAGTAGCCAGACAAACGTTGTTCACAAGAATATTTATTCTTTTGCGTTGATTGTGCTTGTTGTGTGTAATTTATTTGAGTGCACCTTGCGTATGTTGCAATGTCTTCTAATAAACGATGGAAAGTTGATAGCGAGTGTCGAGTTTTTCAAAGTAAGTGGGAACTATTGTATTTTTTCATTGAATGGAAAGGCAAACCACTTTGCTTGATTTGTAATCAAACTATTGCTGTTTGCAAAGAATTCAACTTGAAAAGACACTATGAAACTCATCATAAAGAGAAGTTTGACAAATTCTCTGACGAAATCAGACTAGAAAAACTAGAATGTTTTAAAAGTAAACTGAAGAGACAGCAATCGTTCTTTACAAAGGCCAAAGTTGATAATGAGAATGCTATGAGAGCGAGTTATGTGATTGCACTAAAAATTGCAAAGAAATCGAAACCTTTTAGTGACGGCGAATTTGTTAAGGAATGTATGTTAGATGTGGCTGAGATTTCATTCCCATCCCAGAAACAATCTATTCAAGATATACCCCTGTCCAGAAATACAATTGCTGGCAGAGTAAATGAGTTGGCGGATAATTTGCATAAGCAACTTAGAGAAAAAGTGAAAGAATTTATTTTGTATTCCATTGCTGTCGATGAAAGTACCGATATCAAAGATACAGCGCAGCTTGCTGTGTTTATTCGCGGAATCGATAAAAACTTTTTCATTACTGAAGAACTATTGAAATGTGTACCTTTGAAGGATACTACTACAGCTCAAGATATTTACCAGGCGATTGAACAATTAATTCAAAATAATAAACTTGATTGGGGAAAATTATGCAGTATTGCGACTGATGGTGCACCAGCCATGGTTGGAAAAAATGCTGGTGTTGTAACGAAAATACGTAAGAAAATTTCAGATGAAGCTACACCTGAACACGAATTTGTGGGGATCCACTGTATGATTCATCAAGAGTCCTTGGCATCTAGAATACTTAAAATGGATCATGTCATGAAGCCAATAGTTAAAATTATAAACTTCATTCGGAGCAAAGGCCTAAATCACCGTCAATTCACACAATTTTTAAAAGATCTCGATGAAGCACATTCTGATATTATATATTTTACAGAAGTTCGTTGGCTTAGTCGCGGTTCAATGTTAAAGCGATTTTTCGAATTGCGTGAACATATTGTTAATTTTATGGATCAAAAGGGAAAACCAATTAATCATAGCGACGAATGGTGGCTTGATTGTGCTTTTCTGGTGGATATGACGGAGTATTTCAATAACTTGAACGTTAAGCTTCAAGGCAAAAACATGATTGTCACGCAAATGTACTCAAATATACAGGCGTTTGAGATAAAATTAAAGTTGTTGGAGTCCCAATTGCGAGATCAAGTACTTCACCACTTTCCTAGTATTCGAGCACGTGGTACGTACAGTGCAGAGAAACTAACAGAGTTTGCTACTCTTCTACTTGATCTTATAACGGAGTTTGAAGGTCGTTTCGCAGATTTTCGCGAATTGAACTCCTGTGAATTTCCTTTGTTTAATAATCCATTCACCTTTGAAGTTGCCAAGGCGCCAACAAATATGCAAATGGAACTAATAGACTTGCAATGTGACACTGTTTTAAAAGACAAGTTCAAGGAAGTTGATATTTTGACATTCTACTCAAAATATTTTAAAAGTCATGGTAACTATCCCAACATGAGCAAACACGCTGCTCGTATTTTATGTATGTTTGGAAGTTCATATATATGTGAACAGATGTTTTCAATAATGAAAATCAACCAGTCTAAACACCGTTCGAGACTGACAGATGAACATCTTCAAGCTATTCTGAAAATTGGTACATCTGATTTGACACCAAACATCGACGACATAATGAAGCTGAAACGATGTCAAGTATCTGGGTCATCGAAATAGTTACTATACTAAACTTTTATTTATCTATTGTATAGATATAACTTTTTTTTATTTTATGTTATTTTATATATTTCGTTGAATAAAGATTTCCGTTATGATATATAAACAAACTTTTTTTAAGCCGGCCCCCCAAGCATGCCTCGAAGAAAAAATGGCACTCATGTAAATTGAGTTTGACACCCCTGCTCTATGCCATCCTTCCACAGAATTATTTGTTCTTGGGAGCCCATCGAGCACACGTTGATGAACATTCCAGATATTGATGGGGAAACGTGGTTGCAGCAGTCCATTACGCCTAATTCGTCCTATGTAAGTATCTTCCCAGTAATCGATGATCGGGTTTATTTCGTCGGGGTAGTTCTCGACAATCTCTTCGAAAAGTCTGACAACATCACCAACAGGTGCAAAACTCAGCGCAAGCAGCATTTTGATGTGCACACGTACATTGTCATCATGCACATAACGTTCGCTCAAGTTTAACTCTTGCACTTTTCGCCATAAAGATGGTCCTAAGTGAAACAAGCCGTTGTTAAAAACTTGTGCCACAGCATTCTGAATGGCTTTCTCGTAGTCACTCAAAATGCTTCTCGGATTTAAAGTTGGTTTTGGAATACACGAATATATGTCGCTTCAGATTTGTTATTCAGCAGCACATAGATTAAATGCACGCACGACTTATCTATAAGTGCATGCACGGTGAATAACTGAAAAAATAGTTCCGGTGATACTTCAAATGTACCATCAATGAACCAGTGTTGATTATTCTCCAAGATGGTGAGATTTTCCTCGGTGCCAAACATAAATATTCGATCCGGATCATTTTCTCCTGAGTCCCATAGAACGAAGTTTGCGTTTCTTGTCGTTGTCTGGAGATGGATTGGAATTATAATCTCTGCAACACTTCTTGGATTTGGATATGGATGACTTGTTCTTCTTGGAATCCGTTCGACTGTTCTCTGGGTAGCAGTATAGGTTGGAAATTGCACTGCTGCTTCCAGGGATACTCCACTAGAGCAGACTTGATAAATTTGCCTGGGCTCGGTGTTTCAAACTTCAAAGCCAAACTTTTCGCTGGATTTGGAGCATGGTTGTGGTCTGTTACGACTTGGCAGTTCACGTTGAATATTTTCAGACGTCCCCTACACCCAGGCAATGCACACCTCCAAGATGTGCTTCCGTCGTGATTGTCTCTGGCTTTCCAATACCGATGTCCATCTTTCAAAAGCATATCTTTGCCTTTTTGCGTCAGAATCTTCTCCATTTCTACTTTTCAGCACTGGATTAACTCAATAATACAGCGTTACCGCTAAACAGCTACTTACAAAATAACTTGAAAACTGTCTTTTACACTGTCTTTATACATCGATGGGTGGTATTCAGTGGATTTGCAGACAGTTTTGTTTCTACACATCAAAAATTTTGCTTTGCTGGGACAGGTCTGCGGTTGCAAACTGGATTTTTTAGAGGAAAAAACTTATTTTTTTTAAATTTGGCTAGAAAATATGATATAGGTACATAAAAAATTAACCATACAAGAAATTTCCAGTGTGTCCCTAATTTGTCTGTCTGTGTCCGCGAATGTGTTAAAGAATGGCAATTTGAAAATTATTTATAAAAGTTGACAGTTACTTGGTACACCGTAAACGCCACTCACTAGATTAAAGCTGGATTTATAAACTCTGTTGTTCGTTATTCCGCTGCTCGAAAATGGAACATTGATATCACATACATGCGTTTATAAGCCGTTGGTGCCGTGTTGTTCGTCGTTTCCACGTCGTTCGTCGTTGCTCTCAAATAACCAAATTTTATATCTTGTTATTCGTGTTTCGCAGTTCCACCAATGAAAACTGGAGTTAGTGCTACGTGACTTGATTTATACCAATCATTTTAAACTCAAAACTGACACTATTGTTTTTACGGTCAGTCAAGAGAGGCGCTACTTAAGCTACTATTTATTGATGCACTTCGGCAGCATGAAATGAGGAAAACTATTGGTGCTACCAGCTGTCTAGTTAAAAGCACTAATCAGATTCACTCTTGTAATGCGCGATTTCTACATGTGAAGTTGACATTTCTTACTTGACGTGGCGCTGTTTACGATACGAGCTTGTGGTTTGGTTAGGTTATGACCAATCAAATTTTGACAACGCCAGCAATGAAAAACGATATAAATTAGTCAACTCGGGAACAACTGTGGATAACGAATCGCCAAAAACTTGGAAAAGACGGCAAGCAATGAACAACGGGAACAACAGAGTTTATAAATCCACCTTAATACATTATTTTCGTGCAAAAATTCACACAGTTTTCATAAAACTGGCCTTAAAATGAGACATGTTTCGCAAAACATGAATTTTACTTCATTTTATGAGGTTTCAGAACAAGCAAAACTTTGTATCAAGAATGATATTTTTCAGTAAAACTAATATTCAAACATTTTTCACCTATAGGATACCCCATCCGTGGACACGTAGAATATAATAAACCTCAGTAGAAATTAATAACTTACGCTGACCAATAGTTCTGTGATGTATGAGCACAAAGAAAATAATACGCAATTGAACGAACGCTTATCCTTATGCAGAAATCAGGAGATGGTAAGCTTTGATGAAACATTGACAGGTATTTTAAGAAGTAGGCAGACCCATACCGGTTAGAACTCAATAAATAAATGAATATAAAACTTGATATACTCTTGAATTAAAGGAAATAATTTCACCAAAATTCTAACCTTGATTTTTTTTTAAATACTGCTCTTGAAATCTAAAAATAGTTTTATTTTTTTGACCGTGATTTCGTCAGTAGTCTTTCAACAAATGATCCATCGACAACTGTGATAGCCATTGACACATTCAGTTTGCCTTCGTGCTCACTGTTTGGTATACATCAATTTTAATTACTAAATAAACGTTTTTTTTTAAATTTAGTTTTGGATGTTGAACGATTTGGACGCGTTCCTAAATTTTGTTTGGAGTGTGTGACCAAAGAATTTGCTATTAAAAAACAGTTAATACACCTGTTCGATTTGCGTTTTGTTTATATCACATTATAAATCAAACCACGAAAACGATTGTGCTATTGACGAAAAAGATACTTCATACTTTACTTGAGTGATATTTCGGACACGTTAATAACATTTATTAATTTCTTATTAACGATTTATACCGAGAATTTTTTTATCTATATCTGTTGCTTTTTGAATCTCCCCAACTCTTTGAGAAACAAATTGATACTAATAATTTTACTTTTCCACCCAAACTTTCAATATGCGAGAAAAGTATTGGTTTACCAAAAAAAAAGTTGGAATTTTGGACTTCTTTTGAGTTATTTCTACGTTTTCCACCAGGAACAACACGAAAAAACGGTTTTTCGGATAAAATCCTGTGTGTATGTTGTCGTCGTCGTCGTTGTCCGTCGGCCATTTTTCGTAACATGATCTTGTTAGCACGATAAAGCCTCAGAAGTGCAACAAGTCAGCAATTTTATGATTGAATATTATTCAGAACATCTCACAGATGAACCCTAATGATTTTCAGCTCACCAGATCTAGTAGGGGAAGTCCGTGTAATTTGGACCATTGTGTAAAACGGACCAATTCGATAATTCTAAAAACGAAGTATGTAGCGACATCTCACTAATTCGTTACAAACCTTCCCCAACCGAGGTGCACTCTGGAACCTATGTCAATCGAATCAGTTAGTTACTCACAGATTGCCAGTAAGTTCATTTGTAGCACGTGTTGTGTTGTAAGGTTAGGTTATTTTTGTGTCTGAATTTCTACGATGTGAGTATATATTTTAAAATATCAATGATATTAGGTTGATTCGTACATATTTACGAAAGCCATACTATGATCAAAAAGTGGATAGGTTTATTAGCTTACTTAGAAAAACAAATATGACGAAAATATTACTATCCTGTAAATTGGTCCAATCTCTGTTGTGTAATTTGGTCCTGGTCCGAATTACACGTATTCAATTACAATTTTTTTTTATTTTTTAAGGATGTCAACGAGATCTGAGAGAAAGAGTAAAGGTGTTTATGGTAAATGGAAACCAGAAAATATGGAAGCTGCAATGAAAGTTGTTAATTTAAAACAACTGGGTCTAAATGAAGCTGCAAAAGCATTTTCAATTCCAAAAACAACGTTAAAAAGAAAACTGGGGAACAGAAATAAATATTCCACTGGAAGCAGTTATATCATCGGAAGGCAAACAGATTTACCTCCGGCAGTGGAAAAAGATCTTGTTAATCACATTCTTCAGTTGGAGCGAATGTTTTATGGACTAACACGTGAAAGGCTGATGAAACTAGCGTACGCAATAGCCGAGAAGAATAATATTAAGACGAGATTTAATGACGAAAAATCAGCTGGTAAAGAATGGTACGCAGGCTTCATGAAACGACATCCAAACATAAGTCTGCGTCTCCCTGAAGCAACGTCATTAGCACGAGCTGCAGGATTCAACAAAAATGTTGTTTATAAATTTTTTGACGTTTACGAAAAAATAATAAAGGAAAACGCTATTTCCGCAGATCGTATTTTCAATGCTGATGAGACATCCCACACTGTTGTCCAGAAACCACAGAAAATAATTGCTCAAAAAGGGAAACATCAGATAGGCGCCATAACGTCATCCGAAAGAGGCCAAAATGTTACTGGCATGTATGCAATGAGTGCGACTGGAAGCTTTGTTCCTCCAATGCTTATTTTTGCCAGGAAGCGTATGAAGGATAGTTCAACGTATGGAGCACCTCCAGGAACTTTATTTAAGTGCCAAGACAAAGGGTGGATGGATACTGATGGATTTTATCACTGGTTGGATCATTTTATAAAGTATACCAAACCATCTAAAGACAACAAGGTGTTAATCGTATTAGATGGACACAGTAGTCATACTCAGAGTGTGAGAGCATTAGATTTAGCTCGTAATCATGGTGTTATCATGTTTTCATTTCCTGCACATTGCACACATAAGATGCAACCCCTTGATGTTGGGTTCCTTAAACCATTTAATACTTTCTTCGCTTCCGCAATAACTTCAAAATTATACGATGCACCAGGTAAATGTTTGAGTGTTGATAATATTAGCGGTCTAGTAGGCAAATCGTTTCCCAGAGCAGCTACTATGGAGACAGCTATGAACAGTTTTCGAAAAACAGGATTATGGGCTCCTGACCGTTTTGTCTACAGCGATGTAGATTTTGCAGCTGCGACAGTATCCGAACGACCAATTGATTCAGATGAAAATAACATTAACATTTCGGTAACTGATTCTGCTACTTCCCCTTCATCAGAAAATATATGTTTGCTTACAAATAGAACACAGCCATCCACATCACGATCAGTTCTGATGGAAAATACTGCCTTAAATATTTCTACAGGTATCCTATTCAAATCACAACCTATCCAGCAAGAAAATTCTTCAATAACAACATCTGTACCATTCACATCAGATCCTGTACATCAAGCAAACACTTCTGCATGTGCTCCAACTACATCACAACCTATCGTGAAAGCTACACCCATCAAAAGTTTTGAATCTTCTCCTTCCACATCCCATCCTGTGCATCAAGAAGATACTTTCTCAAATATTCCTGTATTGGCCCCATCCACATCACAATCTATTCTGGAAACTACTCCTTTAAAAATTTGTGAATCTTACTCATCAACAACGAATTTAGGCGACCTCGAAACCGAACAGTCTACACAGAATCAGTATTATATACCAGTGGAAATAATTCATCCTCTACCGTCATCAAGTGGGATATCAATGGGACCACGAAAGAAAAAACGGATCAATGTCACAGGAGTGGTTTTAACTGCAACACCTTATAAAGAACAGTTTGAAAATCCAACAAATGCTCAAAACAAATACACATAAACGTAAGTTAGTAGCGACAAAGGAGAAAAGCAACAAGGAAAAAAAGAAGAAAGAGAACGAGGGCAAAAAGACGAAAATCAACGAGGAAAAATGTCATCCAAAGACAAATGAGAAATGCCGCACTGGTCATCAAATTTGTTGCCTTGTTTGCGATGAAAACTATGATACAGATTGGATTCAGTGCAAAACATGTGAGGGTTGGGCACATGAAGATTGTGCTACCATAACTGATGTCAATTTTTATTACTGCAATAATTGTCTATGTTAATGGCAGAATAATAAAAACATCTGTCTTTATTTGTTTTATTTTTTTTATTGTGTTGACATACTTTGAGACTAAAATGTATGAAAACCAAATTACACGACAAATAAAACCGAATTACAAGCCAACAGTCCAAATTACACGAACGGTTCAACTTGCAATAATTTTTTTTTTCATTCGAATTGTTCCTAGTTCCGTCATTATGAAATTGAATGTCAATTGTAATTAATGGGTAATAACAAGAATTTTTTTTAAGATTCTGTTATTACAAATATCAAACTTATCTTAATTTCTGCTTAGGTGGTCCAAATTACACATATTTCCCCTACAACGGATGCTATGGTACTTGAAGTACTAAATTTTTGGAGAAATATCAGTTTGTTGGCACGATACAGCCTCCAGAGTGTATATGTTACGGTTAATACGAGAAAATAGTTAATTCGCGAATTAACCGGTTAAAACGCGAATTAACCGAATGTCAAGGATAAAACCCGAATATGTCATAACTCCGATCTTGTTTTGCATATTATCCAGCGCAAACAGGTTAAAACGCGAATTACCCAAAAGCGACCGCATAGAACGCTTATTGTCTCAGTTATTTGTCGTTTGTCAACATGGCTGGTAATACTGAAAGTGTAAACAATTTTAAATTGCGTTTCAATGAAGAGTTTTTCAAAGTTGCAGTTACCAAAAGTGCAAATACCGGATATTTAAATAGTGACGAATATAAGAATACAATTGAATGTGTCAAACAGACAAAAAATACCGCCTCCAAAACTTCCCAACAATATCGCCGCATAAAACGTTATGATGTGTGTTCCATAGGCGGCGTTGAGAAATTAATTACCCCTATAAAACCAAATGAACAAGACTTTCAATATTATGTAGCCAATGAGGATTTTTTTGATATTATCCACGCACCTCATTTGGCTATTGGACATGGTGGTCGCAATAGAATAGAAAAAATATAAAAATATTACCCAGGAGAGTATATCTATTTACCTTAGTTTATGCACCTCATGTTTAATGAAACAAAAATCTATGAAAAAGAGATTAGTTGTGAAAACCATTATTCATTCCGAAATGAACAGCCGATGTCAAGTAGATCTCATTGACATGCAATCAAATCCTGATGGGCAGTATAAATTCATACTAGTCTATCAGAATCATTTAACAAAGTTCGTACAATTGAGACCCCTAAAATCCAAAACAGCTGATGAAGTGGCCACAACAATTCTTAATATAATTTGTATATTCGGTGCACCAATGATTCTACATTCTGACAATGGACCTGAATTTTGTAACCGTATACTGGAGCAATAAAAAAGTATGTGGCCTGGACTTGAACTAGTTACCGGAAAACCTCGCCATAGCCAATCACAGGGAAGTGTAGAAAGATGCAACCAAGACGTAGAAAAAGTTCTAGCGACATGGCTGAAAGATAATAACACAAATAACTAGTCGGATGGTCTTAAATTTGTTCAAGTGATGAAAAATCTTGCATACCATTAAAGCGGTCACCGTACAGAGCAATGTTTGGTATGGAATTAAAGATTGGCTTATTAGATTCCAAACTACCCAAAGAGCTTATTGAAGGAATCTTAGATATAGTGAAAAATACTACCACGGAAAATACTCTGGATGAAAATGACGTAGATCTAAAAGAAAACATACCTGATATGGAAGAAAAAGGCATTGAAAAGACAATTGATCAAACATTTAACAAAAATCCAGATATACAAGTTAGCGGTCAAATAAAAGATAAAAATTATGAAATTGTAGAGAGGAAAAGGAAGAGTCAGAATATTATGTTATACCAAATGAGAATATACAGATTGAAATAATTGATGTACCAAATTCGGCAGAAACAGTTGGAAATCACCAAAATAGAGTCCTTCAAGTAATCGAAGTCCACGAAAACAACATGCAAAATATTAACTGTATTGAAGGTAATAATAAAGTGAGAGAAGAACGTGATGTGTTAAATGAGTGTCTTTGTCAAACTGGAAGTGAAAAGTGTGATATTTGTGTGAAGCAGTTCAGTATTTTGGAAAATAGAGCACAAGCTATAAAATGTTTGGAGAAACAATCTGAAAAAATGAAGCATATATCGAAAGAAAAATTTCCATCTTGTTGCGTAGGGGATACTGTCAGAGTCCCTATTCCAGATTTAGATAGAGGACGTTGTGACTTCAATAATGCTAAGGATATTATGAATTAGGTAACGAAAACGGTACTATTCGTGAAAAACATTCTAGAAATGAATTTGCTGTTTGCAAACGAAAGTTAGTTCCATTATAGTGTGTGTCAAGTGAAAAAAAAATCATTAAGAGAAATTGCCAAAAACCAGTCAATTTCCGGAGGACAGGGATTTCAAAAATGTAACTGTAAAAGCAAATATTCCACCAAAAAATGTAGATGTAAGTCGAAAAATCTGTTATGTAATTCTAAGTGCCATTCAAGCATATCCTGTTCCAATAAGTAATATGTAGTAAAAGTAGGTACCTATAAGTTTTGATCCATAGGTATTAAACTTTAACCTATTAGCCTTTTGTTTTTTTTTAGAGAATATAACTATTTCTTTTTTATTATTATAATTTTAGAGAAGAAGTTTTAGTAAAACAAAAGAAAGACTTATACCTAAAATGGTTAAACACAAAAAATCCAGATGATCTCGAACACTACAAAATAATTAAACGTGAAACAAGAAAATTGATTCAGAAAGAAAAAAATGAACTTTGGGATAAGAAATGTCACAATATCAATACCTACATTGGAGGACGGAAAAACACAGAAGCTTGGAGATTCATAAATTCAGTTCGAACATCACATAAGGAAAGATCACACATACAGATAATAGAAACAAAAAAATGGATAGACTACTATAAAGAATTACTTACTGAAGACAGACAAGAATATTTGAATGAATCAATTACGGAAGAAATAGATATACAAGGCAAAAATGTTGAAATCACTGGGGATATAATCAAAAAAGCAATAAAAGGTTTGGAAAATGGAAAAGCTTGTGGCCCTGAGGGTGTGTGCGCTGAACTTCTGAAGAATGGAACAGATACATTGTTCGGGGGTCTAGCGTACATATTCAAAATGTGCATTAATGGACATCCCGTTCCAGAAGAATGGAAAACTGAATATATAACACCAATCTATTAAAAAGGCGATAGAAGACGATGTGAAAATTACAGAGGAATATCCGTAACAAGTGCAGTCAGTAGACTGTATGGACGAGTACTGAGAGATCTTATAGAGGATGAAATTAAAGGTCAAGAAGAAGAAGAACAAAGCGGATTTCGTGCTGGAAGAACATGTAACGATAATATATTTTGTCTCAAACAAATTATTGAAAAGAATACGGCAACTAACAGAGAAATACATATAACATTTGTAGACTTACACAAAGCAAACGACACAATACCAACGGTGAAACTCTGGGAAGTTCTAAAAGACACCAACATCAATCACACTCTTATTACAGCTCTACAAAATCTTTATAATGGAGCAAACTCAAGAGTAAAAATAGGGAAATATATCACTGATGAAATTACAGTGAATAAAGGTTTGAGAGAGGGATGTTGTATATCGCCAACATTGTTCAAAATCTATGTGGCAGCAGCTTTAAAACAATGGAAAAGGAAAATTCATGGAATGGGAATAGAAGTCGATAACACAACACTTTATAATTTGCAGTTTGCCGATGATCAAGCAATTATATCAAATGATAAGGAAGATATGGAGTACATGATGCGCAAGTTGATTGAAGAGTACGGAATCTGGGGTCTAAGGGTCAACATTCAAAAGACCAATTATCTTTGTATCGGTGGAGAACCTAGTGATCTAACATTAAATAATGATCGAACAATAACACACTGTCAGGCATATAACTATCTGGGAGTGACATTTGACTCAACTGGGACAGATAACAAAGAAATAGAAAGTAGAATAACAACAGCGAAAAAAGCGATATCTTGTCTCAATGGCATTCTGTGGAATAAAAATATTACAAAGAACAGAAAATTCAATATATATGAAGTTTTAGTGAAAAGCAGCCTATTGTATGGATCTGAAAACTGGAGACTAGAGAAATATAAAAAAAGATTAGAAGCTGTTGAAATGGATGCGATGAGAAGATCACTCAGGATTTCAAGAAGAGATAGAATCAGGAATGACACCATTAAAGAAATAATGGGGATTGAAGGTACCATTATAGACGACATAGAGAAAAAACACCTTACATGGTATGGGCTCATACAACGTATGTCAGAAACAAGACTCCCTAAACAAGTAATGAACTGGCAACCGATAGAACGTCGGAAAAGAGGAAGACCGAAAACCACTTGGAAACAGGGCGTGATAAAGCCATGAGTGCTAGAAACCTGCAAGAAGTGGACTGGGACGACAGGAAAAGATGGAGGCAAGGCGTCGGACAACGTCGAAAGGCGTTCTAAACCGGCCTATATATATATATACCATGCATGAATTGTCCGAAGCATTATATAGGAATGACTACACAGTACTTGGAGGGCAGGATGAATGGTCACAAATATACAAAAAATGCATCAACTGCTTTACACAAACATGAAAGCACTGAGAATCATGAATTTGATTATAAAAAAACAAAAATCTTAGCTCAAGACACAAATTATCAGAAATTATCAATTAAAGAAATGATACACATAAAACAAGATGAGTTTTCTGTGAATGATAGACAAGATATAAAAAACTTGAGTCAAATTTACTATAAGCTGATTAATTAACTCATTTCAACTTCCCTCGTATAGTATCGTTACATTGAAATTCTAAGGTAAGTACGTCAATTTTAATTCTGTGTTTTTATTAATGTTTTTTAAAAAAACCTACTAATGTTATGTTTTTATCTATTTACAAATATTTTAATCGTACCTTATTCTTATAATGATATTGTTTTGAAAATGCTTCCAAGGAGGAGGCGAAACGTTAAAATTTTTATCCATTTTCAATAGAAAAATGTGAAATACAATCGTATTTTAATTATTTTAAAACAACCTATGAACCCAAGAATATAAACATTTCCAATATTATATACAAATGGTTGAAGAAACTAAATGAATTTATATTTATTGCAAGGGTCTAAAGTGCAAAAGTTCACAACATCAAAATGCCATATTACGAAGATATACGCAGAAATTACGGAGCATCAACTGTAGCAACTATGAAATCTATAACCAATTCTTTCAAGAAACTTGCCAATCAAAAGAATCGCCGTATATTCTTATTAAGATGTAAAGATTCAGGAATCCAACCGAAGTTTTTGAATTTTAGTGTAAATCATATTAATGTGACAGGTACGTACCTTAGAAGGAAATTTAACGATATTATAAATACAACTAAATCAAAAATTATCAACTTGAGTATCAGTGAATCTGTTAAACTAATAAAAAAACTAGAAAAAGCTATTGATTGTGAAATAAACAAATTGAAAAATATCATTCCAGAAAGCTTATTGAATTCATATGTCAATCTAGAAAAAACAAAATATGAAAAACATTTTCAAAAAGTGAAAAAAGCAAATTCAAAAAAGTTTAATAATTTAATTAATAACTGTACACAAAATGAAACTAAAATAAACTCTGACTCGTGGATTGAGAATATCTCTAATACACATATACCAAATGACATAAAAGAAATATTAGCATATGGAAAAAATTTCTCTCTGCCATACAAAAATGAGAACGAATTACCTTATACAGAATATATTGCAAGTATAGAAACAGCCATTATTAATAAACCAGATCAAATAAAAGATAATATTAGAGCTGATGTAGTAAATACTATCACCAATCATAAAATAAAACTCCGTCATCATAAAACTCAAAAAATCAATAAAACTCAAAAAAACATCCAAAAAAAATTGAAGAAAACTAAAGAATTTATAAAATGCAATCCGCAAATTACAATTCTACAACCGGATAAATGTAATAAAACACTAGTAATGAACACCGATGATTATAATAATAAAATGACAGAGCTACTAAATGATAGAAAAGTTTATCAAAAAATTAAATCAGATAAAACCAAAATATTTCAAAACAAAAATAATACATTTATAAAAAAACTTTTAAATAATGGTTCTATCAATGCCAACGAAGCAAAAAAATTACAAACACACAATGCTTTACCACCAAAACTATATGGACTACCGAAAATACATAAACCAAATATACCAATGCGTCCAATAGTGTCATACATCCAATCACCTTTTTATAAGCTGTCCAAATATCTTGCATATAGTCTATCAAAAACAACTAAAAATAATTTTTATGTGAAAGATTCATTTATGCTCAAACAATTTTTAGATACAGTGCATATTCCTGATAATTATAAAATCATATCCCTAGATGTCATTTCAATGTATACAAATATTCCAAATGATCTTATAACACATGTACTAAAAGATAAATGGGATTCGATCAAACAACATACATCACTTAACTATGACGAATTTCTAGAAGGCATTATGCTTATACAAACAAATAATTACTTTCAATATAATGACAACTTTTTCCAACAACTAAACGGATGTACAATGGGATCTCCAATTTCTTCAAGTCTAGCGCAAATTGTCATGGAATATATAGAAGAAAAAGTATTAAATAATATAGATTTTGATGTAACATTTTTTAAAAGATACGTTGACGATTGTTTAGCTGTAATTCCGAGTAACAAGTGCGATGCATTCCTGAGTGCTTTCAATAGTTTCAACCCAAGTATCCAATTCACTTTAGAAATCGAAAACAATAACAAAATAAATTTTCTAGACATGACACTTATAAAAACCAAAAACAAAATAAAAACTAAACTATATACAAAAGAAACATGGTCTGGACGATATCTAAATTATAACTCATGCCATCCCAAATCACAAAAAAACAGTGTCATTATAGGATTAACAGATAGAGCTATCAAATTAACTTCACCTGAGTATCGCCCTAAGGTATTGAAAAAACTTAAAAATGTTCTAAAAAATAATCAATATCCAGAAAATCAAATTAACAGAATCATTCAACAACGTACATATAAATTATACAATAACAACATAAAACCAAGTACACAAATAAAACCAAACCAAGAAAATGATACATATATAGCTCTACCTTATACAAATCAATTATCTGAAAAGCTTAAATACATCTTATCAAAATATAACATCAATGTATGCCATAAATCCCACAACACATTATCGCCACTTTTTACTAAACTAAAAAACAAAACCAAAGATAATAAAAAATCTAATATTATATACTCCATACCATGCATGAATTGTCCGAAGCATTATATAGGAATGACTACACAGTACTTGGAGGGCAGGATGAATGGTCACAAATATACAAAAAATGCATCAACTGCTTTACACAAACATGAAAGCACTGAGAATCATGAATTTGATTATAAAAAAACAAAAATCTTAGCTCAAGACACAAATTATCAGAAATTATCAATTAAAGAAATGATACACATAAAACAAGATGAGTTTTCTGTGAATGATAGACAAGATATAAAAAACTTGAGTCAAATTTACTATAAGCTGATTAATTAACTCATTTCAACTTCCCTCGTATAGTATCGTTACATTGAAATTCTAAGGTAAGTACGTCAATTTTAATTCTGTGTTTTTATTAATGTTTTTTAAAAAAACCTACTAATGTTATGTTTTTATCTATTTACAAATATTTTAATCGTACCTTATTCTTATAATGATATTGTTTTGAAAATGCTTCCAAGGAGGAGGCGAAACGTTAAAATTTTTATCCATTTTCAATAGAAAAATGTGAAATACAATCGTATTTTAATTATTTTAAAACAACCTATGAACCCAAGAATATAAACATTTCCAATATTATATATATATATATATATATATATATATATATATACAGGGTGTCCCGGGACTAATGGGAAAAAAGTCAGGAGAGTATAATATGAGCCAAAATAATGTTAGTACTTCATATAAACTTTTACTATGCAGGCCCTCGTTTTCGAGTTATAGGCGTCCAAAGTTTTAATTTTGAATTTGGTTTTTATTTTTTGTACTAGTTATTTGATCTTCATAAAATTTACGGCAAAGCTATAATGTAAGTGTATGTTTATTTTGGTAAGGTAAACAGATTTACAGTAGTGCATTGAAGCCAGAGACGGACTACTCGCAATGGTTAGTGATCCAAAAATTTTGCAGGTATGGCACACCCTGTATGAAATTATCGAAATTCACTTCCCCACACATTAAACTAACGAAAAGGTACTCTTGTTGGAATTCGATAAAATAAGCCATTTGGCTACTATTTACAGTTTTATTAATGCACTACGTACAAATCTACCTAACTAACTTATTAATACGATGTCCAGAATTTACTTGCTTTTAATCAAAATTACGAACATAACATTATTAAATCATTAAGAAAACCTCAAAAACCACAAGTTATAAAACATTAGACTAAAACTTATTCCTAAACAACAACAAAAACTAACGTTATTCTAATAAATGTTCAATATGAGCTCCTCCCACTTCCACGCACATTCTAAGTCTACGAAGGTTGTTTCTTTGCACTTGAAAGAGCAATTTCACACTATTTCTAATAACATTGCAGTGTAACACAATTCTGTCTATTAAATCTTGCCTTGTTTGCACAGGTGTTGCGTATACCTTACTTTTGAGATAACCCTAGAGAAAGAAATCCATAGGATTAACGTCTCCTGATCGCGGTGGCCATTAAAAAGGGACTCCACGACCAATCCATCTATTAGGAAGCCTTGTGTGTAAATGCTGTCGTACATCTAAACTGAAATGAGGAGGGGCCCCATCATGCATGAACCATAAATTCCTACGAGTTTGTAGTAGCACATCATCAAACAGGTTTCATAACTCATTTTACAAAAAACTCCAAATATCTCTGACCGGTCAAAGTACCGTCAATAAAGTATGGCTGTATCAAATTATTGCCAACTATTCCTGCCAAACATTAACCATGAATCTATGCTGGATCCTAGTTTGGATAATGCCATGTGGATTCACATCATCCCATAAATGCATATTATGAGAATTTATGATTCCATCTCTTGGTGAAACCCGGTTCGTTCGTAAAGAGAACGATACTAATAAATGTGTTGTCTGCTTGTTGTTGTCGCAGAAACCACTGGCTATACTCAAGTCGAGCAGGATAATCAGCGACTGTCATACGGTGTACTTTTTTCATGTGAAAAGGATATAACAGCTGTTCTTTTAGGACGCGATGAACAACTGATTTCGAGACGTTATGTTCTCTTGATAATTTTCTAAAACTCGATGGTTCATTATCAACTGCATTTAACAAGTCTTGTTCAACTGCCACAGTACGTATGCTTCGTACTGGACCTTCTCCAGCTTTTTCTGGCGAAAATCTTCCTAAAATTTAAAATTTTGTTTTGCATACATGGAAAATTACATTTACTTATTCATACCTGTTTCTCGTAACCTGAGATCAATACGCCCAAACATTCGTCTGTCTGGCAATGCTCTGTTTGCAAAATGTTCTTCATAAAGCCTTTTGGCCTCTAAACAGTTTCGAGAAGCCAGTCCATACATTAGATGTTTATCTACGTACTCAATAAAAACTAATTCTGCTATTGTAACTATTAAATTAAGGACTTATGAATTATTGACAAGTACTGACTACGAACTATTCTACACAACGTTTGACAACTAATCCTATGGTCACTTGATAAACGGTAAAAACACTTATAAAAAGTTTTTACCAATTAATAAGTCGTTAATGTTTTTCATCTTCTGCTATCGTTAAATTATTTTTTTGTAGTACTCTAGGTAAATTTTGGACATCTATTAAAAGTTAGTTTTACCTCGTTGTGTACTTATAAAAATGGTGAATGCGTAAACTGGTACGTAGTGCATTAATAAAACTGTAAATATTAGCCAAACGGCTTATTTTATCGAATTCCAACAAGAGTACCTTTTCGTTAGCTTAATGTGTGGGGAAGTGAATTTCGATAATTTCATACAGGGTGTGCCATACCTGCAAAATTTTTGGATCACTAACCATAGCGAGTAGTCCGTCCCTGGCTTCAATGCACTACTGTAAATCTGTTTACCTTACCAAAATAAACATACACATACATTATAGCTTTGCCGTAAATTTTATAAAGATCAAATAACTAGTACAAAAAATACAAATAAAAACCAAATTCAAAATTGAAACTTTGGAGGCCTATAAACGAGGGCCTGCATAGTAAAAGTTTATATGAAGTACTAACATTATTTTAGCTCAGATTATACGCTCCTGACTTTTTTCCCATTAGTCCCGGGACACCCTGTATATATATAATTTTAGAGAACATATTTTATTATTCTGTATTACTTATGTAATAAAAATCACAGCTCAGTACCTAGACGCACGTCTATGAATGAACGAATGCGACATTATTAATTGCTTCCTGAACTTATTTCCCGGCTAATTCGCGAAAGAGCCAAGTGTTATCGGATATAACCGCGTTTTAACCGAATAATTTGCGAATATTTTTCAATTATTGTTATTTCTTCCGTAATAATCGGCTGTATTGGATAATTCGCGTTTTAGCCGGTTAATTCGCGAATTTTCTTGTATTAACCGTAACATATACAAGTGAACAATTTTATGATTGGTTATTGTTCAGAGTGTCTCACAGATGAACTCTATTGATTTTGAGCTGACCAGAGCCAGTACAACTGGTGCTATGGTACTTGAAGTACCAAATTTCTGTCATTTTTGAAGAATTTTCAGTTTTTTAGCACAATACAGCATCTGGAGTGTTTACAAGTGACCATTTCTATGATTAGATATTGTTGAGAGTGTTATATAGGTGAACCTTAGTGATTTTCAGGTCACTGGGTACTATGGCACTGGAAGAGCCACATTTTTGGTCATTTTTTTAAAAATTTCGGGTTGTTAGCACGATACAGTCTCCGGAGTGTATACAAGTGACCAATATTGTAATTGTATATTCTTAATTGTGTGACACCCTATGAACCGTATTGATTTTCAGCTCACTAGAGCGAGTACAACGGGTCCGATAATTCCAGATATACTACATTGTTGGTTATTTTTTGAGAAATTTCGGTATGTAAACACGATACGGCCTCCCAAGTGACCATTTTATGATATGATTATGTTCAGGGTGTCTCACAAATGCCGGAAAGTTAGTTTTGATCTTTAAAACCGTTCATTTTAACTAGTATTTACATTAAATTATTGTTCCGTGAAGTGTGCTAAGAATTTTATCAATTTGATTATGTGTGTACCAGATCTAGATTGCTCAAGAAAATTTGATATGTGTGATACTGTTATTGGTAACAAAAAAAATTACGGAAAATGGAAACTCAAATAAGAAACTAGTAGGGAGACCCAGCAGAAAATGATTAGACCAAATGAGAGAAAGGGTTTTAAAAAAGGGAAAGACGTTGGACGCAAGAAATAGAGTGAACCGGAACTAGAATCTCAATCCGACGCCTGAAAATGCAGAAGGAGGGGGAAAAAACAGAAAGATGTGATAAATAAAGAAATTTAGAATATGCTGATTTTTGGTTGAATTCGTTAATGAAAAATTGATACACACATAACACAAATAAACTATAAGGTACCTTTTATTTGAATGGCACAGTTGGTTTCTGAAATGATTTACGTTAAAAAATACTCATTAAATGTTCCCTGTTGTTCTGTCTATGAAAAAAGGAAATCAAAGTATTAATACTACAAAATAGAAATAGATTTTACAAACACTTCTTTTAATGAAAATTTCGTTTCGTCCTGTCAAATTATAGAAAAATATAGTTGACGAGAGATTATATTATCGTTTCAATGGTTGCTTTCAGACACGAAAATTGATAGAAGTTGGTTTGTTAACGTTGTTTGGAATTATCAACACACTTAAATTTTATTACAAATCAACAAACGGTGTATACGAAGACTAATTACTTCTAGAGAGTTCTAAAATTAGCTCTTAAAGACGGTTAACTACATCTAGGAATTCAGGAAGTGTGTATACAAGTTTTTTTATTGAACAACTCATGTGTATTAATCTCGAAGCCCACTCAACAAAGAAAATAAAACGGATCGAGAACTTTTCTGCGTATATTCATATTATACTGAAGAAACTGTCAAAAAATGAATTTTTTGGTTATCGGAATCTCGGTTTCTCCATACTTTTGTAGTTGTATTGGATCTGATAGAACTTATTTTTTGTGAGAAAAATTAAGTTATCGCATATGCATGTCTCAAACTAAGGAACACAGTGAACTCACACTTAGTGTTGAAACTATTTTGCCATTCCCATAAATGTCTATTAAACTCACATTGGCTGAGCTTTATTATTCTTCGTAATTCTTCCAATCTGCTTTTATCTCACCTTTTATCCAGTAGTTATGAGCAAAATATGTTTTGGCCTGGCAGTATTAGTAGTAGCCTTGCGAATTTGCATGACTCAGACCAAGGCCATACATATACTAACAAGACCAAGACCGAGAACGCAGATTAAGACTAATGAACAAGAACAAGACCGAGACCAAATGAGCAAGACTAAACTAAAAATGTAAATTATCTGAATAGGAAATATAAGAATATTTGTCAAAATGTGTTTGTCATGTGTTTAACTTTAAAGTTTACTTGATTGAATGCTCACACTAACTATTTACTTCCTAAATATAAACTCATAATAATTATAAACTTCGCTATTTTAAATTCTCATAAATTTTTTTTCAAACAGCTGTCAGGCCTATGTTTATTTTAGTGATCATACGTTCAATCGTTCGGAATTCTGTGTTCAAACAGCGATGTGTCATTAAATAAATTTGACGTCCCTACTAGAATGCATTCTGTAAACAACGATGCATTTCGGGTAGAGCATACCACCACCCCCTTCTCTTCCGATGGAGACCGCAGTTTTCGTTGTTGATAACTCCTCCATTCTACCCCTTTCCTGAGTTTTTGATAAAGTGTTTGGCTGTCCTATTATTTTCTTCAGGTTAGTGCAATTAACTTTACTAATTTTTAATTTTTTTTACCTGTTGATTACGTTGGGTGTGTGTGTGTGTGTGTTTAGAGGACTCTAGAAGGGGCAAATTATTATCCCGCTTACTACGTCTTAAACTGTCTCTACTCCAAATCTTGTTCGTTTTTCTGGGGATCAGCAGGCGCTCTAATATGTAGTCCCTCTTCTTTCTTTGTTCTATTCTTCTTGGTTTTCATTGCTGGACACGATCCAGCTACGTGTATTGTTGGGGTATCTCTTTTGTCCTATCTCTGACGAGCTTCCATAGTCCTGGTGTTCCCTGGTCCAATTCTTCTAGTCTACCAGTCTTCTTTTGCGTCTTGATATCTTCTTTGAGAATGTTCGCTTCTCTTTTGTCACTGGGTTTCTTGTCCTGTTGGCTCTTCTTCTCGCTCTCTTCTTCACACTGATGAGTTCTCGTAGTTCGTCGCTAATGTTGGAGAACCTCTTGTAGTTGTCCGTCTCGTACTCGTACTGTCTTTCATTGCTTGTTGAGTGGATTCTTCTAGTTGTCTAAGTTGATCTACCAGTTTCGATGCATTGGTGATGAACGTAACTGGTCCAATCAGCTGTCCGGCTCTGCACTTGAAATTCTTCCAATCGGTCTTTTTTACTTCTCTTCCAGTTGTTCTTTCCCCGTCTCCCATCGTGAATATGACTGATTCGTGGTCGGTTCCTCCTCCGTTGGTGATGTCCCATACCTCTTCGATGTCTTGTGTTATGGCGATGTTGAGTAAGTCTGCTTCTCCTCTGGTAGGTGTGTGTATTGGTCCTGGAGGTCCTATGATGCACACCTCTGGTCGACTGTATGTGATGTCACTCAGCTATGTTGCGGTATCTGCTGTTCCAAGCCCTGGATTTGGTGTTGAGGTCTCCTATCAGTACTCCTGGGTTGCCGTCTGGAAAGAAGACTTCTAAATATCATTCGTGCAAATTACCTGCAGGTATCAAGTAGGCTGATACGAAACGTATTTCACCAAAACCTTCCATCGGTAGGAGTTCCGGTGTTGCTATTCTGTGGGGGCCCAGTCCGTTCTTCACTAAGATGGCTGTTCATCCGCTTCTGGCGTCGTCTCTGTCGATCCTGTAGTCTGGCCATCTGATCTCGTAGTTCTCTACGGGTAACTTCGTTTCTTATAGGGCCAATACGTATATGTCTTCTTGTTCTAGTATGGTCCCCATCAGGTTGATATTGGTGCGTAGTCCCCCGCTATTCTAGGTTCATATCTTCAGCTGCTCTGGTCTAGGATGGTGCGGATCAATTAACGTTTTATTAGGTTCGCGAAGATGTTCTGCATCTGCTGCATGTGCGTTGAGAACATCTTCATTGCGTTAAAAACGTCTGGTTGTTGTTGGCGGGTGGATGCCATCTTCTTGGCTGCACTGACGTAGCTTGTCCCTGTTATTCCGATGGCGGTTGGTTGGCTGCTCGCTTTTCCGTGAGGTCAGAATGCGTACAGCAATTTCTAGCCTCTATATCCTGGCTTTCACTTCTAATAAGAGCATTTCCCAAATAGATTAGTTTTATTTTCATACCGATTATTGTAGGAGTTCGCAAGCATACACAAATAAATATTATCGTTATTGAACTTTGTACATAAGAATGAATTCCAGCACGTGACACTATGCGTAAACAGTGTAAATTGGGATACTTAATATCGTAATTTCCTAATTTTAATAGTGTATATTATTTCTAATTAAAATGAATCTAATTTTGGATAAAGCAAATATTTATAAAATGCGTTTCATATCGGAACATAATAGATTCCAAAAAATAAACATCTTTATTACTAATATTCACAATTTAGTATCATTAAAGCTACGGAATTGGTTTGTACGTTTTGAAGTTATAGATGTTTTTAAATAATTAACCTTTAAATTTTCATTGCCATTGCAAGAAATATACACAGATCTATATTTGAAACATATATTTAAATAAAATTAAAAAAAATAATTAACGATCGTAAGTTTATTTTCCATAAATATAAATTGAAAATACAAGTTTTATTTCATTCAGTATGAAGGTTAGGTAAAATGTTTCCCTACTTCAACTACCGCTTTCTTCAAGGACGTTATTAATCCTAATTATAGATTTCACTTGTTCAAAAATAATAGGATGAATGTTTAATTCGTAAATATGATAGAATAATGAAAAAACAGTTTATGGGTGAATATATGATACTCATCGGCGTAACTAGAGTTGACACATGGGGGGAGAGTTTACCCCCACCAGTCATCAACTCCCTTCATAAAAAGATTTCTCATAATTCAGGTATAATATATTATAAATATTTTTATATAATAGTGGTTGTTTATGCAAGTGAATGAAATAACTATATGAAATTTACTGATTGATTGAATTAAGTTTGAAATTTTGAAGATTAAAGTTTTTACTTATTTATTTAGGTTAAATATTTAGTTGATATGCCCATAGCTAGCTCAATAAATATCCTTAAAATGGTAAAGCTGAAAACTAGTTACGTAGGCTCCTACTGATATACGAGTATGGGTCGTCCTATCTCTCTAAGGCTGGGATCTGATTCAGACGCTCTCTTATTATTAAAAAACAAACTCCTTATAGTCTAGATCTATGGTCAACAATATATTATACTATAATTATGTAGCTATTTATAATAATTGTTATTTCGGAAGTGATAAATATTATTTTGGTTAGAAATGTTATTTTTGGTTTTTTCATAAAAAACCAATATGGCAAAGTCATTGAAGAAGAAAATGAATACAAACGAATATGGATAGATCACTTTAGGACTTTACTTGTAGAAGATTCAGATATTGAAGAAGACATTGCAGAAATATAACAAGAAAAAATATTGGAAGGAGCTACAAGAGCAGAAATTATGGAGATTATTAACAACAGCCGAAACGGAAAAGCTCCTGGAAAAGATAACATAAATATGGAACTGATAAAGTACCAAGGTGAGAAGCTTCATGATACAGTATACTAACTTATAATAAAAATATGGAGAGAAGAAAAAATGCCTATAGAATGGGAAATAGGCCAGATAATTACAATCCACAAAAAAGGTGACAAGCATGAATGCCAAAACTATAGAGGTATTACATTACTGAATACTGCTTGTAAAATACTATCAGCTACAATAAACAGAAGGCTTAGAGACACTACAGGAAATACTATAGGACGATATCAGTGTGGATTCGTAAAAGGAAGATCAGCGGTGGATGACATATATACACTGAAGCAGATAATGGAAAAAGCATATGAACATCAAATAGAACTGGAAATGTTATTTGTAGACTTTCGGCAAGCTTCCGATTCAATACATAGAAGCAAACTATTGTCTGCTTTGAAAGAACTAGGTCTTAATGATAAATTAATAAGGTTAATCAAGATGACTTTGGAAAACTCAAGGGCTACGATAAAAACACAAGGAGGAGAAACTGAAGAAATATACATAAATAAGGGTGTAAGACAAGATGATTCGCTATCTGCAACATTATTTAACCTATCACTTGAATATGCAATGAGGCGAATACAAAAAAGCAATCTCAGGACGAGCGGAAGACAGATAATTGCCTATGCGGACGATATAGTAATCATATCAAAGACAAGAGAGATTCTGGAAAACACAATAAGGGAAATCACAAGTGAAGGAAGTAGGATGGGATTAGAAATAAATGCAGATAAAACAAAAATAATGATTTTTGGTAAAATAAATCAAACCAGTGCAATAAAGATATGAGATTTCGAATTTGAAAAAGTGGAGAAATTCAAATACTTAGGTGTCACAGTAACAAACACTGGAAACAGGAAAAAGGAAATAAAAGAAAAAATCAATAATGCAAATAGGGCTTACCATGCCAATAAAAAACTTTTAAAATGCAAATTACTCTCAAGACAAACCAAAATCAATATTTATAAAGTGCTAATAAGACCCGTCCTGTTGTATGCTGCTGAAACAATGACACTGACTAAAAAGGAAGAAGAAGACTTGAGAATAATAGAAAGAAAGATAATGAGAACAATATTGGGACCAATCAAATTGAGAGATAACGAGTACAGACAAAGAATGAACTATGAAATTGAGCAAGAACTGGAAGGAGAGGACATAGTAACGAAAATTAAAAGGCAAAGAATGAAATGACTGGGACACATATATAGAGCAGAAGAACAAGAAATATCACTGCAAATGACACAATGGGATCCTGGGGGAAAAAAACGTAGGGGTAGACCTAGAATAAAATGGCTGGAACAGGTGAAGGAAGATATGACGAGAGCCGGAATTGGAGGATGGAAGGACAAAGTTAAGGATAGGAAGATATGGAGAGCATTGACAGAGAAACTCTAAAAGGAAAAACGGGGATTGATCCACCTCAAAAAAAATGGATCTAGAAAGCGTGAAGCGGCGAAACCTCAGCAGGGGTATAAAGTCATTATATATATATATATATATATATATATATATATATATATATATATATATGTTATTTTTGGAAAGGCTATCAAGAAATATCTTTGAAATACAAGTAGTCATCCTATTGTTTTGAATGTTTCAGTTTTTAAACCGTCCCAGCCTAGGGAATTGGGTAGTCACTACAAATAAGTTTTTCTCTTCTCTTCCATTGGAACATGAATTTACCATCTCAGCCCGAAAAAAAGTATATATTAATGTTTTCTAACATAAGCATAAATTCGTCCAAGTTAAGGTTTAAGCTGCAGATATTATTGTGGATAATTTTTAAAGTTGTCGTTTTCTTCAAAAATTTTAAAAACATCTTTAGTACATCCTACATTGCACACAATTTCTGAATTGGCAGTGTTCAATTATAATTATAGGAAAATCTCGAATGACAGGATTCATACGTAATTGACTTTTAACTAAGATACTAAGGTGCTTGATATTTTAAAAATATATAAACTAATTTAAACTGTTAATGCCTTTTTATCTAACTGAATAGTACTTAGGTATTAATTTTGCACATATTATGAAGTTGACTTTATTTGACTTCAGTTTCTGAGTGGTCTAGCTTCTTTAATATTTACTATAGGAGTATTAATTTTCTTGAAGTTACCATGTTTTTCTTTGTGTTTTACGGGCTAGGGATGGTAAAGTCGACTCTGACTTTGGTCAAAAATCGATTTTTTGCTGAAAAAATCGACTTTTTTAGAATCGAGTTCAAACACTTCAAGTCGATTAGAATCGATTCTTAAGATGGGTTTATACAGAAAATAAAATAACATAAAATAAAATAAGAGATAAAATATAAAGTTGACCTTATGGAAAATCTATATATCGTTTATACAGAAAATAACAAATAAGAGATAAAATAAAATAAAATAAAAGCCAACTTTTCGATATTTTATTTTATCTGAAAATGAATGTGCGCAATCGTAAGATTATTGATTATTGCATGTTTGGTATTATCTGTGATTTGTCGTTTGTTATTAGGAAGAAAATAATAAAATTAACTGTCTCGACCCTTACTTGGTGGAATCTAGTCATATTAGTGTTTTAAATGAAATTCACGGTTTCTAGTTAATTCCACAATATAATAAAAATTGTTGAAAATTCTAAAAAATTGACAATTGTTTCGATAAATCAATATCATCGTCAGAATGACAGAAGTTACATTTCATTTGATGCCTTCCTGATGTTTAGTAGTTATTTTTGCCTAGACCAAGAAGTGACCTAACTTGTGATTGACTTAATATATGTTAATAGAAAAGAAGAAGAAGATGTGATATTACAAATATTGAAGCTTAGATATTATTAGCCCTATGGTGATATCCTGGATATCATTTTTCCAATTAAGATCAGTATAACTGTGCATTGATATATAAAACCAGGAAAACTATATCTGCTGCTCTTTACAATTCAACGGAAACAGAACAAAACCTCAAAATATGGAAGGGAAGGGTACGAAATATCAATATTTTTTCGAAAATAATCGAAAAGCTTCTTAAATATTCTAATTCCGATACTATCGATGCTTTCGCTTAATCGAGCTCAGTTTCCTTTGCTTTGATCACAAATAAAAATTGTCTTATATTATCTGTGATTTGGTACTATAGTCTGTATATATTTTTCTTTGTGTGTGAAGGCTTTAGTTCCATTGATGATTTGTTAAATTCCGATAATCTTGATACAGTTCCCAAGTGATCACTCTTTGAATAATATATCGATATATTGAAATATCGATATTTTGTATTAGCCATATATCGAAACTGTTGAATAATATAGATACGATATATCGATGTTTTTCTCCCCATTCCCAACTAAAGACCGATCACTTTGACACACAATTTTTTTTATGTTCCGTGTATTTGACGAGTGACAGTCAAACAATTATTTTATTTTATTTGTCTGTATAAACCGAACAAACTTTCCTTATTTCTTTCTATTTTATTTTTAGACCAGGGTCGATAATTTTTGAAACCAAAAAAAATTACAGTAGGATGAAACCCATTAGAAAAGCAGGGGAACATGATCAAAATGAAAGGAAAAATAAATTACGGTCGATCCAAGTTCGGGAAGTGGGAGGGGGTGAGTTTTTAAGGGTGAAAAATTGTTTATCTTGATTTCCGGCGAAACTACCAGTCCTATGGAAAAAAGTTAAATAGCAAAGTTGTAGGTCATAGAAAGATCTACAACTTTTGTTTTCACAATTTTTTCACATAACCTCAAAATTTAGGTGAAAAATTCAAAAAACCAAGTTTTTGGTTTTTTATTTATATCTTTTTTAAAAAATTTTTTTTCTACGAAATTTGGTGAAAACTTACCTTATTATGTCCCAAATATACTGTAATTTATTTGATTAAAAATATTTATTTTTTCGCCTCATTTTAACTTAATATCAAAAAAGCACCCTAATTTTCAATCGAAAATTCTGACGTCAAAATTTCAACTTTTTTCAAAAAGTTTGGGGGCTTTTTGTTCTTTGAAATATCTACTTTCTGATGGTGTAAAAAAAATATACATTACTATAGGAAATATTATTAGAAAATGCAAAAAATTAAAAAAACCTCAAATTCGAAATTTTTTTTTTAATTACTATGTACAATTTCATCAAAAAAATGTGATTGCTGCATTTTTTTTTAGTTAAAAAGTTTATTTATTTTACTCGAATTACATTCATGTCATAGAAAATCTCATACAAAATAAATATACATGTAAATCGTACTATTGAATTTAGAAACTTAATTCTGATTACGTTATTCGTAAAATTTTTTTTTAAAAAACTTTAATCTTGTTATTTATAAATACATTATCTGAAATTCTAATCAGTTATTCATTAGTTTTTGTCTCTTTGGAGGCATTTCTTCATCGTCAGATTCGACAAATCTTTCCAACTCTAGTTGATCGTCGAAATCTTCAAGACCATCATCTTCGTCTCCAATGTTATTTCCAGTCTGCATTGGTTCTTCATCCACAATTTCATCTGAATCATTTACTTCCTCGTAGATTTTTTCCTCCATATTGGAGCAATTTTCAGAACCATGACAATCAGTGCATAAATTTGTGCATTTTAAACCATGTTTTCGGCAGCCACATTTTAAACTGTTACATCCAGTTTCACAGCTGCAGCAAATAGTTTTGAGCAATACTTCCGGAATTAAATCCTTTTCTGTAAATTTGGGCATAATGCCACGCTGATGTTGCTTCCAGCCCCAATCTGTTGCTGTCAATTCGTTACCCAACCAAGTTTGAAGCTGATAATATGCTCTGTAACAATGTTGTTCTGCTGCTCCTTCTGTGGGTGGGAGGTTTGCCAAAATGAAGGATGATTTAATTTTTGCCAATTGATATTTTTGAAACCTTAATTGATTCAGTGTTAATTTTTCTTTTTTACATTTATAAATAGATTTAATTAATTGTAATCCATTTTTTTTATATTTTCTTTACTTTCATCTTTTTTGTAAAAAACATTGGCCAAATTTGACAAATTTTTCGCGTCTAATACAGAATTAACGATACTTTTCTTTCCTTTTCCGGCAAATCCAGATGTTGTATCGCAACCAGAAAAACAATGCAGAAATGCAACAATGTTTTTGAAGGATTCATGTTTGAAACTATTAGACGTGAAAAATAGATCCTTTCCATTTCCAGAGCCTGGTTTGAGAAAATAAATGTCATGATTATTTGAATTTAATTGATTTAAAAGAACCAAAAGATCAATATCTTGACCCACAACTATGACAGTTTTATTAGTATCTCTGGCAACTTCTATCGAGGTCTTAATTATGTCGGCATCAGCATCTTCTTCAACTTGTTTACAGGAAAATCCTTGTGACTGTAATCTTTTCATTAAACTTTTAATTATTTTGTCCTTGTTTTTCTCGTTAGATAAAAAGTTTTCTTGCGAAAATGTTATTTTTGTATGGTTTTGATAATCGAACTCTGGAATATTGTCTGAGGTTTTTCTACGATTACGTTCGAGTTAGTTGAAGTAGCTGCTGGTACTGTTGTGACAGTAGCTGTTTTTTTTAATTCGGGGTACCCATCAAACACAATATAACTGTAACTATAACTGTAAATTTTAATAAATACCTCAAAATTGTACATAGTAATTAAAAAAAATTTCGAATTTGAGGTTTTTTCAATTTTTTGCATTTTCTAATAATATTTCCTATGGTAATGTATATTTTTCTTTACACCATCAGGAAGTAGATATTTCAACGAACAAAAAGCCCCCAAACTTTTTGAAAAAAGCTGAAATTTTGACGTCAGAATTTTCGATTGAAAATTAGGGTGCTTTTTTGATATTAAGTTAAAATGAGGCGAAAAAATAAATATTTTCAATCAAATAAATTACAGTATATTTGGGACATAATAAGGTAAGTTTTCACCAAATTTTGTAGAAAAAAAAATTTTTTAAAAAAGATATAAATAAAAAACCAAAAACTTGGTTTTTTGAATTTTTCACCTAAATTTTGAGGTTATGTGAAAAAATTGTGAATACAAAAGTTGTAGATCTTTTTATGACCTACAACTTTGCCATTTAACTTTTTTCCATAGGACTGGTAGTTTCGCCGGAAATCAAGATAAACAATTTTTCACCCTTAAAAACTCACCCCCTCCCACTTCCCGAACTCGGATCGACCGTAATTTATTTTTCCTTTCATTTTGATCATATTCCCCTGCATTTCTAATGGGTTTTATCCTACTGTAATTTTTTTTCATTTTTTACCATTTTTGAAGGCTTCGGCCCTGGTCTATTTATGCTATTTTATTTTATTTTATTTGCTGTATAAACCCAACTTTACTTGATGACTTCGACTTTTTTTAACAACCTTTATTGATGGTAAAGTACTATTCACAGTTGATGCGCCATATCAGTTGAAATGTAATGCTTCCTTCTTTATAACATTTATCACACTTCACACTTGGTGTGAAAATCATGTCAAAGTCATATATGAATTGACAGAATGACATCACGGCACGGAAAAATAAAGGTTAAAATGTCAATGTAATGTTCAGTAGTTTGTATCATAGACAAATGATCACCTTCTCTATGGTTTGTATATTATGTTTGATGGTTATACAGTTTGTAAACCTTTCATCAATCGACCTATCTTTTTTTTTAATTTTACATACACCAACCATTCTCCATACTAACCCCTTGCTGATTGGACTATAAAAATCATCGCTGGTATCTTTGGTAACAACCGACTGAGACTGGAATATGTATAGTTATTCTCAATCAGACACAGACGGAGCAGGTGGATTGCCAATCCAGTTGCGTCAGTATTTAACTCGTCCAGCTGTTCAACGACAGCAACATTCTAATTCAATCGTTGTTTGGGAATCGATGAAATATGAATATCCCCATTTATGGACAGTAGCAAAGAAGTTTTTATCTATCGTGTCAACCTCAGTACCCTGTGAAAGATTATTTTCACATGCTGGTCTCATTGCTAACCAATACTAAGGAGCCGCTTATCCCCGCAGCACTTAAAGATATGTGGTATTCTTAATTACCATTTTAATATTCTATTTTAATTCTTAATTTAAATATTGTGTACTGATCGTTGATGTCATATTCCGTGCAATTACTGTGTAGAATATATTTTAAAATGTTCAAAATAATACTAATAATACTGTGTGTTGCTTAAATAAAATGTGCAAATAATAAATAAATCGCCTATTATAAATAAATAAATATATTTAATGTTTACTAAATTTCTCCTAACCTCAAGTAATAGGTAGAGTTTTAAAAAAGTCGATTTGAAAAGTCGAAAATTCGATTTTTTGTAACGATTAATCGACTTCAGGAATCAAGAAAGTCCAAGTCGATTCTAGAATCAAACATCGACATTACGCTCGCCTTTTCCATCCCTATTACGGGCTTGTTGTTATGTTTCAGGGTGACCACTGGAATTACCGCTATGGGTTGAACCAGCTCCGTCAAGCTGCCCCCCCCCCGGTTAGATTTTTGTTACCAAAATGCTAGCACACATAAAGGGCACCTAGCACAACCTAGCACAACAATTTTTATAGCTAGCACACCAACAGCTTACAATAAAAATGCTTTGGAATTCGGGTAGGGCCAGGTTAACGCTAGCCCCCTCCGGTTGTAATTTTTTCGCCAAAATGCTAGCACAAAGAAAAGACACCTAGCACAACCTAGCACAACATTTTTAATAGCCAGTACTTCAACAATTCTTCTGAATTCAGGGGGTGGGGGGCGTCGGCAAAATAATGCTATGGTTACACGAATGAAGGAAAATGTTGGATGTATTTGTCCCTAAACAGATGTTGCCAGATTGTGCGTGATATCTATATTTTCCCATCTAGCAGGGTATTTTATTAATTAATAATTAACTATTATTTAATTAATAATTATCTATTTATTTTCAATTAATGCTAAAAAACGGAAGAATACAAAAATCCCTCACTTTTAAAAATAATTTTGTTAAAATAATAGTAATTTTAATAAAACAAAATAATTAAATTCAACCATTTAGTCACGGAATCAGATACAATTCGTGCACGGATAAGTTGCAAATTACGTCACACTATAAAAAAGGCAACGACAAACGTTTGCGTACAGACATGTTGCATAAATAAATGTCCAATAAAGCGAAGCCGTGTTGGATATGTCCTTTGGACAAAGTTGTGTAATCTGGGAAGGGGGGCTGAGATCCCTAAAAATGTTCCAATATATTGAGAATACATGTTTTAGACTGATCGTGGTTCACTGTAGTCCTTACTTAAAAGAAACACTCAAACTTTATATTTAAATTTGCCAGAATTTTTATTGCCATTGTAATGATTACATAAATATTGCATTTCACTATCAGATTTTTTTTAAATTCCCAAGTTTACTTAGAACGTGCAGCTTTTAATTCTTAGAGCCGGTTAATCAGAGCTTCAAATATTTCTGTGGCATATCATAAGATACGAACACTACTATGTATTTTTCAAAGTTTTCAGTATGTAGCTGGCAATGTATGTTTGTTTGGTTGAAATCTTGCAACTCAGTTTTGAAGCAGATATCTGCAACCGATTGATTTGAAATTCTGTATATACGTCTAGTTTGCATGCCAATCTATAATTAGGTATGTGACGTCATTCTAAATTCAACATGGCAGATTACCAAAGTTGGCGGACTAAAGAAAGTGGACTAATTTTTTTGCTTTCTTACAAAATGGGTATTAAATGGAAGGCAGCCAAATTGATGACATAGGTATTTTTATTTTTCTAAAAACTAGGTATAATCCATCTGAAGTTCTCATCAGACTCTTTAAAAGGGTCGTTGAACCAAGTCTATCGTTAAAATTTGAATCATTTTTATAATGCCGTTTTTAAGGGTCTTAAGAGTAAATAAAATTCTTGTAGGTACATCCAAACTGGCCGAATCAGATGTTTGGGTTAAGAAAGGGTTTCCCCGAAGAACTGATGGTTGTAATAATATGTATTCTTTCTAATAATATCACAAGCAACATGGACTATATGAGTAAAACTAATGATCTAACTATTTTCTTGAGTGTAATTCGATAGAATATTTCTCGATTAGACGACATAAAACTGTATTAATGCGAAATTTATATTATTTAAAAAACATTACATGGTATTTAATTACCCTTTTTGGTTCATTTTCAATCACTTATTTTTGGATTAAACTTGAAGAATCGTTTTCAAACCGTGACATTTTTATGATATTTTAAATTGAAATTATGATAATAACAACAATTGTTACTTAGACGTTTCTTAGATACGGACTTAAAAGGGAAATTATCGGCACTGCCGGAGAGTTATCTCCGAAAAGATCCTGCTTCACTTGGAATGTTTACCATATAAGTGGAATATTCCGAAAATTTTTCGTAACTACAGTAAGAAACATTAAAACCAGCCGTTTTACATATATATTCAACCTATTCATTTATCCATTTATTTATTCATCAAGTAAGTATAGCGTTATTTCACTGACCTCTGTCCGACTCCCCAGAATTAAAAGTGTAGTTGGTGTGCTAGCTATAAAAATGGTGTGATAGATTGTGATAGGTGTCCTTCGTTTGTGATAGCATTTTGACGAAAAAATTCCGACCGGAGGTAGCTAGCGTTAACCTGGCCCAACCCGAATCCCAAAGCATTTTTATTGTAAGCTGATAGTGTGCTAGCTATAAAAAATTGTGTGCTAGGTTGTGCTAGGTGTCCTTTATCTGTGCTAGCATTTTAGCGAGAAAATTCCAACCGGGGGGAGCTAGCGTTAACCTGGCCCCACCCGAATTCAAAAACATTTTTATTCTAATCTGTTGGTGTGCTAGCTATAAAAAATGGTGTGCTAGGTTGTGCAAGGTGTCCTTTATCTGTGCTAGCATTTTGGCAACAAAATTCCAACTGGGAGGGGGGTAGCGTTAACCTGGCCCCACCCGAATTCAAAAGCATTTTTATTGTGAGAAGTTGATGTGCTAGCTATAAAAATTGTTGTGCTAGGTTGTGCTAGGTGCCCTTTATATGTGCTAGCATTTTGGTAGAAAAAATCTAACCGGTGGGGGGCCAGCTCGACGGACCTGGTTGAACCTCCTGTTGGGGTCGAAGAGGGCTTGGTGTCGAACTCTCCTTCTGATGCAGTATCTGTTTTATATTTTTCTAAATATTTTAGCGAGTATGTGAATTCATTTACATACAGCTTGAAGTTTTTATTATAAGCTTTCAAACGCTGCGTTCTAGCTTCATTGAGATGTTTAACTATTATACTCATCTATTTTTTTGAAAGAAAATTTATGGAATTTTCTATTTAAATATCTAGAACATGATAAATTGGAATTTTTTAATTAATTCTTGATGAAGCACTGGCATTTGTCAATCTTTTGATACCTTATTAACTTCAGTTAATGTCTTCGAATTGTTCTAACAATTTTATACAGAGTTGTCACTATTTTCCTTCTATTGTATCCTTAATACAGAAGGACAGTTTTTGACATAGGTTTTCTTTTTTTATCCGTTTTTTCGTAGACATCCTGATTTTTCAGTCATTCTGTAGGAAGCGCTGCGTAATTTGTATGCTTGCTATTACTATCATCTCTTTATATTATTGAGATATGACAATCGAAATGCTGAAAAATACTATATTAATTTGTTATTTTAATATTATATCATCGCTGCATATGACCGTTAATTAATTCGCACAGATCACAGTTTCAAGTATTTTTATCGAAACGTAGACTGAGCATGTATGCCGATTTAACCGCACCATAAATGTAAAAAAAGGAATTCGTGTTTGTTTTAATTAAATATGTAGGTGTTCGTTATTACTATTGATTTAAGTACAAAACACTTAGATTCTAAATTTATAGAGCTGCCAAAATATATTTTGATGTACGAATCGTTTAAATCAACATTTTATTTCGAATGTCTACGTATTTAATAAAATTGTGAAGTATGATTGGAAAAGTATGGAAGTTGTTGAATTTCAAAATAAAAATGTTGTCACCATGTTAGTGATTTTCTCTCTTACATCTTTTATTTTGAATCTATATTTGCTTCTAGTGAATTATTCTTCAATTTTCAATATTTTTAGAGCGTTTTATCGTGATTTCTATGAAAGTTTTTTCATTTTCATTCTAATTTGCATGATTTTTCTAGCTGTCAAAATTTAGAAACAAATAAATGTCTCCAAAAAATGTTCAACATATACTGGCCTGGTTTATAAACGAAGTATTAATGTAAAGAACAAATAAAAATCCTCTTGGTGATATCATAAGGAGCAGGAAATTTGGCTAGCTAGGTCATACTCTGAGAAGGCCGGTAAATAACATCAGTCGTCGACTTTGAATTGAAATCCCCAAGAAAGTGGGAGGAAGGAAAGACCGAGAATAACCTGGAAGAGGTCAGTCGAGAAGGATATTGGAAAAGAAGGTAAGAGTTGGGAAAAGATCAAGCAGTTTGGACAAAACCATGTACGTAGAAGGAATTCGTTGCATCCCTACGTCCCCCAATTAAGGAATTTAATAAAGGTATTCAATGTATTGAATAATGTTGGGATCAAGCTTCCTCTTTCAACATGAACATTCCACATGAAAACTACGATGAATGTTGACTTTTTCTAAATAATTGTCTTTTTTCAGGTAATGTTTTTGATAAATACATCAGATACAGAAGTGAAGAAACTATTTACAATTTGTGTGATTTTTATGTTTATTTACATTTTTATGTCCATACTATTATAAATATTTTTGTATCTAGAATGAGAAATGATACTTTAAGAATGGGAGTTATTTTGCAAAACTTCAGCGATGCCAAAATAACCATTCTAGAACGCAAAAGAATTTGGCATTTGAGATGCAAAGAATATTACAAATATCGAAAAATACATTAAAACTAATATGAGAATAAATAAATAAGGTATATCTGTCATTGTGTACTTAAACCAAGACGATCTAGGTGACTAGCATCTAGAATCTAGACGCTTGTATCTATATGGTATTGTTTGCATGACTATCGTGACGATAGCGACGAAATAAACAATAAAAATAGGTTGTTACAACTAGTGTCACAGTCATTGTTCTAAAGTGTTTAATTAGGTAATATTTTTAATAATGAATGAATTTTTCAGAAAAAACCAAATAAGACATTGGTTCACAATGAAAATTTACAATTTAAAAACTAATAAAAATGTATGCGTCAGTCCAAAACTAACAGCGTCAAAAGTGAAACTTTTCATGTAATTCAAAAACTGTCAATGAGTGTACAAAAAAATACATTGCAGCAAAGAAAAATTGACTGGAAATTATAATAAAAATGATTTATAATAAAAATCAAGAAAAATCTACGGACTATCCCGAATTAATTACTACGGAAGTTTCACTTGTACGTATATGTATATAGTTTTATGTATATGTAAATAATAGTACGTACAAGTGAAACTTCCGTAGTAATTAATTCGGGATAGTCCGTAGATTTTTCTTGATTTTTATTATAAATCATTTTTATTATAATTTCCAGTCAATTTTTCTTTGCTGCAATGTATTTTTTTGTACACTCTTTGACAGTTTTTGAATTACATGAAAAGTTTCACTTTTGACGCTGTTAGTTTTGGACTGACGCATACATTTTTTTGACCTAGTATTCCATATTGTCCTTGACCATGCCTTAATCTTCTTATCTGCATGAAGGGTATTCGAGGTGATATGAGCCTTTCTGATATTGGGTTAAGTTTTGGAATATTACTTGGTTTATCTATAAATTTAAATCCATTATAAATGCTCATAGTTGGAATTTTGTTTTTTAAAATGGATTGTTTGCACGTAGAACACACTCGTATGCTATCAATATCAATTTTTGGAATAATAGTTTTTATGATCTCATCACTTGACTTTGGTATAGTTTTTAAATCATTTTGGAACCATAATCGATCACAAATTGAGCAGGCATAACCAAAAGAATTTTTAGTAAATTCTTTATCAAAATATTTATGAGCTGATGTATGGTCATTATAATTACTATATTTGTTGTTTGTGCTAATTGGAATTTCGTTTGAAAGAATATTTTCGTTATTTTGTGCTGTTTGGCTATTTTCAAGATGTTCTTCACTATCGTTCTCATCATTAGAAATTTCACGATGTAAATCTTTGACATTCATACTCTGATTAAGGTTGTTGTAATCGATTGGATTTAAATGTATATTTTCGTCTGTATCACTAGAAATATTTAATTTTTCGACTTCTATCTTTTTTTTTTGTTCCGCTCGTTTTTTCCTCATATATATTGTTTTTTTCTGCCTTGGAGTTTCATTAGTATCAATTTTTTGTTTTTTCTGCCTTGGAGTTTCATTAGTATCAATTTTTTGTTCCGCTCGTTTTTTTCTCATATATTCTCTCATATATATTGTTTTTTTCTGCCTTGGAGTTTCATTAGTATCAATTTGAATATTTTGTTCTTGTTGATTTGATTTCATTCTATATTTTCTCATGTATTCTTTGTGGTATTGTCTTTTTTTATTTGCATCAAAATGTTTTTTTGTATCAAGTGCTGAATGTTTCAGATCTTCAATATTTTCTACCTCGTAATTTTCATTATAACATTGAATTATATCGTAATGTCCAGAATCAACTACACCACTAAGTTTCAATATTAATTGAAAATTAGATGTTGTATTTCCATGTACGACAGGTGGCCTATTATCTTGATGTATGACTATTTTTATATTGGGAAAAATATGTAAAAAAGCAGCTATTTCCACTTCACCTCCATAAATTCGTTGTTTCGATAAATGGTTGTAATAATCTTCATTATTTGAAATTTGTATATCATATACTCCTTCTCCACATATAAATTCTTTAAAATTGTCCCAATGATCCTGAATAAATTTCACTATTATTAATCGTATCAAATAATGAAATTTTTGAGTTGAAAAAATAAAATAAGACAAACATCTGAACAAGCAATTTCCATCGCCAACGACTGAAATTGAAGTTTTTTGTCCATTCATTTTCATTTATCAAAAAATAATTTTAAATTACAATTACAAAAAAAATATTTCCATAAATAAAGCAACACTAGTTACAACGACTTTCTCTGATGAACTGAGACTTACTTGCTCTTCTACGTACAGGTTAGCAAATATAGCTGAAAGTTTGAAAGTGGACACGCCCACGATGCGCGTTGGTCTCAATGCGGAAAGTAGGAGATAACACAGTTTATGCTTAAACTTTAATGAGTACAGAACTTATCTGTACGGACAAGTATACCTGTTTATTTCCTTTTTCAATATATTTCAATACTCTTGTTACGTTTTATTACATATTTTTTTTTTCAAAATAATACATATAAATACACAATGCAAAGAAATTTCCTAGTTTCTATCGCCTTAATTTTAAAGGTAAACAATTTCTATATTAATTTCGCACTGGATTATACCAATATCGGCAGAAATAATATGATCGCCATCAATAAACAACGCCCTGCGACTATTCTCGGCGTCTCCTCTTTGTGCGAATCTTCGTTAATTTTTTCCGCCTCTCTCACAAGGAGTTTAACAGTTTTGTTAGCTCGACGAGTTAACTCTCATGACAAAACGCTAGTGTCCCATAAAAAGTTTCACTTCAAAAAAAATTATTAAACTGAAAGGTGGGACTTTGTGTCATCTTTTTCAAAAAAGAGAACATATGCTTCTCCACTGACTAAAGATTTCCACGATATTAATAGCACCCTTGAATCGTTATATTCGTGCCACTGTCCCGTGTAGGGATGTCGGCAATATGCTGTGTAGTGACCATTATAAATGATTCCACAGTGATTTGATATAGCGTAGAGGTTGTACATACAAGGTGCCACATTATCAGCCGCGTAATGGCTCATATCAAGCCCTTCTATTGGAAAATCTATTGCAACATTAAGTTTTCCACTAAATCTTTCTGTTTGCGAAAAGCGCTTCAGGTGAATAACCAATATTTTTGGAAATTTATGAATTGAGAATGATTTAATGCAACGTCTTCGTTCCTAACATTTCGAACATGTTGGTTTCTAATCATCGTCGAGTGTTTCTTCTCTTGTAAACGAATCTAAACATTGTGAAAGTCGTAATTGACTTGTTCTTTGGGGTATGGAAAGGGATAAATCCCAAAAGAGATCGAAGGTAACTGAACAGGGACCACTTGATTGTTGATTTTAATTGACCGACAAAGTTATCCTCAATCTTGGAGTTGTCCATTCTCGGATATCTCAACGAAGTTTCTTGTGCTTTCTCAATGTCACTAAGTTTGTCATCAATTTCTGTTAATATGGGCTTTGGTTTTTCATATACCTTGTTGAGATTTTCGTGAAGTCCTTCTAATAGGTAACGAAGAAACTCCTGTGCATCATGTTGAGTGTATCCCATGAACCTTGAAGTAAATCGCTGAATCTTACTTTTCAATTATACTGTATAAACCACTCTGGCTGAACCGTCTTCAGATCAAAGCTCTTGAATAACTTCAGCAAATGCTTTAGTTAGTGTTACTTTCTTGCTAGATATCTCTTATGTATACGTCTTTCTTTAGATATTCTAATAGCCACCTTGTGTTTGATAGGAATTGGATAATACTATTCATGAAACATGTGTTACCAATATTTCTGAGGCCATTGAGACCTAAAGATTCTTGGGGAATACCCTTTATGGATCTGATTGTGGAGATATTGTTATGAGCTCTTTCGCAACTACTATCATTGTACGAATAATCTCGGATTCTATTATTGTCTCTTTCACTTGATCGGCGTGTTAAGGAATTTGAATTGATATTGTTTGCTATTGAATTGGATGTAGATATTGCGGTTTTGGAAAGTTTGGTTGATGTCGATAGATCACGAAATTTGAAAATAACAGTTATTTTTTTATCAGACCTCGTATGTTTGCAATTTGTCGCAGTAGCGTTAATGGCAGAGATGGGCCACACCTTCTTCGTCACACTAAATTTGACTGATCATTTATCAAATATTCACTTCTGGCATCCAAACTAGACTTTGAAAACAATTGCAAATCTAAAAAACAATTTTGAAATATTTATGGTTCTATTTTTATATCAACAAATATACGGACACGTGTTATTAGACGCGATTACGAAAAAATTCTCACAAGATGCTTCCTGTTTCTCTGACAAATTAGAAATTAGTGATTTAATTGGTTTCACTAATACGGACATTGTTCATATTTTAACACATAGAACGTTGAATCATACTTATTTGGTTTTTGATTATCATATTGTTTATTAGGAAACATATTTCCAAGGTTTTCGATGTTTAAAATCTAGGCTACTCATTTTATAAAATTGATTATTATCTATCAAACTATCTTACACCAAATGACTTGGTTTATTTCAGGGAAATGTGGTTAATTCAAATTTGTGCTAGGAATTTGCAGCATTACCAAAAAAGAAGCACAATTTAAAAATGATACGTCATTGGTGACGTGTAGTCATTTTTATAATATATGACCTATAGTAATTGTTGTAATCTGCAGAGCAACGACAAAATAAGAATTGAACTACAAGAGGCGAGGAATATATTCTAGCAATGAAAGGACCCCGCACACCTCATATGGGAAAATAGCTCTCCGTCAAAGTTCTTGAATTTTTGATATGTTATAGAATTGATCATTCTGGTGGAATGTTTCAATGGGAGGAACAATAAACTCATTCCATCTTACATCACAATTGTTACAATTTATACAAGGTGAATCACGAATATAGAAAAATAACGAATATTAATTTTTCGGACACCTTTCAGTAATAAACCCACAGGAAATGACAAAATTCTCGTGAAGGATGTTAAATAATGTGTTTCATCGTATACAGAGTCGAATGCTGACAATTTGAAAAATTACGTATATACTTTATTAAATAAAAACCTTGATTTTTTTCATCACCCTATATCTCATAAGGGAGTCCAAAATACTTTCATTTATATCGTACAGCAATGGAATCCTGAGACGTAATATTCATGTACAAGATGAACAATTTGTAAAAAAGTACATATATTTTCACTATTTTGCGCTAATGAACTACCAGTTGACTTCACTGGCTTGTAGGTGTGTATTTTATATAAGTAGACTAACCAATCCATTTGAAATCTCCTGATGTGACTGAGAAGATACTTAGGCTAGATATTTATTCAAATCGTAAAAGTAAGGAATGCAGTGAAGTAAAATAAACATTATTTCAAATTATTTCCACGCCACCCCAGAGGTTTCTTCTAAAGTGGTGTCCCCATAAGGCCTACTCCACTAGAAATATGGATAATTAACCAATCACAACTTGAACGGCCTTGACAGATCGTACATATATATGCCATGACTATAATAAAGATGCCCGTCATGGATAGTGCGGGGGTCTCAAGATATCTACTAGGTAGAGGATGTAATATGTCCTATAAATATCCGTCGAATGTTACGATACAAGGAACATTCCAAATGGATAAATCCTAGGCCTAGGTCAGGGGTGTTATCAGGTAATACGCATAAATCATATGTATTACAGATATCCAGCAACCGCTGTCTCTTGTTAACATGACTATTATTATTATTATAAATACTCAAGACAAATCAAATTGAAAATCTATAATTCATTATATGTGAGAATCAGAATCGGAAACTCCACGATTAAAGCAAATCCTCTAGATTTTTCATTATTAGTTTTCATTCCCGCAGAGAGGAAAATACTATTGCAATGTCACTAAAACGAATCCGCTCAAGTTTCGGACCATTCAAAACATCTCTTGTTTAAATTATCTACTGTATTCGAATAAATACTCACACCAGCTGAGAAATTAAAGTCATCAAACTTCTCATTGCATACTTTCTATCGATGGCAGAATGGGAACTCTTGTTTCATATCAGTCATTAATACATTTGAATAATTAGTGGAAATCGATTTAAATTTTCTGTTCGCAAATGTAGCACCCCAAGCTACGTAAATGGCTAGTTTTTTCATTAATCTCTGTATATTGTTCATTTTGGTATGAACAATCTAATTTGGATATTGTTGTCTACCAGGAGGATTCTTACTAAGATATACGGAATGGTAGAGGGATCCCCCAGCTCATATTACAAGTCCAAAGGATCTTTTATATTTGAGTACCAGAGATATCGTGAGATGCACCTGGGAATATAATTAGGTGTGAGACTTGTACAGATGTCTAATGAATGTATGTTCGGGATGTCCCCTAATTTCTTCCTAGGTGAGATATCCTGAGAATGTAGTGAGCATACCGTAGATACTTAGAGATGAGACTTTGGTGAATGCCCTATAGATGGAATCAGTTAGTATATAATTATACTTATACAAATACATTAATTGATAGAAATTCAATTTGATGTGATACATCTTTCGGATATCCATATCCGCAGCTATAGCGACAAGAGTAGATACCATAGGATATAATTTATTAATTGGGTTGGCACAAGCAATACGCATGGCATATTAAGACAACAACACAACGAGGAAAATACTTGATGGATAACTGAATTTTTTCATAATCAAAATATATCAAATACGAATAAAAATAAGATTCTTATGAACATTCATAAATGAGAAAATAACCAACAGAATCAAACTATTTCTGGACCGATATATATGTCCTCTGGAAGCATTCTATTTACAGCATCTCCTATGAAATCTAAAAGACGATTTGATGGGAAATATATATTCTCTTGATATTCATCGTACCCAAAAAACCATACTATGCTAGCAACATGCGCACATCTTCCTAAAGTTCTAACACCGGACTTACAAGTACAATAATTCCCTGAAATGGGGAGAGCAGGATCTTCTGGATTTTCGTCACCTCTTTCAGTGAGAGCAACCCAAAGCATATGTTTAGTAGTATTTCTGAACCGAGAAAATATTCTGAATCGTAGAAAATTCGGCTCTCCATGTAACTCATCGACTTCTAAAATGTTGTCTACTTTACTATCTCTACGGATTGTATCTTGGATATATGACACAGCAAAATGAAAATCATATGTTCCAGTAAGTGATTTTAAATATTCAATATCAAGGTGAGGAAACGATTGTATATGAAGTTGAATACATTATCAAACCATAATTTCAAGTTCGGATAATCCAACAAAAAGTGCATGGAAACAAATAAATGATTTTACTGCAAATAATGGGCGTAAAAAAGTTATTTGATTGTATAATAACGATAACGTAATAATAGATAATCCTACTCACGTAGGTAATATGTTTAACACATTTTTTAGCACTGCGCCAAAGGAAATGGTGTCGAAAATTTCACGTACCGGAGCGATTGGAGAACAACTCAATTTTAATTTTAATGAATCATAAATACCCAATGATACCTTTCGTTCGTGTCCTTTTAATCAGGAAGAATTTTATGAACTCTTACATGCCAAACTTAAAAATAAAACATTTTGTGGTTTCGATGAAGTACCAGCATTCTTAATTAAAAAAATATTGCCATTTATAATATCTTCACTGATATATCTTGTCAATCTTTCGTTTTCGAATGGAACTTTTCCGGATTTGATCAAAACTAGAAAAATAATTCCAATATTTAAGAAAGGTGATTCTAAACAGGTTAGAAATTACCTTCCTATAACTATTCCTTCTATATTTTCAAAATTTTTTGAGTATAGCTATCTGAAAAGGCTTAATGCATACCTACAGCTAAATAATACGATTGTGCAAAACCAACACGGCTTTCAAACTGCAAAATCAATTAACACCGCAATACATTCTTTTTATCAAGAACTTACAAATAAGATGGAGTCGGGTGAGTGTCCTGTTGGGATCTTTTGTGATCTGAGCAGGGCATTTGACTGTGCCGATCATAACATCTTATCTATGAAAGTGTATAATATAGGAATCCAAAATCACTCACTAAATTGGATCACATCTTACTTAAATGCACGTAACAATACGTGAGCTTACCAAAAATAGCAAAAAACAGTATCGAAACCAGTACATCACATTATCTATCATCAACAGTAGGAGTGCCCCAAGGATCAATTATGGGTCCAAATCTATTTTTAATTTATATAAATGACATTGTGTCAGTTGACTTATCAACTCACTTTACATTATATGCTGATGACACCTCGTTGTTGGTTTCTGATAAGTGTAAATCAGTAGTTGAATATAATTGTAATAGTCTCTTGGCGGATCTTTATGATTGGTTTTGCATAAATTCACTCTATCTTAATGCAGAAAAAAAACGCAAGTCATAGACAAAAACAACTGCAGTTTGAAGATCTAAAAATTAATAATCAATCGATAAAGTGTGTCTCTTATGTCAAATTTCTGGGCTTGCTGATCGACGAGTGTCTTAATTGGAGTAAGCAATGTGAGGCAATTATTTCGAAGTTCAATTCCAGTAATTACTTATTTAAAAATATAAGATCTGTTCTTACACAAAAACAAATGATTATGCTGTATCACGCACAAGTGGAATCCCGTCTGAGATATGGCATATCTTTCTGGGGAATGTCTACCAATTCTGAAGACGTATTTGTGTCACAGAAAAGAATAATTCGTTGTATTGCTGGTGTCTCTCGTCTAACTGGTTGTAGAGAACACTTTAAAAAATTGAAAATATTAATGTTGCCCTGTTTGTATATTTTAGATGTTTGTGTTTTCATATATAACAACATATGTGATTTCAAAACTAACTACCAGAAGCATAATATAAATACAAGACGCTGTAATAATCTGTCTTTGACTTTTCCTAAAAGTAATATTACTTTCAAATCCCCTGCTATAATGGGACAACGACTTTTTAATAAATTGCCATTATATATTAAATCAAGTAAAACAATAAAATCATTAAAAATTTTACTCAAATCGTTTTTAGTAGATATGTGTTTTTATTCAGTCGATGAGTATTTAAATTTGTAAGAACTTTGTGTATATTATCCTATATTTTTCACTATGTGTTATTTTCACTTTACTTTTAGGCTGTACTAGTTAGGTAGGTAGTTAGATTCGTTTTTAAGTGAATTGGATAAATTTTATACAAACTTTGTTTTTCTACATTCATGCAAAAAACAACACTTTTGTGAAACACATTTAATGGAAAAAGTGGTTCTTTTTTGCACTAATGCAACAAAAATTTTGTTGCACTCATCTGTCATTCTTGTCAGTTTTGTGATATTTTAGGACAAACATAAACATTTCAATAAAATAAAAATCCAGAGCAAGTGTTTGATCCTGCTCTAATACAGCAATAATATATGTATATCTTACTACTTAGTCTCAACAATTATTGCAAAAATGTTTGATTATTTAAAATTTAAATGGTCAAAGCGAAAACCAGCTATGATTAAGTACTGACAAGGTGGAGGCCATAAAGATACAAAAAAAAAGAAGAACGGTTAAGTTTCAGCTCCTAACATACGTATTATATTCTAATTTTCTAGTTTTTGCATGAATGTAGAAAAAATACTGTATGCAACTTGTGCAAAACGTGTTTTTTGCACTCGACGTGTTGTCCAACTCGGCCTAAAGGCCTCGTTGGACAATTTCACGTCGCGTGCAAAAAAACACTCACTTTTTGCACTTGTTGTATAAATAACTATTGTCATTCAAAAAATAAAGGATTTTATTTTTATTTATTTCATTCAAACGAATCCATCGACCATTCCTAGTACGGAGGTTTTCAGCTTAAACTCGTGCCTGAGCAACGTTGACATCATCGGAATCAACTAACATTTTTGTGGCCGTATCCAACGTTCCATGAATATTTATCAAATGATGGAATTTATGTATTAGACCACCAGCAATCAGATAATAATCACTTAACTTCGTAACATGTATTGCTGATATGGGTTGACAAATTTTTTTTAAAATTGACTTAAAATGTCCATTTCTAGCTTCTACAATCCATCTAGTAGTGGTTATTAAACGTGCTTCATTGGCTTCATTTGTCGTTAATTGCCTTTGATTCGGCAGTAGAAATGGTGGCATATAGTAATACAAGCCAAGTTCTTGTAGACTATTGACTGAATCTCTATAGCCTCGATCTACTATCACAATATCGCCCTCTTGAAACCATGTTCTCATTCCATTCAAATCATTTTGTACGGTCCGTTGATTGCTAAGATATATCCATCGGGGGCAACTATGATCTCTGGTTTGACTAAATGTTCATTCTTGTGGAAACAATACGATTGCCTCAATACTCGGAAGTTACTGCTCATTTATATTTTATTGTAGGTAGAATCTATATAAACTATTGCTCTGGGAATGTCTGGTGTGGGATTGTACAGTTCTTTCGTATAAAGTGATACATGATTGTTTATATGATTTTTTCTTGTTAACGAATTAAATCCAATATTATTCGGTACAACCCTTTGTAAAAGAGATATTCTTACATTAGAAATAATGAGACGTGTTGCTTGACGGGGAAAATCACTATATAATATTTTCAAAAAATGATCTCAAATTCCATGTTCCATTTTGATAAAAAATGTGAGCAATTTTTTTTTCGACATTTCTTCTCTTGCCACCTTGTTCAATAATATCTCAAAATTTCAAGTAATTGTAGGAAATTATTTTTTTAAATTGATGTGAGCTCCTTAAATTCATCTCCAGTAAAACAATTGATACCCTTCCAGTTACAAAGTGGCCTGTTTCTATTAGCAATTGTCCTCATTCTTTGAAGAAAGTGTTGAAGATTGGAAATTATGTATGGTTTATTCACAAAATTCAAACCTCCATGTGTGACCACCAGAGCTGTCAATACTTGAAGTAAATCACTTGAAAATGTACTTCAAGTATTCTTAAATACTTCAATTATTTTAGTTCAATTACTTTTTTATGTTAGATACTTGTACTTGTACTTAGAATAGATGCTCCCAAATACTTGAATTTTTACTTGATTTTGCCAACTATTTTACTCGAAGTATTTTGGAGAGTACTTCAAATATTCTTTAATCTAATCTAATTGCCACCACTGATGTTGCCAATGTCATTCAAAAAAATACTAATTTGAGAACTAAACACACAAATGTTATAGCTAAGTATAATGTCCTATGAAAAATGGCAGGTCGTCCAAAAACGTCCGAGACTATTCTGAATGTACCAGGACATACGTTAAGTTATCCCGGTGCTACTAGGTGGAACTCGTTTTATGACGCTATTTCGCAAATTTTAAGGGAGAAAGATAAACTTGGCGAGCTTTTCCGACAACCTAATATAGAAAATCAAATGCTCAAAGAAAGTGAAATTCTCTACCTTACCGATTACTGCAAAATTCTAAAACCTATTGCTAATGCTTTAGATCTGTTGCAAGGAGAAACATCGACTTATTTTGGGTATCTGTTACCAACTTTAGGTTCTCTGTTAATCAAATTTGAGAGACAGCAGTCAAATTCGAGTGAATTTACCACCAGTCATATGAAAACGTTACTAGAGGCTTGCCAAAATGGACTTCTTAAATGTTTTGCAAAGTTTTTTGATTTTTCATGTGCCGTAGCAAAAGATGCTATTGTGGCAACTTTTTGTATACCCAAATTTAAATTAAGGTGGGTGAAAAATTTTGGAAGGTTTTATTCAGTGGCAGAGCTGAACGAAATTGTGCCAAAAATAGTACTTGAAATTGCAGAAAGAATGACTTTTTCCCAAAACGTGTCAGTATCAGAGATATGTGATAGAGATGTAAAAAAAGCTAAAACGGAGGATGAGTTTTTTTAACTAGAAGGCGACAACACTGAATCTAGTTCTAGGTCAAGTACATATAAAAAAAAGTAGAATTGGATATTTCACAATATCTAAATGACTCTGATACAGATATAAGTTCGCTAAAAAAATATCCTGTAATACAGGAACTATTTTTAAAGTATAATACATGCCTTCCATCTTCTGCTCCCGTGGAGCGTCTCTTTTCATTTGCGAAAATAATAGATGCTCCCCGAAGGCATGCATTATCTGACAAAAATTTCACAAAAATTTCGAATACCTTGTGATTCTGAAGTCAAACTCGAAAAGGTATTCATTGTCATAAGGAACATGAACATGAACTAGCACGCCTTTTTTACTTAATCTATCATTAAGATGAATATGTATGTTTTGTTCAAATTGCTTTATTTTTTAATATTTATGTTAAATACTTTGTTTTATATTTATGTTGAATACTTTTTTTTATAAATATACTTTAATTTCGGTTAGTTAAAGTTTATTATAGTTGACCGCACTCAATATTTTGTGATTTTTTTCCTATAAATAGAATATGGATACTATGAAAATCACTATGAATTTTTTTTAATTACAGATTGTATGGAAACGTAGAAGAAACACTCAAAATATGTTTTTCTACGTCCGTTATAAAACTAACAGTTTATGTAATTAATAGCTGTTTATAAAATACCTACGTAATTCCGGAGTGGATAAAAAAGCGTTAAAAAAAGTGCTGTATCGTGTCATTTTTTAACGCAAATCGGGAATACATTCGCTGATTAGTGTGCTATGAACGCTTGGCTCTTATGTCAAAATGTTCCTCGATAAATTGTCAAACAGTCGTTTCTATTCGAAAAAACATGTTTCTTCTTAAAAGTTACGTGAAGTGAAATTTAAAAAAGTGTTACTAGGTAATTATTAGTTACTAATCATGGAGAGTGACAAAAGAGAAAGCCTCAATTGCACCCCGGAAGATGTTATCGAGTCAGCAACTGGGTACTATTACAAAATAAAAATTAATAGATTTGTCGAACTTATTTGAATCTGCGGACGTAGAAAATTTTTTGTATGAAACTCGTAAATAAAGCACCTTTTTTCACTTGTAGGAAATGCCGCACTCGCCTTCGGCTCGTTCGGTCAAACTTTCCTACGCGTGAAAAAAAGATGTACTTTATTCACTTGTTACATAAATAACTATTTTGCTAATTGCTATTCAGGTTCATGTTTATGTTAAAATAGTGTGGTATAAAATATTCTGAGTTGAGATTTCATACTACAACATGACGTTTTATAACAGCAAACATATTTTTGCAAATATCACTTCCATGCCCTCACAGATTGTAGATTATTATTATTATTACCAAATAAGAAAAGGATAAAAGTTATAAAGGTATAAAAGTTGTTAGAATGTTACGTAGATACTTAAACCATCGAAATTACTTTAAATATTACTTGCAGTAATTTTACTTCCAGTATATTTTCACATATCTGAAGTACTAGTGTACTTAAAGTATTATCTCTTTACTTGAAGTATTTGTTTTTAACTTGAAGTGAAATACTTGAAGAAAATGAAGTAAATTTCAATTTTACTTGATACTTGGAGTATATATTTGGAAAACTTGTACTTGTAATTCAAGTATATTTATAAAATATGTTTAATTGATACTTGTACTTCAAGTACTTTCGTAGTGTACTTCTGGTGACCACAAATTCTCAGGAAATCTGGGACATAGATATCAGAAGCAACAAAAATATCCATTCTTCATTCTAAAGAAAATCTGAATACAGGGTGTCCCAAATAAGAATGACTGATTTTAAACATAAATGCCCAGCTTATTAATTGCTCCGAAGAGATGGGGTTTTCACTAGTTTATCAAAGAGATTTTTTGAAGCTTGGCTGGCATTTCATCTCATCAACACCGGGTGTTTTACTAATGTTGGTCAAATTCAAAGGGGAAAATATGTATTGTTTTAAATGGAACACCCTATAATTTATGATCTCATTCGAAAGAGCAATCATTCCAAAAATGTATAGTTTTCTATCATTTGTTCCATTAACAACAAAGATATTCGAGGTTTCATGTAGTAGTACATTTTTAATTAGTAATTTTATATTAACGTATTTTGATGCCTAAAATCAACTCATGCTGTGACCGTTTGACGCATAACAAAATCATTTGAGTCCGTTTCCTGTAGTATGCATTTTTAATTACGTGAATAATTGCCAACAAATCTGATAAACAGTTTATTTAGTAAGAAAACATAATAACATTATTTAATACATATAAAGAACGAAGAACAAAAAAGTTACAATAAATGCTGCATATGCCTACCCTCTTCGTTTATGCATAACTGTAAGCGAAATTAATCAAATGAATTTTCTAGCATTTCTTGCGGAATGTTTTCAATAATGTTCCTGATATTATTTTTCAGTTCTGCTAAATTGTTAGGCTTAGGATTGTAGCACCTATCCTTCACATATCCCCAGAGAAAAAAATCTGGGACAGTTAATTCAGGAGACCGCGGTGCCCATTCCATCGGTCCAGCTCGACCTATCCACTTATCATTAAAAAACGTTTTTAATGACTCTCGTGCTATTAAGCGATAATATGGTGGTGCATTTTGAACTAGTTGCGGATAAAAAGAAGTTTCCAACATATCCGTGTAATTAGTACCCGTCACTGTTGGTTCTGAAAAGAAAAAAGGACCATAGATTTTTCGCCGAGGTAAAACACACCAAACGTTTACTTTTGGACTATCTCCCTGAAATTCATTGAAAGAAATTGGTTTTTGAAAACCCCATATTCTACAATTATGTTTGTTACACATGCCATTAATGTGAAACGTTGCTTCATCAGACATAATTAATAATGAATTGGGTTCGTTTCTTAATGAGTCAAGTAAAGTCTCACATACCATTACTCGTTTTTCATAATCTGACTCGTACAATATTTGATAAGTATGAATTTTGTATTGAGTTAGTTTTAAAAATTTTAGACATCTTTGAACGTCACCCTTGCTCTAAAATTCCAGCAATTTTTCTAATTGAAATTTGATGATCGTTATGTAGCACTTCTTCGATTGACATCAACTTGTTTAAAAAACCATCATTATTTCTTGGTTTTTTTAAGAGTACAATGCAACCTGTTTCGAAAAACTGTACGTACCATTTTTTAATTATATTCACTGACGGCGGATTTTTCATAAATTTCCTCCTGACTATCGTCTTTGTTTGAATTATTGATTTCGTTTCTGCCTAAATTATTACAGCATGAGTTGATATTAGGCATCAAAATACGTTCATATAAAACTACTAATTAAAAATGTACTACTACATAAAACCTCGAATATCTTTGTTGTTAATGAAACAACAGATAGAAAACTAGACATTTTTGGAAAGGAGAGTGATTGCTCTTTCGAATGAGATCAAAAATTATAGGGTGTTCTATTTAAAATAATACATATTTTCCCCTTTGAATTTGACCAACATTAGTAAAACACCCTGTGTTGATGAGATGTAATGCCAGCCAAGCCTAAAAAATCTCTTTGAAAAACTAGTGAAAACACCATCTCTTTGGAGCAATTAATAAGCTGGGCATTTATGTTTAAAATCAGTCTCTCTTATTTGGGACACCCTTTTGCGGAACATTACAAATAATGCACTCACGGTAATTCGGGTTTTTTTCCATAGCAATAATGTCATTCATCACTGTGTTATTACAATAAAAACATATTTTTGTATCATCCTGAATATCAATAGGGGGATTTCCCGCTGCTTTGTCTTCGATATGTCGCAATTTGCCAAACATCGATATTATCTCCTCTATTCAAACGCATTGAGAGACTAGGAATAACATTTCGGTCTCAAATATAACAACTCACTACAATTGCGAAAGCCATATTATTCAATAAGGTTCAACAAACACTGAAAAGTACATAAACTTGAATAGTACAAAAAACACTTCAATTAGTATAATAATTCAAAAATAGTTCTTGAGCTTTATGACATCAACAAAAAACGACTATTACATTAGAATTTTGTTGATTTTACTCTTTTTAAATGGTTCTCCATGTCGACTACGAGATAACAGTAATAAGTATATTAATAAGTGGTGCTATGTAGGTATTCGAAGATGATTCAGATAACGTTTCAAATATAAGAAAAATAATGGGAAACGTTATTGAAAAGGTGGGAATATACAAACATATATACGATTCGAAGAAAGAAAAACATAATTGAAAAATTAAACGTTTCTTTGGTGAAGAAATATGCAGTGAATTTGAACTAATATAATATTTACCCTATATAAACCGATAGAAATACGTACAAATTATGATTTTATAATGATTTATACTATGTGGTATTTTTCTTTTGTGAAAAATTCATTTTCAAATCTTTTCATATTTTGAGACTTTCACAATTTTATTGATTTGTAGAGTGAAAATTCGAAATAAGGATTGTCTGCGAATGTAACAAGTATAATACGCCTTCTAGACGATGCTGCAAATATTAATTCTAGTCGTGGCTTTTTTCGAGGGATACGGTACGCTATGGTACGGTATTATTACTGATCTATACAAGCCCGCCGAAAACTGAAGTGAAAATATAGCAATGGGGAAATGTAGAAATGATGAAATAAAACAATATAATTTGTTTAAATCTTCATTTATTTGAACTAATGTTCAATTTAAACTTGTTGACGCGTTTCACTAACACAGTAGCTTTGTCAAAACGAATGAAGGTAAAATATGAAAATGTCTTAATATATACAGTGCTAAGAACAGAATTCTATTTACTAAAGTTAACAATAGTATTGAAAGAAATTACCTGGAAATTCATTCACTACAAACATTCCTAAGCTATCTTCTAGGTAAAGAGGTTCAATAAAGGAGACTGATTGATATCTATGTGGTCGTTAAGGAGATTACCTGTATATTTATTTTTGTTAATCTCTAGGGCCCCTCTAATAAATTTAAACTAAAACATTTACCGACTACATGGAGAATTTCAAAATTTGGGTCGAAAATGTGTTGATTTTCTAATAAATGATTTGAATAGTTAGAATCTAATTTTTTGTTGTCATAGTTACGTTTATGTTCCGAAATTCTAGTTTTAAAATTTCTAAAAGTTCTACCGATATAAATTTTATCACAATTGTCATTACCACATTTTAATTTATAAACTCCTGATTTGTTTAATTTTGAAGATTTAGATTTATTATTTTTAATGAATTTGGATAAATTGTGATCAGTTTTAAAGGAAATATTCATGTCTAAGGTTTCTAAAAATGATTTAATTTTTGAGGATGGTGTTCCAAAGTATGTTAGGATTTCAAATTGTTTATTATTTTTATCTGAAGGGAAAACTTGTTCTAAAGTCTGTTTTTAATGATATTGTCAATTAAATTTGGATCGTAATTATTATTAACTGCTATTTGGTTTATGGTATTTATTTCTTTGTTATAATTGTTAATATTTAATGGGACTGTTAAGAGTCTATTGGAAGTTGCCAGTTCATGACTGAATGGGTGGACCGAACTATTATGAATTGTAATATCTGTATGTGATGGTTTATGAAATATAGAAAAATCATGTTTATTATTTATATTTGAAATTGTGAGGTTTAGAAAGTTTATAGACTTATTTTGTTCAAGTTCTACGGTAAATTTGATATTATTGTGAATCGAGATTATGTAAGTAATGAAGTTCTCTAATTGTCTATTTGTACCGATGAAGCTAGCTAAAATGTCGTCCACATATCGGTGCCAGTACATAAATTTTTTACTAAGGGGGTGTTGATGAATTATTTTTTCAATATTATCCATGAAAATTTCTGCTAGTAGGGGGCTGAGGGGGTTGCCCATAATCAAACCATCTTTACTGCTATAAACCTCTCCATTGAAATGAAAATAATTTTATTTTGATTCAAACACACTTTTATTAAAGTAATTATATCAGAGTGAATTATAGGATTAACATTATTGTATGTGAGCAAGTTATCAACAAGAGTTATAGTTTCTTTAGGAGGTATACTAGGGAATAGACTTGTTACATCGAACGATATGAATTTAGAATTATGGGGTAGTATTATATCTTGAATATTATCAATTAATTCCGTTGAGTTTTTAACTGAAAATCGAGGTATGAATGAACAATATTTAGAGATAACATCTATGAGAATCTTTGAAATTTCGAATGAAGATGCTGTGAAATAAGAAACAACTGGCCTGATTGGGTACCCCTCTTTATGGAGTTTAATTAATGAATAAAGTTCAGGGTGTTGCGGATTAGGTACAAATAGACAATTAGAGAACTTCATTACTTACATGAACTCGATTCACAATAATATCAAATTTACCGTAGAACTTGAACAAAATAAGTCTATAAACTCTCTAGACCTTACAATTTCAAATATAAATAATAAACATGATTTTTCTATATTTCATAAACCATCACATACAGATATTACAATTCATAATAGTTCGGTCCACCCATTCAGTCATGAACTCGCAACTTCCAATAGACTCTTAACAGTCCCATTAAATATTAATAATTATAACAAAGAATTGAATATCATAAATCAAATAGCAGTTAATAATAATTAAGATCCAAATTTAATTGACAATATCATAAAAAACAGACTTTAGAACAAGTTTTCCCTTCAGATAAAAATAATAAACAATTTAAAAGCTTAACATACTTTGGAACACCCTCCTTAAAAAATTAAATCATTTCTAGAAACCTTAGACATGAATATTTCCTTTAAAACTGATCACAATTTATCCAAGTTCATTAAAAATAATAAATCTAAATCTTCAAAATTAAATTATAAATTAAAATGTGGTAATGATAATTGTGATAAAATTTATATCGGTAGAACTTTTAGAAATTTTAAAACTAGAATTTCGGAACACAAACGTAGCTATGACAACAAAAAATTAGATTCTAACTATTCAAATCATTTATTAGAAAACCAACACATTTTCGACACAAATTTTGAAATTCTCCATGTAGTCCTTAAATGCTTTAGTTTAAATTTATTAGAGGCCCTAGAGATTAACAAAAATAAATATACAGGTAATCTCCTTAACGACCAAATAGATATCAATCAGTCTCCTTTATTGAACCTCTTTACCTAGAAGATAGCTTAGGAATGTTTGTAGTGAATGAATTTCCAGGTTATTTCTTTCAATACTATCGTTAACCTTAGTAAATAGGATTCTGTAGTTAGCACTGTATATATTAAGACATTTTTATATTTTACCTTCATTCGTTTTGACAAAGCTACTGTGTTAGTGAAACGCGTCAACAAGTTTAAATTGAACATTAGTTCAAATAAATGATTTAAACAAATTATATTGTTCTATTTCATCGTTCAGTATGAATCTTCATCAAGTAAAAGCCTCATCTATTCAATTTTCAAATGTAGAAATCTTAGCTATATTCCCAAAGTGTTCGCATTGTATATGAAAATCACGTCATAGGATGCCGTTGAAGATTTTGTACGATATGAATGAAAGTATTTCGAGTCCTCATATGAAAAAATATCGCTACATTTTCGGACTTCCTTATGAGATATAGGGTGATGAAGAAAATTAAGGTATTTATTTATAAAGTATACGTAACTTTTCAAATTGACATCATTTGACTCTGTATACGATGAAACACATCATTTAATATCCTCGACGAGAAATTTGTCATTTTTGGTGGGTTTATTACTACAAGGTGTCCGATAAACCAAAATTCCTTATTTTCCTATATTCGTGAATCACCTTGTATAAATTGTATCAACTGTGATGAAAGATGAAATGAATTTATAATATTATGTGATAATTCAACCTTTCTTCGCATTTTCTCTTTATAAAACAACAAAATTATGAAAGCCTCAAAATAGCATTATTATCAAGTGAAATACGAAAAGGTTTGGAAATGAATTTCTCACGAATTTGTCAAGTGATGATAATACCACCAAAAATAAATCAGAACTAAATCATAACTTGGGTGATACGCAGTGATGAAAAGTGAATATTTCTCAAATTAACAATCAAATTTCGATAGGAATTAAGTGGATTTTTTATACCTACTGATTTGAATAAAAATATTTTGGCAGAAATACTAAAAAATTCCAAGCTTCTTATAAGTATTAACAAATTGGAACTTACCACTTTTCCCGACACCTGGAGCCCCAATAACTGCCACTTTCACTTCGGATAACGAAGATTTTTTCCTCCTCATTCCTTTTCCGTTCATCACTAACTAGTTGTTAAAATTTCCCAAACAAAAATTGAAACTGTTCAGTGCCAACGCTTCGATTTGAATTTTTGTTGTATATTTTAAATAATTTATCGCACCAACACTTTCAAAAACCGTGATAATAAATTTAAAAAGAAGAAAAAATGTTGGTTATCGTCCAAAAGGTTGTACGCGTAAAAACTGCATCGAAAGTAGCGAGTAGAAAATTTTCAAACTCTCCGCGTTTGCAACCTCTGCCGGTCAAAAACTCATTATCTCATTCTAAAATTATCCAGACGAGTCTTACGGTGATTTTAGGAGTAAGAGGTTTTTTTATTGTTATTTACAACCCTACGAGGAGTCATCATTTAAAACGATACAAATAAATTTTGTTATGGTATTGTATAACCATTCAAAATTTTTTGAACGGTCGTTTTTATTAAATACTATTTTTAAACTAGCAAGAAAAAATAATCACACCACTAGAAATCACTTAAAAAGTTGAATGAAATCTACTGTTTCGACTCTTTCTCTGTGGAATCTACTCATATTACGTTTTTAAATGAAGCTAACTGTTTCTAGATAATTCCACAATATGTTGAAAAAAAGTTAAAAATTGTTTCGATATTTCATTTGATGCCTACCTGATGTTTTATAATTATTTTTGGCTTAACCAAGAAGTGACCTACCTTGTGAGTTAATATAAAAAAGAAGAAGGTATGATATAACAAATATTAAAGCTTAGATATTATTAGTCCTATGAGGATATCCTGGATATATTTTACCATGTAAGACCGGTATAGTTGTGCAATTATACAGAAACCCAGGAAAACTGTATCTGCTGATCTTTACAATTATCACTTAAGAAGACAGTTCCAAAGTGGAGAACTCCCTAGATTTATCTGTTCGTTGACGACTTCATATTGTAGGTCTCTTAAGTGTCTTCTAATTTCAAAATCTCCAAGGAAATCCAGTTCTTGTTTCTTATCACAAATAGTTCTGTCTTAGGTATCAATGAATGTTTGGTGTCAAGTAGATGTTATGCGTAGTGGGATTTCTCTGATTGTTTTAATATGTATGCTTGTAAGTGTTCACTGTATCGGATTTCAAAATTTCTAAGGGCCTGACCCAAATAGACAGCATTACATTCTGGACATTTGAGTTTATATATACCTGATTTCTTGAATGTTGTTATTTTTGTTGTTTTCAAAATTTCTAAATAGACCCAAATAGACAGCATTACATTCTGGACATTTGATGGGGATATTTTTGTTATTACATTCAACAATTTTGTACTTACGTTACTTTCTGTTTTAAAAGAAATTGTTGTATCAGTTGCTAAAAATAATATCTTTGAAATAATATTAGAAGGGTAGGTTTCATAATAAGGGGTAATTTACGAAATCTTATATTAGAATTTAGACCAATAAGTAAACGACGGGCATGCCTGAAAATACTATCAAAACCAATGAATATATCGATAATAAATGCATACGTACCAACTGAAGATGCAGATAAGGAGGAGAAAGATAATATGTATGAAAAAATTGAAGAAGAAATGGGAAAAATACCAAAAGAAGACACAATACGTTTAATTGGCGAATTCAACGCACAAATAGGAAAAGAGGACTACTTGGGAAAAGTGGCAGGAAAGTACACTGTACATGAGGAAACAAACAGCAACGGGCAGCGCCTATGTAATCTGACAGCAAGGGTGAATATCATAATAATTAGCACTAAATTTCCCCACCCAAGAAAAGACAAGATAACATGGACATCACTGGATAATAAATATAGTACACAAATAGATCATGTGCTTATTAATAGTAGAAAGCAGTCGTAGATCAAAGATGTACGAACATATAGAAGGGCGAATGCCGACTCGGGTCACGACATGGTAGTGGCCACAATCAAACAAAAAACAAAAAATTTAAACGCTATAAAAACAAACTGAATCGAAAAATTTAATAATGAGAATATAAGAAGCGAATACGAGGAGCAAGTGGAAAATAAGTTAATAGAATGTGGAATTGGAATGGTATAATATTAGAAAATGTTTACTGAGTTCAGCGAAAAGTCAAGAGGGAGAGAAAAAAACGGAATAAACAATCAATGGTATGATGAAAAATGTCGGGAAATTGTAAGCGCAAAAGGAATCGCTAGAATAAAATGGATAAGTACAAACAATCCAAAAGATAGCGAGGAATATGAGTGAATAAGGAAAAATTGCAACAAATTGATAAGAAATGTTAAAAGAGAATGGACGAATGACAGAATAAGAAAAATAGAAAATGAAAAAACTGACGAAAACATAAAAGCCTATTATAAAAAAATAAATGAACAAAATAAGACTAACAAAGGTAAAATTAAAAGTATAAGGAATAAAAACGGCGAAGTGATACAAGAAGAAGCTCATTATAAACAAATTTGGTAAGAGTATTTCGAGGAACTGCTAACTGAGGCACTCTCAGATATACAACATAGGAAGAAAGCGAAGAAGATGGAGAAGAAAATATATCACAGAAAAATATAACAAAAGATGAAGTAGTAGAAGTTATTAAAAGAAGTAAGAATGGGAAAGCACCGGGCAAAGACGAAATAAACATGGAATTGATCAAATATGGAGGAGAGGAACTGCACGAAAGACTATATCGGCTAATAAAGAAAATATGGATAGAAGAAAGAATGTCCGAAGAATGGGAGGTTGGACAAATTGTCATAATACACAAAAAAAGGGATAAGCAGGAGTGCAAAAACTACAGAGGTATAACTCTCTTAAATGTAGCGTACAAAATAATGTCAGCAATAATTCAAAGTCGCTTAGCTGAAAAAGCGAAAGTGATAATGGGTCAATACCAATGCGATTTCACACAAGGAAAGTCCACAATTGACGCTATTCACACTATCAAGCAGATAATGGAAAAGGCCCATGAGCACAAAATGGTAATAGAAATGCTATTTATAGACTTCCAACAAGCATTTGACTTAGTAAAACGAAGTAAACTGATGAGAGGACTGAAAGAACAGGGGATAGAAAGTAAGTTAAGAAGATTAATTGCAATGACTATGAACGAGTCAAAAGAATATACTTACAAGTAAAGGAGAAACGGAAGGCTTTGTAGCTAATACAGATGTAAGACAGGGTGATGGCCTATCAACAACACTATTTAATCTGGCCCTGGTGATAGTAACGAAAACAAGGAATATTCTGAATCAAATACTACTAGAATTAACAAAAGAAGGCGAAAAAATGGGATTAAAAATAAATAGCAATAAAATCCAAATAATGAGAGTTGGCAACCATTATGAAAACAGAATCATAAAAATAGGGGAATATGAATTTGAGGAAGTGGAAAAATTCAAATATCTGGGAGTCACGATCGGCAGTAATGGGGAACGAAGATCAGAAATCGACGAAAAAATAGTGGCAGCTAATAGAGCATACTATGCCAATAAGAAATTACTGAATAGCAAACTATTAACAAGATCCACGAAATTTAGCATTTATAACACAATAATAAGACCTGTGTTAATGTATAGAGCAGAAACGATGACAATGACAAAAAGAGATGAAGAGGAGTTTAGGATAGTAGAACGAAAAATAATTAGAACCATTCTAGGGCCAATAAAAGTCGACGACAATGAATATAGGCAACGTATGAACCATGAAAGATTGAGAGAAATGAGCGGGGAAGATATTGTAAAGAGAATAAAGAGGCAAAGAATAAAATGGCTGGGTCATGTATGGAGAGGAGAGTGCGCAATCGTTTGCTCAATGATACAGTGGGATCCATGTGGTAGGAGAAGGCAAGGAAGACCCAGATCTAAGTGGTTGAAAGAAGTAGAGAAGGACTTAAGAAGGATTGGAATCGTTAGATGGAAGGAAGAAACTGGGGATAGAACTCTATGGAGAAAAATAAGCGTGAAAATGCTGAAATGACTGGGATTGATTCACCCCAGAAAGCGGATCTAGAAAGCATTTATGCGGCGCATTAGCCACTATATATATATATATATATATATATATATATATATATATATATACCTATATATATATATATATATATATATATAGGTGGGGATAACGGGGATTTCAGTCCAAGGAATCAACGCGAAGATCTTTTATTTACAAAATGCCGCCAAGCTTTCGTGTCCTTTTGACACTTCTTCAGGGCACTATAATACATATACAAATATAAATATGATTTAAAAATAGAGAAATAAATATAAGTACTTACATGTAAAATATTTTAAGTAAATTCAATATAAATAATCATTAAAAAATTTGTAAATGTAAAAATAAATATAATTATAATATACTTGATGTCATATTTCACATAAGACAAATCGATACATAATTTGTTTGTTCGTTACTTAGTTATTTTAATTTTTTTAGGTTACTTTATAATTATTTAATGAAGTTTGAATTTGAGGTTAGATTATAACCTTATAAAATGACTTTGACAGATAATTTGTTTTTGACGTTAATAGAAAAGGAAATAAGGTTAGATTATAACCTGTGAAAATGACTTTGACAAATAATTTCTTATATTTTGACTTTAATAGAAGTGAATTTAATTTTTATGAAATAATCATATAAATAATGAAAAATTATCTATTTTGTTCAATATTCAAAAGGTAGCTATAAATATTACTAAGATTTTCAATGTCACTTTTCTTATTCATACTATTATTTGCCTTGTTGATTTCAACCATTTCAAGAAAATATCTTTTAGACATATTTTGTTCAGTATGTAGAACTTTAGCTTCATTAAATAACATTTTATGGCCTGTTTCGATGGAATGCTGTGTTAATGCACATGATTTTTTGTTAAGTTTTATATCACTTTTATGAGATGTGATGCGATTAGTCAAATTTCTAGAGCTGGTACCGATGTAGTTAAGATCACAGTTATTGCATTTTATTTCATAGACTACATTTGATTTTTTTAAGTCAGGTGTAGAATCTTTCAATTTACTATTTAAATTTCCAATCGTTTTTATATTTTTCTGTGTTATCTTTATATTAGTTTCATTTTTGAAAAGTTTTATTATGTTCTTTGATAAATTTTCAATATTTGGAATTGATAGGTAATTAATATTTTCTACATTTGTATTCCTATCTGTTTCATTGCTAGAGATATTATCATGAATAGTTCTATCAGAAATATTGTTGAAAAGAATTCTATTTAGAAGTGATTTAGGATAAGAATTTTCTAATAAGATATCACGTAAAATTCTTAAATTTTTTTGTTTTAAAGAAGGGTGAACTAGTTTTTCAATTCTATTTTTTAAACAAATAATGAGATTAATTTTCATTTTCTTTGTATGAAAAGAATGATAGTTTATATACCTTCCTGAATTTGTTGGTTTTATATACCAATCGGTAATCAAAGTGTTATCGTTTTTACGGATTATTTTAGTGTCTAAAAATGGAATGCTATTATTTTTTTCAAATTCAACTGTAAATTGTAAATTTTCATTATAACTATTTACTTTTTCTAATATTTCATCTGATTTATTAACTGGTATAGCACAAATTATGTCATCAACAAATTTTTTCAAAAATGGTATATTAAATGATAGTTTTGGGAGAATATCTTCAAGAAGATCATCCATTACATATTGTGCTATTATTGGAGAAATAGTAGCTCCCATTGGTGTGCCAAGAATTTGTTTATAGTAACATCCTTGAAATGAAAAATAACTTGAGTTAAATATAAAGTCGATTATTGATAAGAATTTATTTTGTGGAATATTACAATAATCTTTAATTTTATTCCATCTCTTGATGATACTATTCGTTACTAATTTTATAGGAATATTACTGAATAAGGATACAACATCTAGACTGATTAATATGTAATCTGGTGGAAGTTGTTTTTCATTTATGAATGAAGAAAAATCAAATGAATCTTTGATATAAAAATTATTTTCAAAGTTATATGCGTTGGTTAGAATATCGGTTATCATTTTTGCTATTTTACTGTTTGGTGCATTAATTGAAGAAATAATAGGTCTGAGTTTCATTGTGGGTTTGTGAATTTTAGGTAGGCCATAATATTTAGGTGATACTGAACTGTATATCATATATTTTTTAGCTTCTTCTTTATTGATCATTTTTAATTTTTTTAAATCTGATATCAAATTATTAGCTTTTTGTTGTATAGTTACAGTAGGATCTCTATTAAGTTTGATATATGAGTTAGGGTCATTGAGAATATCATAAGATTTTTCAAGATATTCTTCTTTATTCATAATTACTGTGATATTACCTTTGTCTGATTTTGTTAGAATAAGATTTGGATTGTTTTTAAAAAAAGTTTTAGTTTTTTGGTATATAGAGTTCAAAAAATGATTATTGTTAAGAGGTTTTTGGAAAAAATTAGTAATCATGTTAGTTATTTTTGCTCGGAAAATATTTTTCTTTTCATGATTGAACCCAGTGATTAGGCATTCTATATCAGATAGTAATTTAGCAATTGATATGTCTTTTGTAGTTGGTGGTAAGCTGAATTTATAACCTAGGGCAAGGAAATGTTTAATGTCTTCTGGTATATCAATATTAGTGAGATTTTTTAACCAGTTTTCATTTATTTTGATTTCTTCATATGAACATAGTTTTAATCGTTTTATTTTGTTAATATTTTTTATTTTGATTTCATTGAAAATCTTATTGTAATAAGTTTTTTGTCTTTTTGTATATTCTAGCCAAATATTTTCTGATATGGTTTGTTCGAGAGAATTTGTTAATTTCAAAAAATAAGTTTCTAAATTTTTTAAGTCATTGTGAGTAATTTTAATTTCTAAATTCAGAATTTTCTTAGTTAATTTTTCATTAAATGTGTGAATTTCTTGAGTATTATTATTGTTATTTGATTCGATTAGAATGTTCAAATTTTTTGTATTGTTTGTTATATGTGAAGGTATGATACCATTTCGTCTACATTCTAGTAGAAAGATTCTTCTGTTCCGGTATGTAGCTAATTTTTTGTTGATGTTACTCCATTCTTTGATTTTTTTGGTACAATCTTGACCATATATGGATCGAATGTCTTCATAGAACCCCATTGTGTAATGAAAAATTTTTTTTTATATAACGACTGAAAAATGCTATATAGGTGGGGATAACGGGGATTTCAGTCCAAGGAATCAACGCGAAGATCTTTTATTTACAAAATGCCGCCAAGCTTTCGTGTCCTTTTGACACTTCTTCAGGGCACTATAATACATATACAAATATAAATATGATTTAAAAATAGAGAAATAAATATAAGTACTTACATGTAAAATATTTTAAGTAAATTCAATATAAATAATCATTAAAAAATTTGTAAATGTAAAAATAAATATAATTATAATATACTTGATGTCATATTTCACATAAGACAAATCGATACATAATTTGTTTGTTCGTTACTTAGTTATTTTAATTTTTTTAGGTTACTTTATAATTATTTAATGAAGTTTGAATTTGAGGTTAGATTATAACCTTATAAAATGACTTTGACAGATAATTTGTTTTTGACGTTAATAGAAAAGGAAATAAGGTTAGATTATAACCTGTGAAAATGACTTTGACAAATAATTTCTTATATTTTGACTTTAATAGAAGTGAATTTAATTTTTATGAAATAATCATATAAATAATGAAAAATTATCTATTTTGTTCAATATTCAAAAGGTAGCTATAAATATTACTAAGATTTTCAATGTCACTTTTCTTATTCATACTATTATTTGCCTTGTTGATTTCAACCATTTCAAGAAAATATCTTTTAGACATATTTTGTTCAGTATGTAGAACTTTAGCTTCATTAAATAACATTTTATGGCCTGTTTCGATGGAATGCTGTGTTAATGCACATGATTTTTTGTTAAGTTTTATATCACTTTTATGAGATGTGATGCGATTAGTCAAATTTCTAGAGCTGGTACCGATGTAGTTAAGATCACAGTTATTGCATTTTATTTCATAGACTACATTTGATTTTTTTAAGTCAGGTGTAGAATCTTTCAATTTACTATTTAAATTTCCAATCGTTTTTATATTTTTCTGTGTTATCTTTATATTAGTTTCATTTTTGAAAAGTTTTATTATGTTCTTTGATAAATTTTCAATATTTGGAATTGATAGGTAATTAATATTTTCTACATTTGTATTCCTATCTGTTTCATTGCTAGAGATATTATCATGAATAGTTCTATCAGAAATATTGTTGAAAAGAATTCTATTTAGAAGTGATTTAGGATAAGAATTTTCTAATAAGATATCACGTAAAATTCTTAAATTTTTTTGTTTTAAAGAAGGGTGAACTAGTTTTTCAATTCTATTTTTTAAACAAATAATGAGATTAATTTTCATTTTCTTTGTATGAAAAGAATGATAGTTTATATACCTTCCTGAATTTGTTGGTTTTATATACCAATCGGTAATCAAAGTGTTATCGTTTTTACGGATTATTTTAGTGTCTAAAAATGGAATGCTATTATTTTTTTCAAATTCAACTGTAAATTGTAAATTTTCATTATAACTATTTACTTTTTCTAATATTTCATCTGATTTATTAACTGGTATAGCACAAATTATGTCATCAACAAATTTTTTCAAAAATGGTATATTAAATGATAGTTTTGGGAGAATATCTTCAAGAAGATCATCCATTACATATTGTGCTATTATTGGAGAAATAGTAGCTCCCATTGGTGTGCCAAGAATTTGTTTATAGTAACATCCTTGAAATGAAAAATAACTTGAGTTAAATATAAAGTCGATTATTGATAAGAATTTATTTTGTGGAATATTACAATAATCTTTAATTTTATTCCATCTCTTGATGATACTATTCGTTACTAATTTTATAGGAATATTACTGAATAAGGATACAACATCTAGACTGATTAATATGTAATCTGGTGGAAGTTGTTTTTCATTTATGAATGAAGAAAAATCAAATGAATCTTTGATATAAAAATTATTTTCAAAGTTATATGCGTTGGTTAGAATATCGGTTATCATTTTTGCTATTTTACTGTTTGGTGCATTAATTGAAGAAATAATAGGTCTGAGTTTCATTGTGGGTTTGTGAATTTTAGGTAGGCCATAATATTTAGGTGATACTGAACTGTATATCATATATTTTTTAGCTTCTTCTTTATTGATCATTTTTAATTTTTTTAAATCTGATATCAAATTATTAGCTTTTTGTTGTATAGTTACAGTAGGATCTCTATTAAGTTTGATATATGAGTTAGGGTCATTGAGAATATCATAAGATTTTTCAAGATATTCTTCTTTATTCATAATTACTGTGATATTACCTTTGTCTGATTTTGTTAGAATAAGATTTGGATTGTTTTTAAAAAAAGTTTTAGTTTTTTGGTATATAGAGTTCAAAAAATGATTATTGTTAAGAGGTTTTTGGAAAAAATTAGTAATCATGTTAGTTATTTTTGCTCGGAAAATATTTTTCTTTTCATGATTGAACCCAGTGATTAGGCATTCTATATCAGATAGTAATTTAGCAATTGATATGTCTTTTGTAGTTGGTGGTAAGCTGAATTTATAACCTAGGGCAAGGAAATGTTTAATGTCTTCTGGTATATCAATATTAGTGAGATTTTTTAACCAGTTTTCATTTATTTTGATTTCTTCATATGAACATAGTTTTAATCGTTTTATTTTGTTAATATTTTTTATTTTGATTTCATTGAAAATCTTATTGTAATAAGTTTTTTGTCTTTTTGTATATTCTAGCCAAATATTTTCTGATATGGTTTGTTCGAGAGAATTTGTTAATTTCAAAAAATAAGTTTCTAAATTTTTTAAGTCATTGTGAGTAATTTTAATTTCTAAATTCAGAATTTTCTTAGTTAATTTTTCATTAAATGTGTGAATTTCTTGAGTATTATTATTGTTATTTGATTCGATTAGAATGTTCAAATTTTTTGTATTGTTTGTTATATGTGAAGGTATGATACCATTTCGTCTACATTCTAGTAGAAAGATTCTTCTGTTCCGGTATGTAGCTAATTTTTTGTTGATGTTACTCCATTCTTTGATTTTTTTGGTACAATCTTGACCATATATGGATCGAATGTCTTCATAGAACCCCATTGTGTAATGAAAAATTTTTTTTTATATAACGATCTTCGCGTTGATTCCTTGGACTGAAATCCCCGTTATCCCCACCTATATAGCATTTTTCAGTCGTTATATAAAAAAAATTTTTCATTACACAATGGGGTTCTATGAAGACATTCGATCCATATATGGTCAAGATTGTACCAAAAAAATCAAAGAATGGAGTAACATCAACAAAAAATTAGCTACATACCGGAACAGAAGAATCTTTCTACTAGAATGTAGACGAAATGGTATCATACCTTCACATATAACAAACAATACAAAAAATTTGAACATTCTAATCGAATCAAATAACAATAATAATACTCAAGAAATTCACACATTTAATGAAAAATTAACTAAGAAAATTCTGAATTTAGAAATTAAAATTACTCACAATGACTTAAAAAATTTAGAAACTTATTTTTTGAAATTAACAAATTCTCTCGAACAAACCATATCAGAAAATATTTGGCTAGAATATACAAAAAGACAAAAAACTTATTACAATAAGATTTTCAATGAAATCAAAATAAAAAATATTAACAAAATAAAACGATTAAAACTATGTTCATATGAAGAAATCAAAATAAATGAAAACTGGTTAAAAAATCTCACTAATATTGATATACCAGAAGACATTAAACATTTCCTTGCCCTAGGTTATAAATTCAGCTTACCACCAACTACAAAAGACATATCAATTGCTAAATTACTATCTGATATAGAATGCCTAATCACTGGGTTCAATCATGAAAAGAAAAATATTTTCCGAGCAAAAATAACTAACATGATTACTAATTTTTTCCAAAAACCTCTTAACAATAATCATTTTTTGAACTCTATATACCAAAAAACTAAAACTTTTTTTAAAAACAATCCAAATCTTATTCTAACAAAATCAGACAAAGGTAATATCACAGTAATTATGAATAAAGAAGAATATCTTGAAAAATCTTATGATATTCTCAATGACCCTAACTCATATATCAAACTTAATAGAGATCCTACTGTAACTATACAACAAAAAGCTAATAATTTGATATCAGATTTAAAAAAATTAAAAATGATCAATAAAGAAGAAGCTAAAAAATATATGATATACAGTTCAGTATCACCTAAATATTATGGCCTACCTAAAATTCACAAACCCACAATGAAACTCAGACCTATTATTTCTTCAATTAATGCACCAAACAGTAAAATAGCAAAAATGATAACCGATATTCTAACCAACGCATATAACTTTGAAAATAATTTTTATATCAAAGATTCATTTGATTTTTCTTCATTCATAAATGAAAAACAACTTCCACCAGATTACATATTAATCAGTCTAGATGTTGTATCCTTATTCAGTAATATTCCTATAAAATTAGTAACGAATAGTATCATCAAGAGATGGAATAAAATTAAAGATTATTGTAATATTCCACAAAATAAATTCTTATCAATAATCGACTTTATATTTAACTCAAGTTATTTTTCATTTCAAGGATGTTACTATAAACAAATTCTTGGCACACCAATGGGAGCTACTATTTCTCCAATAATAGCACAATATGTAATGGATGATCTTCTTGAAGATATTCTCCCAAAACTATCATTTAATATACCATTTTTGAAAAAATTTGTTGATGACATAATTTGTGCTATACCAGTTAATAAATCAGATGAAATATTAGAAAAAGTAAATAGTTATAATGAAAATTTACAATTTACAGTTGAATTTGAAAAAAATAATAGCATTCCATTTTTAGACACTAAAATAATCCGTAAAAACGATAACACTTTGATTACCGATTGGTATATAAAACCAACAAATTCAGGAAGGTATATAAACTATCATTCTTTTCATACAAAGAAAATGAAAATTAATCTCATTATTTGTTTAAAAAATAGAATTGAAAAACTAGTTCACCCTTCTTTAAAACAAAAAAATTTAAGAATTTTACGTGATATCTTATTAGAAAATTCTTATCCTAAATCACTTCTAAATAGAATTCTTTTCAACAATATTTCTGATAGAACTATTCATGATAATATCTCTAGCAATGAAACAGATAGGAATACAAATGTAGAAAATATTAATTACCTATCAATTCCAAATATTGAAAATTTATCAAAGAACATAATAAAACTTTTCAAAAATGAAACTAATATAAAGATAACACAGAAAAATATAAAAACGATTGGAAATTTAAATAGTAAATTGAAAGATTCTACACCTGACTTAAAAAAATCAAATGTAGTCTATGAAATAAAATGCAATAACTGTGATCTTAACTACATCGGTACCAGCTCTAGAAATTTGACTAATCGCATCACATCTCATAAAAGTGATATAAAACTTAACAAAAAATCATGTGCATTAACACAGCATTCCATCGAAACAGGCCATAAAATGTTATTTAATGAAGCTAAAGTTCTACATACTGAACAAAATATGTCTAAAAGATATTTTCTTGAAATGGTTGAAATCAACAAGGCAAATAATAGTATGAATAAGAAAAGTGACATTGAAAATCTTAGTAATATTTATAGCTACCTTTTGAATATTGAACAAAATAGATAATTTTTCATTATTTATATGATTATTTCATAAAAATTAAATTCACTTCTATTAAAGTCAAAATATAAGAAATTATTTGTCAAAGTCATTTTCACAGGTTATAATCTAACCTTATTTCCTTTTCTATTAACGTCAAAAACAAATTATCTGTCAAAGTCATTTTATAAGGTTATAATCTAACCTCAAATTCAAACTTCATTAAATAATTATAAAGTAACCTAAAAAAATTAAAATAACTAAGTAACGAACAAACAAATTATGTATCGATTTGTCTTATGTGAAATATGACATCAAGTATATTATAATTATATTTATTTTTACATTTACAAATTTTTTAATGATTATTTATATTGAATTTACTTAAAATATTTTACATGTAAGTACTTATATTTATTTCTCTATTTTTAAATCATATTTATATTTGTATATGTATTATAGTGCCCTGAAGAAGTGTCAAAAGGACACGAAAGCTTGGCGGCATTTTGTAAATAAAAGATCTTCGCGTTGATTCCTTGGACTGAAATCCCCGTTATCCCCACCTATATAGCATTTTTCAGTCGTTATATAAAAAAAAAAAAAAAAAAAAAAATATATATATATATATATACCTATATATATACCTATATATATATATATATATATATATATATATATATATAAGAAGATGTAGGAATATCGCGTGATATGTTGACAACAACAACAAAGAGATTCATGGGTAATTCAAGCAAAATAAGGGCTACTGAAATAGAGTGGTAACCAGAAACATGCATGTCCACTGTGTTTTAACTCGTTCCACATTAACCACTCACGTGGAATTTGTTTACATGTTCTGTTGTTGGCTGTTTTCATGTACAACAATGTTTCATGGAAAAGTTTCCCAGAAATGTCAGTTACAAAGGATTATGATCTGGCTTAAAAAGCTGAAAAACGAGAGTAAGATGATACTATTTCCTGTCGTATTTTATCATTCATCACTGCAGGCCAGGTATTAGGATCAAAAATACCGATTTTACTGTCATTATGAATATCCATACTAAGATCTGGATCAGCACATTCTTCATCACTTCCTTGACATGTAGTAGAAGAATCTCTTCTGTAGTCTTCCATTATTTCTACTGTAACGAGTTGTTCAGCAGCCAGATTTCTTCATCGTTTTGCTTTGAAACCAGCTGAACACCAGAGCAAGAAGATTGGATAGGTGAGGATAATGTAGGTTCTGGCTTAATATCCAGTTGAACTTCATTAAACTCTTCTTTTTCTTTGCTCTTTAAAAAAAATAAATATCCTCGCTCCTTACCCTAATCATCCCTTTTTTGGAGTTGCCTTGTAGCTCACCATAACTTTGTAGAGTATCAACTAGTTCTTGGTCAACTAAAGACCTCCAGTTTAGTCGGTAAACTGGTGGCGCCGAACCTACTTACAGAATACTCCATAGCTGGTGTTGCTCGCACCTTTTTAAACCACTGGTCTGTACTATAGCATAGCCTATTGATTCTGCTAATTTGTCTTTAGTCTAAATTTAATTTAGTTTCTCAATTTCGTTAAAAAATATATATAAGGTAGGTGAAGGGAATATGCCCATGTTGGTAATATGCCCACCGGCTCCATTTTTTATTAGTTTGACTTTTGATTAACAGATGGCTGACGAGTCACTTATGTTCATGCTTAAAGTTAATATTAAACCAACCCGCGGTCAGTTGCATTCAAGCGGACTTGAGGTACACGTGGTTTGTGTTGGGAAGGCATCAGTTACAAGAAATTGTGTATTTAAATCGCTTGCAATTGTACTAAGGATTAACATTTAAAATAAGGTAAATATATGAGAAGAAAGCTTGTTTTTTGCGCTTAATATTGCCATGTATTTTTTTGATAAATATGTTGATATTATGAAAAAAAAATTGAAATATTGTTTAAGTGACTTGTAGGTAATATGCCCACATACAGGTGAAGTTAATATGCCCACTGGGCGTATTGCCTACAGCCCAGCGAATTACATACAGCTGGGTATCTAATTTATTTTTTCTGGGTTTCAGATGTCACCTTATAAATCTAAAGGCCAAAAATCTCAATGGACAGAAATAATCTTCAGCGAGCACTAAATGCTGTTGCAAATGGACAGTCAAAGAACTCAGCAGCGGAAGAATTTCGTATATCAAGGAGAACCCTTAATCGTTACATAGAAAAAGGTGCCAATAGAAAGCAGAGACTAGGTAGGAAAACTATACTCACAGATGATCAAGAGAATGAACTGGTAAGACGTATTATCAGACTGGCTGAGGTAGGCTACCCTATGACAAAAGGAATTGACAAAAGGTGCGTTTACAATTATTGCGAAAAAAATCATATTCCTCATTTATTCTCACGAGAAAAACGAGTAGCTGGACGATATTGGTTAAAGGCATTTTTAAGAAGACACCCGGGCATTTCTCCTAGGCCAGCCCAGAATATGAATCCGGCGCGGGCCCAAAAACTTAATAAAAGTATTGTTAGTGATTATTTTAGAAACTTAAGGCTGTTCTATTGGAATTAGATCTCATGGACAAACCTGAAAGAATATTTAATGTAGATGAAAAGGGGTGTAGGTTGATGCTCCACCATGAACAATCTGTCTTGGCTAAAAAGGGAGCAAAAAGGGTGCACCTAGTGGCACCAGAGTACGCCGAAAATGTGACGATTGTTAGTTGTGGGTCTGCGATTGGGGGACGAATTCCACCTGCCTTTCTTTTTAAAGGTCAGAGACTAAAACCAGAATGGTGTGATAATCTACCCGCAGGGACTTTGACTCTTATGACACCAAAGGCCAGTATGACGATCGGGACATTTAATACCTGGATAAATCATCTGGCAAGATATAAACCTTCTGGCAAATGTTTATTAATTTTTGATGGCGCATCTTGCCATTTGGATACATCCATCGTAGACACTGCCGAAGCTCATGACATTGCGCTTTTCTGTCTTCCCACTAATACGACACATGAACTTCAACTGATGGATAAAGCAGTGTTTAAGTCATTTGAGTATTATTGGGACGAGCAGGTCCTTTTGTACTGGACTCGACACAAGAATCGTTGCATACCAAAACAAAGATTTGGAGAATTTTTTTCTATTGTTTGGGACAAAGCAGTTACGCCCGAAAACATCACATCCGGTTTTTCTTCCACAGGCATATATCCATTTAATCCCCAAGCAATTCCTGAAAAAGCTTTTGCCCCCAGCATTTTAACCGAAAGAGAATTCCCCCCACCAGATTTTCAGGAAAACCAACAACAAAGAGAATTTTCTCCAGAACCGGGACCCTCTGGATGTCAAAATAAGACTTTCTAAAGTTCAACTGAAAATACTCCTCCTTCGAAAATTACCCATAGCCAAAAATCTTTCAAACCTAGACAAAAACATAATAAGAAGAAGGACGAGTGGACATCTTCAAGTGGCTCTTCAGGAGACGAAATATCTCTGTATAGTGACACATTATCAGAAACGTTTTCTTCAGAAGAAGAGAAAAGAGCGGAAGATAGAAACATTAAATCAGCCAAAGTGGAAACAACAAAACTAAATTTGGACATTACCCAAAATGCCGAGATTGCCAAGAAACAAGAAAATATAAAGGACGGAAATATTAAAGATAAAGAATCAGAAGATGAAGAGATAAGTTTCACTGAAATGCTAGATCCACCATACAAAGATGACGTAAAAAAACAAACAGAAGAAAGGCTATTAACAGTAAAGCATAGGTAGTTAGAAAAGCAGTTTTTAAAGAAAAAAGGGTTGCAAATAAAACTACTTCAAAAAATACGGCAGTAAAACCAAGACAAAGTAAGGAGTCTTGGTACTGTAAACTTTGTCAAGAAGATGTGAAAAAAGACATGAGGCTATGCTCAGTGTGTGCCACTTATGTGCATGAAGAATGTGTTGGACTTACAAAAAGTGACAAATTAGTTTTTATCTGCCCGGACTGTCAATAAACATTTTATTGCCATTTATTAATATTTGAATTTATGTTTTATCAAAGTTCTTTTAAATTTTTTTAAGTAAGATAACGTTTAGATTTTTTATATTTCTCAGGAAAACTTTTTTGTTTGTTTATTATCAATAAAATATATAACATGGTTTCAATTTTTATTTCAAGAATATTAAAGCAAAATAAATGTTTCTCTTATTTTACAGGACTGCGCATATTACCAACATACCCATGGGCGTTCTACCAACATAGGCTGGTAATATGCCCAGAGACGTCAATTTATAAAAATAATTATACAACATATACATAAGTCATATACAGGATGTCGCGGGACTAATGGGAAAAAAGTCAGGAGCGTATAATCTGAGCCAAAATGATGTTAGTACTTCATATAAACTTTTTCTATGCAGGCCCTCGTTTTCGAGTTATAGGCCTCCAAAGTTTTAATTTTGAATTTGGTTTTTATTTTTATTTTTTTTACTAGTTATTTGATCTTTATAAAATTTACGGCAAAGCTATAATATACGTGTATGTTTATTTTGGAAAGGTAAACAGTTTTACAGTAGTGCCTTGAAGCCAGGGACGGACTACTCGCAATGGTTAGTGATCCAAAAATTTTGCAGGGATGGCACACCCTGTATGAAATTATCTAAATTCACTTCCCCACACATTAATCTAACGAAAAGGTACTCTTGTTGGAATTCGATAAAATAAGCCGTTTGGCTAATATTTACAGTTTTATTAATGCACTACGAACCAATTTACGCATTCACCATTTTTATAAGTACACAACGAGGTAAAACTAACTTATTAATACGACGTCCAAGATTTGCCTACAGTACTACAAAAAAATAATTTAATGATAGCAAGAAGATAAAAAACATTAACGACGTATCAATTCGTAAGCTGGTAAAAACTCTTTAAAAGTGTTTTTACCGTTTATCAAGTAACCATAGGATTAGTTGTCAAACGTTGTGTAGAATAGTTCGTTGTCATTACTTGTCAATAATTCATAAGTCCTTAATTTAACTGTTACAATGGCAGAATTCACTTTTATTGAGTATGCAGATATGCATTTAATGTATGGACTGGCTTCTCGAAACTGTTTAGAGGCCAGAAGGCTTTATGCAGAACATTTTCCAAACAGAGCATTGCCAGACAGACGAATGTTTGAGCGTATTGATCTCAGGTTACGAGAAACAGGTATGAATAAGTAAATGTAATTTTCCATGTATAGAAAACAAAATTTTAAATTTTAGGAAGTTTTTTGCCAAAAAAAGGTGGAGAAGGTCCAGTACGAAGCGTACGTACTGTGGCAGTTGAACAAGATTTGTTAAATGCAGTTGATAATGAACCATCAACGAGTTTACGAAAATTATCAAGAGAACATAACGTCTCGAAATCAGTCGTTCATCGCGTCCTAAAAGAACAGCTGTTATATCCTTTTCATATGAAAAAAGTACACAGTATGACAGTGGCTGATTATCCTGCACGACTTGAGTATAGCCAGTGGTTTCTGCGACAACAACAAGCAGACAATACATTCATTAGTAACGTTCTCTTTACGGACGAATCCGGTTTCACCAGAGATGGAGTCATAAATTCTCATAATATGCATTTATGGGATGATGTGAATCCACATGGCATTATCCAAACTAGGAACCAGCATAGATTCATGGTTAATGTTTGGACAGGAATAGTTGGCCATCATTTGATAGGGCCATATTTTATTGACGGTACTTTGACCGGTCAGAGATATTTGGAGTTTTTGCAAAATGAGTTATGGAACCTGTTTGATGATGTGCCACTACAAACTCGTAGGAATTTATGGTTCATGCATGATGGGGCTCCTCCTCATTTCAGTTTAGATGTTCGACAGCATTTACACACAAGGTTTCCTAATAGATGGATTGGTCGTGGAGGCCCTTTTCAATGGCCACCGCGATCAGGAGACGTTAATCCTATGGATTTCTTTCTCTGGGGTTATCTCAAAAGTAAGGTATACGCAACACCCGTGCAAACAAGGCAAGATTCAATGACAGAATTGTGTTACACTGCAATGTTATTAGAAATAATATGGGACTGCTCTTTCAAGTGCAAAGAAACAACCTTCGTAGACTTAGAATGTGCGTGGAAGTGGGAGGAGCTCATATTGAACATTTATTAGAATAACGTTAGTTTTTATTGTTGTTTAGGAATTAGTTTTAGTCCAATGTTTTATAAATTGTGTTTTTTGAGGTTTTCTTAATAGTTTAATAATTTTGTGTTCGTAATTTTGATTAAAAGCAACTGATTACGTTGTTTGCGTACCTATTCAATTCCTATTAAATGAGTTATTAATGTTTTTATCATCTGCTATCATCAAATCATTACTTTTCCGCCCAACCTATCTAATATGCGAGAAAAGTATTGGTTTACCCCAAAAAAGTTGGAATTTTGACAAAAATTTTTGAGTTATTTTTACGCTTTCCTTCAACAACAACACGAAAAAACGGTTTTTAGAAAAAAAATCCTGTGTGTATGTCGTCGTCGTTGTCGTCGGCCACGATACAGCCTCCGGAGTGCAATGACTCACCAATTTTATGATGGAATATTATTAAGGATATGTCACAAATAAACACTATTGATTTTCAGCTCATCAGAGCCAGTACAGCGGGTGCTATGGTTCTTGAAGTACGGCCTTTTGACATTTTTTGAGAAATTTCAGTTTGTTAGCACAATACAGCCTCCGGAGTTCAACAAGTCACCAATTTTATGATTGAATATCATTCAGGACATCTCACTGATGAACCCTATTGATTTTGAGATCCCCAGAGCCAATACAACAGGTGCTACAGTATTTTAAGTACGATATTTTTGTCATTTTTGAAGAATTTTCAGTTTGTTAGCATGATACAGCCTTAGGAGTATATCCAAGTGACCAATTTTATGATTGGATATTATTCAGAGCGTCTCAGAGATGAACCGTATCGATATTCAGCTCACTAAAGCCAGTACAACGGGTGCTTTGGTACTTGAAGTACCAAATTTTTGTCATTTTTGGAGAATTTTCAGTTTGTTAGCACGATATAGCCTCCAGAGAATATACAGTTGATCAATTTTATGATTGAATATTGTTCAAGGTGTCTCACAGATGTGCCCTATTGATTTTCAGTTGACTTGAGCGAGTACGGCTGGTCCTATAAATCCAGATATACTAAATTTTTGGTTGTTTTTGAAAAAATTTCGGTTTGTTAGCACGATACATCCTCCGAAGTGTATACAAGTAACAATTTTATAATAGAATATTGTTTAGGGCCACAGATGCGAAAAAGTGAGGTTTAATATTTAAAACCGTTTATTTTTTTGTAATACTGTAGGTAAATCTTGGACATCGTATTAATAAGTTAGTTAGGTAAATTGGTACGTAGTACATTAATAAAACTGTAAATATTAGCCAAACGGCTTATTTTGTAGAATTCCAACAAGAGTACCTTTTCGTTAGCTTAATGTGTGGGAAAGTGAATTTCGATAATTTCATACAGGGTGTGCCATCCCTGCAAAATTTTTGTATCACTAACCATTGCGAGTAGTCCGTCCCTGGCTTCAAAGCACTACTGTAAAACTGTTTACCTTTCCAAAATAAACATACACGTATATTATAGCTTTGCCGTGAATTTTATAAAGATCAAATAACTAGTAAAAAAAATAAAAATAAAAACCAAATTCAAAATTAAAACTTTGGAGGCCTATAACTCGAAAACGAGTGCCTACATAGAAAAAGTTTATATGAAGTACTAATATTATTTTGGCTCAGATTATACGCTCCTGACTTTTTTCCCATTCGTCCCGGGACACCCTGTATATATATATATATATATATATATATATATATATATATATATATATATATATATATATATATATATGTATATATTTAATATTTAGGATGAACACATTGGTATAACAGAATAACTTTTTTTTCTTAGCATGGGCATATTCCCTACATCTACCTTATATAAAAAAGAACAGTTGGTCTTCATAGGAATAATTGTCAAAATTAAAGAAAAGAAAACTTCTCAATAACATAGTGCCTGGCAAGACATACTGCAATACTTATACCTATACTTACATCATTATATTATGCTTTTTAAATTAACGTATTGTTATAAAAAATAATCTACTTACCCATAGGACCTCTCGAAAGAAACTCATCCTCACTTCTGCTAGAACTCGAAATATCTACCATATCTTAATGAAGTGGAAGAAGAAATAAAACATTCATTTGCTCACCTGAGGTTGATTCACGTGGTTTCTGTTTGATACGAAATTAGAAATCGTATGACAACTGACCATTGACATTTGACAATCATTGCGTGAATCTTTGGAGTCCGCCCACCATCCAAATAAAACACACTGAAACACGCTAACCAATTATGGTAAGATCCGGGTTTATACGGAATATATAATAAATGTTACTGTAGCTGGAATGATATATAAACTAAGGTTCGTAAAATATTCAAAATACCGAATCAAAAATTTTATTGACAGAACCAATTTCTCATTACAATTAACAATCTTCAATATTCAATTCTGCTATCATCCTCGATATTTTGAACAGGTTTTATTTCCACAACTATAAGTATCATCACAGGACTCATCATCAGAATTATAATTATCATTGATATAATTGTCTTGAGTGTTGTATCCGCATCCTTGTTGTGGCCCTAAAAACATAGATGTCAGTGACTAAAAGAGAAGCCGTATTCGCAAAATTCTACATTTTACTCATCCCACACAAGAGAATATTGAAATTTTCAATTAACTAACAGGTATAACTATTGAGACCTTTTATGGTGAATATTAATATCACCAATCGGTATTCCGTAGTAGATTACCATAAAGTACAATCAGGGTAAAGGTGTTAGAGAGGATGACATCTCCCTTAGGCTAGAAAAATGTGTTCAAAAATCTAGCTTCTGACGAAATTGGACTAAAAAACGATGGAGCTTACCTCAGCCATTTAAAATTCACTGACGATATCGTACTGTGATGATAAGGATAGACATCCGTAAATTAAAATCAATGCTGCAAAAACTAAATGGAAAATCAAAAGAAGTTGGGATAAAAATAAATCCTAACACAACCATTTAAATTTTGCGGACAATATACTACTGATAAGGATGATAAGGATAGTCATTCGTAAATTTAAATCAATGTTGCAAAAGCTAAATGGAATCCTGACAAAACAAAAATAATTCGCTGCTTTAACCTCATCATTTTAAACTGTGTGTCTCAAATTGGTGTTTTGCAGGGTATACCGCAAACTATAGAGATAGGAAAAAGTAGTTAAGATATTATGACTTCATACTAATTTGGGACATCCAGTACATACTGGCAAAAGCTATAGTATACTTCAGGCTTCCAAACACATTTATGCTGCTAATAAAAGTATCTGTATATGTACAGACTCACTTGCCTATAACTTCTACAAAAGATATCTTCAATGACCATCCTCTTATACAGATTATCCATGATACCTACCATATTTCCCAAAATATAGCAGTTACCATTCTATGGATACCATCTTAATGGGAAATGGCCTTGCAGATAAACTCGTTAAGAGGGCGACATCATTGAACAATTATGCAGATAATATCCAAATTGCCTCCGATCTCAAGCATAAGTTCAAAGTTTTATGGCAACAGCATTGAGACTTGATTTCCCCAAAATTGCACCAGATCCAACCATCATTAAGACGCCCTAACTCTCTTAAAGCCTCAAGTTTCTGAAGCCAATATTTAGCAGTGATGAGTACACTAAAAATTGGTCACAATAAATATATTCATGGCTACCTGATATCATCAAACAACCGACCATATCGTTCAATCTGTAACTGTATCTTTACTGTTGAACACATTATTATAGAAATCCAACAGTACACATCTAGAAGACAACAGCTCAACGTCAAAGATAATTTTCAAGAGTTACTCGCAAATCCAGATAATGCCATCACCGTCCTCCAATTTCTAGAAGATGTTCAAAAAATAAAAGAGCCAAACCTAAAAGTTATTGTTACAAATAACACCAGCATAGAATAGATAGAATGGTATTTATATTTCGGACATATAATTAAAAATGAAAACGGAAACCAAACATTACAAATTAGAAGATTGATACGCTTAACTTTGGCAGCATTTCGCAAACCCAGTTTCTTCTTTAGGTATGATCTAGAAACCATGGCAAAAATAAAAGAATGACTACAACGAAGGGTAACTCAAAGAGGCTATTTTGGATATACGTTTGAGAGACAAAAACCTGTTCATCGGAATACTTAGAAGGACCATAGTAACCGAAATCATGGCCAGAATATCGAAGATAGGCAGGAGTGGGTGGGATACGTAGCAAGGCAAAATATAGAGCGCAACATTTTGGGAACTTCGAGCAGCAAAAATAAGCATAAGAAGACACAGGAAGACATTGATAGACGATATTGTTGGTGTAACCGGAGAATACTGGAAGTAAAAAGAAAGAAGCATAGAAAGAACTAGATGAGGTCGATGTCTGAAACTGGAAAAAAAAGTGTTTTAAATGAAACTCAACGTTTGTAGCTAATTCCACAATATAATGAAAAATGTTGAGAATTTTAAAAAATTGACAATTGTTTCGATAACTGAATATTATCGTCATAATGACAGAAGTTACATTCCATTTGATGCCTACCTTGTGATTGACTTAATATGTGTTAATAGTAAAAAGAAGAAGATGTGATATTACAAATATTGAAGCTTAGATATAATTAGCCCTATTGTGATATCCTGGATATCATTTTTCCAATTAAGATCAGTATAACTGTGCAATGATATAGAAAACCAGGAAAACTATATCTGCTGATCTTTACAATAATCACTTGAGAAGACAGTTTATTAGTGGAGAACTCCCTAGATTTATCTGTTCATTGACGACTTCATATTGTGGGTTTCTTAATTGTCTTCTAATTTCCAACTCTTCAAGGAAATCCAGTTCTTGTTTCTTATCACAAATATGTAGTACTTCTAGTTCTATGTTAGGTGTTAATGAATGGTTGGTGTCAAGTAGATGTTTTGCGTAATGGGATTTATCTGGTTGTTTTAATCTGAATGCTCGTAAGTGTTCACTGTATGGGATTTCAAAATTTCTAAGGGTCTGACCCAAATAGACAGCATTACATTCTGAACATTTGAGTTTATATATACCTGATTTCTTTAATGTTGGTATTTTTGTTTTAACATTTAACAATTTTGTACTTACGTTACTTTCTGTTTTAAAAGAAATTGTTGTATTCGTTGCCAAAGATTTTATCTTTGAAATATTATTAGAAATATTTCCTGTATATGTGATGGTTTTATAAGTTTTTATTTCTTCAGTTTGTTTAGGAAATATTAGTTGTAATTAGTTGTTTCCCTCTTTTTTTACTAATTAGCTTATTTGTCATATGTAATGGAGAACCGTTGTATGTTGCTATTTGTCTAATTGTATTAATCTCTCTATCAAAATTACATTTGTTCATAGGAACTGAAAATGCTCTATGTATCATTGAATTTTATGCCGCTAGCTTATGTGACATTGGGTGATTGGAATTATATGGAATTGTCACATCAGTGTGTGTTGGTTTTCGGTTAATTGCATAATCAAGTACATTATTAACTCTGAATTTTCAAATCAAGAAAATTGGTTAAGTTATTTTCTTCAACTTCTAATGTAAATTTAATTTTCGGGTGTAAATTATTAACGTTGAGCTTCATTTAAAACACTAATATGAGTACATTCCAGGAAGTAAGGGTCGAGACAATTAATTTCATGGAAAAAAGAATGTTGATGAAGATTGAGATATAATATTAAGCTTTGGAAATCTTTGTAAAACCCATTATTAATTTTATTCGGTTTTTCAAAGATATCACTCTACCTCCATACTCAACTAAATGATCAAAACTATTGTGAAAACAAATTATTATACAAAAAACTCCTATCGCCAAGAATTTTTCGAGTGACTGGAATGTATTCCACCAAGCCATTAACACAAACGAATTGTTAAACAATGTAGTGTCTCTCCGTAAATTTGTTCTGTGTCTAAATTCTATGTTATGACTTACAGTTTTGATTTTGAGCGTAGCCAACATCTTGTGAAGTATACGGATCTGAAATAGAAACAGAATATAAGGATATTTGAGATCCCTTAATTCCCAGTAGTTCACCATGAGTTTTGTTTTATCTTTTCAACTATTAGGACGAAAATGATAACGCAGAAGATAAAAAATGAGGAAATAGAAAGATTAACGATCGTTGAAATATATTTTGGTGAATTAATTGTAAAAAATCCAGATAAGGCGTAAGAAAATACATCACCTTGGTTTGGCGAACAATCACATTCCTGTTCTTCTTCACGACCTAGTTGCGAACAGCAGTACTGTGGCGTCATGGTTGGATTCATTGACCGCTGATTTCCCCCGTAACCTGGGGTCGGTGGGTTTGTGAATGTTTGATTAGCGGCTGTCAAAAAATTTCATAGTGATCAACTTCTTCTCACGGGCATATTTTTATTAAACTAATTTTTATATTTTTAATTTTCTTCAATTCACTAACCTGTTTTGTTAACTGTTTTCGATCTGCGCTGTTGCTTGTTTCTTCGTATACAAGCTGTAAATCAAAAAGTTAAATTTAGTGAACTATTTTGTACCGGGTGTCCCAATAAGAATGGCTCTCGGCCATATCACGGGAACCGTTTATAGTACAGCTTCGGGAAAAAAAATTTATAACAAAAGTGAGCTCGAGAAAAACCTAGAAATTATTTATACAGTTGTAGGTCCATCGCCAGAGGATGTAATTAAATACCAAAAATTATAAAATGAATAATTTACAAATTTTTCCTAATTAACATGCATTTAAACTATGATTATCGTATTCTTCAAGAAATTCAGCGTATAACCAGACAGCACACAATATCCATTAGATATCCATTGGATAGCCCAACATCCAGTGAATATCCAGTCCATGTGAGATATCTAAAGGGTATCCACTGAATGTATTTTATAGATATGGAAAAAAATTATTTTCTATTTCACTGATAATAATAATAATAATATGTTTATTTCCAAATTTCAAATATTACAATAAATTTTCATAATTATAACAATAGAATATTGATTAGGATTGTAAACATTGAGAAGAACCATTAGAACCCGTAGGTTGCGCATGGCCTATTACTTCTTGTCTAATAAACCAACATACAGTTTCATCATCATCGATGAAACAATATTACAAGCATACTGTGCATAGACAATTGAAATTGAAAAGATTAATTTTTTATTTTACTTTGTGAAACAACCAGTGGAATATGAATATCACGATTTGCTTTCGATGAATTGTATAACAATATCTATCTCCAAATACAGAAGATACTCTTTGAATATAGTTTTTATCATTGAAACTGAATTTATGTGCAGTATATAATTCTTGTACGTTTCGTCTAGAAAATTGAAAAATCTGCTTGCTAAGTAAGTAAAACAGCGTTGACCTACTCTTTTTCTCGATGTAGCAACCTGTACATATAAATTTGTTTTATTTCTTGTAAGATAATCATGTGATAATTCTAGAAGAGATGTTCTGTTTTTATAAATGAAGATGACAACACTGTGCAAGTACAACTTTCTCAGACTGAGGACACCTGCGTACACGAATATTTTTTTAGAGGAGTAAACATATTCCTTTCTGTAAATTATTTTGAAATTTTTTTTCTGGAGAATATCCAATTTCCTGAGATGGGTGTATAATGCACCACCCCAACTAAGAATACCGTACCTTAGTCTGGACTCCACAAGAGCGCTGTACAAAACTTTGAGGTCTGCGGTATCTAATATTTTGTTCAGGCATTTAAATTTGTATGTCAATAATCTGAGGCTTTTGGTAATTTCATTAATTTGTTGGTCCCCCCTGAGATGAGAGTCAATAATAACACCCAAATATCTTATTTTATCAGTGTGTGTTATTGTTATCTTTAAATCTTCATCATCCAAAGTTAGTTCTCGAAATGGGGGTAGGTTTACATTGTAACTCGAAAAAGGTACGTAAAATGTTTTTTCAAAATTCATTGTAAGTAATTTGTGATTGAGCCAGTTTACGATACGTTTCAAATCAGTTTCCATTTTCCTTTTTAGCTCATCCCAATTTTCGGCACTATACAGAACGGCAGTGTCATCTGCGAAACTGATAATCTGTCCCGTACTTTTATGAGAAGTAAGTAGATTATTAATATATAGGGAGAATAATAGTGGTCCAAGTACTGTCCCCTGTGGTACCCCAAATTTGATATTTTTTTCTTCACTAAGCACTCTGCCTATTTTCACACGTTGTTTACGACAATTTAGATAACTTGCCATAAGCCACAATGCTACACCTCGTATACCTGCGTCCCGCAAGGCATCCAACAACTGCGCATGACTGACAGTGTCAAACGCCTTTGCAAGATCCAGAAACACACAAGCTGTTGGTTTACTCTTATCCAATAATTTGTAAATACCTCCGACTAGCTTCGAAATAGCATCATTAGTAGACAAATTTTCTCTAAAACCAAATTGTAAGGGCGAAATTATACTATTTTTAATAAAGAAGTTGCTTAATCTACTTTTGAATGTCTTTTCAAACACTTTAGGAATTGATGTAATCAAAGAAATTGGGCGGTAGTTGGATGTTATACATTTATCCCCTTTTTAGAATAATGGAGTTACTATCGACATTTTGAACTCTGCAGGACATGTACCAGTTCTATATATTTGATTTATTAAATGTTCTAGTTGTTTAGATATTTCTACTGACACTGCTTGCAAAGTCTCTGCAGTGATATTGTCTATGTCTGGAGATTTATTTATTTTCAATGAATTTATTATGTTTAGTATTGAATATTCACATAAATTGTATCAGACTATGATGAGTTTAATCAACAATACGCATGCGGCATAAAACGTGATGTTCTTAACACACAACAAATATCTCATGACTCAACGTTTAATGCTATAATAGAAAATAATGCATCATCAGTGGATTTCCATATTTTATACCCGCAAAACTATGCTACCAACTATACACTGTTCTCTCATTGGTCCATGCCACGTTTTACCGTTTGATTAAGCTTCGTCTCCTCGTCATATTGGTTGTTAGGATGTTATCATAGTTTTAGAAAAGTGCAAAAGTGGTTGGTTATTTTTTATCGCTAGTTTGGATTTGGAAAAAATGAGGTATGTATATGTTTCTTACCTTAATTCTGAATATTGTTACGTCTACTATATTTTATTAATATTTATGCTTGATTACCTACATTAAAAGCGTTTTGTATATATATACAATGTAAAATAGCATGGTGTAAAGATGTAAAATAGGTTTTACCTCGGCTTTTACTTTGTTTCATGATAAACTGTGCTGGTGGCTCGGCTGATTTGAGTAAAAATTCTTTTCAGCTCAATAATAATAATGGTGTTCAGGTGATAAGAAATGTTCTTTTCACAGGTATGTGCTCGAATACAAGGCGCGGGCCAATTTTCGATATGTTATTATACCAAAAAAGGTGCATCTTATATTCGGGCGTATACGGTATAAAGTTGACCTTGAGAATCTACAATCTTTCTTTTCTCGTTCTTACAGAAAGAACCGTGCAGATTAGATTAGCTGGGTGATTAAGAAGAAGAAATATTGATGTATAAGCAAATATGTATATTATATAAAATAAAGTATTTTCTATAATTCTATTCCATAGTATATCATTTCATTATGTGTCAAATAATAGTAGGGGAGACCGGGGATGGTTTGGACACGGGGATACAGTGGACAGGTTCAAATTTCCCGCCCTAAAGTGAATTCTACTGCCGCGATCGATTGTACATATTGGTAACACTGCGAGAGACCAGTTGACAGAAACAAATAACCGTCGTTATAAAATTGTGACTTTTACAGTGCTTGTTTACTTTTAGACACCTATGATATAACTTTTTAAGGTAAGAACGTAAGGTTTTTCTGTAACTTAGTTTAATGTTTTCTGTTTGGCGTTCAATTTGCATGCAATGGAGACTAGTAGGAATATATTCAAGTATGTTTCGTGAAGATGCAATTTTTGGTTCAGATTTCACAGCCAGAAATGTGTGATTACACCTGTTGGGGATACATTGGACAACTGGACACGTTGTCCAATGTATCCCCGATGTATCTGTTGATGTGAACTGTTTTATCTTTTCCAGATGCCACGGGAATTCAAAAGAAAAACTCAACGAACCTTTCCTGAAGGTGATCTACAGCAGGCGGTTGAAGATGTTTTAAACAATCGTGGAAGTTTGCGCCATGTGGCAGCTATTCGAAACGTGACGAAGTCTCGTCTTGCACTTTATGTAAAGAAGGCCAGAGAAATGGGCATAGACACTCTGTCGTTCAAACCAAATTTCCATAGAAGACAGGTGTTCTCAGACCAAATGGAGAAAGCATTGGCGGGGTATTTACTACAATGCTCCAAAATATTTTACGGAGTGACACCGAAAAAATGCAGACAAATAGCTTTACAATTCGCTGACGTAAACAATCTAAAATTTCCTGAATCCTGGAAAAGAAAAGGACAAGCTGGTAGTGACTGGTTTACTGGGTTTATGAAGAGAAATCCTACGTTATCCATTAGAAAACCTGAGGCAACCTCACTTGCCAGAATGACTGCATTCAATAAAACCACGGTCGGCGACTTTTTTGACAAAGTGGACAATGTTATGCAAAGGAAGAAGTTCCGACCTTCAGATATATTTAATCTTGATGAAACGGGAGTCACCACAGTGCCTCCAGTGGCCAAAGTAATTGGACAAAAGGGTGAAAAGCAAGTTGGCCAAGTGACTTCGAGAGAGCGAGGAGAACTGATGACTCAAGTGAGTATAATTTGTGCCAATGGCAATTCTTTACCTCCCGTGTTCATATTCCCACGTGTCCGCTTCGACAAACAGCGAATGATGGCTGGAGCAGCACCTGGAGCTTTAGGATTGGTCCACAAATCTGGTTGGATGACCACCGATAACTTCGTGTTAGTATTGAAATTTTTTAAAGACAATGTGAGGTGTGATAAAGAACATCCTGTGTTGATATTGATGGATAATCACGAGTCTCATATAAGCTTGGAAGGTGTTAATTTCTGCCGAGATAATGGAATTACAATTTTGACACTTCCGCCGCATACTTCCAACCACTTACAACCCCTGGACCGTTGCGTGTTTGGCCCGTTTAAGAAATACTACAGTGAAGCAGTCCACTCATGGATGTTGGCCCATCCCAATAAAACTCTATCAATCTACGCACTTCCTGAGCTATGTTCCAAAGCTTGGGATCGTGCTGCAACTCCTGAAAATGTGAAATCAGGTTTCCTGAAATGTGGTATCTCGCCATTTGATAGAAACATTTTCCAAGACCACGATTTTCTCTGCTCTGCGGTCTCGGATCGTCCATTTCCGGACCCTCTTGTTCCCAGTACTTCTTCGGAACCTATCGTGTCAACATCTAAAGGAGCAGGCAGAGGCACTGCTGCTGTGGATCCTTCTATTACAATCAACTGTTCTACAGAGGCTCATACACCAGTTCCCACATCGAGTCATCAGTTTCCCACACCAGTTGCTTCTACATCGGCACAATCGGAGTTCGTTTCTCCAGAACAATTGAATCCGTACCCAAAAGCTAAGCCAAGGAAATTGGGTAAGGGTGGCAGAAAACGTGGGAGAAGTATGATCGCAACAGACACACCAGAAAAAGAAGAACTCGAACTAAAAGAGAGAGTGAAAATGGCAAAGAAAGCCAAGGTAGTGAAGAAGAAGGTATTTGAAAAAAAGAAGACTGTTTTCGAAGAAGATTCTTCAGATGAAGACATGGGAGAAGTAATCATGAAAGATTCTTCTTCTGAATGGGAAGAGGAGGCAGAAAGTGACGAGTGCCTTAGAAGTGGCAACGATGCCGTTGAAGATGACTTTCTAATTGTAAAAGTTCCATCGAAGAAAGGCAAGTTTGCGATGAATTATGTGGCAAAAGTAAAAAGTAAGTTGCGAGACGGACTTGAAGTAAAGTTCTACAGGCGACTGCTTCCGTCTAATCGCTTTCAACCTACAGCCGAAGAAACTTCATTTGTGGATTTTTCACAAGTGATTTTGATCCTTCCGAAAGCGATAGAAGACAAGCGTCCCAGATTCAAAGGCATGCTTTATTTCAACACTGACCTATCGGGATTCTGCCTGCAGTGACTTATTTTGATATACCTACTTTTCTACTTTTATATTTAGACAAAATATGAATTAAAAATGTTTCTGTTGCTGTACCTATCACTGTTTGTGTTCTGTCCATACCATCCCCAGGTGCCGTCCAAAGTATCCCCAAACACGGGGATAGTTTGGACAGATGTAGTGCCTCTAATTTCTGGCCTTTTTCTGAAAATATATCAATCTTGGAAAGTTTATATTATGAGTATATAAACCTAAAGGACAAGTCTACACATTAGCCTAAAAACCATAAAGGTAACATTTTTAGACAAATAAATAAAAAATAAAACCCAAAAAGTGTCCAAACCATCCCCGGTTTCCCCTACTATCATGAAGAATTTAATTCCATTTGTACCTTCCTACTCACATATGAATATCTGACTAGTGGAAATACAAGATGGCCAACAAAAACAATGCTTACCAAAAGTTGTATATATCCACAGATCTGGAATAAAATTCACTGGAAATTATAGTTCTGGTCAATCCGTACACAATATAACAGATATACGCGATGAGTATTTGAATATTTTTCACTGGACCACAATATTCTACAGCCGTCCACTTAAATACTAGACTATCCACCCTGTGTATCAATAATATTTTGTACTGGTTGACTGGATAAACTATTTTCTGTTAATTTTACTCCAGATCTGTAGACATAGAACACTTTTGGTTTGCATTTTTTTTGTTGGACAACCTTGTATTGCCACTAGTAGATACTAGTCATATATTCTCAGATTTTCATGTTTGAGGAGGGGGAAGGATATACCAAATGTGAATATAAAATATCCTATTAATATCCATGGGACGTTAATTGGATATACCAAATGTGAACATAGGATATCCATGAGATATTAACGAGATATCCAGTAGATATCTCCCAAGACATTCATAAGATATTACATATATCCTAGATATAGGCGGATATATGGATATCCATTGTATGTCTATAGACTGTTCATCTATATCCAGTGGATATACAGGATATCCATAGAGGATATCTTGTGGATGTCCAATGGACATTGTGTGCTGTCTGGGATTTGATTTTACAAATTTTAGTCTATCTCTTCAAATAAGAGGTGAGGGGAAGCGGGAACTTTATTATATAAAAACGCCTGTAATTCCAGTTCTACTTTAGCTATCTATGCAAACTTAGTCTTTTTGAAGAGAGCTCGTTTCTACCAATGTAAGAGTCATAATTTCGAAACAACCTAATGAGTCACGTATACGTTAGATAGCGCTATTTTTTTTTCAAATCTAGCTATCCTTGAAAAATGTTGAATGTAAACATGCAGTTTTAATTAAGGAATATAAAGGTAGACCAAATTAGCAACAGAATAGCGAAAACCGCATGTCGATATATTTTTCGTATTACGAGATATCTTAAGAAAAGTGTTTATTTTAAACATTTTCCTTTAAACATAAATTAACACGGTTTGACTGAACGGATTTTAATATTTTTTGACTCCTGAAAATTCTAGAGTGGAAATGCAAAACGGTCTAAGTGCCACATACTCGAAATTTTATATTTTATCAATTTTAGGGTCTACGTGCCATGGCCAATTACCTACAAAACGGTCTATGTGCCAAAACGAGAGTTAAAGGTAGGAAATATTAGTTCGAAAGTGGGGGTAGGTCTAAGTCCGCCAGCGCATTTTCGGTTGAAACGGTCTATGTGCCAGTTATTACACGTTAGTTTGATACAAGATGGATGCCACTGCAGATGTTACGGGCAATGTAATATCAACAAATGTGAATAAAAAACAAAGAAATAATATTAGAAAATAAAGAAAAAAGTTGAAATTAGTTGGATTATCATACAAAAACTACAGTATAGAACATTTCAGAGGTTTTTGTTTTTGATGTTATATTGTAACCGGTTAAAATTTTTGATTTTGTTTATTTGTTTATATTTGTGTTCATTAAGTTCAGATGTTTAGGTAAATATCTATAGAGGATAATTTTTTTGTGATTTAGCCAGTTAATAAACGGTTTTTGCATTTACTCCGAATTTAATTTTTGGCACATAGACCGTTCTGCATTTCCACTCTAGAATTGTCTTTCCTTGTTCTATCATCAATAATAGTCCCAATTATCATGTCAATATTATTTATGCTGTCACCGGGAAACTGCGTTATGGAAGTTAAATTCGAAATATATAAAAACAAGTAGTGTACAATGAAAAAAACGAAACAAAACGATATGTCTTGTGTCAAATTAATAAACCTAGTAATGTGTTCATTTACGTGTCATTGCGATTTGTGTGCATTAAATTCGATATAAAATTTACTTAAAAGTTATATCTAAGATGATTCTTACAAACGAAGAAGCATTTGATATGATAGGCATTTACTTTGAATGTATGAGAAATGAAACTGTTGCGGCTAGAGTATATGCCATACAATATCCCCAAAGACGTCATCCCGGTAGCAGAATTTTTCGTCGACTCGTACACCGTTTAAGAACGACTGGAAATGTAAATCTTCCTGTATTTAGAAGACGCGGCAGAGCACATATGTGCAATTTAATCCGCATTCAAGTATTAGAGCAATAAGTAGAGACTGGGGAATAGGCAGAACCACCGTTTAACGTATTTTGACAGGACACAGGTAAATTATGATGTAAAAAGATATGTTTCTTAAACAAAATATACCCGTATAATATTATTTGTGAGCATGGTTATATGTTAACATAATAATTTATTTATTATTCCGGAAAGATATTTAATAGGACTTTATATTTCTTTTAGATTTCATCCATATCATATAGTACTGCATCAACAATTGGTTGATCGTGATTAAAATAGAAGGTTGGATTATTACAACTGGTTACTACATATGGTATATGACGACCCTCAATTACTGTCACGTATTTTGTGATCAGACGAAGCTACATGTAGTAGTGATGGTACGGTTAACCGGCATAATATGCACTATTGGTCATAGAATAATCCACGCTGGATGGAAGAAGTTCAGTATCAGAGGCGATGGTCGGTGAACGTATGGTGTGGTATTGTAGATGGTCAGATAATTGGACCTTTTATTTTTGACAACGCAATTAACGGGGGAACGCTACCTAAATTTTATAAGGGATGAATTACCACTTCTTCTAGAAGATATATCACTAGCAATAATTGAACTATTATTAATAGAACAAGGAAAGACAATTTGAGGAGTCAAAAAATGTTAAAATCCGTTCAGTCAAACCGTAGTAATTTATGTTTAACCCTTTGATGGGCGCGAGGTAACCAGTTGCTGTAGAGATTTGTTTTAAGGCGCAATCAACTTAAAACTGTATTTTTTAAGGCGCAATAAACTTAAAACTGTATTTTTTTGCATACATTTTTTTTGGTTTTTCGAAAAGGATAAAAACTAGGATTTTTTTATCCTGGGAACAGGGTTTCCCAGAGCCCACTCTATGTGTTCTTTTACTGGGAAAACATCTTCCCAGAGTTCATACCGCTTCATTATTATACAACTTTATTATGTTTTTTAAGTGTCATAATACTGATAAAAATTTACAAAAATAGTTACTAAACATTTTGTTACATATTTTGTAAACATTTTTTATTTTCCGTGAAATTTGTTGAAACAAATGTCTAAACACAGAGGCACTTTACATCCAGAGCATAACACTTTTGTTCTTTTTTCTTTAGCCACAGTGCTACAAAGCCTGCATCTTCTGTATGTGTTAATTTTTTGTGGAAAATGTGTTCCAACGCCGTTTAGCCCTGCTTCATCTGGTACTAGATGTTTATTGCTAAGAAAAGGAGTAGGTTTGTATCTTCGCTTTCTTGATGAATATCCCCCTATTAGTTGTCTTGCTAGGTTTATTCTAAATTTTAGCTGATCATTTTTTGTATTGTTAATTTTCATCAAAATAAAAGCATTTATAACTGCCATATCTAACAAATAATAAAAGATTCGAAACCACCACTTAGTACTTTTTCGACCAATATCATAATTTTCTCTAAGTTGGTCATATCTGTCAACCCCTCCCATAGTTTTGTTATATTCAGCTACCACCCGAGGACACGAAACATTGACTTTTTCTCCTAATTTATTTTTCCCAAGAACATATGTTGTGTCCTTTGGGGAAAAACATGTCGATAAAAAGTGTACGGGATGATTATCCATCCAGGTTACTGCAGATGTTTTATTGTTAGTTTTGAACATAAACTCGCCTCTGGATAATTTTGTCTTAGTTTTCATCATTTTTGGTAACCCTTTTCTGTTAGTTCGTACGGTACCAATAGCGAAAATATTATTTTTTCTCAACTTTTTCATCAAAGAATATGTTGTAAAAAAATGATCAAAGACAACAAGACTATGTCTCCTGTTTAGATTAGAGGTAAGTTGAAGAACCACACGTTCTCCAAGAGGAATTGCTCCAAGGTTGTGCTCAGATTTCCCTACATATATATCAAAATTATAAATGTACCCAGTTTTAGAGTCCGCAAGGCACGAAACTTTGTATCCCCATTTAATTGGTTTTTTGGGCATATATTGCTTGATCCCTGATCGACCTTTGAAAGGTATCATTGACTTATCAACTGCTAAATACGATGAAGGTACATAGGATGCACTAATAGTGTGTTGTAAACCATCGATTAGTGGTCTCAGTTTGTGCAATTTATCATAGCCTATTTCACCCTTAGGTACAGCCGTTGAGTTGTCATTTATGTGTAAATTTTCTACAAGTTTTTTCAACCCTTTAGAGTTCATTACTTGCGTTATACTTGGAACATTCAAATAAGGATCACTTGACCAATAATTAGCCACTCGAGGTAGTTTATGAAATCCCATTATAATCATGACACCAAACAGAGCTTTGATTTTTTCTGCAGTTGTTTCAGTCCAAAATTTTGAAGGACCAGGACCATCTTTTTTGTTAGATCTTCTCTGAAGGTTTTGCGAGGCGTAGAGATTAGTCTGATCTAAGATAGCCTGTATCATTACTGGCGTAAAAATTTTTAAAAAATAATCAATTTCCTTGTTTTTGATACAAAAGTTATGAGTTGAAGATCATCAAAAACTTGAAGCATAAAATCGAAATTTAAAGTTCCAATTTGGGCAGCGTGGAGCATAGTTCCCACACATTCAAAAACAATTTAGTAACAAATTTTACAATAAAAAATTAGATTGATAGTATGTGTACACTTAGTAAATGGTATTACACTAATTACATGCGGTAAAACTCTTAGTACTTACCTGTTACGTTTGTAATGCTAATTATTTTCAAGAAAACTGGTATTCCACTGTATTTAGAGTACTTGTCAAGCACATTGGTAGCAAAAATAATTTTTACAGCGAGCTACAACTCAGATTGTACAGTCCCACCGCCGTATCTGAAGAGTACGCTATTCCTTGATAGATGGCAGCACACTAGAAAGTGGTAAATATTATTCCCATTACTTACTCAATGTGATTTTGTAAGTGGGAATTCTTCTTCCCAGTGCCCATCAAAGGGTTAAAGGAACATGCTTAAAATTTACACATTTCTTAGGATATCTCGTAATACGAAAAAGATATCGACATACGGTTTCCGCTATTCTGTTGCTAATTCGGTCTACTTTTATATTCATTAATTAAAACTACATGTTTCCATTCAACCTTTTTCAAGGATAGCTAGATTTAAAAAAATAGCGCCCACTAGCGTATACGTTTCTCATTAGGTTGTTTCGAAATTATAACTCTTACATTGGTAGGAAGGAGCTCTCTTTAAAAAGACTAAGTTTGCATAGATAGGTTAAGTAGAACTGGAATTACAGGCGCTTTTTCATAATAATGTTCCCGCTTCCCCCCACCTCTTATATGAAGAGATAGACTAAAACTGGTAAAATCAAATATACGCTGAATTTCTTGAAGAATACGATAATCATAGTTTAAATGCATCTTAATTAGGCAAAATCTGTAAATTATTCATTTTATAATTTTTGGTATTTAATTACGCCCTCTGGCGGTGGACCTACAACTCTGTAAATAATTTCCAGATTTTTCTCCAGGTCACTTTTGTTATAAATTTTTTTTTCCCGAAGCTGTACTATAAACGGTTTCCGAGATATGGCCGAGAGCCCTTCTTATTGGGACACCCGCTACATTTAGCAGTAGTCAATGGTTAGTCACGTCAATATAGCTTTTTTCTCGTAAGTTTTTAAAAATATATTATTTTTCATGTTATTCAGCTTGAAAAATTTTTTGGAGCGGGGAGGAAATTATTTATATTGTTTAAACAATATCTATGATATTATAAAATATTAAGTACAAAGTGTCAAAAAGGTTACTTCAGTCACGAATTTTATTTGGCACGAGCGAAGCGATGAAGGTGACTGCAAGAACCTTTAAGTTGCTCTTGTTGTTTATCCTTTTATAGGGTTTAACTTGCTTTTATTCGTAAAGCTACTCCGGTAGAGGCTATGATGAAATCAGTGCGGTTTCTTTTCTCTATGTTGAAATCTGCTATTTTGAGTTAGTCAGTGGTTTTAAGATTGGTTTCTTCGATAGAAAGGAGCTGGGGATGATGTGTATTGGTAAGTAGTTTGAGTTCTTCTAGGTGATTTTAAATACCGTTTAAGTTCCAGTGGATTAACTTAATTCATTTTTATTGGGTTTATTTGCCAATAGGAACCGATGTTCTATACTCAGCTATATGAACGGTTTTGGATCAAATTAATGTCAACTGGAAGGACAAGACAGGGAGAAATTCGAGAAAATAATCAGTAACTATGAAGATATGGGCATAGTTAACATGTACAGCTGCATTATATACATATGAAATGAAATCAAACATTTATTGGTATTTAATCTTACTTACTGTTGTCCACATCGTTACAACGAGATGCTGATTTATCAACCGATGATCTTGTGCCTTGCCTACTAGCAGGATCTAGGAAAATACTTTAGTTAACTAGTTTGTTACTACGGATATTGCTAATTATAATACCTGATTTTGTTCCATTTAGTAAATCGTTTCCAGCTAATGAAGAAGAAGCCATTGGATTAAATTCTAAATGAATACAGAAAATGGTAATGATTATTCTCAAATATATTTTGACACAATTATTAATATTCTTTCTCGCAATTACAATTTGATAACATCCATAACTGTATTGTCAGAAGAACAGTAACTGAGTTGGACTTAGTGGAAGTAAATAAAAGTGAGAAGTTTTGCCAGACATCTGGAAATAAGGAGCAGCTGGATATAAAAGAAAGATTGTCAGAATTTTACAATGACAATCTGTTTAGAGAAAAAAGGGATCTAATTTGGAAAGAGCTGTGAAAGGACGTTAGAATCAGTATAATAGTTAACAATTTATTCTATCATCAAAAGCTTTCTGCTATAAAGTCCAAGAGAGGCTTTAGATTTCCAATTAATTGCTTGGTACCTATAGAATATTATAACAAATTACTCACTGCTGCTTCTATCAAAACGCCCAGATTGACTACACTTTGAAACTGGTGACTTCCGGCTAGCAGGATCTGTAAAAACATTCATCAAGTTCCAGTTTTCCAAAATAATAAAATTTTATGATGCTAATCAATAAACAGTACCTGATTTTGTTCCGTTGAGTTGACCTTTGCCAGCCAATGAAGGACATTTGATTGGATTGGAATCTATATAAATAAAAGTACATATTAACTAGATTATTTTTCAACTCGTTTTCTACGTGAAAAGCAAAAATGATTGCTGCTAGCTACCTAATTTACCTTTAGTAAAATTTCACTCTTCAGCCTTCTGGTCAATATTTTGGTGGAAATAGCAGTTATTACTTCTATATATATATGTATATATAATCAATTGAATTTTTATATTCGAACGGAGAACATATCTTTTAAGAAGATTGTAAATTAGTTTATTGTACGAGGTGTCTGTATGAAACATAAATTTCGATTTTCTACTACACCTGCTTTTAGTCGAAATTTCAATAATTTCGACGTTTTGACCTGACCGTTTTTCGAAGGGAAAAACAACTACATTCCTGGCTAATACCACGCAGAATATTGAATTACATCCCCTTCGAAAACCGTGACGTCAATCGATCATTTTGCCGATACGGATAGCTGTGGTGATTCGCAAGCTGGCGCCATCTTCACTACTCGCTTGTTTGTAACTACACGAGCCAAGTAGAAGTTGTCGGATTGGAGACTCTGAACTGCAAGACATTACGGCACTCTTAAAGAGACCCAAGAAGGGCGAATCGCGTCAGTGTACTATGCCATTCCGCTATCAGTTGTTTAGTGTTAAGTGTTCTTATCTCTTCTTCTTTCACGTTATAAATAGAGTAGCAAAGTACTTCAATTTTGTATTTCTTCTTGGAATGTAATTATTTTTTTCGTTAATATTCAATCACCTTATTTCTCTGTTTACTATAAATTCTAATAGATTTATCTTCTTTGTATAATTACGAATATCCTCTTCTCAGTTTATCGTTATTTTCTTTAATATAATTAAATTTTCTAGTATTTTTAATTTGATTTTACAATTCGGATCATTAATTGTCATTTATCAGTCAAAATTCTCTCTTTTCTTTCTTTTTGCTATATAATTATAAAGATATACTTCTCAGTTTATAGTTATTTTCTTTAATATAACTGAATTTTCTAATATTTTGAATTTGATCTTTCAATTAGGATCATTAATTGTCATTTATCATTCAAAATTCTCTCTCCTCTTCTTTGCTATATAATTATAAAGATATACTTCTCAGTTTAAAGTTGTTTTCTTTGGTATAATTTAATTTTATAATATTTTAAACTTGATTTTCCCATTAGGATCATTAATTGTTATTCATCATTCAAAATTATTATATTTTCTCTTTTTTATTTTTCATAGCAAGCATCCCAATTTTTTATTAGTTTCATACTAGGTAAATATATTTTTTTTTCAATTTAGAGTTTAAATGGAAGACCTCGTGCACTACACTTGATACCCTTTTTATAAACTTCATCATCTAATGGTTTTTACAAACTTAAAATTAATATTTTTATTATTATTTATTGGATTAACAATAATTACCACAGTGAAATTTATTTCTTTTTACCCACATCATAATTCATTTAAATGGAGTTTTTTGTTGGAATTCATCTGTTCAAAATTTATCAATTATTATTTTAGTGCAATATTAGTTTAATAATCTCAACATCAAACAAATTATTCTACCAGATTTTCTAATTCATTTAGCTAAAACCTAAATATAAATCAATATGAAAGATATGATGAACTTTTGCAAATAGTAAATAATACTTGAACAACCATAATTTCTGCACGAGTCAATTGTCGCAGAGGATAATAAAAAAATCCTTGTCTGGCCAATATGTCGTTGTTAAGCAAATCACTTCATTATTATGATGTTGATGATGATTTATACATTCAGAACGTTGACTATAGTCGAGTAACAAAATTGTAGCCACCTAATTCTTAGAAACAGTAAATGCGTTAATCCAAAACAACGTTATCAGATGAAATGCTAAAAATATTATATTTTTGTTAATATTTTTTCAATCAACCAAATGGCCATAGGATAACGAACAATGTGTGTTTTTAGTATTCATATTTTTCAAATATCAAAAAAAATTCTGAACCGTCAATAGTAATTGTTGAAATTTAGTTATAGTATATTTTCATAAGAAACATTTTACAAATCAACGTTTAATCAAGCTCATTTTATTTATATTTAAAAGGATACAATGTATATATGAATATATAAATAAATTTTGCAGGAAAAAAACCAATAATACATTGTTTCACAATGAAAGTAGACAATTTAAATACTAATAAAAAAAATTATTAAACTAGCGTAGAGGTTGTACATACAAGGTGCCACATTATCAGCCGCGTAATGGCTCATATCAAGCCCTTCTATTGGAAAATTTATTGAAACTAAATCTTTCTGTTTGCGAAAAGCGCTTGAGGTGAATAACCAATATTTTAGGAAATTTATGAATTGAGAATGATTGAATGCATCGTCTTCGTTCCTTACATTTCGAAAAAGTTGGTTTCTCATCACCGTCGAGTGTTTCTTCTCTTGTAAACGAATCTAAACATTGTGAAAGTCGTAATTGACCTGTTCTTTGTGATATTGAAAGGGATGAATCCCAAAAGGGATCGTAGGTAACTGAACAGTGACCACAGTGTGTGCACTTGATTGTTGATTTTAATTGACCGACAAAGTAATCCACAATCTTGAAGTTGTCCATTCTCGCATATCTTAACCAAAATTCTTGTGCTTTCTCGATATCACTAAATTTTTCATCAATTTCTGTTAATATGGGCTTTGGTTTTTCATATACCTTGTTGACATCTTCGTGAAGTCCTGCTAATAGGTAACGAAGAAACTCCTGTGCATCATGTTGAGTGTATCCCATGAACCTTAAAGTAAATCGCTGAATTTGACTTTTCAATGATACTGTATTAACCTCTCTGTCTGAACCGTCTTCAGACCAAAGCTCTTGAATACTAATAGATAACGAATAAACTCTTGTGCATCATGTTGAGTTTATCCCATGAACCTTGAAGTAAATAGCTGAATCTGACTTTTCAATTATACTGTTTTAACTACTCTGTCTGAACCGTCTTCATACCAAAGCTCTTGAATAACTTCAGCAAATGCTTTAATTAGTGCTCCTTTCATGCTAGATATCTTTATGTTAATATCTCTTATGTATGCGTCTTTAGATATTCTAATAGCCACCTTGTGTTTGATAGGCATTGGATAATACTATTCATGAAACATATGTTACCAATATTTTTGAGGCCTTGGGGAATACCCTTTATGGATCTGATTGTGGAGATATTGTGTAGTGCTCTTTCGCAACTACTATCATTATACGAATAATTTCGGATTCTATTATTGTCTTTCTCACTTGATCGGCGTAATAAGGAATTTGAATTGATGTTGTTTGCTACTGAATTGGATGTAGATATTACGGATTTGGAAAATTTGGATGATGTCGATAGATCATTGGTCTGGTTCAATTTCTAATATATTCCTTGTTATCTACATCATTTTTAGACGTGTCCTTTTGTTCTTGTTGAGTATCATTCCCTTTCTGATAATCTTTAATCGAAAATGAAATGCATGAATAGGAGTTGTTAACACTAGAATTATTTTTAGAAAGGGAATTGATGTTCATTGATTCTTCATTTACTACGACCCTATCGACTTCTGAACCATTATTTTTTTCTACGTCTTCATTATCTTCCAATTTTGAATTTGACTGCAAAATATCGCGATTATTTGGACACTTGTTGGAGGCAATGACATTTTTTTTGGTCACCGAAAAATTATTACTAGATTTTTTAACCCTGGCTGATATAGATTTTGTACTTGTTGGTTTCACTCTATTGGTCACATCAGATATTTTGGATCTAACCTCAGTTGTCTTATTGGCGAGGTTAGTACCATTTATTACTGTTCTGGAGAGTATGTCATTAATATTTTTTCTCAAATCGGCTACTGATGTGTGATTTCCGTTATCATCTTCATCATACAAATTGTCTATATTAGTATTGTTAGAGTATGCCACACTGTTAGTATAAATAACTTCCAATTGGTAGTTTACCTTCTTATTTGATGTCTCCAACCCTATTTGGGGTAAATCAGTTTTATATTTTGTTTCTGTCAAAGATAATTTATTGCGTATAGGAATCGCATAATTCTCTAGCATAATCATCTTCTTCGGGATTCCTATGAATGGGACATCATCTGGCTGGTGGTTATCTATATTTTTTAGTACACTGAGGCCCAAAAGCTTGTTGGAGGCATAATTTTCTAAATTGTCAACGCATGTATTATCAGAAGGCACACATTCTGAAGAAGAGAATGAAGATGTTAAATAAGAATTTCGGAAAAAGGAAAAATCACATGTTTTAGGGTAGAAGTGGTAGAAGAATTAGGTTCCTTTTGAAAAGGTTTCATAAAAAGTTCTTCTAGAGGCTTAGAACGGGGAAACGTACCGAGAAAAGATGAAGCGTTTCCTCTTTGAATTGCAATACTTATTTGTTGTATAAAGAACGAAGTTGATCTTGAATCATTGTTTTCTACTGATATGTTTTTACCGATTTCTTTAATGAATTTTGAAGCTTCATGACCGAAAACACCAGAGGTTCCAATTGCTACAGGAATAAAAATGTAAATGTTCTCCAAAATTTTTGTATTTATTGATTTTAAAAGTTTTGCCTTGTAAAGCTGCAGCGCCTGCGGAAGTAGATGTGGATCAGATATGGGACGGAGCCCAAGTGTCAGTGCAAGTGAAATCCTATATAACTGGTCTGCCGCGTTGCCATGGAATGAGGGTCATACCATCCGGACGTTTACCGTCGTCGCGGCAAGTACCTAACGGTTCCAGCGAACAGGGAATCTTTGCAGATGACAGGCCTCGTTTGATTTGGTCATTTACTGCAGAATGACGTGAAAAACAGTCGGCACTTAATTTTCAGCTTACCATATTCATCAACATCAGCTCCGCAACGACAGCGATGTTTTACACAAATTTGACAACCTAAGCGGAGACCAATAGAAATACGTCATCTAAAAGCGTACCTAATGGGGCCGACGGTATAGCGTTCAACCATGCTCCCGATACCTTTGAAAATGCTGCATTCAAACGAGCCTTGTCTGGTAAATTGATAGCTTTCTGAAGCATATTTTCTTTTTCAATGTTCAATAAAGGAATATCCCAGGATTTTTGAAAGGATTTATAATCATCGGGTACAACTTTGTTAGACCAAACATTTTCTGCCTCCATTAATAAAGGGTCTTGTGTGTGGAAAAATATAGGCAGAATGTAACTAATAAAATTTTTTGAACTATTTAATGATGCCAAAAAAGAAGGTAGAGCTACTGAAACGATTGAGCGAATTCCTAAACCACCATATGAAACAGGCAGTGAAGCTTGTTTCCAAGAAAGGTCTTCTAATTTAATGTTAATTAATGACTCTAATGAATGACGAATGGTATTGTCAAAATTGATTAAGATATGTCACCAGGTCGGAATACATCTTAAGATATATGTTGATTTTGGAATTAATAGATAATTCTTGAGAAGGTAATAAGCAATATGTATCGGTAACCTTTCAAATCTACGACGAAATGGCTCGTGGAAGGAACATAGTAATGCACCGTCTCCCTCCTTACCATTGTGAGCTCAACCCTATTGAGCTTATATGGACCCAAATCCAAATCAGTGGCAAGGAAAAATTTAAGTTTCAAAATACATGAAGGGGAAAACCTGCTAGAGTCTGCGATAGAAAAAGTCACACCTGAGTCATGGAATAATTGCATTAAACACACTCTGAAAAAAGAAAACAGAATTTGGGATCTAGACAGTAGAGTAGATGTTATGGTTGAACCATTAATTATCAATGTCAACAATCCAGGTAGTTCTTCATCATCCGACGAACTTTCTTCAGACGAACGATATTAATCATTTTTATGCTGATAAACTACTTCACTGTTTTATTTTACTCTTCATCGATTAAACTTTAGCAATGCGATTTTATTTGTATTTCCTTTTATATTTTTCGTACGCCACCAATAATTACGCTTAAAACGCCACCAATAATTACGCTTAAACGTCACCATAATTTCTAGGAATTTGGTGCCTACAATTTTGTCACTCAACTATATAGCTGGGCTCATACCTGGCATCTTGAAAGATCTTTCTCTATTGAAAGTTGGTTGCTGGGGAACTGAAAATTGCTTTCTTAAACTCGAACAGAGGCTTTCACAACAACGTTTTCTGGAACGTTGTGCACCTGACATATCAAAAGTCTGAAACAAAAAATATATAAGCGAGCACAAGAATATTATTGGCATATTTAGAGAGATACGGAATAGTTCAAAGGAACTCGTTGATTCGAATTAGAAGAATTGCTTCACGGTCTACCCACACTTTTTAATACCGATTTGGGTTTAATTATCACGGGAAAATTGAACTCCCAATAAGCATCGAAACAGATCCCAGCTATATCGAACCATGTAGCCAGTGAATCCGTAAATTTCAATCCAGACACTGAATTACAAAATATTCTTTCGAAATTCTTGGAACTAAAGTTCTTCTCGAATGTGGACATTTCCAAGTTCATATTCCGTTAAAATCTCTCACAGGACACAAAAAGGTACTCTCACAATAACGATTTTTCTCTTCAGAAAAAACACTACAACAAAATCCCAATCTCTATTCAGAATATAAGAAATGTTTTCATTAATACAGATCACTCGTTCATGCGTAATATATAGTTCTATCATCGCAAATTTTTTTATCAGAAAACAAATAGTTATTCCCCATCTACCAGTTAATCGAAAAGATCGAATTACAACTAAACTTCGTGTCGTATTTGAAGCATCTTACAAAACCAACTCCGGGTCTTTGCTGAACGATATCTGTTTCAAATGATATACACTACAAACCGATTTGTACCATATTTTGTGTCGATTTAGAACCTTTAAATACACCTTAATGGTTGAGTTGGAAAAAATGTTTAGACAAATTCGAATTAGCCTCAAAGACGTGTTGCCTACAAAATACTTTGTGGAGAGTCGCTGAAATGTATTGAATTACAAACCATAACTTACGATTTGAATTGCAGTCCATTTCTCTAGACAATAATTTTAGATTAATTATTAATAATAATCTCCCTCTAGCGTCGGACGCTGTTCTCACACAGACGTACGTAGGCGATATTTCAACAGGGTGCGATTCAATTGAAACCCTAAAAAAACTCTATTTTGAACTCAAATCATTATTTGAATCGACTTTTTGCATAAAAGGGATCTAATTCTCAATCCTTCTTATTCTTCTTCCTCTTTAGAAGGCGAAATCGCCTGTTTAGTTCCGGTTTCCTCCTCGTGTAAGCAAATCTTGCGAGGTTGACTGCCAACTATCTCGCCAACGTTTAGGTGGACGTCCAGTTGGTCTTCTGCCATGGGGTACATTGTTGAGGATTATTATGGCCATTCTGTCGGGGCCCATTCTATTGACATGCTGGTTCCATTTTCTTCTTCTCTGCCGTATCCATCTGACAACGTCGTTTGTTTGGCACTTTTCTCTTATGTCTACATTTCTCTGCCTGTCCCTCAATGTGTATCCAGTTATCATTCTTAAGGTCTTCATTTCAGTAGTTCGTAGGATTCTCTTTGTTACCGATGTTTCAGCTCTGGTTTCAGCACCATATATCATCACTGGTCGTATGCAGATTTTGTATATTCTCGACTTACATTCAATGCTCAAATGTTTGTTTTTCCATATGAGATATTTAAGGTGTCCTGATATTGGGGCAGCTTTATTGACTTGTTTCCTTACTTCTTCTTCCAGGAATCCTGAGCTTGTAATTTTGCATCCGAGGTATCCGTATGACATTATCTGATCAATAGTTTTGTTCTTTATTACCAATTTGCACCGTAGAGGCTCCTTTCTGATGGTCATGCATTTGGTCTTATTTGTTAAAAGCTTGCAGCATTCTTTGGAGGTCGTCTTCTGACTCTGCAATAAGTACTGCGTCATCGGCATAGCATAGTATGCTTACTTTATGTATTCCCATTCGATATTCTAATCCAGTATTCTTGACGGTTTTTATTAATTGATCCATGATTGTGTTGAATAACAGAGGGCTGAGACTGTCGCCTTGGCGAATACCAGTTGTAGTTCGGAGGTGTTGCGTTGAGGTAGAGTTTGTTCTTATTTGGGTTGTTGTGTTTGTGTTTAAGTCCTTGATAAAATCTGTGAGTTCTTTCGAGACATTACTGCTTTCCAAGATGGTGAAGATGTCTTTTAGTTGGATTTTATCAAAGGCCTTTGTTAAATCTATAAAGCATAGATAGGCTGGAGAGCTATATTCTGAAGCTTTTTGAACTAGTTGCCTGAGTATGAATAATGCATCGGTAGTGGAGCGGTTTCTTCGGAATCCTTGCTGTTCCTCGCTTATTGGCACTGTTGAGGAGATTTTGTCCGCAATGATCTTTGTCAGAAGTTTTAGCGAAGTGCTCAGTAGTGTTATTCCTCGATAGTTAGCTGGGTCTATTTTATCTCCCTTTTTAAAAATGGGTATTGTTATACTTTGTTTCCATTCTTCTGGTATTTTCTTATATTGTAATATAATGTTAAACAGTTTTGTGTACTCCTCTATGATAGTCGTGCCTGCGTTTTTTATTAGCTCGTTTGGTATTTTATCTTGATTGGGAGCTTTTCTTTTTTTATGTTTCCTTATTGTCTCTTCTACTTGCTCGTAAGTGATCTTCTATATTATCTCTCTGGCCTGTCTCTTGTGCTTCCATTGGTTCAACTGTTTCTGCGTACAGGTCTCTGAAATATTTTTCCCACGTATCTTCTGCAATTGTTCTTAATTGCATTGTTTCATTTGTTTCTCGTTTAAGACCCCTCAACATCTTCCAAATACGTTTTTGTGCTCCGTACATATCCGCCTCCATTTCGTTGCTAAATCGCTGCCAATATTCCGCCTTTATTTCTCGTACTCTATTATTAGTCCTGTTCCTTATTTCGGTTCTCCGGTGTTGGAGTTTTCTTGTATAGTAAGTATTTTTCCTTCTTTTCCCTTGTAATGTTCTTGACTTCTGATGTATACCAAGGTTTAATGTTCGGTCTGCTGTTGTGTGACACTGTACTTGTTCCTTAGGCTTCCTTAGCACCTTTGCAGATGTTTTCTTTCAGTTTGTTCCAGCCTGTGTTAGGGGTATCAGACTGTGCTATGGGGTTAAGAGTGACGTGTGTTTGGCATCTGTTTGAATAAACTTGTTTAGTGCTTTCGTGATTGAGGGATTCTATATTGACTTTTTCAGTTTGTATCTTTCCTAGCACAAGTTTGTGGTCTGTTCCGATGTTGGCTGAAGATAGGACTCTTATGTCTATTATTTGTTGAGGTAAGAAACTTCGATTGGTGATGATATAATCGATTATTGATTTATTGTTTCTATTGTCATAGAAGGTGTATTCGTGTTGTTCTTCATGGGAGAAATATGTGTTGTTTATTCTCAGTTCATTCTGTCCACAGAATTCGGTCAAAATTTCTCCATTTCTATTGGTTATATTTTTGTTTTATTCCTTCCACGACCTCCTTTCCAATTCTTGCGCTTAAATCCCCTAACAGGATTATCTTTTCATATCTTGGTATTTTGTCTATCGTTGACTGTAGTCTTTCGTAAAAGTCCATTGACATTTCTTCAGGTTTATTAATGTCGGGTGCGTACACTGATATGATGTGAATGGGTTGGTCAAACGTAATCTTTTCTCTCAGGATTCTGTCGCACACGTATTCTATGCTTTCTATATTCTGTTCGTATTTATCATTTATAGCTACTCCAACGCCTGATGTTGCTCTTTGGTCTTTTGGCACGCCTGAGTATATTAAGATGTAATTATTTAGTTTTGTCGTTGCTCTACCTTTCTTTTTTATTTCGGAAAGTGCACATATGTCTATTTTATGTTCGTTGAGTTCGGGAATTAGTTCATGGTCTTTCATGGTTCATGGTCTTTTCTAATCCGTTTTAGAAAAAATATCTCGAGCAATTTGACATTAGAACTATATCAGTCTAAAGTTTTATGCGCAAAATGGAATCTCATAAGAGATAAATTGTGTCAGTAAGGACAATATTACAAAGAGAAATATTTTATCATAACATAATAATCTCACAGTGTTATGATCCCCTGGGTTTTGTCAATTCAGCGGTTATGAAATGAAAAATGATTATGCGAAAAATGTGTCAATTAAAATGTTACTGGAATGATAAAATCACTGATAAAGAATTTTACAGAAATGTCAAGAATTCCTAAGCATCATCTGTCAAATCAACCATTTAAAAATTCCTCGGTTAATTTTCAATCACAAAGAAATAAACAAAATTGAACTTCATTCAGAGTGCGGCACATGTATATCAGAAATATTTACAGTGATAAAACATTTTCAAGTATTCCGATGTCTGTAAAATTGCGTGTTACACCATTAAAAACGATCTCATCTCTATTCCTGGACCTAACTCAAAAAGTCAAAAACATTTTAGAAAATAGAAGCAACATAAATTCAATGAATTTGTGGATTGATTCCCAAATTGCCCTGTGCTGGTGCAAAAGCCACCCAAGTTAATTTGTATCAGAGTATCAAAAATACAATCACCTTCAAATTTCCAGTTGCAGCATGTGCGATCAAGTGATAATTCAGCTGACAGGTGGTAAATTCAGTACTGAAATCCAACTCATGTGGATTATTGGACCTAAATTTCTTATTTACTTCAGTTCGGATTTTTCTCAACACGAAATTATAAAAAATCTTGACAATCTACCCGAAGAGAGGAAGGTAGCTTTAACGATCATTGCTGACCAAAACAATTTTTGGCAAAATATACTTTCAAACTTCTCTTCATTTCCCAACGCTCAATGGCGTACATTCTAAGATTTGTTCACAATTCGCGAAACAAAAAAAAATCAATTCAAAGGACCTCTGTCAGTTAGTGAATTGAATTCATGATCATCCTTCATTATCAAGCAAGTTCAAAATCAGTCTTTTTCAACGGAAATAGCGGAACTTTTTAAAACCTGTAAAACAAACAGCTGAATATCCTGAAAACTATTTTCCTTGTCGAAGGTAGGTTGGAAAACGCCGAACAAAAACATCCCATTTCATTACCCTTAAAAAATCATGTAACTTCTCTTATCCTCAAACAAAAGCGCGTACGTTTAAGCCATGCTTGCGGACAACATGTTCTATCACGAACTAGAGAAACAGTGAAAGATTTTGGTTGTAACTGTAAAATCTCTGTTACTATTGGGTCATCTATTATTCCTTGTATAAAAATAAATTTCAAGATACTTACTTTATCTAATACAGATTCCTTCATTATCTCTTTATACAAAGCTGCTGAGTTTGTATGTTTGGTTGACTCGGAAAATTGCAATTGTTCAATCTCTTTCCGCAATTTATTTATTTCTTCCTGCGCTATTTCTAATTTCTCTTGCATTCTACTGGTCATTTCCAATTTTTCTTCCGAACTTAATGGACACGAACACATAACTGAAAGAAATTAACAAGAATTAGGTATTTGTATCTTCAATGTTTTGTGTCATTGATATCAACTACTAAAGTTATTTAGCATCGTGTGTTCTGTTTAGGCTTTGTTACTATTTTTCCGGCGCCACTGAGGAACAGCACTGTTAATTAAAACCTAACAGTGAATTTTAGAGTGAGAATTTGCACATCTAGGATCATTAAAGATAATTCTTTCACTATGCAAAACATGGTTTTCTGTACAAATTTTTATACGCAAATCAGGCATCTACTTAGATATTCGTTGAAAAAGTAATAACTTACAGTGGGCAAAGTGCACTTTTCCGGACAGAGGAAATGTCCAAGTCAAATTATTTTTTACAATCCAACATTATCATTGTAGTGATTTCCGTTGACTGACAATTAATGAACAAGGTATAACAATTCAAAATTGATCACGACTACCTAATTTTTCTATATTCAATATTAATTTTTTTTAATTCTTTTTGTTCAAAGCTGAAATAAAATAGAATTTACTTCTTTCTCTCATTAAAAAACGCAGTTGTAGAAAAAATATTGTGTACTACTCATACGCAAAGCACTTTTCCCACTCGCTAGTTGTGCGGCACAAACTTATGAGCTCGTGGGAAAAGTAACGCTTGGCGCACTTGTTGTTCGAACCACTATACTGATTGGATATTGAATAACAATTAGAAAATATGTCCTGTATAGTCGGGAATCAATCCTGGGACCTCTCGATCCACAGTCCATCTATCCTGTGAAAATGTTAACGAATTATCATTAATTGTTCAGGAAATGAATCAACAACTTAACTTCTTTATACATTGAACATAAATTAAAAGGAAAGTTTTCACCTCTTACCTGGTGCATTTTCTCTTTCTTCTTTCCACTTTTCCTCACAATTGCATGAACTATCAGCTGAAAAAACAAAAGCGGTTATGTGAAAGATCAATTGATTTCCAAGTACTTACAAGCCTTTTTTGATTCTGAGGATTGGCAGCCGCAGTCTAAAAATTAAATAAAATTTTTCATATAATCTCATATTTCAAATCCTGGAAGACAAAACTATCAACAGGTGTAATTTCTATCATCATTCATATTACCTACAAGATCCGGCGCCGTCTGCGTCCCTTCCTTCTGCGTCTCTACCTTCTGCACTCCTTCATCAACATTCTCAGGAGTCAAAGTCGGATCTTCTTCGGTAACATTAGTTTCTTCATTAGCTGCTTCAGGTTCAGCATCTTCTGCAGGAGGATTCTCATCTCCTTCTGGACTAACTTCTTCTACGTCACCCTTTTCTTCTTCCGTTTGAGTATCTTCTGTTCGACTGTCTTCCTTAGTACAAATACATACTTGTTTTGGAACTTCTTCTTTTGGACACGGACAGTTTTTTGCTGTTTGACTTCGACGATCAACCTTAAGTTAACCAAAAAACAATTTAAATTTTCTGTAGCTAATATTTACATTGTTCACGCACTTGTTCGCCTGCTTGAGATCCACATTTGTTACATATTGGATCTCTTGATGGTAAACACACATTGCATTCGGGGTGACATAACTTCTTTTCCTTCTCTTCTTCATTAAATATAAAAAATAGGGGAAATTTCCATTAAAAAAATAATGAATGAATTTATAAATGACAGGTATTAATGATTTACCTGATTGATCACATTTTTTACAAATTGGTGCTCTTGAAGGTAAACACAGATCACATTCGGGGCTACATTTCGGTTCGTTCTCATCATCATTCGCTATAAAAATAGAGGAAATTTCCAGAAAATAAACAATTTATGAATTTGTTAATGATATTAATGATTTACCTGATTTATCACATTTTTTACATTTTGGTTTTCCCTGCGGATTATACGCTGTGCAATCCTCATGACACAATCGTTCTTCCACGTCATCAGTCGCGGAATCTTCTTGCAGATTACAGGGAGCTTTGCAATCTTCTTTTGGCGGCAAAGATAATTGTAATTTGCAGGGTCCCCCACAATCATTTGGTAAATCTTCTATTTGTGGACTTGATTTCTCGTTAAACGTGTTCATCAATTTCGTAGACGCCTGGATAAACTTGACCATACTGTCCATCATACATTTCCATGCCTGTAGTTCGTCTACTTCGCATGGTTTACAAGTATCGTTCGTCATACCTGACTAATTTTTATTGCACTAGGAATTTCGAAATCGATTGTACATATCGCCGGAATTTTGACGTTGCACGTCAGCGTTGTTATTTTTTGACTTAATAAGCTCAAGTTCCAAAAAGAGAAGAAGTTCCGTTCCGTTACAACATCAAGGATATACCTGATATATGTTTCAACCAAGTTGACGTTGAGATAGTGACATAAGAATAATGTTTTCCTTTCATAATAAAATAACATTATTTCTTTCATTGAAAGTATTTGTTGAAGTACCCTGTACGAAGAACATTTTCTATGTTCGATCATCCCTTTATTTTATTGGAGTTTATATTTGGTTTTAATAAGATGGAAGTTGAAATCAAGTAATAGTTATTTGTAACACAAGTGTCACATAATGACTCGTTTGGTAGTACGAGTGCGAGTACTACAGAAAGTCATTGTGGCACAAGTATTACACAATATTTTTTATAATTCGCATTTATTTATTTATTTAAATAAAATAGAATTTCATATAATCCCTGTTTTTAATCTAGGAGGAGTGGTTTGAATTTAAGTTGGCAATGCTGTAGATTCCTAATTGGTCAGATCACAGATGATTTTATTCAGCACTTCTGACTTTTGACATATTATAACCGAATAATTGTGTAAATTGTAAACAAACTTTCATTTAAGCAAAAAGAGGATGATTATTTGTTTAAAAAAGAGCTTCTTCGTATATGCTCTTGCGATCTATTTATATTATATCATGAACAGAATTATTTCTGTAATAAATCTTCACATAGATATCTGGTAATTTATCCCGAAAATCGAACGTTTTGTATATCTATATATTGATCCTGTACAATATAAAAATAAACAAATGTCAAATCATTGATAAATAAACGTTAGCGTACTTTATTCATTAATAATTTTAATATATGAATCATTCTAATTTACCTTTAATATAATAATTTGCTAGCTAGAACCAGCTAGACCATTTTATTTATAATTTGTGTCAAGGTTAAAGTCAAATGTCAAATAAAAATTTAACTAAATTCAATAACCAACTGTACACTAAAAATTACTATAACAGTGTTCAGAGAGCTTCATTGTGACACTGTAAACAATGTTATAATGAAGTCTCTTTTATACGCTAATTATAAAAATATATCTATCTATATCTATATAAAAATATATATATATATCAAAAGTTGCTGTTATAATCTTTCCTCTAGAATACTTATAAAAAGACCTCATCAACATGGTAACAGTTCGTGGTTCAAGCAGTTCTAACCGTCGTTGAACTACGAAGAGTAGTACAGAAGAAAGAAGTAAAAAGAGAAGTCCAGATTTAAAACAACATTTTGAAAATTAGTTTGACATATAAAATTTTTGCAAGCAGAAGTTCGAAGCGTTATTCAAGCAAATTCAGACTAAAATGGATTTGTTGAAGAAAGTGAACATTGGTCTACTTGAAGGCAAAAATAACTGGGCAACTTGGAAATACAAAATGGAGATGCTTTTAAGGTCAGTCTCAGGGGTTATAGAAGTTGTTCAGGTACGTTATATCCGCCAACGCCTCTTGCTGATAATGCCTCAGCAAACGAAAAAATAGTTTATGAGAACGCCTTATCAGAATATAAGAAGTTAGATGCGCTCTTCTTGCGTTAACAGTAAACATGATTCAATGAACACTTGAAAAAGTGTTGAGATTTACAACCGCTAGGGAAGTATGGCTAGAGTTGCATAGACTGTTTGATGGCCAGGTTGAAGATAAAACCTTTGATCTGTGTTCACAATTTTTAAGCTATAATCGCAAATCAGAAGACGATATTGCCACCCATACGTCCAAGCTTAAAAACTTATGGAACGGCTTACAAACTGAGATTTATAAAGAAATACTCAAAGCAGGAAATACTTGCAAGTGTGACTTGCCAGATTTATTACTTATATGTAAGGTTTTGGACACGCTACCTCCGGAATATTTCTCATTTAGATCCAGTTGGATTTTAATATCAAGCAAAGAAAGAACAGTAGAAAATTTGACAAATCAGTTGGTCACATACGAAAAAGCTTTGCAAACAAATAATGAAGGAGAAAATAGTCAAGAAGCCTTATACATATGCAAGAAGATCACAAAATCAAGTAAACTGTAATTACTGTAAGCAGCCCAACCATAAAGTTAAACGGTGCGATAAATGGTAATCCGATGGAATACCAACGAAACATGAAAAAAAACTTGCAAAAGACAAGGAAATGAGTTTGCTGATTGAGTCCAATGAAGTGTTGTTTTGCAGAAGTAACGATGACTGGTATGTAGATAACGGAGCTACCAACCATATCACCAATCATAGTGACTGGTTTGACACGTTCCGACCATTTCTAGATAGCCACAGAGTTACAGCAGCTAATGGCCATTCAGTCCCAGCTCTTGGACAAGGAGACGTCAAGGTAGAAACAGATATAAATGGTGAAAAGCATTTGTTTACACTATGCAATATTTGGCATGTTCCAGAGATGAAGAAGAACTTGTTTTCGTCCTTGTCAGTACAAGACAGGTATACAAACAGCCGGTTTGTTTCAACGGCTGAACGGTGTTCATTCCATATAGCAGGCAAATAAGTTCTGATTGGAAAAAGAAGTCGATCTGGAGGGTTATAAGTGTTAAAAATGAAAACTCGAAAACCGGGAAAATCAAATGAAGTCAATCTAGCTACCAACAAAAACGTTTTACAGATATATCACAAAAGATTTGGTCAGCAAAATAATCGACATGTTAAAATGGTATTTAAAAACGAGCTACAGATGGATGTAAAGCTTTATAGTAATCTATGCGAGGGCTGTGTTTATGGAAAGGCTCATATTTTCAAGTTTGGTACAAGAAAACGAGCTAAAACTATGATAACCTAACAACCAAAATGACGAGGGGACGATGCTACATCAAACGGTCAAACGCGGCAACGACCAATGAGAGAACAGTGTATAGTTGGTAGCATAGTTTTGCGGGTATAAAATATGGAAATCCACTGATGATGCATTATTTTCTATTATAGCATTAAACGTTAAGTCATGACATATTTTTGTTGTGTTGAGAACATCACGTATTATGCCGCATTCGTATTGTTGAATAAACTCATTATAGTCTGATACAATTTAGGTGTACCTATCTTTTTTCAATACATTGAACACATACAAAAAATGCAACAGAAAGTAATAATAGATATCCATGGATATACAATGGATATAATATCAGGAGATTAAGACGCATGCATTGAAGGTATTATGTATTAGAACTTCCTTCTCAATCATTTTTTATGTGATTAAAATAGAAAATAATTTTTTTCCATATCTATGAAATACATTCAGTATTTAAAAACGAGCTACGGATGGATGTAAAGCTTTATAGTGATCTATGCGAGGGCTATGTTTATGGAAAGGCTCATATTTTCAAGTTTGGTACAAGAAAACGAGCTGATGCACAAGGTGAAAGAATTCACACAGATGTTTGTGGACCTTTTAACGTGCGTTCGAAGCAAAGCTATCGTTATTTTGTAACATTCAAGGATGATTTCTCAAAATATCGTTACGTTTATTTCATAAAGAACAAATCTGAAATCGTAGAGAAACTAAAAATTGTTTTGGTACAAATTATAGCTGCTGGTCATGTAGTGCAAGAAGTTCTGTCCGACAATGGAGGAGAATTCGATAATTATCGAGTCAAGAGAATCCTAGGCCAACAAGGTATACGACAGAGACTAGTATTCCCTACACACTACACAACAAAATGGATGCGCAGAAAGAGAAAACCGAACCCTTGTCGAAACCGCAAGAGCTCTAATGCATGCTAGGGAAGGACTATTTGATCAGAGTTTCTGGGCTGAGCATACATCCTCAATCGTATAGGAAAATCGAACATTGAAGGCAAGACGCCGTATGAAGTTTGGTTCAACCAAAAACCAAAAAGACGTATGGCACTCGGAGACTGCCGCGGTAAAGCTATTGCATAGAGTTTTACACTTTGACGTTCACAATTTCTTTTTCTTTTTAGCTCGTTTTCTAGCTCTTTATGCTTTTCTTCTCTATAAGAAGAAAATATCTAGGTATAAATAATAGGTATCAATAATTAGGTATTAATAGTGTAATTACACACCAAAACAATTATTCATTCAAAAAATTTGAACAAAAATAACGATATCAAGTGTTTGATCATCGAATTTCGCGCGATGTACATTTATATAGATATAATATCATATATACTTTCTCTGCGCGGCATTAATGTGTATTACAAATACATAAAAATATAAATTAACAAAACAAAAAATAATACTGCATTTGTGATAATAATAATAAAATGTATGTACGAGTATATAGAGTACTCACTCATTTTCTTTCACTATTTTTTCGTGACTTTCTTCATCAATAAATGCACTTTGTTTACTCATTTTTAAAACGCTTTGTACACAAAATATATGAGTACAGATATTCACTGTTGTACGTAGATGATAAATACGTATACACCTATGGCAAAACTAAAAAGTATCATCGCTGTGCCGGTCTTAGTGGAGGTTATTTTCATTACGGAATTTCTGGATTCGGTCTCCACGCTCAAGGCCCGCGATAGAAGCTATGCAATAGCTTAAAAACAATTTAAAAGTAAAGTAGTCATATTTGATATATCTTAAATTTCTATATCATGTAAAAATAGTGAACTTGGCATTCGCAAATTTCTCCAGAAATGTCCATTGTCATTCAAAAGAGTCCACCTTTCGCGAGGGATGATAGTTCGAGTTCCATTAATAACCAATCGATCAGCTTTTTAACATCTTCTTTGCGAAAGTGTTCCTCACACAAACACTGATTTGCAGTCAATTGCTGTGATGAATCTTTTAATAATTTTCCTCCTCAATACGATACTCTGAACCCAGACAGCATACAATAACCATTAGACATCCACAAGATATCCTTCATGGATATCCAGTATATCCACTGGATATAGATGGATAGCCTATAGACATACAGTGGATATCCATATGTCCGCCTATATCTAGGATATATGCAATATCTTATGGATGTCTTTGGAGATATCTACTGGATATCTCGTTAATATCCCATGGATATCCTATGTTCACATTTGGTATATCCAATTAACGTCCCATGGCTATTAATAGGATATTTTATATTCACATTTGGTATATCCTTCCTCATCAAACATGAAAATCTGAGAATATATGACTAGTATCTACTGATGGAAATACAAGGGGGTTCAACAAAAAAATGCAAATCAAAAGTTTTTTATGTCTACAGATATGGAACAAAATTAAGAGAATAGCTATTTGTATAACAAGGGAGGAAAGTGCTACTTTTCTTCCCGAGGATGAAGTTTACTGCCCGACGCGTAGCGGAGGGCAGTAATCATTCGAGGGAGGAAAAGGCACTTTACACCCATGTTATACATATGATTTTTCCGCCTGCTTCAAATAACAAGACATTTTCAATAATTTATTTATAAATACTACTTATTTTACGAAACTTGGCTGGGCATCGAGGATGGACTTTTATGAATCTTGGCTGGGCATCGAGGAAGGACTTTTAAAATGCTTGGCTAGGCATCGGGGGTGTACGTTTTTATTTGTACTTCAAATCCCTTAGGATTGTAACTGTTCCTTTATATAACATAGTTTCTAACATGTGAGACTAAAGTGACCACTTTAGTCTCGAAATTGCAAAAATTATTTCATTGATAACGTACTATGACATCACTTTCACTTTTCCTCGCTAGTGAGGAAAAGTACGACTCTGCTCCCTACAATAAGGCCAGGAAATGTATAATTTGGATAGAGGTAGGCGGAAAAATAGTTTATCCAGTCAACCAGTACAAAATATAATAGATACACAGGGTGGATAGTCTAGTATTTAAGTGGACAACTGTAGAATATTGTGGTCCAAAAAGATTCAAATACTTATCGCGTATGTCTGTTATATTTTGTACTGATTGACCAGAACTATTATTGCCAGTTAATTTTATTCCAGATTTGTGGATAAATACAACTTTTGGTAAGCATTGTTTTTGTTGGCCATCTTGTATTTTCACCAGCAGGTTCTAGTCAGATATTCATCTGTGAGTAAGAAGGTACAAATGGAATTAAATTCTTCATAATAGTAGTATTTTTTGACATATAATGAAATGATATACTATGGAATAGAATGATAGAAAATACTTTATTTTATATAATATACATATTTGCATATATACATCAATAATTCTTCTTCTTCATCACCCAGCTCATCTACTCTGCACGGTTATTTCTGTAAGAACGAGAAAAGAAAGATTGTCGATTTTCAAGGTCAACTATATACCGTATACGCCCGAATATAAGATACACCTTTTGAAAATTGGCCCGCATCTTGTATTCGAGCACATACCTGTAATAAGAACATTTCTTATCATCTGAACACCATCATTATTATTGAGCTCAAAAGAATTTTTACTCAAATCAGCCGAGCCACCAGCACAGTTTATCATGAAACAAAGTAAAAGCCGAGGTAAAACCTATTTTATATTTTTACACCATGCTATTTTACATTGTATAAATATACAAAACGCTTTTAATGTAGGTAATCAAGCATAAATATTAATAAAATATAGGAGACGTAACAATATTCAGAATTAAGGTAAGAAACATATACATACCTTATTTTTCCCAAATCCAAACTACCGATAAAAATAACCAACCACTTTTGCACGTTTCTAAAACTATGATAACCTAACAACCAAAATGACGAGGGGACGATGCTACATCAAACGGTCAAACGCGGCATCGACCAATGAGAGAACAGTGTATAGTTGGTAGCATAGCTTGTAAAACACTAAACCATCACATAAGTAAACAGCTTTAAACACATCTACAGTGGTTCCGAATTGACAGTTATGTAGCGCTGTGATCTTAATCTCGGATCCCAATAATCATAACAAAATAATGACATTGAAACTTCAGATGAAGTAATGACTTTCGTAAAAATTTAATCTAAATTAAAAGTATGGCGTCTGAATGTCCTGTTGCAGCGGAATGCATTGCGATAAAATTCAAATATAATAATAATGAACTTGGTGAGCTTATCGCACATTTAATTTCCTATTTATTAATTGTGTAATTTTAAAAAATGCTTAAAAATTGTTACTACTCACATCTTTGATTAAATGAGCTAGGAAGTTTTAATAATAAACCTCAAATTAACATTTCCAGAAAGCTTAGTAGCTTCACCCATTTAGCATAATCTGCCAGATAATTGTTAGCGACCAAGCGGTAAAGATCAAAATGAACCACCGTGGGTTATAGCATGCGAACACACTTTCATTCAAATTAGTTTGCTATGTGTGGTTGAGGAGTACAATCCAGGTTGGTGATTTTTATTTTTGGGTCGAGGTGAGAACCAGGACAGTTGGGAATAATGGGTAGAGAATCGCCAAGAGGATTATAATTATCAAAAAAATTATTTAGAAATGTAGTACATTGGTGGGATACCGGGAATAATTACCATAAAAATTTTATTTGTAAATTTGTAAAACATTGGATGTGGAGAAAGCTGAAGTTGAAAGTAAAGTAAAATTCATTTCGACTATAAACATTTCTGTTTAAGCTAGGCCATACCCAGAGCTAGCGATTTTGTTTCAATATCGGTAATAATTTTTAGGTGTTGATAAATTTAGTCCTGGTAAGGACAAAGATTAGAATAAGAATCTCCACTTGCTCAACGTCTAAGAAGAAGACCAGAACAATTTGGGATACAGGAAAACTAAAAACAGAGGAGACATAAAAAAGGTACCAAGAACAAATAAATGAGCAACTGCCGGACCCTCAAGACGAAAACAACATAGAGGATCTATAGGCTAACATTGAAGAAGCAATAGCCACCGTATCAAAACAGGTACAAACAGCGAAGCAAATGGTTCAATGACGACTTCAATAAGACACTTGAAATTTTACAACATCACCTAATATAGAAGAATATAGACATCAAAGAACAACAACACGCAGAATAGTGAAATGGAAAAGAGGGAAAAAGAGAAATAGAAGAAAATAGACAGAATACAAGAGCAAAGAGTACTTTGGCGAAATTTCGAAACAGATAGCAAGATTCTTCTGAATACACGCTATAAGATACTCTCCAATATCCTGCTGGAGAGAATGAAACCATACACCGAAGAGACTACCAATATGGCTTTAGATCAAATAGGTCCACCGTAGATATTTTTTGTCCACTAGACAAATAATGGAGAATTGCTGGGAATTCGACAGAAAACTTCACCAAATGTTTATTGACTTCAAATAGGTATTCGACAGAGTATGCAGGTCAAAGTTATGACAAGCAATGCAAGAACTTGAATTCCCAAAAAAACTTATATCGCTGACAAAAGTATGCATGGAGGATACGCGATGTATAGTAAGAGTGGGACAGAATCTCTCCGACTCCTTCAAAATCAATAATGGTGTCAAGCAAGATGATTCCCTCTCACCTCAACTTTTCAATAGAGCATTGGAATATGTAATTAGGATCTCCAAAATCGAGAAGCCAACTGCTATCTTTCACCAAGAGGGTCACAATCTGCTCCTGGCTTTTGCAGACGATGTCGATGTGATTGACAATAGCAGGATTAACCTCAAAGACTTCTTCATAAAGTTCGAAAAAGAAGCAGAAAAGGTAGACCTCAAAATAAACGAAGACAAGACCAAGTATATGTACCTCGGCAGAAGTAATCGGAACCCAGATAGAGTAAGACAAAACTTCTCTATCTATCGGAGAATACTTACCAGGAAAACTAAGATGAACATATACAAAATAATTATGAGGCCTGTCGTAATGTATGGACACTATCGGTTGTAAGCGAAGAACGACTTGAGGTATTTGAAAGGAAAGTGCTAAGAAAAATATTTGGCCCAACTAGATACGAAAATACACGGCAATATAGAATAAAAACCAACCAAGAACTCAAAGAACTCCACACTGATACCAACATAATAAACGAAATAAAAGCCAGGAGACTACAATGGGCAGGACACGTTAAAAGATTGACAGCTGATAGAATGGTAAAACTGGTGTGGGACGAGGTCCCGGGGGAAAACGTCCACTTGGTCGGCCACGTCTCAGATGGAGAGATAATATTACACAGGACCTGAAAGCCATGAAAATCGATGATGGACCCGATCGGATGCTTGATAGAGAAGGATGGAGACGTGTGGTTGAGTTGGCAAAAACCCACCCAGGGTTGTGAAGCCACAGATGATGATGATGATGAAATTTAGTTACGCAAAAGCAAAATTAGTCAGACGCTAATGCCACCGACCTAGCCCAGTTTTTTTTATTACATGTCTTCAGCGTCAATTATGACATTAGCCTCTTGTCCACTGTAATCTTCGTTTCTGATTCCCAAGTGCTACTAAGAATCAGCCCTATTGGTCAAAACCCAGAAGTGGATGGTGGAGTGGCTATTTTAGTCCTGTTCTATCATTGACCCCATCCAATTTTAAAATAAAATCCCCACTACAAAATTAGATATGAAGTGTATCGAGTGAATGTTGAATATGTACATAAATAAATTTTTTATTTTAGAATCATCAAGTCCTCCTCAAACGCCTCAAACATTAAGTGACGAATCATGCCACTGTGAAGACAAATCCGCACAAGCTGACGATATTGACCTATCAGACACTTTTTGGGATAGTCTTATTAATTTCATGCAAGAATGTTGTAAAGTTATGGAGAAATTCAATTTAAATAAACCAGGTAAGCTTTAACACATTTATGAACTGTCCAGAAAATGACTACTCAATTTTAATAAATAAACTATGTTTGATTGAGGAACATTTTTGTATAAGACAAAAAAAACACTTTCTGGTTCAAGCATTAGGTCCCTGTTTAGAATAGAGTTTGGCACATACCAAGGAGCATTACTTATTATTCTCATGACTTGTTTCTAGATTCTGTATAGGATTTTGAAATTTGACTGGATTGCCGTTAGATAGATACATTTCACTGATGTGGTCCTTTAAATAAATATAACATTTTACAGCCTTATTCTTCTCCTGAAGGCTGTCAGCTTAGAGACTAAATATTTAATATAATTTCTTGCTAGTCGCGTTAACATGTCTAGTGCGGTGTTAAACTCACGCAGTGACATAGAATATACTCCGCAGGTCCTTCCTCTGATCGACAGAATCTACATTAAGATTCCTGTGTCAGTCCCATCTATTTTAGATGTCTATTAAGCTTACAATGTCCTGTTAACAGAAACATAACAGCTTTGACTGTTTTCTTGACTTTGCTTCTCATGCTGTCGTGAATTCTGGCGAATGTTGTGATATAAGCTGTTTCGCTTTTCTTTAACCTGGTGAAATTCTCCACGATATCTCCACCTATTTGTTTGTGGCCGGTTTTGTTACTGATTTTGCAACGTCGCAGATAGGATCCGGTCCAACGAATGGCAATTACGCAGCTTCCTTGGCCATTTCGTCAGCCTTTACGTTGCTCTTATGAAGCTCGTGCCTAGGAACCCAGGCCACCATGACTTGCCTGTGTGATACGAGGGCTATAAGAACTACTTCCACAGCTGCTATGGAAGTCTTGCTGAATCTACCGCCACTACATATCTTCGTACAAAGCGAGGCCAGATCTATAATGCACAGATTAATAAACAATCAACAGCACATAAGCAAGAAGTATAGTGCACATTATCGGAAACTAATAGCGGAGCAATAAGCGGACAATGTGATGGGGCAACCCATTGATGCAACAGTCACAAGTTACGGTTTAATAATACATTCAAAGTAACTATAGTATGTAGGGAAGAATGAAAAGAAAGTGTACCCATACAGGCGGAAGCTACATGCTACACGGATGGCTCAAAGACATCGGAAGGCGTAGGAGTAGGAGTAGTGGTGCTAAAACAGGGGATATATTTTCCAATAAGCCTATCAAAAGACGTCACAGCTTTCCAGGCGGAAATGAAGGCGATCCACCACTGTGTGGATGAAATCCAAAAACAAAAAAGAACGGCGCTAAATGCACTGGATTCTGTAGAGGTCAATTCTAAGATAGTATGGGATTGTGTGTGCGCTCTAAATACTGCAGTGCGATAACATCGATGCCTTCTTGCTCCAGCCTTCCAACAAGCGTTGCCGATGCTGCTTTTGCGTGTGGAAGGTTGGCTAGTAGAATTTTTAATTCTCTCTTCCTTCTGGTTTAGGCTCAATGGGCTCTCCCACCTCCATGGGGACAGTCAACTTCTGGACAGATTCACTTTTAAGCGAACTGACTCCACTTCCGGTAGGTAACTCTTGTTCTCGAGCCTCGGTGCTAAGGGTATTCTCCTCTACTTCAATGGAACACTCTTCCCGTCAAGTTTTGTCTTCCCTACCTTAGGTCGAAAAGTTAGCCTTCCGAATCCAATCAAAGATTCATGTTTATCTTGTGAAGATCATTCTTGGAATTATGGTCGATCGAGAAGATCCACAAGAATCCCTTGTTAGAGGACTTACTACTTTCCAGAGATTCGTCCCGAGCCATGGTTACTTATCCTTAACCTGTTATGGATCCTTAGGCCAGGAGCACTACATTGACACTGACATTGCTGTGTCGTGACATCTGACAAAAGAAAATAAGAAGGTCCGCCAGCTGAAAAAGTTGTGCTATTTGCAGGAAAATTCATATACTGCAAAAATTGCTCATTTTTTCCGATATTTTTTAATATAACTCTTTAAATATGCAAGATAGAGAAAAAAAGTATACTTACGAATTTGTTCTTTATAAAATTCTCTACAAGATAGAATTGGTTCAAAATCAATATATTCAATTATTTCGTTGAGGAATTGCGATAAATGCAAAAAAAGTAGCTAAAGAACGAGGTTATTTTGAAGCATTTGTTTCGCAGGTAAGAAATCATCCAATCACGCTATAAATTGGGATTTAAGAACCTTATTATAGTTAAAAACAATATGCCAAAGGCCGATTGAATTGGACTGAGTTTTTACATGAATTAGTTGTTAATTAATTTCCGCGATAAAATGAACGTCATTTTTGCGTTCATGCCAGGCTTACAATTTTGAGTTGTAATAGGCGCCGATTTTTTTACAACTACTTAGACCTCTAAACTATATTACACAATAGTTATAATGAAAAATTTTTGATTTTTTATCATTTTTATAGGCGCTTTTGGAAATATACCATTAATATACATAACAATTAATTGTACTACCTGTAATTTTGATTACTAATTATTTTAACTATACGAATTTGCAATGAACAACACAATCCTAGCATGGACATAATTATAATCAATGATTATTATCAACAAAAAAAGTTATAAGTAGTTACTGTAGATGCTTAAATTGTCATAATTGGTAGACGCCATTCTGAAAAATGAGTTTCCTTCATTTTGTACATCGATTTAAAAAAATCATCAAAATCGGCTCAATAGAAGCAGAGATACAGCAACTTTTTGCTCAGCGCTCGATTTGAAGCGTCGATATCAACTTTTCAAAATCGCGTAAAAAAATGATAAAAATCTAAAAATTGTTCAGTATAACTATTGTGTATTATAGTTTAGAGGTCTAAGTAGTTGTAAAAAAATCGGCGTCTATTACAACTCAAAAATGTAAGCCTGGCATGAACGCAAAAATGACGTTAATTTTTTCGCGGAAATTAATTACCAATTAATTCATGTAAAAACTATCCGGCTAATTTAATCAGCCTTTGGCATATTATTTTATACTATAATAAGGTTCTTAAATCCCAATTTATAGCGTGATTGGATGATTTCATATCTGCGAAACAAATGCTTTAAAACAACCTCGTTTTTTAGCTACTTTTTTTATATTTATCGCCATTTCTCAACGATAAAATTGAATATATCGATTTTAAACCAATTCTTTCTTGTAGATAATTTCATAAAGAACAAATTCGTAAATATACTTTTTTTCTCTATCTTGCATATTTAAAGAGTTATATTAAGAAATATCGTAAAAAATGAGCGATTTTTCCGCTTTTTGGCAGTTTATGATTTTTCCTCCAGATAGCACAACTTTTTCAGCTGGCGGACCTTCATATTTTCTTTTCATACATGATTTCCGAGCAATTCCAATACAATCTAATCTACGTCACGACACAGCCATATTTTTAATGGTTTGGGCTCTAATTCTCCTGGACTACTTGTTTTGTTTTTATGAACTTGTTGCACGGTCCTGTGAACTAACCGGTTTAAAAGCGCCTCTGGCGATGCATCGCTTTTATAACGCTCCAGGCATTATTCATGTCTGAACAGGAAAAATCAAGAAATTATCGCCTGAGATGTCCTCGCAACAAAGGAATCGCCAGTAACTGGATGATATACTAATAAAATTTCGTGGGTATTTATACCTAATCCTATTTAATTTTTCAACTATTATTTTAAAATTCATTTTTTTCCGCATATTTGCAATTTTCTTTTAATCCTGGGTTTTGGCGCCCGTGTCCATTGCAGATTTATCGCGCATGGTAGCGGGGGCCCTGATGGCAATGTTTGTTTCAATATAATTGAAGAGTGGAATTAACAAAGGTGACAAGTGCCAAAATTTATATTTTGAGATAATTGAGAAAATTATAATAAAACAACAAATAAATGATTCATTTTTATTTGTTAAAAATTTAGCTTAAGAGCAACACGGAAAACTAGTTTACAACAAAAAAACAGTTATATAAGAACATTTTGAACAAATAGTGACTTTTTCCAAAAAAAAAATAGCAACGTGATAAGTGCCAATACAAAATAACATACAAAAATACTAAGAAAGCGTCTTATATTTACTTATTTGCTACTTCCAGCACCATTTTGAGCCACTTCTTTTACTCCCAGTAGGTTATTGTAAAGGTTTTTCTGCTATGGATTTGTTAAATAAGGTATCATATACATAAGACTTTTTCTTTTGTTTTCAGAAATTTTGTTTTCTGGCGAAATTACATGTAGCTCGGCTTTTCTAATGTCATTCAGAGTTTTACCATTTTTTAAAACATTGACTTCGTTCCTTGGAATAAAATCTGCAAAGGAGGTCTTTGTTTTCACAATCGCCGGGTTTGTTTTATCAATGCGAATTGCAGTTGCTTGGCTGATTTGCAGTTTAGTGGTATTAATATAAAAATCAGCTGCTTCCTTAATATTCCAAAAACAAAATTGGGTCATATCTATTACCTCAAACGGTGGGTTGTACCTTGCTGAATGAATAACTTCAATCAGATCTTCTGGTATGTATGCTTTCATTAATCTTTTTCTCTTCTCGATTAAGGCAAAATCTCTATCGCAAGGCATAAAGCTATGGCCGCTCACAAGGAATCGCTGTTCTATTGAGTCAAACAAGCCAATGGAAACTAAAAATATTAATGTAAACAGAACAAATTTATTTTTATTTTGGCCGCCACAGTTGTCGCACCAAATAATTAACGAATTTTTGTTTGTGAAACCGCTATTTAAAAAACGAAGAAGGCAAGAAGCGATCTCGTTTGCCCCTCTTCCAGAGAAACATGCTGGCATGATTTGTATCCCCGACGTGAATCCCAAAGTTAAAACAGGAAAGTTGGGATAGATAGAACATGTCAGAATGTACCAGTGCTGGCACAAATATCACCTGCTCAAGATCCATAGATAAGCAACACACATCACTTCCTGGTTGTTGAGAGCGAATGGTATTTTCTTTCAAAATAGCTCTAGCACTCTCAGCTTTGGTATGATGGACATCTAATTTAATTTGAGCTTCTTTACTTGTCGCAGTATTCGCACGAATTTTACATTGAAGCCTATCGCGGGTATGACATGTGTCCATTCTGGGCCTTCGAAATGAAAGTTTAGGAAAGTCTTTCTTGAAAACGGATGAATAAAACTTATAGGTTACCTCACTTTCTGGATAGCGTGTTTTAAATGTCTGTTTATATTTAGGTCGGGGCTCAGATAATCTTATCAATAAAAAAAGTATAACCAGCTTTCTTTTTAGAAATTAAGCCATCGATTTTTTTTCTTGATACAGCAAAAGTGTCCATAATAGTTTTTTTGCACACACGAACGAAATTTCCTCTTTCGTCTGGAATAGTGTAGCTCACTGTTGTTTGACGTTTGCTGTCTTGAGTATTTTCATAACTACCATATCGACGTCTTCTAACAGATGTATAAGATTTAATAGATACGTACCCTGAACTTTTGAATTTTTTTTTATAAAATTTTTCGTATAAGGACCTCCGCCAGAAAAGACTGAGGCTTTTACAGGAAAACTGGCATTTACAACAAACCTAATAACAAACATTTTATTTAATAAAGATTTTAATAAACAGTTTATTCTAACCTAACCTGTTGACTTGGCGCCACTTTCTCCTGAATTTGCTTAAGTTTCCTTGATTTGTAGGCTTTGCCAGATTCTTTCAGTACCTTCTGTTCTTCACCAAAACGTCCACTACCTGTATTTCTTCGAGTTTTTACATTAAGGTCGCTCATTATTATATTTAAAAAAACAACAAACAACAATAATAACACTAAAGCGCGAATTATTGTGAACTGACAGCAGAAAGGCGAATGGCACTTGTCTCCTTTGTTAGGAAATAGATCATGTACTTAACGGTGGCTCCATCTTTGAATGAATATATAAAGTGTATTATGAAAATTGGCACCTATCACATTTGTGAGGACATAAACAGTGACATATAACACCGGGTCTAACGCAAAATGAAAATTTTTGGCACTTACCCCCTTTGTTACTTCCACTCTTCAATTGACAGACAAAAGTTTGATTGAACCAATCGTTCAACAATTTGAATCGTGTGAAACTCACAACAAGTTTTACCTCGCCAATTAAAAATAATTAGCATTAAATGCTCCGAAATTGTTATTTTCAAATTGTTGGAACTTTATCATAAATATGATTGCCTTTGAAATCACCGGTAGAAGAATATAGGAACAAGGATGCCAAAGCAAATTAATTAAAGATCATTGTAAAAAAATGGGTATTACTTTGCCCACTGAAGCTAAAATAGAGGCAAAATCAAGACTAAAGGAGAGTGGAATAAGTACCGTTACACAGGAACAATTGTAGAAAAGTAATCATCTGTAATAATATACCTCAGAGTTATTTTCACTTTCTTTTTTAGCAAAACTGCTTGACGTATTACTGTATTCTGTTTCTTTAGATAGTCCTCAACTTTCACCTGAAGTTTATTAAATTTTTCTTCGGATATTATCACGTAATTCGTCTTCATCCTCTAATGCTAATTCCTTCAACAAGCCTTCTCTTGTTGTCTTAAAATCCATTGCCTCACTCATTTTCAATTTTTCAAAATAAGCATTTTGCAGCTCTTATTTTAATACATTACCCAACTCAAGTATTCGATGCCATTTGAATGCTAAAACTGATTCATTTCAACTGTAATTCATATTTTAATGATCAACTTACTTCGATCAAAACAATTCGGCCCAAACAATACATTCTCATGAAAAATGTATGAACGTTTTTTCATTTTTCCAGTGTCACTGACAGCCGAACAGAAGGATGCCAAAATGAGGGAATTGCTGAAAAAAATTGAAGACAAAGAGAACGAGATAAAGCAACTGGGCGCAGAATTTCGAGAACTAGTACCACAGAAAAAGGTATGAATATTTATTTCGTATTAATTATTATACACTACACTATATTTCAATTAGGAAATGTAATAAAAAGAGTTCAAACCATACACTAGATTGCTTTGTCTCAATTTATTTTATTAATTAATGTTTTCGCTGAATGTATACATACTTACAAAGTCGTAAGTGCAAACACAATTAACAAAATTCATTAATTCTATTACATGCTATCCCCAAAATTAAATACCTACAATAAATAACGTAATACTTGAACATATTTTAGCAATGTCCTACGAGGCAAGTAAATGTATGTCCTGTAACTCAAGGAGGTGAATGTCCAGATCCTAATTGCGATAATTATGATGAAGATTTTTATGATTACAACGCGACAGCTGCCAATCCATATCTCATCAACCAAAATTATTCACAATATCCTCAAGTAAGTCCAATTTATTGTCTAAATCAGTGGTGTCAAAGACACGGCCCGCGGGCCACGACCGGCCCTCAAGACATTCTAATCCGGCCCGCTTTGCTGGAGTCAACCAATCACATAGGCCTGCTGTGAATGGTTGAAAATATGCCAACAATAGTTAGAAATTAATGTTATTATGTTTTAAAATCTTGTAATTTTATATTTATATTCTATAAATATTATAATTAATTGATATAATTGAACATCCTCCACGGGTGTATTAACCAAACGTGTCTAACCAATCATGGCCAACCCGAGCATTTTACTGTACTCTACGGCAACGTCGCCGATGCAATGCCAGAGACGAACAACAGGGCGGGGGAGTGTGCTGTGAACAGTGCAGTAGTCAGCTCAGTCAGTAGCCAGACAAACGTTGTTCACAAGAATATTTATTCTTTTGCGTTGATTGTGCTTGTTGTGTGTAATTTATTTGAGTGCGCCTTGCGTCTGTTGCAATGTCTTCTAATAAACGACGGAAAGTTGATAGCGAGTGTCGAGTTTTTCAAAGTAAGTGGGAACTATTGTATTTTTTCATTGAATGGAAAGGCAAACCACTTTGCTTGATTTGTAAACAAACTATTGCTGTTTGCAAAGAATTCAACTTGTAAAGACACTATGAAACCCATCATAAAGAGAAGTTTGACAAATTCTCTGACGAAATCAGACTAGAAAAACTAGAATGTTTTAAAAGTAAACTGAAGAGACAGCAATCGTTCTTTACAAAGGCCAAAGTTGATAATGAGAATGCTATGAGAGCGAGTTATGTGATTGCACTAAAAATTGCAAAGAAATCGAAACCTTTTAGTGACGGCGAATTTGTTAAGGAATGTATGTTAGATGTGGCTGAGATTTCATTCCCATCCCAGAAACAATCTATTCAAGATATACCCCTGTCCAGAAATACAATTACTGGCAGAGTAAATGAGTTGGCGGATAATTTGCATAAGCAACTTAGAGAAAAAGTGAAATAATTTATTTTTTATTCCATTGCTGTCGATGAAAGTACCGATATCAAAGATACAGCGCAGCTTGCTGTGTTTATTCGCGGAATCGATAAAAACTTTTTCATTACTGAAGAACTATTAAAATGTGTACCTTTGAAGGATACTACTACAGCTCAAGATATTTACCAGGCGATTGAACAATTAATTCAAAATAATGAACTTGATTGGGGAAAATTATGCAGTATTACGACTGATGGTGCACCAGCCATGGTTGGAAAAAATGCTGGTGTTGTAAGGAAAATACGTAAGAAAATTTCAGATGAAGCTACACCTGAACTCGAATTTGTGGGGATCCACTGTATGATTCATCAAGAGTCCTTGGCATCTAAAATACTTAAAATGGATCATGTCATGAAGCCAATAATTAAAATTATAAACTTCATTCGGAGCAAAGGCCTAAATCACCGTCAATTCACACAATTTTTAAAAGATCTCGATGAAGCACATTCTGATATTATATACTTTACAGAAGTTAGTTGGCTTAGTCGCGGTTCAATGTTAAAGCGATTTTTCGAATTGCGTGAACACATTGTTAATTTTATGGATCAAAAGGGAAAACCAATTAATCATAGCGACGAATGGTGGCTTGATTGTGCTTTTCTGGTGGATATGACGGAGCATTTCAATAACTTGAACGTTAAGCTTCAAGGCAAAACATGATTGTCACGCAAATGTACTCAAATATACAGGCGTTTGAGATAAAATTAAAGTTGTTGGAGTCCCAATTGCGAGATCAAGTACTTCACCACTTTCCTAGTATTCGAGCACGTGGTACGTACAGTGCAGAGAAACTAACAGAGTTTGCTACTCTTCTACTTGATCTTATAACGGAGTTTGAAGGTCGTTTCGCAGATTTTCGCGAATTGAACTCCTGTGAATTTCCTTTGTTTAATAATCCATTCACCTTTGAAGTTGCCAAGGCGCCAACAAATATGCAAATGGAACTAATAGACTTGCAATGTGACAAGGTTGTAAAAGACAAGTTCAAGGAAGTTGATATTTTGACATTCTACTCAAAATATTTTAAAAGTCATGGTAACTATCCCAACATGAGCAAACACGCTGCTCGTATTTTATGTATGTTTGGAAGTTCATATATATGTGAACAGATGTTTTCAATAATGGAAATCAACCAGTCTAAACACCGTTCGAGACTGACAGATGAACATCTTCAAGCTATTCTGAAAATTAGTACATCTGATTTGACACCAAACATCGACGACATAATGAAGCTGAAACGATGTCAAGTATCTGGGTCATCGAAATAGTTACTATACTAAACTTTTATTTATCTATTGTATAGATATAACTTTTTTTATTTTATGTTATTTTATATATTTCGTTGAATAAAGATTTCCGTTATGATATATAAACAAACTTTTTTTAAGCCGGCCCCCCAAGCATGCCTCGAAGAAAAAATGGCACTCATGTAAATTGAGTTTGACACCCCTGGTCTAAATCATATCCTATAATATTGTCTTTCTGTTTATTCTTCTCATTTCAAGGATCCAATGCCATACAGTTTAACATTCTTCATTCAAATTACATTCTCTATAGTCATGGATATGTTAGAGTCGTTAATTTGAGTTTAGTTTTCTTAGTATATGCAATTTTTGGAAGATTATTGCAAAATCATAATTTTCGAAAAAAGATGAAATTTTGAATGTGTATTCCAAGTCTTAGTCCCTTAGTGTTTTGGTGTTTTCATATATAACATGGCAAGGATGACGTTCTTATTAGTGTTTTCAGATTCTATAAGCGAGTTTTGTAATCATATTGAGTATTGTATCTTCTCTGTTGATGGCTTTATGTCGAAAAACTATATAGAGGAAGATATTGTTCAATAAATGCTGTTTACTATTACGCATCGATTTTAGTTATAGCAGCTGCCAAGAGAATTTGATAAGAAGTCCGGATTTACTTCACTACAACTACATAATGAGTGGATATAATTGGACCAAGAGAAACCTTGTAGCCAGTTCAGCAGTTCTGTGTCAGCTTCATATACTGCAGACAACTTTAAACCAGCAGAGATGACTTTCTAGTGTTTAACTAACGAAGACAAAAAACTCTAATTGATCTTATTACTTTTCCGCCCAACTTATCTAATATGCGAGAAAAGTATTGGTTGGAATTTTGAAATTTGTTTTAGAGTTATTTTTACGTTTTTCATCAATAATAACACGAAAAAACGGGTTTTAGAAAACAAATCCTGTGTGTATGTCGTCGTCGTTGTCGTCGGCCACTTTTTCTTACATGTCTTGTTAGCACGATATAGCCTCCGGAGTGCAATAAGTCACCAAGTTTATCATTGAACATTGTTAAAGAGATGTCACAAATGAACCCTTTTGATTTTCAGCTCACCAGAGCCAGTACAACGGGTACTATGGTACTTGAAGTACCAAATTTTTGTCATTTTTGGAGAATGTTCAGTTTTTTAGTACGATACAGCCTCCAGAGTGTATACGATTGGTCAATTTTTATGATTGAATATTGTTCAAGGTGTCTGACAGATCTACACTATTGATTTTCAGTTAACTAGAACGAGTAGAGCGGGTCCTATAAAACCAGATATTCTAAATTTTTGGTTATTTTTGGAGAAATTTCGGTTTGTTAGCACGATACATCCCCCGAAGTGTATACATGTAACAATTTTATATATTGTTCAGGGTCACAGAGGCGGAAAAGTTAGTTTTAATCTTGAAAATCGTTTATTATCCTGTTTAACGTGGAGTTTAGAGCAACAATAATCTTTAAATATTAGTGTTTTTAAATGAAACTCAAGGTCTCTAGTTAATTCCACAATATAATACAAGTTATTGAAAATTCTAAAAAATTGACAATTGTTTCGATAAATCAATATCATCGTCAGAATGACAGAAGTTACATTTCATTTTATGCCTACCTGATGTTTAGTAGTTATATTTTTGGCTAGACCAAGAAGTAACCTAACTTGTGATTGGCTTAATATATGTTTATAGAAAAAGAAGAAGATGTGATATTACAAATATTGAAGCTTAGATATTATTAGCCCTATGGTGATATCCTGGATATCATTTTTCCAATTAAGATCAGTATAACTGTGCAATGATATAGAAAACCAGGAAAACTATATCTGCTGATCTTTACAATTATCACTTAAGAAGACAGTTTTTAGTGAAGTTGTCAATGAACAGTTAAATCTAGGGAATTCTCCACTAATAAACTGTCTTCTTAAGTGATAATTGTAAAGATCAGCAGATATAGTTTTCCTGGTTTTCTATATCATTGCACAGTTATACTGATCTTAATTGGAAAAATGATATCCAGGATATCACCATAGGGCTAATAATATCTAAGCTTCAATATTTGTAATATCACATCTTCTTCTTTTTCTATAAACAAATATTAAGCCAATCACAAGTTAGGTTACTTCTTGGTCTAGCCAAAAATATAACTACTAAACATCAGGTAGGCATAAAATGAAATGTAACTTCTGTCATTCTGACGATGATATTGATTTATCGAAACAATTGTCAATTTTTTAGAATTTTCAATAACTTGTATTGTATTGTGGAATTAACTAGAGACCTTGAGTTTCATTTAAAAACACTAATATGAGCATATTCCACGAAGTAAGGGTCGAGACAGTCAATTTCATTAAAAAATCTTCGAGAGAAGATTTGACCCGACTGTACCAGAAGTTACTACAAAAACGTTACAAAGCATCACAAAACATTTGGTTTAACCAAGAATGCCTTAGAAAAAAGGTAATACCAAATTATGTGAATATAAAATTTCACACTAAAACACCACAAGCACAAAAAGCTATAAAATGTGCTCAACGAGTTTGGATAAAATCGGAATGTAAGAAATGGTTCAAAGTTAGAGACTCCTTAGACAACTACATAAAAGTTGTACATTCAGAACTCACATTCCAATTACATCCAGTAGAAATTGACTGTTTGGATGACAAAATTAGAGAAAATATCAGCACTATGAAGCATATGAAATTTAAGAAACAAGAAAAGAAGCTACAGAATCTTGAACACACACAACATAAAATTCAATACTCAAAACATCATGAAACTGTAAGTACCTACATACCAACATACTTTGCACCACGATTTCAAAACCTTTCAGACACTAATTTTACAAATAGTGAAATAGAATTTTTAAATAAAGGTTTAAAGTACAGCATACCACCTAAATTTACGAATAATATTAAACAAATTTTAGCTACAGAGTCAGAAATAGCTTTAAAATCTAATTCAAATAATTTTCTTTATGAGAAATTGAAAATTGCCAATTTAATCAAAAATATTGAACCTTCTAAAGTTAAACGTCAAACAAAAAATGACATTTCAGTTTTAAACGCAATAAAAGAGAAGATAGAGAACAATAACCTAACAGTTACAAAATCCGATAAGGGGAATGCTACTGTCATTTTGACGACTGAAAATTACAAATCCAAAGTATATAACTTTATAGAATCCAGCGATGTAAAAGTTCTTAAAGCAGACCCAACAAAGAAGTTTTCTAATAATGTAAGGGATATTGTTAATAATTCAAATTATCTTTTAAATGATTACGAAAAGAGGTCTATCATACATAAGAATCCTCATTGTCCACAATTATATGGAACAGTTAAATTACATAAAATAACGAAACCAATTAGACCTGTAGTCTCTTATGTTAATTAGAAATGCCTGTGGATATGGTGTACACACTATATGCAAATTGAGTGAATGAAAACGACGAATACTCAGTGTGTATTAATACACACTGAGTATTCGTCGTTTTCATTCACTCAATCTCTTATGTTAATGCTCCTAATAATATATTGGCAAAAAAGCTCAACAATATACTCAATACTTACGGATATGAATCTCAGTACTCAATTAGAAATTCAATAGAACTAATCAAAAAGTTGAAATCAATCCACTTGCAAGATAACTATAAACTCATATCGTTCGATGTAACTAATATGTTTACTAAAATTCCTCCTAAAGAATGTCCAATACTTGTAAGAAAATTACTAGAAGATAAAAATAATAATCCAGGAATAATATCAGATATACTTAATTTATTTGATGTATGCATGAATCAGAATTATTTCACTTTTGACAATAAGATATATATTCAAAATGAAGGTTTACCAATGGGAAGCCCTATATCACCTATATTAGCAAACATTTTTATGGACAATTTAGAAAGAAAGATCTTTGAAAGTAATATTTCGAAAAATATTTTATTTTGGTATAGATATGTGGATGACATATTAGCTTGTTTTATGGGTAGTGAGCGACAATTAGATGTGTTTTTCAACCACATCAATAATTTACACCCGAAAATTAAATTTACATTAGAAATTGAAGAAAATAGCTCAATCAATTTTCTTGATTTAAAAATTCAAAGAGTTAATAATGTACTTGATTATTCAATTTACCGAAAACCAACACAGACTGATGTGACAATTCCATTCAATTCTAACCATCCTGTCTCACACAGACTAGCAGCATACAATTCAATGATACATAGAGGTTTTTCAGTTCCTATGAACAAATGTAATTTTGATAGAGAGATTAATACAATTAGACAAATAGCAACATCTAACGGTTATCCATTAGATATGATAAATAAACTAATTAGTAAAAAAGAGAAAAAAGTGGCATTACAACTAATATATCCTAAGCAAGCTGATGAAATTAAAACTTATAAAACCATCACATATGCAGGAAATATTTCTAATAATATTTCAAAGATAATATCTTCAGCAACGAATGCAACAATTTCTTTTAAAACAGAAAGTAACGTTAGTACAAAATTGTTAAATGTAAAAACAAAAATACCACTATTAAAGAAGTCAGGTATATATAAACTCAAATGTACAGAATGTAATGCTGTCTATTTGGGTCAGACCCTTAGGAATTTTGAAATACGATACAGTGAGCACTTACGAGCTTACAGATTAAAACAACCAGATAAATCCCACTACGCAAAACATCTACTTGACACCAATCATTCATTGACACCTAACACAGAACTAGAAGTGCTGCATATTTGTGAAAAGAAACAAGAACTGGATTTCCTTGAAGAACTGGAAATTAGAAGACATTTAAGAAACCCACAATATGAAGTTGTCAATGAACAGTTAAATCTAGGGAATTCTCCACTAATAAACTGTCTTCTTAAGTGATAATTGTAAAGATCAGCAGATATAGTTTTCCTGGTTTTCTATATCATTGCACAGTTATACTGATCTTAATTGGAAAAATGATATCCAGGATATCACCATAGGGCTAATAATATCTAAGCTTCAATATTTGTAATATCACATCTTCTTCTTTTTTCTATGAACATATATTAAGCCAATCACAAGTTAGGTTACTTCTTGGTCTAGCCAAAAATATAACTACTAAACATCAGGTAGGCATAAACTGAAATGTAACTTCTGTCATTCTGACGATGATATTGATTTATCGAAACAATTGTCAATTTTTTAGAATTTTCAATAACTTGTATTATATTGTGGAATTAACTAGAGACCTTGAGTTTCATTTAAAAACACTAATATGAGCATATTCCACGAAGTAAGGGTCGAGACAGTCAATTTCATATTTAAATATTTTTTTTGTTCCACTTCAATTCTGTTTGGTTGTTGTAAAGAGGATGGCATCCCAGCCGTAATACCCTTTACCTGCACCTACAGATCAACACCGAAGCTGATTCTACGGTCTTGTCAACATTTCACTCCAATTATAATTCAGTTTATAGCATACCAAGCTCAACTTATAGAGGCGATATGATAAACGCATGAACTCCGCATGGTCTAGCCCGTTGGGAACCATTTTTGCTTCAATTGTTCGAATTTTGGCTTTGTAGTCAAGTTTCAGTTTTTGCTGAATAAATTAGTTTCTTCCCTCATCCATTACAACTCTATTTTTATTATCATTACATGGTTTTCTTATTTTTATTTTTAGGCTTCTGCGTATGAACCGAACATTCAATCTATCTATAATAGAGGCCAATCTCAACAGCAGTATAATCAACAAATGGAATCTTGTGACGGAATGTGTCAAAACCCTTGTCAAAGTAATTGTCCAAATATTAGTAATCAAAGGCAACAATCGTGGAGACAATCTAAGAATATGACTTTTTAACAAATTGTACTTGGTTATTTGTTTTATTAAACATATTGAGCCTAACATTTTTTCCAAATAAATGATTAAAACATTACATTAATTGGAGTTTTTATTAAAAAAAACTTTGTTGCTGGTATTCAACAACATTTCTGCAAGAAAACTTAGATAACTATTTTAAAGTATCCAATGTGAATAGTTTTATTCAAAAGCTGCACATTGTAATATTGAATTATTTACCATTACCATTTGTTCTGTACAATTACCATTTAATTTGCAGGATCATTATACCATTAATTTTACCATAACCATTTCGTTCGCAGGATCGCCATGTAGTGGTTACTTAGTAAGGGTCCCTCGTATACTCGACGTTTACCATAAAGGCATATTATTATGGAGGAAACCACTTACCGAGCAACCTGTATTCGGGAACAGAATAAACAATAACACATTTATAAAAGCACTGGGTTCAAGTTTAATACATTTAAAAATACACGATTATAAATATCAAAACGACTTATTCAAAGTATTAATAACAATAATATCATTCTGGTTCGTTCACACCCATTATATAGGAAACATAGTTGTGTTTTACTACACATCCGACCTCCGTCTATAAACTGTACATGTCTGTTTATAAAATAACAAAAACAAGCTTTCCTTGATAAATGACATTGACCATGGCCGACCAATGCTCCCTAAATACTATAATTAATATTAACCTGAATTTAAATATTATTTCTAAGTTAGTGTCCTTTTGTCTTTAATGTCCTAACCGCTTGCCGTTTTATGCCGAGTTATGTCGTCATGACTTTTTATACAGGTTTGTACAATGACGAGTAAACTCGTCTCAGTCGTCTCATGTCATTTCGAATAATTCTAAGCCGATATTTCTCGTTGCTTGCCGTTGTAACATCAAGTACTACGCCGAAATAACTTGTCACCCATATAAATCTGGTGTTTTCAGCGGCAGCGAACGGAAAGGGAGGGGAGGCATTCGATAGAACCCGTACGTGCTGTAACGAATCAGTCAGGCTAGTCTCCTAGTCGCTGTTGTGCACTGTCGCGATAGTGGTGTTTTTCTGGGCATTGTTTACGTTTAGATTCTGTTTGCCAGAGAATTTTGGCGTACTTTATTGATATTTGAAAATGGAATATGATTCCGATTCACAATCGAGTGGAGACGATTTTGTGCCCGATGATCAGTTAGAAGAGTCGGGAAGCAGTTCTTCGGAGAGCGAGTTATCTGACGATTCTGATGGTGAGAATCCTGATGATTTGTTACAAGCCAGGGTGTGGATGGAGGTTGACGCGAAGTTGCCGGTTGGGCCTGCTCCTCCTCGGTATCCTTTTAGGGGTAATATTATTCAATAATTCGTGTGTACAATCAATGCTATTGGAAAATTATATTTTAGGAACACCTGGAATTTCTCCTAATGTGGACTTTCAAGAATTAGAGAATATGTTGGCGTTTTTCAATGCATTTTTTGACGATGAATTAGTAAACGAAATTGCTGTTCAAACAAATACATATGCTGAGCAAGTTAGGTCAAATCAGTGGAGGTATGTAACAAGTGATGAAATTCGTATCTTTTTGGCACTCAATATTTTACAAAGTGTCGTAAAGAAACCATGCCTTCAAGACTACTGGACCAAAAACCATATTCTTGCTACGCCCTTTTTTCGACAAGCCATGTCGTATAAAAGATTTATAGCAATAAAACAGTACTTGCATTTTTCAAATAATGCAGATTATGATGCTGAAAATCACCCGAACCCAAAGTTGAATAAAATATGGCCTGTATATTCGAAATTGTCTCAAAAATTTTCAAGTCTCTATACTCCAGAGAGGGATGTAACAATCGACGAGAGTCTTCTTTTATATAAGGGCAGGTTAGGCTGGGTGCAATACATACCTTTGAAACGGGCCCGGTTCGGAATAAAGTCTTACATGCTATGTGAGTCAAAAAGTGGATACGTTTGGGGCTTCATAATATATACTGGTAAAGGTACCAATTTTGATGCGGATTATCAAAACTTACCGATGGGTTCTCAGGTTGTCCTGTCACTGATGAAGCCCTTACTATGCAAAGGATACTGCCTCACTACCGACAACTTTTACACGTCACCAGAATTAGCAGATATTTTGATTTCTAACAAGACTGACACGTATGGTACTATGAAAACTAATAGAAAGGAAATTCCTCCTACTTTCAGAAGTAAAAAATTGAAAGCCGGAGAAATAGTAGCTTTCCAGAGGGGTAAAGTTTTGATTATGCGTTGGAGAGATAAGAAGGATGTTACTCTTCTGTCTACAATACATAACATAGAAACAAAGACGTATGAAAAAAGAGGAAAGGACAGAACTAAGCCAATATTGGTAATTGATTACAATTATACAATGGGTGGAGTAGATAAGGTAGATCAGCATTTGTCAGACTATCCAGTTACTCGAAAGCGTGGAAAAAAGTATTACAAAAAAATATTTTTCCACCTTTTAGAATTAGCCCTTTGGAATTCCTACATTCTTTACAAAAAATGTGGTGGTGTAAAGTCTCCCTTACAATATAGACTATGCCTTATAAAGGAAATGTTCGAGAAGTACCACCCCAACTTGCTTCCTTCCACTTCTGGCCGTCCAAGTAAATCGCCAAATCCTCTTCGAATGTCAAAAGGGCACTACCCGGATTATGTTCCCGCCACTGAAAAAAAACAGTGTCCAACTCGAAGATGCGTAATGTGTTCCCGAAAACGGGATAATTGCGGAAAACCTATAAGAAGGGAGAGTCGCTATTGTTGCAGCGTTTGTGATGTAGGCTTATGCGTAGTACCGTGTTTCAAGGACTATCATACTGCATAATTTGATTTATTATAACCCGATTTTGTATGTTTTATATCAATATATTATTTCACTTGGTAGATGTTTGAGTTTCACTTAGTAATATTTCGTGAATATGCGCCAAATTCCAAAATGACGAGTTATCTCGGGTTAGTACTAGTACTTCAGAACCAGATAAAAAAAATACATAAAATAATTATACAATCAGCAAAACAAAGGTATATACCTATTTGTATTCCTTTAAACAACAAATTCCAGTGATAAAAAAAATAGTATTTTTTGCATCGAAAAGTTTGAATAAATGAGTAACGCAAGCGGGATCACTACAACTGTTATACTGTTTGCTCCGAGTTCTCTGAGTAAATTATTTCTCAAAATATTTACACACTAACAAAATACTTACTACGAAAACGAAGAGTGCGGAGAGTAGATAACCTGACATACACTAATTTGTATTTGTGGTTGTTTAATTTACATGAATTATGAATATAACCAAATACAGACGAAAAACTTAAAAATCTCCATTATTTAATTCCCACAAATATAAAACAAAAGAAATCCATTTATTGCAGATTCGGCTACCTATTTTCCTATAGTAATAAGTGAAAATGTGAATTAAATTTCTCGGATAGTTTTGAAAACGTCTGGCTCAAAGTATCAGTTTTTAAAAATGAAAATGATGAACTAACATTTCTTTTATTAGTAAAATTAACAAACCACATTAGAATTCTTTCTCATATTTCTGCAACAGTAGAAAGAATTTTTTCTTCAATTAATATAAACAAAACTAGCACCAGAAACTCATTGATTACCAATACCTACCCTGAGTCAACTACTCTATGCAAAACAAATTAAAAACAATTACAATCGCCATAACTGAAAAATTGTATATCGTCCAATGAACAAATTCAAAATTCGCACCGGCACGCTACTTGAGCGTTCAAGGTCATTAAGGATCAGATGTTCATAAGTTCAGATACCACAGTTTAAAGCTGCATTAAACTGTGCCCATACTGTATGCTGAAGCTATAGAGGGTAGAAAGTAAGGAGGACCAACTCAGTGTATGAAAAAGTGTCCGCTGACAGGGAGCAAATTAAGGTGGCGGCATAGTAGCAAGTGTCCCAATTGAAGCGCGCGATATTTCGACGCATGCGTGAATAGGAAACAAAACATATAATAATAATAATGTTATTAGTGCTATTCAACACTTCGATCTTGATTCCGATTTAGTTTATAATCGAAATCGAAAACGGATTGATGTTTGTTGAACGAATAAAAAAAATTGTCATTTTTAGTGACCTAGCCTCATCATTATTTTAGTTCATTTCACGTGTATTTCACACTTTTCACAAGTTCATTTAGTTTAATCACGTTTAATTTTATAGGAGCTGTTCTGTTAACTAAAAATGTAATAAACGATTACAAAATATCACTCACATCACATAACCCATAGACAAGTGGTAGTTTATTTAAATTTTCCGACCAATCACATGCTTCCGATATACGATTATTTTCAATAGCATCATAGTTTTAGACCGATTACAATCAGAGTAATCGATTGATATCGAAAATGTATTGTTGAACATGTTGTTTTTTAAATGACAGGAAATGATTGTAACCGATTGGCGCGTTGAATAGCACTATATTGTATCCATAATTTGTAACAAAAGAAAAATAGGTTATGTGTGTTTGTATGTCAATGGTTAAAAATATAGATAACCTTGGTTAAAACTACAAATAACCCAAGCAAATCAAATATTTGATCATCCCCTCCACTTTATTTCCGACTCAAGTCCAACTGATTCCCCCTTACAACACATTCAGCATCGGTAAAGGGGGAGGAAAAATCTCAGCTCACTTAAAGTGAGTAAAACAAAAAGAACGCTCACATTACTGATGTGAGCTGAGATTAACTGAGATCTCAGTCAAAAAGAACGCACCTAATATGTTCAACTACACTAGTCATCAGAGACACTGAATTTTCCAACTCAGCGCACTTCACTCCGTTTACAACTGCTAATTTCATGTCCTTTCCACTCGCTACGCTAGCGTTATTATGGTCGGTTATTGAACTGTAATTCGCTGCTTACAGCTGGACACTTTTTCAACTTGTCCCTTATACTTGCTTCTACCCTCCATAGTTGAAGCTCTATTCTGGATCTACGGAAATTTACGAACCAATCTACGGATATTTGATCAGGTGCATGTGGCAGCCCTGATTATTCAATATTGCATATAGCCCACTAGCTTTAAAATATATAGATGTTTGAAAATTCCACATTCCAAATGATTCGGAGTTTATCAGTTTTTCAATATTTCCAATATCGTCCGATGCATTTCCCATTTTAATTGTTGTTTTTTAGGTTATTTATGATTTTTCACCAGAATTTTCACTCAGTAATTGTTTTATTTATTCGCAATGTCCTGGGCCCATAACCTCTTGGTTTTTTATGTTATTTTAATTTTAGTTTTTATTTTACTTTTAGCAGAATACATAGTTTTTGAACACCTGTTTTATTTTTATATTACAACTGACTGTTACATCAAATCTTCTTTTTTATATATAAACTTCAATCTCACACTAATCATAATCAAGTACATCTTATTTTTTTATAAACTATTGCCTACTTTCTCAATATTTAGGAATTTAATATTGATGCATTTGTTGAAATAAAAACGAATATTCATATTTGCACGGTTTTATTCAATATATATTTCTCATATACATCTATAATACATATTTAACTTAACAATCTCGTGCTGGTGCTTTAAATAAAATTAATTTAAATTATTTAAATAATATTTGCGGAACATGCATTACACGCAATAAAAAAATAATAATAATAAGGAAAAAATAATACAGGAATGGCGAGATCCACCCTAGACAACAAAATATTATCGCAGATAATTAGTGGTGCACTATTTGTGAGATCACAAAGCTACACTCACTACTAATAATACTCTATGTATGGATGAGAATTACATAAATTAGTGAAAATAAATAACTATACAAACATATTCCATCCAAAGCAACTTCATAAATTAAGCAAGACGATCGGATAATACTTTCTTTACAAAGACTGATCAGCGGCGTGTAAACTTAAGTAAGCCACATTGAGCATACGTAATACACTAGCAAATTGATTGAAAACGCCACTGAGTAACTGCCTGACCGTTCTTAGACATTGTCACGTAATATACTCGATCAGAACACGTCGTGAAAATAACGGGTTCACTTATTTATGTAATTCATATTATAATATATTATACAACTAAAACGACTTTATACACACGTTGAATATTATTCGATGATCCGTAACAAAGTAAATCCCTTTTTGGAAATTGTCTGGCAAAGTCTCAATATACAAATATAAATAGCAATTGTTTGGTCAATCTGGAAAAAGTTCAAATCATCAAATTTAATCTATCTTGTAAAAACTATTTAATTGAAATTAATCAATTAAATGAAGAGTTTAATTTTGGTCTGAACTTTTTTCAAAATCTTCCAAATCAGAACACAGTCATACCAACTTCGCCAAACAATACATCCAAATCACGGATTTATATTACGGGAGCTCTCATTTTGTTGATGGCGTTCGTCAGGTGCATTATTTCGGTATTCAACTGGTGTGCGAGTGATTCTAGTTTATCTACGGAGTCTAGGACTTCCACTCTTCCTGTATGCGGATTGAATCTAACTTCGAATGGTCGGGACATTTGAGATACCCATCTTCTGAATTTATCTTTCATATCATCAATACTTTCTGCGACGTAATAAACCGGTTGGTATTCTTGATCTTGGTAAGGTTGAAGAGCAGTTTTAGCTGGATCGAAGGCTCTGTGTTCGGGTTTTTCAGAGAGAGCGTGAAGAAGTTCACCGTAAGCGCTGAGGAGACCAGCTCCGTAAGCTCTAGTTTCGCCATTTTCTTTACATAGACCAAATTCAACAGTGAACCAGTAAATCTGGAAAACAAGTTAAATATGAATTCATTGATTATATAGATAGTTTAACTGTAGTTTACTATATTATTTCTACAAATCTATGTGATTTTTATCAATGTAGCAATCAGTGACCCACATTAGACAGTAACCACAAAATGATTTAACGACAAACATCGTGAAATTAGAAGTAGCTTCCTATCTGATAAAAGAATATAAACTGAATGCCCAGGAAACAAAAGCTTAAAAAGCTAAAAAAGAACGAGACACTAAATAAATCTACAAAGAACTTATCAAACAGGAAAGTTAATCAACATAAGCCAATAAGAAATAGAGAAGGTGCCCTTATTGTGGAAAAAGCGGAACAGCCGAAACGATGGAGAGAAGACTTTGAGGAGATCCTAAATCAATATATCGCCACTCAAACCACTGGAACAGATGACAACACGAGACTGGTAGAAGACGCTACCATAAACAGCGACCTACCTTCAAAACAAGAAATCCATCAAGTATCTAAAAACTGGCAAAGCTTCTAGTATTGATAATGTGCTACCTGCTGTAGTCAAACATTTCGGTAAAAACCCTGCATACAATCTTTAAAGGAATATGGGCAACAGAAATGGTGAAACTGCCAAGAACGGAAATCTCACAGAATGCAGGAACTGGAGAGGAATCACTCATCCGCCAATGCCCAGGAAAATTCTAACACAAGTCATCTAAACCATATTAAAGATTCCATTGACAGCAAACTGCAAAGAGAACATGTTGGATTTCGTAAAAACGGTTCGTGTGTGGACCTCATCAATACTTTAAGTATCATACTTGAGCAGAGCGTGGAATAAACGTCGCTCTATCTGGCTTTCCTTGATTAGAGAAGGAAATCTACGATGAATACGAGTTTTAGGTTATTCACCAGAACAAACTAACTCACCCGTTTCCTGTCAAAACTGGTGTTAAACAGGATTGCTCGTTATCCCCTATCATATTCCTGATGGTATTTGATGAAGCAATGCGAAATGTCAATGATCAAAGATGCAGGGACTTGAGATGACAAAAACTGTTCGTGTGTGGTACCGTTCAACACGTTAAGTATCATATTTGAGCGGAGCACGTAATATTAGACGTCGCTCTACCTGGCTTTTCTTGATTTAGAGAAGGAGACCTACGATGAATACGAGTTTCAGGCTATTCACCAGAACAAACTATCTGACCCTTTTCCTGTCAAAATTGGTGTTAAACAGGATTTCTCGCTATCTCCTATCCTATTCATGAACTTTAGATGGATCATGGATGAAAGTCTGGAAGATATTAACTACGCTGACCTCACACAACATGCGTGATTTGAAAGAAAAAGTCAGTGACCTGATTGAAGAAGGAAGGAGAAACAAAGGAGCTAGGGCAAACAATGCAAATGACTAAGATATTACTATTAACAATCAGACTATAGAATACGTTCAGCAGTTCCAATACCCCGGAAGAATTGTCTCAATAAACGGCAGCACTGATAAAGAATAAAGAAAACCAGATCAGCGTTTACCCAACTAAGACCTATTTGGTTATCACAACAACTACGAAGAGACACTAAGGATTGCTCGCTATCTCCTATCCTACTCCTGAGCTTAAGATGGAATATGGCTGAAAAACTGGAAGATATTGACTACGCTGACCTCACACAACATCCGTGTCTTGAAAGAAAAACAGTGACCTGATTGAAGAATGAAGTAGGAACAAAGAAGCTGGGGATAAACAATACAAATGACTAAGATATATTACTATTAACAATCAGACTAGAGTATACGTTCCAATACCTCGGAAGTATTGTCTCAATAAACTGCGGCACTGTTAAAGAATAAAGAAAGGCAAAGCAGCGTTTACCCAACTAAGACCTATTTGGAGATGACAACAACTACGAAAACATACTAAGGTGAAATTATTTGAGACCTATGTCAAGAGTATGCGCCGGTACGGATGTCAAACTTGCAATGTCTCAAACAAGATCACGGGACAACTACAAGTTTTCATCAACTGTTGTCTAAGTAACATCTTGACCCAACAAAATTTCCAATGAAACCCTATGTAGGATATTTCACTAAACTCTCGTGGGTGATACTATCCAGCAACGCAAATATTGCTGGATCTGACACACATTCAGGCGACAAAACAGACTCCCAAATGGAGTATTCGATTGATCAACTAATGTTTTAATGACATTTACTGCCTCGACGCTTACTTTGCGGAATCTACTCATTTTATTGTTTTAAAGGAAACTAACCGTTCTAGATAGTTCCACAATATATTGATAAAATGTTGGAAATTCTAGAAAATTGACAATTGTTTTGATACTAAATATCATCGTCAGAATGAGAGACGTTACATTTCATTTGATGCCTACCTGATGGTTAATAATTAGCTTTGGCTAGACCATGAAGTGGTTGACTTAATATATGTTAAAAGAAAATATTACAAACATCAAAGCTTAGATATTATTAGCCCTATGGGGATATCCTAGATATATTTTTCCAATTAAGATCAGTATAACTGTGCAATGATATAGAAAACCAGGAAAACTATATCTGCTGATCTCTACAATTATCACTTAAGAAGTGGAATCTACTCATATTAGTTTCTTATAAAAAAGCAACTAATGTTATTTATAAAGATAATATATATAGTAGTAATTATGGCACCAAAAGATAAAGTAGAATCATAGAAATATTATAAGGAGAAATGGAGAATAATGGGAAATATAATTGGAAGATATAAAATCTTGAATATGTCTTTCGAATGAAATTGACTGTCTCGACCCTTACTTCGTGGAATATGCTCATATTAGTGTTTTTAAATGAAACTCACGGTCTCTAGTTAATTCCACAATATAATAAAATCTAATTCAAATATTTTTCTTTATGAGAAATTAAAAATTGCCAATTTAATCAAAAATATTGAACCTTCAGAAGTTAAACGCCAAACAAAAAATGACATTACAGTTTTAAATGCAATAAAAAAGAAGAATAATAACCTAACAGTTACAAAATCTGATAAGGGGAACGCTACTGTCACTTTGACGACTGAAAATTACAATTCCAAAGTATATAACTTTATAGAATCCAGCGATGTAAAAGTTCTTAAAGCAGACCCAACAAAAGAGTTTTCTAATAATGTAAGACATATTGTTATTAATTCAAATTATCTTTCAAAAGATTACGAAAAGAGTTCTATCATACATAAGAAACCTCATTGTCCACAATTATATGGAACAGTTAAATTACATAAAATAACGAAACCAATTAGACCTGTAGTCTCTTATGTCAATGCTCCTAATAATATATTGGCAAAGAAGCTCAACAATATACTCAATACTTACGGATATAAATCTCAGTACTCAATTAGAAATTCAATAGAACTAATCAAAAAATTGAAAGCAATCCACTTGCAAGATAACTATAAACTCATTTCGTTCTTAATATGTTTACTAAAATTCCTCCTAAAGAATGTCTAATACTTGTTAGAAAATTACTAGAAGATAAAAATATTAATCCAGGAATAATATCAGATATACTTAATTTATTTGATGTATGCATTATTCAGAATTATTTCTATTTTGACAATAAGATATATATTCAACATGAAGGTTTACCAATGGGAAGCCCTATATCACCTATTTTAGCAAACATTTTTATGGACAATTTAGAAAGAAAGATCTTTGAAAGTAATATTTCGAAAAATATTTTATTTTGGTATAGATATATTAGCTTGTTTTATGGGTAGTGAACGACAATTAGATGTATTTTTCAACCACATCAATAATTTACATCCGAAAATTAAATTTACATTAGAAATTGAAGAAAATAGCTCAATCAATTTTCTTGATTTAAAAATTCAAAGAGTTAATAATGTACTTGATTATTCAATTTACCGAAAACCAACACAGACTGATGTGACAATTCCATTCAATTCTAACCACCCTATGTCACACAGACCAGCAGCATATAATTCAATGATACATAGAGCTTTTTCAGTTCCTATGAACAAATGTAATTTTGATAGAGAGATTAATACAATTAGACAAATAGCGGTTATCCATTAGATATGATAAATAAGCTAATTAGTAAAAAAAAGAAGAAGAAGTGGCATTACAACTAATATATCCTAAACAAGCTGATGAAATTAAAACTTATAAAACCATCACATATGCAGGAAATATTTCTAATAATATTTCAAAGATAATATCTTCAGCAACGAATACAACAATTTCTTTTAAAACAGAAAGTAACGTTAGTACAAAATTGTTAAATGTAAAAACAAAAATACCACTATTAAAGAAGTCAGGTATATATAAACTCGAATGTCCAGAATGTAATGCTGTCTATTTGGGTCAGAACCTTAGGAATTTTGAAATACGATACAGTGAGCTCTTACGAGCATACAGATTAAAACAACCAGATAAATCCCACTACGCAAAACATCTACTTGACACCAATCATTCATTGACAACTAACACAGAACTAGAAGTGCTGCATATTTGTGAAAAGAAACAAGAACTGGATTTCCTTGAGGAACTGGAAATTAGAAGACATTTAAGAAACCCACAATATGAAGTTGTCAATGAACAGTTAAATCTAGGGAATTCTCCACTAATAAACTGTCTTCTTAAGTGATAATTGTAAAGATCAGGAGATATAGTTTTCCTGGTTTCTATATCATTGCACAGTTATACTGATCTTAATTGGAAAAATGATATCCAGGATATCACCATAGGGCTTATAATATCTAAGCTTCAATATTTGTAATATCACATCTTCTTCTTTTTTCTATAAACATATATTAAGCCAATCACAAGTTAGGTTACTTCTTGGTCTAGCCAAAAATAACTACTAAACATCAGGTAGACATAAAATGAAATGTAACTTCTGTCATTCTGACGATAATATTGATTTATCGAAACAATTGTCAATTTTTTAGAATTTTCAATAACTCTTATTATATTGTGGAATTAACTAGAGACCGTGAGTTTCATTTAAAAACACTAATGTCTTTCGAAGCTCAGAATCTAAATATGAAATCTCTGATCGTCTTGAATATGTTATAATATCTAAGATTTCGATTTAATAATCAAAAAAGTTTTTGCTCCTATCCACATAAATTGGAATTATAATTAAATGATATAGAACTAATTGAAGGCCAGAATTGTAGTAGGATGAATTTATTAGATACAGTCACCTTCACTGAACCATAGTTTCCTATATAATATTATCACAAGAATTTATATGAATATATATATTTCCTTTCCAACTGATGGGATAATGATAAGTAATTCTAATAATACTGTAACTAATAGATAGATAACTCCAGTGGAATAATTAAATGAAGTACTAGGGTTTCGAAATGTATAAATATCTGCAAATAGAAAAATAATATTGCGTGGAATTCTTGCATATTAAAAGTAGCAATGAAACTACTGTAATTACCTTCAGTGGATGCTATGATACGAAAAAGGTGATTTTTATGAAAAAAATGCGATTTATATGTCATGGTCAAGAATATATACGCACGATTGATCATTGGATAGTGCATTGAATGCATTTACCTAATCTGCACATGGTCAAGCATGTATGTTGAAATAGAAGTAACTAGGTCTGCTACATATATCCTACAATACATATGCAGGCATTAACGATGAAGGAAAAAAATTGAGGTGGGTTTACGATGGTAGCAGCAACAACTATTAATCAATTCATACAATCGTAATTGGAAATAATCAAGGGCGAAACGCAACCTTCATCTCCCAAAGTATAATGTTCAAGAATGTGAACAATTTATTTTAACAAACAAAATACTAGAATGTTTATTGATATTCCAGTGCATTAGGCAAATATTAAGTGTTTGTTCTTAAAAACTGCAGCAAAAACTGCACATCGTAGGCAAATAGTGTTCATACGTGGAAGTAGCCAAAAGCTTCTTATTGTGCACTATAGTGATTGTGTGTTGAAAACTCTTTAAATTTTTGTTGAAGGAAATCTATCTGAAAAGGTAGAACTATGTTTTGGAAAGCTCAACTACATCTCATAGAACAAAATTTTCCAAACAGTGTATACTTCCGATCTTCACCAACCAAACATATACATTCACAAAATCAAATATGGATAAACATTTTGTCCATTCTCAGTAAATTTTTTTGTAAATTATATTTAGTTTCGAATAAACTTTGGATTGGATTCTACTTCAAATTTCATTTTGAACATGCAGACAATTTGGGATATATATACTTACAGTAGACAATTTTTCAATTTCTTCGTCGGACGCTCCAAGTGATGCAAGTCCAATTTCTTGTGAAAATTGCGCAAAACTTGGATCAGCGAGAAGAGGCATATGTCCTAGAATTTCATGGATGCAGTCTCTGTAATAATAAAAAAGTCGATAAGATAAAAAGTTCAATCGGAAACATTCGCTATTAAATTTCTAAAATATCCCAAGAGGTTTTGATTTAAAAGCTGTACGATGTAATTTTCTTTCGTCAGGGAGACAAATCTTATTAAAGTAAATCTATACAGTAGCGTACAATAAAAAAAGATTTCTATTTCACAAAAGTTGCTTTTAGTATTTCTTATGAATTTCCTTTACGAAAAATATGAAGGTTTACGTTATCTCTATTCCTTAATTTGCAATTGCAAACTTAAACGATATGCTATTAGCCTTGCTATAATGGAACACAAATTGAATTATAATCCAAACGCTTTGATGACACCAGGGGCGTTGATGAATATATAGCGGCACGGATAGGTTAAAAATTGATTTTAGTTGAAGTAGCAGGAAACGTTTACAGTTAATAAGTGTCATCATAATTATTTTGTCAATATAAACCCATGGAAGCTAGATTTTGATATAAAATAATTTTTGAAATATGCGTATTCCATATTTATAGCGTTTTAGGCGTTAGTTATACTAAAAAAAACTTACGGTTCTGGTGTGTGGAAAGGTGTTTTGGTGTGTCGAACATATTGTGTGCTTTGGAAAATTCTGAAAGCTAGAGAAGCTAAAAAGTCTCTAGCAGTAAGAAGACCAGCTGCAGGTCGTAGAGTAAATCCAGTACATTTTTTCATAAAGTTGGACATTTCTTCAAGTTGAGGTACCTTGTGTGGTGTAAAGATTTTCTCGTCTTGTAAGATCCTGAAAAAAAATATATAATTTACTAAAGGTATCGAAGGTATTCTTCTGCTGTTCTAACTTCTAAAAATGTATTTGTACGTGTTTTCTCGTTCTGCAGTATCATAACCCAAATTCCACATGTGTAAAGGGTTATTGGACGCTTTCTTGAGATTATTTTTGCGTTTAAAATTTAAGCTAGCGATCCGATTATTTTAATTCCTTTTAGCAAGATGTAGAAGAAAATAAAAAGGACAAGAAACGAGTAGTTATAAACATAATACAAATCTACAGTCCAGTAGAAGGAACAACAGAGGAGGAAATAATGGAATTTCACTAAAATCTGCAAAATATGTTTGATGAACACATGAAAGAAAATGAAACAACAATCATAATGGGAGACTGGAATGCTACAGTAGGATGAAACCGAAATAGAGGAATGGGATACATGGGAAAACATGGAGAAGATACCATTAATAGAAACGGAATAAAAATGATTGGATTATTCAAAAGGATGATTTGTTATTTCTACTATAATATTCCCACAATAATATCTGTAACACAGAATTAGGTAATTAATGAAAAGTACGGAATAAAAATGGAAGCCACTGAAATGTAACATTTGAGAAAAATAGTAGGAAAAACTAAATGGGACCGAATCAGAAACGAATCATATAAGGCAAATGACGGGGCAAACATCCTTAATCAATAAAATGAAAGAGAGTTGAGTTGGTATAGAGATATAATGAGAATAAGCCATCAAAAAATAGCTTGAGAAATAATGGTGGTGAGTAAACAAACGAAAAAGCAAAGAGGGAGACCAAGAAGACAATGAATTTACCAGTTTGGACGAAATAAAGGAAAAGCTGTGGAAGATATGAAAATACTTGCCAGGGACAGAATAGCATGGAAAAATAGGTGGAATAGGACACGGAGTCCCAATCCGATACCTGATAAGTATAAGGAAACGCCAAGAAGAAGAAGAAGAAGCATTATTTTCGTGTTCTTCTTGACTTTAGTTTGTAATGGTCTTTCCCTAATACTCTTCATCCTTTTCAAAATTGTATCTGTTTTGTATCTGTATCTGTATGATTAAATGTCTTTGGTTTCAATCTTCTCGAATTTCCATATATTTGGTTTTGGCTTCATTTATTGATATGCGCCTCCTCTTCAAATATGCTTCTAACTATTTTCTCGATCTTGTCAGGAGCACAGCGACATTATGGTGGTGGTACTTTCGATTCTACTTTTTCTCATTATTTGTTCCAATACTGTATTGCAGGCTAATTAATATTTTCTGATAACAAAATTAGTTACGCAATTATTGCAGTGGTTTCATACATGGAATATTCAGGGAAAAATAGCCTGACTCACTGAAATTAAGGGTAAAATGATACGGCGGGGGTTGAATGAGGTGATACATGTTTTTTTCGATTTGCGACAAAAGTATTAATTTTAGCTGATGAAGTTGAACAATCAAAAAATAAATAAATTTTCTTCAGAGACTTTTTACAGATAATTTACCGAGAAAAATGTTTTGGGGTTTTCATACTTCGAAGAAAAATCGTGGGAGCTTGAAATATTGGGAAAATGTTCCTCATTGCATGCCAGGTAAATGGTAATTTTTTATGAAGAAATATATTTCATTTATGTAAATTGAGTGAATGAACCTCTAGTGTGTACACCATATCCACAGGCATTTCTAATATTTCATTTAATTTATTCTTCGAGATATTTACGGTTTTCGATAAAACACCTATTTTTTCAGGTGGATGAAACTTTTTTTGATTATCGAAATGAGCTACCTCAGGGCTGATTTTTTTGGAAATTATGTCTATTTTCATTTATAAATAAAAAACATACCACTGCAACAGGAAAATATAGAAAAGATCAGTTTTTTAAGATACTCGTTTTTTCGAAAATGGTGAAAATTTTAATTTTGAAGTTATAATCCCCGGAACAAAAATATTCTACTTCTTGCTTTTTATCATATACCTCTATATATGTACGAACATTGCATGATATTAAAACAACAACAAAGTGATTCATGGGTAATTCACGCAAAAAGGTTACCTTTGTTGTTGTTTACATATCACGCGATATTCGTACATCTTCATTGTTGTTTACTATGGGTCGGAAGGTTCAGACATGGGGGCTATATTCGCTTCCGTGCCGATCTTGGTTGTTGTATCGAAAACTCGAAATCTTCCAAATGAAGGCACAAATATGCGTTTGGTATCCCTGTTGAAATCCGTTGTTTTTTGTTTTCCCTTGTTTCGATCAACAGCTTTGCTCCCAAGTTATTTGGTTATACCGTTCTGAGGACGGCAAATGAGCCAGAAACATGCATGTCTGCGGTTACCACTCTGTTTCAGTAGCCCTTTTTCATTTTGCGTGAATTATCTATGAATATGTATATTTTTACTATTTATATATACTTAACACAGAATATAAATGAATTTTTTAACACGTTTCTATTTCCTCGCTTTTTTCTTCTTGTTCCATGATTATTTCAGGTTCTATTGGCATTTCTTCAGCATCTTCATTAGAAAATGGTAAAGTATTTGGCTGTTCAAAATCTGCTTCCTCTAAATCATCCCTAGGCTCATAAAAAATCTCTTAAAGTCAACTCTTTATTTGTTAGCTGGTTTCACAGTTTGAAAGTATCCACCGAATATTTTTTTGCAGCTTCTAATCCAACTTTTCAGTTTTAAGAAGCTGGAATATTTACCGAAAAACCCGCTCGATGTTCGTAAATATTTGACATCCCTGCTGATGCGGGATTCATTGGCATCGACGTGTTCTTCGGATTCGAGTGTTTCCACACTTCAACAAAAATTATCATTGTTGAAACAAATTGTGTTGAAACACTGTGTCTTAAGCAACGTTGAGTTTTCTTGGCTCTCATTGGGACTTGCTCGATAGTCATATCCGACTAAACTTCCGACCAAAATTTGTCGGATCACCAACTAATGTATAATAGCTATTCAAGTAAATGTATCCTACTGAAATTTGTCTTGAGTTTTTTCCTAATAACAAATTTTCAAGATCAGTTTAGAGATCTAATTTTTGTTTCTATCTTTTGGAAATGTTTTTAATTTCATAAGATTGTCATTGATTTTTTAAATAGAACTCTCTTCGAAAAAACATAAATAAATCAATAGGTCATTGCTTCAGACCTTTCTCTGTTAGAAATTGGCTAGAAGTGCATCCTTCTAATTGAATAAATAAATAAGTAAACTTACTTGAAAACCTTTCTGTATTCTGCGCAAGCGTGCTTAGGCATAAGCTCACAAACTGTGGTAAAAACGGCATTCCATGTCTTGTTTTCTGTTTCTGTATATTCGATGTGAGGAACTGGTTCTCCACTAAAAAAACAATTTCACTTTAGTAGTACACTCATTTTTCAAGATAAACAAATAAATCCGCAAATAGAAACAAATAGCTTCTTTCAATGATGATATTTATATACGTATTGCATTATATATATAAAACAATTATTAGATAACTGATTACATTTATTCCGATTGCAAACCGCAATCTTGACCTTTCTTTTTTCGTGTTGAGACATTCTTAAAATAATCAATGGAAAGAAAAAGTTAATTAGTTATTCCGAGAGAGATTTTAAAGACAACATTGATGACTAATTCCTGTACGTTACATTTCAATGTAAATTGATTTCACATGTACAATGCACATAATTTCTATTGTCATATAATTTCATTAGGTAAATAAAAAATTAAAAATACACCAACTTACTATTTGTATGCGAAAGCTATTTCTGCGATATCTTTTCTTCTAGCTCTGTATTCTTTGTCGGAAAATCCAGGATGGTTCATATCTAGATCTGGTTCATATTTGGTCATCAAATGATTGCAGCTGTCTAATTCACTAGCGTGTCTTGGAAACCATGGATTTTTAGCAGAAATATTATCTTCGCCGATGAGTGTTGCGTGCTCTAAGGTTCCAGATTGTCTGAGACCCTGAAATTAAATCCATAATTAAGAATTTATCATTGCAATTTATCTAATTATTGTGTAAAACTGTGCATATACAAACCTTGATGAGTTGGAGTAGATTGACGCGGCTCATTTCGATCTTGATCAAAGCGTCCAATTGTCCATTATCTCGTTGATTTGGGCGAGTTTCCAAGTGGATGACTATACCTTGGTATTTATCTACGGCTTTAAGTACACGAGAAAGTGAGTTCATTCCTTCGCGTAAACGCAAAATCAAGGCGGCTCTCTGGCTCGCTCTTTCTGCCTCTGGACCTTCGGCGATTGCATTGGCCAGTACAATTTCTTCTTCTGTCAATCCCGTATCTGAATAGATAATGACAATTTACAATTTGTTAGTTTTTAGGTTATGTTTTGTTAACAAGCAACTCAAATCAGACTAAACATGCTCCTAAAATACATTTGGTTTAAAAGAACAATTCTAATATATCCAGGCCTCAAATATACATTTATATTTATTAGAATAGAATAATAAATATATCATTATTTTACATTTCCTTAATCTACATTCTAATTTCACAGTCTGACAATGTTATTCAAATGTAGGGGAGACCGGGGCTTAAAGTCTCACAGGTTTAAAGTCACAAACCCTTTCCTGCGCAAAGTAAATATGGCAACGTCGTCATATTCATACGCCAGGAACTATTTCAATGCTAGTTAGTTCCGCCATATTCGCCATTCGTATAAGTCGCATGTGTATATGTTTATAAGTGAATTTACGGAAAAAGCCATTGTAAGTAATTTTTTGGATTAATAATACAAACCGTATATTTTATCTCAGTGCCAGAATTTAAAAATGCCGTGTTATATTTATGATATCCCTAGGTGTTCTCCAAAAAGTCACTATAAATTTACTAATTTATAAAATTAGGTTAGGTAGTTATTTTAGGAAGAAAATGGCAGGACCGTTTGGGGTAACTTTACCCCGATATTAAAAGAAGTAAAGCTCTGAATCGGATTTAACTTTTAGATGGTACGCGAATACAGAAAAAAAACAGATCGAGGGAGTTTCTATTAGGCAAGCAGCAAAAAATCTTGATTTAAATTATAAAACAGTGGGGCGCTATTGCAAAAAGCTTTCAGCAGAGGACCTTTATCAAGATCAGTTAAATATAGACGTGGGATATGGCAAACCTCGCATGGTATTGAGCCGAGAAATGGAAATGGATTTAAAAACATACCTACTCGAATCAGCAAATATTTATTTCGGACATTGTCCTAAGGAAATTAGAAAGCTTGCATTCCAGTTTGCCATTGCCAATAAAATAGCTGTTCCCGAGCCTTTGAGAAGGGCTCAAATGGCTGGACCTGAATGGTTTACATCATTTTTAAAGAGAAACAATGATTTATCTCTTCGCACTCCAGAACCAACAAGTTTCGCACGCGCTACAAATTTTAACCAAGCAAATGTGAACAGCTTTTTCACAAATCTGGAAAAGGTTATGAGAAAATATAACTTTGATCCATCCTCAATCTGGAATATGGACGAGACGGGGGTGACCACTATTCAGAAGCCTTGTAAAGTAGTGGCCGGAAAAGGATTTAAACAAGTCGGATCCATAACTTCTGGGGAACGTGGAACTCTCGTCACAGTGGCATGTGCCGTATCTGCTTTGGGAAATAGCATCCCGCCATTCTTTATATTTCCAAGAGTGCATTTTAGAGAATTCTGGCTAACATCTGGACCAACAGAATGTGCGGGAACAGCTAATCGAAGTGACTGGATGATAGAAGAAAATATTGTGCTATTTTTGAGACATTTCATTAAATTTTCAAAATGTTCCAAAAAGCACCCCTGTCTGTTACTTCTTGATAATCATCAGTCGCATCTTTCTATCGAGGGACTTGAGTTGGCTAAGGAAAGTGGTATAGTTATGTTATCTTTTCCTCCCCACTGCTCGCACAAGTTGCAGCCTCTTGATAGGTCAGTTTATGGTCCGTTTAAAAAACAGTACAATAATGCTTGCGATGCGTGGATGATGAATCATCTCGGTCAAACGATGACTATATATGATATTCCAGTTTTAGTTGCTCAAAGCTATCCCCTAGCCGCAACACCATAAAATATACAATCCGGATTTCGTGTATCAGGGATATTTCCCTTCAACCAAAATGTATTTGATGAAACAGAATTTAGCCCATGTAAAGTAACAGACCGAGACTTGCACCAAGAAAATCAGGAACCAGATCTCGAAAATCCAAAGCCCGGGACCAGTGGAATTTAATTCCAAACTGAGAACCAACTGTTGACGAAATGTTAACAAGTAAGTTAGTTACCTGAGTATCTTAAAATTATTCTGCAATAATTTGTTTTTCTTGAAATAGGCAACAAAAAAACAACTGTGTCAGAACCTGCAAACACAGAACTTCACGACACTCAGCAGCCTGGTCCTAGTGGCTCATCCTTAGAAAAAATCCCAAACCATACTCAGCATTCTGGGCCTAAGGAAAGTATATTTAGTGTCTCAGATGTAAGGCCCTTGCCTAAAGCAGGTGAGACTTTTACCAAAATCAGGTGAGGACACATTTGAAATAACAGTTACCTTAAATTTCAGCTGCAAGAAACAAAGTGTCGAATAGAAAGAAAAGGAAGTCGGCTGTACTAACTGATACGCCAGAGAAAGAGGCTCTTGAGGCGGAGTTTGCTAAGAGAAAAAGTGTAAAGAATAATTTAACAGGAAATATAAGAGTGTCAAATAATAAAAATAAAAAGGGAAAAAACCATAAAAGTGCTAAAGAGAAGTCCCCTGAAGAATCAGAGGACGAGGATGAAGAAAGTTTTTGTCTTGTCTGCTTGGAACCATTTTCCAATAGTTCACCAAAAGAAGTTTGGGTTCAATGTATAGTCTGTAAGCTATGGGCCCATAATCTGTGCACTCCCGTTATTTATAAATACATTTTTAGTCACTTTGTATAGCCAAATAACAGAGTGACAAAGTGCACCAGAAATAACTAGGATTAAAAATGGTTTCACAAAAAATTAACAACCTAATTTTGTGACATTTAGCCCCGGTCTCCCCTAATCTCATATTCATTCTATGACGGGCATCCATTTTTATACTGTAAGACATGGAGCCTCCAATATTTAGGGTTATAATGAAAAAACTAGTTTTATTTATTCTAATCAGACTAGTGTTTATAAAATTTTGGTATACTTAATTATTGTGATAAATGTGACAATGATATTTCTTCTTTGACACAATCCACTATGAAAAATTCAATTAGTCAAAAGGAAATGTGCTCAAGAAATCTTGTGTAAAGTATATCATTACTTTAACGATATTTTCAGAGTGCTGGTCTCGACGGCCATATTTTTGAGGCTTAACCACTAAATCTAGTTCTTCTTGATAAATGGAGAGTGAAAATTGACTTTTGACATCATAAAAGCGATTTCCAGCCCTTTGTGAGAAAGAAGTTGCACTTTACTTGTCGCCCACTCTTTACACAATTAAATTCCTTTCCACATCTGCAGTGAAAAAGAAAAGGGAAATTTATGTTTTATGCTATATTCAAGTTCAACTAATTTTATGACATTTTGTAATCAATGGCGTCCTTGTAAATATTTTTTTTCGAAAAAAATATAATATCAATTAATTATACAAATAATATCACGGTAAAAAAAGTTTATCTTATATAATATGATAATCTATTGGTGGTTTGATTACCCACAATTAAAAAATCCTAAAGGTAGAAGGAGCAGGAAGTTACCTTGAATATTCCTGTCCATGACCATGAAACTACATATAAATTAATTCGCGGTTTTTAACTATCAATTTAATATAATCAAATCACAATAAAATATATATTTTGTTAAGAAAAATACGATTCAAAAACTCATGTTGAAAAAAATTTATTTGCTATTTTAGCTGTCTTTATAAGCTCTAGATGTGGGTTTCAATGTTGGTAAAAAACTATTTGCAAGGGTCGAACAATTTCCTAATATTCAACAAACATTCAAGTTCGCACAATCATGTCAAGTTCTTGTATTACTACTGCAAGGTTGTCGATACGCGTTGCTAACTTCATTTGTTAATAATAAATTTTAAAAACAAAGTCAAAAATGCTAAACTGTCAACTTGTTACGCAAGATTAATCTTTTAGGTTAACGAGTTAGGAATTCATAAGGTCTTTTTTAATCATTAGAAGTGGATATGTTCATAATTGGAAGGTGAACTGTTTTCGCACATTGCACGGGAATTACATGACATAACTTTCAAGTTTAATGCGTCGATATTGTCTAGTATTTCATGAATGATAAATTTTGACACATTTGAATTGTATCTTTTCCGAAAATATGTTGCACAAATAATTAGAAGATAACGATAACAAGTTTGACGAGAAAATCGTAGTAAAATGTGTAGTAAATTGAGGTGAATCTGTAACAAAAGATAGTTCTCTTCTTCAAGATCTGATACCATTTTACTGACGTTGCTTCCTTCCAGGATATACTCCATTATAACTGTCATGGTTCTGTTTTTGCTACTATCATCCATTTATCGAAAGAAGTTTAGTTTTGCCTCACCCATGAAACGTTCACATTCGATGCAGTACCTAACATTGCTGACCTTTGACTTGGAGTTACTTGCTCTTGTTCCATAAGTTGTCATTTCTCCCGCTTGGTTCCCTATTTTTTTCGTCGCCATTGCCTTTCTTCTCCAAATAGTAATTCCCATAACTTTAATACTCTTTGCGAGTAGCAATTTTGCTGCCTTCTCAACTTAATTTGTTTTGCAACAGCTTTCCCACCTAAAAGTTCTCTAATTTCTAGCTTGATTAGTCTTTAGTATTATTATTAATCTTTCTATTTTACCAATGAATTTCCACAATGATCTTTCTTTGAAACACTTTTGATTTCTCTACATATTCATTGGAGAGGCACATTATTATTTCAGCATGTAATACTGTTTACATTTTCGATCTCTTATTTATAGACTAAGAGCCGTACAAAAATTACGGTGCTGGAAAGAATAAATAATTTCCATTTTCCGCAAATTTTCTTCGAAGAAAAATTATAGAAAACTGTACGGCATTTCGGGTTTAAGTAAAAAAATGTATTCAAAAGAAATAATATACTATGCCGTCTCATTTCTCTGGCACTAAGTGCTTTTACCCTGACGCCCATGCTGTCATTTCAACCCCTTCGAAAAAAATCCTTAGACGCACCTTAAAATGAAAAGAATTAGAAAGTACAATATAAAAATGTACGTTAAATAATAGTGCCGTACATTTTTTATGGTACACGAGATCATTGCAGGGAAATGAATTTTGAAAATGAAAAAAAATATCCGTACTGAAGGGATATTGTTTTTAATAAAAATTTCTTGTACAGCATTTGTACCCTAATCGAATTTGTTAAAAATTAGGTATTAAAAAAATATTGCCGTATAAAAATATCATGGCACTCAGTGGAAAAGAGTCCCTACAGTTTGAAAAAAAAACGTTTGCACATCACAATTTTTTTCCGTAAAGTAAATTTGTTTCTTTTGTAAAAATGTATTTTTGAATGAGCTGTATATATTTAAACTCCAATGAATAAAATGGTTTTATGTAGGATGAGGTAAAATTAATAATAATAACTTTTAACATAATTTCCTTCGAACAATAATTTATTTAAAAAAAATGAATGATGATGAAGACGATTTTGATTCATTTTATTAATATGTATTTTCATTTATTCCATTATATTTATTTTTTGTATTTTATGTAACAGAATAAAAACCAACATAAAATGTTCAATAATATTTTTTTATAATTTTCTAAAAATAAAAATATTTTTGAAAAGAATACTGTGTGTAACGTAAGTTTGTACAAATATTCATTTTATTCAGTTTTTTCATTTTGTTCAAGTCTTAAAATTTTAAAATGATACACTGAAGCATTAATTTTTTATTCTTCATAAACTGAATTTTTAAATTTGTACGAAAATGTTTATCGAGGTGTTTTTCATTTTAGTTTTTATAATTTCTCAATAAAATTAAACGTTTAGAGTCTCATTTTATGCAGTTACTATAGTTTTATAACGCTATATTGAAAGATTGAGTATTCATATTCAAACAATGTTTGTTAATTTACAAAAAGTGGTAAGAACACCCTAATTTTCCAATTATTCACTCAAATTAAACGTATAAAGTCACATTTTACTCGTTTTTCCATATTCATTGAATTCTAATATTTTTGTGACTGCATTAAAATCTTAAATATATGGATTTCAAAGACTGTAATTTGTAAAATGAAAATGTTTGTTTTGAAATTTTCAAATTCATTGCCAGCGGTTTTTTTATGTTCCACCAAAATGTAACGACATTATTATTTTTTATTAAACATATTTTATATGATATATTTCTTTATAAACTACAATGATTGCCGTACAGGAAATTTTAGTTTTTGACTATCAGTAATACTTATATTTCAAATTATAAAAATGTTCCATCAGAAATATACGGCGATATAATTTTTTATCACTAATAAATTCTCTTAATATTATGTGCTAAATGCCGTACTGGAAAATTTAATTTTATAATATAGTGAAAATTCCTCGTAAAAACCCACTAACATCTGACATCAAAAATGTGCATAATTTCATTTATATTAACCTTTAAACAATTTATAACTGCAATAAAATTGAATATAGACTATTACTGGAGTTGCTATAAATGCATTTTGAAAATTGGAAAAATTATAAAAAATTTCTTTTATTTATATTCAATTATTTTTTTCTGGTGCCAATAAATTTGTACGGCACTTTTGAATAAAGAATAGAATATGAAATAACTTGCTTCCAAAATTTTTGCCGTTCAGGAAGAAATGATTTTTACCCCAACACAAAGGACTCCAAATTCAGAGGACACATAATCAGGTTATACATTTTTTTTGCCAAATATTTTATACGGCACTCATGAATTTCTTTATTTTAGATCATTAATAAACCATTGAACTTTGTGCCGTACTTCCTCTAATGATTTTTTTCGAAGGGGTTGAAATGACAGCATGGACGTCAATGTAAAAGCACTTAGTGCCAGAGAAATGATACGGCATAGTATAATATTTCTTTTGAATAAATTTTTTTACTTAAACCCGAAATGCCGTAGAGTTTTCTATAATTTTTTCTTCGGAAAAAATTTGCGAAAAATGGAAATTATTCATTCTTTCCAGCACTGTAATTTTTATACGGCACAAGGTTTTTGTGTCTTAGTTTTCCAATATCTAGCTTGGTTCGAAATGCCGTACATTCAGATTTAATTAATTTACCAGGTACAAAAATACCAAGTTTGACTTTTCGCAAGTGCCACGCAAAATAGACGGCATAGTGCTGAAACGTTTTCCTTTCGGCGGTAGTACCGAACGTAAGTAGTAAATTTTTTCCGTCCGGCTCTTAGTCTATTACTGTTCACTTTTCATGACTTATATCTCTAGTATCCAGATTTCATTCTCCGAGCTTTAGTAGATGATTATTCCATAGTATTGTTTGTAAAACTTTATTTATACCTACTCGTGTTCTTCTCCTTCAAATCTAATGTAATATTCTCTCCATTGATTTCCATGAATTTTGTCTCCTTTCTATTTATTTTCATTCACAGTTCTCGTGCTTTTTCATCCCAGTTACTACATGAATTTTTCTAGTGCTATGTTAAATAAGTGTCATCTTAATCTTACTGGCGCTTGTGTCACAAATATTACTTGTATATCAACCAGATAATTATAGTGGTCGAACCTTCGTCTCTTGGTAAGAATATTTTTTGTGCTACAGTTATTACCTAGATTGTGCGCTCCAATTGATGCAATTGGACTGATTTTTTCGTACATTTCCACAACGTAATGAATGGTTTGAGAATAATCGGTTTCTTGTGAAATTATTACCTTTAAAAAAAGTACGGTGTATTCAGAGCATACAATGTGCTACTAATATTTATATAAATAAATTTTTTACTTCTAAAAAATTGAAGAAACAATTAATACAAAGTCATCGTAATGAAATTGGGAGATGATATAACAACATCAATTCTAAATTACCATTGACGCAATTGCAGTTCTTAAAGCAGATATTTACATTACACGCAATTAGGCTTTTAATGAAGAGTTTCTCTATAACAATTACATTTTACAGGGGAAGTAAATAAAATAATTCACAATACATGATGGTGAATTTTTAAAATTGAATATGGTTAGTTTTGTGAAATAAGGATACGATACAATATTTAAAAGAAAAATTTGTTGATATTCAGTCATTATCACACATTTGAATTGTAAATTAATTTTTACAATATATTTTCACTTGTCATCTCTTGTTTACTATTATTGCGATATATGCACAACAAAATATTTTCTTCTTTCGTCTCTTTTGCCTTAAATTACAGACTTGGCAAGTTATTATTCGGAAAATTCCTTTCCTTCATCAAATATTCCCCAGTTCAATCTAATCGTATAATGAAAATAGGCAGTTGTTACTTTCACAGCCTTCTATTAATTATTTAATTAATAAAAAAAATGTATCCAGGACAAGTGAATATTAAAATGCCTGCTATTATTTTCAGAACTGCCCTGGTATATACAGAATAATTAGAAAACTTTGTGTTTAAAAATGTCTTTAAAATATCTGTTTAACTGAATGCTTACGAAATATACTTATTCATATTATGATAACAATTGGAGCTTCCATATAATTAGGTATATAGTCCTTTCAGAGCTTCCCTCGTATGCATATACTTTCTAAAAGATTTTATTAACGCATTTAAAACAATTTAATTGAAGACAGAATGCGGAATATGTACTTGTTGACATGAATAGCCCAGCAAGCAAGTTAGTAAGTTTTTTTACTTAATTTGAATCGGTACTTTACACTAATGTTAATATACTTTATATAAAACATTCAAAATCCCAATACATATAATTACAAATTCATAACGTATTATGAAACGTAGTCGCTTATGATTTAAATATAAAAATCCCCATCAGGTTTCCATTTACATGGTCAAAAATTTCATAATATAAGAGATTACGTCTTTAAATACGCAATGAATGAGTAAGTAACAAAAAAGTTGGAAGCCAAGCCAATGTTAGTTCAAGATTGGTAGGGTTGCTACTCACCATCTTCTGTTTGTTGTTCTTCTTTTTGAGTCGGAGTGTCATCGATTATTTCAGGTTCTAATGTGTCTAGAATTAAAAATACCGTGCAAACATCTATCGTGCTTGAAATAATCATGCAAAAATTGGTAAAAAAATCGTATCATGTTCAAGTGTTATTAGAAATGGAGATAATATTGTAAAATTGGAAAGAGAGAGAATTTTGTCAGCAAAATTTAAAAACGGGAACAGATACATATATACAGGAAAATGAAACTGCCAGAATGTTTTCTAGTGTATATAAAATTGGAAAAGATTAGAAACCTTTACAGTGATTTTTAGGATCAGGAGATTATTAATATACAAAAATCAAAATTGTATCAAATTTGATTTTCAGTAGAAATAAATGAATACTAAAACTAACTATACAGGCACTTACAATAATACAATCACTGGCAAAACATAGAAAAAGACAAAATTTAAAATCAAGCAGCATTTTTACAATCAGTACACAAACATTTATTTACCCCACAGATATTTGCAGCTACAAAATGTTAAAAAAATGTATTAGATATTATACAGGTCTGCAAAATGTCTTAATCGTTTTAGATGTAGTTTTCTACGCAAAATTTGAATCCAGCATTAGAACTACTCACTTTTCTGTGTATAGTTCTGGGGCATACGTAATTCGGTGGGATTATGAATGAAGCAAGTTTAAAATTGGTGCCACTGAATAGGTAATGAGCTGTAGAATCGGGTGTTTAGTCTAAAAGTGTGACAGAAACCGTATATGCTCGTCAAAGTTCAAAGCGCTCTAACTTTTTGATGCCTGCTCTTATGAAGATTTTGTATATGACACTTTTTATTCATAAAAAGAAAAGGAACCAAAAATATCATCACAGAAATTGTCATTACTATTACCAATTTATATATAATGATAGACAAATAACTTTAGTACCTGCTCTATTAATATGAAGGTAGTTTTATATTCAAACAGTACATTGTGTGACTTAAGTCGTTTTTTGTGGATTCCAGGTTGTATTCAAGTAGTGTATACATTAGTAAAGGTTTTACTGACAGCTTATAGAATACAACGAATTAATAATAATAAAATCAACCCAGTATTGAGATTGAACCTTCCAGCTTCAGCAAGGAAGAAAAAAAAGACCACAGACTTATCCTTCTGTATGTTGTGTCAAGAAAAAATGAATAGACTATTAGTGGTTCCCAAATCGCATGACAAGGTATTAGAGTGTCTCAAAAATATAATGGAATGGAATATAAAAATATTTCATGCCAACTCAGCAGCATAAGCAGGTTTTCTCCTGTAGTCTTAAAAATAAGGACGCTAAATGGCATTCTGATTGCTATAAAAAATATACACATAAAGCCAATATGGGAAGAAGTGAAATATTGTACCAGTAAAGATTACTTGAGCCTATGCCTTCAACATCGGAATGCGAAGACAAATCGCGAAACTAGAACTGACGGTCAAAAACATCATTATTCAAGAAGGAAATGTGTTTTTTTATGACAAAAGGAATCAGTTAGGTAAAGTGGCAACATTTAAAAAGAGGCATAGAAATGTCACACAGGGAAGATTCGGCTCAATAATGTTTCTGATCCCGAAGACTGTCATGCACGATTTTTTTTTACCACAAGATTAACATGTTGTTAATGTTTTGAAACCGAAGCCATCTACAAGTGACACATTGCCTGCAACTTGTTACCAGAGAACCAACGTTCAGTTTGTATGCTTCCTCAATGATTATCTTCTCGATAGCAATGTAGCAACAATGGGTGGAATTAAAAATTACTACAACGGAGTTGCTTTGACAATAGCCTAATGGAGGGACAAAAGATATCTAGGAAAAAACTCTTTTATATAGGAAGAGTTAGAAGATCTTGGTACTGTATTTAGTAATGCAAAAAGGCAACAGCAGATGCTGCGTTTACCAGTACTAAAGTGTGTTGAGCACGATATGAGAATTTTTTATGAAGCATCAAACATTTTACGGAAGACTTTGCTGAAATGCGAAAAATGGACATTCACTGGTTGTTTTGATGACGTTAATGAAGAACAAGTTGTTCCAGAAGACGTTAGTACTTTTTTAAAAGTGGTGTTGTCAAGCCAACATTCAAAGATTTACTACAGTATATAACCATGGTTGATACGATGCTGGGCGTTGCATTTGTCATCCTTAGAAGAGTTCGTAAAGTACTTCTTCGTCCTACATTTCTTGAATTATGCAAGTATGTTAGCTTGGTGTTTGGCTGAAATGACTTAACTTGAAATTAAAGACTCTCATTTGAGGAGTAAGTTGAATAGTGGTAGTTGGGTAGTTGGCAAAACGAGCACGCCTTTTTGTTCGTTAGGAACAGATGAAGCCCTGGAATAAGGAAACAGAGCAATGGAAGTACTTGTAGGTGTGGTTAATATCACTCAGGAAACCGGCTTTGACACGTTTGTTCGTAGCTTCTTCAGAACTTTGTAATATAGTCACAGAAGCTGTATAGATGTTGCGTATAACAGACGATAAAAAGACAAAACGCAAAGCGTTCCGCCAACGTGAAGATTCTCAAAAGATATATGACTGTATCGTAGGAATGACAAATCCTGTAACTTATGAAGGGGCAAAGCTAATTAATATCTGCACAAAGATGATTTTCGCATAAACTATCTAAAACGACACAACGAAATATTTCAGAATAAGGACTATAGATTTACAACGTTTTTATACAAGAAAGGAGTGAATCAGAAAAACCTAATCCATAGGCACCGATGATGAAAGCTAATCTTCAAATTTGTAGTAAAGCCCGCAAAGTTGTATTGACAAAACTGTCGAATACTGAAGGCAGATCGTTCTCTTTTCTTTAGATAACTAATTGTTCCTTTTAGTCGACCTGACATCGATTTGCAGCAATGTTTTAGTGATTATGAGTTTTCTGCTGTTCCCCCATCAATGTTCAATTTAGGCGTATAAATGAATTTGACTTCCAACAAGAGCAGCTTGAGAGGCTTGTAACACCAAACTGTAACAATATGACTCATCAAGCTTCATCTATACTAATCAAGCAGAAGCATAGTCAAAATAAACTAATGTCTCACAACACTCTGTAACAGTCATTGATGGTAGGGCGGAGGTGCAAGGTATGCAAAAAGATGTTAGTGTTAAAACATGTTGGAATCTTTCGAATGAGTTAATCAAGCAGATTGATCGTTATCTTACGAAATACGATGAACTCACTTAGTAATTGAAGGTAGTCGAAACCTCACTGACAAACTCAATGAGAAAGAAGAAGGCTAGACAGGTAACGCCTGTTCAATACAAAAGCACATATTTCACAGATATAAGGAAAATAACCTTGAAATATTTACTGTCTCACCAATGGACTAAAGATGAGCTCACTTCGCCCATTGAGCAGCATTAGGTATATGCACAGACAATGAAGAAGAATACAGTTGTTGGTTGGAGGAACGAGGCAAAATCATCGACTGGAACTGATGCTAATAGGAGATCAATAGAACTCAAATATGTTCATTATTCCCTAGATCACAAGCGTTGAAACATTATTAGGACTTCACGCACTGCTTGGGTGTGATACCACAAGTCGTTTGAAGAATAGAGGAAAACAATCCTTCTGGAAAGTTTTTGAATCTTCTGAAGAAAAGAGTATAGATTATGATGTCCAGAAATTTTTCCACCCGAAGATGAAAATTTGATAGAAAAGTTAATTTGTAGCGTGTATTCCCAAGGAAAACAATTTTCAGATATCGGGAAAATCCGGTGGTGGTTGTTTACTAAAAAAGGATCTAAAAACTTTATTTATGTATACTTAACCTTAATTCTGATTGCCGATTCAAATTCGACACAAAAACAACACAAAACTACATTGACCTGTTAAGTGAATATCATTTTTATAAGAAATTTTTTTATTACTAATGATATTTTCAAATATTTCCTTGCAAATATCCTAAGTTAAACCAGTATTAAATGCAATATTTTCGAAGTTATGTGAATAAATCACATTCCTTATTATTGCATTGAATACCAGAAACATATCTTGTAACATGGATCTGACATATTCCCACAAAGCTTTAAAACACTGAACAATTCCACATAATATCAAAGTAAAAGAATAAATTCTGTAAAGATTTTCTTTCTAAATGAATATTTGATAAAATATGTTTTTAATGAAATATATTATTAATTGAATAAATTCTTTTACTTCAACGCCTTCTACATATTTCAACTCACCATTGGCTCTTTGTCTGGCTTCATCAAGAACAGTTTGTTTAGTTTGTTTTACCACCAACGTTTCGAACCTAGCGTCATCTACCAAAGAACGTCTCCTTGCTGGATAACCATTCTGGAAAAGGAGAAAATAATAAATATTCTTGTTTGATCATTCTAACTTTATTAATCTCAATATTCAGAATATTACATTGAAATTAGACATTCAACAAGTTTGTTTAAATATCGTAAAATTCAAACCGTGTTGCATCTTCAGATTCTTCTTTTAAGAAGTGAATAATCCCAACTCGCAATTTACAAAGGCAGGAATCTGCTGTTCTCAAAATGTGTAATGGTATTGTCTCTTACAGAAGGAAGCGACTAAAAAGATCGGAAATTAACTTCCTTTCAAGAGATGGTTAACAAGAGAAGTTCTGAACGACTAAATTACAATACAAAAAAGTGATGCAGAATTCAAAAGGACTAGTGGTCACATAAAGTGTTTTATTTCAAAGATATGAATATCGTTTATAGTGTTGGTAAGATTATACAAAATAAGATTAGAAGACCAAAAAAAGGCTAAAGAAACAGTAAAGGAAAATATTAATGTTTAGAAGAAATTGATACATCAATGGGTGTGTTACTTATTTTTGAGACTGATCAGAAAAGTTAAATAAAAAAATGAAGAAGAGTACAAAATGAGACAATAAGGTAAATTAAACGCGAGGAAACTGTCAAATATGGAGACCTTACTTTGTTACTTTTATTAGAAGAAATAATAGAAAAGGAACTTTAGAAATATAGCAAAGAATCAACGTTAAATGTTCTATGACAATGACGTTATAAACCAGGGCATTAATATGGTACACTCAAGTCCAAAGGATGAGCGAAAAAGTATTAAAATAGGAACTCCCGGAAAAGAGATGGAGAGGAAGCTTAGCTCTAATATGGGAAACCTACATCGGTCAAGCGATGGCAGATGATGACCTAAGAGAAGGATATTGTAGGGGGGGGGGGGCATGCTGAATAAGAAACGCACAGACAGTATGAAGAATTACAACATAAAGTAGATATTAATAAAGTTTGTAATAAAGAAGAATTGAAGACATAATTAAATAGAGAATTCATAGCGACAGAACAAGCGGGTTGACCAGACAATTAGGTTTAAGTTAAACTTCAATCTACGAAAGAAAATTTATTATTGGCACTGCCTAGTTGAGTAGTGTTGTACTAATTATTCAAGAAGTAGTTTTGTTGGGAATTAGCAAAAAATTCGAAGGCATTTCCATAAGTTGGAATATTTATTAGGTAAAAATTAGAATGTCTACCTTGAAAATATGCAATATGACTACGTGACATTCACAATCTAATTCGCTGACTTTCATTCCACTATTAATTTTCATTAAGGATAGGTTAATTATTCATGAATTTTGATTTGTTTAATTATCTGCTCAAATGAAATTATCAGTAATTATGGTTCTCGGTAGCGTATTCTTTGTTTCCGGGGCTGGGTTATAGATATGTACGTGACCTTCAAAAGTAAGGGAAACAAAAAAAATTATTCCAATTACAATGTTAATCAGTTTTTTATGCGAGATATATTTTTTAATTCTATTTCCGTATGAATTTTTTGTATCTAGTTCCAGGTGTTCATATTTTTTTTAAATTATTTATTTTTCACACAAATCTTCGGAATTAGTCATTCGTTAATTCGAGAAACATGTTGTTTCTTCTAAATATTTCTACACAATCTGTGCTGTTTAAAATGTTGGTGCTTTAAGAGAAAAGAAGATTTAAAAACAAAGAAGAGGCCGCCATGAATAACAATACGTGTGCAATGAGAAATTTTGAAGAAAACAAAAACAGTTAGTTCGGGAATCACTTTTCCAGGTCTTGCCTATTTGTTTTTCACTCTATTTTATTCTCATGCTCGACAGAGAGTATAATTTCTTCCACGTTTGGATTGAAGTTTTGCGTGTGTTCAATTTTTCACAGGTTTCACTCATTTACTTGTAATTCGTTGAATTCACCAAGGGTTTCTTATCAAATATGTTTTTCGTAAACAAAATGGTATAAGACTGGATCTGTTCATTTTATTTGTCTCTTTTTGAGCTGTGTAGACATTAGTTCGGAAAAACATACGGCCTCGACTATGCTCCTTGGACATATGAGACAAGTAGTTGCAATGAAGGCATTTGTTTTGTACCAAAATGGATAACAATACATTTAAAATGTGGAATATTGAAGAGAATCGAGACTGTTTAACTATGAGAGTTTCGATCAGTTTTTCACTCCATTTTGTTCTCATGTTCGACAGAGAGTATCATATCTTCGAATTCACCATGGGTTTCTTTATAAATCCTGTTTTTTGTGAAAAAAAATGGAAGTAGACCGGTACTGTTAGTCTTATTTGACTCCTGCTCTGAGCTCAGTATACAGGAAAACAGAAAACCTGTTCTGAGCTCCTTAGCCAAATGAAGCAAGTTGTTGTAATAAAGGTGTCAAATTTTGTTGTTTTTGAATTTTCAGAGCAAACGTAAAGTTACAATTTAGTTAAGGTTTTGATTTTATATTTTCATATGCCAGTCTGTCTGTGATTTTGCATTTGGACAATTTAATTCACGTGAACTAGTATTATTTTCCTCACGTACTTTCTCTATGACTCATAAACAAACCACTGACCGTGATCTTACCGTAAGGTTAATAACATAATTTGAATCTGTTGAATAATGTTTAAATAATCAACACCAATTTATTACAGATTTTATAACGAAGTGATCTGTAAACTTTTAAAAAAATTGGTTTATATGAATCGACTATTCAAGATTAAATTTCCATTAATACATTTACAACAAAGGTTAAAACTGTACTAAATATTCATATATTTCAATGCAAATTTCTTTCTATAACAGCATTTTTCATTAGTTGTGGCACTGAATATCAACCTAACAAGGTTAGCAAATTTTTATCTGGAGATTCTTAAATTTAGGAAGAAAAACTATGGAAATGGTGACTGACTTAGGAACTAATTATGAGTTAATTCAAAGAAGATACAAATTACATAATTTGCTAATATGAATACGATTTAAAAAACCTTGAATATATCAGGATATACAATCAATCTTCTGAAGCTAAAAATACTTTTAAAAAGTCTACAAGAAAGGCATCGACTCATGTGCAGGTAGCAGCATTCTTCAGATGAACGAGGAAAATGTTTGTAGCTACTTAATAACCGGATTCCCGAACATACATTGAAAAAACATATGTTGTAAATTTGCAAAAATGCCTGATAACTCTATATTTCTACAACAAATATTGTTTACAGAAATAACGATCCTGAAAATACACAAATTTAAGTACTAAAAAAGCTGGTTGTCCTACAAAAAAAGTACTCAAAAGTTCATAATAGATACATTGAAAGAGTTTGCTAAGATAGAAGGCTTTTAAAAGGCTCAAATCTTATTGTTGTTCTTTCTAAAGGTTACCAGTATCAGTAAACTAAAGGTGTAGAAAATCTTATTAAGATAGAATCTTTCTAAAGGTCCTGAACTCCGAGTGTAAGACAAAAAAAGGAAGAAGTACCATGTGAATAGAGAAGGGAGATATGCTAGAGGTCATAGAGTAAATAAGAGTAGCAATAGAAAACTTAAATATATCAAGAGAAAACACAATCCAAACTAAAAATACTGTTAAAGATTCTACAAGGCAAGGACTTTTTAAGTCTTATATTCAGGTAGCAAATATTGTTCAGATAAAGGAGGATATGAAGATAGTAAAAAACCGTATTCCAGAAAAGACATTGCAAAATATTTATTCTATATTTCAAAAAATTCCTGATAATACAATATTTTGAATCAGATTGAAAAAATGTGCCTATCGAAGTAAAAAAATTTGTAGATATACGAATAAGGATAGCACTGTTTATACCAAAAACGATCCTGAATATACGAGGACAAATGAAAAATTCAAATCAAATGAGCTTGCGAAGATAGAAGACAGAATCTTATTATTGCTCTTTCCAGAGGCTACCAGAATTAGGAAACTGAAGGGGAAGAAAATAATAAGTAAGTAGACCATTCACTACATGAATAGAGAAGGTATACATGTTAGAACCTTTGAAAGATATCACCGGTATTTAAAGATTCTAAAAATTACATAGGATTGATAAACCAAAAAAGAAGGAGGTTTTGATAGGAAAAAGAGTCTCTGAACCTTTCTGATATTCAACTAGTAGCCAGAAATAATATATAAATTGAAATTTGATAGACTTCTCGCTATTTTGTTCTTCTTGTGCCACGTCCATGATATGACATAGACGACCTCTTATTCCTACTTGTGTTATGGCCTCTAGTTACCACAGATAGAGGGGGCCTATGTTGAGAGATTCTAGGTGAAATGAGTAGATATTCACATTGAACTGTATCGGGAAACTTTAAGTGTTGATTTTGGATTTTTGGAAATTATAATCACAAGTGTCGCTAGAGTTATATGTATACGATTTCAGTTAAAAATTCGTAGAATCCATATTATTTGGAATTTTGATCTGAATTTTGGAACACATACTTTCCGATAGTGAATGAATATGGAAAGAAATTAAAAAGGTCTTAGGTACAAAATTTTCTATACAGGGTCAGCTCCCTAAAATATACTAAAATTTATCGATGGGACTAAAACAATATTTGCTCTTCTAATGTAGACTATAATTCTAAAATAAAAACACCAATAACAATATAACAGATAAGTAAAAATATATCGACACAAATTACGAGTAAACTCCATTATCAGGCATTTGAAAACGATGTAAAACACGTATTTCGATAAAACGCTGTTTTTGGGTAATTAAAGACAGTCATAATTGAACACGTGGACTATTTTCTATACAATTATATGTTTCTAATCGTATATTTGTCATTAAATAATAGGAGATGAAGATGCCGCTTATCAGCAAACTAAAGAACATGATATGCTCTACTAAAAATATGTATCAAAATAGTTTTTAGGAAATCGACACCAGAAGAATCCTCGAAGTTCATTTTTTTCTACTATCGTCGAAAAAGGGGTTCCTCAAAGTGGCAATATGAGATTCAGAATGATTGGAGATGGTTATTTGATAAGGTTCCTTCATTTGTTGGCTGTATACTTATGACGAACTGACAAATAACGCACTGTAAACAAATTAAGCGACATATTTACCAAAATAATTTAGACAGACGTCGAGATGTGTTTTTTAAATGATAAATACTTCCTGATATTAAATTAGGAAAAAATGAGGGAGTCCACGATCTTACTCAAAATAATAATCTGTTTTGCTCCTAAGATTTTTAACATGATTTTTGTTTCTGAAACTGAAATAGTTTCCTGGTTTTCTATATCATTGCACAGTTATACTGATCTTGATTGGGAAAAAGATATCCAGGAAATCCCCATAGTGCTTGCCTATGTGTGCATCAATGGAGCTATGAGAACGTGTCCAACTAGGGCACCTCAAGTCGTTACAGATCTCACATCTCTACATCTAGTAATAAAAAGATCTTCTTGAGAGGCCTTGTCCTCTCTAACAAAATACATCTCATCAGCGAATCTTCCCAGTGACAAAATGATCAAGTAAGTAAGTATCGAAAAGAATTTCACTACGATGCTAAATAAGAGGATAGACTGGGAAAGGGAATACACTACCTAGATTTTCAGAGAAAACACCATTAGAAGGTATACAGATGGTTCAAAAACCATCACTGGAACAGGCGCAGGAGTACTCATTATCGTTAGCACCAGATACTCATTATCGTTAGGTTACTTCCCGAGCGTCTTTCAGTCAGAAATACTTGCGATCGAAAGATGCATGGAAATGAATCTAGAAAGAAACTATCAGAAATGTGACATATCGATCCCTTCGGATAGTCAAGCAGCTGTCAAAGCATTGAGCTCCCTTGTCATTGACTCAAAGTTGGCAAGAGAGTGCCGAAGAAAACTTGATGGATTAGGCAAGAATAACAGGGTCTCTTTAGTCTGGCTTCCTGGCCACTCGGGAATTACGGGAAATGAAGAGGCCAATACACTTGCCAGGAAAGGAGCACAACCGTCCTTTATTGGCCCGGAGCCTTCCTGTGGTGTAGGAAAATGCTCCTACAAAAAAGAGTTTCGGAAGAAATAGGAAACCGAAAGAGAAACACTCTGGCGGTTCCTTTCCGGGCTGAAACATTCCAGCGGAACTTTGACACTGCTGTATCCAAATAATATTTGGATCTTAGTAAAAATTAGCTACATTTTCTCACGGGCTTTCTTACAGGACACTGCCGCCATAGAAATCACATAATGAGAATAAGTCTAGCAGAAATTTACGTGTGTAGATTCTGTGGGGAGCAGGATGAAACTCCGAACCACCTAGTTCTAGAATGCCTCGACAATGCATGAAATGCTTTGGACAAGAAACTTCTAAGAGTGAGGATCTAACATCGTTGAAGCCGTCCCAAATACTATAGTTCATTAGAACCCTGGAACTGGAAGTCGATCTGTAGTAGTAGCGAGAACAGCTTTGATAGGGGGGGGCACAATAAACCTTAGGTGTCAGTGCATTGTAACCCAGTTAAAATCTAATGTAACTCCTGACATTCTGACGATAACAATATCGAAACAATTGCCAATTTCTTACAATCTTCAATATTTTTCCAATACATTGTGGAATTATCTGAAAACGGTTAGATTGATTTAGAAAATGAATACTTTCTGTTAATTTTTTTAAGAGCAAGAATTGATTTTATGAATCATGACATACAAAAAATACCTTTATTGATAGCAGACAACAACATTATTTGGAAATACCATGAATAATTAAATAATTTGGTCGGTAATGGTTTTGGAATTATCAATTTGATATTAATAGAGATAAACAAATTTGAGGAGCCAGCATATTGATATTATCATAATATCGTCATTAATATTTGGAAATTATAGTTTGGTTATTGATTTTCAATTAATGTGGTCAAATATTAAAGAAATCATTGCGTTGAAATTAAACAAGCATTTGTTTTTCCCAAATTTTGAATAAAAATGTTCAATGAAACCCCAATTATATAATTTCCCGTATGAAATACAGTTTGTTTAGCAAATAAAACCGCATTTGTTTATATGATATTCACCTTTTCTATTTGCCACATCTTCTGGGATTCAATTCAATGAATCACATATAAACACACAGCATTTTGCATATATTATAAAATATACTACGTCAAGAATAACCCATTGATATATAGAAACAAATTGCATAAAAATTATATTGATGAAAATAAAAGGAAAATTATATCGTAATAGTATAGCAGTCTGGTAGTCAATAAAATGTGGTAGACCTTGAAGGATAGTTGCGAAAATATTGGTGTATAAAGATGTAAAAATAATTCAAATATATTTACATCACAAAAACAAAGATGTATTTGGTAATTTCAAATAGTTATTTCTAAAAATCAACAATATAAATTATTTTAATTAGTTTTTACCAATAAAATAGATGTTTATATGTAAAATAAAGAAAATATTTATGAGATTTTCCTTTGAAATACACTAATGAAGCAATGGAGAGGGATTTAAACTTTTTTATAAAAAATATTCTGTACCAACACAATTTAACCATAATTGTACATTTATTTCTAATTTTTAAGCATTAATATTGATAAATAAAATTAAATTTGAATCAACAAATTAATTTATTGATATTTTAAGCTTGTTTTTCATAAATTTAATTAAAAACAATTGATTATCAGTTTTTATATTAAGAATAATAATATGACCAAAAAATTCAAAGGTGTTTTCGTCTAGAAATTTAATTGTAGAACCGAAAATAAAAAAAAATAAAACATTAAGAGTTATATTTTGGTATGAATGAAAAAGTGGCCCATCTGTGGAATTAGTAGAAAAAACGTTAGAAATGTTTACCAGCTGAATTTAAATTGAATTTTCCAACAATAATGAGTACAAGAAGCAACAAATTCATCAATTCTATTGGTATACGAAAAATATAATGAGAATTAAATATATATGCATTGTTTTATCTGCTTCGTTTTTGAAATGGTAATAATAATGCTTGAAATTATCACACATATTGATGTTTATATGGAAGTTAAATTTTAAAAAGAGATAAAATATAAATTAAACAATGAAGAGGAATTTTTACTTTTATTTATAATATTTTGTTTCATTCATCATGATGAAGAAATAAATAAAAACAAATTTAGCAGCTTAAAATTGATAAATAAGAGAAGATTGTGATTAATAACAATTTCAATAATATTGATTCTTAATTTTCCTAACATCCTCTTCATTGCTTACCTTATAAACACAAAAATCACAAATAAATAACACAAAAAAATCACAACAATACACGTACCTCGATACTGTAAGATTTTTTGATAGCGAACATTTCACGATTTTTCTGTGCAGCTGCAACGGCGGCCATTTTTTTTGTATTTTTTTGATATAGAGATTCAAACGGGCGATGAAGAAAAACTCGCTGTCTCAGCCTGAAATACGTTTTCACTGCTGAAAGACTGTTAACCGACGATGAAAACCACACGACCACGATATCTTTACCGTCTGTCAAAAAGAGGCTATGCAACGTTGGTCAGCGAGTTGATAAGTGAATGACAAGTGTCCAGCGAGGTGGTATATATGTAGTTGCTCCCCATTTTTGGAGGGGGTCCGACCCTTGCGTGCCGGCGACTCCGGGATCCCCGCGAATGCGTAATTTACAAGGTTTTCTGCAATATGATAGGGGATCTCCGATACGGTGGTTATTTTTTTTTATTAGGTATTCGGAGTTACCGAAAGAAATGAATAGTGATTCGACGATGAGTTTTTCAAACATACACTACAGTGAAATTTAAATTGATAAAATGATTGGTGTAGTTTGTGTGCTCAATATTTTTATTAATTTATTATTGATAATATTAATGCTGTTAGTATCAGAAATATTATTAACTACTGATAATTACTTATTTGTTCATGTAAAACATGCAATATTTTCATTTTACAGAATTTCCTTTGGAACAATCCATGAGTATAGTGAAAATTGATATTTATTGTCAAAGTTTTCAATTATCTTTTCAAATTTTCACGAGAAATCAGTTCGACAATTTCGGTGATGACATAGCTTGAAATTTATATTTCTCTAATTTACGTTGGATGACAGAAATAGGACAAATTTATAAATGAACTTTACTGTTTCGACTGTTACTCTACTCATATTACATTTTTGAATGAAATTGTCTTTCTAAATAATTTCACAATATTAAAAAAAATGGTGTTAAGAGTTTGTGTATTATACTATTGAAAGCTGCTAGTTTATGACAGATTGGTAGACCAAACTATTATGAATTGTAATATCTGTATGTGATGGTTTGTGAGATATAGAAAAATCATGTTTATTATTTATATTAGTGTAAATGAAACTCAACGTTCCTAGCTAATTCCATAATATAATGAAAAATGTTGAAAATTCTAAAAAATTGACAATTGTTTCGATAACTGAATATTATCGTCAGAATGACATAAGTTACATTTCATTTGATGCCTACCTGATGATTAATAGTTATTTTTGGTTAGACTAAGAAGTGTGATTGACTTAATATATGTTAATAGAAAAAAGAAGAAGATATGATATTACAAATATTGAAGCTTAGATATTATTAGCCCTATGGTGATATCCTCGATATCATTTTTCCAATTAAGATCAGTATAACTGTGCAATGATATAGAAAACCAGGAAAACTATATCTGCTGATCTTTACAATTATCACTTGAGAAGACAGTTTAATAGTGGAGAACTCCCTAGATTTATCTGTTCATTAACGACTTCATATTGTGGGTTTCTTAAGTGTCTTCTAAGTTCCAACTCTTCAAGGAAATCCAGTTCTTGTTTCTTATCACAAATATGTAGTACTTCTAGTTCTGTGTTAGGTGTCAATGAATGGTTGGTGTCAAGTAGATGTTTTGCGTAATGGGATTTATCTGGTTGTTTTAATCTGTATGCTTATAAATGTTCACTGTATCGAATTCCAAAATTTCTAAGGGTCTGACCCAAATAGACAGCATTACATTCTGGACATTTGAGTTTATATATACCTGATTTCTTTAATGTTGTTATTTTTGTTTTAACATTTAACAATTTTGTACTTACGTTACTTTCTGTTTTAAAAGAAATTGTTGTATTTGTTGCTAAATATATTATCTTTGAAATATTATTAGAAATATTTCCTGTATATGTGATGGTTTTATACGTTTTTATTCCTTCAGTTTGTTCAGGAAATATTAGTTGTAATGCCACTTTTTCCTCTTTTTTATTAATTAGCTTATTTATCATATGTAATGGGTATCCGTTTGATGTTGCTATTTGTCTAATTGTATTAATCTCTCTATCAAAATTACATTTGTTCATAGGAACTGAAAATGTTCTATGTATCATTGAATTGTATGCCGCTAGCTTATGTAACATTGGGTGATTGGAATTATATGGAATTGTCACATCAGCGTGTGTTGGTTTTCGGTAAATTGCATAATCAAGTATATTATTAACTCTTTGAATTTTCAAATTAAGAAAATTGGTTAAGTTATTTTCTTCAACTTCTAATGCAAATTTAATTTTTGGGTGTAAATTATTAATGTGGTTGAAAAATATATCTAATTGTCGTTTACTACCTACAAAACAAGCTAATATGTCATCTACATATCTATACCAAAATAATAGTAGTTTGTACAACAAGTGCGCAAAGCGTTACTCTTCCCACGAGCGCAAATCCAGCGAGTGGGAAAAGTGCTTTGCGTACGAGTTGTACACAATATTTTTCTACCACTACGTTTATTAATTAAAGAAAAAAGTAACCCATATATGTATTTTATTTAACTTAAACAGAACGAATTTAAGAAATGAACACAGAATATAGAAAAATTAATCGAAAGTTGATAGTAAAATTGGAACAATTTAGAATTGTTATGCCTGGCATATTATCTATTTTTGATGATAAGTTATCGTTAATGTTTGTCAACGAAGATGTTGATGCTTGTTTTTCATTAGGAATAATATTATATGAAGTCGAAGCCCTAGGTATAATAGATTTTTCAATTTTGTTGGCAATATCAATTTTGTTTGATATCGAGTCGTCACTGTATTTGAGCGCCATCCACCATGTCGCTTCAATGTTAATAAGTCTCCGCCTGAATTTGATAAAATTGTAGCTGAAGATCGTCTAAAACAATGACTCGTGTACAATTTAGAGTTAGGTAATTTTAAATATTCTGCAATTTGTTTAGGCATATTTCCGAATTTATTTATGGCCACTACTTGCCGCGTGCATTTTCCGTGTTGGTAATTAAGAACTCTTCTCATTTGTAATTTGTGGACGCAGACGTGCATATTTTTTGTATAAATCATAGAATTTTCGAACTACAGTAAATGTTCGTGGTATTTTTGTCTTAGTTATGAGAACAGTAACCAATAAGGCGTTCTGTAAATCTTTTACGTTATCAATAGTTAATTTCCATAATTCTTCCCTTCGACATGCTCCGGCTAATCCGAAAGCCATGACAACCTACAAGTAAACGTTTTATATTGGTATAGATATGTAGATGACATATTAGCTTGTTTTATATGTAGTGAACGATAATTAGATATTCAGTTATCGAAATAATTGTCATTTTTTTAGAACTTTCCACATTTTTCATTATATTGTGGAATTAGCTAGAAACGTTGAGTTTCATTTAAAACACTAATATGAGTAGATTCCACGAAGTAAGGGTCGAGACAGTTAATTTCATTTATTACTTATATTTGAAATTGTGAGGTCTAAAAAGTTTATAGACTTATTTTGTACAAATTCTACGGTAGATCTGGTATTATTGTGAATTGAGTTTACGTAAGTAATGAAGCTGTCTAATTGTATATTTGTATCGATGAAGCTAGCTAAAATGTCGTCCACATATCGGTGCCAGTACATAATTTTTTTACCAAAGGGGTGTTTGTGAGAGTTATTTTTTCAATATAATCCATAAAAAATTTCTTCTAGTGGCTGAGGGGGTTGCCCATCTTTACTGCTATAATCCTCTCCATTGAAATGATAATAATTTTGATTCAAACACACTTTTAATAAAGTAATGATATCAAAGTGAATTATAAGATTAACATTATTGTATGTGAGCAAGCAATTACGTTGAGTATTTAATTGAAAATCGAGATTTGAATGAACAATATTTAGAAATGACATCTATGAGAATCTTTGAAATTTCAAATGAATATGCTGTGAAATTAGAAACAACTGGTCTGATTGGCTACCCCTTCATATGGAGATTAATTAATGAATAAAGTTCAGGGTGTTGCGGATTGGGTTAAAATAATTTATATTTTTCTTCATCGTTAATTATTTATTTAGCTAATTTTATTTCTTTCTGAAATTCATTAGTTGGATCTTTTTTAAGGTTCTCAAAATTGCTTGTCTGTATAAAATTGTCGGTTTTTAATAGATAATCTTCCTTAGGTAATGCTATTACCGTATTTCTCTTATCTGCTTTTGTAAAAATAAGATATTTAACTTTAATTTTTGTTGAATTGATTTGGCGACTGATAATTAAATGTTTTTTGGAATTGACAAATTCTTTTTTAATAAATTCTGAAGCTTTTTGTTTTAGATTAGAATTATTTGGGAAATTATACAAGTTAATTTCTGTTTCTATACCTAGTTTGTTAAAGTTATCTATTGGTTTAATATTATGTTCAAAACTTTTTGTAATAATTGAACTTCTCTGAAAAACTTGAATTTGAAAGATTAGCGATTCTATGAAAAGATTTATGTTCTGAGAATTTGGTTTATGGGTTATTTTACACTGGTTGTTAGTTAATAATGAGTTTAGTTTACGTTTTTGTCCTCGGTACTTTTTGTGAATTACTTATTTAATTTTATCTCTTATCTCCCTATCTAAAATGTCAATCTCTATGGGTTGTAGTATATGTGATAATTGTAAATGAATTACCTTAACATAAATATTAAAAGTATATCTCCGACTATACTGAATATTCTTTACGATGAAATGCAACAATATAATTTGTTTAAAGCTTCATTTATTTGAACTAATGTTCAATTTTAATTGTTTGACGCGTTTCACTAACACAGTAGCTTTGTCAAACCGAAAGAAGGTATAATATAAAAATGTTTGAATATATACAGTGCATAAATACAGAATTCTATTTGCTAATGTTGACAAAGGTATTGAAAGAAATTACCTGGAAATTCATTCACTACAAACATTCCTAAGCTATCTTCTCGGTAAAAAGTTTTAATAAAGGAGAGTGATTGATATCTATTTGGTCGTTAAGAAGATTACCTGAATATTTATTTGTGTTAATCTCAAGAGCCTCTAATAAATTTAAATTAAAGGATTTACCGACTACATGCAGTATTTCAAAATTTGGGTCGAAAATGTGTTGGTTTTCTATTAAAGGATTTGAATAGTTAGAATCTAATTTTTTGTTGTCATAGATACGTTTGTGTTCCGAAGTTCCAGTTTTAAGATTTCTTAAAGTTCTACCGATATAAATTTTATCACAGTTGTCATTGCCACATTTTAATTTATAAACTCCTGATTTGTTTAATTTTGAAGATTTAGATTTATCATTTTTAATGAATTTGGATGAATTGTAATCAGTTTTAAAGGAAATATTCATGTCTAAAGTTTCTAAAAATGATTTTATTTTTAAGGATGGTGTTCCAAAGCTTTTAAATTGTTTATTATTATTTTTATCAGAAGGGAATACTTGTTCTAAAGTCTGTTTTTGTATCTTTTTATTTATGATATTGTCAATTAAATTTGGATCGTAATTATTATTAACTGCTATTTGTTTTATGATATTTAATTCTTTGTTATAATTAATTATATTTAATGGGACTATTAAGAGTCTGTGTATTGTCTGTCTCTATTGAAAGCTGCTAGTTTATGACTGAATGGGGGGACCGAACTAATATGAATTGTAATATCTGTATATGATGGTTTATGAACTATAGAAAAATCATGTTTATTATTTATATTTGAAATTGTAAGGACTAAAAAGTTTTGAGACTTATTTTGTTCAAGCTCTACGGTAAATTTGATATTATTGTGAATTGAGTTTATGTAAGTAATGAAGCTCTCTAATTGTCTGTTTATACCGATGAAGCTAGCTAAAATGTCGTCCACATATCGGTGCCAGTACATACATTTTTTTCACTAAGGGCGTCTCCATGAATTATTTTTTCTATATTATTCATGAAAATTTCTGCTAGTAGGGGGCTGAAGGGATTAGCCATAATCAAACCGTCTTTACTGCTATAAACCTCTCCATTGAAATGAAAATAATTTTGATTCAAACACACTTTTAATAAAGTAATGATATCAGAGTGAATTATAGGATTAACATTATTGTATGTGAGCAAGTTATCAACAAGAGTTATAGTTTCTTTAGGAGGTATACTAGGGAATAGATTTGTTACATCGAACGATATGAATTTAGAATTATGGGGTAGTATTATATCTTGAATATTATTCAATAATTCCGTTGAGTTTTTAACTGAAAATCGAGGTTTGAATGAACAATATTTAGAAATAACATCTATGAGAATCTTTGAAATTTTCAATGAAGGTGCTGTGAAATAAGAAACAACTGGTCTGATTGGGTACCCCTCTCTATGGACTTCAAATAAATTCAGTTTTAAACAAATTATATTGTTTTATTTCATCGTTCAGTATGGATCTTCATCAAGTAAAAGCCTCATCTATTCAATTTTTGAATATTCTTTCTTTCTTTTAACAATTTTTCTTTGCCATATATACTTGCTCTGTTGGCTGAACTGCTCTTGTTGTCTGTCTTTAATTTCATGTGTCTATACGCGTCAACTAGTTTAAATTGAACATTAGTTCAAATATAATACAATTTTAAACAAATTAATTGGTTTTATTTCATCGTTCAGTGTGGATCTTTATCAAGTAAAAGCCTCATATATTTAATTTTTGTTATTTAATCGGTTGACACGTCCAAACCATCAAAGTTGCCGTCTTCCTATTTCTTCCCAGATATATTTTTCTATGTCTAATTCTTTTCTAATATCTACATTCCTTTTTCGATGTAATTTTGATCCTCTCAAACTCCTTCTCTAAAAATCCATCTCAGGTGCCAATAGTCTAGTTTAACAAGCTTTGTTCATATCCCATATCTCCGCTCTGTTTAATGTTACACTTTCTACAAACGCACAGTATATCAATTTTTTGCTGATTTTCTTCTTACTCCATAACACTGAGTTTAGCTGCTGAATTGTTTTTCTTCCCTCAAATATTCTCTTCTAGATTTCATCTCTACTGTCTCCTCTGTTATTTAAAATCCCTCCCAATTATTTATATCTCTGTACACTTCGCATGATTTATCGCTGTATCTATATATAATATCCGTTTTGTTCAGCTGTTTTTGTTATAATGAAAATGTTTAGTTAATGATTAGAAAAGGCTGAATAAAAATAAAAACGATAGAATCTGTTCAATTATTTATTCAAAGAGCAATTTTTCTTTGTATAGTCGTGGAGAAAGTATAGTCTTCTACTTGCGTATAATGGCTATTATTCACGAGTATGAAAATTGTTGTAATCATCCGCTAATCATTATAGGTACGCTTGTTGAAGAATACACTATTCTACATCATCGTCAGATTGCTCAATATCAGTTGCATGAACACTATGCTAAAAAGGAGTATCATCAATGTCAGATTGCTCAGTGTCAGTTTCATGAACACTATGCTCAGAAGGAGTATCTTCAATGTCAAAATCTGAATCAATGGCTCCGTCACTTTTATGATCTGTAAGCTCTTCAAACCATTTCAACAACTGTTGTTCAGTTGTAGTATCCATTTTTTCTATAGAAAAACTTAAATAGAAAGAAAGGAAAGCAAGAGATAAAAAAAGTCTGTAGTGCAACTGAAAATGTTATATTTTATCTAACAGCGCAAGTCCTGCCAGGTTGTCCTCTTTGAAAATAAAATTGACGTGTTTTATCGATTTCCCATATTATTTACTAGGAGGAAGATATTAAGAGTGGGAAGTTATAATAATCAGTAGATAAGGCCGATTCCAAGTATATAATTAAATATAGGATATAAGTCTATCGAAAAATATAGAATTTCTTTGAAATGTGTGAAATTTTCAAGCAATTTCAATATTTTAGGATTAATTAAACATCTTTTTGTATTTAATAGGTTTTATAATTCACAGGAAATGACTACATTTTATACTAGTTGTGGTAAGATGATCATAGCCTAAAACAATCTTAAAATAACAAACAATATTTAAAAAACGCTTTTTTCAATAACTAGTTTTTTTAATACAAACGCATTGGTAAATGTTTTCCCAGTTTAATAATCTCTCCTATGTTATGATTGTCATCATTATTGTCTATAAACTCGAATACCAAGAACAATTATATATCATAAAAACTACCGAATGAAACGAACAGTAAATTTGATGATAATATTATAGTATTTTTTTAAGAGAACCAGTTCTGAATCTAAAGTAGCACGGCATACATTAATTCTCAAGATGTGTGGTTTTTATTTGCGTCAGTTCTCAACTATGAAATTAAGTAAAACAAGAGAAACCACTTTTTCATTTTTTCCCATTATTCATTGTTGATATTATTTCACAGAACCATAAATGATATAAACAAAATAGTAACACAAATATATAACAATAGCAGAAAGGGGCAAGTAAAACTTCTGATTAAATAAACATTTAACATAATAATAAGATGTATTGATATATCCACTTATGCGACACAATGAATTCCGACGTGAGATGGTTTCAAACATGAAACGAAATTGGAAGAAATTAAGAATGATGAGCGAATAGAAGCAAAAACAACGTGGAACAAAATAAAAAACACAGTAACAGACATCCAAGAAAAAGAAATAAGGTTCCCAAAACATGACAAGAAACAAGAATCGATGACACCCGAGATTTTAGAACTGATGAAGAAAATGTATATGAAGAGCTGAATAAAAGCATCAGAAGGAAGAGTAGGAAAGTAACAAAGAACTGGATATCTGGAAAGAAAAGCACGACATATTCCATATACTTAAAAATATGAAGAAAATATTGAATAGATGAGGTTTTTACTCGATGACGATGAAATGAAATAATTTAATTTGTTTAAAACTTCATCATATTTGAAATAATGTTCAATTTGAACTTGTGACCCAACAGTTTTATCAAACGAGTAAAGGTATAATAATTTTTTTTAATTTATACAGTGCATAAATACGGAATTCTACGAATATTAACAAAAGTATTGAACAAGTTTACCATTCACTACAATCATTCCTAAACTATCTTCAAGGTAAATAGGTTTAATATATTGGAGAATAGTTTATATCTAATTGGTCGTTAAGAAGAATACTTGAATATTTGTTTTTATCCATCTCGAGAGCTTCTAAAAGTTTTAAATTAAAGGATTTAGGTTCTACATGTAAAATTTCAAAATTTGCGTCGAAAGAGTGTTTGGTTTTTTAATAAATGATTCGAATAGTTAGAATCTAATTTTTGTTGTCATAGCTACGTTTGTGTTCCGAAATTCTAGTTTTAAAACTTCTAAAAGTTCTACCCATTATCACACATTTGTCATTACCATATTTTAATTTATAAACTCTTGATTTGTTTCATTTCGAAGATTTAGATTAGTTATTTTTAATGACTCCACATACAACACCCGTAGCCAAACTGGCCAACCTGTACCCTCTATCTCATCTCACGATGAATTTCCACCAATGGTCTCACCCCCTGAAACCAACCGTTCAATCTCATTCTACGACGCAATCCGTGAACTAAATCAACCAAAGTCTGATTACCAAAAACTCCAAACCATGTACGAAGAATTGAAACAAAGCTTCATCCCAAATACTCGTAGCTCCTCTCTAGAAGTACACCCTGCCAAGTTCCATGACTATCGCCCCATTTCACATACCTCTGTGAACACGACTCCCATAACCAACCGCCAAGCACCAGAGGAGAACTTCACTCTCATGGGTGACATAACCAAGAGAACCCGAAGAATCCCTACCACGCCCCGACCAAGCACCCAAAAACAACAACCATCTCAACAGCAGTCAAGACAACAATCCAACAACCACGAACTGCCCAAAAAAACCGACCTTCCCAACTGAGACCTCCACTTCAAACTCTGAATATCCGAAACTTACCATCCAAATACACCTCACAGAGGGAGTTATTCAACCTCCTCAGCACAAACGAGCTGTTGATGGGAAATATCTTCTTCTTGAAGGCAAAACGAGCCGCACAGCACTCCTGAAGATACCCGCCAACATCACACACGAATCTCTTACCAACAGACTTCGAAACTCCCAGGTTACCATCGTCCCTTTAAATCCAACTCTCTGAGCCCACTCACAATCAAGAACCCGAAATTCCACCTTCTCTTTTGTCCGCAGAAATGTAGACACATCCCTGACTGACAAGGAATTTGCGGACATCCTCCTCAACGAAGTTAACTTCACCTTCACCAGATCCTGGCGTATCATCTCCCGACGTCTAAACAAGCCCACTTCCATGTTCCGAATTCTGACGAATTGTGAATTGGCCTACAACCGCGCCCTTACATAGGTCATCAAATTTCAAGGTCTCTCACATCAATGTGAAGCCTCAAACCCTACCAACCCACTACCCGCAGTATCCCAATACTGCAACAGATGCTTCACCACAGCCCACCTTGCTGAAACATGCAAGGCCAAACCGGTCTGTCTCTCCTGTGGTGCATCAGACCAGAATCCCAACAATTGCCCTATTGCCCTAACAAACGAGCCCCTCTGTAAAAATTGCGGTGGCTCGCAGCCTGCGTACCATCCCCGTTGCCCAAAGTGGTGGGAAACACCGAAAACCCCCCTAGAAACAGCTCCCATCACCCTTGAACAACCACAGACCCCATATGACCTTTCCACCGACTTTAAAATCTTGATCGAGATTTTAGCGACAACAATCATGAACACCGTCCCGACAGTCCGTGGGCTAGTGGCCGATACCGTCACTCACCTCGTCCCCTCATTTTACGTTTACAGCTGTAAGATCACTAGTGGCGCGGGCATCCGCGCCCACTTTGCCTTTACTCAGAAACTCCAAAATTAAGAAATGGACTTTAAAATCGGGACCGTGAATTGCCATGGTCTAAGCAGAAAGCGACATCTTCTTAAACACCTTTTACATTCCCCAAATATACAAATATTGTCTATCCCCGACACTCTTTTGGAAAATTCCCCTCGCTTTGCAGGCTACAGCACATTCAACTCAGACACGGCAATGGACTTCTCGTCCGAAATGGACTCCCCGCTTCCCCACATCCGCTCCTAGCATTTCTGTCTCACCAGAACCTGGATTGCATGTCCATCGACATATCGCGCATGTTATGTACTTAACTGCTTCCCAATAGTTCCATGGCACCTGCCAAGTTGTGCCGACATTTGGAAACTGTACACCCCGAGTCTAAAGACAAGAATAAAGAATTTCTTGTAGGTAAAAAAGAACAATTATTGAAAAGTCAAAAATCTATGATACTTGTAACCCTAACTATCAATGAAAAGGCCACGGAGGCATCATATTTAGTTAGCTATCACATTGCACAAGCAGGTGAAGTACACACTATTGCTGAGAATTTAATAAAGCCATGTGTGTTCGACATAATTAAATATATGCTTGATGAAAAATCGGCAAAGCATCTTTCTACTGTGCCGCTATCAAATGAGACTGTTTCTCGGCGAATGACCTGGCAAGCTACGTCAAACAAGAACTAGTTAGACGTCTACAAAGACACGATTCGTCTTGCAAATGGAGTCGACTGATGTCGCTGGTCTGGTTGTCGTGAGATATCAATTTGAAAGTTCTTTTGAAGAAGACATACTTATGTGTTCATCCCCACCCACAAACACTACCGGAGAAGACATTTTGAATAAAATAATTATATTTTTTGAAGAAATGTATCTCAGTTGGAACGATTGCATTGACATTTGTATAGATGGAGCGAAGGCGATGACGGGTAAAACAGCAGTAGCAGTGTCATGCATGGACTAGTACTTGCGATGAAGCAAATGCCGTCAAATTTAAAATTAGTTATGGATGAAGCGGTAAAAATAATTAATTTTATCAAATCACGACCCCTACAATACCGCGATTGTTTTTATTATTGTGTGAAAATTATGGCAGCAAACATAAAACACTACTGTTCCATATAAAAGTACGATGGCTGTCTCGGCTTAAAACTTTAACAAGGCTATTTGAACTTTGATTCGAGTTACAAATATACTTCTTTAAATTCGTATGATAAAACTTGGTTGTTCTGACTGTCTTTTATGGCAGATATCTTTCAAAAACTGAACGAATTAAATTTATCATTCCAAGGTAAACAGACAACAGTGTTCCAGACCTGTAACAAAATCACTGCCTTCAAAAGAAAATTAGATTTTTGGATTATTTGCTTTGGTAAGTATACAAGGGAATAGATTTGTTATATCGAACGATATAAATTCAGAATTATGAGGTAGTTTTATATCTTGAATATTATTAATTAATTCCGTTGAGTTTTTAACTGAAAATTGAGGTTTGGATAAACAATATTTAGAAATGATATCTATAAAAATCTGTGGAATTTAATTAAAGAATAAGTAAGCAGTTACAGATGAATTAAATGCATTAAAAATTAATGATACATAGAAATTAGTTGATAAACCCAATAATGGAAAGGTAATTAGCAATAGATGGGTATTTAGAGTTAAAGAAAGCGACCATGGTTCTCCTATTTGTAAAACTCGATTAGATGAACGTGGTTTTGAACAAAATCATTTTAATATTGGATCTCAAATGCTTGCTTCAGTAGCAAAATTGTCTACTCTAAGAACTTTATCGTCAATTTGTAATTATTATAAGTTCAGTTAGGCGGCGTTAAAAATGCTTTTTCAAATAGTATGTTGATACAAAATAGTATATTAAGTACCAAGTGTCAAAAAGTTTACTTTAGTCACGAGTTTTACTAGGCACGAGTGGAGCGAAGCGGAATGAGTTCATTATGAAACGAGTGACTAAAGACGTTTTTAGCACGAGGTGCTTACTATACTTTTTCTTCGCCCGTGGGAAGGAAAAAATTATATTCTATTCGAATTATATTCATTACATGTCGGACGATGGCTGACAGCTGACTGACAAAAATCAAATGACGCAGAATAACAAAATTATCACGGAATATGAAATTTAACATACAAAAGATACACTTGATTTGACGTTTAAAAAACAAAGGATAAACGAGATGTGACTTTTCGCGTTTAAAGAGTCGTTTTGTACATGTCAAACCCGTGTTCAAAATGCGGTTTTAGTAGCGGAAGTAGAAAAATTATTTTGTAAAAATTCCGTCTGGATATGTCTGAAGCTGATAAACATAAATTATGTTTATTAAATAGGGAATTAAACAAGATCCGAATACCTGGAATTAAAATTTTTATAAATTCACGCTAATGCTTAATTTTAAATGATCAAAGTCAGATAATTGCTTATATTATTTCATCGATAAACATATAAGATGCCATTTACTTTTGTATGTAGACATTTTAATAGGCTGTAATGATGATAGGTTTTTAAGTAATTCATAGTCAAAGTTATGTGACTCTTTCAAAATGAATTAAATTAATGACAAATATAATTTTGGGGAATCACAATTTATAAAGATTATGAAAATCAAATAATAACCATTGATCAAATACCATCGATTGAAAAGATAGTTTAACGAAATAATGTTGAACAAGCTAAAACCTTCAAAACGCCAATAGAAAAGGATTTAAATTTGAAAAGAAATAATGATAATAGTGTAAAAACTATATTACCATATCAAGAGTTATTAGGCAATATCATGTATATAATGGTGGGTATAGTTAGCGTAAAAGATATAGTGCGAACATTCAATATTATAATTTAAAATGCTCAGTTAACAATAAATTCATTTAATGTTATAATTTCAATTAATAATCGTTAAATTATATTAAATAATTTTATAATTATCAAATACATTTATCGAGTGCCTAACAATTATTTTTAACCCGCAATTATGGAGCGCTATCCTTTAATATACTTAGCGTTAATGTTTAAACAAAATACATTGTTTAAACAATATTAACCTATTTATATTTAAAAACATCTTAAACATAGCACCAGACAATTAATTAATGGGTCAGAAGTCGATAGGGTCGTAGTAACTGAGGAATCAATAAACATCAATTCCCTTTCTAAAAATAATCCCAGAGTTAACAACTTCTCTCCATACATTTCATTTTCGATTAAAGTTTTTCAGAAAGGGAATGAAACTCAACAAGAACATAAAGACACGTCTAAAAATGATGTAGATAACAAGGAATATATTAACAAAGTGAACCAAACCAATGATCTATCGACATCAACCAAACTTTCCAAAACCGCAATATCTCCATCCAATTCAATAGCAAACAACATCAATTCAAATTCCTTATCACGCCGATCAAGTGAGAAAGACAATAATAGGATAGGAGATTAATCGGACAATGATAGTAGTCGCGAAAGAGCTCTTAACAATATCTCCACAATCAGATCCATGAAGGGTATTCCCCAAAGCTCTTTTGGTCTCAAAGGCCTCAAAATTATTGGTAACACATGTTTCATGAATAGTATTATCCAGTGCCTATCAAACACAAGGTGGCTATTAGAATATATAAAGAAAGACGCATACATAAGAGATATTAACATAAACATATCTAACATGAAATGAGCACTAATTAAAGCATTTGCTGAAGTTATTCAAGAGCTTTGGTATGAAGACGGTTCAGACAGAGTAGTTAAAACAGTATAATTGAAAAGTCAGATTCAGCTATTTACTTCAAGGTTCATGGGATAAACTCAACATGATGCACAAGAGTTTATTCGTTATCTATTAGTAGGACTTCACGAAGATGTCAACAAGGTATATGAAAAACCAAAGCCCATATTAACAGAAATTGATGACAAACTTAGTGACATTGAGAAAGCACAAGAATCTTGGTTGAGATATCCGAGAATGGACAACTCCAAGATTGTGGATAACTTTGTCGGTCAATTAAAATCAACAATCAAGTGCACACACTGTGGTCACTGTTCAGTTACTTACGATCCCTTTTGGGATTTATCCCTTTCGATACCCAAAAAACAGGTCAATTACGACTTTCACAATGTTTAGATTCGTTTACAAGAGAAGAAACACTCGACGGTGATGAGAAACCAACATGTTTAAATGTAAGGAACGAAGACGATGCACTAAATCATTCTCAATTCATAAATTTCCGAAAATATTGGTTATCCACCTGAAGCACTTTTCGCAAACAGAAAGATTTAGTGGAAAACTTAATGTTGCAATAGATTTTCCAATAGAAGGGCTTGATATGAGCCATTACGCGGCTGATAATGTGGCACCTTGTATGTACAACCTCTACGCTATATCAAATCACAGTGGAACCACTTACAATGGTCACTACACAGCATATTGCCGACATCCCTTCATGGGACAATGGCACGAATATAACGATTCAAGGGTGCTATTAATATCGAGGAAATCTTTAGTCAGTGGAGAAGCATTTGTTCTGTTCTATGAACAAGATGACACAAAGTCCCACCTTTAAGTTTGATATTTTTTTTATTAGTTTTTAAATTGTATATTTTCATTGTGAACCAATGTCTTATTTGGTTTTTTCTTCAAAAATTATTTATATATATATATATATATATATATATATATATATATATATATATATATATATATATAGGAGGAAGTTGTGAAGTACAACGAAATATAGAGGCACGTTGAACAAAAGAGTTTAACTTTTTATACAGACCGATTACCCAATATTTACCTTTCGTTTCCTTTAACATAGTACGGTCGTTATCTCAACTTTAATAATTATATATATATATATATATATATATATACATTGTATTCTTATTAATGCATACATCAAATGAATTAATAATTTTAAAAAAGTAATACTACGTTATATCTCGCCTTATAAAGTAAAATTAGAAATATAAATTCCAAATAACTATAACTTATTATTCACATCTTTGACTAAACTATAACTAATATCTGTATGTGCGTTTTATTATACGAGCACAGGTATCAAGAAAGAGTGTTATATTTTCAGAGGAATTTGGGTAAGTATAGCAATTATATTTTTAGATAAAAATTAAATATTTACAATGTGGCGTCCTTGGGAAATATCGAGTTCGGTCCAAAGTATTTTACAACGACGAAAACTTAAATAATAGCGATGAAAGTGAAAACAGGATTCGACGTCATTTAAAATTTGAAGCACAGGAAATATGTTTCAATATATATAAGAATCTACGAGAAAATTTTGGTTCCGATGAAGAAACAATTAATGCAAGCAATACATGATTTAACATAAGTTCCCCTGTCAACTATACGTAAAATAGCTAAGAATGGGGGCCTTATGAACGCAAGAATCGATGTGATAAGGGATTGGTCAAACTTTTAGACGCGTCTGTAATCAACTCATTATAAACCACCATATATGACTGTTACAAAAGTAATGAGTTACCTACGATTGAAATAATAAAAAATAAATTGACAAAAATGCCGGCTGTAATGTAAATGGCTGTAAGAAAACTATTGAAAACAGTCATGGAAAGCAAATGATTATTGGATATGCGATATATATACTTGGAACAAGTAACTAAGTATAGAGAAGAAACCCAGCCAATTGTCTATTTGTTGGGGTTGCGGCATTGATTTTGTATGAAGTTAGTATTTCAAATCAAAAATGGTAAGAAGGCTGCCATATTCTGCACAGGCCATTAACATATCAGCTTCTGACGATTCGACGTCGTAGAGGCGACGTCGAATACAAATGATTGCTGCGTTTAGTTCTTCTTGAGAATAATCTTTATACTTTCTTGCAGTTCTTTCTTGTAGTTGCGAGGCATTTTAACTGTAAAGAACAAAAAGAAACTAATCAAATCCGCTGTTTTTGAAACGAAGGGATACTTTGCATAGGGCTGTAAAAATTTAAGTAATCGACTTGGCAACTTCGCTATAGACACATGATTCCCATCTTAACATAACCTATAACTGGTAAGATTATGAAAAATTTGTTGAAAGTACTTTTAGAGTTACAGCACAGTACCCTGCCTCTTTAGTAACAAAAATTACAAAACAGGTTTTCACTTATAAAGCAAAAAAAGGATACTTACCGAAAAACCGCCCACGATGGAGATGCCGGTATAGTCGTCTCAAGAGATATAGTGTGAACTTTAAGGTTTCGGCTTATCGTTTGAGTTAAATACCGTCATAGTCCAGTCAATATTATAATTTAACCATGCGTAAGTCTAGTATGACCTATACGTACGCCATATTGGTTGAATTTCACGCAGTGAACAAATAATTTGACTCCAGTGAATTTGCCAGTTGTAACGATTGATTTTTTTAGGCTAGCTTTTAATTAAATTAACTGTCTCGACCCTTACTTCGTGGAATCTGCTCATAATAGTGTTTTAAATTAAACTTACGGCTTCTAGGTAATTCCACAATATAATAAAAGTTATTGAAAATTCTAAACAATTGTCAATTTTTTAGAATTTTCAATAACTTTTATTATATTGTGGAATTAACTACAAACCGTGAGTTTCATTTAAAACACTCTTAACTTTTAATTCATTACTAAGCTGAAGATTCCCCGTGGCAGTAGCAGTTAAGGCAGCTTCTTTGACAAGGCAATCGGCTTTTCGTTCCCAAAAATCCCAGCATGGAAAGGGACCTATGTAATTGTGACTGTTGTATTTTGTTTTTTCAGTTGTTGATATATGTCGTGTATATCTTGGGGCAGTATGGCGATATGGCGACTGCCTCCAGGTTTGTTGCCAGAGTAGGTAGTTCTGAATACATTTCGTTTGAGGCGAATATTGATGAACCCCCGCTGGCTCTTTTCCAGTTATTTCTAATAGAATGATACCCTTCAAAAGATTTACTTCGGGGGGTAAAAATACACAAAATAGCTTTCATAGTCTATCTCCGCAACATAACTTAGAGGGGATATACCATAACACTGCTACTCTATATGTTTTGCGCCACCTATACAAGACCTGATATTCGTTTTAGCATCTTTTAAGAGTGTTAATATATTTGAAATCTACTATTAATTTTAAATTGTACTTTGGTTGATCTGATGTAAGTTTAAGTGGTTACACTGATTTTGATTCTGTAAATGATGCAGTCATTGGATGGTTTAATATCGTGGTGCCCTAAACAGCAATCTTTAGTTACTTTATCAAGTACAGAATCAGAGTTTGAGCAGCTTCGTGCGAATTGCTTTATATTACAAATTTACTGTTAGACCTGAAAATTGATTTTACTCTACCTGTTTTAAGACAATTATAGCACAATCAAAATTTTAAAAATAATAAGCGGTACAATCATATAGAAGTGAAGTTAATTGAAAAAGGTATTATAAAAGTTGAATATATATGCTCTGGTGAACAAGTGGGTGATATGTGTACCAAATATTAGTCTTTTGAAAAATCTAATATTTAAATTTAAAATAAGTTCTATGTGCGTCAACAAGTTGGAAGGCGAGTTTCAAATAATTATAACTAACTATATCAAATGTGGTAACATTGTTTTGTGAAAGTAAGTGTGAGACAACTGTCAGTTGTCAATAGTTTCTTAAGAAAATGGTTGAATACGAATTTTGTAAAATCTACTATTTGACTTTTATAATACAATAAACGTGTGATTTTCAGTAGTTGATATTTGTTGCTTCCTAACATACCGTTACTCTCCTTCGAGCATCCGCCGCGATAGGGCGCCAAATTCAAATACCACCCTGAATAATCAAATTAGCTTTTGTATATATTATGGTGATTGTTGGTAATAGTCAATATTTACATTTTAATATACATAAAATTATTTTCTATTACAGGCTTAGCTCGATATAAATCATGTCAGTATACTATACAGTTATATAGCAAACATTAAACATATATTATTATGTTCATCAACAAACACATTAAGTTGTTGGTCAATATATTTAAATTATTAAATAAATCAATTATTACAGGAATTCAGCATTATTTGTTATATAATTTTTACATACTTTCAGTAATGAAAAAAAATTAACCTTGGAATATGTTACATTTATTGACTATTCAAATTACTTTTTCAGTAATCAATCAAGAATTTCTACTTTCTAGGCGCAATTACAGACCCTTAAATACTGACGATGATATTTAATACCGAAACAATTGTCAATTTCTTAGAATTTTCAAAAAATGTTCAATATATTGTGGAATTATCTACAAAACAGTTACTTTCATTTAAAACAGTAAAAAGTTAGTAAGTTTAACGAGAACGAATTATAAAAAAGAAATTTAGTATAAATTAAGTCAAACCAAACATCAGGCTAATTTCTGGAAAACACTAAAATCTTCTAAATTTGGGCAGTCTAGATGAATGTGAGACGTTTCATGATAATATTTATCAGCCAAAATTGATTTCGAGTCTGACTTTTAATGATGCTGGAATTTGTCTCTTGGATTCTGACATTTCACTACAGGAACTTTATGGAGCATTAGAGGTTCACAAGAACAATAAGGCACCTGGAAAAGATGGAATTGCTTACGAATATTTAAAGTATGTTCCACAGAACTGGTTATCATATTTATGTAGTTTGTATAAAAAATTTCTCAATACTGAAAAAATATCCTCAGCTTGGCAAGACACAATATTAACCATGCTTCATAAAAAAGGGGCTGTTAGAAATACATCCAACATGTTTGTTTGGCCGATGCACCCTCAAATCCGCACACGGGCGTAAGACGATCCTAATAATTACTGGGGTATAGATTTAGTCAATTGAACGATGAAATAAAACAATATAGTTTGTTTAAATCTTCATATATTTGAACTAATGTTCAATATAAACTTGTTGACGCGGTTCACTAACACAGTAGCTTTGTCAAAACGTTTTGACAAAGCTACTGTGTTAGTGAAACGCGTCAACAAGTTTATATTGAACATTAGTTCAAATATATGAAGATTTAAACAAACTATATTGTTTTATTTCATCGTTCAGTATGGATCTTCATCAAGTAAAAGCCTCATCTATTCAATTTTTATTTAGTCAATTGCATGGCAAACATATTTACTTTGATTTTATTAAATCGTTTGACACAATATAGCGATGAATTTTCCGTTTTACCGGACTGTCAATACGGATTCAGAAAAAATAGATGCTGCGCAGACAACATTTTTATATCAAATTATATTCTGCAAATCCATCTAAGGTGGTTGATGTTTTTGTAGACTTCAAACGTGATTTGACAGCGTAAATTATAATCTGTTGTGGAACAAACTATATGCACCGGGTATTAGTGCAAAATTAATCCGGGTTATAAAGAATCTATATGATCATGCTAATGTGCCAATTAAAGTTAATCACATATATTTAGTAAACGTTACGGGATTTCCCAGGAAGTTCTATAGGGTGAGTCTCTCAGCCTGCTACTATTTGCTCTCTCTATAGCGGATATTGAAGACTAGTTTAGGTCTGCTGGTCTTATGGGTATTAATTTAAAAGGCAAATAAGATGTCTTGCTCCTGCTTTACGCTGATGGCCTTGTTGTTTTGGGCGACTCTCCTGTATATATCGCTCGTAAGCTAAACACTCTCTTCGTAGCGATTTAACAGTCAACATGGACAAAACCAAAATAATGGTCTTCTGCAAGGGAGACTACAGTCCTGGCTTTACTTTTAGGAATGACCCACTTCAAATTGTTAAGCGCTTTAATTATCTGGGAGTCACATTTGCACTTATTCCTGGTTAAGTCAAACAGAACATTTAGAAAAGCAAACCAGACAACTAGTACAGTAATAAATATCACGTGTCAGTCCAAAATTAACTCTTTCATCATCGAGAATAAAACTTTATGAATCAATTATTATTTCATGGCGTACTTACGCAATTAAATATTAGATTTTATGCTTGATATAATTTGATTAGATCGTCAATTGATTCTGGCAGTCAAAAGAGTAGATATGACAAGATGGCGATTTGAAGTTTGAACCGACTTAATGTACTGTCAAAAGACGCCATTGCAAGAAACAGTTTTTAATTATAAGAAACATTATTAAAAGCGTACAGTCCACAGTATTTACAAAACCCAAATAAAACAGGGGTTTAAGATATTCAGATATATTAGAACGGGTTCAAACCAGTTTCCTTAAATGATTACCGAACTCACACAGATGTAGGTACTCCCAATTATGTGGTCAGACTGGAAACAGGTTGAGTTAAACTTCAGTGTTTTTTTTAAGTCTGATTTACTTTGGCTGAATAAATTGAAATCAATGAAGGAACACCGACTGCCTAAATTATGTTTCATGCGACTATTATACTTGGGTGACATTAATATTAAGTACAATTATCTCGCTCATGTAAAAAAATATATTAAGTTTGCTGGATACGAAAATCTATGGTTACCCTTCCTCAATAGCAATTACAATACACTATCAAATACAATCCTTAATGTTTATGAAAATATACTAAAAAATAAGGTTTTAGAAAGGATGGCAGGATCTTCGTATCCTCTTACTTATAAACACTTATCAATACATTATAAAAATAATTATCTTTATGGGTTGGCTCTCATTTATATTTGACGATTAATAGCTCAATTGCGTACATGTAATATTGGTACATTAAAAATTTCCTATCCTAATGTTACTTACTTGTGTCAATGCAAGAAATATGTTCAATTTCTAGTTTACATGCCAGTGAATCTCTGTGTCACATTTTGTTTGAATGTCCTATATATGAAGAAGGTAGAGATTCTCGTTTATTTGAGGATTTGAAATGTTTTTATTACTAAGCATTGTTTTTGGATCCGGATGATTTTCGGAGTCTCAAGCTCTACTGGCTATACTGAAAATGAGTTCTTTCATTTTGAATGAGTAAGAACGGTGTGTTCGCCAGAGGTGTGATCTGGCCACAGGGGACCAAAGCTCAATAGTAACTACACAATTTGTAATCGTAGGTTTAATGTATACTGTTTATTTTATTTTCAATTATTAGTTACTAATTGCTCAATCGGACTCATTGTAATGAGATTTTTATTTCTCTAATATAAAATAAACTCTACCTAATCTGTCTAGCTATTTTAGCATCAACTCTGCAATTTTTGAACAAAATTCACAAAAAAGTTACAAATTCAACAAAGTAAATATATGATGACTTCAAACAAAATGAATGATTACCAAGAATAATATAACACTATTTCCTGTATCCTTTAACACCACCTATTCAGTTTTCTAGGAATTCAAGCGTCCCATTTCCATATAATCCAGGATAAGGGCCACAGTAGATATTAGCCTCGACATGGGCCAAAAGAAAAGCTGTATACAAAAACCAAAAAAAGGGGGAATACGAAATACTAAATGACCTGATACAGCAATATTTTCTTACGAGTATTATCATAAATTCATTTGACTAGTACGTACTCACTTTAAAAACTGGCATTTGTACAGAAAAAACAAGCTTTCCTACTTTAAATCTTAATAAAGGTACTGGAATATTTTGTTAGTGTTTGATTTAAGTAAAACTAAAAATATTTGAAATAATTTGAATTACATCTGTGTGCACAAGAGATGAATATCCCAAGATTTCTTCAAAAGAAACTAAGTATTGTTGTCCAATTTTTTTTAATTAAAATTTCGCAGAGCGCTTCCGGCATTATGTCATCATCAGTGCGGTCATTGTCAGAATCCCAAGACAGGGGCTTCCAAATTTGTACATCTGTATATTTATTTGTTTTGTGGTTCACATTTTGGGTTTAAAACAGTATTAAAAATATTTAAAAAATTAAAATTCACTAAAATTATTAAGCAGATCTAAACTATACACTTGCCAAGTGGTACAACTGTAACACAACTTAGTTTCTTTTGAAGAAATCTTGGGATAAAAATATTTGCTTAATTCGATTTCTTGGTCAATTAATAAATTTACAGCAAGGATAATAAAAAGTATCCTCGTATCAAACCGAGAATAAATTATATCAATGCAACTTTTTATTTCACCTTTATCTATATAATTATTTTCTGCATTGACGAATGCAGTCTACCTATTAATCCGCAGAAAATCGAAAAAATATCTGAAATATGACTAAGATTTCAATTTGAATGAGGCCTTGTTTTTTTAAGTTTCTCAAACCGACGCAGAGACTTATAAAATGAATACATAAATTGGTTTTACATGCAAATTAACAGCTTTTAATTATTATCACCTCATTGAATTTTACATATTGTTGTATAAAATTGTAACCAAAGTAGTACTTAGACAGCAGCGTCTGTATAGAGATAGGAAGTAGATCAAATTATATGAAATTTAAAGTTTGATGTTACTATATCTTCAAAAAAATGTACGATTTTCATGTTTATAAAATAAGTAGGTAGATAGTGGAACCAAAAAATGGATTAAATTCGTTTATCATTATGGAAAAATCTGTTTGTAAAATGATATATTTCAAACGTACAGGGTGATTCACAAATTACCCACCCCTTAGGATCGTTATTATTGCCTATAGAAAAAAAAATGTTTTTAATACAAGATGTGTGGTTATGACTGAATTTTGTCAAAATGCCGTTAAAAGTGCAGTAGCGTGCAGCTTTTAGGATTACAATAAAATAATTGCACCGTTATGGCGAACGATACAACTTAATTTGAAGTCCAAAAATCTTCCAATCGATAACTGGGAACTCGCCTTAAAACCAGCATTACATTGTGTACGTTCGCTGCTGTGCATCTCAATAAATATGACCCCTCATGAAAGGATGTTAAAATTTACAGGACGCACCCCGTTCGAAGAATCCATCCCATCGTGGCTCGTACCAGTCCCAGTCTTCATGAGGAAAAATGTTCGCTCCAAGAATGAGCCTATCGTTGAAGAGGTGGGACGTCTACATAGTAATCCAACCTACTCTTATGTAAGACGGAGCGATGGCCAGGAATCCACAGAATCGAACAGTCAACTAGCGCCCATACCAGGGGATAAGGACCCGTCGATAACAAGCAATCTTGATGAGATTTTCTAAGAAGCAGAGTCAAACAATAGATACTCGAGAAACGATCTATCAACCAATAATGAAGCAACAAAGGATGAAAACGTGAAGGCTGCTGATATTTACATAGCTAATATAAACTGTTGATTTTGACTTGCAAACCATTAACAAAAATTACTTCGTGGAATCTACTCATATTGGTGTTTCAAATTAAACTCACTGTTTCTAGCTAATTCCACAATATAATGAAAAATGTTGATAATTCTGAAAAATTAACAATTGTTTCGATAAATCTGACGATGATATTGATTTATCGAAACAATTGTCATTTTTTTTAGAATTTTCAACAATTTTCATTATATTGTGGAATTAGCTAGAAACAGTGAGTTCCATTTAAAACACTAACATTAACAAAAATGTGATGAAAAATATTTTTTGAATAATTTTAATATTAAAATAAGTATATTTGTTACATTGCTACTGAAATTATTATAAATTGAAAAAAATACACAATAAAAGGTATTCAGTTTTGTTATTGATAATGTAATGTTTTTCTTATTTATTTAAATAGTGTTTAACACAACGGGTCGGATATATTAATACAGACGGTATATCTACTTACTTGATTTATTTATACACTTACCTATTCACCCATCGATGTGAGACGAAATTTTATCTAATGTTTTGAGAGGAAGAGGCCAAAAATGTATTTTTGGAGAATTGCGAAATATGCAATATTTTCCATACTATATAGTTCAGGTACATATTTGTTGAAAAATATTTTTTCTCTCAAAAAATACTGAAATTATGAGGAATGGGGTTCTTTGGTACGACAAATCGACTGGTATTGTCCATTTGTCGATGAAATGAATGTTTCAAATTTTAGCAGAGGATTTAAATTAAAAGAATAGATGCCTTCATATAAAAAATCGCACAGACCAAAATAATGAGAAGATTCATTTCATTTTCTAGCAAAGTACTGTCAAAGGTTCAATCTATGAAGAATAAAATCAGAAGTGCACTACAATGATGCGATTCAGAAGTAGAGTGTGTCAAACTTAGAGTATCGAATAAAGAGGGGTGAAATCAAATATCCATAGTTACTGAAAAATTAATAGAGTTAGGACATTAACAAAGTCACATATGTTTAATTTATGAACACACTCAATTCTTATCTATATTAAATACACTATTCACAGTTTATTCCCTTTAAGTTAATTAACGTGTGTTCATTATCAGATTAAATTGTGGACTGTCTAGCCGCTCGTAGGTAGTCTCTTTATATATTAAAACCACCTTCTAGAACTTTCGGATTCCTGAAAGTTCTCGATTGCAGCTCTGAACAAACAATCGACTTTCTTAGAATGTATCGATAAAAACAATAAAAAAAACTACCTAATCGTTCCCAGAGTTTCAACTTTAGATATTGAGCTAGAACAGAGTTTCGTATCAATAATTTACTATGTTTCTAAATATTTTGTTCTATGCAAAGTTAACAGATATGTTTAAAAAATTTGTTAGCAAACATCTTCAGATGTTTGCTAACTTTGTTTTCATTTTTTATTATTGATTTGTGTAGCTTATATATTATGCTTTTATTATTGGTTTTCCAATGTTTATCAGGCTGCATACCACAAATACAATTTCATCAATGTGAGGAAGTATACTGGAACTTCTGAAAAAAAATTAGATCTTTTTTTTTATATATCAATCGCATCAACCACGTAGGGTTATTAGCGAGTTAAAATGATGGAAGTTCACGTATTGTAGCTTGGTTATAGTCTCTATATTTTGCTACTTAATTTGCAGTCTTTTAGGTAGTTTAAAAGTTTTTTAGTTTCTTGCTTTTCTTGTAATAGTTTTTTTAGTGATAGGGGTAGTTGATTCTTTTTCCGTTCCTTGTCGTATTTCGCACATTCGATTACCAGGTGTTTCACGGTTAACTCACTGTTACACATTTCGCACATTGGTTTATTTTTTCCTGCTAGTAAGTAGTCGTGTGTGATGCGCGTATGACCGATTCGAATACGAGAAAGGATCACTTGTTCTCTTCTATTTATGTTTTTACAGTTCCAACCGTGAGTATTTGTAGTGACTTCATATGATTTGTGTTGGTTATGTCTTGCTTCTTCCTGCCATTTATCGTAGATTTTGCTCTTGTAGAACGCTTTCAAATCAGTATGTACGGTAAAATCGTTCCTTTCTGATTGTTGATTGGTGAATGCTTTTTTTGCTATTTGATCTACTCTCTCATTCCCTTCTATTCCAGTATGGGATGGGACCCACATTAATTTGATATGTATGCTGCTGTTTCTGCAATTCTGTAGCTCTTTCTTGATCAGTATGGCTATAGGGTGATTAGAGTACAGTTGACGAAGTGCTGTTAGTGAACTTTGAGAGTCAGATATTAAAAGGACATTTTTATGCTTGATTTTCTGGATTTTCTTGAGTGCTTCTAAGATGGCGAATAATTCAGCTGAATTAATAGATGTGAAGGGTGGGAGTATGTAGGATTTCGAAAAGTCCTCGGAGTAGAAGGCAGCCCCAATTTCATCTTGGTTTTTTGAAGCATCTGTGTATACCTTATAAATGCTACCGTATTTATTTAAGGCTCTTAGGAATTCTTGTTTTATTCTGGCTGTTGGAGTCTCTGATTTATTAAGGTAGGCGAGGCTTAGGTCTAGGATAGGGAGTGTTATTATCCATGGAAGAGGATAATTTATTGATGGGACGTCATAAATATTTGGGAAATGCGAATTTATTTTGTTTAAATATGTTTTGACTCTGTGATAGAAAGGAGGAGTAGTTGAGCTGGATAAAAATTTGGCTTTAAAACGATCAGATAAGACGTTGTGGGCTACTGGATTTCTTTTGTTTGATATTACAGAGACAGCATAAGAGATGCTTAGATATTCTCTTCTGTAAGAAAGCGGTAACTCTCCAGTCTCCCAATGTAAGCTTTGGATAGGACTTGTACGATGGGCACCCAAACAGATGCGAAGAGCTGTGTTTTGTATAACTTCCACTGACTGAAGAAGGCTTTTGTTGGCAGAGTTATAGGCAATCGCTCCGTAGTCAAGTTATGATCTGATCAATGATTTATAGATGTGCAGTAAACTTGAGTAGTCTGCGCCCCAGTTTTTGAATGCTAGTGATCTGAGTAAATTAATTCCAGGTTGGCATTTTTTCTTCAATATCAGAATGTGTGATTTCCATGTCAGCTTTTGGTCGAGTATCATTCCTAGAAAACTTATTTCTCTCACATATTCTATTTTCTGTCCATAAAGGTACAAGTTTTCAAGTTGTGGTTGAATCCTTTTCGAGAAACATAAAGCTTTGGTTTTTGTCGTGTTGAAACGCAGTCCACTTATTTTTGACCAATCCTCTATTGTAGCTATTGTTTGTTCGATGGTTTTATGTATTGTAGTCATATTTTTCCCTCTGCAATAGATAACCAGGTCATCTGCATATAGTCTGCATTTCACGGGTGATTTACAGTTTGCTATAATTGAATTTATTGCTATGAGAAATAATGTCGTGCTGAGATTTGACCCTTGTGGAATGCCGTTTTCTTGGGTGTTCAGCTGTGAGTATACGCCATCTACTCGTACTTGGTACTGTCGTTGATCAAGAAAGTTCGATATATATTTCAATATGCTACCCCGTATTGACCAGTCGTAAAGAGTTTTGATTATTGAGTATTTCCAGACTGTATCGTAGGCTTTACGAATATCAAAAAATACTCCGATGCAGTGCTGCTTTATTGCAAAGGCCTCGTGGATCTCAGATTCTAGATCGATAAGATTGTCTAACGTGGAGCGATTTTTACGGAAACCACACTGTTCGGGTATAATTAGTTTTTCTGATTCTAGGTGCCATAAAAGTCTGTTATTAATTATCTTCTCAAGAACTTTTCCCATGCTACAGGTGAGTGAAATTGGTCTATATGTTTCTGGATCTGATTTCGCTTTACTTGGCTTAGGAATGGGAATTATAATGGAAACTGTCCATGCTCTGGGATATACTTTCTTTGTTAAGATTAGGTTATATATCTTTAGTAAATGTTCTTTGGTTTGTTTACTTAGATTTCTTAGAAAAATGAGTGGAATATTATCAGGACCTGGGCTGGAGTTTTTAGAGTTTTGGAGTGAATTTTCAAGTTCGTCAATGGTTATTGCATAGTTCAAACTGTTCGTTTGCTGGTTATTATTATTATAGTCAATTTCTTGCTGCTCTGCTTTGTTTTTATGATTCAAAAAATCTGGTGTGTAGTTTGAGTTGCTTGAGTTTTTTGGATATTCACTTGATAAGATGTTTGTTATTTCATTTCGGTTTTTATAAATAGTGTTATTTATCTCCAGAAAGTTCATTGTATTGGATTGTTTTGGTTTGGATATCCTTTTGACTTTTTCCCATATAGTGGACATTGGAGTTGAGCTGTTTATTGTTGAAACATACTCTTTCCATGATTCCCGTTTCGCTTTTTTTATTGTGTATCTGGCTTTGGCTCTCAATCGTTTGAATTCAATTGAATTTTGTTCCGTCTTGCTTCTTTTGAATCTGTTAAAAGCTTCTTTCGATTTCTTCACAGCCTCTTTGCAGTCCAAGTTCCACCAGGGAACCGTTTGGTGTTTGTTGTTGTGTTCGTACCGTCCAATATGATTATCTGCTGATTGCGTTATTAATTCTGTGATAAAGTGTACTTCTTGATCAATATCCGCATCTTCCTTTAACTCGTGGAGATTTTCTTGTATAAATTCTTGGAATTCGTTCCAATTTGCTGATTTTATTTTCCATTTTGTTATTGGGTCCGGTGTATTTTCCGGTTCGCTGCTAATTATTATGGGATAGTGGTCACTATCATATAAATACGTTGATTCATCCCAATTAAGTATTTGTGAGAGAGATGGGTGACATATTGTTAGGTCGATTGCTGAATCTTCACCAGTTCTTATGTCATGTCTGGTTTTTTGGCCGTCATTTAGGAGGTTAAGATTGTACTTTTCTAATAGATTTTCAATTTTTTTTCCAAAAGGTGTCTGCTTAGTAGAGCCCCAGATATAGTTGTGGGCATTAAAGTCTCCCACTATTATCTGAGGAGCTGGAATTTGGCTCAGCAGCTCAGTGAGTTCTTCTGTAGTAGGTTCCTGATTTGGGGGAATATATAAGTTGCACAATGAAAAGGTCATTGTATCTTTCACTCTAACGGCGACTGTTTCAATAGTAGTTTTTAGGTGAATTGATGTTGCATCTATTGTATTTCTAATATATGTTGCTACACCTCCACTGGCTATTCTTGCATTTTCTCGATTTTTAGAGAAACAATTATAATTTTTTAGATTATGGATTCTATTGTTTTTGAAATTGGTTTCTTGTAGGCATATTAGCATGGGCTTGTATTTTGAAATTATTAATTGCAAGTTTTCTAGGTGGGTACAGTACCCATTTATATTCCACTGAATTAAGGAAGTGAAGGCAAACAAGATTAATAGGTTTCAATAGAGGTATCTGTGTCCAGTTCCGTTTGGTATTCAGGGTTTATCTGATGAGAATTTTATTTTTAATTCGAGTGCATCTCATCTTCATTTTTTTATCCTTTGAATAGGGGTATATTCTGGTAAGTAGGTCTGTGACTTCCGTTATTTCTTCGGTGTACATTCTCACGATACTGAGAGGATCTGTACACCCTTCACAATTTTCAAAAAATCTATGTTCTTCATAGGTTAGAGGATAATTGATATCTGTATTCTTGAAAAGCGCTTTAGTGTGACTTAACATTTCTCCTATTGATTTTTTTGGTTTTTTGTTTTCGGTTTGTTTTATTTTCTTTTCACTATTTGTTGGTTTTACAAATGTAGGTAGGTGTTCAGTTGTTGTTGGTGATGGGGAACGTTCTGTTGATGTTCTTTTATTTTATGGTTTGGTTGTTTCGATTTCGTTTCTGTTGATAGTCGGTGTGCTGTCTTTACTATTTTCGGTGTGTTTAACTACTTGGGTATTCATTGTTTGAGGTTCGGAAATTTGTTCTGAGTTTTGGTCATTTGATTGATCCTGTTGATATTGTGAAATGTTGTTTGTTTCTTCTTCACTTTGATTGTCGGCTGGATTTTCTGGTGATGATTCTGTTGATGGGTTAAAGTGAGTTGAAGTGATTGCTCTATTTGGGCAGTTTTTTGTTGTATGAGTAGTTTGTTTACATTGTAAGCATTCTTGATTATCAAGGGACAAAAATATCCTATATGAGGTTTGTTCATATGTGATTTAAAATGAATCGGGAAGGGACTGGTTCTTGAATGGAGATATAAATATTTGTCTTCTAAAACTTAGGATATGTTGAAATGCGGGATCTGAGATTCCTATTCGCAAGAAAGATAAGGGTGAAAGAGGATTAATCCCTAGATTTTTAAGTTCATATTCAAGGACTGAGTGGGGGATAGAGGGACAAACATTGGATAATATTAATCTTTGACTAGGAGTGACTAGTCGACGTGCCTGTAGTATTTGTTGGTTTATTTGGATTTTACCGTGATAGTTGATGAATGTGTTCACTAAATTTTCATTTGCCAAATAAATACATATTCTGTTGTTTGATAGCTTTGAGCAAAAAATTATGTTATTTGGTTGGATTGTTTGGCATAGTGACTTTAGGTAGTCTTCTAGCCTAGTGTTTTCGATTGCGTCGAATATTATAGCTTGATTTCTGGATGGAAAATTGTTTGTTTTGATTTGTTGGTTTGCTACTGAGGAATATGTTTTGGGTTGTTGGGTTGTGTTATTAGTGGGTGTACACCCTATTTGAGATATGTTGTCATCCATTTTTAAGTATCATTTAGGTTTTCCTTAATACGGATCTGGCTAAGTATTTTCTGTTATTTATATCTGATATTAAATTCAGATTCACTTCTAGTTAATGTGTTGTTTCACTAATGTTTTAATAAAAAGTTAACCTGATATTCTTACTTGCTTGTTTTGGTTCACTTTGAAAATATTCACTCAAAATTAGATCTTTGATTCACTCTTTTAAGCTGTATTCTTACTAAAGCTATATTATACGTTGTTATATTATGATATAATGAAATTAACTGTCTCGACCCTTACTTCGTGGAATCTGCTCATATTAGTGTTTTAAATGAAACTCACGGTTTCTTGTTAATTCCACAATATAATAAAAATTATTGAAAATTCTAAAAAATTGACAATTGTTTCGATAAATCAATATCAATGTCAGAATGACAGAAGTTACATTTTATTTGATGCCTACCTGATGTTTAGTAGTTATTTTTGGCTAGACCAAGAAGTGACCTAACTTGTGATTGACTTAATATATGTTTATAGAAAAAAGAAGAAGATGTGATATTACAAATATTGAAGCTTAGATATTATTAGCCCTATGGTGATATCCTGGATATCATTTTTCCAATTGAGATCAGTATAACTGTGCAATGATATAGAAAACCAGGAAAACTATATCTGCTGATCTTTACAATTATCACTTAAGAAGACAGTTTAATAGTGGAGAACTCCCTAGATTTATCTGCTCATTGACGACTTCATATTGTGGGTTTCTTAAGTGTTTTCTAATTACCAGTTCTTCAAGAAAATCCAGTTCTTGTTTCTTTTCACAAATATGCAGCACTTCTAGTTTTGTGTTAGGTGTCAATGAATGATTGGTGTCAAGTAGATGTTTTGCGTAGTGGGATTTATCTGGTTGTTTTAACCTGTATGCTCGTAAGTGTTCACTGTATCGGATTTCAAAATTCCTAAGAGTCTGACCCAAATAGACAGCATTACATTCTGGACATTTCAGTTTATATATACCTGACTTCTTTAATAGTGGTATTTTTGTATTTACATTTAACAATTTTGTACTAACGTTACTTTCTGTTTTAAAAGAAATTGTTGTATTCGTTGCTGAAGATATTATCTTTGAAATATTATTAGAAATACTTCCTGCATATGTGATGGTTTTATAAGTTTTTATTTCATCAGCTTGTTTAGGAAATATTAGTTGTAATGCCACTTTTTCCTCTTTTTTACTAATTAGCTTATTCATCATATTTAATGGATAACCGTTGGATCTTGCTATTTGTCTAATTGTATTAATCTCTCTATCAAAATTACATTTGTTCATAGGAACTGAAAAAGCTCTATGTATTATTGAACTATATGCCGCCAGTCTGTGTGACATAGGGTGATTGGAATTGAATGGAATTGTCACATCAGTCTGTGTTGGTTTTCGGTAAATTGAATAATCAAGTACATTATTAACTCTTTGAATTTTTAAATCAAGAAAATTGATTGAGCTATTTTCTTCAATTTCTAATGTAAATTTAATTTTAAGGGTGTAAATTATTGATGTGGTTGAAAAATACACTTTTGACAATAAGATATACATTCAAAATAAAGGTTTACCAATGGGAAGCCCTATTTCACCTATTTTAGCTAACATTTTTATGGACAATTTAGAAAGAAAGATCTTTGAAAGTAATATTTCGAAAAATATTTTATTTTGGTATAGATATGTAGATGACATATTAGCTTGTTTTATGGGTAGTGAACGACAATTAGATGTATTTTTCCACTAATAAACTGTCTTCTTAAGTGACAATTGTAAAGATCAGCAGATATAGTTTTCCTGGTTTTCTATATCATTGCACAGTTATACTGATCTTAATTGGAAAAATGATATCCAGGATATCACCATAGGGCTAATAATATGTAAGCTTCAATATTTGTAATATCACATCTTCTTCTTTTTTCTATAAACATATATTAAGTCAATCACAAGCTAGGTCACTTCTTGGTCTAGCCAAGAATAACTACTAAACATCAGGTAGGCATCAAATAAAATGTAACTTCTGTCATTCTGACGATGATGTTGATTTATCGAAACAATTGTCAATTTTTTAGAATTTTCAATAGCTTTTATTATATAGTGGAATTAACTAGAAACCGTGAGTTTCATTTAAAACACTTATATTATGATAGTTTAAAAAAATTATTAAAAACGCTGTTAATACAAAACTGATACTGTTTACCACCATTTTGTGTTTTTTCCCAGCAGATGGCATAATAATCATCTTTCTCAATCCCTATAGCTGAATTGAACATTTTATGTGTAATTTTTTCAATGTTTTCTACACACTACTTTAAAACTCCGTTCACATTCCTTCCAATATTTTTGTTTACATTTTTCAGGTAGTAAATCATTAACTGTATTATCAGCAATATTACGAAGTTCTGCTGGAGTGCACAATATTTGGTTATTTAGTTCCATATTCATAAATTCCGAAATATGTATTAGTAACTTAATGAACATTCAAATTTAAAAATTCTGTTAACTGTCATGTTGTATGATTAGGCGGAATAGTCGTGACAGCTGATGTCTTAAATAAAGGAAAGATGAATAATTATAGATTGTCTTTACCCATAAAATAGGTTTTTGTTAACATAAAAAACAAAGCGAAAAGAACATATGCTTCCAATAGTAAGAAACTTCTCTTACAGGATAGTGGGAACGGGAAATAACACCTTATGTCACTTGTATATGAGTGGATTACCAACATAAATAAAGAAGTATATGAACCCCTATTTCTACTTTTATATTTATTAAAAATATTCTCGCATTTATTAATAGATAAAAAGTATGAATATATCTGGATGCAGATACAAGTTCCTAGTTTAGTACAAAGACCCCTTATTATGGAACTCAATTAATTTTACGAAGTTATTATTAGGAACTTCTACTAGTGGTACTACATACTTGAGAATTGTGCACAAGGTACGGTTATGGCCATTGACACTGGGGTAAATCCAGGTCCGCAGGCATACGGAAAATCCAATGCAACAGGTCGCGTATCTACTTAAAAACATGCGTCTGCATAGTTTCAATTAAATGTTCGTCCGTTCAGTATTATTGTTTGTCGTATACAGTGCGAGTCTCTAACTTGGAATAAATTGAGAAAATCAGAGAGAATTTTTTTGTTGAAAATAATCTCGGACATTCCGATTAGTATTTTGAATTACGCCCTTTTTGACGTAAACAAGTGTTATACAGTGTGTCTCAAATTTGACGTCATCGACTATTTTTTTAAATGGCAATCCTACTTTTGTATTCTATTATAAAGTGTTACATATACGTACTGTCACTATTTGAGCTTTACCCGGCTTTCGGACTCTGCTCAGGTGATGAATTCGGTTTCAGTTACAATATTTTTTATTACCTCAACTGGGATAAGGTAAATCAATAGCTAAAATTTCGAAACAAATGGATTTATTTAACAAAAAAATAAATTCACGTAAACAATGTATTCATTCACATTACAATACGAATAAAAATCAGTATTATAATAAAAATGTCCAACTCAAGACTTTATATCTACCGAAAATATGTTAGGGAATTATCTTGGAGAGACCCGGGACGTACAACTCTCAACGGTATCGACCGGTTCTTGAGCAGTTGTTGGTATGGACTCTGGACAGGCGAGAGCGACTTCTGAGTTCAATCGGCCTGGTTGATATCCACTTACGGGTACGGTGCGGTATGGTACAGTATGGCACGATACGTGTGTAAAAACGGTCATTCGACGCGTTCTTAACATTTGAAATAAAATGATTTCGCATTAGACGTGGGAGTAGCTGACGAATAAGAAACGCTCCAAAATAATTCATAAAAACAGAAACATGGCACAATACACGCCCTCTCCTAGAAGAAAAAAAAGTTCGAAGGATCACTTTTTTTGTAAACCTAAACAGCCTACAAAGAAAAGTAACCAAAACAACAGGAATGTGGTGATCAGAAGGAAGATGATGTAGTAGTTCTTACAGATTCGAGAAAACAAACAAGAAATGAAAAAAAGATAAGAATAAACGGTTTTAAGGATTAAAACTAACTTTTCCGCATCTGTGGCCCTGAACAATATTCTATCATAAAATTGTTACTTGTATACACTTCGGGGGATGTATCGTGCTAACAAACCGAAATTTCTCCAAAAATAACCAAAAATTTAGTATATCTGGATTTATAGGACCCGCTGTACTTGCTCCAGTCAACTGAAAATCAATAGGGTACATCTGTGAGACACCTTGAACAATATTCAATCATAAAATTGATCAATCGTAGACTCTCTGGAGGCTGCATCGTGCTAACAAACTGAAACTTCTCCAAAAAAGACAAAAATATCGTACTTAAAGTACTGTAACACAAGTTGTATTGGCTTTGGTCAGCTGAAAATCAATGGGGTTCATCAGTGAGATGCCCTGAATAATAAGAAATCATAAAATTGGTTACTTGTTGAACACCGGAGGCTGTATCGTGCTAACAAACTGATATTTCTCAAAAAATGACAAAATATCGTACTTCAAGTACCATAGCACCCGTTGTACTGGCTTCAACTTTCTACTTAAAGACGTCACAAGACTAGCATCACGCCTGTCACAGAACTAGTCCTTAACAAGGGTTTCTGCTGATCTTATAGGTCCATATCCACAGTAAAAATCTGGTAGCAGATTTGTTTTAGTAATTACCGATTGGTTTACAAAATTATGTCTTGTACAACCAATGCCACACGCAACTGCTAAGGGCATTGTGAAGTTTATAGAAATCAAGTTCTTCTTCTTTTTGTGTTCCACAAATTTTTTCTGTTGACAATGGAACTGTCTTCACTTCTTCTCTTTTTAAGAATCTAATGTCACAGTATAAATTGCACAAAATTTTTTATAACGCTCGTTATCATCCGCAAGCAAATCACACAGACCGAACAAATAAGACAGTTGGTACAGCTCTAAGGTGTTATATTCATGAATATTCGTCTCATAATAACTGGGACACTTCGTTACATAAGGTTGCACAAGCAATTAGAACAGCGAAACATGACGTTACGGGTTATTCCCCGACTTTTCTAAATTATGTTTGAAACGTTTCCGTTAAGTGGAGATTTTTACGATGTAATTTCTAACAACGCGAATAACATTATTAACACTGGTGAAAAATTACAATTAATTATTGATGTTCATACACTTCCTAAACTTTTTGTTGAAGTTCGTAAAAAGTTGAAAGAGAAAAATGCGAAACATCACAATTTACGAAAGAGAGATTTGCAATTTCATGTTGGTGACAGGTTATGGAAAAAGAATTATGTTCTTTCATCAAAATCTAACAACAAAGTGATCTCTAAATTAGTGTATAATTTAAAAGAACTTTCCGGTAACGATTTAGGTAACTGGCATGTTACAGATTTATAAAATCAATTCATTGACGTAGATGAAAATCTTCCTGATGGTGAGTTTTCTGATCAACATTCTGTTGATACGAATTTATCTGGGCATAATTATAATTTGAGAATCAGATGTGATAGTGATTATGATTAATTTCACTTTCATAGCGATAATGTCTCCGATTTATAATATTAAGTTCTGTATAACTTCCTATTTTGGTTTTTTTGAATATTCTGTGTGCGTTATCGCTAAACTTTTAGCAATTGGTTCTGTCTTGGTGGGTTTTTTCTCTCCAAATTTTCTGAGTATAGGCCATGCCCGGTTGTTTTTTTTATTCATTTTTCCGTATAGTTACATAATGAATTTTAAATGCACACACTCATTTTTGGTCACGTTAAAAAGATTTTCATAGAAGATTTCTGTCCCTTACCGTGTATTTTTTTTAAACAATATCTCGTAATAGCATTCCCATGACGGAATTTTTGGAGGTTTTCGCTTTCTTGTTTAAAAAGACTTCCGTGATTTTGTTTTCTATTAAGGACTAGTTCTGTGACAGTCGGGATGCTAGTCATGTGACGTCTTTAAGTGGAAAGCTGAATTTCAGAGGTATGTCATGGTGTGTCATCATTCCATAACATATCGTACCTACGGGACCAAATATCAAGTTTTTATTACTTGTAGCTTAAAAGATATTCACAAAACGACAAACTAATAAGTATCCTCACTCGATACGATGCTATTATCTTTACTTGTTTTTATTTAACATCTTTGATTGGCATTGTCAACATCAACCCAGTTTAACAAAAAATTATAAACAAATACCTCTCGTTATTCCATATATTAAAATTATACTTACTGGAAAGAAAGTTCAATATAACTTTAAGGCATTATAACAGTTACAAAATATTAAATGTGATGAGCTGTTAAACATAAAATATCTTCTTTTTCTTATAACCACAAAAATATAACTATTGACCTATAAATTTTTCCCATTTTCATAGGCACAATTTCATAAGTATAATTTAAAAACTTTATGCCGGAGAGAATGAGTGAGTCTTAGATAAGTAATTTTAGAGAATATAATAAATTTTGAATATTTTTTGAACACTTAAAATAATAAAACATAATCGTTTGTTGAATTATGTATTTAAAGTTGATTGCGTTTGTTTTATTTCTATGATCTATTTGCAAAACAAATAGTGGTCTTTACCAACATTATTTCTGTGAAGGACAAAGGACAGAATCGGTTTTAGCCAATTCATTTATTTGTTTGAACTGTTTGTTTCAATCCCTGAGAGAACAAATTAAAACATAAACATCATTTAAAATAGAAATAGATCTAGATAAAGTTAAGATAAAAAAAATCCCAATGGCACAGGACCAATTGGACAGGCTTATTTCAGTAACATGTTTGCATAAAACCCAAAATAAAAAATTAGATACAAAAGTAATAGAATAAAAAAAATTCTGGTAAATTTGTGAATTTTCTTAAATAAATGTTTTAATGTACGATTTAGAGAAAAATGTTTAATACAAAAGTTGTAGAACGTGTTAAGGTCTATAAAAAAGCTCAGTAACTTTTTTGCGTTAAATGAAAAAAAAAGGAAATACGATTTTTTTTCAACTTTGACAGGCCGCCATTTTGTTTTTACTGGGCCGATTTGGCTCATTAATGAACTCGTTCAAGATTTTGGCCTAACCGATTTTAGTAGCGAGTTTGGTTTCGATCCGTCAAAAAATACGCCATCTATCGTGCTTATAAATTCCGTTATAATTTGTGAATTTTCTTAAATAAATGTTTTAATGTGCGATTTAGAGAAAAATGCTAAATACAAAAGTTGTAGAACGTGTTAAGGTCTATGAAAAAGCTTTGTAACTCTTTTGCGTCAAATAAAAAACAAAGGAAATACGATTTTTTTTCAACTTTGACAGGCCGTCATTTTATTTTACTGGGACGATTTGGCTCATTAATGGACTCGTCCAATATTTTGGTCTAAACGATTTTTGTAGCGAGTTTGGTTTCGATCCGTCAAAAAATACGCCCTCTATCGTGCTTACAAATTCCGTTATAACACATACATATATATATAACCTTTGGAACGGAGGGTGATTTTGGCATCTAGGAACACCAAAACGAAAAACTGCATTGAAATTTTTCCGAAGTCGCGTCATGCTACTCTCTACAGTAGCCCTATTTCATTCTGAAATAAGCCTAAAAGGAAAAGGTAAGGATTCAACATTTAAATAAGAAAAATAAATATCATATAAAATTACAATCCATAACAATATATATATATATATATATATATATATATATATATATTCCATGTTAAAGACTCGCACTGTATAAATTACAATAGACGTGATTTATTGATATCTTTTCCTGTTCGCAAATTATAAAATGTCAATCCAGTTTTTAATGACGCATCTAAATCTATATAGAAGATTGAAAATCGATTAAATACTTTATCGACAGTGGTAGATTAAAGGAAGTAGATTAATATTAACCAATAATAAGCAATTAGATATTGACCTTCGTTTGATAGATTGGGGTCAATATCGTTATTGAAAAAAAAAGTGAATAATTTAATCGTATTTTTTTCTGATTTTAAGTGCTAAGGAAGACTAGTTATACGGAAACAAATGTTGCTAAATGCAAGTGATGTATTTAATTTGAATATTCATATATTGATCGTCCGCAGATCAATTGTGTAGATATTTAAAAGAAGTTGGCGAATAATTGCAAAAAATTTCCATTCACGAAATTTTAATTTGGTAAGGTTATTTTCAATTTTTCGAGAAAATTAAAATATGAAAATGACAAAAGATTGGGAATGGAACGAAATGAAATATCAAGTAGACTAGAAAACGCAGTAGAAAAGTGGATTCAAAAATTAAATAAACGTTTACAAATCGGCGAAAAGATGTTAAAATTTGGCAAAGACATGCATGCTCACCATATAGAGAAAGCTCTTAACTGAACAAGAAAAGAGAACATTTTAAGAATACTGTAGACAAGGCAAATAGACAAAAATTAAATTGGAGAAAACAGGAAAATAGTTAGAACAAATAATCAAGTTAATAGTTGGGATAAAACAAGGATGTGTGCTCCCAAGTAGCAAAATTAATTCTATAAACATTGTAGAAATAACCATTAGACATATTTTATATGGTAATGAAGTTCTTATAACGTGCTACAAAATAATTAACCAAAAGGGGGCCATTTTTATACCACACTTTGGTACTGTAACAGTCCTGTAAAAAGTGTATACAACTCTTATACAGTTGAATTATTGGATCTTTACCCATGCGTCATTAATATCTGATTACATAACCGACAAAATTATTGAGTGGCATCTCTTTCTATTAATAGTGGAGAACAGAACAAAATATTTTGACATTTGTCGGGTATGTTATTAGATATTAATGACGACGATCCTTCCATTCACTAAACCAAGCGAAAGTTTAATAATAATTTTTTGACAGTTGAGAAAGAAAACATACGATATCATGGGCGAAGCCAGCGAAGGACAGGGAGGAGCAACTGAAACTGAAAGAAAATTTTAAAATAAGATTCAGATCAGAATATCTTAGCCAGCTGATAATGATTCGAAAGTCTAAAGAAACTCAATAGATACAAAAGGTAGAAGTTGTATAAATCGGATCCGAACAGAAGCGACAACATTGCATATGTGGTTTGGTATATTATCGTGATGCTAAGTGAAGCTTTTTGGGAGTTCTAGTGGTACACAAAATCCATTGTGATATTCAGCATGGACCAAATGACTTTCTAACAAAAACTCAATATGCACTGTCATTGTAATCGAGAAAATAATGTTATAGAGAATTAGAATATTACCACACTTGATACAGGAAAGAATGCTACCATGATGGTAAGACTGCACGAAAACACCAACCCCATAAAAATAGGTAGAGGAGTGAGGCAAGGTGACACTATGTCACCAAAACTGTTTACCACAATTCTGCAATACGCCTTTGGAATGCTTGAATGGAGCGGAAAAGGCTTGAATATAGATGGATTAAACCTAACAGACCTGCGCTTCGCAGATGATATAGCCTTGATGTCAGACAGCCTACAGGATATTAAGATAATGCTGGAAGATCTTCAGGAGGTATGTGCTCGGGTTGGATTAAAAATTAATATATCGAAAACGAAATATATGACGAATCTCGTTCCTAGTGGAAATATTTCTATTGGTGATGGGAGGGTAGAGTTGGTGGATAAGTATACATACCTGGGTCATGAGATAAAAATCTCGAGAGACAATCAAACATGTGAATTAAGAAGAAGAATTACGCTCTCTTGGGCTGCATTTGGTAAAATGGGGGAAGTGTTTAAGGGCAATCTCCCAATGTGTCTGAAGCGAAAGGCCTATAATCAGTGCGTTCTACCAGTTATGACCTACGGACCCGAAACTTTGACTCTGACAGCCACATCCGCTAGGAAGCTTAGAGTAGCCCAACTTAGGATGGAAATATCGATGCTTGGTGTGTCACTCCGTGACCGCATAAGAAATGAAGACCTAAGGGCGAGAACAGGAGTCACGGATGTTATCTATCAGGTGGCAAAACTCAAATGGAACTGGGCTGGACATGTGGCCCGCATGACAGATGGACGATAGACAAAAAGGCTGCTCGAGTGGAGACCAAGGACTGACAAAAGAAACAAGGGAAGACCTCCCACGCGATGGACGGACGATATCAGAAGAATGACTACAAACTGGATGCAGAGCGCTCAAGACAGAAGACAGTGGGCAGAAATGAGGGAGGACTATATCCTGCAGTGGATGCGACAGGCTGATTGATGATGATGATGATGATGATACAGGAAAAAAGCTTTATTACCTGTTCCTAGAAATAGTCTATTATTACCGAACTTTAAAAGTGATACATAAATTGTGGTTTTCGTTTCCATTTTATTAAAATACATAAAACCGCATTACGTATATTTCAATAAAATTCTGTCAATACCTGATGATTAATTACTATCATTATAATTATTGAATAAACGGTAATCGCTTGAAAAAAATTAATGCATGATTCACAGCATGTTGTTTTTTTTGTTTTCCTGAATTAAGATCACCTGTTCGAGATTTCTTGAAACTGCTTCTGAAATACCGTCAAATTTACCACATACCGGTTTTTACAATGGAACTCTTTTCAAATTTAAACTGATCAAGTATTATAATTACATTACAACTACCATATTCGTAGAAAATAAAGATTATATTCTTTTTTCACTTATATACTGTCAATATTATCTCATTGAGATTGTTTTGTGTTCCCCAAATACATTGCAAACTGTACTAAAAATGTCAATAGCTGCTGCTTCTTCGGTGTTGTGGTCTTTTCCAATATACATTGTATCCAGCGAGAAGAGAGTTAAAGAGATATGCAAGCTTACCACCTAGACCTAGAGGAATCCATTTATTGAACAGGAAAAAACTAGGTAATACTGTATAAAGAGCATTACTGTTTTAAATGAAACTTAATGTTTCTAGATAGTTCCACAATATATTGAAAAAAATGTTAAAAATTCTAAGAAATTTAACAATTGTTTGGATACTAAATATGAGTAGATTCCATGAAGTAAGGGTCGATTCAATTAATTTCGTATAAAGAGCAAATAAGCTGATTGAAGTAAACAGGAATATTACGTTAGAGCAAATTCTCATTGTTTCTGGAAGTGAGTGAGACATTGAATAATGATTCTATTCTATTCTGATCCCCATTATCACTCTTGAAACCAGGTAATAATTTCCTGTGTGTTCCCTAATTATATCGCAGGCCATACTTACAATTTCAACACTTCGTTAAATTAAATACCAGCTGACTCTTTGGTCTTAAGCTATTTTCTTATATTTCTTGGACCCAGCGAAAATATGGTAAAAGTTGGCGAAGACATGCATACTTACCACATAGATCTAGAGAAATGAATTGAACTAGCATCTAATATTCAGGTGATTACCAGCCATGAGACCCATATTAATGAACTGGCAGTCAAAGCCAGCCTAGCCACGAAAACGTCATTCCCTTCGTAGTAAATGAGGAATCAATAAACATCATTTCCCTTTCTAAAAATAATCCTAGAGTTAACAACTTCTCTTCATACATTTCATTTTCGTTTAAATATTTTCAGAAAGGGGATGAAACTCAACAAGAACAAAAGGACACGTCTAAAAATGATGTAGATAACAAGGAGTATATTAACAAATGGAACCAGAGCAATGATCTATCGACATCAACCAAAATTTCCAAAAACCGCAATATCGCCATCCAATTCAATAGTAAACATAATAAATTCAAATTCATTATCACGCCGATCAAGTGAGAAAGACAATAATAGAATTCGAGATTATTCGGACAATGATAGCAGTTGCGAAAGAACTCTTAAGAATATCTCCATAATCAGATCCATAAAGAGTATTCCCCAAAAATCTTTGGGTCTCAAAGATCTCAAAAATATTAGTAACACATGTTTCATGAATAGTATTATCCAATGCCTATCAAACACAAGGTGGCTATTAGAATATCTAAAGAAAGACGCATACATAAGAGATATTAACAAAAACATATCTAGCATGTAAGAAGCACTAATTAAAGCATTTGCTGAAGTTATTCAAAAGCTTTGGTCTAAAGACAGTTCAGACAGAGTGGTAAATACAGTATCATTGAAAAGTCAGATTCAGCGATTTACTTCAAGGTTTATGGGATACACTCAAAATGATGCACAGGAGTTTCTTCGTTACCTATTAGCAGGTCTTCACGAAGATGTCAACAAGGTATATGAAAATCCAAAGCCCATATTAACAGAAATTGATGACAAACTTTGTGACATTGAGAAAGCACAAGAATCTTGATTAAGATATTCGACAATAGTCAACTCCAAGATTGTGGATAACTTTGTCGGTCAATTAAAATCAACAATCAAGTGCACACACTGTGGTCACTGTTCAGTTACCTACGATCCCTTTTGGGATTTATCCCTTTCCATACCCCCAGGAACAGGTCAATTACGACTTTCACAATGCTTAGATTCGTTTACAAGAGAAGAAACACTCGACGGTGATGAGAAACCAACATGTTCGAAATGTAAGGAACGAAGACGATGCACTAAATCATTCTCAATTCATAAATTTCCGAAAATATTGGTTATCCACCTGAAGCGCTTTTCGCAAACAGAAAGATTTAGTGAAAAAATTAATGTTGCAATAGATTTTCCTATAGAAGGGCTTGATATGAGCCATTACGCGGCTGATAATGTGGCACCTTGTATGTACAACCTATACGCTATATCAAATCACAGTGGAAAAACTTACAATGGTCACTACACAGCATATTGCCGACATCCCTACACGGGACGCATTTTCGGAATTCGCCGACACATAAGCCGCTCGGAACGACTCGGGTAATGCGAATCTCAGACTCGTAAAGTCCCGACGTATTGGACCAATTTACTTATGTAAAATACATGTGCGCATTGCCAAGTAAGTACGTGTATATTTTTGTTAAGTTTCTAGAACAGTAACAAGCTATAGGTACTATTCTAGTAAATATAAAAATAAATATTAAAACTAATATAATGAAATGGATCCAGGGACATTACCAAATGTGCCTTACACAGATACGTCATCCAATACGATTAGGTTGCAAATAAGTGAGCAAAAAGATTTTGAGGTATGTAGATTTTGGTATTTTAAGGTCAAGTTTGTGTAATATGATATATTTGCCGAACTGTAAAATCAAAAACATAGGAAATATAAATATATTAACCCATCAAGGACGGATTTAATTAAGTTTAGAATTTTGCAATAGTATATTTTCATACTGTATTTTCAGAACGAAACAAATAGATTTGCTTAAAGAAATATAGTGAAATTTTTCTTACTTTCTTCAAAAATAAGTGTTGCCATATGGCAACGCGAGTAACTTACACTGCCCATGTTTCATTGAAAAAAAATTTTATTGATTGAAAAAAAAAACTACATTCGTGTATGGTATTCAACATTGCACGACAAACAAACTCCTACATTACATTTGATGCATTTTGTGCGCATAATAGATTTGCAATTTTCGCCATTGCATCTTATTTTTTTTTCTACTGGTGTGAGGAGGTGCCCTATATTATCATATCGCACATCATCGCCAACACGGCTGAAAGATCTGCTCGATTTACTAGCAGATGGTCTACCTTTTCCTTTCGGTGGATTCTTGTACTTGTTGACAATTTCTCGACGAAAGTCTAGTTGAGTTATTTTGTTGCCAGACTGTTTGTACAGGACACAGGCATTTTGAATTGCGGCATCAAGTAGCCATGTGAAAAGACACCACCACCATTTTTTTCCACGTAGACTAATCCTATAGCGTGCAATATTTTCATCCATCAGATCCGTGCCACCCATAGATGAATTATATTTGGAAATCAAGTTCGGTCTTTTTACTTGAACAATTTTTTTCTCCTTCGCTGAATATCGTTGGACACTAGCAAGTGGGGCTACCCCATATTTGGTCGAAGCTGCTGAAACTACATTATTGTCAGTCCAACGCGTTAGTAAAATTCCGTTGGTTCTATCCAAACAAGAATCGAAGTCACCACGTTGTTTCTTACTCATATCCTTTATGGATAGTAACGGGCAATTTTTAGGGATTCGGTTATCGCGAATGGTTCCTGTGGATGAGAAACCTCTTGATTTCAGATGACTAAGAAGGTGAAAGCTTGTAAATAAATTGTCTATGAATAGGTTGTATCGATGTTTTTTCTTTTCTTCTGGTAACTCATCCAAAAGCATCAGCAATGGAGCAGTAGATTTTCCAAACACAGTTTGGTATTCTGTGTTCACGCGCCTATCTTTGCCTTGATAGAAGGAAAAATTCACAAGATATCCGTATTTGTTGTTCAGCGACCATATCTTGTATCCAAATCTGATTGGTTTGCCACGGATAAATTGCTTGCATGAGTGCTTTCCAAAGTATTTGACCATACACTCATCGTAATTCAAATCTTCTTCTGGAACAAAATAATTCAGAAATTTTTGCCGTAGTAGATCACTTAGAGGTCGCAGTTTATAGAATTTGTCATTTGGATCTAGTGCATTATTATCTGCGCAGTGTAGATACCGCCAAATTGGTAAAAATCGGTCTCTCCTCATTGAATCCTTCACTAGTTGGTTACCAAGATCTGCATCAGTACTCCAGTAATGTTTTTTTCCAGGTAATTGACAATATCCCGATAAAATCAGAATAGCAATAAAACATTTCATTTCATTCAAAGTAATTTGAGGACATGGCAAGTTTTTAAATTGTGCGTACTTGTTTGATTCTTCTACCAGTAAAGAAAGTACGTCTTGGTCTATGAATAACTCGAACATTTCTGTTGGGGTTAAAGTTTTAAAACTTTCATAATCCGAACGAAAATAATTTTCTGAACTTTCTACCAGATCGCCTTTGATCCATTCAATGTCCTCATAAGTAACTTTTTCTACATGTTCCGTATCTGGTTCAACTAATGCATCATCTTCACCATGTAAAACAAGTTGAGCTGGAGCATTCAATTGATTCCGAGATAAATTATCAACGAGTCCGCCTTCATCTTCCTCACCGGAATCCTCATCTGTCATCGCACCCTCATTCGGAGGCTCAATATAAATTTGGTCGACATCTAAATCATCATTATACGCAATCTGAAGAGCTTCTTCGAAAGTCAGCCCACCGCTAGAAAAAAAAAGCAAAATGTAAAAAGGTAGTCCACAGAAAGGACTCGTGTTGCCACATGGCAACATCGAGTTCCAAAGCTTCACGATATCAAAGGTTTTTGCAAACTCCCGTTATTCTGCCGCCTCTACGTTGATAATATATTCCCAAAGCTGTTGTAACGAATTTATTTTCGAAAGCTGTTACAATTAATTTTTATTTATACTTACGTAAACTTGATATCCATTTTTGAGAAGTCTTCTTGATATTCCCTAACAAAATCGTGTTTTTATATCACTGGAGTGAACAGGCAAACACTACACACGGTTCTGTCAACTGACACTTTAACAAACTATTGCCGTGTATACCGCCATCTATGTTTTAAATGAAAAATCTGATGAATTTTAAGCAACAGAAAACTGTTAATTTCTGTTGCCGTGTGGCAACACCAGTCCTTGATGGGTTAATAGGAAAAATAATAATTATAATTTTTTATTTATGAATTTGGAATATAGAGTCTTATTACGTTGAAGAATAAACAGAATCTTAAACTAATTGGTTTTTTGTTATAGAAATGGTTGACTGAATTGAAAAATACTCAAAAAGTAACTTGGAGAGTTTCAAAAACCTTTAAACTTGATACTGAAAAGCCACGCATAATATTTAAAAGATTATATCACTGTCATTTTAACGTAAAGCAAAAAACGAAAAATGAAAATTCTAGCCCTAGAATACTATCATACGTAAAAATTACGTATTTGTGCAAAAACTCTTCTGCAGCAACCCCGCCCATTCGAATTCCCACTCCAGCCGCTAGCAGTGCTCTCTTTATAATGTATTCCAGATGTTCTGCACAGATTAGTACAATTTTCCAAGTGGTAGTGTGCATGCCGTACCATAATCTTAATCTCTGCACGTCAAATTTACGTGTCGATAGTATTAAAAGATAAATTTTAATACGTAAGTCTGACGTATCGATAGTATTGTACGGTTATTTTATATTGTGAAAATGAGTAGAAAAGGACTAACAGATGCCGAACTTGAACAACTCTTATATGAAAGTGGTGATAGTGAAGTAGAAGATAATATTGAGATCAAAGAAAAATTTACAGATAGTGAATCTGATGATAGTCTGTGCGACCCAGATTATTTGCCCGAAGAGGAGGATCCAGAAGAAGCTTTGGAAACCTGTTTGAGAAAACTTTGGGAACCTAAAAAGTTCAGTAAACCTCCATTAATTAAAAAGGGAGTAAAAATGGCACTTGCTGTTTCTGAAGATCCAGTTGCATCAACATCAGACTCTCAGGAAGCAGTAGTAAGTTTTATAATGTTAAAAAATAGCACAATTTACCAACCTATTATTATTTTTAGCATCTCAAAAAACCTCCTAAGGTACCCGAAGAATCTCTAATACCTAAAAAGAAGCCAAGACAAGCATCTTATGATTCTGGCGAACTAGTAGCTTCTACATTACAATCTCAAGAAGTAGTAAGTTATGCAAACCTACTAAAATAAAACAATTTACTTACCTATATAATTATTTTTAGCAACTCAAAGAAACCCCTCAGGAAACCCAAGAACATATTTTGATACCTAATTTTGAAACTTTGGAAGGAAAAAATGGATATAAGTGGAGTTCTAAAGCCAAAGTAGAAGGAAAAATTCCTGGAAAAAATATTGTACACATAAGGCCGGGTCCTGTCGCTGAAGTAAGGCAAATTTTAGATCCGTTGCGTATATTTCAATTATTTTTCTCGGACGATATGCTAAATAAAATAGTTTTATGCACCAATCAAGAAATTAATAGAGCGAATAAAAATTACAAAGTGTCAACAAAAACTTTTTCTGATACAAATTTGGTTGAACTAAAAGCTCTCTTGGGAATTTATATACTTGCTGCAGCTATGAAGGATAACCATTTATCATCAAAAATGATGTTTGATACTTCCTATTGTGGGACACGCTACAGAGCAACCATGAGTAAATCAAGATTCGATTTTTTAACTGCTTGTCTAAGGTTTGATAATAAGGAAACTCGGGCCGAAAGAAGAAATGTTACTGTGTTTGCTCCCATATCTGAAGTTTGGGACGAATTTATTGAGCTTTGTAGGACAAAATATAAGCCCAGTTCGTATGTCACTATTGACGAGCAACTTGTAGGATTTCGAGGCCACTGTCCTTTCCGGATGTACATTCCAAATAAGCCGGCGAAGTACGGACTGAAATTGGTTTTATTATGTGACGTTTCTACAAAATATCTTATTAATGCCAGTCCATATGTTGGCAAATCTACTCAGACTAACGGGCGTCCTTTGGCGGATTATTTTGTTGAACTTTTAACTACTCCGATTTACGGTACGAACCGAAACGTCACAATGGACAATTGGTTCACTAATGTACCTTTAGCTGACAGACTGATTTCTAGGCCTTATAACTTGACAATTGTTGGAACAATTCGGAAGAATAAGCCCCACATCCCACCAGCATTGGTCGAAATTGATAAAAACCGCCAGATAGGAACATCATTATTCGCATACAGTTCCAATAGTACATTGGTGTCCTACAAACCAAAAGCTAATAAAATAGTAACACTACTATCTACAATGCACACATCATCTGGAACTACTAACAAAGATACCAAGAAACCAGAAATTATTCACACATATAATGCGACTAAAGGAGCAGTAGACACTTTTGACCAGATGTGTCAAAACATGTGTGCAAATCGAAAAACCAAAAGGTGGCCTATGTGCATTTTTTATAATATGATAAACATAGCCTGCATAAACTCTTATGTGATTTACTCACACAATGTTATTACTCGAGGAGGAAAGCCAATAACTAGGCAAATGTATATGCTAGAGCTACATAAAGAACTAACAGAGGCTCATCAGACTAGTCGATTGCAAACGGTACATAACATGAGTAATGACTTGAAAAAAATTATTGAGGATGTCCTGGGAAAGAAATGTGAGGAAAAGGAAGCTCAAGGACCAGAAAATAGTAATAAAGGTCCTAGAAAATACTGCCATAAATGTGCTACCGCTAAGAAGAGAATGACTACAACATACTGTCTAAAATGCCAAAAACCAATATGTGGGGAGCACCAAGTTAAAATATGCCCTAGCTGTGCTTAAAAAATATTTGTAACTGCTATTTTGTTATTATTTTTTACTAAAAATATTGTTAGTTTTGATTATATTTTCATTAATGTTTTAGATTTGTATAAAAAAAATATTGTTAATACATACTATATACATCATGATTTTTTTTTTATTATACGTAAATTTTACGTGTCGATAGTATTAAGCGATCATCCAATAACGATAGTATTCTAGGGCTAGATAAAGGATTTCTAGAAACATAAACTGTCCAGCAAAATTATCGGTAACTATAAAGCGATATAATCCAGACACAAAATCAAAAAACAATGAAGTTTATATGCCAAAATGGCCATGCGGAATTTCGCGATGAACATAATCATAATTTAAATTCTGCTGCAGCACTTAGAGAACGACCACTTGCCCTGGATGTAAAAAATCGTATTATTGAGCTATTTGAGAAAAGTCACTCAGTAGCCTCTGCATATCACTCTTATATTTTATCAATGATGGAGGAACACGGCGACAACTATGAAAATATTGTTATAGATAGACATTTTACTCCTTCTAAAACAGATGTAGAATCTATATGGAAAAGCCATTTCAAAGAAAGCTATGGCGAAAAGACTGGAGAAAATATGTTATCTCATTTAGATAATATGCTTAGGATGTTAGGAGAAGAAAATGGTACTCTTTTTAAAATAATTCGAAAAGAAGACCATTATGCTGTGGCACTTTGTACACCAATCATGCAAAGAGTTGCAACACTTTCCCAGTCGTCAGAGATTATGTTTGTTGATTCCACAGGCAACTGTGATACGAAAAATCATAAGGTTTACTATTTTATAACACAATAAGCTATTGGTGGATTACCTTTGGGCTGCATCCTTAGTAGCAGTCAAGAATCAAATGTATTCTTAGAAACCGTGCGTGCTCTTCATGAAATTTTTCCCATTGAAATAAAACCAAAGGTTATTCTTACGGATGACGATCTAGCTGAAAGGAATGCCTTAACAAGGGTTTGGCGTGATTCTTGTTATTTATTGTGTACTTTCCACGTTTTAAAAGCCTGTTGGAAATGGCTTAAATCAGGTAAGAACAAAATTTCCTCAAAGGACGTACAAAGCTGCTACAAATATTTTCGAAATATTCTTGTATCCAAAACATATGAAGACCTAGAATATTCTTGTTTGGAATTTACTAAAAATTGCAAATATGACAATTTCACAAAATGCGTAAGTAATATGATGGAGAGAGCTGACACTTGGTGCCTTTTATATCGGCAACGTTTACCACTAAGGGGAACTGACATCAACAATTACATAGAAGTCGTATTTAGACTGCTAAAAGATATACCATTGGAAAGGACGAAAGCGTTTAATTTACCCCAACTTTGAATTTTATTATAAGCAACGAATTTTGGATATTTTGCTAAAACGAGCATCTAAGACAGTTATTAGTCGTTTTTTGTCTGATGAAAAGAACGTGACTGCTGAAAATATAGTTCAACTTAATGACTTTGAATATGAAGTTAAAAGTGAAACCGATAGAAATGTCACCTACATCGTCGATTTACTAATTTTCAAGTGTACGTGTCCACAGGGATTTACCGGTAAACATTGTAAACACCAGGCAGCAGTTGTAAAAAAAATTAATATACATTCAGTTTTCAACACCTTATCATTGAATGTTACATGCCATCTTTACCATATTGCCACCGGAAAGCAGGCAGGTGCACAACTATTTTCGCCAATAGAAAATGTTTCAATGGGACAAAACACTACTAAAGATGTTTATATAAATTCAGTTTCTTCACAAAATTGTAATTTTGTTATGAGTATTGTTGGTGATAAAGTTGACATTAAATACGAAGATCATGATATTGCCGAAATTAAATAAAAATGGGATCAACACTCAAAAAAAATCATGGAATATTTGGATAGAAGTCCATCGATATTCTATCCTGCGATTGAAGAATATTTAAAGAATCGTGATGAACATGCTAACTCAGAGCAGACTTTATTATCTGGTTTGCATACAGCTTTTAAATACAAAGGCGTAGTTTGTAAAAAGAAACGACAGCATGCTACACGAAAAAGAGGTAAAAACATAACTGTACAGCCTACATCAATTGGACGAAGAAAGACGAAAATGACAGGAACGAAAGCTATGTGTAGTGGAAGAAAGTCTCAATAATTAAAAAAAACAGTTAAAAAAGCACCCCATTCCTTGGCGATATGTGTTGAAAATAATGTGGTTTCAGGAGGGAATAAATCAAAATAAACGGTTTTAATGATTGAAACTAACTTTTTCGCATCTGTGGCCCTGAACAATATTCTATCATAAAATTGTTACTTGTATACACTTCGGGGGATGTATCGTGCTAACAAACCGAAACTTCTCCAAAAATAACCAAAAATTCAGTATATCTGGATTTATAGGACCCGCTGTACTCGCTCTAGTCAATTGAAAATCAATAGGGTACATCTGTGAGACACCTTGTACAATACTCAATCATAAAATTGATCAATCGTATACTCTCTGGATGCTGTATCGTGCTAACAATCTGAAAATTCTCCAAAAAAGACGAAAATTTGGTACTTCAAGTACCATAGCACCCGTTGTACTGGCTTTAATAAGTTGAATATCAATAGGGTTCATCTTTGAGACGCACTGAATAATATCCAATCATAAAATTGGTCACTTGTATATACTCCGGTGGCTGTATCGTGCTAACAAACTGAATTTTCTCCAAAAACGACAAAAATATCGTACTTAAAGTACTGTAGCACCTGTTGTATTGGCTCCGGTGAGCTGAAAATCAATAGGGTTCATCAGTGATATGCCCTGAATAATATTCAATCATAAAATTGGTGACTTGTTGAACTCCGGAGGCTGTATCGTGCTAACAAACTGAAATTTCTCAAAAAATTACAAAATGTCGTACTTCAAGTACCATAGCACCCGTTGTACTGGCTCTGGTGAACTGAAAATCAATAGGGATTATCTGTGACATGTCCTCTACAATATTCAATCATAAAATTGATGACTTATTGCACTCCGGAGGCTGTATCGTGCTAACAAGACAAAACGTAAAAATAACTCAAAAAAAAATTTCAAAATTCCAACTTTTTTTGGGGTAAACCAATACTTTTCTCGCACACAGAAAGGTTGGGCGGAAAAGTAAAAATGAAAATATTATCTTTTATTTTTCAAATTTTTTTTATTAATAAACGTTGCAACAATTTTTTTCATTTATTTTTGTGAATATGTACCTATATAGTGAGTTTTTTAGAATGGTAAATGTAAATAATATTCGCCCTGTATAATTTACAAAAAAAAAGCTCAGACGCGTCAAATTTTAAATTTAGAAGGGCATCTTGTTATAATAGGACGTAGCTGTGACGTCATCACCACATATTTTACTTTTGCGCCCCACCTTTCTATACGCGAGAAAAGTATTGGTTTAACCCAAAAAAAGTTGGAATTTTGAAATTTTTTTTTGAGTTATTTTTACGTTTTCCATCAACAACAACACGAAAAAACGGTTGTTAGAAAAAAAATCCTGTGTGTATGTCGTCGTCGTCGTCGTTGTCGTCGGCCACTTTTCCTTGCAAGTCTTGTTAGCACGATACAGCCTCCGGAGTACAATAAGTCAGCAATTTTATGATTGAATATTGTTAAGGACATGTCACAGATAATCCCTATTGATTTTCAGTTCACCAGAGCCAGTACAACGGGTGCTATGGTACTTGAAGTACGACATTTTGTAATTTTTTGAGAGATTTCAGTTTGTTAGCACGATACAGCCACCGGAGTATATACAAGTGACCAATTTTATGATTGGATATTAATCAGAGCGTCTCAAAGATGAACCCTATTAATATTCAGCTCACTGAAGCCAGTACAACGGGTGCTATGGTACTTGAAGTACCAAATTTTTGTCATTTTTGGAGAATTTTCAGTTTGTTAGCACGATACAGCATCCAGAGAGTATACGATTGATCAATTTTATGATTGAGTATTGTACAAGGTGTCTCACAGATGTACCCTATTGATTTTCAGTTGACTAGAGGGAGTACAGCGGGTCCTATAAATCCAGATATACTGAATTTTTGGTTATTTTTGGAAAAGTTTCGGTTTGTTAGCACGATACATCCTCCGAAGTGTATACAAGTAACAATTTTATGATAGAATATTGTTCAGGGCCACTGATGCGGAAAAGTTAGTTTTAATCCTTAAAACCGTTTATTTTTTAATGAGATGGCCATTCAAATTTAAAATTTGACGTGCCCCAGGTTTTTTAGTAAAATTAGATAGGCAAATATGATTTACATTTTCCAATCTAATAAACCTCACTGTACATATACGTACATACCTATGCCTAAAAAATACTGACAAACTGACATTTAACGCTTTGTAAATCCCCGACGCATTAGTCCAATACGTCGGGACTTTACGAGTCTGAGATTCGCACTACCCGAGTCGTTCCGAGCGGTTAATGTGTCGGCGAATTCCGAAAATGCACACGGGACAGTGGCACGAATATAACGATTCAAGGGTGCTATTAATATCGTGGAAATCTTTAGTCAGTGGAGAAGCATCTATGAACAAGATGACACAAAATCCAACATTTAAGTTTAATAATTTTTTTATTACTAGTTTTTGAATTGTATATTTTCATTGTGAACCAATGTCTTATTTGGTTTTTTCTGCAAATTTTTTTTATATATTTATATATACATTGTATTCTTATTTTGAATGTTTATTAATAATAAATATTATCACTTATTAGTTAACTATAACTGTTGACTAGAGGGAAGAGAAGTTTTAATCAGCACTATAATATATCTATTAATTCAAATTCGATAATCGGAGATATAATGTAGGAAGAGATTGAAACGCTACCAATTTACAAAAAGTGATCAGAATAATCATGTAACGATCTTGTTGATCAAAATGTACATAACAATTCCATAACGTCATTCTGGGAATGGAAAAAAAGTCTATGATCAGTTTTAAACAAACATAGGAAATTTTTGCACCCACATATTTGCTTATAAGCGTATTATATTAACCACCTAGTAATTATCGTTACAATTATATACAATCATAAATAGATTTAATAGTTATTTACGTGAATAAATCATTTGCTACATTAACGATATTCAGGGGAATCACGGCAAATATGTTTATCTCATACACATAGACTATCCCAACAAATTAGTGACGGATTCATACAAGCTGTTGAACATACTTTGTATTTAAGAAGAAAATGTATAAACGCATTGATGGCTGTGCTGTAGGAACATCCATATCAAACATATAAGCACAATTAGTAAAGGAAGATTTTGAGGAGACTATCATTAGTAAACTTCATAATTCCCTCCTTTGTTGTTATGTAGCTGATTGTATTACTGCAGTACCGAAAAAGATTGAGAATTTAAATTAAATAAAGAAATCCATTTTACAATCTAAATTGAACAAAATAATACGACAATCCCATTCATTTATAATAATTCCCATTTGTGAATACAAAAATCGTAGTTTGCTGTCGGCTAAATAGGAAGGAAGAGAGTTTGCAGGTGGATAAAAATATCGGATAAATTACGTTACCGTAGCAACCCTAGCATTTAGGTACTGTCTGTTTACCAAGCAATGCACGTCAATTTGACAATTATAAATGCCAAAAGCAGAATGAATTAAACAGCATATAACAATTCCAAAAAGTATGTCGAGATTTGGAAATATTTGCAAGGCAGAAATAGTAAGGGAGATTGAAAAATCAACTCCAGAAAATACCAAGAAAACTCATTCCTCCATATGGAATCAATTTAGTGAATTTTGTAAACAACGAAACTTCAATTTGGAAACCGAACAGTTAGTGGAAGATGTGGCAGAAATATTGATGGACTGGGGCTTCAATATGAAGAAAAAGAATAAAGAAGATTATAAAGAATATGTGGTGAAAACAATGTGGAACACAACAGCGAAAATGTTGCAAAACAACAAAGTCTACATCAGTAAAGGAGCAAATGTCTACTGGACCAATTGTATATAATAATTGTATTTTTAACAATTGTTCTTTCTAAACATTATGTTTCTACTCATCGTTCATTTAGTTTGTTAAATAAAGTTTAATTGAATTGAGTTTTTTATTCATGGGATTGTCTTACCAAATACCACGCGAGCTCAGATTTAGCAGGATATTTTTTCCGGTGGTTTTCTCATACTTACTCTCATTGGCAATTTAACTCGATCTGTTCAGGCAAAATCACTCGAGCTACGCTCTCGTGATTTTGCCAGAACAGCTCTCGTTAAATTGCCAATGAAAGTAAGTATTCGAAAACAACCACAAAAAATATCCGGCTAAATCTGAGCTCTTGTGGTATTACCCCCGATAAATTTTAACACTACATGATATGAACAATACCATAAAAACAGTATACAACAAGGACTTTGTCATAAACGTATTTAATTTTAAGTCATCTCAAAATAAAAAAATAAACGGTTTTAAGGATTAAAACTAGCTTTTCCGCAACTGTGACCCTGAACAATATTCTATCATAAAATGGTCACTTGTAACACTTCGGGGGATGTATCGTGTTAACAAACCGAAATTTCTCCAAAAATAACCAAAAATTCAGTATATCTGGATTTATAGGACCCGCTGTACTCGTTCTAGTCAGCTGAAAATCAGTAGGGTACATATGCCTTAGTGAGCTGAATATCAATAGGGTTGATCTTTTGAGACGCTCTGAATAATATCCAATCATAAAATTGCTCACTTGTATATACTACCGAGGCTGTATTGTGCTAACGAACTGAAATTTCCCCAAAAATGACAAAAATCTCGTACTTAAAGCTTTATAGCTCCTGTTGTACTGGCTCTCATGAGCTGAATATCAATAGAGTTCATCTGTGTGATGTCCTGAATAATATTCAATCATGAAATTGGTGACCTGTTTGAACTCCAGAGGCTGTATCGTGCTAACAAACTGAAATTTCTCAAAAAATTACAAAAAGTCGTACGTCAAGTACCATAGCACCCGTTTTACTGGCTCTGGCGAGCTGAAAATCAATAGGGTTCATCTGTGACATGTCCTTAACAACATGCAATCATAAAATTGGTGACTTGTTGTACTCCAGAAGTTATATGTAACGAAAAGTGACCGACGACATATACACCGGATTTTTTTTCTAAAAACCGTTTTTTCGCGTTTTTGTTGAAAACGTGAAAATAACTCAAACATTTTTTTCAAAAAGTAATAAGTGATATCGAGAAAATGGTTGATGAGGTTTCACATATTTGATGCACTGCTGCCCTAGAGGACATCGCTAGAAACAACAGGGAACCGGCCGGGATGGAAAATTAAGCACCATATCTCTATTTACTATGACCTAGCTGAGAGCTGAATCATTCCAGAACCTCTCCAAGTTAACTCCTTTTTTTAAGTCCCGCGTTCGTATTCGTCTTGTATTTTGGACATGTAGTCGATGTGTATTATCTTATTGATTTATAATTTAATAAATTTGCTGAAATATTTAATATATATATATATATATATATATATTGAACCAGATATCATAGATATTAAGAGAATTAGTTCTATAAAAATATGTTGCTAGTATGAAAATGTATGAATATAATATAATTTAAGAAAACATAATTAAAAAGGAAACACTTTTCTTAATTCAAAAGCATATCAAGTAAAGATATATTAAATAATAGCCTATAACAATATAATAAATAAAGAAATTACCTCAATAATAATATAAAATATAGAGATTGCCTAACCGATGTAATGATGTTAATAAAGTTGCCTAAGACGAAGAATATCTTCTGTAACGTGATCAGCTGTTCACCTAAAAAGAAACAATTAGATAATCAAGTCAAGAGAATTTTAGATATAAGTAGTTACATTAGAATACAAATATAAATATTTATTAGAATAAGGAGTATAGTTTTTCATAGATAAACAATTAAACATAAAGAAAAATGATATATGTCTGTAAAATGAACATAGGATTAAATAATAATTTATTAATTGCGTTAGTAGAAATAAGTTAATACAAGAATTAGATAGAGAATACATAAAAGGATTTATGATTTAAGTCATATAATTGTAACAGGAATAGACTGTTTATGACAACATTAGATAGAACTATTTAAACAACATCTATGTATATAACCAACTCTAATTTATTTGTATGATTACATTTCAAAAGATTCTCTACAAGTGTATTAGAAATGTGAAATAGTATATTTATGAACTTTTCTATTAAGTAAACCCAAATCAAATAATTCAATTGCATATGACAATATCTGATTGGTTAGAAACAAAATGACAGATAAAATTTGCAATCAATAAGTATTGAAAAAAACTTTGGTAGATAGTGACCTGAAAACAAACAAAAGACTTTGTTAGTTGGAAAAAAGTGAAAATCGAGAGGAAGCGTGGATTATTGAAAGTGGCGTCGAGAGGTGTGGACTGTGTGTTAGAGTGTTCCCGAAATTTTTATGAAATTCCCTAAATAACTTAATAAATTGTAACATAACTATGAAAAACAATCTTGTGTAGTACTCACTGATAATCAGACACAGTTGTTCTGCAAAAAACCAGCAGAATTTCTCCATAAATTGGTATTGGAACTGCAGAGAAGTATTCCTGAGGTCCAGAAGAGTTATCCCAATTCCAGAGCATCAGGTCAGTGTTCTTTTAAACTATTATTGGCCAATAATAAGCAAAAAAACTCAAATAAGTGCTTAGTTCCGTATTTTGATAAACATTCACAGCAATGATCGATCTAAAATATAAAGAAAACGGACTTTATTTAATTAGTTAATAAATTAAATCTTCAATAATAACAAAAAGGCCTAATTTCAATAAATGAATAATTCAAAAGTACGTACGCCATTTTATCATAAGATGATGCTAAACTTGTTTCCATGTAATCTATCTATCTGTTTATAAATTGTATAATAATTCCATGTCTATATAAATCTTTTAATACTTTTCTTCCACAGCATATTGATAACATTTTCATGTATATTCTTCACATAAATTCTGGTATGTTTTAAACCATCTAAATGTTTCTTAATTGTTAATTCTATGTCATACTAATGAGCCACAGAAGCTCCATCTCACGTTATTAAAATTATGTTCATTTTATGCATGACTGGATTTTGAGCATGCGCACCGTTAAAAATATAAAATAAATAATTTCTTTAGAGGTGACCATAGGCGTCCCAAATAATTATTATCACATATAAAATATTGAATTTAAAATTAAATTTTGTTATAAGTAAAGTGTTTCTTTTATTTAAATGAAGGTAATATGTTTTGAATGCCAGGACTCGAAGAGTAGAAAGTGTTTCATGCTCCCGAATAATTAAAAAAAAATGAATTACAAAACAATATAATAATAACCAACTGAGCTAGCCAAATCTAAATAAAAATTCTAAATATAAAATTATAATCATCTAAATTCAACAACAATAAAAAGTAAGTATATAAGTCTACAAATTTGTTTATAATATATATATATATATATATATATATATATATATATATATATTGAACTAGTCTCCTAGTTTATTAAACTAATTCTTACGGAAGATGGGTCAGTAGACACAACCACATTATAAAAGTCACAGAAAAATCATGTCTTAATTCAATAGATAGAATTAAATAAACAAAATATGGTCAGATATTGATAAAATTCGTTATTAAAGGAATGATGAATAAAAATTATAAACACAACATTGGTGATATAAGTATAAAATTTTACCTTAATAATTAATTCCAGGATGACGTCAATGTCAATAAGTTCCAAATTACTCTGAACGCTGCCATATAAGTTTCAGTATAAATGAAAATTAGTATAATGTGAAACCTGAAATAACACAAATTAATATTCATATCAATAATTGATTATCAATATTTACAGGTGTTTACAGTAAAACTTGAGAATTTAAAGAAAGGGTTAAAAGCTTTCTGATAAATGATATATGGAACACAGCCTAATAATATGACAAAGAAATACGTTTCATAGACCGGAAGTAATAAAATCTGGTGATTTTCTTGCCAACTTAAATTTGTTGATTATTTATTTTATGAAGAACAATAACAATGAATTTGGAAATAATGAATAGTATATGTATGAAAAAATAGTAAAAATTCAAGAATTTGAAAACAATCAATTACATATATATCAATCAATAATTTAGGTTGTAGATTTTGTAAAAAACTAATGTAAATAAGAATACCTTAAAAAGGTAATTATGATTAAAATTGCACTGGGAATACAAGAAAAAGACATTTAATAGAATCCCAAAGACAATATTCAAAGACAGAAATAAGTGTGTTAATCCTCCAGGACAGATAAGTTAAATATTTTCATTCAGTAACTAAAAGACATGACAATCAACAATTTGTGTAACAAAAACAATGATAAGCAAGCTATGAATTTTCCAAGGAAAAAGTTTCTTGACTTTGTTAACAAAATAGAGTGTAATTGGTGGTATGGAAGAGGAAGCGACTGTATGAATCTCTTCTATTAAAAATTTGAGAAAATTATTGTTAAAAAGTAAAATATTAATACAAAAAGGTTAAGAAATAATTATATAAGTGTTGGTTAAACAGTGATAAACGAGAAGTGATCAGAAAGGGGCATCTCTCCGATAAGAGATCTTCAAGAGTTTAGAGACGCTGGCTGCATTCAAGGTACCGAAGATTTGAACTAAGGTCTGTGCTTTTTAATTATAAAATTTGGAATTCCATATATATGAACAGTGAACTATAAAAGATAATTAGAACGTTCAATGAATAAAATCATAAAAATGCCAAGAACAATATAATATGATGCAAATCATATAATATCCATGGATATCCATACATTTTGTTTTATGATAATTATTAGAGTACTTACTTGTTCGATTAAATTATTCCATTAAATGTTCACGTGCTTCATAAATGATCATAAAATTTCCAATTCTATTTCACTCTGATGCATGTTTAACCTTTCTATCTATTACTATTCACAGCTCACATCTCTCACAATTTTGTAGATATATGTATGTAATTATATTCTTATAATTCTGATAATATATATAAAAATTTTCAACGACTATTAGAACGCTAAAGTGTATAAACAGTTCACACATACAGCATTGATTGTGAATAGCATGTTAGTGTAGCTTGGAACTCTAGAAGCGCATGCGTTGTACTGATGCGCCGACGCAATCTACTAAAATATTCTGTATGAAGGATTGCATAGAATGCAGGAGTATGAGAGAATTTTGATGTCATAAGAATACAATTTTTTTATCGTAACAATTTATTAAAACACTTTTCCTAGAAGTGTTGGCATTTTTATTTGTATTCATGTCCTTAATAATTTTATTAGAACTTGAGTATTTCATTCTGTCTATTTGATATTCATCTGAATTTAAATTTTAATGGTATATATTAAAGTGCAAATTTAAAGTAAAGAATTGAAATTTAACTTACATATAGATTTATATACATCCAGAACTCAAAGGGAGGAGTTTTCATGCTTCCGACTGTATTTAAATAAGCTGAGATAATAATACAATCTATTCGAACCGAGCTAGCCGAAGGTAATTTAATTCAATTCAAGTCAGTATAGATTAATTCAATTTAAAACAACATATATATATATATATATATATATATATATATATATATATATATATATATATATAAGAAATTATAAATTATTGGAATAAATAATTATAATATATATATATATATATATATATATATATATATATAACAAAAAGAGCAACTTGCGTATATATTTCTTGAATCCAAATTTTCAGAAAAATCCATGCAATCCAAAATATTTTGAAAGTAAGGCACCATGTTTAACCAAGAGTGAGAGTACTGGACAGGAAATGATCTACATTAATGCGGGAGCTTCATACTCAAACACCACAAAATTCAACATTTGGCGAGTCTTACCTACAATTACTCAGAGGCTTTTAAAAAATGATGAAATATGAGAAGCCTTGCTGATGTTTCAACACAGTGGGGTACATCCACATTACGCTCTGGTAATACTATAGTTTTTAAACGAAAAATTTCCTGGTCGTTGGATAAGCAGACGAGACCCAATATTAGATTAGCCACAAAGTTCATCCGATTTAACTCTTCTAGACATACACCTAACTATATGCCACTTAGCCAAGATCTGTATATGATTTACGCCAGCAAATCGTTCCGGATGGTCAACAAGTGAACCCGGAAATGTTACGAAATGTGCGAAAAGCTTTTGAATAACGATGGTATCATTTTATGGAAATCGATTTGAATTTATTATTGTTATGGTAATTTGTTAAGAATTACACTGTTACTATTAGAAAATTGATTTACTTTTTACTTTAGGTAATTTCGAATCTCCTTTCAACGAGTAGATATGAGTCAAAATACATCCCTTTTCATATAATTTTTTATGCATTTTTCCTGATTTTTATAAAAGCGTCATTTTCAGATTTATATGGGATGGATAATTTTCATTGACATGGACAAAACAAGTAAGAAGCTGTGCATATGTGCATGAATTTAAAACATTTTAAACAGATTATAGAGCAGTGATGGGGAAACTACGGCCCGCGGGCCAAACCCGGCCCGCGAAAAGGTTTAATCAGGCCCGTTTAATAGTGCCGTCGTGAGAATGTTTGAACGCGTTCTTACTTCGTAATGTGACGACCCACATAAAAACATACTTGCAGCGATATTCAAAACACAATAGTATTCTGGACAAATCCATCCGACCTAAACAGATGACTCATCTTCGCTCGAAACTTCCAGACACTCTCGCATTTTCGATGCATTGTTCTGTTTTCTCGAAAGAACCGGAAAAATCCAATTCCCGAACAATCCTTGCAGGTAGGTATAAATACAAGCGAGGCCGCCCGAAGATGAGTTAGTTAGCGACTTAGTCAGTCATCTGCAACGACCCGCTATGACTCCAGTAATTGTTTGTGTAATTCCCGAAACTCCCACTGCCTCAACAAACACCCGCGCAAGAGCATTATTTAGCAGTAAGCTTTCGTCAATTGCGTTTCTGTGTGTTGTTCTCCGTAGTAGGTAACGTCTAAAATGGATGTTAAAAAAAGAAAAGTGGATTCAGAATGTCGAGTTTTTAAAGAAGAATGGATGTGGACATATTTCTTTACTTTATTTAAAGAAAAACCTGTATGCTTATTTTGCGATACAACTGTTGCAGTTTTAAAAGAATATAACATTCAACGCCATTTCAAGAGCAAACATGAAAACCACTCTTTCTCATCGTTAAGTGAAGAGGTGAAAAAAATTAAGTCGAAAGATTTAATAAAACATTTATCAAGTCAACAACAATTATTTCGGAGAGCTAATCATTCTCAAAGATGCGCTACGAAAGCCAGTTATGTGTTGGCTTATAATATTGCTAAATCTAATAAAGCATTTTCAGATGGTGAATTTATAAAGCAGTACATGATAGATGTGTGCGATATTATGTGCCCTGAAAAGAAAAATCATTTTCAGTCACTGTCTCTCTCAAGAAGAACAATCACCGAGAGAATTGAAAATATTGATAAAAATCTAATTCCGCAACTGACTACAAGAACTCAAAAATTTATTTTTTATTCAATTACCATGGATGAAAGTACATATATCAGCGATACTGCGCAGTTACTGGTATTTGTAAGAGGAATCAACGCCCACTTTAAAATTACAGAAGAACTTGCAGGGCTACAGTCAATAAAAGGAACAACGACTGGTGCCGATACATTTTGTGAATTTGAAATTTGCATCGATAAACTTTGTTTACCTATTGATAAGTTATGTAATGTAACTACAGATGGTGCTCCTAATATGGTTGGAATCAATCAAGGATTTGTTGGGAATTTTAATTCTAAGTATCCGGAAAATGATGTGGTTTTTTTGCAATGCCTTATACATCAGGATGCTATCTGTACATCGGCTTTAGATATTGATCATATACTCAATATGGTTGTAAAACTAGTAAATACGATTCGTTCCAGAGAATTATTACATCGCCAGTTTCAACAGTTTTTGTAGTCCGTACATGCTGAGCATTCCGATATGCTGTATTATTCAAAAGTTCGTTGGTTAAGTGCTGGAAAAGTATTTAAAATAATTTGGGATTTCAAAGACGATATTGTGAATTTTCTTCTTGATAAAGACATTTATAATCAATTTGACGTCTTAGAAAACGAAACGTGGCTTTCTGATTTCGCTTTTTTCACAAACCTCCTCGTACACATGAATAAACTTAATCTCAAATTGCAAGGGAAAAATCAGTTTCTTCACGATATTTGGCAATACCTGAAAAGTTTCAAATTATAGTTATTATTATTTGCTAATCAGATCTCTAAATCTGATTTTTCTCATTTTCCAAAAATACAATCTTTAAAATTCACTATGTCACACAATAAGATTAAGAAATACGAAATCAATTTGAGAAACCTATCTTCAGAATTTGAAAGGAGATTTCAGGACTTTAGAAAAATGGAACCAGAGTTTAGTATTTTTGCGACCCCATTCGATGGAAATTACGAAGAAGTTGATGCAAAATTTCAACTTGAGTTAATGTAATACTCTCCTGAAATAAACTTTTCATACAGTACCATTACTAGAATTTTATAAAAATTTAAGTCCAGATAATTTCCCAAATCTAATTACTCATGCAATGAAGATAATGACAATGTTCGGCTCATCTTATATACGCGAACGAATCTTTTAAATAATGTAGCTTAGGAAAACTTCTTTAAGAAACAGAATTACAGATGAGCACCTTTCATCAGTTTTAAGAATTTCTGCTTCGCAAATGGAATCGGACTATGATGAAATTTTGATGAAACAGTCTCAATTTCAAATTTCTCATGCACCGGCAACCAGTAATGATACCAGAAAATAAAGTGATAATACTTCACATCAAGAACTACACTAAATTCATATTATATTTTGTGTGTTCGAATTTGTTTTTCAATTACCAAATTCTCCCGTGATTTTGTTTCAATTTCCTCTGTATACTACAATTCGAATATTATGCTCAAAACACATAACTAAATATATCCTTATTTTCAACATTTAATATTTCTTTACATCACCAAAAAAGTCATTTAAATTTACTAACACCTAAGAAAAACAGATAATTATCGTTTTCTGAAATTCCACTGAACATATCTCTTCATAAAACCGCTCGTCCAAACCCTGTTATCTGTTTCTACGAAACCGTTTCAAGCCCAAAAAAAACATATCTCCAACTGGCAATTTCCCTTGTGTTTGAACATTACATTTTAAAATACTCGTATCCCATTGGTTAGACCCGAACAAGTGGACGCTACGTCAACCGACGTATAAATACGCCATATACCCTACATTCACCCTCTTTCATCATTGAACTTGGTACACAAAGGTACTCAGTTTAGAAGAGCACCCGGCGTTTTCATACCGGGAACAAACATGTGTCCTTAAGGTTTAGTCATCTCATAAATCGTCATAGTATGTGCAATGTACTTCCATTCATCGCGTAAATAACAAGTGAATTCTCAATTGTCGACGCAAAATTAAATAAACTTATAAGTTCATGACAATATAAATCATAACGTGATATAAGTGTTTAAATTTCATTCTACGGTTCAGCTTTACATCAGTGAAAAACAACCGTAGTGGTCCTTCGAATAACCAGATAACATACATTTCCTCTAATTAGCCCAAGTAAAAAGGATTAATTTAGAACATTGTGCTTATAATTTCCTTACATTTTGCTTTTTTACTATTAAAATATTAAGTGTATGTAATAATATATGTATATGTTTATAGAACACATATATTTTTTAGCGATTAAGCATTATTCTTTGGTCCGCTACGATTGTCTAGTTATTACAAATGGCCCGTCTTAAAAAAATGTTCCCCACCTCTGTTATAGAGCATGTCCGTGGGCTGACGAGACAGTAATGTTGGAATCAGTCCACAGACTTGCAGCCATCAGAAGACACATTACTTGGATAATAATACTTGACGTTACTTTACAATAACACACTGTCAGGCATATAACTATCTGGGAGTGACATTTGACTCAACTGGGACAGATAACAAAGAAATAGAAAGTAGAAATAACAACAGCGAAAAAAGCGATATCTTGTCTCAATGGCATTCTGTGGAATAAATATATTACAAAGAACAAAAAATTCAATATATATGAAACTTTAGTGAAAGGCAGCCTATTGTATGGATCTGAAAACTGAAGACTAACAGAGAAATATAAAAAAAGATTAGAAGCTGTTGAAATGGATGCGATGAGAAGATCACTCATGATTTCAAGAAGATAGAATCAGGAATGACACCATTAAAGAAATAATGGGGATTGAAGGTACCATTATAGACGACATAGAGAAAAAACAACTTACATGGTATGGGCACATACAACGTATGTCAGAAACAAGACTCCCTAAACAAGCAATGAACTGGCAACCGATAGAACGTCGGAAAAGAGGAAGACCGAAAACCACTTGGAAACAGAGCGTGGTTAAAGTCATGAGTGCTAGTAACCTGCAAGAAGTGGACTGGGACGACAGGAAAAGATGGAGGCACGGCGTCGGACAACGTCGAAAGACGTTCTAAACCGGCCTATATATATATATATATATATATATATATATATATATATATATATATATATATATATATATATATATATAAGAGTACTGTGTACCTCTGAAGCTTCATCTTCAGATATAAGCAAAATATTCTCGTACTCTGTTTTGGACTGTTCATCATCTTCTCACTCCTCACAATTTATTTTTTAATTTCTTCACAGTCAGATCTGTAAGATCATTTGGTTTAGTACAATCTCTTGGCCTCCCCAAGTTTTACTTGTAGAAGTTTTTTGCTGTGCTTGTTTTGATTTTCATAAAACTTTTTTAATGATTTCACCATTCTATGAGTTTTCGATGGATTTTGAGAATAGAATGAATTCATTACTAAATACCAAGCCTTTTTTTCCTTCATGGTAATGCCATCAGTCTTTATTTTCAATTTTATGTCTTAAATCATATACTAAAGTTAGCAACAAAATTTTTTTCTTCTCTTGAGAAGTTGGGTGCCCTTTGTCGTTTACCGCCACCTGCTTGGCTAACATATACCGCCCAGTTCCATTTTATGGATGCGATTCTTTTTATGGCATCAACTAGTCTCGTTCTTCTTCGAATTTCTGCGTTCGGTATTCTGTCTCTTAGGGATAAACCCAGCATTTGTCTTTCCATTGCACGTTGAGCTACTCTTATTTTAGTTGCTTGTTTTTTGGTTAAAGCTAGAGTTTCTGCACCGTATGTTAACACAGGTAAAACACGATGGTCGAAAACTTTTCTTTTTAGACATATGGGCAGTGAGGATTTTAGGATATGTCTTAGCTTTCCGAAAGCAGACCATGCTAATCCTATTCTTCTTCCCAGTTCTCTTACCTGATTATCTCTGGTTATGCTTACCTCGTGACGTAAGTACTTATAGGACGTTGTTTCTTGGACTTGATTTCCTTCCAAATATATACCTTCTGCTAATACGAGATTTGTCATCACTTGCGTTTTTGAGATGTTTATTTTGAGACCCATTTTCTTTGAAACATTCTGTAACAGTCCCAACATGGTTTCCGCCTTGTGAATATCATCCCCTATCAAGACTATATCATCTGCGAATCTTAAGTGACATAGGTTTTCGCCGTCTATGTTTATTCCTAACCCATCCCAATCTATTTGTTTACACATGTATTGCAGTAGTGTTGTGAATAATTTGGGCGAGATTGTGTCGCCTTGTCGAACACCTCTCTTTATTTTAAACTTTTTGGTATGTTCATGAAGACTTACGCAGGCAGTAGCTTTTTGATATATGTGTTCTATCATGTCTGTGTATCGGTGATCTATTCGACAATCGAAGCATTTCTTTTTGATTTATGGTATCAAACACCTTTTCGTAGTCAACAAATATTAGAACCAGTGGCTTATTGTATTCTATTGATTTTTTTTTGGTATACACCTCCTCAAAGGTAACTGTTGCATTACCTGAAACACTATTAAAATGTTTTTTGCAAGATTTAACTCCTGCTTTCCACAAACCTCCCATATGTGCCGAAATGAAATGCTATTGTACTCCTTCATTTGTACACAACTCCATCATAGTTTGTTAATTTTTTATTAGAAATTTTCCCAACTCCGATAAATCGTTTCTAGTTCCAACAAACGTCTTTGCGTTGTTAGAAGAAATATGTGAAGGGACAGCTCTCCTAGAAAAAAAAAACGTCGAAATGCCGCCAAAGAAGCTTCCGTTGTTAAGTCGGAAATCTACTCTAGATGGACAGATTTCGTAGAAAAGCATATAAATACTGCAACGTAACCATTTGACATCTTACTTCCCCTGCCTTTCCTATCTTTGAGAATATACGGAGCTCCAGGTAACATTCCCATTATTGGCTAGATTTATTTCGGAAACATCGGATACACTCATGAACAATTTTTCGTACTAAAACTCTACCTCTAATCGACCAATAATTGTCTCTAATATGAGCTAATAACAATTGGGGACCATCATGCAATACGGTTAAATAATGATTTCCATCCAGTAATGCCGGATGTTTCTTCTTAAAACTGAAATTTCAAAGTTCCAATCTACCTCCAACACGCATGCAAAATTCCTTGATCGTCAAGGGTTCAATTTATTTTCCTTTGGTAGCTCTTTCCCCTTTTAGAAACCCAGTCTCCTTCTCGAAACAAACGCTCTGGGACAATCTGACTAAGATTTTCATCGCCTCATTCAACTTTCTCACACTGAAAGAACCCTTCAGCTTCTCTCCACTACGACCATTATTTAAGAATATCAGACAATCGAACTGTTTAAGACTGATTACGGTAGTAAATCTGTGAAACGGAAAATATTCTATCTCCTGCAACTTCAACACTGTAGCTATATTTTTCATTTCTGGAAGATTGGATTCATGCTCAAATGCACTAACTGGCCAAAATTCACGTGAGTGAGAGAGCCAAGTTGGTCGTCCCCAACAAAACTTTGAACTCTGGAGTATACTTGGCATAACTCCTGGGGATAATAAGTCTGCTGGATTCTCCTTGGTCCGAATATAGTACCAATCTGAAGGATTAGTTAAACTCTGTATTTAAGATACTCGATTACTCACGAAGGTTTGAGGGAGATTTGGTTGGGTTTTGATCAAGCTCAAACACATTGTTGAATCACACCAAAGAAAATAGCTATCAACTTCCCTTATCATAGAAATATTTATTTTATGAATTAACTGGGCTAAAACTAAAGCCCCACACAACTCTAATTTTGGAATTGTTATTGTTTTCAAGGAAGCAACTTTATTTTTCGCTAACAAAAGTTGCACTTTAGTTTCTCCTCTCTCAGTCACACTACGGACATAGAAGCATTCTCCGTATGCTTCCAATGGAGCGTCAGCAAAACCAAGAATTTCGATGTGAATAATGAATATTTTAAGCACATTTTGTTAAACTTTATTATAATGAATACAAAAAAATACTCGTATTATTCACAAAATGTATGTCTCTTGAATTGACGTTTTTTTATTTCTCTTCTCTTTTCTTGACGTCGGCTGTCACATCAACCTCGTAATGGCACACGTGTCGGCTTGTCAAAAAAAAGTCGCAACATAATTTATACAGCAGATTATTAAGTAAAAAGAGCGGTTTTAAACGAGACCTATTTTGTTTAAATCCGTCAACCCATACTGGAGCTATTGTCATTTAAATAAAAACATATTTGACGCTCCCCACCACTACATTTCATAAAATAGAGTAAAATACCTTCAACAAAAACTGTCACAAACTTTCCGGTGTTTACGATGGCATTATTTAAAATATATCTTTACTTTCATATTTTTTGAGAAAACGCTCGTTTTATGATTAGCCATAGCTGTTGCGCCCCTAGCGACCATTTTTCGAACTTGAAAATAATTTCCAGCGATTTCCTTTGGTCGATTTACCTATTAAATTTTTTTACAGAAATTGTACGGTTATCGGTTCCTGAGATATGGCCGGCGTCCATTCTTAATAGGCCACTCATTACTTGTTAATAAGAAAATAGCCCTGTTTTGCGATTTCAAGGGAACTATTTACATTAATAATTGTTTCAAAAATAACTTACTTACAAGTAAATAGAATCTGCCTCCAGAATAAATCTCCATTGCTTCTGTTCCACAGGCCCAGTTAATGGATGGATATACCTACATTTTTTTAAACGTATCTCTAGTTGCTTTTAACTATCGCATCAACCACTTATCACGCGCTTGTAAACACGATTATTAAAAATTCATACACATGCAAAAAATTAGGTAGAAAACGTGTTCAATCAATTCATTAAAGCTACACACCAATATTGAACTAACATCTAAATCACCTTAATTCTATGTTATAATTTAGGATGAAACAAGGCAAAATTGTACATGTCTTTACAGACATGACAATTAATTAAACTCATTTTCAACTAAACGGCCTTGGAACTAACATGCATCGTTTGAAATAATTGATGGTTTCACTACATGTTTCCTTAATGAGAAGTTCGCAACCCCTCAGACGTCCTCTAAAAATGGAGAAGCAAAGCGACCAAAACATGTCACGTTTCCCGACTGCAAGTAAAGATGTTGAACATTTTATTCATTCATTTTATCTTGAAAATACAATACTGGACCAGATTGAAATGTCAAACTATTTATTTCGTATGTGTATTAGGAGCAAAAAGAACAGCCTTTGTACATAATATTTAAGTTAGTAACTATAGCGAATGTCATAGACAAACTTAATTAAAATTAAATATATATTTTTTTCAAGGGTATTTATCAAACAATAATATTCTCATATCCATTGTTTATGTCTGCCTGTAGTTTTACTTCAAATAAGGTTATTATTAACCTTGCATTATAGAAATATACTGTTTCACCCAATTAGTTGTACTTATTTCTTTGTTTATATTTTTTTGCGACTCACAATTAACCAAGTGCAACTAATTACTTCGAGCCGCTTTATTATAATTTACTTCATAATGAATTATCAATAATTAGAAAAAAAACGATCATCTGTGATGTTTCTTAATTGTATGCAAACTTGAAATACATTTAACTTTTCTTGAAAAAATTTTAACCTTGTTCGATGCAAAATACGTAGTACTGAAATGGTAAAATATTACCATTCGCAACAAAGATATTATGCTTTACTCTATTTTGGGACGAGAATGACAATTTTAATAGAATAAAGAGCCTTCGATATAATGAAAAAATGAAATGGCATCGATTAACCATGAAATACGAGAAAAACATTATTTTAACTTATCAACTTTTCGGTTTCAATACCTACAGATCCATGGAATTTTTCAATATCTGCAGCGTTACAAAGTACATAAAACATCTGTCCCATTTTTAAAATGAAAAACCTTATATTAGTCCAGTAAAAAAATGTTTTAAACCATGATTTTGGAAACGAATGTGCAAAGTATCAAAAACAATGCTTAAACACGCCAGTATTAAGATTTGATCCCAAATTTGATCATGGGGATAGGGGTTTTCGAGAAAAAAAATAAATAAGGGTTGAAAAATGTCTTTCTCTCAAATATCTTGAGAACGGTGATTAATAGCAGAAAAAAGGTCGAGATAAAAGTTGTAGATCATAAAATTCTACATGAAAAAGATCTAATCAATTTTATTTCATCTGCAATAGTTTAGCAGTAAAAAAGGGAAATAAGTTTTCAAATTTTTGAACTCGTACAAGCGCCTTATTCTTAACACGGCACTGACGCACATTCCACAGATACGTCATCGCATGCAATATACAAAACAAGCGATAACGAAGATCTTTTTATTTTAGAATGGTCCCGTCCGGTTAAGAAAAAGTAGACGATTTTTTATTTATTCCTGAAGAAAACTTATAAATATTGAAGTTACATGTAAAATGTATTTCAATAAATGCTTAATATTCGATTTATCGTAAATTCAAAATTGCACTTACATTTGAAACGATTTTACTGCTTAATTTGTACTTTTTCCCCTCTACCTCACGATTTATTAATAATGAAGTGACTGAGAGAACCAAAGTACATCGTAAAAAGTAACGTTCTGTTGTAGACATCAAGACTTAAATTGTCTATAACTCTCTACGTTTAACAAACGGCTATCGATACCTTTCTCTCTACAGGCAGTATAATGTTCTTTTTCTTCTCTATAAGTGAGCGGTTCCAAATATAAATTTGAAACCTATTTTCAACTTTGAAATTGATTTTTTAAATCAAAATCTACTAAAATAAATTCAAAAAAATAGAAAAACGATTAAATAGAGTTTTAAGGAAAATTTTGAATTAATTTTAAAATAAATAATTACGATATTCTTTTCATTATTACAGAAAACGTTATGTAATCTTGATATGAAATTTTCGTATTGAACAATTCAAAATTAATTAGTAATTGATAGCAAAATATTTTTCCGGTTATACTGAATAACACAAATATTTTTTGACGTTTTATCATAATTTGCAATAAGTTTTATAAGTATACACAACAAATCGATAAAATGAAATAGTGAATAGCACTTTCAGTAGAGGATTTTTGGGCTTGTTTGGAGGATCAGTCGGTTAACTTTTTTTTGTTGCCATTATAATTTTGACACTTTTTTATATTTACAAAAAATATATTATTTTTTTATTATTGTAAAAAAGATTTTCATAATATATCAGTGTTTTCTCTTACATTATAAATAAACATTTTTAAAAGTTAAATTTAACCAATTTAATCTAAAACTCTACAAAATTAAATTCTTCATATTCGATTCGGCACTATTGGTATCCGATTAATCGTGGAATGTTGCCTCATTATCATCCTCGCTGAAACTATTATCATCGTCATCATCATCAATATAATTTTTCTGTATCACTTCTCCAGAAATATTGTGACAACTTGAGTCGTTACAATTTTTACACAATTGAGTGCACAACAAACCAGCTTTTTTGCATGTGCATCTAGCAGTTGCGCAGTCGGCTCTACACCCACAGCTGATCTGTAAATAAAATAATTGTAAGTTGTATTATTATACTAATAATTGTATAAATACATATATCAATTAACTTAAAAAATTAATAATTTCCAGTTTTTATAAATCGTTGGGAGCTGGATCATCAGTGTTTGCAACAGGTATCATAATCGTGTTGGTTTTTTTCCATCCCCATTCCTCAGGATATAAGTCGTTCCCCAACCATTGTTGTGTTGGCGCAATGCCGATGTAGTTGGTGGAAGTGCTGCTAATGATAGTTCTTTTTTTAAATTTTTAGTTTTTGCTACTGATGACGTGAATAAGTTGTATCTTAATTGATCAATTGTTGTATCCACTGATGTTTTATCTAATTCATATATAATTAAATATAGATAGTGAAATAACGAAATTTTTTGTATCAATTAATAAATTAGTAATACATATTAGATTCAATGGAATACTCTTAACGATTTTCATTAGTTGTAAATATTATTTACCTCAAATGCAGCAAGTAAACTTCGCTCGATTATCATTATTCTGTGTGTTCTGAATGTACATTCATAACGTTTCAATCCCAACTCTCGCTATTGCTAATACGATCGTCGTGTGGTGTGTTATTCTGTGGTGGATATAATTCAGTTTACAAGATGAAGAAAAATGTGACGTGTTTAGGATTTATTATTATTATAGTTTATTGTATGAATTTTGGTAAGTACTTGTTTAATATGAGTTTAGTGTTTCGTGTCCGATATATTAGTGGAGATTGAATGTTTAAGACTAATATTTAACTAATAAATTGATACCAAAAATAATGTAACCTAACATATAAATATATCTGTGAATGTTTTTATAGAAGAAGTTCAATATATACACGAGGAATAGTGTTCATAGTTGGTTCTTCTTGACCCTGAATGTGATGCATTTGGAGAAAACGATCGCCTATGATCGAATAAGCGAAACTCAGGATGTGGAAATGATGAGATGTGAATTATTTCACCAGTAGAAATATCTTATCAAAAGCAAGATATATGGATAGTCATCGAAATTATATTAATAAGGTAATTGTTCAATCTTACCAAATCTAGACGATATCACAATTTTCTCACTTATTTATTAATATACGAATGATATTTTTAGTTAGTTTACTTTTCAAGATTCTGCTAAACACTTTAGTTAACGTTTCTTTATGATTTTGTTTAAATTATATTAGTTTCTTAAAATTTTGGAGAAGAAAAATTTAACACGTCCTCCATCTATTTAATTCACACGGCGTCTCCCAAGCTCAGAATCAACAACATTCTAATGTTTTTCCTTTTGTTTTTCATTGTTCATTTGTTGATAAATAAACATTGTTTTTATTAAATCAAAATATCTATTTCTGCGTTATTGTAGATAAATTCACTGTGTTTCTATGCACTTCTATAGTCACTCCGAATCACTCTACCCGAACTGTTAACAGAACGTTGGTTTCTGCGTTGATATTTTGATTTTGACGTTTCATACAAATAATTGAAAAGTTCATGCAATATACAGGGTTTCTGAAAGTGTTACAATTATAAAATTATAATAGTTGAATTTTGTTTCAAAATTCATGTGATCCTATATACAGTGATCATTATAATTATGTACAAAATTATGTTTGACGTAATTTACTTGTCGTTGTGATATTATCAGTACCTTGAAATATACTTTAAAGAAAAATAGTTACTAAATTAAATAGTAATCTCTTGAATCAATTTATCAATTGTATACTATTCGTAAATATTTCTTGACATGTTTAAACTATATCTTTATGGATTATTCCCCTCAATTGAATATTTACTACTACTACTAAAATTCACATTATCTGAATGATGCTAATTGATTTAATTTTAACGCGGTAGATATGTTTCACTTAAATATATATATATATATATATATATATATATATATATAATATAATGATGATTAGTAAAATAAACAAGATACTTGAAGGAGGATTTTTTCGACAACAACTTTCTCAGGCAGTTATGCCTTCTAGAAAGTTTTCAATGGGCCACACTGTATAATGTTATATTTTATGGTTTCTATTATTTTGAAATACTTCTTAAGTTACATTTAAATGTAAGTAGGTACCTTAATCTGAGTCAAGCTCATTAATTTATTAAAAAAAACGTTAACAACGAAAACAATTTATTCATTTACTTTCTGAACACCAAATTATTTATTTCTTCAAATTGGTTTCCATTTTCTTTTTGCATTTTTTTCAACAATAATTTTTCCGTTTCCTTTTGAACCCTTATTAGTTCCAGCCGTTCCAACAATACCAGTCGTTGGAGCTCTGTTTTGGACAAATTTGAGGTTTCGTCTGTTTCATTAAATTTGGTTCTTCTGGTAACTGGAGACTTATCAGGTAAAAGCCGAACATGAGGTGGAGGTAGAATAAATTCTTCAGTTTTGGACGTTGATGGCTGAGGTTGTTCCATTACAGATCCTATCGACATTGCTCCTGAAATAATTTTTTGGATCAAATGGCAGCAAAACAGTAATTTATACTATTCAGCGAAAAAATAGTTAATTTTGCTTTTACATCTTCATACCATTTATTTGTTTTTATAGCCATACTTTATTACCTACCTGGTACTTTTTGAAAAACAGGGTTTTCTTGTTCTTCCATTAGCGCCAAAAGTTGTTTTTCTCACGCGTTTAAAACAATTTTCTGATTTCCCGTTGCAGTTTTGTCCGTCTTTTTCTTCAAGTCGGTCTTCATATTTTGGATTTACTTTTTTAGTTGTTTTTCAATTAACTCCCTTCCAATTTGCAAAATATATTTTTGTTGGATTTCTTTGTATGCTTGTTCTTTGTTCTCTTTTATTTTAGGAATTTGCGATTTATTAAATATAATATTATAGCTTTCCAAAATTTCCATCAATTTCAGGTTGGACGAAATTATTGCAGGAACTTCCTCCGTCAAAAAATCACTTGTAGATTTTTCTGAATCACTACTCATTTGAACGTAAACTGTTAATGATACTAGTTTAAAAAGTTTTCATGTGATCGATATTTGCCTTTGTCGATTTGCACATCGGCAGTTAAAATTTGTCCATACACTTACAGTCTATCGAAATTCACGGCCGACTGATTAGTCATAAGAATATAAATATATCAGTATAACAATATTTTTTTTTGGATGGTTTACCAAATAAGAACTTTAAGTAGATACTTAAAATATCTAGCTTTTGCTAGTAAGTAAAAGCAAAAGGTTTATTCACTTCAATTTAAGCAAATGCTATTAGCAAAAGCTAAATCTACCTAGTAAAATCTAGAGCTTATACTTCATACTAAAAGCATAAGCTAAGTTTTTATTCACTCGGGCCATTAAGTCAATCACAAAGTCGAGCCAAAAAAAACTATTATACATCAGGTAGGGATCACATGAAACGTAACTTACGTCATTCTGACGATGATTGTAATATCGAAACAAATGTAAAAATTTTATACTCCGTTTTTAAAAGGCATGGAGTAATAAATCACTCATTTTGGCCGGAACCATAGGCGTACCACATTTAGTCATTTAAAAAAAGTTAAGGCTTCTAAAATTATCTCATTTCCGAAAATAACCGTTTTGTAATATTATTTAAAATGGAATTTCAAATTATCAATAATATAATAAACTGTGGATTATATCACTGACATCAATTTTCCAGAAAATTTATTGTTATGTATAAAAGGGGGTAGACGAGTCCCTCCACTAAGCTCCAGGTAGTTATAATCCTACATACAATAAATAATAAAATAAATGTTAATAACAATTTTATACAAATATATATATATATATATATAGATATATATATATATATATATATATATATATATCCAAACCAACCCCATTTGCCGATTATTTCACCCAATTAGCAGGTAATTGAAGAAACTTGACAAACAGGTAGCTCAAAAATGGTTTTATTATTGTGAAATATGGTCTTTTCAGTTCTAAGAAAATGCCCCCATAATACAATGTACTTACCAGAACTTTTCAACTATAAAAGTAGCGGAAAGGTTGAATATTTTCAATTTACAGTACATCTGTTCTGGAGAAACTGCTGTGTTGATTGATTCCCCCATTATTACTGTTATTTGTTATTTTTACTTTTCCGCCAACCTATCTAATATGCGAGAAAAGTATTGGTTTACTCACAAAAAAGTTGGAAATTTGAAATTTTTTTTTAAGTTATTTTTACGTTATCCATCAACAACAACACGAAAAAACAGTTTTTAGAAAAAAATCCTGTGTGTATGTCGTCGTCGTCGACGTTGTCGTCGGCCACTATTCCTTGTAAGTCTTGTTAGCACGATACAGCCTCCGGAGTGCAATAAGTCACCAATTTTATGATCGAATATTGTTAAGGACCTTTCACAGATGAACCTTATTGATTTTCAGCTCACCAGAGCCAGTACAACGGGTGCTATGGTACTTGAAGTACGACATTTTGTCGTTTTTCGAGAAATTTCAGTTTGTTAGCACGATACAGCCTCCGGAGTTCAACAAGTCACCAATTTTATGATTGAATATCATTCAGGGCATCTCACTGATGAACCCTATTGATTGTCAAATCACCAGAGCCAATACAACCGGTGCTACAGTACTTTAAGTACGATATTTTCGTCATTTTTGGAGAAGTTTCAGTTTGTTAGCACGATACAGCCTCCGGAGTATATACAAGTGATGAATTTTATGATTGGATATTATTCAGAGCGTCTTAAAGATGAACCCTATCGATATTGAGCTCACTAAAGCCAGTACAACGGGTGCTGTGGTACTTGAAGTACCAAATTTTTTTCATTTTTGGAGAATTTTCAGTTTGTTAGCACGATACAGCCTCCAGAGAGTATACGATTGATCAACATTATGAATAAGTATTGTTCAAGGTGTCTCACAGATGTACCCTACTGATTTTGAGTTGACTAGAGCGAGTACAGCGGGTCCTATAAAACTAGATATACTAAATTTTTGGTTATTTTTGGAGAAATTTCGGTTTGTTAGCACGATACATCCCCCGAAGTGTGTACAAGTAACAATTTTATGATAGAATATTGTTCAGGGCCACAGATGCGGAAAAGTTAGTTTTATTCTTTAAAACCGTTTATTTTTTACCGTTATTGTTAACTGGTCTTTATTTTTGTTCATCTATACAAGTTTCTCTTCTCATCACACGAGACAAACACCTAACTACACCTTCCAACTATATAGTGTTCCAACCAAATTCGACCAGATATTGAGGATTTATCACCATCCAAGCGACCTAAAGTTGGCCCATTGTCGCTGAACGAAGAAAATCTGATATTAAATTGCTATTCCTCGTTGAAGAACGAAGAAATTAGAAGAAAAATCATGAATTTGACAGGAAGTGTTGATGAAACTGTGGAGATTACTGCAACAATGATGGGTGTGTCAAATACAACAATTTATAATTTAATGAAGGAGAAAAAAAATGGAAACATCACAGCCCCAGCAAAGTCCCTAGACCGACCCAAACTTGAAATGGATGACGACTTGAAGAATGGAATAAGGCGTAAGGTGCATGCTTTTTTCTTTTGAAAAGAGATCCCAACTCACTCCAAAATTGTGGCTTCGGTTCAAGAAGATTCAGATTTTCCGAAAATGTCTCGAAGCACATTATGGAAAATTTTGCAGGAAAAATTATCGGAACGCAATGTTGATTGATAGAGACGACATTGTCACTTGGAGGAGGAGTTATTTGCGCAATATTCGGAAAGCAAGACTAGATCAAAAACGAATTTATCATTTGGATGAGACTTGGTTAAATGAAGGTCATACTGTTCCAATGTTTTGGCGCAAGACAGGAATGTCAAAAGTGGGAGGCAGGCAGCTCTTGAAGGGTGGTCAACAGGCCTCAAACCACCAGCAGGAAAAGGACGTCGACTCATCATTACTCATATCGGAAGTGCCGAAGGTTTTGTTAAAGGTGGATTGTTGTGCTTTGAGTCGAAGCAAACCGGAGATTATCATGAAGATATGAATGCAGACGTTTTCGAAGAATATTTCTCACAAGTGTTAGATCTAATTCCAACGGGCTCAGTCATTGTTATGGTATCACTCCAGGTTAGTGGAGAAATTACCTTCAACTGCATGGCGTAAACAAGATATCCACGATTGGCTAACCTCGAAAAATATTGAATGCACAGATAACCCGCTGAAAAATGAGCTCTTGCAACTGGCCAATTCACATAAACACAAATATAGTAGATACGTTGTAGATCAAATGGCATCAGCGCGTGGTATAACGGTGCTGAGGCTTCCTCCTTATCACTGTCAACTCAATCCCATAGAATTAATATGGGCCCAAGTGAAAGGTGAAGTTTCAAGAAAGAATACGACATTCAAAATGAGTGACGTAAAAGTTTTATTCGAAGACGCGTTAGGTAACGTAACCAAAGAAAACTGGAAGAAATGTGTTGAACACGTGATACAAGAAGAACTAAATATGTGGGAAATGGATCATATAAGTGAACACATGATTGAACCATTTATGATCAATGTTTATAATGGAAGCTCAACAGAATCGTCTGATGCTGATATATAGACTAGTTTTTGTGTTAGTTATTACTATTATTTGTTAGACTTTTTTTTTATAAATATTACATTAATTCGTACTTTATTCCTGCATTTTTCTTTTTTCCTCTCCTATTGTAAACGGTATATTAGTAGTAAAGTGATACCTACTGCAAAAAAATTTGCTATTTTTTATATAATATTTCATGTTTATTGTTTATTCATAGGAACACAAAAAAATGTGTTTTTATTGAATCGATATTGTGAACTCTTTTGAATAGTTTTCGTAATTATAATTTCATAGTGCATTCATATTCATATACCAAGTTTGTTTTGTCCTGATTGCACGCCTCTGAGGATTAAATTGTTTATTTGTTCATTCAAATACAATACCCTTTCAATACAATAGGCGACCCAACCGAATACAGAGTTACGGGGTGTCTACCTGAAATTCGTAACAAATGAGAAATTTTAGTACAAAATTAGATAAACTTCGGAGATATTCCATTATACACCCTGTATCGGTTTTGCATACCTAATGAGCTTTTATTACTCCATGCCTTTTAAAAACGGACTATAGAGTTTTTACCATTTTTTAAATATATTTTGGAATTATTTAGACACAGTTAGTTTCATTTAACAAAGTACGGCAGATTCCACAGAGTAGGAAGTCGAAACAGTAAATTTCACGTTACTATTATTATTAAAATAGACCGAAAATAAATATATAAAGGTCTAGGAAATAAAAAATTTGAGATTTTATAATAATTATGAATTGATAATTTGTTTACTTCTTAGACCATTTTATATTTGTTTTCTTGAATTAATAATGTTCTTGATTTTCGATCTATTTAAATAAATAACATGTTTTTTTTTATAGAAATGATCTCTATAAAAAACAAGTTATTTATTAATAGGTATAGATAGAGAACCTTTATTCAAGATTACATGAAATATATCTGAGCTTTTATTCATGGAATCACTTAAATCGGGATTATCCATTTTTAATTACACTTCAAATGTCCAATAAAAAACTTTTTTTCATCTACATTTCAAATAGAATAACAGTTGCAATCATAAAATATATTCTCGAGCATTCAATTTCAATCAGATATCAACAATTATACAATTATAATATTTATTCTATTAACAATCGACATAATCGCGATGTTTATGGATTAGAAGAGAACAAAAAGTGTATTCTTGTAAGTCTCGATCATTACTTAAATGAAGTAGTAACATATCTAGTATTCATGCAGATGCTGCACATCTCATTCCAAGGATTTTCTATCCAATTACCAGTTAATTATTGTAACTAATTAACACGCCACCGAGCCACTAAACATTTAAATGAAGGTAACTAATAGTTGCATAGTTTATCAGAATATAAATAAGGGCCTGGAATTATTTAAATATAGTGGGTAGAGAAGAGCTGTTTACTTATTCGAATTTTGTGCTATAGAACAACAATTGCTCAGAGGAAGGTGTAGACTAGTTCTTAAGTGCCAATTTGTAATAAACCTAGTCTAGTCCACCTAAAATTAGGATTTGGGTTTCATTCGATTCAAAATGGCATCTACAACAAACGATCAACTGGACAATAGGAGCCGGGAAAAATTGCAATAATTATAAACATTTACTAAGAAGAAAAAGAATGGTTTGGATTTTTTCAAAATACTGTTACGAACTCGCACACCGAAGCAGATACTAAGTACGGTCCTGTAACCGTATGTTAACGGAGTTAAAAAATGGCGAGCGCGCCGAATTCTAAGAAGGTCTATTTGGATTTATTGTGACAGTTTTTATAGACATGTTCTCGGAAGGTCTTTTAAGGATTGAGCCGGAAATCGAGAAATATCGCGAAAGGCATTTGTTTTGTGTAAGCCGCAGTCCAGAATTCTCTAGTAAAAAAGGCACTAGTATATAAAAAGGACCGATCAGCGGACCAGGGCAGTTGATAATTTGACATCGTGAGATAAACAGTAAAGAAGTGAATATAAATTAGTGTAAGTGAATATACTGTATATATAAATTAAGTGTTAGTAAGTAATTTAGTGTTTCAATAAATTAAGTAAGTGAACCCACCTAGTGTTTTAAAATTTATCTCACCCGTTTGCAACTTAAATAAATTAGAAAAACATTACATTGGTGTCAGGTGTGGGGTAATATAAATAAATTGCAACGTAAAAATGGCCACCAAGAGACTATGTGATCTGAAAGTAGCGGAATTAAGAGCAGAATTGGAAGATCGTGAGTTGGAAACGTCTGGTAAGAAAAGTTAATTAGTAGAAAGACTTAAAGTGGCACTGGAAAATGACGGCTTTGATCCAGAATCTTTTTTATCCAATGACGAGGCTTCCACCTTAATCTCGTCAATTTCTGCTGATATGGACGAGAAGATTACCACAATGAAAAGCGATATTTCTGCCATGGAAGAGAAGATTTCAACCATGAAGAACGATATTTCCGCTAACATGAACAAGGTTTCTACTAATATGGACGAGAAGATTTCTGCTATGAAGAATGATATTTCTGCAGATATCTTATCATTGAAAAATGACATTGCTGCTGAAGTTGAGAATAAAATTTCGTATCTAAAATCAGACATGGAGAATAAGATGACAACGATGGAAAATCAGATGGACGAGACAATTAAGCAGTTAGAAACAAAGATTGCCGATTTAAGAACACAAGACACTTCAACAGAAGAAAAGAAGATCGAGATCTGCAAGCCAGAAACACAACCCAAGACAGATGATATTTGCAGTTTTACCCGAGTCAAGGCCCCAACGTTCGATGCAAAGATGTCGTGGACCAATTATGTGAAACAATTTGAAGCAGCCGCTAGAGTGAATAATTCGTCCGATAGAGACGAGGCAGTGAACTTAACTATCGCGCTTCGGGGAGATGCATTAGATGTACTTCAGACTATACCGCCTGAAGAAACGGATGACTTCAAACAGCTGAAAAAGAGGTTGGACATGCGATATGGTCACGAACATTTGGAACAGTTGTACAGATTCCAGCTGAAGAACCGAAGGCGGAAACGTGACGAAACCCTTCAAGAGTATGAAATGGATATTGCCCGACTAGTTCGATTTGCTTATCCATCAGCACCAGAGAACATGATAGAATGTTTAGGCATCCAGGCCTTTATTAACGGCTTATGTGACCACGATATGGAGAAGGCGCTTCGATTAGCCCATCCCAAAACATTGGTCGATGCATTGACTGCTGCTCTTGAATATGAAGCAGCCACGATGGCTTCGGGATACAGCAAAGGTAGGATCATGCAATAAAAAGGTGACGATGACAGACTTGACTAGATCGTCAACCTGTTGAAAGGTATGGTAGACGTGAAGCCGAAGAAGATCAGGTACTGTAATTGTGGCGAGTTAGAGCATGCACACAGTTCGTGTAAGCGTCCTACGACTCCTGCAAACCAAGAACCTCTTAAATGCAAAGCAGTCACGAAGGGCTCGCGGTACATCAAAGGTAGGACCATGCAGGAAGAAGATGACGATGACAAACTTGACCAGATCGTCAACTTGTTGAAAGGTATGGCAGAGAAGAAGCCGAAGAAGATCAAATGCCGGAGTGTGGCGAGCTACAGCACGTACGCAGTCCGTCTAAGCGCCCCAAGACTCATATAACCCAAGAACTTCAGTCACAGGGGAAATCAGACAGGGGTGAACATCCAGCTGATGTGAATCACCGAAAAGCCAACTCTTTGCCTAGACGATCATGCCTTGTAGACTATTCACAATGTAACAATTCGAAATCTAAGGAAGCTGCAGTTTGAAGAACTACTGTAGTCAATGAAGAATGGTCACCCACCAGGATCAGAGAAGATCAGGAGAATGATCCTCATCTGAAGATGATCCGGCAATGGAAGAAAGGAAATCGGCGACCTACCTGGCAAGAAGTGTCAAAATTTTCACCGAAACTCAAGGCGTATTGGGCTCAGTGGGACTCTCTTGTCCTGGAAGAAGGGCTGTTGAAAAGAGTCCGTGAAAACGATGATGGTTCCGAGAAGAGGAGACAGCTAGTTATCCCGAGAACAAGAGTAGCTGAGGTACTAAAGAAGTTACACGACAGTCCATCGGGAGGTCATCTGGGAGTGAAGAAAACCCTTGAGCGAGTCCGTGAAAGGTTTTATTGGATAAACAGCTCCGACGATGTGAAGGACTGGTGTAAGAAATGTACGACTTGTGCTACGAGTAATGGACCACACCGCAAGAGAAAGGCACCCATGAAACAGTACAATGTTGGAAGCCCTTTCGAAAGGATTGCTCTAGATATCGCTGGACCGACTACAGAAAACGGTAGCAAATACATACTGGTTGTAATGGATTATTTCACAAAGTGGGTGGAAATTTACGCTATCCCGAACCAAGAGGCCACAACTGTAGCAGATGTATTGGTGAAATAATTTATCAGCCGATATGGAGTGCCCTTGGAAGTCCACAGCGACAAGAGAAGAAATTTCGAAAGTCATCTATTCCAGGAGATTTGCGAGAAGCTGGGAATGAAGAAGACCAGGACAACAGCAATACATCCACGGTCAGATGGAATGATCGAGAGAATGAACAGGACTATTGGAAAATACATGTCCAAAGAGTATCCGGCCATCAGAGAGATTGGGACCAGTATCTTTCCATATTCGCATTGACCTATCGATCTGCCGTCAATAAGTCCACGGGTGAAACACCTGCGAAAATCCTGTTTGGACGTAAAATGAGGCTTCCTTGTGACCTGGAATTTGGCTGTCGCCCTGGAGAAGTTCTAGCAGGAGAAGACTACGTGATCCAATTGAGAAGAAGGCTGGACGAGATTCATGAATTAGTTCGAACAAATCTTCAAGTTACCAGCGACAGTATGAAAAGTCGGTACGACACGCAGGCCACAGAAGGCGGTTTTAAGGAAGGGGACAAAGTATGGCTACACAACCCGGCGAGGAGAAAAGGATTTTCTCCAAAATTACAAAAATCCTGGGAAGGTCCATACTTAATCAAGAAAAGGATCAATGATGTTATATATCGCATAAGCAAGATCCCCAACGGAAAACCAAAAGTAGTTGACCAAAACCGACTAGCCCCGTTTGAAGGAGATCATGACCTAGAGGAAGGAGTAAATCTTATTCAAGATGTGTCTGACTATACCTTCGATGAGTTTATGGGCGCGTATGGAAGTACCGGGAAAGCTAGATATGGAGTCACTTCAGAACAACGACAAGATTTGTTCACTCTCCCGGAAGATTATTCACTGGCATACAACATTCCCGCCCGTATCAAGAGCGCACGAGGGTTGGCAACCGTCTAAAAATGAAGTTCAAGATCGATCTACCTACCGCGATGTGTGGGAAGCACTTCGAAACCTACGAGACCTTGTGTTAGAATCCAGCGTGAAGAAACTGGCGATGCCTAAGATAGCGAGTAACCAGTTGGATTGGCGAGTCATCAGGAACATGGTAGAGGTTATCTTCCAGGACACCGGTGTCCAGATATTAATTTGCAGCTACAACCCCCGTTATCAGTATCCGATGAAGACGGTGCCCTTTTATTTCCATAAGATTGGAAAGAGTAGAAATGGAGTCAGTTGCCGATTCAAACATCCAGTCTCGGCTACACAAGAGTTTCAGGAGTAACTTTCATTTAAGGAGGGGGTAATTTTACGAACTCGCACACCGAAGCAGATACTAAGTACGGTCCTGTAACCTTATGTTAACGGAGTTTAAAAAATGGCGAGCGCGCCGAATTCTGAGAAGGTCTATTGGGATTTATTGTGACAGTTTTTATAGACATGTTCTTGGAAGGTATTTTAGGGATTGAGCCGACAATCGAGAAATATCGCGAAAGGCATTTGTTTTGTGTAAGCCGCAGTCCAGAATTCTCTAGTAATAAAGGCACTAGTATATAAAAAGGAGCGATCAGCGGACCAGGGCAGTTGATAATTTGACATCGTGAGATAAACAGTAAAGAAGTGAATATAAATTAGTGTAAGTGAATATACTGTATATATAAATTAAGTGTTAGTAAGTAATTTGGTGTTTAAATAAATTAAGTAAGTGAACCCACCGAGTGTTTTAAAGTTTATCCCACCCTAAGGCTGTTGCCACGGGTTGATTGATAATCTAGTCTATGTTCCTAAATTTTTTTTATAAACTTCTCTGGTCGCATTTTCCCACCTATCCCGATTGACCGTCCCTACCGCGAAGATATCCCGTGTACTACTGTAATAGGTATTTATTATTTTTTTTTCTGCTGCTCACCGCATATTTACAAACTGCTTATACCGCTTACGCTGTTATTAACAATTGCATTTGCTTGCTTACACCTGGTTTATAGTGCCTTTGCTCACATCCCTTAATACCGGCAAATTTCGCATAGTACATAATAAAATAAGGCATACTGTATATATTTAACTGATTTGGTACCGCTGAAAATACTTATTTTGTATATATATTTTAAATAGGACTTTTAATATACAAATCAATACAATCAGTGTTTTCTTCATATCCCGTAGCATCGCCGTCTAAGGGTTATAGCTTTGTAGAAGTGATAAATTCAACGAGACTCCTGGAATTTTCCGTTACCTCCATCTGAGGCTACCTGGAACTCTTGACGCTAAGGGTCAAGGGGCCGTGGAGTAAACCACGTAAAAGAAATCTCAAAATGTGTAAATGAAAATCAATTAAACTTTTTCGTTGATTCGTGATGCACAGATCATCTTGTCAATAATAAAACTGTCTTTTCAGAATATATTATATTAGATAAACCAATTATAATATCTGTTGCTAAAAATGATAGTCATTTACAAGCGATTGCAGTTGGAAACATTAATGCTCGAAGTGTAGTATATAATGTGAATATTAATTGTACGATCAAAAATGCATTTTATGTACCTAACTTACGTAAAGAATTTGCTTTCAGTAAAAAGGTTAGAGGATTGCGGAAATAAAGTAGTTTTCGAAAAAAGCGAAGTATATATTTTTAATGATAACCAAGGACTAGTAGCAAATGGAAAACGTGAACATTTGTATGAAATATTACAGTCAGAATGTTTAGATACAGCAACAAATACAGATTTTATCATGTGGCATAAGAGGTTTGGGCATGTTAATTTTAATAGTCTTGAAAAACTTATTAAAGGAGATTTTGTTAAAGGTGTTGACAATAAAATTTCAATTGTTAAAGTAGATTTCTGTGAACCATGTACTTTAGGAAAAATGTCTCAGTTGCCCTTTGGTTCTCGAACAAAAAGCAATAGAATGTTTGGAATAGTTCATACTGAAGTATGTGGGCCAATCACCCCACCATTACATGATGGACACAGGTATTTTGTTACTCTTATTGAAGATTTCTCAAATTTCACAATGACTTACTTAATAAAAGAAGAGGCTGAGGTTTTTGAAAAATTTCAGGAATATTATTTTATGATCAAGTCGATGTTTAATGTTCAAATACCCAAATTGAGATGCGACAATGGTGGCGAGTATATCTCTTACAACTTTAAACAATTTTGTAAAAATAACGGCGTAAGATTAGATTATACAATTCCTTATACTCCACAACAGAACGGCAAGGCTGAAAAAATGAACAGATCACTGGTAGAACGAGCTAGAGCGATGATCAATCATTCAGGTGTGCACAAGGTGTGCCATTTTAGCAGAAACCTACGCCCAACACAATCACTAGATGGTATCATAACACCCGCAGAAGTTTTCTATAATAAAAAACCAGAAATAAGTAATATGAGAATTTTTGGCAGTACGGCATATTCCCATTTTCCAAAAGAAAAACGAGGAAAATTTGATCCCAAGGCAAACAAATGTGTAATGGTAGGATATGCTCAAAACGGTTATAGGCCGTGGAGTATAGATACACAAAAGATTATTGTAGCTAGAGATGTTAAATTTGATGAGAATTGCTTCCTTTTCAGGAAAGATGTATCTGAAATTAAGGTAATTGCTGACGGAAGAAAAGAAATGGCAGAGGTAAGCGATGAAATGGAAAATACCATAGAGGAGAATCAGTATGAAAGTGTAACAATCAATGTAAAGGGAAGAGACAGTGATCGCAGTAATAAGAGAGAGACAACATTTCCAGAGAAATTTAAGGACTTTGAATTATATATGGCATTAAACGCGTACAATTATGTTGAAGATATTCCTATGAGTTATGAAGAAATCAAAAATCATAAAGATAAAGATAACTGGTTAGTAGCTATAGACAGGGAACTTAAATCTATTATGAAGAATGAAACATGGGAAATTACAGAGAACAAAGACATTACTAACATTTTAGACACAAGATGGGTATTTAGTAAAAAACCTCTAGAAACAAGTGAAAATCAATTCAAAGCTAGACTAGTTGTACGGGGATTTGCTCAAAAGAAGATCGAATATGAAAATTATTATTTACCAGTATCAAAAATAACTACTATTAGAACTCTTTTAACTATAGGGAACCAATTACCTCAATTCCTATGGTTGGATGTGAGAAGCGCATTTTTACAGGGTACTTTGAAGTCTTCAGTATACATTAATTTCCCAAAAGGTATGAAACATCTCCCAGGAAAAATATTGAAATTAAATAAAGCACTTTACGGTTTACAGGAATCATCTAGATTCGAGATGTTGGAATACGGAAATCAACTGTTTTTTGTTAGAAACGTGATTCACTAGGTCTTAAAGTGATTGTTGCTTATATTATATGAAATCGAACAATTAATCTATCTATTTATTATTGTATGTTGATGATATCATATTAGCTGCTCGAGATTTAAAAACTCTTAATGATATTATTTATGAGATGATGCTAAAATTCGATATGAAAAACAAAGGAGAACTAAGACATTTTCTGGGATTAGAGATAAATTATAATAGAGAGAAGGGAATACTAAAATTCTCACAAACAAGATATATGAAAAATATATTAAATAAATTTGGTAAGGAAAATTGTAAGGGCGTGAACACACCAATAGAAAGTAAACTTAAACTAAATATACCACTTGAAGTAGAAAACTTGACAGATAAACCAATTCGTCAACTTATAGGATGCTCAATGTATCTAATGTTGGGTTCACGTCCAGATATACGTTTTGCCCTTAATTATATTAGTAGCTACAGAGGAAATTTGGAAACATTTACTTAAAATTTTAAGATATCTGAAAGCCACATTATATGAAGGGTTAGAGTATAAAAGACTAAATGAGCCAAACGAGCATAAATTAATGTAATGTTTTTCTCATTTATTTAAACAGTAAACGGGTGGGATAAACTTGAAACACACGGTATGGCTACTTACTAATTTATTTAAACACTAAACTAATCACTAACACTTAATTTATATATACTCAGTATATTCACCTTAACTAATTTATATGAACACTTAACTAATTTATATTTACTGTTTGCTATTTCGGTGTATTTATTTCACGAGATCACTTTATCAACTAACTAACTCTTCCTGATCAGTCCCTTATATATTAAAGCCTTTTTTACTGGTAAATTCCGGACTGCGGCTTACACACACAAAAACAATTGGTTCTGACCTTTTCTAGATAGGTCTGGTCACAAAAACAATGTTTAGATAATATAGTCGTAAACAGTTATAAAAAATAGTACGTATCCGCCATAATTTTAACTTTGATACCCTTAGACAGGGTCGGATTTAGGGACTATACCAGTGTGCTGTTTCGTAACACTAATTTGTTATGTGGACGCCGATTGGCCGAATGATTTAAATGACAGAAAGTCAGTTTCTGGTTTTATTTTCAAGCTGTTTACGTCACACTTTCCCCTACAGAGGCTGAGTTAGGAGCATATGAGCTTCTGTTTCTGATGGTCTGTGGTTAAAAAAACTTCCTTTTGATTTTAATATAGACTTGGAGAAAATAATATTTTTTGAAGACAATATCAAAAATCTAGGAAATAACAGAAGGGTAAAGCATATTGATCTCAAATACCACTTCATTTGTGAAAAATTAGATGAAGGCAAAATATATATTAAGTACATCGATTCTAAACATCAACAATCAGATATCTTAACTAAGGGTCTTAATTCTGATATTTTCAAGTTTAGATCTCTCTTAGGTGTTAAAGTTTTTAGCGAAGGGGGGTGTTGAGTTACGCTAAAAACTGACTTAATGTGACAGATGACATTTCACTCATAAAAATGAAGTAGACAAGTTGTTAAAAAAAATGTTGATGTTGAGAGATTCATTCTCCTTTTAGAATATTTACTTTGGTTATGTACTGAAAATAAATATAGTGTATTAAAACTAATATTGCCATTATATACCTAAATACCTTGTCCACAATTACTAACAAGGTGTCTTAAAATGGTCCTCTAATCAGGAAACCTTACCACTATTTTAGTCATATTTCCTTACTTTTTATAACGATTTGTTTGATAAATGTCAGATATCTATCAAGATCTATTTTATTTGTAGTCTAATTTCAATGATTAAAATGAAATATTCAGTAAAATTTCTCTAAAGGATTGAAGGGCATTATTTTACAGCCCTGTACACTATATCGAATTCTAATAAATCCGTTGTAACAGCATACATTAAAATAAAAGTAAATCTAAGCATGTGAACAGCCTTGGCTTATAAAGGATACCTATATTTTTATGAGAATGTTAAAATACGGCAAGTACTTAACACAAGTCTACTCTTATAATATACATGTTCCGGATAATATTATTCTATTTTTTAATATACAATGCGTGTAGAGATACTAAAAAATTATTAAACGTAGCAATGAGAAATTTAGTAGCATCAAACTTTAGTAAAAACATTGTAATAACGTACAAGCAAACTAAAAAAGAATATATCCAAGTTATTAAAAGTAAGAAACATGCATATGAAAAAAATATGAGATATAAATTAACGAATATAAGCAACCCCAATAAATTCTGGAAATAAATTAATTAATACAAAACTAAAACAAAAATTGGCGGTGTTAACATGAATCAAATGATTATTTATTATAAAGATTTTTGCAAACCCACACCAAATTCAACTTTTTGTGGCCTAGATGCTTTACACCCGTATCTTGATGTAGCTTTCTCTACTTGTGAAATTTACAATGCTCTAAGCTTAGATAAAAATTATAAAGCGCCAGGGGAAGACAATATATATAACGAGTTTCACAAAAACATGCCTTTAAACTAGATAATGCACTTAAAATTGCTTTTCAATACTATCCTACAAGATGAAGAAATCCTATCCACCTGGCCAATTATTAAAATGATTCATTTTCATAAAATAGGCCCAGTAGATGATCCTGACAATTACCGTAGTATTGCAATAATCAATCACATAACCAAACTTTTTACGCAGCTCATTAGTACTGGACTCACTGATTATGCTGAAAAACAGGGTTTCGGAAAACGCGATCCTGTAATGATAACATTTTTGTCCTTTACACAATTATACATAATTATTGACGCCACCCATCTAGGAAACTATTTGCGCTATTTGTAAATTTTAGGAAAGCATTTGACTCTGTGGACCATGGGTTACTGTGGGAAAAACTATTCGATTTGGAGTGAGCACTAAAATTATTAAGATGCTAAGAATTATCTACAGTTCAGCCTCACTGTTCATTGAACAAGGTGGTTAAACCTCCGATAAAATTTAAAATAACTAAAGGTGTCCTACAAGGAGATACCTTAAGCCCCTTGTTATTCTCTCTCTTTATCTCGAACTTGGAAATTTACTTCCAAAATCATGGTGCTAAAGGAGTAATTCTTGATAACAATGAAAATATCAATATGCTGCTGTACGCAGATGATATGGTCCTATTTGCAGAATCCCAAATAGAGCTGCAAAGAAACCTTGAGATTTTAGAAGCCTATCGTGAAAACTTTAAACTGGAAGTAAACACAATTAAAACTAAAATAGTGGTTTTCCGCAGAATTGTTAATATGGGACAACAGCCACAATTCAATTATAAAGATGTTACTATTGAACTCTCGAATACCTATGAAAACTTAGAAACAATTTTCACATTTAAGGGAATATTTCTAAACAACCTAAAGCAGCGAGAACAAGAAGCGAGACTATCCCAAGGAGCAACACTAAGAAAAATAAATTCAACTGGTATATCATCTCTTAATTCAATAAAAACCCTGTATAACAATGTTGTACTACCTACCTTTACATATGCAAGCAGTATTTGGGCGTTAAGATACTTAGAACTAACAGAAAAAATTCAGAGTAGTATCTGGAAAAATCTTTTATTTCTGCAAACGCGAACAGCAGCCTATATCATCAGGAGTGAGGTAGGTATAAGCTACTTTATAATAAAGCAGGCGCTAGAGCTACTGCTCAGGATAAAGGATCAAAGTCCTAGAAGATACGTTTGATCCACTTACCTATGTCAAAAATATAACTGGATCGACCAATTATACCGCGGTATAGCGACGTACTGTGATTATGATCTAGATATGAATAGTTCCAACACAAGCCATATCAATAAACTTTTATCACAATACCTGCAGAAAAATGTTTATGAGGAGTCAAATAAAATAATTCTCAGTACACACCATACAACGTATAAATACCTTTTACAAGATCGAAATGAACCAAGCAATTATCTACATTACATACTAAAAGGCTCGTCGCACAACTCCGGACCGCTAATTCCAAAGTACTGTCTATATATTTAAATAATATGTCTCATGAAATAAATACAACCCTACTCTGTTCAATCTGTAATAAGCTATTACCAGAAACGCTTGAACATATAATTTTAGTGTGTCCAATGTATTAGAGCATAAGAGCTTACTTTATTAAACCTCGGGGACATTCAGATGACCTAACTCACTACTTACCTCAATAGACAGAAAGCAACTGAGAAAATTATATCGATTTATGAACGAGGCAATGAAAATCAGATCATTCATAATCAATGAATAATGAACCAAAAATGATTTGTATACGTATGTGTTGTACATGTATATGAGTATGTTTATACAAAATTACAGAGCATATCGTTTAGTACCTATATGCTCACGCTCAGAATCGTTTATTGTAGAATATCGTATGTAGTACCAACTGGCTGTCTTGTTCATGTATTATATGTATACAAAGGAACAATAAATATATTGTATTGTATTGTAATATACAATGTGTTTAAAATAATCCAGTTGGCTCGGTGACAGCTTCACTAAAACTTACACAATGTGGTTCCAAAGATATTTTCTGAAATGATGGAGTTTGTCTGAGAAATATTATGTTATGTCTTAAAACTGTAAAAACCATCCCGTATTGCGATAAATTCTCATGATTTATAATTTCTAGTCAATATTTGAGTTCGGAGAATTTTTGAATGGAATTGAAGATATAAATCTCAAATACGGAGCATGAAGGAGATTAAAATTGGAAGAGTACGATTACGAGATTGTGTATAAGAAAGGGAAATTTAATACCATCACCGATGCCCTTTCAAGAATAGAAATACACACCAAAGAATTATTTGACCTAGCAAAATACGTCGAAGAAGTGAATACAAGAATAGAATCCCCGGATGAAGAAAATGCCTCTTTATATAATAATCCACCCGAAGACAGACTCTCAGACTTTGTCAACGAAGTTATACCGGAAACTCCCCTCTCTATTGAAGAAATAATAGAACAGGCGAACTTAGTTCTACAAATTAATGAGACACAAAGAAACCGAGAAGAAAATCAAGAGGAAGCACAACAAAATATACAGAAAGAACATCAAACGGCGAAACGAACCACACAGTAATAGAAAACCTAATTTTAGGCTTCGCTATATCTGAGAGACCACTCAATTACTGCAATAACCAAATCGACTTTACCACGGTAAATTATAATCCTCGATCTCCAGTAACATCATACATCTTTCCAAACAAACAACGCATGTACGTCCAACTTTCGAAAAACGATTTAGACCCAGATATTATAAATTTATTTAAGAATCACCTCCAGCCAAGAAGGAAATATGAATGTCTCTTTGAAAGCGGCGAACTATATAAGCAAATTAGCGAAGCCGTCAGGAAAACATTTAAAAACAAAGCTTACGACCTAGCTAAATCTAACTAATTCACACAGGAATAACTTAAACATAACTTCAAATAAGAAAACGTTATTTATGGCCTAATTTGAAGCAGGATATGAAAGACATCGTTAATTTCTGCGATATTTGTCAAGAAAATAAATATGATCGACTTCCATCAAAAACATAAAACAATTGATTTCAACATTTTTCCTTGTTTCAATATTCAGCATTGCTCCCAACTTTTACACCCTTACTCCTGATTATACCGTACTGAGGACGGCTAATGAGTCAGAAACATGCAGGTCTGCGGTTACCACTACGTTTCAGTAGCCCTTACCCAAGAATCTCTTTGTTTCTAGTTGTACTATCATAATTATTCTCCCAGAACTGTACATTTTAGTCAACCTTAACAAATTTGTATTCAATTTCTACCACTATATTCAAACCAGAAATGTACTGGACGAATTAAACATATATCTCCAAATTATCCTTTAACTCCTGAACGATCTAGAAGAGGCAATCACATTTTCCAGACTAAACACCCTTCACAATAGTGTCTTGAGAAATGATGAATTAGAATGGTTAGAAAGCCACGGAGTACAACATCACAACATGGATGGCATTTGTTGACTTTAGGAAGGCCTTTGACACGGTGGCATCCTTGGCGGTAATCCGAGCAATGAGAAAAGCCAGAATCGATCAAAGATACATCGACAGAATAAGCCACATCTACGTAAACTCTAAAATGAAGATCAGGATGCAAACAGATACAAATGAGATAAAGACTGGAAGAGGAGTGAGACAAGGGGACGTAATATCACCAAAATTATTCACGCTACTTCTCGAAGATGTATTTCGAAATTTACACTGGGAAGACAGAGGAATAAACATAGCAGGAGAAAAACTGAACAACTTAAAATTTGCAGATGACATCGTCATATTCGCTCAAACCGAGGCAGAACTGATAGGCATGATGCAGGAACTATACCATGAAGCAAACAAGGTTGGACTAGAGATAAACATAAATAAAACCAAATTCATGACAAACGAAGATACAATTACCAATACACTAACCATTGAGAACCAGTTAATCGAAAAAGTAGCGTCGTACATTTATCTAGGCGAAGAACTAACAATTAGTAAGGAATGCCAGAATACAGAGCTCAATAGTAGAATACGGTTAGGATGGGCAGCATATAGCAAACTAAAACAGGTGTTTCAGTCAAATCTACCAATGAAACTAAAAGCAAAAGTATACAATACATGTGTCCTGCCAGTATCTACATATGCATCGGAAACTTGGGTCTTGACAAAAAAGAACTTGAACAAGCTCAAAACACATCAAAGAGCAATAGATAGTTGGAGTAACACTAGAAGACCGAAAAACTAACGAATGGATCAGAAGAACGTCAAAAATCGAAGACATCGAAAGCAGAATAGCCTCACCCAAATGGAACTGGGCTGGGCATATTGCTAGAAACAACAAGAACTGGAGCAGCAAAGTGACTAGATGGAGACCTTGGGTCGAGAGTAGAAGCGTTGGCAGACCTCAACAGCGTTGGTACGATGATATAAAACGCACAGTAGGTTTAAATTGGTATCAGGTTGCACAACACAGGGAAACCTGGAGAGCATAGAGAGAGGCCTATATCCAACGGATAGAAAACGGCTAGAAGGAAGGAAGGAGGAAGGAAGTGACAAATATACTAAAACAACACAGCGAAGATCATCCCTTATATACAAAAGACGAAGACATCCTTAATCATTACGATATAATAAGCGTAGATGCTTACTACACGAACCACACTATCGTATTTTTTATCCTACACTTTCCCATTTTATACCCTTCACATACTACCACCTATTTCACATACTACCACCTATTCCCCATACCTACACAAAATTCTACCATAATTATTTCTCCAGAATCGTACCTTTTGGTCAACGAAGATATCTTCCAATACTCCGAAATTCCATGCAAAAGATCCAGTGCCGAAAACGAAAAATCACTGCAAACAACAACGAAAACCGAATACTGCATCAACTAAAAAATACAGAAGCCTCTTGCAACTATATTCCAGTGCTAATACAGAGCACAACCATCCAAAGCCTATCGAACTCCCACTACGTAGCAATATTTACTCCACCAAAATAACTATTAAATGATCCACGACGAAAACAATGGCTCTGCAAGGAGTGTACCTAAGTGCGAGTTCACAACAGTTCATTAATACCAAAACCCGTATTCAGGGTGAACCATTAACGTTACCACAAATTAAGACAAACATACAAAAACCAACAAAATTTAAACCACTAAACTGCCCCTAGACGACTTCCATAAACTCATTAAGCAAGCAAACCAAATGGAACCATTAGCGGCTGAAAATTGGGACCACATCCACAACCATTTCTGGATGACCCCCATTTATATCGGCGTTACAATCCTCCTAATTTAGCTAGATAACAAACGATTTAAGAGAAAAGAACAAAGAAAATCCAAATCAACGGAAGACGAAAAGAGCACCAAAGTTTTTTTCGTCATTTACAAAACTTTTCCAGGGGATGGAAAAGTTACAGTACATTAACTTTCATTACGGTAACTTCCTGTATATAAAGACATTATAACGGGTCACTCACTTTGCTAAAATCCAAAGAACATTCGATGCCGAGTTAGCAATATTTTGTATAAATTAATCGATAGATTTGTATTATACTCAGTCTGATTTTAGTTACATTGTTTTTACCATAAACTTTGTCACTAACGTGAACTGGTTATTGACGCTAACTTAATCTCTGTTACGTATTCAGAAATCTACCTGCTCATTAAATATCCAGTGAAATTACAATAAAATATTAATAGTTCAATTAAAAACGAGTTTTTTCTACCAATAAAAATAATTCCAATTATTCTTAGAATTACGAAGCATTCTATATCATTTCACACTGTTCATCACGATCGATAAGCATCGATATATTCAAGACCCATAATTTGGGATGTTTGTTAATTTAAATATCATTCCGAAGATTAATATCTCCATGCATATTGGATTGAAACAGCAACTCGGTCAGGAATATTATAACGGTTTTGACCTACTATGTACTAAAAAAGTAAACTGAATGTATCATAACGTTGTCCAGCAATAAAATAGTAATGCTAGCGACCTTATCCTTGGTTTCGTGTTGAGCAGGTCATTGGTCACGCAACCAAATGCAGGTATATTCTATTGTACTCCTTGAATCAACCTTATATTTCAATAATTATCATTGTTTAGATCGTATTATAGATCAGGCAACAAAGAGAATTAATATTATAAATAAAGCGGATGACATTACCTCCTGAAAATGATCAAATCCAATATGATCTTGAACATGATCCTAATTGGAGAAAGAAAGATTATTTAGGATAAAATCTATAGAAGCATTGATAGTTTGAGATCCTTACGGTCATCTGTAAATTACGTGACATAAATTTTACGATTTTTAAACCCCATTCGATCTGGTGAGACGTCACATATTTTTCAATTTTATATTTAGAACTAATTTAAATAAAACATCAGTTTCAAATTTTTTTATTTCCATTAAGTAACTTTTAACCAAATCAACATGAAGTCAAAAATTTGAGGTACACAAAACAAATGACTCATTAGGAAATATTAATTTCGCGTTTTAATATTTTAAATTTTGACAAGTGACCTCACAAAATTTTTGACGTAATTCAAGGATGACTCCTTTTGAGTATCTCAAGCGACAATGTCTAGATATGTTCGGAAATCCTTTCTGTTGTATATAATTGGGTCTGAGAGCAATATCATTTTTCGTTTCACCAATAATGTTAATGATGGACAGAATAGGCAAGATGATAGTAACTAAAAATCACTAAAATTATGTATTTATTTAATGAAACTTGAGCAATGTAATACGAAAAACACATTGATTTTTTTAAGAGCGAGACTGAAAGATATTTTGATAAAATAAATCAACAAAATACGGAAGTCCTCCATGACATGATATTACTTTTGACTGATCAAGTAATGAAGCGACTGCGTCTCTTATTTTATTTACAAGTCAACTGTGTTTATCTTCTTCTTCTCCCCTAGCGAGTTAAATTCATGTTTGGATTTAAGTCTCTCCTAATTCCGTTCACCATTTCTGGTAATTAATGGCTTCACGCATCCACTGAAATCCAGCTGTCAATTTTATATCATCTTTTAAAACTATAGGGTCTCCAAGTGAGTATATTCTCATGTATCACCGATTTAATTCGCCCCTCGCAATATGTCCCGCGAAATTCCAAGTCAATTTTGTCGCTTTCTCTATTACATACCTTACTCTTGTGGTTTGTCGAATCCACTGGTTTCTTTTGTGTTCTCTTAAGAATATTCCCATCATCGTTCTTTCCATGGCACGTTGAGTTATTCGTAATTTAGATATGTTCTTGTTTGTCATTGTCCAATTACGCATGGGTTAGCAACCCGTGTGCTGAGTTCATCCCCTTGCTTTCGCGAACCTAACGAAGCCTCGGAACCCGCCTCCGGTGCCGGGATTGCGCCTGGGGGAATATCGTTACAGTCCCTAACAGAAGAAAGAGGAGCAAGTGGCATATCCCTGCAAAACGGATCCACAAGGCCTAGCACCGCTATTCAGGACACCCAGAGAGATAGATTGGACCAGCCAGACGCAAGTCTATCGCAGTCCCGCTATACCTCGCAGATGGGGAAAGCAGCATTGGACCAGAGAAATGAACCTCAAATTGATGAATGCTTACTACGAAGTCACTGAAGGGGGCAGAAAAAGAACCAGGTACAGAGCGCAACTGTTAGAAATATGGAGAAAAGCGTATCCAGATAAGCCATTTACCACGCAACATCTTTCCGCACGAATGTCAAACATTTAAACCTGTCGACTGATATCACCAGACGACATGCAAGCTATGGGAGCAGAAGCTGAACGCAGGACCCAAAACAGAAGACCGGACGCTATCAGAAGGTCAATTTGTAGACTAGGTTTATTTCCAATAGCACCGGCAGCACCATCTACAAACGAACCGGCTGTTCGAAGGCAAGAGGGCGAAGCACAAGAGCAGGCACTAGAACACCACGACATAAATCTCCTGTTCCAAGAAGCTAACCACAACTATGAGGGTATGCCAATGCAAGTCAGACCAAAATATCAAGGCCTAAAATAAATGCTGAACCAAAGAAGATCATCACCTCAATCAAAACAGCGTTGTGCGCGGAATTTGATAATTCAGAAGATTTGGAGAACCTATGACATAAGATATATTGTGCAGTTAGAGTGGCCAATAGCATATTAGACCAAAAACAACCCTTAGAAGGAAATAAAGAAACGCGGAAGCCACCCTGGCTTGAAGAAAAAATCGCTAGACATCGTAAAGAAATAGCTATTATTCACACATTCCTAAATGACCAACAGTCTAGCCAGAAGGTAAAAAAGAAAATGAGAACGTTTGCTCGAAAGGCAAAAATAAAGCCAACGGACCCGCAATACCACCAAAAGCTAGTAGAACGGTCGGAGTTCCTAAAGCAATAGATAACCAAGCTGGGCTGCAGGAACCGAAGATGCCACAAAAGAACGGAGCGATACGAGCAAAATGAATTATTTATAGATAGATGCTGAAAGAAACAATTACCTTAAATATATACCAATGACTGAGACGATAGTTACAGTGGAAGACATACATGCCACAGTAAAAATACTCAAAAACTGGAACTCTCCTGGAATAGACGGAGTCCACAACTACTGGTGGAAGGCATTTACTAATACGCACAAAATATTGGCCCACTTCATACAGCATTCGGTCAGAAATCCACAAAGCATACTTTTATATTTCATTCATATGCTTCCAAAAAAGGAGACTTATCACAATAAAAAAAATATAGACCCATTACACGCCTTCCATCAGCATACAAAATACTTACCTCAATCATAAGACACAAACTAGACTCTGCCACCTAAAACATAACAACATCCTAGCATGGGAACAAAACGGCTGTAAGCAAAAGGCTAGAGAAAGCAAGAAACTCTTGATAATCTACAATGTAAACACGAAGCAGGCAAGACAACGTCAGAAAAACATATTTATAGCCTGGATAGATTATCAGAAGGCATTTGACTCAGTTCCTCATTCATGGTTACTGGAAGTTTCAAATATCTATAAACTGAATCAGCAAGTTATTGACTTACTCCGGAATCTGATGACATCATGGCGAACCAGTTTATTAGTCAGAGAAACAACAGATACGTACACAGCGGAGGAGATTCCTATTAGAAGGGGCATATTTCAGGGGGACAGTCTGAGCCCGCTATTATTCTGTCTCGCCCTGAACCCATTGAGCAATATACTTAACCGGAGCTCATACGCATATGGAATCGATTACCCATCTTTTCTATATGGATGATCTTAAGCTCTTTGCTAAAAGAAGAGAGCAACTGGAAGGAGAACTGGAGACACTTCAGTGATAGCATCCAAATGAAGTTCGGGCTTGAGAAGTGTACTACCATCCACATTAAGAGAGGAAAACTCACTGAAAACGAGGATATCACTCTGGCAGAGGGCAGTCGAATTAGGGAGCTGGGAGTAGAAAACACTTACAGGTACCTTGGAATTCAGCAGAGCTAAAAAATTTGCCATAAAGAAAACAAAGAGAAAGCCGAAAAAGATTATGAGGAGAACAAGCAAGATAATAAAATCTCGCTTAATGCCAGAAACAAGATGGCAGCAATTAATATATGAGCCATACCAACAACAACCTACACTTCTGGAACACTCAACTGGTCCAAAACAGATCTGGAGAGGTTAGACAGGAAAATCAGGACCCTAATGACCAAACATGGCATGCTGCACCCTTACTCAGCTATCGAGCGCATATATTTGCAACGATTAGAGGGAGGACGAGGACTAACTAGCCTGGTGGCGGCCAATCTGAAATGAAGGGAAAAATTGATAAAATAATTCCGAAATACAAACTCACCAGTACATAAAAGAGTAGCGGTCTGGGACAAAAACATCACAGCCCTTAACCCCGTGCCTCCTGAAACAGAGAATCAATTAGAACAAATGAAAATAAGCTGGCAAGGAAAAGCGCTATACGGAAAGTTTTACACTTTTCTACATCAAACAGAAGTAGATCTGAAAGCATCCAATACTTACCTAGCGACAGGATACCTCTTCCCGGAAACCGAAGGAACAATGTTGACGATACAGGATTAAGTCATTAGAACCCGAACATACTCCAAACACATATTAAAATAACAAGTTGAGACTATCAAATGTAGAGTGTGTAACACTAGCGAAGATACCATTCAGCATTTGTCTTCTGGCTGCACAACAATTGGCTACCAAGTACCTGGAATGACACAACAATATGGGCAAAGTCTTTTATCAATTAATACGTCCGCAAAGGGGCGTTGAATCATTTTACCGCACACCACAAATAAGTATCGCAACCCGTACTTCAAAACAACACCGTGAAAATTTACTGGGATTTTACCGTTGTTACGGATAGACCTGTGGAACACAACCGGCCGGACATGGTGATTTGGAATAGAAGTGATAACACGGCCATCATAATTGATTTCGCAGTGCTGCAGGACTACAATATGTCTAAAGCATATGCGGAAAAAATAACAAAATATGGTGCGCTTGCACAAGAGATGAAATTGATTTGGAACTTGGGAAGGTAACAATAGTCCCTTTAATTATAAGCGCAAACGGTCTTGTCCATACAAACACAGTACGACACATAAAAGAACTGAACTTACCTAAAAACACCGTAATGTGGATGCAAAAGGCCGTAATACATGAAACTGTTGGAATCATCCGGCGGATCATCTCCCCCTATTGACAATGGTAGTGTCCTTGGCTGGGGAGTGGCAATACCAAATTATCCTCGTGCATTTATTGTTTAGTGTCTTTGATATTCAAATATGAGCATATTCGTTTAGGACATCGTGGCCCCCAAAATGTCCTCTCCAACATCCGGCTACGCTACTGGCCCTTGTATTAAAACGCATTATTAGAAATTGTGTAACGTGTCATAGGTTTAATGCGATTTTGTCACAACAAATCATGGCGGATTTACCCAAGGGTAGAGTATCCCAATTCAGACCCTTTGTAAAAATTGGCATAGATTTCGGTGTACCTTTCATGGGAAAACCGTATCGCTTACGCAAAGCTCCAATTGTAAAAGCTTACTTGGCACTATTTGTTTGCATAGCTACTAAAGCAGTGTATTTACCATTAATACATAAAAAACTAAATATACTGCTGCTTTATTTTATTTTAACACGCCCTTACTAACTTCTAGGAATAGTTAAGGTTGCGAACCTTCCCTGCTAAGCTAGCGATTTTGGATTACAACAAGTGGTTACAAATTGTCATTGGCTATGGAAGAGTTAATTTTCTTTTATATTTGATATAATTTGTCGTTACCTGGACTATTAAATACTGATTATAACGTACAATATATATGGTTCCTCGAAAACTTTCTTTTAATTACAGTGTTTATGACGTAAATCCACAGGAAGTAAAACTAAATAATAATTTGTTATCTTTTTTTGTGATCTAAAGGTTACTGGTTTGCAAAATGCTCCACGTTTCAATGTTTTAAATTCCTTTCGGAAATGCCGCAAAAAATGCATGACCAAACGTATGGAGTTTGTTGATAGATTTAAGGAGCGTATTGAAAGGGAGATATTTTTAACCGTGTCTCGAACAAAAGCGAATGCTGTGCATTATTTGAAATAATAGCTTCTTCTCTCTGAATTGAAATAACCTAGACACCATTATATACGAAAGTAAAACAACATCAATTCCTCAAATGTGACTGACAAAAAATTTATTATGTCACAAATTTTATTTTATTCTTCAGGCTACAAATATTTTATTGGAATAGGGATGTTGAATTCAAGTGAAGCTAGGTTTTGCACATTAAAGACAGTTTAGAAACCTAAAATGACATTTTAAGAACCCAATTATTCGTCTTAAGAGGGGCCTCACGTTTTAGGAACCTGAAAACAGTTGGCACCCGTGATTTGCAACAAAATTTCGGTCATTTTGTACACAACAAATCTAAAGAAAGGAAGGAAATTAAGTGTTGAAATTTTAACACAATATAACTTGGACCTTTGTCTTGTGGATCAGGTATTTTGGTTGAGTTTTATATTGTTATATAAAAGATATAAGCGATTAAGTGATGGTGTCATTTTGACAGTTTTGACAATTTGTGGTCACTAATCTGGACACCAAAACCTGATCCCCAAAACGAAGCCTAGAGAATTCGATTCTGAAAATATGAAATCTCAAATCATTGTATTTTTTGAGATTTGTTGTGCGCAAATTTTTGCAAACGAACATCTTTTTACTTTAGTTCAACCGCTCCACCGTCTTGATGCATGGCGCTGTATAGAACAGTGACAGAAGACGACGGTCAATTCATAGACAAATAATATTATAACTTTCTCTATGGGTCAAATATGCTGTTGTCATATGTTTTGTCCCAAATTTATAGTTTAGTGTGTATTGGATTTGTAAGTGATTATAATTAAGTAATTTTCATGCTAAATAAGTAAATTTGTGCTTCGTAAATGCTATTTTTATTTACTCCACAAGATTTTGTTTAGTGCATCATGCTTCGTTGCAACAAAAATGCAGTTTTTGTATCTATTACACAAATAACTACTTTTTAATGTTATTCTTATTTATTGTTGGTAAATACATCAAAGTGATTAAATATATTATGTGAGAATGATTTTGAGTTTTTGTTCTTTGGAATAAATATATCATGTTTATACCTGATAATAGTAATTTGAATTTTATTGTTGTGTTTTTCTAGACAAATTTTGTTCTTCATGAGGTCAATTATTTCGCTTATTGTATTTGTTTGTAAATTCAGTTTTGATGCAGAGTGGAGGCATTTTATTTCAAATAGTGCATTCATCACCTACAAGCACTAAAATATTTTATCAATAAATGTATGTCATTTAATATGCAAAAAGAATTTATAACAAATGGTAATTATTTGTTATGTTGAATATATTTACCATCAGGAGAAGCACCTAGAAAACCGTGTTGAACATCTACCCACAATCCTGAATCAACCACCACAACATTTTGTACTTGTTCAAAAATGCTCTTAGCCACTTTTTCCTTGAGAGTTCCATACTCCATTACCTCCATCATACGATAAGTCTTTTTAAGAACAGTTTTAACAAGAGAATGACAAGGTGTATTTGTTTTTCTCTTAACAACCTGTCCAAAGATTTTATAAGAAATTAGGATGGTTATCCACTTTTTAGCTTGCCTTAGCCTATATGCACCATAGGTAATAGTAATTGTTGAATAAAATTAATGAATGAAGTAGGTAACATTATATTTCAAAAATATTTTTAAAACTTTGTCTATCCAATAGTCCAAATTTCCTTGCAAATTGTTTGATTATATAAGCATTTCAAAAAATCAAAGAAAATAAGAAACCAAATTATTATTAAAGGATGACTTAGTAATAGTCTTAGTTGTTGATATTAAAAAAAAATTGTAAAACAAAGGACGACTGAAAAGTTAATTTTGTCTACTTGTTGCACTTCGGGGGCTGTATCGAGTTATACAGATAGGTTTTCTTTTCTAAAAACCATTTTTTTGTGTTGTTCTTGCTGAAAAACGCAATAACAACTCAAAAAAATACAAAATTCCAACTTTTTTTTGGGTAAACCTATACTTTTCTCGCATATTAGATGAGTTGGATGGAAAAGTAATAATACCAATAATGTATTATACAAAAAAAATATTTACCATTCAGGTGATCACACATATGTGTATCTGTCATGGAAAAAAGAGAATGAACCAACTATTTTTTTGTATAATGAAGGAAAAATATTTCAGTTCCTATCTCCACAACACATATGATCAATCTTTGCAAACAAGGTAGAAGCAAACTTGTACATGTAGATTGTATGTTTGATTTTGTACTGTATATATCGATCTCCCCACAATATATACATTATTATTTGTCATTACAGATCTTTCGCTTTAAATTTTTTATTAGTTGTTATAGTTGCTTTGTAAGTTTTTTAAACGTTTGCTATTTTAAATTTAAATTCCTCACTGTACCTTACTTTTCTCTTTCTATTAAATGTGAAGCATTGTATTACAAGTAAATATTTCTTTGTATAATAAATTTGGAAACTCTGTGTTTATATTATTTGTTTCTAGATAAAATTGAATATATTTACACATGTAGTTGAAAAAAGAGCCTACATGTCAAATAAAATTTGAGAGCAGCCAACAGAAACTCTGAAACTGATACAAATATGATTAGATTGAGCAAAGTTGTGACATGACGTTCTGTGTTTTCAGACTAAATGGCCTATTTTAAATCATGTGAATTTGCAACTTTTCCGCAGTTTAATTTTCTTAGCATGAAACAAACAAAAATTTATAATCATGAAAACATTTTATTATGTTAATAAAAATTTTTCTTCCATTCTTAATTTCTAGCAATTTCCGCAATGCTGTTACTTGGTATCCATATTATTAAATAGCACATCTCCTTTCATGCAATATGTAATGTACCTTGTATCAGGTTATAATAGCTATATTTTTCAATTATCATTATTATATATTCATCAAAATGAATTATGCAATTCTTGTCTTTTGGGAGCGGTTTTAATTTTTCTTCATTCAGATTCTTCAAAGGTCACTTCACTTCAATTAAGCATTTTACGCTTTTCTCTAACAAACCCATATTATCATTAAAACAGGGTTTCAAGAGAATGTTGAAAGATGGTTTGATGATACTAGAACAAACCATCAGTATTATTTATCTCACATTTTCACATTAATCAAATAATCCAGTAAACATAACCTCAAACATAGCTTTTAAAATTAAAAAATACGGATTGCAGGATAATTCACATTATCATAACTATAATTTTTGATATCGGGTCGATACGATTACGTACTTTTCAACAATTTATTCCTTTCAAAAACATTTATGAAACTCTTAAATAATCAAAAATCTATACTCAAATGGCAATTATGTCAACAAATTTTGTTTGTATCCGTGTATATAATATTCTCTTATCTATGCACAGGTGTGCTGTGGTTTGGATGCAACATAAAAAACAGAGATAAGGTTTCTTTGCACACAATAAGTCGAAATATTTGAAATCAAAACATTCGAACAGAGATGCGTTTCTTTGAACCGTCAAGAGTGGAAAGACAGAGAGAGAAAATATGTTGAATAAGTAAAAGCCGATTCAGTACTAGTATCGACATCTATTGTAAATATTTTGTGCCAAATAATTACTAAATTAGTAACTAGTATTGTGTAGGTTTTAAGGTTTATATACCTGTGAGGAGGCCCCTCTTAAATTAAAAAAATCAGTTTAAATTGACTTATCATTATCACGTGACTGCGAACACCAATCAGAGCGCGATGACGTCACTGCACGAACATTTTCTCATAACCAAATTATAAGTATGAACTATTTTTCTTATTACTTCTTTAAATGAAACTAAATGTTTCTAAATAATTTCACAATATATTCATAAAATGTTGAATTTTAGAGTGGTTGTAGAATTGAACATTCTGGTGAAATGTTTCAATAGGCGCAACACGATCCTGTGACTAGTTTTCGAGATACAGGGTGTTGAATGTGAGAAATATTCACTTTTCATCACACCGTATCTTGAAAGTTATGATTTAGTTCTGATTTATTTTTGGTGGTATTATCATCACGTCCTTGTATGACAAATTCATGAGAAATTCATTTCCAAATATTTTCGTATTACATGGCGATTTCACTTGGTAATAATGCTATTTTGAGACTTTTATATTTTTTTGTTTTATAAAGAGAAAATGCGAAAAAAAGGTTGAATTATCACGTAATATTATGAATTCATTTCATCTTTCATCACAGTTGATACAATTCATACAAGGCGATTCACGAATATAGAAAAATAACGAATTTTTGTTTTTCGGACACCCACCGAAAATGACAAAATTCTCGTGAAGGATGTTAAATGATGTGTTTCATCGTATACAGAGTCGAATGATATCAATTTAAAAAATTACGTATACTTTATGAAATAAAAACCATGATTTTTTTCATCACACTATATCTCATAAGGAAGGGATATTTTTTCATGGGAGAATTCGAAATACTTTCATTCATATCGTACAAAATTTTCAATCCTATGATGTGATTTTCATAAACAAGGCGAACAATTTGTGAAAAAAACTAAGTTCTGTACATTTTGTTACTCCGGTAAAAAGTTGGATAGAGATATTCTTAAACTTTTATGCCCAATTACCTCTCAGAGAAGGTTACATACAGTTATTTGAGGCTACAAATAAAACAATACGGTTTGGTTGTTTAACTATATTTGGTTCTGACTTGCATATAATAATAGCAAGGTATTGTGGGTGGCGGCACTTGTGGCGCGATACAAGAGTGCAAAACGTATGGCCACTAGTGGCTGAATTGTGTAGTCTAGAAGAGGCCGTTCACTTTAAATAATTACCCGAAGAGGCTACGTAAACTCGATTAGGTTAAGAATCCAAAAAAATTACAATTGTTTTTGTAAGAATAATCAAAAAAGTAAATTAGCTATGACATAGTGGCGTGACTAAAATGCCTCCACAACTATGTTATTTAAGGAATATCTACCGCAGAGTATACTTTGCGTTTACATAACGTAAGTAAGCCACTTTGAAGTTTCGCAAATTGTTCCAATAACTAAAATCTTAAACTTTATTTTTAGACTACGAACTGATGTATCTACAATAAGGAGCCTAGGTCCTAAAGGGTTCTCTAATATGTAATTCAATATAATATATGAGTTCAGTGTTCAATAATTCATTGTGATTGTTTTTCCCTAAGTGAATGTTAAACTATATGTGTTAAAACTTTATATGTTGACAAAGAACAAATCCTACTTATGACTACCACTTAACTGCTAAATTAAAGTGGAATACTCGTTCAGCACTGCCTCATACAGTTGCTTCTTGAGCCTTTAAAATAATATGAACATGGTAGTCCTCAGACGAACAGCTGCTAACCTGTCAGGTATACTGGAATCTGGGGTCCAAGGTATTTCCAGGACTAATTGGAAACAGAGAGTCCAATGATGATTGGTATTCAAAAGAGGTCTTTCGATGTCGGGTGACCTCAAGGTGAATTGAATTTTCAATTGCTACAATTGAATTTTCGCAATCATTTAATTCTGATTCCCTTCAGGGTACTTATAGGTGCCTCTATCACCAAAGTAATACTCAAGATTACCTGCGAAAATTCTAAAAAATCTCCGTAAAATGCGGCAATCGTTTCACTCCATACACATGGATAGCACAAAGAAAGATATTTTTTTTGTACACTGAAAATTCCCACCTAAATCTATTAGATTCTTAGAATTGTTGGTCAAACTGATTTCAAATATTGGTTTAGCAGTCACTTATGCTTATGGGATTTAGGCACATTTATGAAGTAATGATTTTTGAAGTTTGATAGTGACAATGTTGACAATTGATAGATACATGATTAATTATAACTTGTTATCAAAATAAACATTGAATTTTATATGTATTTTAGTTTGAGAATTTGCTTTTATTTCAGATAGAAAATATTTTCATTTTCATATTTGGTGGTGGGATTTTAGTTTTAGTTAGGTATAGATACTTCTGGTCGAAGCGATACACCAGGTAAGATTGTATCTTGTTTTGTTTCTTAAAAGGTTCTTGAAATGATTTTTGTACATTTAAACGATTTTCTCTAAATAATGCTGGTGTTCTTGGTTTGGTAGCGTAATTCCTAACCTTTGGGGGATATATCTAAATGAGCTTGTAACAATTTCCCCATTGCAAAAAGTGTAAATTGCTAGTTGAAAAACATAAAGTAGTTCCACCATGTCTGAAAATCAAAGACAACAAATTAACTTAAGCTTCAGGAGTTTGACGGAAAAAGAAAGAAGAAATTACATTTTGGCGCCCTGAATGTTAAGAAGCGCCATAAAACTCATGAAAACTACAGAATGAAGAACACATTTAAATATTTTCTAAAGGGTGAAAAAGGTGAATCAAAGGAAGTTTGTGAAATATTTTACCTAACCACACTTGAGTTTCATAAAAACAATGACAGGCTCTTACATGATGTTCTTTCAAAGACCCCCAAAAATATAATTCAAGCCAAGGCCAATAGAAGAGGAAAAATTCCAAGTAAATACAAAATCGATGACGACATGCTTAAAGAGCATATATTTTCCTTCAATCCTTCAGTTTCTCACTATAGACGAGAACATGCTCCAAACAGATTGTACCTTCCTAGCGACGCTTCAATTTCCTTAATGTAAGAAGATTTTAAGTCCAAGTTCCCAGATACAAAAATTTCTTATGATTCCTATAGGGTTCATGTTAAGGAAAGTAATATTTCGTTCGCAATACTTGGCCAAGAGGAGTGTGAGGAATTTCAACTCCATGGCCATACAAAAGATATCTTCCAAGAAAACGGTATGGTTTGTGATAAATGGCAGTTACATATCAACCTTGCTAAGAAATCTCGAGAGCTTTATCAAGAGTAAGTAAGTATGTCTTCTAATATCGATACCGTTCACATTTCCGTTGACCTCCAAAAAGTGATTATGCTTCCACGGATAGATGGCTTCAAAAGAGTTATCTTCGTAAAAGACTCATTGCCTATTATGAAAGTTTTGTTGCTCTTGGCAGTACAAAGAAATTACCACCTTTTGCGGTCCTGTGAAATGAATCGATTTCCGGACGTAATAAGGAGGACATAATCAACGCTTTTTTTGCTTTTATGCTAAGCCAAAGAGATGTGTCAACTGCTTCGTGTTTTGGTTGAATAATTGTTCGATCCAGAACAAGAACTGGTGCTTCCTGACGTTTTTGGTTAGAATGATAAATTTTGCAGAGATCTCAGCCAGTGAAATTGTGGTGAACTACTTTCAGCCCGGTCATAGTTTTATGGCCGCTGATAGCTTTCACCGCCAAATAAAACTCTCTTTAAAAATATAAGGAGAAATATATGAGTTTGATGATTTTGTCAAAGCGGTTAGTGAATGTTGAATGAAAAACGAACCTCAAGTTAAAATTATGAATTTCACTGATTTTTATCAATGGAAAGATTTAATATCTCAGCAAAAAGTAAAACGCGACAGCAGCCGACATCTTCTGGCAAATATAAAACAGCTAATAGCAAACCGTGGATCATTTTTCCTGAAATACAAAAACTCGTTTGATTCAAACGAAGAATTCAAGACATTAGATTTCTTGTGTAAAAAGGCAATGAAAAAATCTGGCTCATTCTTCACAGCCTGTCTTTCTGGACCACCAGGCTTTCTCAAATGTAAGAAAGATGACCTAGTTAAGTTATTAAATGGTATCATTCCTGCAAGCAGGCAAATATTTTGGAAAAATCTACCCTCTTGCGAAGATCAATGAATATTATTTACCTACGAATATTATTGAAAACATTTTGTGTTATTAATAACCTAATAAATCTTTCTGAAATAATTTTAATTTCCTTATTTTTCAAAAAAAAATTTCATGTAATGAACATACTACTGTGAACTATCCTAAATTATAACCCTCCGTGCTAACGATAAACGAGGCAAAATAGAAAATCCACACTTACCGCGTTTATCCTTAAAATATTACTCTATTTCAATAGAAAATAAACTGATTTAATGATTAAAACTAACTTTTCCGCATCTGTGGCCCTGAACAATACTCTATCATAAAATTGTTACTTGTACACACTTTGGGGGATGTAACAAACCGAATTTTCTCCAAAAACAACCAAAAATTCAGTATATCTGTATTTATAGGACCCGCTGTACTCGCTCTAGTCAACTCAAAATCAATAGGGTACATCTCTAAGACACCTTGAACAATATTCATTCATAAAATTGATCAATCTTATACTCTCTGGACGCTGTATAGTGCTAACAAACTGAAAATTCTCCAAAAATGACGAAAATTTGGTACTTCAGGTACCATAGCACCCGTTGTACTGGCTTTAGTGAGCTGAATATCAATAGGTTTGATCTTTGAGACGCTCTGAATAATATCCAATCATAAAATTGGTCACTTGTATATACTCCGGAGGCTGTATCGTGCTAACAAACTGAAACTTCTCCAAAAATGACAAAAATATCGTACTTAAAGTACTGTAGCACCTGTTGTATTGGCTCCGGTGAGCTGAAGATCAATATGGTTCATCAGTGAGATGCCCTGAATAATATTCAATCATAAAATTGGTGACTTGATAAACTCCGAAGGCTGTATCGTGCTAACAAACTGACATTTCTCAAAAAATTACAAAATGTCGTACTTCAAGTACCATAGCATCCGTTGTACTGGCTCAGGTGAACTGAAAATCAATAGGGATCATCAGTGAGATGCCCTGAATAATATTCAATCGTAAAATTGGTGACTTGATGAACTCCGAAGGCTGTATCGTGCTAACAAACTGACATTTCTCAAAACATTACAAAATGTCGTACTTCAAGTACTATAGCACCTGTTGTACTGGCTCTGGTGAACTGAAAATCAATAGGGATCATCAGTGAGATGCCCTGAATAATATTCAATCATAAAATTGGTGACTTGATGAAGTCCGAAGGCTGTATCGTGCTAACAAACTGACATTTCTCAAAAAATTACAAAATGTCGTACTTCAAGTACTATAGCACCTGTTGTACTGGCTCTGGTGAACTGAAAATCAATAGGGATCATCAGTGAGATGCCCTGAATAATATTCAATCATAAAATTGGTGACTTGATGAACTCCGAAGGCTGTATCGTCCTAACAAACTGACATTTCTCAAAAAATTACAAAATGTCGTACTTCAAGTACCATAGCATCCGTTGTACTGGCTCAGGTGAACTGAAAATCAATAGGGATCATCAGTGAGATGCCCTGAATAATATTCAATCATAAAATTGGTGACTTGATGTACTCCGAAGGCTGTATCGTGCTAACAAACTGACATTTCTCAAAAAATTACAAAATGTCGTACTTCAAGTACCATAGCATCCGTTGTACTGGCTCAGGTGAACTGAAAATCACTAGGGTTCATCTGTGACATGTTCTTAACAATATGCGATCATAAAATTCGTGACTGGTTGCACTACGGAGGCTGTATCGTGCTAACAAGACATGTAAGCAAAAGTGGCCGACGACAACGGCCACGACGACGACGACGACAACAACACACACACAGGATTTTTTTTCTAAAAACCGTTTCTTCGTATTGTTGTTATTGGAAAACGTGGAAATAACTCAAAATAAATTTCAAACTTTTTTGGGGTAAACCAATACTTTTCTCGCATATAGGGGCGGAAAATTAATATTGCGGTATGTGGAATTTTGAGGAAAATAATTAATAAAATTTTAGCTATATAAATAATAGACAACCATTGCAAAAATAAGTTACTCACCATAAAAATTCAAGTTTGATGACACACAAGTAAAGGCTGAGAGAAAACACAAAAATCATGTTTTCTCAGTTTTATGTTTTTGTGACATACCGCGTTCATCCTTATGAGGGCAGTACAGGTCTAATTGGTTTCGATATTTTATGTAATTTGAGGGTTAAATATAATTGTGGAGATTGAGGATTTTTATTAACGATGTATCTCTTTTCATAATCACTTAAAATATAATTTGAATTATTAACTATTCCTCTTACATTATTAGAATTATTTTTTGATGGGTCTACTCTAAGAATTTGTACATCGCTAGGTTCTATAAAGTTATATATTTTTGAATTATAATCTTCCGTTTTTAATATGACAGTGGAGTTTCCCTTATCAGATTTTGTGATTGTTAGGTTATTATTTTCTACTTTTTTTTTGATTGAATTTAAAACTGAAATGTCATTTTTGTTTGACGTTTAACTTTTGACGGTTCAATATTTTTTATTAAATTGGCAATTTTTAATTTCTCATAAAGAAAATTATTTGAATTACATTTTAAAGCTATTTCTGATTTCGTAGCTATTGTTACGGTCATTTCATGTCCGTAATGACATCTAGGATAAATCGTCTCTTTTATAGTATTTGAGAATAGGAATGTAGTTACTCATGTTATTTCAAGTGATTACTCAAAGAATCAATTCCCACCTCGAGCTCAATTTGCAATATACGCGACAGGTACCTATGGTAATTATTGATTTTTCGAGAAGGAAGAGAGCGATTAAATCACTGTAGTAAGATAGAGACAGGTGTATAAGTACTGGGGACACTTCCTAGCAAGGTATCTTGAAAATAAAAATGAATTTTTGGGATCTCTCTCCAACTTCCAACCTGAAACGAAAACGATGTGTCTAGTGAAAATTGGAAATATTGCCTAGGATAAGTAAAATTCAAAGGTATGTTAAGGATTGCTTAATAATTTGACAATCAGCTTGAAATTTATTCTCTTCGTGGAATCAAGTAAAGTAACTTTCGATAAAACAAATATTCGAGTTTATTTTGGTGCTTTTTATTGAATAATGGTTTTTATGAGACACATACTTTTTGCTCGAAAGTCTGGAAGATGGGACAGACAGGTATTCTAATAAAAACATAAGTTCTGTTACTTCTTTTTCTCTGATAGCGTGATGTTTTTGATTAAAATTGAAGATAACCGTGATTAACTTTTCTTGGGAATTTACAGGAGGAGTAAATCGTTAAATTAAAATATTCTTCCAGTTATCTGGATATATTAGGACCTTCTATCTCTCAGATAGAAAAGGTTACTATTTCAGTTTATATTTAGGGAAAATAAATTACGTCGAGGAATAAATATTTCATAGTTTGTTTTGCTGATATTTTTTTTGAAATGTTATTAACTCAGTTCTTTTCCTTAATTTTTTTTATTTTTATTGCTCACTTTCTGTATAATAAAAAGTAAGCACACTTAGTTGGAGCATAGTTCTGGTGATGAGAATTAAACTAAATTTTCTTTTTATAGTAAATTATTCAGCCATTCATTTGCTTTGTCTATTTTAGCTTTTAAATTGATAATTAAACACAGTCTTTTTAATCATAATTTGTTCAGATCACTTTATTATACGAATTATAATCAACTTCATTGAATGAAATCGTAGTTTAATTTTTTTTTATTTAGATCCTTGTTCACTGTATTACGATCTAAGTTTGTGACGAATTCAAACATTTTTACCAGAACCGTGTTACCATTTCTATGCTTTTGGGTCAGATCAGATTCTCCCCGTTTATGATGTTTTAGGCACATTTACCCTCTGGCACTTAGTACATGTCTTAACCTGACGGAGCTCCGTGGGCTCATCCTGTAGTAGTAGTACCCATAACACCCCAAGACCACGGAAGTGTGGCCAAGAACACAGTAGCGAATCTGAACCCAAGGAGGAGCGGCTCATGACTCCAAGATAAGTAAAAATGTTTTAAGTGGTCACCAAATTAGAGTATCTCTTCACATAAAGAAAAGATTAATAGTCAGTTTATTTGATAAAGCGAATAGACAACATTTGTCGATTTTAACTTTTGTAATAATTAACAATTGTCAACCTTAACTTTTGTAATAAACTTTAAATTTTTAAGAATTAACGAAATTTGTCGACTTCATCTTTTGTTATAATTAATTTTGTAATTTTCTTTTCTTACCTTGTTAGTATTGTCAAGCTAATCTAAAATCAAAACTTTGTAAACCAAATCATTGAAAAGAGAAAGAGAAATAGGGAATAAAAGCTGTGATATTTTTGCTAAGTCTTGCGGTATTCTTTTTACAACCTCTATTCGACGGGCATCGAGTTTGGATATGTGGCGCCCATTGTTTTGGAATTTTAATTTTGGTTTCAGCTCGAATTAATACGGATAATTTTGTCATTTGGATAATAAACCGGGAGGACAGCGACACAACAGCTGCCCTCTTCCTATCTGAACTCTTTGTCAGACCTGCCCAAGGGTACGACACTTCACCCCCTGAGCAATAGCTGGTCATTTTCCTAACAGGAGTGTTACATTATAATTTGTTTATAATTATTCGTAAATTTTGGTAGTTTGCTGTACTTTAAACCTTTATTTAAAAATTTGATTTCATTATTTGTAAAATCAGTGTCTGAAAGGTTTTCAAATCGTGGTGCAAAGTGTGTTAGTAAGTACTCACAGTTTCATGATGTATTGAATTCTATGTTGTGTGTATTCCAGTTTCTGTATTTTTGTTCTTGTTTCTTAAATTTCTTGTGTTTAATCGTGCTGACACTTTCTCTCATTTTGTCATCTAAACAGTCAAATTCTACAGGATGTAATTGGAACGTAAGTACAGAATGTACAACTTTTATGTAACTGTCTACGCAGTCTATAATTTTAAACCATTTTTTACATTCCTCTTTAAGTCATACTCGTTGAGCACATTTTATAGCTTTTTGTGCTTCAGGTGTTTGAGTATGGCATTTTATATTTACATGATTTGGTATTAGTTCCTTTCTAAGGCATTCTTGGATAAACCAAATGTTTTGTTATGCTTTGCAACGTTTTTGTAGTAACTTCTCGATCCTTTTCTCGCATATTAAATATATTTGGACGGAAAAGTAATAAAATCGATTGCCAATATATGAGCGAAGATCATTCTTATTGGGACATCTGGAACAATGTATAAATTCAAATTATTATACCCATTGTCCTGAGAATATAGCGTGACAGTAATTATAGAAAAATATAGGATTATTACTGCACTGCACCGATGTTCCATAAATGTAATTAGGGTACGAAACAAAGTAATTATTATTTATTAGTAGCTTGATGATATTGTAACAAGGTGATGGCTTAAAGTGGAATTCTACATCCTTCGGGTACACACCTGTAACTAATATTTTAATCACTTGTTAAATTACATAGCAATTTTTTTAACATAACAATTATCAACAAGCGTATAATCAAATGAGTTAATTATGAACAGGATTGATATAGTCTAAAAATAACAACCAACGCCTATATTATACTCACACATTCAGTTTTTATTCCAATTAAAATGTTTTGCTCTTGAGCTCAACTATAATCTTATTGGGATTTGATAAATAGGAAAGATCTACAGGGTGTATTGATACCACTGGAATCAAATAAACTTCAAGAAAAGTATTGGAGGATATCATACAAATTGTTAAAACATTATATTACTTGTTTTACAAAAATGAATCTATTGAAGGTTATGTCTGTGGTCTTGGCTCTTCTTACAATAGTACATTTTGGGTATCATCAAAACTTACAATAAACAATTCCGCGGAAAAAAGACACACCAATCAAAACTAGAAAAAGAACACGTGAGAGTGCAACTGGAAAAGAAATGTTATCAAAAATTCTCGTAATACTGGGAAATCCTATGTAAGTTGGAAATGAAGAACGCAACCTCCTAAGCAGCTCAAATCGTCGTGTGTTAACTGCAGAATGAAGTGTTTTGAGAAGGGATTTCATATCTAAATATGTAAAATTTTATCAGAAATACCGTACTCGCATGAGAAAGAACGATATAAGAGAGCAAGATATAGAATCAACGGATCATCAATTTTAGAAGATTATGCGCTTAATATGAAGCAGAAAAATTATGATGATTACATTAAGGTGAATTACGTACTTTTAGATTATTTGACAAAAAAGGCAAAATTGCAAAAAAATATTGAACCGCTAAAATTATTTTCTTGTTTTGTTTCAGGTTATGTGAAACTCTACAGCAAAACAACTTGTTTTGTTTCAGGTTATGTGGAACTCTACAGCAAAACAACTTCAAACTTTTTTTTGAAAAGTATCAGATTAAATTTGATCTTTTGAATGATGTGGAATTTAGAGGGGCTAGAGCAGCTCGCGACGTGAAGAGAAGACAGCTATAAAATGACCTACAAAAAGGAAAGAGAAGTGCGGCAACTTTAACAAGCGATGATTATAAACAAATATTAAAAATATGGGATGAGGGTACACCAAGTTTACAAAGAAAAAACTCTTTTACATCGCTTCCCATGAGTTAGCTTGGACGAATGGGGAAGCAGCTGCTGCGAAAATTGAGTATTTTGCTAAGGAGTTCGACAACAAAAACAACTTCACAGGCAGAATATAGTATAACCCCATCTTCACAAAGAACACACAGGGTGGTTCAAAGAATAATTCTGATAGTAAGTGGCTAAATGAAAATACAAAAATTCCTAGAGTTTGTCCAATTAGATTGTTTCATAAGTTAATTGAAAAACGTGGTAATTCAATTAAAGTTTACAGATTATTTCTAACACCGAATCCCAAATTGAAATCATCGAATTGGTAATTACTGTCCTGTTGGAAAAAACACGATGTCGGGGGGCGAAGACGGGCAGTAACTTCAGTGGACTGTATAATTGTTGGGGAGGTGGATACTGACATTTAACATAAACTATCCTGTCTCCACTGACCACGAAAGGTTAAATTAACTACTGAGATGTCAATAAAACCGCCAGTTCAGTTTCTATTGATCTTTAATGAAGCAACTTCGAAAGATCATAAAAAACAAAACAAATAAACATGTGAAAATGGTATCACCAAGAATTATTCATGCCAATACTTGGCAACACTGTAATGTTAGCGCTTAATATAAAATAATTATTACATGAAAAGAAATAAAAACTATGTATCAGGAACTTGATAAATGTAATGCACTTTCAATAGAGAGAAGAGAGAATTGATAACGTGTAATGGATGTAGATATTAGAGCAAGCACGAACTACTGGTTTTCTTAACCCATTAACGCCCAAATTATTTTTTTGTCGAAATTTTCTGGAAAAACTGAACTTTCTGCTTTTATTGGGCAAATTTAACTTAGAAAAAATAATCGCAAATTTTTTTTTAATTAGTTTCTTCAAAAAATGCTGATCTATAAATAGATCGCTGGGCGAATAATCTCATACGAATATCTTTATTTAAATATTTTATTCAGTTCCAACATTTAATTTTTACGATGAAACTTGCTAAAACAGGTAGTACAAAGGGTTACATTACATTTTTTACAATAGGTTAAAGGTCGACTTTTGCATGAAATGTATTGGCATCGTCTTTGGTTAGATCGTTTTTCTAGAAAATGTCCCTTTTCGCCAAGTCTTATCCCATCTGGCACCTGTGTTCTCGACGTTGATGGAAAAATAAGTGGTCTACCTTTCAAAATGCTTCGTCCATGTCCAAGCTTGAGATAGGTTACAGCAATTTCACGTCGAAAATCTTTCAATGATATTGATTTCTTGCCATTGATTCGTCTATACAATAAGGAACGTGTTTATAATAGCCATGTCAATAGTTCTCGTAAATAAACACCAGTACCACTTTTTTCCTCTAATTGCAATAGAATGTTTTTCTAAAAGCCAGTCTTGGTGATCCACTCCCCCCATACACTTATTATAGTTATGGATCAGTCGAGGTTGGGGAACTAACATACGTGTTTTCTCTTTTCCATCCTATCGTGCTACTGTAGCAAGTGGCTCTATCTGATCAAAATTTGTGGCCATTGAAACACAATTATTGTCGTTCCACTTGACCAGTAAAATTTCGTTTTGGGTATCAAAGCTATAGTCATATGATCCACGATTTTGTTTTTCCAAAACCTTTGTTGACTGAACCGTACACGGTGCTGTTCGATTTTCTCTAATTGTACCTGTAGCTCTAAACTTCAGTTCCTTCAGCTTGCAAAATAAGGCATGACTACTGAAAAAATTGTCAAAATATACACGGATTTTCCACTAGCGATAGCATTTCTTAAACTACTCTGGTACCTAATGGTTCTGTTGTTCTATTTGCTTCTTCTCCAGCGTAGAGTGAGAAATAAAAACAGTAGCCGTCTTCACCAAACATTGCCCAACCCTTATAACCAAAGCGAATTGGCTTCGATTTAATAAATTGCTTTAGCGAATGCCGACCATAATACCTTACAACCATTTCGTCGATTGATAGGTTTTCCTGAAAAACTCCAAATTTGAGAAAAATTTTGTTCACCTTTTCGAACAATGGTTTCAGTTTGAACACTTTGTCGCTTTTGTTGTCTTTAGCCATTGTGTTATCGACAAAATGAATACTTAATTTTATTTGAAGATAGGCATTTCTACTAAAAGCATTCTTTACAATGGATTGACCTAGATCTTCTTCATCGGACCATTAACCCCTTTCGGATGGCAATATATGATAGCCACTGAATACGAGAAAACCAATAAATATTTTGATATCATCTTTAGTGATCATAAACCCGTGGCGATTTTTTTAAGTTACATCATACCTGGTAGTTTCTTCGGTGATCATGTCTAATATGATGTCATCAAAAAATTGTTGAAATAAGTCTACAGGAGTCATCTTATTCAAAGAAGTTTTTAGATTATTCTCTGCTTCGAGAAATTTTTGTCGTTTGTCTGCAATTTTTTGATCTTGGGTTTCTTTTTATTGGAAACAAAACTTGTTGATGGCAAATTATTTTCTTCAGTGTCTTCTTCACTGTCGTCTTCGGGATCCTTGGGCTGTATTTCTACGTAGCCGGTCACATCTTTTACAGCAGGGATACCCGTTTCTTTATCATCAAGTAATTCTTCGTCAGTGAGCTCATCTACTTCGGGTGGCAATGCCAAAATGTCGCCTTCTATTTTCTCTGAATAAAAGTACTCAACAGCGTCTTCTAAATTCTTAAATGTTTTATTTTTATTAATTTTCAATGCTAAAAAAAGTGTTTCGTCAAAAATGGGAAAAGTTATCCTTACTCAGCAAAAATCACAGTAATTGTTCCGCGATTTAATAAATTTATTATGAATTATTATAATTCGGAGTGTTTCATACCTCTACTATTGTTACAATTTCATTATTGATAATCGATGAATACTGTATGTTATATACCCTGGATCGCCCAGCGATTTCACAATAAAGCTCGAAACTCTTACATTGGGCTAGTTTCTGTCTAAAATTTGGTACTTCAAGTACCATAGCACCCGTTGTATTGGCTTTAGTGAGCTGAATATCAATAAGGTTCATCTTTCAGATGCTCTGAATAATATCCAATCATAAAATTGGTCACTTGTATATACTACGGGGGCTGTATCGTGCTAACAAACTAAAACTTCTCCAAAAATTACAAAAATATCGTACTTAAAGTACTGTAACACCTGTTGTATTGGCTCTGGTGAGCTGAAAATCAATAGGGTTTACCAGTGAGATGCCCTGAATAATATTCAATCATAAAATTGGTGATTTGGTGGACTCCGGAGGCTGTATCGTGCTAACAAACTGAAATTTCTCAAGAAATGACAAAATGTCGTACTTCAAATACTATAGCACCCGTTGTACTGGCTCTGGTGAACTGAAAAGTAATAGGGATCATCTGTGACATGCCCTTAACAATATTCAATCATGTAATTGGTGACTTATTGCACTCCGGAGGCTGTATCCTGCTAACACAAGACATGTAAGGAAAAGTGGCCGACGACAACGACGACGACATACACACAGGATTTTTTTTGTAAAAACCGTTTTTTCGAAAAAAAAATTTCAAAATTCCATCTTTTTTTGGGGTAAACCAATACTTTTCTCGCATATAGAAAGGTTGGGCGGAAAAGTAAAAAATAGTCAAAATAAAATTTCCAAACCTGTCTAGACGAATATTCGATCTGACAATTTATCTATAATAAGAGCGATAGTTCTTTTATAAAGTACTAATGAGACGTGTTGTTTGGTTTGTAGTTAGCTTTTTTTCATCATTTAAAAACCTTTAATTGATTAGACTTGAACATCCATTTTTTTTATTCTCACATTAAAAAAAGAGTTAGATAATACAAATTAAAATATATTGCCACGAGATTCAATCCAAGGTCGTGGTTACAGATATAAGTTGTCTTGGAATTCTATAAAAAAAGTAAGCGAGAGTTGTTGTTTTACAAAAGCTAAATTAGATATTATCGTCCACAATTCCCACCAGTAGACGAAGACGAAGACGACCTCGCGTATGTAATCATAAAACTAAAAGAAGAAGAAACTCTAAGTATGTCATAGGGTGAGTAACTAGATAACGAAAAAGTCAAAAATTTCAAAATGGATAATGTCCTCATTAAAGGAGTAGAGAGGACTAAATATTTGGCAGTCATTCGCAACAAATACGGAAATAGTGAGGATGTAATTTAATTAAGAATCAATGAAGGACAACCCGTTACACTGAGTGGCCAGATAAGAATGCAAAATATCTAGTAAATTATTCATGGCAAAAACTTGCCGTAGAAAATTTTATACTAAATGTGTCAAAAGATGGCCGTGGAAAACATTTTCATATTTCCAAAATGGATGATATACCGGTGGCGATGACGGTTATATATTTGAACGAAGATACATGTTATGATGTGAAAAATGCGTAAAAACTTTGATAAGAAAATACAAAACATTCTGTGCGATCCTTACTCTGTGGAATCTACCCATATTACTTTTTTAAATGAAACTAGCTGTTTCTGTATAATTCCACAATATATTGAAATAAATGGTAAAAATTCTAAAAAATTGACAATTATTTCGATATTACAATCATCATTAGAATGCCAGAAGTTTCATTTCATCTTATGACTACCTGATGTTTAATCATTATTTTTGGCTAGACAATGAATTGGCCCATCTTGTGATTGACTTAATATATATATATATATATATATATACAGGGTGTCCCGGGACTAATGGGAAAAAAGTCAGGAGCGTATAATCTGAGCTAAAATAATGTTAGTACTTCATATAAACTTTTACTATGCAGGCCCTCGTTTTCGAGTTATAGGCCTCCAAAGTTTTAATTTTGAATTTGGTTTTTATTTGTATTTTTTGTACTAGTTATTTGATCTTTATAAAATTTACGGCAAAGCTATAATGTATGTGTATGTTTATTTTGGTAAGGTAAACAAATTTACAGTAGTGCATTGAAGCCAGGGACGGACTACTCGCTATGGTTAGTGATCCAAAAATTTTGCAGGTATGGCACACCCTGTATGAAATTATCGAAATTCACTTCCCCACACATTAGGCTAACGAAAAGGTACTCTTGTTGGAATTCGATAAAATAAGCCGTTTGGCTAATATTTACAGTTTTATTAATGCACTACGTACCAGTTTACGCATTCACCATTTTTATAAGTACACAACGAGGTAAAACTAACTATTAATAGATGTCCAAAATTTACCTAGAGTACTACGAAATTGGAAAGTTGGTAAAAACTTTTTATAAGTGTTTTTACCGTTTATCAAGTTACCATAGGATTAGTTGTCAAACGTTGTGTAGAATAGTTCGTAGTCAGTACTTGTCAATAATTCATAAGTCCTTAATTTAACAGTTACAATAGCAGAATTCGCTTTTATTGAGTACGCAGATAAACATCTAATGTATGGACTGGCTTCTCGAAACTGTTTAGAGGCCAAAAGGCTTTATGAAGAACATTTTGCAAACAGAGCATTGCCAGACAGACGAATGTTTGGGCGTATTGATCTCAGGTTACGAGAAACAGGTATGAATAAGTAAATGTAATTTTCCATGTATACAAAACAAAATTTTAAATTTTAGGAAGATTTTCGCCAGAAAAAGCTGGAGAAGGTCCAGTACGAAGCATACGTACTGTGGCAGTTGAACAAGACTTGGTAAATGCAGTTGATAATGAACCATCGAGTTTTAGAAAATTATCAAGAGAACATAACGTCTCGAAATCAGTTGTTCATCGCGTCCTAAAAGAACAGCTGTTATATCCTTTTCACATGAAAAAAGTACACCGTATGACAGTGGCTGATTATCCTGCTCGACTTGAGTATAGCCAGTGGTTTCTGCGACAACAACAAGCAGACAACACATTTATTAGTAACGTTCTCTTTACGAACGAACCGGGTTTCACCAGAGATGGAATCAAAAATTCTCATAATATGCATTTATGGGATGATGTGAATCCACATGGCATTATCCAAACTAGGATCCAGCATAGATTCATGGTTAATGTTTGGCAGGAATAGTTGGCAATCATTTGATACAGCCATACTTTATTGACGGTACTTTGACCGGTCATGCATGATGGGGCCCCTCTTCATTTCAGTTTAGATGTACGACAGCATTTACACACAAGGCTTCCTAATAGATGGATTGGTCGTGGAGGCCCTTTTCAATGGCCACCGCGATCAGACGTTAATCCTATGGATTTCTTTCTCTAGGGTTATCTCAAAAGTAAGGTATACGCAACACCTGTGCAAACAAGGCAAGATTTAATAGACAGAATTGTGTTACACTGCAATGTTATTAGAAATAGTGTGGGATTGCTCTTTCAAGTGCAAAGAAACAACCTTCGTAGACTTAGAATGTGCGTGGAAGTGGGAGGAGCTCATATTGAACATTTATTAGAATAACGTTAGTTTTTGTTGTTGTTTAGGAATTAGTTTTAGTCTAGTGTTTATAACTTGTGTTTTTTGAGGTTTTCTTAATGGTTTAATAATGTTGTGTTCGTAATTTTGATTAAAAGCAAGTAAATTCTGGACATAGTATTAATAAGTTAGTTAGGTAAATTGGTAGTTAGTGCATTAATAAAACTGTAAATATTAGCCAAACGGCTTATTTTATCGAATTCCAACAAAAGTACCTTTTCGTTAGCTTAATGTGTGGGGAAGTGAATTTCGATAATTTCATACAGGGTGTGCCATACCTGCAAAATTTTTGCATCACTAACCATTGCGAGTAGTCCGTCCCTGGCTTCAATGCACTACTGTAAATCTGTTTACCTTACCAAAATAAACATACACTTACATTATAGCTTTGCCGTGAATTTTATGAAGATCAAATAACTAGTACAAAAAATAAAAACCAAATTCAAAATTAAAACTTTGGAGGCCTCGAAAACGAGGGCCTGCATAGTAAAAGTTTATATGAAGTACTAACATTATTTTGGCTCATATTATACTCTCCTGACTTTTTTCCCATTAGTCCCGGGACACCCTGTATATATTAAAATAAAAAAGAAGAAGATATGATATTTGTTGTAACTAAAAGGGGAGAGACTGACTATTTTTACGTCAACATTATATACTTTATTACTGTATATCCGATTATATGAAAAAATAATGACAGCACTGAAAATAATGTCTTATTTCACTACTTCACATTCGATTACTATCTATTCATATGATTTAAAAAATAAAGGCTCGGTTTCAGAAACCGATAGTAGACAGAAACGGGCTCAGCGGACTTAACTGTCAACTATTATATAGGGTATAACAATCTGCCACACAAATTGAAATAAAAATAAACGGGTTTAAAGATTAAAACTAACTTTTCCGCATCTGTGGCCCTAAACAATATTCCATCATAAAATTGTTACTTGTATACACTTCGGGGGATGTATCGTGCTAACAAACCGAAATTTCTCCAAAAATAACCAAAAATGTAGTATATCTAGTTTTATAGGACCCGCTGTACTCGCTCTAGTGAACTGAAAATCAATAGGGTACATCTGTGAGACACCTTGAACAATACTTATTCATAAAGTTGATCAATCGTATACTCTCCGGAGGCTGTATCGTGCTAACAAACTGAAAATTCTCCAAAAATGACAAAAATTTGGTACCTCAAGTACCACAGCACCCGTTGTACTGGCTTTAGTGAGCTCAATATCAATAGGGTTCATATTTAAGACGCTCTGAATAATATCCAATCATAAAATTCATCACTTGTATATACTCCGGAGGCTGTATCGTGCTAACAAACTGAAACTTCTCCAAAAATGACAAAAATATCGTACTTAAAGTACTGTAGCACCGGTTGTATTGGCTCTGGTGAGCTGAAAATCAATAGGGTTCATCTGTGACATGTCCTTAACAATATTCCATCATAAAATTGGTGACTTATTGCACTCCGGAGGCTGTATCGTGCTAACAAGACTTGCAAGGAAAAGTGGCCGACGACAACGACGACGACGACATACACACAGGATCTTTTTTCTAAAAACCGTTTTTTCGTGTTATTGTTGATGGATAACGTAAAAATAACTCGAAAAAAAATTTCAAATTTCCAACTTTTTTGTGGGTAAACCAATACTTTTCTCGCATATTAGATAGGTTGGCGGAAAAGTAAAAAAGAAGTCATTGAACAAAATCCTCTAAGTATTTAGGTGGATAGCGTGTACGCTGTGGACGATTACGCACTGGTTTATGAGGCGCACTTTCTGTTCGTGCTACAGGGGGTGGTTCTGGAACTGTAACATTCTTTGGCGGTGGCGGTCTGACTTCTCTAATCGGAGGGACGTTACTACGTTGTTTTACAACGCTGTTTTGCGAAGGAATGACAGTCACGGTTGGTTTGCGAGTCGGCGAACATCCTTGAGTGAAGGGTTTAGCCACTGGTTTCTCTCTAATTAGAGAGTACTCGCCTGGTGGATTCGCGAAGGTAACTCGACGTGTGATCTCTGACTGTCGAAGTTGGTCGACATGGCGTTTTAGTATATAGCCATCATCCAACTTTACTCTGTAGTGTAGTCTCCAGAATGTCCCTAAAATAACTCCAAACTTCCATGTCTCTTTCCCACTGGTGAACATTTTCACGAGAACTCTGTCTCCCACCTCAAGCATGAGCGTAACGAAATACATGAAGATTTCTTCGAGTCTGGCGGCTAGATCGGCCTGAGTAGATCCAATCTTGTGCGGATCTGTCGACCTAAATATAGTTCTGCAGGTGTCTTATCACAAAATAAAAGGGGAAGCGCCATATCGAAATTATATTTCTTGAACTTTCGATTGCATTGATCAATTTTCAGACTCCATGGCATCCAATTTTTTATTCAAAAATTGGGCGTAACGTTCAGCTCGACCGTTTGTTTGAGGATGTCCCGGTGCAATTAGACGGCGAAAAATTTCATTTATCTCACAGAATTTTACGAATTCGGAACTAGTAAAAATTGTGGCATTGTCAGAAACAATTATTTCTGGCAAGCCATGGACACTGAAGATGTCTTTCTTTGAGGAATTCGATTGTAGAAGCTGACGTCGGCTAAGATTTTGACAATCTTATCTCCGGCCACTTTGATTTGGCGTCAATCAGAATGAAAATGTAATAACCATCTCTTGGATCTGCGTAATCGATATGGACACGTTGGAAATTTGATTTTGGCTCTTCCCCCGTATATAAAAGTGCAGCGGGTGGGGCACAAGCAGTTGAAGCGCAAGCATCACAACTCTTCACGAAAGATTCGATGTCACGGTCAATGTTTTCCCAATAGCAATTTCCTCGAGACAAGCTTTTCATTTTGGAGGTCTTCACGTGGGTAGCATGCAGTTCTGACCATACTGAGGCTTGAAGGGTGTCAGGAATCATGACTCGATTTCCTTTGAATATTACGCCTCCCTGTAGTGAGTATTTTTCCTCTTGATTTTCTCCGTTCTTCAGTTGTTTAATCAATTTTGATAGCTTACTATCTTGTAACGTAGCAGTAGCGATGGTTTTGGCTGTTAACACGTTGGTTGATGTCTGATTAATACGTTGCTGTTGAGTATAACTGGCAAATCTGGGTTGAACGGCATTAAAACACGATCGCTGGCAATTTCTTTCTTCAATCGAAGGAACGATTTTTGACACGATTTTGACCATTTGAACTTTGTATTTTTGCGGATGGAAAATTTGGAATAAATTTGGCGTAGTAAGTGGTAATTCTCAAAAATCTTCGTACTCCTGCAGTATCATTTGGTGGTGCAGCATCTATAATTGCGCGAACTTTCTCAAGACATTCCTTGATACTGTTGTGCTCGATAACATATCCAAGGTATGTAATTGACGTCTTGAAAAATTTACATTTTTCACGGTTGAGGTGCAGATCATATTCTCGTAGGGGATTTAGAAAATTGATTAAATTTGAGAAACAATCTTCTTTATTTCACCCGTATATGATGATATCGTCGATATCCGGATAGTACTCGTATTTGATGTAGAATGCGATGGAATTCAGATGTAGTCCCAGAGCTGGCTACAAATAACAGGGTCGATAAGGTGCGCGCCATTTCAGCTTGTAAACTGGCGGCCCCAACTTCATACATCACCGAACGCCACTTCTTAAGGTTAACACAGGTCGGATATGAAAATGCCAGCCGGTTTTCCCGGACGAAAAAATTGGCTGAAAAACCTCATAACACGCGCGCGTGAATCCTTTAGTAACGTGAGGTTCAAACCTCAAATAAGAGCGGTGTAATAGCGCAAGAAGTTTTGCAGGCCGGAAAACCCTCGTAAGAAGTGATCGAAAGTGTCGGAAAACTCACCTGAAAAACCTCATAACGTGCGCGCGTGAAACCTTTAGTAACGTGGGGTTCAAACCTCAAATAAGAGCGGTGTAATAGCGCAAGAAGTTTTGCAGGTAAGAAGTGATCGAAAGTGTCGGAAAACTCATCTGAAAAACCTCATAACGTGCGCGCGAGAAACCTTTTGTAACGTGCGGTTTAAGCCTCAAATAAGAGCGGTGTGATAGCGCAAGAAGTTTTGCAGGCCGGAAAACCCTCGTAAGAAGTGATCGAAAGTGCCGTTTCTGATGTTAATAAATTTTACTTAATTTTATTCATTGATCGTACAGCTCAATTCTATTCCTTTCATTTTAATATTGCATCTAAAAAGTATCATAATAAATTAAAAATGAAATGCGCGCGTTAGATAAGTAAATACTTTAACGCATCTTTGCAATGATAGAGGCGAGCGCCGAGATTATTATCTTGCGTTCCTCAAAGTTTTAAAAAAAATTTGATCAAAATCACTTGATAATAGGCGCAGTAAATGAATTAAAAAAAAATTAGAAGCCCGTTTTTGCGTTGTTGGCGGCGGCTCGAGTAGGTGGAAAATGAGTAAGCGCTATAAAATCACGCTCGCGATAAAAAATGATTATATTTCAGCGAGTTTTCATCGTATCTTGATGATTTTTTTTTTAATTTCGGGTAGCTCAAACAGGTATTTTGAATGGAGACATAAAAAATAATTTTCCATTAAGCCAAATACGAAAAATTTTCATTTCAAATATACGCCGATTTTCTTCATTTTTTTTCGGGGGTTTTCCGGCCCGCAAAACTTCTTGCGCTATCACACCGCTCTTAGTTGAGACCCCAAAAACATAATAAAGAAGTTTCGCGCGCGCCCGTTATGAGGTTTTTCAGATGAGTTTACCGGCACTTTCGATCACTTCTTACGAGGGTTTTCCGGCCTGCAAAACTTCTTGCGCTATTACACCGCTCTCATTTGAGGCTTAAACCGCACGTTACTAAAGGTTTCACGCGCGCACGTTATGAGGTTTTTCAGATGAGTTTTCCGACACTTTCGATCACTTCTTACGAGGGTTATCCGGGCTGCAAAACTTCTTGCACTATTACACCGCTCTTATTTGAGGCTTAAACCGCACGTTGCAAAAGGTTTCTCGCGCGCACGTTATGAGGTTTTTCAGATGAGTTTTCCGACACTTTCGATCACTTCTTACGAGGGTTTTCCAGCCTGCGAAACTTCTTGCACTATTACACCGCTCTTATTTGAGGCTTAAACCGCACGTTGCAAAAGGTTTCTCGCGCGCACGTTATGAGGTTTTTCAGATGAGTTTTCCGACACTGTCGATCACTTCTTACGAGGGTTTCCCGGCCTGCAAAACTTCTTGCGCTATTACACCGCTCTTATTTGAGGCTTAAACCCCACGTTACTAAAGGTTTCACGCGCGCCCGTTATGAGGTTTTTCAGCCAATTTTTTCGTCCGGGAAAACCGGCTGGCATTTTCATATCCGACCTGCGCTGACCTTAAGAAGTGGCGTTCGGTGATGTATTGAGTTGGGGCCGCCAGTTCACAAGCTGAAATGGCGCGCACCTTATCGACCCTGTTTTTTGTAGCCAGCTCCCGTCTAATGGTGCAGACTTTATTCCGAAACTCAGACGTTTCATGGCGAAAACTCCTCGATGTGTTGACATTGTCTGAATCATTTGACTATGTTTATCGACTTGAACGTGAAGGTAGGCTTTGTATAAGTCGAGTGTACAAAACACACTAGCATCTCGAAGGTTATTCACAACATCAGCGATTCGTGGAATAGGAAAATGTGCGTCGTTTAGCTGTTTGTTGACAGCGACTTTATAACCAACTGCTAAGCGGATCTTGCCATTTGCTTTTGAAATTGGAACCAACGAATACAAATGATTCACTTGATATATCATATCGTCTGTAATTAATTCGTCCAATTCTTTATCGACTGCATCGCGAAGTGCGAAAGGGATGTCTCTGGCTTTCAAGAATACTGGCCTGGCATTTTTCTTCAGTTTTAATTAGCACGCAAAATTTTTAATACACCCCACTTTTTGTTCAAAAATGTCGGCAAATTCTTCCATTATTGACTCAGGGGCCATTTCCAAGGAATAGACAGATTTGACAGATGCAGTATTATCTTTTGACATATCTAGACATTTGAGATCAATATTCAATCAACGTATCCATACTCTACCTAAGATCGGACTGAGATGGTCAGGTACCACAAATAATTATAATTCATCTGACGTGTGGCCCTCATATTTGACAGGAATAACAGCACAACCAAGCGGCTTAAAAATACCATGGGTGTATGAACGAAATCGTACAACTGTCAGTTTAACGTCACCTTTGAAATTCAATTTGGCAAAATCACGAAACGGAAGTAAGGTGAATGCCGATCCTGAATCAACTTCAAACTTTTGATCATGTTCCAAATTCAAACATACCGATGTGAAAATTTTTGCCGCATCGTTTGTCGAAAGTTCCAGATTAGACGAGAAAATGTCATATATTTTATTCACACCTACAAGATCATCTAAAAAGTTTGATTCGGCTATCTTTTCAGGATCCAATTCGACATTTTTGACTTGAGAATCTACTTGTCTCTTCATTAAATACGACAAACAAACGTTGAAAACGGTTCGTCGATTCTCTATTTTCATAACGTGAACGCGCACGTGAAATCCTATTAACGTCTGTATTGGCAGATGTATTTGACAAACATTGATTTGACATTTCTCGACAATCGATTTATGATGTTTCATACGATAGTGCTGATTCGACCACTTTTCGTATGTTGCCTCCGCTAGTTGTAAAAGCTTTTCCCGGATTCCATTGTCCTTTAGCCCCCGGATGAACTGAGCTCGTAAGAACAGATTAGCAACATTTCTTTCACATTGACACTCGGAATTTACATGTGGACGCTAATTGACGTAGTTCTGTTGAATATTGCCTAATCGTCGTCCCTTCTTTTTGATTTCTTGATAAGAAGCGATGTTGTACGATTATATTCGGGGCTGGATATAGATGATCTTCCAATAGCTTGACAACAGTGTCATAGGTCATTGTAGCGGGATCTGCCGATGTAGTAAGTGAACATATCACGGTATGTAGCTGAGGATCTATATGGAGTAATAATTCTCTTACCCACAATTCTTTATTGTCCTTAATTCCTTTCAAATTGAACTGATTTTCGAGACGCTTACGATATTGACGATAGCGACGTTTTCAACGTCTGTATAATGGAATTAAAAGATTCATCGTGATTAATGGAACATCAAACTAATATCTAAAATTTGAAAAAGCTTAAAGGTAGTGGAATATCTAAAATTTGAAAAAGCTTAAAGGTAGTGGAATATCTATATCAAGTGACCTGCGACCAGAAGATCAAGCATCTAATAGAATATTGGTTGAACATCTTGAAAAGACCAGGAGTAAACAACATACGGCATACATAAAAAATTTCAAACTGTACGTAGATGGAGTACCTTACACCGCTGAAGAGTTAGAAAGTACAAATAACGAAGAACCAATAGCTGAGCTTGAATACGACCTTCCACAAAAATATAATTCTGCCCCACCTACACCAACAACCAAACCTGACGAAATAGATGAAGAGCAACACGGAAACGAAACTAAAGCTGAAATAAAAACAAGTGTTCTATCTCAAACTGCAGCCGCTCAAATCAAAAAATTCAAAGGATCAGCTATAACCCAAGGTAAAAGCATAAAAAATATCAACATTTCTGCAACACTCACTGAAAACACCCCCCCTACTGGCAGAAAAAATATACAACAAGCTGAAACCCGTGTAACCCGGAAAAACTCTACGAAGTAGACCAAGAAAATTAAGTATTAAACTTTTTTAAGCCTCACTGCCTGGACTACTAATATTATTAAAAGTTGTCCATCTAGTTTTAGTTATTTTTAAATAATAATTTAATCACCAGTGTGTTTACATTGTCTTTTAACTGTTTTGTCAATTAGGATATAAGAAAAACCCTTTACATTTGATTCAAAATAGAAATTGTTTATTTTAATCGCAAATATATAGGATGGATCAATATATTAGAGATTTCTCTATTGAAACAATTGAAAATTTTCATCTTAACACTGAAGAAGCCAAAAGTGTTTTTAGAAGTTAACTATTCATCTAAAACCTTCAACATAATTCATAACAACATAAGTAGCATTAATCGCAATTTTAACGAATTCACATTGCTACTGGAAGACATAGATATCACTTTTGATTGTATAGTTTTCACAGAGACCTGGCGTGTCCCTGATGTCACCATCTTTAACATTCCAGGATATAAGACAATTTATAACCACGGAGATCTAAATCAAAATGACGGTGTTGTTGTATTTGTAAAATCCAATATTTATGACTCTCGTGAAACAATTCGTTTTAATAACAGTTTTCTTTTACAAGTGAAAATACATTTACACGATAAAGTTTTTATCATAAATGCTTTATATAGGTCGCCATCTACTTTAGTGGATGAGTTTGTTGATGAATTACATTCTTTCCTAAGTCAAAAAAACAAACCGGGTGACTACAGTATAATTATAGGGGATATTAACTTAGATCTATTATCAAATACTAAAGAATCACAAAACTATCTCGATATTATGAGTGAACATGGATATATTTCTTCAATCAATTCGCCAACTAGAGTAAAAAATCGGTCCGCAACATGTATTGATCACATTTTCATCAAAAATAAAAATCTAAACTATGATACTATACTACCACTGACTTTTGAAACCGATATAACAGACCATTATCCAATATTAGTACTTGTACTTCCTTCCACAAATAAAAAACAAAATATTACAAATAACAATTCTATAAAAATAATAGACGAAAATAAATTAAAAAATGAAATTCATCAAGTTAATTGGGATTTAGTCTTTAACTCCGATGTTGACATCAAAACTGAAATAAATCATTTTATTGATATAATTCAAAAATGTATAGATGTTTCTACAAAATATAAAAGAGTTACTAACAAGAAAAAAAAACGGAAACCTTGGATAACCCATGAACTTATCAACATAATCAATAAAAAAAATAATATGTTTCAAAAACTTAAAAAATCTCAAGATAATGAAATTTTAAGACGAACTTATAATGAAAATAAAATAAAAATAAATAAATTAATAAAACAAATAAAAAGTGAATATTACAGAAACCGCATTGAACACGATAATAAATCAACAAATCTATGGAAAACTATTAATGAGTTCCTGACGGTCCCAGAAACCGATACAATAAATTCGATTAAAAATGATAAAAATAAATCAATTACTGAACCTTCAGAAATAGCAGATATCTTTAACAATTACTTCATATCAGTAGGTAAAAAATTGTCTGGTAATATTAACAAAAATATAAATTACACTGAAAAAAATAAAACTTGCAACCATTCCATTTTTATGTATCCATCGGACGAAGTCGAAATTAAAGACGTTATAACACAACTAAAAAATAAAAAAGCACCTGGTTATGACAACATAAAGGCTGAAACATTAAAAATCATGAAAGATGATATTGCTAAACCACTTACATATTTGATAAATAAATCTCTACAAACGGGACACTTCCCCTCTGCTTTTAAACTTTCAATCGTAACCCCAATCTTTAAGAATGGAACAAAACAAGAAACAGCCAATTACAGACCAATTTCCTTAATTAGTAGTCTGGCTAAAATATTTGAAATAATAAAACAAAAAAGGTTAAATAAATTTTTGGAACAACACAAGTTGCTGTCTTCAGCGCAGTACGGGTTTAGGCAAAATAAATGCACACAAGATGCCATTAGATATCTAACAGAAAATATCTATAATGCACTAGATAAATCCAGGCCTTCAATTGGAGTCTTCTTAGATTTATCGAAGGCGTTTGACACGGTCGACCATGGGCTGTTGCTAAGCACTTTAGAAGACTTGGGTATTAGGGGTATTCCACATGACCTATTCAGAACTTATTCAACCAATCGAATACAAAAAGTGTAAATAAAAGATACTTATAGTAGTGGAAAAGTCATTTCATGTGGCGTACCTCAGGGGACGGTGTTAGGACCTATTCTCTTCAATGTATATCTGAATAATCTGTTTATGTTGGAAACACATAGCAAAATAGTAAGTTTTGCAGACGACACAGTATTGTTTTGCGATGACGGCAACTGGTTTGACCTCAAACATAATTTAGAGAAAGATCTACAACAAGTTAAGATGTGGTTTGACAGTAGACTTGTATCATTAAATACTGTATACTTACCATTCAGTTCCTACGTTGTTGCTCTGCCAAATTATGACTTAACTATTTAAAATCTTACAATTTCACCAGTTAACAAAGTAAAGTATCTTGGTATCATTATAGATCATAATTTGAGATGGGATCAGCATATACAATATCTACTAAAGAAGCTACGTTGCATTCTATTTAAATTTGAGGAAATATGTAAAATACTTAACTTAAAACAAAAAAAAATAGTTTATAGAAGTCTAGTGGAACCACACATTAATTATGGAATGATGGGATGGGGCGGAGTTTCTAAGACGTACCTACTACCATTAGAAATCCTTCAAAAACGTTTTCTTAGGACAATTCTTCACCGAGGTTATGATTGTCCAAGTAACATATTATATAAGGAAAGCGAAATATTTGGTCCTAGGCAAATATTTTTTATAAATGTATGTATTATTCAACATACACATAAGACGGAACTGAGAACTCCAGGCCACCAATACGAAACGCGAAATAAAACAACATTTATTACACCACATACGCAAAAAACGGTTGGTCAAAAAAACTTTACCTATTTAGGCCCTAAATTATATAATTCACTTCCGAGTGAAGTTAGGGAAGTCACCATACTATCATCATACAAAAGAAAATTAAGAGATTTTGTCAGCAGTAAGCCGAGAGATTTTATAAACAACTTGATTGATTGAAGTGAAGAAAAGGCTATATATAGAAAAGAGAAATAGTTATAATGTAAATAGCATCCATCCTATATCTTCAGTGTTTTTATTTTTATATCTTTTACAATGTTAAAGTTCTTGTAAATTCCATATTGTTTATAATTTTCAGTTCTGGTTAGATTTAAGATATTAATAAGTCATATTACATTGTATTATATACAGTTTAATTGTTTAATGTGTTTTTGCCACATACAAGTAAACTTAGTTTACTTCGTAGTTAACAGTTCATTTGTACTTTTTTTATTTAAAATTTTCTATCTGTAGATGTATAGTACAAATAAACATTATTATTATTTACAAAACTACTATTAGCGTGGTTGAAGCGTAAAAAAAATGTTTTTAAACGGTTTTATTTAGCTCACCCCGTTTGTTTTATTTATTATTTATTCTTGGGTCAAATTTAGTAATTCAAATTTCACCCTCTTCCTGTCAACCGATTAATCTGAAATTTTGTATACACTTTGGATTTTGGTGACAATACAATTATGTTTATTCATTATCATTATAAATTCAAGATGGCCGCCGCTACAAAATGGCGGATAATTTATGTTTTATTAATCCCATCAATATGGGTATCAAATGAAAGGGCTCAACAAGCAGAATACAATATACTATAAAAAACTTAAATCCAAGATGGCGGCCGCTACAAGATGGCGGATAACGTAGGTTTTATCAATCCCATCAACATAGGTATCAAATGAAAGGTCTCAACAAGTAGAATACAATTTACTATGCAAAATTGAAATCTAAGATGGCCGCCGCTACCAAATGGCTGATAACAATTTTTTATCAATTCCACCAATATGGGTATCAACAAATAAAAGGGCTTGACAAGAAGAATACAGTGCACTATACAACCTCAATATTTAAGATGGGCGCAGCCACTAAATGGCGTATAATAATAAGATTTGAATTTAGAAATTGAATCTGTAATTTAGGTATCTGATTAATCCAGCCTGAATCCACCACCCAAGTCAAGATTTTGTATCGTGTTGAGGACTGTGTGGCGTTAGGGTGGCTAAAAATGATACGTCGTTAGCGGTACACAATCCAAGTTAAGGTGAAAGGTTAAAACGCGCCGAGAACTGTATGGCATTAGGGTGGATAAAAATGATATGTCGTTAGCGTTTTCCCCTCAAGACTCAGGCGCATCTTGTTGTACATAGCCTTGCCCCTTTATTGGACCTCTGGGGGGGTCGACCGTTTAAATGTCCATTACTCGTGGGAACAAAATGGTAAAAAAAAATATAATAAAAATAGGTAAAAAAACGGTTTTATGTTAAACATACATTGCAATGTACTAAAAACCAAAAAATAATAAAATAGATACAGTCGTGGGAATTATAAACATATGCATAGACTAGACTAAAATAAAACCGTGGGGCACGTCAATTGTCTACAATCGTTGATTAAAATTTTTGTTTTGTAATGTTACACTATAATTAGGCAGTTGTTCAACCGACAACGATGGACGTGTGATAAGTAGGGCTAGAATGTGGAAACAAGCTAGCGAGCTCGATTATGAGCGAGTTTTAGGGTTTCATAGTGGTGAGCGAGTAGTACTTTTATCATATGTTTTGTCGATTAAAGACAAACTACGAGCAGTGAAACGATTCCTCGCCAGCCAGCAGTGTGAATGTCCAACGATAAACTAGTTGAAACATCTCTTTTATTTACATGGAGTGTATAACTATTGGAATTTCCATGAGCAAGAAAATAGTAAGTAATTTCCTCACCGTCTGCGGGCCAATTGCCTAACGACGAATTAAACGATTCTTCTATCGCACATTAAGTCGATAATTTGTAGACAATTGACGTGCCCCACGGTTTTATTTTAGTCTAGTCTATGCATATGTTTATAATTCCCACGACTGTATCTAATTTATTATTTTTTGGTTATTAGTACATTTATCTTAAACATTGCAATGTATGTTTAACATAAAACCGTTTAACTTAAAAAGTTTTTTTACCTATTTTTATTTCATATTCTCCATCAAATTATTCACTAAAATATATATAATAGTCAATCTGCCTTTACTCAAGTAATAATTATAGGAACAATAAAAGTAGGTACAAAAATACCTCTCCTATTACACCCACGTTTGCAATAAACTACAATTCTTTTTCACCTGATTACTAATCGAAATGACCATGCGAACAAATTATGAGTTTTGCTTGTTATTAAATATTTAATTATGGTCTGGACGTTCGCCACCTCAGCCTTTCCATCATAGCATTAACAATTTAATATCCTTTGGCAACAGTTCAAGTTGAACACTACGTTAATATCTACTCTATTTAGTTCAAGTTCATTATAATTATTTGATCTATGTGATCGTAACTAAACGGCCACTGGTTATTTTCTAGCGTTAAATTGAATGTCAAACTGTTATTAGTTATATTGTCGTGTTGCTAAGGACAAAAGGAGTCATAGTAAGGTTGTAAACGAAACGTTTGATCTCGTTCAAATTAGAAATCATATATAATATTTTCAAGAATCAACTGAAAAAATTTTTTCTACTAGCGTGCGGAAAAGTCCACTTGTCCACATTCATTTCAGTGTTGGAATAGTCACTTTTCTGCACGACTCACTTAGAAAATTTGTCAAGTTTTTGGGGAGTACACTGACATTTGAATATTTAAAATATATATTTGTATGGTTGTAAAATGACTGAAAAATTAAGAGATTTATTTGAATTCTGCTATAATTTTTAATAAAAAGAATTTTTTAATGGTCCTGGTATAAGCTTCATCAAATGAATGTCAAATAATAAGAAACATCTGACATTTTTTATTTGCCATATTGAATTACCGTAGCAACAAAGAAAAAATAAACCTGTCAGTCAAAACACTACCTTGTCAAAACCAATTTTACCGTCGCAGCTTTTTCTAGAAGATAATTTTCATGGATTCTTCAGACGAAGATTTGCCAGAGTCAGTTTTGGAAGCGGCTAGAACTGCAAACTTGGATCTACCACCATTAAAATTCCGTTATGGGTATGAAAAGGAATATATTTTGTTTGAAAACTGGTGCCAGAATAGGGGAATTGAGACTTTTAAAGAAGACGTTTTTTTGGATTAATTCGCTGTAATTTCCGAAACGTGCAATCCAAACACTCTTCGGTCCAGGTGCTCAATGTTAAAAAGTGTAAGTAAAATCAAAAATGACGTCGATTTAAGCAAATTTTTCGAGGTCAAGGCATGTATAAAAAAACATTGGATTTAGACCAAAAAAGGCTAAAATTTTCTCAAGAGAAGAAATTTTTAGGTTTATAAACGAAGTACCTGACGGAATTTATCTTCATATAAAAGTCTCAGTAACAAATCAAAGGCATCGATATCGATAAGCTTTAGTTTAAGAGGATAAAGCACTTTCCGGCCCTGCAGATTCTGCACTCCAGTCTTTCTTTTACTCTTCCTAGTTGGTTCCAGAGTCCTTCGAAAGGGCAATGTTCAGTTCATAGACATTTGATTACCACAATTCTTATTAAGATTGAAACAGTTTATGAGTAATCCGAAACTTTATCTAGTTTCTTCTCCAAAGCTTTGAATGTGGAACATTCTGATGATAATCTTCCTTAGTTACGGTGTCGACGACCCTCAGGTGTATTAACAATATTTTCTCCTCTCACGAGCAAATTGAGTCCCATTTGCTAAAGCTCCGTGGATTAAAAATATTTTATACTTCTTTCTAAAAAAGTGTGCGCATTCATTCTTATCCACTAGCAATAATAATGAACTTATCTTTCACTCAACGTTGTTTACCCCCCACTAGGAAATCAGCTTTGATTACTCCTGTCTTTAATAAAGGTGACAAATGAAATGCTAATAACTATCGTCCAATTAGCTTACTATCCATTGTCTCTAAAGCTATGGAATCGATAGTCGCTGAAGTGATTTCTGAGTTTCTGTTCAATAATAACCATATTCCTCATCAGCAACAACTTACTCTGCGTTAACAACTGGACCAAGGTTTGTACAATAATGAGCTTACTGACGTCGTCTACTTCGAATTCTAAAAAGCCTTTGACGCGGTGACCAGGCGACGACATCTCCATAAATTGGATTAGGTTAGAGATAGACATAACAAGTGGATTTCTAATGTTTTTAACGAATAGAAACTTTAAAATTAGGATAACTCAACATTTTTCGGCAGAAAAAATGTATCTAGTGACGTTTCTCAAGAATATGTCCTTGTTCCACTGCTCTTCGTCCTGTATGCCAGTAAATTGCAAGACTATCATTTTATATCCCTTTATGCAGAATATACAAAACTGTACTGTACGGCATAGGAAACGAGGAGATGGGAGCACTAGAATAACGATCAATGAGGTTGAGCTACGCGTTCACCTCATTGATCGTTAAAATAAAAAAACCTGACCCGCAAAGGAAGAGCCCCCTCCCCCAACCGAAGAGCCTCAAAGAGCTGTTGTTTCTGTGGACAATGTTGAACCATCTCCTAAGATGAAGATCGAGTTCTCATGGCAGAACTAACAGCTCTAAGCAAAAACATAGGCAACTTCAACCCACTTTCAACCGCGGACGTGGAGATAGCCTAAGAAAAAAAAACTCATTTCCCCATAATCAAGTAGCTATGGATATTGACAAAGTAATGATCATTCAGTGTAAACTTCAACATAAAAAGAGGGCTTCGGCAACACTATGCTGCCACCTTGATGTGATGCAGGACACAGTAGCACTTATCTAGGATCTAAAATCTTGGTTCTAGATAGTGATGAGCGATATATCACTACCGGTGATTTAATCGCCGTTATTGAAAAATCGCTGATAGCAACTAAAATCACAAATAACGGCGATTGACTGAAACAGCGATTTTTTAGAATATGCGAAATCACGTCAACTAACATGCAGCACGGATACTCGTATTCCATCGTGTTCAGTGAAATACAGCGAAAAGCAACGTATTTTATTCCAAGCGTTCTCGACTCTATATTCACGCCACTCACCCAATGAAGCCATCGACCTGCGAAATTCTAATCCTACAAAGTGGTAACAGGAAAATAAATTTCATTTTCCAAATCTATCTGCAGTTGCCCAAGAAAAACCATGTGCTCTAGTTTCTTCAGTTCCTTGTGAAAGGTTGTTTTCTAAAGCTGGTCATGTCCTGAATGAACGTAGAACATGATTAAATAACAGGAAAACTCAAATGTAATTATTTTTGAAAGCACATTACAAATATAGCAAAAATTTCTGTATCTATTAATATTTAATTTTTTTTCGTTTCCATAGTATGTACTGTTAATATTTTGTTTTTATTTCATTTTATATTTTGTTAAAAAAACATTATTTGTTTGGAATATATATTATTATTTCTTCGTGCCAAAAAAATTACTCCAATCCACATAGTTAAAAAAGAGAGAGTGTTTAAAGAAGTAAGTATTTTTTCATAAAAAAGTTTCCTCAGCAGCAGCAGCAGCTCACAGCCATCTTTATTAGAAGGCCTGGGCAAGCGATGTGGCAACAGTGCATGATTTGAGAATAGAAGGCTGACAGTATTATATGTATTATTATATTCTAAAACGTTTTTTGGAAGATAGGTACTGCATTTCACAATGAACACAATATAAATAAAAAACAATACAATCGGAAACAATTATTTATTCTTTTTATTTCAATACATACATTATTAATAAATACAATATTTAACCTAGATCAAAGTATTTAACTTTCGTTTTTTGGATACATTTCTAGGCTTTAGAGAAGCTAAATGATTATTTCTATGTTTTATAAAATGATTTAACAATATATTTGAAATTGTTGGTAGCAGTAAATATAAAAGTTCCAATGTTAAGTAACCACAAATGCAACGATTATTTTCACATTCCTCAAAAGAAGTATGAATAGACAGCAATTTTTTCATATTAGTGTTTTCAAATGAAACTCAAGGTCTCTAGTTAATTCCACAATATAATACAAGTTATTGAAAATTCTAAAAAATTGACAATTGTTTCGATAAATCAATATCATCGTCAGAATGACAGAAGTTACATTTCATTTTATGCCTACCTGACGATGATATTGATTTATCGAAACAATTGTCAATTTTTTAGAATTTTCAATAACTTGTATTATATTGTGGAATTAACTAGAGACCTTGAGTTTCATTTAAAAACACTAATATGAGCATATTCCACGAAGTAAGGGTCGAGACAGTCAATTTCAGCAATTTTTTCGTCAAAGAAACTAAAATTTCCTTTTGATATGTGGCTTTTAAAAAAACCGGTTCAAAGATATCACTTATAAGCTTTTGCATGATAAAATACATAGCATTACAAGCATTAATCACTAAATCAGAGGGAACAGTCAAGCCTCCTCTGTTTAGTTCTGAAAAAGCTGTGTTATCGCTATTATCATCTTGAGTGCTGCCTTGTAATAAATTTATACATTCTATACAATTTAATTTTTTTGTGAGTTTATACACTGTATATCCAGAAACATATATTGAGGCATATCGGTCAGCATTATTAATATCACAATTACTATCTAATATATCATTGAATATATTTATTTCGCAAGAAGTTGTATTTTCATTTAGGTGTATTTCACTATCTAACTCAGACAAAGTTTCAATATTCCTAAAATTATTTACTACATTGCCGTACCTAGCTGATTTTAGTTTCAGAAGATTCAGAAGATAGTTTATTTTTCAGCTTCAAATACCTGCAGAACCGATACATTATAATTTGACCCAGAAAGTTGTCTATATAAACCAAATCTTGCTTCTAAGTTATCAGTTTGAAACTTTCCACAAAGAATGTAATTCACTTCTGGCAAAATTAAAGTATATTCAATTAGTTTAATTAAAGATATTGTAGAGTGTTTTAAAGACAAAAAGGTATCAGAAGTAAGATGATATGCTTCCGTATTTAAAGATTTCCATTTCTACAGCCACAAAACAAAAATCTTCAAAAACTGAAGTCGCTCGTCATTAATACTAGTAAATGGTTCAGCATTTTCTAATCGCTTCAGTACACCCTTTAGTAAACCTTTGCAATTTACTATTGTCCACCATTTGGTGATTATTTTTAAAAATTCAACGGTTCCATCAACATCTGTTATACCACTGTTATTTAAAGCAACTATTGTCGAGTTATCAAAAATATTTTGTACTAGATGAACCTTTTGTCTTTCCAAACTAGATGGATATAATGATTTGAAATTAAGTTTTGGTGCTGTCTTTAATAATAAATTAAGCTCGTTTGTATACAGTGTTCCTAGATGTGAAAAACATGCAAACTTACTTGAGCAGATGTCACTAGAAATGTTCTCAAGATCAAACAAGTGATATATAAAAGTTTTTTTGCTATCTTTTTGATTCAGCCAATTGTTTCTAACAGATTTAAATATATGTACTGTGTCAAACAATAAAAATATTTTGAAACCAAAACACTGAGGATTTTGTATTGAAACATCCAATGTCCCACCGCACAATTGTGTTAACATATTTCTATTTACCCTATTATTGTCACATACTATACTTACAATAATAAAGCCACTACTCTGAACCGATGCAATAGCCTTATGGGTTAGCTTAACAAGTTCTTCACCATTTAAATTAATAACGGTAATAAGTGCAACAACTTGCTTGAAATTTCCAAAAGCTGAACTGATTAAAAATGCTTGTACTGTTTTTGCAGCATCACAGTCAATATTTTTAGCTACACCATATAAATGTCCACTCTTATATGAGTATACCTGACTTACATAAATTTCATATAATTGTAAAACAACATACTTCTCTCAGTTTGACAAACTTTCGCTCATAACTCTTAAATACGATTGTGAGTTTATATTAGAGCTACTTAATGACTGTCAATTTACGTAAGTGTCTGGGATGAGGCAAATGCAAAATATTATTATTTCTAATGCTATCATAACACACTGCTGATTGATAATAAATTAAAAAAGCTATGTACATTGTTAACTGAGAATAAGGTTCTGAATTATTTGCTGTACATAAATAAAATTATTCTGATAAAAAATTTAGTTCAGTTGCACTTGGAAACTCCTTATCTGCAGTTTGAGTAATAATTGTAGACAGTTCTCCAATATTACTAGAAATAACCTGTACAATTTGTTTATATTCTTTCTCCACAGACATGACCGCCTCTTCTTCACACTGGTGATACCTAACTAATAAGTTTTCTAGCTGGGACCAACGAGTTAATATAAGGCTATCCAGTATCCAATTTAAAGATTCCTTCAGGACTATAGAATGGTTAGTACATACCAGAACTTCCATCCTGCTGCTTACAGATACACTGCACTTAACAGTCACAACACCAGTCACATTCTTTAAAATGTAAAATAAAAGTACATATTCCTGCAAAGTAGAAGTCCACTTAGTAGTGTTTAATTTTGCACGATAATTTTCATACAGGTGTTCAAAAATTGCTATTTTATCTTCCTTTTCCCACTTCTCATTATGCTCATTTATTCTTCTCAAAGAAGCTTCTTTCCTTTCTGATGGATTTCTCTTTTCTTTGGATATACTTTTATTCAAATACTTTGGCAAATTAGGAAATATCGTGGGAAATGGTAAAGTAAATTGACAATCAAAAAAATTAGATTCTGAAGGAAACTAAAGTTAAACAAGAATTAAATATTTTACAAAGATATAATTTAAATTGAAAAAACTACAACTGAAAGTAAATTGACATTAAAAAAAATTAGATTGTGAAGGAAACTAAAGTTAAACAAGAGTTAAATATTTTACAAAGATGTAATTTACATATGGTACAAACTATTCAGTTAATTAGTCGAAGAACGTTAGTTGGAAAGAAACTATAGTTTCAAAGATTGTGGACGTTAGTACTTTCCTTGTTTTCTATTCTAATGATGATTTGGATGTCGTCCAAACGAATCGGGAACCAATCAGCTGGCTGCGTCAAGTTACGTCCAGAAGTCCAGTCGGTTCTGAATAGAGCCGTGGTCCCAGCAGGTAGAATTCATCAACGGAAAAGGCTTAGATCGATATGAAGGCTTAGGCCAGTGGAATAACTTTAGGCCGGTACGGAAAAGTTTTTAGGCCGGTAAGAAAAAGTGCTAGAAAAGACACTTGAATCAGATATATTTCTCGAATTCAGTAAAATGCAGGATATCTGGAGATTGAAATTACAGTAGATATAAGTAACATACGTACAAAATTATGAGATGATATCAAACAACGTGGTTCATATATCCTGTATTTTACAATAATTTAAAAAAATTCATTTATTTTAGACATAAAAGCACAATAAAAATAATAAGAAAAGTTACGAATTCACTTAATTTTATTTCAATGGTCTTCAACGTAGAATTCCATTGGTATAAAGAAATATAAAAAAAAACCAGAGCACGTGGTTCATGTTTCCTGTATCAATATTTTAATAGAGATTTTAGAAATAAAATCCCAATAAAAAACATAAGAAAAGTTACGAATTCACTTAATTTTATTTCAATCGTTTTCAACGTAGAATTTCATTGGTATAAAAAATGTATGAACAACCAGAACAAAATATATATATATAACAAAAACGAAATCGATATAATATATCTCTGGTACTGAATGTTTTGAAGAAAAATTAATTTGAAACTATTGAGTACCATGTAAGAAAAAATTAACGGAGAAATATTATACATTTTAAAGGAAAACCACTTACCATTTCATAGTAATGCACTCAATGACGAACTCAAACAAAGTAGAGGAATTAAGGGCCGAATGTCAGCGTGCATTGGCTTAAATATCCAAATGGAAACGAACTCTTCCGAAAATTTAAAACTCGACAGCCATCGACCAGAAGTATTATTCGATGTTACGAGGGGTAAACGAAATTTACGTTACTCTTTCATCGAGGAGAAATATTACGAGTGGTGAACGAAATTCACGTTACACTCACCTCTATAACATTCTTCAATAACAATTCTTGAAATCAGCTGTCTCGATTCTTTAAATGTATATTGTAAACTTGGTTATGAATTCCCATTAGCTAGAAATCGTAAACAAATAGCAAGTCTGACTTCAACAGTATTGTTTCTCTGAAGTATGTATTCCGTTGAACAATTTTTAGTTCAATCATTTCTAGAAGGATGCTAAAATCTTCTCGGGACATTCTGGTAAAGTTTTTGAAAAACGTATCATTTAAATCGGCTAATAAGTTCATGGCATCATATCTAGTTCTACTCAAATAGAAATCGCTCATTCGAACAAGTTGCTGTTTTGTTTTTTTTTACTTTTCGTCGCTTTAGGATTTTATTAATTATGCTATACGACGCACACGCCGCTATTAACAGATTTTCACTCATATTATTGTTTTCCTCACAAACGAAATTAACCTTCCTCGTCGAATGGTAGCAAGGTACTGAAAATTATTCTCGACACTGCCACATGTGAACGCCTAACAACGTTCGCAACTCGAGTTTCCTTTTGATCTTTTCTATTTTACCGACAGATGATGGAAAACGTTCGTTCGCTTTGCTGGCCTTTCGAACCAAATTATATTCGCTGCAAATAACCAGAAAATACCAGCTACACTTGACGAACGAATGGGAACGAATTTGAATGAACGCAAACGAATGGCAACGTTTCTTAAATGTATTCCCGGTTTTAGACTCCAGTCAATCATAAAATTAGTGAATTGTTACAGTCCGAAGGCAGTATCTTGCTAATAAAACGAAATTTCCCCAAAAAAGCTAAAAATGTGGTACTTCAATTACCATAGTACCCGTTGTACCTTGTGAGCTGAAAATCGATAGGGTTCATCTGTGAGATGTCCTGAGCAATACTCAATTAAAAAATTGTTGACGTGTTGTACTCCAGAAGCTGTATCGTGCTATAGAGACATGTTACGAAAAGTGGCTGACGACAGCGACGACGGCTACGACACATATAGTATTTTTTTCTAAATAGCGTTTTTTCGCGTGTGTCTTGCTGACAAAAAAATAAGTGAAAAAAAATCCAAAATTCCAACTTTCTTTGAGGTAAACCAATACTATATATAATAATTATATAGGGTTGGGCGAAAAAATAAAAATGTCAGGTAGAATTCGCCATAGTTGTGTAAATATATTACTAAGAATCAGGTTAAAGCTGAAGATTTGAAATTAATTATTGTAGAGGCACTATAAGATGTAGGATTAAATGTAATGGCAAATGTAGACATTGGAAAATTGAAAAACAGGTCCTTATTAGTTTGTAAATGGAATTAAAACAATAACTTTCTATGACCCTCCCCATGTTTTGAAATGTTCGAGAAATACTTTATTTAATTATATTTATTTTGATAACCATAAATGTGCAAAGTTGCAACATATTAAGAATACTTTTTATATTGAGCAAACTAAAAAATGTCAGCCTTTGCATGAAATTAAAGAATTATTTTTTCATTTTCGTAGAAACTGTAAAAGTAAAATGAAAGTTTCAGTTGCTGAAAAAATAATGAGCCACACTGGCTGCTACCATTGTTCCTGGTAAATTACCACTTTTAGGTTATGTAGAGGATATTACAGAAAAAACTGAACTCTTTGCAAAAAGTTATATAAATTTTGATTGTTCACTTGTCGAGAACATAAATCATACATATTTTCTCAGCCCATAAAAGTGTGTGTCTCCTTATTGATTAAAAAATATTATGATGATAAGAGGACTAACAAACAAAAATATTTTTCTAGTAACTTAATATGTACTGCATTTATTATTTTTCCGCCCAACCCATGTAATAGGCGAGAGAGTATTGTGCAAATTTCCCGAAAGATCCAGAAAGTTTTTGCGAAATAGCTTGAATTTTTGATAAATCCAAATAATGATCGAACTTCTGAGAAATCACTTGAATTTTCTAGAAACATTTAAAAATTTCTTTGACATCCTTACATCCATCAACACACAATCCACAATAGTGCAGATAAGGTTACTACCACATACAAACATTATTTGTGTGTGATTTGCAGTTTTCTCAGCAAAGTGAAATAAATATTTTTTTGGGGCAATTACTGTCCTTGATAATATTGAATAACCATTCCTTTGATTATTTGTATCTGATATTCATTTTATATTCGATATTGGATTATTTATATTCTGTAAGGTGTATGACATATATTTTATAATCAAAGTTTATGACTCGGAAACATTTGTTCGACATAATTGAATACGTTTCCTGGTATTACAAAGTATTCCAAGGTTAGTAATATTAACCCATTACATCTTAGATGTGCTAATTATATTATAAGTGTTATTCTTTCAAGAATTATGTATAATTATTTTGATTGCAGTTAATTAAATAAAGATATTTTACAATATTTATTTACAAAAAAAGATTTTTTTCTAGTTAGCTTGAGAAAGAAAAAAACAGTTCTATCCATGATACATGGATTCGTCGAATTTGTCACAATTCCTGTAACTACCATATACAATATATGCCAGGTGGCTGCTCACTGAACGTTTTTCAGGACCTGTTTTTCAGCTGATTTTCAGGGATAGGTCAATAGGAAATTCCTAGGAACCAAAACTATACTTATTCAAAATTATTAGTTCAGGAATTAAAAAAAATTCTACTGTAATCTTGAAATACTTTCCACCTCCTAGATTAAGAGTAATATAAGCTAGAGATGTGTTTTGTCTTTAGGCAATGGGTGAAAACCACCTTTTATAGGAGGTCAAACAAATTATGAATTTCGCAAGAAGTCTTATCCAAGCATAATGCAAAACTCAATAAGTTCTGAATTGTCTGTGATTTAAAACATACCATTTTCATGAGAAAACAAGTTTTCCAGCAGTTTTTCCCGAATAACTCCATTGAAAAAGTTGCTACCTTTTTATTTGTATCTATGAAATATTTGATACAGATGACTGAACTTAGTTTGTGGCGATTTGGCTTCTAAAATCGAGCTGATTCGAAATTTATCAAAATTTATTGAGAGTCGGCAATTTTATGACATGGATAATACCAAATCCTTTTTTATAACTTTAGATTTCTACTCAGGGATCATACAAGCTTCTGGTAAGACACTCGTGCATATACTAACAGTAAGTAGCATTGCTGTGACCTGCGCTGCGGTGCATGATAAAGAAATGATGATAAAGTGCTTTGCTTCTTTGAAGTATTTATATATCGACTTGATATAAAATGTACAAATTATCAGGGGGCCACACCTATTTTTTGCACCAGGGCCTCTGACTATCTAGATACGCCACTGATTACTAGAACAATAGTGGGTATTGTTGGGACAGTAATGGCCATTCTTGGGTCAGTACTGGGCATGGAGTTGTTGTATACATAAAATCAGAATATAATTATACATACTCAATCATACTTTTGAATGAAAGCAACATGCTGCAAATTAAAATCATTCTCAATGACAAGAACAACTTTCTTACCAATGCTATATATAGATCCCCAAAAAGCAATCTCGATGAATTCGTCTTCAACATTACTTTGAGAGTTCAGCATTCCAACCAGAAAGTTATAACATTTTCATCGGTGATTTGAATATCGACCTACTAGAGGATAATGAATACAGACTATAACAACACACTTAACGAATTCGGTTACATTTCCACGATTAATTATCCAACAAGAATACAGGGTGGACGTAGTTCTAGTTCATGCATTGACCACATATTTTTAAAATCCAAATTCAACGTACTCGATCAAATACTGCCCCTAGTATTGCAAACCGACATTACAGATCATTTCTCAACAATACTACCGATAGTACTGGAAAAGACCAAATGCCCCAAGGAACGAGAAATAGTGAAATACATAGATGAAACAAAACTTAAAAATACAATCAGACAAAAATCTTGGGATTTCTTATACTTGAATCCAGATTGTATAGTTAATACAACAAATACTTTCATTGAAACACTTCAAAAATATATAGACGACTGTACATATACAAAACAATGTAAAAGGAAAAACACGAAGATCGCCCCTTGGATGACAAATGCTTTACTTACCTCATTTACCACAAAAAATAAAATTGCTCAACTTTTGAGAAGAAACCCAAATGACAACGAACTGAAACTACAATACAAAAAATATAGAAAGAAATTGTCGACTCTAATTGAAAAAACTAAGTTCAAATACTATAAAAACAAAATCGAACTCAAAAAATCAAACACAAAAGCTTTATGGAATGTGGTTCAAGAAGTAAGTAACACCAAAAAATCGAAGATCTCTATTGATAATATTGAAAATGAACTAGGAGAGTTATTAACAAATCCTAAAGACATCGCAAACGAATTCAATACCTCATTTAATAGCACTGGGAAAAGACTTGCTCAAAATATAAACCCAGATCCTAACTACAAAATCAATAGACCCTCCCTATCAAACTCAATTACACTCCTACCCACAAGCACACTTGAAGTAAACAGCAATATTCAAGAGTTGAAAAACCACAAAGCCGTAGAATCAGACGAAATCAAAACGGAAACGCTCAAATTTATCGCGTCATTAATAACTGAACCATTAACAAATGCATAGAAACTGGTATCTGGCCTAGAGCATTCAAATATTCAGTTATCATTCCAATATATAAAAAAGGTAACAAAAAACTGACACAAAATTATAGACCCATTTCATTAGTCACCCACTTATCAAAAATATTTGAGAAACTTCTAAAAAACAGACTACAAAATTTTATAAATAAATATAACATACTTTCCGAAAGACAATATGGTCTTCGAGAAAAAACGTCCACTCAAGATGCTATTCTGACCCTTACTGAAAAAATATATAACTCGTTAAACAACAACAAACCCTGTCTATGTGTTTTCATTGATTTATCGAAAGCATTTGATACTGTTAGCCACGAGTTGCTTTCAGTCACTTGCTTACATTTATTCAAAAGTTATGTTACGAATAGGTATCAGACAGTCCGAATAAACGGTGTCGACAGTAAATCGTTAGTCGTACAATGTGGAGTGCCTCAAGGTACGGTCCTCGGACCCTTACTTTCCAACATCTACATGAATGGATTGTTTTCTGTGAAAAACAGAGGTAACATTATCGGTTACCCAGACGATACCGCAATTTTCTACGAGGCGGATACCTGGACAGAACTAAAAGAAATAGTAGAAACAGACTTTATTATCATTAAAAAATGGCTAGCAAGTAGATTGCTAACTATAAACTTTCAAAAAACCAACTTCCTACCTTTCAGTTGTAATAAAACAAATCTTCCTCACTTTACTCAGCTCAACATACTCGATGGTAAAAACAATCTTACAATTACAGCCGAAAGTAACATAAAGTACTTAGGAGTCATAATAGACTAGCACATGAAATGGGACATACACATCAACTACGTAGCCTTCTTTCCTGTTCATCATTTGCTTACACTATATCACTTTCGATACGGTTTATTAGCATGGGGAGGTGCACTAAAACTCCACATCCGACCCCTTGAAGTTCTACAACGACGATTCCTGAAAATTATTCTAAGTAAAAACTCAAGATATCCAAGTGATCTACTATTTCAAGAATCAGAGGTACTCGACCCTAAACAACTATATTACTACAATGTCAACATGAACTACTATACAACAAAACACTCGTCAAACTTACCAAAACATACCTATAACACTAGACAAAGAAATAACTATGTAATACCACAAATAACAAAATCACTGCTGAAAACTAGTTTTTCTTACAACGCTCCAAAAATGTTCAATTCTTTACCTGAAACAATTCGCGCTATACCCAACTCATTCCAATTCAAAAAACAGCTGAAAATGTTCATGGAGAGATCTAAAGTTCGAGTCTTTTGAGAATGATTGTTGTAACCAATCAATATTGATCAAGAAACTTCCTCGTTATATTTCGTATACATTTTTTATCTCTATCCCATTTCCGTGTGTGTTAAATATGAATACGCCTTAAGAAATATTGTTATTTTATTACATTTTCACATTTTATATATATATATTTTATCATTCACACTTTTACCCATATCAAAATTGTTGTTGTAACCGACTAACATTCCAATTTATCTGTAGTATTATACGTCCTTAAATGGTGAATAAATATTTTATTTTGTGATACTGTAGTTCGTTCATGTTTGTAGTTTATAACATTATTGTATTAACTTCACTCCAATGGATTATATGCATAGTTCTACTGTATTTAGGCCTAATTATAATTTAAAATTCCTTGTGTCGTTGATTCAGTTTTATACATATAATTTATAGTGTTTTTATCTATATTGAATTCAAATAGTTTATAACTAATATTGTTGTATATGACCATTGTATATGATTAAATTGTATTTTTTTGCGAAACAGGTGTAATAACACGTATCGCCAACCTACTTTATTCACTTCATGTAATGTTCTTGTAAAACCATCTTTTTGAATAAAGTTATTATTATTACTAGTGGACATTACTAGGCAATGGTGTACAACATTTTGCCAGAGGTTCACCTCTCGGCTAACATCTTATGTTGAATTATCTGAAACAATTATTTTTAATTGCTAAAATAGGTAGAGAGATAATGATAGTGCTTTCATTCCTCCAATACAAATATATATGAACAGTTTAACATTATCTCAATTAAAAATATTTACACTGTTTTCTGTCTCAAGTAGGCAGCAGTTTTGGTGTAGTTGGTCCAAATTCATGATTTAGAATACTATGAGATGTAAAACTTTTGCAGAGGTATTATAATAGCATCATTTTCATCAAAGTTATGTTCAACTACAAATAGTAATTTTTGTTAGTTGCAGATTTTTGCTTTTTGACTACTAATTTTTAAACGGGTGCTACGTTGATAAAAACCAATTTTTTTAATGTATTGAATATCACATAAGTTGTCAAATGTTATTAACATTGTTGTGTCATAATAAACAATTGTTTCACACACATAAAATTGTAACATAGGCCATTGATGAGATGCTTTGTTTCAATAAGTGGTTAACATAATTTATTAGACTGTAATACTAGTGATTGTTATCATATTTTATTCTAAAACAAATGTACCTTACCTGCTATATTGTGTATCGGTAATGAACCTAATTTGAGAGGTCTATTCGGTAATCAGTAACGTTGTCGTTTATGAACGATTATCGTTACTAAACGACTTTGTATATTCAGTAACATAACAACTGCTGATAACGACAAAATGGCTGTTGCCATACGTCAGCTTGATCGACTGACAAAATCATAATCAGGGTTCTTGACAGGAAGATGGTGTTAACGCATGTTTAGCCTTTTTTCCCTCTATTACCCTCATTTCTCTCACATTTTATGCGATTTCTTTCAAGATTGTTATTTTTTCACTTCTATCGTTACAATTACTTTCTAATCTTTTAAAATGTTTTGCACACAAGTACTTAACGTTTTTCTTTCTTTGATGGTGTTTTGAGTGACTCCTCAACTGAGTGTTCAACTGGTTGATTCTTAGGAATCTTACTATAATTTGGGGACTCTTTCTCTGACTCTTCTCTAGTTTCTACATTATTTGGTATATCTGCAATTTTAAAATGTAAGTGGATATAACCAATTTCAAAGAACCACGTAATTCATACCTATTCCTAGTTCAGGGACATGGGATATACCCAACCTTTTCAATATATGATAAAGGTATAATACCCTATGTTTCCTGTTTCTTTTGTGATAAATCTATTCTTTCTTGCGTTTGCTTTAACTTGACACTTCCAGTCGGTGAATGTCTGAAATTGGTAAAAATTATAACATAAAACATATTTAATTACTACTTTTATGGATAATACTAATAAAAAAAGAAAATCAAGTAATATACTGTAATGATTTAATTTTAATTTATATATATATATATATATATATATATATATATAACGTATCCGTGTACTCTTTTAAGTATTTAATCCAAGCTTTCGAGTGAATTTTCACCCATCATCAGGGAAGCTACATAAAAATATACTTCTGGTTATCGACCACGTGCTTGAAATCTCAATCCCACACTGTCACACTTGGGATTGAGGACCATTTTAAAGACATTTAACTAGTAGTTAATACATTTTTATTTAACGTTTCGGTCTTCCATGACCTTCATCAGAAATAAATTTTTTGTTAAAACTAAAAGAAATGGTACAAGTTACAGAAAGAATTTTTAAAGCGAAACAAATAAATCTTACCTTCTACAGAACCTTCATTTGATGATTTAATATATTTTATAGATGTTTTAGGACGCATCACATAACAGAATATAACTCACACCCAAAACAAAACGAACATTTTAAAAATATGACAGTTATTGATGAAAATTTTGTATTGGAATATACGAGTATTTGTTCTATACAATGAAAGCAGCCGTAACGAGGTTTTAATGTGTCGTTTTTGTGTTGACTGGTATTAAAATGGAGTTTATATTTATATAGGGAGTGGTAATAAATGGATTTTATATTTATATAGAGAGTGGTAATAAATTTATTATATTTGGAATGTGGCACGTGTTTCTCTATATTTCTAAGTTTTTATAATGTTATTATAAATTTTACTAAGATTTTTTGTGTCAGTCTTTAAATTTACGGAACTAGTTTTTCTTTGTATTTCTATCATTTCTAGAACTTGTATGGTTTTCACTTCGAAGAATTTTTGTGTTTTCGAAATCAAATTCGTGTTGGTTTTCTGAAACATGGATAGTGAGTGCCGTTTTGTTTCGTTTGTCATATTTGTGACTATTTATTCTGTTTTTCAAATACTGACTTGTTTGTCCGATGTAGACCCCTTCACAGTTTTTACATGGTATTTCATACACTATATTGCTCTTTTTTTCTTTTGAGATTGAACTTTTTAGATTGGTGTAATTGGTTTTTAGTAGGTTGTACCCTTTATGAGCAACATGTATGTTGTGGTGCGAAAATGTCTTTTTTAGGTTTTCTGATAAATTTGGTATATATGGCAAAGTGAGGAATTGGTTTGTTTTATTGTCTATTTTAGTTTTTGTATTATTATGGTTATAAAATATATGTAAACGTTTTTTAAATATCTTATTTATCAAATTTGTGGGATAGTTGTTGAGTATAAGGGCATCTTTAGCTTTTATTATTGCATTCTCTCTGAATTCGGGGTCGGACAGATTTATTGATCGATATGCGAGTCCTATAATGACAGTTTTTTTGTGTGTTAGAGGGTGTTGTGATTTAAAATTTAAATATCGGGAAGACCAGGTATCTTTTGTGTGCCATTCCATTTTTATGGTGTTAGTTGTATGATGCAGGGTAAGGTCCAAAAAGCTAATTTGATTATTTTCTTCTAGTTCAATGGTGAACTGTAGTCTGTCATGGTAATTGTTGAAATCTTGCAAGACCAAATGTTCTGTATTTTTTGGAATTGCTAATGCAGTCGTCAACATACCTGTAAAAAAATAGTGTTTGAATTGAGTTTTTGGTCAGTATTGTTTCTTCAAGGTCTTCCATAACTAATTGGGCAATGACACTAGAAATCGAGGTCCCCATGGCACATCCTTCAATTTGTTGGTAAAACGTCTCTTCATACAAAAAATAGGTGGAATTCAGAGTGAGTTCTATAGCTTCTAAGAAGTCACTCATAGGTATATCAGTGTATGTTTTAATCTGATTCCATTTTTTAATTATTATATTTTTTGCTAAATTTATGGGAACACTCGTATATGATGATTTAACATCTAGGGATGCTAGTATATAATTTTCTGGTATTGTGATGTTTTTAATTTTATTTTTGAAATATAATAAATTTATTACCACTCCCTATATAAATATAAAATCCATTTATTACCACTCCCTATATAAATATAAACTCCATTTTAATACCAGTCAACACAAAAACGACACATTAAAACCTCGTTACGGCTGCTTTCATTGTATAGAACAAATACTCGTATATTCCAATACAAATTTTCATCAATGAATGTCATATTTTTAAAATGTTCGTTTTGTTTTGGGTGTGAGTTATATTCTGTTAAGTGATGCGTCCAAAACATCTATAAAATATATTAAATAATCAAATGAGCGTTCTGTCGAAGGTAAGATTTATTTGTTTTGCTTTTAAAAATTCTTTCTGTAACTTGTACCATTTCTTTTAGTTTTAACAAAAATTTTATTTCTGATGAAGGTCATGGAAGACCGAAACGTTAAATAAAAATGTATTAACTACTAGTTAAATGTCTTTAAAAATGGTCCTCAATCACAAGAATATAAAATAACAATATATAAGTAAATAAAAAAGAAAAGAACCAAAAAAAAAATTATATATATATATATATATATATATATATAGTAAAATTAATTTGAATGGACTCTATATATATATATATATATATATATATATATATAGTTTGTTCTTTTAACAAATGGTTTCCATATTTACAAAATAATTAATACATTCCAGTTCAAAATTTTAAGCTGTATGCCAAATTTTTATCATGTAATCAAAATTATTTAATTTTTATATTTCTTATGAAATCATTCATAAAATTACAAATATATCAAAATTTCTTACCGTTTTTCCTTTTTACAGGGACTGCTTTTCTTAATATTCTTCAACAAAGATCTTTGTATGAAGTATACTTTTTATCCTAAATTCACCTTATAAAAAAATATATTGATAACACAGTTTATATAACAACGTCTTGAAATATTATATATAAATTCAAAATTAACTACACCTTCTCAAATTATTTTCTTCTTCGTTTGAAATCTTCTCAATATGGTTTGTATTTGTATAATAGTTTTCAATTTTTATTTATGTTCTTTGTGTAACAAATTGCCATTATTTCATTTTCATTTTTATATGTTTTATAATAATTTGTCCATCGTTATATTCTGTGAATATATTCAATTCTATTAATGTTTCAACGTTTCAATAATCTTAAATAGGTTTAAATCTCTTTTCCTTTCTCGAAAATCAATTACTTCTTAATTTTCAAATCAACAATCTTAAATAAGTTCAAATCCCTTTTTATATCTCGAAAATCAATTACTTCTTATCTTTCAAAACAACAATCTTAAATCGGTTTAAATCCCTTTTCCTTTCTCGAAAATCAATTACTTCTTATTTTTCAAAAAATGTCAAGTCACTAGACTCCTTTTTCGACAAACCCCGTTTCCTAACTTCTTAACTTAATTCTAAAGGCTTCTTTTCAAGCATACTGTTTTTTTTTTAAATATATGTCACATTATTTCTGACACGATATCACAATGAATCAAAATTATTCTTCATTTTATTCTTTTAGCTGCCTGTAGCTGCGAATATCTTTATTATAACTAAACTAAATAAAAATTCTATCTAATTATAATTTTTTTAACTTCACTATTGAATAATATTATAAAAATACGAACCCTTTTCCATCCTGCTGAATCCTTAATAGGACCACCTAATTTATTTAATTTGTCAGAAAGCTGCTTCCATATGTTTTTAATAATACCAACGCTTGTAGTATGAAATTAGTTGTTCCCGAACGCTTCATTTTTGTACTCATATCATTCAAATACATCATATATTGTGCCTATGTTGTCTTGGTGTTACGTGAATATGTGAGTAAAAATCTTATTTAACAAAACCTCTATAAATAAATACATAGGTAAATCTAACCTAACCTAACAGAACAGCACAATATGTCAAAAATTATACCAACCTTTATAAAATTGTGAAAATGTTATCGTTATGTTTTGTCATTAGATTTGAATGTAATGATATTATTACAGAATCTACTCTGAAAAATTATCGTTAACATAATAATCGTTACTGTAACGACAAGTTACAGAATAGACTTCTTAAACTTCTTCTGTTAGGTTAAATACACTCTTCATGAAAATGTTCCAAATGAGTAAGTTATTATTATTTTTGTGCCTCTTCAATTTGGGTTTAATACTGATTGTAGAATTCATTTTTATAGAAGAAATTGATACATTTATTTGAAAAGCTTTTTTATATTTGACATAACGAAATGACATTTGAATTGTAACGTCAACTGACGCTGTTGTGAGGACGATACAATTCGATGATTTTAGGAACGGTGCTTGAGAATATCATTTTTAGGAACTATTCGCAAATAGAGTATTCACAAGCTTGCGTATACATGACGTTGGGAACGATGTCAATAATAGCGCCCTGGCCCGAGATTCATGGGAAATTAAACTCAATCATCGACCACCACACCTGCAAGAAATGAATCACCGGTGGCGACAGTGATTTTCTTACCGAAATATCGAAACTACACCTGCCAAACGTTCAACTTTAGAAATATTTTTTATAAAAGTAACAACTTTCATTTTCTAGAACTTTATATATATTTTTAATAAATACATAAAGAATTATCACTGATGCTGCAAATGGAAGATCATATATGAATTATATGGCAAATGTTTACATAATTTGCCTGTAGATAATATACTTTGTAATTAATTAAAAAATAGAATTGCGGGGAGAGAAAAAAGACGAAATTTTCGGTATAAGAGTGTCTGCCGTTTAGCGCAAAAATATATAGGAGAGGGCGGAGTTGAGACGTCAGATGGCGCGAGTGACGAGCAGCTACTCTTGATTTCATTACTTTAATTATTTATTGAATGGAAATACTATTGTTTCTAGAGTCACTTTATATGTGTACATGGCGCAAAGCTTTACTGACATCCATACATCGCAGTTTTGGTAGTATATTTCTTACACTTTTTCTTATAAGAGAAGTCAGGCCGAGTCTCTACTTAGTGTATAAATCATGAAATTGCATCAATTAATGACACCTGCATGATAATAAACTGAAGCTCTGAAAAATCGCAGTAATTTCTATTAATTAGCGACATTTTGTCTGTCATCTACTACTAAGGATATGACTAATCCGGGCATAATTTTTTTAGTTTTACCTGGAAATGCCATATTGTATGGTGTGGTATGAGAAAGTCTTGTTAATTTAAATAATAGCATATTGCAATAGATAAGCACGTGTTAGAACAAGATTTATTTATAAATATTTAAATATGTATCAAGGTTAATTACTAAATTAAATTTTATTATTTTCATTAACGGATCCGTTGTAGTACACATGTTTGTGTTTACTTAAAATGAGGAATAATTCATTCAAAATGTTAAAATTGGGTGCGGGAATTGAAATAAAAAAAGTAATTAGTAGTTTAAGCTGTCATTGAAATTATTAACTTGAATAATTTGAATGAGTTAATCTTTACATTTTGGTCTTATTTAAATGTTTTGAAAGAGATATACGGAAATATGAAATCAATATTTTGTTTAATAAAATACGAAGATTTTATATGGAAAAGTTGTTACGTTGAGAATTTGCACTAGCATTGTTCATCACTTGGCCTAAGTTTGAACACATTTTTAGTTGAATATTGCTACCTTACCTTAGTTTATTTACAAATATTCGTTACTATTACCAGCTTAGCTTCTGTTATTGGATTTATGCTTTTAGATTAGAACTTGTCTTTCTTGTTTTGTCATTCAATATAATTTATATTATTAGTTGTTTCGAGAATACCTACAAGTAATTGGGACATTTTACTCTGAAAGAATATTCCTTTAAATTCTGATGATAAAATTCCGCTTTGGAATAAAAGTATCATCTCACCATAAATTCTACCTGATTTGTTTGAGAGATTATATTATTGTAACAATGTGTACCTGCCTGTAGTTTCTGATGGTTATGAAAGGAAGTATAAACCATTCGTTTTTCCATTTTAATTTTGTTTTAGTGATATTTCTTTGGTATTATGGACTATTTTTGAGCAACTCAATGTGTTTTGTTTACATTCGAAAACAGGTGGTTCTTCATACGTCAAGAACATATAGACAGTTCATATACGTAATAAATAAAATATACTGCTAACTACCTATATCTCCAATAAGCGAAATGCGTTCCATTAAGAGTGAGAGGTCCGACTACACTCTGTGTGGCCATGTTAGTTATGCGCAAGTGCTGTATTTGCCGCCTGTAACATTTTTAAACGAAGATATTTGAGTCAACAAAAACTTCGTGTCTGATTTTTGATTTGACCAAATAAAGTGCAATTATATAATCATATTTTTTTTCACTTCTAACATAAATCTGATATAACGTCTATTATAGTTGTCTAGGTTACTTCAAAAGGAATAGAAATGAAGTAGATAAACATGAAATATATAGTGAGCACATAACCAATTAGAGTTATTATTTTTTAAATCATTTCTTCGATATCTACACACTAATATAGCCATACATATTGACAAATTAAATGACGATGGAGTACCCCATGGGATGATTTGTTTTCAAACGGAATTTATTTTTATATACCTGTAGACCTATGAAAATTTAAATTAGGACCAATCTCATTACATAAAAAGCACCGTTGTGGAAACATAGTTTTTAATAAAAATCTAAATAAAAGAAACATGTAAAAATCACAACACAATGTTAAAACAAATAACAAAATCACTAAATATCCAAACCACATTCTAATTTTACTATGCTGTGTCCAAACAAACAACCATAGAGAAAATAAAAAATATTATTTGTCTATGCTAACAACCTTTGCCACCCCTCTGAAGGTCTAAAAGCGTCAAAGCGGAAATGATACAGCCAATGATATTAAACAATGCAACGTCTCGTGACTCGCATGCGCGTATTGATCTTGGCCACCGACGGTGCAGACATATATATGTCGGCACTCTGATGATCGCCACGCTTCCCGTACCGCTAGGCGGAGTATATTTTATTTATATGTATATGAGACAGTTATTGTTTTGTCTATGGACAACCAGTTTGTTCTTTGATTAATAGTTTAGGACGTTCGTTGTTTCAGCGCTACTGGTGTTAGTTTAGCGATCAGTCGGGGATTGTTTGTTGATGGGGTTGCATTGTAACGCACTGTTCGGGTATAACCTGATGTAAATATTTCATGTTTAAAAGATGTGAATGTCAAATCGCGCATGGGCGACAGTTTAGTTGACTTTGTATAAAGACGGATTCCCATCTAAGCAGCATCAAGCGGCGGGGCGCAGAGCAGAGCAGAGCAGCAAAATGCTGCTTACAATTGGATACGTATAATTCAATGGGGTCGTTTCCACCTAAGCAGAGCGTTGCAGCGCCGAACAGATCAGCGCGGCGCTGCAAAATTTTAATTTCCCGCGAAGCATTGGCATGCAGAATGTCGCTCGTAAACTCGCCGCTCTGCTTGTTGACGGACAAGTGGGAATTGGAAGATTCGCGCGCAGGCAGCAAGTTGTTCCAACTTGTTTGTTTTGAAGTGATTGTTAACTATGGACGGAGAAAAAATTGATAAACTTATCGTTCTTGTAGCTGAATATAGTGAGCTATATGACATGGCTCATAAAAATTATAGTAACCAACATAGGAGAGAAATAATTTGGACTGAAATTGGTAACAAACTTAATGAAAAGGGTAAGTGTTAATTTATTGTATTTATATTAATTATTTAATTTATAATAAATTGTTATTGCTGTTACTATCCATTTAATACAATGTACTCATAGTTACGATGGGTCCTAGTTAAGATATAATTAGTAATGACATTTACAGGCACTATTTTGAAAACTAATAAGTAACGGGTAATTTACTTTATTTATTACCATACAATTATAAAATAACTTTACAGTTAGTTTAAGTATTTCCTATATTAATTGCATCTTCTTGCCAAGAAACTGCCCCTGAATCAGAGTTAAAATATCCCTTAAATGCATCTCGTATTTTGAGTGCTTCATTGGAGCATTTTCCACCAATGTTCGATATACTTGTAAAAACTGGTGCTTCATTGTCTGTTCTCTCTTGCTCTAGTACGGTCAAGAAGACATTGTCATTTCTAAGAAAGTTATGCAAACAAAGACTAGATAAAATTATTTTATCTGCATTTTTTGGGTGAATCTGTATTTTATTTAAGAATATTCTAAACTTTTGACAAAGAATCCCAAAGGCATTTTCGGAGACTCTACGAGCTCTGGAGAGACGATAATTGAAAATTCTTTTATCTTGTGACAATCCACGTCCTGAGTAAGGTCTCATTAAATAAGTTTTACAAGGGAACGCTTCGTCTCCCACTATTACATGTGGTAAAGGTTCGCCATTTACAGTAACTGGTCGATCCTTAGGCATTCCAAATGTTCCATTTTTAAGACTTTTTCCCATATTCGAAGCAGTAAATATCCCACCATCGCTATTTTTACCGTATGCTCCAACATCCACGGCAATGAACCTGTATTCTGCGTCTACCATCGCCAATAACACTACTGAGAATGATTTCCTATAGTTGAAATACAAGGATCCACTTCTGGGAGGTGCTTGTATAGTAACATGCTTGCCATCTATCGCAGCCACACAATTAGGAAAATTCCAAGTACTTTCAAATTTGTTTGCACAATACCGAAGTAACTCTGTTGTGGGTTGTGGCATTACAATATGTCCTAGAGTCTCCCAAATAACATTGGCGGTATGATTTATAATCTTGTGTATTGTGGAGTGTCCTATTCTAAAGTTAAAAGAAAGTGTCTGGTAGTCTACCCCTGTTGCCAAAAACCTGAAAAAGAACACCATACTTAATAATGTATTCTATATAAAAATATATTTTTTTACAACTGGTTAAATACTATTACACATTTTTTGTAGCCGAGGTTTGTAAGCAGAGATGGAAAACTTTAAGAGACGCTTTTCAGAGAGCAGCAAAAAACAACCACACAAAAAGTGGACAAGCTGCTAAAGGCAACAAGAAATGGAAATACTGGGATGCCATGGCTTTTCTTCAGCTTCATATTAAAGGCAGAGAGTATGAAAATATTTTCATATGCTATCATTATGAACTTATTAACCAATGATTTATTTATTTTAGAACTCATTCAAATGTTAGCCAAATACAGCAAGAAGATATTAGTGACGACGATGAAGTTGATACTCGAGTAGAAAATAATACACAAAGCCAAAGAGGAGACATATTGTGTGAAGATTATGATGCCGAAAATAGTTTAGATATTCCGTCTTTTGTGTCACAGCCAAACACACCATCTTGTTCTTCAAGCGTAGAGACTCCATCAAGACCATCATCTCGTGTTACAAATGTCAAAAGTGTCCAGCGTTGTAAGACATTGAAAGCTGCAGTCAGAAATGATGAGTCAATACCGGAAATATTAAAAGAATATGTTGATGACAAAAAACGTAGTCGTTTAGAAAAGCAGACCAAAGATCTTGTAAAACCATCAGGAAATGAAAATAGCCCACGAATAGATTTTTTTATTAATATGGGCAAAACAACGGCTACATTTCCCCCACTATGGCAAGCTACCGTGAAAAGTAAAGTATTTCAAATAGTAAATTCATACGAATTGCAAATGTTTTCAAAGTCCTCCTCTTTGATAACACAAACTTCTAGTGAGTGTCAAATTCTGGGTCACACTCAGACACCCTCCCAAATTCATGAGACATTTCCACTTCAGCCACCAATGCAAATACAGTCACCTATGCAGAATCCACCATCTGTACAAACTCGACCGCCAATGCAACAACAAAGCTCTGTACAAGATGAATCGTCTACATTCTTCGGGGAAACTTCGACATACTATTCACAATTCGCAACTCAATTACCTCACTCATAGACACTTCACTAATCTTGCCCATTTTTTTGTGAAGAGATATGTGTTTTAGTTTATTTTTTCTATGTGTTTCCTTAGGACTGTTTTGTTCACTGGTGTTTATTTTTACAATCATATTATCAAACATAAAATCAGTTTATTTTGTTGCGTTAAATAAAAAATTGTGTTTTCATATCAATTAAAAATAAATATTTGGACTAATTAAATCAATCATTTGCTTACCTTAGAAAAACAGTTAGCCTCTCTTGTGGACTGATGCTCTGCCGAAATTTAGTATTTTGTTTCGTTAAAGGAATGCGCAAAAGATCGAATAGTTCATTAAATTTTTGTGGGGACATTCGATAGTACTTATAGAACTTCTGTTCATCTTGCTGGAGACGCGCGAAAAGTGTATGGAATTCACCCTCATTCAATCTTGCACGAAATATGTCATGGACCCAATATTTTCGTTTAGTTTTCTTTTTCTTTTTCAATTCATGACATACAGCAACTGCAAGAAACATAAAATCGTCTGATGAAGATGAAGACATCTTGACGACCAGAACAAAATAACAAAAACTGAAAATTCTGTGCTGCGCTGTACTGTGTATACTGTCTCGTGCTGCTTAGGTGGGAATTGGTGCCAGAAAACACTGCTTCGTGCTGCGCTGCTCTGCTCTGCGCCGCGCCGCTCGATGCTGCTTAGATGGGAATCCGCCTTTAATGTAAATTTTGGGTGATTTTCAATGGGATTCGAATTCAGATTACTGTATTAGACGATGTCTGATATTAGATTTGGGGTAGGGAATGCGTTGTTATCTGTTCATTTTGGGAACCGTACATGGCATTTGATGGTTGATGTGCTTCCGGCTAGAACAGGTGGTTTGTGACATTACTGGTGGTGGGTCGCTAAAAAAAGTCACGTGCGTGGTGGGTTAAAAATAAGTTTTGGGAAATAACTTTCCACCCTCCGAATGGGGGATTTTGGTCAAATTGACCCAAGGTGATGTTTGGTTGGACTTTGATTGTGCTGATTTTGTTGGGAACCAAACACTTTACCGTTGATACACGGGATATTCACGCACACTCCACAAATTCGTCGAGAACGGCCATTTTGACTATCATAAAATCAAAGGTACCGAATCTTCAGGTATACTGGACTAATATAGACGATATATACTCACCGAAGATCGTCGTTGTTTGGAGTGGTAGATACCACACCGATATGAAGAAAATAAGCCCTGGGGATGGAGACCCTTCTTTTTTTTTATGGATTTTTTTGGACGGCTGGATCCCGAAGCTCCGCATCTGATGGGGATGGACAGTAGTCGCCGCTGATAGAATTAAGAGGATGAAAACTTCCCACCGTGGAACGGTTCGAATATTTCTGATTTATTTTTTTTGGTAAAAAAGTAACGTTTTTGTATATTTTTCATGACCAAGTAATGACATGTTCTTTCTCTTATATTATTGTTTATATATCTGGTTCAAATAAATAACCTTTGATATATAGTACAGGGGATAATGGGGTTAATTTTTTTGTATATATAATGCTCAATTAAAATTTTGACATCTAGAGTTGGAGTTAATGGGTTTTTTTCTTGTACAAACATTAGTTAAGAAATTTGTGACATTTGGGATAGGGCATAATTGGTTTTCACATGTTTGTACATTGATTTAGAAGTTTCTGATATTTGGGATGGGGAATAATTGCCTTTCACATGTTTGTATATTGATTAAGAAATTTCTGATATTCTAGCTATAGGATTCGGGTGAATCCTAAAGTTTATGGCATAATGGTAAGTTGGTACCACGTATGGAGCTCGATACGAATTACCAAATTATTGTAATTTCAATATATATTCATTTACAACTAGCGGCTAAGGTTGAATAACTGTCGTTGGTGTTACTCTAGTGAGTAACAATCGTTTTATTTGGTAGTACATTCATTTCCGTTATATGATAAGTGATCATACACTTACGAAAATATTGTAAGCCCCTCAGATGTTTGATTGTATTTCAGGCACCTACTGATTTTACATCTAAATTCTCATATTAATTAATATGTATCATTAACCTTTTTTGTATCAACCGCTGTAACTTAAGATAAAACTTTGCCTAAATTTTGTGTTAACTAACTCATTGCATTTAGTTTGGACTTTGTCAACTAGCGTAGCTCATTATTCTTTTGGTTAACTTATATTTCAATTTATATTAGATGACTTTTATAACTATCACCCATATTTTTCAATTTGGCCCTCGGGCAATATGGTGATTTATAAATGTGTTTTGACAACCACTCTTTAGCTTAAACCTTACAATGTATTAAAAGTTTATTGATAACCGGACTCCTGAATAAATATGTGCTAACTGTCTGAGGTCTTTGATTGACTGAACCTGATTTTGGTAGTTTAGTTGGGTACAGGTATAGATAAAATGGGTACGTCATTGGGATATTTTGGACTACCTGGCGCCCATATTGAATCATCCTCATATTAAGCCCACTTCCTTCTCCGGCATTGAGCAGCCGGTGACGAAATCCAATTGCGACTAGCAGGAGGCGTTGTAGGTGAGTTCCGTAAGTTGTTGTGGTACTGCAGAGTGGTTATTGCATCTGTCGTATGGGTACGTCGCAGTTGGTCATCCTTCGGGGAACAACGGTGGTCTGTTATTTTGGCAATACACCGTTACCTTTGGGGTTGCATAATACTCTTACAAAGTGTGTGCAGACATCAAAATAATCGGTTATATGCATAAAGTTGAGTGGCTACTTTTTAATCGCATTTTTAAAGAAGCTAATCCATTGGATATACATAAAAATGTGGGTATAAGTTCCAACTTGTGAGTGTTTACTCTTTCCATGAGGATGTGCTCGCTCATTAAGCACCCACTTGTATTTTTATATCCATAATTGCGAGCGTTTACTTCGTCCACTGAGTATCTACTTTAAAAAATGCGAGGCTTCTAAGTAGCAGACTCATCTTCATAAGAATTAGATGTCAGCCTACCAAGGTGTTTAGGATTCGAAGGAACCATTACAATAGAATATTTCTAAAGAGATGTGACTACTGTGGTTATCCAAAAATAATAATATCAGATTTTCATTACTTGGTCGAACTTGATGATTTTGAAAGTACTTTAACAATCTGTAAAATATGTCTTCATTACCAACCGTTGTTAAAACAATAGTACAGTGCAACTGCTGGACTATTTTTTCCAATGAAGCAGTTATCCTTTGCCTGGTGTAAGCAAATAAGGGAAGTATATACGATCCAACTGCACTTACAGCACTAATAACTGAAACATATTTAGTACGTTCTCCTGATGCAATACCTGTAAACTCTCTTATACCTTTGGGTTCCCACATTTGGCTGTTTCTTTTGGAACAATGGAAAACCCAGTTTCATCCACATTATTTATCCTTTCTGGCGGAAAGTTTTTTTTTGTCAATGATATTTCTTAAGTTTTGAAAATATTGATTGACTTCGGTTTTGTTAAATGCTGTTATGCGATTTGCACTAGTTGATTCCGGTTTACTTACACTTATTCCATTGTTTCTCCTCAAAAATTTCTTATACTAATCATGGCTAGCCATTTGTTTAGTTCGGTTAAAATGATGTTTAATATTATTGGCCTCTGCATATTTATAAACCAATCGACACAATTCCTCTTTGGTAATTCCAAAAATAATTTAACCGTGTTTTGTAAGTATTGCAAAATTCATTTTATTGGTGTGGAGTAAAATTGGGTGCTCTGTCCAATGGAATTGATTTATCCTATTTTATGTTACAACCTTGTTTATAGCCGCGGAAAAAGGTTCTGTATGTATTTCGTTGTTTATTTTTCTGGTATATTTCCACATCAGTAGCTAACAAGTATATTATTATCGAGAGTAAGATGACACAACTCATATTAATCTTAAGTCAAGGTGAATGTGACGTGTTTATAGACGGATAAGAAATTTTGGACTTTTTTCATACAGACCTCAGATTGAATTTACTTTTTCCTCTGGAATATCGAAGAAATCGACTTCGGTGTTGCCAATGACGACTAGTGTGGAATCATCAGTAAGAAGAACATGTACATACCCTGGAGCCGACGTCCGAACAGACCATGTCCTTCTCATAACAGAAATAAAAATTGCTAATAATAAAAAACCAAAACAAGAACCAAGGATAGATTATAATAGAAATAAAGACGACACCATCAAAAGCAAAGTAGGCAATAAATTAAATGAAGCCTTAACAACTTTAGCCCTGTCACAATCAGCTGAGCAGATGAACCTTGACAACACATGGAAGGACATAGAAGAAATAATGATAAATACAGCAAAAGAAGAAATAGGATACAAACAAAAGGACAAAAAGAAAAATGGATGACAGATGAAATATTAGCAATGTTTGAAGAGAGAAGAGAATACAAAAACACAGGCAGTCGAGACAAATACAGAATGATGCAAAATGTTATAAGAAGAGCGATAACAAAAAATAGATGGCTGAAGGAACAGTGCGAAGAAATGGAACACTTACAAGAACAACATGATAAGTATAACTTGCACAAGAAAATAAAAGAAACAGCAGGAGTATACAGGAAACAGACTTTCTCCAACATACAAAATGATCAAGGGCAAATGGCACAAGACAACGCACAGAGGAAAGCTATCTGGGGACAATATATTGGCAACCTATTTGGAGATGATAGACCACGGTTAGAAGACATCTTGGAAGAGAATTTGTCTGGACCGCCAGTCACAATAGAAGAGATTACTAGAGCAATAAAAAGCTCGAAGGATAAGAAAACGGTTGGACCAGATCTAGTTCCTGTTGCACTGCTGAAATTATTAGACAGCGAAGGTATTAAGATACTTCATGGGCTTTTCAACCAAATTTACAACAAAGGAAAATTCGCAACTAAATGACTTACGTCTCTTTTCATCGCACTTTCGAAAAAAAACAACGCAACAATATGTGAAGACCACAGATTGATCAGCTTGATGAGTCACACTCTTAAAATATTTCTGAAGGTCATTCACTACAGAATTTCCACAAAATGCGGAAGCGTTATTGGATCCTCTCGATTCGGTTTTAGAAGGGGTCTCGGTACTAGAGAGGCACTATAATTCAGAACTGCTCCGACCAGATAAAAGATGTAATGATTTGTTTTATAGACTATGAAAAGGCGTTTGATAGAGTGCAACATCACAAACTCGTTCGAATACTAAGGCGACTTGACATAGATCAGAAAGATATACGCTGTATTGAAAACTTGTACTGGAACCAAACAGCTTCAATTAGAGTTAACAACGAGGCCACAAAAGCACAGAAAATCCTTAGAGGTGTAAGGCAGGGTTGTGTCCTCTCCCCACTTCTGTTTGACGTATACTCTGAAAATATCTTTCGAGAAGCTCTCGAAGGACATCAATTGGGTATCAAAGTATATGGCATATGGATCAACAATATACCGTATGCAAATGACACAGTCCGGATAGCAGATAACATGAATTACCTCCAAAGACTTCTGGACAAGGTGGGAATACATAGCCGGATGATGGGGATTAACATCAATATAAAAAAGACAAAATTCCTAATAATCACCTGTAAATTAGATGATTTCCAGAATGCAAAGCTATCATACAATAGTGAAGACATAGAACGAGTAAAAAAGTTTAAATACCTGGGAACCTGGCTATGCGAAGACTGGTCTTCAGGTGTGGAAATCAAGTGCTGGATAGAAAAAGCGAAGAGCTCATTCATGAGATTCAAAAACGTCTTCACGAACTCTGACTTCGATCTCAGAATAAAATTCAGAAAATGCTACGGATGGTCCATCCTATTGTATGGCATGGAAGGCTGGATTCTGAAGGTGAATACCATGAACAGACTGGAAGCATTTGAAATGTGGATCTATCGAAGAATCTTAAAAGTTTTATGGAAGGCAAGAAAAACCAACAACGAAATTCTAAGGAGAGCAGGAAGAAATCGTGAATTGATGAACACTATAAAACGCAGGAAAACAGCGTACCTGGGACAGAAAGAGGATGTCGTGGTTCCGAAATATCAAGCAGTAGGCAGGGATGAGAACCACAGGAGAATTAATCCACACCATCAGAGACAAAACGAAATGGTCAGAGGTAGTCGCTAACATCCACTACTGGATAGCAGAAGAAGAAGAATGAGTGGAATCAAGAATGGAACACTATCGTCTTCAGTGATGAATTCCGGTTGTGCCTAGACTTGCATGGTGAATAGAAGACGAGGCGAACTTAGAAACCCTCAATCTTTTATTGGGCGACATGTGCATCACACTGTTGGAGTTATGATATCAGGTCCCATTTATTATTGCTCAAGGTCACCGTTAGTCTTCATCATTGAAACATCATCTTATTTTTTAGCTCAGGGTACTTCGTAATCAAACTATTCAGCTAGATATCGCTCGGCCACATTAGCCATACAAACACCAGGTTCAAATACATATCCTACCTTGACTCCCTAAGAATCCCGGATTTGTACATAATAGAACATATGTGGAATATAATGGGTAGAGGTTAAAGAAATTTACAGCGTCGTCCTTAAACACTGATGACTCTTGGACACGAGATAGATTTGGCAAGGAATGAGATACCTCGGGAAAATATTGATCATTATGAGATGTTTTAGGGAACATTTAAGAAGTTTCGTAGCTTCAGCCCATTATTAAAGTTGTTGAGCAGAAACTTAAATTATCCTCACCAGACTGGACTAAAATTTCAATAATTTGCATATTCCCAACTCCCTGATATGTATGCCAAATATTACCGAAATAAAATAATTTATATTGCGAGTTCGGGTTTCTATATCACTGATTATATTTCATGCTTACCCTTTTCGAACTTTTGTGAAAGACTATATTATTACAATTTATTTAACTATGTTACTGTTGATGTTAAAAAATTTCTTGTGTTCTGCAAATTTGTCTTACTTTTCCAATTTCTGATATTAAGTCTTCGTAGGTCCTCTTCAACCTCCGCTTTCCATCTTGTTCTGGGTCTACCTCTCCTTCGCCTTCCTCCTATAGAACTATATATCAATATTTTCGGTAGCCTTCCTGTTCCCATTCTTTCTATATGTCCTAACCATCTTAGTCTTTGAGATTTTATCATTCCAATAATACCCGGATTTTTATATAATTCTTCGAGCTCTTTATTTGTCCTCCTCATCCATATTCCACCTTGTAATTTTCCCCAAAATATCTTCCTCAATAGTTTTTTTTCCCATATTTGTAGCATTCCTTGTTCTTTTTGGTTTAATGTCCATGTTTCTGAGGCATATGTAACTATAGGCCAAGATTTTGAATAATACATCTTCCATGTGTCAATCTCTCATTTTACAACCAGATTGAATTTGTCAAAAAAATATAATTCATAATTTCTCTTACCTTAGCCGAGTTTTTTTCATAATTGAATCCCTTAGAATATGTTCCCAAGGAGAATAGATTACACTTTGCACAATCTGTTTTACTTCTCGCCTCCATTAATTTTAATACGTGCATGAAATCTTCAGCAACATAATGATCCTCTTCAAGAAAAATCACTAGTCCTTCGTGTTCTTTAGTAACTTCAAGTTCGTTGAAAACTCTGTTAGCTTTCCACCACCAGTGGTGTTTGGTTTGAGCGAATTTAGCTTCACGATAATGTCCATATCTGTCCGGATCCAGAGCGTTGTTACATTTCAAGGTTAAAACTCTAGAACAACGTTTTCTAATAATTATGATTTCCTAACAGATCTGTGAAATAGTTCTATGATAATTTCTTGTACCAGAACGTTCAGTTTGATTGATGATTCACAGTTTCGTTGAAAAAATATTATTCATTTGAGAGAAAGTTATTTTCAATGAGAAAGATTATATTTCGAAAAATAATAGGGCAACAGAGGATATTTACTAAGCAAATTAATTACACAAGTCTACAAAATGCTGTCAGAGTGGGTGATGCTCATGAATCAAGAAATAATTGTCGAAAGCCATCTTGCATATAATTGAGGAGCTCGCGTGCAAAACCGGATATATCGAATTTTCAAAAAATTCCAGGAGATAAAAAAACGACTTACATGTTTATTTTATAAAATTGTTTTATGCTTCCAAAAGTAACGATGTTAAGCGACTGATTAACGTATATTTTTTTGAAAAGTTATCATTTAGGGATTATAAGCAAAAAACATGGATATATTCGGTTTTCCACACAAATCAAGTAAATTTTGCACACAAAAACAATTGATTTTGCTTTAACTGAACAAAACAAGTTGATTTAGGTCATAAAATATGCAAAAAACGTACGAAAACATAATTTTATTAAAGTAAACACTCAGAGAAATTATATATGTATTACACTCTCTTCGTCCAGGCAATCGCATGCCTCGCCTTGATCTCCTTGGGTTTCATTACTATCTAGGTTTTCTCCTTCGTTATTGCCTAATAAGTTTTTGTACCATGAAAAGTCTTCCCTGTTTCGCCAATCTTCCCCAAAATACTCCTTCATCAAGTGGATCAAACTTTTTTTCTTTTTACTTGGAATAGAGTTACCCAAAAAATTAGTTCGCTGTAGTCTTCGTCCCCTAATCTTGTAAATCCTGATTTTCGCACTCCTTGATATATTTTTGCTTTTCAATAATCTATTCAAGGCATAAATGCAATTATTGCAACGCATTATTGTGTTTTGGATTTCCTCCCCTATATTGGGTTTTCGTGTGATTATTGTTCCAAGGTACTCGAACCGATCTATTCCTTCAAATTTATATATCTTTCCTTTCGCTGTTTCTACTGTTAAATAATTCCCTTTTATAAAGTCTCGATCTGTCCATTCCATGTATTTTGTTTTCAGTTCATTGATATACTTGTTCTACAATATTTTTAATTACCTGTCTTATTTCCTCTTTACTTCTCGCTAATACTGCTATGTCATCTGCAAATGCTAAACATTGATGTCTCTTATGATATATAAGTCCAGACCTATTTATGCCTGCTTCTTGAATTACTCTTTCCAATAACAGACTAAAGAGAATAGATGACAGTGGATCGCCTTGTCTTACGCCTTCAGTAACGATGAATTTCTCTAACAAACCGTTATTTATTCTTACTTCATTTTCGGTACTTTGTAGTGTTAGTCGAATCATTCTGATCAGTTTTCCGCTTATTCCTAGGTCTTCCAGAGCTTTGTACAATTCCTTTCTTTTTACTTTATCGAATGCTTGTTTGAAGTCGTCTGTTTTCCAAATTGATAGCTCTCAGCCTGTATTTCTCGTAGCATGAAGATTTGCTCCACTGTGCTCCTACCTCGACTAAATCCACATTGGTATTCTCCGATTATATTTTCCAAATTTTCCTTTAAAATATCCTTGATATAAGTGGCAAGTATCTTGTATGCCACATTTAATAGTGCTATTTCTCTATAGTTGTGGCATTCATTTTTATTCCCTTTTTTATGTATAGGAAATATTATAGCGTTGGTCCACTCTGTCGGTATTCGTTCTTCTTCCCATATGTTTTGCAGTAGTTTTTCCATTTCTTCACCTAATCGCGTTCCTCCATATTTGAACATTTCCGCTGTTATGTGGTCACTTCCCGGACTATTATTGTTCTTTAGATTAGCTATAATATAATTTATTTTATCTCTACTCGGAGGAGGTTCTTTCGAGTGCAGCTCGAAATTTGTTCCTACATTCTCTCCATTATCCAGTTCTTCATCCTCATTTCTTCGCCCATTTAAAAGATGTTCAAAGTATGTTTTCCATCGCTCTAAAATTTCTTTTTCGCCCAGTAGCATTTCTCTATCTTTATTTCTAATGAATACGGGATTTGAATTCGATCCTATTTTTTCACTTTTGACTCCTTGATACAGGTTTCTCAGATCTTTGTTTCTGTAATTATCTTCTACATTTTGCAGTAGTCGCTTATTGTACTCCCTCTTATTCCTTCTTAATAATCTCTTTGTTCTTTTCTTTTGTTCGCTCTATTTTTCTTTAGCATCGTGTACTTCTGTTGTTAGAGTCTTTAATCTTAGTTTATTTCTTTTATCTATTTCGTGCAAGCATTCATCATCAAACCATGGTTTCAGTTTCTTTCTTTCATCTTTACTCGTTTTTTTGGCTGCAGTATTCATTATTGTCTTTATTGTTTCCCAATGATGGCGACGAACCGAAGTAGTGGGCATTCGGATAGTCTGTGCGAAAGTGGCAATTGAACTTAGTAGATTGTCGCAGAAGAGTTTCGTATAGAACTCCGAGCACCCACCGCTAGTGTTGAAACATCAGCCATGGACCTGCACGGTCTGTAGTGCTAGTATACATACATACATACTGTTGATGTGTATTATTTTACTTGTTAAATGGTTTGCAAATTTTTAACTTTTATGTACGTTTCTCCCACCCATTAATTTATTGGTCCTGTGGACTAAAATTATTCAATAATCAAATAAATTAACTGTTACTGGACATTTATTTTCAATTTTTTTTTATAATTATCCTTATCAAACAAAAATGGATAGAGAAAATAAAGTTTATTGGAAGTACAGCACTGTGCTTATGAAATATTAGGAAAAAAACCTTGAAAATGCGAGATTAGAGCATGCACAACTGTACTAAAATATAATTATTTCAATTGTTGCAGAAAAAAAATTGCAATGTCAATCAATAAAAATTAATTACATCAAGTTATACCACGGATTGTGCAACGTAATACATTCATAATGGGTGAAGGATACTTTATGTCTAGCTGGTCTTATTTCAACTATATCTTTCTCAGACTGCTTTGTATACTATTTTGTTAAGGTTGCGGCCACGAAAATTACCTAAATTAAAATGAATGACTTTCTGATTATCCTATTGAAAGTGATAAGTAATTAAGTATATGTACACTGTTGGTAAAAGCACTATATAGAAAAGTAAAAATGGAAGTAAACATAGAAAGTAAACATAGAAAAAACAGAACGAGGAACCAACCATGGACCCAGACATGAATGAAATAAAATTCTAGGGAAGGAATTTATAAAAGCAAACCACATACGTAACTTCGGTACAGTAATAACAAACTACGCAAAGATGGATGCGGCAGTAGCAAATAGAAAAACAAAGCAACTAAAATATATTGTGTACTTAACAGAACAATACTAGGACATGAAGAAATAGAAGTAGAAGTGAAAAAGGAAATTCAAAATACTGTAATAACACAAGCTAGCGAATAATACTAAACAAGAAACAGGAAGCAAGGATAAACGGAATGGAAATAAAGCATATTAGGAAAATAGCAAGCAAGACTAAATGAGAGAGAGAGAGAGTGAGAAATGAAGAAATAAGAAAGAGGATTGGCCAAAAACCATACTAGCAAAGCTTAAAAAGTAAAAAATGAATTGGTTTGATCACGCGGTGAGAATGGACCAATCTCGACTCGTAAAGAGAATAATGGAGATGGAAAAGTCGAAAAAAGGAAGAAGGGGAAGACCAAGAGGAAAGTGGCTAGATCAAGTGGAAAAATATGGGAGGGAAAGGAAAGAGGAAAATCCATAGAGGAGATGAAAGAAATGGTAGGGAATAGAAGGGAGTGGAAAATATGGATAATTGATAAATCGGAATCACACTCCGATACCTAAAAGGGTAGGCAGTGGAGAAGCTGCACATTGGAAGCGCACAAGGATTTGTCTACGGTAGCCTTCTGGTATTTGAGTGGATAAAAACGGGAGACTACCATGAAGACATGAATTCAACGGCGCCTGAAAAATGGAATGGAGACATTTTGAACAAACTCGATCATTTTTCGGTTGTAGTCATGGATAATGCACCCTGCCATAGCCTCATTCATCAAAAATTACCAGCAAATGCCTTGAGAAAAGATTATATGCAAAATCGACTTCGTGAAAGAAATATCCAATTCAATTCTTGCTTTTTTGAAGCAGATTTATTAATATATATATATATATATATATATATATATATATATATATACGAGGGTGGTTTTTATTTTAAACCACCGATAGGCTATAAAGAAAAGACGGGTGAATATACAAAAAAGATTTTATTATCAGAAGTAATGTACAATGCAAGTTATTTCTCTACATAATCACCTTGACGATTGAGACATTTATCGTATCTGTGAACAAGCTTTGCAATACCCTCCTCATAAAATGTTGCCGCTAATGATTGAAAGTGAGTTGTGACCGTGTCTTTGAGTTCCACGTTATTTTGGAAGCGCTGGCCCCCAAGCTACTGTTTCAGTTCAGGAAAAAGATGAAAATCACTCGGCGCTAGGTCGGAACTATGTGGTTAAAAAATGTACCATTTAAATTGCTGAAGGAGCCGTTTGGTTACTCGCGCGCTGCGAGGACGGCCATTGTCATGGAGCAGAACAATTCCAGAAGTCAGCATGTCCCTTCGTTTGTTTTGAATAGCTCTCCGTAAGCGTTGCAAAGTTTCACAACAAGAATCTACATTAATTGTTGTTCCCGGCTGCATAAACTTCACAAGCAGCATACCTTTTTGGTCCCAAAAAAAAGTTGCCATAATCTTACGGTTGTTGAGGATTAGTTTGAATTTTGTGGGCTTTGGAGCGTATCATATTGAACCCATGTCTCATCCCCTGTCACAATGGATTTCAAAAAATCATCTCCATCAGTGAACCTTCGATTTTCCTTAATCACTTGGTTAACTCGTTGAACAAGGTCGTCTGTAGCCACAGACTTGCATCCTCGACCCCCTTCATCATGCACATCAGTTCGGCCATCTTTAAACTTTCGATACCATTCACGAATAACACCCTCACTCATAAAGCGCTGTTTACATACACTCGACTCATTCTTCGATTAATTTCCGCTGCTTGCAAGAAACGAATAAGACTTCGCAATTCACACTTGACGGAAGAATCAATAGCGACAGCCATGTTTACCTGACTGCAGCTCAACAGAAAATGACGTGTTGGACTTGCCAATGACAGAATGTATGGAAGAGGAGATGCGCAGCTACTTACTATACCCACTAGCCACCTCGCGCATGCCTGGCCTTCGTACTATGCGATCGGAGGTTGAAAAAAAAACCTCATTAGCAAAATTTTCCATTATACAAGCAAGATTGTATTGATGAGATGGTTTCAAGAAGAAACATTGACGTACTTCCATCCTATAATTGCGAGTTAAATCCCATTGAACTTGTTTGGACGCATGTAAAAGGAACAGTAGCAAGACTAAATAAGAACCATTGAACCTGTAGATATTCGAAATATTCTTTCACATGCTATTGACGCTACAAATGTCAACATTTGAAGACGACTCCCTGATAGAACTTTCATGTGATTAAGCTATGAAATCTACATTCAAGGACTCAAGTTTAAAGGAGCTGATGGGGTATGCAACTATGTATTTGTGTGAGAGGGCATTCTCTAGTTTGGTGTCTTTGAAAAATAAATACAGAAATAGGATTTGTGTGGAAAATGACCCCAATCCAGATATAGAGTGTCTTGTGCATAGTAAATATTATCTCCACAAGTTTCATTATTTTAAGTTTCTGAAATAATAGTGTTTTTTGGACTGAATTTTTTGTATCCAATTATATCACTTTCCCATGTTCATTTAGATAAGTATTTCTCAGTAAAGCATTTACACTATAATAATAATAGTGTTTTTCTTATTTATTTAAACGTTTTTATGTCCACGGGTTGGATAAATTCATCTCATTCTATTGTAGGAGAAATATTTCATCTTTTTAGTAGGGGTAACCGGAGGAATGGTGACCTCCGGGGTAATAGGAGCCACCCCAAATATCCCGGTATAATTTTAATTTCACAACAGGACACCGTTGCGCCATCTCTGTATGTAGAGCTCAACTAGTTAAACAATAACAGGCCGGCGACTCCTCCAATTGACGCGGTCAACATGACATTTCTGTTTTGGTATCGCAATCTATAACAAATGTGGCGTAGTGGAAGAACTTGAGCACGGTAACCGTACGGCCATAATGCTGTGCGATCTTTCAAAGGCATTTGACTGCGTTTCTCACGACATTCTCTTAGAAAAATTAAATTATTATGGAGTTAGGGGAATTCCGTTGAAGCTTATTGGTTCTTACCTGTCAAACAGAAAACAATATGTTACAGTGAATGGTGTAATATCAGATTTTCTGGAGTCCCTCAGGGGTCGGTTCTAGGCCCCCTCTTGTTTATCATTTATATTAATGATCTGAGGCTTTTCGATATCAATGCTTTTAAAAAGTTTTTCCTTAATTATTGTTTCTACATTTTGGATTGTCGAGGCAATGTCACCACCGTATCTCTGCAGTGACATTTTACTCTGTTTTTATCTTAAGATATATTTTGTGTATTTCTTTTGTATGTATTTTCTTTTTGACGTGCTACAAACATTTCATTGTAAAGTAGTTAATAGATGAAATTAACTGTCTCGACTGGAATCTACTTTATCAGTGTTTTAAATGAAACTCACGGTTTCTAGTTAATACCACAATATAATAAAAATTGTCAATTTTTTAGAATTTTCAACAATATTTATTATATTGTGGTATTAACTAGAAACCGTGAGTTTCATTCAAAACACTAGTTAATAAATATCTATCTATCTAAATGTTTCAGATTATTGTTTTGATTTTTCTGAAATTGATTGTTGTGTATTGTTTTCCTATTAATAGACTTCGGAGAAATCAATCGTAAGTAGCAATTTGTTTAGTTTTAATATTTTTTCATTATTGTTACTATAACACGTGTTTTTTTGGGTTATCGTGGCCGGCCGCTATGGGGTAATGGGAGCCGGCCACCATTACCCCATCGTTATTGAAAACATCAATAATTTTTCTTCTGGGAAATAAAAGAGTCACAGTTGAGATAGTTAATACGTTTTGCAGATGGACCTATCGCAGGCAAACTGAAAAAGGGAGTTGGAAATGTGACCAGCTAAATGCAGCTATCACTGCAATTAGGAACGGTAGGGAATTATGCAGAGCTTTCAACATTCCGAGAAGTACCCTGCAAAAGCGTTTCGAACAAAACAGTGATGCTGGTCCTTCTTTAGGGCGCAAACCGGTATTTTCAGTCGAGGAAGAACATTTTTTAGCCCGGCCTGTTATTCATCTTTCAAAACTTTTCTACGGAATTTCCAGGCAAGAAATCCCTCAATTGCTCTCCGTAAGCTTGAAGTAACATCATTAAATCGAATAACAGCTTTTAATAAGGAAGAAGTCGCCATATTTTTTAATAATTTAGAACAAGTGCAAGCAAAGTATAATTTCAAGGCCCATAGAATATTCAATACTGATGAGACAGGAATCTCTAGATTTCAGACGCCAGGAAAAATTTTAGCCAAGAAGGAACTAAAACAAGTTGGGTTTGCTACAAGCTGGGAATGTTTATTTATGCGCGAAAAAGAATGAATCCCCAACTCCAAAAGGAGAGTCCAGCAGGGGTCTGCATACTTGTTCGGACAAAGGGTTCATCACAGAAGACCTGTTCCTGCAGTATTTAGAACATTTCCAAAAATGTGTGAAAGCGAGTCCGGATGATCCAGTTCTCCTGATAATGGATAACCATTCCACTCACTCTACCCTAAAAGCTTATAAATTTTGCAAAGCCAACGGTGTTGTTCTTTTGTCCATCCCTCCGCACCCGTGACATAAGATCCAGCCACATGATGTCACGTTTTACGGCCTGCTAAAGACGGCGCTCAATTCCGAATGCTGTAAATATTTAAGGAATCACCCGCATGAAAAAATAACCCATTCTGAATTTGCATAGCTTTCCAATTATGCATTTATTAAGGTAGCTACTCCTGAAAAGGCTACAGGAATGTGTCCCTATAATTCAGACGTCTTCACTGAAGAAGACTATGAGCCAGCTGCACTTCAAAGAACCAACAGCACTGATGGTTGTGATGGTCTTATCAACGACGTTCATGCGATTCATGAACGTCAGGAAACTCCCGATAGTTCCAGCTTCTCAGTCGTGTCAATCCCCAGCATACGAGAAACCTTTGGAAGTAGCAGAGCCATCAGAACCCCAATATTCAACATTGAAAAGTCATTCCACGTAATTTTACCGTTACCGGGACCATCAAAATCCAAAACTAGTGGGAGTAGGAGGGCGACTGCAAAACAGCATTCCCAAATAATCACGTCCACCCCAAACAAAGAGGTTCTCCAAGAAAAGACTGACAAAAAATTACTAGCACAACAAAAACATACGAAGCCTGGTGTGAAACAGGTCTAAAAAAGAAAAGTTTTTTCCCATGACGCTACTGATGACCACAAAGAAAACCCTGACGTTGAGAAGAAAATAAAGTTATCTAGAGGAAAGAATAAGGAAACTTACAGGGAGATGAGTTACGAAGACGAAGACAATTATGACGAATACAAGGACAAAGATGCGAATGGGACTGACATATGTTTAATGTGCGGGGAATACGGTAAAAATGGGGAGGTATGGTTAATGTGTAACTCCTGTGGGAATTGGGCTCATAAAGCATGTACCGATACCGAAAAAAAAAACATTTATATGCGATTATTGTGCTTAGAAAACTTTTATCTGTTTATTGGGGTAATCGTGGCCGTATGTCACCATTACCCCAACTAGTTGGGGTAATGATAGCCATATAGGGCTTTCCTTTTTTTACTGTAAAACAAGTTTTATTATTTTTTGCTCACTTTTGAATAAAGATTTGAGTAAAAGATGATCTATTTCAATGATTCCCTTGTTTTGAAGGTATTTAGAAATAATAATAATAAAGGAAAATTGAATAAAGCTTAGGGGGCACCATTCCCCCGGTCTCCCCTACCTGTTTTTCTGACCATGTGTTAAATAAATTCCTTTGTGGATTGTTTACATAAGTAACCATTTCAACACAATATGTTCTGTGAAATGTGAAATAGAGTTTTAGAAATAAGATAATAAGCGACAAGTTTCTTATGCGTTTTTCTCCAGACGCGATCTTTTATAATAATATCTAAGCTTCAATATTTGTAATATCACATCTTATTCTTTTTTCTATAAACATATATTAAGTCAATCACAATTTAGGTCACTTCCTGGTCTAGCCAAAAATAACTACTAAACATCAGGTAGGCATCAAATAAAATGTAACTTCTGTCATTCTGGCGATGATATTGATTTATCGAAACAATTGTCAATTTTTTAGAATTTTCAATAACTTTCATTATATTGTGGAATTAACTAGAAACCGTGAGTTTCATTTAAAACACTTTTATAATAAAGATTATCTATAACAATCATTGATGTTGTTTTAATTATTTCATGATTATTCTCTCCATAACTTCCTACAGTTACCCCTTAAGTAATTATTTAAAATTTTACTTGTATTTTACAAAACATTCCACGACAACCAAAGTTCGTTCACTTTTTGGTTACGCCAACAGTACGTTTCCATTTTTTTATCGATACAATGGAGGTGGGTTGAGTGATTTTTGCTGAGAAAGGTGAAAAAATGTCTCACGATGGAACTAATTTAAATATCAAGGTCGTCAACATATACCTGCATCATTATATTTTGTGGCAAAAAAAACAAACGTCACTTTCTTTATTGTCAGGTAGATGATGGAACCACTCATTCATACAATTACATGCGAAATTCATATAACGAGATAAAGACAGTATAAAACTAATTTATACAGAAGATTTTGAGCAAAACAAAGAAAATATATCATTTGTGTTTTGAAGATAATTCAAGCGTTAATACCCAATGTGAATGGAGAAAATGAATTTTTAATAACATCAGCAGCCAAGCGATTTATAAGAATATAAAAGTTCATTAACTAGCTGTTCGTAGTGTGTATCCATATTGTTGCCCAAAAATCCCCACACGACACTTACGAATGAGTCCCAAGCTAAGTTTGTTCTTGCGTGTAAGCTTTTCTATAAAATTAATATCGTTCAGCAACTTTCTAATTTGTGGCCCAATAAAAATACCCTCCTTAACTCGGCGTCATTAAGCTTGTCTTAGGTATTTAAATCATTCACCCTCTTTATTCACATCCTTCACAAAGTTCTTCATTAGTCCAAGTTCAATGTGAAACGGAGGCTAAAAAAACCTTTTTGTGTCTACAAGGGCACATACTTAACACTTTGAGATTGCGGTTGAAATTCGGACCTTTTCAGCCAAATTTGCCTTATTCACTGCACGACTGTCCCAACAGCGATTTTACAATTCCTATACCGATATGGCCAGGAGGTCGACTGAACTTGTATAGTTTTTGTTTGCAGAATATCAGCTGCTGAAACCCAGAATATCGTCTGTATAGACAAGATCGCCCCGGTGATGCCGACGGAGGTGGTATTGCACTATTAATAAAAAAACGGCATAAATTTCAAGATCCTACAACAAAATAATACTTCAATTGAACATATTGCGATCCTTTTTGATAATAAAATTAAAATTGTCGGAGCATATAACCCGCCCGGCAATAAACTTAAACTCATAGAATTTCACAACATATTCAATACACACAATAAAGTACTGGTAGTTGGTGATCTAAACTGCAAGCATCCGCAGTGGGATCAACACGCCAACTACCCCAATGCTAATGGAAATACTCTCATGAAGTTCTGCGATAACTCGCAATGCAACATTTTTCATACGGTAGAGCCCACCCACTTTCCATTTGCGGCAAACCACACCCCCAGCATACTAGATTTCGCAATTGGAAAAAACGTTGATAACATTGAAAAAATGAAAACACTGACTTAAATTCTGATCATGATCCTGTACTGATACTCCTTAAAATATCCCACAACACCCGCAACCCCAATCACCCCAAGATATTCAACTATAAAAATACCAATTGGTTAAAATAGAGGAATTCCATAAATAACAATTTAAAAATAACTGATAAAATAGAAAACATTCAACATTTAACACAGATAAATAAAAACTTACAAAACTTAATCATAAAAGCCAGAGATGAATCAACAACAACTAAATCAAAAAAACTAACCCAAGTTATAGAAATTTCTATAAATAAATAATAATATTATATTACTGTAAATAAGATAAGAAATGCAGTTAGCTTTGTTTTAGTATATATATATTGATATTCATTATTATTCAAGTTGTTGTTATTGAAATGAGTTGTTGAAGTTAGTTGGCAAAAGTCGTTGTTTAATAATTAGTTTATTCTTAGTCGGTTCATTAGCAAGTATCGTAATATTTTAATTATATTGTGAAAATAAAGTTTTTTAAAAATAGTTTTCCGTGATAAAAATATATAATTGGCGCAGTCAGTAGGATCTGTGCGGTCGTGTAAAAATTTTGTCGAATCGTTCGTATAAAGAACTCACGATTTGGTGTTTCAACATCGAGTGCAGATTCCAGAATCTACTATCAATGAAGAAAGAAGAAACCGGAACTCTTCAAATCAATTGTAAGTGCCAAGTTTCTTTTCTTACTTTCCCATACCTTTTTAAAAGAGTAGGAGAAATATTTTTATATTTTTTATTATATATATATATATATATATATATATATATATATATATTGGAACAGTATAAACTGTCCATAATGAGGAGTGTTAAGAAAACAAACTAAACCTACGACATTTGACAAAGGTGATTTGGTGTTATAAAACATTTGAGAGTACCTAACTGGTACAATAATGTTTGTAAAAAGGTTGCAGCCATATTTAGAGGTCCCATTCGAAATTCTAACCGAAAACGGTATAAACAGTTATGAATTAATATATCCAGGTACTAAATGTTAAAGGGATTTGAACTTATCGTAGCAAATTTTGAGGAGAATAAGACACGAATATATGAAATTTGTAACTTTGTAAAATAACAAATAGAGATTACTTTCTTCAGACAGATAGAATTATCATTTTTACATGTAATAATAAGTAAGACATATATCTCATATCAAATCAAACACCTATGATATCAATTATCCTTATAACTATATAAATACACCAGTAATATTGAAAGTAGTTACCTTAAATTTCAGAATGTAAACATTGTGAGTCATAAATTTTAATTCATTTCCTTGGTAAATTATAAATTCACTTTCTTATTAGCAGCACAGATGATGACTTGTATATTTTATCTAGAATATCAAAATGAATCTAAAAGGAACATAAAGTTATTATTAGACAATAATAAACAGGATATTTGATACTAATATACAGATAAGTTATCACAGTTGTTGAAATGAAACTGAAATGTCAATACAAACTTCATATCATGTAGCATAGAATCAAGATATCAGAAATATATTCAACCACAGAAGTATTTAGGTTCTGAATTATTGATTATTTTCAAAGCATATAGGATGTTTGGAAAAATGTAACTGTATTAAATAATAGGCCAAATTTATATGAGATAATTGTTGAATCAAATATAAGAAATGAATTGGAAGGCATTATGAATGATTTTAAGGAAGTAATGATTGTAAATTCGTTGATATTTAAATTTAAAGTTGGATAAATATAATCATTGTATATAAATATAAGGTATATTTTTGGAAATATTTCACATGTAAATGGGTGTAAGGAATTATTTTGACATTTTACATAAACAGTTAATAACAATAGGAATGAGAGAAAGACAATTAAATTAAATATTAAACATTAAAATAAAAAAGACTATGATATATCTAGTAACTTGTTAGTGTTTTGTTTGGAAATAACAAAGCTAGCAACAAAAGTTTTGTTGATTGGAAAAAACAAGAGGTGTGTTGGGTGATGTGAAAGCAAATGGACATGTAAGAATTTTTTTTCTAGAATTTAATTTAAAAAATGTGGAAATTATTTGATATTAAAGTCAAATCTAATACAAATGCTTAATTATAACCTTAGAAACATTTATAGCAGAAAGTATCAGAAAATAGTAATTATTTGTGAAAAATACAGATAATTGAAATTTGAGAAGGGACGCTATGCGTAAATTTTAATGAAGTGACCAACATTACAGTCTCAAATACTAGATAAAAAACATTTATTATCATATTAGTGTTTTTAAATGGAACTCAAGGTCTCTAGTTAATTCCACAATATAATACAAGTTATTGAAAATTCTAAAAAATTGACAATTGTTTCGATAAATCAATATCATCGATGATATTGATTTATCGAAACAATTGTCATTTTTTTAGAATTTTCAATAACTTGTATTATATTGTGGAATTAACTAGAGACCTTGAGTTTCATTTAAAAACACTAATATGAGCATATTCCACGAAGTAAGGGTCGAGACAGTCAATTTCATTTATTATCATCATAGAAGCATCCTAAGTCAAATTTAACGAACAATTTAATAAAATTATCTCGACTTACCTGCTATACAAACTGTAGAGTTTGTTTTTCCACGAGTTGAAGAGAGTCCAGCTTCATTCCAGGGGAGAACAGGAGCAGAGTGAACAAAGAAACTTTCAAGTGTTGTGAACAGGTTAGTGTATAAATAATTTTATATGCTTAACCATTTTAAAAATTCAGACACACATAACTAATTTGGCCAAATTTCACTACGAATAATTTTCTAGGTATAAGAATATTCAATTTAAGTAAGTTAGTTTGTAGTAATAATTTCGTTAAACAGAAATTTTTCCTTCATAATTATAATGTTTTTCAATTTGATGTCTATCCGTAATTATATGAACTAAATTTTGACTCTTCTGAATTTTATTTTCATGTCATCTGCTAAAGATAGAAAAAGGAGTGATATCATAGAGGTCAAATGGGTATGTTCCACATAACTACTCACAGTTTTTGGAGGAGATAATGTTAATGCAATATTTAGAGAATACAAATTTCATATATTTCAATTTAATCCGGAATCCCACGAGAGTAGAGTGTTCTCATGTTCTCCATTAATTAATAAGAAATAAAAAGATATTAATAGATTACCCTGAGCTAGCTATTTAATTTAAACCATAGACAAACAACCAATAATTTAAAAAAACATAGACAAAATATATACATAGATAAATTGAATTTAATAAATAAATCAATAATTAAAGTAAAACTGTATTAATATATTATAATATATATATATATATATATATATATATATATATATATATTGCTGATTTTATTTTATGAACGAATTGGAAAATTTATTGGAAACATTCAATAAATTGAATATTAAAGAAAATAATATAACTAATAATAATTTTAAGAATTCAAATTCATCTGTGAATATAAACGAAATGGCTACTGCTACTGTAAAAACCCTCAATTGGGATTTATTTAAATTAAAAATAGAAAATATTAAACCATATGATGATAACAGTAATACGTTGAATAAGGTTATAGTCAAGTGTGAGAAATTAATTGAAACATACGCAATATATAATGACGTCGAAATAAACAACCATATATTGGATTGTATACAGGAAAAACTTATAGGAAAAGCTGAAGCCATGGTGGGCAATCGAATGGAATTAAACACATGGCAAAATATTAAGGAAGCCTTGAACCAATGTTTCTCAGATCGAAGAGATCTGGACTGCATCGTGCAGGAATTAACACGAACAAGGCCATTTAAAAATGAAAATTCAATCGATTTCGGGGCTAGACTCCAACTGTTAAAAAGTAAAATTATTCAGAGAATCAGTAATGACTTTACTCTTACTGAAAATGATAAGAGATGCAACATAAATCATTGTGATAAGACGGCACTGAACACCTTTGTTTCAGGATGTACCGGTGTCCTTAAAAACAATATGCATTTAAGGAAGCCCAACTCCCTAGAAGATGCGATGGCTTATGTAGAGGAATTCAAGAATTTTGAAAGATTATACGGTCATTTAAATGAGCCGAGATCCTTCAAAAATTCTAGTAGTTATAAATCACCTAATATTAATTCATATAATTATAATAATAATAATCGAAATCAGAATGATAAATATTCAAATTATGCTAGAAATAACTATAACCAATATCAATGTTTCCAACAACGACAGAACTTTCCAAGCCAACCAATTGATATAAAGCCACAACCACAGCAACCTCGACATTATCCGACTAATGCGCAAGTATTTTGTCCAAAAAGAAATGTTTTCAGGCCACACCAAATTTCTGTACATAATTTACCTAGACCGGAGCCTATGTCGACAACATCGAGAAATTTTACGGATTCTCCAAGGAGAAATAATAATTTTATAAATGGAAATAATAATAATACTGGTAATAATAATAATGATAATAATAGATTTAGAAATACTAATAATAATTATTTCCAAAATAATAACCAAAAATCAAATTTCATATCAGATGAATTATATAACAATAATTATGATAAAACGGAAGAAATAGAAGAAATTGAGGAAATTAAACGAACAGTTAATCCGTTAGAAGAATTTGAAACTTTCATTCATACAGTAGAAAAAGACAATCAAGAACAAAATCAAAATTTTCGGAATACTCCTCAGAAAAGAAATCCGAGGTAGCAGAAATCAAAATTATTTCAAATGAACCGTTAGATAATTTTGAAACGTTCGTTTATACAGGACAAAAGGACATTCAAGAACCGTTTGAATACATTAAAATAAGAAACCCAAAATTTGAATATCTTCCAGATAATGACATAGATTTCATACCTGATTTATCAAATTTATTTAAAATTGATAATGTTATGAAAAATAATGAAATTGAACATAATGAAGTAGATTTAGAAACTGATGTATCAAATTTATTCAATATTGAGAATAGTGTAGAAAATAATTTAATTGAAAACAATGAAAATTATATTAATAAAATTTATGTTTCTGATATTCAATCAACAAATAAAAGTATTGTTTTGAATGACATTGATTTTAAAATAAATAGAAATAAAAGAAAAATAGATAATGAAAGCAAATGAAAACATACAGGTTTTTATGGAAAAAGAAGTAATTCAAGTGAATGGAAACGATACGAAAAATGAAAACTTCAACAAGAAGATAGAAGAAAACAATCAAATTATAAATAATGAAATGGATGAAAGGAACGAGAATATAAATGAAACTATAAATAGGAAAATAGAAGAAAATTATAAGAAAATAAAGAAGAATAGAAGAATTTAATGAGAAAACAAATGAAAATATAAAGAAGAATAGAGGAAAGAAAATTGTTAATGGAAATAAGAAAATAGAAGAAGGTAACGAAAAAATAAATGAAAATATATAGAAAAATAGAAATACGAAAATAGTTGATAGCAATAAGAAAATAGAAGAGAGTTCCAAGAAAATTAATGAAAACGTATAAAGGAATAGAAGTAAGGAAATTGTTAAGAGAAATATGAAGATAGATGAAAGTAACAATAACGTAAACAAGAGAAATGAAGAAAAGAGTGTACGAGTAAAGAAGAAAATTCTAAATCATGAAAATAAAATAAGAATACGAGAAGATATTCAAGAATTGCAAGAGTTAATAAGTAAGTATTGGGAACACTTTGCATTAAAGTGGTACTCAATACAAGAAGTTATCAAATGGCATAATATATATGGAAATTCTATGTACATATGTAATAAAATGAGTAATTGTAATTAATATCATAATAACAATAATAAGAATCTAAATACTTATTTAGGTACAGTGAAACTATAAATAAATAACAATATGATAATTAGACATAGAAATATATAGATAATCATAATAATTTTCAAAAGAATCATACGAAATATTCAATTCTTTCGTTTAATGATTTTATTCATTATTATTTAAGTTCATAACATCTAGTTATTAAAAACAATAATATAATTAGATATAGGAATATATATCATAATAATTTTCAAAGTTATAATATAAAACATTCAATTTTTATTTAAAATTCTATTTATTTTGTTAAAATGTGGGTTGATGATCTTGATTCGATACTTCAAAAAGAAATTGATTATTCACCAGAAGTTAGAATCAAACGTGAAAAATGTTTAGATAACACACATTATTTGTAATTTTATCTCAAAAAAAAATTTAGAACAAAATATAACGCAACTTGCTAGAATGTAAATTGAAATCTTTTAAAATAATTAAATAATTTACTTTTGATTTAAATGATACTGATTTCATTTAAATAATCTTCTTTAGATTTAAATGAATCCATTTGATCTGAACGATCACTTAATACTGTCACATTATATACAAAATCATAAAGAATTCTCCAAGTTATTATACAAACAAAATTTAGATATAAAAAAAATTTACCAAAATATAAGAAAGCAGAAATCATTAAAGATTCAAAAAATAATTTTAGAAACTAATAAAAGAATTTATTATACAAAAATATGTAATTAAAAAATCAAAAAACCAATTCAAACAAATTGTTACAGCAAAATTAAATTGATGATAATGGTAACCCTGTTCCTGGTTTTTCATACCAAATGCAAAACCTAAGACATCCAAGTTACCAAATTGAATAACTTAATATTACCAATTAATTTAGGATTATGTAAGCTTATTTATACTAAACATACTTTTATATATTATATAAATTTAAAAGAAATAAGTGAGTAAATAGAAACAGTTAAACAATATTTTTACAAATTAAGAAGTAGTCTAGTAGAAGCTAATGCAACAAACTCTATTTCAGACCATAATTTGGCTGAGCAAATGATGGAAAGAACAAAAAGTTTAATCAATACATTGGATAGGAAATCAGAAAATATTTACCCTCACATTAGAGCAAAAAGAGGATTGCTGTTGGAAAAATTGATAAATGGCTTTTTGGTACTCTTGATTCAGATGATGAAGAGAGATACGATAATGCTATAAATATATTACAGCAAAACCAAAAACAAATAATTCACGAATATGCAAATATCCTTAAATAAGAAATTAATCGATCACTATAATAAAGTATTAACTACCTTGTGGCACAATCAACAGAAATTACAGGATAATTTGGAAAAATTTCATATATCGATAGAAAATAAAATAATAACTTTAAATAATTTTATTACCTTTTATAGTACGATTTCACAGATTAACTTGGATTGTCAAAGTTTAATAACGTTAGTTGACAATATTGAAAATTCCATTACATTTTCCAAATTAAACTCTATTCATAGTTCAGTGATTTAAAATCAAGAAATTGTAGAAATGATAAAGTATTTACATCCAATATATGAAGAAGAACAAATTCCGAAATTTAATAACATTTTTGGGTTCTCAAGTAACTTTTTCAAAATCAAAAATAATTTTTGCTGTCCATGTACCCATCCTGAAATCCAAAACTGCAGAATTTTATCACTTATACCCCATCATTCAAAACCACAACATATTTATCCCATTACAACCTTACTTGGCAAAAACTCCGGAAGAAATAATTTCAATAAAAGAAGAGTGTCCGATGTTAGAAGAAAAATATTACTGTCAACAAGAAATGAAGTCAAGAGATAATTGTACTATGGAAATATTAAACGACCATTCTCCTACGAACTGCTATGCTAATGATGCTCACCTTCAAGAAACTATAATAGAACAAGTCACAAATAATGAAGTTTTAATTATTCCAAATTCAGCGATAAAAATACTAACAAGATGTACTTCTGATCAATATTTGGAAATTAATCATCCATCAATCATCCGAATTCCAGAAGATTGCAAGATTCAAGTTGGAGAAGAAATATTTTCGACCAACATCCAAATTAGAAAAGGAAAAACAATCTTACAGATGGCCGCAGAGATTTTATCAGCTAAGAAGATCCAAAATACCAAAACCCGAAGACAGTACCATTTGTTATATTTGTACGATGTAATAGAAATTGGCGGTAAGCAAGTCGTAATTAAGACCCGAAAATCTAGGCCAGATGATAATTATATCTCCATTGTTTGCTATGAAGATTTGTTTAACATATTATTGGAAACCCATATTAGTGTAGGTCATGGAGGTAGAGACAAAATGATCCACGCATTACAAAAAAAATGTGATATTGCCAGAAATGTGATTGAAACATTTTTGGAGACCTGTGATATTTGCCAAAGAAAAAGAAATAAAATCCATACCAATTTAACAATTAAACCGATCATGTCGACCAATTTTAATTCTCGAGGACAGGTAGACTTTATAGATTTTCAATCTTGTCCGGATAAAAACTACAAATGGTTATTCAACTACCAGGACCATCTAACAAAATTTCTTTTTTTGCGTCCTCTCCAAACAAAGACTGCGAATGAAGTTGCCAATGAACTACTCAAAATATTTTTGGAAGTTGGAGCACCCAGCATATTACAGTCGGACAATGGTCGTGAATTTACCAATTCATTAATTTCTCTATTAGTGAAAATGTGGCCCACTTTAAAAATTCTACATGGTAGACCAAGACACCCGCAGTCACAGGGAAGCATCGAAAGAAGCAACCAAGACGTGGAGAATATGTTAAGGGCGTGGATGCACGATAATAATTCAACAAATTGGTCACTAGGATGTTACTTTGTTCAGTTCCAGAAGAATAGTTCTTTCCTTAAAGTTATTGGGCGCACACCATATAAGGCTTTATTCGGAGTTGACCCAAAAGTAGGTTTTTCCTCTCAACATATCCCAAGAGATATATTAGAGCCGATTGAAGTTGAAGATGATTTGAGGCGTCTGCTGGAAACAACGTAGGAGGAAAAAGAGACTGTTGAAATAGAAGAAACATATTTAATTGACGACAAAGTAATTGAAACCACAAAGATAGGTGAAAATTCAAAGGAAATAGAAAGCACCATTCAACAAGTCTCCGCAAAACTAGCAGATGAAAGTGTAAATATGGTTAAAAATTATTCAAACGCTGTTTGCCAAGAAATTGATTCAGAGTCCCTATCAGAAGCACCAATGGCATCAGCAAAATCTAATACCCCAGACACTTTAGACATGTGTTTGATATGCCCTGAAAACGGAGGCAAATGTAATTTATGTCGGAATGAAATGACAATTTTAGAAAACAGATCTAATGCTAGTCAGGGCCAAAAAATGGCGGCAGAAAAAATGTTGACAAATACTGCTAAAAAACTAGCTCATTTAGACATTGGCTCGTGTGTCCTTTTACCCGTTGACAAAATTGATAGAGGCCCTTCTGATTTGCAAAACTTGATTTGTGTAATTACTGATTACAAGAATGGTGTTTATCAGGTAGGATGCTCAGCTGGTCGTATTAAATCGTGGTTTAACCGACCAGACCTAATAGGTACAAAGGAACAATTTTTTACAATAGATAATGTTCCAAATTTGTTTGTGTCAAAGCGCGAAGCAATACAGGCATTATCACTGGCCGGGGGTCAGGGATACTTAAAGTGTTCTTGTAAACCGGCAAAAAACAATGCCAATCAAACAGTTGCGCCTGTTTCAAAAAAAAAGTTCTGTGCAATTGAAGGTGCCATAAAAGCACAACTTGTGCTAATAAGTAATTGTTTTTTAATTTGTCCCAAGTTATTATTTCTCTTATTTTTATATGTTCAGTTAGGTATTGTATGTTAATACAACTAGGTATTTCTTTTATGTTCATTTTATGTTTTATATTCGTTGTTTGTTTTTTGTTCTTTGTTACGTTCTGTATTTTCTTTTTTCGCACTTTGCAATAAATAAATTATAAAAAAACACCAAATTATTATAGGTAAGCTATTTTTATTTACCTATTAAAAATGAAGTGAGAACACCGTTTTCCTAAATCGGTTATTACACGGAATGACTGAAATAGGAAAATAAGGTAACAGCTTGATGTTCGTTTTTCCGGTAATTGACTGACATAGACCAGCTATTACAGGGATTGACTAAAAATGTTAGTCAAACGCTGAAATAATTTGACGATTACGACGTTTGCCGGCATTCACTGAATTGACTAGGAATTACGGGGAATGACTGATTTCACTGTTTGCCTCCGACATATATATTCATATTCATTATTATTCAAGTTGTTGTTGAGATTCGTTGTTGTTGTTGAATATAAGTTGTTGAAATCAGTTGTTGAAGTTAGTTGGCAAAAGTCGTTGTTTAATAATTAGTTTATTCTTAGTCGGTTCATTAGCAAGTATTGTAATATTTCAATTATATTGTGAAAATAAAGATTTTAAAAAATAGTTTTCGGTGTTAAAAATATATAATTCCCAATATACTATAATATAGCTTTTATAATTCTTGGTTTCAAGGACACTTCCTGCATTACACTTGTAGTATGGGATTGATTCCACAATTATTATTATTAGTGATTTTTTCTATGCTTTACAATTATCGAATATAATCATAGGTTTAAATCCACGTTGTTTTGATATTATAGATGCGGAATATTAATATTATATGAGAGTAGGATAATTCGTTTGAGTCATTTTGGGTTAAAACAGGAACCAGTGAATATTAGTGACACTAATTCATGCAAATCATTATTTTTATATACCAGCTAGAATGAAATAAATATCAGACGCGATATTAACACATTCACTTTCCCATGGTGTATTTTTTATACGTAAGATTTCCTTTGAAAAAATATGTCGACAATAAATAGAATAAAAATGTGTGGTTGTGGCAAGTGCTGCAATAATTTTATTTTTTTTAAACAGTCAATTCTGCCAATGAGTCGACAAGAATATAATGACGCAAATGTATAAAATTCCATAGAATATAAAACAGTTTGGTTGCGGTTAAAAAATGGTAAAATACAAAAAAATATTAATATCAACGAAATTAAATGTATTCCGAGTAAAATTCCACCAATTAAAATATTTGTTTTCAACCAAATACATTCAACTAATGAATCTACTATCTAAGACCTTTAGTTGAATGTTTTTGTTTTCGTTATTAAAAACTGTGTTTGTAGGATTTATCATTAATTACTCAGTTTTACATCCCCAAAATTATGTTTATTTGTTGAATTGAAAAACAGTTTTTGTTTTATAATAAAAATGAATGTTCATTTCAAAACAATCTTTAATAAAACTTGAAAGGCTAGATAAAACAAGAGCTAAAAAACTTTCTATAGTGTCATCAATGTTTTTGGTAAATATTTTTTTGGCAATTACGAGTCAATTCCTATTTTCCTAACATTTATCATCCATCAAGCACACTTCCAACCTTCCTCAACATCCGCGATTCAAAATCTCAATGCCTTCGTGGAGGAATTTACCTAGTTTATAATCAGTTTCAAACGCTGTTCACCGTTTTCCAATTACCTATCTTCATTTCTTCCGGTCTTATCATAGATTTTCTTCTAATTCTCTACCTTTAATATACTAATCGATTTCCTCTCTCCAATTCAATCTAGGTTTCCCTCTTTTCCGTGTTAGTGGTATCCAATTGAGAAGGACCCCGCACAATTTTTCAAATGGCGCAACACGATCCTATGACTAATTTTTTAGATACATGGTGTTTAATATGAGAAATATTCACTTCTCATCACTCCGTATCTCCCAAGTTATGATTAAGTTCTGATTTATCTTTGGTGGTATTATCATCACATCATTGTATGACAAATTCATGAGAATAGTTATTTGTTTAACTAGGCTGCCGAGTTGAACATATAATTTTTTCTCCGATTGTTCATAATGATATAGGAGGATATTGTATTTGCAAATTATTACAATTCCCACAATCTCTTTATTTTTCCTGTAGTTTTCAATTAAAATAAAATTTGATAGAAATCGCAGTTGTTGGAATGGTTGGTTGCTATGGAAATGTCCATAATAATTATAGTTTGACAATTCATGAAATTTCTGACAGTTGTGCGAAAAAATATCTGTATATTTGAATTATCATATAATGGACAGTGATAGCGACCTGGAAATACTTACTCCTCCAAATATAAGGGAGGTGGCAAAAAATATAGAGTTGAATTTGTTGCCGGAGAAGTCTCTGATGAAATATGAAGGAAATTATAAACGATTTATGGATTATTGCATGGAGAAAAACTTTTTCGGAGAATGTATTACTTGCTTATTTTGCTGGATTATCTCAAACAATGAAGAGTTCTACCCTTTGGTCTGTATATTCTATGTTGAAGGCAACTATGAATGTTAAAAATGGCGTAGATATAGGAAGATGCTTGAAGTTGCGCATATTTAAAACGGTCATCTGAGGGCTACAGATGATGCACCAGATGATGAATATTTATTAGCAAAAGTAAGTTTTGAATAAGATATCTATACCATGGAGAGAAAATATTTATAATCCATTCTTTTAGGTTGTATTGATTTTTGGAATTGCGGGTGCATGTCGCTGCGAAGAACTTTTGAATTTAAAGTTAGAAAATATTGAAGATATGAGCAATAAACTATTGGTATCCCTATTAAACACGAAGAAGAATTCGAGGTCTTTCGTAATAATGGAATATTTGGATGTTGTTAGAAAATATATAGCTCTTCGGCCTGCTGAATTAAAAGACACAAGATTTTTTTTCAAATACGTAAAAGGTAAATCCATAAAGCAATTTGTTGGAATCCATAAATTTGGTAAAATACCTCAAGAAATAGCTGTCTATTTAAAGTTGCCGAATGCTAAGGAATATACGGGACACTGCCTCCGCAGAAGTTCTGCCACTTTACTTGTGAATGCAGGAGGTGACATAACAATGTTGGAACGACATGGTGGGTGGAAATCCTCAACTATAGCAGAAGGGTACATTGAAGATTCAATGGCAAGTAAAACCAGCATTTGTGGAAAAGTTTTGACAAATACAGGAACTACTTATGAGACGAATCAAACTGGTAATATAATTAATGTAGAGTGAACGGTATCTGAGGAAAGAAAAGGTGGCCTATTCCTTCAAAATTGTAGTAATTTTACCATCAATGTTATTAACAACTTAACATATGTTTTTAAATTCCTCTTAAAAGTGTTATGTTATAATTGCTAATAAATGTTTACGTCAAATGTTTTATTCCAATTGAGTATAATCACTTTGCTGCCTAGGCAGCAAAGTAACCACTTTGCTGCCTAGGCAGGAAAAGTAATACTTTGCTGATTGATATGTGTTAACAAAATTAATATTTGCTGCCAATCGGAGAAAAATTCATTTCCAAATCTTTTCGTGCTACAGGGCGAATTCACTTGATAATATTGCTATTTTGAGACTTTCATAATTTTGTTGTTATATAAAGAGAAAATGCGAAAAAAGTTGAATTATTACATAATATTATAAATTCATTCCATCTTTCATCACAGTTGATACAATTCATACAAGGTGATTCACGAATATAGAAAAATAACGAATCTTGGTTTATCGGACACCTTGTAGTAATAAATCCACCGAAAATGACAAAATTATCGTTAAGGATGTTAAATAATGTGTTTCATCGTATACAGAGTCGAGTGATGTCAATTTGAAAAATTACGTATACATTATTAAATAAATACTATGATTTTTTTCATCACCCTATATCTCATAAGGGAGTCCGAAAACGTAGCGATATTTTTTCATGGGAGAACTCGCAATACTTTCATTCATATCGTACATCAACGGACTCCTATGACGTGATTTTCATATACAAGGCGAACACTTTGTGAAAAAGTCCATATATTTTCACTATTTTGCGCTAATAAATTACCACTTGACTTCACTGGATTGTAGGTGCGGATCTTAAATGAGTAGATTAACCAATCCTGATGTGACTGAGAAGATACTTATGTTAGATATTCATTCAAAACGTAAAAGTAAGGAATTCAGTGAAATGAAATCCACATTATTTCAAATCATTTCCACGCCACCCTAGAGATTTTTTCTATAGTGGTAATTAACCAATCACAACTTGAGCGGCCTTAGCAGATGGTACACATATATCCCATGACTATAATAAAGATGCCCGTCATGGATAATGGGGGAGTCTCAAGATATCTACTAGGTAGGGGATGTAATATGTCCGTATCCGTTGAATGTTACAATATAAGGAACATTCCAAGTGGATGAATTCTAGGCACTAGGCACATTGTGATGATCCCAAAAGACATTATCATAAAAGGGCATTACCAAAAGAAAATACATTGTTAATTTCAATGTGGTCAGTGGGCATTGATCTATTAAGGTCAATCAAACACACCGAAAGCACGTTCATTGGAAAATATGAATATCACATTCATTTTGAATCCGGAAGGTCATGAATACGGGTAACTGACATATTTAGATCGCATACTTCCTATAAATAGAAAGTGTCGACAAATTCAGGATTATTCATTATTATTATTTTGAATAGTATAAAGGTATGTATCGTGTATTTATAATTTGTGTTAATATTTCTTAATTATATTTATCCCAGTGAGATTTTAAATGATGGTATTTATTCAACCCTTAACGAATGGTTACGAGGTAAGTGTTTCTCCAAGATAAATGGTTTTATTGTTAAAGTAGTCTATACGAGGGACACTTACTAAGTAACCACTACAACATGTCAGGATGGATGTATGTCGTAATATACTAGTGTTATCAGGTAATACGCCTAAATCATATGTATTACAGATATCCAGCAACCGCTGTCTCTTGTTGACATAACTATCATTATTATAAATACTCAAGAAAAATAAAATTAAAAATCTACAATTACGTATATCGTCTCTGTAATTGCAAAAAGTCGTATGTCAAAAATTCCGCTTTTTTTTATTTGTTGAAAGTATTGCATTTTTAGTCCCACATGCTCTGTAAAAATGTCTTATGTCAACAGCTGTTCTAACATGAAAATATTAGTAATGGTTTATAAGTTGTATGTTTGCTCCATTGTTTCTTGTTATTGTCTCAAACAACTGAGAGTGAAGGTAAGGTTCATTTGTTTTCTGACTTTTCTGCTAGATCTAAGCAAGTAGACTGTTCTATTACTAATAATAAGTATGTTAAAGGGGTTATTCTTTATCTTCGCAATATTACATTATTTAAATATAACTAAAATGTGTCATAAGAGGAATTTCTATGATGAAATTCGTAAGCAATTTTAGGTTATGTTTGCTGCTACAACCTAAGAATCAAGAACAATGTTTTTTAGCACTTTCAGCAATTCTACTGCATGAGAGCTAGTACATTACTTTTAATTTTATTACTGTTTTAGAAAATGATGCGAAGAGGAAAATTGATGGTGGAGTTGGCTGAAAAGATTAATTCAATTCCGGCTGCTACAAATGAGAGCCTACCTGATGAAAATAGCAACCCCAATGTTGATAATCCAGTCTCAGGGCAAGGTAGGCTATGAAATAATTTCACTTTTATGTAAACCTTTTAGGGCGCAATCTCGGCAGATTATTTGACAGTGACTATAAAAAGTCACTTATATGTCAAAAAACACGCTGGAAATGGACATGAATTCAAGCCAAGACAGGTGCTAGTTGTTAGTTACCCGTGTTATTAAGTTATTCTTTGAACAACTTAGCCAAGGCTGAAGAATCACTTCACTCAAAAATGTGTATACATTACTATTCAATCTGCTAAATTCTCAGTGCTAAATAAATAATGTATTATTGTTATTGTTGCAGATAAGATGCTCCTAACGGTTGCTGAGGATGAAATTCCACTGCCAGTCTACGTTGAAAATCTTTCACTTTTCACCGTGGAGGAAATCGACGAACAAGCTGTTGAAATAGGCCTACCTCTATTTTCGTTCGACAAAGTAAAACTATCTGCTAGACCTGGTCGAGAAAAAAAGACGAGAGGCAGAGAAAAAATTCAGGATATTTTGAAACAGACTGATGATAGCATAAATGATCCTTTATTCTCTTCTAATTCAGATAATTATAGGCCCAGTTCAAGTTCCAGTGACGATGAGAATTGAAGTTTTGACAAAAGTACGGAACAAGCAAAAGGTTTCACGTCAAAACATCGGTGGGAAAAGGTCCCGTTTAATAAAGAATTCAAATAATTATAACAAAAATCAAGCAAGTGAAGAAGAAGATGGTGTGTTTTGTGGGAAGCAAGGCCCTGCTCCAATTATTGAAGAAGCCGATGCAACAGTTGAAGACACTACTGGTGCTCCAAGAGTTAAAAAAGAAGGCAGTCCTTTAGTTGAGGACAACCCTAGTCCGGTGGAGATTTTAGTAGGCCCGCTGGAAAAAAAGAAACGTAGAAAGGGGGCAAATATAAATCCAAAAGACTGGGAAAGGAATGTCAATGCAGCTAAAAGGAAAAGAGGTGAACCCTATTTTGGATTGAAAAAGCAACAGAATGCTGCTAATGGCTCAAAATACAAATTTAACAATGGAAGGAAGGGGAAAGAAACAAAAGATCGATGCAGTTGCAAAAATGGACAAAACTTCAAGTGTGAAAAAATAACTGACCTGGATAGAAACAAACTGTTCACAAATTTCTGGAAGAATATAGATAGTTGGGAAACAAAGCGAGCTGTTATTGCATCTTTGGTGGATAAATCTACACCGGATTGGCGACGTAAAACTACAGACATTGAAAATGCTCGCCAAAATGTGTCATTCCAATACCACCTGAAAGTGAGCTATGGAAAAATAAGAGTCTGCAAGAAGATGTTTTTAAACACATTCTGTCTTGGGGAAAAATCAGTCAGAGCTTGGGTATTGAAAGGGATGTTAGAACAACCTCTACCACTAGAAAATAATCCGGACGATCCTGAGCCCATGAATGAAATGGGATTAAATATTACTGACATACAATCAAAAACAAACTCAGAAAAGAGAGAGGGAATCCGGCAGTTCTTAAATTCCCTACCTATAATGGAATCACATTACTGTAGAGCCAAAACATCTAAAGATTATTTAGAACTCAATTGGGAATCCAAAACACAGCTGTACAGGGAGTATGCCCGTGTATGTACTGAGAAAAACACAAACCCTGGATCAAGGGCCCTTTTCCATAAAGTTTTTGTCGTAATGAACATAGGCTTTTACACACCAAAAAAAGATCAGTGTGAGACCTGCATAAAATACAAATTGGGAGAGGTTTCAGAAGATGAGTTTAAGAAACATCAAAACAAAAAAGGAGCCAGAAAGGAGAAAAACAGTGACAAGAAGAAATCAGAAGAGACAAACAGCACATTGGTAGTAGCAGTTGATGTGCAAAAGGTACTAACATCCTATTATAAAACTAAACTTAAAGTGCACAACTACTCAATTTTCAACCTTGCAAACCATGATGTCACGTGCTACATCTGGCACAAAGGGAACGGGCTATTAGATGGTGACATATTTGCCTCTATGCTTGTAAAGTACCTTACTAAACAGAAAGAAGAAAACCCAGACCTTACTGACGTCATAGTTTGGAGTGATGGCTGTACTAATCAGAATAGATGTGAAACTGTGGCTAACGCTCTTCTGTACTTTTCCATTAAGAACAAGGTTACCGTTTACCAGAAGTATCTTGAAGTGGGCTACACGCAGATGGAAGTGGATAGCGTGCGCAGCACAATTGAAAGAAAGATCAAAATACATGAACACTATGTACCAGCAAATTATATTAGAGATATCAGAGAGGCAAGACGGGAGCCAAGCCCTTACTATGTTGAGAGTGTTTCTTTCAAAAACTTCTATAATGGGTACTACAGAAGCATTCGCCCAGGAATTAAAAAGGGAGATCCGTTCGTCACAGACTTGAGATGCCTTAAGTACACATCAAAGGGCGAAATTTGGTATAAGTTAGATTTTCCCGAACAATAGAAACTACTGCCAAGAAGAGCTAAGCCAACAGCAGAGGTGTATAATGAGTTGAAACCGTTGTATAACAAGCCACTTCCTATAACAGCAAGGAAATTTAAGGACCTGCAGGAACTCAAAAACCTTCTAGAAGTAGATTACCATTCTTTCTAAAATAGCTTGAGTTATGAAAATCAATGCAACACGTACAATGTTTGATTTTTAGTTGTCATTAATGTAAATTACTACTTTTTCAATAAAACCAGGTTACCATAAAAAGTTGTATGTCAATGAAATGACCTACTACTTGAAAACAAAAAGTCCTATGTGTTCGTAAAAATGTTGTATGTAAAGATTAATTTTTTAATTTTAAAATCAAAAAGTCGTATGTGTGTATAAAACACAAATAAGATAAGGTAACACCTTAAATGCCATATAACATGATGTTACATCATAAAAATAAGCTATTAACTGATTTCTGAAATAATCAAATAAAAAAATAAAAAAATATCAAGATTTTTTGCTATCTTGCAAAGTGGCCTTTTTGACATGCGACTTCTTGCAATTACAGGGACGATATGTGAGAATCACAATCGGAAACTCCACGATTGAAGGAGTTTCAGCGAATCCTCTAGATTTTTCATTATTAGTTTTCATTCCCGTAGAAAAGAAAATACTATTACAATGTCACTAAAACGAATCCGCTCAAGTTTGAGACAATTCAAAACATCTCTTGTTTAATTTATCTACAGTATTCAAATAAATAATCACATCAGTTGGGAAATTAAAATCATCAAACGTCTCTACTTCATTGCATACTTTCTATCGATGGTAGAATGGGAATATTGGAAATCCATTTTTATTTTCTGATCGCAAATGTAGCACACCTAGCTACGTATATGGCTAGTTTTTTTCATTAATTTCTTTATATTGTTCATTTTGGTATCAACATTCTAATTTGGATATTTTTGTGGCCTACCAGGAGGATTCTTACTCAGATATACAGAATGGTAGTGGGTACTCCCAGCTCATATTAGAAGTTCAAAGAATCTTATATATTTGATAAGTACCAGAGATATTGTGAGATGAGTCGGGGAATATAATTAGGTATGAGACTTAAAGAGATGTCTAATGAATGTACGTTCAGGATGTCTCCTAATTTCTTCCTTGGTGAGATATCCTGAGAATGTAGTGAGGATACCGTATATAGATACTTAGAGATGAGACTTTGGTGAATGACCTATAGATGGAATCAGTTAGTATATATTTATACTATAGCGTACAGTTCAAACTCCTGTTTATTGGTCAGATATTTATGCTATTTTTAGGAATTTTTATATTTTAAAAGTATAACATGGTTATATTAAACATTAATGCGATCGAAAGTTTTTTCTATGTTGCATTAATAGAACGATACTATCTATTTAGCTTAATGCAAGGTTTTATATTTAGTTTTAGGTTGTTTTGATTAATTGTTACGTGTTCTGATGGCTTTTTAATATAATAATATGTAAAAAACAGAAAAAACATTCAAAATATACAAATCTTAACCCTGTACATCATATTTGTTAGTGACAGATGGAGTTTTGACAACGACAAATTAATAATTTATATTTGGGAACAGGGCTTTATGAAAAATTTCAGGTTATTAAGGTTTGTGATGATTTCAAGGATGGATGACACTTCACAAATCAATCTCCGAAGAGTGTGGTTTAAAATCATTCTGAGAGAAGATTGCAATATTTTGTATAAAATTTACGATAGACGTTACTAATAGGTTTTGTAAATCATATGTTGTACGTTGATGAAGATATTAAATACAAAATTGGACCGAAAACGTATTTTTGGAATTTGGAAAATACTCTTATTGAAAAGTTGGGGTGCAGGTGTGCCATTGTAACATTGTAGTTACTTTATGTTGAGCAGTTTACAAGTTATTTCTCCGAGAGAGGATTGAAGACATCACATAGCTTTGGCATATGATTTTTATTTATATTTGAAACAATTTGTTATAAACTAGCTTAGAGGAAAGAAGAGATTTCCGCAGAACTCACGACCCGAGACATTAAAAATTTCTGGTAACCAAAATTTTATATAAACTATAGTTACGTTGAACTCATTATAAGTGTATTTATTTTTCATTAATTTCATTCGTTGTTGTATTGAAGCATGCCAATTGCATTTTTTATAAAATATAACCTGTTATATACGCTTACATAAATACAACAATACATATACATATACATATACATATACATATACATATACATATACATATACATATACATATACATATACATATACATATACATATACATATACATATACATATACATATACATATACATATACATATACATATACATATACATATACATATACATATACATATACATATACATATACATATACATATACATATACATATACATATACATATACATATACATATACATATACATATACATATACATATACATATACATATACATATACATACACATATACATATACATATACATATACATATACATATACATATACATATACATATACATATACATTAGGGTGGAGCGAAAACATTAAAAAAAATTTTTTTATAAAATTTTGACAACGGCTAGGAACGAAAATGTTCTATTTATAAATACTATTTCCTGTGCACAATTTCAGCTTCCTACTATTCTGTTTTGAGGGGTCACACAAACGTCAAAGTTATGTCAATTTCAAGTATATTATTTTCATTTTATTATCGGTTAAATTACGTCGGATTTTCGCAAGTTTATAGCATATTACAAAAAAATAAGCTATAAACTTCCCAGAACTCACCACGTGGAGGTATCCGACCTAGAGTTCATACCTCCCACCCACCCTTATACTCATAAATCACTTAAAGTCCTTTTTGGTTTCGAAAACTGGCATTTCTGATCGGGATTGCAGTTTGGCCATTACATAGCCGTCTCTAGACTCTTTTCCTGAAACACTCAAAGATGCCTCAGAGACTATTTTGACATGTCTTTCTATAGCCTGTGTATGACACGGTACAGTATTAATCAGCTGATTTAGGTCATCATTTGAAATGCTTGCCAAAATAGGTGTTTCACTCAGTTCACAATTCTGCCAATCAATCAAGTCGTAATATGTAGTTGCTTTAAAATTTATTTTAGGAATAATAAATTCTCTTATCTGTTTACAAGTAGGATCATTTCTGGTCTTCAAAATACGCCTTAAAGCTAATTCTCGAAGAGAACGTTTATTATCATTTAGTAAACAAATTAATAAATTCTCCGGGTGAGCGAAATATGCATTTCTTTCTATTACCGGATCTACAATTTTTAAAATGTTTTTGGGTAAAAACCTTGATCGCTGAATCATTCCTAATAAATGTTTTGGGCCATCTAAGCAAGATGATTTTATTTTCATGTCAAACCAAGACGGTGCGTAGACCTTAATCACAAAATAATTAAGAGTCTTAAGATTTGTTGAAGGTACTTCCGTTGCTGCATATAAACGTAAAATTCGGTTGGCACAAGTAAGCCATCTAGAATGAGCCAAGGTTCCTGAGTTTCTCTTTGATAAATCAAATGAAAAGATTCCAGAAGATATTGCATGACATGCTTCATATAAATATTTTTGGTCGGTACTTAATACAGCAACATCAACGTCGGGCAATTCGGCTTCTATGGGTTGAAATTGTACAACTGGTAGTTTGTCACATGTTTCCAAAAGTTTTCCAATTTCTCCGGAAAACCCCCGCGGCCCTGTTGTCTGGCCATCTAAAAACAGGAGTAGGTGTCTTAATGGCAATTCATTCGCATGAAGCATGCAAATAAACCACTGAAGTGGTTTTTTAAATTTCCTTTCAAGCTGCACTATTATTCCGTTTTTCCGTCCCGTATTCACTACAGTGCCATCACAGCCGATAACAACTACACTATCCAACATAATTTTCTCCATTAAGAAATTAAACAAAGATAATGAAATTTCCTTAGCGGTACCGGCTCTTAGACAAACATGCCCTAAATATCTTGATCCAGGTTCACATAAAACCACAATGTGTTCCTCGACAATAATTGTTTTATGCATTTTTTGTTCAATAGTTTCAAAAGTAATGGTTTTGTCCTTGCGACCGTCAAAATAAATTCCTTCAATGTCACTTATAACTTCTTTGTTTTGAATCGCCTTTCTAACATTTTTTCTTGCTCTCCTAATTTTACTTCCATCTATAACTTTGGACTGGTCTTCTAGAGTTATTATTCCAACATCCTGAAGAACTGCACTTGACAACATTGCAGCAGCCCTGTCTGAAATTCCCGTTCTATCACATACTACAGCCAATTTGTTAATGTTAACTCGCATTTGAGATGTGCTGGGAATAGCTAATGCTTCTGCAGGATGTTTCATGCTTTTTGCGGGAACGAATTCACGATCATCTAATTCTGACGAACTGCTCGAACTTTTATCCTCATCTTAATCATTAGAATCAACAAATGTCAAGTTTAACTTGGGAACCTCTTTGCTTTTTCTCTCCTCGATTTTGTTTATTCGGGCAACGCGTCTCTGTAAAAGTTTACTGGTTACCACATCCAACCCAGCAATAATCATTTGCCTTTCACGCCGCTGATCTACTAAAAATTCTTGCTATTTACTTGGAACTTTGTACAAACACAAGCACTTTTCAAAATCAGAACATTTACAAAAACTGATGTCAAACAGTTTCTTTTGAGCTCTATTGAAAAATAATTGGGCCTTTGGGTTCCGTAGAGACGCCGGTAATTTTTTAACCTTTTTATACTTCTCAAAATAGTCTTTTAACATTTGAAAAATTCTACGGTCACTCAAATATGGCAAACAAGCTTTGTCCCATATACTTTTAACATCTCGCAAAACAATGTTTGCAACTTCAGGAAAAGTTGGCTCTGTTTTACACTTTTGTAATAATTCGAACCTCACATACAAATAATGCTTCATAACATCACAGAAAGTGGGCAAAACCGTAGTATTAAGTTGTTTGAAAGCCCCAAAAACGGTGCAAAGTACGTCTTTCCGCGTTTTCGGCATAGTTATTTTTAAAACAGTTTTAGCACTACTTACAACAGAACAGCTCGAACAACACTCAACTTGCGACAACACTCAACTTGCGATTATTCGACTTGCCTGACGCAATATTATTTATTATTTTCTGAGAAACCGACAATTACCGAGTAATACCGCGAGCCATGGCTTTGGCTATGTTGCCACTTGTTGCAGAAAATACTTATTTTTAATATATTGGGAAACTTCGCCAGTAGTGTGACCCCTGAAAAACATGTATAAAAAATTTGAAATTTTTACCATATAATCAACTCATAAGAAGGAACCTTTTTGGCACTAGCCGTTGTTAAAATTCGCTCCACCCTAATATACATATACATATACATTAAATGATAGAAGTTCAATGGGATGTGATACATCTTTCATATATCCTTATCCGCGGATATAGCGACTTGAATAAATATCCATAATTTATTAATTGGGTTGGCACGAGCAATGCGCATGGCATATTATGACGACAACATAACAAGGAAAATACTTGATGGATAACGGAATTTTTCCATAATAAAAAAATATCGAATCCGAATAAGAAAAAGATTCTTATGAACATTCGTAAATGAGAAAATAGCCAACAGAATTAAACTATTTCTGGACCGATATCCATGTCCTCAGGAAGCATTCTATTTGCAACATCTCCTATGAAATCTGAAAGACGATTTGATGGAAAATTTATGTTTTCTTGATATCTAGCGTACCCCAAAAATCATCGTTCTTCACATAATTTTTTTTCATCAATCAAACTTGTTTATTTGAAGCAAAAACATTCAAACAAACCGAATTCAGATAAAATCGCTCGTCCTAACGGACTCTTGATTTTATCAATTTGTTTATTTACATAGTTTTGCCAAATAAACAAGTTTTCGAGGAAAAGAAAAAAGTATCGATAAAATTTGATGCACTCGTGGTATTAGTAAAGGAGGAATCGGCGCATGAGTACCGAAAACTATTCCACCTCAATTTTTTTATGTGATCCTCTTTGAATTGCCCTATTGATGATATAAATGCAAGTTGACATGGGGCAACCTAGTGCCATATTGTTTAAACCGAAATTGTTTAAACAATCGGAAGAAATTGTTATTTTTCAACCGGACGGATTTTTTTTATATTCTTTATTGAAATACAAATAAAAAAGGTCCTATGACTTTTCACGATAAAGTTAATATTTTTAGAGATATGAATTTTAAAAGGTTCGAAAAATCTCAAATTTGGGTACTTTTGACCCATGAAAAATATATTAAAAAAATATAATATAATATAAATAATATTCTTTTAAATTATTTATACAATAGTTAATAATATTTTTAATAGAGATTTGAGAAAATTTCATTGTTTATACCCGTTATTTAATTGTTAATTTCGCGCACTCACAAGTATGCGTCGCTACCTTTAAGTATCGCCGTCTCTCTCTGACTCATGCGCTGCATCGACCTCTCTGTGTACTGAATCATTTATCATTTACCTAAGAAACCATTAACTCCATCAAGATTGGTAAAGAGAGCAATGTTATTAATAATTAAATTGTCTACAATTTGTTTTTAACAAAAGTAATTTAAGTATGAATCGGAACATGTAATAAAAATTATGTATTGAATCAGGAATATAAAACATTAGATTTTGATCAGTTGGAAATGGGCTTTTGTTTATAAATAAAGGTATTAGCTAAGTATCATTCTGTAGTTTGTATCCGAAATTCGTAAAATCTAATGTTTTATATTCCTGATTCAATGCATTTAACCAAATGTATGTTTTGAGCAAAAGCTTATTATTTATATATAATTGTGATTCCAAAAATTTTTCAAATACCATTATATCTTATTATTGTTGATAAAAATGCATAAATTACTATGATAATAACAAAAAGTAATTTTAATTACATGTTCCGATTCATACTTAAATTACTTTTGTTAAAAACAAATTGTTGATAATTTGATTATTAATAACATTGCTCTCTTTACCAATGAAGTTAATGGTTTCTTAGATAAATGATAAATAATGATTCAAGCACAGAGAGGTCGATGCAGCGCATGAGTCAGAGAGAGACAGCGATACTTAAAGGTAGCGACGCATACTTATGAGCGCGCGAAATTAACAATTATAAAACGGCTATAAACAATGAAATTTTTTTAAATCTCTATTAAGAATATTATTAACTATTGTATAAAGAATTTAAAAAAATTATTATTTATATTTTATTTGATTTTTTTAATATATTTTTCATGGGTCAAAAGTACCTACTCAAATTTGAGATTTGTCGAACCTTTAAACATTCATATCTCTAAAAATATTAACTTTATCGTGAAAAGTCATAGGTCCTTTTATATTTGTATTTCAATAAAGAATATAAAAAAATTTGTCCAGTTGAAAAATAACAATTCCTTCCAATTGTTTAAACAATTTCGGTTTAAACAATATGGCACTAGGTTGCCCCATGGCAACATGCATTTATATCATTAGTAGGGCAATTCAAAAAGGATCGCGTAAAAAATTGAGGTGAAATAGTTTTCGGTGCTCATGCGCCGATTCCTCCTGGACTATATTACCTTTGATAATTCAACCTATTTTCGCATTTTCTGTTTATAAAACAACAAAATTATGAAAGTCTCAAAATAGCATTATTATCAAGTGAAATCGCCACAGTTGTAAAATCGCCTTGTAATACGAACAGATTTGGTAATTTATGTCTCATTAATTTGACATACAAGGATGTGATGATAAATCAGAAGTAAATCACAACTTGGGAGATACGGAGTGAATACTTCTCATATGCAACACCCTGTATCTCGAAAACTAGTCATAGGATCGTGTTGCGTCCATTGAAACATTTCACCAGAATGATCGATTCTACAACATATCAAAAATACAAGAAATTTGACGCAGAGCCATTTACCTATATAAGGTGTGCGGGGTCCTTTGTTTTGGTCATCGATCTTTTGCCATTCGTTGGAGATGTCCATACCACCTTAACCGTGTATACTATGTTGCAGAAGGATTCATAAATCTCTAATGAAATTAATCACATGCGAAATTTGACAGGGAAATTGTGAATCGATTCGACAAAGAGCTATTCTTGATTGGCAATCGACTTACGGAGGTATACGACATTTTATGTCTCATGGTGAAACTTGACAACAGATTGATTGACCTAAAATTGTTTTATTTGGGATTAGGAGAATGTTGACTTCGCTAATGTTGCTGAAGATGCAAAATGACTGATAAAAAAACATACTGTAGTGTCAATCAAATAAATAAAGTACTAGAACTAGTGTCAGCGACTAAGGATACGTCAAAAAGGTGGGAATCAATTTCGTAAATCATAAATGCAATTCCAGGAGCTTGCAAAGACTGGCGATGTTGGATAAAAGTAGATGGAATCTAGAAAAGTGACATGACAGACGTGCTTGCCTTGGGAGAATCAATAATGCGTTCAGGGTAACATGAGCCCCTCCTAATTACAACTTCTTGTCTTCCCGGGTCATGTTAGTCTGATCATAGTTCACTATCATGCATGGGTCTACTCCCTCAAGTGTGACAGAGAGCTCGTTGAAGTAACTGCTAATAGTTTCCTCATTCTTGGCAGCTCTGCTTCATTCGACATTTTGACAAATCTTATTTTAAAGGGCTTCATAATGACTGGTGATAAATGATGACACAAAATCAGCCCCAGGCAAAAAAAATTACGTAGTGGATTTTTTTATTTTTAAATATTTTTTTTGTAATTATTTTTTAAATCTCATGCTCTGCCAAATTTGTTATGGAAGCTCAAAATATCATTGTTTTTTTTATTGATGCCTCATATCACCTATTTAAAGCACGCCTCAGCGTGTTTAAATCGAACTTTCAAACACGCGCGTTTTTTAAAGCCCCTATGGTGACAACAACAATTCTAGAAACGTAAGTATCAATGACAACTTTTTTTATTAGTTTTTAAATTGTATATTTTCATTGTGAACCAATGTCATTTTCGGGTTTTTCTGCAAAATTTATTTATATATTCATAAATACATTGTATCCTTTTAAATATAAATAAAGCAACTTTTTGATTATTGATCTGACAGCAGTACCTCGTAACGTCAAATAAAACTAAATACTATTCATGCCCTGCGATCTTTTATAGTCACTGCTAAACTGCATTTTTAACGCCATCTATTTGCTTGGAAGGTTACTAACGAACTTTATTTCACTGATTACTGTAATACTGTCATCTGTGAATTTACCATAACCAAGCTGTTTGGATGTAAATTTTAAAAAATAAAGTAATTTTTGACAAATGGGTAAATTTATGTGAAAACAGAAGGTTGAAGGAGAAAATGACATCTGAGAATATTTAAAACAATTGTAGAGTGTGTGCCTTACACTTTTTACCTAAAGATTTTGGTCCAAATAAAGATCTGAAAAGAGGAGTTTTCCCATCAGTCAATTTACCAGGTAAATCTATGATAATTAGAGAAAAAAAACTAACAACTAACTAGGATACTTTTATTCAATAATTGTTTTTATTTTCTAGAATCTTTAGAAACAGTAACTGATGATGTTCCTTCCTCAATAATTGAAGCTGAGCCATCAACCTCTTTAGCTGTACAACAAATTGGTACTGTATCTGTAACTGAGAGTCCTAGGAAGCTTTAAATGCTCAGTTTGTAAAACTGAGAGCTAAAAAAGCACAAGAATCCCGTGCTATTAATGAGGCTAGTTGTAGCTATTCAGTTGAACCCGAGCTGAAATGATCAACACATGCTGTTCAAGATTCTACTTCTGTCACACCAGCAAACTTGAATATCACAGTTACTCCAAAAAGAAGTGAGTGAATAATTAATTGATTTATTAATATATAGATGCTTAACAGAGAAATTTTCACAGAAATAGTAGATATTAAGTATAGGTCAATATTTTGATTTATAAAAAAACATGAAAAATTATTAGTTACTTAGAAATGCATTTATAATTTCATATTATTTAGTTACATCAAGTTTTGACTGTATACTTCTATAAGAATATTGTCTAAAATAGGGTTTAAAGTTTAACATTTCAACAAAAATGTTATCTAAATGCAATGAATATTGCATATTCAAATTATTTTTTATTGCTAATGATATTATTTTTTAATTTAGAAAGATCTGATTTACTTGCTGAGGTGAATGTCTCTAGGGTTAAAGACCTATCACCAAAAGCCAGACGTCTCTATCAAATATCCACTCAATTTAAAAAAAGAGCTACGCAGTTTAGAAGAAGTCGTCAGTTGCTGTTAAAAAAGTATGCTGCTGAAAACTTTAAAAAATCTGAACTTTGTGAAAAATGTGTATCCATTATATTGTATCATATGTGTAATATTTGTTAGAACATGCTATTATCAATAAACTATTTTTTGAGAAGAAAATAAAGAAAATCACCTGTACTATTTTATGAACAAAATTTTATATTAAATTTTTGAAACTATTTGTCGACATTCGTCTTTTAATAAACTATCCTGGTTGATAAAAACGGATAAAAGCTTTCAACAGCTTTTTGAAAAGTGTTTAAACTTTGTGTGACAATATTAAGGAAAAATCAATATAGGCATAATTTAAAAAACCTTCAGTATTTGCTTGGTTTGCCATCTAGTAGTAGCCAGTAAACTGTGACTAACCATGCAGGTCTCTTCCTTTCTTTTCTCACTGTTGGTGAATAGTAACCTTCCACCACAATAGATGGCGCAGCAATCGACAAAACTTTGTGGCTTCGGACTTAGTACAGGAGATTCCATTCTTCCCCGTATTTAAAGTATTTATCTATGATACTATTTAGGATGTACTTTCACGAAACTTGACTGGGCATCGAGGACGGACTTCCATTTTTTTGTAGTAATAATTTATGATTTCAAAGTGCACCAATCAAAAAAAATAGCGTAAAGTTTTCGTGGATAACTGGTCTTTCAAACACTTGCTCTATTTCGAGCACTCCGGCTGCGCCGTCGTGCTCGAAAAATCGCGCGTGTTGAAAGACCTCTTTATCCACTTATACTTTGATATACTATTTTCCTATTTATGTAACTCTAGAAATAATATTATTTACGTAGAATAACTATTATTTCTATTAATTTCGTCGTATTTACAATGGACATGGTCCCTACAAACTTTTATTTCGCGGTTTATATTCATTAGGGATTTATAGGCACATCATGTGACCTACCAAAATAAAAATATTTCAGCATATGGTCCAGGAGCCAAAGCCGTTTTTACAAATCATTCAGCCGGGACATACAACTTTTCGTCTGCGAAATTTGCTTACAGCTTGCGCATATGCCATGACGTTGATTTGATGATTGTGCAGCAGCTAATTTGAATGCTAAGCTGGCTGCAAACACCCGCTTTGCTGGGTGTTTGAGTCATATGTTTCAAAAAGTTATTGAAATTTTATACTTTTTCAGGAAATTTCCAAAAAGTTGTCTGGTTTTCAAGAACTTGCTTGGATTTTCCATAAATATCTAGGAAAGTATTGGAAAATTTCATGAATTCTCCATTAAGTTAACTACACACACCCTCTTTACTTTCAACCCCCCATATCTGTTACACCTTTACATCTATCGCCATCACCACAGTACACGATGGTAAGCTTAGGGCTCTACTACTACATACATACACTATTTGTCTGCAAGTGAAATAAAGGACAAACAAATCCACTTATAGAGAAGTTGAGAGAATTTTATAATAGTATATAGTAAAACAAGTATCACAATGACTCATTTTGTAGTAACGAACCGCGAAGAGGTGAGGTACGCAAAAGTCATTGTGATACGAATTTTACATACTATTTGTTATAATGAACGTGCAAAAATGTTGTTTACAAATAAAATTGCAATTAGGGATTTTTGTGCTCATTTATTTATGTTGGTACCCTCACCTTACAAGTGACAGTTGTCAGAATTTTTAAATTTAAATGTTTAATAAATTACTAATACATAGTTCGGAATTTATGAATATGGAACTAAACTGCGAATTATCATGTACTCCACCAGAACTTCGCAATATTGCTGATAATGCAGTTCATTATTTACTACCTGAAAAGTCTAAACAAAAATATGAGAAGGAATATGAGCGATTTTTAAGGTGCTGCGTATAAAACAATATGAAAAATTACAGAGAAAATGTCAGCTATAAATATTATTCTGTCAGCCATAAGTTAAACAGTGCATCCAACTGTATAAGAAGTTACCAAAAACGATGCTGAAATGTTTATTTTCTGCAACTGTTTTCGATGTCACAAAGTAATCTTTGTAGACGTGTTTTAGAAAATACATTTTCAATCAATTATTCTTTTGGAAAATGCATTCATCATCTTATGTCCCAAAATATTTTTATGTGCTACGTCACAGCCGCTTATAATGATCTTACATTAGTCAAAAATATTTCCCATGCTACTTTACATGAGAAGGTTCCTATCCCGTACATAGATTATTTAGAAGGAATGGATTATATCGATTTAGGCCTTAAAATGCTCAATTTTCACATTATGGAGGTAGAGAGCTCCGGATTCATTTTTGTAGATTGTTATCGGATAACGTGATCAGTGATCCACATTTTACTGAAAATGCTAATAACTTGGAAAAAGTGGTTTCGGCTCCTGGACCAATACGTCAATCCTTCAAATTTCATCGGTGTAAAATCGTTGAGGAGTTTTAGAGAGCGTCAATTACTTCACTCGCGTCAAATTCAGACCTCTCCTAGGTAAAACAATGGTAATCGCATTACACATAATTTAAATGAGAATACGTGTAAAACAGACAATAGATTACCATATATACAATATCCCTTTCACGTGAGACCTTAATATCATCTACAGGGTCACCTCTGAACATTTATATTATTCGTTTAATCCGTTTTACAAATTTTAAGCAAGTATTGCTAAAATGTCTGATATGAAGTTTGTGAGATAGCACTAGCAGACCCTAGAAACTTTGTACCTCCTCGTCAACAGTGAATGAATATCGTTTTTTAGCTTTTGGCTAAACTTAATTAAGGATTTTATTCAAATAATAAAATGATTACAAAATATATTAAGTTAAATACGATAGTTTGTTAGGACAATATACATGGTGTCCATCATAGGAATATGCATCATACGGTCATCATGGGTATAAACGTAATAAAAACAATTCCTGTTAATATCAGGACAAGTCAAAAATAAGGCAGCAGTGGGATGAAAACAACATGGCCGAAGCTTTACAAGCATTACGAAATAAAACAATGGGTTATACAACTGCCGTAAAAATGTTCGAAGTACCACGAACGACACTACGTAGGAGGTTCATGAATCAACAGGTCAGTAGCAAAGGATATTTAGGTGGGCATAAGCCTACTTTTGATATTGGTCAAAAATATCAAGTGACATTAAAATAGTTTTGGAAATACTCGTAGCGCACCGACAACTTTGTGCAATCGGGTACAAGTAGGTCTCAAGAATCAGTTTAACGGAAAACTAATCGAAATTACAGCTGTAGAGGTTCCAGAAATATGTTTTGACGCTTTAAAACCACCTTCTATTAACGATCCAATAATTAGAGATTTTATTTCTAAATACCAGTTAGCTGATGTTAACGTTACAAATAATCAGTTAATTATCGGTATAACTTTACTGGTTGGAGCTGACCATTATTGGAAAATTATTACAGGTGACATAAAACGCATATCCAATGATTTAACTGCCGTAAACACAAAATTAGGGTGGACATTACATGGAATTTCAAGTATTGTAGAAAATTGTGATTTTTTTGTAAATTTCCATTGGGTATCAGCATTAAATGTACAGGTAGACTTCGAACAGGACAATGTAGATATTAAGAAATTTTGGACATTAGAGACATTAGGTATTAGTGGAAACGAACATTTAAAAAATAATTATACGGAAGCTTTTATTAAGGAAAAAATTCATTTCAAAAACGGACGATATGAAGTTTCGCTGCCGTGGAAAGCAAACTCTAGTATAGACTCTAATTATATTGGTAGTATAGCACGTGTGAATAGTTTAGTGTCTAAATTGCGCCGAACCGGTAAGCTAGCTGAGTATGACATTGCTGTGCGTGAATACTTAATAAACGGATGTGCAGAAATAATTTCGCCTAATGAAAACGAACATAACCGCATTTATTACATGCCGCATTGTCCGGTTTATCGCGAGGACAAGGAAACCACAAAGTTGCGGGTAGTATTTGATGCATCTACGAATGCGCCAGGTTTTGAATCGCTAAATGAACTATTATACTCCGGTGATAGCTTGGTGCCTCATTTGTTAAAGATATTGTTATATTTTCGAATAGGCTCTATCGGTTTAATCGCCGACATCGAAAAAGCCTTTTTGCAAATATCACTTGTAGAAAAGGATCGCGATTCCCATCGCTTTTTATGGTTCGAAAATCCAATTAACGAAAACAATAACACACATTCGTCGCAACTCGCTACATATCGCAAGAAACGTGTAACGTTTGGTGTTAAATCTAGCCCATTTTTGCTGTCAGCTACTCTGCGCAAACATTGTTTATCACAGCCAGAAAAGCTTACGAATACCTCCAATATTATATTAGAATCATTTTATGTAGATGACCTGATAACTACTGCTAGTTGCTTTGAAGAAGCTAACGAGATTTATGAGCAATCCATTGATATACTTCAAGGAGCTAACATGAATTTAAGAAAATGGTTCTCTAACGATAAAGAAGTTATGAAAACGGTCATAAAAAATCCCAAAAAGAACGAAACAAAAAAGGTATTGGGTATTTTATGGCACACAGCTACAGATGAACTTGCAGTTGACTTAAAATCCGTAGCCAATAAAAATAAAACGGTAACAACAAAAACGAACAATACTTCAAAATATTGCAAGGATTTATGACCCATTAGGTATATTATGCCCATTTACAATTGGAATAAAAATTTTCTTACAATATATTTGGAAACAAAAATTAGATTGGGACACTATTTTACCCGAAAAGTATCTGACAATCTGGTTTATATGGTGTTCGGAACTACCTACTATGGATGAACTACAAATCCCCAGAAGTATAACTTCAAATAAATCCAACGAAATCGAACTTCACTTGTTTGCTGATGCTAGTATTCAAGCTTACGGTACAATGGCATACGCGAAATGTCTAGAAACTAACGAAATAAATTTTCTATTGTCGAAAAATCGTGTAGCACCTCTTAACCAAAAGGGTAACAAAGAATTAACCTTACCCAAGCTAGAGCTTACTGCAGCATTATGTGCCGCTACACTACAGGCATATATTTTAGAAAATTCCAAATTGAAAATCAAAAGAGATATTTTATGGTCCGATTCTAAAATAGCCTTGTATTGGATCCGTGGAAAATCACAGAAATGGAAACCGTACGTGCGCAACCGAGTGGAAGAAATACAAAAGCTAAGCAAGGGGGTTTGGAGACACTGCCCTGGAAAGGAAAATCCTTCAGATTTGCTAACGAGGGGAGTCTCAGCGAAGTTTTTGGTTGAATATAGTTTGTGGCAGCACGAGCCCTCCTGGCTTAAAGAAGATTCAACAAATTGGCCAAAAGATGAAAGCTGCGACGAAACAACATTAGAGATCACCAATTTGTTTATAACTAACGTCAAGATACCAGAACCAAATGGCAAACCAATATTTCCATTGAACAATTATAGCAAATTGGAGAAAATTTTTCGTATAACGGCTTATGTTAAACGATTCATTGATAATATTCGTAAGCCTGCAGAGAAAAATTTAAGAAACCTATCGGTCGATGAGTTAAACGAAGCTGAAAGATATTGGCTAAAATATACGCAACGTGAAGAATTTTCAGAAGAAATCCAAAGTTCGAAAAATAAACGACCAATAAGCTATAAATCCTTTATTTTACTTCTAAATCCATTTTTGGACGCCTCTGGTATAATAAGACTTGGAAGCAGGGTAGAAGAATCCTCATTAGCATATGAAAGTATTTATCCAATAATACTACCGAAAAACTCTGAATTAACGGAAAAAATAATATGGAAAAATCATGAAGAAGTAATGCATACAGGCGTAAACGCAACATTAGCTAAAACTAGAGAAAAATATTGGATAATTCGAGGAAGACAGAAGGTAAAATCTATATTGGGAAAATGCTTAAAATGCAAACGACTTAAAGGTAAATCAGGAGCAGAACCTTTTGCGCCATTACCTAAGGGTAGGCTAACCGCTTCAAAGCCATTTCAAGTAATTGTAATAGATTCTGCGGGGCCGATGTATGTATGTCTATGAAGCAAACCAGCGAATAAAAACATATATTATACTAATCACCTGCGCTGTTGTAAGAGCAGTTCATTTGGAGTTAGTTCCTAACTTAACGACCGAAAGTTGTGTTCGAGGGTTGAGGAGGTTTATAGCTCGTCGAGGAGTTCCTGAGATTATATATTCGGACAACGCCAAAACATTCCGTAGAATCGCTCAGGAACTTCAAATATTTTCTACGATACTCGAGCAAAGCGAAGTTCAAGAATTTGCTCAAAAATATCGAATAAAATGGCATTTTATAATCGAAAGAGCAGCTTGGTGGGGAGGATTTTGGGAGCACATGGTAAAAACAGTAAAGGATGCTCTTAAAATTACTCTCGGTAAGGCTCTTATAAATAGTGATGAACTCCAGACAATTCTAACAGATGTAGAATCAACGGTCAACTCAAGACCATTAACGTATATTGATGACGACGACACTAATTTATTGATTTTATCCCCAGCGCATTTCCTAGTGAGAGCAAAAAATGTTGGTTTTTCCCTAAATCTAAAATTGCCTGAAATCAACCGAAACGATATACTTAAACAATGGAAATCGAGGGAACAATTGGTTTCCAACTTTTGCAAAAAAGGGACAACGGAATATCTTCAGCAGCTGCGTACGTTTCACCATAACCATCGTCCTAATTCTAGGAGCTTAAGAATAGGTGACATCGTACTATTGCATCAAGAACATACGCCCAGTCTACAGTGGAAGATGGTTAAAGTCATCGATGTGTTTGTAGGGCGCGATGGTCGAGTGCGGGATTGTGAAGTGCGATTGAGTGACGGGTGTAGACTTCGTAGACCAGTGCAACTTCTTTTTCCGTTAGAAGTTGAAGATTCTCCGCCGCGGGAGGATGTCAAAAATATCAAGTGACATTAAAAAAATAAATGTAAACTGAGAGATATATAATAAATTTCAACTTGACAATTAAATTTCGAAAACGTTTGTAACATCAATTTTTGAAGATTACTATTAATAAAACTTATTTACGAAACAGCTCGGGTGCTTTATTTTCAACGAACTCATAAATTCTTTAGATATTGATACTGAAGCTGAAATTGCAAAGCACGTTATAAATTTAGAAACCAGGCTTCTTGGACATACCAGTACTGAATTAAGAAAGCTTGTTTTTCAAATAGCCAAGAAGCTTAAAATGAACAACTAACTCAATAGAGAAAAGGGTATGGCTGGTAGGAAGTGGTTGAAAGGATTTCTCGCAAGGAACCGAACGATAACTGTAAGCACTCCAGAGCACACATCTATCGCAAGAGCACAGGAATTCAAAAAAGAAAACATTAAGTTGTTTTTCCGTTCCATTGGAGAAGTTATGGATAAATATAAATTCTCTCCTGAAAATATTTTCAATGTTGACGAGACGCCATAGGAACCTTTGTTCCACCCGCTTTTATTTTTCCGCGGAAGCGGTTTAAAGCAGAGTTAATGGATGGAGCCCCAGTACGCAGTGTGTCATTTTGCCAAGACAATGGTTGGATGAACACTGAAACATTTGTCAAGTGGCTAAAGCACATTGTCTTGCACGTTAAAGCATCAAATGAAAATAAAGTGCTTTTAATCCTTGACGGGCATAGTAGTCACAAGGGGTTGGAAGTGCTGGAATATAGTAAGGAAAATGGAATAATACTATTTTGTCTTCCAGCCCATTGTTCCTATCGTGTCCAACCCCTTGATGTTGGCTTTTTTGCACCGCTTCAAACTTTTTATAATATATAAATTCAAAAATGGATGAGAGATAACCCAGGACGGACTGTGACTCACTTCCAAGTAACAAAACTCATCAATAATGCGACTCCATCAAATGCAATACATTCTTTTGAAAAAACAGGTAGGGTAAGTCCGGTATAGTTGGACCAGCGGGATAGACGGACCAGGGCGAGAATTTCCAGACGTGTTTATCAGATGGCGCCTGCGATCCTAATTTTACGGAATGCAAGTCACGCCATACCAGTTGAGCGAAGGTGGTCGTTAAACAACGTTGAAATACATTTTTGTGACCGATTAGCGTTTAATACTACGTAATAAATTATTCGAGAATTTTATTGTGTGATGGTGAATTGATTTAAGGTAAGTTAAGACAGTTATGCATAATATAGATTATATGGTCCCTGTAGACTATTTTAACCTAAAAATAAGAGCTCTGTCACCTGGATTAAGTATGAATAACCAGTGGTCCATCTCTCCCGTAAGTTTGGGATAGATGGATCGCATATTTTAGGGTGAGTTGGACCATAAATTATATTGCCAAAAATCATATATATATATATATATATATATATATATATATATATATATATAGGTCAATTCAATACATTTATTTCTTTAACAGAGCCATGTCGACTAAATATAAACGCAAAGAAACATCAGAACGCTGAAATTGGTCTGCGGAATCACTCCATAATGCAATGGAAGCTGTGACAAATAAGACAATGGGCGTTAATCAGGCAGTCAAAGAATTTGGGATACCGAAAACGACCTTAAAAAGAAGACTAAAGTCTAGTAATAGTAATAGAATGAATCGCCTTGGACCTGACACTAAGGCTAGGTGATGAGGCGGAGAAAAAATTAGTGGCTCACATACTTAAGTTACAGAAATATGGTTTTGCTCCAGACAGAGACAGCGTTAGAAAAATGGCATATGAACTTGCAGAAAAACTTAAAATTAGGCATACTTTTAACCGAGATACGTGTAAAGCAGGCTATGATTGGCTCCAATTATTTTTAACTCGTCATCCTGAGATTTCAATCCGTAAAGCCGAGGGAATTTCTTATTCACGAGCAATAGGTTTGTGCAAAGAAAATGCTAGAAAGTATTTTCGCTTACTAGCTCAGGTTTTGGATGAAAATGATTTAAATGATAAGTCCGCCCATATATTCAATGTAGATGAAACTGGACTACAGTTAAACAATAAACCAGGTCAGGTTCTAGCCAAGAAGGGGTCAAAATGAGTGGCAAACATTACTTCAGCAGGCCTGGCCTGCTGCAATGCTGAAGGAGTGTTTCTGCCTCCATATCGTATTTTTAAGGAGATGAATAGAAAGGAAGAATTTTCAACCGGAATGCCCCCTGGGTCATATATCGCAATGTCAGAAAAGTCTGCATATGTTAATGCCGATATATTTCTTCATTGGCTGTAAACTCATTTCCTGCCAAGAAAACCGAATGGAAAAGTCTTACTTATTTTGGACGGACATGCTTCCCACACAAACTCTCTCAGTGTGTTGGTGTTTTCGGAAGCGAATGATATCATTCTTTTGTGCCTACCAGCGCATACAACCCATTTGCTGCAGCCATTGGATCGATCCTTTTTCAAGTCTTTAAAGAGCTACTATTATTCGGCCTGCACTAGCTTCATGAAAGCAAATCCTGCCAGAAAATTGGGTAGACTTCAGTTTGGTGAACTATTGGGTTGCTCTTGGAACAAAGCTGCTACGGTACAGAATGCTGTGTCCGCATTTAAAGCCACAGGTATTGTTCCATTTTGCCCCAAGCAATCCCAGATTACGCTTACCTTACTCCAAAGCAAAACGCTGATTTTGCTTCTGCAGAAAACAATATCCAAGCTTCCTTGCCGTCCAATACGGATTCTCCATAGCCAAGTTGTTCTCATCATAGTGACAAAGTAATTATTACGCCTCCGTCTACAAAAACTGTCACACCTGGGAAGCTTCTGGATGACATATCACCAATTCCTGTTTCTGCGTGTTTACAAAAAGCCAAGAGACGCGGACGTCAACTTGCAGAAGTTCTTAATACGCCTGAAAATATCGAAGTTGTGAAGAACAAGAAACGTCCCTTATCTACAGCTCCATTAAAGAAGCAAAAAAATATTTCAAAAAATGTAAAACGCCCGTTAAGAAGAGCAACAGTTCCTACCTCAGACTCCTCTGATTCTGATAGCCCTATACTAGATGATGAGAGTAGTGACGGTGAAATAGAAGACAATGCTGAGTGCATAGGCTGTGGGGAGGAGTTTCTTAGTACAAAAAAGAAAGATGAATGGCTCTGTTGCATTATTTGCAAAGGTTGGACGCATGAAGGATGTACTGGTTATATCAACTTATGCAATGAATGTGGAAAAATAGCCGCAAAAAAGAAATAAATGTTTTTGTGTGCTAATATTAGTTATAATTATATGTTAATTATTATTTAAGACATTTGTCATTAGCTCTAGGAATACATTTTCTACTGGTCCGTCTCTCCCGATGTCGATGGTCCATCTAAACCGGAGAAGGTCCGTTTAACACAAATTTTTTGCAATTATATTTTTTTAGTTTTATCTTTTTGAGAATAATATTTTCTAGTTTTGTTATCACCAACCTGTACTCTTGTATGTAATAAATACTTACAAGAATATTCAGAATCTTACTAAACATTTCGATGAAGTTTTGTTAATTTCAATAAAAGTGGTCCAACTATACCGGACTTACCCTATGCATCCATTTAATCCAGATGTTTTTGAGGACTGCGAATTTGCAGGTGCTTCAGCAACACATAGGGAGTTGGAAACCACGCAAGACGAATCACGGACTATAAATACAAATACCGAAGAACAATCGCAGAGTGAAATTGATAACATCTTAAACGAAACTGACGATGTTAACGATTCTCCAGATGAAAAGATCTTACAGACTTCTCAGAGAAATACGAGTGACCAAGTTGAAAGCACGTCGAAATATTGTATGAGCAGAGAACAAATTGAAGAACTATCTCCTCTCCTAAAGACAATAATGAAATTAACTACAAGGAAAAGGAAACGTGGAAAGACTGGTGTCCCTAACAGCACTCCAGATATCGAAGAAATTAAGGAGTCTAGAAAGAAAGCATTAGATAAAGAGAGAAGAAAAATGGCAAACGTTGCCAGAAGAAAAATTGGAAAACAAATAAAAGAAGATAGTGATGAGGAAGTTGTGCCTGAATAGAGCGATAATGATCAATCAGATGCAGCGTGTCTGTGTTGCAACGAGCTCTTTTCTCGTTCTCGTCCTAAAGAATTCTGGCTAAAGTGCCAGAGCTGCAACGGCTGGTGTCACTGAAAATGTGCTGATGTTCCTAGGTCAACAAAGATTTTTATTTCTGATGTTTGTCAACCAGCAAAGCATTTTTAATTCTGGGATTACAAAATCATTCCCCTTTTTCTTTTAAAAAGTTTGGGTATAATTATTTGTGTGAAGTGTATTCTTATATTTTTTATTGCTGCTAAGAAATATAGTTCTTCTCCTTTTTAAGTATAATTGAAATACATAAATATGTTTAATACAACTTTTTCAGCATTAAATGCCTTTTAGTTGAAAAATACTAAGAATTTTTTTTTATAAAAATCGACTTTTTACAATTTTTATAAAGAGGGCCATCAAAAGATAACATATGCCTATGATGGCCCCTTGATTTTTTTTAAACTATGTTTTACTCCAAATGGAAAGTGAATACAAAAATTTCCTCCGTACAAATGAAGATAACATATTATGATAACAAGATATCAGGCTAAATCTTGTAATAATATTTCAATTTGTTCTAGAGTTATAACAAAAATAATAAGGGGGGCCATCACAGGTTACTTTCCCCTATATCTCATTTGAAAGTAAATCTTAAGTTAGTTTTCAGGATTTAATTATTCACTATATGATCGAAATAATAATAATTGTCGGTTTTTTTCTAGCAAGTTATAGTAAAAATAAGAAATACGTACATAAATATGATTGTGACAAAACAACATGGTCATAATAAAGTAGCTGACAAAAATTACATGATAAATGACTGGCCCTTATGGGGTTATTCGTCCTGTAACGCAGGAAAACCATTCAGTAGCTCAGCCCACAAAGCTGAAATTATTTTTAAATAAAGTGCGAGGTCATTTATACATTAAAAGGATATTGTAGACTAGCACTTGAGGATGAAATATCATGTCGAATCCTGCTGTACATCTAATAAATTTTTTTAATGAAATTATGTATAATATATTTTTTAGTAGTTATATATACAAAATAATAATTATTTTATTTTAAATTAATTATTATAAATGAAAAGAGTATGTAATTCTAATAAATATTGCACAGGACACAGCATTAAACAATTTGTTTTTCAAGCGCAATAAAAATTTGGCAACAACGCTTAGTATTACCATTATAAATGAAACTGAGTGTTTCTAAAAAAGTCCACAATATAATTAAAACAAATGATGAACATTCTAATAAATTGACAATTCTTACGATATTAGAAAATCTCATCGTCAGAATAACGTTTCATATTAGATCTCCAAATTATTGGTGATTTTATTATGAAACCATTATGTCACATAATCAATAAGTGCATAGACGGTGGTATATGGCCATCAGCCTTCAAGAATTCCATTGTAATAACACTTCATAAAAAGGGGGATAAAACAAAAATAAATAATTTCAGACCCGTATCATTATTAACACACCTATCAAAAATTTTCGAGAAACTAATAAAGAACAGGTTGACTTCTTACCTTGAAAAATATAAAATTTTGTCTGACAGGCAGTTTGGCTTCAGGGAAATCACGTCAACAGCCAAATCGGCCCAGTAAAGACAAAATAGCGACCTGTCAAAATTGAAAAAAAATCGTATTTCCTTTGACGCAAAAAAGTTACTGAGCTTTTTCATAGACCTTAACACGTTCTACAACTTTTATATTTAACATTTTTATCTGAATCGTTAGAACAATTATTTAAGAAAATTCACCAATTTACCAGAATTTTTTTTTATTTTTTTGTTTTTGATTTGATGCCAGAATGTTACTTTGGTTTTTTGTACATCTCAAAACATTCTATTACTTCTGTATCTAATTTTTTATTTTGGGTTTTTTGCAAACATGTTACTGAAATAAGCTTGTCCAATTGATACTGTGCCATTGGGATTTTTATTTATACAGTGTGTTGCTTGTAACAGCATGTCTTTGAAACAAACGTGCTCTGATAATGTTTACATTTCAAAACGGTTGCAAGTGCTCTCTAAATGTTTTTATTGTGGTGTTGTTTTTGAAATGATTAATTGTTGTTATGGTCATAACTATTTTTATTTGTACAATGTGTTGTTTGTGGCAATTCTTTTGAAATAGAGACATACTTTGATGGCTTATGTGTTTCAAATTGATTGTGCTTTTGATTTTTTTTTGTGATTGTATTGTTTTGTAACGCACAATCATTATTATTTATCTTTTTCAAGTGTGCTACATATTTCGTTATTCTGATATTGTGTTGAATATTTTTTATACTTAAGTAATACTGTATTTATATTTATATCTTGAAACACATATTCACTCACTTATCGAGTATGTATCATCTATACACTTTTCATTATTCTGTACATATTCGGTAAGAGTTGAAAATGACATTAGGTTTGTTCATTCTGATAACTTGAGCCCACAATTAATAGTTGGTGTCAATGAACCATTGCTACCAACTATAATCTCTCCCGATTCAAGTGAAATACCGAATAGTGTGAATAAAACTCCAAATGTGACCAATATAATCCCGAAAGTGTCTAGTGAAAATCCTTTATCATCTAAAGTATTAGAAAATATTGCTAGACAAGCAAATTTAGATGTAAAATAAGTTGAAATTTCGGAAACTAATGTGTCAAGTCCTCTAAGGTTTAATAAAAATGTTAATAAAGATTTTTCAAATGAAATTGCAGCTTCCCAACTCATCCCCCAGTTACTCGTTTTGGAAGGCTAGTTAAACGTCCTTCTAAATTGAATCTTTAATATTAAAGATAGGGGGAAATGTAGTATAAGTGTGTAGTCTGATTTGTTTGTATGTCTATGGCGCTTACGTCATCTGTCAATCTAGAAAGGGAAAGACAGGTGTCACAAGGTCGATGGCCGTGTTTTATAAAGTCTTTTCCTGTTTCATGTTGAGGCTTGAATAAACTCTAAATATTCAAACGTTGTTTTTTTTCGTCAATAAATGATATTATTATTATTATATGATGCCTACCTGATGTTTAATAATCATTTTTGGTTAGACCAAACTGGGAACTATCTTGTGATTGATTTAATATACAGCGTGTCCACAGATGGGGTACCCTATAGGTGAAAAATATTCAAATATTAGTTTTAATGAAAAATGTTATTCTTGATAGAAAGTTTTGCTTGTTCAGAAACCCCAGTTTTGCAAAACTCGTCTCATTTTATAGCCAGTTTTATGAAAACCGTATGAATTTTTCGAAAATAATGTATTAATCTAGCGAGTGACGTTTACGATGCACCAATTTTTATAAATAATTTTCAAATTCTCATTCTTTAAGAAATTTATGACAACAATCTTAACTATTCAACAAAGAGTATATCTTATTAAGTTTTATAGTATTGGGGAAGTTTCGTACCCGAATTCCTCAAGAACTGTGGAAAACACACTCGAATGTGGCGGAGTAAATTCTACTCTGACATTTTACTGACAAGTTATATGCCAATGGAGCTTAAGAAATCAAAAATAATTGCGATTCTAAAACCAAACAAACCCAAGAACCTACCTGAAAGCTTTCGCCCAATAGCCTTGTTGAGCTCATGCTATAAGCTCCTAGAAAGGATGTTATTAAACCGAGTGAGTCTTCTGATAATGGAGCATATTCCTGTTGAACAGGCTGGGTTTAGGCCCCACCGTAGCTGTGTCGACCAGGTGCTCAGCTTAACAACACACATCGAAGCAGGGTATCAAAAACAGCTGAAGACAACTGTAGTGTATGTCGACCTGACAGCAACATACGACACGGTCTGGAAAGAGGGGCTCCTCTACAAGTTTCTCAACGTGATACCATGCAGCCGAACAGCATCTCTACTGAACAATATGCTCTGCGATAGTCCTTTCCAAATAATAACAGGAGGAAGCAGAAGCAAGACGAGACATCTCAATAATGGACTGCCCCAGGGCTCTGTACTTGCACCTGTCCTGTTTAATCTATATATTTCCGACACCATACAGACATCGTCAAGAAAGTTCGGATATGCCGATGACCTAGCCCTTGCATCCCAAAGTAAAACCATCGAAGAAGCTAGTAATGTACTGTCAGAAGACCTGAACATGCTGGGAAAATACTTCGCCGACTGGAGGCTAATACCAAATATGAACAAGACTGAAGCGATGTGCTTCCACCTAAACAATAAACAAGCACGAGTGGAGCCCCAAGTGTATTTCAATAATAATCTACTACGCTATAATCCTTGCCCAAAATATCTAGGGGTAACAATGGATCGAACACTTTCATACAAAACACATTTAAAGAACACCGCAGCTAAAATGAATACCAGAAACAACATAATCCGCAAACTCTGCGGCACTACTTGAGGCGCGAACTCATCCACTCTTAAAACCTCAGCGCTCAGCCTTGTCTACTCAGTAGCTGAGTACTGCGCCCCAGTCTGGATAAACAGCTGCCACGTAAAGAACATCGATACCAAACTCAACGAGACAATGAGACTAATTAGTGGCTGTCTAAAAAGCACACCTCTGCCCTGGCTCCCTGTTCTAAGCTACATTGCACCTTCCTCCATCCGCAGACAAGAGAGCCTAGTTAGGGAATATAATAAAATAATAACAAATCCCCTACTTCAAATACATAGTGACCTTCCCGAAGCCGGCTTGCAGAGATTGAAGTCTAGATCTCCCCCAATATTGCTAGCAGAAAAACTGAGAGATAATTTCAATTTGACCAATAAATGGAGAGAATACTGGAAAGCCTCGAAACCAGTCCAGGCTGTACATATAACTGATCCTACAGTGTCCTTACCAGGTATGGAGCTGCCTCGCCACGAGTGGAAAACACTTAACAGGATAAGAACGTCTCACGGTATTTGCCGTGACTCATTCTATAACTGGGGACTCACCGAAACACCAGCCTGTGACTGCGGAAAGCCTCGCCAGACTGTCCACCATATTACAATGTAGTGCCCCCTTACTGCATACGGAGGAGAAATGAGCGATTTCTATGAGGCCACTGACTCTGTGCTGGACTGGATCAATGGTCTAGATTTTAAAATTTAACTTCAAATCGTGCTATATTTATGTTTATGTTTATATTTTATTTCTACTTCTCTACTTTTAGATATACACTTATATGTTTTTTTATGACGTAATGTGAATGTGTACAATTTTAACTAATTATAACTAAATCCACGTATGCCATACGCTAAATAAATAAATTACAAAATTCCACGAAAAATATCCTGATGTACCCATTACGCGGTGTGGATTAAAAAATTAATAAAGAAGTTCACCGCAGAATAACAAACAACTCCCAAAATATATTCCAAAAACACCAAAAGTAAAATGCGTAACTACTAACTGTCGCTTTTGTAAATAAAAACATAAATCCCTACATACGTGCGACGTTGCCATATTGTCATGTAAATTAACGGCCATTAGTTAAAGCTCCGACGAAATGAGTCTGTGCCAAATGATTCAAAACTAATGGTTCCTCAAAGTTTGAAGGTCCTTTATTTAATGGGCCTTTACAAATAAGTCGGTGCAAGTGTATTGTAATGTTTTTGTTATTTATTTAAACAATGAACGGGTGGGATAAATTTCAAACACTCGGTATGGCTACTTACTAATTTATTTAAACACTAACTCACTAGTCACTAACACTTAATTTATATATACAGTATATTCACTTACACTAATTTATATAAACAGTTCACTAATTTATTTGTTCATCTCACGATGTCAAATTATCAACTAACTAACTCTTCCTGATCAGTCCCCTTATATACTAGTGCCTTTTGTACTAGAGAATTCCGGGCTGCGGCTTATACACACAAATAATTTTTCTGGCCTTTTCTAGATAACTCTGGTCACAAAAACCAGTTCTAGATAAGATAGTCTCAATCGTAAACAGTTTTTATAACTGCGTATCCGCCATAATTTTAACTATTATAACTGGCTTAGACAGGGTCGGTTTTAGGGACTATAACAGTGTGCTGTCTCGTAACAGTATGTTAGTGTTTTTCAATCTCACCTGTTACAGCTCAGATAGATTTTTTGCCGTTTCTTTAATTTACATTTAATAAGTAGGTATTGTTTAATAATGAAGGGTGTGACCTTCAATGAGCACCTGCGTTGTTATTCGTCGCTAGTAATAATAGTAATAAATTCTGTTAATGAATTCAAATCGCGCTGTTTATAAAGTAATTTATATAAAAAATGAAGTTGATTTTAATAATGTGTCAAGTGTTATTATTTTAACAAATTCTGCAATCTGATTATCATCCTTCAAGTTACTTATACCTAGTAATTTTTTTAGAGTTCCAAGTAGACGTTTTAAAGGAACTTGACAAAATTAAAATCTAAAAAGTTGACGTATGGGGTTGATAGATATGCCCTATTAATCTGAGATATTTAGAGCCTCCTAACAGTGTCCGGTTTGATTCTTTTTTGGAACAGTAAATTGAATAATTATGGTTAATATTCAGTATTAAACCCAAATTGAACATTAGTATCCCCAACAACTTACTATAAACACTAAAAATGTTATGCCAGAGATGAATGAAGTAACCTCAGCATCTGTTTCGGTAAATAAGAAAACAATATAATTATACATAAAATATATGAAGTGGATAGACATTGCAGAGAATGAATAGATATTGAAGATATTAATTTCACAAAACTTTTTTGGTTGTGTTGATAGGAAGAATTTGACATAAAGATTTTGTCATCATAGGAACTATACCTATATAAGTGTTTATTTCTGGAATCATATGTATGTGCAGGTAAGTTGATTTTATTTTTCACAGTATTTTACAGATGCACACAGAAAATATAATTTCTTCAAGTCAAAGATTTTGTTCGTATTATACAGTGCATCACTAGGGCACATGCTAAAATTAGACATTTTGTAGTCAATTTAAAAGTATATTTAATTTTTGTAAATTTTTAGATATAAAGTTATGCAGTACATACCAATTTTCATGCATAATTTTATCCTCAATTCCATTCTTCAATTTTCAAATGTGTAGCTGTCATAATATTATCTACATGCCTCATCATGTCAATATGCATTATATTTTCTATGCAAATAAGGTATACTTATTTCCATTTTTTATACATTTATTCGTTCCAATTGTCCTCGCATCTTGTAATATCCTGTGTATTTTTACTTCACCAGCCAATTGTCCCACAATCCACAATATTCATTTCTTCAGCCTTTGTTAACCTATTAATTCCTTATTGTGAGTTACTGGGTTATCTGTGCTTGTATCTGTCCCAGTCCCATTGACATCTACCCTACCTCTCCTAAAAAAATAACAAATCCCGGACAAGTCTAGAGGTGGGTCCTCATGTGCGGACTATAAGCAGAGCGCACTGACGTTCAAAGATGTGGTTGGTTGAAATGATCACTTGACCTATTAGACCAGGGTCGATAATTTTTGAAACCAAAAAAAATTACAGTAGGATGAAACCCATTAGAAAAGCAGGGGAACATGATCAAAATGAAAGGAAAAATAAATTACGGTCGATCCGAGTTCGGGAAGTGGGAGGGGGTGAGTTTTTAAGGGTGAAAAATTGTTTATCTTGATTTCCGGCGAAACTACCAGTCCTATGGAAAAAAGTTAAATGGCAAAGTTGTAGGTCATAAAAAGATCTACAACTTTCGTATTTACAATTTTTTCACATAACCTCAAAGTTTAGGTGAAAAATTCAAAAAACCAAGTTTTTGGTTTTTTATTTATATCTTTTTTCTACGAAATTTGGTGAAAACTTACCTTATTATGTCCCAAATATACTGTAATTTATTTGATTAAAGATATTTATTTTTTCGCCTCATTTTAACTTAATATCAAAAAAGCACCCTAATTTTCAATCGAAAATTCTGACGTCAAAATTTCAGCTTTTTTCAAAAAGTTTGGGGGCTTTTTGTTCTTTGAAATATCTACTTTCTGATGGTGTAAAAAAAAATATACATTACTATAGGAAATACTATTAGAAAATGCAAAAAATTAAAAAAACCTCAAATTCGAAATTTTTTTTTTAATTACTATGTACAATTTCATCAAAAAAATGTGATTGCTGCAATTTTTTTAGTTAAAAAGTTTATTTATTTTACTCGAATTACATTCATGTCATAGAAAATCTCATACAAAATAAATATACATGTAAATCGTACTATTGAATTTAGAAACTTAATTCTGATTACGTTATTCGTTAAATTTTTTTAAAAAACTTTAATCTTGTTATTTATAAATACCTTATCTGAAATTCTAATCAGTTATTCATTAGTTTTTGTCTCTTTGGAGGCATTTCTTCATCGTCAGATTCGACAAATCTTTCCAACTCTAGTTGATCGTCGAAATCTTCAAGACCATCATCTTCGTCTCCAATGTTATTTCCAGTCTGCATTGGTTCTTCATCCACAATTTCATCTGAATAATTTACTTCCTCGTAGATTTTTTCTTCCATATTGGAGCAATTTTCAGAACCATGACAATTAGTGCATAAATTTGTGCATTTTAAACCATGTTTTCGGCAGCCACATTTTAAACTGTTACATCCAGTTTCACAGCTGCAGCAAATAGTTTTGAGCAATACTTCCGGAATTAAATCCTTTTCTGTAAATTTGGGCATAATGCCACGCTGATGTTACTTCCAGCCCCAATCTGTTGCTGTCAATTCGTTACCCAACCAAGTTTGAAGCTGATAATATGCTCTGTAACAATGTTGTTCTGCTGCTCCTTCTGTGGGTGGGAGGTTTGCCAAAATGAAGGATGATTTAATTTTTGCCAATTGATATTTTTGAAACCTTAATTGATTCAGTGTTAATTTTTCTTTTTTACATTTATAAATAGATTTAATTAATTGTAATCCATTTTTTTTATATTTTCTTTACTTTCATCTTTTTTGTAAAAAACATTGGCCAAATTTGACAAATTTTTCGCGTCTAATATAGAATTAACGATACTTTTCTTTCCTTTTCCGGCAAATCCAGATGTTGTATCGCAACCAGAAAAACAATGCAGAAATGCAACAATGTTTTTGAAGGATTCATGTTTGAAACTATAAGACGTGAAAAATAGTTCCTTTCCATTTCCAGAGCCTGGTTTGAGAAAATAAATGTCATGATTATTTGAATTTAATTGATTTAAAAGAACCAAAAGATCAATATCTTGACCCACAACTATGACAGTTTTATTAGTATCTCTGGCAACTTCTATCGAGGTCTTAATTATGTCGGCATCAGCATCTTCTTCAACTTGTTTACAGGAAAATCCTTGTGACTGTAATCTTTTCATTAAACTTTTAATTATTTTGTCCTCGTTTTTCTCGTTAGATAAAAAGTTTTCTTGCGAAAATGGTATTTTTGTATGGTTTTGATAATCGAACTCTGGAATATTGTCTGAGGTTTTTCTACGATTACGTTCTCCTCTTTTAGTTGAAGTAGCTGCTGGTACTGTTGTGACAGTAGCTGATTTTTTAATTTCGGGGTACCCATCAAACACAATATAACTGTAACTATAACTGTAAATTTTAATAAATACCTCAAAATTGTACATAGTAATTAAAAAAAAATTTCGAATTTGAGGTTTTTTCAATTTTTGCATTTTCTAATAATATTTCCTATAGTAATGTATATTTTTTTTACACCATCAGAAAGTAGATATTTCAACGAACAAAAAGCCCCCAAACTTTTTGAAAAAAGCTGAAATTTTGACGTCAGAATTTTCGATTGAAAATTAGGGTGCTTTTTTGATATTAATTTAAAATGGGGCGAAAAAATAAATATTTTTAATCAAATAAATTACAGTATATTTGGGACATAATAAGGTAAGTTTTCACCAAATTTCGTAGAAAAAAAAAATTTTTTAAAAAAGATATAAATAAAAAACCAAAAACTTGGTTTTTTGAATTTTTCACCTAAATTTTGAGGTTATGTGAAAAAATTGTAAATAGAAAAGTTGTAGATCTTTTTATGACCTACAACTTTGCTATTTAACTTTTTCCCATAGGACTGGTAGTTTCGCCGGAAATCAAGATAAACAATTTTTCACCCTTAAAAACTCACCCCCTCCCACTTCCCGAACTCGGATCGACCGTAATTTATTTTTCCTTTGATTTTGATCATATTCCCCTGCATTTCTAATGGGTTTCATCCTACTGTAATTTTTTTTCATTTTTTACCATTTTTTAAGGCTTCGGCCCTGGTCTATATCAAAAGTGCGCTGTCACTAATCCTCTCGAATTACGCCAATAGTCCACTAAAAAGTAGAATTTGTCTCTAGTTTTCGGCGTACTCCTGGAGTTTAATGACAGTAGTGCCCACGTGCTAGACATTGTTGACCACATTGAGGAATTTCGCTTTTTTAGGTTATAATGGTTGCTTTTGTTCATAGCTTTGTTCTGCTGTAAACATTTCTATTACCCAAAATCTCCTTCTTCTACTAATTACTGTTATTTATTTTTGCAATTGATGAATTAAATGTAACTTTACTAGATTCTGCTATATGGCAGACCTTCGCTACGAAGGACATTTCGATTATTTGATTGCCAAATTAGGTAGGTACATATCGCTTTCTATTTTATATGTATTCAACTGAAGACACAATAAAAAATACAATATGAATCAACTTTCAACTATGCTCTAATTGTAAACAAACTGTCTAATTTGAAACAGAATTCGTCAGGATCCAGTACGCAGTAACAAACGTATTGCGCTGTAAAATTGAGTCCGCTTCAAATCCGCTCATGATGACCCACCTTCAATAGGTACAGCAGCCTTATACCAAAAATTGGGCCAAGTCTTATAAATTTTTTTTCTTGCCAAATGATTTTTTAGAGCAGCTTAAAATTAGTTGGAAAATAACTATGTATACATAAAAATTTTATCTGAATAAATTTCAGTCAATAAATTGAGAATTATTTGGAAGAATGTTTCTTTGTAAGTATCAATTGAAAATAGAAAAAGGTGGATACATTTAATATACGACATGGTATTTTAGGTGATTTCAAAAATTTCAAAATATTACATGAATTCAATAACTTTAATTCCAGACTTCAGTTCACACATGAAATAGAGGTAAATGGTTGCATTAATTTTTTAGATTTAACACTAATTAGAAACAATAATAATAACAATATCAAAACGAAACTTTACAACAAACATACATGGTCAGGTAGATATTTAAATTTTAATTCATATCACTCTAAAAATCAAAGGAGAAGCGTGGTCATTGGATTAATAGATCGAGCCATAAAACTAACTTCTTCTGATTATCGTCCAGAAATTTTAAAGAAAATGGAAGAAATACTCATAG